>OY728138.1:1128918218-1131877408 GCA_963277665.1 Viscum album | reverse complement strand
AAATAAACTTATAAAAATATTTATTCATGAATATATGTTATTTAATTATTTGAGTATATTTTTCTATATGACATAATTGATTTACTTAGAGATATAAAAATTGCATGAAAGAGTAGAATCTTTATATTAAAATTATTTGTTATTATGAAAACTACAAAATCATAGAGGTTCCAACACATATTTTTGACTTCTATTACATCAATATAACATAGGTGTATGGTCGTTGGACTAGCCCTTGTGGTGAAACAAGTATATACCACATTTTCTCACCTTAATTTTCGTATCTAAATTTCACTTTTGTGTTTGATGTTTTATAAGTTTGTGTTTTTCTTGCTAACATGAGTACAATATCTAGTGTGAATATTGAATAACATAACACCATAATTCACCCCCATATTAGGGTGCATTGGGCTCATGGATACAATATGTGGTATTAGAGACACTAGGTTTTTGTAAGATGAATTTCCCCTAAGAAAGTTGCTAATATGGGAAACACAATCAATGAAAAGGGGGATACTTTATTAAATTTATATAACTTTTTGATATGGAATAATCACATGAGAAATCACTTAAGATATCTTAGCCTTGAATAATTTACTTATTCTTGATATAGAACAGAAGTTTGTGATGCCACCAAAATGTCTATGACTAATGCAGATGTGAAATTTTGTTGATGTTGACTTGAATGATCAAAATACTCTATTAGTATCCTTATCTTAGTCAATCTATATAAAATAAAAGGATTTCATATCTACTAAAAAAATTTATGAAAAGATAAAAAATAATTATATAAGGAATAACAAGATAAAATAGGATAAGTTACAAGTGTTGTACAAAAAAATTGATAATTTGAAGATGAAAACAAATGAGAATACTGATGCATTTTTTAATCATCTCATTGAACTCTTAGAATCCATCCATGTAAGTAGTGATCAAATGAAAGAGTTTAAAATCATGAAATTTTTTTTTTGAAGATTTTAACCCTTATAAAATTCTACTTTTTGGTCCTTTAAGAATAATACCTCACCAATATGTATCTTTACGATCTTTATGATATATTGTTAGCCTATGATATATGAGTAAAACCCAAGATCACATCCTAACAATCATATAATGAGATTGCGTTCAATGATAGGTAAAATATTAATATTAAAGAAGCTATAAACAATGCATCAGATTCAATTTATGAATTTATATAACTTATCTTCATAATATTAAAGTCATTCAAGGGTATATATGAATGTAAATTACAATTTTATCATTTTAATTGTAGGAAAGTTGGCCATATCATTTTAATTTTCTCAAGGAAGGAATATAATAGAGTAGAATATAAAGTAAAATCAACACCACAAATAAAATTTTCATTAAGATACAACTTTAAATTAGGGGGATTTATGAATAAAAGGTTTCAATAGAAAAACCAATTGAGTAAAAAAGGAAAAGAAAAAGAGAATTACCTTGAAGATGATAATGTTGAATTCATCTCTAATGTGGAATTTGGTATCTGTAATATCTGGACCCAATCCAATGATTTTTAAAGGAATGAAATTACACTAACCATAGATGACATCCCTATGGAACTAATGGATGAAAATAAATTTCATGGGGTTTAGAAAATAATAGGGGATGGTTTTCCCTTAAAAACCCATTCAAGAAGACTAAATTAAATAGAAACAATATATTACATAATAAAAAATATAATAAATCCAAAATTATAAATAAAAATTTATTATAGTAATAGAAAAAGTTGGAACAAATAATAATTCTACAACCTAGATCAAATAAAACATAAGATAAAGAGACACAAGCCACTAAGGTGGCACCACCCCTAACTCCCAGACTCGATATTCACCTCATGATCTAACTATTTGACATCTAATACCAAAACATCCTGAATATCCACTAGTAAAATAAGAAACATTCACCTTATATATATCATGGTAAACAATTCATGTGTACACGACACGATTCATACACATGGGGTGAGTATACGACCTGGTAGTTAAAGCTGAATACCTTCCCCAAATTGTACTAATACAAGAAATATGTTAGCTCACATTTTATTAAAAAATTAAAAGACTAAAAAAGAATAAAAATTTGTGAAAAATTAAAATGCAACCACAAGTTAGTGAAACTATGAACACTAAAAACATGCTTATGGAATAAACCCACATACACATGCCAAACACTAACCAATGAAACCACTACATGAAAAACACTCTTTTAACATTCCAACTCATGAGAAATGTCCATCCCCTGATTCCTTGGTCATCACTCGGTAGAATAATCCAATGTGCTATAATATTTTAACCAAGATCATATATAACATACATGGCCCTTTACATATTCATATTGGCACAGACTGAAAGAAATAGTGCCATGTTATCTCATTCAAAACCATTATTTTGAAAACCAAGTTAATTTAATCCGTTAATTTTACACCTTGTGGAAATCACCCATAATTCTAAATTTGAATACCAATAAATAAAAAGAGATATATAGTAGTTTTTTCACAAGGATATTAAACTAAAATTACAAGAAATTTATTTAGAAAACAATTTTCCTTCATGTTGTGTGAGAATATAGAAAAAGAATAGGAGACACCTACATCTGATGCATTCAATACAAATAATTCTAACTCAATATCAAAGATTCAAGATTCGTAATAAATTCTTTAAATGATCCCCCAATAATATTAATCAAAAAAATGATCTAAATAATAAATCTGGATAATATAGGCTTGATCTAGGGTTCATCTTTAGAGGAAATGGGAGAAACAAGGATAAATAAGAAAAATGAGGCTATATCATTTAATTTCCTAGATCCAACACTCTTCAATTTATTGATATAAAAAAATAGGAGGAATAAGGTCATAAAAAATATTAGGGGAGTAATGGAATTCAAGAGATATATTAGAGGATAAAGAATGATAAATTTTAGGTGGATTTTTAGGTCTTAGTTCAATTTTTTATTCAATTAATACCATTGTATAATTATCCTGCATGGTTTGGAAAACCATACACTAACTATACAGATTGGTTTTGTCTGGGAGATTTTAAAGTCACAATGTTATCACACTATTTGACATAACTATGAACCAACTATGTACCTATCTAAAAGACCAATAAATTTATCTCATGGTTACATAGGGAATTGACATGGTTTCTCCTAACTGTGTTCAAACTGTGTTCCCTCCAGGACCTCTCCAAAACACATAAAAAACATTTATATCCTTAATAATATTCAACCCAATCATTCCATATCCTAAATAAAGAAAAAATAAGGATAATTATTCAATTTAGGGGTGTTAAATTATCCCCAACATGAGGATTTCACTCCTTAGGAAGCTAGAAGATGAAATTTCTTAAGAAGACTTTAAGATATGGATATATCATGAAATTATCCCATTCCCACATTTTCTCCTAAATTTGATCATGCTAGAAAAATATTCATACCAAAGGGATCTTTCTATCTCAAAATGAATGTTCTTATCTATCCAAAATATAAACCAGGGCATGAATAAATGTTGCATCAAGTTCAAGGGTGACATGTTCTAAGGGTATCACATGGCTAGGGTCAAGATGGTCTCTTTTTAACTAGGATATATTGATAAATTATGTACAACATTAAATATTTGTGTAAATAATAACTAATATTTAACATCACCAATATGTTCCAAAATATGAAATATCCCAACATACTGATGAGCCAATTTTATTTTCCTTCCCAATAAATGGTGACCCAATATTTAGGTTAATTTTAATAATACATTCTCACCTACCTTAAAATAAAAGGTTCATTGAAAATGACCCAGATAAATTTTTTGATGGATTTGGGTTGTTTTCATTTATTTTATAATCATATGGATTTTTACAGTAGTTTAATAGAAAATAATTTGTCTGATTAATGATGTTTCCCCAGTTTCTACACAGTAAAGATGAGATCAACTTGTACAACCATATAATTACTTTAATGGATCCATTTTTATCATGGATGGATTACTATTGTTATATGAAACTCCACCATGGAAAAATTATCTTCCTATAAACCATCAAAATATATAAATTGTGTGAGAATAATATCTTCCACTTTTTGGATCATATATTGCAACTATCCATGTAACTATGGATGAAATATTGTGTTTATGTTTAACTAAATTCCAAGGTCTTGTTTCAAGGATTAAAAAACCATAAATTGAACCAAGGGTCTCATTCAATGATAACTGATATTGGTACTCCATAAAATTTCATCACTTTATTGATATAGAGAATTTATATATCCTCAATTATATTAAATTATCCTATTGGAACAAAATGTAAAAAATTATTAAGTTTATCCACAATCACCAAAATATCATCATTCTTCCAAAGTGTCCATGGTAGACTACTGAAAAATCCCCTAGTAATTTATTACCAATTCCATATGGGTATAAGAATTTACTACAACATGCTTTCTAGTTTTTGGTGTTCATCCATTACTTATTGGTAGGTGAGATATCTCATGACATAATCAACCAATTTCCATTTCATACTTTACCACCAAAGTGGGTAGTAATTTCCTTGTACATATTTTGAATTCATAAGTGAACTGCCCATATTTAATAGTGTAAAAGAAGAAATAATATTTTCCTTGAATGATAAAGGAATTACAACTAGATTTTAAAATCAAAACATAGAGTTTTCATACACTATGGAAACCTAAATAGTATCCTTATATTTTTTTTAATCTCATGGTCGAACAATCTAGGTTTGATTTTTGATACACCTTGACTAGAATCACTAAATCAAAAATGAGAGTAACTAGAAAGAATCTATATTCTTATCCTTTTTCCTAAAATCCAAATTCATGTCTCCAATTACCTCTATAAGATGCCCTTGGTCATGAGCCTCTCTAACCACTTAGTTATACTATTTATAAATCAAATAATCAACCATTTAGTTTCCATTTAATGGGGTATAAACCATGTCAAAGTTAAACATATTGAAATATTTCCCCCTTTTTGCATAATTTCATATCAATTTTATGAAAATATGCTTTTAAGATTTTATAGTCTGTAAACACTATGAACTTTTCACAAAAGAGGTAGTGACACCTTGTTTTAAATAGTATACTCCAATAACTAATCTTATTTTATCCATTGGATAATTATTTTCATGAAATTTTAACTACATATAGCCATAAGATTTGACATGGTCTCCTTGAATGAGAAAATAGCCCAGTCTAGATCCAGAATAATCAAAATATTCCATATATACTTGTCCCAATTCGAGAAATATGGGAATTGGTGTTGAGGTTAGTGGACCCTTAACTCTTAAACGGATTACTGACTATACTCATCCCATTTGATTGTAATATATTTTCTTATTAAAGTATTCATATGAGAAGGAAATATTTAAAAGTCCTGAACAAAGTAGTGATAATATCTTATTACACCTAGAATGATTTGTTTCTTGAATACATTATTTGGAAGTTTCTAATAAATCATTTCTTTGATCTTTTAAAGATCAAATGATATGCCTCTTTCAAATATTACATGATAAATGAAATGAACCTATAGTATCTAGAATTCACACATAGAGAGTTTATGATAAATTTGGTTCTCACACAATATACACAATACAATATCTAAGTTCTTATTATGGTCATTTATAGTTCAAGAGTACAAAAAAATAACATCATAAAATACCACAAAAATGAGTCGATATACCTATAAAAGATTGATTTATTAAATCCTTGGAAACTACTGGTTCATTTTTAACTCCAAAGAGAATTACTATGTACTCTTAGTGACTGTAATTAATTTAGAATGATTTGTTCAAAATATCCTCTTTCTAAACTTAGTGTTGGTGATAGTTGGACAACATATCAATTTAGGATAACCAATCGACACCCTTAAATTGATTGAAAAGGTTGTAAATTTTAGGATTAGGGTACCAATTATTGATTATAATTTGATTCAATTTACTATAGAGAACATATAAATGAATAAAACCATATAATTTCTTTAGGAATAGGACTAGAGTGGCCTAAGGTAATGTGATTTGTCTGACGGTTCCGTTATATTACAATTCTTCTGACTGAACATTTATTTCTTGTAATTTAGTTTTTATCATTCAATATGTTTATATGGAAACATGATTTATTCTAGTGAGTACATAAATAAAACATTTGATTTCCCATTCAAGTGATAACTTATAGAATTCATACAGAAAGAAATAAAGGTATTAGTATACTATAGTAGGAAGAATCTTGGTCATATTTTCTTCGATAACACCCAAAGTCATCACTGAAAGATAAGAATATATAGTTTCATTTACTATCACCATAAGACTTTATCTGAGAAACATTCATATCAAAATCCCCTTTAAATAGATGAAAAATAGTATATGGGGTTGTGAAGGTTACTTTTAATTCATAATATTCACTATACACTTAGAATTACAACAACTATTTCATTTGAAAATTAAAACCCACAATATTATTTTCTAGGACATTAAACTCCCACATAATGTTGACATCGTCAATGTTGATGGAACAAAGTGGACACTTGAATCCTCAACATTCTCACTGCCTAAGAGGTATTTTGATGCTCAAGACATGAAGTATAATTTCCAAATGAAACCCCAATTTATTTAATATATGATAATTAATAAATGAATGGGATTCTCCAATATCAAACAATACTTTCATTAGAGTGTATTGGAAAATAATGCTACCTCAAATTATTGAGGGACCCAATTTCTTATATATGATTTAATGATAATCTCAATATAGTTATATGTCAACTCCCACTCAGTAGTCCTTGCTTACTTTTCATGGTGGTTTTGGTTAAATGATCTTGGATTCGTTGAATCATCTTGAGTTTCTTGACTATAAGGGTTAGAACTATTTTTATGAGACAACCCTGGTTGAGCATGAGATACTTGTGATAGATTTGAGCCATATGAACCTGTTTGCTTTGTGATTATTGTAAAATAATTATTGAGATGTATTTTTTGAATATAATTATGTCAATATAATGGTGGTTCTATAAAATCCCTTTTCATATTTATGAATGAGCCACACTGGTGAATACATGGTTCTATAATGTGATTTTGGGGAAACCGACTTGGTTGGTGTTATGCTTTCCAAGTTATCTTGTTTCTTGGAAGTACATTTCCCTTATCCTCTTGTTTTTAGAAATGGAGTTTCTACCTTTGTCTTGGAAGACAAAAGTTCTTACTCGATTACCATTTTCAGCTATGTTCCTTTGTATGAACATTTCCCTATTGACCATTTCTGTATAATCATAGATAAAAAATATGACCACCTTAGAGAAAATATCAGATCATATCCCAGACTCAATGATGAAGGCCTTTAGATGTGTGATAATTATAACCTATAGAGTAAATAAACTTAATTTTATAAATATATACACATATTCTATTATCAATTGATTTTATTTCTTGAGACTAAAGAAATCTACCATTATAGTTTCTTTTAAGGTATATAGAAAAAATTATTTGTTGAAAAAATCATTAAACCCCACCCATGTGATGTTGTGGATGAGTTTATGTTGAACTAATAAATCTCTCGATTATCATGTGATACCATCCATCATATATCTTCTTGATTCACCTATTTATTATCCAGGATTCTAAGTAAATTAAAAATTATATTTATCCTATTAGGACATATTTCTCTTTGTTCACTTCATGACCCAGCCCCCCAAATATTAGACATTATTTTTGAAACTGTAAGGTATGATTAGTATGGCTTAGTACCCTAGTTTGATTCCCTTTATCCATAGTTTGGAATGCTTACCTAATTCTTTGAAAAAATTCCCTATTCACTTGTGGTTTAGTTACAATATCATTTTCCATTGATCCCTCTTGCTGGTTTCCAGGTCTTCTAACCAGTTCCATGATTCTAAAACCATAGTAACATTATCCAATTAATAATCAAAAGATTATTTAATTATCTACTTATAGAGTATATTATAGCACATCTATGAAGTTTACAGTAATATAATTTCAAATTTAATAATTTAAAATAACATATAAATGATGAAATAATAGCAGTAAATCTCTTAACTAATTCATGATATCATGTACTCATTGGTTAAACCCATGATGATGAGTTGAAAACATGTGTAGAAGTATTTTCAACACTATTTTCACCCAAACCACACTGGTAACATGATGTTATAAAAAAATACATCATCTGTTCATTTTATTCTATACATTTCAAGTCATGAAACATCCTATCTCCACGCTATCATACCAAAAAAGTGGACCATAACAAACTGATACCATTTGTAACATCCCAACTCGACTAATTATTTAATGAAGGAATAATATTCCACTAACCTAAGGTTATATCACCAAGGCACAAAATTCATAAAAATAAATGTCATAGGCTTTACCAAATCATAATGGATGATTTTAAATAAAACAAACTCACAACAAGAAGACCAGAAGAAATATACATAATATGATGCATGATAAAAAACAAAAATAAATCCAAAAGTATAATCAAATGATTAATAGAGTAAGAAAATAATTGAGAAGAAATAATAAATATATAATTCAATTCAAATAAAACTCAAGAGAAAAAGGCAAAAGGAAACATAGTGGGACCACTCTTGACTCGAAGTATTGATAATATCCTAAATTTATAACTATCTAGCATCCAATACCACAAAATCTTAAAGATCCATTAGTAATATAATTATCCTTTCCCTTACATGTATCATCTTAAAAAAAATTCTTATGCATCAAGGTTCATATTTAGGGGTGAGTATACAACCCAATTGTTAAACCCCAAGGCTTCTCCCAAACTCAACTAAAAAAAGATACAAGTTAGCTCACATTTAAGAAAATAATAAAATATTGGAAGAACCATTAAAATACCTGAATAACAAAAATATATACATAAGTTCAAAAAAAACACACCCATGGCATGAACCAGCACACAAATGAAAAATACCAACCAATGCAACCACTACCTAAAGGAAACTACTAAGTAATACAACTCATGAGCAGTATCCATCCCTCGAATCCTAAGTTGTGACTCAATTCCGTAATCCAATGTTCCAAAATATTTTTATCACGACCATTTCTAAACCACCTGGACATTTTCATAGGCATATGAACACACACACACACACAAAATTCATTTCATGTTCTCACATTCAAAACATTTATTTCAAACACAAAATTCATTTAATCATTTAATCGAACACCATGTGGGAATCACCCACACCTCTAAATTTGAAGACCGATAAAGAAAAATTGATCTCCATTAGATATTTTACAAGGTTTTTCTAACTAAAACATAAAAAATTTCTTTTAAAAACAATGATACATAACATTCTTGGATAAAGTGGAAAAAGAATAGAATGCAACTACCTCTGATGCATTTGACGCAAATAATTCTCACATGGTCTTGATGATTCAATATTTAAAATTAATTCATTTAATAAAAACCAAAGAAAATTTATCAAAACATGATCTAACAAATATATTTAGTCAATGAAGGTATGATATAAGGTTCCTCTTTAGATAAAATGGGAGAATCAAGGTGATAGAAAAAGAACAAGGATCTTCGCTTTAATTTCTTAGATCGAACACGCTCTAATCCATTGAAAATGACCTCTAGGAGGAATAATATCACTAAAATATGCTAGGTGATTTCTATAATTTGAGATCCAAGGTTAGAGGATAAATAATGAGGGTTTTGGATGTTTTTTGGGTCTTAAATCAGCTTTTAATATTGAATAAATCCTATTTCATGGTTTTGAAAACCGATCAGATTTTCTCTCTCTTGAAAATTTTAAAGTTACATGCTTATCATACAGTTTTTCGCAACAGTGAACCAAATGGGTTCCTGCCAAGAATACCCATATAACTCTTACATGATTACTTATGGAATATGTATTGTTTTCTCTTTCAATCCTTAAACATAATTCCCTCTAAAACCACTCTAAAACATGTTAAAACATGTAGAACATTCCTCAGACCTAACCCAATAATTCCATATTTAAAAAAAGAATAAAATAAGAAAAATACCATAAACTAGGTGTTTCCAATATGATGAAAATTATTAAAGAAAACCACTATAAATATGAAAAATATGGTTAGAACGGTGGAGTTTCTAAATTTAAAGTAAAACTCAATGGTTTTATTGAAGAATTCAAGATTCAATGAAATAAAAATAAAAATATAGTCATAATCCTAAAACAATCAATAGTATATTTTGATCAACATGAAGTAGATATTACATATATAGAAAAGGTTATGGAAAAAATAAATACCACTCAATATATATCTCAATAAGTGATTAATTTGAATGTAGAAATCAAAGAACAATAGAAAGTGATCTATGATTTGAATACCCAGTCAAAATAAAGAAGGGAGAGAGTTGAATATCATAAAGAAGAATTCATAGATTTGATGAAAAAGGTAGTGGTTGAAGGAAATATTCTTGGTGATAAAAATTAGTTACAATTCAAGATTTTTTTTGATAAATAACTGATAAACTAGAAAATAAGAGAAACATATATTGTTTAAAATATCATAAATGAACATTGGATTAGGATTGTGGGAATGTTTGGTATTGGATGTGAATTTTAAACATCCAAACATCCTAGAGATGATACAAAAAAATAAGCGAAATAGGAAATTGGTTAATAAATTCAATCCCCAAGGCTAACCCAATAGTCCAAGAACTAATTCAAAGATGAAAACATGTGGAAAGGATGTGATGAAAAGTTATTTCCATTGAGGAAATTATAATTCAGTGGATTTCTTAGTCATACCATGACTTAGTGCACAAAACTGGAGTGCTACTTAATAGTTGAATCTCCTAAGAGATTATAATGAAGGATGAGACCATATTCTATATCTCAAATAAAAAATTACTTTACTGGTTGTTATTATAACTACCCTAATTTTAGCCATGATTTGGTAAATTTTAAGAAAATAAGGAATAAAATATACTCCAATTGAAATAAAAAAATAATCGTACTTAAATATCTATAAAAAATACCTTTTCAAAATAACTTCTATACCTTGGAGGAAGTGGAGTAAAATATCATCACTTATAATGAATAAAAAGAGGATATACCACATTGTCTTTGAAATCAATCAAGCATCTCTTAGAAGAATAAAATGAAAAATGAGACAGTTATTTTGGTTAAACTTTATCTCAAATAAACAAATTATAGCATCAACTTAATCCTTGAAAGTGGGTTCTCATCCTATTTGACTGAAATTTTAAATCTATTAATGAATGAAAATATCCATGTTGTTGGAACTATTACATTCGGAAATGATTGATCCTTGAAAATAAGGGGAATTTAAAAGATGAAGTTTTCATGACATGAATTAAAAAATTCCAATATTATTTTTATGGATGGACTTTGACATAATCTTCTCATTGTGATTGAGCTTTGTGACTTTGGTTTGGTAGTCAAATTTCATTAAAAGGGATACCCTATCAAATTCAAAACAAGGGAATCATTGTTGAAATGATAGAGAAATAATAATAATCATTATCAGGCAGATTATAAAAAGAACAAAACTTAATTTATTATGGTAGAGGAAGAGAATATCCTTTGGTATTAAAGGCTTGGCCACATTAATAAAAAAATATTAAACAATCTATCCATAATAATGGATGAAACTAATATAAAAAATCCAAAATGATACAAAGAGAATACATGTGATTCTTATATTAGAGGGGAACCAGTGAGAAATCCTTATTGACCAATTAATAAAATAATTTCAAACGTACTTGATCATATCTGCACAGATGTGTGTTTCCCAATTATTGTTCTTGAAATATAAAGTGATAATAACTTCATCTTTTTCAATTATAATTACAATATAATGGGTTGTATCATTTTTATGTAGGGATAGAAAAAGGTGATTAATTACATTAATCAATTTAAGATGTGCTTTTAGAATGAAATAAGCAGAACCATCAGGGTTTATTTATATGAAAATATCATACAGTACGCATCTCATGAGGAGGAAAACTACTTATTGAATCATAGGATAATTAATGAAGTATCATCAGTGACTATAATACTATAAAACAATGTGATATAAAGTATAAATCAAATGGTGAACACCATGGTGAAAACAGTTCACATTAAAATTGGAATCGCTCATCACTATTAGAAGGAAATCATAAAAGATTATATTTACATGAATAATTTGGATTTTCAATTCCTTAGAGAGAACATGACACCATATGAAATGTGTAATAAAATAAAACAAACATTGAAACACTTTAGATTGTTTTAAATCAAGGGTTATATTAAAAAAAATGAATTTAACCAAGGGAAATATGAAGATATTTTGAGTGAGGGGTTATTTATAGGATATTAATTCAGGATTAGGGCGTGTAAATGTATCAAAAAATTATTAAAAAGGATTAAATAAAGTTGAAAGAAAAATATTATTGAAGAAAACATTAGAAAAAATCAATATTTCTAGATTTGATTGTAATCAGTAATAAATAGAAAGACTTTTTTAAGAAATAGACAAATACTCACATCATAAATGTAAGGAAGTTTAAGAGGATGAATTAGTGAATGAAGAATCTAAATAAAGGATTTAACTAGTGAATCCAAGGAGATGAAAATGAACTGATGTGAATAACAAAAATATCATTGGTGACAAAAATTCACATACCAAAACTTGGAATATGAGAAATTTTGAGCACACTAATCTATTTTCTCAAATGGATCCAAAATCATTAGGGAAATTTGTGAAGGATGAGTCAAATTCTAAGTCCATGAATAATGAATTTGATAAGATTGGGAAAAATTATGCTTGTTTACTCATGGATAGATCATAGTTTCATAATGGTTTAGGATTAAAGTAGGTATTTAAAAATAATAATGATGTACATGAAAAGGTGATCCATAATAAAGGAAGGACTAGTATGAAAGGGGTATGAACAAGTGGGAGGAATTGATGTGGAAGAAAAAATTTCATCATTAACAAGAATTGAGTCAATAAGACTCTTACTTAATATATATGTACAATGAATGATTATAATATGCCAAATGGATGTAAAGAAAAAAACATAAATGGAATTCTCAAAGAATATTATATTATGAAACAAGTTCAATTTTTAATTAGGAATAATGTATAAAAGGTAAAAAACTGAATTAGGAACTGTATAGATTGAAACAATAACTACAGGCCTAGAATGATATATTGGATACTTTCTTGAATAATTTTAAATTTTGAAGAGGATGTTTTAATCAAAATATATATGTGAAGTCAACCAAGCAAGAATTGTTCATGGTGATCATCTATATTGATGAAATTTTATTAAAAGAGAATATGTAGAATTATATAGAAGAATTTTAAAAAACATATGGGCTCAGAGTTTGAAATTTATATGATTGTGGAACTCATGTTTTTGCTTGGATTTTAATTTTTACAAAATGAAAGTTATACAATTATTTTTTTTGATAAATATACAAAAGAGTTACCAAAGAAGTTTGACATTAAAGATAGAAAGACCATTTAAACAATAATAATGGATAGAACCTAGCTTGGAAAACATGAGGAAAGTAAATTTACTGAACAAACTTCTTACATAAATAGGATCATAACTCTGGTATATCTTATAACAACGATACCAAATATATTTTTTGTAATGTGTCCAGATACCCACTATCAAAGTTACCCCAGAGAGGAGCATTTGTTGTTGGTGAAGTGAATTATGAGGTACATTAATGGAACACTTTATTATGTCTTAATATATCATGTATGAAATAAAAAATAACTACATGCACACTTAGATACAAATTATTCTAGAGATAATGTTGAAATAAAATACATAAGTGGATGAGCCTTTTTCATTGGAGGCATGTTTATTGGGAGGCTCAGAAAGAAGAAAGAAAAGACATATCTTAGCACAACTAAAGAAAAGTACATTTCAGCTAGAAAGTTTAATATACAACCATCATAGATGAAATAAAAATTAGAGGATGTTGGAGATGATGTAAAATTTACATGGTAGTCCACTATGACAACCAAAGTGTGATAGAGCTAATGTAAAATCTTGTACAACTTTCCTAAAAAATCATATTGTAATTAGGTACAATTTTATTAGATAGAAGGTCATGCATGATATGAATAAACTCAAGGATGTGGGAAAAATAAACAAGTGGTAGATATTTTTAGAATTTTTTTGGATACCCTAGAGTTTGAAAAAATTTGGATAAACCCTGGATTTCATCAACCTTCCCCAGAATGAGGAGGTTTGAAATATCCCCTCTTCCCATTATGTTTAATAATATATTTGAAAATTATGTTTTCCTGAAATATTATTTCTAGTTTTTGGTTTAGAAGATAGGGGAGATATAATATATATGGAGATAACTACCATGGTAAGGTTGATCTAAATGATATATATAATACTACAATAATTAATACTTTCTCTTGTTTCTTACACTAATCATTGAATCATGTAAGCTTACAAAAGTTATTAAAATAAATTTTATTAGTGTCTAGAGGAGTATAAGGGTCTGGGATACCCAATTAATTTTATTATAAAGGGGGTGGGGATCTTGATGAGATTGATCTCTGAGAATTGTGTGGAGAAAAATTGGTACAAATCTACTAGGGGAGCCAACTGTATGGGGAGAGAATGTCAATAAGAATTGAAAACAAAATCAAAAGGGGAAAATATTGTATCCATTGGGATAAAATGCTATATTTTTTGTCAATTAATATTATATTGGAGGACATGGAAAATATATTACTGTTTGTAGAATCTATTAGGAATCAATATGGCTAGAGGTGTTCTAGAAGTAGATCATGAAGCTATAGAATAAAAACCATGATGCATGGAAGTTGACCAAACCATGGTCTCTATAGTAGTAAAAAATATGGATAATTCAGGGAAAATGCATAAGGTTCTATTCATGTTCATAAATATGTTTTCCTCTGTCAAAAATTGAGTGATATAGAAGGTTTCACCTTGGAGCTCATGGATACACCACACAATGCTTCACAAGTTGATTTAAATTATGAATGTAAGATATTTGAATTTATCAAGTATATAGGTTTATGTTACACACTGCAATATTACATAACATGTAATGGTTATACTTGGTGTTCAAAAAAATAAAGTGCCAACATAGTAGGGGGTGGAGTTGAGAACTAGCATGAGATGGCATTGGTATGAGTGGAATTAGAATCACAGGGTAGTTCAAGAAGTGGAGGACCAATGACCATGGATCAGAGTGGTATCACAAGAGTTCAAACCTTGGTAATAGAGAATTGTTCTTAACAAAGAAGCACATTATCAATCGATAGTTCGATGTGGGATTCAGATAATGTGAAGCATTGTTCAAATAATAGACCACACCCCTAAAAAATAGGCCACACTGAAACAATGGGGAGCTAGATTTCAATTGAACTAGTGTTTTGAAGATTTTTATTCCAAAAAGGACATACCCCCACCATAATTGACTTCATCATAAAATATTATTAAGAAAGAAAATGTTGTGATCATTTTCTATACAATGAAGAAAGGCATCGATATTTCTAATTTTTTGAGATTTGGTGATTCTTATACCATGGAGAACATGCCACACTGTAGATATTTTGGAGTTAGAGACATCCATGCCATAAAAGGGTTTGTTCCAGGGAGGTTTCAATTCTGGACTAGTGAAAGAGGTGATTTATTTTGATTCCATAGGACTCCATTCCATAGAGTGGTAGACCACGCCATAACAATTCATTATTCAAGAAAAATTGAATATCCATACCACAATCACAAATACAAAACACGCCTTTAACAACACCAACCTTTATCAGTGATAGAAAAAAGAACTGATAATGTTTCCCATTATCAGTGCTAAAAAAGAAGTCATAAAGGGTTCCATTTATCATTGCTAAAAAAAGCGATGACAAAAGGTACACGTTATAAATGATTTTTAGTGCTAATAAAGGACAACCTTTATCAATGTTTTTAACACTAGTAAAAGGTACGCTTTATCAGTGGTCTATTTTTATTGCTGATAAAAGTAAACTTCTATCATTATTTTATTTTAGCACTCTTAAAAGTCCTAAATAAAATTATATATTTAAACAAAAAATATAAAAAATGAGTAAATCAAAATACTAAAAACTTATTAATTAAATAATTATTGATAAAAAATAATAAATTTAATATACATATATATATATATTATAAATATTAATAAATAATATATATTAAATATATAGATATGTAAAACGAATAAAATGAAATAATTAAAGAAATAAAAAAAATGCATAAATTAAGAAAAATATTGAACGTGTTATTAATTAAATAATTATTGAGAAAAATAAATAAATTTAATATATATATATAATATATATATAATATATATATATATATATATATATTAATAAATAGTTTTTATTAAATATATTTATATATATATAATAAATAAATTTTGATAATTAAAAAATGAATAAATTCTAGTAATTAACCAAAATAAAAATAAAATGAATAAAATAAAAAACATTATTAGTGAAAAAATTATTAATACAGATGAAGAATTTTAAAATATATATATATGAATTATAAATACTAATAAATACTATATATTAAATAATAATATAAAAAATGAATAAAATGTAATAATTTAAAAAATAATAATGTCTCATTCTTTTTTATTGATTTTTATACACATTTATTCATTAATAAATTTAATACAGAAATATATCCATATATATATATATCAATGTATAAAATATTTCCAAAAATATGATTTATATAAATTAAAATCTTTATGATTATATCAAATAAGTAATATATTTAGTGAGAAATGGTTTAAAATTAAAAATTTATATTAATTAAAAATACAGACTAATTTCATCGAGTAATGAATATAATTGAACGCCATTTGGTTTTTCAATTTAACGTATATCAAACATGTTTTAAGTTGATTTCAAACAAATATATATACAATTAAGAAATTTTTATATATAATACACACACACACATAAATATTTAAGTAATTAATGAAATCTTTTATAGAAAAATATACACATAATATTTTTGTAATTTATTCAATTTTAGTATTATTTTTAGAATTCCATTTAGAAACATGATACATTAAATATATTATGTTTTTAATCTATAAATTTTATTTATTTATGTTTAATATTCTTATAGTTAGGTATTGTTTATTAATTTTCAATATTTTCTTTATTTTTTATGGAATTTAATCATTTTCTAATATTTATTTATATTTATTTATTTTCTATTTTTTAATATTTTCAATATGTAATCATATTTATTTCAATAAATATCCATATTTTTTTCATAATTTATATTTAATTAATAAAACATATCTATTTTTCAATAGTTTTAATGCTTATAAATTTTTAATTTTTAAATTTCACTCATTTTTAACGTGCATGCATTTAAGATTATTTATTCATTAATAATGTTAAAAATCTCTTTTGTAAATAATTATTTATAATTAAATATATTTACAAATGTTTATTTACCATGTTTATAAATTTATATATTTAGAAATATAAATAACTAAATATTATTTTAAAAAAAATTATTTATAAACTTATAAATAAATAATTATATATATTTAGGTAATTAAAAAATTTGAAGAAATTTATTTAAATAATGAATATATTTACTATATTTATATCTATATTTTTATTTATATGAATATTTATATTTATATATATTTGTTAAATAAATATATATAATTATATAAATATATACAATGATATAAATATATAAATATTATTATTTTTAAAAATCATTCATAAAATTATAAATACATAATTATATATTTCAATAACTTTAAAATTATAATAAGTATTTTTAAATAATGAATATAATTACTATATTTATATTTATATTTATATATTTTAATTAAATGCATATATATAGTTATATAAATATATAAAATGATATAAATATATTTATAAATATAAAGTTATAATAAATATATTTAAATAATGAATATATTTACTATATTTATATTTAATATATATATATATAGTTATATATATATATAATGATATAAATATATTTAAAATTATAAATAAATAATTATAAATATATTTATAAAAAATATAATTTTTTTTAAATATATTTTTAAATATATATTTACTATATTTATAATATCATATATTTACAATTATAAATAAAAAAATATAATTTTTTTAAAAATTATTTATATAATTATAAATAAATAATATATATTTAAATTATTATAAAATTTATAATAAATATATTTAAAAATGAATATATTTAATATATATATATATATAATTATATAATTATATGTAATTATATAAATACATTTATAATTATATACAGAAATTTATAAATATATTTACAAAGTTATTTATTTATAGAAATAATTATAAATCGTTTATAAGAACTTATTAATTTAACACAGATAAAAGGTATATTGATCAGTGCTTATTTGTAACATTGATAAAACTATCCCGATCTATTTCAAGGAACCCTAACTGTGACTCATTGAATTGCAATTCTCATGAATTATTTGAATTCCATCGTTGTCGGTGCTCCTCCTCTAATTTTTCTCGAACGAATCAAGGCCTGAATCTAATGTATGCCATTTGTTTCTCCTCCTCACTCATCGATTACTTGTTTGGGTTCCACAATTTGCGTTATTACATTGTTTTCTTGGATTACCTCTTAGGTTCTCCCCCATGATTAGTTAAATCTTCTTGGATCCCTAAGAGAGTTTCCACATCCTTCCACATTGATTTTTGTATCTCATCCCTCAATTTTCCTGTGTTTACATTGTAAATCCCCATGTCTTCCTTTCATTTTAGGTGTCTCCTCCCTCCATTCTGACTTCTCGTGGTATGTTTTTTTTCTTATTTTTAAATTAATTTTTATTTAAAGTATGTCTATGTGTAATTTTTATAATGTATTTAGAAAAGATTTTGGTTGAATTACATGCTTGGAATAAGGGGTTTTACATGGATTTTGATTGAATTATTTTGAATGAAATGTTTTTTCTTAACAAGTGTTTGATTATACTGATAGTTTTTGACTAAATCATAATCAAATAATCAATATTTGAATTCAATCAATGGGTTTTTGCTATTCCAATAGGTGTTCTGTGGATATTTGGCATGTTGGTTGTATTTTTTTATAGAGTCTAGTTCAGTTTTTTGTTAATATATTAAAATTTGTATTCGATGATATAAAACTATGTCTTAGAAAATATTCCCCAATTTCCATCCCCTATATAGACATGATTTTCACCACCACTTATTGGAAAGTCACGCTCATTGTAACCAAATTTCTAGTTTCCCCTGATTTTCATCCAGTCACCCCAGATTTCCACCACATATATGAATAATTTTCAAATCCATTAGGGATCCTTTACACACCTAGATATTTAGTGCCACTTGGGTTAGATTGCACCTCAGTGAGGTTCCAGCGCCTTACCAATGGTGAGTCACACTAAGTGTGCCTTGACACACCTCACACCATGGCGTGTTGAGGTGCACACCTTAGACAAAACCAGTGTATGTATAGTTTAATGTTCACTAATGTCAATCCAAACAATGTACAAAACATAGAATAAGAAATAAATTATTCATTCTAGTATTAAAAAGGGAAAATTATTAAACATAACATTTCAAATAATAAATGCCTAATCATAATAACCCAAAAGGTATAAGGTGTGACTTAAGAACCAATTAAGATGTTCTAATAGAAAAAACAGAAATATTCTCATTTAAATAAATTTACTATATTTAAAACTCAATTTAGTAACATACTTTTTAAGGAAAATATTTCATTTAAAGTTAATATGCACATGTAAACTTTAGTTTGGATGAAAATGAAGTTTTAAAATTTTTATCTTTAAATTATAGAAATAAAATGTTCTTCTACTAATGTAAAATTATGATTTAGTTATAACTATTACAGAATGAAAATACATAAGTTTTTTGTTTAATAAAAACAAACTATTTATTTATGGTTTTTATATAAAACCAAATCCATACATAATTATTTAAGAAAATAAAAATATTCAGTACCTAATACGGTTTTAGTTTAGTTTCAAAACTCAAAAAACATTATGATACTTAATAAGTTAAATGTCTTAACATATAATTCCTTCCCAATTAATCAACCCAACCATTATCTCATCACTGATGCAATCACTAAATCATGTTTAAATACAGTTCATTGAATTATAATTCATTTAGGTTATAGAAAAATAAAATGAATTTATTTGTAATACAAGATAAGTTATCAAAGTGAATACTAAAATAAGTGCATTCACAACATTTAAACTCATGATTTAAAATTAATTTCAGATTTACTAAAAGTAGTCAAGATATTATAACATAAAAAAAGTATTGAATAATAATTTTCTTTATTCAAAAAAGGTATACAACATGTGAATATTCATGTTACTTTATCAAATTAATGTTCGGTAATATAATTAAAAAATATGATAGCTACATCCTTTAAGTATCTTAAAATGATTTGGAAATTATAGAGTTTTTAAGAAAGAACATATGTAAAAAAAAGAAAGTAAATATTTAATCAAAAGATTCAAAACATTAATTTCATAAAATGAATAATTTAAAAATAAGTAAACATGTTTAACAAAATAAACACAATAAATCGTGCATATATATATATAATTTGAAAAACATGTGTGTTGTGGCTTCCATATCACTGAACCCAATCTCACAAAAAATAAATTTGTCCTCCTCTCACTAAATGTTTACTTAAAATGCTTAGTTTCACCCTTTGACATGCTCTCTCATCACTCTGTCACAATTCCTAAACAACTAAAATCATCCCACGATAATATAAAAATACACAATAATCTACAAAATCTAAACTTTGTGTAACTTCTTGTTTTGTTCCTTTCCAAAAAAAATCTAAATCCATTATCAATCTATCACCCCATGTACTAGAGCACCTCTAATTCAACTTACACTTAGATAGATTCTAATCCAAACTAAGCTCAATATCACACACAAACTTTTTATAACACCTCATGATCGTTTAGAATTTTTTTTTTCATTTTTATGAATATTTATAAGTCCTTTTTTATGTTTATTTTTGAGTAAATTGTATGGAATGTGAGATCTTGTATTTTTAGAATCATGTGTGATATTTAGTGAAACTAGTTTTTGATAAATGAACAGTACCATAATTTAATTTTGAAAGAATCCCATGTGATCCTTCGTATTTAGATAGGTAGTCCAGAAAGATCATTTTAGGATTTAAATTGTTAGTTTATTATTTTCTTTAAAAAAATTATTCGTATTGACTTTATGAAATATTTATGAAATGTTTAACAATCATTCTTTGATTTGGAATAGGTGGTGTCCTATTTAGTATTTTTATAGTCATGCCTATTTTAAATTTTAGTTTTGAAAAATTATACTTGTCTTTAAATGTTAAAGTGTGTGTTTAAAATAAAAACATGTTTTTACCTAAAAATAAAATAAAATGGATGGGGTATTTTGAAACTCATTAATTAATTTCAATGTGAAACCATAAATTTTTTAAAATTTCAAAGTCTATATGTTTCTATAGAAATGGTTTTAAACTTTTAATTTATTGTTAATCTTTTTTAATATGATTTTAATTTTTTTTACTTGATGCTAATAGTTTTTATAGAAATGGGGGTTCATATCCCATTAAGTGTTTAGAAAATAATTGTTTGATTATTTGGTGGAATTAAAAGAATAGATTTCAAGTGGGGTTTAAAAAAAATCCTTTTTAATTTTGAAAGTCATTTTTAGATGAGATTTCAAATTTTAAATTAAAATGTGAAAATTTAAAAAGTTTTGGTCTATTGCAATTTTTTTAAAGCTGTTGGTTTCAACATGAAATTTGGAAAATGTTCATAGTCATAAGATCATTAATTTTTTATTCATTAACATGTTTCCCTAAACCTAATTTTGTTTAGAATTCATCCACTTATTCTTTCATTCATTCTAGGGAATATTATTTCTATGTTTTATTGTTTTTATACAAACTTAGAGTCTCATCATAGTGTTTAAAATAAGAGGGACAAGAAAAACATGCATCTTTTCTTCACAATGAGTGCATATTGTAGTATTGGTGATATAATTATTCTATTCAAGGGATAGTGGTTCTTGTATATAAAATCCAAGGTGATCATATATCTTAACCCATTGGGAATAGGGACAGGGGTATAAATTAGTAAGGAAAATGTGAACATTTATTTTATGATTAGCTCATCTATCAAACCATCATGTGCTTGGGAATCTTTTTAGATTTAGGAAATAAAGTATGAAATATTGTGAGGTGCTTCGCAAACTCCCAATCTAAGAATATTTAGATTTAAGTAGACAACTGTCATCATCACCAGCTTCATGTCCCAAGCAGTTACTATTAATTTTTTTTACTTGAGACTCATCACCTATCTCTTCAGGACATGCACCAATATTCTTGACCTACTTTCAAAAGTATTCATCCCAAACCAAGTACATGTGATCATTTTGGATTAGTTTAGAGGATAACACCTACCATAGAAGAGTAATTATTTTTTAAAATTCAATTACCCATTTCCTTCACATCATTATAAAATTATTTAAAACAATCAAGTGTTGCGTTCCCCTTAATAAAATTATCTATAACATTCACCTTTGATAATGAATATATTATGTGTGTTTATTTATTTTTTAGATAAAATTAATATTTTATGTACCTAATAGGATGGATATGAATAAAAAATGGATGCATGAAAATTGTTTGAAAAAATATTATTAAGATGAAGTAAAATATTTCACTATATTTGTAATAGATCATTCATACGACCCTTCTCAAATCCTTTGTTAGTGTTAACATTGTTTTTATTCAAGACAAATTTTTCTAAAAGAGTTGGAATAAAGTTTGATTTTTCATGGAATATATCAGATCTATAAATTTTGGAATAAACATGGGAAAAAACTGAATGTGCACACTGATCAGTATGCTATTACTATTTTTGGATCATTTGATATTATTACCAGTGTAAATGATGATTTAAATCAAATGGATAAAATAAAAATGGAAATTTAATATTACCTTAATGATTGTCAAAATTTGTTGGAGAAGTTAAATTGTTATTCTAAGAGTCCATTGTATACCAGTTTTACTAAATACAAAACATTTTCAGCTGTATTGAATTTATATAATTGGAAAGATGAAAACAAATAAAGAAACACCATATTTACATAACTACATGGTCTCCTGAATGCTATTATACCAGAAGAAAATAAACTTCTTCATTGGACGCATGACTTTAAACGAACTCTTTGTCCATTGTGAATGATCTCTAAAAAACATACTTGTACAAATGATTGCATATTTTTTTTCAAGGACCATGAATAACTCATAAAATTCAATAAGTTTGGTGTAGATCGATACAAGAGAAATTAATCAATTCCTTCAAAATATATATGTTAATTTTTTTATCATTCCATAGTTTATAATTATATATACATGTTAAAAAACCATGAGACAATTTGCATGGAATATAGATACAAGAATTAAATATAGGGAACTACATCATCCAACAGATTCTCATCAGTGGAAGAAAAATTATTACAAGTATCCTGTAATTGGAAATGATCCAAGTAAAATTTGTATTTACTTATATTTAGATAGAATAAATCCTTTTGGTGTAAATAGTAGTACTCATAGAACATGTTCCTTTATGTTCTTAAATTATAACTTACTTCCATGGTTATGAATGAAGAAATTATACATTATCTTTTTCTATTTAAATCTATGCCAAAGAAAACCAAAAATGATATTGATGTCTATTTGGATCCATATATTTAATATATGAAATTAATGTGGTATAAAAGTATTAGAATATATGATGTTTGTAGAAGTGAAGAATTCACATTAATTCCATGTTATATAGGATCATAAATGACTTTCTTGCTTATGAAAGTTTTTCAGGCAATAACATTAATGGAATTTTTTGGGTGTCCCATTTGTGAAGAATGCACACACTTAGTTCTGTTGAATCATTACTAGAAGACTATGTTTTTAAGAAATCATAAATTTTTACCTCGATAACATTAATACTGATCATGGATGATAATATTCTATGGGAATATCAAACAAGGTTAAACACCATCTCTACTAACGAATGATCAAATGTTTGATAAAGTAGAATACATTGAAACTATTTTTGGTAAACCCTTTTTTAAAAAACCATAACAAAATTTGGTTAAAAAAAGAGAAAAAATTTCATTGAATTATATATTAGATTTTTTTATCTAATACATTTTTTGATTTAATGCATGTAGAAAAAAATATATTTGATAGTGTTATTGGAACATTACTAAATGTTCCTAGAAAAACAGAATATGTAATCAAGGCTAGGTTGGACATGATTTACATTGATTTAAGGGAAGAGTTAGTACTAGAAAATGGTAAATGGTGTAATTTTCTTCCTCTACTGGCATATACTCTATCCAGATATGAATAATTGAAAATTTTCATTTTCCTTTATGGTGTAAATGATCTAGAGGGTTATTAATAAAATATCTATATTTCCATGTCAATGACTAATTTAATGTACCAATGACTAAAATCACATTAATTAAATTTTTTGTTGCAAGATTTGATTTTGGTTTCTTTACATTGAATTCTACGTAAAAATTTATGACACACATTAACTGAACTCTGCATCTTTTTCAAAGCAATATGTAGTAAATTTATAGACCCAGTAAAGTTTATAATCTTGAATAAAGTGGTTGGAGTTATATTATATGAATTAAATATGTTCTTACCACCATAATTATATGATATAATTGTTTACCTAATGGTTCACTTAGTTATAGAAGATCAATTATGTGGTCCTATCAATTACCGATGGATGTACCCCACTGAATGGTATATGAATATTTTTAAAGGGTGTGTTAAGAATCAAAATTTTCCATTTGGTTGTATTATAGAATGATATATTGTTGAAGAATATGTTGAATTATATAATAATAACCTATTATATGTTCATATGATCAATCTCCCAAAGTCTCATCATAGTAAACACCTTATGGGAAAATAGATTTTCGGAAGATATGTTTCTACAATTACCATCACAAAGTAGTAGAAATAACACCTTTACATTTTACATAATGGTGAGGATGTTGATCCATACATTGAATCCCACAAATAAATTCGTATATATTTTAATCTATCAAGGGATAAAGGATATATATCAAATACACATAATCAATAGTTTATAGGATAGTTATGAGATCAAATTTATTAGGAGTTATCTGAATATCCAAATTCAATTATCGAACGACTTCGATGGATAGCTAGGGGACTGAATGGAAACTATATATCTTACAATAGTTTTTTAATCAATGGTTATAAATTCTATACAAAATAACACAATTAAAACAATACAACAAAAAACAATGGTGTTATGATTTTGGTAGAAAAATACACATATCTAGTTCCAAAAATAGAAATCTAATTTATGAGAATATGTCATATTTTGGCATTATCAAAAAGATATGCAAGTTGGATTATACAATATTTCAAGTTCCAATTTTCTATTTCAAATGGTTTGACAATAGGATTGTACTAAAATTTGATGAAATTGGATTTGTAAAGGTGAATTTCTGTGTGTAAGGGGAAAAGGAGTAGTCATTCATAATGGAATCACATATAGATAAAGTGTTTTATGCCTTAGATCTATAAAATAAGAATTGGTTAATTTTCCTATTTTTGAATAAGAAAATATTAGTGTTGGGTGAAATTTCAATTTAGGATGACCCTTTCATTAGGTGGTCATAATCATTTCATGGCATTCCCAATGTATACAATGTCTTGTATGTTATAGTGGAATATTAAGAGGGGATTTGGATTCTCAATAAAGGATCCAAATACATTCAAGATTTAAAAAATGTTGGTTGGAGTGGATACTCAAGAGGGGGGCGAATTGAGTTCCAATTAAAATTTCTGTTTTAAAAACTTTGTCTTAAAAACCCCCAAATAAAAATACTGAATTAAACTGTAGTGAATTTATATCAAGGTAAAGGTTCTATTGGGTTCTCAAGGGATTGATTATTTCCCGGTTAATCAAAATAGAAGAGTTGATTTACTTTTTAAACTAACTTACTGATTTACATCTAATATAAACACTTGCGAGTTTAATTATCAAAGTGACTTTAAAACAGTTTTGGTTTTAAAGTAATTAGCAGTGGAATAAAAAAGAATAACTTTGAAAGATATAGCACAACAGATATAACCGAGAGGTTCAGTCTCAAGCCGAGACTTACTCCTCTCAACAATTTATAAATTTGATCCACACCCTGGATCGGGGTTCACAACAGTTTACAACTGTCTAGGTCCAAGACCTCTACCACTGTTATTCGTGGGAAACAGAACAACAACAATCAGCTGTCCAGGTCACACGCGACCTCTACAACTATTACTGTGGGAAAAGGAAAGATGTAAAGAGTTTGCTGAGGATTTATAGATCCTCCAGTTAAAGTACAGGAGACAGTGTGTGTGTTAAATACAACAGATAACACACACTGATCGAAATGTAAAATAATGAATCACAGAGCATAGATGTAGAGTTTAGAAATGGATTTAGTGATTGCAGTGAAGCTTTGGACTCCTTAATGTTTATCAGAAATGGTTCTGAGTCCTCTTCTGGTTTGTGTCTGAAAAAGAGAGTGTCGTCTACTTGGCATTCAGGTTCAGAGATAGTGAACAAATGTAGCCGATGAAGTTCTTTAATGTCCTCGTGAATGTACAGAACTCTTCTTGAGTAATCTTGAGTGTGTATGAGGTTCTGTGTCTTCTGAAACTATCTCATTTACCACTCTTTTCACTCATATATGTCTCATCCTACTTTTCATATTTTCTACACACATTGCACCAATAAGGACTTCTTGTATTTATGGCACGAGCTCCACAAAAGAAATGATTTCTTTTTGCAGGAATGAGGTACGATTCCCTGACATCCAACAACCTTCATTAAATAAATGATAGAGCATTAAAATATACCTAATATGATCGTTGGTTAGATTAAATAAAGATAAAGAAATTCAAACAGCTGTTTATGACTATCGGTGAGTCAAGTGATCGATAGGTCATCAACATCATCATCGGTGTGTCATGATCGGTGACTCATTTGATCAGCATCAGTGTGTCATGATTGGTGAATCATTTGATCAGCATCGGTGTGTCATGTTCGGTGACTCATTTGATCAGCATCGGTGTGTCATGATCAGTGACTCATTTGATCAACATCGGTGTGTCATGATCAGTGACTCATTTGATCAGCATCGGTGTGTCATGACAAGTGACTCATTTGATCATCATCGGTGTGTCATGATCCGTGACTCATTTGATCAGCATCGGTGTGTCAGTTGTCCTTTGATATGGATCGGTGCGACCTTTGTCCTCTGATATGGATCGATGCGACCGTTGGCCTTTTATATGGATCGGTGAGACCATTGTCCTTTGATATGGATCGGTGCGACCGTTGTCCTTTGATATGAATCGGTGCGACCGTTGTCCTTTGATATGGATCGGTGCAACCGTTGTCTTGACAGAACACAAAGTATCTGTTTAATCCAGAAGACTTCTAGAATACTTGTAAAACAATAGCAAGAATAGATAAAGACATGATCCAACCAATAAAAATAGATTCACTAAGAGATTGTGATTATGCATATGAGAAATCAAAACGGATTAAGTAACGATGATTTGTGATTATTAAAACAACAATCATGGGAAGAATTCTGCAATCTTCCAGAGGGCTCAAAAATATCCCCCTTTTTGATAATCACAAATCTTAGTCATAAATAAAAATAATATAGCATCAATAACAGTGACAAGGAAGAAAAACACAATGAGATATAAATCTCCCCTTGAATTTATGCCTTTGTATATTTATGTAAACATTTCTCCCCCTGCCATAGTATGTTTCTCCCCCATAGATATAAATACATAGAATGTTTCCCCCCCATAGATATAAATACATAGAATGTTTTTCCCCCATAGATATAAATCTCCCCCTTTGGGATAATCAAAAAGGAGGGAAATCATATAAAGAAGAGATTATAAGAAGGCATCATAGATAATAGAGAGAGAGAAAAAAGTTTTGCAAAGTACATAAAAGTACAAACAGAACACTGGTCACCCTATCAACAACAAGACACAACTATTTCTTGGGATGTAACAGTGCTTTGAATTTTTTAGAAGGATCAATGGTTGGTAAGTTCGAAATATTGGAGGTAGGTTGAACTGGGAAAATTTGAAAAGGTGGTAAAGTGACTCTAGAAGGTGGAGGAGAAGATGCCACAGAGGTTTGATGTGGAGCAGTAGTTTCTGGTTGAAAAGATTGCTGAGGAACTGGTCGTAGTTGAGATAGAGCTTGAGCAACAGAGATCTAATTTGGAGCAACATCAGAGGCAATGAGAGGGTCAGCAGTAGGGAGTACAATGGCGGTGGTTTGTGCATTCAGATAAGGCTTCAAAAGAATTATGAAATTCTGAATAACTTCTGCACCATACTGCATAACCTTCTCAAAATCATCCTTATTCTCCATGAACCGTTCCAAGGTAGGAGTAAAATCTTGCAACTGATGAACTTGAGTCTTGAAATCTTGAGTGACTGGAGGTAGTTTCAGATTATCAGCCAATACCTTGAAATTCGCGGTCATCTCATGCTTTGTATAAATCTTTGAAAAGTAATGGTCTACCTTTTACTTGATCTCTCTATGAGCTTTAGTGGAATATGCTGAATATATTGTCACCATCTTATGAATGTGATCACTGTGCTCCTTCATCTTCCTCAACGTGTCCAAATCAAGAACTTTTCTAATGGAAGCCAATTCATCATGCACAATCTACCTTAGAGCCTCTAGCTCACGAGTAGTGATCTTGGTTACTTTGGCTGTACTGGCTTTAACAACTATATGAGTTATCTCAGCATTCAACTTTCTCAGATCAGACTTCTTATGATGTTCAATCAGATTCCTCAACACTTTCATCATACCAGAAATGGTTGATCTAAATTCGTTTGATAAAGAAACTAAGTCATATTGTAGATCCTTCAGAATCTGATTTAGAGAGGCTATGTGCTTGCCAATAAACTCACCATTATTGGCCAGGTCTAGTCTAATAGCATTTGAAATTTCTTCTCTGACTGTGGCTCTCACAGCAGCAAGCAACTCAATTTTGAACTTATCAAAATTAGACTGAGAGACAGTAGAACTAGGTAGATGAACATCTGCAGCATCAACAACATGAGCAGACCTTGTCTCAACTGGTTGGATTTCCTCCATAACCACAGTAGATTCTGATTCTTCCTCTTCTTCTTCAAAATACTCTAAACCCAAAACAACAAAACCAGGGTAATCATCCCAGACATCAGCACACAGAGTATATTTCGGTTTATCATAACTTTCTTTTCCACTGATTTCTGGATAATCTCTCTTGCCATGGGAATTTGTTTCTGGTACAGTTTGATGTGTTTCTGTTAGAGGTACAACAAGACCATCCACTGGTCGGTTGTCACCATCATCATCATTATCATCATCATCATCAGCATCATCATCTTCATTCCCATTTCAATTCTTCACAGAAATTTCATTATCAGATACTTCAGTGTCACTAGATTCTTCATCATCAAGAACTGGTTCTGATACAGGTAAGGGTAAAGGTGGACTAGCAGGTCCAAAGTCTATTATTCTCTTAGGGCTCACAGTATCTGGATCACTCCTATCATCAGAAGGTGGCGTACTTCCTTCTTCCGTTTCAGCTTCTTCCATCCCTTGTTTACTAGACTCTTCAATGTCCTTATTCCTTTCAACATCTACTTCTTCCTCATCATCAGAATAAATTGGATCCTCATCTGATTTCAAACCAGGGTCTCTCAAACCCTTCATCCTCTTTCCAAGATCAGAGGGATTGTAGGATTCATAAAACTTTTCCTCATCAGCAACCCAACATTTCTTCCATGGGTTCAAATTTATTTTCATCCTTTTACAAATTTCTTTGTTAACCTAAAAAGCACTATCAAATTCAGCTATCTCATCAGCTTCATCAACACATTCCAGATTTTTTAACAAAGCAGATATCACTTTGGAATAGAACAGGGCAGTGGCTTTCATAGAAGGTTTCACCATTCCAGCTATGTGCACCATTATATATCTACACAAATTGATCTTCTCATGGGTCTTTAGTAAAAACAATAGAAAAAAATCCTGGTATCTTACAGCAGCAAAATCTCATTTCCTGGGGAAACTTTGGTGATGAATAAACTTAAAAAGAAGTCTACATTCACCATCCAACTCTGAGGTTGTGAATCTCCTTGACTCTCTGTTTCCAGTCAAAATCTCTAAAGCTAACTCATAAGAGAAATATTCAGTGGTTGGAGGAATTTTTCCAGCACAATCCTCATACCGACCCTCATGGGGTACATTTAAACATTCAACCCATTGTTTAGATGAAAAAGATATTTTATTTACTTTTACTACAGAAGAAATTCTGGTAGCCTCTACACCATCTAAAGTAACTTGTAGATTTATATAAAACTCATGCACTAGATTTGGGTAGTATACATGAGTGTTATCTGAGAACCAGGCTTTCCATCCTTGTGATTATAAAACTTGTAACAACAGCGACTTACTTGTCAACAGCCAGGCGGAACTGACTTCCTTTTCTACAGAAACAATCTGAGTTTCCAGGTTCAGATTTACTGATCTTTGAGTGGTACTACTCAACTCGCCTCGAGCACGCTTTGAAGGTACAAGACTTTCTGATCCTTTGCTTGGTCTCTTTTTCTTAACCATTTGAAGATTCTGGGGAATGTAGGAGTTCAAAGGTTGGAAGTAGAGGAGAAGAGAGGAACTAAGGCTTGGTTGGAAAGAAATGAAAGGTCGACGGTTTGGGGAATAGAAATAGTCGCGTATCATTTATTTCATAATTTAGGGTTTCCATAATTAAGATAAATGTAATTAATTAATTACAACCTAATAAAAAGTAATTGAAAGATAGATCAGTTTCACAGATCGGCTTCACAGATTAGTTACACAGATCAGTTTCACAGATTATTTTCAGAGATCAGTTTCACAGATCAGTTTCACAGATCAGTTTCACAGATCAGTTTCACAGATCAGTTTCACAGATCTGTTTCACAAATCAGTTTCCCAGATCAGTTTCCCAGATCAGTTTCACAGATCAATTTCACAGATCAGTTTCACAGATCAATCATAAACAACTCATATTTAAGAAAATTCATTCTTTCAGAGCAGAAAGGCTTTGTAAAAATATCAGCTAATTGATGTTCAGAACTAATAAATTCTAGGGAAATATAACCTTTCTGATAATGATCTCTTAGAAAGTGATGTCTGACATCAATGTGCTTAGTCCTAGAGTGAGACATAGGGTTCTTAGATATTTTGATCGCACTAGTGTTTTCATAGTTAATTGAAACATGTTTAAAATCAAATCCATAGTCCAATAAAGTGTGTTTCATCCATAGAATCTGTGCACACCAACTACCAGCAGTAATATATTCTGCTTCAGCAGTAGACAATGCAAATGAGTTCTGTTTCTTACTACACCATGATACTAGAGACTTTCCAAGTAAATGACATGTTCCAGATGTGCTCTTCCCATCTAACTTACATCCATCAAAGTCAGCATCTGAATAACTAGTTAGGTCAAATGATTGTCCTTTTGGATAAAAAAAACCTAAATTCACAGTATACTTAAGATATTTAAAAATCCTTTTAACATCTAGTAAGTGTGATTCTTTAGGATTATCTTGAAATCTACCACAGATACACACACTAAATATAATACCTGGTCGACTAGCAGAAATATAAAGTAAACTCCCAATCATACCTCTATAATTGGTTTGATTAACTGGTTTTCCAGTTTCATCAACATACAATTTATAGGTAGTAATCATAGGTATATCACTTTCCTTAATACTATCCAAACCAAAACATTTTAATAATTTCTTAGTGTATTTGCATTGATTTAGAATAATACCATCTTTGGTTTGAAAGATTTCGAATCCAAGAAAATACTTAATCTCTCCCATTAAGCTCATTTCAAACTCATTTTGCATAACCTTTGAAAAATCAGTACATAAAACATTTTTAGAAGATCCAAAAATAATATCATCAACATAGATTTGTACTATTAAAACATCTTTTGAAATCCTTTTTATGAAAAGAGTGGGATCAACTATTCCATTTGTAAGTCCTTTTGAAATAAAAAAGTTTGAAATTATTTCGTACCAAGCACCTGGAGCTTGTTTTAAACCATATAAAGCTTTAGAAAGTTTAAAAACAGGATTTTGAAAATGCGGATTTGAGAAACCAGGTGGTTGTTCTATAAAAACATCATCAACAATAAAACCATTTAAAAAAACACTTTTCACATCCATTTGATATAACTTGAAATTTAGATGTGATGCATAGGAAAGTAAGATCCTAATAGCATCTAATCTAGCTATAGGTGCAAAGGTTTTCTCATAGTCAATTCCTTCTTCTTGATTGTAACCTTGTGCAACTATCCTAGCTTTATTTCAAATGATGTTTCCAGATTCATCAAATTTGTTTCTAAACACCCATTTTGTGCCCATGGTTATAGTGTCCTTAGGTCTTTCTACTAATTTCCAGACATTTTTTCTTTCAAATTGATTTAGTTCTTCTTGCATAGCCATTACCCAAAATTCATCATTGATAGATTCATTGATATTTTTAGGTTCTAACTGTGAAAGAAAAGCTTGATGTTCAACCTGATTTCTTAGAGAAGCTCTAGTCTGTGTTCCTCTATCTAAATTACCCACAACAGCATCTAAAGGATGGTTCTATAGAATTATAGTTGGTCTAGAAAAGGTAGGGCTAGAGATTTCAGATTCATCTACATGTTGAGGTTCAACAGAAGCAGGTTATGGAAAATTTCCATAACTGTATGTTTTAACTATAGGTCCACTGTCTTTATCCTTAGTGTTCAAAATAGAGAGATCATTTTCAAATTTTCAAGAGAGGTCTTAGGTTCATGAGGATCAGTTTCATCAAATTTCATGTGAATAGATTCTTCCACACATTTGGTTCTCTTATTGAAAACTCTATAGGTTTTACTAGAAATAGAGTAACCTAGAAAAATTCCTTCATCACTCTTAGATGCAAATTTGTCGATATTTTCATTAGTATTAAGAATAAAGACATTGCAGCCAAAAACTCTGAAGTAGTTAACCTTAGGTTTCCTATGGTTCCACAACTCATAAGGGGTACTCTTAAGAACCGGTCTGATCAAGACTCTATTGATAATATAGTAAGATGTATTAACAGCTTCAACCCAAAAATAAACAGGTAGGTCATACTCATTGAGCATAGTCCTAGAAATTTCTTGCAGGGTTATATTCCTCCTTTATACTAAACCATTCTGTTGGGGTGTCCTAGGGGCATAGAAATTGTGACTATAGCCACTGTGTGAGCAGTAAGATTCAAACTCATGATTTTCAAACTCACGGCCATGATCACTTCTCAGGGTTTTAATTTCTAGTCTACTAAGGTTCTCTACCGAATTGGAATATTTTACAAATAAAGAACAACCTTCACTTTTGTGAGCTAGAAAATATACCCAAGTATATATAGAAAAGTCATAAACAGGAACATAGACATAGTGCTTCCCATTTAAACTAGAAACTCTAGAAGGTCCAAATAAATCAATGTGAACCAACTCGAGAGGTTGAGAAGATGAAACTTCTTTCTTTGATTTAAAAGAAACATTATGTTGCTTTCCCTTTTGATAGGGATTACAAACATTGTCTGCTGGAAATTAAAGTTTGGGTAGGTCTCTATCTAAGTTCTTCCTAGCAAGCTTTCTAAGTGAGTGTACATTGCAGTGTCCTAATCTTCTGTTCCAAAGCCAAGACTCTTTATGAAAAGCATTTAAAGAAGTAATATTCTGCTTAGCTAAAGAATTTAAATCAACATCATAAACATTTTCATTTCTTAAAGCAAAAAATACGAAAACATTTTTAGAATTAAAAACATTGCAAGAATAATTTTCAAATTTAACATAAAAACCATCATCACATAACTGAGAAATACATAAACAAATTATATTTCAGTCCATCAAAAAATAAAACTTTGAAAATCAATACTGAGTCAGTGTTACCAATTTGACGTAAGCCGATGATTTTTCCTTTTGAGTTATCACCAAAAGTGACAAACCCTCCATCAAATCTGACTAAGCTTTTAAAGAATGAAAAGTATCCTGACATATGTCTTGAACATCCACTATCCAGGTACTAAGTCTTTCTACAACAGCTATTTAAGAAGGTTCCCTACAAAACAGATTTAGATATGAAATGATTTTGGTACCCAGATCTTCTTGGGTCCAGACAGGTTATCCAATAAAACTTTAAGTACCCAGATTTGTCTAATGGGTCTTATAAGATTTGTATAATCAACTAATTTTGAAAGGTAATCCTTATTAGATCCATAACTATGAATATAACTAGTTGAGGCATATGATGTTTCAGAACTAGCTATATTATGTCTAGATTTAGGAATGAATCTAGTTTTGGTAATTTTCCTTTGTCCAGGTTGGTATCATATACTAGTAGTGTATCTAGGTGATATTTTCTTACCTAGAATCCGAGTAAGAGTATATTTTCCATTGGTAAATTTCTCTAAGTATTTATTGAGTTTCTCATTAGATAATTTCAGTTCTGTGTTTTCTTTAAGCAACTGAGCAGTCTTTTCCATTTCAATATCAAGATCAGATTTATGTTTAACAGTTAAAGCATACTATTTTTTTAAACCTTTGTATTTGTCTTTCAGCTCATTACAGGTTTCTTATAACATATCAAAGTATTCAAATAGTTCATATTTTGACATGTTTTCTAAGTCAGAATCATCTTCGGAATAGTATGAATTTAAAGCGGGAGTTTCAGATGTTACCTCAGAGGTGTTTGTCATAAAACACATGTTTTCCATATTTCTGTGTTCAGATTCAGAAACATCATATTCAGTGGAGCTATCCTCAGAAGCACTCCAAGTAGCCTTCATGGATTTCTTAAACTTATTGTCCTTGTATTCATACCTCTTCTTGTACTTCAACATTGGACAGTCTGCTTTTATGTGTCCCTTTCTTTTGCACTCATAGCAGACAACTTCATCTGATTTGTCAGATTTCATCCAATCCTTTTTCCAATGTCCCTTGTTGTCATACTTACCTTTGTAATTTTATTTTCTGAAAAACTTCTTCTTTCTATAAAACTTCTTAAACCTTCTAGAAATATGAGCCATCTCAGCATCACTGTTAGAAGAACTTTCACTATCTTCACAGCTTGAACTCTCATTTATAGTTTGAAGCTTCTCCTTATCTTTGTTTTTTGAAGTTTATGATTTGAAAGCAACAAACTTTCTTCTAGGTTCATCATCTTCTTCTTTGTTCACTTTGAGTTCTTCTTTATATATCATCAGCTTGCCAATTAGTTCCTTGACTTGCATTTCACAAATATCACATGATTCTCTAATGGAGACAGAAGTTCCTCTCCATCTTTTAGGTAGACATCTTAGAATTCTCATAATTTGTTCCTTTGATGGAACATCCTTTCCCAAAGAAGCCATTGTGTTGAAAATTTCATTAAACCTGAGATACATGTTAGAAATGGGTTCATCAAGCTTCATCTTAAAATTATCATACTTAATAGTATAAGTATTCAATCTCATTTACTTAACATTAGTTGTTCTTTCATGAGAAACAGCTAAGGTATCCCAAATTTCATAAGTAGTTTTACAGGAAGATATTCTATTAAATTCCTCATCTCCTAAAGAATAGTACAAGGCATTCATAGCTTTGCAATTATTATTGTAGGCAGCCTTAGAAGCTTCATTCCAAGTAGTTCTAACAGTAGTAGGAATTTTATATTCTGATTCTATAGCAGTCCAAATATCAAAGACCATGCTCTCTAAGTGAATTTTCATCTTGATTTTCCACTAAGCATAGTTGTTTCCATTGAAAATGGTGGTCTATTGGTAGAAACACCTTCAAGTCTATTATCCATGATATCTTACATAAAGCAAAGATTTTAAATACATAAAAATTTAGAAATAACAGAAATTTTAAGAACTTTAAAATACAACTAAAATCACAGTTGAAAAAATAGAGTACTTTAGCATATATTTCAAAACCTTTGATACGAAATGTTGGTCGGTGTGGATACTCAAGAGGGGGGTGAATTGAGTTCCAATTAAAATTTATGTTTTAAAAACATTGTCTTAAAAACCCCCAAATAAAAATACTGAATTAAACTATAGTGAATTTATATCAAGGTAGAGGTTATGTTGGGTTCTCAAGGGATTGATTATTTCCCAGTTAATCAAAACAGATGATTTGATTTACTTTTGAAACTAACTTACTGATTTACAACTAATATAAACACTTGCGAGTTTAATTATCAAAGTGAATTTAAAACAGTTTTGGTTTTAAAGTAATTAGCAGCGGAATAAAAAAGAATAACTTTGAAAGATATAGCACAACAGATATAACCAAGAGGTTCAGTCTCAAGCCGAGACTTAGTCCTCTCAACAGTTTATAAATTTGATCCACACCCTGGATCAGGGTTCACAACTGTTTACAAATTTACAGGTCTAAGACCTCTACCACTATTATTCGTGGGAAACAGAACAACAACAATCATTTTTCCAGGTCACACGCGACCTCTACCACTATTATTGTGGGAAAAGGAAAGATGTAAAGAGTTTTATGAGGATTTAAAGATCCTCCAGTTAAAGTATAGGAGACAATGTGTGTGTTAAATACAACAGATAACACACACTGCTTGAAATGTAAAATAATGAATCACAGAGCAGAGATGTAGAGTTTAGAAATGGATTTAGTTATTGCAGTGAAGCTTTGGACTCCTTAAGGTTTATCAAAAAAGGTTCTGAGTCCTCTTCTGGTTTTTTTTGAAAAATAGAGTGTCGTCTGCTTGGCATCCAGGTTCAGAGATAGTGAACAAATGTAGCCGATAAAGTTCTTTAATGTCCTCGTGAATGTACAGAACTCTTCTTGAGTAAGCTTGAGTGTGTATGAGGTTCTGTGTCTTCTGCAACTATCTCATCCACCACTCTTTGAACTCATATATGTCTCATCCTCCTTTTCGTATTTTCTCCACACATTTCACCAATAGAGACTTCTTGTATTTATGGCACGATCTCCAGCAAAATAAATGATTTCTTTTTGCAGGTATGAGGTATGTTTCCCTGACATCCAACAACTTCCATTAAATAAATGACAGAGCATTAAAATATACCTAATATGACCATTGGTTAGATTAAATAAAGATAAAGAAATTCAAACAGCTGTTTATGACTATTGGCGAGTCAAGTGATCGATAGGTCATCAACATCATCATCAGTGTGTCATGATCGGTGACTCTTTTGATCAGCATCGGCGTGCCATGATCGGTGACTCATTTGATCAGCATCGGTGTGTCATGATCGGTGACTCATTTGATCAGCATCGGTGTGTCATGATCGTGACTCGTTTGATCAGCATCGCTGTTTCATGGTCGGTGACTCATTTGATCAGCATCGGTGTGTCATGATCAGTGACTCATTTGATCAGCATCAGTGTGTCATGATCAGTGACTCATTTTATCAGCATCGGTGTGTCAGTTGTCCTTTGATATGGATCGGTGCACCCATTGTCCTTTGATATGGATCGGTGCGACCGTTGTCCTTCGATATGGATCGGTGCGACCGTTGTCCTTTGATATGGATCGGTGCGACCATTGTCCTTTGATATGGATCGGTGCGACCGTTGTCCTTTGATATGGATCAGTGTGACTGTTGTCCTTTGATATGGATCGGTGTAACCATTTTCCTTTGATATGGATCGGTGAGACCGTTGTCCTTTGATATGGATCGGTGAAACCGTTGTCTTGACAGAACAGAAAGTATCTGTTTGATCCAGAAGACTTCCAGAATACTTGTAAAACAATAGCAAGCATAGATAAATACATGATCCAAACTATAAAAATAGATTCACTAAGAGATTGTTATTATGCATATGATAAATCCAACCGGATTAAGTAACGACGATTTGTGTTTATTAAAACAACAATCATGGGAAGAATTCAACAATCTTCCAGAGGGCTCAACAAAAAATTTAGAGAGTTCACTGAGAAGTTTAAATTGTTTTTTAATATACTATGATTTCCCTTATAATATTACCTATTCTACATTTCATTAACATAATCTAAATTAAATGTTTGACTACTCATGTAGATACTCTCTTCTGCACATGATAATGTTACCAATCTCAGGGAAGAACAAACTATTAATACTAAAACAATAGACTTTTTAGGGGATCAATAGAATGTTTATGATAAAAAAACTATGATTTATCGTCATAATGTTGAATAAAATTATCAAAGAAATAAGTAAGGGTAAAAAATTTGAGGTTGGTTGGAAACAACACGGCCGACCTATTCACCCAACAAGTCAATGTCATTTGTGATGTTGGGTTCACAACAAGAATGAATGTGTTTATTGATATATATTCTTAGTTCCACGTCCAACCTATAATGAAGTAAATCATTTGGGAAGATATAAAGGTAATGTTGTGGTATACTTTCACTATTTTACCAAAACATTATATAATGAAACATAGATTTAATTTGCATTATTCCTTGGAGATTTTGTTTATTTTATAAGTTTTACATAATAAATATGTATTAATGGCCACTATAAAAGTCTATAGTGGCTTCCTGACTCTTCTTACCAATTTACATCTTAGGAATAGTGAGGGGTAGGTAAATCTCTACCCACCAGTTAGTTATGCACACATTATGAAGCATGAATCCTAGAATGCTTTCATTTTTTATCATGAGGAGAAATAATTTTAAGTGAATTTTAGTCAATAATATATTATTTTCATTATTTTTTTAGCTAATTTAATTCAAAAAAAAATTATGAAACAGAAAAGAGTTCCGAAAATAAATAATGTGCATTATAACAAATATACTCCTATTACAAATCAAGGATGGGGTGTGCTTCACTAGAGAATAAATTGGAATGTATTTTAAATCAACCATAAATGTGTTATGGGGTATGAAAAAACATATGTTACTTTGTTTATATGTATATTGATGAATCAAAATATGAATCTACTTCCATCCCATGTCATGTGCTATGGATGGAGGCTCATGTAAATAAAGTGGGTAAACTAGTTGATGAAAAAAAATAGTATTGGAAACATATGAAAGTATGACATAATAATAATTTGTTATGATTTATAATAGTATTATATAAATATATATTTATGTTAATATGTTTTTTATACAGTTTAGGCATAAGAATTATCAGTGACAGTACCAGAAGAAAATCAACTTTTAGTGTCTTTGAAACAGCCAAAACAATTTAGTTGCGTTGGAGGAGTATGCTTTGGAGTGTCTCGTCTGTCATATTTTGAGAAGATAAAACCATAATAAGAGATATATATATGTATATATATATATGATGAAATGCTTTTTGGCACAAATAGATGTTTTTCAAGATTTTATTGTTCGACCTGGTTAGGAAGGCTAGTATATGAGGAAAGATCAAAGTGAACCAGCAATGGAAACAAGATCTGTACATGAAGAACCAAATGACCACACTAGCTTTGATGTTAGTCATTCCCCTCAACCACATACCTTACCTAAGGAAATCAATTTTTTAATCACTATCTATGCTAATTGTGAATCAAACAACTTCTGATAACTTCATATTACTGAAATTCTATATGGTAAAGTTGTATGTGATTTCTATCTGTCAATACCCATGCAACAACTTATTGTGAGGGGTATATGTATAATATCCAGGCATAAGAGATACACAATAAAGAAATCAAAAAATATCACATGAGTGTAGGAATTGAGGCATCTCAATATATGGCTACTGACTTTCAAAATCCACTTGATGATCCATATATTCCAATGGTCAATGATGCTTTTGGAATATTCATAGCATAGTCATTTAATCTTACAAAGATACATCTTGTATGTCAGTAAAAAAATTCTTATGAAAAAAATGTAACAGTTTATGAAAAATTTTCTCAAGTGAGGTATGAAATTATATATAGATAATGAAATAAGGAAATGTCGGTTTGGATCAAGACAATATAGTGAATTGAACAAGAAATCAAAAGAAGATTTCAGGTGTACCTTCTCTCCCACAAGTTCCACAAAAACATTTACTATCAATAAAAATTCATGTAGATACCACATTCAAAGATGTAAAAGTGTCTTGAATTCCATTTGAAGAAGAAATATTTGGAATGTTCATTATATACGTTGTTGCTCTAGAGAGTGTAAATGAGACTCCATGTTTGAATAGTTGGGAGTCCTAGTTGTGAATACACACATAAGGTATATTTTAAAAATACATATCTCTAAATAGTGATCTTATATGTTCATTAATTTTAATAACTATTCATATTTTCTACATGTTTTTATATTAAAACTATATAAATAGACAATCATGAGAAACTTGATTTGGATTCCTTAATCGAGGTATCATTTCTATGCAAGAATCTTCTTTGGATAAGAAATAAATTGATAAGAAGAAAGATAATTTATACAATAAGTTTGAGAAAAAAATAACAGATGTCAAGCTCTTTTTGATGCCCACAATATAAGGGTAAAACTATACAATCTAATCAAAAAAATATTTTCATTTTTTTTTATTTTTTTTATTTTCCGAAAAAATAGATGCTGCTTTCACTCAATCTAGATACCCTAAATATTTATTTTTTGGATCCAATGCATGGATATCAAAAAATAGACCACACTTGATGTGTGTTTTAAATTTTTAATATGTTATAATAAATATTTTATACATATAATTATAATTATATGTTTTATTATGTGTTTTACGAAGAATTGTTTTATGATAGTGTAGTAGATAAATATAGGATAAATCATGACATGAAGTTTGTTAATGAACATAAAAAGCATGTTGATTACTTCAAATGTAAATACAATAAGTTATATATATAAATATTTAACTATCAAGGAATATTTATAATTAATTCCCTTATTTGTTTTCAATGTTTTTTCTGTTTATGATGTAAGATAATTTCAATGATTATGAATATTATGTTTTCAAAATTATGAGAGATATCATAAACCATGAAAAGATGAGCATCCCCAGCCAGTTAATTTATAAAGTTAATTAAAAATTCATTTAAAATATTTCTTAGTCATTTTTTTCTATATTTTCTCAATTCTACCAATATTGATGACAATATTTGTACTCAAAAGAATAAGTAAATTTGTTTAGAGATGAGTGGGCAGTGTATATGGTGTCAAAATGTTTCCTGATAATAAAGTTAGTTGATTACCTATTATGTTTGTGAACTAGTATTGGATACGACCTTAGATATATATTTGGGGAATGATTTATTATCAAAATTCTTACATATTATTTTTTATTTGTTTCTCTAGAGTAAGTATAATTGGGGAAATCAATTGGTTTAGAAATTAGCATAAAACATGGTTTTGAAATATATATAGGCATCATGAGGAGGCGACTTACTACTAATTATTCATTTAATTTTATTATTATTTTATCTATTTTTTAGTTAATTTTATTATCATTCTGAGAATAAAATTATTCTTAATTCCCTCTATAGGGTTTCATCATGGGTGGTGGAAAATTATAGGAGAAAAGAACAATACAGTGGTTTCACTTTGGTGGGTGGTGGAATTATTTGTGCTAGTCAATCATCAATTAGATGCCTAATATAATACCAAGAATTATTTTTAAATACATAAAATTAACACATCATGTTTCTATTAGTGAAATGTATTGACTAAAACTTATTATTTTGATTGCACGTGATGTGAAATTAAATCATCCCACCATTATATCACATAGAATATCATAATCATTACTTGAGTAGAGGTGTTTCACATATTCTTATTATGTATATAGACATTTGTTCACTAGTTATCCATCCAAAAATGTGTCCACTAGTTCTTCACTAATATGCATGTGTATATTCATCATGTAAAATGATCCATGTTAACAAGCTCATTATTAAAATAATCATCATCAATCTCAATACAAAATACATGAAAATAGTGATGTTCCCATCTTGATGAAAAAATAATGATGATATTATGTCAGAGTTAATCATAACCCAAAATATTGAAAATGATATATTAATATATAGCATTATCCATGAATACTTAATGGATGATCTATATTTTACTATCATTTTGATACTATAAAGGTATATATTATTGTTTAATATAGTCAAAAAGGGGTAAATAATTTATGATAGAGTATTATGTCTTCTGAAAATACATAATGGGTTACACTGAAGTTTTTTTATATCAAATAAGGTAAATGTTTTATCATTGAGTTTTGACTCTCTGTGATTTTTAAAGTGAAAGATAAATTTTATTATTTCATACAAAAACTAAAATATAAATATTTATTTTAGTTCAATAAATGAATGATAAGAGTTCTACTCTAATGGTTATTGTTTTCAAGGAATACATAAAGGGCTACACTAATGTTTAGTATAATAAAGGAACATATAATGTGTTTTGCTATTTTTTATATAAAATAATAATATAAATGTTTATATATGATTTTTACACCATCCAAAAAAAGAAAAAAAAAATTATGGGAATTTTGTGTAATATGTGATTATTAGGTTATTGTAAAGTGGATAAATATATAATGTTTTTGGGATTGATCTTATAAAATATTTTCTTTCAGGTCCATGTAATATTTACTAAATTACTTGTATTCTAGATTCACAAGATCAAGAATAATTATATTATAGTTTAAAGATATATAACTAGATAAAATTTCCTTTTAGTAGGCTTTTCTCATCATTTTATCTACATTTTTTGTTAATTTACTCATCATTTTTATCTAATATTTTTTTTTAAATTTTCCTAGAGATCTTTAAGAAATGACATTGTCAACAAGGATAATTCAATCTTGTACCACGATCATGCACTAAAAATGATGATGCAATTTTATTTCTATTCTCTAATACATTATACATTTCGAGTTATCAAACTGTAATATTGTTAGATGACATAGAATGTTGAATTCACTATAGGATAAAAAAATGGTGAATGTGGTAGGACTCCAATTTTGTGATTTAAATTTAAAATTGACATTTTATTAATGTATTATTTCATATTTAGGTTAAATTTATTTCTTTATAGTATTACTAACATAATAATTTTTTTCTTATACAGGTGGTATCCCTTGCTCGAGTAGGGATGTTTTGTTCAAAGTTGCCCATGATCAAGATAGATTGGACTTTAAGGATGAAACATATATAACACAATTAAGGAAGTGGTTCAATAATGCTTCCAAGCTTCATGAAAAAAGTGAATTTACACTATTTATTTATTTAATTTTCACCATTTTATATACTATTTGTTTGTTAATTTCTTTATCATTTTTATCCAATAATTATTTTATTTTTCAAAGATATTTTAGGAATTCATATTTTTCTTAAACAATATATAAAATTCCTTAAAATAGATTACACGTTTCTTTTGGTTGAGGTATCTCATGCGGCATGGGGTTTCCTCTTCCATCGAATTGGAACATTCCTTTCTTTTCTTTCTTGGTGCAGATAGTTTAAAGAAGAACACACATCACATTCTCAATCTGACTCTCCTCAATATGATACAAAGTGTGTTTAATGTGACTTGAACTGTATGTTTTTACTTTATAATTTACATTTAGTTCGAAAAACACATCACATACTCAAAACCTAGAGAACACATTCCCCAATATTCAAAATAAATTCACCTATATCTATATTTTATTAAATAAATTTAGTAATATAGAATATAACTTTGTTGGTTGGTTCTTTCAGAATATTTCAAAAACTTATTCCCTTGCATGGGATTTCCAATATTTATGTTTGAACTATAAAATAATTGTCCATAGAAGTAATTAATTATTAGTCTCCTATTCAAAAAATAAAACATCTTAAATTCATTAATGATCTCATGAATATTCATCCCCCTCTCCTTATTCGCTCTATGTTCTTCAATTTCTTATGCATTGAAATTTAGAATTATACCCAGTAATTTATATGGATTTCCATCACATATAATCATTGCATCCTCTTTTTTTATGGATTATAACAGTAATCAAGGGACTAATTTGATGATGGATTTTATAATACCTTCTATTTGTTTATATAGGAACAGTCCTGCACATGATTAGATTAATATTAGGCTATTGTGTAGATGATAATCTATGAATTTGTTAGGGAAGAGATATTGATTTTAATAATAATGGTTTAATATAGTTATTTTCATGCAATTTAGTAACAATAATATAACAATTACCTCCATCAAGGAATGTGGGTTGAGTGGGTATCTTTCAATTAGATATTAGTTTGTTCTCTAAAGAGCTGGAAAATGCATCTTCCTTCTTCAAAGTTGCTTCCAAATTATGGTTGAGAAATCACATCTCGAGTAAAATTATTGAACCACTACTTCAGGTCAAGCTCACAGATTCCCTTATTTTTCTACATCGGATCCCACAATTTTAGAATTTCATCATAAATAAACATAACTTCTAGTAACAAGTTCTGCACCATTTTAATTCATTGGATTTCTAAGATGTAATTCTCCCTTATCTGTATTGCACAAAATATATGAATGTCTACCACAATGTTGTTTCATGATTTCTATCATAGTAATATATAATTATTAATTTATGAATCACTTGAAAAAAAAAGTGTTGGTTCAATAGGTTTCACTCATTTGAGACAAATTCAATTCATGTGGTAACACAATGAATAAGAATCAATGAAATGAAAATACCTATGTTTATCCATGTGGAAAGATGGGTGGTTAATTTTCTAATGTTTTTCTATTTATCACCTTAATAAAGAATTATACTATAGACAAGTGACCTTAATAGTGATGGTAGACCCTTCTGAAAGGTTCTGTAGTTTGATAATAAATCACTTATCAATTTGGGATCCATTATAAACAATTTCACTTTAGATATCATACAAATGAATGATTTATTTCCTGTATAGTTCACACTAGTTATTAAAACAATTCAATACCCAATAAGGAACATAATAACTAGTAAAATTAAGGTAATATATGTACATTATGACCCATAGATCAAACACATCACTGTAATGGTTAAAAGAAGAAATATGAAATAAGAATTATAAGGGATCAATATTTGAAGTAATAGATAATCACAATATATTCAAGTAATATTTATTGGGTACATTATACATGTAATAGATATTATAATCACAAGGTCTCAATATTGTACGTAATAGTTATTCTAAATGCTCAAAGTGAAATTTTCCAGTTTAAAATGACATTTTAGTAAAAAAAGTGACATTCTAAAAACCCAAAAAATCAGATTGTTTTAATACTTTATAAAAGTAATTAATAAGTCCTCAATGTCATGTAGTAATAAAAAAAATCTCAATATGATGCATGGTGTGACCGTTATGATTCCATGTTTGTCATTATATATAAAATTGACATTATGTTTAGTAAAAAAGACAAGTGACATACTCAAAATTGAGAAAATACATTCGTATTGTTTTGAAAATTTAGGAAAATGATCAATAAATGATTTTTGATGTGTAGGAATTGGACTAACCTCAACCGGACACACTCTAGAACCGGTATGACTCCAAGTGTGTATTTTTATTTAAAATTGACAATCATTTTAGTAAAAAATAAAAGTGACACACTCCAAAGTAAGATAATATATTCATATTATTTTGATACTTTAATAAATGATCCATACATCATTTGTGACATATAAGAATTAGTATCACATCATTTTTATTAATAGTGTTATCGGTACGAATCTATGAGTGTCTATTTATTTAAATTTGATCTTAATTATAGTGAAAAAGTCATGTGACATACTCAAAAATGAGAAAAAACATTCAGATTTTTTTGATACATTAGTAAAATATTCCATTAGTAATTTGTGACATGTAAGAATCAGTCTCACCTCAATCTGATGTACAATGTTCCCAGTATAACTCAATGTTTTCTTTATCTATTTAAAATTTTAATTTTAGTACAAAAAATTTGTTACTCACCAAAACCAAGAAAACATGTTTATATTCTTTTTATAATTTTGAAAAAATATTCACAGGTAATTATTTATGTATAGGAACCAATATCAAATCAAACTAACACACTATGTGACCGTTATGACTTAAATTTCATGTTTCTAGTTCAAAATGATATTTTAGTAAAAAAGACAAGTGGAATATTCAAAACATAGAAAACAAATTCATATTATTTTTATACTTTAGGGGAAAATACAAAATTCCTTTATGATGTGTAGAAATAAACTGAACCATAATATGATGCACAATGTGACTGGTATGACCCAAAGTGTGTCTTTTTATTTAAAATTTACATTAACATTATTAAAAAATACAAGTGACATGCTCAAAACTGAGAAAAAACATTCTCATTATTTTGATACTTTAAAAAAATGATCCAGAAGTCATTTTTGATATATACGAATCAGAAACACCTTAGTAGAACACATGGTGCGACCATTATGTTTTCACATGTGTCTTTTTATTTAAAATTGATATTAATTTTAGTAAAAAACATAAGTTGGATACTCAAAACTAAGAAAAAACATTTATATTATTTTCATACTTTAGGTAAACTATCTATAAGTCATTTTTTATGGGTATCAATTAGATGAATCTCAATCTGATGCACGGTGTGCCTAGTATGACTCCAAGTGTGTCTTTTTATTTAAAATTCACATTAATTTTAGTAAAAAAGACATGTGACATACTCAAAACAGATAAAAAACATTTGGATTGATTTTATAATTTATGAACATTATTTATAAGTCATTTTTTTTAAATTTAGGAACCATACATAGCTCAATATGATGCATGGTGTTCCTAATACGACTCAACTTGTCTTTTATCAATTAAAAATTGATATTTTAGTTCAAAACATGTTTCACTGAAAAACAAGTAAATGTACTTGGATTGCGTTGATAAATTAATAAAATGATTTATAACTCATATTTTATGTGTATTAATTGGTTTTATGTAAAACTGACACACAATGTGACTAGTATGATTCAAAATGCATGTTTATTGTTTAAAACGAAATTTTAGTAAAAAAGAAAAGTGACATACTCAAAACTGATAAAATTATGTCAGATTGTCTTTATAATTTAGTAAAATGACCCATATGTTATTTTGGATGTGTATGAATCAACCACACCTCAATTCAATGCATGGTGTCCCCAGTATCACTCAATGTGTGTTTTTATTTTAAAATTGACATGAATTTTAGTAAAAAAGGCAAGTGATGTATTGAAAAATAATAAAACATATTCAATTTGTTTTTAGACTTTTATAAAATGTTCCATGATTCAATTTTGACATGTAAAAATATTTCAAACCTCAATATAATACACGATGTTCCTGGTATGACTCAATGTTTCAATTATATATATAAAATTGACATTTTAGTTCAAAAAGTGTCACTTACTAAAAATTGAGAAAATGCACAAAAATTGTGTTGATAATTTAGGACAAGGATTAATAAGTTAGTTTTTATGTATTGGAATTAGTGTCACATAAAATTGATTCATGATGTGATTCATATGACTCAATGTTTGTGTCCCTAGTTTAAAATGACAATTTAGTAAAAAAAGACAAATGAAATACTCAAAACCAATTAAACACATTCAAATTGTTTTGATACTTTTGGAAAATGATCCATAAATCATTTTTGATATATATAAATTGACAACACGTCAATATAATTCAAAATGTGTTTGTTATTACTCAAAGATCATGTTTTCAATATATAAGTTCCATTTTAGTTTAAAACACGCAACACATTACCAAAACCGAGAAAACGAGTTTATATTGTTTGATTATCTTTTTATCTGTTATTAAATAATTAATTTTTTTTATCATTTTTATGTTATAATTATTTAGTTTATTATCATATATATAACGCATGAATAAGAAAAAGAAATGTGGTGGCATGCAAGAATCAACTACAAATCAAATTGATACATAATGTCCGTAGAATGACTTAAAGTTTAGTTTAACAATAACAATTTCTATTTAATTTATTTCTTCATAGGATTACCAATATAAGAAATTTTTTTATTATATAGGTCAATTATTTTTCTCAACCTGAGGTGGTTTGTTTGAAAATAGCACGAGTTGGGGTCTAAGGCCAAAGATAAAGGAACATTGATGTTTTAGAATGTTTGTGATAATTTGTACATACTCATGTAATTGTACAAACCAATGTTTGAATTTTCTATAATATATATTTTTTCTTGTATTTTTGTTTTAAATGATATTTAATTTATAGTATTTAGTTGAACATGTTTTTACTGTTATTTCTGTTGTTGCGGTGGGTTATTAATTTAGTAGTACATTGCAGTATTCCCCTTAATTAGCACTTATAAAAGAACTGATGAAGTGTAAAGACCCAGAAATTTCAATGAATTTTTTTTCTTAAATACTTTTGAATTTTACGAGTTTGTGGGTTCGGACATTACTTGATTCTGAGGCCCAGTGTAACGACCCAAAATTATGAAATAAATCATGTTTCCTAATTTTTTGTTTTATTTTATTTTTATACTCAACAAAAATGTTTCATTTGATAACATGAATATAATTAAAATGAGACCGTTGGGTTTTGACTGTTATATGACTATTGGTCAATATGACCGCTGTAAACTAAACATTTCTATTATTGTCTCTAAATACAAGTAATCTTGGTTAATTAATATAGAAAGAAGATTCGATGGCCTCACCCAGTAGTCTTGGACCGATCGAAGCCCGTATAACAGAACTTGGGAAGGAGGTAGCACCACTAGGCTTTGTTATGGACCAAACCCAAGCTAAACTTCATCGTGTGAAGCTAGAATAGGATCTCCTTCGCGAGAAGTTCAAACTGATAGAAATTACTACTTGTGCGATGTTGGCCGAGCCTTCCTCAGATTCTCTCACCTTAGCACACCTTACACATAGGTCCTATGATGGTGTGATAAGGGGCTTTGTAAGGAGACCGTAACTGCCTTTTGTAATCCATTGTTTTAAATAAAAATTTGGATTTCTTCTTATGATGATGTTTATGACTTTTTAAATGTCCGGATAAATATAGTATGCATATTTTTGGTGAATTTTAGAGAAAGGATATTTTAAAAATATTTATGTAAACCTTAAATAATTAAAAATGTTTATTGAGTTTCAAAAAATGGTATTCTACAAATATGTTCAGTACGAAATTTAGAGTCTAATAAGAGCAACTTAATTTTTGATGAATAGTAAATTATGAATAGTGATTTTATGCTTAGGATTAGTAATGTGACCAAATTGATTAGTAATCTCACTTAAATAAAGTATTAATATAATCTAGGCACCTTGATTAAGTAATGTGATTCAATAAAATGGTTCAAAAACGGTTTCATAAATTATTATTCAAGTATTAGTTTTTTCAGATGAATAGTTTTTTAATTAAAAATTAAATTAAAAATATTTAGAAAATTATTTTTATAAAATGGATTTCATTTTTGAACTCAGAGCATCGATATTATGTTATGGTAATTTTTGGGGATTTTTCTGAAAAAATGAATTTTCAGGGAATAGTGTATTTATTTAAAAATTAAATTAAAAATATTTAGAAAATTATTTTTATAAAATGGAGTACATTTTTGAAATCAGAGCATTGATATTTGGTTGAGGTGGAATTTTGGGATTTTTCTGAGAAAGTTGAATTTTCAGTGAATAGTAAAAATATAGTTTTAGGGTTTCGGTATGTTTAATGATATCATAACTGTGTCATGATGATGTCATGAGATATTTTAAGGGTTGGCCTACCAAAGGTGATTAAATATTGTATTTGGGGCCCCATGTGGCCTAACTTCATGGGAAATATCATGGGAGAGCACATGGTTTTGAGAAAACCACTTTTGAGGTGTCCCTTGGCCATTAATGCCTTGTCCCCTCACATTCCCTATAAATACCAAGCCATTCTATCATCCTTTGGACTCCAAAATCATTCTCAACGATGTTCTGGTCTCCTTACCTACCAAGGAGTCCTCTCAAGGTTCCCTCAAGCCTCTCAAGGTCAAAACCTTTGAGTTTTAAGAGTTACATTTAAGGTAAGGGATCTGACCTCTCTCTTTCTTTTCAAGTAATCTCTTTTATGTCATTCATTTTATGCTCCATGTTATTATGTTGGACGATGTTCTTTTATATTCATTATACTGTCCTTTTTATGTTCATATGATGAGAGAACCCCTCTTACACTCATCATTTCATTTTATGAATATTTAAGTGGTGCCGTTAGGCTGCCGAATTTTTAAGGGATTCATTCACCCTTCTCGTTTTCAAGATCTATTTTCATGTCAAGTTTTTCAAGTTCCTTTTTAATATTTTGGGGTATGATCTATATATCTATCATACTGAACCCTTATGTTCATATTATTATATACCCTATTTTGATATTGTCAATTCATTTTTGGTTCAAGTTTAAGTGACGCCGTTAGGCTGCCGAATTTTTAAGGGATTCATTCGCCTTTCTCATTTTTTTAAAGATCTACTTTCATGTAATGTATTTCAAGTTCCTTTTGTATTATTTTGGGGTATGATCTCTATATCCATAATACTGATCTTTTATGTTCATTTTATGAGAGACCCCATATTATCTCTTCAATTCAGTATTTTGAAGTTGTAAGTGGTGTCGTTAGGCTGCCGAATTTTAAGTGGTTCTTTCACCTTTCTCCTTTTTCAAAGTTATAATTCCATGTCAAGTATTGCAAGTTTTTTTTATTATGTTGGGGGTATTACCTCTAAATCTATCATACTTATCTTTTATTTTCATATGATGATAGACCCTATTTGATCTCATCATTTCATTTTTGTTGAAGTTTAAGTGGCGCCGTTAGGCTGCCGAATTTCTAAGGGGTTCTTTCACCCTTCTCGTTTTCATGATCTACTTTCATGTCAAGTCTGTCAAGTTCCTTTTTATTATTTTGGGGTATGATCTCTATATCTATCATACTGATCGTTTATATCCATATTATGAGAGACCCTATTTGATCTCGTCAATCCATTTTTGGAAGTTTTAAGTGACGCCTTTAGGCTGCCGAATTCTCATAAGAGAAATATTATTTTTGTCTTCCTTTAAAGTTCTTTTTTTCATATGGTATATCATTAAAATTTCATTACCATGTTTTTAAATACTATATATTCTGTTCCTATACAGTTTTATGGTTCATTTATGAATGTTTGACCCATGTCCCCTCTCTTTTCAATGTTTTCTAAAACCCTACAACATAGCCGTTATGCTGTAGAATTTTCGTCTCAAAATGTCTCTCTCTTTTTATAAAGTTATTTTATTTTATTAATTGAATACTCAAAGCTCTATATTCTATATGTGTATTCACATATATACCAAAATGTTATATTTTAAATTCTGTGATTTACATACATGAAGCCCTCTTTCCCTTTCCGTGGGTTTTAAGTGACATAAAGATCATATCTTTAAAGAAGTTTTTAAAACATTTTGATTATGAAATGAAAACCATTTCTTTTATGATAAATGGGTTGTTTATGAAATTATTTATGATGATATATGTGGCTCACATGATAATAAAGACATGTCAAGTGTGCGCCCAGATAGCGCTCCAATGCATTGGGCAAAGACTTAATCTATAGAGATGACTTTTTAGACTAATACCTTGGTGAATAACCTTGGTAATTTTTAATGACTCCTTGGGGATGGACCTTGGTGAAATGAAATGATTGTCAATATTAAATGTTGCAGCCACATCTTCAAGTTATGAAAAATGTTATTTTTATTATGATATATCTCATGATTTCTTTCTCATGCCTTAAAGTTTGTTTCATGACCTTATTGAAGTATCTCAAGTTCACATGTAAAATGTTCCTCTTGTTTCCCTTACTGGGCCTTCTACTCACCCTTTCATTTGATGTTTGTCCCCAGGTTATGAGATGTAGTAATGAACCTAGGATGAACATGAGGAGAATCATTTCATGTATTTAAGAAGAATGTTTTATGTTTTCATGTTTTATGTTCCTGGTTTCCAAGACACTAAACCATTAAGATCCTCAGTTTTGTGTAATGTAATGAAAGTTTATGTTTTTTAAAGGCGGAATGTTATAGTTGGTATCAGTGTATGGTTTAGTTATTTGTGGAAATTAGGATATGAATACTTTAGGAAGATGCCTATAGAAAAGTTTATATATAGGAAATGTTCCTGGTATTTTGGTGAGTATTGAGTAATGGGTTGCCAAGCAAATAAATCCCTGTCTGGATACGAGCAGGAAGAGGTGGCTCTGGCACAGATGTACATAGGGGTAAAACTAAAAAACACCACTTTGAGCTAGACTCAAACGGGAACTGGTACACGAAAATGGGCCTTGCTGCACTCTTGGTTACGACACTCCCGGGGGATATGCTTTGGTAAATTCTTAAGCATAGTATGAACCATATTTAGAGGAACAAAGATAAAATAAAATAAAGATTCACATAAGAATATATTATCATGGATAACTTAGATGGGAACCTAGGGGATCACAAGTTAGCGTATAATTTTCTCCTACAAGTTATCCTTATAAGCTTTAAGTTTCTTTTTCATGATTATTGGCTAAGCATTTAAGTCCCTAATTGTACTTTCTTTTCATAGTTAATGGCGGGAAATGGAAGAACATGTACCAATAACCTATGTGATAGGAAATGTCACGATTTCCATATTAATATGAAAGAGATGATTAGGGGATTAAAAATATGATTATTATTTTGGAAGACGTTCACTATTTTGGGGACCTTATATGATCGAGGTAAATAGATTACTACGGTATTTTCATTGAGGAGTAAGGTTGAATTATATTTTGAAGAATCGATGAATTTAAGGTGGAATTATAGTAATTTAGGTTACTTATGGGAATGATTAACCTATATTGGGTAAAATATTTTTAGGCTAGCTAATTTTGTTATAATATGTTAGGAGTGGTTGATGTTGTTTGGAGATGAACAATGAAGTTTATTTTGGAAGACTATGTTATCAAATCATTCATGTATTTGGGTTTCAATCTTAGTTTGGTTTATTTTGAGGAATCTTACGGACCGTTATTTATGGAATGGTCTATGATAAACTTTGGGTAGTTCCATGGAACTTTGACGATTTAAAAGTAGTTTGCATTCCAATGGGATTCTTTCTTTTTGAAGAGTTTTTTTACCTTACCCATTCTGTTTTTGGGATAATGTTTAAAGATAGATGAAATAGATATTTAATATTTTGTGGATTATGTGATTCTCTAGAAGATGATTCTTTTGTTTTGATGAGACCATGTAGTTTTGAATGCTCATCGTTTGGAGAAAAGATTAGTTTTGGTAGAAACTTATTAAAGGATGAAACTCCACATAAAGGTTGGTATATTTTATTATATTTTTGTTCTATGTAGTAAATGAATTCCTCAAAATTATGAAAAGGAACGTAAAAAAACGTTGTTGGTTTATGTTTCCTACTAGGTAATCAAAGGTCGTTTACACACATCATATGTTTGGGATTTTCTCGTGGTTAACTTTCTCTTAGTCAGGTTTTCTATCACTCTCCCTCAGAACTTGACCCTTTGTTTTCTCCTCCATGTCCATGTTTTCCTACATGGAATCCTAGTGTGGGTTAACTCGGGTGACCTTTGTACTCCCCTTTATTTCTTTTAAAGTAATAGTTTTACTGACTCTTTTTCCGATGTGGGACTTTCAATGAAATTTCAAAACCTAATTTTAAAAAATTGCGAGGATGCAATTTCTTAAGGGGGGAAGATTGTAATGACCCGAAATTTTGAATAAATCTTGTTTCCTAATTTTGTGTTTTATTTTATTTTTATACTCAACAGAAATGTTTCATTTGATAACATGAGTATAATTAAAATGAGACTGTTGGGTTTTGACTGTTATATGACCATTGGTCAATATGACCGCTGTAAACTAAACGTTTCGATTATTGTCTCTAAATGCATGTAATCTTGGTTAATTAATATAGAAAAAAGATTTGATGGCCTCACCCAGTAGTCATGGACCGATCGAATCCCATCTAACAGAACGTGGGAAGGAGGTAGCACCACTGAGATTTTCTTTGGACCAAACCGAAGCTGAACTTCATCATGTGAAGCTAGAATGGGGTCACCTTTGTCAGAAGTTCAAACTGCTAGAAATTACTTCTCGTGCGATGTTGGCCGAACCTCCCTCAGATTCCCTCACCTTAGCACACCTTACACTTAGGTCCTATGATGGTGTGATAAGGGGCTATGTAAGGAGACCGTAACTTCCTTGTGTAATCCTCTGTTTTAAATAAAAATTGGGATTTCTTATTATGATGATGTTTATGACTTTTTAAATGTCCAGATAAATATAGTATGCATATTTTTGGTGAATTTTAGAGAAAGGATATTTTAAAAATGTTTATGTAAACCTTAAATAATTAAAAATGTGTAATGAGTTTCGAAAAATGGTCTTCTACCAATATGTTCAGTACTAAATTTAGAGTCTAATAAGATCAACTTAATTTTTGATGAATAGTAAATTCTGAATAGTGATTTTATGCTTAGGATTAGTAATGTGACCAAATGGATTAGTAATCTCACTTAAATAAAGTACTAATATAATATAGGCACCTTGATTAAGTAATGTGATTCAATAAAATGGTTAAAAAAAGGTTTCATAAATTATTATTTAAGTATTAGTTTTTTTCGGATGAATAGTTTTTTTAATTAATAATTAAATTAAAAATATTTAGACAATTATTTTTATAAAATGGATTTCATTTTTGAACTCAGAGCATCGATATTACATTATGGTAATTTTTGGGGATTTTTCTGAAAAAAAATGAATTTTCGGTGAATAGTGTATTTATTTAAAAATTAAATTAAAAATATACAGAAAATTATTTTTATAAAATGGAGTTCATTTTTGAAAACAGAGCATTGATATTTGGTAATGGTTAATTTTTTGGATTTTTCTGAGCAAGATGAATTTTCAGTGAATAGTAAAAATACAGTTTTAGGGTTTCGGTATGTTTAATGACATCATAACTGTGTCTTGAGGATGTCATGAGATATTTTAAGGGTTGGCCGACCAAAGGTGATGAATTATTGTATTGGGGGCCCCATGTGGCCTAACTTCATGGGAAATATCATGGTAGAGCACATGGTTTTGAGAAAACCACTTTTGAGGTGTCCCTTGGCCATTAATGACTTGTCCCCTCACTTTCCCTATAAATACCAAGCCATTATCTCATCCTTTGGACTCTAAAATCATTCTCAAAGATGTTTTGGTCTTCTTACCACCCAAGGAGTCCTCCCAAGGTGCCCTCAAGCCTCTCAAGGTCCCAACCATTGAGTTTTAAGACTAACGTTTAAGGTAAGGGATCCGACCTCTTTTTTTTTCAAGTACTCTCTTTTATGTCATTCCTTTTATGCTCCATGTTCTTATGTTGGAGGATGTTCTTTTATATTCATTATACTGTCCTTTTTATGTTCATATGATGATATACCCCCTCTTACTCTCATCATTTTATTTTATGAATGTTTAAGTGGCGCTTTTAGGCTGCCGAATTTTTAAGGGATTCTTTCACCCTTCTCGTTTTCAAGATCTATTTTCATGTCAAGTTTTTCATGTTCCTTTTTATTATGTTGGGGTATGATCTCTATATCTATCATACTGAACCCTTATGTTCATATTATGAGAGACCCTATTTTGATCTTGTCAATTCATTTTTGGTTGAAGTTTAAGTGACGCCGTTAGGCTGCCGAATTTTTATGGGATTCATTCACCTTTCTCATTTTTTAAAGATCTACATTCATGTCAAGTATTTCAAGTTCCTTTTGTATTATTTTGGGGAATGATATCTATATACATCATACTGATCTTTTATGTTCATTTGATGAGAGACCCCATTTTATCTCTTCAATTCAGTATTTTGAAGTTTTAAGTGGTGTCGTTAGGCTGCCGAATTTTAAGTGGTTCTTTCACCTTTGTCCTTTTTCAAAGTTCTAATTCCATGTCAAGTCTTTCAAGTTAATTTTTATTATGTTGTGGGTATGATCTATAAATCTATCATACTGATATTTTATGTTCATATGTTGAGAGACCCTATTTGATCTCATCAATTCATTTTTGTTGAAGTTTAAGTGGCACCGTTAGGCTACCGAATTTCTAAGGGGTTCTTTCACCCTTCTCATTTTCAAGATCTACTTTCGTGTCAAGACTTTCAAGTTACTTTTTATTATGTTGGGGTATGTTCTATTTATCTATCATACTGATCATTTATGTTCATATTATGTCTTTGATCTCGTCAAGCCATTTTTGGATGTTTTAAGTGACGCCGTTAGGCTGCTGAATTCTCATAAGAGAAATCTTATTTTTGTCCTCCTTTCAAGTTCTTCGTTTCATATGGTATATCATTCAAATTTCATTAATATTTTCTTAAATAATATATATTCTGTTCCTCTACTATGTTATGGTTCATTTATGAATGTTTGACCCATGTCCCCTCTCTTTTCAATGTTTTCTAAAACCCTGTAACATAGCCGTTATGCTGCAGAATTTTCGTCTCAAAATGTCTCTCTCTTTTTCTAAAGTTATTTTATTTTATTAAGTGAATACTAAAAGCTCTATCTTCTATATGGTTATTCACATATATACCAAAATGTTCTATTTTAAATTCTGGGATTTACATACATGAAACCCACTTTCCCTTTCCGTGGGTTTTAAGTGACATAAAGATCATATCATTAAAGCAGTTTTTAAAACATTATGATTATGAAATGAAACCCATTTCTTTTATGCTATATGGGTTGATTGTGAAATGATTTATGATGATATATGTGGCTCACATGATAATAAAGACACGTCAAGGGTGCACCCAGATAGCGCTCCAATGCATTGGGTAAAGACTTAATCTCTAGAGATGTCTTTTTAGACTGATACCTTGGTGAATAACCTTGGTAATTTTTAATGAAACCTTGGGGATGGAACTTGGTGAAAAAAATGAATTTCAATATAAAATGTTGCAACCACATCTTCATGTTATGAAAAATGTTGTTTTTATTATGATATATCTCATGATTTCTTTCTCATGCCTTAAAGTTCTTTTCATGACCTTATTGAAGTATCTCAAGATCACATGTAAAATGTTTCTCTTGTTTCCCTTACTGGGCCTTCTGCTCACCCTTTCTTTTGATGTATGTCCCCAGGTTATTAGATGTAGTAATGAACCTAGGATGAACATGAGGATAATCCTTTCAAGTATTTAAGAATAATGTTTTATGTTTTCATGTTGTCAGTTCCTAGTTTCCAAGGCACTAAACCATAATGATCCTCAGTTTTGTGTAATGTAATGAATGTTTATGTTTTTTTTAAAGGCGAGATGTTATACCTGGTGTGCACGGAATCAATTTATAATGTTTATCTCGGGTACGTTCAGTAAACGAATGATCGTGTTTTTATATCTTTTGAACCGGTGCTCAGAATTGAAATCTGAGGGCACCGATGAGCTCGTAGTGTCGGTAATTACTTATGGGGACCTTAACCACAGTTGAATTTTAAGTGAGTTGAGAATTAATATTTGGGGAGTTAGATTAAAATAAATAAAATTGGCGTAGAACAATTTTATTTTTTAAGGATGGTTGTTATATCCTCCCAAAGGGAGTTAAAGGTGGGTCCCACCCCCACATAACCTCCCATGAGAGGATATTTGTCCGGTGGGGCATACACGTGACCTAAACCCTTGAACTTTCCATAACTCTCATAAACCCCCATTAAACTCCCTTGTTTAATGTTGAAAACTCTCCCATTAATTCATGCCAACACCTTAATTAATTAATTGAATCCTCCAATTAATTAATTATTTGTTTGAATGTTTGAATTTTAAATGGCTTGTGTTAATAAAACAATAGGAGTAGCATATTATTTTATTTGGGGGGGGGGGGTTCGTTGTTTGAAGGGAGAGAGCTCTTGAGAGAATAGTTTTCTTCTCTGACGAAGAACAGTTTTCTTCTCCAATGAAGAACTCTCCTTGGTTCTCCAATTATCTTCTTCCTCCGCATCAAAGAAGGAAACACCGATGCGGGGAACTCGCCAATGACGAAACACATTCTATTCTTTTCTCCGCGACAAGAGGGGAGACACCACTACTTCGGCTACACTCCAATGACATCAGAATCGACACCGTCATCCATGACGCTTGGGTACGGTGAATCTTTTTTGAGGTAGGGGGTTTTCTTAATTTATTTTAAATAAATTTATCCCTCGTTCTTGTTGTAATCATGTTATCACCTTGGCCGATTTTTATCGCCTAACGCGGAGGGTGCGGGTTGAAAAAACACGACCTGGTGACCCCCCATCGTTTCTTGTCTTTTTTGGAATCGGGAAGTGGTGACGTTCGAAGGCAGCGGCCGTGCGCCAGCCGCATGTGGAGGAACCACATACCACAACCATGGGCCGCTTGACCGACGAAGAAGTCCGGTCCAAAAGAGGGAACTGCGGCGCCCCACGGCACTGCAGTGCGGGAACCGTGACCCGCATATGGCAGGAAAATTTGGAAGAAGAACCGGACAGCCGGTCGGCCGACCGGGCGAAGGAGAGCCGGGGCGCCAGGAGGGTGCCACACAGAACCGGCCAAACCGTTGGCCAGCTGGGCAGAGCAAAGCTGCAGGGCCAAGAGGGCGCCGCACTAGAGAACCTGCAGCCCGCTCGAGTGGGATGCTTACGCTAGAAGGCCGACTCGTTAGGGAGGGTGGTGCCACTTGGCGCTGCCGGTTCGGGCAACCAGGGGGTCGTGCCCCCCTCCCCTCCTCGAACCGCTCAACTAGTTGGCTGAGCCTGCTGCGCTGGGCCGTGCAGGGTCGCGCTGCGCCGGGCCGGCTGCGCCACGCCACTTCGGGCCAGGCCATGCCCTCTTCGGGCTGGGCCGTGCGAATCTTTGGGCCGGTCTGACACCCCTGCTGGGTCGGACCAGCAAAAACTGGGTGACCTGACCTGCCAGCCCAGTAGGTTTAACAGGTCAGGCCCGTTATTCCCTTAAACGTGAATAACTTAAAGACCGTGCATCCAATCAACGTGTCGTCTGAGGCACTGGGATCCTTTCGACGAGGAAGTCCTTTTGAGATAATCTAAGTGAGTATTGGACAACTTTGGTAAATATCCGGGTTTGGAACGAGCACATTTCCAACCTGGCCCCTGGAACGAAGAAGCCAATATCTCTTAGACCGGGTGTCCTATTGACGCGCCGTCTGTCGCGTTGAGTTCTTTTTTACGAGATGGAATGCCAGGATACAACAACTCTGTACTTAATGATAGTTGATGTATCGACCCCGTTTACTCGAGTAGCAGACCCTACTGGAATCGAGCACCTTATGTGCGGGAACCCTAGAGCTAGCTGTGACTGCGACGACTACTGTGTTGGGATCCTCCGTGGGTTCGACAACGATGAAAAATGTACTTGGATCCTACGTGAGTTAGGAAGCGAGGATGACTATGCATGGATCCTCCATGGGTTCGGCAGCGATGACGACTGTACTTGGATCCTATGTGGGTTCGGTAGTGATGGTTAATGTACTTGGATCCTATGTGGGTTCGAAAACGATGACTTTTGTACTTGGATCCAACGTGGGTTCGACATAGGAGATAATTCAGAGTCTACATCTAATCATCTCTACCCACTTTTTGAGTAGTATATCTGTGTGAGCTGAGTCTTGTCTTTCAAATCATTATCAATGATGTGATTGAATTCTTTATTATGTGGACCGGATTGTGCTTGGGCACGGATGTTGAAGCCGAACTGAGATTGATGACTTATGTATATGTATGGGCGTATACCTAAGTAGACTTGGTTGATAATTCATGTTTGTATCTTTCATTTTTTATCCTTCATGGATTCTGGGAGTCCTTCGGGTGTCTTGGGGTCCCTAATAGGTATCGTTATACTCACCCCTACATGGGCAATGCCCGCACTATGTTGTGTTGGTTGCAGACGATGGACAAAACTGATCGTGGTTGAGGCTTGTGGAGCTAGACGGTATCCGGAGGTGGACCACCTGGCAGGAGGTACATAGAACGGATGGACGGACCTGAGGTACCGATGAGACTATATGTACCCACCCTTCAGGTGAGATTCCAGTAGGATGACTCAGTGGTTGCTGCTTTACTTTACAGCTAGTGTAATTTCATTCTCTGTTGTATTGTACTTTCAGTTGGGTTTGTATACTGGCCCATATACTTTCTAGCACTTACATTTGTACTCAGTTTTACCAAGTTCTTACTTCACGTGCATACTCTATTGTATTTGTTTACTTTTATAAAGGCAATGCATTCCCTTTTTACCAGGATTTACGTCAATGGTGATAGTTAAAATCCCCTAGCCTATGGAAGGTGGGCTTGGGGTAGTCACAACACCGGCCCCAAGGACGGGTCATGACAAATTGGTCTCAGAGGAGTCGATTCTACCACAGAACTCTGTACTCTGTTAATTTATTCTCTGTGAAGCAATAGTGTTAATAATATTGAGTGTGGTTTTCAATCCAGGGAGTCCAGTGTTTGTGCGGCGGCCGACGTATCTATACACCAGGACCCTGACTTCTGATTTCCAACTCAATGCTCGAAAAAACTGATTGCATGTGTGTTTCAAATGTTTTTTTGTGATTAATTTTTGTCATCTCACCAGGTATACTATTTCACCGTGACACAACTGTTTCTTTTCAGGATGGCCCCACGAATGCAGCCAGCTAGGGTTCCGAGATACGTGCGAGATGGCAGCCCACCGAGCGACGAGGCCTTAGTGTAGGGCCCCATTACAGTGGAGGCACCAGTTGTACCACTACCTGCTAAGCCACCGATTCCACGAGCCCCAACAACAGAGAGTGCACACCGCCTGAGTGTGTTCCATGAGTTTTAGCGACAGAGGCCGCCTAGGTTCTTCGGAGAGATGGACCCTCAGGCAGCCAAGGATTTTCTAGAGGCTATCGTCAGAGTATTCAGATTGGTAGAGACACCATCAGACCTTATGGTGATCCTTTCCATGACTCTCCTGCACGTATTAGTAGGTAGATGGTGGAGCCTGATGCTCTAGGTGAACAACGATGCGTCACTACTTTGGAAGAACTTCGAGAGCCTCTTTCTCTTGGAGTTTGTTCCAGCCATCCCTCATGCGATGCGCATCCAGGAGTTACTACATCTGCGGAAGGGAAGAATGCCAGTATCCTAGTACTTGGAAAGATTTACCGACCTCTCATGTTACCCCACAGACATGGTATGAGACCCATTCTTCTAGGCCCGGACCATTGTACAAGGACTGAGGCATGAGATCAGGGCTTCGATGATCTCCCGCAACGTTCTGACGCAGGCAGGAGGACTGGAGCGAGCCATTCTTGTGGAGATATTTCTTACTGAGCTGATGCCAGCAGCGGGACCCACCGCAGGGTGACACGTAGCGGAGTCTTCTACATCCGGTAGTAGACAGATGTCGCAGAGGTCAAGAGGACCAGACCATCAGGTGGGCAACCTCAGGATAATGGTTCAGATGTGTGGGGGCACACGAAGTAGAGCCAGCCATACGAGGGGAAGGAACTGCTATGCATGCGGCGGGCGAGGCCACATGGCTCGTGACTGCCCAACCCTCCATGCAAAAGTGTAGCAGACAGTGGAGGGACCTCCCAGGTAGAGGTATAGGTTCGATCGTGTTGGTCCGCAAGGAGTAGGCGGACGAGGAAGAGGAGTTGGCCGAGTAGCGGGTGGTGGACGACGCTTCGAGGCTCTAACACCAACACCACCATAAAGACCACCCAGACCACAAGGATCTAGTAGACAAGTGGAGGCTCATCTCCAAGCAGTCGATGCCTATGACCACGGCGCACCTTAGATGATTCGAGGTATTATCTGTGTCTACTCCACCCTTACTGTAGTTCTTATAGACACAAGAGAGAGTCATTCTTTTATTGTCACTGCCCTTGTTTGGAGCTCTGAGATTCCGACAGAGCCTTTGGATCGGTCCTTATGGCTAGAGACACCTACGGGAGAAGAATCTACGATTACGCACTGGTGTCGGCAGTGTGAGCTTACTCTAGGAGGTGAGAGCTTCGGCTGGGATCTTCTTGTAGCGGCGTCAAGGCCTTACGACGTCATCTTGGGTATGGATTGGTTTTCTACAGTCAATGTCCATATTAACTATATTAGGCGCAAAGTACGGTGTGTCCGCACAGATGGGAGCAGGTTCACCTTCACCGGCAAGAAGGAAGCCTTTGCAGTATATGATGGACTTGAGCAGAGGGGAGGGCATCTGATCACACATCAGTTGTCTAGTCTCATCCTAGGAGCGATTGATGTGTGGAGTCTGAGTTTTCCTGTGGTGGTGGATCAGTATGCAGATGTTTTTCCTGACGACATTCCAGGACTACGTCCTCGTAGAGAGGTAGATTTCTACATTGACCTATACCCCGGGACAACATAGATATCTTCTCTAGCATATCGGATGGCACCCGCCGAGCTTCGTGAGCTATGGGTACATCTTGAGGACTTTCATGGAATGGGATTCATCTGACCCAGTGTTTCACCCTGGGCTTCTCCGATTTTATTCTCCAAGAAGGAGGAAGGGAGCATACGACTGTGTGTCGACTACCGTCGCCTGAATCAGGTGACCATGAAGAACAAGTATCCACTCCCGACGATTGACGACCTCTTTGATCAGCTCAAGGGAGCACGATTGTTCTTGAAGATTGACCTCAAGTCAGGCAATCACCAGTTAAGAGTTTGAGACGAGGATGTGCAGAAGACAGCTTTCAGGTGTCGGTATGGCCACTACGAGTTCTTGGTTATGCCCTTCAGTGTAACCAACACACCAAAAGTGTTCATGAGTCACATGAACAAGATATTCTAGCCTTACCTCAATCGTTTTGTCATAGTCTTCATGGAAGACATACTGATATACTCGACTACTAAGGTGGAGCATGCCTAACACTTGCGGGTTGTACTGGACACACTCCGAGAGCACCAGCTTTATGGTAAGATCTCAAAGTTCCAGTTCTGGATTCGAGAGATTCACTTCTTAGGGAATGTCATCACGGAGGCAGGAGTTGCAGTGGATCCTGTGAAGATCGAGGTAGTACTTGCTTGGGAGCCACCCAGGAGCGTGACAGAGATGTGGAGTTTCCTAGGTCTGGATGGGTACTATCGAAGATTTGTGCCAGACTTCTCTAGATTTGTATCACCACCTTCAGCATTGATGAATATGGGGAAAACCATATTGTGTTCAGATAGATGCCAGTAGAGCTTCCAAGAGCTGAGACAGAGATTGACCAGTGCGCCCATCTTGAGGCTACCAGAGGAGGGTGTTGGGTACATGGTTTATTGCGACGCATCAGGGACTGGGCTCGGGCATGCCCTGATGCAGGATCAGGCAGCGATTGCCTATGGTTCACGACATTTGAGGCAACAAGAGTAGAACTACGTTACCCATGACCTAGAGTTAGTAGTAGTGGTCTTCGCCTTGAATATGTGGCGGTACTATCTGATGGGTGAGTGCTTTATGGTCTATTCTAACCACTAGAGTCTCAGGTAAATTTTCTTGCAGAAGGACATGAATCTGAGACAGTGGTGATGGTTCGAGTTCTTCTTGGACTATGACTATGATATATTCTATACTCTTGGGAAGGGGAATGTAGTAGATGATTCTCTTAGAAGGAGATCGAGAATTCAGAAACTTAGAGAGGAAATGGAGTAGTTATCCGCTTTGCAGATATCCTTCATGGAATGGGATGGGACAACTTTTCTATAGTCCCTCACAGTTACTCCTCTACTAGTTCAGTGGGTCAGAGAGGCACAACATGGGGACGTTGACTGTGAGATGCGACATGCTCAGATTTCCACAGGGCAGGAAGCTGATGAATTTTCGGAAGGAGGAGAACACATCATCCTCTTCAGGTGATGTACCATGGTACCAGTTGCACTGTATGAGGAAGTGCTGAGGGAGTTTCACACATCCCATCTAGCGGTAAATCCTGGAGTGGCGAAGATGTACCAGGACCTCAGACGATAGTACTGGTGGCCGGGTATGAAGAAGGTTGTAGAAGAGTTCCTTTCATGATGCCTCACTTGACAGCAAGTGAAGGCGGAGTACTAGGTACCAGCTGGCCTGGTACAACCCTTAGAGGTTATGGAGTGGTAGGGGGATGGGATATCCATGGATTTAGTGATGGGGCTTCCACATACTTACAGAGGACCGAGTATCCAAGTTGGTCCACTTCCTTCCGATCAGAGAGAAGGGATCAGTAGAGATATTGGGACGCCTCTATGTTCAGGAGATCGTACGAATTCATGTTGTGACATTTTCTATCGTCTCCCATCGATACGCTCGATTTACTTTCCGGCTTTGGATGGAGTTGCAGGAGGAATTTGGGACGCAGCTACGCCTTAACACAACCTTTCATCCTTAGACGGATGGCCAGACGGAGAGGACCATTCAGACTCTTGAGGACATGCTCTGTGCATGTTTTATTGACTTTGGTCACAGCTAGAAGGATCACCTACCCTTGGTGGAGTTTGCGTACAACAACAGCTACCACTCCAACATCGTAATGACACCATACGAGGAAATGTACTACCGACCTTGCAGATCACCCATGTGCTGGACTGACCCTGGGGAGTCAACACTTATAGGACCATAGGTGGTTCAGGCTATGACAGAGAAGTTTCAGATCATCCAGGAGCGGATGAGGACTGCACAGAGAAAACAGAAGTCCTATGATGATAGGAGATGGAGACCACTGGAGTTTGAGGATGGAGACCACATTTGTTACGGGTCTCACCTCGACGTGGATTATAGAGATTTGGAAGGGGTGGCAAGTTATCTCTGGACTACATCTAGCCTTTCCAGGTCCCCAGTAGAGTTTGAGAGGTGTCTTACCGCCTAGCCCTTCCACCTCAGTTGCACCGGGTGCATGACGTCTTCCATGTATCTTAGCTGAGTAGATACGTGCACGACCCGACTTACATCATTGATCATGGTGAGATGGACATCGATGATGGGGCAACATTCACGGAGGTCTCGGTGGAGATCAAGGATCGACCGGAGTAGGTCCTAAGTGGACGGTCGATTCCTCTATTGCACATTAGTTGGCAGCATGAGAACCTCTAGGAGATCACCTGAGAGCGGGAGGCTCAGATGCATGCTCAGTACCCTCATTTTTTTCCCTAGTGTATGTTGAATCTTTACGGAGACATAAAGCCTTGATGTGGCGGTAATGTAACGACCTGAAAATTTAAAGGAAATTTATTTCATAAATATTTTGGAATTTTACGAGTCTGTGGATTCTGACGGCACTTGATTCCGAGGCCCGGTGTGCCCAGAATCAATCTTCGATGTTTAGCTCAGGTACGTTTAGTAAATGAATGGGTGTGTTTTTCTATCTTTTTAACCGGTGATCATAATTGAAATCTGAGGGCACCGATGATCTCACAGTGTCGGTAATTGCTTAAGGGTACCTTTACCACAATTGCGTTTTAAGCGGGTTGAGAATTAATATTTGGGGAATTAGATTTAAATAAATAAAATTGGTGTAGCACAATTTTATTTTTTAAGCATGGTGGTTATATCCTCCTAAAGTGGGTTAAAGGTGGGTCCCACACCCACATAACCTCCCATGATAGTATATCTGTGGGGTGGGGCCCACACATGACCTAAACCCTTTAACTTCCCATAACTCTCATAAACCCCCATTAAACTCCCTTGTTTAATGTTGACAACACTCCCATTAATTCATGCCAACGCCTTAATTAAAAAATTGAATCCTCCAATTTATTAATTAAGTTTTTGAATATTTTAATTTTAAATGGCTTGTGTTAATAAAATAATAGGAGTAGCTTATTATTTTATTTTGGGGGGGATTTCGTTGTGTGAAGGGAGAGGGCTCTTGAGAGAATATTTTTCTTCTCCGATGAAGAAAAGCTTTCTTCTCCAATGAAGAACGATCCTCGGTTCTGCAATTCTTTTCTTCCTCTGCATCAAGGAAGGAGACACCACTGCGGGGAACTCGCCAATGACGACGCGCCGTTTATTCTTTTCTCTGCGAAAAGAGGGGAGACACTACTTTTTCAGGTACACTCTGATGACGACCGAATCGACACTGTCATCCATGATGCTCTACTTCCGTGAATCTTGTTCGAGGTAGGGGGTTTGCTAAATTTATTTTAAATAAATTACTCCCTCGTTCTTGTTTTAATCAAGTGAGCACCTTGGCTGATTGTTACCGCCTAACACGGAGGGCGCGACCCAAACAAACACGGTCCGATGACCCTCAGTCGTTTCCTATTTTATTTGGAATCGGGAAGCTGCGATGTTCAATGGCAGCGGTCGCGTGCCAGCCGCATGTGGAGGAACCACGGCCCGAAACCATGGGCTGCTCAACCGACGAAGAATACCAGGCCAATTGAGGGAACCACGACACCCCACGGCGCCGCGCTGTGGGAATAGCGGCCCGCATAGGGCGGCCTGCTTCGATAGAAGAACCGGCTGGCCTGTCGGCCACCCGGGTGAAGGAGAGCCACGACGCCAGTAGGGCGCCGTGTAGGAGAACCAGCCGGCCCGTCGGTTGGTTGGGCGGAACAAACCCGCGGCGCCAGGAGGGCACCACATTGGAGAACCCGGGGCCCGCCCGAGCGGGCCGCTTGTGCTAGAAGGATGGCCGGTTCCAGCGGGCTGGTTAGGGAGGGAAACACCACTTGGCGCCCCCCACGGACGGCTTGGCCTTCGGTCCGAGCCAGCCGGGCCGCTCTCCACCGGGCCGGGCAGGGCCGCACCATACCAGGTCGGGCTGCTCTCTCCCGGGTCAGGTCGCGCCGTCCCGGGCCGGGCCGGGCCGCGCCACTTCAGGTCGGGCCACACCCTCTTTCGGCAGGGTCTCACCCCTCAAGCCGGGCCATATGAATATTTGGGTCGTATGACACCCCTATCGGGTTGGACCCGCCGAAACTGGGTGACCCGACCCACCAGTCCACTGGGTTTAACAGGTCGGGCCCATTATTCACTTAAACATGAATAACTTAAAGACCGCACATCCGATCGATGTGCCATCAACGGCACTGGGATCCTTTAGATGAGGCTGTGCTTTTGAGATACTTTAAGTGAGTTTTGGACTACTTTGGTAAACAAATGGGTGTGGAACAAGCATATTTCCAACCAAGCCCCTGGAATGAAAAAGCCAATATCTCTCAGACTGGGTGTCCGATTGACGTGCCGTCTATCGCGTTGAGTTCCTTTTGGTGATACGAAACATTTGGATACATAAACTCTAGAATTCGTGATTGTTTATGTATCTAAACCCTTTACTCGAGGAGTGGAACCTCCCGGAATCGAGCACACTGTGTGCGGGAACCCTAGAGCTGGCTGCGACTACGACGACTACTGTGCTGGGATCCTCCGTGGGTTCGATGACGATGATGACTGTACTTGAATACTACGTGGGTTTGGTAGTGAGGATGATCGTACTTGGATCCTCTATGGTTTTGGTAGCAATGACGACTGTACTTGGATCCTATGTGGGTTTGACACTGATAGTTACTTTACATGGATCCTATGTGGGTTCTGCAGCGACGACTTCTGTACTTGGATCCTATGTGGGTTCAGTTGAGGAGATGATTCAGAGGCTACATATAATCATATCCACCCCACTTCATGAGTAGTATACCTATGTGAGCTGAGTCTTGTCTTTCAAATCATTATCATTGATGTGATTGACTTCTTTCCTGTGTGGACCAGATTATTCTTGGGCTCAGAAGTTGGAGCCGAACTGAGATTGATGACTTAGGTATTCGTATGGGAATATACCTAAGTAGAGTTGGTTGATAGTTCGTGTTTGTATATTTCCTTTGTTTTTATCCTTCATGGATTCTGGGAGACCTTCGGGGGTCTTAGGGTCCTTACTAAGTATCATTATCCTCATCCCTGCATGAGCAATGGCCGTACTACGTTTTGTTGGTTGCAGATGAGAGACATCACGGATCGTGGTTGAGGCTTGTGGAGCTGGACGGTATCTAGAGGTGGACCACCTAGTGGGACGTACATGGAGCAGACATACAGACCCGAGGTACTGATGAGACTATCTGTACCCACACTTCAGGTGGGATTCCTATAGGATGACTCGGTGGTTGCTGCTTTACTTTAAAACTGTTGTACTTTCATTCTCAGTTGTACTGTACTTTCAGTTAGGTTTGTATACTGGCCCATTTACTTTCCAGTAGTTACTTTTGTACTCAATTTTACTTAGTTCTTACTTTACTTGTGTAATCTGTTGTGTTTGTTTACTTTTATAAAGGAAATACCTTCCTTTTTTACTGGGATTTATGCCTTTGGTGCAAGTTGTCATCCCTTGGCCTCTGGAAGGCGGGCTTGGGGTAGTCACGGCTCGGGCCCTGAGGATGAGTTGTGACATGAAGGGTCCCTCTATTAGCTCTTCTAAAATCCCTGATGAAGGGTCCCTTTATCAATGCTTTCTTAACATTGATAAAGGACCACCTTTATCCACACTTTTAGAACTTCTAATAAAAGAAAAAATTCAGTAATGACCTACTTTATCCTAGGCCACCAATAGTGGTAATTGATGTCACAATACATTTGGGTAGCCCTAAGGTGAACTTTCTAACTAGAATGATTCCCACCTTCCATCACCTATTTTATTGAGTTAAAATATACCACTAACCTCTTCCAAAATCAAATTGAACCATCAAGTGGCCAAGAACGATCACCTCATGTCTCACCACCATTTATAATTTTACTTATAGACTAAAAATTAATATTTTATTCTAGCTCTATGTAATGACCCGTCAATTTCAAAGAAATTTTTTCTTAAATACTTTGGAATTTTTCGAGTATGTGGCTTCTGACGACACATGATTCTGAGGTCCGGTGTTCCCGGAATCAATTTCCGAAGTTTAGCTCAGTTATGTTCAGTAAGTGAACAAGCGTGGTTTTCTATCTTTTGAACTGGTGTTTGGAATTGAAATCTGAGGGTAGCGATGAGCTCGCAGTGCCGATAATTGCTTAAAGGGACCTTTACCGTAGTTGCGTTTTAAGCGGGTTGAGAATTAATATTTGGGGAATTAGATTAAATTAAATAAAATTGGTGTACCACAATTTTATTTTTTAAGGATGGTGGTAATATCCTCACAAAGGGAGTTAAAGGTGGGTCCCACACCCACATATCCTCCCAAGAGAGGATATTTGTGGGTTAGGGCCCACAAATTACCTAAACCCATGAACTTCCCATAACTCTCATAAACCCCCATTTAACTCCCTTGTTTAATGTTGACAACTCTCCCCTTAATTCAAGCCAATGCTTTAATTAATAAATTTAATCCTCCACTTTATTAATTAGGTGTTTGAATGTTTAAATTTTAAATGGCTTGTGTTAATAAAAAGAATAGGAGTAGCTTATTATTTTATTTTGGGGGGGCTTTCATTGAGTTAAGAGAGAGAGCTCTTGAGAGAATATTTTTCTTCTCCGACGAAGAACATCTTTCTTCTCCAATGAAGAATGCTCCTCGGTTCTCCAATTCTCTTCTTCCTTAGCATCAAGGAAGGAGACACCGCCATAGGGAACTCGCCAATGAAGACACACCCTTCATTATTTTTTCTGTGACAATAGGTGAGATGCCACTTCTTCGGGTACACTCCGACGACGATGAAATCGACACTGTCATCCATAACGCTCGGCTACCGTGAATCTTTTTCGAGGAAGGGGGTTTGCTTAATTTATTTTAAATAAATTACTCCCTCAATCTTATTGTTAAAAAGTGAGAACCTTGGCCAATTGTTACCACCTAACATGGAGGGCGTGGGCCAAACTAACACGGTCCAACGACACACTGTCATTTCTTGTCTTATTTGGAATCGGGAAGCGGTGAAGTTCGAAGGTAGCGGTCGTACGCCTACCACATGTGGAGGAAAAACAACCCGCAACCACGAGTCGCTCGACCAACGAAGATGACCAGGCCAAAGGAGGAAAATGTGGTGCTGCACGGCGCCGCCCTGCAGGAACTGCGACCCACATAGGGTGGGCCACTTCAGCGGATGAACCGGCCTGCCCGTTGGCCGACCGGGTGAAGGAGAGCCGCGGCGCCAGGATGGCACCGTGCAGGAGAACCGGGCGGCCCGTAGGCCGACCAGGATGAGCAAAGCCGCAACACCCGGAGGGCACCATGCTAGAGAACCCACGGCCCGCCCGAGTAGCCCGCTTGTGCCAGAAGGCCGACCGGCTCCATGTGGCCAGTTAGGGAGGGTGGCGCCACCTGGCGCTGCCGATTCGGGAAGCTGGGGGGCCGCACCCCCCGGACTACTTGGCCTTCGGGCCGAGTCATTCAGCAAGATGGCTGAGCCAACCGGGCCGCGCCGAGCCGGGTCACGCCCAGTCGGGCCATGCCCTCTTTAGGTCGGGATGGGCCCCTCAGGACGGGCTGCGTGAATCTTTGGGCTAGTCCGACACCCTTACCGGGTCGGACATGCCAATACTGGGTGACCCGACCCGCCAGCCCACTGGGTTTAACCGGGAGATCCCGTTATTCAATTAAACGTGAATAACATAAAGACCGCACGTCTGATCGACGCACTGTCTGCGGAACTGGGATCATTTAGACAAGCCGGTCCTTTTGCAATACTCTAAGTGAGTTTTGGGCTACTTTGGTAAACGACCGGGTTTGGAACGAGAATATTTCCAATTATGCCCATTGAACGAAAAGGCCAATATCTCTTAGACCGGGCGTCCGATTGACGCACCATCTTTCACGTTGAGTTCCTTTTGACGAGACTGAACTTCAGGATACATCAACTTTAGACTTCGTGATAGTTGATGTATCAACCCCCTTCACTCGAGGAGCAGAACCTCTCGGAATCGAGCACACTGTGTGAGGGAACCCTAGATCTGGCTGCGACTGCGATGACTACTGTGCTGGGATCCTTCGTGGGTTCGACAACGATGAGGACTGTACTTGGATCCTACGTGGGTTTGGAAACGAGGACGACTGTACTTGAATCCTCCGTGGGTTCGGCAGCGATGACGATTGTACTTGTATCCTACATGGGTTTGGCATCGATGGTTAATGTACATGGATCCTACGTGGGTTCCGTAGCGATGAATTCTGTACTTGGATCCTACATGGGTTCGGCAGAGGGGATGATTCAGAGGCTACATCTAACCATCGCCACCCCACATCGTGAGTAGTATACTAGTGTAAGCCGAGTCTTGTCTTTCAAATCATTATCATTGATGTGATTTACTTATTTCCTATGTGGACCGGATTGTGCTTGGGATCAGAAGCTAGAGCCAAACTGAGATTGATGACTTAGGTATATGTATGGGCATATACCTAAGTAGATTTGGTTGATACTTCGTGTTTTTATCTTTCCTTTGTGTTTATCCTTCGTGGATTCTGGGAGACGTTTGGGGTCTCGGGGTCCCTACTGAGAATTGTTATACTAACCCCAACACGGGCAATGCCCGCACTATGTTGCGTTGGTTACAGACGACGGACAACCCGGATCGTGGTTGAGGCTTGTAGAGCTGGACGGTATCTTGAGGTGGACCACCTGGCGGGACGTACACGGAGTGGATGGACGGACCTGAGGTACCATCGAGACTATATATACCCACCCTTCAGGTGGGATTCCCTAAGGATGACTCGGTGGTTGCTGCTTTACTTTACAACTGTTGTACTTTCTTTTTCATTTGTACTGTACATTCAGTTGGGTTTGTATACTGGCCCATTTACTTTCCAACACTTACTTTTGTAATCAGTTTTACATAGTTCTTACTTCACTTGCGTACTCTGTTGTGCTTATTTACTTTTATAAAGGGAATGTGTCCCCTTTTTACTATTATTTACGCTTTGGTGCTAGTCTTCAGCCCCTGGAATATGGAAGGCGGGCTTGGGGTAATCACGACATGGGCCCTGAGGAAGGGTCGTGATAAATCGGTATCAGAGGAGTCAATTCTACCATAGAACTAAAGACTCTAATAATTTCTTCTTTGTGAAGCAATAGTGTTAAGATTATTGAGTGTGGTTTCAGTCCAGGGAGTCCAGTGTTGGTGAGACAACCAACGTATCAATACACCAGGACCCTAACTTCGAATTTCCGACTCAGTGCCTGAAATCACTTATTGCATGTTTGTTTCAAAAGTATTCTTTGGGATTACTTTGTGGCAGCTCACCAGGTATACTATTTGACCGTGGCGCACCTGTTTCTTTTCTGGATGGCCCCACAAAGGCTGCCAACTAGGGATCCGAGCTACGTGTGAGATGGAAGCCCACTGAGCGACGAGGCCTCGATACAGGGCCCCATTACAGCAGAGGCACCAGTAGTACCAATACCAGATGAGCCACCGATGCCACCAGCCCCAGCAGTAGAGAGTGCACACTGCCTGAGTGTGTTGCACGAGTTTCAGCAACAAAGGCCACCCAGGTTCTGGGAAGAGATGGACCCCCAAGCAGCCGAGGATTGGCTTGAGGCTATCGTCAGAGTCTTCATATTGGTAAGGACACCAGCGGACCTTATGGTGATCCATGCCGCGAGTCTCCTGCATGCAGTAGGAGGTAGATGGTGGAGCCTGATACTCCAGGTGCACGAGAAGGCATCACCCCTTTAGACGAACATCGATAGCCTCTTCCGCTCAGAGTTTGTTCATTCCACCCTCCGTGCGATGTGAATCCTAGAGTTACTACATATGCAGGAGGGCAGCATGACAATAGCCCAGTACTCGGTGAGATTTACCGACCTCTCACGCTACTCCACGGGCATGGTACGAGACCCATTCTTCTGGGCTTGGACCTTTGAGCAAGGATTGAGGCATGAGATTAGGGCTTCGGTGATCTCCCTCAGCATTCTGACGTACGTAGGAGTACTAGAGAGAGCTGTTCTTATTGAGATATTTCTTGCTGAGCCGACACCAGCAGTGAGACCCACCACATGGTGACACATACATGAGTCTTCTGTAGTTGGCAGTAGACAGATGTCACAGAGGTCTAATCAGACTAGACAATCAGGTGGGCGACCTAAGGATACTAGTTCTGATGTGTGGGGCACATGAAGTCGAGCCAGCCATACGAGTGGCAGAAAGTGCTATGCATGCGGCGGGTAGGGCCACATGGCTCATGACTGCCCAACCCTCCATGAAGACGAGAAATAGACAGTGGAGGGACCTCCCAGGAAAAGGCAAAGGTTCGACCATGGTGGTGCCTATGGATTAGGTGGACGAGGCAGAGGAGCTGGCCGAGCAGCAGGTGGTGGATGATGCTTCAAGGATCTACCACCACCACCACTAGGAGGACCACCCCGACCACAGGGAGCTGGCAGATAGGGGATGGCTCAACTCCAGCCAGTCGAGGCCTACGACCACGACGCACCTGAGATGATTCAAGGTACTATTTATGTCTACTCCACCCTTTCTATAGTTCTTATAGACATAGGAGTGAGTCATTATTTTATTGTCGCTGTCCTTGTTCAGATCTTGGAGATTCCGACAGAGCCGTTGGCTCGATTATTACGGTTAGAGACTCTTACAGGAGTAGACTCAACGATTATGTACTGGTGCCGGCAGTGTGAGCTTGGTCTATGAGGCGAGATCTTCGGCTGGGATCTTCTTGTAGCTGCGTCGAGTCCTTATGATGTCATCTTGGGTATGGATTGGTTATCTACAGTCCATTCCCAGATTGACTGTATTAGGAGAAAAGTGTGGTGTGTCTGCATAGATGGGAGCAGGTTCACCATCAATGGCAAGAAGGGAGCCTTTGCAGTGTAGGATGGACTTACACAGAGGAGAGGGCAGACGATCATACATCAGTTGGATAGTCTCATCCTAGGAGTGGTTGATGTGCGGAGTCTAAATTTTCTTATTGTGGTGGATCAGTATGCAGATTTTTTTCCTAACAACATTCCATGACAACCTCCTCACAGAGATGTAGATTTCTATATTGACCTATACCCTAGGACAACACTAATATCTACTCCAGCATATCGGATGGCACCCAACGAGCTTCGTGAGCTGCAGGTACTACTGGGGGACTTACAGGGAAAGGGATTCATCTGACCCATTGTTACACCTTGGGATTCTCCGATTTTATTCGCCAAGAAAGAGAATGGGAGCTTACGACTGTGTGTCAACTACTGTCGCCTAAATCAGGTGACTGTGAAGAACAATTATCCACTCCTGAGGATTGATGACCTCTTTGATCAGCTCAAGGGAACACGACGGTTCTTAAAGATAGACCTCAGGTCAAGCAATCATGAGCTTAGAGTTCGAGATGAGGATGTGCAGAAGAAAAAATTCAGGTTTCGGTATAGCCACTATGAGTTCTTGGTTTTTCCCTTCGACATATCCAACGCACCAGAAGTGTTCATGAGTCTCAAGAACATGATCTTCCAGCCTTACCTCAATCATTTTTTTCGTAGTCTTCATCGATGACATACTGATTTACTCGACTACTGGGGAGGAGAACGCCTACCATTTGAGTGTTGTACTGGAAACACTCTAAGAGAACTGGCTTTATAGTAAGCTCTCGAAGTGCCAGTTCTGGATTTGAGAGGGTAACTTCTTAGGATACGTCATCTCAGAGGCAGGAGTTGTGGTGGATCCTTCGAAGATCGAGGCAGTACTTTCTTGGGAGCCACCGAGGAGCATGACAGAGGTGCGGAGTTTCCCATGTCTGGATTGGTACTATTGGAGATTTCTGCTAGACTTCTCTAGAGTTTCAACACCAATTTAAGCTTTGAAAAAGAAGAGTAAACCCTTCACGTGGTTAGATAGATGCCAGCAGAGCTTCTAGAAGCTAAGATAGAGATTGACCAGTGTGCCCATCTTGAGGCTACTGGAGAAGGGTGTTGGGTACGTGGTTTACTACAACGCATCAGGGACCGAACTCGGGTGTGTCCTGATGCATGAGAGGGAAGTGATCACCTATGGTTCATGGATGTTGAGGCAACGTGAGCAGAAATACGCTACCCATGACCTGGAGTTAGCAGTAGTGGTCTTCACCTTGAAGATGTGGCGGTACTATCTGGGGGACAAGTGGTTTACCATATATTCTGACCACCAGAGTCTCAGGAACATTTTCTCACAGTAGGACATGAATCTGAGATAGTGGAAATGGCTTGAGTTCCTCCAGGACTATGAATTTGAGATAGTCTATACTCATGGGAAGGGGAATGTAGTAGTTGATGCTCTCAGTAGGAGATCAGGAATTCAACTACTTGGAGAGGTGACAAAGTAGTTAGTCTTTTTGAAGATATCCTTTATGGATAGAGATGAGGAGGCTTTTCTATAATCCCTTATAGTTACTCCTCCAATACTTCAGCATGTCAGAGAGGTACAATGTGGGGACGCTGACTATGAGACGGGACGTGCTTAGATTTAAATAGGGTAGGAACCTGATAGATTTTATGAAGGAGGATAACATGTCATCATCTTCAGGGGACGTATCATGGTACCAGTTTCACTACAGGAGGAAGTGTTGAGGGAGTTTCACACTTCCCCTCTAGCGGGAGATCCTGGAGTGGAGAAGATGTACCAAGACCTCAGACGACAGCACTGGTGGCTGAGTATGAAGAAGGTTGTACGAGAGTTCATTTCACGATGCGTCACTTGCCAGAAAGTGAAGGCGGAGCACCAGGTACCAGCAGGCTTGGTACAACCGTTAGAGGTTCCGGAGAGGATGTGGGATGGGATATCCATGGATTTCATGATGGAGATTCCATGTAATTCTAGAGGACATGACTCCATCAGGGTGATCATAGAACGACTCACCATGTCGGCCTACTTCCTTTCGATTAGAGAGAAGGGCTCGGTAGAGAGCTTGGGATGCCTCTACATTCAAGAGATCATACGACATCATGGTGTTCCATCATATATCGTCCCCGATAGAGATGCTCATTTTACTTCCCGGATTTGGAAGGGGTTGAAGGAGGAATTTGGGACGCAGCTACGCCTGAGAACCGCCTTTCATCCTCAGACGGATGGCCAGATTGAGAGAACCATTCAGACTCTCGAGGACATGCTCCATGCATGTGTCCTTGACATAGGTCGCAGCTGGGAGGATCACCTACCCTTGGTGGAGTTTGAGTACAACAACAGCTACAACTCCACCATCAGGATGGCCCCATACAAGGAATTGTACGACCAACCTTCCACATCACCTCTATGTTGGACTGACCCTGGGGAGTCAGCCCTTGTAGGGCCAGAGATGGTTCAGGCTACAAAAAAGAAGGTGAAGATCATCCAGGAGTGGATGAGGACTGCACAGAGAAGACTGAAGTCCTATGATGACAGGAGATGGAGACCACTGGAGTTTGAGGATGGAGACCACGTTTTCTTACAGGTCTCTCCTCGATGTGGATTACAGTGATTTGTCCAGGGTGGAAAGTTATCTTCGTGCTTCATCGGGCCTTTCCAGGTCCTCAATAGAGTCGGCGAGGTGGCTTACCGCCTGGCCCTTCCACCTCAATTGCACCGGGTGCATGATGTCTTCCATGTATCTCAGCTGAGGAGATATGTGCACGACCCAACCCACATCATTGATCATTGGGAGCTGGACATCGATGACATGGCTACATTCACGGAGGTCTAGGTGAAGATCGATGATTGACAAGAGCGGGTCCTATGTGGACCGTCGATTCCTCTGGTGCACATTCATTGGCAGCACGAGAACCTCCAGGAGAGCACATGGGAGTCGGAGGCTCAGATGAATGCTCAGTACCCTCATTTTTTTCCCTAGTTTATGTTGTATCTTTATGGGGACGTAAAGCCCTAAGGTGGGAGTAATGTAAAGAACCAAAAATTTCAAAGAATTTTTTTTGTTAAATACTTCGGAATTTTACGAGTCTGTGGATTTGTGGAACTTTATTCCAAGGCCCAGTGTGCCCAGAATCAATTTTCAAATTTTAGCTCAGGTACGTTCCATAAAAGAATGAGTGTGTTTCTCTATTTTTGAACCGATGCTCTGAATTGAAATCCGAGGGCACCGATGAGCTCGCAGTGCCAGAAATTGCTTAATGGGACCTTTACCGTAGTTGTGTTTTAAGCGGGTTGAGAATTAATATTTGGGGAATTAGAATAAATTAAATAAAATTGGTGTACCACAATTTTATTTTTTAAGGATGGTGGTTATATCCTCCCAAAGGGAGTTAAAGGTGGGGCCCACACCCACATAACCTCCCATGAGAGGATATTTGTGAGGTGGGCCCCACACATGAACTAAACCCTTAAACTTCCCATCACACTCATAAACCCCCATTTAACTCCCTTGTTTAATGTTGACAACTCTCCCATTAATTCATGCCAATGCATTAATTAATAAAATGAATCCTCCAATTTATTAATTAAGTGTTTGAATGTTTGAATTTTAAATGGCTTGTGTTAATAAAATAATTGGAGTAGCTTATTATTTTATTTTGAGGGGGAATTATTTGTGTGAAGGGAGAGAGCTCTTGAGAGAAAAGTTTTCTTCTCCGTTGAAGAACAGTTTTCTTCTCCAATGAGGAACACTCCTCGGTTCTCCAATTCTCTTCTTCCTCCGCATCAAAAAAGGTGACACCGCCACGGGGAACTCGCCAATGAAGAAGTACATTTTATTATTTTCTCCGTGACAAGAGGGGAGACACCACTTATTCAGGTACAGTCCGACGACGATGGAATCGACACCATCATCCACGGCGCTCGGCTACCGCGAATCCTTTTCAAGGTAGGGGGTTTACTTATTTTATTTTAAATAAATTACTCAGTTATTCTTGTTGTAATCAATTGTGCATGTTTGATGATTGTTACAACCTACAGTGGAGGGCGTGGGCCAAAAAAACACGGCCTGGAGACCCTCTATTTTTTCTTGTCTTATTTGGAATCAGGAAGCGGCGACGTTCGAAGGCAGTGGCCGTGCGCCGACCACATGTGGAGGAACCGCAGCCCGCAACCCCGGGCTGGTCGACCGATGAAGAAGACCTGGCCAAAGGAGGAAACTGTGGCACATCACAGTGTCATGCTTTGGGAACCGCGGCCCGCGTAGGGATGACCACTTCCGCAAAATAACTGGCCAGCCCATCGGCCGACCTGGCGAAGGAGAGCTGCGCCGCCAGGAGGGCGCTGCGCAGGAGAATTAGCTGGCCCATCAGCCGGCTGGGCAGAGCGAAGCTGCGACACCAGGAGGGCACTGCGATGGAGAACCCACAGCCCACCCGAGCAGGCCTCTTATGCCAGAAGGCCGGCCCGCTCCAGCCGGCCGGTTAGGGAGGGCGGCGCTGCTTGGCGCTGCCGGTTTGGGCAGTCGGGCCCCCCTCGGACCGCTTGGCCTGCTGGCCGAGCCAGCCGAGCCGCGCCACTTCGGGCCAGGCCACACCCTCTTCGGGCTAAGCCACGCCCTCAGGCTTGGCTGCATGAATCTTCAGGCCGGTCCGACACCCCTACTAGGTCGAACCCGCCAGAACTGGGTGACCCAACCCGCCAGCCCTTGGGGTTTAACGTGTCGGGCCTGTTATTCACTTAAACGTGATCAACATAAAAACTGTGCATCTGATCGATGCACCGTCTACGACACTGATATCTTTTAGATGAGGCGGTCCTGTTGTGATACTCTAAGTGAGTTTTGGACCACTTTGGTTAACAGCCGGGTATGGAATGAGCATATTTCCAATTGGGCCCTTGGAACAAAAAAGCCAATATATCTCAGATCGGGCTTTCGATTGAAGCGCTGTCTATCACATTGAGTTCCTTTTGACGAGACGGAACTTTGGGATACATAAAATCTAGACATAGTGACAGTTTATGTATCAAAAACCTTTACTCGAGGAGTGGACCCTCCTGGAATCGAGCACGTTGTGTGCGGGAACCCTAGAGGTGGCTACGACTACGACTACTACTGTGTTGGGATCCTCTGTGGGTTTGACAACGATGATGAATGTACTTGGATCCTAATTGGGTTGGGAAGTGAGGACCACTGTACTTGGATCCTCCGTGGGTTTGATAGTGATGACGACTGTACTTGGATCCTATGTGGGTTCGACAGTGATGGTTATTGTACTTGGATCCTACATGGGTTTAGCAGCGGAGACATCTGTACTTGGATCCTACATAGGTTCGACAGAGGAGATGATTCAGAGGATACATCTAATCATCTCCACCCCACTTCATGTGTAGTATCCCTGTGTGAGCTGAGTCTTGTCTTTCAAATCATTATCATTGATGTGATTGACTTATTTCCTATGTGGACCGGATTGTGATTGGGCTCAGAAGTTGGAGCCGAACAGAGATTGATGACATAGGTGTATGTATGGGAATGCACCTATGTAGAGTTGGTTGATACTTAGTTTTTGTATATTTCCTTTTTGTTTATCCTTCATGGATTCTGGGAGACCTTCGGGGGTCTCTAGGTCCCTACTGAGAATCATTATACTCACCCCTGCATGGGCAATTCCCGCACTACATTGTGTTGGTTCCAGACGACAGAAAACACTGATCGTGGTGGAAGCTTGCAGAGCTGGACAGTGTCCAGAGGTGGACCACCTAGTGGGACGTACACAGAGCGGACGGACGGACTCGAGGTACCGACGAGACTATCTATACCCACCCTTCAGGTGGGATTCCCAGAGGACGACTCGGTGGTTTCTGCTTTATTTACAGTTGTTGTACTTTCTTTCTCAGTTGTACTGTACTTTCAATTGGGTTTGTATACTGGCCCATTTACTTTCCAGCACTAACTTTTGTAATCATTTTTACATAGTGCTTACTTCACTTGTGTACTCTATTGTGCTTGTTTACTTTTATATAGGCAATGCCTTTACTTTTAACTGGGATTTACGCCTTTGGTTCTAGTCGCTATCCCCTGATCTATGGAAGGTTGGTGTGGGGTAGTCAAGACACGGGCCCCGAGGATGGGTCATGACACTCTAGTTGAATCTAGCTATTAAAGTAGGGTATGACCATAAAACTCTTCAATAATTCCATATCATCATCTTCTGCTATTTCTATATTAAATTTACTTATTAATCTCAACAAATTACATTCATACATTGATTCTTTCATTTCTTGAGTTGAAAAATTTAAGCTTAAGGAATATAATACTGAATTTCATTTACTAAGGGTATGGGCTAGATCAAAATCAAAGGTCTATAGATAATCTACCCAACTTCTCTGATTGAGATTTATATACCCATGGGGGAATATTTAATTCAAACTTTTATGATGAGTATACATAGAACATTTCTCCTAGAAAAGAGAGTGATGCCAAATTTTGAAAACATGTATCAATACTACAAATTCAAGGTCATGTGTGGGGTAGTTATTCTTGTGAGGGAATAACTTGATAGATCTATATTCCAAGATAGTTCTCACTTCATCAAAACACACCAAAAACCCATATACGAGGGATTATAATACACTGAATAACCCTATCCAAATTACATAAGGATTAGATTGTAATCTTATGTCAAGCTACCTTTAAATCCCCCAAAGGAACCATAGAACTTATCATCATAATCCAATCTCAATCCCTTTTAGGCCCAGACCTTCAAGGGATATTACATCCTAGAAAAATCCTTAAAAATAACTTATAATATCCAACTAGACCTTGAAGGATTCAAATCATGAACACATTACTAATTCTTTTCCAAGATATCTTCAGTTACATCTACTCAAAATCCATGAAAATAGCTTCACTTGATATCAAATGAATAAAAAATAACTTATTGGATATATAAATGAAATCTAGTCATTTTCAAATAGATTAAAAGTTCCTTTAATGTCCCAATTATATGTCTAGATGGTCTTCATGATATTTTTTCATATTGGAATAAACCAAGAATTCATCCACGAGCACCACGATAAAGGTGTGAAGATGACAATCGAAGATCCTATTCATAAAATAATTGAAAATATAAAGGGTATTGATAAGGATAAAAATCATAAAAAGATACTCATAATTCATAAAATTTATGTTGAATGTGATCATAAGAATATCCTGTTCTTTCACTATTTACTAGTGGTAATCTGATCTGAGGTCAATCTTCCAAGATCCTCTCACTCCTCTATTTTTGATAAAGAGATAATCAATACATGTAAATATGTAATTATTATTAATAGTCATTTGATTATTATTCTAGGAATTAATGAAAATTGGGAGACTTTCATTTTCCTTCTTTGCATATAGAACTGTTGATTCCCATAATGACGTACTATGAAAAATAGAACCTTCTCTCTCAAGATTCTACAATTGGACCTTTAATTCCATTAGCTTAGTGGGGTGTATTCTATAATATAGAAAAATAAAATAGGTTTTCCCTTGGATTAGATCAATAGAGGGTTCTATCTTCTTCCTTAGTATATATCTAGATAAATTATAATGAAAACTGTTACAATACCTATCTTCCACCATCATAATCGAACCATATGAACTCTACTCAACAACATCGAAGATAAATCTAGATATTTGACATGAAATTGATACAATATCTAGAATAATTGTTCCTTTCGTACCTAATCTTAGATACCACTCACCATGGAAAATGTGATTTTTTCCCTCGGGAAAAAGAAACAAAACTCTCCAATAATAACAATCGATCTATGTTTTCAAACTAACTATGTAATATAAACCAAATACTAAATCATAGATATACATATCTATAACTAATAAATAACATACAATCTATACATCAAAAACAATCACTTGACACTAAATGAATTTGAAGTATTGCTTCTTCTTTACCAAAGGAGTAGAGAGATCCATCACATCTGACATTAAATAAGATTATAATCCAAATTTCTCAATAAATTTATATTAAATAAGGGAATGAGATTCAAATATGTCCTATAAATATTTGGAAATAAAAGAATTAATAAAAAGTGTACCTCTCATGGTTACTGTCCCAACAACAAATTCCTCAAACACATTCTCTACTATATATAAATTCCCAAATCCAAGCCCACCATGAGGCTTCCCAAAAGACTAACGTATAATTTAATTTATGGATGAGATCCTACACCCTTAGAAACTTATGAATGAACCAAATAGCATATGGTATTAGAATACCCACCCTTACTACTCAAATGAGGTTTCTTATAAAATCATTTTTGATGACCCAATCACCCATACTAATAGTAAGTCTACGGAGCTTCCTGAACTGAAAGATCCTTTTTATTTGATTTTTGAAGCAACTGATTTAAGGGAGAGCGGTAACCAGTGGGATAAAAAATTAAAATGTGCCCCATTGGAATTTAAAATTCAAAAAGAAACCAGTGATACAAAGAACCCAAGATGATATCATATCACACCATTCACCAACCAAGCACACCATGGAGCATTATCACCATGCCGTAAGCCGAAATCCTATCATCTGTAACAAACATCATCACCAGAATAGTCACCGTCACCATCTAGTCACCAACATTGACGTAGCGAACCAACAATGGAGACCGTCGAGAACCATCGAACCATTGTAGAACATACTCACCTTGTCTTCATCATCTATCCATCATAGAAACCAGAAACAAACAAATACACAGAAACCAAAAACACAATTTTCACCCAAAAAACCAACACCACCATCGTCATCACCGACCAAACATCACCAGTCACTGGAGACTGATAGAGTCCATTATAGCCAGTATAAAAAATAGAACTAGACACCATCAATGTCGTCAAGTGAGGATCAAGTTTCCTGGAACTATGAAATCCCCTCGAACAACACCTCCCAAAGCTTCTGTGGAAACCATCTCGCCAGACCAACCCGGGGATGAGAGACGGTACATGAAGCTAGGGCAGAGTAAAAGGAGAAAGGATCCTACAGGGATTCAAGAGCATCTCCGAAAACCACAACCAATAAATGATCCTTCGCCCGCACCACGACCAAGCAATTACCAACACAATCACCAAAAATCAGTAACAATGAGCCTTCAAGCACACCGTGCCAACCAAAAACCTCAACAGAAATAGATCCCCACCTCAAAATTATCCTATAAGGATGAAGAATAAAATATGATTGAAACCCTAGATTAACCCATAATTGAAACCTATGGAAGAGAAGGTGAAAGGCAAAACAGAACAAGGATCCAGGGATGAAACCTAAACCAAAAAGCCATCAAGAGTGAGGGATGAAACCCTAAGAAAAGTAAAGTAAGAAGACGAAAGTCAGGAAGACGCCCCAGAGAGAACATCAATGGATGGGACCATAGGAAGGAAGGAGCATATCTCTCTAGGGAGCTCTCCAGGAGATAAGTGGTTAGAATGACACTCCAACATCGGGAGAGTAATCTGAGGAAGGAGAAGACGAGCGTGCTCAGGAGAGCGCTCCGGGAGATAACAGGGCCATCCACCATCTATAGAGATTCCTTGAAATATGGTTTAGCATTTCCCAACATTATATATTTAAAGCACAACACTAGATTATACCTTGAAGGTGTCCTGGGAGTAAAATCAAAAAGATAATGCACACTCCCACTATTACCTCATCAAGAGTCCTCATGCTTCCTCTTCTCACCATACGATGAATGCTAAATAAATCATGTAATATTGGATGAATCACTCATATTGGTCATCCCTTCTATAAATATCTATACTATCGTTACCTTATCAACCATGTTAGTATATGTTAGAACGTTAAAAAGAACAATCCTTAATATTACCTATGATTTGAATCCACCTCAATTCATAAATCCCTAAGATAATATTTCATGAAGATGTTATGGGAAAGGTGGACTAACTTGGAAAAAAAAGTTTTATTTTCCATCATAGGATGGATTTACTTCTGCAAATCTAGAATCTCTCTAACCTTCAACACCCTCAAAGTATCTATATGAAATAACTGGATTAAAATTTCTTTTATTAGAATAATTGGGATGAAATGTTGGATTTGTTTTCGATTATAAATTTATTGGAATGCATGAGAAAGAGTTTGATGTTTTTTTGAATAAATCATGAGTCAATATGGATAAAGGATTTCTGGGAGAAATGTAAAAAGATGTAGGATAAAAACCATAACACATGAGATAGTACCACACTGCGGATTCTTTGGTGATAAAAAATTTATAAAATTCATGGAAAAAATATAATGTACTTTTCAATTTTGTAAGTATGTTTCCCTCTATTAAAATTTAAGGGAAGTAGTAGATTGTGCTATGGAGCTCATCGATACATCGTATCAAGTTGTGTGGGATTTTTTAAAGTAGAAACGTAGGATATTTGGCTTTGTTAAATTACTAGGTTCATGTTGATGTTGTATGATTAATGGCCACACCCATGGTCATACATGGTGTTTGAAAAAAATAGCATAGTCAGAGATGAATCATGGAACGAGCATGTGGTAGCACTAGTTTGAGTGGAATGAGAAGTGAAAGGTGGAAAAAATAGTAGAAGACCAGTATCCATTGAACGGGGAGGTACCATGAGAGTATAACACTTGAAAATGGAAGTTTTTGGGTAATTAAAGAGGGATTACCAATTACATGTTTTTTGTGTGATTCAAATAATAGACCACAATACAACACAAGTGGCCACGCCAAAAAACAGAGAGTTATATTTCACTTTCATTGGTCTTTTAAAGGTTCCAACATTGTGGAGGACATAATACTTATCATTTAATCCATTTTAAAATTTAGTAAATAAAAACTACACCATAAGAAGTCGATTATACCGTGAAGGAGGACCTGACTATTTTTACTATTAATATGGATTTGGTGATGATTACATCGTAGAGAAAATTCCACATGATAGAAAAGTATGAGTTTGATACTTCAACACTGCAGAATGGGTTCTTTTTCATGGAGTTTTTATTGTTTCCAGATTAGAAGAAGTGATTCATAATAATTCTATAGAACACAATGTTGTAGAGAAGTTGACCATGAAAAAAAAGCTAAAATTCAAGGAAAATTAATGATCCATGCTCTAATGTTTGGGATAATTAAAAGTTATTTAATATGATTGAAATTTATAGATCTATTTTAATATAGAAGGATACATCGTAGAGAGGAAGATAATGCCACAATTCGGAAATTTTCAATTGTAACACACCATAAATACGGAAATTATGCAATTAAGAAGGTTAATGTAGGAAATTGGAATTATTTTAATTTATTTCAAACATAATGGGAGTTGACCAAATTGTTGGGTAGTTAATGGATTATTTATTTACCTATTAAGTGGATAGAATTGGAGTACTGATGGAACACATTTTAGGAAAAATGATTCCTGGATTTAATATGGGAATTAATATGAAGGGAAGATATTTAGAATAGTAATGATACATTATATCAGAAAAATAGTAGAAAATAACTCCATTGAAGATAAATGTGTGAATATGTTGAAGATCAATGTTGAAACCCTCACATAAACTATGTTTATAAATTTTATGAAGATCATTTCTAGAATATTTATCTATGAGATCATTATATTCATTATCTCAATGTAGTGAACAAAGTGATAAGAAGAGTTAGTTCCCCTTGATCAACTGTACACTATTAGAAAATATTAATAACATCAATAATTCATATTTTCTACCTATGGTTCATTGAAGAAACATCGTTTTATGATCATTGGACAAGCCATTGTGGTAAAATAAGTAAGTCTTAAATTTCATTGTGTTAATTTTTTCAATTGAATATCACATCTATGTTTGATGTTTGATAAGTTTATGGTATTCATGCTAAGATGAGCACAATATACAGAGTGAATATTGAAGAATTGAATACCATAATTCACCCCCATCTCTGGGTACATTAGGACCATGGATAAAAAATGGTATCAGAGACACAAGGTTGTTTCATGATGAATTTGTCCGCAATAAGGTTGAAAATATGAAAAATAGTCAATGAAAATGGAGATCCTTTACTAAATGGATATAACTTTTTGATATGGAAGAATCAAAAGAGATCAAACTTACGATCTCTTAAACTTTAAGACTTTGCTGATGTTTTAATAGAATAGAAGTTAGTGATTCTAGTAAAATGTATATGGATGATGTATATATGAAAGTGTTTGATGCTAATGTGAAGGATAAAAATACTCTATTTGGATCCTTAACCAAACCAATCTATATTAAAGAGATGGATTTCATATCTATAATATAAATTTAGGATATGATGGATAATAATTATACAAGTGATAACAAGATAAAAGTAGCTAAGTTACACGTTTAGTACGACAATATTGATAATCTAAAGATGAGACAAAATGAGAAGATTTATGCATTTTTCAATCCAATAATTGAAGTTATAAAACCCATCCATGGACTTGGTTATCAAATGAAAGATGTTTACATCATGAAAAATATTCTTGGAATATTTACACCCTTGTAGAATGGTTAGGTGTCGTACCATCAAGAATAAGACCTCAAAGATATCTGCCTTGATGATCTTTATGATAGATTGGTGGATTATGATATATGAGTATAAATAGATATCACATCTGTAAAATCAATGAAAAATATTATGATCAAATACATCGAAATTACTGACATAAAAGAAGCTACAAATAATGATGAATAAGTAAGTGATGAATTTTTATAACTTATTAAAAGGATATTCAAGTGATTCAAGGGTAGATACAATGGTAAATTTCTATTTTCTTATTTTAATTTTAGTAAATATTGACATATAATAGTAATATTCTCAAGGAAGGAATACAATGCAAGTTTTAATGACATAAACACCACAAATAAAGTGTTTTTCAAGATGAAACCTTAAATCAGGAATCTTTACTAGGAAGAGGTTTCAATAGAAAAACTTGTTGAGTGCAGAAGAAAAAGAAAACGAGAAATTCATTGAAGATGATAAAGTCAAATTCATCTATGATTTTGAAGATGTCATGTGCAATATCCAAACCCCGCCAATTTTTTTTTGTGAAGGAACAAAAGTCCACAAACATTATCTAAAATCCATAAACAAATCAATTGTGAAAATAAATGTCACTAGATTTACCAAATAATTGGTGTATGATTTTCCATAAATTAGACACCATGCAAGCATAACAAAAGAAAGAGAAACAATATGACTCATGATAAAAAACTATAATAACTCAAAAAGTATTACTAAAACATAATCATAGTAATATAAAAATTAGAAAAAAGAATAGGTCTACAACAAACGTAAAATAAAACAAAAGATAAAGAGACACGAGGTAACAAGGTGGGACCACTCCTGAATCCAAGAATAACCAGTTTCCTCAAGCTTTAACTATCTAACATCCAATTTCATCAAATTTTGAATATCCATTGGTAAAATAAGAAACCTTATCCTTACATATATCATGGTAAATAGTGCATTCATACACACCATGGTGCATACACATGGGGTGAGTATATAACCAAGTAGGTAAACCCCAATACTTCCCCCAAATTCCACTAAAATAAGAAATAAGTTAACTCACATTTTATAAAAAAAATATGTAAAAAACATGAAAATTTGTTAGCAATAAAAATATTTCAATAAGGTAGTAAAACTAGGGACACTAAAACCAAACCCATGGTATGAACCCCCACACACAATAAAAACCCCAACCAATGAATGAAATGTATGAAGGTCACTATTTAACAGTCCAATTCATGAGAAATATCCTTCCATTGAGTGTTAGGTCATCACTTGGTGTAATAATAAAATATTCCACAAGATTAGTACCAGGGTCATTTCTAACTCACATGGCCATTTCAATATGAATATGGACACACACAGATAAAATTCATACCAATTTATCTCATTAAAAACATTTATTTTGGCAACCAAATTAATTTAATCATTTAATCTAACACCTTGTGGGTGTCACCCATAATTATAAATTTTAATATCAATATATTAAAAGTGATTTTCAAAAGATATTTCACAAGTATTTTAGAAATTTAATCATAATAAATTTATTTATAAAACTTTGTCTTTTATGCTCTGGGAGAAATTAGAAAATAAAAAGGATACAACTACATATGATGCATTCAATACAAATAATTATCACCCAATCTCAAAGATCCAATATTTATAATCCATTCCTTTAATGAAACCCAAATAAATTAATTGAACCATGATCTTAATAATAAATCTAAGAAAGGTAGGTCTGATCTAAGATCCCACTTTATAGAAAATGGGAGAATCAAGGATAGATATGATGAACGAGGCTCTAACATTTAATTTACTAGATCCATTGCTCTCTAATTCATTGATATAGATAAATGGAAGGAATAATATCACAGAAATGTCTTTGGGGTGTTGGAATTCAAGAACCTAAATCAGATGATAAATAATGATAGATTTTTGGGGATTTTAAGGTCTTAAATCAAATTTTCCCATTCAATTAATCCAAATATATGTCTAGGCCACGTGGTTTGGAAAACCATATGCTAACTCTTTGGATTGGATATGTCATGAATATTTCAAACATGTACTGTTATCACACTATGGACATAAACATGCACCAAGATTTCACCTATCTAGAGGAATCATACATTTATATCATTGATACATAGTGAATCGACATGGTTTCTATAGTGACCTAGGCTTAACACACATTAATATTACAATATTTTATATGAATATTCATCATATAAAAAACATACATGCTTGAGGATTGTAATAGTTTAGTCTCTTTGGATACTTGGAACACATTCTTATAGTTTTCTGAAAGATTTTAAAAATCTCTCTTAAAGATATACCCCTTTAGTACTCCTACTTAAAACCTTTCTTCATATAATGGGGAAAGGAAACATAAGAAAGTGTTGATCTTGAATTCTCATTAATTGTAAATATAGAAAACACCTAATAAAAACAACAACATAACGACATGATATTATGATTATAAGATTTGAATATCAGACCTTAAATAAAAAGATCATAGTCATGAGACATGGCATAAATATTGGAAGTTTATATGACATGAATCATAAGATAATCAAGAACCTAAACCATGTGAAAATATTAAAGTAATAACACATATAATTTATTGTAGATACATAATAATGTAACACCTTTCCCTATAATTAAACGATCATTGCCAAAAAATTATCAAGGAACTTTTTGGGAACTCTACCTGGTGGGGGGACACACCACCATCCCCAATCATTGTCCTTTATTTATAATGGATATAGTTTCCCCATCTTCCCATAGTAGATATGGTTTCCACATTTTACCATAGTTGATCATGTTTCCCCATATTACCATAGTGGATTGGGTTTCCTAATCTTCCCACAGTGGATCAAGTCTGTGGACTTGATTCACACAATTATTTCATGAGATACAAATCATTACCCAATGCATTTTAGGGATATATAGGTCTCACCAATCGTATAATTAAATTATACATATGAGTTTCATATGTTAATAAGACATTTATCATATCATGGCTCCTAAAAAGATATGGGTTTAATAAACAACATATCATAACCCATGAAATGAAATGAGAATCATGAAATTTTATCATATCATTACCAATAGAAAAGTGATAGGTTTTATAATCATTTATTAAATCATAACCCATAAAAAAAGTGGTATTCTAGAGAATATAACCCATGTAAGATAAATGGGTGTCATAAACATCATTCAATCAAAACATAAACCATTAAATAAAGAATATTAATGGTATTCTTGGACCATATATCAAGTAAATATTAACTATAAAATAGTATGTCATCTTAGATGGAGAAGGATTTTGAAATATCACATGAAACATTTCTAAAGAAAAATAAACTATCATTTAATATGGTTTTTATAAAACCATTTCAAAATAATTTTCTTATAAAGATAGATTTATAATTTCATTTAAAACATTTCTTGATGAATATATCTTTTCCACTATGAAATTATTTTTTAAAAATAAATCATTTAAAAAAAAAATTATTTTAAAATTTCTTTGAAAAACATATAAAGGAAGATTGAAAATATTTTGAAATTTTTTTTCATTGAAGATAATTTGAAAAACTAAAAATGAGTGTTGAAATACTTTTGAAAAAAAAATTCTATTACATAAATTTAAAAACATATAAATAAACAATGAAACCATTGAAATCATTTTATTTGAAAATAAAATTTTGAAAACATATAAATGAAGCTTTGAAAATAATTTAAAACGCTTTTAAGACATAAAATATTTTTGAAAACCATTTTTCATTGAAAACAATTTAAAATATATAAATTTATAAAGTATTAGGGAAAAATATTCCTTAAAAAAAATAACCTTGTAAACTTAATAGGTAAGCATCAGGTAAATGACAGTCGTGACCATGGGTAAGTCAGTACATGACGAACAATCCTTTTGCATCTAAAAAGTTTAGAAAAGTGCCTTGATCCTAAAACAACAACAATATTACTTTTATAAACTTTTTTTAAAAGGTAATAAATGGGTAAAAATGTATTTTAAACAATCTGTGATAATATTAAAACATTTTTTAAATCATTTATATAAAACATGGTATTGAAAAAACAATGATTTCTGACTGAAAGGAGAAATAAAGTCATATTTTCATAAAAAAATTATTAATTATCTTAAGTACCAAAGAGTGAAAAAAACATTCCATTACTTGGATATAACATTAATTAAAATATTTTTATGAAACATCATGAGAGTTATTGAGATATGGATCATAATATTTCATCAATGGAATCATAATCATAAACAATCTCGTCAAATTATGAGATTATAGAAACAAATTGTTACAACTTTGGTAACATTAAATCATAATAAAATGAAAATAATAACATTAAATAAATATTTAAAAATAATTAATATAATTTTATCCTGATATAACATGTCAAATTTGATATATACACCACATATAAAAATATAGATTCATAACATGGCATGTGTCTCAAAGAAGGGAAATTGAGATAGAATTACATTACCGATTTGTTTACTTTTGAAACATAAACCCCATGAAATAAGTATTTTAAAACGGACATGTAAAAAAATATATTTATTTATAATAATGATATAATAAATCCATGGGTTTTATATACACCACACAAAATAAATTAGTGGTGAATATGGCATGTATATCATGGAAATTAAAAGTGAGATGAAATTCCCCTACTTTAAGTCTTAAATATATTCGTACATGCTCAAGACTGCTGTATAATAAATATAAGTTTATTATAATTCTACCACACAACCATATTATTATATCTAATACCATATATGATTTTTATGACCTTATATTACCTTTTATTAACAACTCCATGTTAATGTTACGTTTTAGGTAATATCTTCTATGTTTTTCGTATATTTTGTGGCTTGTTATTCAGGATCCTCTTACTTAGATGGAGATTTAATTACTTAAATAATGTAATTAATGATATAAAAATCATAAATATTCAGTATATTTGTATTTATAATAACTTATAGAATATATAAATATGAAATAGAATACACCGTTCAAGTAGACGGTAGGCCGTACGTACGCATGAAAGCTATTTCCATTTTATTTTTCATATTGAAAGATAAAATGTAAATTAAATATATATATATATAATATCATTATATAAAAATTCTTATGTCATATATAATATATAATGTTTACCAAACCCATCATTAATATATTCCATGTACAGTGTGAATGAATCAGATTGCTTTGAGGATGCGGTAGTCCACACTTCCTCAAATGAATTTATCGTATTTAAAAAAATGTAAAGATTGAAGGTATTTGTTATATAATAATTTAATAGGAATAAATATATCTCATATATATCATATAAAAATAGTGTTTCCATCGTGATCACAACGATGAGAGGTGGTAAATTAAAAATGAACAACATCATTTTGTGATGCAGCAATTCACTATATATAAGAAAGGTATGTTCGTTACCCATTAGATGGATGTGTGTGTTAGTGTTGGTATAACCCTTAAAATAAAAAAATATCAGTATATTTAATATACTCATGTTATTAAATAATCATGTAATAGTAATAGTTTATTAGGCGGAGAATGAAAATAAAACAAAAGAGCTTAAGGAAGGATGTTACCTCTTATTTGGGTAACTCCATTTAGTTTTCACCAAAGGGATTACTTGGATGGATTTATTAAAAGTATAGGATTATCGGATTAGTTTATGGATGTTGGGAGATAATTTAAGAAGTATTTTTGGGAAAAAATGGCTTGAGAGGTTTGAATATATTTGATGGGTGAGTTCCTTCTATAATGGAACAGGAGTGGCATTACTGTAAATTTATGAAAAGGGAATTTTACCTATGTTTTTAGTATGAAAAGTGGCTCCAATAATGAACCCAATTAGATAATATGAAGTATAGGGTATAAATATTTCTATAAAATATCATTTGGAAAATTTTCTAGGTCATTTTTCCCATAAGATTATGGTTCATTACTTTGTTTAGTTAATTTTTCTCTAAATCACTATAATTAATTTAATCACATTCACAAATATTTTTGAAAAAAATGGTTGAAATAAATTTATATTAAAAAATAATGATTATTGAACCTATTTAATTTATTTTACCCAATTATAATCACATAAGTGATAGTAATTAATTCAAATTTAATCTCACGGATAGGGCGACAAAGAGGGGTTTTATGTAACACCCCAACCCCAGTTACCCATATTCGGTGCATTATTTTAATACATTGACATGGTTACAAGGATTCATGTACCAAAGGACTGATCAGTTTAGAAGTCTTTGAAAATAGATTACATACATGAATGTTACAATACACTTTATAACATAAAAAACAAAATAAATAATCCTTTATGAATGCCATTATTCCCTTGGGTTAACCCTGTATATCAATCACAACACACTTCTTGGAATCCTGAAAAAAATAAAACATAGAAAGGGGTGAGCTCATATGCTCAGTAAGGATAAAAATATAGAAGAAACTATCATAAATAATCATAAACATTAAAGGTAATGTATAACTAAAACAAAATATTTTTATACATGAACTTCAATATAATATGAAAAAAATAAAATGAAATAATACCATTTACTTATTCACATGGATATTCTACTAGTAAAATAATCACATGAAATATCACTACCCACTTTCATAATGATGGAAATACATAATTCTGAACATTAATTTTTGTGTCAAGGCCTCATGCCAATACCTAAGGGATAACTGTAATCGGAACCCAACCAGGAGAGCCTCTGTAACTAGTCTCCATCCTGGAATGCCTCTAAAAATCGGACACCAACCCAGAGTGCCTTTAATAACCGGACACCAACCCGGAGGGTCTGTTGTAACCGGACCCCAACCCGGAGGGCTTACTTTTACCTGTCCCCAACCCAGAACATACTAGTCCAACACATTCATCTTATGAAGAGGATGAAATAAAACGTAAAAATTCGTATTAAAACTAGCATACAAAATTCCAAAACATTAATTATAAACCACTAATGGCATAAAAATACCTCATCCATAGTAATAAATATCAAAAAACCTTAAATATAATATTGAATATTGGTATCATAATAAATCAACGTCAAACAAGTGTAAAATTTATCAAAGGATGTTGACATAGATGAAATCAAAACTATTTGAGAGAAATATCTCTTTTTTTGAAATCATTTAAAATTCACATAATTATAAAAGAAAACATCTACTTTGAAAATATTCTTATAATCTTTTAAGGGATTCTTTGACGATTTTACAACGGTGGAAAATATCCGCACCCGCCGTATAAGTTAAAAAAAAGACATTCTTACCTTAATTTTGTCGAAAAGGTTAAAAAGGACCTTGTTTGGAAAATTACAAAAAGATTCCTTTCAAAACATTTTATAAAAGTAAAAAAAGGGTATAAATGACTTAAACCCATTTTCTATTAAATAGTAAAAATGTTTTGGAATACATTTTTAAGAAACATGAATGTGGATGATAAAGAGGTCCCAGTAGATAATCACGTATAAACAACCTCAGATAATGAAGAGATTGTGAAATAAACCCTTACCAATTTGGTAACTTACGAAAAATACACCCCATGAAAGAGATATCATACAATGAATATGTAAATACACATATATTAAAGTGTATTAAACAAATAATACATTTATGGTCAGTACATACACCACACAAAAGGTAATAGTGGCAATATGACACGAATCTCACGGGAATAATGAGTGAGATGAAAACCCCTTACCACATTTTAATCAATCAATTCGTATGAACAATAGTCAATAACAACCAAATGAATCACATAATATAATTCATATAAAGCGAATCATGATAATATATATATCAAATGGATGTACAAAATACACCACATGAAATAAATAAGTGGTGAATAATAGAAATCTCACGAAATTAAAAGTGAGATAAGAAACCTGTTACCTTGTACTTTTCCTTGGTTGAGGGTAGTTTAACCTCCTGTATGATTGTGAAATAAATTTTATTAAATTATAAAAGAATAATATACATTAATATGATATCATATATGATCTTTTAACATTTCTTTGTCAATAATATCTTAGTATTATCGTTATTTCAGTTGTTAACTTACTCATTTTATTTTATTTGTTTTGTTACATAAGTCGTGTTTGTTATGGATAGGTTGTATCTTATTCATATCCATAATGATATCAAGTCATTAAAAATTATTTTTAATCATAAAATGAGAATTATACTTGAATGGATATGATGGGGAATGAATCTCATCGCGTTCGTGGAGACAGTAGTCCGTACGTACGCACAAATGCTACTTCCATTTCATTTTTCATTTTAAAAGGAATCAAAACCAAATGATACATAGGTATGTTATTATTCCATTACAATATAATATCGTATATTTGTTACTTATTTTCATTAATACCATCCTTTATACATTCCATGTATGGTATCAACGAGTCATATCACTTTGAGGGGGAGGTAGTCCGCACTTCCTCAAATGAAATTATCGTATATATATATAAAACATGAAAAGAATAATGGTATGATATAAAATGGAATTATGGAAGATTATATATAAAATAAATATCATAAATATCATATTTAATTATAGTTCCCTCATAATGGCCACCATGAGAGGTGGTAGGAGATAATTGAACAATCGTCGCTTCGTGAGGTGTTTGATTTCCATCCACAGAAACATTATGTTTTTCACCCATTAGATGGAGGTGTGTGTAAGTGTAGTTATAATACTTCTCATAACAACATCCTAGTTTATTTAGGTTAATGGGTTTATTACAAAAAAAATAATAATAAGATTTTAGGGGTTGGAAGAGCACAATAAAAGAAAAGAAGCTAAGAGAAATCGTTACCTTTAATTTGGATGACTCCCTTTGGTTTGAACCAAAAATGACTCTTGAAGTGCCTTCTGCCTACGGTAAGGATTCTAGAAGGAGGATAAGGATTTAGGGAGCTTAATTGGGCAGATTTTGGACGAGCCAAAAGGCTTGAGAGGTGTGATGAATTGGTTAGAAGTGATGTCCTTTTATAAGGGGGAGGAGTGGCTCTTTAGGAAAAGCTTAAAGTATTAATTTATAATAAATTCATATTCGGTTTCTAATGGATCTAAAGTGGATTATTAAAATTCTAAGGTGGGTATGGGTTGAAATAATTTCGACCAATAGAATTTAGACAGGTTGGTTCATTATATTAACATTATCTTTTAATTTTAACTCTTAGTTAATTAGTTTGATATTTACCATGTCACTTTTTATTTTTATATTATATAGTTAATAAACTTACTATATACATCCAAGAGACCCCAAAGTGGTCCATTAATTATACTCCTATCATGATATAATTCCTTTGGCCGATCCTTATATTTTTAAGAATAGAATATCAATTAATAATATAATATTTGTTTTAAAAACTCATTTATGTCAATTTTGACACTATTCAATAATTGATTTTTGTTAAAGTCTTAACAACATTATTAATTAAAAAAAAATTAATTTAAGTAGTAAAATAAGGTCATATTAACCAATAAAATTCATGTATGTCATGAAAACTTTCAAATTATATTTATTTTAACATTTATAATAACAATTATTTGATTCTTTCATTAATAAGGAAAATAGTGCATCATTATTTTGTCATAAATAATATTAATTATAATTTGTATAAAAATTAAAAATAAAATACCATTATGTAGGAAATATTTTTAAATTTATAATGAATATTTATAGTCTAAAATCTAACATATATTTCCCTATTTAAAAATTGTTTTTCTAAAAGATATATGCTTATGTCATTTTTGTATTTATTTTAACTTAATAAATATAAAGTGTCCTTATCAATTACAAGTGGATACATGGGGTCCCAAAATCGACCCAAAGGTTCCCATGGTTGGAAATGTATCAAAAAATAAGGTTAGGACACGTTTTAGGGTAATTTATTATTATTATAATATTATTTTTTTACCCTTATTTACCGGATTTACCTTTTAACTATGGTAAATAAAATATTTACCGAAGTAATTATTAAAAATGTATAAAAATAAAAGTTACCTATTTACAAAATTTGGTTATTCTGATTCCAAATATGGAATCCCTAATTCCAAATTCAAAACATAGAAGTGGTAGAAATTAATTTAAAATTAATTCCCGTTGTTAAAACAAAATGTGTGTTTTTAAGAGATAATAATTATCAAAAGATTGACACATGTTTATGTCTAGTTTAATTGTGAAATTATGTCCAATGAAAAACATTGTATTAAAGGGTAAAAATATATTCTAAATATACTTTAAAACCACTCAAATTCAAAAATTTTCACTATTAATTATTTCGATTAAAAAAGTTGTTTTTAATTAAAATTTAGTAAGTTTCACTATTCATCAAAATATAAAAGTTATCCAAAAAGTAACAAAATTTCATCCTAGGATAATTTTGATATTAAGAATCCAAAAATGAAGTCCATTTTGAGAGATAAAATATATAAAATTTCAAAAAGTGGGTATTAATATTCGTAACGGCTACTTTGATTGGTCGCAGATTGTTAGAATCTCGAAGTTGCGTACAACACACGCTATTGTATTATTCAAAGAGAAGCATACCATGGAAGATTGGGGTGTTAAATTCTCCCCTCCTTCAATAAATTTCATTCTCGTAATTTATGCTCGGTATTGGAAACTTGGGGTTGACATTTCAAAATATCTTAGTTGAAATCCCACATCGAAAAATGGATTAATTAGGCCTCTATTTAAAATAATGAGTGGTAAGTATGAAGGTTACCAAAAATAACAAATACTAGGGTTTAATGTAGGAACATATGGATATGGAAGAGAAATATAACCATCAATATCTGATGGAGAGTGGTAGAGAACATGACTATGAAAAGGCCAACAATCCCAAATCCATAAATTTGCGATGATCTAAGGTACCATCTAGGACAACATTTTTTTTATATGTTCCTTTTCTTAATGTTGAGGAATTTATTTATGATATTGGATAAGATCATAAGGATATATACTTACTTTATAATTAGAGTTTTATCCATTAATAAATTTCTACCACAAACTCATCTTTCACCCCAAGACAAAATACAACTCAAAATACTCTATTTATCCTAATCGTATAGTGTTCCAAATATAATGAATTTATAATTCACATATCAGACGCTTTAAAAAAAGAAACTACATTATACTATCCAGGAAAATCACGTAGTCCAGTGGTAGGAGATAAATCCCAATTTCACTATAGCTGTGGGTTCAATTCCCGCACCTTTGTCCGACGCGACGGGTCGTCACACGGTCTGCGTGTTGTCATTTTATAAAAATCCCAAAATAACCTTCCAAACTTAATCCATTCCAACCTTTTGACTTATCCAAAATACTTCTGTAAACTCTCACTGAAAAATTTATATGAAAGGTAATAATAATGCAGATCCTTTTTACCCCATAATAGCATGTGAATACCGTCATCATGTATTCTTTTAAAACACCGAAACATCCTGAATTACCATAAAAACATATTGATTACATTCATGCTCCCTTATTCCTTATAGAATACTAGATATACTTCATCCATCCAAAAATGTTGTAAACTCCAACAATGATGGAATATACAAATCTTTAATCAGTTTCAAGGCAGTAAAAATATCCAATATAATTTACCCAAATCAACCATCTCTTATTCCAAAATCAGTACCTCAATATTACGACCATATTATGGTTTATCTTTCATTCAACCATGTAATTTCCAAAAAATCTAACTCATTATAGAGTCACTTTTCTTAGTACCATAAAATATCAAATCCTCAATGAAATATTACTGCCGTACAATCATTATTTTTTTCTAGTACATCATTGATACAACACTTCAATGAAATAATTCCAAAATAAAAACATAAGAATACTAGTAATTCCTCTTCATCTGTGGTAGTATCATAACTTGATTATTATCTGATAGGATCATTTGCGGCATAGTCTGATGACTGGGACATTGGTTTACGTAGTGTCCAAACTCATTGTAGACGAAGCATTTTACATTTGAATCCTTTTTCATACCCTTGCAGTCACGAACTTGGTGTCCTTTTTATCCACACTTATAACATACTCCAATTCCCTTCAAGTATTTTACAAGGTGATTCTTTCCATAATTATCATATATGGTAAAATCCTTCTTTATCTTCTTCCCTTTATTTTTCCTTATGTCTACCATCTGTTCCTTCTCTGGCTTCCCTTCAAAGCCCTAGGAATCTAATAATTCTTTTCTTATCTTATCAACACATGATACTATTTATTCATATAATGATAATACACGGGAGACTATTTCAATTCTAAATTCGGAATTAAAACCATGAAAGATATGATCTTTCTCAATTTTTGGATCATGCATATTGTTGGAGTTCTCATTCCTTCTAATGGGTGAAATTTCTAAACAATGACATACACTAGATTAGATTATGAATAGAAATACCTAATACCAAACATGTAAAACACTTATCATAAATTAAACAGTTTATGGATATAATCCATAATCATAAAAATGTCTTCTTTGAGAATGTATATACTAATAAACCCTTCATAATGGTTTGTAAAGAAACTGAGAATTTTCCTAAGCATATCCCCCAGGAGTGTGGTAACCAAGAGTGCCGTAAGACCCGTTTTCATGAACCAGTTCCCATTCGAGTCTATCTCAAAGCAGTGTTTTTGGGTTTTACCCCTAGGCACATCTGTGCCAGAGCCGTCTCTACCTGCTCGTATCTAGACAGGGACATATTTCTCAGAAAACTCACAAAATCTCTACAATATCAAAATTCTTGGAAGTTCATCTATAATAATCCTCAAAGTCTATCTTTGGGCTAGGTGCTATAATCAGAGTTTATCTAAATCTAGTTTCCAAGGTTATTGCTAAACTTTCTCTGATACCAACTGTAACACCCCGAACCTAGTTACCCAATGTCGGTGCATTATTTTAATACATTGGCATGATTAAAAGGACTCAAGTCCCGAAGGACTTATCAGTTTAGCAGTATTGGAAAATAGATTATATACATGAATGTTACATTATACTTTATAACATACAAAACAACATAAATAATTTTTTATTAACGCCATAATTCCCTTGTCTTAAACCTTCATATCAATCACAATACACTTCTTGGAATCCTGGAAAAAATAAAACATAGAAAGGGGTGAGGTCGGATGCTCAGTAAGGATAACAATATAGTGGAAACCCTCATAAATAAACATAAACATTAAAGGCAATGTATAAATAAAACAAAAGCCTTTTAAACTTGAACTTCAACAAAAGATAAAAAAAATAAAATGAAATAATGCCATTTACGTATTCAAATGGATATTCTACTAGTCGAATAATCACATGAAATATCACTACCCACATTCATAATGATGTAAAAGCATAATGACGAACTTTAATTTCTGTGTCAAGGCCTCAAGCCAAGACCTAAGGGATAACTGTAACTGGAACCCAACCCAGAAAGCCTCTGTAACCGGACTCCATCCCGGAGTGCCTATAATAACCAGACACCAACCCGGAGTGCCTCTAATAACCGGACACTAACCTGGAGGGTCTGCTATAACCAGGCCCCAACCTGGGAGGCTTACTTTTACCGGTCCCCAACCCAAAATATACTAGTCCAACACATTAATCTTAACAAGAGGATGAAATATAACGTAAACATTCATATTAAAACTAGAATACGAAAGGACAAAACATTAATCATACACCATTAATGGCATAAAAATAAATCATCCATATTCAAACATTTCACAAAACATTAAATACAATATGGAATATTTTTCTCATAATAAATCAACTTCAAACAAGTGTAAAATTTATCAAAGGATATTGACATAGATGAAATCAAAACTATTTGAGAGAAATACCTCTTTTTTTGAAATCATTTAAAAGTCACATAATCACAAAAGAAAATATTTACTTTGAAAATATTCTTATAATATTTTAAGGGAAGCTTATACGATTTTACAAGAGTGTAAAATAGCCGCACCCACCGTATAAGTTAAAAAAAGACATTCTTACCTTAATTTTGTCGAAAAGGTTAAAAAGAACCTTGTTTGGAAAACAAAGGAAAGATTCCTTTAAAACAATTTTATAAAAGTCAAACAAGGGTATAAATAAATTTAACCCATTTTCTAGTAAATTTTAAAAATGCTTTGGAAGACCTTTTTATGAAACATGGATGTGGATGATTAAGAGGTACCAGTATATAATCACGTATAAACAACCTCAGATAATGAAGAGATTGTGAAATAAACCCTTACCAATTTGGTAACTTACGAAACATACACCCCATGAAAGAGGTATCATACAATGAATATGTAAGTACACATAAATTAAAGTGTATTACATAAAGAATACAATTATGGTCTGTACATACACCACACAAAAGGTAATAGTGGCAATATGGAACAAATCTCACAGGAATAATGAGTGAGATGAAAACCCCTTACCTTGTTGTAATCAATCATTTCATATGAACAATAGTCAATAAACACCAAATGAATCACATAATATCATGAATATAAAGAGAATCATGATAATATAAATATCAAATGTTAGTACAACATACACCACATGAAATAAATATGTGGTGAACAATGGAAATCTCACAGAATTAAAAGTGAGATAAAAAACCCCTTACCCTGTACTTTTCCTTGGTTGATGGTAGTTTAACCTCATGTATAATTGTGAAATAAATTTTTTTAAATTATAAAAGAATAATATTCATTAATAAGATATCATATATGATCTTTTAACATTTCTTTGTCAATAATATATTAGTATTATCTTCATTTCTGTTGTTAACTTACTCGTTTTATTATATTTGTTTTGTTACATAAGTCGTGTTTGTTATGGATAGGTTATATCTTATTCTTATCCAGAATTCTATCAAGTAATTACACATTATTTTTAATCATAAAATGAGAATTATACTTGAATGGATACGACGGGAATGAATCGCATCACGTTCGTGGAGACGGTAGTCCTTACGTATGCCCAAACACTACTTCCATTTCATTTTTCATTTTAAAAGGAATCAAAACCAAATGATACATAGGTATATTATTATTCCTTTATAATATAATATCTTATATTTTTTACACATTTTCATTAATACCATCCTTTATACGTTCCATGTATGGTATCAACGAGTCATATCACTTTGAGGGGGCGGTAGTCTGCACTTGTTCAAATTAAATTATCTTATATATATACAACATGAAACGAATAATGGTATGATATAAAATGGAATTACATAAGCTTATATATATAATAAATATCATTAATATCATATTTAATTATAGTTCCATCATAATGTCCACCATGAGAGGTGGTAGGAGATAATTGAACAATCATCGCTTCGTGAGGCGTTTGGTTGCCATCCACAAAAGCATTATGTTTTTCACCCATTAGATGGAGGTGTGTGTAAGAGTAGTTATAATACATCTCATAATAATATCCTAGTATATTTTGGATACTGGGTTTGTTACAAAAGAAATGAATACTAAGATTTTAGGGGTTGGAGAAGTAAAATAAAAGAAAAGAAGCTAAGAGAAGTCATTACCTTTAATTTGGGTAACTCCCTTTGGTTTGAACAAAAATGACTCTTAAAGTGCCTTCTCCCTAGGGTAAGTCTTATATTAGGAGTATAGGGATTTAGGGAGCTTAATTTGGCATAGTTGGGACGATCCAAAATGCTTGAGATGTGTGAGGAATTGGTTACAAGTGATGTCCTTTTATAAGGGGGAGGAGGGGCTCTTTAGAAAAAACTAAAAGTATTAATTTATAATAAATTCATATTCGGTATATAATGGCTCTAAAGTAGATTATTAAAAGTTTAAGGTGGGTATGGGTCGAAATACTTTCAACCAATAGAATTTATACAGGATTGGGTCATTATATTAACCTTATCGTTTAGTTTTAACTCTTAGTTAATTAGTTTGACATTTACAATGTCACTTTGTATTTTTCTATTATATAGCTAATAAACATACTATATACATCCAAGACACCCCCAAGTGGTCCTTTAATGATACAACTATCATGATATATGTCCTTTGGCCGATCCTTATGTTTTTAGGAATACAATATCAATTAATAATATAATATTCTTTTAAAAAACACATTTATGTCAGTTTTGACACTATTCAAAAATTTATTTTTGATAAAGTCTTAAAAACTTTATTAATTCGAACCAAATTAATTTAAGCAATAATATAATTTCATATTAACCAATAAAATTCATGTATGTCATCAAAACATTAAAATTATATTTATTTTAACATTTATAATACAAATTATTTGATTCTTTCATTAATAAGGAAAATACTACATCATTATTGCGTCCTAAATAATATTAATTATTAAATGTATAAAATTATAAATAAAATAAAATTATTTAAGAAAACGTTTTATCTTTCTAATGAATATTTATAGTCGAAAATAAAACATATATATCCTTATGTAAAAATTGTTTTTCTAAAAGATATATGCTTATGTCATTTTTGTATTTATTTTAAATTAATTAATATAAAGTGTCCTTATCAATTACATGTGGATACAAGGGGTCCCAAAATCGACTCAAAGATGCCCATGGTAGTAACTGTATCAACCAATAAGTTTGGGACACGTTTTAGGGCAATTTATTATTATTATAATATTATTTGTTTACCCTTATTTATCAGATTTACCCTTTAACCATGATAAATAAAATATTTACCAAAATAATTATTCAAAATGTCTGAAAATAAAAGATACCTATTTACACAATTTGGAAATTATGATTCCAAATATGGAATCCATTTTTCCAAATTCAAAATACATAAGTGACAGAAATTAATTTAAAATTGATTCTCGTTGTTAAAACAAAAAGCGTGTTTTTAAGAGATAATAACTATCAAAAGATTAACACTTGTTTATGTCCGTTTTAATTGTTTAATTATGTACAATGACCAACATTGTATTAAATGGTAAAAATATATTCTAAATATACTTTAAAACCACTCAAATTCATAATTTATCACTATTAATTATTTCGATTAAAAAATTTGTTTTTAATTAAAATATAGTAATTTTCACTATTCATCAAAATATAAAAGTTATCCAAAAAGTACCAAAATTTCACCATAGGCTAATTTCGACATTATGAATCCAAAAATGAATTCCATTTTGAGTGATAAAATTTATAAAATATCAAAAAGTGGGTATTACAATTCATAACGACTATATTGATTGGTCACAGTGTGTTAGAATCTCGAAGTTGCGTACAACACACGCTATTGTATTATTCAAAGGGAAGCGTACCATGGACGCTTGCGGTGTTAGATTTTAATGAAAAAATATGCAAATATTTAGTTGGTTTTTATATCCAATTTCATAGATAGATTGATTAAAATGAAATAAATTGGACTAATTTATTTATAATTAATCTAATTAAAATTTAAAACTAATAAAAAACATAATCCATCCTTAAAAATAAATTATATGAAAAAGAAGTTTTGAATTTAAATTCAGCATTATTCACTATTCATCAAAAAAATGAAACTTCACAAAAAATAAAAAAATAACCCAAATATAGTTTTTATGCATAGATTTAAAAAATAATGTTTAATTTTTCAATTAAAAATTATAAAATTGTTAAATATCATATTTATAATGGGTTCTCCACTAAAAGGTGTTAAATTTACCTACTAGAAAAATGCATATTTTTATTCAAAAAATTGGATATTTTATTATTTTATACCTATAAAACCTAAGGGATGAGTATAAAATAATTTATTGAATATATAATATATAAATTTAATTGGAAACATTTGTAAAATTTGGTTTTTATAATTTACTGAGATAATTTTTCTATATATTGAAAAATAGTTTTCATAGAAAATTAATTTCTTTATTGTAAAATAGTTTTTATGTTCACATATAGTAACTTATAACCAAATGAATCATTTTATGTATAGTTGTTAATAAATTTTTTAAAATTTAGTTAATCTTATTCGTAACTTCCATTCCAAATATAGGTGGTAACAATAATAAAATTTTAATATTAATATTAAAAGTATCTAGCTGTTCAGAAAAACTTGGCCTTGCGTGTAAAATGAGCTATTGAAGGGACTCCAAATTGTGTGTAATACAATCCAAACATAGTTTTTCATGTATCATAAGCTAATCTAAGTGTTTCATGTAGTGCCAGATTGACTTGGTGTTTCATACAATGAAATCCACACTTATTTCATACATATAAAAAAGTTATATTCAGTATTGCAAGAAATGTAAAATATAAAAATATTAAATTAATTAAAAGTAATAATTAAAAAAATATATCATTGTTACATTATACCCCCTTTAAAAAAGATTTCACCCTCAAATATCATCTAGGTTATCAAAATTTTGATAAGTGAATGTTCTTTTCATAGAAACTCGCATCATAAAAATGAATACTAAAACTTCCTTTAAATAGGGATAATTGGAAACATAATGGTTACCCAAGGTATCACTTGACTAGGTTTCCATGTAAGATAACATAGATGGGAAGGAAATATTGGACATGGAATAAAAGCATAAATAATTATAGATATTTATAAAGATCACTGATCACCAACAAGTTAATGGTCAATATAAAGTTTAGGGCATCATCACCATAAGTGTATGATAGTTTATACGTCCATCAGTTAAAAAAACGTTTAGGAAAATAATTTTTAATATACTTTTCTTAGAACACATGCATTATTTTACTATCTAAAAAATTAAGGAAATATTCTTACTTGATTTTATTTATTTTCATATGCACGATCTCACCCCTGGTTGTGCCTTCCTCGATTTCCACTTCATCTCTTACTCTTAAAAATGAAGGTGAATTCTTCATTCCTAAAGTAATACCAGATCATGAGGTGGAGTGATAATTCATTCCATATGCATTTAGTTAGCATCGTTAAAAATGGTTAAGAAAGGTTATTCAACATGCATAAATCTTTATATGGTGAGATGATATGTTAATCAGAAAAACATCATATGAAGTTTAACTTAAAATTTCAATAAATGATTAACTTTATAACCATTCAAAAAGAAAAAAATCTAAAACATTAAAAATTAGGTTACTAAATATTCTTAACATTGATCGCCCATATATCAGAAAGTATCTCTTGGTTGTCACATTCCAAACATGTGAATTTCCTCATCGTATAAGGTAATATTATGAAGCACTATAAATCATTTTATAAAACTCAAATAATTCCTTATTTCAATGATTACTGAATATATTCAGTATATCCAATAAGTTGTAAAATTCATTTATGATAACATAGTACACATCTTCAATAAATCCCTTACAAGTTCTGATGTCATAAATTTTTCCAATTTACTTTATCCAAATTAATCATCTCTTTATCCAATATAAACACAATTGTATCAATATCTTAAACACAATAAGGGTAACCTTAACTTATTTTAAAATACCACCTTTCCATTAAATCAATTTTCTAAGTCTTAATCACCATTCAACATATCCTTTTAAATCCTTAATGAAAATCTTATACCAAAAATGATTATCTATTTCATGATTCATATAACATAATCTTTTAATTCCAAAAAACATACACTTCAATCATCAAAATTTATTATTAAACTTTTAATCGGTCTTTATCATCTTATTCTTTCATACCCCTTTTCATAGAAAATTAAATATGAATCATGTATTAAGGTTATTCAACCTCAATCTAATCATGTTTTTTACATTTAATGTACACAATACCATTAGAATATCCCATACCTTTAACATGTATTTTTCAGTCTCTTTATCTTCAGAAGTATAACCAATACTCATACCACATTCCTGATTCTCTTTATGGGATCTCCACTTAGGACATTGATTTTTATAATTCTCATAGTTTCCATATCTGAAACATCCAATTTTAACCTAGTTTCTTATAGTTCCTACTATTTACTAACACCAGAAATCATGGAATGGGAAACAATTATCATAGTAGATATCCTCATAATCATGAACAATTTACTTATAGGATGTATAAATAGTGACTCATAAATCTTTAATCTATAAAAAATGAGGTTTATCCTAGTTTATTCAAATTAATATTCTATTTAAATCATTCATGGTGGTTAATAAAGAGTTTTTGAATTCTCAAATCATATCCATGGGGAGTATCAAACTTGGTGTGTAGCAAGGCACATTGTGGTGCACCAGTTCCTGATTGAGTCTATCTTAATATAGTGTTTTTAAGGCTGTTAACCCTATGTACATATGTTCCAAAACTACATCCACTTATATGATCCAAATAAGGAGTCTTTCTAGGAATCCACTCACTCTATCCTTTTCCAAAATTCAAGGGCAATTTCCTAAACATTTACTCATCCTTAGACTCATCATTAGAGACATACCTAGATATATCCTTAGAAATATCCCTAGGAATATCCCTAATGTTTTCTCATCCTTTTTTCCACAGGTTGAAAAAACATTTGATAACAACAATAGTGACCTAGGCTTAACATATATGGATATTAAAACATTTTAGATGAATATTCAACACATTATAAAAATAAATTATTGAGGACTATAATATTTTAGTATCTATGGAAACACGGAACACGTTATTCTAGTTCGGTGAAAGATCTTCAACATCTCCCTTAAAGATCTTCCCTATTAGTACTCCTACTTAAAACCATTCTTCATAACATGTTGAGAAACATAAGAAAGGTGTGAGACCGAATGATCAATAATGGTAAATAAATTAAATGCGTAAGAATAACATGAGCATAAGGGCCTGAGAAATCATAACATTTAAAGAACATACCCTACGTAAAAAGATCATAATAAGGAGACATGGAATAAATATTTCCAGTTCATAAGACCTGAATCATATGATAATCAAGAACATTAACCATGTGAGCATATCGAAGTCATAAGATAGAGAATTTGTGGCAGATACATAAACATGTAACATAATTCTATGTAAGTCAAGTATTGTTTGCAAAAATATATCAGGGAACTTCATGGGGACGACACCTACTAGGAGGGACACCCCACCATACCTAGTTACAGTCCTTCCCTTATAAGGGATCGAGTTTCTCTATCTTCCCATAGTGTATAGGGTTTCCCCATCTTCCCATAGTAGAATGGGTTTCACCATATTTTCATAGCGGATTTGGTTTTTTCATCATCCCATAGTGGATCAAGCCAGTCGACTTGATTCTCATAATTATCTCATGAGATGTAAATATTTACGCAATGCATTGTAGGGACATATAAGTCCCACCCATCACATAATAAAATTTGAAATGCATTTTCCACAAGGTAATAAAACATCCATCATATCATGACCCATAAAAAGAGATGGGGTTCAAAAACATCATATCTTAACACATGAAATTAAATGAGTATCATAAAATTTTTTCATATCATTACCTATAGAAAAGTGGTAGGCTTCATAATCATTTCATAAAACGATAACCTGTGAAATGAATTGGGATTCAAGATCATATAACCTATGGAAGAGAAATGGGTGTCACCAAAATCATTCTATAAAAACATAAACCATTTAATAAATAATATAAATGGTTTTCTTGGATCTTATCCCCAGTAAATCTTATCTAAATCAAAGTATGTCATCTTAGATGGAGAAAGATTTTGAAAGATCACATGAAACATTTCTTATGGAAAATACCCTTTCTTTGAAAATCCTTTTTATAAAACTATTTAAAAATACTATTCATATAAATAAATATTTATAATTTCATTAAAAAAAATTCTTAAATAATTTATATTTCCCACTATGAAAATCTCTTTTTAAAACAGAAAATATTTTTGAAAACATTTTTCTTTGAAAAAAATTTTCAAACCTAAGAAAAGGCCTGAAATAATTTTGAAAACACTTTTATAGAAAATGATTTTGAAAACAAATAAATAGATATAGAAATAATTTAAATCCTTTTATTTGAATATAACCTTTTGAAACCATATAAATAAATCTTTAAAAATCATTTAATATACTTTTAAAACATAAAAAAATTCTAAACCCCATTTATTTAAAAACAATTCCAAAATCATTAAATTTAATAAATATTGGAGAAAAATTACTTCTAAAAAAATTAAACTTGTAAAATTATAAGGGAAGCATCAAGGAAAAGACGGTCATGACGGCGGGTTTGTCTTTTTCTTCCATGCATTCCTTTTTCACCTTAAACATTTAGAAAAGTTCTTTGATTAGAAAATTACATGAAGATTACAGTAAAAATTGATTTTAAAAAACCTAATACATTTTTAAAAAAATAATTTTAAACATCATATGATAATTTTAAAAAAATTTAAATCATTTTCAAAAGCATTATTTTGAAAGAACACATATTTTTGAACAAAAAGAGAAATAATGTATTATTTTTTTAAAAAAATTCTTAATTATATTAAGTACCAAAGAGTGGTAAAATGGTTCCATTACATGGATATAATTTTAATAAATACAGGTTAAAAAATCAATGAGTGTTATTTAGAGATGGATTATAATATCTCATCAATTGAATCATAATCATAAATAATCTCGATAAATGATGAGATTGTAGCAATAAACCTTTACCACTTTTGTAACTTTGAATTATAATAAAATGGAAAGAATAAAATAACTTGGATATTAAAATATCATGAAAATATATATATATTCACGATATAACATTAAAAACCATATATATACACCTTATAGAAATGTATAGGTTCACAACAAGGCTTGTGTCTCAAAGAAGACAAATAGGGACAACATTACTTTACCGATTTGGTTACTTTGGAAACATAAACCACATGAAAGAAAGATCCTATGATTTATATTTAAATACCCATAAATTTAATTATAATAACCATAGAATCCATCCATCATAATTATATATAGTACAAAAAATATATGAGTGGGGAATGCGGCTTGTATCTCATGGAAATAAAAAGTGGGATGAAATTCCCTTACCTAAATTATTGAGTTTCTTCATAAATGTTCAAACCTCCCATATAATAAATATAAATTTATTATAAATCTACCATATAACCATATTATTATATATAATACCATATATTATTTGATTATGACGCTATATTAACTGTTTATTATCAAATCCATGTTAATGTTACATTTTATATAATATCTTCTTTTATTTTTCATATGTGTCTTGGCTTCTTATTCTTGATCCTCTTAATTAGATCATGATTTAATTATTTAAAAATATAAATAACTATATAAATACTATATATATTAGTTATATTTTTTTGTAATAATCTATAAGATATATAAATATGAAATGGAATACACTGTTCACAGAGATGGTAGGCCATACGTACACCTGAAAACTATTTCCTTTTTATACTTAACATTGAAAAAAATAATGTAAATGAATTATATATATATATAATACTTATTTTAGAATTATTATTTCAAATATATCATATAATTTCACTAAACCCATCCTTAATACATTCTTTGTAGAGCGTGAATGAATCCCATCTCTTTGAGGAGACGGTAATCCACACTTCCTAAAACGAAATTATTGCCTTTACACAAAATGGAAAGAATAAATGTATGTGTTATATAATAATTATTGAAGAATAAATATATAATAAATATCATGTGTATAATATAAAAACAGACTTCTCATCATAATTCCATACCATTAGAGGTTGTAATGGAAAAACAAACAATATCGTTACATGAGGCGATAGTTCACCGCACACAAGTACAGTATGTTTGTTACCAATTAGATGGAGTGTTTGTATGTTTAGGAAGAAATATTAGAATAAAAACTTCTATTTATATTTATGATACTTATTTTTTATATAATCAAGGAATAATAATATTTTAGGGGTTGATAATGAAAACAATAAAAATAGCTAGAGGAAGGATGTTACCACTTTTTGGGTAACTCCTTTTGGTTTACACCCAAGGACATCTTACAATGGTTTTAAACCCAAAAGTAGAATTATGTGATTAATATATAGAATTTTAAATCTTATTTGATCTGATTTTTGGGTGATCCAATGGTTTTTAATGGTTTGAATTGTGGGAGGGGTGAATGCCTTTTTATAGTGTAGGATGAATTCTTTTAAATTTTTGAAAAGGGAAATAAACCCATGTGTTTTTATAAAACGGAGCTTCAATAATGTAATAAATTATATATATAAGGTAGTATAGGGTATAAATATTTCCATCCGATGGATTTTTACATGTTTCTAGTTCATTTTGTCTCTTATGTTTATGGTTTAGTCCTTCGTTTTGTTAAGCTATTTTTTCTCTTAATCACTGTAATTAATTTTAATCACTTTCACTAATATTTTGGTCAAAAACTAAGTTGAATTTATTATAAATTGTAAATAATTATGATTAAAAATATATAATAAATTTCTAAAAAATCTAATCACATATGTAACAAAATTTAATTCAAATTTAATCCCATAGATGGGATGATAAAGAGGGTTTTTAAAATAAAAATGTTCATGAGTTTGGTATATTTTTATATCTAATGTCAAAATGAAATTGATTAAATTGACATAAATTTAATAAATTTATATATAATTGGTTTAATTTAACTTTAAGAAAAACTAAAACATAATTTACCCATATAAATAAATTAGATGAAAAAATTTTTGTAATTAAAATTCAGTATTATTCACTATTCACCAAGAAATGAATCTTCCTAGAAAAATACAAAGAATTTATGCTAATATAATTTTTTTGTTCTTATTTAAAAATAGGTTTTTTTTATAAAATTTACACAAATTATATTTAAAATAAGTTCACAATTAAAAGGTAGTAAAATTATCTTTTAGAAGAATACATCTTTTTATTCATAAAATTAGATTTATAATTATCTTATACCTATCAAACATATTGGATGAGTATAAAAAATTGATTGGATGTAATATATATAAATTATATTTTAATAATTAATCAAATGTGGTTTTTATAATTTTTTGGGAGAATATTTTGTTAGTAAATAGAAAAAAAATTCTTAGAAAGCAATTTATTTATTTTAAAATAGTTCTTGCCTTCATATAACGACCCTGATATTTATTTTTAATTAATACTTAATTTATTTCATAAGATTACACTTAATAAAACCCAAAAAAAATAATTCTATTGAATTTGGTAAATAGGTACATAAAATAACATCTTGAACATGGAATTCAATGACATTATTGAAAACATCCTTATCATGCTTCTAAAATTCCATGTTTTTAAAGATGCATGGGATATCCTAGGGAAAAACATATTAAAAGGTTGATCTATAAATCCTAGTGAGGGAATAAATAATGAATAAGATGAATAATAAAATAAATGTTATAAAATAAGAATATAAATAGGAAATAAATGAAACATGAATAATAAGTCATGATATAATATGATAATTATAACATGGGAAATGTGGAAATAGGTTAAATCATTGCATCATAAACATACTCCAAGGCTAAAATCGCTAACACATCATGGTGAACAAAGTTGGATATAGGAATCAGTTCACTCCCTATCCCAAAATGACGTATCATGATACTAAACATTACCCAATGAATTAGAGCGCTATATGGACCCACCCATCATATTCATTTCAAACTCATGCTTAAGTGTTCCAAATAGATCATAAAAAATGGATACATTCATCATAAAAATTTATTACGTGGTCATGGAATGTGGATTATAATTATGTAAGTCCCTAATAAAAAAAGTATATGTGTATAATTATGAATATCCTTGATAGAAAATGGATATGGTATTCACTAAAAAATTATATTGGCATGGAAAATTGTGGTGACATTTCGGTAGCATAATATCGTCACTAAAAAATTCATAAAATGGGTTGATGAGAGAGAAAGGGGTCTCTAATCATTTCAAAATAAAATTTAAAGTAATATGGACATGTAATAAAATATACCAACATGAGGAATTGGAAATAGAAGGCATTCAATATTGAAGAAATGTTAATAAGGAAGAGAATGGAAAGAACCCTTACAAAATTTAAGCATGGTAATAGGTGTACATAAGGGTTCATAGTGGGGGAATGTGATTGAAATGGGATATCATAATTTATACAAAAAATGTAAAGTATGATAAGTGGGAAGATCATCCTTAAGGAGTATATCTAGTCCTGGTACAATCTGGCCTTTAGGTTTGAATATCTTATAATGGATGAGACGAACACACAGGTAAAAAACATCTCTTGGAAATTATTTAGGGAGGTTAAATCTGGTAGGCTTAAGTTGTCTTTTAATATTTTAGTTGTCTCTTTTTGTGGTTGAACTCAAGCTTCTCTCTTTTTCCTTCATAGTGTTTGATAAATAAAATTTAAATTTTTAGTCATAAAGTAAAGGGGATATGTATGAACATATATCGACATATGAAAATTGGAATTAAAAGAAATAACATAAAAGGAGTGCTTAATAAAAGAGGAGAGTGGAGGATCTCTTACTAGAGTGCGTGACTCCAAAGTCTTGAAAAGGGACTCTTCATAGATTGAGGCGCCTTGGGAGGACTATATGGAGTGGAGAGAAGAGTTTTTTCGTGCTCCATGTAGTTCTAGTAAAGATAAATGAGATCTTGGGTGAGTTTATATAGTAAAAGAGCGAGATTTCTTTATTATTTATGTGTTGTAATCTGCGTAATAAAATATTCAAAACCACAAAATAAATCATGTTTTTCCCATGGTTTCTTTAATATGGGATTTTTTTTTTATTTTATAATCCCACGTTATAGAATTTTCAAAATAATTTCCTTTCTTATGTGGATGTGAGTCACACTCTTAATGAAATGATTTTAAAACCTTAAAATATATTATAGGTTTTAGAGAATTCACAATGAATTTAAAAAATAAATAAAATAAACTTAAAATAACATTATTTTAAAGTAGAAACATTTATTTGGTTAGGGATATCATTTATTATAATTATTAAATCACTTTTGGTTCATTATGATGTCATAAAAAAGCATATTTATAAAGTATCTAATTTTTACCCGAAAATTCGAATGTTTCAAAAAATTTCGAAAAATTAATTTTTGGATAATTTCAGTGCTCTGTTTAAAAAAATAATATTCAATATATCTAAATAATTTTTTAAATATTTTAATTTTTTTACTTTGGAAATATAATCTGTATTTATTAAGAAATGATGGGTTTTTTTACAATAAAAGTTTTCCAATACTAAAAAAATTTCATTTCATTATATGATCGTTTATATTTGATAAAAATTATTTAATAAAATTATTTTACTAAAATATTATTTATTTGAAAAATCCATTAATTTCATGATTTCATTAATTAAAATTGAATATTAACCGACGGTAAAATTTATGTTTTAATGTATCAAAATAAACATCATTTATAAAGTAACAATAATTCGATAAAACTATTTTGATTATTTTATACAAAATAATATTCATATTCATATTTCTAGGGTATTGATATATATCTCTTTAATACAATATTATTTTCCTTAAGAGTAAGGTGCGTGATGGTGGGACTATTATGGGGTGGTACAACGAACATGGTTTGAGTTGTGATCTCTATGATCTTGAAATTCTCCCATAAATGGTTTAAATCGTGCTGAAGTTGTTGGATCTCAACTTGGGATTGGTCATGGGTAAAACCCAAAAATTCTATCCCTCTCATAAATTCTGACAAATAATCTTCATATTGTTCGATCCTACTAGTTGAGGCCATCACTTCCTTTTTCTGTGTCAATTGGGTTTGTTAAAACCCTATATTTATACTAATAATGTGATCAACATTCAATTAATATATTATCAATGACAATGATATTTAATGATCAATTAAATCCAATTGGTATAAAAAAAAATAAGTGCATGTTTTTTCTATTACCATATTATATTATTAGACATTTAATTAAATCCAAAGGGGGATTTTATTTATTATAGTTTTTGTTGTCACAATATTACCCCCTTAAAAATTTTAACCCTCTAAATTATCTTTTCCCACACTAAAAAAGATGAGGGTAACTCTTCTTCATCACCTCCTCCAATTCCAATGTTTCTTCTTCAAACTTTCCATTTCTCTACAACACTTTGACAAGGTGCATTTTCTTATTTCATAGATCTTGTTCTCCATGATATAATATTTTGAATAGCTTCTCTTCATAGGAAGTTTCATTATACAATGGTACAACATCTATATGTTGTATATTTGATGGGCCTAGTATGTACTTACTTAATAGGGATACATGGAATACATAAGGTACTTGAGATAGGTTTAGTGGGTGTGCTAGTCGATAGGCCACTGTTCTGATGTGATTAGGGATCTTAAAAGGGGTGATGTACATTGGACTAAGATTTCCCTTCTCCCCAAATATGGTCACTTTATTCCATGGAGATATGTGGAGGAATACCATGTCTCTATCATCAAACTCTTGGCCTCATAGAATATTGCCATCATAGCTATTTTGTCGACTGTTAGAAGCCCTGATGTGCTACTGAATAGTCCTAAGATTTTCCACTATTTCCTCTACCATTTAAAAACCTATCTATTTTCATTCCCCAACTTCATCCCAACATGTAAGTGTTCTGCACCTCCTCCCATAAATATATTCATGGGGAGCCATTTGGATGCTCGATCTAAAACTATTTTTGTAAGAGAACTTGACCAAAGGAAGATGTTGGTCCCATCCTCTTTTGAAGTAAATTGAGCACGCTATCAACACATGCTCATGTGTTTAGATATACTACTCATATTAGCCATCAGTTTGAGGGTGATAAGATATACTAAAGTTAATTTCAATGTCTATATCATTTAAGATTCTTTTTTTAAACATAGTGGTGAATCTTGGATCTCGATTAGACATAATCAATATTGGTACCCCATACAGTCTCAACAACTCTCTAATGCATATACATGAAAGTTGGTCCAATGAGAAATCCTCTTGAATCACAATGAAGAGTGCGATATTTGTTAGACAATCAACAATAACCAAGAAAATATTATTTCCATTATATATGTTCATAAATCTAGTGATAGAGTCAATGGTGATACTTTCCCATTTCCATGATGATATGGGTAATGGTTGCATCATCCCCTTATATTCTACCTTTCATCATTCACTTTCTCACATACCAGCCACTTTAATGTATATTCACTGATCTCTTTATTTATGTTTTCCCGCCAATAGTCTTATCTGAGATCTTAATACATCTTTGTGTTTTATAGGTGAATAAGGAAAGTCAAACTATGTGCATCATCCAATAGTTCCTTCTTCAACATGGGATTTTATAGAACACATAGTCTTGACACAAAACTCACAATTCCTTCTTCAGTAAAATTTAACTTAGAGGATTTCCCTTTTCTTATAGTTTCCACTTTCTTCTGAATTACCAAATCATTTTTTTGAGAATCCCTCAATTTTTAATGAAGTGACGGTTGATAATAATTTGTGAAAGGATTGATGATGATCCTTCCTTTATGATTACCATGTCCATCATCTTCAATTATTATAATATTGGGACCTTCTCAATTCTCGTTAATGATAAAATTGTTGAATCCTTTATACTTAGAGTATCCAAAACATTATTTTCATTACTAGGATGGTAGTTAATTGAGAAATCATAGTCCTTGATCAGCTCAAAATATCTTCATTGGTGCATATTTAAATCTTTATATGTTAGAATATATTTGAGACCTTTGTGATCCATATATAATTCACCCTTCTCCATAAACAAGTAATGATTCAATATTTTCGGAAAAAATATTACTACATCCAACTCCAAATAATGCATTGGATAGTTCTATTTGTTAACGTTCAATTTCTTTGATGCATAGGATATGAATTTTTTATATTGTATTAATACACATCCCAATCCATTATTAAAAGCATCATTGAATATTATGAAAAGTTATCCACTTGGGGGTAGTGTGATCACAGGGGTAGTGATAAGCCTAATTATAAATTCATTGAAGATTTATTCACATTATTCGTTCTAAAAAACGTGACTCCCTTCTGAGTTATCTGGGTAAGAGGGTTTGATAATCATGATAAATTTCTCATAAATCGGAAATAATATTCAGCTAACCTATGGAAACTATAGATATCCATCATGGATGTTGGCATCATCCATCATTCAATTTATTTTTTATTTGAAGGATCCACAAATATCCCATTTCTTATGATGATATTCTCCAATAATGAGACTTCCTTAAATTATATCTCACACTTACTAAACTTTTCATAAATCATATCCTTTCACAAGATCTTTAGCATAGTGCTCAAATTCCCATCATTCTCCTCCTTGATTTTAGAGTATATTAGAATATAATCTATAAATACTACCATAATGTTTTCTAGGTAATCTCTAAAGACTTTATTCATCATTTATATGTTGATTTGTGGATTATTAGTGAGTATTAATGGAATTATTATGAACTCATAGTGCTTGTAACATGTATGAAAACTAGTCTTTGGTATATACTCCTTCACCCTAACATGGTAATATCCTAACTGTAGATCCACCTTAGAGATGTATTGTGCTTCACATAGCTGACTGAACAAGTACTCAATCCATGGAAAAGGACACTTATTCTTTATCATGATCTTGTTGAGTTGATTATAATCAATGCAAAGGCAGATTGACCCATCCTTCTTCTTGGCGAAGAGGACTGGTGTTCCCCATGGCGAAGAACTAGGGTGTATAAGCCCTTTTTCTAGACTCTCATATAGTTTTTTATTTAGCTCCTCATGTTCCACAAATACCATCATACACAAAGTCATAGATATTAGAAATTCCCCAGGTATAAGATCAATTGAAAATTCAACCACTCATCTTGGAGGAAGACCAGAAAATTCCTTGGGAAACATATTAGTGTATTCCCTCACAATAGGCATGTCAACAAAGATGATAATTTACTTAGAATCAATAATTTTAGCAAGATATGATTTCTTGTAGGTCAATAATATCATATTTTGATATGACGGTACAAAATATTATTCATCACCCTCCTTGCACATGTATTGAATTAGGGGTCAATTCTCCATATAGAGAGTGATTTACTTCTCATAGAAATTTATGTTGGATATATATATTGAAATGAAATCCAGACCTAGAATTGCATAAAATTCCACCAAAAGTAGTATGAAAAGGTTAACTAGAAAATTCATCACACAAATTGTGAAAATGGAAGAGTTATATACATGGAATTCAATAATTACCCATTTTCTATTTTCAATGAAAACTCTACTTCCAATATTTCTAGATGTGTTTGAATAGTTCTACTTAACATTCATGATATGAAAGAATGCATAGATCTAGAATAAGAAATTATTTTTACTATTCTTGAATGAATAAATTTCATACCTATAACTACTTCATTGTTGGGATCCACCTCAGAGGTTGTGATGGAAAAAGATCGTCAATTCTACCTCGGAGGTTGTTCACTGTCTCTGAAAACCCTTGGCATAGGGAATTGATTTGAAAAATTCTCTGGTTTTTTATAGTTGAAGTAATGAAAAATGAATAGGGTTTCTACTATTTGAAAACATTAGCTAGGTTTCATTCATTCCCACACCTAAAGTATTTCTTCAACCACTTTAGTAAATTACTGGGGTTCTTCTTTCTGTACCTTTGACTAGTGGGAAGTTATAATTTCATCACACCATTATATTTCTCCATCAGACTGCTAGAATTAAACTCCAATTTACACTTCTTATCCCCATGATAACCTTTAGAAACACCAATCTTCATCTCAACTTTGAGGGAACATCATACAATTTCCTCATAACTATCAATTTCATGGATCACCATGTATTTTCATAGAATGGGTTTTATACCACCAAATAAGTATTCAAACTTTTATTGGGGGGTAACAATAAACCAAAGTCATATTTTTCAAGTCTTGTGATGATTTCCTTTTACACCCCAATAGATGTTTCATCTTTTTTCTCTAGTAGAAGTAAATCCATTTCCATTTTAATATAAAGAGTGCATGGATAATATTTATCGATTTTTTCCTAATTTCCTTCAACTCCATTGAATCAATATCTTCCTCCGGATTTCTATTCTTGATCAATGTCTACAACTAATTATATTCACCCTCCATGTGATAAAAATATAGAATAAACTTCTCTTGTTTGGAACATTTAAGGATGGATAATATCTTCTCAATATAGTTGATCTACTGTTCTGTGATTTGGTTATTAGATAATTCAATGAACGAAAGAGGCATATGTCGCCTGAATATCTTTATTAGTACTAGTTATCCATTAGGTGGGTTTCGAAACTACTCTTGATCTAGGTTTATATTCATAATCTGATTCATTTGAGAGATTATCTTCATAAAGTTCACGATTCCGTTTCAAATTGGGGTTGGCATCTCATTAGGGAAGTCATCACATTGCCCGTCACATTGATTGTTTACCTGATTCCTTCTATTTAAAACCATTGGGTAGAATAAAATGAAAAGTAAGAGTGAATATTTTTATACTATTAAACTCATAAAATGGAATCAAATTATATTAAATAGATAACTTATAAATTACATTTATTTTTTTATCTTTTGAATTTATAGGCTTCAATCTATGTTATCCATGATCTATTTCATAACATGTATTCTTATAGTAATTTTTTTGTTCCATTAATAAAGGTTCATAATGAGACTATAAAATTACTAAAACATATCCCCTAGGAGTGTTAAACCAGGTGTGAATTATGGTCTATTTCCGTGTACCGGGTTACCCCGAGTCAGACCTAAAATACCTTTTTAGAGTTGTTTCTCCTTGGTACATTTGTGCCAGAACCACGTCCACTTTTAGTATCCATACAGGGATGTATTATCTTGATAAACAACATACACTATACTTACCTAAATTTAGGGATGTTTTCTTATACTTATTCTTATCCTTAATTCTTTCTCTATAGTTCTCTAATTCTAATCCAATAAATAGCTAAACATTTACTCTGATACCAACTATTAAAACCCTAATCAGTAGTTTACATTACTAATTGATTTATTTCATAGTATTACACTTAATAAAACCCAAAATATTGATAAATATAGTTTCTTTAGCAAATAGATACATAACATAACATCTTAAACATTAGATACAACAACATTTTTAAAAACATCCTTAACTTGTTTCTAAAGTTCCATGTATTTTTAAAACTGCATAGGACATCTGGGGGAAAACATAAGAAAGGTTTGAGCTATAAAGCTGAGTAAGGGAATAAACAATGAATATTAATAATAATAGAATAAATTTTATGCAATATTCATATCTATGGGTAATCAAATTAACATGAATAATAAGGCATGATATAGGATAGTAATCATAACATGGGAAATGTGGAAACAACTTAAAACATTGCATCCTAAACATATTCCAAGGATAAACCTACCAAGAAATCATGGTGGAAAAAGTACCATAAAGTAATCCAGTTCACTCTCTATCCCAAAATGACATATCAAGATACTAAACATTACCCAATGCACTAGAGTACTATTTGGGTGCACCCATTATATTCATTTCATACTCATGGTTTAGTGTGCCACATAGATCATACAACATGGATTCATTTATCAACTTAATTTATTCTATGATCAAGGAGTGTGAAAAAACATATGTAAGTTTCCAATAAAAAATTATATGTGTAGAAATGTGAATACCCTTTATAGGAAATTGGTATGGTATTACCTACATATTTTTTTGGCATGGAAAATTGCGATGACATTTCAACAACGTAACATCATCACCGAAAAATTAATAAAATTGGTTGATGAGATAGAAAGGGGTCTCTATTCATTTAGAAATGAAATTGGAATTAGTAGGGACATGTAAATATATTTCCAAACATGAGGAATTGTAAATATGAGGAATAATATATTAAAGAAACTTTAATAAAGAATAAAATTGAAAGAACCCTCACAAAATTTCAGCATGGCAATGGGTGTACATAAGGGTTCATAGTGGGGAGAAATGAAATTGAAATAGAATATCATTATTTTTAAATAAAATGGAATGTAATGGGGATATGGAATAACTTATACAAACATATGAAAATTGAACTTAAAAGACATAACATAAAAGGAGTTGTTGATATCAGAGGAGAGTGGAGGATCCCATATGTGAGTGTGTGACGACAAAGGCTTAGAAGGGGCTTCTTGAGATATTGGGGGTACCTTGGGACGACTCTAGGGAGTAAAGTTAATAGTGTTTTCATGATATAATGAGTTTAATTGAATATAAATAGGATATTGGGTGATTTTATATAAGAAAAGAGGGGTATTTCATTAATATTTAGGTTTTGTACTCTACATAATCAAATATCCAAAATCACAAACCATACCCTGGTATTACCCATGATTTCTAAAAAATGGAAGTTGTTTTTATTATTTTATAAGGAAAATGGGATAAAATATTAAAATAATTTCCTTTCTTATGTGTAGGTGAGTCACACTCTGAAAGAAATTGTTTCAAAACCTTAAAATATATTATAGGTTTTGAAGGATTCATAATGGATTTAAAAAATAAATAAAATAAACATAAAATATCATTATTTAAATAGAAAATTTTATTTGTTCATGGATCCCATTTATAGTAATTATTACATCGCTTTTGGGTCATTATGATGTCATAAAACACAAAGTCTATTTATACTGTATTTAATTTTTACATGAAAATTCGACTATTTCAGAAAATTATGAAGAATTTGTGCTTGGATAATTTGGATATTATGATTCCAAAAATAATATTAATTTTATATAGATAATTTTCTAGATATTTTAATTTTCACTTTTAAAAAAAATCTATATTTGTTACGAAATGCTAGTTTTTTTGACAATAACAGTTTTATAAAACTTATAAAGATTACATTTTATTATATGATCATTTATATTTGATAAAAATTATTTAATAATTTAATTTCATTAAATTTTTATTTTTTTAAATCCATTAATTTTATAAATTCATTAATTTAATTTTAATAATAATCAAAAAATACAAATTGTGCTTTATTGTATCAAAATAAAAATATTTTACCAGGTAATAATGATAGGATGAAAATATATTCATTATTCTATAAAAAATAATGCAAATATTACTAATTATAGGGTCTTGATACACATCCCTTTAATATTCCAGCATACGCCCTGGCAGTAAGGTATGCGATGTTGGGAATTTCATGGGGTAGTTTTAGCGAACATGGTTTGAGTCGTGATCTCGATGAGCTTGAGCTTCTCCTAGAAATGGTTTCTATCATGATTAATTTGTTTGATTTAAACATGGGATTGGTAAAGGGAAAATCCCAAAAATTCTATCTCCCTTGTAATCTTTGATAAATGGGCATTATAGGGTATGATCCCAATAATTGAGGCCATGACATTCTTTGTCTATGTCAATTAGATTTATTAAATACAAGTATTTATACTAATCATGTGATCACATTTCAATAGTTATATTATCAACGGTAATGATACATAATGGTAAATTAAATCCTATGGCCATAAAAAAAATAAATGAATGTGGTTTATATAACTATATAATATCATAAGACATTTAATTTAATCAAAAGGGGGATTTTTTATATAATAATTTGGGTCATTATAGTTCACTTATTATAATTGATAAACATAGGATTCAATTTACATACACATGTAAATAATATTTTCAAAATTTAGTTAATCCTATTCATAACTTCCATTCCAACAGCTAGGTGGTAGCTATTATAATATTTTAAAAATAATATTAATAATATCTTGCAGTTCGGAAAAATCAACTTTGCAGGTTACACAAGCTATCAAAGGGACTCATAATTGTGTATAATACAAGCCAGACATGGTGTTTAGTGTACCACAAGATAATCTAAGTGTTTCATGTAGTGTAATCATTACATGGTTTTGTGTATAATACAAGACACACTAAGTGATTTCATATAAAAAATCTATATTCACTGTTGCATGAAATGTAAAATATAAAAATATTAAATTAATTCAAAAAATAATAATTCACAAAATTTTGGGGTGTTATAGTTTCCCATTATTGTGTTTAAACCATGTTCTCTCTAAGACCTCTCCAAAACACTTTAAAAACACTTAGAGCTTTCCTTATACCCAACCCAATCATTCCATATCATAAAATATAGAATAAAATATAGAGAATGCCTCAAATCAGGGGTGTTACATTCTCCCCATCATGGGTATTTCCATCATTCAGAAGCTAGAAGTCGGAATTTCACAAGAAGGGTTCTACCCATTAGTCTATCATGAAATTCTTCCACTCACACATTTCCTCCCAAGTCAGAACATTTTAGTATAATATTCTTACCAAATGGATTTTTCTACCTTAAAACTGATGTTATTATCTATCCAAAATAAGAATCAGGGCATTAATAAAGGGTGACATGGTCCTTGTGTATCACATGGATATGGTCAAATTGGTACTTATTTAACTAGGATTCATAGAAAACATTATGGAAAATAGTAAATCTTATTGGTATGGATAACTAATATGTAACATCACCAATATTTTCTAAAATCTCAAATGGTATAACATATAGAGGAGAAAATTGTATTTGCATTCCCAACTAAAGGTGATCGTGTCTTTGGGATAATTTTAAGAATATGTGGTCCCCAAAATGGAAAGATAAGTTTCATCAACAATGATCCACATATATATTATGATGGATTTGGGTTTTCCTCAATCATTTTCTGATCATATGGATTTTCATAGTACTTTCATAGACAATACGTGGTATCATCAATGAAGTTTTCGCAATATCAACATAGAATAGTGGAGATCAATATGGAACACCATAAAATTTATTTGAATGGAGCCATTTTGATCATGACCTGAAAATTATTGTTATATGAAAAATCTACCAAAGGAAAATGATCTACCCAAAAACCATCAAAATCCATAACACATGCCTAAAGAATATCTTTCAATGTTTGAATCACACATTCTGACTATCCAATAATTTTTGGATGATATGTTTTGATCATGGTAAACTGAGTACCAAGGGCTTGTTTCAAGTATTTCTAAATCCATAATGTGAATCAAGGGTCTTAGTCGAATATAATCAGTACTGGTACTCCATGAAATTTCACCACTTCATTTATATAGATAATTTTTATATCCTCTATTATGTTTAACTCTCAGATTTTAATGAAATGTACTAAATTATAAAGTCGGTTCTGAAGTGTCCATGGTGGACTACTGACAATGTCCTTAAAAATATATTACAATTTCTATATAGGTATAGGCATTAACTATAACATTCCTACCAATATTTGGTGTTCAAACATTACCTATTTGTAGGTGAGACATCTCATGAAATAATCAATCAATTTCCATTTCATACTTAACCAACAAAATGGGTATTCATTTCCTTGTACTTATTATGAAATCTCAAGTGAACGACCCTTTTTAAATAGGGAAAAGGGAAAAATAATTTTTTCCCTAGTAACTATTATTTGATTTTGAATGTAAAACATAGTGTTTCATCCATTGTCTAAAGCTTAATGGTCTTCCAATATTTTAGTTTTGACCTCATGGCCAGACAAAATTGGTTTGATTACTGAGACACCTCGACTAGACTCCCAAAATAAGGAATGAGAGTAACTATAAAGAAATATATATTCTGACTTCATTCCCTAAAATCCAAATGCATGTTAGAAATTACTCATATAATACTCCCCTAATCACAAGATTCTCGGACCACTTCATTATAAAATTTATGAATCAATAAAAAAACCATATATTTTCCAATTTCTAGTGTGTAAGCCAAGTCAAAGTTAACATATTAATATATTTCATCATTTTTCATTTCCTTAAGTTAAAATTCATTTTGTGAAAATATGTGTCTTAAGATTTTATGATCTATAAAAATTATAAACTTTTCACCAAATTGGTAGATCCACCACGTTTTTAATGTTTTAACAATGACAACTAATTATATTTCTTCCATTGTATATTTATTTTCAATAATTTTCAACTACCTTGAGCCATATGAAATGAAATGGTCTCCTTGTATGATAAAATAGTCCAATCTAGATCCAAATGCATCACAATATACCATATTTAATTGTCCTGATTTGAGAAAGATGGTGATAGGTGACAATGTAATGTTATCCTTATGCTCCAAAAAGGGTTTCTCACTATCATCAATTTGTTTGACTGGAATAAATTTTATAGCTAAAGTAGTCATTGGATATAAAAAACATGATATGTTATGGAAAATCAATGATAATATCATGTTATGACTATAAACCTCTGTATCACAATTAAATTCTTAGTTGGTTTCCAATAAATCACTAATCGATGTTTTTACGATCTACTGATATACATATTTCAAATATTACATGCCCAAGGCAATTAACCTCTTGTTCCAAAAGTCGCACTTAGAGAGTCTATCATAAAGTTGGATCTCAGAAAATGTACACAATAAAATATCTAAGTGTTTATCATGGTCATTTAAAGTTTATGTTACCAAAAAATATTATAAAAAATACCTTAAAAAATGAGTTGATATACTTATGGAAGATATTTTTCATTAAATACTTGAAAACATCATGTTCATTTATATGTCCTAAGGGCATGACTATGTACATATAGTGATTGTAATGGATTTGGAAAGTAGTGTTCAAAGTATCCTATTTATTAACACGGAATTGGTGATAGCCATACCATATATAAATTTTGGATAACCAGTCGATACCCCTAAATTTATTGAAAGGTTGCCAATTCTAGGATTTAGGTATCAATTATTTTGTAACTTGATTCAATTTAGGATATTTAACACATAAATGAAGAGAACCATTTATTTTATATTCGAATAATAATATAGTCTCTCTAAGATATGTTCATGGTCTAATAAAACCAATAATTTATATTACTTTTAATTGGATATTAAATTTATGAAATTCAATTGTTTTCATTCTATACCATGATAGGGAAATATGTCTCATTCTCGGAAGTACATAAATATAAAAATTTACATCCTATTCAGGTGGTAACTTATAGATTTCTTGTAGAAATACATAAACGTATCAGTCTACTATAGCATGAAGGATCCTAGTCCTATTTTCTTTGATAACAACTAAATTCATCACTGATAGTTTAGAATATATTCTTCTAATTAATATCACCAATGTAATTTATATAACATCATTCATGTCCCTATTCCCTTTGAATAGATGAAAAAAACATCCCAGGTTGTAAAGGTTACTTTTCATTCATAATATTCGATATAATCCTGTAATTATGCCAAAAAATCCATTTTTAAATTCAAATCAAAATATTTTTTACAAGACAATAAACTAACCTAGAATGTTTACCTCATTGATGGTGATGATATAGGATGGACACTTGAATCTTGATCATTATCATTTCCCAAGATGTGTTTTTATGCTCAGGACAGGAGGCATCATTTCCACATGAAACACCAATTGATTTACCACATGAGAAGAAATAAATGAATGAATTTATCATGTATAAAAAAATACAATCATTAGAGTGGAGTAGAGAATAATGGAACGTCACATCATCGAGGGACCTAGTTTCTTAGATATGATTTAATGCTCATATCTATATAGTTTTAGGTCAACTCCAATAGAGCAATCCTTTCTTCCTTTTTATGGAGGTATTGGTTGGAAGACTAAGGTATTCCTATAACCATATTGAGTTTCTTGACTCCAAGGGTATGAACTATGTTGATAAAGATCACCCTAGTTGAGCATTGGATATTTGAGACTAATTTGAGCCATATGCACCTATTGTATTTGTGAGTCTTATAAAATAATTCTCGATATTTTCTTTCTAGCCATAATTGTGAAATTATTAAGGTGGTTATGTAAAATCAATTTTTTATGCATGAATGAGCCACATTGATGAAAACCTGGTTCTATACTACTTCTTGGGGGGAAACAAACATGGATGATGTTCTGATTTTCTAGTGCTCTAGTTTCTTGGGACCAGATTCCTCGCCCCCTCTTGTTTTCACCATTGTAGTTTCCACCCATGTCTATGAAGGAAAAAATCACTCCATTACCGTCCCCTAATTTTTCCCTTTCCACTGTCTTTTACCTATTGACCATTTATATATAATCATCGATTAAAAACATTACCACGTTAGATAGGATATCTGATCATAGGCCAAACATAAAGATACATTCCTTCAAATGTGGGATAGCAGCCACCTCTGGAGTAAAGAAAATCAAGTCTATAAACATAGACACATATTATATTATTGATTTATTTTTTGTATTGAGACTAAATAAATCATTTATTTTAGATACTTTGGATGTATATAGATAAAATTATTTGTTAAAAAATTCTACAAATTCCCCCAAGTAATGTCATGGATAGGTTTAGCTTGAAATACTAATTCCCACCATTTTCATGTGAGAACAACCAAAAAATATCTTTTAGATTCACCTTTTTATTGTCCAAGGTTCCATGGAAATTTAAAATTATATTTATATTATTAATCCAATATTATCCATGTTCATGTCATGACTCCCTCCCCAAGTCGTGGTTTATATTTCTAAAACTACAAGGTGTAATTAGTATGGCTTGGTTCCCTAGTTTGATTCACTTTATCCATAGTTTGTAATAATTAAAAAATTTATTGAAATAATTCATATTTCACTTGTGGTTCAGGTATAACAACATTATCTATGGATCACTATTTCTTTTTATAGGTGATAGAAAAAATTACATTTTTCTAAAACCATAGTAACATTCTCCTATCAGTTGTCCAAATATTATTTAATTATAAATTATAGAGTATATTAATTCACATCAAAGAAGTTCATAATAATATAATTTCAAAATTAAGTATTTTAAATAACATATAAGTTATGACATCATAGTGTGATGTCTGTTTACCAATTCATGATACCAGAACTCATTAGACAAACCCACAATGATGAGTTGTTGAAATGCCTAGAAGTGTTTTCAAAAAAAATTTCACCCAAACCACCCTAGTAACTTGATTTTATTTATAAAGAGGTCAGCTCTGTATGTTAGTCTATACATTTCATGTCAGGACACATCATATCTCCACACTACCATCCCAATAACTCAATCGTAACAAACATAGAAAATTTATAACATCCCAACTATACCCATTCGATTGTGAATGACTAAAATGCCACTGACCATAGGTGACATCACTAGAGAACCAATATCAAACAATAAATGTCCTAGACTTTAAAAAATCATAAGGTATTATTTACACTTAAAAAACACCCTATAAGGAGACTAATAGTAATATGAATAATATGATAAATGATATAAAACCAAAATAAATCCAAAGTTATGAATAAATGATTATTATAGTAAATAAATGTAACATCTTATGTTTTAAAGAAAATGACACTATGTTCTATAATATACATGATACGCTACATCGAACATAAGCGAACAACTCAATATTATTATTTAGTAACCTAACTGTTAAAATGTAGAGAATGAATAGTACTAATTGAATTATGAAAATATGGTTTACACAAGTTTATAATTAATTTTTTAGTGCACAATTAATTATAAATGAATGCAAAACACTTTCCTATTAAAAAGAAAATGTTATTCTGAATAACTATTTAAATGAAAATAAGTGAGTTTATAAAAACATTAAATAACTATTTTTGGTTTTATTAATTAATTATATATGTAATTTATTCAATTTAATTTTGAATACTCATCTTATATTTTTTATATACATTACATAAGAAGAAATTAAATATCTAAAATAAAAGAAATATTTTTTTTAAAAAAATACAGTTTTGTCACCTTTTTATGGTGAAACTATTTTAATTCTAGTTTTTGACACATTTATAAGATATTTTTGACGAAATAAACTCCTTATCCATAATAGAGACCTCAAATTTTACATTAGTTGAAGTTTTGGTATTTTTCAAATAAAATTAGTATTTTAATGATTAGTGAGAAATACTATGTTTTAATTCAAAAACTACCTTTTCCTATAAATTATTTATGTAACGCCCCGACCCCAGCTACCCAGAGTCGGTGCATTACTTCGTAACATTGGCATGATCACAAGAAAGATCAAATCTCGAAAGACCGATTGGTTTAGTAGCCTTGGAAACACTAGATATATTCATAAAGTTTTACATTACATTTCAAATTGAAAAACTACTACAACAACAAAGTCTTCATATCCACACTATTAACCCCTCATAATATCCCTGCAAGTCAATCATAATTTACTTCTTCACTACCTGGGAAAAATAAAACATAGAAAAGGGGTGAGCTCAAATGCCCAGTAAGGATAACAATATAGCGGAACATTCAAAATAAGCATAAACATTTAAGGCAATGAATTACTAAAACAAAATCCTTTTAAACATGAACTTCAACATAGTATGGAAAAAGTAAAATGAAATAATGCCAATTACTTATTCACATGGATATTCTACTAATCGAATAATCACATGCAAAATCAATAACCACTTTCATAATGTTGGAATGCATAATTCCAGACTATCATAACCACATAGCCAAGGCCTCGTGCCAAGACTACAAATAAGATTTTGTCAAGGCCTTGTGCCAAGACACTAGTTTGTCTCATGAGACCTACCGATGCATCGAGGAGCTATAGCGGGCTCCACCCGTCACTTATTAAGTCCAATGCATTCCCATATGAAAAGGTTTAAACATAACATAAACATTCGTATTAAAACTAGCATACGAAATGTCAATAATTTCACCATAAACTATGAATGGTATAAAAATAGCACATCCACAGTCAAACATATCACAAAACCTTCAATACAATATAGAAGTTTTGTATCATAATAAATCAACTTCAAATAATCTTAAAATCCATCAAAGGATGTTGACATAGATGAAATCAAAATTCTTTTTAAAGAAGTATCTCCTTTTATTTTGAAATCATTTAAGATCCATATAAAATAAAACATTTTCTTTGAAAATATTCTTATAAGCTTGTAAGGAAAGTTTTGAAGATTTTATAACGGCGTAAAATAACCGCACCCGCCGTATAAGTTAAAAAAAACATTCTTACCTCAATTCTGTCGAAAAGGTTAAAAAGGACCTTGTTTTGAAAACGACGGAAAGATTCCTTTATAAACCTCTTATAAAAAGTAAAACAAGGGTATAAATGACTTTAACCCATATTCTTGTAAATAGTAAAAATGTTTTGAAATACATTTTTAAGAAACATGGATGTGGATGACAAAGAGATCCCAGTAGATTATTACGTATAAACAACCTCGAATAATGAAGAGATTGTGAAATAAACCCTTACCTTGTACTTTTCCTTGGTTGGGGTAGGTTAACCTCCTGTATAATGGTGAAATAATTGTTATTAAATTATAAAAGAATCATATACATTAATATGATATCATATATGATCTTTTAATATTGATTTGATAATATCTTAGTATTATCGTCGTTTCGGGAGTTAACTTACTCATTTTCTTTTATATGTTTTGTTACATAAGCCATGGTTGTTGTATCTTATTCATATCCAGAATGATATCTAGTCCTTAAACATTATTTTTAAATCATCAAATGATAATTATACTTGAATGGATACGATGGAGAATGAATCTCATCGCGTTCGTGGAGACGGTAGTCTGTACGTACGCACGAACGCTACTTCCATTTAATTTTTATTTTAAAATAATCGAATCCAAATGATACATAGGTATATTACTATTCCAATATAATATAATATTTTATATATGTTACTTAAGTTCATTAACACCATCCTTTATACGTTCCATGTGTGGTATGAACGAGTCATATCATTTTAAGGGGGCGGTAGTCCGCACTTCCTCAAATGAAATTATCGTATGTATATACAACATGAAACGAATAATGGTATGAAATAAAATGGAATTACAGAAGCTTATATATAAAATATATATCATTAATATCATATTTCATTACAGTTCCATCATAATGGCCACCATGAGAGGCGGTAAGATGTATTTGAACAATCATCGTTTCGTGAGGTGTTAGTTTGCCATCCACAGAAACATTATGTTCATCATCCATTAGATGGAGTTGTGTGTATGTGTAGTTTGAATCCTTCTTATAACAACATCCTAGTATATTTAGGATACTGGTGTTGTTACAAAATAAAGGAAATAAAAAGAGTTTGGGGGTTGGAGAAGCAAAATAAATGAAACTAATTTAAGAGAAATCGTTACCTTTAATTTAGGTAACTCACTTTGGTTGGAACCAAAGGACTTCTTGAAATGCTTTCTGCCTAAGGGTAAGCTTCAAGGAGGAGGAGAGGGATGTGGGGAGCTTAGTTGGGCAGAGTTTGGACGAGCCAAGTGGCTTGAGAGGTGTTAGGAATGAGTAGAAGTGGTCTCCTTTTATAAGGGAGAGGAGGGGCTCTTTAGGAAAGTGTGAAAGTATTACTTTATAATATATTTGTATTCGGTTTATAATGGTCCAAAAATCATTGAGGTCGAAGATAAGATGACTCATATTCTAAATAACATCAACCAATAAGAATTGGACAGGTTTTAGATAATATTTTAATCATTATAATCTTATTTATTTAAATGATTTATTAATGAGGTAAACATTGCATCATTATTGTGTCATTAATAATTTAAATTATTTGATGTCTAAAAATAATAAATAAAATATCATTATGTAGGAAATCTTTTTATCTTTCTAATGAATATTTATAATCGAAAATCCAACATGTATAACCCTATGTAAAAATTGTTCTTCTAAAAGATGTAAGCTTATGCCATTTTTATTTTTATTTTAACTTTATTAATATAATGTGTCATTATCACTTACAAGTGGATCCATGGGGTCCCAAAATTTACACAAAGATGCCCATGGTCGACCATGTATCAACCAATAGGGTTAAGACACGTTTTAGGGTAATTTAGTATTATTATAATATTATTTTTTAACCCTTATTTACCGGATTTACCCTTAACCATGGTAAATAAAATATTTACCGCAGTAATTATTCAAAATGTCTAAAAATAAAATTTACCTATTTACAAAATTTGAACATCCTGATTCCAAATATGGAATCCATTTTCCTAAATTCAAAATACAGAAGTGGAAGAAATTAATTTAAAATTAATTCCCGCTGTCAAAACAAAAAGCGTGTTTTTAAGAGATAATAACTATCAAAAGATTGACACTTGTTTATGTTCGGTTTAATTGTAAAATTATGTCCAATGACCAAAATTATATTAAATAGTAAAAATATATTCTAAATATACTTTAAAACCACTCAAATTCATAATTTATTACTATTAATTATTTTGATTAAAAAAGTTGTTTTTAATTAAAATTTAGTAATTTTCACTATTCATCAAAATATGAAAGTTATCCGAAAAGTACCAAAATTTCACCTTAGGATAAATTTGATATTCCGAATCCAAAAATGAAGTCCATTTTAAAATATAAAATATATATAACTTCAAAAAGTAGGTATTACTATTCATAACAGCTAGTTTGATTGGTTACGGTGTGTTAGAACTCGAAGTTGCGTACAACACACGCTACTGTTTTATTCAAAGGAAAGCGTACCGTGGAAGCTTGGGATGTTTCATTTTAAATTTTTTGATGTCTCCATTTAGTCAAAAAGTTTAAAATATTGTATTTAAAAAGGTTTCACTATCAAAAGTTGATAAAAGTGCAATACTGAAAATGAATCTGTTCTTGCATTATGACTAAGAAACTCATAATATGGATTCTAAAATTATAAGGATTATATAAAGTTTAAAATTTAGTTAATACTATTCATGACCTCTTTTAATGGATTTTTTTTTGTAAGTCATGGTGCAATTGAACTCAGTGTTGCGTGTAGTGCAAGTTATTGAATTATTTTGAAGAAATAACACACTATGAAATCTTGGGGTGTTACATTCTCCCCTCCTTCAATAAATTGCGTCCTCGCAATTTGAAATTGTTCTTCAAAAATAAAAGGTTGAAAGTAGAAAATATATTTGTGGGAAAACCCACATCGGAAATTGGGTTACTAAAATTTAGTCTTAATATGAGGAAAAGAGAAATCAAAGGGTCACCACCAAATTATGATCTCGATTAGGAGAACATTGGTGGAAATTAGAGACATATAATCGGAGGAAAAACGTAAATATTTATAGGTAGTGATTGAGGTCATCAATCACAAACAAGTGTATAATTGAGGTCCTTAAATTCATCAATCTATGATGATTTGAAATACCATCGGTTCAACAAAACATAGGGTATTAGGATAACACATTTTTGACGTTTCAAAATATCTTAGTTGAAATCCCACATCGAAAAATGAATTAATGAGGCCTCTATTTAAAATAAAGAGTGGAAAGTATGAAGATTACCGAAAATAACACATACTAGGGTTCCATGTAGGAAAATATGGATATGGAAGAGAAATCTAACCATCAATTATCTGATGGAGAGTGGTAGAGAACATGGCTATGAAAAGGCCAACAATCCCAAAGCCATAAATTAGTGATGATTTAAGGTACCATCTAGGACAACATTTTTGTTCTAAGTTGCTTTTCTTAATATTGAGGAATTTATTTATGAGATTGGCTAAGATCATAAGGAGATATACTTACTTTATAATTAGTGTTTTGTCCATTAATAAATTTCTACCATAAACTCATCTTTCACTCGTAAAAAAAATTATATTTATACTATTCGTACAGGGTTCCAAAATAAACAAATTTATAATTCATCTACCAGATCTTTAAAAAAAACTACATTATTTAATCCAGGACATCTCTTGGGCCAGTGGTAGGTGATACACCCTTGTCGCCTTTCGGTTGCGGGTTCAAGTCTCGCAGCCTTGCCGGACGCGACGGGTTGCCGCCCGACCTCCGGGTTGTCCTTTTATGGCAATCCAAAATTAATCTAGACTAGAATTATCCAAAATACTTCTGTCCAAACTCACAGTCCAACATTTATAAGGAAGGTAAACATAATGTAGACCCTTTTTACCCCGTAATAGCATATGAATACCTTCATCATGTATTCTTTTAATACACTGAAACATCCTGATTTACCATAATCTTTATTGATTACATTCATGCTCCCTTATTCCATATAGAATGCTGGATATACTTCATCAATCCAAAAATGTTTTAAACCCCAACAATGATGGAATAGACAAATCATTAACTAGCTTCAAGGTAGTCAAGAATATCCAATATAATTTATCCAAATCAATCATGTATTATTCCAAAATCACTACCTCAGTATCAGAACTATATTATGATTTATCATTCTCTCAACCATATATTTTCCAAAAATTTATCCTGCTATTGAGTCACTTTTCTTTGTTCCACACAATCTCAAGTCCTTAATGAAATAGTACTGCAGTACAATCCTTATATACTCCATAATTATTATAACAAGTACATTGGTGATACAACACTCAATTGACATAATCAACATAAGAACTCTAATCATTCCACTTCATCTGTGGTAGTATCATAACATGATTATTATCCAATAGCATCATTTGCATCATAGTCTGATGACTGGGACATAGGTTCGCGTAGTGTCCATACTCCTTGCAAATGAAGCATTGTACATTTGAAACCATTTTCTTACCCTTGCAGTCACGTACTTTGTGCCCTTTTCCTCCACACTTATAACAAACTCCCTTTCCTTTTAGGCAAGTTCCAGGGTGTTTCTTTCCACAGTTACCACATATGGGAAAATTCTTCTTTTCCCTCTTCCCTTTATCCATCTTTCTCTCTTCTATCCTTTTCTTCTCTTGCTTCCCTTCAAAGCCATAGGACTCATTAAACTCTTTACTTATCTTATCAACACATGATATTATTTCTTCACATGATGATAATACATGGGAGACTATTTCTCTTATAAATTCTAGCTTAAGACCATGAAAGATATGATCCTTCCTTCTCTTTGGATCATGTGCATTTCTGGAGTTCTCATTCCTTCTACTGGGCGCCATTTCTAAACAATGGCATAAACTAGATCAGTTTATGAATCAAAATACATAATCCCATACTTATAAAACACTTAACATAAATTGAACTATTTATGGATATAATCCATAATCATAAAAATGTTTTCTTTGAGGAAGTATATACTCATAAACACTTCATAATGATTTGTAAAGATAGTGAGAGTTATCCTAAGCATATCCCCCGGGAGTGTCGTAACCAAGAGTGCAGCAAGGCCCGTTGTCGTGCACCAGTTCCCGTTCGAGTCTAGCTCAAAGCGGTGTTTTCGGGTTTTACCCCTAGGTACATCTATGCCAGAGCCGCCTCTACCTGCTCGTATCCAGACAGGGATGTATTGCTCAGAAAACTCACAAAATCTCTACAATACCAAAATTCTAGGAAGTTCTTCTATACTAATCCTCAAAGTTCATCTTAGGTCTACGTGCTCTAATCAGAGTTTATCTAAATCTAGTTTCCAAGGTTTGTACTAAACTTCCTCTGATACCAACTGTAACGCCCCGACCCCAGCTACCCAGAGTCGGTGCATTACTTCGTAACATTGGCATGATCACAAGAAAGATCAAATCTCGAAAGACCGATTGGTTTAGTAGCCTTGGAAACACTAGATATATTCATAAAGTTTTACATTACATTTCAAAGTGAAAAACTACTACTACAACAAAGTCTTCATATCCACACTATTAACCCCTCATAATATCCCTGCAAGTCAATCATAATTTACTTCTTCACTACCTGGGAAAAATAAAACATAGAAAAGGGGTGAGCTCAAATGCCCAGTAAGGATAACAATATAGCGGAACATTCAAAATAATCATAAACATTTAAGGCAATGAATTACTAAAACAAAAGCCTTTTAAACATGAACTTCAACATAGTATGGCAAAAGTAAAATGAAATAATGCCATTTACTTATTCACATGGATATTCTACTAATCGAATAATCACATGCAAAATCAATAACCACTTTCATAATGTTGGAATGCATAATGCCAGACTATCATAACCACATAGCCAAGGCCTCGTGCCAAGACTACAAATAAGATTTTGTCAAGGCCTTGTGCCAAGACACTAGTTTGTCTCATGAGACCTACCGATGCATCGAGGAGCTATAGCGGGCTCCACCCGTCACTTATTAAGTCCAATGCATTCCCATATGAAAAGGTTTAAACATAACATAAACATTCGTATTAAAACTAGCATACGAAATGTCAATAATTTCACCATAAACTATGAATGGTATAAAAATAGCACATCCACAGTCAAACATATCACAAAACCTTCAATACAATATAGAAGTTTTGTATCATAATAAATCAACTTCAAATAATCTTAAAATCCATCAAAGGATGTTGACGTAGATGAAATCAAAATTCTTTTTAAAGAAGTATCTCCTTTTATTTTGAAATCATTTAAGATCCATATAAAATAAAACATTTTCTTTGAAAATATTCTTATAAGCTTGTAAGGAAAGCTTTGAAGATTTTATAACGGCGTAAAATAACCGCACCCGCCGTATAAGTTAAAAAAACATTCTTACCTCAATTCTGTCGAAAAGGTTAAAAAGGACCTTGTTTTGAAAACGACGGAAAGATTCCTTTATAAACCTCTTATAAAAAGTCAAACAAGGGTATAAATGACTTTAACCCATATTCTTGTAAATAGTAAAAATGTTTTGAAATACATTTTTAAGAAACATGGATGTGGATGACAAAGAGATCCCAGTAGATTATTACGTATAAACAACCTCGAATAATGAAGAGATTGTGAAATAACCCTTACCCTGTACTTTTCCTTGGTTGGGGTAGGTTAACCTCCTGTATAATGGTGAAATAATTGTTATTAAATTATAAAATAATCATATACATTAATATGATATCATATATGATCTTTTAATATTGATTTGATAATATCTTAGTATTATCGTCGTTTCGGGAGTTAACTTACTCATTTTCTTTTATATGTTTTGTTACATAAGCCATGGTTGTTGTATCTTATTCATATCCAGAATGATATCTAGTCCTTAAACATCATTTTTAAATCATCAAATGATAATTATACTTGAATGGATACGATGGAGAATGAATCTCATCGCGTTCGTGGAGACGGTAGTCCGTACGTACGCACGAACGCTACTTCCATTTAATTTTTATTTTAAAAGAATCGAATCCAAATGATACATAGGTATATTACTATTCTAATATAATATAATATTTTATATATGTTACTTAAGTTCATTAACACCATCCTTTATACGTTCCATGTGTGGTATGAACGAGTCATATCATTTTAAGGGGGCGGTAGTCCGCACTTCCTCAAATGAAATTATCGTATGTATATACAACATGAAACGAATAATGGTATGAAATAAAATGGAATTAAAGAAGCTTATATATAAAATATATATCATTAATATCATATTTAATTACAGTTCCATCATAATGGCCACCATGAGAGGCGGTAAGATGTATTTGAACAATCATCGTTTCGTGAGGCGTTAGTTTTCCATCCACAGAAACATTATGTTCATCATCCATTAGATGGAGTTGTGTGTATGTGTAGTTTGAATACTTCTTATAACAACATCCTAGTATATTGAGGATACTGGTGTTGTTACAAAAGAAAGGAAATAAAAAGAGTTTGGGGGTTGGAGAAGCAAAATAAATGAAAATAATTTAAGAGAAATCGTTACCTTTAATTTAGGTAACTCACTTTGGTTGGAACCAAAGGACTTCTTGAAATGCTTTCTGCCTAAGGGTAAGCTTCAAGGAGGAGGAGAGGGATGTGGGGAGATTATTTGGGCAGAGTTTGGACGAGCCAAGTGGCTTGAGAGGTGTGAGGAATGAGTAGAAGTGGTCTCCTTTTATAAGGGAGAGGAGGGGATCTTTAGTAAAGTGTGAAAGTATTACTTTATAATATATTTGTATTCGGTTTATAATGGTCCAAAAATCATTGAGATCTAAGATAAGATGACTCATATTCTAAATAACATAAACCAATAAGAATTGGACAGGTTTTAGATAATATTTTAATCATTATAATCTTATTTATTTAAATGATTTATTAATGAGGTAAACATTGCATCATTATTGTGTCATTAATAATTTAAATTATTTGATGTCTAAAAATTATAAATAAAATATCATTATGTAGGAAATCTTTGTATCTTTCTAATTAATATTTATAATCGAAAATCCAACATGTATAACCCTATGTAAAAATTGTTCTTCTAAAAGATGTAAGCTTATGCCGTTTTTATTTTTATTTTAACTTTATTAATATAATGTGTCATTATCACTTACAAGTGGATCCATGGGGTCCCAAAATTGACACAAAGATGCCCATGGTCGACCATATATCAACCAATAGGGTTAAGACACGTTTTAGGGTAATTTAGTATTATTATAATATTATTTTTTAACCCTTATTTACCGGATTTACCCTTAACCATGGTAAATAAAATATTTACCGCAGTAATTATTCAAAATGTCTAAAAATAAAAGTTACCTATTTACAAAATTTGAACATCCTGATTCCAAATATGGAATCCATTTTCCTAAATTCAAAACACAGAAGTGGCAGAAATTAATTTAAAATTAATTCCCGCTGTCAAAACAAAAAGCGTGTTTTTAAGAGATAATAACTATCAAAAGATTGACACTTGTTTATGTTCGGTTTAATTGTAAAATTATGTCCAATGACCAAAATTATATTAAATAGTAAAAATATATTCTAAATATACTTTAAAACCACTCAAATTCATAATTTATTACTATTAATTATTTTGATTAAAAAAGTTGTTTTTAATTAAAATTTAGTAATTTTCACTATTCATCAAAATATGAAAGTTATCCGAAAAGTACCAAAATTTCACCTTAGGATAAATTTGATATTCCGAATCCAAAAATGAAGTCCATTTTAAAATATAAAATATATATAACTTCAAAAAGTAGGTATTACTATTCATAACAGCTAGTTTGATTGGTTACGGTGTGTTAGAACTCGAAGTTGCGTACAACACACGCTACTGTTTTATTCAAAGGAAAGCGTACCGTGGAAGCTTGGGATGTTTCATTTTAAATTTTTTGATGTCTCCATTTAGTCAAAAAGTTTAAAATATTGTATTTAAAAAGGTTTCACTATCAAAAGTTGATAAAAGTGCAATACTGAAAATGAATCTGTTCTTGCATTATGACTAAGAAAATCATAATATGGATTCTAAAATTATAAGGATTATATAAAGTTTAAAATTTAGTTAATACTATTCATGACCTCTTTTAATGGATTTTTTTTGTAAGTCATGGTGCAATTGAACTCAGTGTTGCGTGTAGTGCAAGTTATTGAATTATTTTGAAGAAATAACACAATATGAAATCTTGGGGTGTTACAATTTATATTGTTAGATGATATTTTTTATAGTTTTTAAAGTAAATTTAGATTATTTTTTATAATTTGATCAAATTTTGGTAATTTTAATTAATTTTAAATTTTAATTTGATATCAAAACATTTCAAACTTTTGAACGATTCTCATTAAAAACCAGAGTTTTAGTTTTTTATGTGGTATTAATTATAAATATAATTTTCCAAACTATATGAATTGAATTAGGTAAAATATATTCTATATTTGGAATAATAAACTCCAAATTATGTTGTAATATCAATTTCATTTTTAGGTATAAAAAAGTTACCATGGTAATAAAAACTATTTACCATAGAAAAGTAAAATTTTGACAAGTGTTAAAATTAAACGTTAAAAGATAAAAATACCTAAAAACATAAATATCTAAAGGGTGTTTGAGGTGTTAATAGACCCTAAAAAGACTATAAAACATCAATTACAATCCAAAGTCTTGTAATTTAATTCCACCTCAATATGGTTAGCTTTTAATATAAAATAATCAATAAATTAATCACTTGAACCCACCTCTCATCTAGTATAAATAACAACCCTCACCTCCCCATTTTGACCCAAAAATACACTTACCTAATGAAATATCTTCTCAAAACTCTCCATATCACTCTCCCTACATCCATGTTCTGCTGGTCTCACCAAGACACAAAATCCAAGGTCTTTAATGGTTCATCAAGGAGGGGATATTCAAGAGGTAATTTTCTCAAACCACCTCTCTTAATTTATTTTAATTTTCTACTTTATTCTCACATACATCATCCATAAATGCATGATAACTACATAATCATGTAAATATGAGAGTTTTTTTTGTTTCTGTTGTAATATCTCATATCCATTTCATTTCTCCCCTCCTATTATTCAAAGAAAGGAAATTATTGTCCAAGTTATGCTGGTTAATCGCCTACACGAATAATGTTTTTGTGCCTTTTTCCCTTTACCACCATAATAGATAGTATTAAAACTATTTTGTGGTCAAATAATAATTTAATATTAATATTATAACCTATTTGATATTATTTAATTGTTTTATTAAACATACCATCAAGCTTTGCAAATTGTGCTTATATGATCCCTTCGGGGATGTGTGGACTACCGCTTCCTCAAAATGATGTGGCTCGTTCACACATCACATGGAATGTAATAATTATTTTTTTAGTAAAAATATATGATATAATAGAATTATTAATTCTACATTAATTATATTATATATTTATTCATATTTACATACATTTCATTTAATGTTCTTTCTTTCAATATGATAGAAAAAATGAAAATAGTGTTCATGCGTACGTACAACCTACCATCTCTATGAATTGTGTGTTTTAGTTTTTCTTAAAAGATTAAAATAAATACTTATATAATTAATATATAAGATATTTATATCTTGTTTTATATTCTTAATATGATGGACTTATGACCACATGGACTATTGACATCTTATCAAGTTCATTTTTGACTCAAGTACTGAATATTGACAAAATGTCTAACATGATCTTAAATAATTGGGTAATTTTTATGACTTGAAAATAAGTGATATAAAAGGAATAATAAACCTGAAAATGATCTCAATAAATTATAAATTAACCTCATTTTATTATTCCTTAAGAACAACGAACATATAAGAAAATTTAGACTCGAGGTAAGGGAATTTCATAACCCAATTTCTATTATTTGGGTTAAACTTATACTTATTGATTATGTCATTCAAATATTATTTATGAAATAAATTTTGGATATATTATCTTGTTTTTATAATTTATTTATGCATATTTATAGTTAATACACATAATCCATCTATTTAATTAAAAAATGATCTTTGTAAGGCACTTCATCTCAATCATCATTCATTGAGACATTTATTGATAATATGCACCTTTATTATTTATTAGGTTTATATAAAGCCACTATGAAATTTAATATCCATGTTTTATCTATAATAATGTTAATTAGTGTTTTGGTAAATGTATTAATTCATAGATATTATGATTTAAATGTTCAAAGTGGTATGACATACCCTATACATTTAAATATTTAATAATGAATTTTTTATTAATGATTTTTATTAACATATTTATTTATATAGATATAAAAGTCCTATAAATGAAAATTTATATCAATATTTTAAAGTTTTTAAAAAATATTTTTTTGTATGAAGTGTTTTACTTTCTTTACAATGTGAAAAAATGAATGTTTTTTAACGTATGTGGAGACAACAAATTCTTCGTCACTGTATCCGTTATTTGATATTTAGCTTCTTCTATAAGCCTTAATTTTTTTTTGAAAAGTTAGAAAAATACCTTAATCTATTTTTGGATCTTTTGGTATTGAAAATGGTTTTGAAATTGGATTTACTATTTCAATATATTGAAAGATTTCTTGTGACTACAGATGAAATTTTATGAGTGAAATGTTGATAATTGTAATTTTTACATATGATGTGTGGTTACGTGATAATCCAAAGATGGGTGGTTACATGATAAACCAAATATAGGTGGTTTAGTGATAAACCAATTATCGGTTGTTAAGTTTTAACTTCCAAATCATTGGGTGTAGAATTCGACGGTATGGTTACTTGATTTGTAAGAGTGATATGTGTGGAAGATTACCACATGGTAATTACATTTAAGTAAGATTAAATCCCATGTTACCTTTATATGATATATGTTATTTTTATAAGTTTTATGGTAATATTTGTATTATAAAAAGGGAAATAAATGAGATTATATTCAGTGAATAGTATTTACTGCTTCTTAAAGGTGAAAAGTATTACTTTAGGAAAAGTATTCATGGTTTACATGTTTTTGAAAGGCTAATAGCTTTCCTTCTTTGTGTATCCCATACTGAGATTTTTATGCTCATCCTATGTTTTAAAATATTTTTCACATGATCTAATAGAGAATAGAGACAATTATGGAATCAAGGGAAAAGTTGTGATTTTTTAATATGAAACAAACCCATGTTTCTTTTTAAAAGTTTTTATTAAAAAAAATATATATACTGAGTATAAGTGTCTAATTTGTAATATTTAAGTTTTTATTTATGATTTAAGGACTAATTTTCTAAATCTCTATTCCTGAAAAGACCCTCAATGTGAATTTTTGACCTAACTCAAGATTATGTAATGTTTAAGGATGAGACCTTATAGTTGGTATCATAGGTTGGTTTAGATAACTTTAGAGGTTATGATGTTATTTAGGTGTAGGTTAAAAGATCCATTATCACCAAGATGGTCATTATCATATGTAAAAATTATGGAGGATTATGGTAATTTAGGTACATTGGATAAAAACCTAAATCAACTAATATTAAGGTGGTTGATAGACTTGAGAGTTATCAAATTTTTATGTTATCATATTTACCCTATACAGTATTAATCTCTTCATGTTTGTGTGATGTTCTTTTCATAATATTAAGGATCATTTTTCAATATGGAAGGAAAGATATCTTTCAAAACCATATTATCCCTCCCTAATTATTTGATCATGACTATTATCGCAAAATATTATTTGAATGATTTTGACAGATTATTGATTATTCAAATCACTTGAAATAAATTGTTTGAGTTATGCAACACCTAATCATTTATAAAAAAATTTTATGGGTTGTGGTACCTCATTCATATGATTTAAAAATCAAAACCTGTCCAACTCTACCGATAATGGAAATTATAGAAGTGGATTGAATTTTTAACTTTTTGAAATTAAGAAAACATACTGAAAGAGAAAGGGAACATCAAGACAATCCTAATATCTGGATTCAAGGTATGATTTATTCTCTAATCCAGAAAGAATTAGACATTATTAGATTTATGTTTATAAATGATGAGGATATTTTATCAATAGGAATGATGTATTATAAAATAAGGTGGAAATGTATAGTTAATTTATTATGAAAAAAGATGAATGATTAAGTTGTATACTTATAAAGGATTCAAGAGTTATAGTAGAATTAATGATGATTAAATGTTTAAATGTACTAGTACTATTTTGGTAGTGTGATTAATTTGTGGAGACTATATTTGAGTTTGAGTTATCCTTATGTATTCGTAAAAAAATGTTATTTGAAGAAGAATTCTCTTTTGTGGACATAATTATAAAGTTAAAGATAATCATTAGGGTTCATATGATTTTGAGTTAATTATGGGATTTTATATTTTAGGTTCCAAAATGAAAGGAATTAGATAAAAATTGAGGATAAAACATGTTATGGTTATTTTTTATGAATTTACCTTATTATAGGAATGTTATAAGAATTATATAAAATTATAAAAAGGAAAACTCGTATGATGGGTGAGAACAATTTTGGTCGGGCAAGGCTGTGGGAAATGAACCCACAACTGACGTACAACAAGGCTTTATCGCCTACCACCAGCCTGTATAAAGTCTCTTGTTAGTATTACTTTTCATTTTAAGTTAAAAGAGTTTATTAAATAAGAATAAGTTGATTTTAGGAACTTATGTTTTATAAAATGGATATCCTTGGTATTGGAAAATGATTTGGGGATAAGGTGATAAGTGTTATTTTTGATGACGTTCACTCTTTTGGGAACTTTATATGATTATGGTAAATATAATACTATGGAATTTTATTTTAGGAATAAAGGTTGAATTATATTTTGGAAGAATATATGATGGACTTATGGTGGTACATGTTATTTATGGAAACAATAAGTGTATCTTGAAGATTGTTAGGACAATTACTTTTTGTGCGAGACATCAAGATTAATTGATGATATTTGGATATATATGTTAAAATTTATCTTGTAAGACTATGTTATCAAGTCATTTTAGATTTTGGGTTTCAATGTTAGTTTGGATTACTTTTAGGAATTTTAAGGACAATTATTTGATTAATGGTCTATGTTGATGTTTGGGTATTACTGTTTAATTTTTGGAGATGAAAATTAGTATTTCTTCATATAATGGTTTATTATTTTTGGGAATTAACTTCTCAAGCACTAGACATTCTGGTTTTTTAATGTTTAAATATAGAAGAAATATGTTGGAACCATGGTCGTTCTATGCATGAATTGGAGTATGGAATCGTTTGTGCTTGTTGTCAAGCCTTAGAGAAAGTTTAGAATGTGTGCTGGCAAAGTGATCACACAGAACAAGCAGATTACAGTATTGAAGATGGCACCGCTTTCTAGTGTTTTCCAATTTTTTGGGCCTGGAAATAGACAAATGAAGAAAAGGTGTTATTAGAAAAGAGAATTGTGTGTCGTTGACTTTAAGGAGAGGATACTTGTGCGCCTTTTGTTTTTCAAACTCAGATGATGAAAATATGGAAAAGGAAGAAGGCCGCCCAAGTTTTATATTTGGTATCACAAGTACATGTGTCCCGAAACATGCACGCCGAGGGAGGACTTGCACGCCGTCGCGCAGGGTATCCAAATGACTATAAATAGAGGTCCACCCCTCCTCATTCGGTATGAAGTTCAGACATAGAGAAAATAAGAGCTCCTGTCGCGCAGGTGTAGTGGTCATTCAAGTGGTGGTGGGTTGCGCAAGTTGAAGTTGTGCGACGTTTGTTAGCTTCACGGCCAAGGTGGTTTGGGAGAGAAAGGGGTTCAGTCGCAAAAGTTTGAATTTGAAGAAGTGAGTGTCACGCAAGTGGTTGAGGTGTACTTGCATGCCAGTTTGGACTTGCGCGCTGAGGCTTGCGCGCCATCGTGAATCTTGCACGTCGGGCTTGGAGAAGTGCACCAGGTGTTGTTGAAGCTCTCCGATCTTTTTTGGGGCTACATGAAAGCTGGAAGATTTACTGATACCTTCAGTTCAAAATGAGATTAGTCTATGGGTGAGAGTTGGACTTCAACAGATTATCTACATAAAACAGAGGATGCATTCTTTTTCAATGATGAAGAAAACTTCACGTCTATAAACTGAGTGGGACTTCACCATGGGCAGTGAGCCAGGGGGAGTCAATGGGAGTGACCTGAGGAACACAGTGAGTTATCCCTGAACTTTTGTAAAGGCAGTGAGCCTGGGACAAAGTGACTATGCCCGAACCATTGTAATCCACATCTAGTTAAGTTTAGTGAAATTTGGTACGATCGAAAACCTGTTAGCGTATTCTCTTTGGACGTAGCCCTTAGTGGGGAACCAAGTAAAATGTGTTGTGTCATCTCTATGCATGTGAATGTTTTCCTTCTGATCATTTTCATCATACATGTTTAACAAGTTCCTACCAACGTGGGAACAACATCCATCACATTAAAAGAAACAATTGTCACCCTGATTCACCTCTCCCCTCTCAAGGTGTCTCAGGGTCCTAAAAAATATATGTATAATTATTTAGGGATTATGTGATTTTCTAGAAGTTGATTCTAGTGCTTCAGGTGTGACCATGTCATCTTGAATACTCATCGTTTGGAGAAAAGGATGAGTTTCTGGTAAAAATTTATTAATGGATTAAACTCTACTTATCAAGTAAGTATATTTCCATATGATATTAGTCCAAGTAGTAATATAATTATTTATTTCTATGAAAAGGATCCTAAAACAAAAAACATTATCCGATTTCATTACATAACATGAAATCAATTACCATTTAACTAATCGTAGATTTATGACTTTTTTATCATAAACATTCTCCTAAAAATGTTTTCTATCACTCTCCATCATAACTTGATTGTTGGTTTTCACTTCAATATCCATGTTTTCCTATATGGAACCCTAGTATTTGTCATCTCATTTGATCTTTGTACTTATATTTCATTCTTTTAAAGTGGTGGTTTTATAGATTCCTTTTTGATGTGGGTGAAAGAACCGAGATATTCTTTTCAGCTATGTTTTCATTTTCTGATCGTTTTTTAGAAAAAGAGAAGTTTCTGGAAAAATTTTAAGTACATGTCGTGTACATTATGAGTACACTTCTTGTACTCGATTACCACGGGTAGCCGTGTGCTGGACGTGTAGCGGCCATGCACACGACCATGTGGTGACCTAAAGACCGCCTAAAGTAGAGTATGGAAAAGGAAAGTAAATGTTGTGTACTTCTAAAGTACACACCGTGTATTTTTTTCATTAATCATACCGAGGTCGTGTAAAATTGCCAGAAAGCCCTACTTTTTGGTTTGGTTTGTCCAAGAGAACCTATACGGCTGTGAATCTTCTCTATTCCCCTAAGAGAGCATCTGTTCTCTGAATGGATCGCCACTAATTGCATTGGGATCGTCTCATTAATATCTTCCTTATTCTTGAGATCCATTTCTTTATTCCTCATCTTTCTCATGTTATACTCCGTTGAACATTTTAGATGTTTTTGTAGATCTACGGTGTTCTTGGGTGATTAAAGGCCTGAGGTTCATGTATAGAGATCTACCAACACCGAGGTAGGTAGTTTGTGTATTTCTGTTGAATGACTTTGAGTTATATGTGTAGAAGAACCCAATACCCTTGAACGAGGTTTTGCGTGTTTATTGATTTAGCCATGTTATTTTCCTTCTATGCTTGAATGCTTGAATAAAGGTTAATTGACTGGGAATAAGGTTAATTGCTATTCCTGGGAAGTGTTTACCCCTAGAAATTTTGTTTATGAATGTTTGGTATAGTTTTCTTGTTAGGCTGATGTTTTCTTTCCATGCCTAGTATTGTAGGATATAGTTATTTTGCTTATCTGCCATGCTATTATGTTGTAGACTATTAGCCAAGTTGTTTTGGAGGTTTACATTGGCTGATACACTTTTTCATGCTTGTTGAATTACACATGGCTGTGAGAACCTGGTGTAGTGAACCTTAGGGAGAATAGATGTAAGGGATTCTCCAGATTGTTCGTTATTTTAATCATGTTGCGAGACCATGGGGGGAATTGATGTTGAGTGATTCCTCATAGGGTCTATAGTTATGTTACAAGGCCATAGAGAGAATTGACATTGAGTGCTTCCTTAGAGTGCCAGTAGTTTCTGTAAAACGACTATAGGGGGAATTGATGGCTAGTGGTTCCTCAGAGAGTCTTTATTCATACTTGGCTATAAGGGGAATTGAACTGGAGTGCTTCCTTAGAAACCCATTACAAAAGCTAAACCAAAGGTGTTAGAGTGTGTGTACTTCTAATAGAGTTGTTTGTGGTTGCTAGGTAGGATTAGTGGGGAAAAGCTATGTGTATATCCTAGAGGGTTTCCTGTTTGTAATTATCTATTTACTTGCTCTGTGGAATTGAATATTTTGAACTATAGGAATGTTTACTGTTGAGAACATCCTTGTTTACTACTTCTTTTTCTTATTGCCTACCATATATACTCACTAATTGTTTGGCACAGATCTCGTGGTGGTTGCCTACTGGGATTTATTCTCACACCCTATTTGGGCCTTTCTTTTGGGCCCAAACATATTATATTGTTGCAGGTATAGATACGGGAAAGCACCCTTCTACTTCTGGTACTTGACTTCTTGGAGCTGAAGATCATGGTACAAAGCTTTGGCTTGAGATGCTGTGGAGTTGTTTACTGTTTTTCTTATACTTTGGTTTATTACGTTATTTTCAGCATTGTGACAAGTTTGGATGCATTCCTAGACCTATGTATCATGCATCACTTTTATATATGTGCTCTAGCTGTTTATTTCTCCAGTCTTCCACTGTTTCTTATTGATTGATATTATTACTGCTTCCTCAATTATTATATGTTTATATTCCATTGTGTTACTCTACCAATGAGTCATAGTTTCCCCACTATCACATCCAAGGCCCTCACTGCTAGTCAGCAGCCTCTGGCATCAGGGGAAATATGCTTGATGCCATATGACCAACCGGGTACGGGGCGCCTCTGGGCGGCTTCCAGAACCGGGACGTTTCAAAGTGGTATCAGAGGAATTATTTTCTCTTTACTTACAATTTTTATCCTATAAACAAGGATAAGAAGGAATTGGTACTTGTTAATAAGTTGTGCCCGGGAGTAGCTAACCCGTGTACAGGGAAAATCCAATCTGCCTAGATTATTGCAATTTTTCTAGTTTTTCAATTTTACAGTTGATTTGATTTTCACCTTGAGTGATTCACATGTTTTGTGCTGTTATTGTAGATTTTATTGAGGTTCTATTTCTGTTGCAACCTGATGAGATGATGGTATGCCATCTCATTCACCATATAGGCACTTTTTAGAAATCACATGTCAAGCATTCATTCAATGCCATTTAGTTTTCATTAGAGTTAGCATATTGTTGTGATAGATGTTGTGCTAGATATGAATTTTGTTGTGATAGATTCCTTGATAAAAATATCTACTATTTTATAGGGTTGGTTGTGTAAGGTTTTGTTTGAATGAAGGCCAAAATTTGGTTATTGTGGTGTTATGGGCCATCATGGATCAGAATTTGGTGGATCATTGATCTGTTATGCTTGTTTATAACATGTATAGGATCCCAAGCTTTGATTCATGGGGAGTATGGGACCTCATGGATCGAAATTTAACACCTTAATGTTCGTTTCAGTGTTTTTATGGGTTCCGGAGTAGTTTATAAGGATTACTATTCTAAAAACCCAGAATACATTCTGTGTAATGTTGAAGACATGCCATGTGTTATTCTATTTGGGAAGAAACTGTTTTTCTTAAGTGCACACCATGTACCATATGTACAAGTCGTGTAGTCTCTAACCGTGTCTTAGACTGTGTGGGTGGGGACACAACATTTCAAATCCTTGGTAAGACACGCCGTTTACTGGATGTACACACTGTGTTGTAGAACCATGTAACCAACCATGTCACTAACAACACGGATCGGAGGAAATCCTTTAGTGCACGCCATGTCCATATGGAACACCCCGTGTAGTGTGAGTCATGTATCCGGCCATGTCACCAACAACATAGGTCAGTGAAGCTCGTCTAGTATATGTCGTTCCAGGTAATAACATGCCATGTAGTCTTGTTCTAGGAGAACCATGTAGCCTAGCCATGTGAGGGAACTCGGGTAGGGGAAGAGGATTCAAGTACACGCCGTGTGTATGGACAACACACTATGTATGGGGTGTTACATGACCAGTTTTGGAAGAGGTATATGTTTATGTGAAAGGCTTAAGGGAACATTTCGTGTAGGCATCATACATGCCATGTATTCATGTTTTTAAAAACATGAATTATTTATTTCTCCTATTCCCTCCTTAGTCTTCTAGTTTTCAGTCCCTGAAAATATTGATCTAAGGTCTGCGCTTGACCTTGCAGATTTATGCCATCGGGAAATCCTCCGGTTGTGTTCCAGTTACATGGCAACGATCAAACACTGGACATAACTGATCAAGGACTTCCAGCAGATCGTCTAGTTGTGCAAGTCTTGGCACCAACCATCATTCTGGACACAAGTGTTAAAGCACAGTTCTGAGAGGGCTTCATGAGGTTCATGAAGACCTTCCAGGGAGTACCACTTCTTGTCCCGTCGATGGAAGAATTGATGCGGGTCATTCAGTAGCAGCATCCTCCCACCTTCACAAGAAATGAAGGACCTCAGGCTGCAGAGTCATGGATAGAATCCATGCTGACGGTTTTTGAGCATCTGGAGATGCCTTCGGAGAGGAGGGTCAATATAGCTACATATATGCTTCCCGATTATGACAAGAGATGGTGAGATTTGATCTCACAGGTGGGATACCAAGAAGATATAGCTTGGGAAGAGTTTCAACGTACCTTCTATGATTACTTCTATCTGGAGACATTGAGGGATGATTGAGCCCAAGAGTTCATTAGTTTGGAGGATGGTACTCTTTATGTTATGGAGTACTCTTCCTACTTCACTGAGCTGCTATGATTTACACCCTTTCTAGGGGGGTGATGGGTTGTTCTTAGCATAGAATTTTGAGGATGGTCTCAGGAAGTAGATTCTGGCTCAGGTGAACATCTTCAGGTTGACTTCCATCACTTGTATCGTCAACCAGGAAAAGATCAAAGAGTGTAATCAGAGGGATTATGGAGCCGCTGGCTAGGGAAGTTCAACATTCAGAGTTAGTGCTTCTCCAACTGATAGTAGGAAGCACCACAAGGATACTACATGGGGAGATACATGTAGGCGAGATGTACCTTCAGGTAGCCAGGTGGTATGCTACCAGTGTGGGAAGGTCGAGCATACAAGGCCACATTTCTTGAGAGACCCCATGGAGTGCCGATCATGTGGCAATATGGGCCACCTTCAGTGTTTCTATCAGATATTTTCACCAACAGCTGGTGACTAGGGTTCATCTATGACTCCTCATTCTGGAGCAACGTCACTAGTTTCTCATCCGTCTGGGAAGTGGATTTCTTTCAGATGTCTGGGCCAAGGTAGTGTTCGTGTCCATGGTAGCTAGTCTCCAGGAATTCAATGATATTAGGGTGGATCAACTCAGAGTGATCAGGCAGGGTCACAGGGTCATGGTGTAGGTAAAACATTGTTAGTGCAGTAGACCCAATAGGAGCAGGATCCCATACCCTCTATAGTTCAAGGTACGATCTTAGTTGCCTTAGTTTTATCTTCTTCTCTTTTCAATACATGGGCTTCCCATAACATTATATCTATTACTATTGTGGAGAGTCTTAGGCTCTTCATCTTTTCTTCTGCTGACATCTTGACGCTAGACACTCCATTGGGGACTAGGATGGCTAGTGTGCCACAGTGCAAGGAGTGCCCTCTAGAAGTATGTGGGAGTCACTTTTTATGGTACCTTTATGTCCTAGAGATGACATGCTATGATTTAATTCAAATAATAGACTGGTTAGTTATCTTCTAGGAATTCATCAACTGTTATCAGTGTAGGGTGAGTTTCACATCACCAGAAGGCAGATCATTTCTTTATAAGGGCGAATGGGATGTCTAGGCGAGCAGAGCAGGACCCCATAATCATGGGTTAGGAGGAGTTACTAACAATATTTCTAGTATATACTTGGATGACCAGTGGACATCACAATTGGACTTTCCTATAGAGGTGGATCATTTTAGAGATGTTTTTCTAGAGGTCTTTTTAGGTTTGTCTCCAGAGTGTGAGGTAGAATTTTCCATTGAGCTTGTTCCAGGAGAGACACTAGTGTCCATTGCTTCCTATAGGATGGATACACTAGAGTTACAAGAGCTCAATAAGTTGTTGGAGGATTTTCTGAAAAAGGGTTTCATCCGACCCAATAATTCTCCATGGGATTTGACTATCCTATTTGCGAAGAAGGCAGATGGTACCCTTAGGCTTTGTGTGGATTATCAGAAGCTAAAACAGTTGATGGTCAAGAACCAATATCCCTTACCAAGGATTGATGATCTCTTTGATCAGATTCAAGAATCTTGGGTGTTCTCTATGATTGAATTGAGATCCAGTTATCATCAGTTGGGAATTTGACCATTTGATATACCTCTCACTGCCTTCTGGAGTAGGTATGGTCTATACGAGTATGTGGTTATGCCGTTCGGTCTCACGAAAAAGCCTGTTGTTTTCATGGCACTGATTAACCGAGTGTTCCATCCATACTTTAATTCTTTCATGGTTGTCTTTGTGGACGATATCTTGGTGTACTCTCACACTCGACATGACCATGCTACCCATCTTGAGATTTTTTTTGAGTACACTGAGAGAGAATCATTTATATGCTAAGCTCTAAAAATGCCACTTTTGGATGGATCCGATTCACTTCTTGGGTCATGTTATATTAGAGATTGGAGTATTAGTAGACCCAGATAACGTGAGATCAGTAGTTTACTCGGAGAAACTGAAGAACATCTTTGAGGTGTGAAGTTTTGAAGGGATGGCTGGATACTACAATCATTTCATACAAGACTTTTTACTCTTAGCAGTTCCACTGAAGGGCCTGACTAAGAAGGGTACGAAGTTCTTGTGGTCAAATTCTTGTGATTCATCCTTTTAGGAGCTAAAAAGGAAGTTGAAATCCAAACCGATACTAGTCTTTCCAGAGCCAGGTAAGATCTATTTTGTTTATTGTGAGGCTTCTGGTATCGGTCTGGGAGTAGTGCCTATACATGGGGAAGGAGTCATTGTGTACAGGTCTCAGTAGTTGAGGCCACATGAGAATAACTACCTGACGCATGATATCGAGTTGGCTATTGTTGTTCATGATTTAAGCTATTGGAGACATTACCTTCTAGGATATCATTTTGTGGTTTCCACTGACAAGAAAAGTATCAAGTACATATTCACTCAGTGTGATCTGAATTTGAGACAACAAAGGCGGGTTAAGTACCTTCACTCCGTTGACTTTGATCTTTCCTACACACCGGGGAAAGGAAACGTACTGGATGATGCATTGAGAAGGAGGACTCATATACAGGCAGTTCAGGAGGCCAAAAATAAGTGGAAGCTTATGGATCTATTCTCTGAGATACATTTGGAGGTGCAAGACAGTCAGGGTCTGGCATTTCTTTCTTTTGTAGCTGTTACCTATACTCTGCTTGATCAAGTGCAAATCAGGAAACTATTAGATTCAAAAGGCCTATCCCTATGGGAAGGCGTTCCAGGAGAGGAACCTACTTCCGGATGGACCATAGGAAAGGATGATATCTTGCGTTTCTAGGGGCGCGTATGGGTGCCAACCAGCATATGCAGGTAGTTGATGTTGGAATTTTATTCCTCAGTTTGGGTAGTTCGTCATTGAGTCACCAAGATGTGTCGTGATCTCCACCGTCAGTATTGGTTTCTAGGTATGAAGAGAGATTTTGCTAGTTTTGTCATGAGGTGTTCCACCTATCAGCACGTGAAGGCGGAGAATCAACTACCAATGGGGTTTTTTCAGCAGTTACTCATTCTCGAGTAGAAGTGGAATGATGTCACGATGGATTTCATGACAGGTTTGCCGAAGTCGCCTCTAGGGAATTATGTAGTGTGGGTTATCATTGAAAGACTCACAAAGGTTGCACACTTATTTCCAATCAAGGAGACCTTCAGTTTTGATGAGTTTGGATGGTTGTACATTTGTGAGATTGTATGTTTACATGGAGTTACACACTCCATTGTTTCAAATAGGGATGCAAGTTTTACTTCTCGGGTCTGGTTGGGGCTATAGAAGGCTTTGGGTACATTTGAATTTTGTGTACAAATTATCACCCTTAAATAAATGGCCAGTCTGAGCATACAATTCAGGTGCTTGAGGACAAGCTGCGAGCATACATCCTTGATTTTGCAGGCTATTGGGAGAAGAACATACGTCTTGTGGAGTTTCCCTACAATAATAGTTTTCAAGAAACTATTCAGATGGAACCTTATGAAGCTTTGTATGGTAGGCCATGATGATCCCCATTATGCAGGCTAGAGGCAAGATATGTAGCTATGCCAGGACCTCATCTTGTCCAGGAGACCACAGAGCAGATAGAGTTGATTCGAAAGAGGATGGCAATGGCACAGTCTTGACAGAAGTCTTATGCTGATCAGTGGAGACGACCTCTGTAGTTTGAGGTCGGGGATCAGGTTTTCCTATGTGTCACACCATGGTTAAGACACAAAAGGATTAAGAGACAGGGTAAGCTTTCGCTGAGGTACATCAAGCCGTTTGAGCTATTGGAGAGAGTTGGACCAGTTGCCTATCGCTTGCAGTTACCTCAGAGGTACCAGGCTATGCACGACATCTTCTACGTTTCTCAACTTTGACATTACTTCTCAGACCCATCTAATTTTTTCTAACCCTAGTTGGTTAAGTTAGAGGTCGATGCCTTATTCGAGTAGCATCTAATCTAGATTTTTGATCGAAGTATGAAGGTTCTCAGGGATCGGTATGTTCCTCTGGTGCAAGTGGTATGGCAGCACGGGCGAGTGCAGGATTATACATGGGATAGGGTGGTCGATATACGATCAGAGTGGCTGAAGTTATTAAAAATTTATTCTTCTACACTGCCTTGCTAGAGAAATTTGAGGACAAATTTCTTTAAGGGGGGAATTTTGTAAGCACCCAAAATTTTTTTTTGGTATGTTTTCCTTTTCTGTTCATTTTTTAGAAAAAGAGGAGTTTCTAGAAACTTTTTACATACACGCCGTTTACTTTATGAGTACATGACGTGTACTCGATTACCATGGGTAGCTGTGTGATGGGTATGTAGTGGTTGTGCACCCGACCATGTGGTGACTTTGAGACCACCTAAACTGGAGTACGAAAAAGGTATGTACACACCATGTACATCTAAATTACACACTGTGTATTTCATTTTCATTAAACGTACTGGGGTTGTGTCTAATCTCCAGAAATCCCTACTTCTAAGTTTGGTTCATCTGAGAGAACCCGTATGGTCACAAATCTTCTCCGAGGCCCCATTTGAGCATTTTTTCTCCAAATCAATCGCCTCCAATTACCTTAGGATCATCTTAGTAAGCTCTTCCTTCTTCTTGATCTTCGTTTCATGATTCCTCCTCTTTCTCATGTTATCCTCCATTGAGTGTTTTGGGAATTTTTGTAGATCTATGGTGTTCTTGTGCGATTCATGGATTGGGGTTCAGATATAGAGATCTGCCAACACTAAGGTAGGTGGTTTGTGTCTTTCCATTGAAATTATTTGGGTTATATGTGAAGAAGTTCCCAATACCCTTGAATGGGGTATTTCGTGTTTACTAATTTAGACCTTTTGTTTTTCTGATATGCTTGTATGCTTGAATAGATGTTAATTGAATGAGAATAGGGTTAATTTATATTCTTTGGATGTGTTTAGCCATGCATATTTTGTTCATGACTATTTGGTATAGTTCACCAGTTAGGCTGATGTTTTCTTTGCATGCCTAGTATTGTAGGATGGAGTGATTTTTCTTATCGGCCATGCTATTATACTATAGACTGTTAGACAAGTAGTTCTTGAGGTCTACTTTTTCCAACAAGCTTTTCCATGCATGTTTACTTACACAGGGCTCTGATAACCTGGTGTAATTGACCGTAGGGAGAGTAGATGTAAGGTCTTCTCTAGAGTGTCTGTTATTTTAATCACACTGCAAGACCATAGGGGGAATTGACGTTGAGTGCTTCCTCAGAGGTTCTATAGTTATGTTACGAGGCCATAGGATTAATTTTCATTGAGTGATTCCTTAGATTGCATGTAGTTTCCATTAAACAACTGTAGTGGGAATTGGCGGTGAGTTCTTCCTCAGATAGTCTTTATTCATACATGGCTATAAGGGGAATTGATGTTGATTGCTACCTCAGAGAGCCTTTAAAAAAGCTAAACTAGAGGTGTTAGATTGTGTGCACTTCCCAGAGGGTTGTTTGTGGTTGCTAGGTAGGACCAGAGGGGATAGGCTGTGTGTACATCCCAGAGGGTTACCTATTTGTAATTATCTGTTTACTTGCTCCATGGAATTGAATTCTTTGAACCGTAGTAATGTTTACTGTTGAGAACTTCCTAGTTTACTACTTCTTTTTCTTATTTCCTGCCGTATATATTTACTGACTATTAGGCACAGATCTTGTAGTGGTTTCCTACTGGGATTTAGTCTCATACCCTGTTTGGGCTATTCTTTTGGTCCCAAACATAATATATTATTGTAGTTATAGATAGGGTTAAGAACCCTTCTACTTCTAGTACTTGACTACTTGGAGTTGGAGAGAATGGGAGAAAGTTTTGGCTTGAGATGTTGTGGAGTTGTTTTCTATTTTTATTGTACTTTGGTTTAGTACTGTATTTTCAGCATTGCGACATGTTTGGGTTATTTCCTAGATATATGTGTCATGCATCACTTTTATATATGTGCTTCAGCTATTTATTTCTTCAGTCTTCTACTGTTTCTTGTTTATTTATATTATTACTGCTTCCTCTATTGTTATCTGTTTATTTTCCACTATGTTACTCTGCCAATGAGGGAATAGTTTCCCCACTATCACAACTAAGGCCCTCACAGCTAGTCGGTAGCCTGTGTCATCAATGGAAATGCTCTTGAGGCCATGTGACCAACCAGGTATGGGGCACCTCTAAGTGGCTTCTAGAACCGGCACGTTACAGTGGGAGTGAAATGAAGATATTTTAAAAGGTCTTACCTTAGTTACTAACTCTAAATTCAAATTTTGAGGATGTAATTTATTAAGGGAAGGAAATATGTAACATCCTAGGTTTAAAAAAAATATATATATTATGTTCGAAAGCGTACATGATACACCACATCAAACGTAAGTGAACAACTCAATATCACTATTTAATAATTTAGATAGTAAAATAGAGAGAGTGAACAATATTAATTGAATTATAAAAATATATTTTACACATGTTTCAAATTATTTCATTGGTTCAAAATAAATTATAAATCAATGTAAATCCCTTTTTAGAAAAAGGAATAGTTTTTCCTGAGAAAAACTATTTAAATTAAAATAAGCGAGTTTATAAAACAATAAAATAAATATTTTTGGGTTTTATTAATGAATTATATATATAATTTATTTAATTTATTGTTTTATATCCATCTTATATTTTTTCTATAAATTACATAAGAACAAATTCAATTTTTCAAATAAAAAATTATTTTTCAAAAAAAATATAGTTTTGTCACCCTTTGATGGTGAAAAAATTTTAAATAAATTTTTTGACACTTTTATAAGATATATTTTAAAAACTAAAATTATTATACTGGATCAGTACTTCAAAATTTACTTTGGTTGATTTTTTGTAATTATTCTGATAAAATTTGTATTTTAATGAATAGTGACATATACTGTGTTTTAATTCAAAACTTCTTTTTCTTCAAATTTATTTATTTTATTAGAAGATCATTTTAAAAGGATTTACAGAATATTTAGAATATTTTATTAATCATTTAATCCAATTTTGTTCGTTAAAGTTAATTTTAAATTTAAATTAGATATAAAAACATTTACAACTTTTGAACGATTCAATTTTAAAAATCAACTTTTTAGTTTTGTCTATGAAATTAATTTTAAATATAATTTTCTAAATTACTTGAATTGAATTTGATAAAATGGATTCTATATTTGGAATTATAAGTTCCAAATTATATTGTATGTTGAATATAAATTTTAGGTGTAAAAAATTTACCATGGTAAAAAATTATTTACCTTAGTAAAAGTTAAATTATGATAAGGGTTAAAATTAAATGTTAAAAGCATAACATACCTAAAAATGAAATATTTAAAGGGTGATTGAGGTGTTTCTAAAACCTAACCATAATATAAAACATTAATCACAAGAAAAATTCATGGCATTTAATTCCACCTCTATTGGTTAGCTTATAATATAAAATAAGCAATAAATTAATCACTTGAACCCACCTCTCCTCAAGTATAAATAAATAAACTAACCTCCCCATTTCAACCCAAAAAGACACGTAGATCCTAAAATATCTTCCCAATCCCCTCTTTATCACTCCCCCATGTAAAATTACTTCTTGTCCCACCAAAATACCATATCCAAGGTCCTCAAGGGTCTTCCAAGGAGGGGATATTCAAGAGGAAATTTTCTCAATGTACCTCTCTTAATTTCATTTCTTTTGAACATTTTTCTAAACCCCTTCATAAATCAATTAATGAAAACTACATGATAATTTAAATACTATAGTTTTATGTTTCTAGTGGAATATATCAAATCGATTACATTTCTCACCTTCTCGTTTTAAAAGAAACAAAATTGTTGTCCATGTTATATCAGTTAATCGCCTCCATGAATAATGTTTTTGTTCTTTTTCCCTTTACCACCTTCATGGATAGTCTTAAAACTATTTAATTTTCAACTAATAATTTAATTTGTATATTATAAACTTTTTAATATTCTATAAATGTTATATTAAACATACATTCATGCTTTCCAAATTGTGGTTATATAATAACTTTGGGGACGTGTGGGCTACCGCCTACTCAAAATGATCTGATTTGGTCACATATCACATGGAATGTATTAAGGATTTTTTTAGTAAAAATATATTATATAAATTACATATTAATTCAAATTTAATGATATTATATATATATACAAATTTACATACATTTCATTTAATTTTTGTTCTTTCAATACGACAGGAGAAAACGAAAATAACATTCATGTGTACGTAAGGTCTAGCATCCCCATGAACAGTGTTTTCAGTTTTTCATAAAAAATTAATATAAAAAATTATATAATTTATATATAATATATTTATATCATGTTTCATATTCTATATATTATTTACTTATAACCACATGGACTATTGAAACCTTATCAATTTCATTTTTTTACTCAAGTACAAAATATCAAAAAAACATCTGACCTGATTTTTAATAATTGTCTAATTGTAATAACATAGTAATAAGTGATATAAAAGAAATAATAAAACTGAAAAAGGATCTCAAGATAGTATAAAATAATCCAGGTTTATTATTCATGAATATCAATGAACTTACGAGATGAATCGGACTCAAGGTAAGATAATTTCTTAACCTAATTTACATTCTTTGGGTTAAACATATAATTCTTTATTATATAGTTAAACTCTTATATAAGAAATGAATTTTGTATATATTATATTGTTTTTATACTTTATTTTTTTTGGATTTATAGTGAATACACAAAATATATCTATTTGATTAACAAAATGATCTTTGTAAGGGACTTCATCTCAATGTTCTTTTATTTAGGCATTTCTTGATAATATGCACCTTTATTATTTTATTTGGTGTATATATAGACACTATGACATTAAATATCCTTGTTTTATCTATAATAATGTTAATTAATGTTTTTTAAATGTATCCTAAAGATTTATAATTAAATGTTCAAAGTGATATGGGATACCTTGTACATTTAACGATTTAGTTATCAAATATTTTTTTCATGATATTAATTGACATATTTTTTTATATAGATATAAAAAGATTATACATGAACTTTTATGTATATATTATAATGGTTATAAAAAAGAAATATTATGATATGAATAATTTTAATTTCTTTTCAAAATGACAAAATGAATGTTTTTTAAGGTATGTGGTGACAATGACTTATCTATCACCATATCTGTTATTTGATATTTGTCTTCCTCTATAAGCCTTAATATTTTTTTAGAAGGGAAATAAATCCATTATTCTATTTTTGGATTTTCCCAATTGAAAATGGTCTTGAATGTGGATTTACTATTTCAACATATTGAAATGATTTTTTTGTGATTGAAAATGATTTTTTTTGAGTAAAATATTTATAATTGAAATATTTTACATTTGATTGGTGGTTACGTGATAATCCAAAGATGGATGGTTACATGATAAACTAAATATGGGTGGTTCAGTGATAAACCAAGGATGGGTGGTTATTGTATAACCTCCAATTCATTGGTTATGGAATTTGTACATATGCTTATTCCATTTGTAAGAGTGACAAGTGTGGAAGTCAACCGTATATTTATTCCATTTAAGTAAAATTTCGTCCCAAGTTACCTTTATGTGTTATATGTGATTTTTATGAGTTTTATTGTTATAATTTGATTAGAAAAAGGGTAATAAATGATCTTATATTCAGTGAAGAATATTTAAATCTTCTTAAAGGTGAAAAATTTTACTTTATGATAAGTATTCGTGGTTTACATGTTTTTTCAAGGATAACAGTTTTCCTTATTTGTGCATCCCTTACTAAGATTTTTCTTCTCATCCCATGTTTTGAAATACCTTCACAGTATTTAAGGGAGTATATAGATAATTATGGAATCAGGGTAAGAGTTTTTAGGTTTAAACATTAAATGAAACCATTTTTCTCTTTATATGTTTTTGTTTTATAAAAAAATGGATTGTGAGTATAATTGTCTACTTTGTAATATTTAAGTTGTTTTGTATGTGTTATGGACTAATTATCTAAAGATATAATCCTAAAAATATACTCAATGTGAATTCTTGACATAACTCAATATTATGTAATGTTTAAGGATGGGGCATTATAATAAATTAGTGAGAAGGAAGAGGAAAACTATAATTCAATCCAAATAAAACACAATAGAAATAGACATAGGGAACCAATGTGGAAGAACTCCAGACTCAAAGACTTGAGAATTTCCTAAAGATCCAACTCTCTAGAATACAATACCAAAACACCATGAAGCATTATTGGAAAATAAAAAACCTTCTTCTTACATATATCATGGTAAAAATCATATTAATAAGCACTGTGGTTCTTATATAAGTGGTGAACATACAACCCATTTCATAAACTCTAATACTTCTCCCAAACTCCACTAAATGAATTATGAAATTGATACGTAGAAGCATTAAGATACCTGAAGAATATAAATATATCTATAAGAAATTGAAATAATTCACACAAAAAACACAACCATGGTATGAACCCACACACACTTGAAAAACACCAACCAATGAAACCACTACCCGAAGGCCACTTCTGAGAAATCCAACTTGTGATCGGTTTCCATAACTTGAATCCTAATTTTTCACTCGATGTATTAATCAATTTTTTTGAAATAATTGTATCATGACCATGCTTATCCCATATAGACCTTTTTATATACATATGAAGACAAAAACACAAAATTCATTCCAATTTCTCACATTCAAAACCTTTATTTCAAACACCAAATTGATTTAATCATTTAATTGAACAGATGTAGGAGTCACCCACAACTCTAAATTTTAATACCAATAAATGACGATAGATTTACAATGGATATTTCAAATGGTTTTTTGTACTAAACCATAATAAATTTAATTTAAAAAATAATCCCTCACAATCTATAATAAAGTGTAAAACGAAGAGAATCCGACAATGTTTGAAGCATTTGATGCAAATTATTCTCACACGGTCTTAACGATTCAAGATTCATAATTAATTTGTTCCGAAAAAATTAAAGAAAATTTATCAAAACATGATATAACCAATCGATCCATGAAATTTAGGTATGATATAAAGTATGTATTTATTGAAAATGGTATAATCAAGGTGATAGAAGAAGAACAAGGCTCTTACATTTAATTTCCTAGATCCAATGTTCTCGGATCCATTGAAATTGACCATCATGAGGAAGATGATCTCTGAAATGTGATAGGGGATTCCTAGAATTTATGAGACTATGTTATAGGAGAAATAATGGGGGTTTTGGGGGGAGTTTTTGGTCATAAATCAAATTTTTAGATTTAATTAATCTTATTTCATGGTTTGGAAAACCAAGCAGATTGGTTATCCCTCGAAAATTTTGAAGTCATTGTGTTACCGCATAGTTTTTCCAAACGGTGTACCAATTGTGTGCCTATCTATAATAACCATAAAACTCTCATATGATTACTTGTGGAATCTTTACAGTTTTCACTAACTATGATTAAACTTCATTCCCCCCAAAACCTCTCCCAAACACATGAAAAAAAACAAAAAAATTACTAATAACTAAACCCACCATTCCATAGCATATAATATATAATAAAGAAAGAAAATACCTAAAAATAATAATGTTACATTATGATGTAAACCATTTAAGTAATAAATTTTAAAGATTAAGAATAAGATCAAATTGGAAGAGTTTTTAATTTTAATGTTAAACATAAATATTCACTAGAAGAGTTAAATATCCCATGAAAGAAAAATAATAAGATAATCATACTAATAAAATAATCAATAGTATATATTGATCATATATAATTAGATATTACATAGATAGAAAATGTTGTGGAATAACGTGAGACCACTCAAGCTATATCTGACTAATTGATTAATTCCAAGGGAAAAATCAAATAATGGTCCAAAATGATCAATGATTGGAATACCGAGTTTAAAGAAATAAGAAATATATTTGAATATCTCTCAATGAATTCATAGATTTATTGAAAATTTTTGAGGTAAAAGAATTTTTTTGTGATAAAAATAAGTTATGATTTAGGAATTGTTTTGATAAAGAACTATTAAAAATGAAATAAGAGAAACATTTATTGTTGAAAATATCATAAATGAACATAGGCCTAGGAATGTGGGAAAGTTTGGTATTTTATATAAATTTGGATCTTCCAAATATCCTATAGTCACTTTGAAAAATAATGGGAAACATAAAATTGGTGAATAAATCCAAACGCAAAGGCTAACCCAATAGTCCAAGAACTACTCCAAAGATGGAAACATGTTGAAAGGATATGATGGAAAGATATTTACATTGATGAAATCATAAGTTTTTAGCTTTATAGGTCATACCATGACTTGGTTCATGAAAGTAGAGAGAAATTTAATAGTTTACGCTATTGGGAGTCAATAAAAAGGTACGATACCATATTCTATATCTTTAAGAAAAAATTAAATTTTTGGATATTATTATAACTATTATAATTTTATCCACAATATAGTGAATTTTAGAAATATAAAAACCAAATCCACAGCAATTGAAATAGAAAAAGAAAGGTATTTGAATATCCAGACAAAATTACTTTACAAAAAATTTATATCCATTATAAATATATGATTATAGTATCACTACTTATAATGAAGAAAAAGAGGAGATATCACATTGTTTCTCAACTCAATTGGGAATATCCTAGAAGAATAAAATGGTAAATGATAAGGCTATCATATTAGAAATTTATCTCGAAGTAACCAATAATAGAAGCCTCTGTATCTTCGAAAGTGGATTCTCATCCCACATTAATGACAATTTAAATCTATTAATGAATGAAAACATCCATATTTATGGAAATACTAAATTTGGAAATTTTGGATCATTTAAAATAAGGGGATGTTAAAATATTAATCATGCATGAGATGAACTAAAAAATAACAATATTCTTTTTATAAATAGACATTGAAATAATATTCTCAGTGTGAGTCATATTTTGGAGTTTAGTTTGGAAGTCTCATTTCATTATAAGGTTTACTCAATCAATTGAAAAAATGGGAATATTTATTGAAATGATAGAGAACCAATAATAATATTAATTTGGTATATTATAAAGAAAATAACAATTTATTTCTTACAATAAAGGAAAAGATTAATCTTTTTTATTGAAGCCTTTTCAACATCAAAGAAATATTGAAAAATATATCCAAACCAATGGTTGAAACTAATATAACAAATCCAAAATGTTTTTAGAAGACAGTACGTGATGCATATATTAGAGAGAAACTTGTGAGAAATTCTTATTGACTGAAGAAAGAGATCACATCAAACCTACTTGATCTGATACATCCATATGTGTGTGGTACCATGAAGGTTCTCAAAATATAATTTTTGAACAAATTTATATTATTCATCAATTATTACAATAGAATGGGTTGTATCATGTTTGTGTAGGGAAATAAAAAGGTGATTGAATACACTAAACAATTCTAGATGTGAGTTGAGAATGAAATTGGGAGAACCATCATGGTTTTTTTGATATAAAAATAGAATAGAGTACACCTCCAATGAGGTGGAAAAATACATATAGAATCATATCATAAATCATGAAGTTTCATTAGGGAGAATAATAATTCAAAATAATGTGTCATAATGTTGAAATTAAATGGTGAATACCATAGTGAAAACATTTTACATTGAAAGTAGAATCTCTCATCACTATTGGAAGAAACATATGAAATATTGTGTTTAAATTTATAATTAGAATGTTCTAATACTTTGAGAGATGTTGAACCTATGAGAGATGTGTAATGGTATAAAACAAACATTGAAATGCTTTAGATTCTTTGTAATCAAGTGTTCTATTCAAAAAATGAAGGAAACAAAGGTAAATATGAAGGTTTTGTAGATGAGGTGTTATTTATAGGATATTAATTTATGATAAAGGATTATAAATGTATCAAAAATGGTTAAAATATTTCTCAAATTAAAATAACTAGGATTATTGAAGAAAAATTTGGAAAAAATCAATAATTATAGATTTGAGTGTGATCAAAAGTTAATAAGAATAATTGGATACAAATTAGAAAATTCAAACATTATAAATGAATAGAATATTTAGAGGATGAATTAGTGGATGAAGAAGATATATAAATGAGTCAACTTGTGAATCTAAAGTGAAGAAAATGATTTGTGGTCAATGAGGAAAATATAATTGGTGATAAAACATTACCAACAAAAAAATGTATTATGGGAGATTTAGAACACAATAATCGATTTTTTCAAGTGTATCTGACCAAATATAGGAAATTAGTAAATAATAGGTCATATTTCATTTCCATGAATGAGGGGTTGGATGGAATAGATGACATTATACTTGGTTACTAATAGATAGATTATATATTCCTAATATTTTAGGAAAAAAGTAGGTATTAATAAATAATAATGATATACATGGAAATGTGGTCCAGAATAATGAAGGATTAGTGTGAAAGGGGCATGGAAAAGTGGAAGAAGTTTATGTGGAAGAAAATTTTTCATTTGCAACAGGACTATAGTCAATAAGACTATTTCTAATTATAGATTTCTAATGAAAGTTTAGAATCTACAAAATGAATGTTAAAAACAAAATCATAAATGGAATTTTCAAAGAATTTTATATGAAAAAACTGCTGCATTTTTTTAATTAGGAATAAAAAATCAAAGGTATACCAATTGAAGAATGAATTTTATGGATTTAAACAATCACCCTGGATATGAAATCATCTACTAGATACATTCGCATATAATTTTGATTTTAGAAGATGCATCTTTAATTAGGATCTCTATGTAATGTCAACCAAGTAAGAACAATTCACGGAGCTCATCAACTTAGATAACATGACATTAAAAGAGAAAAAAAGAATTAAAAGGAATAATTTTCAAAAAATGATGGGCTCAGAGTATGAAATTTCTATGATTTGGGAACTCATGTTTTTCCATGGGTTGCAAGTTGTCCAAAAAAACATATACATCTGTTTCATTGGATAAATATAAAAAGGAGTTACAAAATAATTTTTATAAGAAAGATATAAAATCTATTTCAAAACCAATAATGTTTGGATATAATAAGAGAAAACATGAGGAAGATAAATTTATTGATCAAACTTATTAACTTAATAGGATCATAAGTAGATCATATCTTATGAAAATGATACTGGATTTATTCTTTTCAATGTGTCTAGTTATCTACTGTTAATGTTACCCCAAATAGGATCATCAATTTTTGGTGAAGTGTATCATGAATTACATTTAGATAACACCTAAATATGTTCTAATTTATCATGTAAGAAATATAAAATAACTACTTGAACACTTAGATTCATATTAGGATGGAGATATAGTTTACATAACATAAACAAGTGGAGGGGCCTTTTTCATTAGAGTCAAGTTTATTGGGTCACACATAAAGAATAAATAAATCCCTTATCTTATCACAACTGAAGAAAATTACATTTCAACTATATATTAATGTATACAACTATCCAAGATAAAAAAAACTGGAGGATTCTAGAGAAGAGGAAAAAATTCCCATGGTAGTCCATTGTGGAAACCAATGTGTGATAGAGATGAAAAATTATCTGGTACAACATTCCAAAAAATCATATTGATATTAGTTACCATTTTATTAGATAAGTGGTCACACATGGTATGATTAAACTCCAGGATGTGGGAAAAAATCAACAATTGGTAGATATATTTACAAAAACGTTTTCCACCCCAGAGTTAAAAAAAATCAGTTGAACCTTGGATTTTAACTACCACCATTAAAATACGAAGGGATTAAATCTCCCCTTTCCCCATTTATCTAATATTATATGTGAATAAAATCTTCTAATATTATATCTATTATTTTTTAGAAGATATGGGGAGATACAATCCAAAGGGATCTAAAATCCAAGGTAAGGATGATTAAAATTTTATATTTAATATTATGACAATTAATACTTTACCTTATTTCATACACTAATCATTGAATATTTTAATCTTATAAAAGTTTTTAAATTAGTTTTTATTATTTTTTAGAGTATTAGAATTGTCAGATAAATCCTTTGAATTGTATTAATAAGGGAGGAAGCTTGATGAGATTGATATTGGAGAATGGTGTGGAGAAAACTAGAACAAATAAACCTAGTGAGTCAACTACAGGGGAGAAAGGATCAATAAATAATTGAAAACAAAATCTAAATGGGATAATTTATTAGCCATTATGATTCAATTATATATTTGTTATCAATTTGGATTTTACTGAAATACAAGGGATGTATATTTCTGTTTGTGGAATCAATTAGGATTCATGATTTCTAGAGGAGTTCTAGAAGTAGTTCAAGAAGCTGCATAATAAAAATCATGATTCATGGAAGTAGGCCACACCATGGACCTTATGGTAGTAAAAAATCTAGAAAGGTCATAGAAAATGCATAAGTTTCTTTATTAATTTATAAATATGTTTCAATTTTTTAAAATTTGAGGGATGTAGTATGTTTCACTATTGATCTCATGGATTTTCCACACTAGGTTTCATGGGATATTAGAATATAGGAATGTAAGATATTTGAATTTATATAGGTTAATGTTACACACTGAAAGCTTACTGACCCCATCATGGCTATACATGGTGTTAAATAAATATGGTTCCAACATAGGAGGGGATGGAGTAGATAACCAACACTATGTGGTTTTGTTTTGAGTCGAATTGGAAGCACGAGGTAGTGTAAGAAGCGGAGGGACATCAAACATAGATCAGGGGGGTATCACAAGAGTTAAACACATGGAAATAATGGATTATGGGTAACAAAATTCACATTATCGATTGATAGTTCGATGCGGGATTCAGATAATGTGAAGAACTTCTAAAATTATAGACCACACCGCTACCAAAATGGCTATGATGAAACAATCGGGAGTTAGATTTCAGCATAATTAGAGTTCTAAACATTCCTTCTCCATGAAGGGTGTACTGCACCATAATTGACTTGATCAGAAAATATTATTAATAAAGACTATTCCACAATATTATTTCTATACCATTAAGGAATAAAAGAATATTTTTAATGGGTTTTTATATTTGTCGATTCCCGCACCATGGAGAACATGCCACACTACAGATAGGTTGGATTTAGAGGCACCCAATCCATATAATGGGTTTGTTCCATGGAGGTTTTAATTTTGGAATAGTAGAAGAAGTGAATTATTTTTATTCCATAGGACTCCATTCCATAGAGAAATAGACTACACCACAAAAATCTATGATTCAATGAAAATTAGAGATCCAAACTAAAATGTTTGAGAGAACTAAAAATAATTTTTTATGACCAAAAGGTGTGTATCTGGTTAAATTTATAAGTTCATACTGCTATGAGAAATACTACAACTTAATTTGGAAGTTTTATATAAGACCACATAACAAGAAGGTAAATTTCACTATAAATAAATTTTATCTATAAAATTATTGTATTTTGAAATTAGTTTGAACATAATGGGAGTTAAATAATTTAATAGGTAGTTGATTGATTTTTTATAGTAACATTATCTAGATATAGGTGGAGGAAATATTGCACACATTTTACAAAAAAATGATTCCCTAGTTTTAAGGGGAATTGATATGAGGGGAAGAGAGATAAATAATATTGAAAATATGAAGAATAAAATTTCAAAAAAGTAACTGCATTAAATATTAGGATGTGAAAAAGTTTAAACTCAATGATGACACCCTCACTAGGCCACTGTTCATAATTTTTTTGAATAACCCTTATAAGAAATTTCTATATCGGATATTTTTATTCATTTTCTCCAAGTAGCACACAAATATGTAAGATAAGGGAGTTCCCCCAGATTAGAAGTATTATCTTTTAAAACAATTATAACATCTAAATTATGCCATTTTAAACTTTGGTACCCTGACACAATGTTGGTATATTCTCATTAGACTATCCCTTATTATAACTGAGAAAATCTGCCCATCCCCACTTTAATTTATACACTTGAATAACACGTATGTTTTTGATGTTTGATAGGTTCCCATTGTTCTTTTTAACTAGAGAACAAGATCTATTATAAACAATGAATAATTGAACATCAGAGTTCACCCCTAATTAGGGTGTACTGGGTTAGTGTATAAAATATATTTAAGCTTTCCCCATGTGATTTCATCATACATGTTATCTTGTACGATAGATCCCACAATCTACAGCCATCTCATTCTAGAATATTAGTGGAAAATTACTTTGAAAGTTTTAAGTATCTGAAGAAAACTAAAGATATGTTCAAAATTTTCCATTCATTATTTAGGATACGAATTTCCCTAGTAACCATGGAACACATATACATTCTTTGAAAACTCTTGGGAATGATCTACCATCCCGACTAGATCTCACTAACCTACCTAACATAGGGATTTAATGGTATTGATGGCTGAATCAATGATAATGAGGTCCTTATAAGGGTTATCTTAAGGATTATTCTTCGTAACTCCTATATGATTCAATGAAGAAATTTTGATAGGCATCATCTGTAAAACACAAAACATATGATTCAATCAATATACAATTTAGATATAAATATTATATATAAAATAGGAAAATTCACTTAATTAATCTTAAAAAAGTAACATCTACAAGAGTAAGAATCTCAATGACGTAAGGGATGAAAAAATCATAATTTTTAACATTTTATAAATGAACTTGTTTTAGATATCTGGTTTGTTAAATCATGAACTAACTATGAAATTATGCTCATGAAGGTGTCTAGGCCGAGTAACATGGCTACCACACAGTTTTTCAAATTGTCTAACTAAACCATGTGCCTTTGGTTCCCCTATCTATTCTACCCAAAAACATTAAATTTTAAACAATAACTCATAGGATTCCCTCATAACTCATAATAGTAGTAATTCATATCTAGCCACACCAAAATACATGAAAAAACACTCAAATTTATGAAATAATTCCCGACCACCAATGGTTACTCAAGACTCAATAAGAGGAATAGTTTCCCCGACACTCCCCGACACTCCCCTCTCAAGTTATGATAGTCATGTCTCCAAAATATCAGCAGTCCCCCAAATATCAAGAAGTATATGATATCATTTTCAATAAACCATCATGGTTCAAATTCTCATATCACCTAAAATAGCTATACATAAGGCTTGAAATTCATTCTTGATCACCATAGGTTGACTAAAAACACCAATAGTATCAAATATAACTATTGTGAATGATTTCACCCTTTAAGTCACACAAAAAATAAAAAAGAATCCGACTAGGAATATAACATGATGTGTCCATATATTGGAAATCCATTCACATCAATAAGATGTTTCAATAATATAAACCAAGTAAAATAAAGGATAATGCAACAAGAAAAAGTAAACCTCCAAACATCACTTCACAAATCCAAAGTGAAGTGATATACAACATCATATAATTATATAAATCTAAAATACAGAAGTCCATAATAGATGATACATCAATAACCCAAAATCACATCTCAAGAATCCCACAAAAGATCCACATGATACAACTCCTCAAGACATGAGATCACCACTAATAATTATACCATAAAGGGTCAGAGGAACCAGGAATCACCACCAATTTTTTTGGATCCTTTCCTTTAACTAATATCAAACATAACAATGTCTATATACACTCAATGTATGTATGTAGTTTGAGAATAAAATACATAGTAGAATTAAAAAATGAATATATATTATATTTTTTACAATGAAAACCATTAGCACTAGTTTGAATATATAATTTAGAAAATACCCTTTCTATGAAAATATATTTTTGTTTCCTAAAATGAGAATTTAGAAATCCATTAAACCTCCCTTCATTTTTTTAAAACAATCCCAGCCTTAAATGTAAATAGAATCCTGAAAAGTGTAAAACATAACCATGAGAAGTATAATATAAACATTAAGTATCAACATGAGTAAATACATGTTAGAAAAATGTATCACAAATGTAATGGTATGTTTCTTATTATCTTGTTTGCTGGTTTTGTGGTCGGAGAGTGTCAAGAGGAAGATAAATGAGGTTCAGTGGAGTTGGAGCAACAAAAAATACAGACAAGACCATTTATTCCAAAAAATATGAGTTTACAGGGTGTGTATCTATTTTACAGTTTTTGAATACAATGGATCATGGATTGTGTGTAGCGAGGGTACACCGCATGATATTGGTTTATGGTCTAATATTTGAACTTATGGAGTAATTTAATTTTTTCCTGTAGTGTTTGTTTCTGAAAAAATGAGTTTTTGGTCAAAATATTGGTTTTACGGCACAAAATTTGATGTCCCGTTGAAATTATAGTGTAAATATTTTATTTATGCTATAAATCTAGTGAGTTGAGGGTTAATTATATACCCAGTTTAGATTATTTTTCATTCATTTATCCACTTATCTCTTTAATATTTTTTGAGAACCCTAGACGATTTTCAGTGATCATCTGACCCCTTTCCTCTTAATTTGATACTTGACTTCTGATTTTTTCTCATTGGTGATCAATGGTGATTCCCTTCCTCTTTATCCCCATGTTCCCTTCCATTCTTCTTCCAGTCTATTCACTATGGTGATGTTTTGTTTTGGTTTGGGTGAGTTTGGGCTATGTTATGATACACCTTTTATGTAGTATTGGTTGGATTGTAATTTTCTAGTGTATTTGTGTCATGTGGGTCATTTCTTCTTTGCCTTATGGCGCACAAAGCGGCCAGAAATCATCTTCGAGGGTGGGGATCCTCATTTTCCTTTTTTACATGTTATTTATTAGATTTTTATACGTTTTATTTCCTTTAGGTAGATAGTAAGGGATGAAATAATAAATATAAATAATTTGAATAATTGAAACTAATAGGTATGGAGAGATATCACATGTTTTATTTATTTGATATATGTTCTTGATAATATTGTTCATTCTTATCGTCAATACTAAAATTAATGGTAATTTGAACCTTTTTTTGTGTTGCAGATGATATATTTTGTGACCCTTATTGTGATTTGGTGTGATCAAACATCAAATAAATAGTTGCAGAATATATATCTAGTTAATAAATTTTTTCCCATGTAAACACAATTTGTGTGATAATAACCTTTACAAATAAATTGTTAATGTGATAAAATTCATTAAATAAATTGTATAAGTCATCGTGTGTTGTTGTGGTGTGAGTTTATGTTTTTTGTGTTTCCTTGTGTAGTTTGGATGAGTTTATTATGTTGTGATAGAGGTGACTAGCTAGGCTATGTGATGGGTGTGGCTATGATTTGATGTGGTGGTTGGTTGGCATGGATGTGATATGGGAAATTGTGCATTGCGATGTGTTGGTTGGTTGGAATGGATGTGATGTGGGATATTCTATGATGTTGGGCCCAATAGTTGTGATGTGGGAATTTGTGTAATGTGGTGTGTACAGGTAGTGGTGTTCAATTGAAATAATGTGTGGTAGTGATGTGTGTTTTTTTGTGAGGTAGTTGTGTTGTGAGATTTGGTTTAGATGCACATTGTGTGGTAGTTTTGGTGAGTTGTCTTGGGCCATGTGGCATGATGAAGAAAGTATAAATAGGGAATTGTGGTGATGGTTGTATGAGTTGGTCCAGTTGTGGTGAGTCATGTTGTGTTAGTTTCTTAGTTAACAATGGAATTATTTATGATGCTGAAATGAAATAGGACGGGTGGGTAAATTAATAAAGAATGGGATGATAGTTGATGTGTGGTAAAAAAAAACTAAAAGATTATAATGAAATATGAGCTATGTAAATGTAAATTAAGTGGCTTAGTAATGAATTTAGTGAAATTTTTTATATCTAGAAAGTTGTGAAACCTATAATTGAATGTGGGAAATGTTGTGTGGTTATGTGTGGTGGTGTCATGTGATGCATATAATGGTAGCAGTTATTATGAAGATTGATGTTTGGTACAATAGTAGTGATCTGGTGTGTGTTGGTGTATTTTTTATGAACCCATAGGTTGACTACTGTGTGTAATATATATATCATGTATTTTTATGCTATTTCTATATACACCCCACTCGATTTGGATAACCTTACCAATGCTTTAATTTTACGGTTTTGAGGTGTTTCTCCCTACATTTGGGATGGTGGTGATATGGATGGATGGATTCTCCATCTTTTCTACTCTTTGTTTAGAAGTAGTGATGGGTCATATTTTTTCAGGAGAGCTGTAGAGTGATAACCAAAGTGTTTTTAGGTGATATTTGGTGTGATGAGGCTGTGATGCGATGTAATTTTTGGTGGGGGTCATGTGTGGTTATAGAAGGGAATGAGGTTTATTTATTTCACTTTAAGAATGCCAAACTTTTCCGGTTATGCAACCAGATATGGTGTGATAACCTAGGTGTCTTTATGAAATATGAGATTTGATGCACTAGTTATTTTCATGTGGGAGATCGTGTGGTGATACCTAATTTTAAAACAACATATAAGTCTTTATGAGGGTGGGTAGGTAGGGATGCATCTTGACCCACATCAAATATGAACCAAGTTTATTTCGGTGAGATGTGACATGCTGTGATGTTATGTGATACGTATAGATTGGATGGAATAATATGACATTCAACATTGCAGAGTCATAGGAGTAAATTAGCGGGGAAGCATAAATGATACACCTTTATTTATTAATAACTTGATGTTATAATACTATATTGGATGCATAACTTGTTGACAGAGCCTCGGTGAGGCTGATATGTCTTAGTTAACTTATATAGTTACTTTTTGGTTATGTTGTTGGTTCACTAGTGCATTTTCATGATCTTTTTATCACCATGTTAACCATATCCTAGGGAGGATTTGATATTTTTTGGATGAAAGTGGACTGACTGATGAAGTCACCCCATTTTCTAGAAATTCATGAGTCGAGTGCTGTGGATTTTTTTAGTGAGATGGTATGTGGTAGATGTGGTTAGGATTCACAGGGTACATAGAACTATCATATTTGATCAGGATCCTAATTTTATATTGTGAGTATGGGGATATTTTAGTGTTATTTTGGATCCCAATTGTTCTTTATGTCAACTTTTCACCCTCGGATAGATTAGAAGATAAAGTGAAATATCCAAAAATTGGATGATATGTTGTGAGATTTCATCTTTTTCTTTGGTGGATCATGAGTAAGGAACCATCCTCAAGTTCAGTTTTCATAAAAAATAGCTACCACTCTTTCATTGGCATGGCCCTATTTGAGATATTTTATAAAAAACTATTTTTTTTTCTCCGTTGTGTATGATGAAGGTTCCATAGTCAGAAGTTCATAGACTTGATTTAATATAGAGAATGAATTAGAAGATACAGTTAGTTACAGATTAGATGATGGAGGTACAGGACTGTCATAAGACCTATGATATTATAGGTAGAGGCACCAATAATTGTAGGTTAGATACCACATGTTCTTTAGATTCACCCCTCGTCATGGACAATAGAGGTGTGGCCAAGGGAGAAGGATTTCTTCCTAGTTTTTTGGTTCCATTGAGGTGTTGGGGAATGTTGGGGATATGGATTATCGATTATAATTTTCAACATGGTTATAGAGGAACCAAAACATCTTCCATGTGTCTTAACTTCATCAAAATCATCATATTGACTCCCACATCATGTTATAGAGAGAGGTGTATATCAAGGGTGATATGTCATTCATCTAACAGCTAGTGGAGATCTTGGATCACCAATAGAAGGTTCTATGTGGATGGTCCACCCACTTAGTTTGTGTGTTGTGTAAGCATGGTGACCGGAAGAGGAGTACTTTAAAGTGAGAGACATATACGTGTTCCGAGTACCCATAGTTATTTTTAGTTTTCCATTGATATATTTTTTTTTAAATATGTGACGTCGGGTATTTATTTTTTATTATATTTGTTAATTCCTTGATCTGTTACGTGTGATAAATCATATAGAATATGAAAAGTGGTAGAATATATTCCAAATTAATATGCATTATACCTTGAAATAAATAAAATCAAGTGAGCGAGTCACTACTTCCCAAAATAGAAAATATATTGCCATGGAATATGGAATCCCATGATTTATATGCTCAATTGGTGTAGTGTTGTGTGTTGGTTGTACCACTGTTTGGATTTGGCTGTGTGGTATGTAGTAGATTATGATGGGTACCAGATGATGTGGTATTGTTCCTTGGGAGAGGTGGTTGTGGTTTTGTGGGATGTTTTTGGGTATTTTGGTTGGCATGTTTGGTTAGTGATAACATTTGAGGTATGATGATATCATTGAGAGGTATCTTAAATGGTGTTTATTTGGGTCCCTTTCCTTTCATTGAGTTGTGTTTTGATTCTTCAGGGTGAGAACCATTTGAGAGGTATCCAATGAAATAGTTCATGCCTTCCCAGCCTGTTGCTTTTATAGTTTTTTTGGTTGGTGAGTTCTTGGAGGAGTATAAGGGAGTTTTATTGTATTTGGAGCGACAACATAACTATATAGGACCTTTTACACTACAAAAATGAGTTTATAGTGTAATTATTTTTTTTAAAGATTTTCATGTTAGTGGTTTATGGATTATGTGTAGTGAAGGGATACCACGTGTGATGGTTTTACATCCTAGAAGTGAAACATATGGTGCAAGTTAATTTTAGCCTGAAGTTCTATATTATTTGGTTTAAAAGGATTATATGGCTTAAAATATTGGTTTTACAACATATGCTTTTAGAGAACTTTGAATTTATGGGGTAAATTTTAAATTACATCATAAATTGGGTTAGTTGAATGTTGTTTATAAACCTAGTTCGGCCGATTTTTCATTCATTTGGCCACTCATATCTCTCTCATTTTGGGATAAAAATTGATGGTTTTTAGAGATCTTGTTTCCCATTTTCTCCTTCTTCGATCGTTGAGTTCTGGAGGCTGCTTTTTTGTGATCAGTGGTGAGTTTATTTCTCTTTACCCCAATGTTCCATTCCATAAATCCACTAGGGGGATTCACAAAGATGATGTTTCTTTGGTTTGGGGTGAGTTTGGGACTTATTATGATGATGCTTTGTAGTATTATAGTTTTATATGTCATTTTCTAGTGCGGTTTTAGTCTTCAGGATATTTCTTCTTCATCTTGTAGTGCATAGTTGGATCAGAAAGCTTCTTTGAGGTAGGGGATCATTATTCTCAAATGTTTATGTGTTTTGTGTAGGATCTTCATACATTTTTAGTACTTTTAGTGGATGGTAGGGTTTGAAATTTTAAAGATAATTAATTGGAATAATTGAAATTTCTGGGTATGGGGAGATATCTGAAGCTTTACTTCTTTGATATATGTTGTTAATGATATTGTGAATTATTGTTTTCAATACTGAAAATAACAGTTGTTGGAATATTTTTTTCTAATTTGGATGGTATATACTATGACCCTTATTGTGTTTTTGTGTTATCACACCATGAATAAAATGAAAAATAATGTATATATTTCTAATAAATGGGTTTCCCATGGAAACTGGTTTTTGTAAAAATACCCATGATAAACAAGGAGGTAATGTCATAAAATCCATTGAATAATATGCCGAAGATGGTGTGTGTTACTATGATGTGAGTTTGTGCATGTTGTGTTCCCTTTCATGGTTCGGGTGAGTTGTGGTGTGGTGATGGGAATGACAGGATGAGATGTGTGATGTGTGGGGTTGTGATTAAATGTGGGGGTTGTTTGGAATGGATGTAATATGGGAATATATGGGATGTTATGTGGTGGTTGGTTGGCATGGATGTGATGTCAGAAGATGTGTGCTGTGGTACGTAGTGGATGTGATGTGGGTGGTTCTATGATGTGGTTTTCATAGGTTTTGGTGGGAAGTGGTGATGATATGCGGTGGTTATTTGTGGTTTTTGTGTGAAGTAGTTGTGTTGTGAGATGTGGTGGATATGCATGTTTTTTGTTTTTTGTGGTGAGTTGTCTTGGGTGATGTGGCATAGTGACGATGGTAGATGTAGGGTACTATGGTGCTGGTTATATGATTTTCTCTAGTTGTCGTGATGTTTGTTGTGTTAGTATCCCTGTATTCCATGGAATAATTTATTACAATGAAATAAAATAATTTTTTTTGTAAATGAATATATAATGATATGATAGTTGATGTGTGGTTAAAAAATTAAATAAATTGAATGAAAGATGAGTTTTGTAAATGTGAATGAAGTGGATTATTAATGAAAGTTAGTGAAAAATGTCATATATAAAAATTAGTGGAACATAGAATTGAAATTGGGAAATATTGTGTGGTTATGTGTGGTGGTGTGATATGTTTCGTATAGTGGTGAAAGCAGTTGTGACAGTTTATGTGTGTTATAGTAGTAGTGATTTGGTGTGCGCTAGTGTAGTTATTGTGAACTCCTAGGTTGGGTATTGCGTTCTATCTATATATCATGTATGTTTATGCTAATTCTAAACATTCCCACCATATTTTGGATAACCACACCAATTTTCATAGCTTTTATGTTCCAGGCACTTTCCATAACATCTTGGATAGTGGTGATAGGGTTAGCTGGCTATGACCTCTTCCCCACTCTTCCATCAATAGTAGTGATGGACTAGGTGTTTTGAGGTTAGATATTTAGTGATGGCCCTGGTTTATTCATATGATTTGTGATGTTATGAGGTTGTGACATGATGTGAGTTTTTTTGGGGTTCATTTATGGAAGTAGAATGACATTTGGTTAATATCCTTAACATTCATGAAACCCTAATACTCTAGTTATGTGAGGAGATGTGGTGTGACCTCCTAGTTGTCTTCAGGTAGGATGAGATGTTATGACCCATGTGTCTTATGGTGAGACATAGTGTGGTGATGTTTGATTCTATCACATGATTCTAGACCTTGATAGGGTGGGGTAGGTTTGGACACCTTTTGACCCACATCATAGGTGTCCCAAGTTCCTTCAGGCAAGATGTGATATGATGTGATGTGATGTGATATTTATGGAAGGGATGGGATAATAAGAAATTCGACATTGGGGTGTGAGAGCATAAAATCAATTGGGAAGTGAAAACATGGAATCTTTATTTATTATAATCTTGATTCTATATTTCAATATTGTATGCCTGAATTGGTGAGAGAGCCTTGTTGTGGCTGAGATGGGATAGTTAACATGTATATGTACTTATTGGTTTTTTATTTGTTTATTTTCTCATTAGCATGTTATTTTCACATGGGTACTTAAAACCGTAGTTATATCCCTATTGATTATACCTATAATGCACATCATACTTATATAAACAATTTTTTAGGTTTCTAGGAGAAATTTGTGGGCCACGATGGACATTTCTAGCATGGGTTTGGAGCGTCTATTGTCTTACTGCTATAGACATATCTTTTGGTATATTTAGAGACTTTTATATGTATAATTTTACCTTATTAATTAATTTTGGGATGATTTTGGGATTTCATTTATATTACCTATTAGAGTTTTTTGGTGGTTTTTATCCTATCTCAGGATCGCTTTTTATTGTAGAGGGTAATACCTCCCATTCTTTGATATTTTTATACCCTTGTTTCTAGGCACAAACCCAGAGCCTACTGGAGGTGGGACTTGGGGGTTATTATCTCTCTCCCTTTATTGTGTTTTATTTTAGGGGGTCAGGAAAACATGGGATCTAACTTTTTGGGACATGTAAGTAATATAAAGGGGGTAATAAGGACTTCACTCATGGAAAACATGGATGACATATGAAAACTTTATAGAAAACCAACCCCGACCTAACATATTTTGTCTCCTTGGGTGACATTCCCCTAGCCAGTATAATAATATTAACTATGGGCACTAGCGAGTCAAAGAATATAAACTAGTGTAGCACTCATCCAATTACAGAAGTACATACTCAGGGTTCCATTGTTAAACTCGTCAATTGAAATTCTCATAACATAGCTAACATCTTATAATCACATAATAAAATATTCATTTACATGAAACCAAGGATTAAATATCAATAAATCATCATTTATAAATCGATTTTATTTCAAAAAATCCTTTATAAATCTATTTGGAAGCAAAATAGCTCATTAAAAACAATTTATCAAAATCTTTATAGGCATAAAACTTGTTTAAAAAAACACATGGAGGCCACAAAATTCTCTCACATTATCCAATATTAATTAATGAATAATAAGGAACAATCATAAATTAGTCCTCAGTAATTTTTTTCAATCATAATATAGTAATATAATCCATATAGAACTCAATAAATAGATTCATGTTAAGAAAAAAAATTGAAAAGTAGAGACAGCTACCTTGAACTTGTCAAAACTTTATCACCATCTTCAAATTACATGATATAAAAAAGAAATAGATACTCAAAAGCTCTAAAATATATCAAACCCAACTTTGAATCCATCCCTATTACTTAAAATGGAAACCATGGCTAACTAGGGAAAGAGAAAAATAATGGAATGGAAGAATAAGTGACTTGAATAAGAGATAATATGAAAACATAAAAAAATAAAGATATACCTCAATGAAAATATACTCTGATCAGTGGGAAATCATGAAAGATACTTATAGAAGTTTATACCCATTTTTTATAGGAATCTAATCTGAGAAAATGTAGAGGTATGATACACTAGTAGAAAAAACACATTTTTCATCAGTGTTTTAACATCAGTAGTTTGAAAACCGAATATTTTTGTTCTCCTCATTCATTAGATGTCATATTTTTTAATACCATAATATCCATGACTCATGATTGTGCTCCATATTCTTATTTTGACTCCATTTTCTCTCCTTTTCATTGTTTATCCTATCTCTTTCATTGTTTTCTATGCTTCACCCTCATTCCACTACCTTGTGTTTTATTTATCCCATCTGATTTTTGTTACAATTTTCTCTTTCGAGTTCCAATATTACTACTCTTTAATATGTATTTTCAGTGGCACTAATCATTGATTTCTCACAATTAAAAGTCCACTTATCCCTATTTTGGATCTCTTTGTCAAAAATATTTTTCCTAGATCTCTATCTTTTGTAATTTAAATTTTCATTTTTTATGTATAGAATATTTAGTAATTCATTATTATTTATTAGTTATATTCATTTATTTATTTTTTATATATACATATTTTATAGTCATAAATTTTTGTTGTTATAATTAGTTTGGGTTCATAGTTTATTTTTCAATTATAAATTGTTTATTACAATTTGTTTATAGTTATAAATTATATCAATTTATTATGATTATAATTTGTTTTTCAGCCAAAATGTTTCCAACTATAAATTTTATATTAGTCAAAATTTTATTCGTTTATTTTTTAGAAGATATATATTAATAACTTTATATGTTAATATATATATATATATATATCTTATTTATGTGTAAATATAATTTTTATCTTATTTTTTAAATTTATATATGTTTATATATTTATATTTTTAAATTTATCTATTTATATTTGTGTTTATATATTTAAATATATTAATATATTTATAATTTGAATTATTATAATTGGGACCACGGTTTTTGACAGCTAGAAACATATTGTTTTATGTTTTTTTCAATCCATACTAGGATAATCAATGAATGTTCAAGCTAAGTGATCATACGGTGCAAGTGGCTTTATTTTTGAATGTGGAATCATTTCCTAGTGTTTGATTAATTTTTAGAGTGGAAAATTATGGCGAAGGAACAAGATTCTAGAGAGGTTGTCTTCTATGAATGACTGTTTAAAAATATGGAAAAGGTATGGGTTTCACAAAGATTGATGCTTTGTGAAGATATATATCATCATGAAGGTGTCTAGTGTCATAAATGTTTGATGGTTCATGAATGTGGTTTTGAGAATAGTTGATGTGGATCAATTAAAACTTGGAAAGGTACACGACTATTATAAGCCTCACAAAGAGATAAATTTCACTGAAGCCTCTTGAGGTAAAAGAGATTCATGAACATAAATTAAGACATTTTTCAAAAATATATGGTGAGACTAAGAGCATTCTGAATGATGTATTTCCTATAAATAGGTGAGCACACATCATTTGAGGCATGGAGAGAATTTCAAAAAAGTGTGAAATGATTTTATTTCATGATGAATTTATGTTAATGTAATTTTTTACGAATTAGAAACTCTTCACAAGTAAAAGAATCAAGAAAATAGTGGTTAAATAATAGTTGAAAATTAATAATTTTATAGAAGTGAGTTTTGTGAAGAATTAGAGTTTTATGATAGTTAGAAGTTCCACAAAAGTAGTGATCTTCATGAAGGATAAGATTTAAATGAATTTTGTGATCTTTTTGAAGGATAAGAGTCCCGCGATGGCTAAGAGATTCACAAAATTAATTAGGTCTGTTAAAAATGAAACACCATTGAAATAAAAAGGGGGTTTCTCAAAAGGGGGGTTTTCATGAAGGGTACTTAAATGAACAACTGGTTTTAAACATCTGGTTTGAGTGAATATTTCATGCAAGTGCATTAATTCAAGAAAATGGTACATGTACAATATTATGATAATAAAGTAAGAATACTTATGTTCCCAATCTACCGTGGTGATCTTCATGTCGATAATCTTAGTAAGACTTCACCAAATATAGTAAAGAAGGAGGAGATGATGGCAGCGATCTGAGGAAGTTAGTGTGCTATCCCTAAAGTTATTTTAAAGGTAGTGTGTCTAGAATGAAGTGACCATTTATGAATAATTATAATCTAAAATACCTAATAAATATTTGTTGATTTAGGTATGAATTATACACTATCAATATATTCTCCATTCATTATACCTTAGTGGTAAACTGTGAGAAACTGATGTGTCATGTTTCGTTCTCTACATATGGGTGTTTAATAACTGCATGATTCCATCATATGGGTTTACAAGTTCTTATCTACGTGGGGACAAGATCCAATTCATTGAAGGAAAATTTTGACGCTCTCATTCACCCCTACCCTCTTAGGGTGTTCTGGGGTCCTATAATTTGTATAAGATGGTATAGGTTATAGATGGAAGATATGTCCTTTATTTTTGTTTTCATGTAGAATTCAATGAATGTTAGTGGATTTACCATTTATATTGAAGAAACATTCATATTTTGATGAATAGAATGATATCTCATCTACGATATGTAGGGTTGGACTCTTTTCCATATTTCAAGGATTCAGTTTGGTGATATGACACGTCTTTTTAAGACATAAAAATATAGGAAAATTCTTGATGTATATTCTAAGTCTCAAAATGCTCTTATTACCGCACTATCTGATAAAATATTTTTTTAGATGATGATATTTACTTTAGGAAATTCAATGTGCAAAGAATTAGAGAATATATATGAAGGAAATAAGAAATTGAATGGGGAAACATCAAGTTTTACACAATTATTTCAATGGTCTAAAAATGAAACAAAATAAAAATGTTGATAGTTTGTTTAATGAAATTACTAATGTTGTTATAACTATTCAATAACTTTGGGAAGAAATGAATGTTGTTAACATTGTGAAGAAAATATAAAGAATGATTCCACCTTTGTAAAATCCATAATTATTATCCCTCGAGGAAAGAGATATATCTATACTTTCTCTTAGGGATCTTCTAAGTAGTCTAGTAGCCTATGAAATTAGAGTCAAAATAGAAGATACAAAAAATAAAAGTAAAAAAATGGAATTCAAATCCATGGAAAAACCTGACATTTCCAAACGTATTGATGATGGAGATGATGTGTATGATAAAATTATTTCCATTTTTTCCAAAATATTAATGTGAGAAAAAATGGATATTTGAAGGAAAACATCCATTGTCTTGTTTCTATTATGGTAAGGTTGAGAAAATTTACACTTAGTGCTCAAGGAGATTTTATAATGTTAAATGATAAACAGAATTCATGAAGAGACCTCAAAAGAGGTTCCTATAAAAGGGATACTTCAAATAAAGAAATAAATTATAGAGAAAAGATTATTACACAATGAGAAACAAGATAATAAAATTTTTTGTAAGGATGTGTAACTAGAGTTTCAATCTAATGCTGAATAGTCAATGATGGTTATATTTGAAAAGATAGAACTTTTGAAGGATAAAGACAATCAGTCTAATGGTGTTGTAGATCTCAAGGTGGAAATTAAGGGTTCTCTTTATGAGATTGGTATTCAATGAAAGAAAAATAGAAAAATAGAATCCTTGTTTAAATAGTCATAAGAGTACAAGAATCAACATGAACTAAATATTCATTGATTATAATGATAGTTAAAAGAACTGGTGAAAAATCCTGAAATCTTAGAAGATGTTTTCAAGTTTAAAACATGGATTAAGGAGAAGGAAAAAGTCATCAAAGACCTTATATTTAGATTGTAGTAAAATGTTTTCATAGTATATGGAATTGAAGAAGAAGTTGTTTCTTTAAGAAGTAAACTGGAAACTAAATCAAAATCAAGGGAAATAAAGAATAAATTATAGTCTTGAATTTTTTTAGATGAAGAGATTTTAGAAAAATTTAAACACAGTACTGAATGAGTAGTGAATTCCTTGAATGATAAAAGATCTAAATTTATGGGTAAAATTGGAATTGGATGTGATATTGAACTATTAAAAGTTGTAAGCATGATGAGACAAAGAAAAGGGAAGCAGAAAGTCAAACATATCACAAAGGTGACTTGTCCTTTAGGTAAAGTCCTCAATTTATTAAAAGAATATATAAAAAATAAGGGGAAATGTGGAGGACTATAATTTGAAAGATATATCAAACTATGAAATGTCAATTTTGTGTCTTTATGATCCATACTATGTATTAAATTGAATAGAAAATGATCTATATGGATGGGGAAACACTTGGAAGTCAACAAAAGAGAATGAGACCATATCCTTCATCATATAAAAGAATTAATTTCTAGGGATATTGTTTTCACTATTCTAACTTTGTATGTTAATCTATTCAATGCAAGAAATGTAATGGTTGGAATAATAACTACAGAACTCAGAGATAAGTCAATACCAGTCAACTAAGAAGAATTAACCATGAAAATATGTATCCTACACTAGAAGAAGAATATGAGTATGATTTGACCATTCATTTTCAAAAGAGACTGGAAAGAAAATCTTTTTTCCTCTATTCAATCAGGTTTCTCATGGATGTTAAAGAAGAATATTGAGAAATCAAACCTGGTACAATTCGTTCTTAACGTTATAATGAACTATAGCACCTCAGTTTTTGACATATGATGCTCTTCCCATAGGATAAGAAATAATTTTTTTTGGAAAATGTTAAAAAAAGGGATTATAGAATAGTGATATTCAATAATGATAGTTCCTTAAAAATAAGTTGTAGTGGAAATACAAAATTAGAAAATGATGAGCCAATGAAAACGACAGTACTCTACATAGAAAGTTTGTGTCAAAATCTCATGAGTGTGAGTCAAATCTATAACTCGGGGATGGTAGTGACATTCAATATGAAGGAGTTATCCATCAAATGAATGACATTATATTTTCTTGTAAAATGTTGTAGGATAAGGATAATTTATACCAGGTATATAGTAAAGAAAACACTCGTTTCTTGACAACTAAAAAAAATATCTTATGGAACAAGAGGATGGATCACATTAATAAAAAGATCATAGAAAACATATCCAAGTTAAAGAATGATTTCAAAATCCTTTATATAAAGTGATATCAATAAAATAAATTTAATTATTTCATGCGAGGAAAGATGTTCCAGAATTCTTATCTTCTGAGGAAAAAAAGTGCATCAAATCTGCTTGATCTTTTCCACACAGATGTGTGTGGTACAATGTATGTGTCCTAAACATATAGAGAGAGGTAATTTATTATTTTTATTGATGATTATAGTATTTTTGGTATTTATGTTGTGAAAATATAATGTTATTTACTACATGAAGAAATATCTCTGAAGAGATGATAAATGAGAATAGCCACACAATCAAGATAATATGATATGAAACTTGAACCGAATTCATATTAATTGAAATTGGAAATAACCTTGAAAAACATGGGGTCAATAATGATGTATTATTAGGGATAACAACTAAACAAAATGGGGCCATTGATACATAAATCAGAATGTTATAAATATGGACAAAAACATTCTGATTGAGATTTGTGTTTCTCATCATTACTAAAAAGAGTCGGTTCAAGCTGTTGTGTACAATAAAAATTGAATAGGGATATTTATATGATATGAATACACCAAATGATATATTTCATGGAATAAATCCCTCACTAAATTATTCTCATGTTTTTGGATGTTAGATTTTTATCCAAAATAAATAATGAAATCAAGGAAAGTATGGTAATGTTATGGATGTGGGAATTTTCATTGGATACTCAATGAATATTAAAGCATACGAATACTATAATAATAATCTTAAAAATATTCTAGAATGAAATTATGTCAATATCTTTTCTGATAAAAAATGAATTACCCAAGGATCTTATATATCGATATGATTGAAGATGAAGAAGAAATTTTAATAAGGATTGATTCTAATATAGAAATTGTGTAAGGATTTCCTAACATTCAATGTTCTCACAATGGGGTTGATTTGGAAGTAGAGTCATAAGAGGAACCCATTTTGAAGAAACACTATTAAAACCAAAAAAGAATAATACAAGATAATAATTTTATCAATCCAACATCATTGGGGTTTGTACTGCACATATACAAACAAGTAGAATGAGTATTTAAGCACATTATTCTCTCCTATAAATTGTGGAAGAAACTTTTTTTTAAGAAACAACAAATTTTGAATCATGGGCTAAGAACATGAATAAATAACTTGATTAGATTGGAAAAAACATACTTTGGATCTTATCAAGATACCTAAAAATCACAATGTGATTGGAATAGAGTGGATCTTAAAAAACAAATTCAATGAGCTGGGAAATGTGATTAGAAAAAATAGACGTTTTTTTGTGAAGGCTAACAATGATTGAAGACACTAATTTTAAAGAAATTTTTTCTCTATTAGCTTAATTGGAGTTGATTAGACTCTTCCTTTCCATGTAAATTTAAAAAGGATATAGAGTCTATCATATAGAAGTGAAAACATAATTTTTAAATGGTTTCCTTGAAAAATAATTCAACATTGAACAACCTGGGGCATTTATAATTGGAAATGATGAAACAAAGGTTTCTAGATTAAATAATTATTTGTATGGTCTAAATAAGGTAGAAAAAGAATAGTATTCTCAGTTGGATTCTTATCTAAAGAAGGTAGATTGAAAATAGGAGATGTTGATCATAATCTAAATGTGAATAATTCTCAAGGAGATCAATTTTTGGTTTTTGTGTATGTGGATGATATTACCTTTTGGTAAAGAAAGCATGGATTAGAGGAATAATTTTATAATCATACAAACTAAAATTTTTAAATATCTATTATTGGTGAACTCACATTCTTTTTGGGGTTGTAGGTGATTTAATAGAATGAGTAAACCATCATTCATCAGGTAAACTATGTAAGAGAGCTTTTGAAAATATTCAACATGCATGAAGCCAAACCAATTTCAACTCCAGTTATGGTTGTTAAAACACATATAAAGTATGAGGATGTGAAATCAATAGATCCCACCTGGTATAAGAAGATCATTGGATGCTTATTATACATAACTAACTCATGACCATATATCGTATTTGCAACATGTTTAACATCTCTCTTTCAAAGAAAGAAGAAGGAAGATCATTTTATGGTAGTTAAAAGAGTTATGATGTATATTCAAGGTAATCTCAATTATGGAATATACTTTATAGTAGAAATAGATAATGAATTATCATTATTTTATGATGCTGACTGGGTTGGATATGTAGTGGATCAAAAGTCCACAAGTGGTCGTACATTTTTCATTGGAAACAAATGTGTGGGATGGTTGAGAAAAAAAATAAGAATTCACTTATCTTAGTACTAATGATGTAGAGTATATCTCTAGGACTAAGGCATGAAATCAGATATTTTGGATGAGGAAACAACTGACTAATATTAGTAAGGGGGACAAATAGTCGATGGTGATTCACTATGAAAACAAGATTGTGATTGATCTTATGAAATATATAGTATAACACTCTCGTACCAGACATATTGAGATCGAATATCTATTCATCAATGAAGATTTTGAACAAGGGGTGATTAAAATGGAACCTGTTGGAATTAATGATCATGTGTATGACATCCTGACTATGACTTTAGAGGCACCAATACTTGAGAAACACCAGTTTAAACTTGGTTTTTAGCCTCCTCCCGTTGTATGGTGATGTTAATGTTGACCATTTCTCCCCATTTTTTTAACTTTTCTAATCTATTTGTTGTAGTAATGTTTGCCTATATGAGAGATACGATCCATGGGGATGTTTTTTTATACTATTCTAATAATAAATGTTGTTTGGGATTATTTACAAAGGGGGATACTTATATTGAACGAGTTCAAGGTTTTCCTAATATGTGAATAGGTTGGTGGTCTATCGAGGCATGGAAATATATTTTTTCCAATGTTGTTTTGAACAACAAGATTTTTTCACATGGAATTAGAGTTATGGTTGAGTTATCTCACAACTGTTAGGTATTTGAATAAGGATAGTTCTTTATTGAATTTATCTATAGAATTCAAACCAACCCAAATGTGTAGTTTTTTGGAAAAAAGTATATTATACCTAGAAATCAATTGGTTTTTCTTTGTTTTCAATCCACACTAGGTTGATAAAGTAGTGTGCGAGATAGGTGATCTTATGGTGTAGGTGGATTTAGTATTGAAGGTGGCTTCATTTCTCAGTGTTTACCAAGTTTTTGAAGCTCAAAATTAGGAGGAAAGAGAAAGATTCCTGAAAGGTGTTTTTTAAGGAATGAATATTTACAAATATGGAAAAGGAATTCATTTTATGAATATTGATATTCATGAAGATGTGGACCATCGTGAAGGAATCTAGTTTTGTGAAGGTCTTACGTTCTGTGAATGATGTTTCATGAATAATGGATGGGGTGTGATGAAAAGACGGTAAGGTGAATGACTACGAGAAGAATCACGAATGGAAAAAATTCATTGAAGATTCACAAGGAAAATGTCATTTGAAAACATAAATCAATAGGTTCATAAAAAATACATAGTGAGACTAAGTTCTTCATGAAAAGGGTATTTCCTATAAATAGGTGACCAAAGTTCATTATAGGCATGGATATAATTTGGAAAAGGGTGAAATTCCTTGATTTTAAAAATATATTATGAGAATGTGGTTTTTTGTGAATTAGGAACTCATCACGAGAAACCATTTTGTGAAAATAATAGTGAAGAAGTAATTAAAACTTAGTAATTTCATAAAATGGGGCTTCACAAAGACTAATATATTTTCAATAGTTTGGATTTCCATGAATACTGTGAGCTTCACAAAGCATATGAGATTTGTGAAGGCTGTGATCATCATGAAGGCTAGGTGTTCCATGAATTTTGGGAGCATTGTGAAGGATGGAATATTTGATAAAGTAATTACGTTTTAAAAGGAAGAAACACATATGAAACAAAAAGGGGGTTACATGAAGGTAATAGTTTCTCAAATGGTACTTATGTGAACAACTGGTTCTGAACATCTTGTTTGATTGAACAGTGGGCCAATTCAGGATAATGGTATAAGAAGAGTCTCATGATAATTAGGGAAAAAGACTAATATTCCCAATCTACTGAGGTGACCTTCCAGTTGATAAATTGAGTAAGAATTCACCCAAGGTAGTGAGGAAGTGGGAGATAATGTAAGTGATCCGAGGGAGGCAATGTGATATCCATTAAATTATTATAAAGTAAGTGTGCCATGTATGAAATGACCATGTCTAAACAATTATAATCCAAAATACCTAGTTAATATTAGTGGATTCAGGTACGATCGACACACTCTGAGTGTATGCTCCTTGGATTAGCCCTTAGTGGTGATCCAAATAAATCTTATGTTTCATGTTTCTTTCTCTGCCTATGGGTGTTTAATATCTATATGATTTAATCAGACATGTTTATCAATTTCCTACATACATGGGGAAAATATCTGAATCATTGAAAGAAAAAATTGACACCTTGATTCACCCCTCCCCTCTCAGTGTGTTTTAGGGTCCTACAATAATTTTAGATAAGTAATGGATTGTAATAAGATAAATTCATGATGAACCAATGATGAATATAATAAAGAGGTTGTGGATTTCAAATAATTTCCTAAATGGAATCTTAAATACAGAGATGTGTTTTTTGTTCATGCAAGATGTGTTTGAATTTGAGAAAGTTGAGGTACATAGAAATTAAATATCATGTAATTTTCAATGGTTTTAATCATAGTAAGAAATGTTGGATATAGTTTGGTGGAAAAATGTAAAATTAATTATTGGACATTTAATAAGATATTCATTATGATATGGGGTAATTTTTGATGAATTAATTCTTGATATAGCCATTAGATAAATTGAAAAAACAACAACTATTGAATGATCGCAATGAGATATTGAAAAACCATTATTTCTAGGTTGTACTAAATCTACATTTTTATTCATAGTACTATGATTGGTTACCTGAAAATAAATAAATGGTTGGAGTGAAAAAAGTTCTAGTGAATTTATTAAACTTTTGAGAGATATTATTCTAAAATAGAAGAAGCTTCCAGATACTAATTATTATACCAAAAAAATTATGTCCAATTAGACTGCAAAATAAAAGAATACATAATTATCAAAATAACTATGTTCTATATACTAAAATATATTAATTTATATCAAAATATCGAAAATATAGGTTATCATGATATAAAATGGATCGTATATCCAACAATGGTTCATTTAAAAGGACAATCACCCAACCATATTCTATGAAAATATAGTATCTTCTAATAATTCATTAATGAATTTTTTTATTTATAAATTCATATAATTTAAATTGATTTATATGGAATGAAGATGTGGGAATCTATATTGAAAACCCATTTCACCCAGTTGATTCACCCCAATAAAAGATATTTGATAAACAATTTCATGAATTTGGAAATGAATTTTGAAATATCATAATGGGACTACGCATTAATAAAATAAATATTTATTTGTACCTCAGTAGTAAACATCGTTCATGGCTAGTTATATTTTTATCTTACAACCTGTTCCCAAAAATATTTATGAAAAAATGTATGTTATGATGAGCTTGATTAATTCCATACTAAAACAACCTAGAAATGGTATTGATGTCTATATATCACCAATGATTTATGATTTCAAATTTTTATGGGTGGTATGTGTTAAAGTATTTTATGTATATAATAAAAATTATTTTGTTTTATGTTCTATGGTAATTATCACTATAAACATATTTCCTTTAAAAACAAACTTATCTGGATACAATGTTGAGGGATATAATTCTTTTTCATTTTGTAAAGATGGGAATTTATAACACCAATTATATAATGAAATAATGATAGTATACATAGTACATCAAATATTGTTTCCAATATACCACCCTTATAGATGGTTAAAAATAGAATTTAATGGTTTTAAAAATAATTATTTCCCCTTCTAACCCTTTTCAACAAAATAGTATTACAACAAAGTGAAAAACATCAATTTTTTATTTCAAAAGACATAAACTTAATTCCAATAAAATATTCCATGGAAGAAATGGTTTATCTTGTTTAGTCTACCTTTTTAAATATTTGTGTAGGTAGAAGTAAAATTTATGTTGTTGATATTGAAAAAATTAAGTGACTGTTTCATCAGAACTTTGTTAGATATGAAAGGAAAGAAAAAATGATAAATTTCGTGAAATATTAGACATAATATTTGTAGGAATACGTTTCTTTCTTTTCACACATTAATCAATAGTGAAGATATTAATTTATATCAATTTATACATGGTATTAAAGAGAATAGTTGGTACAATTCAAATATGGATAATTTTCTATCATTGAAGTATATTATGTAAATAAGAATGAAATATCATGACTGTCATGTATTGATGCACCAACTATTTCTAGTTTCAATGTATTGCATATTGTTAATTATTTTTTGAAATTCAATCATCATGTTGTGCCAATTTTTAATGAAATTTGTAAGAAAATCATGGATCCTAACTTTTTACATGCCATAGAGAATGAGAATGTCCTCATACTTTATCAAATCAAAATATACGTCCTACCATTGTTTTCTGATACAAAATTTCATCTAATGAATCATTTTGGTGAAAGATCTATGAATATAAAGGCCTATATATTTATTTTGGATGTATAATTTTGATAAATATATGATAATTATAAAGGGATATATAAAAAATACACATCAACAAGATGAATTAGTTGTTTGGAAATATATATTGGATAAGGTGGTTGAGTTCTATACTAATTAACTTTATGAATTGTAGTATTTGGGTATCCCTATATGTGAACATCTAAAAATCAATAGTGATGGTAAGGGGATCTATGGATTAAAATCAAAGTTAATTTCACATGATATAGTGATACCAACACATTTATACATTTTAAAAAACACAATTTTGGTTTTGCAATGATATTTGTTTTTCTATTTTGAATAATTAACGTGTTTTTATGATTTATAACCCATAACCCCTAATAAGTGTAATTTGGAAATTTTCCTTAGAAAATGAGTTCATTAATATTTTATCCTAGTTCTATTATTCCTGAGACATGAAATATAAACATGGTCTGGAATTTGATGGAATTTTAAGCCAAACATATTTTTAAAATATTTAATAGTTATTAAATACATATTATTTATTCCAATATGGGAGAACATTTATATGTCCTAAACTAGGATCTAGAATTGAATTTTAACATTTTGATGGGGTCTAAAATGGTTTGTTTTACCATAGAAAGGTATAAACATTATCCAAATTTGGGGTCCCAAGACATGCCTTTAAATGAGTATTTATTTTAATTTAAATTTGATTATTTTCCCTAAATATATTATTACCCTTGATAAAGTGAGAGGAATAGGGTGTAGGAGCTTCATCCAATGAGGTAGATCCGAACTAAATTGTGACACGACAACCATAGATTTTGGATCGTTGACTCTTGACATTGAATATTTAATGATTCACCATGAGGCATGCCTCATTATTTTGATTTATTATTTTTCAATGTTTTCCAATCATTTTCTTCTAATGTTTGTGGATTTTGACTATTGGGGATAGATTAAGGCTTGTAGAGGGGAATTTTTTGGTGGAACATGCGAATCGGGTTGGTTTTGATATTTTTTTGTATGAAATTTGCAATAAAAAAGCATGTATCATTAGAAATAATTTAATATATACCATCAATGAGATTAAGGTTGAAGAGGGTGACCACACAACATATTTTCCATATGTACATGTCGTGTAGGATCATTGGGTATATGAATTTTAGTGTGGCCAAGTACAAGTCTAGACACCATGTTTGAGTAACATAATGTGTAATATTATATACTTTATTGAGTTACATGACACAACTTTACTAGGCTACACATGTTGATACCCTATCTAGCTTACAAAACAAGTTTTCATAGTGACACAACATGTAGATTGGAAAATTAATTGATGATATGATATCAGTAGACACCCAGATAGAGGCTTTGGGTGTAACACCATTTAATTCATGGTACATGATGTGTACCCACTCCTCATTGGGGGTTTTCATGATCTCACACCCTAGATATAGATTCATACAAGTAGTCTCTTCCAATAATATTTCTTTATAAAAGTATGTTTTTGTGTCCTCTTTGCAATTAGGGGCCATTTGGAAGATGACTTTGGTATAGTTTCATTTCATATCATGTGGTGATGATGATATTGGGTTTTAGGTGATCATCCAGGGTTAGTGCAAGGATAGTAAACCCCTAGGAATCTGTCTAATTTTTTGGTGTGGGACCCTCAAATAAATTCATAGATTTGATTCCTCCAAGATTTTTTTTTCACAGGTGGAACCTTGAAGGATGAAGATTCCTAAACATAGAATTTTAGGTTTGTATTTGGTGGTTCCCTCTTCACAACAAGTTAGTTTGATGAGAATTATAGACACACATGGAACTTGAGTATATTCCCTCCTTCATGTGAACCCTAGTGATAGAATCATTACATGTGATTTGAATTAGAGTATAGGGACTCAATCATTCTATTAATTTTTTATATTGGCCTTCACATCTAATGCTCTTGGAAGAGAGTAGATATCTTCTCTCACCCACATTTTTTCCTGGGTTGTGGTCTCAAGATATAGAGAGTATCGATTATAGAGTATTCTTAGTGTCTTTTCCCTTAGACCACTAGTCCTAATGATTATGAGGTAATAATTGAATATAGAAGGGTTTTGGGTACAACATTTGTCTTTGTATTTTTCCTGAGGTGAAATTCATCCATGTCATTTATGGATATGTTACATACACCTTGATTTCGGGTGTAGGTCCTCAATATTGGGCAGTTTTCTCAAAGGTACCCTATTGATGGGAGGTGCAGGTTCCCTGATGTATTGGTGATTGGTGGAATTATGGTAATAGTGGCTGAGAAGTTGGTATGTTTCAAATTCATTGGTTCAGTAACATCCTCAACTATTATATTCATTCCAATAGGGATCATGTTCCCCTTAGTGGTAACATAATAGCACTATAATATTAGTGGTGGTATTTTTAGTGCATGAATAGGGTTAAGTTCTTGGGGATTTGGTGTGCCCAAGATTATATGGTCCCGTTTCAATATACCACTATAGTAGAGATGGTATGAGTGGGTGGAAGAACCACACTTTCAGAATGATTTGGTTGTAGGACTAATTTTTATAACATGATTGAAGAGGCATGTATTCCTTGTTGTTGGATGGGAAGATAACTTTCCCATGGAACAGAGTGTGGGTCACCCATTTGTGTGTTCATTGACCCCAAGCATCATATCATTCTCAAGATCCAAGTTACTTACTTAATACTGACAATAAATTCTAGGATTTTAGTGTGAGGTGTAGACGTAGGAATTTTTGGTGCATTGTTTTGGGAATAATGATACATCAAGGAGTTTTGCTGGTCACTTTGTCTGACAGGTTGTTGGTGATACTGGTTTATTTAGTTTGGTTCTTGTTCAATGCACCTATTTAGTTTATTATATTTCTGATTATATCCTCTAGTTATTACATGGTGACAAAGGGTTATGGATTCCCATTTGTGGGCTAATGTGGCATTATCATCCCTGAGTAATATGAGTAGGGGGTTCTTTTCCCTTGAGGAAAATGAGATGAAATTTTTTCCCTCATGCAGATGAGAAGAGACTTGTCTTCCCCTAGGGCATGAGGTGTATTTATAGAGTCTTAGTTCCATATAATGAGTAGAAAATTAAGAAATACTTTATTATCATGTGATATTAGTGTAAGAGTTGGTGTCCTAGAACCAACTGGTTTTACTTTGATTACATAGATATTTAATGTATTATTACATATTTTTCATTGTTCTGCATGATTATGATGTAATAATGTCCTAGAGTATTTGTTTCATTGATAAGGTCATGGAAGTTCCCCGCTATGATAATAACATTGGAATGCTATAACAATATTCTTAAATATAGTTATGCAGTTGGATGACATGCTATTATGGGACACATAGCATGCAGACCATCTGGTGTGAGTACTCATAAGTAGATGAGACTTCCTCTCATTAAGTTCGAACTTGGTAATCTCAATATAGGAGATTATGGGAATAGAACCGCTAGTAGGAATTCCGCATGTTTTAGTGTCATTGGATATTTCTATCTGTGAGCACATTTAATGATCCTTAGACTTTAGGATTATCATTAATACGTGTCACGACTTACACACTTTTATTTACTGATAAAAACTGTCACACAGACATTTGGAAGGATGTAGGGTATGTTGGGTGTGTCATGAGTGGCATGTTAATAATGGATAAGTTGAGGAAGGATTTTTCACTTCCATTTATGGAAGTTGATATCTTTTTCCTTTGATTGAAATATAATCGTTGTGTGAAATTCCATGTCCATGGTTTAACGACGAGTTTATTTCAGGTAGTCAAAGAAGGACATATCAAGCATAAAAGTTGATGACACCATAATAAACCTACTTGATGAGATCTTGCGACAAAGGGATTATATTACAAAGTGATCATTCTTATGTGGATGTCGTTGCTGCAACTTTACGTTATTTCTCTTGGGTTTTTTGACCCATTTCTAGACAGTACTCTTGGACTGTAGGAAATCCCGCATAATTCTAATGAGAATGAATCCTAGAGGGTCACACACTAAGTGTTTTTGTTGGTCTCAGTTAAATTATATTTGAACTTAATTAATGAAAAAATTATTATTCTCTAGGTCTTGGGATAATTTAATTCAAGTTAAAATGATCACATAAATGAAATAAAATATATTTATTAAATTTATTGAACATTTAATAAATATTTATTTAATAGTTTGTAAATAAAATATTTATTTAAGAGAAAAAATTATTTCTTTATTCGTGTGTTCAATAAATGGAAGTGGAGTTCAAGCGGATCAAGGTTGGTCCATAGTAAAATAATTATTTGCAAGACAGTAAGTAATTATTTATCTAGATGGAACAAATTAAAATAATGATGCTATTATATTGTGATGCAGAATTTTATTTATAATTCAGTTTTGCACAAGTTGGAGCACCAAAAATAATGACATAATATTATTATTAAATGCAAGGGTTTTATCTATGTTCATGAATGTATTTAATTTTTTATATTCAATTAATTATTGTAACTGAAATTCCATGTATATAAATATACAAGTACGCCTACTGTGCCATACACCACACCACACGCCTGGTGAATTGAGAATTTTTGAGAAAAAAAAAATCTCTCTCGAATCCTCTTCTCTCCCCTCTTATGAATGAGAGACGTCCTTGAAGCCCAAAGAACATGCGATCAAGAACAACCGACCCAATACACTTGATTCTCTGCACTATCACCCGGAGAATGAATGATGTCGATCGGAGGCCATCGAAGCACGTGTGGATCACTACAAGAGGGATTCTAGTTTGGATCCTTACAAGCGCAACGAGATAATATGGAAGGGTAATTCCAGATGATCAACATCATCAATGATGAAAAATACCAATTATCCACGTATTATTTTTATTTATGAAATTAATTAAATTAATTATAAACATGATGTGCAAGATCCTCTCTAAAGGTTTCAGGACTCTTTATTCTTTATCTAAATCATTTATTATATTCCATGGAGACTGACTTCATCTTCATATTGATCCTAGAATAATCAATCATCATGGTAAAAATCAAAATTGAGTGTCGTCCCAACCACGCTTCTACTGCGCCTAGAACCTTCAAGTGGTAATGGATTGGTTACATCATAGATTATTATTATTTAAATATTTCATTGATGACTTACACATTTAAAAATTTAGTTGTTTTAATTCAAGTTAATCATTTTGCAAATCTGAATCACGATTTATGTTCCTCCTCTTCCATTTCTCATTCACCATACATAAATGAAATTTTCTTTTAATTTTGATTAAAATAAAATAGAGGATCTCATCCGGTGGTGCCAAATCTTCCTGGCTGTACTACACCAGAACACACGACGTGTATTTGGTGGTGCATGCCATGTAGTCAAGATTCAATGCATCGAACCAGTCCGCTAAACAAAGCCATGTGTTGGAGTATTTCTAAGCCTTAAATGACTCTGTGTGTTGACCATGAATATGTGGCATGCAGTTTTCATATTACACATTGTGTGGCCCAATGAACACAACATGTATTCCCTTCGTGTTATGGTTGGACCATGTACCCCGTACAAGACTTGCCTAGCTGGAGATCATGTAACAAAGAACTACATATTGTGTGGCCCACTAGACACGCCGTGTACTCCAAAAAATTTCCGAAGTATACTCACACATTGTTTCCACAGACGTGTACTTCATATAGACAATGAAAAATAGTACAGGCCGTGTAGTTGGAACTACACGTCGTGTACTCATCCAAATTAGGAAGATTTATTAAAATATAATTTTATATTATGGAAAACCTTAAGACATGTACCATCGTGCAGGCATAAAGCTGAGGCACAACACATGATAGGTGTTTTATGTATGTGTGTTTAATTTAACATTTGCATAATGTTCATTTATACTCATTGGGCAGTTATGAATATGAATTCACTGGGTTGCCTCCAAGGCACAGGTTACATAAAAAGATGAATTTAGATGAATTTATTCATTTAAAATTATGATGGATGATAATCACAATGAAATTCAGAAAAGGGTTTATGATAAAAGGATTGATTAATTATAGTTGATAATTAATTGATTCAAGCGCGATTTATCTTAAACAAGAACGATTAAAGAATTGATTGCTAGTTTTATTTATGCGTAAATATCTTTGCATGTATGAATGATGATGAGCTAGAACAAGAACTTTGTATGTGGATGGTTTCTTTTAATTTATTTATTTGAATTAAATTTGTTAGACTACAAGCCTTCTCTTTATTAATATGTATGGCCTACATTCCCAAGGTTTCTTTTATTTTAAACCCCCTTTTACCCCCCACCTACATATGTGTTAAAAAGGGCATATGTAATGGATGGAACTCCCAAGATAGTGGATGTGGTTCAAGATGGATCCGAGATGAAACCAATCCCAAGAGGTACAGAGGTGGATAGGTGGAAGCTGTAAACACGAACCCATAAGGTTCAATTGTTTCTCCCCTAGGTAAGGGTTAGTTTATCAACCGCTTGATAAACGAACCATTATATAATCTCATGATCATTCAATTTACTGTATTTTATTTCTATCAGTTGCATGGTTTATCATTATGGATGTGTTGTCACAATCTCATAATTAATGAATTAAACAATCATGCATGATTGAACTAAAATAAACCAAAATTATGCAAAAATATTATCAAGACATGGTTAATCACATAAGTAAGTTCCACATAATATTAACAAGAATGTGATAAGGATAATAATAAATTCATGGACAAGAGATAAAAATCCATCAAATAAAATATGAAGTCAGAAGGAGCCTTATGTTACTTGATTAAGGGAAAAACTCAACAAAACTATGTGTTTGACCAACCCTTGTTGGGATATTTACTTTTTTATTGGAATCCCTTATGAATGGTTTTGGGTTATCATAACCATATAACATCAAGAGGAGTAGCCCTTGATGGACTTATTGTAATATTAGAAGTAAGAGTTGAGGAAATCCAAATTCATGATTTCAGGATTGGGGAGTCCACTCAACATATCAAGGAGATGCATGCCAATAGTTGGCAAAGACCTGCCTACCTAAATACCTTTTAGTTGCTTGACCAACCCTTGTTGGGGTTATGAGAAGGGGAATATGGATCATTGCCACTAGAATGTCATGGAAACCGGATATTTTGAGTTCAATGGTGAGGGATATTGGGACATAATAAAATAGTGGGAGACTTAATAAAATTTATTATTTCTTATAAAATTTAATCAAGAAAGTACTAATGATTTTCTCTATAAATTTTAGAATAAAAATGAAAAACAAATCAACCACACTATCCCTAAGAACAATTCTGGATAAAGACAACATCCTCACTGGCAGTAACTTCTAGGAATGGTGTAGATGCCTTCGGTTTATCCGACACCATGAATGGAAGTCTTTCAAGATGGAGTCAACATTACCTGATCTTCCTACAAAAGGGGCGAGTGATGAGGATTTCATAGTCTATGAGAAAAATATGAATGACGCAGTTAACGTTCAATATTTTATTTTATCATCAACGTGTAGTGAGATCAAGAAGTCTCATGAAAACATGGATTCTTATAGCATGCTTGAGCACCTCCGTGGTCTTTACTAGGAGAGAGAAAGACAGGAAATGTTTGATATATCTAAGTAATTATTTTAGATTAAGCTTAGATAAGGTGCCCCAGCTAAACCTCATATAGTCATGCTCATTGGCGGCATTGAGTGCCTAGAGGTTCTAGGGTTTAAACTCCCCGAAGAACTGGGAACCGATCTCATTCTTTTATAACTCCCTCATAACTTCTCTAACGTTGTCTTCAATTTCAATATGAAAAACATTAAGAAGTCTCTATCTGATTTTCTTATCCTCATCTCCCAAGTGGACAAAGATATGAAGCACGAAAATCCTTCTGTCGTTATGGTGAATAAGGGGAAAGGGAAGGTGAAGAGCTTTAAGTTCAAAGCTTCTTCATGGTCTTCCAAGAAAAGGAAGATCAAAGGGGAGGAAAGGGAACATGAGGCTGTTTGTTTCCCATGTGTCATGAAGGGTCACTAGAAGAAGAACTGCACCAAACATAAGAATCAAGGGGTATCATTAGGTGCATTTGTTATTGAATGAAATATTTCTGTTTTTATAAAAAGGGTATTAGATACAGCTTTTGGTGCTCACATATGTATCCAAATACAGGAACCAAGTACATTTAGGAATATTGTTGGAGGATAGATAAATCTACGAGCATCCAACAGAGCCAAAATTGCTTCTTTAGTTATTGGGTGCTACCACCGCACGTTTCCAACTACGATGATCTTGGTGTTAAAGGGTTGTTTTTATGTGCCTTCTATAACCAAAAACATTATTTTTATATCCATACTAGATATTGATGGATTTTTTTCAAGTTTGGAAATGAATGTTAATTCTTTTATAAAGATAAAATTTATTTTTGTAGGGAACATTTATACAATGATCTTTATGTGTCGGAATACACTAACCGGGTAATGGAAATCGATGAGAAAGATACTTCACAAGACTCATACGATACCCAAGTTTGGCATCACTGGCTAGGTCATGTAAACGAGAAATGCTTGAAAAAGTTACATCAAGATGGATATTTATATTCTTCTGAATTAAAATCACTGGGCATATGTCATGTATGTTTGCAAGGAAGAATGGCCAAAGCCCCATTTGGTGGGAATGGTTAAAGGGCTGATGATCTTCTTGAATTGGTTCATACCGATGTGTGTGGACCATTTCCAATTAAAAAAAGGAGGGTAGTCATACTTCATAACATTTTCTGATGATTTTAGTAGATATGGATATATCTAATTAATGAGGTATATGATGGATTCTTTTGATAAGTTCAATGAATACAAGAATGAAGTTGATAACCAGCTTGGTCAGAAATTTAAGAAACTCTTCTCAGACTGAATTGAAGAATATATTAATCAGGACTTCATTTATTACTTATGGGAGTTTGGGATCCTATCCCAACTCACTCATCCAAAAACACTACGGTGGAATGGTGTGAGAGAATGGAAGAACCACACCCTGTTAGACATGGTGAGATCAATGATGTGTCATCCGAGCCTTCCATTTTTCTTTTGGGGATATGCTTTACAAACAGTGGCACACATACTAAACCAAGTACCAAATATATGAATAAATGGTATTCCATACGAGTTCTAGAGTGGAAGAAAATCCATGTTATTGAATTTACATGTGTGGGCTAGTGAACGGTTTGTTAAGGCCTCTTTAGGTAACAGACTCGCACCCCAAGGCACAAAGTGTACCTTTATAGGATACCCTAAGGAAAGAAAAGGATATTACCTATACATCCCCTTGGAAAAAAAATGTTATAGTAGAAAGACATTACATATTCCTTGAGTGGGAACACATATCCAAAAGAGATAGTGGGAGAGAGATAGAATTCGATGAAGTCGAGGCTCGACGTACACAAGAGTTGGTACAGTAACAGATTCCACAAAGCCCTGTGGTAGAAGAATCTGTTCTAGGGACATAAGTACTTCCTAGGAGTATAATGGAGGTTAGAGACCCAGAATGGTATGATTTTCTCATTACCGAGGATGGTGACTCATTATTAGTTTATAATAATGATCCTCTAACCTACAACGAAGCAATAAGTGGCACAGACATTTCCAAGTGGCAAGAATCCATGAATTATGAAATGGATTTTATGTACCAAAACCAAGTCTAGATATAGGTATATCTTCTAGTTGTTGTAAATCCTATTGGTTACAAATGGGTATTCAATAAGAAACTAGACATGGAAGGGAAAATCAGTTCCTATAAGGAATGACTGGTTGCAAAAGGTTTTAAACAGTGTTAAGGAATTGACTACGATGAATCCTTCTCACCAATTGAAACGATGAAATCCATCAAAATTCTACTTGTTGTTGCAGCCTACCATGACTATGAGATTTGGAAAATGGATTTCAAAACAACGTTCCTTAATGGGAAACTTCAGGAAGATGTATACATGATATAACTTGAAGGGTTTGTGACTCCAAAGGATGCCAATAAGGTATGAAAGTAGCAGAAATCCATTTATTAATTAAAGCAAGAATACAGGTCATGGAACATTCGTTTTGATGAATCCATAAAAGAATATGGGGTTTTCAAGAATAAATGTGAGACTTATGTCTAAAAATGGTTTTGTGGGTGTTCAGTTGTTTTCTTAATAGTATATGTTGATGACATATTACTTATTGGAAATAAGATACCAGTCTTACATTCTGTTAAGGCATGGTTGAATCAATTATTCTCCATGAAAGACATGGGCGAGACAGCGTATATTCCTGGGATCAAGACACATCATGATAGATCTACGAGATTTTTGGGCCTAAGTCAAAGTACATACATTGATAAGATACTGAAGAGATTCAGTATTGAATAATACAAGAGGGTATTGTTTCTAGCATCACATGACATTCATCTTTCTAAGAAAATGTGTCCCCAGACACATGAGGAAATAACGATAATGGCAAGGACTCCATACACATCAACAATTAGGTCAGTCATGTATTCCTTGTTATGTACTAGGCTATATGTTGCCTATGCCTTGAGTCTGGTAGGAAAATATCAAACTAACACAGGTGACAACTATTGGATGCCAACCAAGACTATCCTAAAGTATATGAGGTGTACTAAGGATATATTCCTGGTTTACAGAGGATATGACGAACTAGTTGTCATAGGATATGCAGATGCTAGCTTCCAGACTGATCAAGATGACATGAAGTCGCAAACGGGGTATATCTTCACATTTTATAGAGGTGTAGTGAGTTGGAAGAGCTCAAAGAAGAGTGTGGTCGTATATTCTACAGTAGAGTCTGAGTATATCATAGATTTTGAGGCATATAAAGAAGCAGTTTGGTTGCAAAGCTTCATCCAGGAGCTAGATGTGATACCTAGTAGTAAAGATCACATCACACTATACTGTGATAATACTGTAGCAGTGGCTCTCACAAATGTGGAAAGGTCACATCAGCAGACGAAGTGTCACAACCCGTCCTCAGGACCCGTGCCGTGACTACCCCAAGCCCGCCCTCCATAGGCTAGGGGCTGGCGACTAGAACCAAAGGAAAAAATCCCTAAGCTGTGAAGGCATTGCCTTTATAAAAAGTAAAAACACACTATCAGAGTACACAACTGAAAGTAAAACACTAGTAGAAACTGTATGGAATAGATGTGATGGAATGTAAAAGGGGCCGGAAATACAATCCCAACAGTAAAGTCCACGAAAAGGAAAAACTACTACAACTAAAAAAAAGACAAACAACTGGAAGGTGTGAAGCAGCTCCTAGATCATCCACCAAATATCCTATCTGAATGGTAGGTACAAATAGCCTCCTCAGTGCTCCACGTCCATCCATCTCCTCCGGGTACCGACTCATCGTGAGATCCACTCCGGTACCGTCCAATCCTCGTACACTCCGCCTCGGCCAGCGTTGTCTATCGTCTGCATCCAACACAATGAGGTGCAGGCGAAGCCTGTGCAGAGGTGAGTATAAAGATACTCAGTAGGGACCCTGAGACCCTCAAGGTGTCACACAATCTAACCAGGATAAACCAAAAATTATGAATCTAAGGATAACCATTACTTAGTTATATGCCCATACATATACCTAAGTTATATAGTAACATATCTCAATCATAAAGAAAAACACAAAGGTCATTGGCTCAGATCAAACGGGGATTTTCATTACTGAATCCACGACTGCTAGAGAACTCCACCTCTGTCGAGTACAGTGGCCCTGTCGCGAATCCGAGGTGATACTCACTAACCTTAGACTGTTGAGGTACTCCTCTTGTCAAGTACCATGGGTCTGCTGCCAAACCGGGCGCTCCGTCGGCTGTGGGTCTTCCGCCAAACTAGGTGCACCCCATAATAGCCATCAGAGGTACTCCTCCTATCGAGTACCGTGGGTTTGCTTCCAAACTAGGCGCTCCGTCCGCCATTTTTCTACCGCCAAACTGGGCGCTCCATCCACTAGGCTAGTCGAATCACTCAGAGTCGAATCAGTTAAGAAGTCGTTAAGCCTACAGCTACTAGGTCTCCGCACTCCGTATTCTTATCTCCGGGAGGATCTATTCCACAAGTTACTAGTCGATACTCCAAGTGTCACGAAATCTCAGGTGGAAGTATCTCAAATGACCACCAAGTCATCGGGGTCTCAACGTAACTGACAGCGTGTCAATCAGACGCCCGGTTATTAGGATTTTAGTCTCGGGGGCCCGGATGGATTTGTGTACGAACCATCCTGACCGTGACACAACTATACCCCGAACTCCAATGGGTTATACTCAAAGGTATTTCTATGATCCATGTATACTAGCGTCGGTGACGATTCATCAAATGAATGCCCGGTGCTAGAGATATGGCCCAAGAAGGTAAAGGGTCAGTAATGGGCCTGGGTCCGGTCTGACCCGGTCGGACCGAATCATCCCAACCCCGTCTGGTCCGACCCAGTATTGGTCAACCCGGCCAGACTTGCGGGTTTTGACCCGACCAATTTGGCGGGATATCCCGCTATGTTTTGACCCGGTCCGTTGGGCTGGGCCCAGCGGACCCCGAGGGTGGTTCGACCCGATAGTCACCACGTAGGCGGCTCTGTAACTCAGCCCAAAATACCGGGCCGGTTCTCCCAATGACTCCATAGGGGCGCCGTGGGTCGGATCAACAGGCCGGCGGCCGGGAGGCCATTGGGCATGTCGTGCGGGGCGCGGGCTGGCCGGCCAGAATATGGGCAGGCCATGGGTACAATGGGCAGGCCGTTGCGGGAGCCGACCAGGCAGGAAGCATTCCAGAAGGGGGAATGGGGTGTCGGGTAGCATGCCGGTAGAGGCGTGGGGTGCCGGCAGTGCGCCGGTAGGGGCTCGGGGCACCGGGAGCACGCGATAGGGGCACATGGCACTGGGGGTGTGCCGGCAGGGGAGCGGGGTGCCGGGAGCACGCCGACAGGGTTCTGTGGTGTCGGGTGTGCACCGGTAGGGGCACGGGGCGTCGGGTGCACGCCGGCAGATGCCCGGGGCACTGGGAGCGCACTGGCAGGGCTGCGGGGTGCCGGGTGTGGATAGCACACCGGGGAACTGCAGGGGCGGCACCGTTCACGGAGGTCGCGGGTAGCATGGACTTTGTTCACCGACATCGTCACCGCCACCACATGTACCGCCTTTGTCACCGTCACTTCTTCGCCATACCGTAGGGAAACAGAAGAAAGTAGAATGACGGAGGATGTCATACCATGTTAGGTTGGCCCACATCCTCCGTGTTTAGAGGGGAAACAAAAATGCTCAACGAGATTGGCAATTGATTAAAACATGCCCGAACAAACCCTTTCTATCCGATGAAGGGGTTAAGAAAAAGTATAACAAATTCATGAAATAAAAATACCTACCTTGCTTGATGATTGTTCATTAACGAAGTCACGGGAAGGCGGCGTTGTTCCATCAACGTTGGAGGAGGAATGAGTATTCGTCATTGGCGACATCCTCCGCGGGCGTCGCTTCCCAATCCCTGTATCATTTGAAAAATGATAAAGAAGGAAGAAATTGGTGTCGTCATTCTTCGGTAGAGAGGAAAGGTGTTATTCGTGTTCTTCACTGAAGAGAATGAAGTTCTCCTCTTCCTCCGTTCCACCAAATGTGAATTCCAACCAAATAAATTAATAGTTTGTTTATTATTATATTTGTTTTCATGAATTAAAAAGAATTCAAATTTTGCCAATTAATTAAGAGAAGTTCAATTAATTAATTTATTGGGTTGGCACAAAATTAATGGGGAAGGTTGAGAGGCTCAATTAGTGAGAGTGTTTCATCCACATAAAATGGGGAGTCCAAGAGTTAATGGGGGTTAAGAAGCTCGTGTGGGCCCCACCATTCAAACATGAATTGGGGGTTTAAGGGGGGTAAGATCATATGGGCACCACCTAAAAAAAATATCCACCCAAGGGAGGTTATGGTGCTGGTGGCCCCCACCATTAACATCCATTTGGAGGTTTAACCACCTCACATAAAAATAAAGTTAACACTTTATTTTTATTCGACTTAATTAAAAACCCCCAAAAACTATCTCCCACTCACATCAGAACGTAACTGCGGCGAAGGTCTCACTAAGCAATCACCAACGCTGCGATTTCAATAGTTCTCTCAGATTTCAATTCCAAGAACCGGTTCAAAAGATATAAAATCCCGTATGTACATTTACTGAATGTACCCAAAAAAAAGTTCCAAACATTATTATCAGTCACCCTCGACTCGGTTCGGTCAAGGTTAGGCTCTGCCTAGGTGAAACACACCCCAACGAGCCCAATGGTACTCTCCAATTTTTAATTCGACTCACAGTTTAGAAGACATAAATTTTACAATAAAATATTTGTCACATAATTATTTTATTTTCGACCAAAAACTACCTTTTTCTTGTGGCTTGCGCCAGCAAAAGTTAGTATTTTCATAAATAAAGCATGTCTTCATGAGTTCAACAGTGGTCTCAGATTTTTAATCTGAACTACCGTTTGAGAGTTATAAGAATTTGACAAATAAATAAATTTATTTAATTATTTTATTCATGGTTACACCATTTTTGAGATTTTTTACAGGAGGCCCGCACCGACTAAACTTATGTCGCACCAAGGGTAAACCCTCCATCCTAAGCGCGACGGTGCCATTAGATTTCTGATATGAGTTACTATTTATGAGTTAATCCACTTTTTCAAGAAAACTACTTACGCCCGTTAACTTAAGCTTAACAAAAACATCATAAATTGATTCCAGGGACACCGGGCCACAGAATCATGCACCATTATGAACTGCAGACTCGAAAAATTCCTGTGTATTTAAGAAAAAATTGTCCACAGAATTTATGGGTCTTTATATTCTCCTCACCTCAGGGCTTAACGTCCCCGTAAGCTACAAATCACACTAAAAGAAAAAATGGGGGTACTGAGCACGCTTTTGAACCTCCCGCTCCCATGTTCTAACCTGGAGGTTCCCGTGCTTCCAACGAACGTGCACCAGAGATATTGATCGTTCACGTAGGACCCTCTCCTGTCGATCCTCAATCTCCACTGGAACCTCTGTGAAAGTTGCCCATCGTCGATTTCCAGCTCTCCATGGTCAATGATGTGGTAAGGTCCATGCACATATCTCTTCAGCTGAGATATGTGGAAGACGTCGTGTACCCAGTGCAACTGAGGTGGAAGAGCTAAGCATTAAGCCACCTCGCCAACTCTGCTGAGGACCTAGAATGGTCCGATGAATCACGGAAATAACATGCCGCCTCAGCAAAATCTCCATAGACCTCATCGAGGTGAGACCTGTAGAATGACGTGGTCACCATCCTCGAACACCATAGGTCTCCATCTCCTGACAACAAATGACATCTGTCTGCTCTGTACGGTCTTTATCTGCTCCTTCGTGGTAGCTTGTACCATCTCTGGTAGCTAAGAAGTGGGCTGACTTGGTGAGTCGGTCGATGATCACCCAAAAAGAGTGATGTCCCCTAGACGTATGTGGAAGACCCATCATGAAGTCTAAGGATATCCCATACCTCTTCCACATTGGGACCGTTAAATCCTGAACCAAGCCTGCTGGTACATGATGTTCCGCCTCCACTTGCTGTCAAGTGAGGCATCGAGAGACAAACTCTACTACCACCTTCTTCATACCTAGAAACCAGTGATATCGTCGAAGGTCCTAGTACATCTTTGCCACACCTGGATGTAACACTAGAGGGGATGTGTGGAATTCCATCAACACTTCCTCCTGAAGTGAAACTGGTACCATGGTACGTCCTCTGAAAAGGATGATGTGCTCCCCTCCTTCAGAAAATTAATCAGGTGCCTGCCCTGTGGGTATCTGAGCACATTGTGTCTTGCAGTCAGCATCTCCATGTTATGCCTTCCTCACTCGCTAGTGAAGTGGGGGATTGACTATAAGAGACTGTAGAAAGGCTGTTCCATCCCTATCCATGAAGGATATCTATAAGAAAGCCATCTGTTCTATCGCCTCGCCTAACAGTTGTATACCAGTCCTCATGCTGAGCGCATCCGCAACAACATTCCCCTTCCCAGGAGTATAGAATATCTCGATGTCAAAGTCCTGGAGGAACTGAAATCTCAAAACACATGCTTCCATGAGGGTAATGCTAGCCGACTCAAGAGTGATCGACTACACCCTCCTATGCATGAGTTTAACATGTGCTGTCTGGGATTCCTTTTTCACTGACTAAGGAAAAACTCATCTCAACGTTGTAGATAAAGCACAACATTTTTTCCTAATATAGTCAATCTCTATATGAACTTTGGTTTCCCAGTCCATACCTAAACTGACGTCGTAAGGTCTCGACGCTTCCACCATGAGGTTCTAAATGAAACTCTCGCCTCAAGGGTCAAATCACACCATCGGCGTAAGATTGATTATCGAGTGTTCTCCAAATAGTATCTCTAGATGTGGGGGTAAATTCAATGGTTTAACCGGAAACTCTAGGTTTGGGACAAGATTCGTGGAAGGAAGGAAAGATTGGTACCTATGTCTATTGACATGGAAGCCAGTAGTAGACACAGTCCGTACCTCGAATCATTCCTAGAGCCCTTGGGTCACACTCCTTGACCGCATGTAGCTATTATCATCCTATTCCCTCCAGCTCCCTGAGCCTGATGGGGACAACAAAGGTGGGTGATTGAAACATGTCAAAATGTACACCACCACATGCTTCTCTCCTAGCTCTACATCTACATCTACTACCCTGCAGATTCATCTGTCCCTATTACATCCTCTTTCTGAAATAGTTTACACGCCCTAGTCTCTGAGATTGGCCCTAGTTTTCTACTTTCCCACTACTAACATTCACTGGTTGTATCCGTTCAGCCAAAGAACATTCAACCGCAATGGTTCTCTCTAGAATCCTAACATAGGTAGGAATGCACAGGGGAAAAAGAAAATTCTAGCATAGATGTCCCTAAACACATCTCACTCGAAGGTCCAATCTCTGAAGCACTGATCATAACATATTCATAGAGTACCATGAATGATCGGTACACCTCGATGAATACTCAGCTACGAACATTTCGTCCTGCTGAAGCAGTAGAAGTTATAGAGAACTCTCAGCCACCTACTCAGGCCAGTCCTCAGCCGCATGTAATTTGGGCTTGCCTTGAAACCTGAGGGGTATCTGATGCTGAAAATCGTGTAAGTCACTAAGCCTACATGTGTCATCAACCAGTACCGATGGTTGAAACTCCTTACCAATAGGCAGTGATATAGCTGACACACTACAAGAAGGTACAATCTCAGAAAAATATCCAAGTACCAAAACCTCATCACTATACGGACAGACCTCATGGTCACTCACTGGGAAACACTAGTAGCTAAGATCACCATCTTCTCTACTGGTTTCTCAACTAGGTAGAAAATTCTAGAAATCACCTCCAGTCAGTCCTCTGCTGCCTAGGAATCTCTCTCGCATCGTAACCTCGAAGGCCTCTGCTGCTGGAACTCGTGCAACGTGCTCAATCGGCATGCACTGTACTCCAGTGCAGCTGGTTGCATCTACTGCCTAACAGGTTGTGGTGCTGCTGGTACATCACCCGAAGGTGCCAACATAGTAAGAGGGACGTTCACTGGAGCCTCGTCGCTCGGTGTGCAGTCATCGTGTACTCTATCGGAACTCTAACTGGCTGTCTGCGTGGAGGCATTCTTAACAGATCTGACATGGTCAAAAGACTAAACCTGGTGAGCTGACCTGGTTTGAGCTGACCAAAATTAATCTTTTGAAAACAAACACGCAATTAGTGTTTTCGTGTACTAAGTCGGAAATCAGCAGTCAGGGTCCTGGTGTATGGATATGTCGGCTGCCGCACCAACACTGGACTCCCTGATCTAAAAACCACACTAGGTACCCATAACACTATTTCTTCATAGAAAAGAAATATTAGAGTCTTATGTTATGTGGTAGAACAGAATCCTCTGATACCAATTTTTCACAACCCGTCCTCACGACCCGTGTCGTGAATACCCCAAGATCGCCTTCCATAGGCCAGGGGCTGGTGAATAGCACCATAGGCGAAAATCCCTAAGCTGGGAAGGCATTTCCTTTATAAAAAGTAAAAACAAACTATCAGAGTAAAAAATGAATGTAAAACACTAGTAGAAACTATATACAATAGATATGATGGAAAGTAGAAGGGGCCATAAATACAAGCCAAACAGTAAAGTAAAAGGAAAAGACAAAACTGCTACAACTAAAAAAAGACAAACAACAGGAAGGTGTCAATAAGCTCCTGGATCGTCCACCACGGATCCTACCAGAAGGGTAGGTACATATATCCTCTTCAGTGATCCACATCCGTCTATCTCATCAGGGTACAGACTTTTCGTGAGATCCACCTCTAGTATTGTCCAGTCCTCATACACTCCTCCTCGGTCAGTGTTGTCCATCATCTTCATCCAACACAACGAGGTGTGGGTGAAGCCCGTGCAGGGGTGAGTATAAAGATCCTCAGTAGGGACCCCGAGACCCTCAAGGTCTCACCAAATCCAACAAGGATAAACCAGAAAGTATGAATCAATGGATAACCATTACTTAGGTATATGCCCATACATATACCTAAGTAATATAATAACCCATATCAATCATAAAGAATAACAAAAAAGAAATTGACTCACCTCAAACCAGGATTTTCATTATCGAAACAACGACTGCTGGAGAACTCTTCCTCTGTTGAGTACAGTGGCCCTATCGCGACTCCGAGGTGCTACTCACTAACCTTAGACTATTGAGGTACACCTCTGGTCGAGTACCGCGGGTCTGCTGCCAAACCGGGCGCTCTGTTCGCTGTTGGTCTACCAACAAATTGGGCGCTCCCACTAAAATCCGCCAGATGTAATCCTCTTATCGAGTACCATGGGTATGCTGCCAAACCAGATGCTCCGTCCGTCGTGGGTCTGCCGCCATACTGGGTGATCCGTCCACTGGGCTAGTCGAATCACTTCAAGTCGAATTGATCAGGTAGTCATCAAGTCTACATCTACTAGGTCTCTGTACTCTGTATGCATGTCTCTGGGAGGATCTGCTCCATGAGATACTGGTCAATACTCCAAGTGCCATGAAGCCTCAGGTGGAAGTATCTCAGAGGACAGCCACGTCATCTGGGTCTCAAAGCAATAGATGGCGCGTCAATGAGACACCCGGACTGTGTGATATTTTCATTTTAGTCCCGGGGGCCCGGTTGGATTCATGTATGAACCAACCTAATCGTGACTCAACTATATCCTGAATTCCAATGGGCATATACTCAACGGGATGGCTATGCTCCAAGAATACAAGCGCCGCTGACGGCTTGTCAAATGGAAGTCTGGTGCCAGAGATATGGCCCAAGAAGTTAAAAGGTCAGTAATGGGCCCGTGTGCAATCCAACCCGATCAGACCGACTCAGCCCAACCCAGTCTTGGCCGACCCGGTCTGAGTCGACCCGGTCAGACTTGTTGGGTCTGACAAGGACCATTAGGCAGGTCAGGCTGCAATGTTTTGACCCGGTGTGCTGGGCCGGGCCGAGCAGATCGCAAAGGCGGTTCAACCCGATAGTTGCCTCATAGGCGGCTCGGTAACTCGGCCAGGAAGACCATGACGGTTTGTCCAGAGACACGGTGGGGGTGCTGTGGTTCAGCTCAACAAGTTGGTGGCGAGGAGGCCAGTGGGCAGGCCGTGTGGGGTGCGGGCGAGCCAGCTGGTCTCTGGGCAGGCCGCAGGTACACTGGGCAGGCCGTGGTAGGAGCTGGGCAGGAGGGCAGCGCACCGGAAGGGGGCGTGGGGCACATGGGACCACGCCGGTAGGGCACCGGGCATGGCGCTGGTAGGGGCGTGGGGCACCAGGAGCACGCGGGAAGGGGCGTAGGGCGCCAGGTGCACACCGGCAGGGGCGCGGGGTGCCTGGAGCGCCCTGGAAGGGGCGCGGGGTGCTAGATGCATGCCGGCAGAGGCGTGGGGCGCTGTGTGCATGCCGACAGGGGCGCAGGGAACCGGGAGTGCGCCTGCTGGGATGCGGGGCGCCGGGTGCGGGTAGCACACCGGGGCACCGCGGGGGCGGCACAATTCACAGAGGTCGCGGGTAGCGTGACCTTTGTTCGCCGCCTTTGTCATCGCCGCTGTGTGTACCACCTTTGTCTTCATCGCTTTTCACCATGTCATAGGGAGTCACAAGAAAGTAGAACTCCGGAGGATGTCAGGCCGAGTTAGGTTGGCACACATCCTCCACATTTAGAGGGGAAACAAAAAGTCTCAACGAGATAATAAGTTGATTAAAACATGCCCGAACAAACAATTTCTATCCAATGAAGGTGATAAGAAAAAGCATAACAACTTCATGAAATATAAACTCCTACATTTCTTGATGATTGTTTGTTGACGAAGTTGCAGGAAGGTGGTGTCGATCTATCAACGTTGGAGGTGGAAGGGGTACTCGTTGTTGGCGACAACCTCCACGGGCGTCGCTTCCCTTTCCTTGTCTTATTTGAAAAATGATTAAGAAGGAAGAAATTGGCATCACCATTCTTTGGTAGAGAGGAAAGGTGTTCTTCGTGTTCTTTTCTGGAGAGAATGAAGTTATCCTATTCATCTATTACACCAAATGTGAACGCCAACCAAATAAAATAATAGTTTTTCTATTAGTATATTTTTTGGCATTAATTCAAAAGAATTCAAATTGTTCCAATTAATTAAGAGAAGCACAATTAATTAATTGCTTGGGTTGGCACAAAATTAACAGGGAAGGTGGAGAGCCTCAATTAATCTGAAAGGGTTTCATCCATATAAAATGGGGAGTTCAAGAGTTAAGGGAGATTTCTAATTTGAGTTACCATTTAAGAGTTATTCCAGTATTTCAGGAAAACAGCTTATGTGCATTATCTTAAGCTTAACAAAAACTTCATAAATTGATTCGGGGCACACCGGGCCTCGTAATCATGCGCCGTCAGAAACTGTGGACTCATAAAATTCCTGTGTATTTATGAAAAAATTTTCCATGGAATTTATGTGTCTTTACATGAAGCACATACTTTGAAAGTATCATCTCTTGAGGGATTTTTCTCTGAGAGGTGAAGTTGCAGTGAGCTGTATTTCCATGGAAGACAACCTAGAAGACCCCTTGACTAAATCCTTGACTCAGCAGAAACATGATCATCATGTGAGGTCTAGAAAACTGAAAGTCATAGGAAGTTGGCTCTAGTCCAAGTGGTAGTTTATAAGAGTTGGTGTCCCAGAACCAACTGGTTTTTCTTTGATTACATGGAAATTTAATGTATTATTACATATTGTTCATTATTCTGCATGATTATGATATAATAATGTCCTAGAGTATTTGTTGCATCGATAAGGTTATGGCAGTTCCCCGCTACGATGAGATCCTTGAAATTATATAACAATATTCTTAAATATAGTTATGTGGTTGGACGACATGATATGATGGGACACATAGTATGCAGACTATCGAATGTGAGTACTTTTAAGCAGATGAGACTTCCTCTATTGAAGTTCGCAGTTGGTAATCTCCAAGATAGCAGATTATGAGAATAGACCCGCTAGTAGGAATTCCGCATGTTTTGGTGTCATCATATATTTATATCTACGAATGTGTGTAATTATCCTTAGACATTAATATTATCATTAATATGTGTCACGACTTAAGCACTTTTATTTACTAAGGAAAACTGTCACGCAGACAGTTGGAAAGAAGTAGGGTACATTGGTTGTATCATGAGTGGCATGTTATTAATGGATAAGTCGAGGAAGGATTTTTACCTTCCATTTATAGAAGTTGATATCTTGGTACTTTTATTGAACTAGAACCATTGTGAGAAATTCCATGGCCATTGTGTAAGGATGAGTTTATTTCAGTTTTTCAAAGAACAATGTATCAAGAATAATTGTTTATGACCCAGTCATGAAACCTTCTTGATGAGATATTGTGACAAAGGGATTATATTACCCAGTGAGCATTCGTATTTGGATGTCGTTGTTGTGACTTTACATTCTTTCTCTTGGCTGCCTTGACCCACTGCTAGACAGGAATCTTGGACTTTAAGCAAGCTTGCCTAATGCCAATGAGAAAGAATATTAAAGGGTCACACACTAATTGTTTTTGGTTGTCTCAGATAAATTACATTTGAATTTAATTAATGAAATAAATATTATTATCAAGACCGTGGAATAATTTTATTCAAGTTAAAATGATCACATAATTTAAATAAAATATATTTACTTATTTTATTGAACATTTAATAAATATTTATTTACTTGTTTGAAAATAAAATATTTATTTAAGAGAGTAAATTATTTATTTATTCAGGTTTTTAATAAATGTATGTGGAGTTCGAGTAGACCAAGGTCAGTCTGGTAGTAAAAGATTTATTTTCTAGTTTGTAAATAATTATTTAACTATTTGGCACAAATTAAAATAACGCTGCTATTGTTTTGTGATGAAAATTTTTATTTATAATTCCATTTTGTGCTAGTTGGTGCACCCTTAATAATGATGTGGTATTATTATTAAATTCATGGGTTTTCTCTATTTTCATGAATGTATTTAATTGTTGCTATAAAATTAATAATTGTAATTTAATTTCTATGTATATTAATAGGAAAGTATGCCTATTAAACCATACAGCACACCACGTGCCTACTGAATTGAGATTTGTTGAGCCAAAAAATTTCTCTCTCAAATCCTCTTATCTCCCCTCTCATTAATGAGAGATGTTCGTCAAGGATGAAGAACCTGCGATCAAGAACGACCGACACAAGACACTCGATTCGCCGTGCTAGCACCCTGAGAACGAATGGTGTCGATCAGAGGTCATCAGAGCATGTGTGGATAACCAATAGAGGGATTCTAGTTTGGATCCTTACAAGTGCAAAAATATAATCTTAAAGGGTCATTCCGGATGATTAACATCATCAATGAAGAAAAATACCAATGATCCAGAAATTATTTTTATTTATGAAAATTATTAAATTAATTATAAAAATGATGTGTAAGATCCTCTCCAAAGGTTTCGTGCCTCTTTCTTCTTTATTTAAATCATTGATTTTATTCTATGGAGACTAGAATTCATCGTCGTATTGATCCTGAAATAATCATTGGTCATGGTAAAAATTATTATTGGGGGTTGTCCCAACCACTCTTTCACTACGCCCAGAAACTTCAATTAGGTTAGAGTTTTATTATGGGTGAGTCCTTATGATATTCCATATCTTGTGTTTTCCCCTTTTTCCTAGAGTTGGGTGGTCTAATGATTTTTCCCATTATTGTGAACTAACCCACAGATTTAGGGACTTTATGTTTTTTGGGCATCCTATTATGTATTTCTATACTCACCCCTATACATGCCCATATCCCTCACATTTTTTGTCTATGTAACTAGTGTAATTGTTGGTGGTAAATTTTTGTGTGTGGAGTTATATAGATGAAGATTTTTTGGATCTAGTGGGATTTATATTTGGAAGTACCCGATATAGAGTTGGAATGATGTGGTGATATTCCTCTCCCTAGATACTGAAGGACAACGTGACATCTTAGGGTTTTGGCGACTTTTATTTTTCCTTTATTTTGTTCAAGATTTTATATTTTATTTCCTTGGTATTATTAGTAGATGCATGCATACATATTTTATTCATATTTAGATATGTATCCTCTTTATGGTCGTGACTATTTTTTTGGTGATGTATATCTTCTATGGGATATATAGGATATAACTTCCAATCGTGAGATATTACTTCTTATTACTAGTCACAAGCCCCTGTACTATTGGACACATAATAGGGGTGGAACAAATAGCTCACTACTAGGGAAGGATGGGACATAGTGGGCTAGGTTTTGTCAGATTGGTAATTGAGCTGGTGGTTATAAGGGTGGAGTTATAAGATAAGAGTCTTGTGGTCTTGGTTTGGTACATATGGGAAATAATTTCTTAAATGTTCTTTAGTTAGGTTGAAAGGAAGGGTAACCAAGATAGGGTATGAAAATAGATGAATTCTTATAAAAGGAATCCAATAATCTGGTGACAAATTTAAGTTATTATGGAATTTTTTATATGGGGTAATTAGTAAGTCCATGCATTATATAAAAGTCTATAAATTTCCAGTTTAAATACCTGAAATCCTTTCTAATAGATGTAACTATGTGATAAGGTTATTGATTTACCACCTAGAAATTATTTCACTAGAGGTGTGAGATAGGCCATCTATTAATGATGAGAGAGACAAGACATCTCACAAAAATGTGAACTTTACATGTGAATATCTCTTGATAAACCCCTTGTGAATTTTATGGATATTTGGGCCTGATCCCCACCTAAGAACTATATGGGTACTGGTGTCTGACAGGGTCAATAACCCCCCTAAGAACTATGTAGATACCGGTTCATAGGCCCTCCTAAGATCTATGTGGATAATATGGTGTACCTATGTTAGTTTATAGATAATGTTAGTATTCCCCATGTATACCTAGGAATAATATTATCTATCTCAACCAAAAGTTTTGGTCATTATTATCCTCATTTACTAGGGGTTCTTGATCCTCTATCTATAGTTTAGTTTTTATGATAGTTCTGTATTCCCACCATATATTTGGGGTGTAGGATCATCTATCTATGGAGTCAGTATTCCCCTATCTAAGAACTTAGTTTGGACATGGGATCCTCCTATGGGTTTTACACTCCCTCTATTGGCATGTCTTATAGTGAGTCATGATTCCCCCATTAAAATTTTAGATAGGTTATGTGGGTTGATGAATTTGGTTAGTTGGGATTGTTGGAGTCACATTCTGAATTAATCCTACAGTTGGGATGTGCAGAGAATGACTCTTTCCAATGTTTGGGGTAATATCTTTTTCATTTTACCTAGGTGATTATGATAGTAGGGGTTGGTACACATTTTTGGATAATGTGTACTCAAACACGGAGTGGATCCTTATGCTATATAGGTTTATGTGATATAGATTCACTCATGGTGTGGTCAATTACTCCCTTAATCGGTTTATAGTTCCGGAGTGAGTGGTGGTTCAATTACAATAGTTTATTGATTGGTTCGGTTTTGACTGATGTATAGTGTTTCATTATGACCATTTGGTTGACAGTAAAGTTCCTTGATGATCCATAGATAGGGGTTAGTATAGATTATCAGTATATATCACGCCTCATATGATGGGTGTGATAATATGGATGGCTAACTTGGGGACCTTTACATGATGGAATGATCCCTATAATTCATGTAAAACATCCTTTTCATGAAGATATTGTCTCACAAGTGGTAGATAGATGATAGATGGTGATATCTAAGATGATTGTATCCCAAAAAGAGCTATGAATGGATTCAATATGGAAGTGATTGATGTGGATGAGGGTTAATATATGACCTTATTTCCATGGTGTCTATGATATTTATCACCATTGTGTTCTTTTTTCTCATGGTTGTGTTGATGAACGAGTGCTATATATCCTAGTGGAGTCTTTAGACTAGCACATTATGAGTACTGTATCTAACTATAGGAGACCCTCCAAAACGTTTCTACCACTGGTTTTAGATGAATTTAGTGGAGATATATTTCATGGGTCCCACTATGGTGGGGTGAGTCACAATAAAGATGTAATTGGCGGTGGATGATTGCCTACATACTGATTTCTGGTTGATGGATATCCTTATGTAGTGTTTTGTGATAGATCAGATTGATCATAGTTCACTTTTAATGGGAAGTATGTCCCATGTGATGGGTAGGTCCAACCAATATAAATATGCAATCAGATCTTTCTCTAGTTTGTGATCTTGGATTCATTCACTATGATTATTTCGTAGGATCAATCCTAAAATTGTATATTTGGGCATTATCTTTTCTCTAGGAGATGTGTTGGTTGAGATTGGGGAGCTGTGTGAGGATCCTTTGGGATTGACAAGATTTTGTATTTTTCAAGAAGATAAACCATTTTTTGAGATATGTTCCTATTTTAATATGGATATAAGACATATCCTTGTGTATAGATATTTTTTATGTCCTTATCATTTTTTTCTTGGCTATGTGATAAGGTGGAGATGTGCTATATAGTGATAGTATAGCTATCAAAATTATATTATTAATTTTTAATCATTCATCTAATCTAGGAAATGACATGGGTGATGTGGTGAGAGATTTAGTGTGAGATCTATTATAGTATGTTGGGTTTTTTAAGATGCATAATGTTCTATAATAAGGTTCTCGCAAACGTTTTAGTTTTGGGTAGATGATGACATTGAAACACAGAATAGATGGACAGGGTCATCTGTGGTGGATGAGAACATGTAGAAGTTCCATGATTCAAGGATTCTATTCTTGTTATTGTTAAAATTGATATGGGTGAAATGAATGATGTTATCCTCATTACCGAAGCTAGATAATTATAGTGTGTGTGATTTTATGCTATTAATGAGGAGTGCCAGAAATCCCTTATAGGGAAGAATTCCATTGTTGTGGAGATCCCTGATGGAAAAAACTTATGAGGGTATATATTCTTAGTATGATAGTCTTCAGGGTCCCAAATTTCTATGGTGGGGAGAATGGTTCCCTCCTGGTAATTTCCTTGGTAGACAGACCATATCCATGTGATATTGATGGTTTATCGAAACACTTTGTACTGGACATGATAAATATCTACCTATTAAAGGATAAGGCTTTGGGTGGAAATACTTGATGGGAATCATGAAGGTTGAGTCGTGTTAGTGTTTGTATCTTCACTAATGATGGGTTGCAGCTATTGGTATTCATGGAAGAATGATAATCTTGAATGCATCATCCATGATTCGAGTGATTCCAAGAGGACATGTCCATGAGTGGGTTGTATTTTGATACTTTTTGGGTTTATGTTCCCTTAGAAACTATAGGATCCATTGTGTGTGTGTTGTATTCTTATATGATGGTGGATTGTTGGATTCTCGAAGAGATTCATATGTTGTTTAATTTTCGAGGATTAAAAGACTCAAAGGTGGGGTTGATGAAGTGACCCAAGTTTTCTTGTTAGGAATACTTGGATAATTTTTGAGTTATGAAGCCCCAAGCCTCTAAGAAGGTTAATATTAAACTTTACCTAAGAAAATGACTTCATAAATATTTAATATTAGTCCCATTATTCTAGGTACATGACATTTATCCTTGGGATGGAATTTTGTGAAATTCTACGATGGAATTATTTTTTGGGAAATTTAGTATTTATTAAATAAATATTATTTATTCATATGTGTTTTAATGTAAGTATATCCAAAATAGGACTTAATATAGAAATTTTCACATCATTTCTGAGTCAATATTCGGTGGTTTTGTCTGAGAGAGGTAAATACATTATTATTTGGTTGGTCCCTGGTTAGGCCTTTAAATGGGTATTTATTTTAATTTGACTTTTTTCTTTTATTTTCCCCTAAACCTATCCTCACCTCATTTTTACTAGATGGAGAGAAGGATCTCCCCTTATTGACACCAATATAATCGATAGTAGAATGAAGGATACGGTGGATGATCTTTGTTTGAGGTGGCCAATCTAAGCTAGATCGTGTCATTGCAACCATGTTGCATTGATCGTCAGCTTATAACCTTGAATCTTTGATGATTATCTTTGAGATAGGGCTTGTTATTTTGATTTCTCTCTTGCATTTTTTTCTAGTAATTTTCCTTTATTTTTTGAGGGTTTTGAATTTTATGGACGTCTCAAGGATTGTAAGGGGTTTATTTGTGGTGGAAGAGGTTAATTGAGATGGTTTGTAGGGGTTCTGCATCTAGAATTTCTAATCACATAACCTGTATTACTAGAACACAATCCATGTATACCTTTAGCATGATGTGGTTGAAGTGGGTGACTACCCGATGTGTTGTCCATATGTATATGACATAGATAGCCACTGGGTTTATAACTTGGGGTGTGTCCAAGTACATGGCCAGACCCAACTAAATAGTAATTGTTTATTATCATATCATGTATACATTGAGTTATACATGATTTACACTTATTATAATAGTGGTGATATTTTTGCAACCATTATTTACATAGTAATGTCTATAGATTATTTTTTATATCAAAATTTTATATCAATTTCTTAGCTATAATTAAAACCTAGAGATACTATGACAGTAATCATAAAAAAATGTCTTATGGTCTACATAAACCATTCAAACTAGATATAGATGATGTTTTACTATCAAGTGTCGAGGGCTTATAAGCATTGAGACTTATTCTTATAAAGTTCGCACTTGGTGGCCTCAAGTAGATGATATCATAGGGATTGGCCCACCAATAGAAATACCACATGTTTTAGGTGTCATTGGTAGTTCCTATATGTAACATGTGTAATGGTCTCCGGGATTGAGATTATTATCGATTCATACTATTTGATCACATACTTTTATATAAGGAGAAAACAATGAAACCAAATTCGTAGTAAGGTAGCTTGTGTTGTGTGCATTCTTGGTGGTGTGATGTTGATTTAAAAATCAATAAATATTTATTCTATTTTGATGGAAAGATATATCTTTGGACTACTTGATTGGGATGGTAGTACCTTCACTAAATCCTTGTCCATGGTAAAAGAAGGTAGGTTCATCTAGTAAGGTTAACAAATAATAAAGTAATAATATATTATAATACAAAATGCTCATCCAACATTATGATATATCAAAAGATAAAGAGATTATATTACATGGTGTGTGGTCATAGGAAGGTTATCTTTGTTATAACTACCCTTTACCTCTTTAGGGGTCTTGATGGGTTTCTAGACTTTGCCCCTAGTATTTGAATTGAATTCACATCTATTGAGATATGACCCTATAAGGTCACACACTAAGAATGTTCAAAAGTTTTTCATATTATGATAAATAGGAGTCAACACATGGGGGCCCTACAATTGGGGTCAGAGATATATATAAAGATATATGATCACTAAGGAACAAATCAATTAATTATTATTCAAGTATAGAATAATTGGATTTGAATTTATTTATTAAATGTATTTAAAATTATTAAAGTAAATATAAGGGAAAATATTACATGAATGGGTATTATTTTAATATTCAAGGACTTTTTTACATATTTTTGGGCATGACGAGTCGATTTAAAGTCTAACTTTTTCATGTAATATATTTTAATATATTAAAAGAATGTGATAAAAATATAAATGATATTTACGGCTCAGTAATTGAGTCATAATATGTCTTTAAAAAAATATATAGTGGGTAATAAATTTTAGGGGGTCAGGGAGCCTTTTCTGGGTAATTTTATTTTCTCACAATATAAGTAAGGAGAGACTCCCAACTGAATAATTATTCATCATGTGATGGGTGAGAGCCTCTCAATTCTAACCTATTTCCTAGAGAGAGAATTAGATTATATGATATCTTGACTGAAGTTCTTCTACATGGACAAATGGGTCACTGCTATAAAGATCATTGCGACATCACATGTGTTTTTGGATCTCTGTGCCAGCACTTGGAATTTGATGATTGACCCTCCCATAGACTTTTGAAATGTGAGTAGATGATCTAGAGGGGTTTGATTTTGGATACTTCGTTAAATGATCACTGGAAATGATTAGATATTGAGCATGAATTCATATCGGATGATGCAATTCTTGTTTTAATTTTTGTGCATAACGTTCATCATTTGGGTTCCCCAGGTCTTTACTGTGGCAACACTTTTCTAGTGATGATATAGTTATGTCGATCTCTGATGAATGTTTTTAAATCTATGACCCATATATTTTAGTTTCATTCCAAAACATTCAATTGGTATTAGATGGATCTCATGATGGTTTATAAAAAATAAAAATTAAATTTACATTATATTTATGTAGAGTGTTGAAACGGTCTCATCACCGCATACGACGATTCAATATGACTTAGAATTTCTTAGTTTCCACCAAAAAAGTTATTCTTATGTATTAAATTCCATGTTAGAGGTAATATTTTTAAGAACTTGTTTTTATATATGTTAACTTATTCTTGAATGCAGAAGGAAATGATGTTTTTTTATCAACCCGAACATCGATGGAATTCCGGTGACCAAGATAGACATTTTTTGACTGGTGAAAATAACATTTTTTTTGGAAATAACATTATTTTATAAATAATGTCTTCTAAAGCCTAGTTTTTGGGCATAAAAAATACGGTATAAAAAATCGGGTTGAATAAATTGACTAACAAGTGTGAAGACCAAAAAGGAGATTTAAAAATGGGGGCTATTTTCATAGCCAATGGAAAATTTTGAAACAACTGGGAGGCATTGATTAGGGAAAACGAGGCATTAAACAATTGAATTAGCTCCTCCCACCACTATGAATAGGTCTGGCCACCATCCTAGAAACATTCCACTTGAGATCCATTGTGATACCCTCCTCCACCATTCGACTGCTGCACCCACTTTCCAGAACACCTCTCTCCCATCACCGAAAGTAGTTCCACCCACCACCTTGCACAGGTTCGACATCCCTCGATAGACTTGTTTCTTATTCATGAGATTTTTCATGGTTGGCCACTCACGGATACCTCCTGTGATTTTAATTCTTTCTATCGAACAAGAACTAGTCCATACAGGTCCAACCCCATCCGAAATAGACTGGGACTAGTTCTTCCTGACCTTCCAAGACCTATCGGACCCCAAAAATATTAATATATTCAAAAATGAAGTTTAATTTTTTTGGATTAAAAATTATAATAATTAAATTATTTAAAAATTAATTTAATTTTGAATTAAAATTAAACTAATTGATTAATTTTATTTTTGAATAAAAAATAAAATTATTATTGAGACAAAACCATATAAATTCTTGAATTAAAATAATATTGAGTTATTTTAATTCATTAATCTCGCCATAGAAAATAATTTATTGCATGTTTAATTTTTTAATGCATTTAATTTATATATTGGAGTTAATATGTAGTGATTGTTCATGTTCTTTAGACCAACCAACTAATGTCTAGTTTCTATATATATATTTACATTAATTATTTCAATTCATGATTTGTAATAAATTATAAAACAATTACAATATGTATGTATTCTTTTGTGTCGTTATATGTATAAGGGTATATACACCCAGTTAAAATTTATATTTATATTCTGAATTCCTGAGATCCACTCACCTATATGTGAGTATTGCTGTATAATGATTAGGATGAAAAACGACATAGTTCATGTAGAGATTTTGTGATTCACCATAAAGGATTTTGATCCATTGGATGAGTGAGAATTGCATCTTGAGTCACATGCAAGGTGACTCAAGGAGTTACCCCTATAGTCTTAGTTGACCCATTATTCACTTAGTGGATTAATCATTAGTATCAACTCATGATCACATCATTTCATTTTATTTATTCACAGTTTATTATTTTATGTATGTGTGATTGTTACATTTGATCACATAAAATAATAACCAAGAATGCACAGATAAAATGTACATGTCATGAGATGAATGATTTCTTTGTACTACATAGTCAAGTAGTGATTAAGATCACATAGTACATATATATTAGATTGAAAATCACTTCATTCATGGAGAAATAATAAAAAATACTCAAAGGACTATTAATTATTAACGCCTTATGTCATTCAAATTTAAACACAACCAAGTGTACATATAGTTGGTTAGCTGTAGTTGAGGTTGTCTCATACTACTGGAATGTTTTTATGAGAATGATGGGTTGAATTAACTAAATATTATAGAATGAAGAAGATAAATATATCTTGTTTTATATTTAGTATAAAAGAAATAAGTAAATATATTTCATGACTTTAGAAGCTGTGTTTTCACTCAACAGATCATGGAGTCATGAGTTATTACGGTTGAACAGTTAGATGCCTAATTAGAAACTCTTCAATTAGTGGTGTAGCTAAAGTTTGAAATATTATGAGTGGTTTTGGGGATCATTTCTCCTAGAATACTAAATAAATTGATTATTTAATATATAGTAGTGCGGGATACTAGGGTTTGATAAAATAATGAGAGACATTTAATAATTTAATTTATCAGTAATATAAAAATTTGTAATCAAGATAAAAGTAAAAATATGAACATTTTTTTGTAGAAAATAGTATGTAACTCTACATATACACTATGATTAATATTTCATATAGAACATGTCCTTACTGGTATAAGTTTGCAAGGACTATTACAAGCACTTGCATAAGGTACTTTGATATAGGAAATTTAGGGTTCTGAAGTCCAAAATACATATTGATCTATATCAAGAACCGAGGGTGTAAAATATTCTTATAGGTGACTCACATATATTACATTTTATGTTTACATCATAATGATATCACCAATTTCAATGGATTTTTTGATACATCATTAATACATGGATGATATCACATGTAGTCTCATCTCCAAGATGTTTTCAAGGATAAAGTGAAGTGAAATATGAAAGGTTAATGATTACATTGGATATATATAAATTGAATGAAGGATCACAATTTTTCAATACATCCCTTAATCACCCATTTACACAAATTTATTTAATATTAAAAAATAAAAATTTGGATAAAAGCACTTCATTACCGTTTGGGTCAGGTTTTCAAAGTTTATAAGAACTTAATGAAATATTAATCTTTATTTATTATAGTGAAAAAGTTGAAAGACAAGGTGAAAAGGCCAATTAAAAGTGTGATTGCAAAAGAAACTTCCCAAAAAACTTCAAATAAAAGAGGAAAAATCATTATTACAGAGGTTATTTTCTTCGTATGTCAAGAAATAAGTCTATGGATGTTTAAATGAAATGAACAGAATTGAAGAAGCAGGTGGCCTCTTCTACTTCAGTAATATTCATATATTGTTTATAATATTTTTTACATACTTGTTTGGTGTTAAAATACAATATTACTATTACATATTTGTATTTAAATAAAATAACCAAGTAAGATAATTAGTTTTATAGGATGTACGGTGAATTCTACAAGAAACATGGAAAGGGTGATTCCCGAGTCAGTGGTGAGAAGAACACAACATCTAATTTCCATGTAAATGGTTATTGTAGAACTTTTATTAAGTATAAAAAATTATTTATCTAATGTATCCATTGGAAACAAGGAGACATTATTCATTTTTTTGGAAGAATTTTTTTATAGTGTCTTACACTCAAATAAAGGTTTAATAATTCTTGAATTATTCGAAATGCCTAATGAATATAAAATGTAAGACTCTAATACCCAGTTTTGGAAAAGTAATACTTTATCTAGAAAAACTAATAAATGTTTTAAAGGATATACCTAATATGGTAATTATACTCTTTAAAGTTAAAGACCTTGGGTATTATTGACACTTTCACTTGTTTAGTTTTGGAATATGAAACCTTTTATGATAAAGGTTGGCCATAAATATTTTAGAATTAGTTCATCTAGAGAGCATAAACTATTTTGAGGTTATGATCGTGGTATATATACTTCATAATATTCATTTTACTGTAGTTTATGGAATGAGAAATTGAAGTATGGTATATGCATGGTCATAATATATGAGTATCATTAGAACCATGTTCTGGCGAAAATATTAACCAAGGACTCATCGAAGATTATAATGTATCATGTATTAATTCCTAAATTCACATTACCTTATAACCATTTATGATGTTAAGGAGGATCTATGATGATTTTTAATGCAAACATTGATCATTAAAATATATCATGGAGTAATTCACGAATTAAAATTCCCTTTTACATAGAGTTATGATGTATTTAAAAGGAGTATAAATGTTGGAAATTATATGCATAACCGATACATCAATTTTTTTCAAGACATTCTATAAAAATAATGGTGTAATCCTATAAACATATTCCAACTATAAATAAAAATGGATATCATTTGATTTATAGTGATATATAAATTCATTATATCATAAGAATATGTGTTTGATTCAAAGTGTTTGTTAAGTATATAAATAAATATGCATTAAGAAAAACACAATGTGCATCTATAGAAATTATCCTAAAAGGTTTATAAGGATATTACTTAGAACCCTAATTTATAGAAAACATATTAAAAGTAATAGACTATATTTCTATAATATGTTGTACATGTACTTTTGAGATAGCAAGAGAAAGATTGAATTGCATTTAGTCAATGTCGAGGATGCACAAATAGTTGGAATATGAAAAAGTTCCATAAAAACTTGTGGGAAATATTATTCTAGTGACACACACTATTTAAGAAGAATAAAACCACGGTAAACTTTTTATATTCATTGTAGCTAGTGATACTTTATTCATTAAAAGTAATGAATCCTACACACAAGAAGTAAATGGAAACAAACTATGATTAACAAGATCAATTCAAATTAAATAATTATTTCCATGTATTGAAGTATAGGGGATTATTATTTTTAATACATTGATGGGTATTTAAGTGAGATTATACTTGGGTGGAACAACCATGGTACCAATAAGGATTAATTGGTAACACCAAGTTGTTATGGCTAGATCTATTAGAAATTTACTTGGCATAGAAACTTTTAATGATCAATATAATGGGAATTGTATCTCAAGACCTCTAATAATGAAAGGAGTCTATAAGACACAACTGGGAAGGGTTGGTGAAAACATGGAATGGTGATAAAGGGTGAAATTTACTAAAATATAGTTATAGATTTAAGTAATCAACTAGATCATAGAATATTCATTTGTAATTAATTTTTTCAATGTGTATATAAGAGGATAGTGGGAGAATTATAGTTTTCATGAAAAATATGTTTGATAACATATGGAAAAAATCTATTAGTATTATAATTATGTAAGATCATAATGAATGTAACTATCCTGGGATTGATTTAATGTAACAACCTACATTCTAGGGAAAATATCTAATGAGGTAGATATTATGGTTTTTTATACCTAGTCTATCGTATACATACAAAAAAGGTATTGAAAAAAAAAATAAAAGTTGAGATAATTTGAGAGAGAATTTCTACCAGTTATACATGTAATAAATCTCTCTAAGAAGACATGAATGGTGAATAGGAAGAGAGTAATATGGTGAGTTAAATTCCACATGCTTCTATGAGGGATGAATCATATTTTTCATTATATGTAATACATATGATATTTCCAAAATAAACTTTGTGGTAGGAAAATACTAGTTATTTCCATGAGAACAACATGAGAAGTAGTTAGAACTATCCAATTATACTTGACAAAGTACAGGGGACATGTTCCTCATAATTAGAGAGGAAGGGGATATTATTTGAAGGGGTAACAAACAAGTATTTATATAGGTCAATATGACCTAATATCATTGTTAGACTAAGGCAACGAGTAGGTGAAGCTCATTCAATCTAGTGATATCCATATTTATAAACATTGAGTGTGTTGCAGATTTTGATGCAGTAGAATAAGTAGTATAAAATACAAAATGATTAGTTCCATTTCATGGAATCACACCTTGTACGTAAATTTTATCATATTATGATAATTGTATTACTATTACAAGCCAATATGTCAATATGACAGTGGAAAAAATGGTATATACTCAAGGTTTACATCTCTTGAGCAGTCTTACTTATGAAGGTGAGGTAAGAAATAGTATAATAACCACACAATAGAGATGTGTCTATCCCATGACAAAAGCCCCAACTCAGTAGAAACATGATCTTATCGTACGAGAGATAACAAAGTTCATTAGTAAGTTGGCTCTCATAAAAGTGGTAGTGCTGAAATATTGGGTTCCCTAGACCTAACTAAAAAGTGATTTTCAATTACCATATCAGCATACAATTGGTTATGAAGGATTTATGCTTACCATAAGAGTGTTGATATTTCTACATACACAAGATACATGGTAATTCTTATAGATTATTTGTTTTATCAAAAGGGTATAACAGTTACCATGTTATAATGAGATCCTTGAGATACTATAAAATTAGTATCTATTAATTTCAAATATTCTCGATACATCATTTTGACTAGTAACAAATGTTGTATTACTATCAGGTGTGCTGTAATAGTGGGTTCTCCAGAACTAAATATGCAGTACTTTGGATTACCATACCATGTGTACAATTAAATATATATGATGTAAACTTTCCATTATATTTTATATATTTCTATGTCCATAATTAAATAATAATTTACATAGATTAATTGTCATATCAAAAGGTTATAGTAGCTCCCATGCTATAATGAGAACATCAAGATACATTGACATTAATCTTAAAAAAAGTTCATATGGTCGAGATACATCTTACTTACTAGACACAATAAATGTTTTACTATTAGGTGCTAGGGGATCATAATAATTGAGGATTCTTCTCATTTAGTTCGCACTTGGTGATCTCTAGTAGAAAGACCATGATGAAAGACCTACCAATCGAAACACTACATGTTTTGGGTGTCACTAGATGTTCCTATCTACTAACATGTGTAATGGTCTTCTGACGTGAGAACATTACCAATATGGGTCATTTGATTTCATACTTTTATGCATGGAAAAAACCATGATAATGAAATCGTGGTGAGGTATCGTGTTTTGGGTGTGTCATTATTGCTATGAGATTGGTTGAATTGTCAAGAAATGAGTTTTCGCTTCCATGTTATGGAAGTAGTATAGCTTAAGCCATGTTGATTATGATGGCAGTACCATTATAAGTCTATGACCATGGAAGTCAAGAGTAAATCCATCCAGTTAAATCAAAATACAATAAATAAAGGAAGGATGATGACATGAGTGTGCAACCTAATTTATGAGATATTTTAGAAAAAGAGATTATATTTTTTAATGGGAACAAATGAAATAAATATTGAATTAAAATAAATGTAAATTTTAATTCAATAATATTTACTTGGAGAATAATATTTAATGAAAAATTACTTTTATTTATATATTTAATTTAAAATAATTGATTTTAATGTGTATTAGACTGATCATGAGATTTAAATTATCAAATTTATGTATGGTTATTGTTTTATTTATTTAATATATTATTCTAGTGGTTTGTAAAAAGTAGAATAATATATGGGGATCTATGTATCGTCTATGTATTATTATACGTATAAAGGTATGCGTGTCCAATTCTTTGAGTTTTATTTTATACTCTTGAGACCCCCTTTAATGCATGCAGTTATTATTGTATAATGACAAGATGAGTGTGTGACACAATTGACACTAAGTTATTGTGACACACCAGATTAGAGTTTGATGCATTTTTTGTTGATTATTACAATTCGAGATGGAAGCGACATGAGTCAGAGTAATACCCCTTGGGTGTAGGTTGATCTATTATTAACTCAATGGATCAACCATTAGTATCATCTCACGATCACATTTTCATTTTATATTTAATGGATTATTATTTTTTGAATTTTTTGTTTACACATGACCACATAAAATGATAAACAAGCATGCACATAGAAAATTAACATGTAAGACAATGAATATTTTCTATATATTTCATGTTTAGTTATAATGGAGATCACATAGGTTATTCTTCTCAGATAGAAAATTATTTCATTAATAACTTAAAAAATAATAAAACCCTCAAAGAAATATTAAGTCATAATCACCTTCCATCATTTTTATTTGGAAAAAACCAAGTGTTTGAGGTTCTTGTACAACCATATCTGTGGGTTCCTATTACTGTTGAAGAGTTATTATGAGAGTGGTGGGTTTAATTTACTAAATTGGTAGTAAGGATTAGACATATCTAACATTCTATCATTTTATATGCAAGTGTTGAGTAAATCATGTTTTGATTTTATAAGATGGGACTTCCCTCAAAAGATAAAAGAACCACATATTAATGCAGTTAGTTAGTCAAACATCTAACTTGATCCCTCTAAGTAGTGGAGTATCCATATCATGTAGACTATGAGGATAGGCTTGGGTATACTTGCCACTAGAATACTCATGAAACAATTTATTTTGTTTCTAGAGTATAGGGTTCATAGAATTCGAAAAATTAGTGGGATAAATTTATTAATTTAATTAATTAATCAAAATGTTTAAATTGATAATCAAGAGAAAAAGTAATAATATGATAGAATTTTTTTTTTGCATAAAATGGAATCTTATAAAAAATAAATACTTTGATAATTAGTGGATAAAGTAAATTTCAACACTGGAATGGGTTTCCAAGGGTAGTATAGGCGCTTGCTCAGAGTACTACGATGAAAAAATAATCAAGGTGATAGTGTTCCCAATACCTATTAAGCTACCTCAAGAAGCGAGGGTGGGAAATATTCTTACATGAGACTCATTTGTTAAGCATATTATGATTATGTAATTATGATATCATCAAATTCCTATGCTAGTTGTGGTCACTACATTAGGACGTGGATGATATAACATGCAGTCTTATCTTCAAGTAGTTAACTAAGAGAAAGTGAGGCAAGATATGAATGGGAAATGATTACACTAGTTTGGAGTAAATTGTAAGAAGGATTATGATCTTTTTATACATCCTATTGTAATATTATTTTCACCCATCTATATCATTTTGATTAAGATAAAAAATGATTAGTGTGAATAAAACACTTAACTAACTATTTTGGTAAGGTTCACTAAGTATATAATAATATAAAATATAGATTAATATTTAATTCTTATGCAAAAAAAAAATACAGACAAGGAGAAAAGGCTAATGGAATATAACACCAATAGAACATTCACAACATACTTCAATGAAACAGGTATTAACATGAGGTTATTTTCATTTCATATCATGAAATAAATTTATGGAAGTTTAATTACAATAGTTTGAATTAAAGAGAAAGTTATCGCTTCTTCGATAAGTATATTCATCAATATGAAATCTGTTTTTTCCATACTTCATGGGTATTAATTAAAATATTCCTTTTAGATATATGTATTTATATACAGTAACCAAGTATCAATAGAAATGTTAGTCGAAGTAATTTGTATTCTCTAAGAGGATGAAAAAGGGTGGTTCCTAAGTTAGAGGTGAGATGTACATGACTTCAAAATTTCCAAGTTAATGATTCTTGTAAAACTATTATAAAGTATAACAAAAAATTATCTCACGTGACCATTGGAAACAAGGATTAATTATTCCAATTATCAGAATGAATGTTATTTTTTGTGGTGAATACTAAACCAATAGTTCAGTAATACATGCATCATAGGCAATAAGCAATGAAAATAAATGTATGAATTATTTACCCAATTATGGAAAAATAAATCTTAGTTAAGAAAAACTAAAGTTGTTATCTAAAATATACATAATAAGGTATTTAAAATCAGCTGAGATAAACTGTTTAGGTATTATTGATGTATATACCTAGTTTTAGATAAAGAAACTTTTAGAGATAACTATATGTCACAATTCTTTCAGAATTATTTTAGTAAGAGAGCATGAACTATTCCAAGAGTAAGCTAGAGGTATATATACTTTATAATATTCCTTCAAGTAATTAAGTAATGGTTATGTGATGTATTGTATATGAATGGTCAAAAGATATAAGTTTTTTTGGATGACATGCTGAAGAATATCTTGAACAAGCAATTTCTAATAAATAAAATGTAGCATGGAGTAATTCCTAAATGAACATTACCTTATCAACATCATGACATTGATGTTAAGGAGGAGTATAGATTATAATGTATAACATGATAATATTGATAAAAAACATGTAGTGAGGTGCAATTTGTAAATGCATATTTTATACATCAGAGTCTTTATGTAAAGAGTATCAATGTTGGAACTTATAGAAAACTTCATTTTATTTCATAACATGCTCCACAAATGACAACCTTATCCCATTAACATATGGAAACTACAATGAAAAATTGAAATCATATAAGTCAATGTATGATAGTAATCCATTATGTCGTAATGATATGAGTTTGGATAAAAAGATTTTGATTAGAGGTTGCACATATCTATTAGAGACAGCGGGATCCAGATTGACTTGGATTTGGTCAATGCTACAGATTCACAAATAGTCGACATAGGAACAAGTTCCACAAGCCATATGGAATAGGAATGTTCTAGAGACACATAATTTATAGGAAGCTTAAAACCATTGTGATGCTTCTACATATACCATGGTCGGTGATCCATTATTCTTTGCGAAGAATAATTCCAACAAGTAAGAAGTATATGGAAATATGCTATGATTAATGAGGCCAATTAAAATTAAATAATGGATTCCATTTACCAATGTGAAAATGGATTTATAATTTTTAATAAAGTGGTAGGTATTTAAATAATATAATATATGGATGGTACATGTGGATTACTATTATGTATGGGTTAATTATACCATGTTTGTATGACTAAATCCATTATAATTTTACTTGTCATAGATAATATCTATGACCATTTTATTAATCGTTGGACGTGATGACCACTATGCATGGAAGGTGTCTATATGATGCAACCAGAAAGGAATGGTCATGTCACTGAATGCTAATAATGGTTGCAAGTTACTAAAATATAGTTTAGAATTGATGTAATTAACTGGATCATATAATATTCATTTGGAATGAATCATTTCCATGCGCATAATAAGGGTTAGTGGGAGCACCATTGTTTTAAAAGTGAATTATGTTCAACAAGATATGGAAAAAATCTATTGGCCTTTTATTTAAGACCAAGATGAACAAAATTTTCCATTTATTGACCTAAAGTAACTACCTAAATTATAGGGAGCAGGATCTACTGAGGTAGATCAAATGGTTTCTTGGACATATTCAATCAAGCATATAGTGACATGGTATTCAAAAATACATGTTGGAACAATACAATAACTAATTGTTGCCAGTGTCACCTGGAATAATCTCTCTAGTTGACATGTCTGGGACATAGGAAGATAATAACATGGTGAGTTAAAATCCATATGCTAATCTGATGGATTAATCATGAATTCCATGATATGTTCAAAATTGATATTTCCAAGATAAACTTATATTAGGAAAATATCAGTTATATCTACGAGAACTACAATTGAAGTTGTGAAAGCTATTTTATTGTACTTAGACAAGTATGAAGTATATATAACTGGTAATTAGAGAAGAAATGATACTAGTTTCTAGGGGATGCAAACTAGTATTCCTTAGATCCATGTGTTCTAATAACACAGTAAGGCTAAGGTGTTGAGAGAGACAAGATCATTAAATCTAGCGGTATCCATACCTATAAATACCGAGTACGTTGAATCTTATGAGGTAGCTAAGAAGTCGTTATTATATATTCAATTATTTTTTCCATTTCATGAAATTTCACTTATTAAGTGAAGTGTTATCATAATGTAAATTATGATATACATATTATACAAGATGTCAAATTATGATAATAGAAAAAAGGGATATACTCAGGGATACCATCTCTTGAGAAGTTTTACTCAAATATATTAGGTTTCATATAGGATAATAACCACATGGAATAATTATTGAAATCCCAAAAACTAAATCCATGAATTAGTAGAAGCATGATATTAATCATGTGAGAGCTAATAAGTATAGTTATAAAGTTGGATCAAGTACAAGTGGGAGTGTTGTAGTAGTGGGTTCCCTAGACCCAACTATGATGTACTTTTGATTACCATATCTTGTGTACAATTAGATATATATGATGTAAACATACCATTATAGCATAGATATTTCTACGTCAACTATTAAATAGTAATTTTGATATATTAATTGTCATATCAAAAGGTTATAGAAGATCCCAAGCTATAATCAGAACCTTGAGATACTATAACATTAATCTTAAACAAAGGTCCAATGGTCTTGATACATCTTACTGACTAGAAACAGTAGTTATTTGACTATTAGGTGTTAGGGTCAAAAATCATTGAGACTTATTCTCATGAAGTTCATACGTGGTGATCTCTAGTAGTGAGATTATGAGGACATGGCCACCAATATGAACACCACATGTTTTGGGTGTCATTTGATGTTCTTATCTATGGACTTGTGTAATGATCTCTTGACATGATATCATTACCAATTTGTGTAATTTTATCTCTATCTTTGATCAAGAAAAAACCATGACAACGAAATCTTGGTATGGTAGCTTGTGTAGGGTGCATCATTAGTGGTATGACATTGGTTGAATGGACAAGAAATTATTTTTTCACTTCCAAATTAATGAACTAATATATCTCAGGCCATGTTGATCAAGATGGTAGTACATTTATAGGACCATGAACATGTTAATCAAGGGTAAATATTTCAAGTTAGATAAAATACAATAAATCATGAAATGATAAAGAAATAGGTGTGTTCCATACTTTATGAGTTATTAAAGGAAAATAGATTATATTACACAGTTCATGTTTTTAGGCTAGTAGTCATTACTATGACTATCCCGATCTCTCTAGGGTCTATGATGGATTATTAGATCCCATTCATGGTCAGTGAATATAATTCACTACTATCGAGACAAGGACCTATAGGGTCACACACAATAGCATATTCTAGAATATACCATATTCAGATGAATATGTAAATAGAAAATGGTGGGACCCACCATTGGGGTCCAAGTTTTATATAAGGAACTATTATCATCAAATGAATAAATAAATTCATATTATTTAAGTTAAGAATAATGGTAATTGAATTTATTTATGAAATATATTTGTTGGTTTCAAAGTAAATACATGAAAATATTATTTGAATGAATATTAGTTTAAAATATTAAAGGGTCATTTAATATTTATGGGAACAAAGAGTCGAGTTAATGGGTTGAGTATTATCACATAATATATTTATTATATTACAAGAATGTGATAATAATAAACATGGTATTTAAGACATAGTATAGTGGTCATAATATACTGTTTATTAAGTGAAAAATCAATATTTCGGTATCAAGGGTTTGTTCTGGATATTTATTGTTTCACTATATATTGAAGAAGAGAGACATTATACATGTAAAATTCAGAACCACCCTCTCTTTTATTCTCTATCATACATTCTATAGTTAGAGGATATGGATCCAGGAGCTCAGATTGAGCTATCTCACATGTATCGCAAGCAAGGCTATACAGTGATCATCAAATCATTGATGGAGTTGTCAGATCTCAATGATAGCACCCGGATTTCAATGGTCAACACTTCAAAAATTTCATAAAGCACATTTGGATGATCTAGAGGAATTAATGTTTATATTATTAGAGTAGTGATCATCAATGATGATAAGACATAGATCACAACTTGAGATCTGAATAGGTATTTTATGGTTTTAATCTTGTGCTTAAAATTCCTCACATGGGGATCCTCAGGTGGTTATCAGGCACCATTTCTCCGCCACCTATGAGTTCATTTTGATCATTGGTGCAAAATTTTAAAATCAAATTTTGGGCTTCCACTGTGTGCCTGATACCTTCACGGTTCTAGGGGATCATAATCCTTAAGACTTAATCTTATGAATTTTACCCTTGGCAATCATGAGTAGATGAGATCATGAGGAATAACCAACCAATAAGAAAATCACATGTTTTTCGTGTCATTGGTAGTTCATATCTGCAAACATGTGTAATGGTATCTTGGATTGATATTGTTATTAGTGTATATTATTTTATCATTTGATTTGATGCAAGAAAAAAACTATGGAATTGAAGTCGTAGTGAGGAAAATTCTATTGGGAGTGTTATTGGTGCTATGACAATGATTGAATAATCCAGAAATAATTTTTCAATTATAATAGGAATAGATATCAAGGTATTAATTGATCAGGATACTATTACCTTTACAAAATCCATGTCCATTATATAAAAAGGTTAAGTCATTCTAATAAGGTAAAAAAATAATAATGTAAGAAAAGATGATGAAACAGAGTTTGCATCTTGATGTATTAGATATCATGAGATAAATAAATTATATTACACAGTGATTGTTCACATGAAATGTTTTCATTAATATGACTACTCATTATCTCATTAAAGACCTTGATCTTGATATGTGAATAGTATTCACTACAAATGAGGTAAGGTCTTAAAGGTTCACCCACTAATCTTATTCAAAATTTTGTCCTATTTTTAGAAATATGTGTTTAAGACATGATGGAACCCACCATTGGGGTTTCAGGGTATTTCCAAGGATATACAATCACCAAGGAATAAATTTATTAATTAATATTCGAGTATACAAAAATTTGACTTGAATTAATTTATTAAATGTATTTACAAGTATTAATGTAAATAAATGGAAAACTTTTATGTGAATAGACATTATTTTAATATTCAATGATTCATCTAATATTTATAGGAACAATGAGTTGAGTTAAATTATCCCTTTTATCACATAATATATTTTACTATTTTAAAATTTTGTGATAAAATCATATATAATATTTATTGCTCAGTAAGAGAGTCATAAGATGACTTTTATAACTTACATAGTGTGTAATAAATGTTATAGGGTAGGGGATCCTTTATTGGTAAATTTTATTATATCTCTGTATAAGTGAGAGGAGGCACCCATGGGAATCAATATTCATTACATGATGGGTGAGAGGCTTTCTCTACTCTCCCATTTCCCAGAGAGAGAAGCATAGGATTCATGATCCCAATCAAAGATCTGGTTCATGGATCGATGGATCATCATTGTGATGATCTTTAGGACATCAAAGGCATTATTGAATCTCTATGATTTCATCATAAATTCAATGATCGATGATCTTGCAGAAATTTGAAGCATGTGTGGAAAATATTTAGGGGTTCTATTTAAGATCAGTCATGAACAAATCACCGACGATGAGAAGATTTTGAGTACTGCTTCAGATCGAACAAGTTAATTATTATATTAATTTTTGTTCTTAGAATTCATCATGTTGGATCCTAGGTCCCTTATCAAGGTTATGATTTATTAGAGGTTAAGTGGTTATGCCAATCGGTAGAGAAAAAATTATATTTCCCTGACCCATCTTCTTCCACTGCGCCACCCGTTAACTTCATAGGTTTAGTAACTTTGGAAAATTGGACACATAACTAACTTGTTCATAAGATTTATACATCATCTCCCATTAATTTATTTATAACTTTAAACCTTCTCATACATATAATACTTAAAATATTTTTTCATAACTTAGGGAAAAGGAAATATAATAAAGTGTGAGATCATATGCCCAACAAGGGTAAACAAGTAAAATTTTAAATATCACATAAGCATAACATGATCATAAGGGTATGATAACATGATATTAAAATTTGATAACTATAACATACATATCATAGATCATAATCATGGGTCATGGAATAAATCATGGGGTTTATAAGATATGAATCATAAAAGAATATAATAACATTATACATGAGAGTATAACATTGTCTTAAGACATAGATTTGTGGGATGAACATAAGAATATAAAATTATTTCCATAGAATCCAAGGAAAATTTATAAGAATATCATCGTGGATTTGTTTTACTTACTATTCCATCGTATTAGTCAATGTTCACTTCCAAGAATATCATAGTCAACAAAGTCCTTTACTAAACATGGTTCAGTCCCTATTCGAGTCTTTTTTTAATGAGATTTAAATCGTCACCAAATTAATTAGAGGTCTATATAATTTTAGGCCCACCTATCACATAATTAAAATCATACATATTTATTCCAAATAATTATAAAATATTCATCATTGAATAACTGATTGGAATAAAATTGGTTTTTTAAACATTTCATTATAGCATATCCCATATATAAGAAACAAATTTCATAAATATTTCATTATTTCATCATAACATAACTCATGGAAAAGGAACATGTTTCATAAAAATCTTTTAATAATAATCATAAACCATCAAGAGAATTAATATAGATACTGTCATTGGTACATATCCCCCGTATATCTTAAGTAACATCAAAACATATAATTTTGACTGAAAATTTTCTTTTAAAATATTACTTAGATCCTTTCTTGATGAAATTACCCTTTTCAAATTGAAATAATATATTTAAAATCTAAAATTCCCCCAAATATTTAAAAAAATCTACAAAAAGAAACATGGAATATTTTAAATTAATCTTAAAATCATTGAGTTTTCATTATAGTTGGAAATTCACTTCATTCCATATAAGTTAAAATAAAATATCCCTTTTAAACATTTATAAAAAATTAAAAAAACTCACTTGTTCGAAAAAACAAAAATAATACTCTTTTTAAACCAATTTTTAAAAATTAAATCATGTGTAAAAATGAAATTGAACAACCATAGTATAATATTCAATACAATATTTAATTAATTTTAATAAAACTTGAATATGGAAGAAATGTTTTTTTTCAATTGAAGAGATAAATAAAGTTGGTTTCTGTTAAAAATTTAATTATTAATATTGACTTATTAAAGTGAGAAGAATTAAATGAAACATATAACCAATAGAAATAATTATATTTGAATAAAATTCGTGAGTTTATTGAGAGCTATATCATGAAATTTCATCAGCAGATACATAATCATAAACAATGAGATTGTAACATAAAACCCTTACAATGAGTTCAACATTATTAAAAATCACTTTAAACTCATGTATAATAAAATTAAATGGATTATAATTTTATAATATTTTAATATAAATATTTATTATATCATATATTATCCACTTATAACATTTAAATACCCATTTTTTAATAATTTCTTATTACAATCGTTGTTTTTGAGTGTTAACTGATTCATTTTTCATGAGAATTTTGGTTCGGTAGTTTTTGTTCTTATACTTAGATCATTGTCACATAATATTAAGAATGTTAATAATGATATAAATATTATATATATTTATTATATAAATATTTAGAGTCATATATTAATGCTATAAACATAAAAAATTAGTTACACCTTTCTTGGAGAGGGGAGGCTTTACATATGCATGGGCGCTATTTTTACTTTTCAACGGATGGAATGAAAGAAAGATAAATCATAATTCACATTAATATAATAATTATTATATCATATATATAATATATATTCATTACATATACCATTTTTACCATCCATTTAAATTATAATAAAAAATTCACATCGCTTCGTGGAGGTGGTAGTCGAGAATCATGCACAAGCGAATTTATCACTCTCTAAAATATTGGAAGGTATGAATGCAGTTGTGATATTATAAATGAAAATGAATAATTATTACATAAATATCATATATAAATGTTAAAAAATTCCAAATAACCATCCATTAATGATGGTAATGGAAGATTAATTGCATCGCTACATGGAAGTGGTAATCCACACATACCCACATGCTATACTTTCACTTCCCATTTGATGAAATAAAGGGTTAATAATTGTTATAACATAATAATAATAAAATATAAATATTTTAGAATAATTTATTTATTATTTTATGATGAATATGATATATATAGAAGTGTTAGAGTCATAAATAAATTGAAATTGGTCAGGTAGGATGATTACCACTTCTTCGGTGGACCTCCTTTAAATAATAACTTAAGTACATTTGGAATGGTATTTTAAGAATAAAAGAATATATAATTCATGTGTATAGAAGTTTTCAATTGAATTTGTTAGGGTCTGTTGATTTATATTTCTCGTGATGGTTTAAATAAAAGAGATAAGGGGTTTCCTTTTATAAGGGAGGGAAATAAAACACTTGGAAATAAAAAATTCTCTAGAAAAATGCTTCCAAATGAAAAGAGATTCAAATAAAAAGCATATAAGGTAATAATATTATTAACAAAAAAAATTAAAATAGGTTTTTATTTCATTTTCAAACTTTTCTTTTTTATTGACCCCTTAGTCAACCATTTTGACCATAACCACAATAACAACTATTCCAATCTTAAACGGTTATAATTTTATTTATAATGTAACAAATAGCTCATAAACGGTCAATGTTAGAAATTATAAACAATTTAACATCCTAGTTTCCTACTTTCAATATTTTAATGGTTTCAAATAAACTTAATAAAATATTATTTAACATAAAATGTCATTAATTTTATTTTTAAAACCATTCAATTAATTTTATTTTAAAGACAACATAAAAGAAAATGAATTTGAATTTAAACATTTCACACATCTATAATATGTCATATTAAAATTTAAAAATTGTGTAACTTAATTATTCTCCCAAGTTTTATTACATTTAATATTTTTAAAATCATTTATTTTATTTTTCTATAAACCGAATAATTGAAATATCAGTGTTTCCTAAGAATTTAAGGTAATTATTCAATTACTAAAAATTAAAAATGAATGAATTTTATAAAAAAATTATTTTATCTTTAAAAATAAACATTTATAACCGAAATTATCCTATTTTTATCCTAATCCTCAAACATTAGATATATTAAAGTAAATAGAGTTACATTTTATATATATTGTTTTCTTAAAATAATATTAACATCATATTCAAAGAAAAATAACATTAAGCAGCCATATATTTGAAGTATGGAAAGAAATGGATAAAATCCACTCATCCTGAAGGATAAATGAAAATGTTAGAGATATTTTGAGACCTTATCCCAAAGTTTTAATCTTATTTTACACGTTTTATCCTTAACAAGGTTAAAAACCTTACATTGGCAACTATTTATATTTCCCAAAAATAAAAGAGTTCTATTTACTAAATTTTATCATCTGGACTCTATATATAGAATAAAATTTTAAATATTAAAATTCTATTAGTGGTAGAAATTCATTCTATAATAATTGTGAAAAATGTGATGAAAACTATTTTTAGGAAAATATATTTTAAAGCATAAAAATGGATATAAATTATTTTTTAATGATTATAAAAAAATATTAGATGAATGTTATAATTTTTTATTAAATTTATAATATATAAAAATTTCATTAAAATCCTTCACTAATAGCGATCAATTTAATTTATTAGTATAAAAGCACATTCTGCCCAGAAAACTTTTTTTTGGAAAACATATCACTTACTTTATAATTATTTTTTACTTTCATTTAAAATCAACTGATGACAAATAAATTAATATTACGCATGTGTAAGTTATAATTTGTTTATAATTTACTTAGTTTTATTTTTTAAGACCAGTTGGTATTTTTTATCAATAGATCATCATTAGGATGATGAAATTGAGAGTTGAAAGGGTCTCCATGCATTGAATCCACTTTGCAGCGAGCTGCCAAGAGGCTAATAGGCTTGCAGATGGTCTTGCAAACATTGGAGTTGGAAAACCTATTACCTGGTCTGATTCTCTCCCCAAAGCCTTACTTCCTTCTTATAGAGACGATTGTAATAAAATTCCACACTTTCGTCTTTTTTATTCTTTCTCGTTTTAAGAATTAATGCCTCAGCCTTTTGGCAGGGGACCTTTTCTAAAAAATAGATCATCATTAGGAATTTTTTGTTGAGGAAGAGTAAAGTAAGAAAAACTTTACTTGGTGAGAAAATACTAGAAATCTGGATAAAGGAAGGATGCGTGCAATATTATCAATCGTATCCACACTATCGACATGAAAATCAGACTCAAAATTGTATTTAAAACATCATAAATAGAATGATTATGAAAGTGCATTATATTTTAAATAATTTTTCTGGAAGAAAATTCTCTTTGGAAACACTTTGGGTTCTAGAAAGAATGTTTTAATCATAATGAGAATAGAAATCGGATTCTACATAGAGTTGATATAAATAAAATGATTCATTGATGATCATTGAATTACAATTAATCATAAGTAATCTATAAAACTAATAATGAAATTATTATTAAGGAAAGGGGGTGGCCAAGTAATAACAATCGTATTGAGGTTTGTATTGGAATGAAATAAGATAAAAAAAGGATGGGAAGATATGATACTTTAAACTATAAGTTAGATAATGATATTCTAATCTTAAAAGTTATCATAGTCATGAGGAAATCATGATTCAAGATTAAGATTGTATAAGAATTAATTTTTTGAAGTCAATGGTTTCTAGACTCAGTTTATTGGTGTGATAAAACAAGAAATATATTTGTTGAAGGATGAGAATTTTTGTTTATAATGTGAGGAGATGAAGATGACGTGTTTCAGTCAGTCGAATAAAACACAAGATATGAATATTTAGATAAATAAGTTTTTGAATGCTAGAAGTGTGTATCAAAATTAGAAAAGGAAATAAGTTACTGAAGTCAATTCTAATGACACCGGTTCATCAGATGCAGTGCATAACTAATCATCAATGTGAACACGGAATTGATCATCAGACACAGTGTTTCCTAAAAAAAATTGTCAAGGGAAACATGAAGTTTGAAGTGTTTAGAGAAAATGTTTATCAAATAAGTTTGAATTCTATGTTGATATTATTTTGAGGAAATACCCTTATCTTTAGAAGTTTTGACCATGTTTATGGAAAAAGTAATGTAATTGAATTCTAACAATGTATCAAAAATATTTTGGTAGAATGATTTCAAAGTTTTATTATTATCAGTTAGTATGGATCAATTGATTGAGAAGATTGTTTTTCAATTTGTGTGGAGAAACATAATGATAAATATTCTATTTTTAACATAATAGGGAAATAATAATGGAAATCAAAATTGTATTGGTTAATTTTTAGAATATATGAAGTGATATGAAGTTTCGAGAAGATTCAAGATGTTCAAGAAGAAATGATAAGAGTTGAGAAGAACTGATGAAGTCAAATATGTATATTAAATGTAAGAAAAATTTATGATTCAATAATTTTTTTTGAGTGATAATGTTTTTCATAATCCCACCTGAACCACATTTGGTTCACTAATAAATAGATTTAAGAAGATTGTAATTTTAATAAAACTTTTACAGTTCATGAAAGAAGAGAGAAGGAAGAGAACTAAATGTTTTTAGAGAGGAGTTTCGGGATTGAGAATTCCTGAGGAAATTGGAAGGATATGGGAAGAATATAGAAGATCGTATTCATAGTTTTTGAATCCGACTAAAAAACAAGATTGATATTTCTATACTAATACAAAACAAGGTAATAATTATTTTAGTGGTATTATGGAAAAGTTATTTCATGGGGCTGAGCAATCAGACTCAGAATTAGACAGGAGAATCAGAATGAGTATAATTACAATATCTAGAGAATTTCATACCTACTTATAGTTAGGAATGCGAACAATTGTTTTGAAGGTAATATTTGAAAGTAGATAATGAATCATGGTATCATTTTTGAAAGTAATTGGTTAAAATTTTCTTAACATGTTAAAAAAATGGTTTTATATCATTTTTACTAGAAGGATCACATGCAAAATTGTACCGATCATAGTGCTGCACAATTGTAAGGTTATATCTTTCCTATTATATCCTCAAAAGATGATTATTTTCAATTATATTGTATGGTATTGGATTATTTCTAAACCATTCCAAGGACATATCTAATCTTGTTAAGTAGTGAACCATATAAATACTTGTGTTCCAATGAATATGTTATTTTTTACAGCAAAGTTTTAATTTTTTAATAGGAGGAATTTTTTTCTTCAAAATAAATGAAACATAAAAGAAAGAGATATCGCTGATCATCCCTTCCCCCACTCAGTGATACATGTATCATGTATGGAAATTTACAAGTGGTTTCAGAGTAAAGGATCTCTCTGTTTTCTCTTTACTAGCGTGTTTTATGAAGAATTTGTTATAGAAAATGTGATTTTTGTAAACAATAAGGTAATTATGATCTTAAATGATAGGAATTATCTTTTCATGAAAGATATAATGATTCCACCTCATATTTATCTTGGGTATGATGTTTTGAATGCTGATAGAGATGGTTTACATCCTTGTGTTGATAATGATCCTACTATAGTTATGAATATGGATATTCTTGAGAACTATGGATGAGATAAAAATGATTTACTCTGATAATTATTTGATAATGACTTTGATAGAGTAAATGGATTTCCCACTACCAATGGTATCTGGGATAAGATGAAGAATATTTATGAAGGCAATACAATTGTAATAAAGGAAAAGCAACAAATTTTGAGACTGGAGTAGGAATATCTCATGATGGGTGAATATTAATTTTTTAATTACATCTTTACCATGATGAATAACATTTTTATCACTATTATATTCCTTAGTGAAAAGCTGAAATATTCTACTATTGTTGAAAGGATCTTGAGAACTTTTCATGATATGTTTGATTCTAATGTTTCCTCTTTGGAAGATAGAGATCCATAACCATTATCTCTGGATTATTTTCATAGTAACCGCATTACATATTAAATTATAATGGATAAAGTTATGAAAGAATAAAAATTATGATAGTGAAGTTTCATTAAAAGATTCCAAGAAAGACAATTCTAATATGATTCTCAAATTAGAAGAAGCTAGAAAATCTAATTATGAAAATGAGGTATGTAAAAGTATTGATTAAATGTTTCATTATTTTCCAAAAAAAGTAAAAAGTGGTACAAAAAGTATAAGGGGAAACGTCCTTTAAAATTTTTTGGGTGTGGATCCATTGGGTACTTTGATGCCAATTTTCCTCAAAGAGGTAAAGAAGAATAAAGTTATGACGAATAAATAAGGCCAAGAAGATCATGGATGAAATATATTGATAAGGAAAATTCATATTCCATGGAAAAAGATAAGAAGTTATCCAAATTCAAATGGAGAATATTTTTATCTAGGGATAATGATTTTTAACTGTTTACAAATGTGTATGAAGAAAATATATTTATTGAAATAGTTAATTAGGAACATTTTTCTAGCAGTGAAATCAGTTGTTATGAATCATAAGAGACTCAATTAGAATTTCAACAAATGTAAAAATGGAAAGGATGTATGGGAAAGATTGGAAGTCTTTATAAATAAATCAGGAAATTAAGAAATAAATTGTCCTCATTAAAAATATTAGGAATTTTTTCTAAATGATAATGTTAATCTATTGAAAGATATTGATTATTTGAAGAAATATTTTATAAAATAAAATAATCAAAATGAGAATCTATATGTTAAGTTGAATTAAAAATAATAATAATTGTATATTTTCCAAAAATAATTCTAAATTTGAATCGATGGTTACAAATTTCAAGAATTCTATCTATGAATCTGGTGAAAGATCTAGAAAACATAAACCTAAGAAGGGTCAAAATTTACCCTCAAATGTTTAAAATAAATTTCATATTGATAAAAAGAATAATAAATTTGAGAAATTTATGTATGTGTACAAAATCGACAAAGTGGATTAGTCAAAGGTTTCTAAAAATTATGTGTCTAAAAAAGTTTCTACTACTCCTACTTTCAATAAGGCTCGAAAGAAATATACGTTTAAAAAGAATACTTTGGGTGATATCAGAAAGGTTAGTGATAAAAAATTATTTGTTGTGAATGTTATGGAATTTTCTCATAATCATATAAAAAATTCTAGGTATTATTATAGAGGAAGGTATTCCTTATATGGGTATTGCTGTCATTGTGGTGGATTTGGGCATATGGCTAATATGTGTTGGTTCAACTAACTACATTAAAATTATTCCATGATTTATACAAGGTAATGTTTGATGGGGATATAATCCTCTCAAAGGAATAAATATGATAAATTTATTTTGAAACATGATAAAAGTAAAAATACATAGTCCGAAAAGAGAGAGTGATTATATGTTTCATCAGAACAAGTAACAATGGATAGGAAGGTGGTAGAAGCACAAAACCAGGAAAAGAAAATGGGAAAAAAAATGTTTCTTAAAATGAGAACATTGTTGATAAAAATATTTCAACAGATAATTATTTGATAATCTAAAAATATTCAAGATATGTGAGCAAAATGGGCATGTTATTAACATTTTTTGACTATATTTCTAGCTAAATAAGAATACGTGAGAAGGATGTTACAAACTAATTGTAATGAAGATGTTACTAAATTTTAAGAGTAGTTGAAATCTAATCATATGATTATACATATGATAATAAATTTTTCACAAAACATTAAAAGGATGAATAGAAGGAAGGAAACACATCTAATGAAAAATCTATGAAAAAGAATAAAAATTTAAGACGTAGATATGAAACTATTTCTGATTGTTGCTTCTAAGAAAATTTGAGGTTCCTCGTTATTCCCAAATTTCTATTATATAATTTTACTAACTTTCTATTAATTTATGGGGTTGAAATAAGTAAGGTGTTATATGAGTCTCTTATTTTTTTTCAAAAGAAAATAATGAGGTTATGGAAAATGAGTTTCTGAGAAAGTTGTCTTTCTTCAATTGAACCTTTTCGATCTATTTGTTTAGATGGGTGCAGGTTATGTTTGTATTTAATTTTTTTTATATTTTCCCAGATATGAGAAATTTTAATGAAAAATGAATAGCTATTACATGAAATATTTGTTATGGACAACATTGATTACCTAGATTATACACTCTCATTTTCTACATTGGGTCTTCTATCATAGACATAAAGCTGTTTAATTAAGGTATTTTTGTTATGAAAATCATGTGATACTTATATTATCCTAAATAAGAACTTCACAGATTTTAGATTAAGAAAAATTATAATTATTTTCACCTTTTAATTTTACTTTCAATATGGTGGAGTAATTAAGAATAAAGGAGCAAGAAAAGATTTTGGAGAAGAAAAAGCAGAGAAGTGGTATTGTTTTTAAAGTGGTTAAAGTGGGTATTGACAAAAAACACAATGGGGTAGATTTTTAAGACACAATAATATTTTTTAACTATATATCATCAGGAATAATATTTTTTTGAATAAGAGTAAAGTAAGAAAACACTTCACATAGTGATAAGCTGAAAGAAATATAGATAAAGGAAGGATGTGTGAATATTTTTTAATTACATCCACACAATAGACAAGGAAATAAGACTCAAAATATTTTTTAGATTATTAAAAAAAAATTATTCTTATGAAATTAAATTAGATTATAAAGATTTGTTTTTGGAAGAAATGTCTCATCAGACTCACCTCAAGCCTAATAAAGAATGTTACGATCGTAATGACTAAGGAAATCACTGTCTACATGGATATCATATAAATCATATTATGTTTAGATGATCATGTAATTATAATAAATCATAAGTAATCAATAAAACTATTGATTAAAGACTTATTAAAGAAAGCGGTACAATAAGTTCTTCCAATAATATTTAGATTCAAACTAGAAAGAATGAAGATGATGAAAATGATGAGAAGTTATGATAATTCCAATTGTAAGTCAGAAAATTCTACATTGATCTTAAAATTTATATAATACATAAGGAAATCATAATATATGATGATTCTTTTAAATAATAAATATTTTCAAGTCAAAGATTTCTAGTGTCTTTTTTTTGGTTTTAGATAACTGGATATAGATTTTTTAATGGGTGAAATTGTTTTTTGAATGTGAGAATATGACGATGCTGGTTTTTAGGCAGACCAATAAAACACAACATACAAATATCTGGAGAAAGAATTAGTTTAATAATGAAGGTGTGTATTATAATTAAAAAAGGAAATAAGTTATTGATGTAGAATTTACTGACACTGATTCATCAAATGTGATGTGTCATTGATCATCAATGTGACCATGGAATCGATCATCAAATATAGGGGTAGATATAGAAGTGTTTTCAAGGAATATTAATGTTCAAAGAGTGTAGAGAAAAGACTTTCAAATGATGTTTGAATCTAATGATTAAGAATTATGAGGAAGTACTAACATCTTTAAATGGTGTGACTATGTTTATGGAAAATTAAAAGTAACTAAAGTCTCACGAAGAAGAAATAATAATTTGGCAGAATGACTTCAATGTATTATAGTTTTCAGTTGGTATTGAGTATCAAATTGAGAAAATGGTTTTTCAATTGGCATGGAGCAATGTAATCCATAATTCTATGTCTTCATTCTAATGGGAAAATTATAATGGAAATCGTAATCAGAATAAAGAATTTGTAGAAATTCTAAAGTGAGATGATGTTTTGAGAAGATTTGAAAAGGTTAGTAAAGAAATGAGAAGAGTTGAGAATCACTAATGAAGTCAAAGATCTATCCAAAATGTAATGAAAATTTATGAATTTGGGAAATTTTGTTTGAGCGGGAATGTTTTTAAGAATCTCACATAAACAAAATTTGGGTCACCTATAAATAGATTGAAGTACATTGTACTTTTACAAACAATTTTACTATTTATGAAAGAAGATAGAAAGAATAACATTGAGAATTTTTAGAGGGAAGGATTTTCCTAATCGAGAATTCTTCAAGAAGTTAGCCATATAGAGTAATAAAAAGGAATATCGAATTTAGAGTTTCTAAATCACACTGATCAATTAATCTGGGATTCCCAGACTGATACAGATGTGGTCAGAATTGATTTAGTGGTATTCTAGTAGAGTTCTTTAATCAGACTGAGTAATCGGACTGGAGAACCAGACTTGGAATTATTACGAAGTCTGGGGAAGTTCTTATCAACTTATGGGTAGGAAAGTGATGAATTATTTTAAAGGACATATTTGAATGTAGATAGGGTGACATAATAACATATCTCAAATTATTTGGTGAAAGTTTATTAACTTTTGACAAAAAACTTTTTTACATCTTTTGTGGTAGAAAATACCTTGAAATATTATATTAATCATACTGATATACATGTTTATGGGTATACCCAAATAGTTGTATCCATACCAAAGGATTTTTTCTAGTGTATTGTATGGTATTGGGTTGTTTCCATACAATAATGAGGACATAAGATACTCTTGTTGAGTAATCAAAATTTTAAATAATTGTGTTCCTATGAATGTGTGATTTTTTTGTTTTCATCAAAGTGGTAATTCTTTACCAAAAGGTGAGGTTCTTTCAAAAGAAAATAATCTTAAAAGAAAACAACAAAACTGAATCACCCCTCCCCTCTTAGTGATACTCGGATCCTAACTAGGAATTCACACAATTCATACCCACAAATCCAATTGCTTGGTGATAACTATAATATTAAATAATAATATTTTTAATATTATATCATATTTTGATAAACCTTGGTGTTTTCGTAAAATCAATCTTTCAAAGAAATAAAATTTATTTATAGAACTATATCCTAAAATATTGCGGTGTTGCATTCCACTCCCATTAAAAATAATTTCAGCCTTGAATTTACATCAATCTGATATAATCAGACAGGGATATCTCTATTTCATCACTTCCTTTGTTTCCTAATTAACTTCATTGAATTCTTGATTACTCCACAGATCTCCAACTGGGTTAGTAGTCATATGTATCATAAATTTATCTCTATTCTCCATTATTTATATTGGTTTTTCAGCATATGAAATATCATTCAGTAGTGGTACAACCTTTGAGTTTTTTACATGTAATGAATCTGATATTTATTCCTCATGAGAGATACAAGGAGAACATTGTGAACATGAGAGTGGTTTAGTTAAATAATAATGTGATAAACTACCATCCCTAAATGATCATGAAATTAGAAGGGGCCAATTTACCTAGGGTTCATGTTTTCTTTCATCCCAAATATCATCAACTTATTCCATGTATAAATTCATAGAAACACCTTTTCACAAATATAAAATTTCATATTTATCCAATAATGGTTAGTATAAATATTCATTCAAATCTAAATTCCCTGATAATCTACTAAATGGATATGAAATTCCCTACTATTTCCTCAGTTATCTATGGTTACAATAATTTTCTTTCTCCAACTATATCACCACACATTAGAGTTCTATGCTTTTTGAAAAATAGGGATTCATAAGAAGTCGTCATAATTCTCGAGTGAAATATATTATTGTTAGAAAAAATTACTAGAGGAAGATGTTGTTCCCAAAAACCATTAAAATCTATAGAAAAGGATCTCAGAATATCTTTTAGGGTTTTAATGGTCCTCTTAAACCAACCATCAATCTAGGTATGATAAGTAGTACTAAAACTCAACTATGTATCTTGAGTCTACTAAATTTTTCAACAGAACATCAAGGTAAACATCAGAACTCAATCATATAAAATATAATATGGTATTCCATGAAACATTTCCAAATATATAATATATTATATATATATATTATCAATTGATAAATATTATTTGATATTAATGGATATTTCTAACTTCGTAAGGTGATCAAATAAAACCAAAATAGCATTATGATATTTTGATGTTTTGGTGAGTCTGATTACAAAATCCGGGGTGATATTTTACCCTTAAAATTATTGTATGGGTAATGGTTTTACATCCCCTTAAAATTATATCTTTCAACCTTAATTGGATGACATAATAATCACTGATAGATATACACTACAATATCTCCTTTCATGTTGTCCTACCACATTTACTCTCATAGATACCTATACATATGTTTTTTACTTTAAGGATGAATAAATAAAGATGATCCATGAGCTATATCCAAAAAACTCTTTCTTCAAATCTAGTATGTATGGATTACATACATGGTTCCTAAACCCTATTATTCATTTAAAAACAAAATTTAACTAAAAAAAATTCCCAAACTTCGTCTAAAACTATGCATCTTCTTTTTGTTCCACATTAATATTTACATGGATAGATGGTTAGACACTCATTTGAGAAAGATAATTTATATCCCCTTCCTTCATGATTTCTGTATCCATCCTTTTAAAATCCATAAATAATGTATCATTTGTGATACTCAATATAGATAATCAAGAATGATTATTTCAAGTCAGAGTATCTTCTACCTTATTCTCTTTCCCGGGGTGGTAATGTATTGAGATATCATAATCTTGAATTAACTCAAACCATCTTCTATAGTTCATATTAAACTATTTTTGAGTGAATACGTACTTTAAAATTTTATTATCAGTATATATATCAAAAATTTCTATGTAATGAGAATTCCTCCATATCTTTAATGAAAAGATCACTAGAGTTAACTTCAAATCATGAGTTGGGTAATTTTGTTAATTAATAATCAATTGGTGTGAGGAATAATTTATCACTATATCATTATGCATGAGGATCCATCATAGTCCCTTATTCATTCATTACCTATAGATCACAAACCTTTCTCAATGGTAGGTTAATTTAATCATATGTTCAATGACTAACTTTATCTTTAGTTCCTTGAAATTTTCTTCACATTCATCTATCCAATGGTTAATATCTCTTTTTCGAGTTAAAATGGGGTGGAGATTAAATGGACATAATTTTTCCTCCAAAAAAAGATCAATAATATCCTTCCAAAATAAGTAAATTAAGGATCTTAGTCATAGTGGTTGGTTTGGGGAAATGGTCAATAACATCTATCTTTGATGGATCCACCGATATACCCTTTCCTAAGATTATATAACAAAAAAATGATTTTTTTGTATGAAGAAATCACACTTTGTAAATTTTTAATACAAATTTACCTTCCTCAGGGCCTGTGAAACAATCCTCAAATTATCTTTAAGTTCATATTTTCTTTTTAAATTTATAAAAATACCATCTATAAAGACTACCAAAAACAGATCAAGGTAAAATATAAAGTTTCTATCCATTAAATCCATGAATATAGTAGGGGAATTTATAATACTAAATTGAATCACTATAAATTAATAATTTTAATACCTTGTATGGAATGGCATTTTTGTTATGTCCTCATTCTTTATTCTCAATAGATTATATCCAAAATGAACGTTAATCATGTAAAAGTACTGATATCCAATTAGTTGAACCAAAAAGTCATCAATATGACGTAGATGGTAGTTTTTCTTGATATTGACCATGTTGAGTCCTAGATTTAGTAAAAGTCAGACTAATAACTCTTTCTTCTTAATAAAAAGAGCAGGCACACCTCATGGTGATGTACTTATCCAAATAAATCTCTTTTCAAGATTATCCATGAGTTTCTTCTTTAATTCCTAATCCTCAATTATGGTTATTTTAGATTTGTATTTGAAATAGGTGAAGAACCTGGTATGAGTTAAATTAAAAATTGAACCTCACGATTTAGTGGAATAATAAGAAACTATTTTTTAAATATATCTATAAACTCTATCATAATAAAAATATATTCTATATTGAGTTTCTATGAAACCATCGAGGATAAATACCCCTTTTGAATATGAATCATGACCCATATAATAGAAGTAATTTCTATTATATGTGCATATTTATCATCTCATTGAAAGATGATCCTCAATAAGTTTTTAATATCATACATGATTTACCTTCTAGGGAAATTTATATAGGATTTAGGAAAACAAATTTGATCCATTCTTAATATAATAATAAATTTAAAGAGAGGTATAATAATGAGATTTATAGAAAGCACATTCCCAAAATCATCAACTAGATAAGAATCATTGACTTGAGATTCTATCAGTGTTCAATTAGGGGTATCCACATATAATTCAATATCCAATCATTCAGGTTTTATTTTGATACCCTTATCAAATTCATCAGATGTTAAAGACCGGTTTGATCTTGAATAAAATAATACATTAGTAGTTATAGAGTGTTGGTAAGTGTTCCTTTCAACACTTAATTATCCATATCAACAATAGTTATCATATGATATTTCTATTTGTCTTTAAAGTAAAGAGGTTACTGACGTCGATCATCATCATTATCCTTCAGGTTTGAGCATTAGTTTTCATACTACCTATATTCTTTTCATTTAAAATAGCAGAGTGTGGGTGGTGCATTATGTATTTCCTTTCCTTGATTATTAGATAAATTCTTCCCATAAATTAGGAATTATATTGTCGGGTATACTTCCTTTTATCATTTAAAACATTTACTAGTCATGTTTAATTAATTTCCTCAACATTTCCTTCAGCATTTTGTGCCTAAAAAAATGTTCATCTGCTTCTCTCCCTAATTTTTATAATTTCATTTGAATTCCATCATTATTAAAATTTATAAAAACTATGATAGGGATAGGTAACTCCAATCTAAATTTTCACCTTAATATAAAATCAAATGATTTATTCACAACTAAAATAGTTTTTATGGATAAATCCTTTCAATTTATTTGTTTTAATTCACGAAATAATTTACCAGTCTTACTATCTAGTGGGATAATAATACTAGAAATGTACCTTGAAAGTCTTGTGATATTTTCCTAATAAGTACTAAGGGATTTATCATCCTTAAAATTTAGATCAAATAACTCCTTCTCAATTTTCATATAAATAGTATAAGGAATTTAGTAATTAAAAAATAATCTCTTGAACTCATCTCACTCCATTGAGTCAATTCATTCATATTCCCTCATGTTCTCAATAAGATTCCATAATGATATTCCTCACTTTACAAATAATAAAAAACTAAAATAACTTTTTCATGTTATGAACCCTGAATAATGGAAAATATTTTTGAATGATTTTGATTTATTGTTCCCTCCTTTTCTAATTTGGACGCTCAACATGATTCGTAGCTTGAGAGAATTTCATAATCATAAAAATAATATTATTTATTCTAGCTTTAATAACATTTGGCTTCACAGGAGGAAAATCATTACATCATCAATAAAATTAAACATTAAGACGGTTCTTTTGGGTTCCCACCATTAAAAAAACAAAAAGGTATAGTGTAAGAAATAATAATCATTGTGGGAAACCAAATAACCACGAAAAATTATTTGTAGAATTTCAAATCAAATACACCCTATTTTCAATCCATGACTCACTAGGTTTAATCCTGGTCATCCGGGATCATTACTATAACGACCCATACTTTACATACATTGTTAATACTTAAAAATTGAAGCACACTTATTACAACATATGACAAAACCACAAAGGACCGTATCGGTATAGTGTCTTTAGAAACTGGGAAACATAAACAACTGGTTCATAAATCTTCTACAGTGTCTCCCATTTATTTCATCATATCTAGGGTCCCTTTTATCATATTCTACTTAATATCCATCTTCCTGACCTGGGGAAAAGAAAACATAAAAGGGTGAGCTCAAATTCTCAGCAAGGGCAAATAAAGGAAGTAAAAATCATATCATATCTTTTTGAAAAGCATAACCTGCAAAAGATATCATAATATATTAACATGGAATAAATCATAGAAGTGAAAATGAGATCCCCATAATCATAACATAAAACTAGAAACTTTGTGGCATGCACACATAATCATGGGAAATCATTTCTTGTTAGTCATGACTCATTGCCAAGACTATCTTAGTGGACAAAGTCCCTTTCTGAACCGAGTCACCCTTGTTCCAGTCCTGTTTCACTGAACCGGTATAACCTACCGTTCCAGCCATGTCTATATCATGAGATATAAAATCTTTACCCAATGCATTGGAGGGAGATATAGGTCCCACCCATATTATAATGAATCCTTTCTTATGTGTTCCACATAATCATAAATCATAAATCATAGCGTAACCCATGTAATAAAAATGGGATTCTTAAACAACATGACATCATAAAAAAATTCATTCAAGATAAAGGAATTCATAAAAATATTTCCATCACAACATAATCATATCCATGTAATAATAGGGATAAAAACAGAACCCTTTTATTATAATAGATGGAAAATCATTTTGATAAAATACTTGAACTCCATTCTTGAGGAAAATATCTTTTCTACTTCAAAAACATTTTTCCTCTCATAACATGTCATACGACTTTAAAATAAAAGAAGTTGATTAAAAATAAACTTGAAAACTTGTAAAGTAAGATTCTTGGAAATAATGTTTTAAGAATCCATTCATGCCGGATAAGTTAAAAAAAACATTCTTCGTACTTTTGTCAGAAAAGTCAAAAAGTACCTCGTACGAAAAAACGACAAAAGATTCCTTTCATATTCTTTACTAAAAACTCACCGAAGGGTAAAATTGGATTTAAACTATTTTAAGTGGATGGAAACAATATTACATATTGAGGGAACATGGATGTGGATGATAAAATACACCCCCAATAAATACTTATGAATAAACAATCTCGGATAAAAATGAGATTGTGATATTTCCCTTACCTTAGGTCCGATTTGCTTTGTACGTGTCCGAAGCTCCTGTATATTGGTTTAAATAATGTTATTGACTTATTCCAGAATCATACATATTGATATGATATCATATATGGTCATATTCTTAGCTTCTTGTTAGTAATATTTCATTGTTACTTATTACTCGAGTCTTTATTGCCTTTTGTTCTTATGCGTGTTTTGTCAAATAAATTCTTATTCTTATCTTTAGGTTATAGATACCTCATTTCCAGAATGGTATTAGTGTAGTATATATCATATTAATTCATTAAATTCATTTATATAATCATTATGAAATGAAGATCATGTAGAACAAGTCGCATAACATCGTGGAGACGGTTTTCCGTACGTACGCACGAGTGATGATATCATTCCTATGATCGTGGAATTGTATTGGTGTATATATATATTATTTCAGTATCAATATTAATTTGTAATAATCATAAATAGTTACTCATTACACCATTATACACATCCTTGTAAGGTGATGGTGGAAAATAGATTACACCACGGCGTGGAGACGGTATTCCATAAGTACGCACGCGCGGTGATTTCATTTTTCCGTAGGATGGATAGAAGGTGAATTAGGGTTGTTTCATATTTATAATAACATATAAGTATGTCAGTAATACTGATGTTATTACTTTATAATGAAACAACTAAAGAAGAAGAAGTTGAAGAAGAAAGAAATTGAAAAGATCGGTAATGGATATTACCTCTTTTTTGGAACGCCTCTTTGAATCCTCCACTTAGGGAACTAAGGTTGGTCTTTGAAGAAGACCAGGTCCTATAGGATTATTCTAGGTAAGTGGAGAGGAGAAAATGGCAGGGGTTGGCAGAGATTGAGTGCTCAAATTGGTGTGAGGAGGAGAGGGAGTAGGTGCCCTTTTATAAGGGAGGAGAGGGGCACCTTAGGAATATCTCAAACTATTATTTTATATTAAAGTCAAAATCGGTTTATAATGGTTCCAAATGGTCTTATTTCGAAGATAAAGTGGGGATGGGTCGAAATCCTATCAACCAATAGGATTTAGACAAGTTTAGGGTATTATTTTAACCTTATCAATTAGATTTAACTCTATGTTAAATAATTTAACTTTTACCGAGTCTTTTTGTTTTCTTTCACTATATGGTTAATACACTAACTATAACATGCCAAACGAACCCCAAATTGTTTATTATTAATATATATATCCTTATCTAAGTCATTTTCCCGAACTTTAGATTTCTAGGAAGAAAATAACAATTAATAATATAATATTTGATTTAAAAACTATTTTGTGTCAATTTTGTCACTATTTGATATATGATTTTTGTGAATGTCATAACAGAATTATATGTTCGAAAACAGTTGATTAAATCAACACTAATATATCATAGTAACCTAGAAAATTAGTGTAATTCATAAAAAGTCTCAAATTACATTTAGTTTGGTGTTTATAACATCAATTATGTCAATATTTCATTAATAAGATAATTACTGCATCATCATTGTGTCATAAATAAATTAAATTATTTAATGTCTAAAAATTACAAATAAAATAACATTGTGTAGGAAATCTTTTTAGATTTCTAATGAATATTTATAGTCGAATATATCTTATGTATAACCACATATTAAAAATGATTTACTTATTAAACATTGATTTTAACTATTTTAACCCTTCTTTAAATAAATTAATAATAAATGTCCTAATCTAACCCAAGTGGGCCTAAATGGTCATATTTTATTCCTAAGTTTGTTTTTGGTCGAATTAAACTTATCCAATAGAATTAGGACATGTGTTAGGGTAATAGTAATATCATATTTACCCCTATTTAGTAATAACCGCGGTAAAAAAAGAAAAAAGTTACTATTCACCAAAAAATTATTTATATCTCATTGAACCACATTTTACTTACTGATATCAACCGTGTCTGTCGGATTTTCGAAATTCCATTCACAGAAGCGGTAAAATTAAGTTTTATGCAAAATTCAGTTTTTAACCTTCCACTTAGTGGATTCACTATTCATCAAAAATTGAATGTTTTCAAAAAAATACCAAAATTTCACCCTAGGCTAATTTCGGTATTCCGAATCCAAAAATGAACTCTATTTTGAAAGATAAAATTTTTATAATTTCAAAAAGTGGTTATTACTATTCAAAACGGCTAATTTTAATAATATTTTAATAGCATATCGTTGTTTAGTGAAACTCAGTATTGCGTACGACGCAAGCTATCGAGGAAGGTCGCGATTGCGTGTAAAGTAATCCAAGCTAGTATGTAGTGAAATATTCCTTTGATGATATATAAAAACAAAATATTACTCATAAAAATCTCGGGTGTTATATTCTACCCCCCTTAAAAAGAATTTCTCCCTCGAAATTCGTCACTTTATAACAAACAGATGAGGAAACTTCTCCCTCATCATATCCTCAAGCTCCCATGTAGCTTCTTCAAGTTGGTGGTTCCTCCATAAAACTTTCACCAATCAAGTGGTCTTGTTTCGTAGGACTTTTTCGCTATGATCCAGAATCTCTATCGGTTGTTCTTCATAAGAAAGATCTTGCTCCAGCGGTACAACTTATGAGTTGAGTACATGTGAAGGATCAGGTATGTACTTTCTTAGGAGAGATACATGGAACACATCGTGAACTTGAGAGAGATTCGGTGGAAGCGCCAATCGGTAAGCTACCTTTCCAACACGATCCAGTATTTCGAAAGAACCGATATATCTAGGGCTCAACTTCCCCTTCTTTCCAAATCTCATAACCCTCTTCCAGGGAGATATTCGTAAGAACACTTTATCACCCACTTAAAACTATAGGTCTTTTCTTCGGTTGTCGGCATAACTTTTCTGTCGACTCTGAGCTGTTCTTATGTGTTGTTGAATAGATCTGACATTTTCTGCCATTTCATCAACGATATCAGGTCCTAATAGCTTTCTTTCCCCAACTTCATCCCAGCAAGTTGGAGTCCTGCATTTCTTTCCATAGAGAGCTTCATAAGGAGCCATCTGAATACTGGAGTGAAATCTATTATTATAAGAAAATTCCACCAAAGGTAGGTGTTGATCCCAAACTCCTTTGAAATCCATAGAGCAAGCTCTCAACATATCTTCTAGGGTTTGAATTGTTCATTAAGACTGACCGTCTGTCTGGGGATGATAAGCAGTGCTGAAACTCAACTCTGTATCCAGAGTATGCTGAAGACTTCGCCAGAACTTCGAGGTAAATCTCGGATCCCGATCAGATATAATAGAAAGTGGCACTCCATGCAATCTTACCACTTCATTTACAAATATCCTGGCAAGCTGATCTAGAGAGAAATCCTCTCAAATAGCAATGAAGTGTGCAGACTTTGTAAGACGATCAACTATGACCCAAATAGCATTATTTCCTTTGGATGTTTTAGGAAGTCCTGTGACAAAGTCCATAGTGTTGTTTTCCCATTTCCATTCGGGTATGGGTAATGGTTGTAACATCCCCTTAGACTTCTTTCTGTCAGCTTTAACTTGTTGACAAACCAAGCATCGAGAGACATATTCAGCAACATCTCTTTTCATGCCATCCCACCAGAAGTACACTTTCAGGTCCCTATACATCTTCGTGCTTCCAGGATGAATAGAGAATGAAGAACTATGAGCCTCATCCAGCAGCTCCTTCTTTAATTCGGGGATGGGAGGAACACAAACCTGATTCTTGAACATTATTATCCCATCACAATCAAGGTTGAATTCAGGAACATTTCTCACCTTCTTTTGTAACTCAATATCTTCTTTCTGTGCCTCTTTAATCTTCAAATGTATAGATGGTTGAACATTCATTTGAGAAAGATAAGATTTTTCCCCTTCCATTATAATTCCAAGATCCATCCTTTGTAAATCCATAAATATTGGATCTTTTGTGATCCTCATCATGGATAAACTAGCATGGTCTTGTCGACTTAATGCATCTGCCACCCTGTTTGCTTTCCCAGGGTGGTAATGGATTGAGCAGTCATAATCCTTAATCAGCTCCAACCATCTTCTTTGACGCATATTCAACTCCTTTTGTGTGAAAATATACTTTAAACTTTTATGATCAGTATAAATATCACACCTTTAACCATAAATGTAATGCCTCCAAATCATTAATGCAAAGATTACCGCAGCCAACTCCAAATCATGTGTTGGGTAATTGTGCTCATGGATTTTCAACTGTCGTGAGGAATAAGCTATCAAAATATCATTTTGCATAAGAAAACACCCCAATCCCTTCTTGGATGCATCACTGTAGATCACAAACCTTTCTCCACTACAAGGCAGTGTGAGAACAGGTGCAATGGATAACCTTCTTTTCAATTCCTTGAAATTCTCTTCACATTCCTCTGTCCAAACAAACTTTACTCCTTTCCGAGTCAACTTGGTGAGTGGATTAGATAACCGTGAAAAATCCTTTACAAAACGTCGATAATATCCAGCCAAACCAAGAAAACTTCGGATCTCAGTTACTGTTGTTGGTCTTGACCATCTTTCGATAACCTCTGTTTTTGATGGATCCACAGATATCCCCTCTTTTGAGATTATGTGACCCAAAAATGCAACTTTTTGAATCCAAAATTCACACTTGGTAAATTTGGCATAAAGCTTCTCCTTTCTCAGGGTCTTCAATATAATTCTCAAGTGATCTTCATGCTCTTCCTTGCTCTTTGAATAGACAAGAATATTGTCTATAATGACTACCACAAATTGATCAAGATAGTCTCTAAAGACTCTATTCATTAGATCCATGAAGATAGCAGGGGCATTAGTAAGACCAAATGGCATCACTATAAATTCATAGTGTCCATACCTTGTACGGAAAGCCGTCTTTGGTATATCCTCCCTTTTGACCCTTAATTGATGATACCCTGAACGAAGATCAATCTTGGAAAAGTATTGAGCTCCGCGTAGTTGGTAAAATAAGTCATCAATGCGTGGGAGAGGATATTTGTTCTTGATAGTGATCTTGTTACGTTCTCGATAATCAATGCAGAGTCTCATTGATCCATCTTTCTTCTTAACAAATAGAACAGGTGCTCCCCAAGGTGACGCACTAGGGCGTATGAATCCCTTATGAAGATTCTCTTGGAGTTGCTTCTTCAATTCCTGCAACTCAATTGGGGCCATTCTATAAGGTGTCTTTGAAATAGGCAAAGCACCCGGTACGAGTTCTATTGAAAACTCAACTTCACGATTTGGTGGAAGACTCGGTAATTCCTCCGGAAAGACATCATCAAACTCCCGTACGATGGGAATATTCTTATTCGTAAGTTTCTCACCAACCATTTGAGATAAATAACCTTCATTTAGTGGAATCAATACCCATAAGATGGAAGAAACTTCCACTGGAAGGTTATATTCATCCTTGCATCGATAGACGATCATAGATTGATCTGGAATATGAAATGTGACTTCCCTTCTTTGGAAATTGATATGAGATCCATGTAGAGAAAGCCAATCCATGCCAAGAATCACATCAAATTCCACTAAAGGAAGGATCACAAGATTTGCAGGAAGCACTTTCCCACAAACTTCGATCGGAGAAGAATTATAAACTTTTGATGCGACTGTTGTGCCATTAGGTGTTGTCACAGCTAACTCAACATCTAATTGTTGAGGTAATACGGTGATACCCTTAGAAAATTTTTCAGAAATAAAAGAGTGGGTGGATCCAAAATCAAATAAAACATTTTCTACTTTAGAGAGGATGGTAAGTGTACCTTTCACCACTTCGTTATCGTACTCCACATCGCTGATAGAAATTGCATGTGACTTTATTTTGTCTTTAGCCTTAATATTTTGTTGACATCGACCATCATCATCAACCCTTGGATTTGGGCATTGATTGGCATAATTCCCCATCTCCTTGCACTTGAAACATTGAAGTGTAGTAGGTTCATTCTGTGTATACCTTCCTTTGTTTGCATCATTAGACATCTTCTTCCCATTATCGCGGCATTCAAATGCCCGATGACCTTCCTTTCCACATTTAAAACATTTACTTGTCCCTTTAAGACAACTCCCTCCATGTTTCTTTCCACACTTTGAGCATAAGGGAAAGCTCATATTCTTTTCAGTGTGCTCTTTAGATTTTCCTTTGAATTCCATCTTCCTCTTCTTATCAAACCCATGTGACTGATGGGTTACTATAATCTCCATATCGACTTTGAGAGCACATCGAATGATTTCCTCATAGCTATTGAAGTCCCTTATGGCTAACGCCCTTCGAAGACTTGATTTTAAGCCACTAAAGAATTGATCGATCTTACTCTCAGGTTGGATAATAATACCAGAAGCGTACCTTGCAAGTCTTGTAAAATTTGCTTCATAGGTACCAACAGATTCATCATCCCTTTGCTTCAGTTCAAGAAACTCTTTCTCCATATTTTTTCGGAGAATACGAGGGATGTACTTATTGAAAAATAAGTTCTTGAACTCATCCCATTCCATAGAATCAATTTCATCCCTTTTCCTCGTATTCATAATAAGATTCCACCATTGGTCAGCATCTCCTTCCAAAAGATACACTGCTTGGATGACTTTATCATGTTCAGAACATTGAAGAACTGAAAATATCTTTTCAGTGGTACTAATCCATTGTTCAGAAACTAATGGATCAGTAGACCCACTGAAAGAAGGTGGACGCTGCCTCATGAAGGATTCAACAGAATGTTGCTCCTTCCTTTGCTCGTTTGGAAGTCCTGCATGATTCATAGCTTGAGAAAGTTGTGTGATCATGGCTATAATATTTTGCATTCCAGCTCCCATATCGTTTGGTTTCTCAGGGGGACAATCATTGCATTGCCCATCGCATTCCGCATTAACACGGTTTCTTTGGGTTCCATCCATTGACTAAAACCAAGAAGAATAGTGTGAGCAACACTAATTATAATAGGAAAACTACATAATCAAGGATAAAATTTCACACTTAAGGTTTTATCCTAGGGTATTCATGGCCATTTCTAAAACACTAAGATTGTGTTCTATGCTTAGACTTATCCTTAGGGTTCTTACTAAGGCTTTCACATCCTAGTTTCCAAAGGTTGACTATACCTTTCCTCTGATACCAACTATAGTGGTCTGGAATTACATCCAGTGGACTATAATTGATACCTATCAGGGCACTCCATGGGCGGCTACACCCCCTGGGCGGGACACACCACCATCCCCAGTGGCAGCCATTTCCACATGAATCCCTTGGGCGGAGAGCCATGCTTCGTCCAACGCTCACATGTGAGAGTTCCCAAGGATCAGATACATTCCTACATCCTTTGCCTCTAATACCAACTATAACGACCCATACTTTACATACATTGTTAATACTTAAAAATTGAAGCACACTTATTACAACATATGAAAAAACCATAAAGGACCGTATAGGTATAGTGTCTTTAGAAACTGGGAAACATAAAAAACTGGTTCATAAATCTTCTACAGTCTCTCCCATTTATTTCATCATATCTAGGGTCCCTTTTAGCATATTCTACTTAATATCCATCTTCCTGACCTGGGGAAAAGATAACATAAAAGGGTGAGCTCAAATGCTCAGCAAGGGAAAATATAGGAAGTAAAAATCATATCATATCTTTTTGAAAAGCATAACCTGCAAAAGAGATCATAATATCTTAACATGGAATAAATCATAGAAGTGAAAATGAGATCCCCATAATCATAACATAAAACTTGAAACTTTGTGGAATGCACACATAATCATGGAAAATCATTTATTGTTAGTCATGACTCATTGTCAAGACTATCTTAGTGGATAAAGTCCCTTTCTGAACCGAGTCACCCTCGTTCCAGTCCTATTTCACTGAACCGGTATAACCTACCATTCCAGCCATGTCTATCACATGAGATATAAAATCTTTACCCAATGCATTGGAGGGATATATAGGTCCCACCCATCTTATAATGAATCCTTTCTTATGTGTGCCACATAATCATAAATCATAAATCATAGCGTAACCCATGTAATAAAAATGGGATTCTTAGACAACATGACATCATAAAACAATTCATATAAGATAAAGGAATTCATAAAAATATTTCCATCACAACATAATCAAATCCATGTAATAATAGGGATAAAAACAGAACCCTTTTATTATCTTAGATGGAAAATAATTTTGATAAAATACTTGAACTCCATTCTTGAGGAAAATATCCTTTCTACTTCAAAAACATTTTTCCTTTCATAACATGTCATACGACTTTAAAATAAAAGAAGTTGATTAAAAATAAAATTGAAAACTTGTAAAGTAAGCTTCTTGGAAATAATGTTTTAAGAATCCATTCATGCCAGATAAGTTAAAAAAACATTCTTCATACTTTTGTCGGAAAAGTCAAAAAGTACCTCGTACGAAAAAACGACAAAAGATTCCTTTCATATTCTTTACTAAAAACTCACCGAAGGGTAAAATTGGATTTAAACTATTTTAAGTGGATGGAAACAATATTACATATTGAGGTAACATGGATGTGGATGATAAAATACACCCCCAATAAATACTTACGAATAAACAATCTCGGATAAAAATGAGATTGTGATATTTCCCTTACCTTAGGTCCAATTTGATTTTTACGTGTCCGAAGATCCTGTATAATGGTTTAAATAATGTTATTGACTTATCCCAGAATCATACATATTGATATGATATCATATATGGTCATATTCTTAGCTTCTTGTTAGTAATATTTCATTGTTACTTGTTACTCGGGTCTTTATTGCCTTTTGTTCTTATGCGTGTTTTGTCAAATAAATTCTTATTCTTATCTTTAGGTTATAGATACCTCATTTACATAATGGTATTATTGTAGTATATATCATATTAATTCATTCAATTCATTTATATAATCATTATGAAATGAAGATCATGTAGAACAAGTCGCATCACATCGTGGAGACGGTATTCCGTACGTACGCACGAGTGATGATATCGTTCCTATGATCGTGGAATTGTATTGGAGTATATATATATTATTTCAGTATCAATATTACTTTATAATAATCATAAATAGTTACTCATTACACCATTATACCCATCCTTGTAAGGTGATGGTGGAAAATAGATTACACCACGGCGTGGAGACGGTATTCCGTATGTACGCACGCGCGGTGATTTCATTTTTCCGTAGGATGGATAGAAGATGAATTAGGGTTGTTTCATATTTATAATAACATATCAGTATGTCAGTAATACTGATGTTATTACTTTATAATGAAACAACTAAAGAAGAAGAAGTTGAAGAAGAAAGAAATTGAAAAGATCGGTAATGGATATTACTTCTTCTTTGGAATGCCTCTTTGAATCCTCCACTTAGGGAACAAAGATTGGTCTTTGAAGAATACCAGGTCCTCTAGGATTATTCTAGGGAAGTGTAGAGGAGAAAATGGCAGGGGTTGGACGAGCTTGAGTTCTCAAATTGGTGTGAGGAGGAGGGGGAGGAGATGCCCTTTTATAAGGGAGGAGAGGGGCACCTTAGGAATATCTCAAACTATTATTTTATATTAAAGTCAAAATCGGTTTATAATGGTTCCAAAGGGTCTTATTTCGAAGCTAAAGTGGGGATGGGTCTAAATCCTATCAACCAATAGGATTTAGACAAGTTTAGGATATTATTTTAACCTTATCAATTAGATTTAACTCTATGTTAAATAATTTAACTTTTACCGTGTCTTTTTGTTTTCTTTCACTATATGGTTAATACACTTACTATAACATGCCAAAGGAACCCCAAATTGTTTATTATTAATATATATATCCTTATCTAAGTCATTTGGCCGACCCTTATATTTTTAGGAATAAAATAACAATTAATAATATAATATTTTATTTAAAAACTATTTTGTGTCAATTTTGACACTATTTGATATATGATTTTTTTGAAAGTCATAACAGAATTATATGTTCGAACAAAGTTGATTACATAAACACTAATATATCATAGTAACCTAGAAAATTAGTTTAATTCATAAAAAGTCTCAAATTACATTTATTTTGGTGTTTATAACATCAATTATGTCAATATTTCATTAATAAGATAATTACTGCATCATCATTGTGTCATAAATAAATTAAATTATTTAATGTCTAAAAATTAAAAATAAAATAAAATTATCTAGGAAATCTTTTTAGATTTCTAATGAATATGTATAGTCGAATATTTCTTATGTATAACCCCATATTAAAAATGATATACTTATTAAACTTTGATTTTAACTATTTTAACCCTTCTTTAAATAAATTAATAATAAATGTCTTAATCTAACCCAAGTGGGCCTAAATGGTCATATTTTATTTCTATGTTTGTTTTTGGTCGAATTAAACTTATCCAATAGAATTAGGACATGTGTTAGGGTAATAGTAATATCATATTTACCCCTATTTACTATTAACCATGGTAAAAAAAGTAAAAAGTTACTATTCACCAAAAAATTATTTATATCTCATTGAACCACATTTTACTTACTGATATCAACCGTGTCTGTAGGATTTTCGAAATTCCATTCACAGAAGCGGTAAAATTAAGTTTTATGCAAAATTCAGTTTTTAACCTACCACTTAGTGGTTTCACTATTCATCAAAAATTGAAAGTTTTCAGAAAAATATCAAAATTTTACCCTAGGCTAATTTCGGTATTCCGAATCCAAAAATGAAGTCCATTTTGAAAGGTAAAATTTTTAAAATTTCAAAAAGTGGTTATTACTATTCATAACGGCTAGTTTTAATAATATTTTAATAGCATATCATTGTTTAGTGAAACTCAGTATTGCGTACGACGCAAGCTATCGAGGAAGGTCGCGATTGCGTGTAAAGTAAGCCAAGCTAGTATGTAGTGAAAGATTCATTTGATGATATATAAAAAAAAATATTACTCATAAAAATATCGGGTGTTACAATTACCAAAACCCTTGGATGTTATCCTATACTTAATTCTTTCCCCAGGGTTCTCAATAATTTTTTTTTCATCCTAGTTTTTGAAGGAAACTAAAACTTTATCTGATACCAAATATATATACCCATACTTTTCATGCATATATATTACATCTTATTTGAGAAATATCTATTATATAATATTACAAACCATGCTAGAATCTTATGGGTTTTGTATCTTTGGAAACCTAGACACATAAATAATTTGTTCACAATAATTATAAATCATATACCATTAAGTTCGTCATAACTTGATCCATTCATAGACATATCATATATAAAACATTTCTTAATTACCTAGGGAAAAGAAACATAATTAAGGGTGATCTAAAATGATCGGTAATGGAAAATTAGGGAGATATTAATGATTACATAAGAATACCGTGAGAATATTGGTATGGTAATATGAGGATAACATTTGAAAACCATACCCTTCATATCACATATGATAATCTTGAGTCATGGCATAAACTTTGGTAGTTTATAAGACATAGATCATAAAGTAATCGAATAACATGATCCATGAGATCATAACATTTTCACAATAAATAGATTTTTAGAATATAGATAAGCATAGAAAATCATTTCCTTAATATCCAAGGATCATTAAAAACACGATCATAGTGGATTGGTTCTCTCCTCATTCCATTGTGTTAGATAAGGTTCAAGATCAAGACTATAATTGTTGATAGAGCCCCTTACTGAACATGGTTCACTCCCCATTCCTATTCTATTTACGTCATGATATATCCATCTTTACCTAATGAAGTAAAGGGATATATAATTTCATATCCAACCATAACATAATGAAAATCATACAGATGTGTACAACATGATCATAAAAAATCATCATAACAAAAACTATAGAAAGGAAATGGGTTTCATAAATATTTAATCATAGCATAACCCATGAAAAATAAATGAGCTTCATAATCATATCTTCTATTCAAAATAGCATATCCCATTGAATATGAACAGGTTTCATAAAAATATTTTTATAACAAACATAAACCATATAATTGAATAATAAGGATGGTATCATTGGATCATATCCCCTGTAAATATTATGTAACATTGAAGGATGTCATTATAGATGATAAATTACTATAAAATAACACTTGGAAAATTTCTTAAGGAAACTACCATTTTTACACTTGAAACCACTTATTTAAAATCTAAAAATTCCACAAATATTAAAAAAATATTTTATTTCAAAATAAAAATTGGAAATTTAAATAATAATGATTCAAATAATTTAGTGTTCATGATGTAAGGAAATTCCTTTCACACTGCATAAGCTAAAAGGAAACATTCTTTCCACACTTTTATAAAAAATCCAAATAAGTACACTATTTTAAAAATGATAAAATATTAATTTGAATCCATTATGTAAAATGTGAATAATGTGTAAAAATGAACTTCAACAATCATAAGATAATATTAAAAACATTATTAATAACATTTTTAGAAAACATGGATATAAAAGGAAATGTTTTTTCAACTGAAGATAGAAATAAAGTCAGTTTCCCATAAAAGAAATTATTTCTATATACTGAATTTGTAAAGTGAGTTCAATTGAAGTAAAACATGTAATATCCAGAAATAACTAGTCTATTATAAAATTCATGAGTTTCTTGATAGCTAGATCATGAAATTTAATTATCTAAAACTTAATTATAAATAATGAGACTTTAATGTTAAACCCTTACCTGGAGTTTTATTTTCTTCAAAATTTATTTAAACGTATATATAATAAATTTAAATTTATCATAATTTCATAGTAGAGTCATATAAATATTTATAATATCATATATGATCTACTTATTACCTTTGAACACCCATTTAGTAATAATTCCTTATTAAAATCATCGTTTCAATTGTTAATTGTATCATTTTTCATAAGAATTATGGTTCAGTAGTTTAAATACTTATTCTTTTATCATGGTTACATAATATCAATAATTTTAAAAATGATATAAATATAATATTTATTTATTATATATATTTATTATCATCCATAAAAGTTATATATATAAAAATTAATTTCACTGTTCTCAGAGATGGTAGACCGTACGCACACATGAATATTGTTTTTAATCATCGATGTATAGAACAAAAGAATGTTAAATTACATTTCAAATTTATAGAATAATGATTATATTATATATATCATATATATTCATTAAATATATCCTTATTTTCTTCAAATTAAAATAGTAATTAAAAAATCACATCGCTTCGTGGATGTGGTAATTGACATGTATACACGAGCGACATTATCTTTATCCAACAGATTATATGGTAAGAAAGTTTATGAGATATTATAATTAAAAAATAATTATTATTTATTATATATTATTTATAAACATTAAACCCATAAAGATAACCATCAATGAATGATGGTGTTGTAAAATGAATTGTATCACGATGTGAAGGTGGTAGCCCACATGTATGTACAAGTGAAACATTCACTTTCCACTTGATCAATTAGAGGGTATAAAATGTTTATGAGACCATAAAAATAACATTTTAGTATATTTAATATTAATAATTTGTAATTTTATGTTGAATGTCATAGAATTAGAGGAGGTAGAAGAAGAAATAAATTTAAAGTGGTCGGGTAAGATGATTACCTCTTCTCTGGTAGCTATCCTTTTGATCATTTCATAAGGTCTTTTGGAATGGTATTTTAAGAAGAACATAACATTTAATTTATATCTAGGGAAGTGGATAGGATAATTTAATTTGGTTTTTTTGATCTAGTATGCTCAAGAAGGTGTGAAGGAAAAAGAGAAGGGGTGTCCTTTTATAAGGGAGGGAAATGAAACACGTGGATATATAAAAAAGATTAAAATATAATTAAGACATTCTAAAAAATCTCCCAAATGGATAGTTATTTGAATAAAAAGAGGATATTTAATAAATATAATCAACCAATAATATTTTTAAAGAATTTGGTATAATTTTAATCCTTTTATTTTTTATTAACCCCATCGTTGACAATTTTTATCCTTATACATAACAATAACTATTCTAATCTTAAAGGGTTATAATTTTACTTATAATGAAAAAAGTAGATAATAAATGGTCATGGAATGAAATTATATACCATTTATAATCATATTTGGTGTATTTAAATATTTATTATGATTTTTAGATAATTTAATAAAATTTAATTTATCATAAAATATAATTAATGTCATTTTTGACATAATTTATTTAATTTGAATTTCAATACCAAACGATAATAAAGGTATTAGAATATAAATCATTAAAACACATAACTAATATATTATATTAAAATATAAAATTCATGTACCACATTTATTCACGTAAATTTTAATAACTTTAACATAGTTAAAATCATTTTATTTTATATTTCTTTTAATTGAATAAATAATATGTCTGTGTTGCGTAAGTATTTAACATTAGGAATAAAATTATACGGTAAAAAACTATTTTATATTTTATATAAAATTTTTTAATATAATTTAGCCTCTTTTTATCCTTTTGTAAAAGTTTTTGAGATATTAAACTCAAGAGAGAGAAATTTTGTATTTATTCTTTTCTTAAATTTTTATAAAAGTTATATTAAAATAAAAATGGGAATAATTGAACATATATTGAATAATTAGATTTAAATAGATAAAATAAATTCATCTAATATAATAAATTCGTGTTTTAGAAAAATTATAAAGCATTACCCCAATTTTTTAACCATATTTTACCCATTTTACCATTATGATGTGATAAATTTTACTATGGTTACTATTTATATTAACAAAAAATAAAAGGGACCTATTTACCTAATTTTATCCTCCTGATTACAAATATGGAATCCATTTTTCAATATTATATTTCTATAAGTGGTAGAAATTCAATATAAATGAAGTATGAAAAACATGTTGAAAACTATTTTTAGAAAATTATATTTTTAATCATAAAACTGAATTTAAATTATTATCTCATGCATAGAAAAAATAATAGAAGAATTTTAATTTTTTATTGGATATATAATTTATATATTTCATTAAAATCATTAACTAATAATGATCAATTTTATGCATTAGTATAGAAACACGTTGCACACATAAAAACATTTTTTTCTGAAAAAAATATCTTTTACATTCAAATGATTTTTATTTTAATTTATTATCAACTAATAGCCAATGAATTAATTTTATACATGTGTAAATAATAACTTATTTATAATTATTTATTACTATCCATAACCTTCAAATCCAATGGATATTCCATAACTATCTCATTAAATAATAATATATTTATAGTATATCTCGGTTTATTCAAACTCAGTGTTGTGTGTAAAGAAATATATAAATCAAATAAATTTTATTTATCAAACTATATCATAAAATATAAGTATGTTACCCAAAAAGAGAAATAAAATACTCTCTTTTTTGGTTACATGACATGGCTTGTGCAGGAAACATGGAATGATACCGTGTGTGGATTACAAGCCACATGTTCATAGAGAAACACATTATTTATTGGAAAAATATAGAATGAAATGATTCAAGTAAATTCATTGATAGAATATCTAGCTTTAGACATGATTCATTCCATGGTACACAAAATATACTTTACCGCCATATGGGTTTTGTTCATTTTATTTCCCTAGAGTTGGATTTGGATACATAAATAGTCCAGTCAAAGTATCATTCCCAATAAAAAACGATGACGATGTTCTATTCATTATTAGAGAAATTTTTACAAATGATTTAGGGACAATTGTAAATAAAAGTCCTTGTATACATCTGATATTTTTAGGTGATCATATAGGGAGATTGTGATAAAGGTTAACCTCGTTGCAACTTCTTGATAGTAGGGCATGGAAACCACACATGTATTAAGAGATTATTGTCCTCTAGAATTTTTCTATAATATATGGATCATTTGTGTTTCGAGAGTCACAAACATAGGATGTTTGGATAGTAATTAGAGATTACCTATTTAAGGTAGTTCATTCTAATGGTATATATTACCATGTGTGGAACTTAAGTAGATTTAATTCTTCCAATGCACACTAGAGTTAGAGTCGAGGCATGTGTCAAAGATTAGATGACAGGGATTTATTCAGTCACTCATATTTTATATTGATCTTCATGGATAGTAATATTACATATGGTAGATATCTTATCTTTACCACATTTCACCCTTGGTTGGGATCATGGGATATAAAGTGTAGTGATTATGATGTATTCTTGTTGGAATTTTCATCATACCACTAGTTCGATTGATTATGTGGTGGGACCAAAAATAAGATGTTTTTTGGGTACTTACATAATCTTGGAATTATTGATAATGTGTGAATTATAATTATCATTTATAGATTTCATACTTCTAGATTAGTGTGGGCTTCAGGTCTTCTATACTATGTGGTATTCTCTAATAACTGCAATAACAAGTGGTGTGAGCCCCTCGAAGCATTGGAAAACGATGGAATGATGGTAATGTTTGTCAGGTAATGATATTGATTTAGATTCTCGAGGTTAGTAACTCCCTCTTTAAGTAATTTTACTTTGATGAGGCGCATGTTCTTCATGGTGGAATCAAATCAGTGGTATGATGGTGGTGGTGGTATTTATACTACATAAATAGGTTCAGGTTCTTAGGGACTTATGGGGCTTAGGATATTACAAGGTCCATTTTGATATGATTCTCTAGTATATATCAACAAAGTGGATGGGGGATCCTCCTAATGATTGGCAGATCTATCCCTTTTATCATTCTCAATACCCCTTTTGTCCTAACACAATTGAGGAGGGTGTGTTACCTCTTAAAAGATGGGTATAGAAATCTCCCATGGAACATGGTGTGGATCACCCATCTGTAGGGTCAATAATCCCTCAAGAACTATACCATTATCAAATTTTGAGTTCCCCACTTAGACCATATTATTGGATCTTGTATTTTAGTGTGAGGTGCACAGGTGGGAGTTTCTGGCATAAAGCATTATCCTAAAAACATCGATAAATTAATGTATTTTTCTAATCACCCTGAAAGATGTACTGGTGGTGTCACTAGTTTATTTTTTAATACCTTCATATTATAGTTTATATTTTCTTTTAAAATAACACTATGTCTGATATCATACACCATAAACCACCTTGATCTGAGGAATGATGAAAAATAATACAATTTAAATATAACTATTGTAACGTAGTTGTTAGGTTGGAGAGTATTAATTGAAATAACCACATTATAAATTAAATGCAAGAGAAATTTTACTGAATATAATAAATTAATTCAATTACGAAATTTAACATTCATAAAATTATTTTCATTAGGAAAATAAAAAAAATTCATTTTATTCTTTAAAATTACTTTTCATTTAAACATGGTTTATAGTAAATTTATACATAGTTAATTATAAATAATTTATTATAATTTTAAAAAATTTATTTTATAAAATAAAAATTATTTTTTAAATCATAATATAAAAATTATCATATATTGAATTTTTGGATTTTCTTTTGAAAAGATTGATTTTTAGTGAAAAGTGAAAAGTTCGATTTTTATAAAAATATTATTTATTTTCATTAAATAAAGTAATTTAAAATTAAAATTAGGTTTTGGATTTATTTTTATAGTAATATAAAATCCATTTTATTAAAAATAATCAAATTAATTTCATTGGAATCACAATTATATATGATTTTGGTATAAGTTCATTTTTATGCTGAAAAAACAATTCTATAGAAACCATTTTCATTTCATTTTACATAATTATATTAAAAAATTATTATAATTTTAGGAAACGAATCATTAAAATGGATTTCATAACAATAATCTAGAGGTATAAATTTTTTAAATTGGTCAATTTCATTTTTAGTCATAATGATTAGTATTCATGGTAAATTTTTATCACCTTTATAATGGGTCAAACAAGTTAATTAAGGAAAAAATATGGGATATGGTGTCAAAATCAATTCCAAAAATTCTTTTTTATTTCATTGAATTAGGAGATTTCTACCATAAACATATTAATTTTTTAAAAATTTATTCTCATTGTAACATCTTTCTGGTCACAGTTAGACCTTAGTTGACCCTTGGTTTTTCACTTTTGTGGTTTGGGAATATTTTGGTGACCAGGGGTTGAAAACATGGGTTTTTGGAGAAAACTAGAAAGTTTCATGGTTATGGTGCATGATTAGGTCAACCATGAAATAATTGTGTAGAATGCCTCTATGATGTTCGAGTGGTATTTTTCACAGTTTGAGCATTGTCAGTCAAATAATTCAACATGCCCATGGAATCATGTGGGGTGTTTGGTGGCTGTCCCTAGGTGTTAGTGAAAATTGTGTACACTTTATATAGTTTGGGTTTCATGATTGCAACACAGTTAAACAAACCATGCACCCAAATCATGCACCCCCAAGAATGGATATTAACAGTTCATGGTTAGTTTATCCATGCTTCTTTCCCCAGGAAGCCATGAGAACCTTCTAATTGTAAAAAAATGAGATTTTTCCATCTTCCTTTTGTTTTTTTAAATCTTAATCACTCCAAATCCAATTTTGGCGTGTCCTAAATCTTCCATAACTCCTTTTAGGTATCTCCCCTTGGATTTTAGGTTGATTTACATCAATCTTGATAGATCGCATCATGGTACATTGTATTTTTTATTTGATTTCCCATCTTCAATATAGATCCATGCTAGTTGTCTTCTCCTCTCATCTCATAGAACCCAATAAGGTAGTGTAGCTAGATTTAATTTTTTTTATAGAGGAATAACATTGTTTCTTAGGGATATAGGATCGTGGTGATTGAATCAACTCTCCCATGGTCACTATTATCAAAAGAGAATTGTTTTACCACCATTTTGAGTTAGGTCTTTCTATATAATGGGTTAATTCTATGGATTACTTATCAATCCTGTAAAATTATTTTTTCTTTTATTTAATGTAAGTAATTTTTGGTTTCAAGGGATTTCTTAGAATGATTCATTTTTAAAGGTGATTTTTCTTTAAAAATGGGAGTTTTTCAAATGAATTGTTTGTTTAAATTATTGAATAGTGGTTTTGGCTTGCAAATGGGTTTTAAAAAATTGAAAAATATTAGATTTTATTTGAAATTGTTTTATTAATTTTTATAATAGTTTTAAAATTTATTTTTTCAATCTTGGAACATTGGGAACCTTGGTAACCTTGGGTTCATTGGGAATGGGACCTAGGCGACCCTTGTTTGTGTAAAACCACTAGTGGTTTATTTTGGGATATCGATGGACTGTGGATTGACTTGATAATTTATACTTGTTTAGGAACTTTTATTTCTAGTAAATATTCTTATAGGACAGTCCCAAATAAGGATTTTCTTTTTTATTTATATCTTATTTTTATACATGATGGATTTTTTCCTGGGTTGTTGCTCACATGTTTTCACTTAGGGTTGTATCACATAGTTTCGCATGATGGGTTATTTCATGGATATGTTTTTACTTGATTACCTTATTATATATGGATATTAATTCTTATTTCATCACTTATACTTGAAATATTTCTTAATTTTTGGATATGGAAGGGTTTTATGAAAAAAAACTAAAATGAATTATAAATGGATTTGAATTTGTGAAAATTCATTGTCATATTATTTTTAAAAAGATATAACTATTTCATTATTGATAGTATACCTTGTACAGACTCCAAGGTGGTATCCTACTGGGATTTTTTATCACATCCTAATTTTTTATTTGGGAGATTTTATATGTTGTATTATAAGATTCAATTAAAGAGAAGGGAATTATATAGCATGTTATCTTGTCTTTTTATGTCTCCCTTCGGTTCATATTGGTTTTGAGGTAACTATTGGTCAAATGGAAACTTATTGGTATTTTATTTTCATTATTTTATTGTTTAACATATTTGTATTGAATTGTATAGATGTTATATGTATCTCTTCCTTTTGAATTATTCTTTGATTGTATGTCTTGTTTTGGATAAATTCAAAAATTGTTTTCTAAATATTTATTAGACAACACTATGACAACCCAACTTAGGTGGCTTCCCTTTTTGACTTAGGTTGGCCTATTAAAATATTTTATCAATGAGATTCTCATCATGAAGTGTTTTAACAATTTTTGAGTTTAGTTTTGTGTCTTGGGTATATAAGAGTTATGACCATCAGAATCCAGGTTGTAAGTATTGGAGGATGCCTGAACATCTCACTTCCAGGTCTAAAATCATGTAACCATGGGTGGTCAATTTTTTTTTACCAAGATTGAGACTTGGAGTTTGATTTCATTTGAATGAACTACATGGTAATTTTGTTTAAATGAAACCATTCATTCATTAATAGGTTTTTTTTTCAATCATTGGATTTGTGATTTATTTAAACTCTTGATGTTTTAAAGCATAAACATGAATAATTTATGTTATCCTTATTAATTCAGAATATTATCTAAAAATAATTTGACATTTTTTTGATTAATAGAAAATTAATTCGAAAAAATAAATTCCAAAATCAAGATTTGAAGCTGTGATTCATGATATATTGAAAATTTCCTAGTGGATCCTTGTTTGGTTTATGTTGTTATCTGTACAATTCAGACTGTAGGCCAAGTGGGTGTTGCGAACCTAGGATGGGCAATGGATCAAAGATACAAATTTACTAAGTACATCCCCTTATATTCCATAGTGACAAGGGACCCCAAGAATATGATGAGTGGATTGAGAGGACTGAGAGGATCCTCAACTTCTTGAAGGCCCCTGATGACTCTAAGGTATTTTTTTGACGTACATGATTGAGGGACCAGGAAGGAGATGATGAGACTCAATTTTGAACACTATGATTCATGGAAATATTAACTGAAATAATTTTAAGAAAATATTCAATCAAAATATTCACCCTAATATGTTTTGTGCGGCAATGAACAAGGAATTTCTAACATTAGAGTAAGGGGATTTTACTTTACTAGAGTATGCCACCCTTTTTTCTGTGTGGGTGCATCTAGCATAATATCTTGTCACCAATGAGCACCTAATGGATCAATGGTTTGAGTTGGTACTGAGGCTAGATATTCAATTGATCTTGATTATCATGTTCCTTAGGACATTTATATAGGTATGAAACAAACTATCTATCGATGAAGCATACATAACTAGAAATACATATATGGGTAGAGCTCTGGTTATTGATGATGTTTTTGAGGGTGTGTATACCAGGAGAAAAAGGATGTACAGTTATGGTCAATTTTTTTAGGATCAGTTTCTGGGGATTCATTAAGAAACTAGTATTTATCTACTATTAGTGTGAATGGTGTTTTCATACTAAAACTAACTGTATGAAGGCCTCTAAAAGTTGTTATCATGGTGGAATATTGGTCCATATGATGCTTTTTTATAAAAGGATATTCGAGGGATGTGAGGCATGATGCACTCTCACCAATGGTTCATTGGTTTATATTGATGTTTCCTAGGGTGGTTGGTATAACTTTAAATCTATTCGGGATGACCATATAGATAAGAGTAGATGAATATATGTGGCAGAGTATGCACTAGTGGAATCTGAAGGAGGGCCCACTACTGTTAGACACGTGATTTTTAGTTCGTCTTATATTGTGAAATATTTTTTTGATACAAGTAATATTCATTCATTTATATCATAAAAGTTAGTTGATGTGTTGGAATTATGTTTAGGACATAGTCCATTCTGATTGGATATTTCCATACCTTCGGTAAAGACGTATGAAAAATGTTTTAGGTGTCCCACATTTCAGGTAAGGATATCCAACAATAAGGTTATATGAGAATTTTTTGTTCTTGATATTGAAATATTCTACCCAATACATAGTGTGGGTTACGTTGTTTCTTATGCTGGGTAATCTCATGACTACTGTCTGAGATGTTTCTAGATGTATTCGACACTTTTTTGGGTAGTCCTCTTAATTCAGTGTTGTGTGCATACCCTAAGGTCTATTAAAATTATTTATCTAGTTTAACTCCATAGAGAGAGGTCGAGTTTACTATTTATCAACTCCATGGTACAATGACCATTTAAATTCCATCTTATCTAATATCACATACTGATTTGGTGGAAGTTAAATTCAAAATTGAGTATCAAGAGGCTAAAGTACTTATTCATTCTATCATGTCACCATGGTATTCACATATACACTTTTATAATATGGTAGATAAAAGTCTAAAACTTTTCCAGAATTATCGAAAGTTAAACCAAGTGACTATTAAGAACAAATATCATTTTAATAGGATCAAGGATCTCTTTGAACAAATTTGAGGGGCATGTTACTTTTAAATTATTGACCATTGATGAGGGTACTTCCAATTGAGATTCCAAGAAGAGGATGTACCTAATATAGAATTTATGAGCCGGTATGGTAATTTCATGTTCTTGGATACTCCATTTGGCCTCACCATTTCCCCTGTGATATTTGTGGATTTAATGGACCGAATATTTCATAGGTTCTTTAATTATATTTTTATTGTGTTCTTAGATGATATATTGTTTTACTTCATGTTAATGTAGGAGCACAAAGACAATTTGGATATCATTATTTGAGCCTTGAAGAAACATTATCTATATGGTAAGCTTTCCGAATGTGAATTTGGATATGGGAAGTGTAATTTTAGGGGCATGCCATATCTAAGAGGGATGTATTAGTGGATCCTAAGAAAATAAAAGATGTTACATCTTGAGAATAGCTCGAAAGAGTTTTCTAGATCTGGAGATTCATGCTTCTGGATGGGTGTTATAGACTGATTTTTCAGGATTAATCAAAACTCATATATTTGATTATAGATTTAACCAATCAGGGTGTAATGTTTTAATGTAATGAAAAATTTTAGAGACCTTTTGAGGATAAGTTAGTGAGGTCGACTTTAGCACTTGTTTTGATTCCGATTCGAATTATGATGTTTTCTATAGTGATTCTAGTAGAGGTTTACATTATGTCTTGATCTAGGTGAAATGAGTGGTGGTCTAGGGATCTCTCCTGTTTCTCCTTCATGTAAAGAACTAATATACTCATGTTCTTGTGTTGTTAGCTATTATTCATGTACTGAAAACATGGCATCACTATCTCTTTGGGGAATGGTTTATAGTGTATCTCAGATATAATATTTCAAAATATATCTTTACTAAGAGGGATTTGAACATGAGATAGAGACATTGGGTTATGTATCTCGAGGATTTTGATTTTTATATTGAATAAACTCCTAGAAAAGATAATCTATTTGATGATGTGTTGTGTATACAATTATTGAAAAAATCAATCATGGAATCAGTTAAGGAGTGGTATCTCGTGAGTTTGTTTTCTAAGATGAGATTGTGAGTTGAATGTTTCGGTGAAAAAATGTTCATATATTTGATGAAATTTGAATCATATGTTGATGAGAGTATTTTTCTTGATTAGGTGATAAACACTAAGTGATAAATCTTATGTAAAATATTTTATGGTGGAGAGTCATCGGGTGAGTGGTCTTATCGCTCAATGGATCATTATTCTACCATAGTAGGTTTGTTATAATGATTTAATAGAGGTTGGAGTTGATGGATAATAGACACTATTCATTTGGTTCTATAAATCTTGGGACTACCATGATTTATCACTACATGAGATGTAGATATTGGTGGCCAGGGATGAGGTGATCAGTTGTAGATTTTGTTTCATAGTGGCTAACTTCACAGAAAATTTAGGTGGAACACCAGAGACCACCTGGTTTTTTGAAACCTTTACCCATTCCAATATTTAAGTGGGATGATATTTCCATGGACTTAAATATTGGTTTTCTATGGACTCCTAGTAGGAAGGATGTGATTTCAGAAATCATTGATCAAATTACAAAATTATCTCATTTATTACCTATCAAGGAGATAATAAAAATGGAATATCATGGAGACTATTACGATCTTGATATTGTTATAAATCATGGGGTTATCTGTATAGTTTTTTAAAGGTACTTTAGGTTCACATGGAGATTCTATAATGGTTTGTAAGAGGTGATGGGTTCCTTGTTAAAATAGAACATAACATATCCTTCATAGACGGATGGATAGATAAAGAGAGCTATTTATGTTCTTAAGGATAAGCTTCATAATTTCATTCTTTGTTTTGAAGGATCGTAGGAAATGAAATTACCTATAGTTTAAATTTACTATAATAATAGTTATAAAGATTCGATAAATATGGATACATTTGAATAATTTTATGAGAAGCCATGTAGATGTTATGTGTGTTGGGAAAATTTAGAAGAATAGTCTAGGTTTGGGACAAGTCTCATCCAGGAGATGATAGAAAAGGTGAAGTTGATCTGAAAGATATTGGTCAGAACACAGATCCTTTTGTAGAATTTTTTAGACTGTTGTCAGTGGAAGATAGAGTTATAGGTTGGTGATAATGTTTTTATTAAAGTTTAACCTATCTTGGAAAATCATCAGTTGGGTAAGTACGGTTAGTTGGAATGGAGGTTTTTGGACCATTCGAGAACATGAAGACTCATAAAGGCTATATATCAATTGGACATAACAAGATTGACTTTTTTTCATGATGTGTTTCATTTTTCCCAACCAATGAGGTATCATCTGGATCATTCCCATTTGATTATATGAGATGATGTTGACCTTGATATCGATACCACCATTGTTGAGTTTCAAGTTTAGATTATGGATCACCAAGATAATGTACTTCATGGTAAATCAATTCACTTTTTTTGGGTATAGTAGTAGTGCAGAAAGAAAAATCCATAAGATATGGGAGTAGGAATCATTGATGAGGTTGTTACGGCCTTCTCTATTTGTGGGCCCAAGATCATGAGGACTTTCTAGGGATAGAAAGTGATTATGGTGGAGAGAATAATGATTACATTTAGTTCACATGTATTCCTTATTTGAGATTTTGATTTTATCTCATGAGGTGAGGGATGATTCTGGGGATCAGAGGTTGAAAACAAGGGTTTTGGATAAAACTAACAAGGCACGCGGTTAAGGTGCATAGTGAGTTTAACAATAAAGTAACCATGTGCTATGACTATATGAGGTTCCAATGATATTTTTAAAATCTTAATCACAATTATTCAAACCATACTACATTCCTAGAGAAGTTTTTAGGGTTCTGGTTGTTTTCTATGGGAGTCATGTGGTTTGAGCTTGGTTCTCCCAATCCGTGTGGGCCCTAGTGAAAACCATACACCATTTGGTCAGAGAGGGTTACACGATTGGATCACAGTTACACTAATCTTGTGGATAAACCATATTCCCACATAGAATTGAGAGTATGGTTTCATGGTTAAGGTTCATGGTATGTTTATCCAAGTGTCATGCCCTTAGAAACCATGAAACCATCCTCCAAAATATTAAAAAAAGTATTTTACCCTTTTTACTTTGGTCATTTTCAAATAAAAATCAACCCTAATATAATTTGTCTCATTCAAAGCCTTCCTCTTAAATTTATAGGTCTTTACCCTTGGATTATAGGTATAATTTTATTATTCTTGACAGATCACATCAAGGTATATTGCATTTTTGATATAGTTTCTCCAGTTCTTTATAGATCCTTGATAGATCTCCTCTCCGACCATCATGTGGAATCCTATTGGGATGTGTAAACCAAATATAATGATTTTTATTAAGGATTTATGTTCTTTCCTATGTATCTAGAATCATAATGATCAGATCTACTCTCCTCCGGTCACCGTTTCTAAAGGTGAAATTTTCTACCTCGATTTTCATGAAGGTGTCTCTATACAATGAGTGAATTATATGAATTTTTTATCCTTATTGTAAATTTACATTGGGTTATTAATTTAATGATATTAACTTGTGGTTTCAAAAAATTTATTAGTAATATTCATGCTTTTAAATGGGAGTTTCTCTAAAAATGGTTTTTTGGGCACCAAGTTCTTGATTAAATGATTTTATGGTGGTTTTTGTTCAAAAGTATGTTTTAAAACACTAGAAAAGATTGTATTAGTTCTAATAATGTTTTATAAATTGTTAGTGTCATTTTAAAATGTATTTTTCTAAACATGGTACATTGGGAACCTTGGGTTCCTCAAGAAGGGGACATAGGTGACCTTAGTATGTGTGGCACCACTAGGGGTAACTTTTGGGATATCGATGGACTATGATAGGTCTCAATATTTTATAATTCAAATATATTTCAATTTAGGATATTTTATGACTAGTACATATTTCTGAAGGTCAGGCCCAAATAAAGATGTTGTTTTTTATTTACATCTTATTTATGGCATTATATATTTTTTCATGGATTTTTTCTCACATGTTTATTTTTTAGATATGTGTTTATTTTATTTCCTTATAGTTTATGCATACACATTTCCATTTTATAACTTAAAATTTTCATAGTCATGGTTTATTCGATATGAAATAATTTTATGAAAACCAAAGGAAAATTATTTATAAATGTGTTTGGATTTATATGAAAATTATTTTTAAACTATTTTTTATTTTAAAATAATGAATCAATAAATTATTTATATTAGAACTTGTATTGAATCTATGGTGTTATCCTGTTAGGATTTTTGATCATAGTAGGCTTTTTCCTTTGAGTGATTCTAGATTTTGTATAATAGGATTCAGGAAAAGGGAATGAAATCTTATAGTATACTTGATTCTGTTTTTTTGCTGCGATCAGTTCGGGTTGGTTTGGAGGTGGCTATTTGTTGTACCTCTCAAACCCCTCGAGGTTTAATTTTCATGATCACAATCACCCTCTTATGTTTCTAACATTGTTTTAAGTGTTTTTGGATGATAGGCTTTCATTTAAGGTGCCAAGGATTTGGGCCAAGAAGGCCAAGAAGGCAAAAAGGCCAAACTGGACTGAAATGCAGTCCACCGGCCAACCGGTGGCTTCACCACCGGCCAGCCGGTGGCACCTGGGAAGAAGGCTGAGCTTCTGCCTCATCACCGGCCAACCGGTGGCCTTGCACCGGCCAGCCGGTGGCCCCCTGCCCAAACAGTATTAGCTACTGCCTCACCACCGGCCAGCCGGTGGCTCTGGCACCGGTCGACCGGTGGACACTGGACAGGAATCCAATGACTTTTTGCAAACACCGGCCAACCGGTGGGACTGCACCGGCCAGCCGGTGGACACAGTCAAACTAGCCGTTGGGCTGTTGACCAGCCTGTCCACTTGGCTCCCAACGGCTCCGAAGACCTCTCCAACGGCTCCGAAGCCTCCCCAAGGGTTCCTAGCCTATAAATAAAGGCCAAGGAAGCCCCGGACACACACCGGAACTATACGGAAGCCTACGGACACCTTGTTGATCATTTGGCGTACCTCCGGCGGACTTCCTCAAAGGAACCCTCCTAGCTCCATCCAATTCCACATCCAAGGAGCTCCCTCAAAGAAGCTTGGAAGCAGCCTTCAACATCTCCAATCATCAAAGGCACCCAAGTCTTCCCAATCACGGTTTTTCTTGTATATTTTATTTTGAGCTTAAAATTGGGTTTGTGCTTACAAACTCCAAACTTTTCTCATCCCCTCTTTCTTTGGGTTCTCACACCACCACTAAGGTGTGAAGAGGTTTCTTCAAGCCTTTCCTTTTAAAAGGCTTGTGTTTCGGTGAGCTAGCCTTCACCCGTTAAAAAGGCTAGTGGGTTCTTGCTTAACCATTAAAAGCAAGTGGGTTCTTGCTTAACCATTAAAAGCAAGCTGTAATAGGTCCTAGTGCTACCTCAAAGCCTAGTGGGTTTCTTGCTAAAACCATTGAAAAGCAAGCGGTAGGAATCTCTCAACGGTTGAGTTGGGAGCGGAGACGTAGGCCGGGTTTTGGCCGAACTCCGTTATCAAGTTTCTTGTGTGATTGCCTCCTTTATTTCCGCTGCATTTATAATTTGTTTTAAATTGTTAATTAATTTTAAAAGGCAATTCACCCCCCTCTTGCCATCATTCCCTTCTCCGGGGTGTTTCTTCCGACCCAACAATTGGTATCAGAGGGACCTTTGAGTAATTCCTTAACCCGGTTTCAAAGTTAAGATCTTTTTTTTGATGGCATCTACCTCTTTCGCCCCCGAGGGCTACTCTTTGGGTCGGGCTCCATTTTTTGATGGGTCCGACTATAATTATTGGAAAACCCGCATGACTACTTTTCTTAGAAGTATAGGGTATCCCATTTATAAAATTGTCATGCAAGGTTACACTTTGTCTACCCCCGACGAATCCAAATGGACCCAAGCCGACATTAGAAATTTTGAGCTAGATGGCAAAGCCATGAATGCTCTTCATTGCGGCCTTGACCGAAATGAGTTCAACCGAGTTTCCACTTGCACCACTTCACATGAGATTTGGAAACTATTGGAAGTGACCCATGAGGGCACTAATAAAGTGAAGGATACTCGGTTAGACATGTATAGACAAGATTTTGAATCTTTTTCCATGCACCCAAATGAATCAATTTCTGAAATGTTTACTCGATTTACTGACGTGTGCAATGGTAGAAAGTCTCTTGGAGATAATATTTCTGCAGAAACTATGGTGAAGAAGATCCTATGGGTCCTTCCGAGCTCATGGGCACCAAAGGTGATGGCGATCCAAGAATCTAAGGACGTCAAAAACATGCCGATAGAGGAGCTCATCGGATCTCTCATGACTTATGAGATCACGATGAGGAGGCAAGCTCAAAAGGAGGGCACACCAATCAAGACACCAAAGAACATCGCCCTCAAGGTACAAAAAGAAGTAAGCTCCTCCTCATCCTCATCTTCCTCATCTTCATCTTCTTCAAGCGGCGACTCGGAAATGGAGAATCTCGCCCGCCAAATGCACAAGTTTATGAAGAAGCACAAGAAGAAGAAGAAATCTCGCAAGGCGCGTAAGCAAGAACCCACCGCAAGATCCGAGCCCAAGGTGAAATGCTACGGGTGTGGCGAAAAGGGCCATTACAAGCCCGATTGCCCACTCAATAAAAAACGGGCCACGCACAAGGAGAAAGGAAAGAAAAAGGTCCTCAAGGCCACATGGAGTGACACCTCATCCTCCTCCTCCTCCTCCTCGAGCGACAACGGTACAAAATGTCTAATGGCAAATCATGAGGTATCATCTTCCTCCTCTTCCGACTCCTCTTCCTCATGTTCTTCAAATTCAAATTCTTTAAATCATTTATCTTATGAAGAACTCTCATTTGCTAGAGACCAATTAGAAAAAGGTTTTCATGAACTCTCTTCTAAATTTGTTGCTTTGAAAAAGTCTTTCAAAAAACTCTCCTCCGAAAAAGAACAACTTCTCAAAGAGAAGGAGGAGATGTCCCTTAAAATCCAAAATTTTCCAAATGTTGATTCCATGGAATCAACCATCAAAGACCTTAGGGAGACCCTTGCTAAGTTCACCCAAGGGGAACAAAATTTGAACAATATCCTAGGTTCCCAACGAATTTCTAGAACCACCCAAGGGCTAGGATATTCCAATATAGCCTCCTCCTCCCATGCACCCACTGTTTTTGTAAGGGGGAGCTCTAGCTTTAAATTTTGTAACTATTGCAAAAAACCCGGGCATCTCATTTATGAATGTAATTGTAAAAACGCCCGGTACGGCCAACCCAAATCGATTTTCTATTCTGACGAGTTTTATAGGAGAAGACCCGCCATGAGACAAGTTTGGATTGAAAAATCCCTCCTTGCGAGTCTCTCTGGGCCTAAAATTGTTTCTTTTCAAAATCACACTCCCCGGTGATTCATTATTTTTATTTAGGGGGAGAACTTTCTCATTTTTGATTCAAAATCTCAAAATTCAAAAAAATTACATTTGGTTTCAATTTTCAATTTTCAATTCTTTTTCAATTCAATTTAGAATTTTCAATTTTCAATTGGCTTCCAACAGTTGGTATCGAATTTGTTTTTGTTTCAAAACTTTCAATTCAAACTGTTATTCAAATTTTCATTTTAATTTCAAAAATCTCAATTGATTTTCAAATCTCAAATCTTGTTTTTAAAATCTCAACTTCCCTCAATCAAGTTTTATGCCCCATTCTATTTTGATAATCACAAAGGGGTAGAAATTTCTTGATTGATTGGGGGAGAATCATTTTCATCATGCTTAGTATTTCCTTTCAATTTCAGCATTTTACATTAATTGTTTTGGTGATTGTGATCATCAAAATAGGGGGAGATTGTTGTACCTCTCAAACCCCTCGAGGTTTAATTTTCATGATCACAATCACCCTCTTATGTTTCTAACATTGTTTTAAGTGTTTTTGGATGATAGGCTTTCATTTAAGGTGCCAAGGATTTGGGCCAAGAAGGCCAAGAAGGAAAAAAGGCCAAACTGAACTGAAATGCAGTCCACCGGCCAACCGGTGGCTTCACCACCGGCCAGCCGGTGGCACCTGGGAAGAAGGCTGAGCTTCTGCCTCATCACCGGCCAACCGGTGGCCTTGCACCGGCCAGCCGGTGGCCCCCTGCCCAAACAGTATTAGCTACTGCCTCACCACCGGCCAGCCGGTGGCTCTGGCACCGGTCGACCGGTGGACACTGGACAGGAATCCAATGACTTTTTGCAAACACCGGCCAACCGGTGGGACTGCACCGGCCAGCCGGTGGACACAGTCAAACTAGCCGTTGGGCTGTTGACCAGCCTGTCCACTTGGCTCCCAACGGCTCCGAAGACCTCTCCAACGGCTCCGAAGCCTCCCCAAGGGTTCCTAGCCTATAAATAAAGGCCAAGGAAGCCCCGGACACACACCGGAACTATACGGAAGCCTACAGACACCTTGTTGATCATTTGGCGTACCTCCGGCGGACTTCCTCAAAGGAACCCTCCTAGCTCCATCCAATTCCACATCCAAGGAGCTCCCTCAAAGAAGCTTGGAAGCAGCCTTCAACATCTCCAATCATCAAAGGCGCCCAAGTCTTCCCAATCACGGTTTTTCTTGTATATTTTATTTTGAGCTTAAAATTGGGTTTGTGCTTACAAACTCCAAACTTTTCTCATCCCCTCTTTCTTTGGGTTCTCACACCACCACTAAGGTGTGAAGAGGTTTCTTCAAGCCTTTCCTTTTAAAAGGCTTGTGTTTCGGTGAGCTAGCCTTCACCCGTTAAAAAGGCTAGTGGGTTCTTGCTTAACCATTAAAAGCAAGTGGGTTCTTGCTTAACCATTAAAAGCAAGCTGTAATAGGTCCTAGTGCTACCTCAAATCCTAGTGGGTTTCTTGCTAAAACCATTGAAAAGCAAGCGGTAGGAATCTCTCAACGGTTGAGTTGGGAGCGGAGACGTAGGTCGGGTTTTGGCCGAACTCCGTTATCAAGTTTCTTGTGTGATTTCCTCCTTTATTTCCGCTGCATTTATAATTTGTTTTAAATTGTTAATTAATTTTAAAAGGCAATTCACCCCCCTCTTGCCATCATTCCCTTCTCCGGGGTGTTTCTTCCGACCCAACACTATTGCCCATGTAAAGACTTTTTTTGTCTTGTCTTGTCATACTTTTATATTTTATTCAATTTGGCTTATATTGAAAGGATCTAGTATGTATCTCTTCCTTCCACATTATACTCTGCTTGTATTTATTCTATTAGTTATATTAAAGTCTTGTTTATATTATCTTTGTTATAGATCATCATGAAAGACAATATTGAGTGTCTTATCTAGATGAATAAGGTTATTATGTTACATTGGTTCCACTTTAATTTTATTCTGACCTTTAAATTATTTTATGTTACTAGAAATTTCAAAATTTTACTCTTCTTTTAATATATAAAATGTGTTTTCATAGGAATAAAATATGGTATAAATGGTTATAAATGGTTATTTTAAATTTTAATAATTTATTTTTATGATATTAATTTATTTTTAATTTTTATAGATATTTTATTTTTCTTGAAATCTTACGCAACACTAATGCATTTCTTGGGTAAGTAGTAGAAAAATAAAATCAATTATTTAAATAAATATTAAAATGAATATATTTCAGATTAATTGTGTTTATACACGAATTTATCAGATAACAATACATTAAAATATATGTATAATGGGTTTATATTATATTTCAAGTTTTATATTTATTATATTAAAGTCAATATATGTGAATAGTCCCAAAAACTAACTTTATTGTTATTTATGGTTTAGAAATTATTTTTAAATCACTATAAAATTATAAATATCCTATCATGACTCAAGTGGATGGGAAATAATTAATCCTACCATTTATGGTTTTTGTATGATCCACTTGAAATTTTGAAAATTAATTTCATCAATCTGTAAGAGTAAAAAAAAATTAGAATGGTTAATTTTAAATAGTGATAACGAGTGGGTTAAACTAAAAGATAAGGTTCAAAATGAAAGATAAACACTTCTAAAATTGGATGGATGATTATATTTTGACCTTAATCTTGTTAGTTAGAAAAATATTATATATTAATATGGTAATTATTTAAAAATTTACCACCCTCCTCACTTATAAAAACTCACCAACTCTCCACTCCTATTCACGAACATTGAGTTTTTTAGATTACGTAATACCTAAATAAATACCTTAATATATTTATTAAACACGTATTAGATCTTCTGACATTCCCTTTAGACAGTTTTAATAAGGGAAAAGTTGTAGGTCAAAGGAGTATTTCCAAAGAAGTGGTATAACTCTTAACTGTGTTCTTTTATTTTATTTATTCTTATACCTACTTAAAATATGTAATAAAATGATGATATAATAACATAAATATATTTAATATAGTAAAATTATATTATAATAATGGTAAACCATTACTCATGTCCATTTCTATCCCATGGGAAATGAAAACTTCACTTGTATGTATGTGTGGACTACCACCTCTATGAATCAATGTGTTTTATTTTTCTCCATGAAATCACGTGGTTAGTTATTTTGATATATTTAATTTATATATAGGGTATTAATGACTTAATTATGATTCTTAAATGATAATTTTTTTACTTACCTTCTACCCCTTCCATCTGTTGGAAAATGATAATGTCATTTGTGTTTATGTGAGGACTACCACCTACACAAAGCGATGTGATTAATTTTTCTTGTTTTCCTTTCATAAATGACTTTAAATTGTTGTTTAATGTATAAAAATTATAAATAGTTCATGATTAATATTATTTATATGATGAAACAAGGGCAAATATTCAATTATCCTAACTACCAAACAAAAACTGGTATGAAAACAGAACATTTAACACCCAGGATGATGATGTTAATAAATAATTATTAATAAAAAGATGATATAATGTTATACATGAATCATATATTGTATGATAACTATGAATATGGTTTTATTAACAACTTATAATTAATAAAAAACTATTATAATACAATTAAATACATATTACTATGTAATCTGTAATTGGGGTAATAGATTTCTACTACAATCTTATTTTGTTTTTGGATAGTTTATATTTTTATTTCATTTGGGGAAATTATATGGTCTTAATATTTTAATACTAATATATTTTATTCTCATATGTATTTTTTTTTACATATTTATATTCAATTCCTTCCCTTTTTGGATCAATAATCAACAATTAAGTTACATATAAGAGACTTTCTTTTAAAATGTATATTTCAATGTTTTCCTTCCAACTCTTTTTCTTCTCTAACAAGATTAATTTAAATATTTAAAAAATCTTATTCTTCACACTCAAATGATTATATTAATTCTTTTTCAAACATATGTTACATTTTTTAAAAATCATTTACATTATTCCTCTTTTAATATCCAAAATGTGGTTCTTTTGTACTTTTTACTAAAAGTGTGAAAATAACTTTTGTTTTATTTTTTAATGTATGAATTTAATTTCTCATCATAAAAACCATTAATTTATTAGATAAATCCTTCAAAGTTTTCCATGGTTATTTTAAAATAAAATAATCTCTTAAATATTCTGGGTCTTTTTTATTTAAAAATTTATCAATAGAACATGGTATTATTTTCATGAAAGAATAAGAGGAATTTTAATTTTGATTTATAAATTCATTCATATAAATGTTAAAAGGAAGTTATTTGAATTTTTTTCATAGATATATTTTTTATATTTATGAAAGGCTTGTTTTGAAAAAAACCCATCATTTATAATGAAATTATTGCATTTTTTCATCCTTTACCAATTAATGGTTTTATGGTCAATTACTTTCTCATGATCACATTCCCTATCAGTCTCCATGATTTCATTTGACATTTTTTTTCTTCCCTATGTCCATATTTTAAGTATTATGAATTTATAAGATATTATTTCAACTACATTAATATAGACTTAACCATATACCATTTCAATATATAGTATTAGATGAATAAATACTATTAAGAAAATTATTTCATTGAATGGGAAATATTCTATATTCTTGATTCAATATAGAAAAATGTTGTTTTAGAATCCATTTTGATAATTAATTGTAATTATTATTAAATATATGAAGAATTAATAGGAAACACACGTGATTTATGGGCCCGGGTTATAGATAACCCTTGAATTCATAAATAGTTATAATGATCAAAAATACGTTGTATTGATGTATAGGTGAAGGCTATAGAATCATATTATAATAGTTTGCAATTTTTTGTATGCCGTAACTATTTATTTAATATTTCATGGTTGAGAGTCCATGAAAATATGAATGATGCATTGTTCCGGGCCTTGATAGTAATATTCATGATACCTTGTCTGAGGCCTTTATGGTATGATCATGAATGTCCAGAATTATGCATTTCCATGATTAAGAATTTAGTTTTCATTATCCATGTGATTTCAATGATGATATCATCCATGTATGTATTTTGATCTCATGTTTTTGATTTAATTACACGTGTTTTTATTATTCACTCTTATATTTTTATTATATATTATTTAATCATGATAGCTTCTTCTATATGTAACCCTTACAATGAATATTAGATAACCTTTTATTATGTTATAATTTCACTAATATATGAAGAAAGGATCTTCTAATGAAAATAATGGATTAAAGAAATTAGATCTTGTAATGTTTTTTTCCAATATATTATGTAAATAATGTATGTATATATTCTCCCAAGATTTTTAAGCTGGTCGAGCATTTTTTTACAGACCCCTATATCCTGTATTAAATTAATTGTTGGGTAAAATCCCTCAGGGTAATATTGAATCATTTTTTGGTTGATTGTGTTTGTTGAAAAGGAGGGTTTCCTTGGTCAGTTGTGGTGTTCTAGAGATATTATTGACAATATATGTTGACAACGAACCATGATAGAGGAATTGAAGATCCAAAGGTGGTACAAAGATAATAAGAACATGGTGGAACCGTTGTATAGTGTTTTTCAAATTTTTGGTTCTCAAAATCCGAAAATGGAGAAACATGTTTTTGGAAAAGGAAGTTCTGTGCAAGATTGAAGGTGATTTGGAAACATGCGTATAAGGCATGTTTCAGTATCTGAACATAAAAATATGTAAACATCCTGAATTCATTGAAAGATTTGAAAATGTTCATTAAAAATGAGGTTACACAAAAGAAAATTGCAAGCCCAATGAAACATCAAATTAGGTTTTCTGCTCATGGAGGGGCTCTTGCAAGGCGCGTCAAATCTTCTACATAGGGGGTTAGTGTTTCTTATATATAATAGGTGAACCCAATTTTTTTAAAGAAGATCAACACTTAGAGAGAATCAAAGCTCCATATAGTGTTATAATTTCATGAAAAGGTAGTTACATGAAATAATTAGTGTTTCGTGTATGCTAAGGAAGTTGCGCGAAAGATTGGAGTTGTGCATAATATTGAGGTTGTGTGTAAGAGGAGGTTTTTCACATAAGGAATAAAACATGTGTGTAAGGTGCATTAAAGGTTGCACAAAATATTGGGTGTTTCCTCGTATATCTGTAGTAAAGTGGTATTTATCAGTCGATGAAAGTGGGACATCAAAAGACCATATACATACAGTGGAGGATGCTTTCATTACAGATAATGAAAGGACCTACAAGTCTATAAACTATGATTGGATCTTCTAAAGAATAATTTTATAAACTTCATTTGAGATAATAGTGAGCATTAAAATTGTGATTAGTTGTAAATGGGGAGGGACCTTGAGTTTATTCTGAACATTTTAAACTATAGTTCACTTTTAGTTGATTTGGTACATTGAAACATCACCATTGTATTCTCCTTGGATGTAGCCCATTGAGGATAAACCAAGAAAAATCGTGGTGTCTTGCACATTCTTTATGTCATGAACCAACCCAGGTCGACCCTGAACTGATCACCCGAGCCGGTCCACGACATGACCCGAGAGGCGTTCCCGATCCTCCTGGGCTGGCGACAAGCGCCATGGCATCAATAGAGGACAAGTGGGAATGATTTCACCCAGCAAAAATAAATAAATAAATAAAGTAGCGGAAGGAAAATAAAGGAAACAAAAAAGGATGAACGACCAACAAAAACACACTAACCTGGTCTCGGCCAAATACTCCTCGCGACTCCAAGAGTCACTCACCAGACAACAACAAACTCTCACCCAGGGCGAGCAAGCTCGAGCCAGCCTGCAACAAAACTAAAAACAGGAAAACACTATAGGAGTGAGTATTAAAACTCAGTAGGTGTGCCCAAAGAACTATTCCCAATGCACTACTTTTAAATGAATAATTTACCAATTACAGGTTTGAACTAAATATAAAAAAATATTGGTTTTCACACACACAAACTTATATTTCTAAAACAAGTATCAGTTCATTGACCTTTTTAATTTACAAACAAGTTTATTGTTTGAATGGAATAAGTACATTTCATTTTGAAAACATTTTTCTATGAACAATTTAGAAATCTAGACTTCAGTTATTAACCAAAAGGAAAACCACACATAGCACACATAGCACACAACACATACCAAGGGCAATGGGAAAAGTGGCGCACATAGGCCAGCAACCGAACATGATCTCTCGATCTTCCGCCACACACAAATACACAATAATGGAAACATGGGTCGAACCTAAGAGATCGTGAAAAATCCAGAACCTACTATACATCTAACTCATCCTGAAGGTATGCCCTAACTCGATGACGTCATAACGCCCTAACGCCTAGCATAGCCCTACATGGCCTAAACGAGGGGCCCAATCCCCATAGTAGCAATAACTCAGTATTCCCCTACTATGGGGCTACTAGCCAGTGCATAATATAAACTAGTGCAGTAATCATTCTCAGAAGATTCACTCACTATGCAAGGTTCCCATGTCAACACATGCAATAAACAGGGGTGCACCCACAATGTAAATCAATCAGTCATGATGCACAAACAACACATACAGCTCACACAATCAATTCACACCAAGAGTCACCCCTAAGTGGGTTTTCCAAAATAATTTATTTTATTAATGTGCCAAACGTGCCTTCACCAATTTTAATGAGAAACCTCGTTTCTCAAGAAAACCTGAAACACTTGTTCAGAAGAAATCATTTATCTTTAAAACCAGAAACACATTTGAAATTATGTAAATTATGTTTAAAGGACAAATTGGCATTCTTTCACTACTGGGTGTCCTCTCATCAAGAAAATATTTCAAGAGACGTGTATAAAATAAATGCCTCTTTTTTACACCAAATATCCATTTAAAAATTAATCATCTTACATTATTTTTCTATTCATTAAAATTAATAAAATATCAAGCAATTAATAAATTCTAAATCTAAAGGTAAGTGTAGTGGGGGACCTACCTCGACTCACAGTTCGGTTACGATGATGACGTGGTGCGTCTCACACTCGTGCACAAGTACGTGCAAGTTGACGACTACAGTACCGCGAAAATATGTCACCGATGTGCTGCAACACACATAAAAATAAATAAAAACACAAACTCACAATAAACCAACGAAGAAGCATAAAAAGTCACCTCGTCGTGGAGCCGCGCTTGACCAACAGGGTCGCACGAAAGGGTAAATGATCGAGTGCGGTGTCGCGGTACACTGCAAAGGTCACCAACGTCATCAACGACGGCGCAAAGACTCGTGCGGCTAACGACAGACCTGGTCGAAGCAGATGGGGGATATGATGTGAGAAAGTTGAGGGTCAATGCCAAAAACTCGGTAGGGGGTGTGTCAGGCTGGAAAAGCACACGATGACCGGAAATGAGGGTTGGCAGTGGCCGGAGCCGCACCAATTATTCAGAGCTACGTCGAAAGAAGGGCGTGCGGTCGAGGGGCTTCGTGCTGGCCAACAAGGGGTTGTGCCGAAGGGATTCGCGTTGGTCCAAGGGAAAAGGGAAGTGCTGGATAGGAGGAGCCAGGGGATGGCCAGCAGGGAGGGTGTGGCAGTGCAGATCAGGGCATGAGCTCGGATAGATGGGGCAGCGCCGTAGGCCAGTCGGAGGCTCGACCAGGGTTGTGCACAAACCCAGTAGGAGGGGGGTCTCGACCAGGGACTAGGAGCGTCAGCGAGTGCTTTGAAGGAGACGACATGAGGCACGGCTGGAGGGGAGCACTGCAAGGGAGACATGCTGGGTGCGGGAGAGCCGGGGTGCTAGGCAGCGACCGACAAACAGCTGGTGCACCGCTGGCAGCAGGCAGGCCGAGGTTTAATGCAGCATAGAAGCAGAGTAGTGGGGATTTGGAGTAGGAAGGGGGAAAGGAGAGTCAGAGGATCCTCACGCTACAAGGGAGAAGAGAGGAGGGTGTTGCGTGGGAGGTCGGCTGGGCCTGCGCAACAAGGGGATGAGGCAGGGGCACTGTGGATCTATGGATGGAGGGCAAGCCAGAGGGCGCTGCAAGAGATGGTGCACCGAGGTGAGCCGGCTGGCTGCAGGGGTGCACAATGAAGAGAGGGGAGTGGGTGTGAGGGAGAAGGAGAGGAGGCTGAGGGCACTGCACAAGGTGTCGGCAGAGAGGAGCGGCTACTGGGCAGGAGCAGGGGTGGCACTGTGGTGCTAAAGTAGGGAGTTGGGTGCAGGGTGCCGGGAAGATCTGGAGGACAACGCTTATGGGAGGCGGAGCTGATGCTAGAGCGGTGACTGCTACTGCGCGGGCTGGCCGTGAAGAGGTAGGAGGAGCGGCTGGGCGGAGGCAGAGAAAGGGGGAGACAGTAGGGCAAGAGCGAGGCCAGCCGGGGTGTGAGACGAGGGCGGCGACCTGGGGAGCGGCTAGTGCACGGAGAGGGAAAACAGGGAGGATGGCGCTCCAGTGAAGGGAGGAGGCCGAAGCAGGATGGTACGTGTGGTGTTGTCGTAGGGCAGCATCAGCGGCCTGGGAAAACAGGAGGCGGAGCAAGCTGGTGTGGGAAGAAGGAGAAAATAAAAATAAAAGAGAGGGGCCAGTCCGCTGCATGGAGGGGGACACCCGCGTGGAATAACCAAAAGAGAGAAGAAAAAAAGGAAAAGAGAAGAAGAAAAAAAGAATAAAGGCAAAGTGAATAAAATAAAATACAAGAAATGAAATGAAAAAAAATAACAACAACAACAACAAAAATAATAATAATAATAATAATAATAATAATAATAATAATAATAATAATAATAAATTTAACCCATATTAATAATATTAATATCAATAGCAATATAAATAATTATAATAATAATACAAATGATAATTATAATAATAATAACCTTAATTTTAACAAATATAATAATTAAAATAAATAACTATAACCGCAATAAAATATAAAACATATTCATTTTAAATTTTTTTGAAGAGCGAAAGACAGTGTCATTGCCTAGGAGAAGCCACGCGGGGTTTCAGAAACGCGCTCCACCCGTGCGCTCCACGACGTCAATTCCAAAACACACATTTTCGATAAAACATAAAAATTTCTCTTCGGTGTTCAACCCGAACCTCGACAGAAAATTTTAAAACAAAGAAAATAATAAAATAATAAAAAAAATTATAGATAGATCGGGGCGTGAAATTTCTCCCAACCGTAATGCTTCCCGCCCCCGGGAAGCCACACAAGACCTAGACCCAAGAAGAAACTCCTTAGGTGTCAATCACCCCCAAAAGTCTAAGCACCTCCAGTTGATTGATCCAAGTAGACACCAAAAACCCATGACACGCAACTTATCTTCAAAACAGGAACACTTTAAACACCACCCAAAACGAAAACCGAGAAGAAACTCTGATACTGACACGGGGAGGCCCGAACGGACTCCCCACAATAGGAAACGAGCCAACTGAATTCAATGAGACTTGTGATCATTCTCCCAACCATAAGGAATGACTAGGGTAACCGAGTTGGAAGATTTTTCCACTCAGTCCAAAAACCCCCCACCACAAGGGGATAAGGGAAGGGACCTACGGGTAGAGCATCGAAACTACCGTCACCGCCACTCCAACGATGTCACACCATCAGAATAACACAAACCATACCACACTAATGATGAAGATTAAGACAAGGCCCTTCTTCACCGCTGGGGTTCACCTGAATACGCGCCAGCTTCACTCCGGGACCTATGGCTGGAGCTCTGATGATTGAAGCATCTCCTGCCTCGCAGTCTGGCTTCAAAAATTCCCAATCCTATGACACGAACAAGAATTTAACCAAACACACATCCATTATACCAAAGGTTTCAAATATTTTCATCCACAACCAGTCTTACAACTGAAAGAAAAAAAACACCACAAAATGGTATAGGTGACGACTACTACATCCAAGAAACACTATAAAGAGAAAACCCCAAAATGATCTCCAAGCACCATCCTACTCTTGCGGACGGGCTGAGGTGACCTTCAATGATCCAGGTATGGCTTTAGAGCGATTCTTGAAAACACCTCGACAGAATCAATGTACGTGGCCCAGACGTCCACAGGTGTGGCAGGGTTTCGGAGCATTCGGGCACATAGGCCTCTTATTCCCCCGCTTACCGCACTGGTGATAGATCAAGGCATTGTCTTGTGAGGAAGACGACTGATGGTCTGAAGGCCTCTTGATTCATCTAGTAGTTCCACCATCATCATGTCGCTTCTCATTATTCTTATCGCTACCTTCTGCACTGTTTCCCAAAGCCGGAGGAGGATTTGTGACATCATGTCATCCTGCTAACTCACCTTCGATGAGGAAAGCTTGTCTCACCACATCAGGGAAAGTGATCATGTTTAATTCTCCCACCTTCGACTGCAGCTCAGGACGTAATCCAAGATCAAAATGCTGAGCTTTCACAGGATCATTTCCAACATACCCCGGTTCATACGGAGCCAGGTCCAGGAAATGATGAAAGAATTCAAACACCGATCCGACACCTTGTTGGAGACCGCACAACTCCATCCTCTTCCTCACCTTTGTCAATTCAGAGAAGTACAATTGGATGAATGATGACTTGAATAACTCCCAAGTGAGATCTGTCTGAGGTTTATTTTGAGACACGAACTTCCACCATTTCCAGGTTAGGCTTTCAAGCATAAAGGTAGCCAACTTCACCTTTAACGACTCAGGAAACCCAATGAAACTGAACTTCCTCTCAATCTTCCGTAACCACTCCTCTGCCTCAAGAGGATCTGTCTACCCATAAAACAGGGGAGGGTTCAACTTCCGAAACTCGAGGACATAGTCTTTGGGATGATCAACTAGAGGATTATCTAAGGATGCACCACCTGATGTTGCACCTCAGGCATCCATCGAACCTTCATGGGGGTGAACACTAAGGAACAAGAAAAAAGGAAGATTGGTCAAACATGGTCATTGTCATTTCAAATACCAAAATAACACTTTTCAAAACAATTTTTTTTTTTCAGAAATAAGGAAAATACAGACGATACACTAGAGGGAAACTAGTGATGATGGGTGACTCGACCATATGGTTGGAGGCCATACGCCAGTCACACCACTGTCACTAAGAGCATTCTAGGGTAAAGTCTCCAGATCCACATGGCTTTCCAGACCATGCAAGCTCACGGAGGTCACTTTCCCAACTCTCATTTAATTTCCCAATACAAAACAAACTATAAGAATCAAAAGACATCGAAAACTCAAACATCCCATGGTATCCCGAGGTTCGGAACAAGCAAGGGTTCATGACGTCCTTCTCGTCCGTATGCCTCGACTCCCGATAACCATACACCTTCTACCATGAAAATCCCAGATAGCAATGGGTGCTCTGAAAAACAAGGTCCGCTCAGAAGCCGACCTCCTCTGATACCATTTTTTCATGAACCAACCCAGGTCGACCCTAAACCGATCACCCGAGCCGGCCCGCGACATGACCCGAGAGGCGTTCCCGATCCTCCCGGGCTGGCGACAAGCGCCGGGGCATCAATAGAGGACAAGTGGGAACGATTTCGCCCAGCAAAAATAAATAAATAAACAAAGCAGCGGAAGGAAAATAAATGACACAAAAAATGAAGAACGACCAACAAAAACACACTAACCTGGTCTCGTCCAAAAACTCCTCGCGACTCCGAGAGTCACTTACCAGACCAAAACCAACTCTCGGCCACGGTGAGCAAGCTCGAGCCAGCCAGCAACAAAACAAAAAACAGGAAAACACTATAGGTGTGAGTATTAAAACTCAGTAGGTGTGCCCAAAGAACTATTCCCAATGCACTACTTTTAAATGAAGAATTTACCAATTACAGGTTTGAACTAAATATACAAAAATATTGGTGTTCACACACACGCACTTCCATTTCTAAAACAAGTATCGGTCCATTTCCCTTTTTAATTTAAAAACATGTTTAATGATTGAATGGAATAAGTACATTTCATTTTTAAAACATTTTTCTACGAACAATTTAGAAATCTAGACTTCAGTTATTAACCAAAAGGAAAACCACACATAGCACACATAGCACACAACACATACCAAGGGAAATTGGAAAAGTGGCGCACATAGGCCAGCAACTGAACTTGACCTCTCGATCGTCCGCCAAACACAAATACACAATAATGGAAACATGGGTCGATCCTAGGAGATCGTGAACAATCCAGAACGTACTATACATCTGACTCATCCTGAAGGCATGCCCTAACTCGATGACGTCATAACGCCCTAACGCCCGACATAGCCCTGCATGGCCTAACCGAGGGGCCCAATCCCCATAGAAGTAATAACTCAGTATTCGCCTGCTGTGGGGTCACTAGCCTGTGCATAATCTAAACTAGTGCAGAAATCGTTCTTAGAAGATTCACTCACTATGCCAGGTTCCCATGTCAACACAAGCAATTAACAGGGGTGCACCCACAATGTAAATCAATCAGTCACGATGCAAAAACATCACATACAACTCACACAATCAATTCACACCAAGAGTCACCCCTGAGTGGGTTTTCCAAAATAATTTATTTTATTAAAGTGCCAAACATGCCTTCTCCAATTTTAAAGAAATACCCCGTTTCTCAAGAAAACCCGAAACACTTGTTCAGAAGAAACCATTTATCTTTAAAACCAGAAACACATTTGAAATTCTGTAAATTATGTTTAAAGGCCATACTGGCATTCTTTCACTACTGGGTGTCCGCTCATCAAGAAAATATTTCAAGAGACGTGTATAAAATAAATGGCTCTTTTTTTACACCAAATAGTCATTTAAAAATTAATCATCTTATGTTATTTTTCTATTTCTTAAAATTAATAAAACATCATGAAATTAATAAATTTTAAATCTAAAGGTAAGTGCAGTGGGGGAGATACCTCGACTCGCAGTTCGGTTACGACGATGACGCGGTGTGTCTCACACTCGCGCACAAGTACATGCAAGACAATGACTATAGTACCACGAAAATACATCTCCAATGTGCTGCAACACCCAATAAAAAAATAAAAACACAAACTCACAGTAAATCAATGAAGTAGCATAAAAAACGTCACCTCGTCGCGGATCCGCGCTTGACCAATAGGGTCGCACGAAAGGGTGAATAGTTGGGCGCGGTGTCGTGGTGCACTGGAAAGGTCACCAACGTCGTCAACAGCGGCGCAAAGACTCGTGCGGCTGACGACAGACCTGGTCGAAGAAGAAGTGGTTGGCGATGCGAGAAAGATGAGGGTCAATGCCAAAACCTCAGCAAGGGGGTGCGTCGGGCTGGAAAAGCACACGATGACCGGAAACAAGGGTTGGCGGCGGCCAGAGCCGCACCAATTATTTAGAGCTACATCGAAAGAAGGGCGTGCGGTTGAGGGGATTTGTGCTGGACAACAAGGGGTTGTGCCGAAGGGATTCGCGTCGGTCCAAGGGAAAAGGGAATCACTAGATAGGAGGATCCAGGGGCTGGCCAGCAGGGAGGGTGTGGCGGCGCAGATCAAGGCATGAGCTCGGATAGAGGGGGCAGCGCCGTAGGCCGGTCGGAGGCTCGACCAGGGTTGTGCACAAACCCGATAGGAGGGGGGGGGGGGTCTCGACTAGAGGCTAGTTGCACCGGCGGGTGCTCTGAAGGAGCCGACAGGAGGCACGGCTGGAGGGGAGCACTACAAGGGAGATAGGCTAGGTAAGGGAGAGCCGGGGTGATAGGCAGCGGCAGGCAAGCAGCTGGTGCACCGCTGGCTGCAGGCAGGACGAGGTTTAATGCAGCATAGGGGCAGAGCAGTGGGGAGTCGGAGTAAGAAGGGGGGAAGGAGAGTCTGAGGATCTTCACACTGCAAGGGAGAAGAGAGGAGGGGGTTGCGTGGGAGGTCGTCTGGGAATGCACAACAAGGGGATGAGGTAGGGGCGACGTGGATCTATGGCTGGAGGGCATGCTGGAGGGCGCTACAAGAGATGGTGCACCGAGGTGAGCCGGCTGGCTGCAGGGGTGCACAACGGAGAGAGGGGAGTGGATGTGATGGAGAAGGAGAGGAGGCCGAGGGCACTGTGCAAGGTGTTGGAAGGGAGGAGCATCTACTGGGCAGGAGCAGGGGTGGCACTACGACGCTACATCAGGGAGTTGGGTGCAGGGTGGCAGGCAGATCAGAAGGACAATGCTTTTGGGAGGCGGAGCTGATGCTAGAGCGGTGACTGCTACTACGCGGGCTGGCTGTGAAGAGGTAGGAGGAGCCTCTGGGCGGAGGCAGAGCAAGGGGGCGACAGTAGGGAAGGAGCGAGGCCAGCCGGGGTGTGAGACGCGGGTGGCAACCTGGGGAGCGGTGAGCACACAGAGAGGGAAAATAGGGAGGATGGCGCTCCAGCTAATGGAGGTGGCCGAAGCAGGCTGGTGCGTGTGGTGCTCTCGGAGGGCAGCAACGACGACCTGGGAAAACAGGAGGCAGAGCAAGCTGCTGCGGGAAGAATGAGAAAATAAAAATAAAAGAGAGGAGGTAGTCAGCTACATGGTGGGGGACACCCGAGGGAATAACCAAAAGAGAGAAGAAAAAAAAGAAAAGAGAAGAAGAAAAAAATGAATAAAAGCAAATTTAATAAAATAAAATGTAAGATAAGAAAAGAAAAAAAATAACAATAATAATAATAATAATAATAATAATAATAAATTTAATCCATATTAATAATATTAATGTCAATATCAATATAAACAATTATAATAATAATACAAATGATGATAATAATAATAATAATAACCTTAATTTTATCAAATATAATAATTAAAATTAATAACCGTAACCGCAATAAAATATAAAACTTATTAATTTTAAATTTTTCTAAAGAGAGAAAGACTATGTATTTGCCTAGACGAAGCCACGCAAGGTTTCAGAAATGCGCTCCACCCATGCGCTCCACGACGTCAATTCCAAAACACACATTTTCGATAAAACATAAAAATTGTTGTTCGATGTTCAACCCGAACCTCGACATAAAATTTTAAAACCAAGAAAATAATAATAAAAAAAATTATAGATAGATCGGGGCATGATACTTTAATTATAGTCCATTCACTGCTATGAGAAAGAGATATAACAAAGTATTGTTTAAAAATGAAACCAAATCAAAAGGGAAAATTGTATTAATATTTCAATCCCTGATTCACCCCCTCTCAAGGTATTTGACCTAGTGGACCTAACAATAATAACGTATACACCGACACTGGATTACTAGTGTAACACCCCTGGTAAATAAAGAATATAATATTTTCATATTTATCCATATATGTGAATAAAATGTTAATATTAATTTAAAGGTAATGCTAGGCTCGATGGCGTACCCAATACGGAACACTGAGTTTCTTTGAAATATTACGTTGCACTCTAATAATAAAATAATATTATTTTAAATGGTAGTTAATTCCTAGCCATTGTAATGGTGGGAATTAACAAAAATAACTAAAAAATTATTATATATGTTTGTCAAATCTTTTTACTTTTATACAAAAAACGTTAGAGGATTAAAATGAGAATGAATCAAATTTTAAGCATAAATATTCTAATATTATTTAAAAGGTCGATTAACTGCCTTTTGATAGAAAACCCTTTTAAACCAACATTTTGAAAAATTTATATGTTTTATTTGACCAAATAAAATCCTTCTTTATAATCGAGAAATAAAAATTTACTTTGTGTATGTTTTTGTTATTTTTTTTGATAAAGGTCATTTTTAATGAATAAGTGAAAAATGATGTATTTTAATTCCAAACCTCTCTTTAATCTAATTTATTTATATGATTAGATCATCTTTTTAATTGGTTTAAAAGTGCAATAAGAATATATTTTTACCATTTAATCCAATGGTGGTCATTGGAATTAATTTCACATAGAAATTGGACTTAAACTAGTGTCAATCATTTAATAGATATTGTTACTTAAAAACACGCTATTTGTTTTGACAATGGGAATTAATTATTAAATTAATTAATGCAACTTATATGTTTTTAATTTTTAAAATAGAAATCATTTTTGAATTCGGAATATCATATATATCTTAGGGTGAATTTTCTGTATTTTTCCGAAAAACATCAATTTTTGATGAATAAAGAAACCATTATGTGGCAGTAAAAAAACTAATTTTTCATTTAAATGAAACATTACCACTTATGTGATTTGATTTTAAAAAATTAGACATACATGGTTGTCATAAGGATGTAAAATTTGGTTCAATGGGATTAAAATAAATTTTTGTTGAATAGTAACTTTTATGTTTTATTAATCGCGATTAAAGGTAATTAGTGTAATTTAATGTTAAGATAATGTTATAATAATATTAAATGACCTTGAAACATGTCCTACCCTTATTGGATGAATCATGGCCGACCAAGACAATCCATGGGTCAACTTGGGGACCCCATGGAGCCACTTGGGTATGAAAATGACATTAATAACTTTTTATTTAATGTCAAAATAAAAATTTCACAAACATCTATTGTTTTACTAAAAACAATTTACATGGGGTTATACAAGTCATACTCTTGACAATGAATATTCATTGGAAAGATAAAAATATTTCTACATCATATTATTTTTTTTATAAATTTTAGACATTATATATATTAATTTATTTCTGACACCATGATGATGCAGCGATTACCTCATTAATAAACGATTTAAAAAAAATTAAAAGATAATGTAAAATTTAAGACATACACTTGTCAAAAACCTATTTGATGGGTGTATTTAGAACCCTTATCACCTTAGCCTATAAATATATAATTTTGGGATCTTTAATATCTGAAATTCATTTTATAATAAAGTAACTTTTCATGACATTCCAATAGTGCCCCTCCTCCCTCCTATAAAGGCCCCCACATCTACCTCCATACCCACACCTCTAAATCCATTAAATCAGACAAACTCTGATCATTTTGTCTCTCCACATACCTCTCTTCATCCTAGAGGCCTTACCTTTTGCAGAAATCTCTTCAAGAAACCGTTTTGGTTCAAACTAAGAGGAGTTACCCGATTTAAAGGTAAAGTCTTCCCTAATGTTCTTTTGTTTATTTCTCTTCTCCAACCCCCTAAACTCTTTTTATTTCTTTATTTTGTAACAAAACCAGTATCATAAATATACTAGGATGTTTTTATGAGAATTATTCGAGCTAATTTTACACACACCTCCGTCTAATGGTTAAAGACCATACTGTTTCCGTGGATGGTGAATTACTGCCTCACGAAACGATGATTGTTCTATATTATCCTACCACCTTCCATGGTGGCCATTATGATGGAACTATATTTATTTATGATATATATTATATTTATTTTCCCTCATTCTACAATATTTTATATTTAATACATACCTTTATGCTTTTCATGTTGGGCAAATGCGATAATTTCATTTGAGGAAGTGTGGACTACCACCCCCTCAAGTGATGTGACTTGTTCATGCAATACATGGAACGTATAAAGAATTACATTTATGAAAATATGTGACCTATATAACATATATATCATAAAAGAATTATAATATATATATGTATATATATATCTCATCATGTTTTAATTCCATTAATGTGCCAAAGAAATGAAAGTAGCGTTCATGGATACGTACGACCTACCGTCTCCATTAACGACACATTTCATTTCTTTTTATATACAAATGTTATGGAATAATATAAAATGAATATATACTGGATATATATTATATTTAAATCATTAATAATATTCTGGAGTTGATGTACTTATAACGACATGGAAAATTATTTTCCAACAAGTTCAATTTTTACTCATGTACCGAACATCGACAAAAACGTCTAATATGAACTCACATTATTAACCAATTATTACAACATTATAAAATGTGATATGAACTGAATAATAATATTTAAAGGTGGTCCATAATCAATCATAAATTGAACAAAGTTTATTATTCGGAAATATAAGGAAACGAACATGACAAGTCGGACTTGAGGTATGGGATCCTACCTCTCTCTTCCTTTTTAAGTACTCTCTTTAATGTCATTTCTTTTAAGATAATCTTTCTTATGTTTGGGGATGTTATTTTATATTCCTCATTCTCTAATTTTTATGTTCATATTATAAGAGACCCTATTTTATCTCATAAATCAATATTTGAAAGTTTTAAGTGGTGCCGTTAGGCTGTCGAGTTTTCATAAGGTATTTTTCATCTCACATTTATTCCCATGAGATTTATACTACATTTTCCATAATTTCCTTTGAGTGGTTTATGTACTTACTATTATTCTACTATTTTTGTAGTATAATTTAATTTATGGGTATTTACAACTTCATTTTATGACCCTTATTTCATAGGGTATACGTTTGAAAAGTTACCCAAATCGGTAATGGGACCTTTCACCCTCGTCTTTTTAAAAGACTTATTTTTTTGTTAGGTCATTTAATATAAATCTTCTTATGTTGGGATATGTTCTTATATATCCTTATTTTTGTAAATGATGTGTCCAAGTTATGAGATACCATATTTATCTCTCATCGACTCATTTTATTAATATTAAAGTTATGTCGTTAGGATGTCGAATTTCTGTAAGAGAACTTCTTAACCCAATTTCAATTCTTTGGGATAAACCGGTATTTCTTGATTATGTTATACTATAAATATGGGTGGATGAACTCTGATTTTTTTACACTTCATATCCTCTTATATTGGGTGTATTTATATTTTTCACACATAATTATGTAATTGATTTATCCTTAATCTAAGGATAACGACTTTGTAAGGGACTTCGTCTCAGGCTCCTTTCATTGAGGCTTATTTTGTTTTATACAAAACTTTCTTTTATATGGTGTATAAATCCCTTTGAATTTTAATTTTATTCAAAACGATTATTTTTTATATGAAACACTTTACTAAATGACAAAAATTATGTTTCTTTTTAACGTACGCGGTGACAACAACCTTTCTACCACCGCGAGTATTATTTGATCTTTGGCTTCCTCAACATGCTGTAATGTTTTTAAAAGTAAATAAATACCATATACAGTTTTATGCATTTTGGTAATGAAAATGGTTTTGATAATGGATTTGTTATGTAAATATATTTAAGTGATATATTTTCCTTGAAATATGGAAATGTTTTCATTCCTTTATAATTGTTTTATGTGTTATGATTTTATAATGGAACATGGACATTTGACGGGTGGTTACGTGATAAACCATATGACGGGTGGTGCCGTGAATACATGGATGGGTTGTTACGTTATAACCTCCAATGCATTGGGTATGAATGTCAGAGGAATGGCTATTTCATGTAGTGATATGTGCGGAAGTCGACCGTATGGTTATTCCCTTTAAGTATGTTTATGTACCAAGTTACCTTTATATGTTATGTGTTCATTATATGGGTTTATAGTAATAATTTGGTTACAAAGGGTAATAAGTGATATTCTATTTTAGTGAATAGTATATACTAATTCATAAAGGTGAAAATTATTAGTTTGATAAAGTATTCATGGTTTACATGTTGTTTTGAAAAAACTAACAGTTTTTCGTCTTTGTGTATCCTTTACTGGGCTTTTTATGCTCATCCCATGTTTTTGAATTGTTTTCCACGGGACATAAAGATGAATAGGGTCAAGGATGGGATCAAGGAAAGAAGTGCCATCTAAAACATTAAACTAGAAATGTTTCTTTTTAAGAGTTTTTATTTCAGGGAAACTTAGTAGAAGTGTATACTTTGTAATCTTTTAAGTTGTTATAGTTATGTCCTAATTATCTAAAACTCTAATCCTAAGAGATCCTTTATGTGAATTATTCAGTTAATTCATGATTATGTAATGTTATAAGGTCGGGTCCTTATATTTGGTATCAGAGGTCGGTTTAGACAACTTTAGGGATTAGTAGTTTTCATTAGACACATGGTTAGTCCATATATCAATTATTTCAGTTAAATACTTGTTTTATAACTCTTTTTTAGGTCAAGAAAAGTTGGTTACGAATGGAAGGAGGAGGATCTGAAACGAACTTCCTATCTCTTCCTGAGGACATGCTTGCAATAACTTTTTCAAAGTCATATTCAGATGATTGTGAAACTTTTTTGAGCATACAACTCACTTGAAAATAGTTGTTTGATATATCAAACACCTACACTATACCTCGTTATCATCGTGGATCATGGGTTGTATTTTCACAAATACTATTTTCACAATATCCACATATTTTCATAAAGGTAAATTTTATCTAGGGATTTTCAAATATTTTACCTTATCACAAGATTTTGAATCATATTATGATTTTAAAAAAGGTTCTGAAGAAGAAGACCCTTCTGTAACCTATTTATATTTTCTTTTACAATATAGTCTCTCAGCACATACCTATGGTGTTTTAAAAGGATAATTAATTGAAAGTTTCAACTCAAAATCGGTCTGACTATTTTATAGAAATAATGTTTTATCAGATGTCTTGAAATTATATGTCATACATGATTATTTTCCAAAATTGTTTTTCTGTGAACACCCATATGACCCATATTTAACAAGGTGTATTTGGATGGGAGAAGAAAATGATTTTGAAGGATCTCTAAATCATTGTTGAAATGAATGGACCTTCTACCTACGTGAACATAATGACGATGAAACCAAATGGACACCATGATCAAGGTACGATGTTCTTCATTTTTGGGAATTGTTTTATTTTATCTTATGGAGGTGAAATAAGACTTCAAGAATTAAGATGTTGAGATCGTAATGAATTTGGATGAAAATGATAGGTATAAGGAAACCATTGAGGTTAAAACATGTTAGGGTTATTTTTGGAGCTTTATAAAAAGGAAAACCCGTAGGATAGGTGACAACCCGTCGCATCTGGTAAGGCCACAGGAATCAAACCCACAACTGAATGGCAACAAGGGCACATCGCCTACCACTGGACTATGTGAAGTCCCTGGTTAGTAAGACTTATTCTTTTTAGTTAGATGATTTTATGAATCAATAATAAGTTTATTTTGGGTTATCTAGGAAAATATTTACCTATCATGGAGGATATATGATTAGGTTAATTACTTTTCAATATGAGACTTTTAGAGAAACTAATGTTATTGGGAGATAAATGTTCATTTGTACCTTGGAAGACTATGTGATTAAATCCTTCAAGTATTTGGGTTTTAATCATAGTTTGGTTTAATTTGAAGAATTTTATGGACAAATTGTATAACGAATGGTCTTGGTTGAACATTTGGTTTTGTTGGACAAATTTTTGAGATTAAGAATATATTTTCTTTTTTTATAAAGATTATCCTTTTGTGGATTATTTGATCTTGTTCTACAATTTTGGTTTTGGTTAAGGTCTAAAGTCATGGGAAATATATAGTTCTTTTTTATGGATTATGTGATTCTCTATAAGTTGATTATAGCTCTCTTAATGCGAACAAGTCATCCTAAATACTCTTCTTTTGAAGAAAATATGAGTTTGTGTAAGAAATCTTGTAGGAGATGAGAGTCTACACGTCAAGTAATTATGTTTCCTTATGATTTAGTTATGCTCATAAATAAATTCCTCAATGAAAAGTAACTTAAAAACCAAAAATGTTGTCTGTTAAATTTTCCTAGTGGGGAATCAAATACCATTTAACCCATCACCAGTTTGTGATTTTCTGTAGGTTAAATTTCTCCTAAACATGTTTTCTATCACTCTCCCTCAGAACATGACCCTTTGTTTTTCATCCATATCCATGTTTTCCTACATGAAATACTTGTATGGGTTAACTCAGGTGACCTTTTTACTTCTCTTTCCTTTATTTAAAGTGATAGTTTAATTTACTCTTTTTCCGATGTGGGGCTTTCAATGAAGTTTCCAAGCCTGATTTTAAAATTGTGAGGACGCAATTCCCAAAAGGGGGGAAGGATGTAACACCCCAGGTAAATAAAGAATATTAAATTTTCTTATTTATCCATAATTGTGAATAAAATTTTAATATTAATTTAAAGGGAATGCTATGCTCGATGGTGTACCCAATATGCAACAATGAGTTTCTTTGAAATTTTATGTTGCACTCTAATAATAAAATAATATTATTTTAAATGGTAGTTAACGCCTAGCCATTGTAACGGAGGTAATGAATAGAACTTACTAAAAAATGATTATATATGTTTTTCAAATATTTTTACTATTTTACAATAAATGTTAGAGGATTAAAATGCGAATGAATCCAATTTTAAGCATAAATATTATAATATTCTTTAAAAGGATGATTAACCGCCTTTTGATGGAGAACCCTTTTTAAACCCACATTAGACAATTTTATATGATATATTGGAACAAATAAAATCCTTCTTTAGAATCAGGACATCAAAATTAACTTTGTGTATGTATTTGTAATTTTTTCGATAAAGTTCATGTTTAATGATTAAGTGAAAAATGTTGTATTTTATTTCAAAACCTATTTTTAATATAATTTATTTAAATGATTGTATCATCTTTTTAATTTCTTTAAAAGTGCAATAAGACAATATTTTTACCATTTAATACAATGGCGGTCATTGGAATTTATTTCACATTGAAATTGAACTTAAACTAGTGTCAATCTTCTAATAGATATTGTTTCTTAAAAACATGCTATTTTTTTGATAGGGGGAATTAATTATTAAATTATTTAATTCAACTTATTTGTTTTTTTGAAAATATACATCATTTTTGAATTAGGAATATCAAATATAGCTTCAGGTGAATTTTTGGTATTTTTCTGAAAAACATCAATTTTTGATGAATAGTGAAACCACTAAGTGGCAGTTAAAAAACTGATTTTTCGTTAAAATTAAACATTAACACATCTGTGATTTGATTTTCAAAAATACGACATACATGGTTGTCATTAGGATGAAAAAATTTGGTTCAATGGGATTAAAATAATTTTTTTTGGTGAATAGTAACTTTTAAGTTTTATTAATCGTGATTAAAGGTAATTAGTGTAATTTAAGGTAATGATAATGTTATAATAATATGAAATGACCTTGACACATGTCCTACCCTTATTTTATGAATAATATCTGACCGAGACAATCCATGGGTCAACTTGGGGACCCCATGGAACCACTTGGGTAAGAAAATGACATTAATTACTTTTTATTTACAGTTAATATAAAAATGTCACAAACATGTATTGTTTTACTAAAACAATTTTTACATGGGGTTATAAAAGTCATATTTTTTACTATAAATATTCATTTTAAATAAAAAACTATTTCCTAGATCATAGTGGTTTTTTTATAATTTTTAGACATTAAATAAATAAATTTATTTATGACACCATGATGATGCAACGATTACCTCATTAATGAACAATTTAAAAAAAATTAAAAGATAATGTTTAATGTAAGACATACACTTGTAAACAACCTATTAGATGGGATTATTTCTAACTCTTATCACCTTATACTAGAAATATATAACTATGGGACCATTAATATTCGAAAATAAGTTTATAATAAAGAAACTTTTCATGACATTCCAAGAGTGCCCCTCCTCCCCCTTATAAAAGGCTCCCAACTCTACCTCCTTACCCACACCTCTCAAGCCATTGGATCAGCCAAACTCTGATCATTTTATCTCTAAAAATACTTATCTTCATCCTAGAAGCCCTCCTTTAGGTAGAAATCTCTTCAAGAAACCGTTTTGGTAAAAATAAGGGGAGTTACCCGATTTAAAGGTAAAGTCTTCCCCAATGTTCTTTTGTTTTATTTTGCATCTCCAACCCCCTAATATCTTTCTATTAATTTCTTTTGTAAAAAAACAGTATCTTAAATATACTAGGATGTATTTAGGATAAGTATTAGAACTTCACTTACATAGACCTCCTTCTAATGGTTAAAGAACATACTGTTTCCGTGGATGGAAAATTACTGCCTCATGAAACGATGATTGTTCTATCTTCTCCAACCACCTTTCATGATGTCCATTATGATGGAAATATATTTATTTATGATATATATTATATTTATTTCTTCTCTATTCTTCTGTATTTTATATTTAATACATACCTTTATTCTTTTCATGTTGTGGAAATGCGATAATTTCATTTGAGAAAGTGTGGACTACCGCCCACTCATGTGATGTGACTCGTTCATGCAATACATGGAATGTATAAAGAAGGAAATTGTTGAACTTATGTGACCTATATAACATATATATTATACTGTAATTATAATATATATATCTCTCATCATGTTTTAATTCCATTAATGTGCCAAAGAAATGAATGTAGCGTTCATGCGTACGTACGGCCTACCGTCTCAAAGGACGGTTCATTTCATTTATTTTTATCTCAAAATGTTATGGAATAGTCTAAAATGAATATATACTGGATATATATGATATTTAAATCATTAATACTATTTTGGAGTTTATGTACTTATAACTACATGGAAAATTATTTTCCAACAAGTTCAATTTTTATTCATGTACCGAACATCGACAAAAACGTCTGATATGAACTCACATTATTAAAAAATTAATTAAAAATTATAATATGTGATATGAACTGAATAATAATATTTAAATTAGTTCCTTAAGAAATTATAAATTGATAAAATTTTATTATTCAGGAATATAAATAAATGAACAAGACAAGTCGGACTTGAGGTAAGGGATCCTACCCCTCTCTTTCTTTTTAAGTACCCTATTTTATGTCATTTATTTTAAGATCATATTTCTTATATTTGGGGATGTTCTTTTGTATTACTAATTATGTAATTTTTAGGTCCATATTATGAGAGACCATATATTATCTCTTAAATCCATTTTTGGAACCTTTAAGTGGCGCTGTTAGGCTGCCGAGTTTTCGTAAGGGATTTTTCATCTCACTTTTATTCTCGTGAGATTTGTAGTACATTTGCCTCCATTTACATTTATTAGTATATGTACTTCCCATTATTATTCTATTTGTGTAATATACTTTCATTTATGGGTATTTACAACTTCATTTTATGACCCTTATTTAATGGGGTGTACGTTTCAAAAGTTACCCAAATCGGTAAGGGGACCTTTCACCCTCCTCTTTTTAAAAGACTTCTTTTTTAGGTCTTTTAATTTACATCTTATAATTTTGTGATATGTTCTTATATATCCTTATTTCTGTAAATGATATGTACAAGTGATGAGATACCCTTTTTATCTCTCATCGACTCATTTTCTGAATTTTAAAGTGACGTCATTAGGATGTCGAATTTCTGTAAGCGAACTTCTTAACCCAATTTCAATTCTTTGGGTTAAACATATACTTCTCGATTATGTCATACTATGAATATGTGTGGATGAACTCTGATTTTTTTACACTTAATATCCTCTAATATTGGGCGTATTTATATTTGTCACACATAATTATGTAATTGATTTATCCTTAATCTACGGATAACGACTTTGTAAGGGACATCGTCTCAGTCTTCTTTCATTGAGCCATATTTTGTTTTATACACAAATTTATTTTATACGGTGTATAAATCCCATTGACTTTTACTTTTATTCAAAATGAATATTTTTTATACGAAGAACTTTACTAAATTACAAACAGTATGTTTCTTTTTAACGTACGCGGTGAAAATGACCTTTCCGCCACCACGATTATTATTTGATCTTTGGCTTCCTCAACAAGTCTTAAGGTTTTTAAAAGTAAATAAATACCATATACTCTTTTAGGTATTTTGGTATTGAAAATGGTTTTGATAATGGATTTTTTATGTCAATATATTTAATTGATATATTTTTCTTGAAATGTGGAAATTTTTTCTTTCCTTTGTAATTGTTTTATGTGTTATGATTTTATATTGGTACTTGGAAATTTGACGTGTGGTTATGTGACAAACCATATGACAGGTGGTGCCGTAAATACCAGGATGGGTGGTTACATTATAACCCCCAATGCATTGGGTATGGAAGTCGGCCGAATGGCTATTCCATGTAGTGATATGTGTGGAAGTCGACCGTATGGTTATTCCTTTTAAGTATGTTTATGTCCCAAGTTACCTTTATATGTTATGTGTTATTTATATGGGTTTATGGTAATCTTTTTGTTACAAAGGGTAAGTAGTGATATTTTATTTCAGTGAAGAGTATTTACTAATTCATAAAGGTGAAAAGTATTACTTTAATAAATTATTCATGGTTTACTTGTTGTTTTGAAAAAACTAATAGTTTTCCTACTTTGTGTATCCTTTACTGGGATTTTTATGCTCATCCAATGTTCTTTAAATGTTTTCCACATGACTTAAAGATGAATAGGGTCAAGGACGGGATCAAGTAAAGACATGCTATCAAAAACATGGAACTAGACATGTTTCTTTTTAAGAGTTTTCATTTTATGGAAACTTAGTAGAAGTGTCAACTTTGTAATCTTTTGAGATGTAATAGTTATGTCCTAATTCTCTAATACTATAAACCTAAAAATATCTTCTATGTTAATTATTCAGTTAATTCATGATTATGTAATTTTATATGGCCAGGTGCTTATAACCAGAATAATGGTTACTATAGTTGGTATCAACGGATGTTTCGTAGGACCTTTAATAACTATAATTTAGAATAATATATCTAATAGAATAATAATGATAATCCCTTATAATATTTTAAAATTTTTACATTCATGTGGATTTTTATTTAGTGTCTCAATATTGATGATGATTTTGAGTCAACTTATTGTATTGAATTTTTTAGAGATGACACCCAGTGAATGAAAGGGAAATCATATTAACATTTCTAGTCAATACAAGGATTTACTATCTAAAAAATATAATAATGTGATTGTTGGAGTTGAGAAGATTATATCCATATTAGGGAAACCACCTTAGGTTTTTAATATCATCCTTACCCATAAATAATAACAAAAAAGGAGATAAATTAGGGTGAAGGAACATAATGTTATTTCTAACCATCTATATCAATTTATGACAAATAATATGAGCCAAACTAAACTTATTAATGCTTAAAATAAGATAAAATGTTGTTTTATGAAAGTTTAGGTGATAAAGACCATGAAAGAAAAATATATTCAATAATATACATGTCAAGAATGTGGGAATTGGCACTTTGGAAAATAATTAATGGTTGTGGGAGATTTTTAAAAGTATAGATAAAAAGACCATCATTCTTATTATTGAAAACTTATGAAATAATCAACTAATGTATAGTGCATTAATTTTAAGGTTATCAGGAATTATTTAAAAAATTATTTAAGAATCCAGATGGATCTGATAGTTTAGTTGTGGTATTTATTGATTATATGTTGAGAAAATATAAGGATTATAAAGATAATGAGAATCACCTGAGAGTAATTCATGTGTAAAAGGTGTTATATAAGAAATTTAGTAAGTGTAAATATTGATTCAGGACATTTATATTCGTAGTAATATTGACTTTTTTGATAGAATATCGTTTGATATTTCTATGATAAAAGTAAATAAAATGATAGAGCACATGGATGACAGTAACATTAAAGGATTTGAATTTAGTCTAATTATGGTTAATTTGGATAATATATATTTATGATACAATAGTATTTTTTAGTGGTATCTTGGTATGAGGGTTAATAGAAAACATCCAAGGGTTGTTCAAATAATATTTAGTTTTATGAGAAATTTATGGATTTGAAGTTTGAAAACACATTTTGAATGATAGAAATCACACTAAAAAGTTATTTTATTTAAATATTTTTAAAAGATTGTATAATTGAACATTAATGTTATTAAGTGACATAATAAATAAATAATTGGTGAAGTTTAATGCTTTTTTGTAGATTATTTTGTGAAAAATTATATTTTTTAATATATAATTATGGCATAGACATATTTGAGTGATAAAGGTTGTTTGGGGATAAAAAATTAAATGGTTTTGGAAGAATAGGATATCAAAAATCTTTCATTTATAGGTTTAAATTTAATAAAAAATATTTAAGGTTTTTGAAATAGATCATTGGTAACTGTTAATATTTTATATACAAATTTTTATAATGTTTTTCTCATATTGGTTATTATTTATCTTTTGATAACAATTTTTGTTTTAGAAAAGTGGAATAACAATTCACCATCTTGTGGACATTATAGTTGATTACATGTTCATTTTAGTTTTTCAAGAATAAAATAGTCCTTATGATGAAACACATATAAGTATGAAATCATTATTATATAATGAAAAGAAATCATGTAAGTAAATTTTATCATATTTTTCCCAATTATAAAAGAATTTATCAAACTAATGAAAACTGAAGATTATATATCAAGTATTATGTGAATATTAGCACTCAAATACAATGGTACGTTTTCAAAAACTCATTTAAATGTATGGTTATTATAGAAGAACATATATAATGTATTTCCTCATTATAACCTTCAAATGAAATTTCACGATAAAATCTATATTTGATTTTATTACTCTGTTTTGATATATTCAGTTTTGAAAATGTAAATTAAAATTGTGAGGATACAGTTTCTGTAAGGAGGGGAGAATTCCATAGCTTGAAAATTTATTTTTTATTTTATTTTAAAATAACACTATGTTCTATAGTGAAAACCACAAACAACCCCAATCATAAATGACTATTAAATACTATTATTTAAATATGATTATAAAAACCCATCCATTGGGATGGTCGGTATGGATAAGAATAAACACATTATGAAGAATATATAAGATATTTTTTCTTAATTTATATAATGAATTAAATCAAGAAATTTAACATTCATCTAATTATTATCATTTGGAAAAGAATTAGAATAAATTCATTTTATGCTTCAAAATTTCATTCCTTCCAAAAAATTGGTTCTATGAATTTTATACATGGGTAAATAGAATTAATTTTTTAAAAATTAAAAAATTATATTTTAAAAATTAAAAAATTATATTTTAAAAAACAAACATCATTTTTGAAATCAGTATTTCGAAATTTTCATATGGTTTATTTTGTAATTTTTTGTGAAAAGAATTTTTTTGAGTGAATCGTGAAAATTCAATTTTTTTGAAAATATCGATTTATTTTGATTAAATAAAATAAATGAAAAGTCTCATAAAATATTGGACATTGTTTTAATTTAAAATTATACACCCTTTATTAAAAACAATATCATTAATTAAATAGTTATCAACATTATATTTTATTTTGTTATAAGTATAATTTTTTTCTTAAATAAACATTTTTCTAGAAACTATATTTTATGTGTTATTCATACATATATTAAAATCAATTTATACGAACTTTAGCAATTTAATATTCAAAAAATGGATATCATATTTTGAACTTGAAGGTCGAAATTTTGTAAATAAGACAAATTTCAATTTTAGTCATAATGAATAGTAACCATGTTAAAAGTTTATCACTACGGTATTGGGTAGAACATGTTAATTAACATTAAAATTATGGGAAAAGTTCTCAAAATCAACCCAAAAATTTCCTTTATTTATTGTATGATATTAATTCAACAATAACAATATCATCTTTAAAAATATGGAATTTTTGCGTTGCTTTATTTTGATTACGATCTTTATATTATTTTATGTTAATAAAAATCACCAAATGTTACTCTTTTTCTTTTAATATCTCCAAGATGTTGTAATGGGAATAAAAATAGATATTAAAGGTTATAAATGTTTTTTACTAATGTTGATATTTTTAAGATAATAATTTATTATTAATTTTTAGAGATAGTATAATTTTCATGAAGTCTTATGCAACACCTACACATCGTTAGTGCAAGTTGTAGAAAAATGACCTAAATGATTTTAAGAAACGTTAAATGTAAACCATTTTTTATTAATTATAGATAAAAAATAATTTATTTTATAATAATAATGTATAATTTATGGTTAAATAGGTTATATTCAAATTCAATTGTTATCTTGATTCCTTTAAAGTCCAGATATGGGAATAGTCCTAAAAATGACATTAAATGATATTTAATATTTTAAAATTATTTTCAAATAGTTATAAAATTATAGAAATATTGTCTTGAATCAATTGGAAGGTAAATATAATATCCTACCATTTAATTTTAAGGTATTTTATACATGGTGTTTTTAAAATCACTTTCATGACTCATTAAGTGTTAAAAAATTGTAATAATGGTTATAATTAAAAAAATGTAATGATGGGATTAAACCAATATATAAGGCTTAAAATGACACCTGAACTTTTTAAATTTTTTTTTTACTAAATGCATACCATATACTCTTTATATTAAAATCTATGTTATTTTGGATCCATTTCACATGAGTACGATAAATATTATATTTTAATATTTCAAATATTTACATGTTTTCCACCCACCTCACTTGTAAAATAGCACCTCCTCTCTAATATAATTCAAAAAAATTGAGTATCTTGGGTTAAAAAATACCTAAAAATAATTTTATAGCTTAATTAACTACATCCTAGAGATTTTTTTCCATCTCTAAGACCATATAATGAAGGATTAATGTGTATGATAAAGAAGTATTCCCAAAGAAGAGATATAACTCTTAAAAAAGTTTTTTCATTTTATTTGTTCCTTTTATAGGTTTAAGGAATAGTGGAAGCCTATGATGGGTGGTTCAAAACTTTAATTTTTTCCACAATAACTGATCAATCTAGGATCTATACGATGATGAATTCTATGATCCACATAATTGAGTCAAAGAAAGAAATAATGAATAATTTCATAGGAACCAAGCGAGAAAGATAAACATGTATTGTTTATAATTAATTTATTCAGATAAAGAATTACCTCTAAAGAATTATTTCATCATTGATGTTTCCAGTGACAGATCGGTGGTGTACCATCATTGCATTGTAGAAACCAAGTGTAGATTTCCTCTATTTGTGATCCGCACTTCTTCCAAAAATATTCATATGTTTCCAAAGGAGTCTCTGGGTTATAGAATGAAATATCCTTGTTCTTGAGTCATACACCTTGATCTCCTCAAGAATCAATTCTAAATATTTCTCCTTGATCTAGTGGAGGAGGATTTCTCACCATTCATGGAAGACTTCTTATAGTATAAAGCTATCTATGCTTGAGAGGATTCTCCTTGAATCATTGTGCACAACCGAATCAGCTCATGAGAGAATAATATAATTGGGTATTTATATTTCTAGGGTTAAAATATTATAATTACATAAGTGCCATTATTATTATTTAATCCTTGAAAAACACAATGTCAAATAATAATAGTAATATTATTATTTCTTCAAATACTCTTAACTTGAGAACCATATTTAAATATTATTTAATTAAATTATATTTAATATTACCATTTCTCACCAAACTATTAAACTTGGTCCTCCATTCATCCAAAATATTTATCAGGCCTTGAATAATGTATATTTATTTATTAAATAAATAGCACTACATTACTCACCAATAAATAAAAAAATATTTTATTTACTAAACTACTATTAAATATTTAAATGTGATCAATAATACATGAATAATTGTTAAACCACACCCATGAATGATATTTATTTAACCTATTAATTAATAAATAATAATATCTTATTTCACAAAGATTAGGGATACAATTAGTGTGTGACCCGCTAGGCCTCTTTCTCAATGGCATTTGGTGAAGCATCCAAAATTCCAAGGATAGAATCTTGAAACATGCCAAGGAACCCATAAATAAATAAGATAATTCTACAATGACATCTCACATCATATGATTGATTTTCACGTGATATAATCCTTTATCAGAATATCTCTAATCGAGCAGGTTTCATGCCAGTGCCATCACCTATGTGCTCAATTATCTCTTTATTTGATTTTTTGAAAATAGAAATTTCTTATTGATCACCATGGCCATGGATTTATTTAGATTATATCATTTCCATCAATGGTCCTAAGATATTAACTTATGTGAAGTAATAGAAAGGACAAACACTTTCTCACAATATTCATTAATGCAATATTACTCATGATGACACACCCAAGGTATACTACCATGCTGTGAACATTTGTCATCATTATTTTCATCAATAAATCTTAGTGCACAACTCATAATACTAATTAATAATAATATTAATGTTTAAGGACCAATACAGAAGTATGAAAATATGAACATCCAATGACATGTATGAATGTGGATTTCCTACCAGGGAGTCTCACTATCATAATATCCTATTGGATATTACCATGGTAGTACACCATGATAAGGTGTCTCAAATTCCGACGAGTCTCCCCCATGATAGCCTATATCATTTGTGTCTCTAAAATAATATCATCAAGATATAGAACCTATATTCAAGAATAGTGTCGTAGAACTTCCAAATTCTCAACCTAGCAGGGAACTGCTATGAACTTTTTGTGAGGGAACTACTCTTATGAAATTATGACATACTATGTTACACATAAGAACAACCTTGATGTAAAAATTAGTATATAAATACTCAAAAAATGAATAATTTTTTATCATAAAGTTCATATAATTTGGTTATAAGGAACCAAATCCAACAAAATCCCACTATTACTAGAGCCAACTACTATCAACCTTTAGTCCTCTAGATCTCACATGAAATTCATGCTTCTACTGAAATATACCATTAGTCAAGGGGTATTCCATGTTTTATTCCATGTGTACTCTTCTCACTGCAACATCACCCCTATGATAAAAATCCCTAAAGAGGTGATACTTTCAGAGTATGTTCTTTGTCCACTGATGTGACCTTGTCTCTTTTGTAAGATTCACTATAAAAGTATTATCAAAATATAATGAGATATGGTCTTTACTTATAGGTAGAACATCAACCTATTAGAAACAATTATGAACCCAGACGGCTTCATTGACTACATCAGAAGATGCTATGTACTTAGACTCCACTATAGAATCATCTAAAACTGGAAACATTGAACTATTCCATCTCAAAACTCCTCTGTTGATATAGAAAACATACCTCATTGTGACTTCATATCATTCTAATCTGTCTAAAAATTGCATCATCATACCCTCTGATGATAATCTCATAATCTCCTCCATACATCAGGAACATCTCCTTAGTTATTCTTAGATACTTAATGATAATCTTAACAGCAGTCCAATACTATTACCCTTAATCTGCTCAATATATGGCTACCATGATCAATGAATAGGTAACATCAAGTCTAGTACATAAGATGACATACCTGATTGATCCTATTGATGAAGCGTATGGGATCTTACTCACTCTATCTTTCTCTTGTTGTGTCTGGGGATACATTTTCTTAGAAATTTGTAAACCATGTGACACTAGAACGAATCCCCTATTGGTTTGTTGCATAATAAATCCCTTTATTATCTAGTCAATATATGTAATTTGGCATAGTCTAAGAAGCATCTTGGATCTATAACGAATTATCTTGATCTCCAAAATGTAGGATGATTCACCTAATTCCTTTTTATTGAAACACTTGTTCATCAAGTCCTTAACTGACTGTAAGACTAGTATGTCATTTCCAATAATTAATATGTCATCAACATAAACTACTAGGACAATGCTCAAATTCCCATTAAACCTTTTTTGAACACATGTTTCGTAATCATTCTTAATGAAAACAAATTCATTTAAGGATTCATTGAATTTAAACAACCATGACCTGGATTGTTTCTTCAATCCATAAATGTATCTATAAAAGTTGAAAATATTTTTTTTCATCACCTAGAGTCACAAACCCTTCGGGTTGTGTCATATTGGAATTTTTCAGAAGGTTTCTATTAAGGGATGCAGTTCTGACACCCATCTGCTAAATCTCATAGTTATGGTAAGCTTCTATGGAAAGTATGATTCTTATGAATTAAAAAATAGAAACTAGTGAAAAGGATTCATCTTAGTTGATACCTTTACACTATTTAAAACCTTTAGACACTATTCGTGCTTTATAGGTATTTACATCACCTTCCATGTCTAGTTTTCTCTTGAATATCCATTTTTATCCAAAAGGATTTACATCAACTGGTGCATTGACTAGAACCCAAACATGGTTCTGATAAATGGATTCCATCTCAGAATTCATTACTTTTATCCATCTTGTAGCTTTTGATCCCAACTCCCTCCTTTAAGAAGAGTGGTTAATCATTGTCCAATAATCATGAGTCACTATCCTCAGTGATTAGAAAACCACATCTCTCAGGTAACCTTACCTCTCCTATACTCCAATACAGTACTTGTGTTTCTAGAATTAGTTATTCCATAAGGACAATTGGAACTTATTCGTATACCAACACTTGTGTATCATTAGCATCAACTTCATCAAAGTTACCCTTAACCACACTATCTTTTTTGAGGATGTGCTCCCTCTCAAGAAGGATGGCTTGTCTAAAAACAATCACTTTCTTGTCTGAGGGGGTGTATAAGTAGTATCCCTTTATTTCATTGGAACACTCTATAAAGATAAAACTCATGCATCAGGGTGATATGTTGTTGCTTGAGAAATTCCTATCAAATGACATTCATCCACCTACACATGTATGTGATAAAATGGGTTTCTTTCAACTACATAGCTGGAATGGAATTCCATTTTCACTTTAGTTGGTACTTGGTTTAATGTTTATGCTACAGTTTGTAATGAATATCCCCAAAAGGATAATGGATGATATTCATGGCTAATCATCCACATTACCTTATCCAATAAGGTAAAATTCATTATTTCACTGAAACTATTTCAGTTTGGTGTATAAGGGGGTGTGATTTGATATTGAATACCAAAACCCTATTGAAATTCAATGAACTCTTGGTTAATACATTCTCAACCTTGATCCAATAAAAGATTCGCTATCTTCTTAATAGGCTGATTCTCTACTTCATTCTTGAATTCCATGAATTTATCAAAGGACTCATACTTATACCTCATCAATTAAATATATCAATATCTAATCAAGTCATTTGTAAAATTATAAAGTAAGAATATTGACCTCTAGGATATATAAGAAATGGTCTACACACATCAATGTGAACCAATCCTAGAAGTTCTGTGACTCTATCACCTTTCCCAACAAATGGTGGTTTTTTCATTTTTCCTTGTAATCAATCAACACATCTATCAATTTGTTTTAGCTCAGAAGATTCTAAATAACCATCTTGATAGAGCTTTTTCAAGTGCTTATCATTTATATGACCCAGAAAATGATTCAAAAGGTGGGTGTTAAATGATTCATGTGAACTTGATTCATTATCAATTTCCAAAACATTGTTTTTGAAATTTAACACATATAGACTGTTATTTAAATGTTCCGTATCATAACATATGTTTTCCTTATAAAAGAATCAAATTGTATATCTGAACATGAAAATAAACCCATTTGTATCTAAACATGATACAAAAATTATGTTTTTTGTAACAATAGGCACATAAAAACAATCATGTAAAACTATGATCATTCCCATAGGAAATGAAAGGTTATAGTCCCCAATGGAAAGAAAAGCTAGCTTCACACCATTAGAAGATAGCATATCCACCTATCCCCTAGAAATTTTCTAGAATCTACTTTGTTTTTAAATTTGGATATCAATGTGAGAACCAAAAGCTGTATCTAACACCCAATGTGTAGATATAGAATGATTTCACTTGATAAGAAACACACCTTTAGCTTCCCCCTGTTTCTAAGTGCAGTTCCTCTTCCAGTGGCCTAGGTTACCACATGAAAAACATACCGGATCCTTTTCCTTGCCCAGCCTTTGGATCTTCGTCTTCTTGTTAGGACATTTCTCATGAGATTTAGACTGTTTATATGTCTTGGGAAACTTCTCCTTGCCCTTCCTCTTCTTATTCACCATAAGGATTATGGTTTTGTTACACCCGACGTCCTTATCCACTTAGTGAATCAAGTTCATAAGTTCCAAAATGATATTCTCATTATTTTTCTTTTACAATTCACAAAAAATATAGAGAAGGTTTTTGAAAATGATGAATGTATGAGGTCTATACACAACTTATCAGGGAATTTAATCCCTAATATGTACAGGAGTTCAATGTAGCTAATAAGTTTGACTACATGAGGCCCATCTAGAACAAACTCTCCAAGTAGAGTGGTAAACAAATCATTGGAGATCCCATACCTCTCTTCTCTCACCTTCTCTTGATAGATATACTAAAGTTGAGACATCATGCTATAAGCATCCATTTCCTTATGTTGCTTTAAAAGATCATTGAACATGGATTATAGTATTATGCACTAAACATTTGTAGCATCATTCAAATTTTTTTATAGAGAGATTGTTTTTTATCACTTTCCTCATTTCTAGGCGCAACTGGTAATGGTTCTTCTAGCACATACAGTTTCCTTTCATGGTGAGGGATGACCTATTGGATCCTTTTCCACTCCTATAAATTGGTCCCAATGAGAAGGTTTTCCTTCTATTGTATGGATTGAAATGATATGTTTGTTGTCATTTTATTGTTATTTCTTCAAATAAGTTAAGTAGAGATTGAGTAATTTATTTGATAAATTTATACAAATAAATACATATTATTTTTATTAGTCTCCCACTATTTTATCAATACCTAATATCCCTCACCATTAGCTTCGAAATATTCTATATCTTGAACATTCTAGCAGTAAAGATCCCTATTTTCCATCTCATTACCCCAAATTTGGTTGGTCAATCGACTTGAAAGGTTTTAGGTAGGCATTCCAAATTCCAACTGCATTAACTCATAGTTCCTTGATCTGTTGAGTGGACTCCCCAATCATGAAATCCTTAAATTGGATTTTACCAATATTTTCCTCTCAGTTACACTAGGTCCTTCTTTATCAAGAAACCCTTTATGTGAACCAATTCAAGACAACCCAAAACCTTGTGTTATAATTCTTCAATAATTGAAAACACACCCACATTGGATTGTCAAGAACATTTAACTATTCTTTGTTTATAACCGAAATAATATAAGGATATACCAACTTAATATTTTATTGTGGGATTTTATCCTCTATGCATCTGTTTCCAATTATTATCTTAATCACATGTTTGTTAATATTAAGTGAGATTAATTAAGTGATTAACCATGTCGTTGGATAATATTTTCTCATATTCCAGTTAATTTTAGTTTCATCTTGCAAGATTTTTAATTCATTAATTATATGATTATTAAAAAAATCAATAAAAAAAGCCATGAAACTGAAAGAAATAAAATAAAGGGTATGATCATGATAATGTTTTAATGGTTAGTTTATATAGTGGTTAATAACCAACCATTTAAGTAGGGGAGAAAAACCTAGAACCAATCTGAGGTCTATGTTTACAGTTTTTTACCTATCCACCTTTATATCTTGCTTGGATTGGTTTTTACTCAAATCCTAACTTAAAGTACGTCTACTATATTGGGATATCCATCCATTACATATTATTTTACTCACACTTAGGTGAGGAAAAAAATGGGTTTTACATAAAAGAATCCATGGGCATGTAGACCCTGTATATTAATGTGGAGTGAATCCAAGAAAACCAAAAATTTAATTTTAATAATAATTTAAAATGAAACCAATCACATACAAAGGTCTGTTCTAGCTCATGACCATCCACTATTATTCAAAAAATAATGCATTTAATAAAAATAGAATTAAATTATTAATCATTCTTATTTAAGATAAACCACTCTGGAATCAATTAATTATTATATTTAATTAATCAACCCATTTATATTAATATTTATCTTAATTTCCGTGATATTATCATCCTTTATAATTTTAAACAAATTAAATAAATCCATTTAAATTTAACTGGGTTCATAACTTGTACCATGGAGGGAACATGGTGAATACCTATGAAATTCTTCCCAACATGTATTATACTAGTATACTATTTTACTCTTGTGATATATAGAATACATGACTTACTACATACATTCATGATTTGTACATCACAAATTATTAAATGATTTACATGATTTTTTGGCCACATGTCATGCTTCAATGCAAATAGAGTAATAACCTGTATTATGACTCATGCAAGATATGAAAATCTGACCATTATAAAGATATTAATTAAAATTTTAAATATTTATGTATATTAAAACCTATCACATGGTGTATACTATCTCTATGAGTAAATTCAAGTACATGTCTCATGTTTTTCATAGTAGAAGAAATAAATTTTAAATCTGCATAATCCGGTAAAAGTACATTGCACGTAGATCAGATCAAAACAGTGTGTACACCCTTCACCATCTATCCAAAGTACATTCCTAGGGACTCAACATGTGAGGCATACTTAAGAAATCATGGAGCAGATGGCATGTCTAGTGGAACACTTGTTGTGTTGACTTCAAGTTACATGGTCACCGATCGGGTAGGCCATGTATGGAACACACAACCCAACCCCAAACCTGAAGGGACTACACGATATGTCCAGTGGGCAATGTGTAGTCTGTATGACCATATAATAGTTAATCTTAGTCAACACGCGGTGCATTAATGTTGTAATTAATTCCCAAATCAACACAGAATCTATAATTGATATCCAAATCAATCTTGATGCGTTGAAAATTAATACAAGGTGTGTAATGCTGATTACATGGCATGTAGTCCGGTGTTGAATGGCCAATATCCTTGGAACATCCAGATGAGAGCCTTTATTTTATTTTAATCATAAAATTAATTGTTTCTCTTATATTTTCATGTAATTATAGAGGAATAAATATATCTTGTAATTTAGATAAAAATAAAAATTAAAATCAAATTTAAAAACTATCTTACGAATGTGTAAATCACCAATGAATCTAAATAATTATAAAAAATAATGTCCATTTCTCTGATACCACTTTTTGGATCTGGTCATAGTGGAAGCATGCGATGGGTGGTACCTAAATTTAATTTTTTCCTTAATCAATGATCAATCTGGGATCTATACAATGATGAATGCCATGATCAGTGAAATTGAATCAAAAAAATATACAAAGAATAATTGAACTGGAATTGAGAGAGAAGAACCAACAAATATTTTTTACAATTAATTTAATTAGATAAGGAATTACCTCTAAGTAATTATTTCTACACTATCATTGCATTGTATAAAACAAGTGGAGTTTTCCTCTAGCGTTGATACACACGTGTTACACGAATCTTTAAATGTCGATGAAGGAGTCTCTGGGTGCTAGCACGGAATATCATTGCTCTTGAATTGTCCTCCTTGATCGCCTCAAGAATCGCTTCCAATGTTTTCTCCTTGATTTGGTTGAGGAGGATTACATTCCATTATTTGGAGAGTTCATGGAGAAGGGAGATCTTTAGGCTTGAGAGAATTCTCCTTGAATAATTTTTCACAACCGAATAGGCTAACAAGAGAATAATATAATTGGGTATTTATATTGTTAGTGTTAAAACAAAATAATTTCACAAGTTACCTTATTATTATTTAATCTTATAAAAACACCATATCAAATAATGAAAGTAATATTATTATTTCTTGACACTCACTTAAATTGAAAATTATAATTAAATATTATTTAATTAAATAATATTTAATATTATCATTTCTCACCAAACTATTAAACTCGGTCTTCCATTCCTCCACAATATTTATCAGGACTTGAATAATGTCTATTTATTTTTTAAATAAATATTACTACATTATTCACCAATAAATAAATCAATATTATATTTACTAAACAAAAAATAAATATTTCTATGCGATCTTGAATACATGAATAATTATTAAACCATGTATGGGAATGATATTAATTCAAACTATTAAATAATAAATAATAATATACTATTTAACTATGATTCTGGATACACTTAGTGTGTGGCCCTCTAGGAATCTTTAGTAGTGGTATTAGGTGAAGCAGCCTAAAGTCCACGTTTAGAGTCTAGAAACACTCCCAAGAATCCGTAGATAAATAATTCAATTCTACAATAAAATGTCACCTCATACGAATGCTAATTGTGTAATAAAATCCCTTTATCACAATATCTCAAATCGAGTAGGTTGCATTCCAGTGCCATCAACCTATGTGCTCGATTATCTCTTTATTGGAATTTCTGGAAATATAACATGCCTATTGATCACCACAGACAATGATTTATTTAGGATATATCATTTTCCTAAAAGGGCCTAAGATATTAACTTATGATAAATAATGGAAGGGATAAATCCTCTCTCGCATTATTCATTAATGCAATATTACTCATGATGCACCAAACGTATCCTACATCACTCTGAACATATATCATCACAATTGTCGTCAATACATATAAGTGAATGACTCATAATACTCATTAATAATATTATTAAAAAATAATGACCAATACACACATTCACAGATAGTAACATCCAATGACATATATGAATGTGTATTTCTTAATGGAAGGTCTCATTCTCATAATATACTGCTAGATATTACCAAGGGATTACACCATGAGAAGGTGCCTCAAAATCCTATGAGTCTCCACCAATAATAGGATGTATCATTTGTGTCTATCAAATCATATCATCTGACTATAGAACATATATTCATGAATAGTGTCATATCACTTTCGATTTCTCATCATAGCGGGGAACTGCTATGACCTTTTAGTGTGACAACTACTCTTAGGACATAATCACATACTATGTTACATATAATAATAATCATTATATGATATGTAATATATAAATATTCAAACAATGAACACATTTTTATCATAAAGTACAAATAATTTGGATCTAGGTAATCAACTCCAACACTTCTACATCCTTAAATTATATCCAACCCATTATGAAATAATAAAATTATTTCCTTTTATATAAATCAATTTTGTTAATTTTATGGTAAAAAACTTATTAATATCATCTTCCACAACATGGTAAATGAAAACATTTCTCATGTGTATGTCTGGACTACCAACTTTATTAAAAAATGTGTTTCATTTTTCATCACCACCTAAAAAGGATGGATATTATGATATATTTAATGATTATATATTATATTCATGAGATAATTTTTAATCTTAAAATATAATATATTAGTTACTATCTTACCATCCATCCATTAGAAAATGATAACATCATTTGTGAGTACGTGTTGACAACCACCTCCCTGAAGTTATGTGATCCATCTTCATGTTTGTATTTCATAAATGATTTTAATTTTTTATTTAATGTATAAAAATTATAACTAATTCATGATAAATATTATTTAAATGTCAAAACCATGACTAAGATAAAAGGACCAAAACCAAAACATCAAAACATATATGAAAAATTGATCTTTTAATAACCATGACGATTATGTTAGTAAATATTTTTTTAATAAATGTGGGATATAATGTTATAAGTCAATAATAAATGGTATAATAACTATGAATATTATCATTTTTTGTAAAATTATAATAAATATTAATTTATTAAAAAGAATCTATGTAGCTCATACGAATAAAGTTGGACTTGAGGTAAGGGATTTATGTTACAATATAATTTCAATTATATATTGATTATGTTCAAGTTTCCTTTATGGAAATTATATGATCCTAATATCATAAACCAAGTATATTTTATTCTATATTGGTTATGTGTTGGGTTTACATGTTTATATTCCATTCCATTTTTGGGATAACAATCAATAATTATGTTACATGTAAGGGACTTTCTTTTAAAAAACATGTTTTAATGTTTTCCTTCTAACTCTTTATCTTTCATGAAAAGGTTATCTTAAATGTTTGAAGAGTTTCATTATTTAAAATCCAATGATTAGTTTAATTCATTTAAAATTATATTTGAATTTGTTTAAAATGTTTTAAAAGAAATGTTATTGTCATTTTCTAAAGGTTTTTCTTTTGGATATTTCATACCAAAAGTGTGAAACCAATCATTGTTTTAATGTTTACCACATGAACATAATTTTTCTCCATTATAAGTACTCTTTTATCTAAATATTACATAAAATTTTCCATTGTTCTTTTCAAAGAGAATATTTTTCTCAATGTTCTGAGATTTCTATATTTTAAATGTTACTAAAAGAAAAATGAATTATTTTGTAAAAGGAATGAAAATAATTTTGAAAGTGTTTTTTAACAGTGTTCTTACACAACATTATAAGGAAATTGTTTCTAATGTTTTTATTATATTTTATTTTCATTTCCAAAATACTTGGTTTCAAAAAAACCTTCATTTATGATGAATTGATGGTATTCATTCATCCTTTTTTAATTAATGATTTTTTGGTTATCAACTTTCTCAAGATCACATTTTCTGTTAATCTTCATCATTTCATTTGGAATTGTTTTCTTCCCCATGTACATATTTTATGTATCAAAGATTTATATGGTATACGTTCTACAATTTTAAATTGTATTAATTGTATACCAATTAAATATATGGTGTTAGTGGATGACATATTATTAAGAAATTTATTTCATTGACTGGGGAAATATTTTATATTCAGGATTCAATATAGATAAATGTTGATTTATAAAGTTTTTTGAGAATGTATTTCATTGATCATTTGATATATGAGGAATGAATAGGTTGTATATGTTACAAGTGGTGCCTAGTTATAATTATCCCCTCAATTCATCAACATATATCATTATAAAAAAAATGTTAGCATGATGTATATGATTATCCTATAATATCATGTTATAATTGTTGTGCATTTGATGTATTTCATACATATTTAGGTAAGATTTCATGGTTGAGAGGCCATGAAAATATGGAAGATGTCTTATACAAGTCCTTAATAGTAATATTACTGATATATTGGTTTAGTAATTTATGGTAAAATTTTAAATGTACTTAATTATGCATTAATTTATTAAGAATCCAGTTTCCATTATCCATGTGATTATTAGGTTGATATTATCCATGATAGTATTTTGAACTCATGTTTTTGACTGAATATAATGAGTTTTTATTATTGAATTTTTTATATTGATTATTTTTTATTTAGTCATTATAGTTTCAATTATACTCACCGTTTATTATATTTTCCTTTCCCTAGGATATGAATAAGAGATCTTTGAATGAAATTTAAGGATGAAATTTTTTTTCATACTCTTTTTAAAATTTTACCATCATATTATGGGAATCACGTATGTATCTATTATCCCTAGATATATAAACTAATGAATCCTTTGTGTTGTTCTCTATTGTATTCGGTAACAATTTAATAATTTAGACAAAGACTCTGGATTACTAGATTTGGGGCTAATACATATGTGGTGGGGATCATGGTTGATGAACCTCTTTAGTTTGAGATATTTTGGATCAGATAGTTGTGGTTTTAAGTTTCAATTATAAAAACCCATGTGAATTTATATTCATTGGGGATTATGTTTAGATAATTGTATCTTCCTAAGGAAGATGAGAAAGGTGGTGTGATCCTCTAGAGCACAATGTTTTTTCTGTAGCCACATTCCATAGAATGAGTATACTATTAGGAAATAATTTATTCCCTTATGTTATTGGGTTAAGGGATTGTTAGAACGTGAAGCCTCACCTTTTTCCCTACCCTGTGTTATTTCCTATTTTCTTGGAGTTATATGGACATTTAGATTAGACCCTAATAGTGAGATGGCATGTACCATGAGGACCTTTATGTTTTGGGGCTCCTTACTGGCCATTTTTATACTAACCTCTACATGAGCCCTATTCCCTCACATGTTGTATCGATATTGTTAATGTGTTTGATAGTGGTTAATTGGTGGGTGTCAAGAAATAGATCGAAATATTTATTAGAGCCAGGGGGATTTCTAGGTAACAGTTCTTATAATGAAGTTGGAATACATGGTGATATACTTCTACTTAGTCTTCCAATGACAATATGCAATCTTTGGGGTTTTAGGATTTTTAGTTTTGTACCTTTCTATTGAAATTTATATTAAATTTTCTTAGGATTCTTAAAATATGCATGCATGCATACTTCATCCTCTATTAGATATGTATCTCTCATGTGGTTGTGAATTTTTTACAGAATGATGATTTATATCTATTGTAGGTTGTATAGTCTAAGGCATCCTACTTTGAGATATACCATCATGGTGCTAGTCACTAGACCCTAGATTATTGTAAGCAGGCTTGGGGTGGCACACATGGCTCCCCATCAGCAAAGGAGAGGATCAGATGGGCCGGGTCATGTTTGGTCCAACCCTATATATTGTCACATATTACTGGATTGAAGGCATAATATCCAAAAATAAATTAAAATTGGTTGATGAATGAGAGTAATAATAAATTTGTTTGCATGTTTTAAAGAGAAATATGACACTAAGTCATGTGCATAAAAATCCATGAAATGATGATCCACTGGACAAAGTGTTAATGTAATCAAATGATTTGGTTTTTTCATTAATGGTTTAACATTTTTCATAATGAAATCCAGGATAGAATTTTATCATTTAAAATAGTATAATAACTTTCATCACCTAAGAAATACATTTTTCTTTTGAAAAATAAAAAATAATTATTTCTAAAGTTGTAGAAAATTTCTGAGTTATTTTGGATATATTAGATATTCATTATACTATTTTTAAGTGTTCGTGTTTAAATGTATTTGGGTTGATAGTAATATTTGTGTGAAACATGAAGATTATGGATGTAAACATTTCAATTTATAATTATTTAGTTTCAATGAGGAAAAATTTATCATGGTGTCATATGCGAATTAGATATTTTATTTTATTGACCAACAAATGATCAATAGTCCATTATTTTTCAGACAAAATTCATTTGGATGATGTGGATGTTTAGGTTTTTTTGAGTATACATGAGGTTCTCCATCTATTTCCCAATTACCTAAGGATAATAATTATTATGATGTAGACATAGTCAATAACATATGATATGATTTCATATATGGTACGTGGAAAAAAATTTAGTTACTCTCTAAATTATTCAAGTAAATATTAATATTTTATTTTTTTATAGAAAATACACATGTAAAAAAATTAATTTTTTAAAATATATATTTTGATCTATAGATGTTGGTCATTTATGTAAATTTTTTTAGGTTTTATACACCTCAATTTTAGTTAAACATTTATTGGTTTAAAAATCCTAATATCTTTATTTTTCAATAAAAACTACACTAAAAAACTCAATTTTTTTAATTTAATATTAATATATTTATATATGTTGATCATTTATTCCATTTTTTTATGAAATTATCTATTCATCAATTTTAGTTAAGTTGTTTTTGGATGAATATTCCCAAAATCACTGTTTTGTATGAAATTTTCACATATAAAAAACTATTTTCTAACTTGAATATTTTAATCTATAGATGTATATCATTTCAAGAATTTTTTATTTTTTATTCATTAACTTTAGTTGCACATATTTGAGTTGAATAATATTGGAATCATTATTTTTTTGTGAATCCTACACAATTAATGACACAATTTCTTTACCTTAGATATTTAAATTTATAAATATTGATTGTTTATTTTGTTCTTATAATATTTATATTAATTAGTTTTTGTTAAAAACGTTATGGTCAAAAAATACCAACATCATTCCTTTTTTGGAATAATTTATTTGTATTCATTATTTTTAAATATACAATTTTATATTTCTTTATTAGTTGAATTAATATATATATAATTCTCCATTCTAATAGACAAAAATAAATTTTCATCTAAAAATAATTTAATTCTAATAAAATATGAGAACATAAAATTTCATTTCATTTATCTATTTAAATTTTAGACATAGTGGAAGATTGAAATTTATCAAGGCTTTGATACAATTTTCCTATTGATATATCCATAATAATTAAATTATTTAATGAAATGAATCTTTTGATTGTTAGAATTTTTTTCTGTACTACTAGTGATCCTATTATGGTGGATTCTTCTTCCTATTTTCAAGATATAAAAATATGTTGACTTATAGACCAGATATTATATGTTTACCAAAACATTCACTTTATTGAGTGGATAAGAGGATGAAAATTAAATTTAGTGATAATATTAACACATTTGGCCTGAATTCCAAAGTTGTTAAAGATTTATATGGAAATGTAGTGCCATTATAATATTAAAATTTGATATCTTTATTTAGGGATCATTGACTCGATGGTGAAAGACTAGTTATTAGAGTTTTGAATGGTAAAACATCTAAACTATTTTTTTTAATTCTTCAAATATTATATATTTTTCATGATCAAAATATAATATATTTAGTTAAATATGACATTAAACATTCATGATATGAAATAACTATGATGAGATTATAAGTATCCATCTTTAAAACATTACATAATCTTGATTTTTATTTCAAGAATTTGTTTTCTTGTAATATCAGGGTCTTTTTTAGGTTTATAGTTTTATATAATTAAGTCATAAATATTACGTAATAAACCCATAAATTAAAAAATGGTCACTTCCACTCAGTATCAATTTTTCCACAATATAGTACTTTTAAAAATGAATCATATTTTTATTTCATGATAAATGTTCATTATTTTCAAAATTACTTTATAAATGTTCATACTCATCCTTAAAACCCTATGGATAACATTTTAAACCATTTTATGAACACAAAAATCATAATAATGGTTATAATAATAGAATAAATAATAGTCTATAATCCCTTCCTAAACTATGAGATCAAACAAGAGAGTATTGTTTTAAAATAATAATCTTTTAGTACAAATAATTATTTACATACAAATGAAATAAAAGTTAATAACCAAAGTTTTTTATAAAAAACCTCATAAGAAAATATAAAGGCATAATCAAAATCATGAGGGTTTCATAGAAAACATGATAACCCATGAAACAACATCCTTAAAAACAAACCTTATAACCCTTATTGATAATAATAATTACTTTAAACAAAATACCATTAACATACCATATGAAATCAAAATATTTCATTGAAAAATCATTATAAATGATATAAAATTAATTTAGTTTTCTTATAAAATCATATTCATATAACTATTATATTAACCCTTATATGAACCCTTATATATGGAATAACCTACTCAGTTAATTCAAACATATTCTTCGGAGAACATAATCATTACCTAATGAAGTTGAGATCTATATATGGATCAGCCATCATCATAAAAAATAAAAAATAACCATAATGTTTATAAAACACATAAAATATTTTACTTCCATCAGAAAACTCATATAAATATACTTTTGAACCTATAAGAAAAACATTTTGAGATATATATATTTCTTTTTCCATTAAAATACTGTTTTAAATACTAAAATACTATGAACAAATGGAATACACGTTATATTTGAAAAGACATGAAATATTGTAAAGGAATAAAAATATAAAATAATTGTTATGTAGAAGGGAAATTTTTTTGATGTTATATATGTTAATATAGAACATTCTTTGTTTCCGTTTTTTAAATAAAATAAAAACGTTTCATATATAATACGTAATAAAATTTATTTAGAAACAATTTTAATGAAATTAAAACGAGGTAAAAAATTTCCTTTTCAATTTATTTATATGTAAAATAAATACAAACCTAATTTAATTTTAATAATATGAACATGAAGTAAAAATATTTTAAAAATAAAATTTTAAATCATTTAAAACAATGATTTCAAGTAAAGTTCCCCTTACCTTGAGTCCGAATTATCACATCTTTATTTATATTACTAAATAATAAAATTATATTAATTATTTAATTAATAATATTTTTAAATTTTATTATTAATTTTATTTCATATATATCCATATTATACTTAATTACTCAGTTGATTAAGTTCACATCGGACGTTTAGAGAACATTCATCTTATAAGTCGAAAATGGATTGGGTTGGTTAACTATGGTCTACTGGATCGAGAATATATCTTCTAAAGAATATTAAAAATGGTATAATTATAATTTTTATACATTATTTATACTTTTACATCCCACCATGAAAGGTGGTTTTGAAAAATGAATTATGTTACAATTATGGAGACGGTGTTCTATATATATTCATGAGTAACGTTTCCATTTTTCAATAAACATGAGGGAAATATGGTAAGTATTATTTTAACATTATAAAAAGAAAAATATATCATAAATATAATATTATTTATTTAAATACACCTATATAAGTAATTTAAATGAGGTTGTGATGAAAAATAAAATACATCAGTTCCTGAGGTGACAATTCACAGATACATAAGAGCGATGTTTTATTTCAATTTTGATGGTAATGAAATATGTATAATATTTATTTGACAATAAATAATTAAATATATATTATATATGTCATATTATTTAATTTCATCCATTAATATTAACATTTATAAGAGTCGGTGATGGAAAATGAAATATATTGTCCCGTGAGAAGGTAGTATGCACGTACGCATGAGCGATGTTTTTATTTTCATTGAGATTGTTAAATGGATGAAAAAGGGTTATAATATAAAAATAATAAAGATATTTATGTTAATTTATTGAAACTTTCAACTCATTTTTATATTGTAAAAAATAATAAATAATAAATAAAATACTCTGTTAAGATAAATACCTCTTATTTTGACAACCTCCTTTGGTTTTACACAAAGCCATCGTAGGATGATATTATTATCACAGAAAACTATAAGATCTTGGGAGGGATGATATAAAGGTATTATGGTAGGTTTTTTCTATTCTAAGAGGCTCTTTAGTTGTGTATATAAAAGGATAGGGGGTATCCTTTTATAAGTGAAGGATTGGAAAAACATAGAATGTTTGAAAATATTAAAATATATTAAAGTTTTCATAAAGACAAATGGATCCATAATGGACCCTGATCAAAGAATAGATAATATTGGTTCGATATAAGATCATAAAATATGATTTATAAAAGTATTTATGTTTTTTTAACCCTTATCATTTTAGTTTAAACCCTTTAAACCTGTTTTAACTCTTATTAAAATAACTTGTTTGTTTTCAAAAGATTATATTAATATTTTTTAAAAATAAAAGTAGAATCATTAAAATATTTTGAAATTATGATTTAAAATATTTATTCCATTTTAAAAAATTAAATATCTATAATTCTAATAAATTTATATAAAAATAAACTTTTAAAATGCGGTGAAAAATAGTTTTCCATAAAAATGCCTTTTTGAGTAGAAAAATATTCTAGACCAAATTCATGTATAATGTCGACTAAATTGAAATATATTGGTTAATTTTAATAAAAATAAACTAATAAAATTTTAAAAGAATTCAAAAAAATTAGACTTTTTAAATAGTTGAAATGAAAAAGAGTTTTCTCAAAACTGGAATTTTCTACTATTCACCCAAAAATAGAATTTTTTCAAAAAATTAAAAACAATTCACCATAAGATAATTTTTAATTTATGATTTTAAAAATTAATTTTATTTTTTCAAATTAATATTCTAAAATTTATAAATTAATCTTTTAAATAAAACAATATGCTATATGAAAATGAGGTTAGTATGCATGAAACTACTTCCATTTTGATTGAAGAATTACATACTATTATTAGAATGAATATAAATATAAAAAATATTATTCATGAATATTTATAAGGAATGCAATTGGTCTATTTTAAACACAACCTTGGTTGTTTCATTCCTTCCCCTTTTGTAAATTCCATCTTTTTAATTTTATTCATTAATTAAAAAAGAAAGAATATTTTTCCTTCACAGAATTTGATGATTCCCATGTTGCTTCTTCAATAATATAATTTCTTAAAAACACCTTAAACCATTGAATAACATTATTTTAAATCACATTCTCTCTATGGTAAAGAATATGAACATGCTATTTTTGATAAGATAGTTTCTCTTAGAACTGAAGTATTTTAGAACTCAAAACTTGAGATGCACCAATCACATACTTCCTTAACAATGAAACATGAATCACATCATGAACAGAGGATAAACATAGAGTAAAATCTACAAGGTATAAAAATAATCTAATATTATCCATAATTTCATATGTTCTAATGAATAGAAGACCCATGTTTCAATTTTTTACCATAATGTATAACACTTTACAAGGGATATACTATAAATAAACATGATGCCTTACCTCAAATGAAATATCTTTCAACCTTTTATATGCATAATGTTTCTAACTACACTGATCTATCCTCATATGTTGTTAAATCATCATTATATTCACCACCATTTATTCTACAAATTTTAATCCCAAAAACATCATTTAAAAAACATTATCCCCTAAAACTATAGTTCTATATATCTTTCCATATAATTCCATAAAATTGTTCATCTATATACAATGATAAAAAAATATTATTATAAGAAAATAAATCTAATATGTTTATCCCTACATACCTGGTATCATAATGAACAGGATATAATCTTGTATTCAAAATTCTAAATCATTCCTTCTCAAATTCCATCAGATTGAGGATGAAAAGTCGTATGGAAGTTTTATTCAGTACCTAATGAATTATAATTTTATTTTAGGAATTTAAAATTAAACCTGGGATCATGGATATATACAATATAAACAATAACTTAATATAATTAGATGGTCTACTTAATATAAATTCAAAAAAATTATCTAGATACATATTATCTCAAATTGGAAGAAATGTCCATATTTAATCAATTGATCATAAATTATGAAAATTAAATTATTACCTCGATATGTCACTTATGATCCCACTAGTAAATTCAAAAATATATTCTACCATTTTCATTCCACCAATAGAAAATGCTAAAGAATCCCTTTTGGTAAACACTTTTAATCCTTAACGTACTGAAAATTCAAACATTTAATGGTAAAATATGTAATATCTTTCTTTATTCAATCCCAACAGTAATACTAGTGAAGGTCATTGCACATATTGGTACCACTAGGATGAATAGAAAAGGGAGAGTTTTGAGATACAGTCAATAATTATTTTTTAAAATAGGTGAGAGTTTCACATAATACCTTTTTTCAAATATAAAAAATCATTCTTTGTCAATATTAAATTTAAGAAACTTACCTATCTATACCAGTTCCACATATTCTTGTAAATTATTATTCTACTTATTATAATTCATTATTTTTTTTACAATAATGACTGCAATGACACCTGAAACAAAATAGATGATGTTCATGAATTCAAAATTTCTAGACTAATAATCATCAAATAATTAACTAAAGCATCATGTTTGAAAAATATCATAGATAATGATTCATTTTTTTGAATTAATGAATCCATTACATTGTTTGATTTTCTAGGATAGTAATAAATTGGGCAGTCATAATATTTAATAATTCCAACCATCTTCTATGCATCATTTTCAATTCATTATGAGTCAATATATAATTAAAATTTTTATGATGAGTATATATATTTCACACTTTACTCCATATAAATTATGTCTCTAAATTTTTAGATGAAAAATTATAGTATCTCGTTCTAGATCTTGTGTAGGATAATTTAAGTCAAGATATTTCAATTTAAATGATGAAAAAATAAATTACCTAATCATTCTTATTTAGAAATAAACTAAGTCACTTCAAAGAAGAAACACTATAGATGGGAAATTCACCATTTCTAGTTTACATGGACAAAAATGGATCATTCAACAATATTATTTTCTTTTCCATGAAATATTAATTACACTCTTTCATTTAGATGAATGTAACTCTTTTGTAAATTATCTTTTTTAGTGGTCTAGAAAACTGAGATAAGCTTTAATAAATCACAATTAGTAACTTTCTAATCTAAGATAAATATGAATCTATGTGACCTTTCTAGGACTTGGTTATTATTTAACCACATTATTTTTAGTATAGACAAAAATTATACTATCTTTATAAATAATATACCCATGTAGTGAAATCTGTTTCAAACAAAATATATTTTTCTAAATTTTTCATATAAATTATTTTCCTTCATGGTTTTAAAAAAAAATCATTATGTTCCTTTGATGATCCTAATGAATTTTATAGTATACCAAAATATCATCAATAAAAACAACCAGAAACCGATCCAAATAGTCAAAAAAAATCACTATTCAAAATTTCTATGAGTATAACTGGTGGATTATATAACCCAAATAGAATAAACACAACTCATAATGCCAATATCTATTCTAATCAACCATTTTAGAATATATTCTTCTTTCAATTTTAATTAATTGTATTTAAACAAGATATAAATCTTTAAAATATGTGAAAATCATTAGAGATGATTAAAAAAATTATTGATATGTAGAAAATGATGCTATTTAATAAAAGAAATGATATTCAAATATAAAAAATTAATGCAGATCCTCATGAAACCATCCTTCTTTTTGAAAAAAACATGAGAACCACATGGATAAGTTATAAGATGAATGAATCCTTTTTCAAGTAACTCATGTAATTCCATTTCCATCCCAACATTTCTACCTTGATCCATTTAGTAATGATGTCTTGATTTTTCCTCAACATCATCAACTATGTCAATAATAAATTCAAAATCATAATTAAGTATAATACTAAAAAATTTATCAGAAAATACATCCATATATTTTTTTTCTAGAAGAATATCCTAATTTTATCATTTTAATTCTTCTGAAAAATTTGTACAAGATAACTTTAATTTCCCTCTTTAATCAATTTATCACCATATTGATATGTTATCAAAGGTATGAATTCATTCATTTATATAAACTGAAAATAATTAAAAAAAACTTCATTACCTCCAAATTATATTTTAGTATGATAAGAAGAAAGCTAATCCATACCTAGAATAACATAAAACACTATAAGGGGAATGAAAAAAAGTTTCCAAGGTATTTTATTCCCATGGATAATAATAGAAATATTCTTATAACTTTTTCATACCTTAATACTTCCCCCAAGTGTTTTTAGAAAAAGTTCTAGAATCATTTGTTGAGGTGAAATTCTCAGTTTATAAAAAATTCTATCATAAATGAAAGAATTTGTAGACCAAAAATCAAATAAGTAATTGTCATAATCTCAATAAAAAAGAAATGTACCTAAAAAAACAACATTGGATGGTAGAAAATCATATAAATTATCTATAAAATATTGACCAACAACTTTATGTTTCCGATCCTGATGAATTCTATCCTTTACCACTATATTCAAATAAGTAATCAAAAAATGGAACATCTCATTCAATTTAATCATATTTCTATTGTATTTTTATTATTTGTCTAATAATTTCTATAATACTTTCCCTTTTTTTCACGATCCACATGTCTCAACTTTCTAAATTAAAAAAAACATTCTAATCTTCAAAATTCATTCAACTAGATGATTTTTACCACACTTATCCCAGAATATGAAACATGATTTTCCAACCATTGGATTTATGAAATTTGTGTTTTCCCATTACATAACATATATACCTATTTTCATTATTATCATATGATACATTTTCATTAGTAAACTATATTTATAACTTCTCATCACATCAAACAAGATTCTCATATTTTTTGACTTCATTAGAATACAATTTTATTCAATATATGGGCTTTATTATCAACAAAAACTAAATTATTTTAATATCTAGATCACAAATAATATTTGTAAAATACCTTTTAAATTGGTTTTATTGTTACATGGACACTAAACATTCATCCTCCTACCTCAATTCCAGGAATATATTTTCCATTCAAAGTTGAAATAATTTATTAAAATACTTCTCAAGTAAATATTATAAAATTCATCTCATTCCAAAAAATCAATAACTTTTCCCTATGATAATCTTAAACACTTACCACCAGTGATCTAATTAACCTTCAAAATGGTAAGTATAAATACTTAACTTTTGATTTTCAAAAAAAACCATGGATTTATCTTTAATATTTAAGTATTTTACCCATCCTTAAATTATAATGGGGTTCTATGATCCATTTAATGTTGGGGGGTGGGTGTTGTTTCATGAATTTTTCTACAATGGAAAATTTTATTTGTAGTGAACATGGTTTCTCTCAATCATGGGTAATACCGTCATTTATAGTCTCCATCAACTAATCTCTTAGATTGATAAACTAATCTGTTCCATTTCCAACCAGTATACGTTATTAATTTAGATGGATGTTATTCTATTGGTGCCTTCCTATTTCATCCTCAATATTTCCTCTATGGAAAACCATTCTGAAAAGATATATATTAGATGAAGCAACATGGTAATCTTTAAATATTATAATATTTCAACATAATCATAAATTAGAATCACTAATGTGTGTTCTATTAATATTATCCAAATCTCTAAAGTTATATAATCCTTTTATATGATTCCAAATACAATGAATCTACATTATAACATTACATAATCTTGTGTTTTAAATTAAAAATTCATTTTCCTGTCTCCCTAAGGGCCTTTTTCGGTTTAGTGTTTTAAATAATTAAGATATAAATATTATATAATAAACTCACACATTACAAAGTATAGAATTCCACTTAGTATCCATTTTTCCATAATACTATACTTTTAAAATTGAAACATGTTTTCTTTTCAAGATAAATATTCACAATTCTAAACTCGACTCCATCATTGTCCATAATCATCCATAAAACCCTTTGAAATACATTTAAAACTTGTTATGAGTAAAAATAGCTTAGTAATTTTTATAAAAAAAGAATAAATAAACCATTTAGTTTATTTCAAAACCATGATATCATTGAATAGAGTTTTCATTTAACAAATAAAATTTTATATCAGATAATCATTTACATACACATTAAATCTAATTTATGACGCAAAGATTTTCATAAAACACTTTATAAGAAAAATGCATCAAAAATCATAATCATGGGGGTTTCTTACAATACATGAGGACCCATGAATATTTTTTCATAACAACATAAATTTTTAACATTAAATGGAAATAAGTTCCTTAAAAAAATATCACTTACATAGATTATGAAATCAAATGATTTCCATGAAAAATAATTAGAAATCATAAAAAAATCATGAAGGTTAGTTGGGACATCATCTTCATAAACTATTATATAATCCATTACAATAACCCTTACAACTGGAATAACCAACTTAGTTAATTTTAATATATTATTTGGATAATAAAATCATTCCCTAATTCATTAGAGATCTATATCAGGGTCAACCATCATGATAAAATATTTCATTAGACCATAAAATTCATGAAACACATAAAAAATTGTATTTCTATCATCAAACTCATAAAAATAAACTCTTAAATCATGAATAAAAATATTTTTAGATGATGACATATCATTTTCCTTTAAAACCCAATTTTCAAAACTAAAAAGCCTTGAACAAAGAAAAGAAGGGGTTTTATTAAAAGAAAAAAATGAAATCCTATAATGTAATATACATGATTAAAAAAAAAGTTAGTGAAAATTTTCCAAAAATATGGGTAATTGGGTGATTTTTTATTAGGCATATTTAATTTTTTTATAATTTTAAAATTATCAATATTTTGAAGAAAAATGTAAAATTTAGTGATGTTTTCAGAAAAAATAGAAATTTCAAATATTGTGATGTATTTAATAAAAAATGGGTTATAGTGAAAAAAATTACCAATATTTTAAAACAATTATAATTATACTAAGGAATGTCCAAGGCCCATGTAAGCATGATCCCAAAAAAAATTATTAATGAAAAAGAGTACCAGAAAAATGATCAGGAAATATAAGGGGTTTTTCACACCCATGAGTGGACCACTCCGTGAATGTCATCGTCTACCAAAGTGGTAAAAAATTCTAGTGATATGAATTCCCAAAATGTTCTTGCTTCAAGTAATGCCTTATTTTACAAGGACTCTACCACAATATTGGATTCCCTATATGCATGAGATACAATCAGGTTAAGTTGATTTACTTAGTTCATGCAATCAATCCATCGGGGTAGGAGATTCCATGGGGCACTCCCAATTCTTGACTTAAGAGAAGATATAATGTTTTTAGAGTGTAAATGAATCCATATGGAATTCTATTTATGATAGATAACATAATTAATGGCATAAATAATTTCCCACAGATCAACATCATATGTAGTTCCTACCCCAATACAATGATAAAACACCTTTTGAAAAATAAATATTATGTTAGGAAAATGCCTCCATAGCCTGATGGGCCTGCTACACCCGAGTCCCGACCATCTACATTTGTTTTAATTCACCATCCAACGGGGGAATACATCTAAAAAATTTCAGAACAATTTTTTTTTGGGCCTAGCTGCAACTCCCAAGTGCCTCAGGATGTTCAGATCATCCATGTCATTGTTTATTTCTCCCATCTAATTTTTTGGATTAGCATTGACATCCTTACATAATAGAATGATTCATCCTGGGAGGATGCCTCATGATCATAAAGTAGTCTAATATTATGATCCTTCCATATAATAGTGATAATGGAGGCAATAACAACCAGTAGTTGGTGATAAACCTACCTACTAAATCCAACACTATGTAGTGAATCTAGTAGCACCTATAAGGATCCTTCTGTATGGAAATACAGTCTGAAAATGGTTTCTATATACTTCCATAGGGACTTTGAATACATGAATTCATGAAAAAGATGTTGGATATCCTCGCAAACCCTAATATAGAGAGTAAATACCATTGTAATGAATTTCCTAGCTATTCTTATCTATTCACAGGTGGGTAGCCTATTCCTCAACAGCATCCCGATGAGAAAAAAACTAGAGGGATGTATAAAATTAACATTAAACTTGTAAATCCATACTAAAATATTATTAGATATCCCAATCCTCAGCATGTAGTATTCCTTGGGAGTGAATTGACCAAGATCACTAGGCTTCCACACTAGGGTTTCAACATCCATGAGGGAAGTGTTGTAGACCTCCAGTATGACATACGAAGGGGAAAATCAAGGGTTATTTGATTTGTGATGAAATAAGAAACATTTATTGCATAAAGGTAGTGGGAGTATTCAATCTATTTTGGATAGGTTGATCAACCCAAATTGTATTCTAATAGTTAAAATCAAAATACCTATTGAAAAGACACATAGTATTCTGCATAATATCGTTGAAGAAAAACTTAATTGAAGGCCATACCAAGGATCCAAGGTAGTGTGGATATTCATCCAACTGTTCCCCTTAAGCATACTCACTTAGAAATTAAAAGAGGGATCATTGGTAATGATCCGGTTCCCCTTGATATTTTAATACTAATATATATTTATAATTATATATATATACAACAGAATACAATTCTATAATCATATTTTACATAGATTAGTTTGTCCGGACGTTCACTTTAAGTGCCTAGGTGCAGGGTCCACTTCATGAGGTTTCCAATTCTCTAATCAGGGCATGGTATGAGGCACTCATACATGGAGAAATGGGATGTATGAGGGAGAACATGTAATGTCTTGCATGGAGGTCATCGGGGAGGGGATGTGGCACTCAATGCATGGAGGAGGGACACAACAGGGGAGTGACGTATTTTAATGAAATTAAAAAATAATATTTATTAAAAAATTTGAATTTTAAAAAATATCCACTTTTATAAAAATGTGGCTCTTTTATAACACATTTATTGATGTCTATGAAAACATTGGGAAATGAGGTGTCTCTAATAGCCTATATTTATAAAAATCACTAATTAGTAAAATTTATAAACATTTCTAATTAACAATACCTCATTTCATGATGCTTTTTAGAAATATTGATAAAAAATTTGCCAAGTTCTAAGTCATCACCAATTAATGATATTATTATTGTGAAAAATATCAAAAAAAAATCAGTGGATGGAAAATACCTTGATAGCATATTTTTTAAAATAGAAAATTCATTTGTCTTTTTTTATAAATAAAGTTCAAACTTTTCATATATAAGATATAATAAGATTTCTTTTTTAAACCTTCAATATTCAGTCAAAAGATATATAAAATTTAATTTATAACTTATTTAAGTAAATATAAATACATCTATAACTTAATTTTAAGAATATTTACATAGATAAAAAATAATTATAAAATACATTTTAAACAATATTTAAAACGCAGGTTTAATGTAAAATTCCCATTACCCCATGTCTGAACCTTCAAATAAAATATTTATATTCCAAAATAGAAAACTTATCATAATTATTTAGTTTTTAATAATAATTTTAAATTTTATCATTCCTTTTATTTCACTTATATATATGTAATACTTAATTACATATTTGATTAATTTCATATCAGATGTTTGAATATCATTTAACTTACAAGTCAGAAATTGATAGGGAAGGTTGACTATGGTCAAATGGATAATGATAATATCATTTAATGAATATTAATCTGGTGATAACTATTAATTTTTTACATTTTTAATAATTTTAGAACTAACCAGGTAATGTGGGTGTGAAAAATGAATTAAATTACAATGGTGGAGATGGTTGTCCATATGTACCTGTGAGTAATGAATCCACTATTCAACGAACATTAGGGAAATAAGGAAAGTAATATTTTATATTCAAAGAATAAATATATATCTTTAATAACATTTTATTTATTTAAATACACTTACATAGAAAATTAATCTGAGGTGGTGAAAAAAGTAAAATACATCAGTTCTTGAGGTTGTTTTCTACATGTATACAAAAGTTATGCTTTTTTTTTTGGATGTTAAAAATACTAGAATATTTATATCCATTATAAAAATGAAATTTATATAATATATATCATATTATTTTATTTGAATCCATTATTATGACCATCCAAAAGAGTCATAGATGAAAAATAAATTAGGTTGCCTCATGAGGTGGTAGTTTTCACATACGAACAACCGATGTTTTTATTTTTCATTATATGGTCAAGTAGATGAATTTTTTATAAAATATAAATAATAAAATATCAGTATATGGGATATAATTAGGTTAATATATTTCAATGGCTAATAGCGGTTTTATGGAGGGAAATAAAGAAATAAAGAAGAAAAAGCACAGTTAATAACTAAGCCTCTTCTTCAGAAATCCTCCTTAAGTTTATTCCTAAAAACATACTAGGATGTTATTCTAATAAATCCATGTCCTCTTGGAAATGTTTAGGGATTTTATGAAGGTATTAGGGTTAGGATTGGTCAAGATAAGAGTATCATTAAGTGTAAAATAGAGATAAGAGGGGTATCCTTTTTAAAGCGAGGGAGACGACACAATTAGAATTTTTCGAAAGATTAAAATATATTAATGTCTTACCAAAGAAAATAGACCAAATTTTAAGAATTGATGGTTCAGGTTCGAAATAGGATAATAAAATATATTTTAGATATTTTTACAGGTCATTCTAATCCTTATACTTTTAGTTTTGACCATTTTATCATGTCTTAACTCTCACAATGACAACCAACCTTTTTACGAACGTTACAATTCACATTGAAGAAATTAAAAGTGTAATTATTGCTAAATATAGAAATGTTCCTTAAAAATATGGACTCTATTTTATCATATTAAATTTCATCATGTTTTATAATTTATTTTTAAAATAATCCCACAAAATTCGATGAATAAATTTTCTCTAGAAAAATTCCATTTAAAGTATTAATTTTTTTTAAACCTAATTAAATTATAATGTTTATTATGATGAAATTGATTAGATAATTTCTAATAAAAAAGAACCGATTAATTTTTTTAAATCCAAAGCAAAATTAAACTATATATGTATATTAAAGCACAATATAATTTTCATAAAAATTGGTATTTTCTACAATTCACCTAAAAAATAATTTCTCTAGAAAATTCTGAAAATTTCAATCTAAGCTAATTTTAGATCGAAAATTTAAGAAATGAAGTATATTTTTTCAAATTAAGATTCCATAAAATTAGAAATTAAACTCTTAAATTAAACCATATAATATTTGTAAATGAATTTAGTACGAATAAAACTATTTCATTTTTGATTGAAAAAATAACTTAAGATTCATATAGAGAATATAAATCTATAAAATATAAATAATGAATATTTATAAAGAATTAAATTGATCTATTATAAACATTACAATGTTTTTTTAGAGGTTGATATATTTTATAGAAATTAAATTGGGGTATTAGAAATAAAAATTGACATTAATTTATATTTTTGAGAAAGAACAAAATTGAAACTATGTCACTAATATGGGTTATTAGATATAGAGACATGAGATAAAATTTTCCTGAGTCGATGGTAGGGGGGATTTTTGTATAATAATTATTGTGTACAAAATTAGGTTATAAAATTATTTGTTAATTACTTATTTAATTATTCAATTATTCTTATGTAATATAATTCTAGGAGATCTCACCAAAATATACAGTCATAGATTGTAAATTGTCATTTTTTTTCATGTGAAGGGTATCCTTTACAAGAGAAGAAAATGATTGATGTTAATTTTTATTAATTAAAAGATAAATCTAGAAGTAGATCCAAAGTGGATTAGATTAACCCTAAATATTACCCCACTCCCCATGATAAATGGAAATGGACGAGATTTTAAAAAAAATTGTTTTTGTTTTTTGGATCCATCAAAATAAGTATCTGATAAGATTGAAAAAAATTAATTATTAATTTTCAAGAATATTAATTTTTTTTAAATTCATCACACAATCAAAACATGTAAACAAGTAGAAAATAAAGAACACACATGTCATGTAAGAGAATATGAGGTGGGTGTCACTATTAGATTTTTTGGTCACCCTTCTATGAAATTGGTGATGTATAATATACAGGATAAATAATATCTTTTAATTTTTAGACTTCAGAGATCAATTAGTCAATATGTGATCTAATTAAATTGTTTTTATAGGCTATGTTTTTAGAAATTGAAAGACATATGAAACATTCATAGCTTACCTACCTCAGTAATCCACCACCACATTTGTGCTAAAAAAATTGCTATTAGTGGAATGTTGTATATCCCAAATTATATATTATAGCATATAGAATCATACTTAATTTTTGGGATTTTTTACATGATTAACTTATGCATTCATGATAGGTAAGAGTAGAAGTACACTATATTGTTTATTGAACTACTCTAGTGCCATTGTTTTCAAAGGAGGTGGCCAGAGTTGGGTATGGTTTGGGGAAATTTTTTCTCTATCTAGGATGACATTATATTCAAATGACCTATGTGGTATGTGGTATGTTTTATTTTTATGTTTTTATTTACTTTTCAATTCAAATTACTTGAAGAGTTTTCTTACATTTATATTATATAAGATTATTTTAAATCTACGGAATCATTGTAAAATTAAAAAAATTCTTCAAGAACCAACACCTTTGGATACTTTTTTGGCTCTTGATAGGATAAAAAAATTATCCCTAAATTCTTTTATATTGGATATGTTTTCTGAATTTTTTATTAAAATTGACATAAGGTTACGAGACTATACATTAAATATATTTTAAAATGTTTTATGTATTTTATTGGGATATGATTTCTATACCTATGTTATAATTATTTTCCATATATAAACATTTAAATTTCAAATTTCATATGTTTAAATATATAAAACTTATTGGGACTTAAGAATGAAGATGAATATTTTAAGTGGTTATTTTCTTCTATTAAATAATTATTTTAATTTAATATTTAATTAATCATATTTCGAATATTATTTTTGAAAAATGAACTTCATTTTTGGATTCTGCACGTTGAAAAATGTTTAGGTTGAATTTTTGGGAATTTTCTGAAATACTTGAATTTTTTATGAATAGTAAAATCCGATAATTCACAATAAATGCAAAATAATGGATTAATTGACTCATTGATGATGATATAATGATGTAATGCCAATTGTTTAGAATTTACATGCATATATTACTATTCATGGTCATGTAATACTCACTACTGGTTGTCTTGAGAGGAAATAATAAATTAATGATTATAATATTAAGAAAACTCCTCTCCCCTCCACTATATAAACCACCCCTCACCCCCTTTTCCTCCCACAACACTCAAGATTTAAACCATGTATAAATTATTCCAAATACTCTTGCAATTCTCTCTCCCCACGTACAAGACCTGATGGTATCTCCAAAAGGAAAAAAAGGCCTTAAGGAGATTTTCAAGGAGCAGTACTCAATAGGTGAACCTTCCTTCTCTTTTCTTTCAATTTCCTTTACAAAGTCCCATTATTTTGTTCTCTCTTCTCACATAGCCTCATCCAAATTCCATGATAATTCTAATACCTCACATTTACTAGATTTTCATTTTTATAATGGAATATTTTATCCTAATCTATCTTTTCCCCCTCCTTTTATACAATAAATACAAACACCATCCGAGATGTCTAAATTTATCACACTCAAGGAAGATGGGTTTTCCTTTTGCATTAATATCATCAATACTGGTCATGAATCCTTTTAAATGGTTGAAACCAGTCATAATATAAGTATATTATCCTTATTAATGTTCTGAAATCATTACACATTCATAATGTATAATAATAATTCAAAACACGTTTATTGTGCACAAAACCGCCAAGAAAAATCCAAGCGTTTATTTTATCTCATCCAATGAGTTATCGTCATGGTATATAACCAGAATCGTTATAAGATAATATATATCTTGTTAATGTCACAAATAATTTATATTAACAATTTGGTATGTTTAACCATATTTCAAACAAACATCCATTCATGAATACAAGTAATTTGATCATGAAAACCAAAGATGAAAATGATTCTGAAAAATTAAAATTGAATCTTTTAAACCCATAAAAAACGACATTAATGAACATAATAAGGTTATACCATATAACTTAAATGTTTATGATGTTCTAGAATTATTAATTAATGAATATTAATTTGATTATTAATGTCATTAAGAACAAACAAGAACACCTTCTAGCGTAAGGTAAGGGATCCTCTCTCTCACTTTTGTTCAAGAATCTCTCCTATGTTGTGCCCTTTTATTTTTAAGTCATAATGATTGGGTATGTTTTAGAACCCCCCATAATTAACTTCTGACATATAAATAATGGATTACCCCTTCACCTCTCATTAATCCCTCGCAATAACAATCGTTACAATGCCAAAATTTTGTAAGGGGTTTCTCATCTCACTTTCATTTCTGTAAAATTTTCAATGTTCACCACTAATTTATTGAATGTGGTATATGTGTACTACCATTTGATATATAATTACATTATGCTTTTTATATTCATCTTATTTAATGATTCATTTGAGGTTTATTTTTTTCTGGTCATATGATTCGACCGATTACATTGTGGTAAGATACTTTGTCTCAACTACTATTTTGTTGCGACTAACATTGTATTGTGCACCAAATAATCCTTGTGTGGTGTACCTACTACCCATTTGATATCACTTGTTATTTGAATATATATATATATATATATTAAATATAAATAATCTCATATCATGGATATGTTGTAGTATAAACCGTATACTATTTTACATATGGTGATTATTTGGAATGTTATTTTAATTATAGAAATATTGATGAATCTGTATACTCTACTCTATACAGATGTTGAAAAGGAATATTTCTCTTCTAATTAATCAATTTATAAATAATTATTTGAACATGAATAGGTGGGTTGGGCCTGCTAAAGACCCTAAATACATTGGTAGGTCTCATGATACAAATCAGTTGGCGACAAACCCTTCGAGTTTGTTTCCAAAAACCAAATGAGTTTCTACCCACAGAACTAAACTGTTATAATAGTATTATGGTTTCATGTTCCGGATACATGATGTCCAATTAATAATAATTCTCTTTATTCATTATCATTTTTTACTATCCATCAGGTTTTCACTATGATAAAATCTATGGATGTGGTTTCATTCTCAGTTTATTAATGGAGTGAGTTTTTCATTTATTCACTATGACATATTGATTATTTTAGATTTATTATGATTCACTTGTTATTTTATTTATGATTCTACTATTTGTAACCATTACTGAGCATTTGAGCTCACCCCTTTTATTGATTTCCATCAACAGGTCATGAAGAGGTGATCGTTTATTGAGTTCCAGTGATTGCAGTTTTTAGTTTAATTATTTATTGTATTGTTTAACCATTTCCAATATAATATCAATTACTTCTATGTATCAAGTTTCTTCAAGACTACAAAAATAATTGTTCCTTTAGGATTTTCATTCCTTTTAACCATTCCAGTATCACAAGTAATTCACGAGCTCCAGCCTAGAGGGGTCAGGGTGTTACAATTGAGAACATATCCTATTGGTTGAGAGGAAGACCAGTGAACTCTTTAGTGGAAGAAATCAGTATTATCCATTATAATTTAAATTTATCAAGAATTTTTCCCTCATTTTCTATCAATCATTTGAGATAAAAATGCTTTCGTAAAAGGTAATAATATATACTCTTAATAAAAATATTATAAGGAAAATTCATCATCGTCCTTACACTTGTACATATTTTAAGGATGACTTGGGATGTGAGGAGTTATCTCCATCTCTGGACAGTTGATGCTAGATTTTTATAATTATAAACAATCCATATGTAGTATATAATTAAACCGTACTAATGGATGTAAGAATATATTTTATTGAGGATTAAGTCCACAAACATTTACCGAGGAGGTGTTATATACATGGTATACATCAATTACTATATTTTTTGTTCTCGTAGAAAGATCAACCCCAATATTTGGAGGTGGTGTTTAAATAGTTTTACTAAATATGAAAGAAATGATATAATTCATTAAACTACAATAATAAAGTTCATCCAGTATTATTTAATGAATAACTAGCATACCTATCACCACATCATTGTTGTAACGAACCTGAACCTAGTAGGCTAGAGTCAGTGCATTTCTTTATTACATTGGCATTGATATAAGATACAAATCCTAAAAGACTAAATATTTTAGAAGTATTAGAAACAAGATACATACAATATACACATATTACATTAGGAATATAAAATAAAACATAGTACATAACAAAGTACAATGATCAACATCCTTGAAAAATCATTCCAAGAATTCATTTTCATATCCTTGAAAAAGGAAACAAAATAATGGTGATCTCAAATTCTAATTAAGTATTATTTATAGTGGAATATATCATATATAAATAAATAATAATCATTATGGAAAGGTAAATGACCAAAACAGATTCCAATTAATCAATAACATGAGCATAATATGAAAGGAACAAAAGATTATCAATAATTCCATATAAATAGTAACATGAGATTAAAGATTTAAAATTGATATTCTAACTAATCAACAATTCAAATAGAATAAAAAAAATTAGGGAATTCATAATGAAGGATGTTTTAACTATCAAGATCAATACCCAAGATAGTTACTATCAAGGTCTATCCTCGAGATAGTTTACATATATCGGCAGAAACTAGTCTGATTGAGCCAATTAATTCATCTAATGAGACTATTGATATTTCAAGGATATTACATTAAACAATCCCCAAAACATGTATTTCATGTCCAAATAATTCCCTATATATCGATTTAATTCATAAACTATGTTCCTTATCAAATATCCATACTAAGTAAAGATACAAGTTTCTCAATACTACCCTAATAAATCATACAACTTTAAAAGTAAACACCATATTTAAAAATTGTATAATGTTTAGTAAATAATCATATCCATTGAAAGAATGTGCATATTAAAGATGAATATAATTTTCATTGGAAAATTATTACAATAAAGTGATTGTTTCAAGATAAAGTTAACAATCACAGGAGGAATTGAGGTTGTATGATAACTTTTACCACTTGGTGATTTTAAATTAAAATCCCTTTGGATGAGATAATTAAAATTGAAACATTAAATAACCCTAAATATGAATTAATCATGATATTAAATGTCAATGAGGTAGTATATACACCACATAAAAGTAAATTAGTCTCAGTTGAATGTAAACTAAGATGAAATAAATTGCCTTAAATTTCAATTAGATTGAATTCTCTTTAGCCTTGTGTATAATTGTTTTAATAATGTTATTAAAATATATGATAACCATATTATTATTTATAATATCTTATATTATCATTTAATAAAATATTATCAACGGATTTTTAATTATCATTCATTATTTTCATTATTTCGAGCCTTAATTATATTGTTTTTGATGTATGTTTTGCCGTGTAAATTTTCCCCTCATACTTAGATCTTGATTTCATCACCTCAATAATGTGAAATATAATTCTAAAATTATATATATTCATTATATATGTATTTATAGAAAACTATAAATTTTTGTGATATGAAATAAAATACATAGTTCATAGGGACGATAGGCCATATGTACGCATGAACAATGTTTCCATTTTCTTGTTGTGTTGAAAGAATGAAAATTAAATGATATATATATATTATCATTTTAATACCATTTTTACGACATATATATCAAATTTCTTTGTTGACCTCATCCTCAATAAATTCCATGTAATGCCTGAATGAATCATATCACTTCATGAGGTGGTATTACGCCGTGAACATGAATGAAGATATTGTATTCTCAAAAATAGAAACCATAAAGGTATGTGTTATTTAATAATTAAAAAATAAAGAATAAAAAATAAATATTTGATATATCATATATAAACAATAGTTCCATTATTACTCCCAATCATGAATGGTGGTAAAGGAGAAAAAATAACATCAGTTCGTGGGGCGGTAGTCTGTTGTACATATGAACAATGATTTCATAAATCATTTTGATTGAAGTGTGTGATGCTATAGGTCATACCCATTGAAGGTTACAAGTGTAGAAGAAGCATGTGATGGGACATTCTAACTTTTCTTTTTTCATAATTGATGGTTAATCCATGATTTACACAAGATTAAACATAGTGATCAAAATCCTGAATAGAAGAAAATAGAAAATTGATGAAATTCCGGAACTAGAGTACATGATTATCACATATTGTTTATAATTTATTTAAATAATTAATGAAATAACTTTGGATAATTGTATCTTTTTTGATGGATCTGACAATATATCTACATTGTACCATTGTTACATTGAAGGAATAAAGTACATATTCCATCTAATGGTGATCCACACGTGTTCAAAAAAATATACAAACATTGCTGTAGGAATATCTGGGTGCTAGCATGGAAGATCCTATCAATTGCATTGTTATATTTTTATATCCATGTTAATCACTTCCAAATAGATCTCCTTGATCTCTCTATAACCAAGAGTGGATGATAGAGGAAGATAAATTTCTATTCTTTGGAGTGTTCTTGGAGAAGGAAGCTCTCTAGGGCTTCTAGATGATTCCCTAGATTCATTGTGTGCCACAAAAAAAATGAAGTAGCTCCCCTTAAAAATGAATATAATTTGGATTATATATCACTTGTTTATAGAAAAATAATATTTTCATGAGTTACCTTTAACATATATTTAATCCTTATGGAACCCCATGTCTATAATAATTAAAATATTATTATTTCTATACATTCTCTTAACTCTCAAATTAAATTAAATATTATTTATTCAAATGATATTCGACACAAATTATCTCTCACCATTCATATGAACCTGCTCTGAAATTCCTCCAATGATATTAATCGACCCCTAAATAATGATTATTTATTTTTAAAAAAATATCATTACATTATTCACTAATAAATAAATAAATATTATATTTACTTAATAGAAAATAAATATTTATTAAATATACAACTCACCTAATATTCTCTTAAATAACATGTGATGAAATATATTTGATCAATAAAATAAGAATAATTATTAAACCAATTTCAGAAAAAAAAAATTTTCTCAACATGTTAATTAATAAATAATAATATATTATTTATCTAAGATTCTCTATACAGTAAATTTTTGAACCTCTAGGCCTCTTTCCCAATGGCATTAGGCGAAGTAGCTTAAATTCCAAGATTAGAATCTTGAAACACCCCAAGGAACCCATAGATAAATAAGTTGATCCCTAATGAAATAATACCTTATACGAATACATACTGTGTAATACAATCCATTTATCATGATATCTCTAATTAAGTAGGTTTCATGCTGGTTCCATTAACCTATGTGCTCAATGTCTTTTTCTGTTACATTTCATTAATTAAACTTGACTATAAAACACCATGTCCATTGATTTATTTAGTATATATCATTTCCATCAATGGTCCTAAGATATAAACTTTTTTTAAATACCATAAGGAGAAAATCCATTCTCACAATATCCATTAATACAATATTGCTCGTGACACACCCAATGTACCCTACCTCACAACTGACATATGTCATCCTGGTTTTTATCAATACCTAAAAGTATGTAACTTGTAATACTCATTAATAATAATCATAAAGTATTTTTATCAACACATATATCCATAGATAGGAACATCAAATGGCACATATAAATGTGTAATTCTTCCTAGCAGATCTCGTTCTCATAAAATCCTTCACTAAATATTACCAAGGGTGTACGCCATGAGAAGGTGACTTAAATTCATTTTATTCTCCACCAATTATAGCATGAATAATTTGTTTCTCTCAAATGATATAATCTAGATATAGAATATATATATATATAATAATATTATCATATCACTTTTAGATTCTTATTATAGTGGGGAACTACTATGACCTTTTAGTGAGGCAGTTTCTCTTAGGACATTATCAAATAATATGTTATGTAAAAGAACAATTATGACTTGATAATGAGTTTATTAATATTAAAAAACTAGGAATACATATTATTTTAAATTAAACAGAATTTGGTTAAAGGGACCAAATCCAATAGACTATCTCCTACACAAGAGTCAATTGCTAACCACCTTCAGTCCGCTAGATCTCATATGATACTCATGCTTCTACTAAGATAGACATTTATTCAAGGGGTACAACACATATTCATCCATGGGTAATATTCTTTTAGAAACATTATCACTTTGAAAAAAATATTTTAGAAGGTGATACATGTAGATTATGTGATTTTTCTGTTTTTATGACCTTGGTTTATTTTGAATGATCATCCACTACAGTATTATCACAATATAATGTGATACTGTTTTTAATTTTATGCACCATATCATGATCCTAGAAAAATTGTCATATTCAAATGGATTCCTTGGATGGATCGTAAGAATCTATATACTCAGACTCCGCTATAGAATTAGTGACAAATGGATACTTTAAACTCATCCAGCTCACAACTCCCCCATTGAGACAAAAAAAATATCATGACTGTAAATTCAGATAAATATAATATGTTTTAAAACTAGAATTAGTATAACCCCTAACAACCATCTCCTCATTTCCCCCATACCCCAATAACATATCCTTAGTCCTTCACAGATACTTGAGGATAACCATAACAATTGACCAATGTTTTTTCTTCTAGATCAAATTGATATTTTCCTACAATGATCAATGAATAGGAAACATAAAGTATAGTACATAACATGGAATAAATTATTTATCTTATCAAGGAAGAGTATTGGATATTACACATTCTATCTTTCTCTCATTTTGTCTAAGGGTACCATTTCATAGAAATATGTATACCATGTGACATTGGAACCAATATCCTCTTGGATTATTGCATACTAAATCTCATTAGTATGATGTTAATGCGTATACATTGGAGTAGTCCTTGTAGCCTCTTGAATCCATCACCAATGATATTGATCCCCATAATATATGATGCTTCACCTTGGTCCTTCAGGAAGTAACACTTATTTAACTAGTAATTAAGATATTGAAATACTGGTATGTCATTTCAAATATGTAATATGTCATCAACATATAATAATAGTTTAATGACTGCATTTTCACTAAACCTCTTTTAAACACTTGTCTCACATTTAATCATATTGAAACCCAATTATTTTAAATCTTAATCGAGTCAAATTTCGAATAACCTAGATTCTTTATTCAATCCATAAATTTATATGTAAAACATTAAACTTTTTATTGGCATCAACTAGAGTCACGAAGCCTTATGGATGTGTTATATAGACATCTCTACCAAGGTTCCCATTATGTAAAGTAGTTTTCACATACATATACTTGATTACAAAGTAATTGTGTACTTTAATAGTAAACAGAATTCTACTGGATTCTAACATGGAAACTAGTGATAAGGTTTCATCAAAGTCAATTCATTTCCCCTGTTTAAATCCTTCATGCAATAGCCTTTATTTATATGTATTTAAATAACATTCCATGTCTATATTTCTCTTGAATACTCATTTTGACACGATGGTATTTACATCAAATGGCGTATTGACTAGAATATAAACATGATTTTGATACATGAAATCCATTTCAGAATTGATGGCTTATTTCCATATATTAGCTTCTGAACTCTCTACTGCCTCTTTTTAGGAGAGATTTTCATCATTCTCAAACAATAACGATTCACCATGTTCATTGAATCTAAAACCATATATATATTTCTCTTACCTCTCTAGATCACTTATGAAATACCTATGTTTCAATAACCACTTCTTGCATGGAGACCTTTGGAATCTATTCCTGTTCTAACTCTTGTGCATCTTGAGAATCAACATCATCAAATTCAATCTTTCCACCACTATCATTTTTGAGGATGCACTCCCTCTCAAGAAATCCAGTTTTTTTGGAGAGAATCAATTTATTATATAAGTGGTTTTAAAGGTAGTATCCCTTTGTTTCTTTGGGATACCCTATAAAAATACACTTTGTGCCCAGGTGTTCTGGTTTTTTGATTTATAAGGACATAAAAAAATACCCCACAACCCCATACTTTTGTATACAACAAAATGGGTTTCATTCCACTCTATAACCTAAAGGAAATTTTATTTTCCACATTATTTGTTACATAGTTTAATGTATATTAAATGTTTTATAATGAATACCCCCAAAAGGAAAATAGAAGTTCTATATGAATCATAATTGAACTTACCATGTCTAATAAAGTATGGTTTCTCATTTCATTAACACAATTCTACTATGGTGTGTAAATTGGAGAGATTTGATATAGAATTCAAAAATCTCATAGAAAGTTGAAGAAATCATTGTTATGATATTTTCCATCTTGATCTAATCAAATATTAATTATATTCTTTCCAAGACGACTCAATACTTTATTAAGGAATTCTTTTAATTTCTTGAATGACTCATACTTATACCTTATTAAGTATACGTAGTCATATATAATCCAGTCATAAATAAAAGTTGTGATGTAAGAGTATTCACCTCTATATTCTATTGGAAATGTCCCACACACATCTATGTGTACCAATCATAGAAGATATGTGGACCTTTCACCATATCCATCAAATGTTAGTTTGGTCATTTTTTCCTATAAATAAGATTGAAATATATTATGTGGTTTTATATAACAAGAATCAAAATGACCAACTTTACATAGATTTGGGAAACATTTCTCATTTACATGAACAAGAAGGCGATGCCATAGATGGGTGTTATATGATTTGTGTGAACATGATTTTTTAACAATTGTTAATACTTGGTTATAATAATTTAATACTTAAGGAAATTTATTTTAATTTTCTATAAAATAACATATGTTTTCTTTATAAAATATACAAATTTCATTTTCCAAATGTGAAAATTAATCCATCTCTATCTAGGCATGATATAGAGATTATGTTTTTCATAACCATTGGTACGTAATTACAATAAATTAGAACCAAAATCATTTCTATTATAAATGAAAGGTTGTAGTCACAAATGGAGAGAGTTGTCAACCTCACACCATTGACTGATTTAAAATCTACCTCTCCTCTATAAATCATTTATAAACTAATTGGATCCTACATTTGGATACTGTTGAGATAACCAAAAGATGTATCTAATACCCATTTTTTAAATAATGAACAATTACACTTTATAACTAACACCCGTTTATATTCCCCTTAATTTTGGGTTCAGTTCTTCTTCCAGTGGCCTTTCTTTTAACATAAAAAATATACTTCCACATTTTCCATTCCCCACCTTTGGATCTTCCAATTCTTGGATGGATGGTGCTGGATAGATTTAGACATGGTATGAGTCTCGAGACCCATTTCGTTATTTTTAATTTGAATATTCACTATAATGATCGTAGGATTTATGTTCCACATGTCCTTATATACTTTTTGAATTAATGTAAGAATTTTTGAAATACTCTTCTTCTTATTCACCATATTATATTTAATAATAAAACTGGAGAAGGTCTTGTGTAATGATTAAAGTATGATATCTACACAAAACACATCTGAGAAATTAATACATAAGATGTCTATGAATTCAATGTTTCCTATAAGATTGAATAATTAAGACCTATATGTTGTTGAATATGCAAGATTAGTTGTAAAAAGGTAATTTGAGATCATGTATCTCTCTGGTATTTCCTTATCTTGATAGAGATCCTGAAGGTGAGACATCATGCTATACATATCTATGTCCCCATTCTGCTTCAAGTAATCATTGGTCATGATTGATTGAAGGAGACATTGAACATATATGGAATCATTGAGAAATTTTCTCATATAGAGTTAAATCTTCATCACTATTCTCATTACAATGCGTATTACGAATAAGTTCAATCAACACATAAAAATTTCTTTCATGGTGAAGGATAACACGTAAGCACCTTTTCCACACATGGAAATTTGTGATAGTGAGAAGGTTATCCTTTTCAAGAATGTTAAATAATGATATGTTTGAATCCATTTTATTATTTTTTGTGCAAATAATATGATTTTATTATGATAACATTTAGACAAATAGACAAATATTATATTATTAATCATCTTATATTTTTATTGAAACTGAATAGTACTCACCATTGTTTTCAGAATATCCTATTTTTGGGACATTCTAATGGAAAGGATCCATATTTCACTTAACATTACCCCAAATTTGGGTTGTCAAGAAACATGAATGGCCTTTGGTAGTAATTACAAATTCCAATTTCATTAACTCGCATTTTATTGATCTGTTGAGTGGACTCCCTAATCATAAAATCCTTAAATTTGATTTCCTGAACCCTTGCCTCTCTTTTACACCTAGTCCTACATTAGCAACCCACCCTTCATGTGAAATATGTCAAGTCAACCCAAAAAATCAAGTTAGAATTACCTAATAATTGAATGAACTATAACTTTGTTGGTTCAAGTACTTTAAACTACAGTTCGATTTTAACTGATGTAGTTAAAGGCTATAATGACATAATATATAATTGATGGATTCTATATTTTATTCATAAATTTACAATTATTATCTTTATTACATGATTTTTAATATTAAGTGGATTTCCTATGTGACTAACCATGTATTAGATAATATTTTTGAATAGGCCAATTTATTTTAGTTCTATCTTGCATGGTTATTATATCATTAGTTAATGTTATTTGAAAAAAAACATCCATAATAAAATAACAAGGAAACTTGATAGAAATAAAATAATAAATAGGTATGATCATTAGCTTTTACTAATGGTTAGTTAATCTAGTGAATGATAATATAACTATTGGCCAAGGTATAAAACAGCTTGAAACAACTATGGTTCATGTTGTATTATACCACATATCTACCTATGTATCTCTCTTGGATTGGATTCACCTCAGCACCAAACATTAATGGCCTCCACTAACTTAGGATCTCAATACTTTAAAAATTATGTTACTGACATACAAGCTTGGGGAAGGGGTTTACATAAAGGAATCCATGGGAATATAGGCCCTTACCTAATAAGAGGAGAGACGGAACACAGAAAAACAATTTAATTTAATAACAAGTTAAATGAAACCAATCACATACAAAGATCTATCCAAATCTCATGATCAACCACATGTAATGAATTGCACATTTAACAAAATTAGCATTCAGTGCTAATCATTCCTATTTAAGATATATCACGATCAAATAAATTAAGTATCTTTTTTAATTAATCAATTATTTATCTTAATTATCATTCGAATTTCTTTTATATTTTAATCTATAATAATTTTCCAAAAAATTGATAAATTAATTAAAAATTAACATTGTACATAAATATACCTTGGATGCAACATGGTGAGTTTCCATATGAAATACCCACATGTATTATACTCATATATAGTTTACTCTATTGAAAGGTGGAATACACTACATTTCACTTAATTTAATGACATGTATTATCAACTTAATAATATAATGGATTACAAATATTTTATATGATGTTTTATTCTTCAATACACATTGTGTAATAATAGTAATACGGTTCATACATGATATGTAGATCCGAACAATACACATGTATTAATTAAATATTTATATATATTTGAACCCTAAACATGGAATGTCCTATAAACATAACGGTCACAAGAAAATTATGTTGATAAGGTTTAAAAAGTATATAAAATTCATTTTTACTCTGAAAAATTTGTTATAATTACACATCATGTACAAGGAAATTGAATGTGGGGAAATTTTATCACCATTTATCCATAGAAAATTCCTAGAGACTCGGTGTGTGAACCATTCCATGGAAAAAATTAGAGTACACAATGTGTAAATGGGATATAGGGAGTGGTCTCTGAGTAACGTGGTCACTAGTTAGGAAGGACGTGTAAAAATATAAACGTCATATCTATGACTAAAGGACTATATGTCATGTACATGGGATACACGGTGTGTACTCCAAATTATTCTGTGATAGGTTTTCCCTTTTAACATGTTATGTATAATTAAATAAACTACATGTAATAAATACACAGTCATTGAATTAATTCTAAATTAATTCTTTGTGCCTGGAACACTAGTACACGACATGCATCTCTGAGTTAGATGACGTGTACTATTGAGTTATTCATACCGATTCCTCAAATCCTCCAGATGAGAACTTGATTTTGTTTTATTAGTAATAATAATAAATTTGATTATATTCATGAGAAACCAAAGTAGAATAATATAACCTCAAAATTGGAATTAAATAATGATTAATTATAATATAAAACTAGATGAAAAATGAATAAATCAATCCATAATATTGAAATAATTATAAAAAAATTATGTGACCAATCTCATACAACCTGTAGATTCCGATATTAGTGGAAGCCTATGATGGGATATTCCTTTTATTTTTGTCAATATTAATGATCAATCCATGATTTACACAATAATAAATTCTGCGATCAATAGAATAAAATCAAAGATAATAGATGATGAATAAAACACCAGAACCAGATTGTAGGATCAACACATATTATTTATAATTAATTTGATCAATTAAATAATTACCCTATGAGTATTATTCCTTAGTTGATGGATATGAAAACAGATCTAAATTGTACCATTATTGTGTTGTGGGAATCAAGATCATATTCCCTCTAGTGGTGATGTACACATGTTCCAATAATCTTTAAATGCCATCATAAGAATATCTGCGAGTTAGCATGGTAGATCCCATCCCTTGATTCATTTTCCTATTATCACCATGAGAATCTCTTCCAAATCATTCTACTTGATCTCTCCAGAATCAAGAGTTTTAGATAGAGTAAGATCAGTCTTTGTTATTGGGTGCATTAGTGGAAAAGGGATCTCTCTAGGTATTTTAGAGGATTATCCAGATTCATTATGCTCAAAAAAACAAAGAATTTGGATCTCCTTAAAAAAAATATAATATGGTTTATATTCATCTACAGTTTAGAAATAAATATTTTTCCAATATACTTTTAAAGTTTATTTAATCCCTATAGAACCCCATGTCACTATTAATATTTTTATTATTATTACTTCTCAACATACAATTCACTTGTGAATTAAAATTTAATATTATTTATTCAAATAATATTCCATATATATTATTTCTCATCAGACATATAAACAAGGTCTCTCATTCCCAAAACATATTTATTGGGACTTGAATAACGACAATTCAATTATTAAAAATATATCAGTACATCATTATCAAATAAATAAATTTAATATTCACTAAATAGAAAATAAATATTTATTAAATATCTCACTCACATAATGTTCTCTCGAATAACTGGCGATAAAATATATCAGATCAATAAAACATTAATAATTAATAAAACACATGAAAAAATAGTATTTATTCAAAATTTTAAATATTAAATAATAATTTATTATTTAACTATGATTCTGGATACACTAGTTTGTAGCCCCCTAGTCCTGCTTCTCATTATAATTAAGAGAAAAAACCAAAAGTACAAGGTTATAATTTAGAAACATGTTATAGTACCCATACAAAAATAAGTTAATGTATCAATGAAATAATACCCTATTCAATTCATATTGTCTAATATAGGCCCTTCATCCTGATATCTCTAATAAAGATGGTTGTATGCTAGGTCCATCAACCTATTTGCTCGATGTCTCTTTCTTTGACTTTTAGGAAATCAAAAATGTCTATAGAAATCAATGGTCATGGAGTTATTTAGGCTTTATCATTTCCATCAAAGGGCCCGGGATATCAAATTCTGGTAATGAATAAAATGGAAAACTCCATTCTCACATTATTCATTAATGAAATATTTCTTGTGACACACCCAACGTATCCCACATCACCATGAAAATATAACATTATGATTTTTATCAATACATCAAATTATGTGACTTATAATAATCATTAATAATAACATTAAATTCTAAGGATCAATAAACATGTTTGTAGATAGGAACATCCAATTACACAAATAATGGTGGATTTCCTACTAGCAGGTCTTGTTTTCATAAGATCATACACTGGATATTACCAAGGGAATACACCATGAGAAGGTGTCTCAATGTTCTACGAGTATCCATCCCTAATTGTTTGTATCAGTTGTGTCCCTAATATTAAATCATCCAACTATAGAACATATATATTTTAGAATAATATCATTGATCTTATGGGTTCTTATCATAGAAAGAAACCATTATGACCTTACAGTGTGACAGTTACAATTAGGATGTTATCACATACTATGGTATGCACAACAACAATCATGATGTTATAAGAAGTACATTAATATTCAAAAACAACTAATATAAGTTATCATAGAGTATACATAAGTTAATTCTAGGGAACAAATTCAAACAAACATACCATAGAAATATCCCAGTATATTAAACATACAGATATTATTATACAAAAATGATATAAAAATAAATTAATGGCCTTTGGTAATAAATAAAACAAAAAATTTCATTGAGAAATGTTTCATCTTCTTCGACTACCTATTTTTGGTATGCACCAATATATTTCCTTGGTTGAATTTCATCTAAAAGTATGGATTATAGGATATTTGGAGGGAATTTGGAAGTGATTTTGATATGGTGGCTTAAGCCTAATGGATTTTTTAGTCACTAGTAGAAATCCAGCCTATACCAACACTTATTTCCCAACAGTTTGAAAAAAACCATTGGGATAAAAAACCTATTCCAACAGTTCTATTAAACTGTTATTATTGAAAATTTTAGCTGGGTTTTCCCAACAGTTTAACAAAAATGTTGGGAATGATAAATTTTACCTCTGGTTTTCACTTTCCGTTAGTAAAAAAACACCCGATTTCAAGCTATTTTTGGTATCCCTTATGTTTTTTCATCCCCTGCCCGCGTAAACCCTCCCCAACCACAACCTCTTCAACCTCTCGGCCTCTTCCTACTCCTATCCCCCAACCCCTCTCATCTCCCTCCCCTATGTCGATAATCCCTCCTCCCCTCTCGGATCCCTCTCCGACGATGATGTCCTCCTCCCCTCTCGGCTCTTGAAGACGTTCCCCCCTCCCCTCTCATCTCCCTCTACTAGAGACACCCCCCTCTCGGCTCCCTCTCCTCCTCCAACATCCCCCAACCCCTCTCCAATCGCACATGAGACTCCCCATGGACTAACACCCCATGTGACATCCCCCTCTCTCGGCTCCCTCTCCACCCGCCATTTAACCCAAATTTATTGAGTGTTTTTATAGGTACTTCTAGGTAAGGATAATCATTCATATTAATCATTAATTTTCTATAGTTTTGGGTACTAAACAACTCATGGTGTGGTAAATTATTGGGTAAATTGTGGATTTTTTGAAAATTGAGTCTTTCGTAAATGTGGGGGTAAGATTCACTATTTGTAAACCATTCATTATAACAATGAATTAAATAAAAAGATCATGATTTTTTAAAAACCTCATATTTTTCTCTATAGACACCCATTAGACTTGATATTATGTTGGATTTTTTATTAATCATGATATATATGTGATAAGGTTGTATCATCATTAAGATGTGTAATGATGTGGATTAATTAAATGTGAGAGATGCTATATGAAATTTTATTGGTTATTGTGAGGAGTTTCATTCTATTTAATTGATTGGTTCATAAAACATAGGTTAGTGCAGCATATATTATGTAATTGGAATTGGTAATGTAAAATGTAGGTCTTGGACCTCCAAGTTAGTTATTTGGATGGTATTATCTATCAAAAGTGGGTATGTATCTATTCACTATGGGTGTATTTTCCAATTGACCATCATATTTATTAAAATGACCATGAAATACACATTTCCCACAATATAAAAGCACCTCAAATATCATAGATAGAAACTACACAACACAAGACACCCATGGGAGACACCCCTTGACATCTACTGAATGTTAAAGGGGTATTAACTTAGGAACTGTAGTTGATTGGCACTCAAGCCTTGAGAAATTCAGATTTTTGTTAGAAAAGATACCAACACATTTATTCTTTGTATTTTATAATAAAATGGTTTACACCCTCAGGACCAAGTAGACCATCTGGTTCTGGTGCCTAACCAGTATCAAATGTAGGATAAACTACCAAACATTTATTGTGATCCCTATGAGGATCTTTCCATATTGAAGAGGGTTATGTGCAAAATATTTAACTCAACTAATGTAGAAGAGATCCATATTCATTAGAAAAGTGTACTAGTCTGATGTTTCCAATAATGTTCTATATAAAGAAGAAAATAAAAAATGAATAGATTATTTAATCGAACTGTTTCCCACTTGCATATAGAAACATGATTTGGCCGATGGGTTGTTGTGGTTATTATATATTGGGCGACGACATGTATAGTCATAAGATACATGCATGTTTTTGTTTAGTTTTTATTTTACTTTCTTTATCACATTGAGCACTTAGCTTTTTTACTATTATCAATGGACAGATGGTAGTGATGTTATCCTGATTAGTTGATGTGGATCACTTGTATACTATAATACCATGAGGTGTGATTGAGAGGAAACATTGAAAGATAGAGTAGCCTTGAGTTCTTGCCACCATATGTTTCCACTTCCCTCCCTGGAATTTCTCCCATAGATAACAAGACTGAGTTACGTTGGAAACAATTAAAGTCCAATCAAGTGATTGTGTTTATGTACAATATCCATGGCTATAATCCTAGTACAATTTTCATCTAAAGAATCTTCCACTAAGCTTCCATAGATTTGAAAAGATTATACATAAAACTCTTTCCATAATAATAAAACTATCTTCTATTCAAACCTTTAACAACTGGAATGTAATACATCGTTGGAAATATACTCCCATTGAAATATTCCTTCAATGTCACTAAGATATACATGACCTTTTTCTACAACTAAATCTATCCTCAGTTCCAGTCCATCCAGGAAAAAATAAATTTTCGAAGTTCCTTCCATTTCTCTGATGAACATTTGAATTTTTTTTGACGATTTGGAATTAAAAAAAGTCTTGATCAACAACCTTTTCAAGATAACATATGAACTAGACATGGTTTTTCTATCTTCCAGCATTATCATGGATTAGGTTCACTTCATTGAAGACTTTACTAATGAGAGAATAATGAATGTACATTTTAGAGACTATAGAGTATCTTTGAACGTTTTTTCTCTGAACATAATGAAATATCCTTGAAACATGTATAATCCTGAAACAGAAACATCATAATCGTCCATTTAAGGAATGTGCTACTTGTAAAGAGCATCAGGCTATTTTTCAACAAAATGGATACCATATAGATCCTATAAAGTATTCCAACCATATGGATATTTTTTGTATGATACCATTCCGATGTTCTAGTCTAGTATCCTCAATCAACTGGAAATCTCACCTAGAATATATTTAAAAACACCCATCAATCCACAACCTCTCATATATTGGACCATCATTTAATTCACTTCATCAATCATGAATCATCGTGACAAAAGATTTTGAGGCTTCTTAGATTTCTGGTTTCAGGGAAAATACTTATACTGGTGTGCCACTTTTTATTAAATAATGTAATTAGTTGTATAATAGATCTTTTGAGATCAGCTAACATGTACAAGTATCGATTCTACCTTCACTCTTCTATATCCACATGATAATCATGCCACTAACTCCATTTGTGGTTAATATGCTTTTACAACATGGCACTGACCTTCAAAATCATTCTTCCAAATCTAGAAATCCATTACACATTAAACCATAATTATGAATCCCATAACATGAGTCCCATGCTTTATGACACATCTTCCATTATTTATCTAATCCTTCAAGCTGTCTTTTGATGATCCTAGATCATGAAACACTCTTACTTCTATCCATTGACAGGATAGAACCACCACTCCTATAACCTGTAGTTTTCTATATCACATATCTACTCCCCTTCTAGGCATTAGGTAACTGGAGCCCCATAATTAATATTACATGAATTTTTATGGGTTAGAAAACACTTGGTTTCATTGATATCCACCCCTATCACCTATGGAATTTATGGAAACTATAAAAAATGTACCTTCTAGAAAAAGACCTTCTGGTCGTAGAAGATTATCATGAACTCAACCTTACATGGATTATACTTTACTGCTAATGTGTCTTTATAGTAACATGTTTCATATATTTTGACTCAAACCATACAAAATGATCATTAGGTTGGTTTTTACAGCCTTCAAGTAAACAAAATACCTCGCTTCTAGCCGACTAACCACCCAAAAGAATGTATAAACCCTACAGGTGTAGTAACACCTGTGTCCTATAAGATATGTATTTTCTACCATCGAACCATCAAAATGGGCCTTGGCCTTTCATGTATTAACTTTAAAATCCTCATCTTGGATATAATTTGGATGACCCAAACAAGTGGCATGAGAAGAATTAATTTTCTAGGGTAAGGGTTAACATCAGAAAACACATTATGAAATTTCATAAAATATGATACTATAATCGTAGACATTCCATATAAAAACCTACTAACAATGATAATGATAAACAATATAAAAAATATTAATATTTAAAACACAGTATAAAGTGGTACCATGGGAGAATTCATACTCATGCTGTCGTGGATTTTAGAGAATATGACATATTTTGGAAGTAAAGTATTTCTAGAAATATTGACCATTGAGACCCATCACATGGGGGGTAATTCCCTTCAAGGAAGGATGGATTTAATGAAATATGAAACATCGGGGAAAGGTAGCTAACAACGAGTAATGAACAATTAGAAAGGGAAGATAATTATAAATATTTCCATTTAAGGATGATTTTATGGGCATTTTATTCACATGATGATGAATAAGGAATTACATATGGGATATCCAGCCTGCACTTGAAAATCAAATATCTTATAGAGGATCAAAACCATGATTTTGTAGATAGGCCTTCCGAGGAATAGGAAAATGAAGGTGTTAACAATGATTTTTTACCAAAAATAGATGAGTGTGAAAATATAACTCCTTAGACTACTCCAACCCATACTTGTGATGATGTTAGGTCAGTGATCTCTCCTAACCTGCAAGAATAAAATAAGCCTAATAGGTCTTGTACTAACTTGATAAATGAGTCCCACCTTTCTGATATTGGATATTTTAGATATTATTTTTACATCGGATCAAGGGATAAGTATGTTAATGAAGAAACTGATGATATTTATGTATCTAAGGAGATCTCTATAAAGGAAAATATTTATTTTACTATGGGGATGAAATAGAAATAGAAAGAATTCAATGGTTTCAGAGGAAAATAAAAACTTGAGGTAGTCACCTCATTGAAATACAAAATCAAAAGGGACCCAAAATCACTTGAATGAGGGAAATTAGAAACTGTATTTGTGCCCAAGAAAATTTTATGGATGAAAAAGGTCATTCTAATAAAACTCAATCTACAAAAATTTATTTTGGTTATTTATATAGAATATTGTATTACAAAAATTCAAGGGTTTTTCCCTCTCCTACTTCTTATATGGAGGATAGGGAAACTAAATTAGAGGGTAAACAACCAGAGTTGAAAATATTAAATTATATGGTACAACCTTTGGAAAATTGTAAACATAAGGCCCTGAAAGTCCCTATTGATTCAGTCATGGTAGGGATTTTTATAATGGTGCTGCAACACTATTGCTCTCAAAATTTTAAAACTCTGATGTAAATTTAAATAATGTTATTTTCCCTAACCTGTCTATAGGTTTTTTTCATGAATTTTTGGGAAACAAGTCTTTGGTTTCTACTTTTATAGAAAATTCAAACCCATATTGTATAAATTTTTCAGTAAGGAATTCGTTTATCCTAAGAATCTTCTCAGATAAGGTACATTGTTTCTACTACACCTCCATTGGGTTCATTGAATATATGATGTTTTTTTGCTACTCTTAGAGCACATATATCATATGAGTATGAACTTGTGTCTTTTTTAGAGCAGAGGATATACCAATGGTTCTGAAAACCATTGGTATATAGATAATTTTTGGACATCCCACTTATATTCCAACAGTTTCAAGAACCATTGGTACCCAAGGCTGCTAGACAGTATAGAATGTAGGTGTTATGGTTCACGAACCATTGGTATATATATACCAACAGTTTCATGAACAGTTGGTATACATGGTTACTAGGATGTAGGTGCTATGGTTTCAAGAACTGTTGGTACACAAGGAGGTGGTACGATTCGTGAACCATTAGTATATATATATATATACTAATGGTTTCAGAGAAATCATTGGAATATAGTGGGTATAGGGCTACTACAACGCCAGATATCCCAACAATTTCCAAAACCATTGAAATATCCTATCCCAATTTTTTTGGGGGCTATCCTAATAGTTTGGAATCGTTGGGATAAGTGGAATTTTCAGTTGTGGGTGTTAAGATGTGGGGAGAGTGAATGCCCTTTTTTACTGGAGGAGTGAAATTATATTGAATTTCAAAAAGTATTCACTATTGGGAGGTCCCCCTTACCCCATGTTCCTTTAAAATAGAGAAATAAAGGATTGGAGGGATTAATTGGTCGAGGCCTACCTCCACCACACAAAATAAATATATATTTTTAATCATTTTATTCCTTATTATGTGATTTTATTCAATTTTATATTTATATGTTTTACCAAGTTAAATATTATCCTTTTATTTATATAGGTAATTAATCAATTAATGTTATAATTGAAAATAAATTTATTATATAATTTAAATCCAATGATTTTAAACACTAAGTATAATTCATTAAATATAAAATTTATCCGTGTGTAAAATAAATATAAATATAAAAGCATGGAATGCACAAAACCCCATTTTTACCTTAATCGTGATAATTAATTTAAACTATTTCCCCTAATATTTTTGATAGAAAATTAAGTTGAATATATTAGATAATATAATTTATAATTATTGATAATATGTAATCCATTTTTCCAAATTCAAATTATATAATTGGTAGAATATAATTTTAAATTGATCTCATAGACATGATGAGAAAGCATGTTTTTAAAGATAAAATATTCAGAAGTGTACTATGTTTTTATCTAAATTCAATATAAATATGATTATAATGAACTAAATTTTATTAACATATGCATAATTAAATTTTTTTTACCTTAATACCAATTCAAAATATATTTTACCATCATAAATTATTTATATGAAAAGTCTATTTTCAATTAAAATTCAGTATTTTTAACTATTAAAAAAATGTAACTTCATTATAAAATAAAAATAATTTACCCTAAGTTAATTTTGACATTTCAATTTCCAAAGTAATTTTTTTTTCAAATACAATTTATAGGGGTTAATATTTATTTTTAAAACAAGTGTTCCATCAAATGGCAGAAAACCCACCTATAAAAAAATATAGCTTGTTGTGCGTAAAATTGGATTTGTTCTTATGTTATTGATATACAATTTATTTTATAAATGAAATTTATTTTATAAAATATTATAATTTCATTAATATCATTTCCTAAATGTAATAAATTTAATTTATTATGTTTAAATTCCTTTGGAGTATAATTTTTTTATTTATATAAATATTTCCTTTATATTAAATTGGTTTTTATATTCATTTATAATTAATTGGTAGCTAATGAATTCACCCATACATTTTTATATGTTAGTTAATCATATTCAAAACCAAAAATATAATGGCTATGAGATAATTATAATTTTAAATAATAACATTAATAGTATTCAGAAAACTAGGTCTTGCGTATAACACAAGCTATAGAAGAAAGTCATTGTTGCAAATAATGTATGATAAACACAGTTTCATGTTCATTGAAAGCAATAGAATATATTGAATTTATATAAAATAGTAAATATATCATTATGTATTGTGATGTTATATTCCAATACACACTAGGTATTATGTGTCATACACACTATCAAAAAAACTTATTCTTTTAGAGATTCAAGGTGTTAAATTATACCCACTATAAATAACCAGTGTCCTCATAATTTAAACTTGACCTTGGAAATCAAGGGTTTGAATTTTGGAAATACCAATTTTTTAAACCCCAAATTATAAAATATTTAAAAAACCTATTAATAAGAGAAAAAATTAAATATAATTTTCATTTGGAATAATCACAAAGCTATGTTTTCAGATAGGGCAATGTAGGTGGGAAATGAAAACATGGACATGAAAGAAGAGTGTAAATATTTATAGAGAGTGATTTTGGTTATTGATCCCAATAAAGTGGGTGAACAATGGAATGTATAGGGGCTCAAAACCATAAATCATTGATGAATTAAAATACCATTATTGCAATAAAAATGAAGGTATTATCATTATTTTTTTCCTAACCCTTTTTCCTATAGTTATGAAATTATTTCACTCTCTACAAATAAAACGAGATATAATTACATTATATGTTTCTGTTTTATAAGAATAATTTTGAACTTTGTATTTTCTTCAATCAATTTCAAATTCATCTGTTACTCCAATAAATGAATATAAAAAAAATTTAGGACCAAAGCACTAAAATTAACTTTTAATGGATCTTATTATTTATAAAGAGTGAAAATTATTTCATTTTTCCTCTAAATATTTTTCAAAATGAATATGGTTAGCATATGTTATCCAATATAAGAATTTATTCTCCAAAAACTCATCCAAATTTCATTATCAAAATTTTCATAAATGGTAGACCTTTTGACCCTTGAAAATGTTTATGATCGATAACATTAGAAAGAATGTTACTGAATTTACTAATTTAACTTATCATTAATAAATTCCAAGGTAGTTAGTACTATCAAATTTAATTTATTTATATCAATTAACTCTTTATCCAAACATATTTATCTCAATATTAGAGACATATTAATGATTATGTTTCCCACAACCAATTATTTTCCCTGAATTTTAACAAGCAACTGATTCATTTTTATTGGTCATTAGTACTATTCAACATACACTTTCAAATCATTAACGAAATAGTGGTATATTAAAACCCTTATATATTCCATGATTCTCATAACCATTCCATTATTGATAATGTACTGAAATTATACAATTCATGAGTCCAAACACAAAAATATTAATCATTCCTCTTTATTTGTATCGATAGAATAATATGGACCATGGTTCCATACCTTCTTATGAGGTATATTCCTTTAAATCTGTGAAAAATCATTTTCATAGTGACCCCTATCTATAGTATTTAATAATTTTACATAGGAAATTTATTTCTTTTCCTTGTAATCCAAATCATTTTTGTCTTTCTCACCACACTTATAGAAAACTACCAATCCCTTTAAGTAAGTACCAAAATATTTATTTATATAATTATCAAATGTGGGAATATACTTCATTCCCTTATTCCCTATATCTTTATTTTTTTATCTTCCTATTCTTCTTGTGTTTCTATCCAAATCCATAATACTTAGATAACTCTTCTTATATCTCATTAAAACATGATAAATTATCCTCATATGATGCAAATATTTGGGATACTAGTTCCCTTTAAAATATTAGCTTAATACCATGAAAGACGTGACAATTATTACTCATTGGATCATGTGAATTAGTGAGGTTAACATTCATTTTTCTAGGCATAATTTATAAACATTAATATATAATAGATTAGATATTATCATCATGAAACATAATATATAATCACAAAACTAGTGAAATACATTGAATAAATTGAAATATTTATTCTAATCTAATCTCATAATCATAAACATGGTTTATTTTGGATATTCTTATATAATTGTCTAAAAAGTCTAGAATAGGGTAATTTTCTCTAATATATGTTATACTAAATCTACTTTCAATGTTTTTTACTAAAATTTATCTGATACCCACTGTAACGACCTCGAACCATGTATCATGGAGCCCATGCCTTACTTTATTAAATAAGAATATATATATGATTCAAATCCTCAAGGAATAAAAATTTTAGACGTTTTTAAAACCAAAACATATATGATACCCATTTTACATTAGGAATATAAAATGAAACATAATACATAACAAAGAAAAATGTTCAGCATCCTTGAAAACTCATTCCAAGAATTCATCTTCATATTCTAGGGAAAGGAAACAAAATATGGGTGATTCAAATGATTAGTATGGGATAAAAAAGTGTAATATATCATAGATACAGAAGAATAATCATCATGTAAATTTAATGACTGAAACATGTTCTAATTAATCAATAAATTGATCATAATATTGAAGGAATAAAAGATGATCTATAATACCATATAAATAATCACACATGCTTGAAACATGACCATAAATATTTTAAATAATGGAATAATCACATGGAATAATAATAATGATGGGATGAATTATGATAGATATCAGAATTATCAAGATCTATCCTCAAGATCGTTTAAGGATGTGGGTAGAAACCTATTAGGTTTTTCCAACTGATCCATCCCATGAGACTACCAATGAATTTAAGGGATAACATTAACCAACCCAAAAACCTTTTACTATATGTATAGAGATTTCATAATATATAACTCTAATTAATAATCCATGTACCTTATTAAATATATGTATTGAGTAAAGGATACAAAATTATCAATATTTATCCAATAAATTACATAAATTTTAAAAGTAAACACTGTATGTAAAAATAATATATAGTTTAAGAAATAATAATATACATTACACAAGAATATGTATATTTAAATGAAATTTAATTTACAATGGAAAATTTTTATTAGATAGAGATTATTTCAAGAGAATGTTAACAATCATAAAAGTAATTGAGGTTGTACAATAACATTTACCACATGGTAATTTTTAAGTCAAATCCCCTTGGATGAGATAATTAAAAGTGAAACATAAAATTACATGATTTATGAATGAATCATGGTATTACAAGTCAAAGGAGACGTATATAAACCAAATAAAATAGAATTTTTTTCATAAAAAAATAAGACTTAGTTGAATGTAAATTTAGATGAAATCTCTTTCCGTATGCTTTCTTTTAGTTAAATGATATTTAAACTCATGTACCATGGTTTAATGAATGTTATTAAATTATAAAATAACCATATTAATATATATTATATCATATATGATTCTTTTATAACTAATTATCATCCAATTTATAATAATATTTCATTATTTTCATTATTTCATGTGATAATTGCCATGTGTTTCAAGTTTTTTTGACTATTTAATTTTTGTTCCAATAACATAGATCCTTCTTTAATCAAATTTATATCATAAAACATGATATATTCCGTATATATGTATTTATAGTTGTCCATAAAATTAAGTGATTGGAAATGAAATGAACCGTTCATAGAGACGGTTGGTTGTACGTACACATGGACATTGTTTTCATTTTATTGTCATATTGAAAGAATGTAAAGTAATTTGTATGTATATTATCATTTCAGTATAAATTTTATTTCATATATATCACATATGTTTATTAAAATAATCCTTAATATATTCCATGCAAAGCGTGAAAAAATCACATTGATTTGGGAGGCGATAGTCTTCCATACACTTGAATGAAGTTATTGGACTCATCATGTTTTAATCATGTTTTAATGATAAAAAATCATGTTATTATTTAAAACTCATTATTTAATGTTTACATCTTATGGTATAAAAATTCACAAGATCCTAATTCAGAATATTATAAATCATGTTTGAATAGTGTAAACTATATTTGATCTTGATCTATAATATTTTGTTATATAAATGTTTATGTCTAATTCATCATGAGAATATTATTTCATAAGAAAATTTTACATATATTTGGCTATGTTTGAGAAACTGTATGTTTTCCACTGGTTCTGGATTTAGTCCAAGTCCCTGACATCATGATCCATATACCGTGACCCAGACACCATAATCTAGACATTGTAATCTAGACATCGTGACCCTGACACTGTGACCCATACACCATAATCCTGACTCCATGACTTAGACACTATAACCTGTTTCAGATTTCATAATGTATGTGACACCGATTCCTTTCTACCATCCATAAGACACCATTCCACATTTTGACAAAGGACTAGACACCATTAATTCAGACAATGTGATTCTGAAAATGCAGCTATGCTACTAGTACCTGATCTCAATACAACCGTGGAATCATGACTATCTCACTGCTCAAAGGAAAATGAGAAGACACCATTTCCCAGTGAGACAATTTCTATGTGATATTGTTTCAAGACAAAATGTGACACCATTCATTAATCTATTTTGTCATTTTCAATTTAATTTCTAATGGTCATTTTTTATTCATTTAATGGAACTGATATAATTAATGTTTCTTTTTAGACATTTCACCTGACAGTATGAGGTACAAGGTGAATAATACATGCATCCTTTTGAATCCAAAATATGCACCCTGAAATAAAATGAAAAGCATGGGTCTAGAGCATGTAGTGGAAAAAAGTGAAGTGATTGCATGCAACAATAAAAAACTGAAGAAAACACGAAGCACTCTCGATCCAAAGAATAGCTTAAATACCATAGATAAGATCCTCAAACGTCATTGTTGTACCAAATCAAAGAATAACATAAGCTACATAGATTACTTTATTGAACCAGAATCCATATCACCAGACTTGTGATACTATATTTTTATAGGAAGAATCAATATATGCACCAGCTTCATCCAAAGAGTCCTGAGCTGCATAGAGTAACACTCAGAGCATTTCTAATCCTTTATCATCATCCTTGATCTATTGTGTACTATTCTTAACTCTTGAGTAGTGCATGTGTCTATATTAAAACATGTACTATCTCTTGTAATAAGGTGAAGGATACAAAATATCCTTCCTCTCATATCTTCTTACATCTATTTAGTCCCACTGATAAGTGTATAAGAGGAGCTTTTATGACCTGGTAGTTTATGCCCACGAAGAACAGTGGAAGAGGTTGTGTGACATGGACAGTCCTATGTAACGTTGTTTCCCCCGATCCAGGGTGTAGATCTAGTTTGTTAATATAAACTTCTTGGTTGAAGGGGATCACCAAGTGGAGTGGATTAGGTCTTAACTTGAGAGTGAACAACTTGTCTTATTCGTCATGTATTTTAATTTGGGTTTTCTCTCATTTACTTTATATTTCAGACAACTAGATTTTACATTGATAGTTAGTCTTGGATAGAAGTTATAACTGTTTTTCCCAATTAGGGTAGCTTCAGAAGTTGTATCAATAACTCACGTTGATTTTACTGAGAATTAATTAATATTCTAAGAGGTTATTTGAACAGTTAGACTATTATAACCATGTTATGTTGAATCACTGGACTGTATTCATTTTTTTGGGGAATATTTTTCTGTGTACTTTTTAAAATAAATTTTTATAGACACTCAACTCACCCCCTCTTGATAAATATAATCCAACCTACAAAAGTTATTATATTCCCTGAAAATAGAAGGAATGAAGGTATGTGTTATATAGTAGTTATAGAAGCATAAATAAATCATAAATATCATAAATATCATATATATAATATTAATAATTATTTACTTTATTATTCCCAACCATGAAATGTGGTAATAGAAAAAGGATCGACATCGGTTTGTGATGTGATAGTCCTCTATCCACACCGACGATGCTTTCATAACCCATTTCATGGAAGTGTGTAGAGTTTTAGTTCATTAAATTAACATAACAATATCTAATTATATTTAAGATACTATTTTTATTATATAATCGTGATATAAAATGAATTTAATATGTTTTTGGATGAAATAAAAAATACTAATTGATGAACATTACCTCTTATTTAGGTATCTTCTTTTCCTTGTACCAAAAGTTTTTCTTGGATGACTATCTACCTGAATTAAGGCTTTTAATATGAGGTTAGGAAAGTTGGGGTGTTATTTTGGTAGGTATTGGTTCATCCAAATGGATTAAGAGGTGTGAATATATTGGGATACTAGATTCCCTTTTATAATTTAGGATAAGTGACATTTATGTAAATACCCATAATTTTCACAATTGGGAGGTCTCCCTAACCTCACATGCCTCCAAAAATGGAAAAATAATAGTGGTTATGGATTAATTTTTCAATAAATTCCTCCACCACAAAAAATAAATATATTTTTGGTCTATTTATTCCATATTCATTAAATTTACTCAATTGTATCTTTATAGTTTTTTACAAAGGTAACTTGTACCTTTTTATTTGCCTAGGTAATTTATCCATTATTATTATAATTAAAAAAAGATATATTTCATAATTTGGACCCAATGATTATAAATATTATGTATAATTTATTAAATTAAAATACTAAATGTGTGAAAAATTAATTTTAATACAAACACATGTTAATTGCCAAACCCCTTTTTAACCTTAATCGTGTTAATTAATTTTAACTTTTTTCTCTAATATTTATGAAAAATATTTGAAGTAAAATTATTATGTAATATAATTTATCATTATTAAAAAATGGAATCCATTTTTCATAACTTCATTCACATAAGTGAAATAATATAATTTAAAATTGATCTCATAGATGTGATGAGGAAGCAGGTTTTTAAAGTGAAAATGTTTAGAAGTTTACTATGTTTTTATATGTAAACTCAATATAAATATTATTATAATTTACTAAATTGGATTAATAGATATATAAATGAATTATTATTACTTTAAAACTACCTTAAAATATAATTTTCTATTATAAATTATTTAGATGAAAAGTTAGTTTTCAATTAAAATTTTGTATTTTTCACTATTCATCAAAAAATGAAACCTCCGAGAAAACTTCAAAAAATTTAACATATGATAATTTTAAAATTCTGAATTAAAAAAATTTATTTTTTAAAATAATATTTCAAAAATATTCAAAATTTATTTTTATAACAATTAATCCATTAAAAGGTGGACAACTACATTTAGATAAATTTAACTTTTTATTAATAAAATTTGATTTGTTTTTATCTTATCCATATCAGATATATTTTATAAAAATAAAATAATTTATGTAATATAAAAATTTCATTTATATCATTCAATAATAGTAGTTAATTTAATTTATTAATTTAAAATTACTTTGGAATATAAAAATTATTTATTTATAAAAACATATCATTTATATTCAATTGGATTTTTTGTTTATTTCAAATTAATTGGTTATAAATGAAAACAACCATATATATTTTTATGTTATTTAATCCTATTAATAACCAACAATTTATTTTTTAGGATATAATTTTCATTTTAAATAAAAATATTATTAGTGTTTGGTTAAACATTTTATTACGTGTAACCCATGTTATAAATGAAAGTCATTGTTGACTTTAATGTAAGCTAAACTCAATGTTGTGTGCATTAAAATCTATGAAATATATTTAATTTTTTTAAATAGTAAATAAAAAATAATGTATTGGGATTTTATATTCCTTTCTACACTTTGTGTTACATGTCATGCATGCGATCAAATAATGTTTTATACTTTTAGAGTTTTGGTGTGTTAGCATTTATGGGATCCACTTAAATAGTAGTGATATCATATTACCTTCCTTTCTCTATATTACATATAAGTTTTTCTTGTTTATTGTATCTGAAAACCCTTGTATTGGTGAATTTTGTTTTCACATTGGCCATATTACTTGTATTTGATACACTATACCACTGGTTGAGTGTCGATCTGATCCTTTTTTTCGACCATTGCATCAGTGGATCTATTTATATCTATGTGAATTTTTTTATTATACCCTAGTTTTTCATACAAGAATCGTCTCCCAATTCCATTAAGATAGTTCTAAGGATGTTTCTTCCCACACTTTTAACACATTAGATTTTGGGTTTTCTTTCTTCTGTGCCATTTATCTTTTGATCCTCATGAAGAAAACATCATTTTATACTTTTTATCTCCAAGCCCATGAGACCATTGAGAGTCTACAATATCCATATCTACCTTAAGTTTAGAACATATAATCTCTTAATAGTTTTTAATGTTTTGAATTACTAAATCCCTTTGAATAATCGGATTTAATCCATTAAAGAAGCAGTCCAACTTACATTAGACATTAATTATGAAGTCGGCGACATTCCATTAAATCTTTGTGAGGTGTTCCTCATATGCCCCAAAAGTCTCATCTATCTTTTCTTTTATTCAAAAAACATCTCTATCCATTTTAAGATGATTATTTTGTGAAAAATATTAATCTAAATATATTTTATTGAATTTTTCTCATTCTATAGAATAAATATTCTCTTAGGACTTCTCGTTCTTGATTAGAATTAACCACTGATTAATTTCCCCCTCAATACAATAAATATTCAATTCAAAATTCTATTATTCTGAGCATTGTATTATACATTAATTCTCCTCAATTTATTTAATGAATTATTTAATGATGTTGGTAATAGAAGATCTAGTAATTTTATGAAGCATTTTTTATAAAGGACTCAACAGAAACATGATTGTTTTTCGGAGAAATAGTACATTCCACATGATTCAATTAACTTCTAATTTCATGAGTCAGTTGATCCAGTAATTCCAGGAATTTCCTATCTATTTCTCTTATAAGGTTATTCATATCATTATGAAATTCATCACATTGACTCTCATTTTGGTTTTTTGAATGGTTTCTCATATTTCTATCAATAACTAAAAAAGACAAAAAAGTTGAGAATACTTTAAGTAATAAACATAAAAAACAAAAACTTATGAACATAGAAGGAATAATTAATAAATGATAAGTATATAGTAAATTATATATCTCTAGGTTTAAATATATGATATTTATAGAAATTTTCCATTTAAGTTTCCTTACCAGACAATCTATTCATGTCCTTCATAATGTTTCATAATGATTTTATGAGATTGTCAAAGCATATCCCCTTAAAGTGTCAGAAAATGAAAGAAACAAAGAATCATTGGAATGCACTAGATGATGATCATGATAATACCCAATTCAACATTTTTATATTTATTACCCCTAGTTACAACTATTCTATATCCATATCCACTTTTAGTAACTAGACAAGTATGTAATATATAGAAAACCACTCACTCAATACACCACCAAAATTCAAGTATATTTTCATATTCTTAGAACTATCCTTCGGTTTTTCACTAAATAATTTTAGTTTTAACCCCAAAAATAACTGGACAATTATTTGATACCAAATATAGATACCCAATCCTTTTTACACATATTATTACATTATTTTTAACATAAATATCCATTAAATACAAAACAATGATAGAAAGGCCTAATGTCTTTAAAAGACTGGGTGTATAAAACACCAACATGAAAATAAATCAATTTTATTGAAATCTCAAAAATTATCTATTAGATCCTTTTGATATCAAAAATCTTTATGAGACAACCTATGGAATACATTGGCCGAAGTTATGAGTTAAAAAGCCCAGTAACAGATTACAAATGATAAAAAGTCATGACACTTCAGTCAAAGGTAGAAAATTATATCATAAAAGAGATTTATCTTTAGTAATAACATGGGGGAATAAAATAAGTAAAAGTTATTAGAATATCATTTAAATATAGTAAATTTCGTATCAATTTAGAACATTACATATAACAACCTGTGATGGAAATTGTCCCATCATGGATTAGTTTTACTCCCTAATTTTATACATAACATATCCAGAGACAAATCATTTTCCAAATGAATTAGAGAACTATCTTGGATCACACATCATAAAATTTTCATGATTATGTGTTCGAAAAAATTAAATCAATCGTAAGGCATTATCATAATAATTACTCATAGAAGTAAATGGGTTCTGTAACCTTTATTTATATCCTAATCAAAGGAAATTTAAAAAATATTACAATAAGAAGAATAAGTTAATTATTATAGATGTTCATATCTAATTAAATAGTAATAGGTTTCCAAAAAGGTGTTAATTTAGGACTAAAAACTTTAAATCAGTATTACATATAAGTATTAATGTATAAAAAAGATCCCCTTAACCGAGCATGATTTTAAAGAAGGGATTTGAGAAATGAAATTATGGATTGTATTAACCCATAAAATGAAGGGATAAAAAGATAGTTATATATTTATTAGAAATATATACATAATTTGAAAGCAATCATGACATGAAAGGGGGTTACAAATTGGTTTATAGAAATAATGGTCGCAACTCAATGAGAAAAGGGCAGTTCAGAGATAACCCTTTACTTAAGTCTCAACATTCAACATTCACATTATAAACTATTGCATAATAAATTTAGATTTATTATATATGTATTATAGAAAAATTTTAATACATTATTTTCTTATAATATCTTATATCCCTTTTATTAAAAATTATTTATTTAAATATTTGATTCAGGTGATGACTGCTTGGTTTTTCATGTATGTTTTGGTTCAACAGTCTTAGCCTTTTCACATTGGTCCTAGTTCTATTATCTCATGAATGATAACCAAGATATTTATATAATATATATTCATTAAACATATATATATAAATTTATATTAATCGATAAAATTTAGAGATAAGAAAATGAATTAAACAATTGATGGAGATGGTAATCCGTACGCACGCATGGACTCTATTTCTATTTCGATATATTGATTGAAAGAACGGTAAACAAGAATTAAATATTATAGAATAAAAATGAAATAATAAATAAAATATATATTTATTAAAAATATCATTATAACTATCTATCAGAGTTTTTGATGAAAATCGAATTAGATCGGTTTATGAAGTGATAGTCCATTGTACCCAGAGACGAATATTTCTTTTCCCATTTGATGGAATAAGTGATGGGTGTAGGAGATTACATTAATAAAATAAAATAAAATTATATTTAATATTTTTTAATATTTAATAATTTTTTAACAATTTTTTATGTAGGTATTACAATAAATAAATAAAATATTCAGTTAAAGACTATGCCTCTTCTTTGAATAGAATCATTTTATTTAGACTTAAACCATCTAAGATTTGTATTATAACCAAAATAATAACCCTTGAAGATAATGATGTAAATTGGGAAGGTATTTGGGTCGAAATTTTCGAAACTAAAAATATTTTTTAGTGTCAATAAAAGAGGATAATATGTGCCGTTTGTAAGTGAGGGGTGGGAAACTATTGGAATTACATAAAATATTAAATTAATATAAATAAAGTTTCATTGAAAAAGTTATAAAAACATATATAATTTTAATATATGGTTTGTATGGTTCAAAATACTATCATATAATAAAATTTGGATTAGTTTATATTAGTTTTTAACCTTATCACTTTGTTTTAGTCATGTTAACCCATTCTGACAATTACCATGATAATGAAGTTTATACTCATTAAGAGTCAATATTTTTACTATAAAAAAAATCAGAACATAAATGGAACATAGTTTATATTTTTAAAAATATAGAAATCAATTGGATTAATATGTTTTTAGTAATTATAAATTATTTAATGAAATATTATTTATTATCAAATAATATTAATTCCATTTTTATAACTATTCATTTAAATTGACTTTGAAAACAACATGAAAAAAATGGAATTAAAATATAAACCATTAAAAAAATTTCTAATATATTATTTATATCTAATTATTTCTACCACTAATTAATTCAAATAATATATCTTTTTATTGTGCCCAGTAATGTATTTTTTTCAAGGATTTGTCAATATGTGTTTGGTGAGTTAGGAGTGGCGATGCTTGGAAATTGTTTATCTATTCACTTGATGTAATTAGTTTAAATGATCACGAAATTTTTCGTGTTAAATTTTAATTTTTTAATGTGACCTTAAATTTCAAATATATGTTCACAGGAGAGAACAGTTCAAACAACAAGTGGAAGACCATGAAAATGTTTATTTTCATAAAGTGAAGTAGTTGAATTTAATGAAGTCCATGAAAAATAAATTATATATTTCATGAGGATATAATTTAAGCAGTCAATGAAACCATGTATTCATAAATTTTTCATAAGGATATTCAATGGATAATAGTTGGGGAATTATATGTGAGAATGGATTGAGTATTATTATAATTCTTAAATACTTCAACTTATTATTTCTAGGGATTTGAAAAAATATGACCAACCATGTGAGCCACATGGTCCAAATAAACCCAAAACATGTGGGGGATTCCCTCTAATATGTGGGAGTAATCATCAAATATAGAGAAAATAGTGGTAGAGGAGGTGGGCGGTCATGTATAATCCCACATGAGCATGCCCATTTGTAAGGCATGGATGGGCCACATAGGGCCTTCAAGGTGTTGGTGGGCCACACATGTGTGGTGTGACCCAGAAGGTGTGGGTTAAAGTGTGTATAGGTGCTAATTCCATATCAGTAGCTTGAACTGGTAGTAGTGAACATTGTAATATTAAGTTCACCATAATTTCGGAAAAGTTCGATGTGGGACAACAATAAAGAGGAACACAGTTCCCCTACATAAAATGATACACAAAGAATGATAGCCACATGATTCTTTCAATACAAGATTTCTACTACAAATAGATATTATCCACTTCCTCTTGAATGATGTGGCATCTTATATGGGTGGTAATTCCTCCAATGATGAAGTGGTAATGATCTATATGAGACCTCATCAAACATTAAAAAATTCTACGTTGATCTCCTTCGATCCTGGTGAGATCCAAGATCATGTTAAGTAATATATTCATTATATCATAGGAATGAAAAGAAGTTTATTGATATGTATGATGAAAAATAGTTCCTCAAATGAAAAATATGCTGATAAATAATGAGGGCCATCTAAAACAAATAGAAATACATGTAGTTACACTTGTGTGGATGTACACCGAATTTATAATGGAATGAATCATGTGATAAATTAATGCGTCATGGTGTTAAGTATACATTATATAAGTTATAAGATAGTGATAACCCACAAGTATTTAAATTAGGATAAATTCATGTTTTTAATAATGAATTAACATGATGAGAGACACTTGTGATCATGAGACAGCAAGAAGAATGATGATCTAAAACCTTTATTTTTTTAAATGAACTATTTTATTTTTTAAAACGCATGAAGAAATAGTAAACCCAGTCATTTGGATATTTATATGAGTCACATGAATTCATGAATGCATGAATGGTAAGTTGCGGTAGATCCTCATGATGTGTAAGAATACGATACCTCAATCCCTCAGGTATTTGAGATGCAGCGCATGAAGACGTAAATCCACACCATTCAAGAATTTTAAATGAGAACCATAATGAGTAAAATAATACCCACATTCACTGGGGTATATTTAAATGATAAATATAAATACCTAATTAGAGGTGGATATTTATTTTTTATATATAATTAAATGTTTTTATTTATTAAAACATTTATACGTGGATTCAAATAGTGAATTTAAATCTTGTAATTAATTGTGACCCCATGAAAAAACATTGTTTGTGAATAAATATGCGCATGTTACTAATGAAGACTAATAAAATCATTGAAATATCATTTGTGATCCCAATATATTCTTGTATCAATGAGATAATGTTTTTTATTTTGAGATCATTTCGAAAAGAATAAGAAACTTATGTGCTTGAGCATTCAAATATTGAGAAGAATCCAGGTTGCACCAAATTTTTAAGGAGTCATAAGACAAATAATTTTGAATTAACTGATGAGGTACATGAGAAAGTGAGATTAATAATTCTCATAGATTAAGATAAAAGATCAACCCATAGTAGATCACAATCATTCAATAAAGGTGAAGTATTCTAGTTGGATCCTAGTGCAGAACGATTCTGTATGTTGGAAAGAGAGAAAGAAGTCATTTGGTTAGAGCCAAAAGATAATTGAGCCTCTTGGTTGGAGATATAATAAAGGTATATTAGTTAGAGATAGGAACATTCTGATCAATGTGTTGATAGTGATAAATTTAATCAATTTTATATCAGTGAATAATCCATGTTGGGTGGAATAACCAACAAGGTGAAGAGTATGTCTTTATTCCAATACTTTTAAACAATATGTGTTCTTCTCTATATTACCACTACTACAAACAAAGTGAGATTGATAGAAATCACTTATTAGATCAGGAACATTGACATGTTCAATTGGTCAAAATTAAAAGAAAAAAATTCATAAAAATAATGCACTGATTCACCCTTCCCATCTATACGGTAAATCTAGTTTGGGGTTCTTTAAGTTCTATTAAATTTTGTTTAACCTCTACAGGTACAAGAGTGTATTTATGAAATAAATAATTATATAAATTAGTGAGTTTCCTTAGATAAATAATTTTACCAAGACTCAGAATAATGGAATCAAGAGACATGAAAGGAAGATAAATAATTATCTTATAGTAAAGGAAAAGACACTATCAACTGAAGGCATAAAGGGTCTTTAGGTTAAAAAATTACAGCATGAATAATAAGCTAATGTGATGGAAGTGGAATAAGATAAAAGGTTTTGAATATCCAAAGCTCTCATAAAAATTATGAATGCTTACGATCAGAAAAAATTATATTTAAGAATAATGATATCATGAATCTATTAATAATTTCATGGATGTTTTTGTGAGAAGTAATTTTTTAAGATCATATTGGTAGAATATTTCCATGTATTTGAAAACGTACACAAAATGTATATGGATTTTAAAATTTCTAAATTGGTGTTTAAAGATAATATATTAAAGGAGATTTGTATTTTTTTTGTAATAATAAAGGACAATTCATGAATACGAAATTAAGAATATGAAGGAATATTGGGCAACAAATATAATATTTGGTGAAGATGAGAAGAACTAACTCAAGATGATGTGTTTAAGGTTTTTTTTAGATTTAAATAATCATGAATTACCACAAGATGGAATTTCACATTTAACTGAAAGAATATATTTTTCCACTAATTCTTTCATTAAGGATAATTATTCTACAAAAATGAGATCATCCTCTATTCAAATGGAACCACCCTCTATGAATTAGGCATCTCAGAACCAATAAACTACTTTATTTACTAATGTTGTTTCCTATGATTGTATATGTTTTAATCCAAACAAAGGGAAATTATGGATTGTAAGAAAATCGATTGAATCCACTACATCAGGGTATTATGTGTAAAGAAAAATAATGAAATGATCCTAAAGATGTTTCCCAACGAGTGGTGGAACCACTAAAAATAATAAAGGTTCACGACCAATAAAATATAAATAGTCTGCAACACAAAAAAAGAGAAGAAGGTTTATTGGATATTTATAGTGTTTCTAATTTTTTGTTCATGAAACTTTGAAATGTTGCAATAACATTAAATTTCCTAAAAAAATGTATGTCTGATATTTATAAAGAGAATAGATAAATAAAATAGAATACCACAGGAGAAAAAGGATTTATCCTTGTGTTGAAATATGGAAATTCATGCAAATCAAATTACACCCATGATGTTTTAAAAGAGGATAAGAAAGAGTTATTCAATTTAAAATATTGATGTGAATAAAAGAACTAATGTATATCTATATGGAAACACAATATAAGCATTCAACATTTCCAAATACATTATTGTGAATTTTCCAACTGATTTATAGAAAACAAGAAATTTAAGACAAGCACAAATAATATCTATGGATAAAGGAAAAAAATAATACTTCACATGAATAAGTTGAATTTCATGAGAGGTTTTCAAAAAATTAAAACTCTTATATTAAATATGTTATGTATGAGAGATGTAAATAAATTTGTACGTCGTGGAAGTGGATGTTTAACCACATTTCTAGAACAAGAAGAAGCCTTGAAGTTAATAAATCTTGCATGAGTAGATTCAACTGATTTGATGTATAAATAAAAATGAACTATATCACACAATATATTTGATGGATTTATAAGTTACATGTTTCTCAAGGATAAATATGATTAAGAAATCAGATATTTAAGCACTAATACAAGAGAAAAATGAGAAACTCGGTTGAGAAGAATATCTCAACCTTGATTTTCACACAGAGAAATAAGAATGTCCCACCTTTTCCCTTTATAAGTGAATTATTTTTTATTAACATGTAAGGAAATTAAGTATATTATTTCATTACATGATGGGGAGTAATGATGATAAATATAAATTAAATATTCACTACTTAGTGGATGTGAAAATTCTCAATATCTTTATCAAATTGGATGAGGAGTTATGAAAATCATACTTTTATCCATTTTTCATAATCGAATTATTCATATCAATTAATGGGTACTGCTCAATTGATGTCAATATAAGAAAAATGTGGTGCTATATATTTTTCACATGAACATTTAGGATGTTTTTATTGATATGTGAAGAGGATTTGTCATTTTGCTGATATATATATATTTATTACAACCCTTATAAGTACAATTGATACTATTTATCATGATTGCACATGCATGGTTGTTTATATAAAGCGTAAACAACCTTGGTTAAATCTATCTTTAATTATACCTTATCTTAACCAACATATACATATATTTGATTAACTAAAGTATCTGTTCTATTAGAGTCATGTGATATCATCTATCTCTCAGAAGTGTTGATGAAGATAATCTTAAAAGGGAGGATAACATGTTTTTTAGATGAAATATGAGATAAGAAGACAACCCCACATCCACTTTTCATTTTATTTTGTCTAAGGGGTAGAAATTATGGGCACACATATTGAATTTTAATTATGTTATGATATATTGAAAAAACAGAAAGGGAGAGATTCTAGGTCCCAATAATTTATTTTTTTCAATGATGTATTAATATGTTCTTGGTGAGTATGGATGAAGAGGTGATTATTGGAAAATTATTAGGGATTCACTAGATTTCATTGGATTTCATTCTCGATAAACTTTCTATGTTAACTTTTATGATTTTTGAAGTGATCTTAAATTTCAATGACATTGTTCTTATGAGATCACATTACATATAACTAGTGGAACATGAAAATGATTATTTTCATGAAGTGAAGAAGATGAATATAAAAAAGTCCATGAAAAAATTAATTATATATTTCATGAGTATATAATTTAAGGTGGACATGAAACCATGTTTTAATTCATTTTTTATAAGGATATTTTATGAAGAATAATTGGTAAATTATATATGTGAATGGATTGATGATTATTTTTAACTTAGGTTATTCAATGTGTTATTTTTTATAGTTGGATTGGAAAAAATATGGCCAACCATGTGAGCCATAGAGTCCAACTTAATCCCCCATATGTAGGAGGAGGACCTCGATGATATTGTGGAATTGGCCCATGCAGCCTGCATTATAGTAGAGGAGGTGAGTGGGGTATGTATAATCCTAAATTTGTATGCCCATGTAAAATGCATGCATGAGCTACATTGGGAACACATGGATCTAGTGGGCCACACATGTGAGGCATATACCGTGAGGCATGGGTTAATGTTTGTATGGGTGTTGATCCCTCATTTTAATATACCACCTATAGTAGTGCTTATTGTAATATTAATAATTCCCCAACAACCAACAAGTTCAATGACAGACATAAATAATGTGGAACAATATTCCTTGGTAAAAATGATACAAAAATAATGATATCTCCATGAACTATTCAATCTGACCCATGTGATCAAAATGGAGATCATACTCTTCCTTGAAATTGTAGAGCCCTATTCTATGGGAAGTAATTCCACCATTGATAGAGCTTTAATGGTCAATCTAAGTCCTAGTCAAAAGTTAAATAAGACTACAATGATCTCCTTTGATTTAGGAATGATACAATCACATGTTACATTCGATATTCATACTCTCCCAGGTATTGATAGAGAGCTACCAATCCTTCGATTAAAGACGAGTTCTTTGGATGAAATAGAAGCAGATAAATGATGAGTTTTTCTAAAGAGAATTATTATTCATGCAGTTACACTTGCACGCATCTAGACCAAATTGAGAATGAAATGCATCACATGATAATGTTTTTAACTATGGATTTAATGATACATCACAGAAGATCTACAACGGTGAGATCCAATAGGTATTCAAATAAGAGTTAAATGCATTTTTGTAATAATACATTAATAAAAAGTGATCTCCATGTAATCATGATTCCTTGTGAATAATGAATACCCAAAACCTTTGTATATGTATATAATGAGCTGATGTATTTGTTATACTGACTGATGAAATAGTATACCGAATCCTTTGAGTATTTATACAAGTAATATTAACTCATGAATGCATGTAGGGTAAGCCATGGAAGATCCTTATTCATTGTGAGACTAAGACACTCAAGCCACGTGGGTATTTTAAATTCACTTAATGAAGAAAGAAATTCCCACCATTTAGGTATTTTAAATGGTCATCATAATGAGTAAAAAATAACCACAATCATTGCGGTATATCTAAATGAAAAATATAAATGCCAGTTTATTTTTTGTTTTTTTATTTAAGTGAAAAATAAATGTGTTTATTATAAACAAAATTATTTGAGTATTTCAATAGTGAATTTAAATCAAGTAATTAATTGATACCCTATTCACAATATTGTTTATGTATAAATATATTCATGTAAGTGATGATGATTAAGTATAAAATTTCAATATTATTTGTAATCCTAATACATTATTTTATCAAAGAGAGAAAGAGATTGAATCCCCAATCCTTTTGAAGAATAAGAAACTTTTTTTTCCATAAGAATTAAAATATTGAGTGGAATCTAGATTCCACCATATCTGGAAGGAGTGTCATGATGAGTAATTCTGATGTTCTTGAGGTGGTACACAAGCTAGTCAGATTTAGTGAGATCATGGAGGAAGATAAAATATCATTCTATAGTGGATCATATGATTTTAACAATGGTGATTTCTTATGTTTTGTGGAAGGAGTAGAATGAGTCTCTTGGTTATAGTCATAGAAATAATTCATTTTGGTTAGAGGAAAAATAAAATTTATTCTCTTGGTTATATCCTATGAAGAAGTCTCTCAGTTGGACTAGGGATCATTCTATTCTCTTTTTTACCAGGAATGTTTGGGATCCGAGCGTACTCGATCCCAAAAGTTTATTAAGAAAATTAAAGTAGATACAATGATATAGGAATGTGGCAGAAGCACCACTAAACACACATTGGCAGTCCAAAACCAACCATGAGAAACTAGAGTAAAATCCCAAACAAAATAAAATAGTCAAAGACCCATGTGGTCCAAAGACACACAATAAGCAACAACCTAATAAAAAAGACCCTAAGGCCCTATTCATATTGACCAAATATTAAAGGGACGTATTTAAAAAATTTGGACCTCTTAATTCCAAATATAAAATTCATTTTTCATGATTTAATTTATATAAATGGAATAAATTAATTTAATATAGAAAAAAAACACATTGAAAAACATTTTTTTTCAGAAAAATTCATATTAGGTATAATTTTATTTATACCTAACTCAAGTATAACATTAATTCCAAAGACTATAAATTTATAATTTTTAATCATAATTAACTAATTAAAATTAAAAAATAATATAACAAATAATGTTAATATTTAAATAATTGAAAAGAAAAAATATTTTCTAATAAAAATCAGTTCTTTTATTATTTCTTGAAATATGAATATGTTTAGAAAAAAAAATCACCATAAGATAATTTTAATATTATTATTTTAAAACATAAGTTCATTTTATAAATTTAATTTTCTAAAAGTTATAGATATTTTTTATAATATTTGTATCACATAAATAAATAAAAATAGTTTTTAGGAAAACATATTATTTGAAGAATTAAATTCCATTACTAAAAACTCAGTGTTTTTTCCTAAGAATCATTCATTGAATTTTCATTGAGAAATATCATTATATATATATATCACAATGTGTTTAATCCTTTACATACCCTCTAAAATAATTTCTAGGTTATGACAATAATAATATTTCATGGTTCATTTAATCTTGGTGTTTCATGTTGTAAACACTCTCGAACCGAGTGTCCTTTCAAAATATAAGGGTGTTACACCTATGATATTAATCAATCTATTTCATAGATGATCTATGATGATATAGTGGAAACAATGGTATAGGTACACATATTAGCTTACTTTATTTATTTCTAGTATGACATGTTTTTCATTTATCTTACATGGTGATCATTGGATTTGATCTCTATTATTACATATACTTCATATATAAGGTGTATTCATATTACTACCAAAACATATAGTTATCAGATTCACGAAATTACATTGAAAATGAATATATTATTACTCCATATCCTATGGATCTACACTGATTATAGCATATGATATCGAGATATCATAAATTATGACAGTGAAACATTTTTTTCTAGAAAAAAAGAGCATTATACCGCTCTTATGATACCCATGTGAATTTTAAAATATGATATGAATATTATAAGAGGCATTATGAATATAAATAATAACATATGACTAATGGAACTAAACTGGTTTAACATCGTTATCATATCTGTTATAGAATATTAATCTTGGATCGTAAAATATTTCTAGTGTAGAAAAATTAATTCTCTTTAAAATTTAATTATAAATTTTATTTTATTATTAATTAACAATGATAAAGGTATTTATGGGATATCATTTAATTTATAAGGGGTTTATAAATTAAAAAATTATAAAGTGATTATAATTAACTAATAAATTGTTTATTTATAAATATGACTGAGAAATAAAGTGTTTATTTATAAATCAAAAGGTTAATTCATAAAGTGTTTATGAATTACAAAATAAAGACAAAATATAATATGTCTATATTTAAAATTATAAATTTCTCATAATATGCAATTTGAATTGATCATGTTAAGGTTTTTATTTAGGATAAATTTTAAACCACATCAATGTAGTTTTGAAAATTGATAGGAAAAAAGATTAATTAATATCATTTATATCATATTTAAATTATATAGAATGATTATATAATAAAAATATAAATATAAATGGTTAATGTTTCAAGAAATTTCATATATTTATAGAAAATTACAAATAATGAATAATATGAATGTGATTATAATATCAAATAAATATAATGTGTTTATATTCAATTTTATGAAATGTCAAAAATAATTAGATAAATTTAAAAGTGTTTACGATTAGAATTTATTTATGAATGTTAAATAAATATCTATATGATGTGTAAATATGTGAAATGATCACTTATTTAAAATTTATTCCCTTGTTTATTAATCATAGATATGAATTGTTTATGTAATGAACAAACCCAGTTGATCTGACACATTGTCTTACCTAGCTTGTCAAAATGATGAGGGTGCATTCCTGATCAACCATGGGCTCGAAACTAGTGCTAGGGTATAAAAATATAACCCATAAGAATTATTTCCGCATTAAATAATAAATAATTAAGTAGTGGAAGCTTACTAATATTCCAAAATGAACTACCTATATATTAAGAATCCATTCATATTAAATGAACAAATACAAAGATATAAACAAGACACATTTAGATTAAATTAAATAAAAATACAAATGAAACATAACCAATAGTAATGTCCAATATCTTTTTAAACTATACAGAGGGATATAACAAAAAGTAAAATGAGAATACATAATACACTTAGCTGAATTGTTCAATACATAATCATCCCAAAATAAATCAACCACCATAGATACCACTTGAAGTACTCCATGTGACCCACAATCACTCACCAAATCCACTTTATCTATCATCAGACCAAATGAATGATACTAAACCTAGTATCTTAATATTCCAACCTACGTTAAACATGAAATCTATATAAACGCACACTAGTGTGTATTTTTTGTGTAAACTAAATAGGACCCATAGGATTTCACAAAAGAGTCTATTCAATTACATTTTATTTTTTTCATAAATTCTATTTGGAATATCATTTTGAAAAAATGGTTTTCAAATGTAAATCCTACCCAAAAAATATCATACTTTATCTACTTTTAAAAACCATAAGGATATTCCTAATAAAATAACTGAAAGCATTCATTTACAATAAATTTTAAAATCTTCTTATAGAACTGGGATGTAATACAACAATTTAAATGATAAAAACATTTAAAACATTTAATAATATAGAGTTATAAATTTATATAATCAAAACCAAACCATTTTCCTTCTTTCAAATATTTTCATAAACCCTTTTTCAAAATAAGATGAAGGTTTTCGTGTAGTGAAAAAGAAAAGGAAATAAATAGCGAGAACCATAATATCAATAAATAAAACATAAAATAACAAAAAAGATAATGAAAATAATGCTACTAATCCAAATGCTAACAATGGGATTTCAATAAAGTGTAAAGTGGAAATCCTCTAGGTAATATTAAGAATTAGAGAATTGGTTTAATAGGAAAGTCCATATATCCTGACATTAAATAATCATAATAAAAACTAAGGAGTTAATCATTAGATAAATTCTCATAGTTCATTAGGTCATGTCGAACATCTCTTATTGTCTAGTCATCTCATACAGATTACCTCCCAGAATATAATCAGCTTATATCGATTAGCTCCTATACTCTAACTGGGTTAAATATGTTATTATGGAAGAAATTGAATCCATTAATTAGATACCTAGGGTCCCATGACATTTCAATGAAGAGGTATGTAATAAAAGAACAATATAATCAACATACACTTCAAAATTTATAAACAATTTCCCTCATCTCACCTCTAACACCGTCGTATGATATGACCCCTTTCATATCCTCACATAATCATCATAGTAATAATCAAATTTACATCCCATAAAGTGGAAATAAGTTTATGAAATAATAAAAAAAATAGGATCATTACAATGGTTCTCAATTATCAAATGAAACCATATAATAATGTTTCAATGAGTAATTAAAATACTAAACTTACTAATCAATTTATAGAAACATCATTTGATAAAAAATAAGGATAATTACATATAAAATATCAATTTACTCCCTTATTATTCACTTTAAAACCAAAAAACCTTTTTATATTAAAATAACCACTCAAAAATTGGTTACTTCCTTTAGAAAAAAATACATGATAAGACCCATATTTTATTATTAAAACCATTTGAGAAGTTCTTCATAGTAATTTTGATAAACACTTGGCATACACAACCATTTTAGTTGAAAATAAACATAATAATTTCTATAAATAATCCATGACTAGTAAACAACACTTGAAAATTTTAATAAAACACTCATGGGTATCATATACATGAATATTTTCTTAATAAAATACTTTAGAATAATTGATGAACTAAAAGTTATATTAAATAATATAATTTAATAGAGACACCACCCTGAATCACGAGGAAACTTCCCCCCTTTGACAGAAGAAACAAATACTCAATGGGAAATAAACTATGCATCCCTTAAATGACCAAAAAACAATTATCTGACACATTAAAAATAATCCTAAAATCATCCCACACAAATATTAGGGTTTCTAGGATAATAAAAATCTATTGTGAATGGGATATTTGAAAAGTAGAGGGATGACTTTGAATAATCCTTTAATGTACAAGAAGAGTGGGAAAAATCGAAAGACGAATATGGGAGGGGACCCAATGAGCTCTTCCCCACATAGAATGAATAAGAAAGAGTGGGAAGTGATATAAAAAATAAAAACTGATAGGTGTATATTTGGAAAATAATAAAATCTAAAACTGGATAGACCCCCTCCAGGACACAATTCCATCCACCACTACACATTGAACCTATTTCGGGAACCTATAGAGTGGGGACTATAGTACTATGTTGTGGAGGAACTACCTAGGGTGAAACTACCACCCTAATCTCCTAGACACTGTGGTGTGGACCTCATATTCTATAGTGTAGAATTTTGATCTACACCTTCACCATTATTCAGCATATCCTGACTGTGGTGTGGTTATCCTCTCATTATGAAAATTTTCAAAGGCTAGGAAAATTTTCTAATTGGAAAATAATGTCCCTCCATGAAACTGCCTATGTGCTATGACATGGTAATCCCCTTACTAGAACCACCACAAAATAGCTACACCTTACACTATATGGTTTTTACCTTAACTCGAAAAGTACAAAATTCATGGAAATGAATGCACTGGAAAATAAACACCCACCACATCATAAGGCCTTAGCAGTGTAATGGTTTACTATAGTTCAAAACTGTAGAAGTCTAAAAATACCAACTCAACTAATATATGAAAATACTCTAGAAACATAAAATTAACAATAAATTTATATCATATCATATAACATTGTGATATAGGGGTATCATAATTCTTCTCATCATGAAACTTTTTACCCCTAATATTCATCGATAAAAGTATATGCGATAAAAATTCTAGAAACTTCTCAAATGATAATAAGAGGTGGTTGGGCTAGGGAAACTAGAGATGATAGGCGAGGAAAAGGAAACATGATATAAAACCTCTAAAAACAATGATACCAAATACCCTATCCTCATAAAAAATTCACCCAACTTTTATGAAAAAATAATAATACATAACTCTCATAGCCCCAAGTGATCGATAATTAATTTCCCCACCATTTAAAATCTATCTAAAATTATTAGTCAAAAAATAAACATCCCTAGGAAAGTGGAATCACCATAATATTATTTTCCCCCAAAATAACTCAAGGGAACCACAATTCTGTATCAGTAACTAAGAATCAAATGAAATCTCCCAAATTAAAGCAAAAAATCCAAATAGGCACCCAAAAGGCTAAAATCATAGTTAACAAATCCACAGTAATCACAAGGAATTAAATTGGGAAAGATAAATCCCCATAAAATCATGATTCCAAAGTAAATATATTACACACAAAAAATCTTTGATTTATTTCCTTTTAAATAAATTTAACCTCTTTAACAGCTTATGATACCCGAAAACCGAGTTTAAATAAAACATGATACTGAATTAAAATATTATTTAAAAATGACCATTATAACATATAAATTAAGTTCGAGGATATGAATATGAATAACTAAATTATAAAAAATATATATTTTATATTAGTTCATTGGTTATCTATTTATTATAATTAAAAATAACAATCATTTTAAAGTAAAAAAATATTTTCTAAAAAAATTATTTTTTCAAAGAAAAAAGTGCCATATCTTCTTTCAAACGTAAAATAAAATTAAGTTTTTGAAATTATAGAAAATACATTTCAAAAAATGAATATTTTTTTTCAAATAATTATATAAAAAATTTGTTACAGTGTATTTTTGGTATTTTTATGAAAGATTAATTTTTTACTGAATAGTGAAATAATCTAATTTTTTATAGAAAAACAATTTTTATTTTAATTATTTAAATAGGTAAATTATATTTTCATTGTTCTGAAGTAAAAAAGTTAAATTATATTATAAAAAATAAAATTTATGTCAGTGTAATCCATTTCATATTGAATATTTTTATTAATAACTTTTATACTTATGATATTTTTTTCATTGGAATCCTGTATTTTCACCATGTCTATTTGTTTAATATTAAATTGGAATTTTACACATATTTGAAATGAATTTTAAAAAATGGATTCCATATTTGGAGTTAGAATAATATATATTATATAACATAGTTAACTTATTTTTTTCCAATATGAATTATAAAAGCTTTAAAAATTCATTAAAGGTAAAAACTAATTTACCAGGGAGTTAAACTAAAAATCATAAGGATTAAAACGATCTACAAACTTTTCTATAAACCATTTTCTAGAAATATTATGAACTTAGAAGAAATTAGGGTATTGAATTACCCATTTTTAATATTTTCATGATAAAAACATTTGTGTACTTGATTCTTTTCAAAACATCAATGTTTTTCTTCTCCCCCACATATAAAAGGTCACCCCCAATCCTCCCTTCGTATCAATTTAAAATACATTTATATCATCCAATACCTATAAAAATAACATACCAAATCCCCTAAAAAATTCCAATATGCCTTAGATTGATCAAAAATATATCTTAGAATGTCTTGGTGAAATCTTAAAGAGGTCATTTGATGAATTGGTAATATTCTTAACTGATTTCTTTTATTTTATTTCATCTTACACATTGTTAAAATATTATTCCATATTTATAGTATAAGTAAATTATTTCCCATATGCTGAGATTTTATTATTTTAATGTAATAACCTATATCCAAATCCACTTCCATCAAATGGGAACCAAAATCGTTGATCCTATGTATAGAGAACTACCACCTTGTGAACTGATGTAACTCATTTTCCATTAAAACCTCTCACAGTCGGATATAATGATGGATTTAATATTAATATATAATATTTTTTTAAATAATTATAATTATATCATTATAATATAAAATATAATTTCCAATTTTCCATTCCATTCTAAATACGTTAACATCACTCATGTGTATGGCAGATTAAAGCCTCGTGAAACGATGTGTTTCATTTTCACATAAAATTTACAAGGATGGTGATAAGGATAATTTTAATTAATATATGTGATATATGAAATGATAATAATTATTAAGAAATAAAATATATCATATAATCCCTTACCCAATCTCTTGTTAAGGGAATGATATCGCTACTCAAGCGTATATACATCCTACAACCTCAATGAAGCAATGCGAGTTGTATTTCTTGACCAAAATTAACGAATTGTTCTAATAATTAATATAAATAGAAAATATGATACTTATAAAATTATTTTAATTATGTATATGATTTATTTATATCCTATGTATATATGTCTCGAACCATAAAAAATTCTTAATATAGAGATATGTAGATAATTGGAATATAATTCACATTGAACATCTTTTTAGGATTAAAGATTTAAAGAATTAGGTCATAACATATGCATAACATATTTAATATTATGTGAATAAACTTATACTCAATATACTTCTTTTCGTAAAACAAAAAATATTTTAAACCAAATATAACACCGTTTAATGTTTTAACAACATAACTTTTCCTTGATACCATCCTTGACTCCATTCTTCATTATGTCCTTTGAAAAACCATTCAAAACTTGGGATGAGAATAAAAATATTAGTAAGGGATACATAATGAAATAAAACTATTAATCTTCAAAAAACTTGTAATACATGAAAATTTTATCATAAAGTTATAGTTTTCACATTTAATAAGTAACCAAAATACATCCTTGATTACAAATTCATTGCATACCCTTTTTGTAAACAAAAGATTACCATAGTTCCCATATAAAGCAACATATAGCACATAAAGGTAAATTGGTACATAAACATACTTAAATGGAATAACAATGTGGTTGACTTCCACACATATCACTAAATGGAATATCTATATGACTAACCTTCATAAAAAATGCATTAGAGGTTATAACGTAACCACTAATCCTTGGTTTATCATGGAAGCACATGCCATTTGGTTTATCATGTAACCAACTATCATTGGATTATCATGTAATGAACCCTAAAATGTTTAATTACCATTATATAATAATAACCCATAAAATATTGAAAATGTAAACATTTCATGAATAACATTTCATTTTATATCACAAGAAATTATTTCAAGATGCTGAAATACTCAATCAATTTAAAAAACCATTTTCAATACCAAAACACCAATATAAGGAAATAAGGTATTTCTTTTCATTTTAAAAACATTAAGGATTATAGAGGTAGCTAAATATTAAATAATTATTATGGTGGTGGAGAGGTCATTCTCACCGCATACGTTAAAAACATTCATTTTGTCATTTAGTAAAACACATCATAGAAAAAAGGTCCCCTTTCAATGAAATTAAAAGTTAAAGGGTTTTATTTTACATTGTATAAAAGAATGAGGTGTATATTATCAAAATATGCCTCATAGAAAGGAGATTGAGATAAAGCCCCTAACCTTGAGTCTGATTCATCACATATGTTCCATATTATTCTGTAATAATAAACATAAGTTAATTTATAATTTCTTAGGAACATATTTCACATTTATTATTACTTTTATATCACTTATTACCACATTATAAAAATTACAACATTATTTAAGTTAATATCAGTAATTTTATCGATATTTTGTACTTGAGTTGAAAATGATCTTTTTATAATTACAAATTCTCCCTATGGTAAAAAGTGGATTCTCTCCAGAATTTTATTCACTATTTAAATAGTATATATATCCAATATATATGCATTTGTAATAGTTTATAACATTTCAAGATAAGAAATGAAATGCACCTTTCAGAGAGACGGTAAGTTGTACGTATGAATGAATGCTACTTTCATTTATTTTTCATATTAAAGAAATGAAAACAAAATGATACATAAATATATTATAATTATAGTATAATATCATATGATATATGTTACATAATTTCATTAAAACCATCCTTTTTATGTTCCATTTATGGCATTAATGAGTCATATCACTTTGAGGGGGTGGTAGTCCGCACATCCTCAATTGAAATTATCATATATACACATCATGAAAAGAATAAAGGAATTATTATAAATAAATATTACATTATTATATAGAAAATATAAATATAATATATATCATATATAAATATAATTCCGTTATAATTTCCACCATGATAGGTGGTAGTGGAAAATCAAACAATCATCATATCTTGAGGCAGAAGTTCGTTGTACACAGAAGCAGTATGTTCTTATCCATTAGATGAAGGTGTGTGTAAGTGTTCTTATAATACTTCTCAAAAAAAATCCTACTGTATTGAAGATACTGAATTTGTTATAAAATAATGGAAAAAATATAGTTTAGTTGACTGGAGAAGGAAAATAAATGAAATAAGCTTGAGAGAAGACATTACATCAAATCACATAACTCTTTTTGATATAAGTTAAAAGGATTTTTTTGAAATGCCTTACTCCCATGTAGAGGTTTCTAAGAGTAATATAGGTATTTTGGGAGCTAATTTTGTCATATTTTGGGTGAAAAAGGTGCTTTATAGGTGTGAGTAAATGGGTATAGGTGATTCCATTTTATAAGAGGGGGGAGGGGAACATTATGAAGGTATTGAAATATTCTTTTATTATAAAATGATTTTCGATTCCAAATGGTCCCAATGAAATTTATTTCAAATATGAGATGCTATTGGGTCTAAAACCCTCAACTAATAGAGTTTAGACAAGTTTAGGTCACACATTTAACCTTATCTTTTACCTTTAAACCTTAGTTAACTAATTTGGCTTTTACTATGTCTTCTTGTATATTCATACTATATGACTAATATAGATGATATAAAATGACAATAAAAACCCAAGTGGTTCATTAATTATATTTTAGACATTATCTGAATCAATTTTCTGATTATTATATTTTTTAGGATTATTATATCATTTAATAAAGTATTGTTTTTTTTAAAAACTCATGTATGTCAATATATATACTATTCATATCACGACTTGAAAAAAACAATAAAAAATTTATTCTATAGAAAAAACTTCATTAATTAAAATATAAAAGGTCATAATAATCCCTAAAACTTTTGGATTACATAAAAAGTTCCAAAATAATTTTACTTTAATATTTATAATCTCATTTATTTAAATCATTCATTAATAAGGCAATCAGTACATCATCATTATGTCAATGATAAATTTATATATTTGATGTCTAAAAATTATAAATAAAATACCATCATATAGTAATTTTTTTATCATTATAATTGATATTTATAATAAAAAATATCACTTGTATTAGCCCATATAAAAATTGGTTACTAAAATATACATATTTATGTTACATTTTTCTTTACATTAAATTAATTCTTATAAAATGTCATTTTCACATCCAAGTGGCTCCACGAGGTTCCAAAATAAACCCAAGGATTCCAATTGTCATAAATATTCCATATAATCATTTTAGGACACATTTTATGGTAGTTTAATATAATTATATTTTTATTTTTTACATTTATATAACAGATTTACCCTTTAACCATGGTAAATAAAATATTTACGGAAGTTAATATTCATAATGTATAAAAATAAAAGGTACCTATTTACACAATTTGGATCTCTGGATTATTAATATAGAATCCATTTTTCAATTTCAAAACATTTATGTTTTAATAATTGATTTAAAATTAATTCTAGTTGTTGAAACAAAAAAACGTGTTTTTATGATGTAAAAACTACCAAAAGAATGACATATGTTTATGTCCAATTTAACAGTGAAATTACGTCTAATGACTAAATCTGGATTACAATTTAAAAACATAATAAAATTAAACTTTAAAACCAATTAAAATCATAATATAACAATATAAATAATTTATATGAAAAAGTGGTTTTGAATTAAAATGTAGTATTTTTTAATATTCATTAAAAAATGAACTTTATCAGAAAAATAAAAATATTTCATCAAGAGTAAATTTTGTTGCCTCAATTATAAATAAGAATTTTATTTTGTCAAATATAACATATATAAGTAACAAAAGAATATTTATAAAGGGTTCTCCTTCAAAAGTCAGTAAAACGCCCTTTAAAAAATATTAGAGTATTTCATGCCAAAAATCAGATTCATTCTTATTTTAAGCCTCTAAAATTTATTGGATAAATATAAAAATATATAAAAAAATGTGTAATAATAATTTAGTTAGTTCTGTTCATTCCCAAAAATATAACAACAAGGCATTAACTACCATTTAAAATAATAATATCATTATTGAATAATTTTTCTGTATAACACAAAGTTGTGCGCAACGTAAGATTTCAAAGAAACACATTGTTGCGTGTCAACTATGTTATTAGAAAAAGTGTTATATTTAACATAACATTAATATCTTATTCATAAATAATAATATATATGAAAAATTATTATTCTATAAATACTTGGGTCGTTACATCCTTCCCCCCTTTTGAAATTGCGTCCTTGTAATTTTAAAAATGGGCTCAGAAACGTCATTGAAAGTCCCACATCAAAAAAAGTGTCAATAGAAAAATAAATTTAAAAGAAATAATGAGAACCAAAAATGTCCCCCAAGATAATAAAAACTAAGTTTTCATTTAGGAAAACATGGATATATAAGAGAATCTAAGTGTCACGTTCTGATGGAGCGTGATAGAAAACATGATCTGGAGAAAGTTAACTACCAGAATAAAAAACTTATGATAGGCTAAACGGTATTTAATTCCCCATTAGGAAAAGTGAAAGGAAAATGTTTTTATTTTAAGTTAATTTATATAATGTTAAGGAACTTATTTATGATATTGACTATGAAAATATGGAAATATACTTACCTTTCAAAGTAGAGTTTCATCCTATAATAAATTTCTACCAAAAAATCACCTTTTCTCCAAAATATGATTATTCATGATGACATGGTCACACATGAAGTGTTATAATTAACATCTAGATAATCACATAATACACAAATGATGATCTATATATTTCCCATGTCGTTAGACATTAACCAAAACCAAAATGATTAGAACAAGATCAGATAATCCCCAAAAATGATAATCCTTTATAAAAAGAAATACTACTATTAATCTCTAAAATTAAACAAATAATACCCAATGTTTAAAAAAGGCCATTAGAAATATAACTACCCTTAATTCTTCAAAATAATTAAAACAAACATAAGAACCCAAGACTCTGAAGAATTTGATAACATAGTCATCCATGATAAATCTTAAAAATTATCTCTGAATAACTCCAACTACTCTTAAAGTCTCATACTAAAAAGTAATTACCCTAATCACATATTCATTAAGATAAGTTATCCATTTTCATAAATTCCCCAAATTTATATAAGTCCACAATAAAAACATAGATTCTTACAAAATAAAATTCAACCATTACTCCTCAAATGAAATCTGATAGTATTCTATTTTCCTTAGGCATATAGATTCCCAAAGGAGAAAGCATCTTCCAAAATAACCATTATCACTTAATCACCAAATCATTTTCCCATACTAAGGATATAAATTTGTAAAAAACATATGTTCTAAAAATAAACTGATTCTTGATCTATAAAATCATTTAACTAAAAATAATAAGTCATACTAACCGGGTAATTTATATAGGCTAATGGTAGGTGATAAATCCCAATCGCACTTTGGTTGTGGGTTTGAATCCCACAGCTTTGTCCAATGCAACTGGTTTTTACATGGCCTACATGTAGTCCTATTTCAAAAAATAAACATATAATTATTATAACATTATATAAATGATATAAAATCATTAAAAATATCCATACCATATTTTAACTTCCAAGGTTATTTCATAACTGATATTTTGCATCCCGAAAACTAATAACCCATAATTGCCCAAAATTCATGGATCATATAACCCCTAATGATTATTTATAACTATAGAAACAAAATAAAAGATTATTTTACACAATTATAATTGTTATATTACAAAATTAAGGGTTTCAATTACTAGAATTTTTCCAAAGTAACTTCAATATTAATACATTTAAATATATCATCACCATAGATCTGACATAACTCTTCATTTCATAAAATGTAGACATCATAATAATCGATCATTATTTAGGATCCTTTATCCATGTTTTTCTATATTATTCCTTTATACATTTTTACAAAAAACAAAATCATGAATAATTTCCAAATATTTACATAATTTTAAAACATGAGTTAAAAAATAATTGACACCTTTCATATGTCATTTTTAATTTCCTCAGCTTCAATTGGAATGGAATTAGGTATTGGTAAACATATATTTGTACTATCCTCCAGATCTCATTCCCAAAACATTTTTGTAGGACATCTATTTGCATAATAACCATTCACACCACATTTCAAACATTCAATTGATCACTCGGAATAAAATTCTTTTCCTTTTATGGATTCAACTAAATGCTTCCTTTTTCCATGGAAGGTTATTGCTTTATGACCTTAATTACTACATATATAACATCTTCCTATCCCTTTGAACAATTATACCAGGTGCTTCTTTCCACATACCTGACATTTAGGTTTTTTAATATACTTAAATTTATGTTTATTACCTTCACTTCCATAGGGATTCATTTCTCGATCATATGCTTCGTTAAAATTATCATCACAGTTCAAGTGGCCAATAATGAATCTAGATGGTTGGTTAAGAATAACAAAAAGAGTTCTCATTATAGCTCCCATTTCATTTAGTTTCTTATTCAGAAAACCACCACAATTTCGTTCACATAATTTTTTTACATGGTTCCTGCTAGATCCATCAATTAACTAAAACCAAAAAGGTTAGTGTGAGTATATCAGTAAAATCATCATATAATATTTTATGAGGAGAATAAAAAATAAGATATAATTACACATCTTATCTTAAACTCATTCAATTTATCTAAAATAAAAATGATTGTTTCTAATATGCTGTCCATTATGGTTATGTCACATATGCTTAAATTGAACCCTAACCTCTAATGTTATCTAAACTAACCTTTGATACCAACCATAGGGCCCCAACTTTAAACATTACTTAATCAAGAGATAAGTCGATAATTTTACATTAATTCACATTGAGGATCTTTTTATGTTTATTTATTTAGAGAATTATGTCATAACTTATACATAAAATCTTGAATATAACAAGTATACACATCTACTTACTATCCTTTATTCAAAAAACAAAAACTCTTTAAAATGAAATATGAGATCATTTCATATTTTACCAGCATAAAATTCCCTTGATCCCATCCCTGACTCTATTCCTCATTATGTACTATGAATTTTTTTTCAAACCATGGGATGAGAATAAAAGTCTTAGTAATGGATATATAATGAAAGAAAACTATTAGTCTTACAAAAACATGTAAACGATGAAAAAATTATCATAATGTAATAAATTTCACCATTAGGAAGTTGCAAAAACACTCCCCAAAATATAAGCTCTTTTCTTAAGATTTTTTGTAACAAAAATATTACTATAAATACCATACAAAGCAACATATATCATATAATGGTAAATTGGGACATAAACGTACGTAAATGGAATAACCATATGGTCAACCTCCACACATATCACTAAATATAATAGCCATACAACTGACTTCCATAGCCAATTTATTGGATTTTAAAACGTAACCACCCATCCTTGATTTATCACGAAACCACCCATTATTTGGTTTATAACATAACCACCCATCATTGGTTTATCACATAACCACCAGTGAAATGTCCACGTACCATTATATAGTCATAACACATAAAATATTCAAATATCAACATTTCACTAATAACATCTCCTTTGAAATCACAATAAATAATTTCAAGATATTGAAATACTCAGTCCACATTACAAACCATTTTCAATACCAAAAAACCAAAAAAAGGAATATGGTATTTCTTTTCCATTTAAAAACAATATTTCTTATAGAAGAAGCTAAATATCAAATAACAATAACGACGATGGATAGGTTATTGTCACCGTATAACATAAAAACATTCCTTTTTTGTTCATCAAAACTATTCATAAAAAAGGTTAACTTTGAATGAAATTAATAGTCAAAGGGTTTTATTTTACACTGTATAAAAGAAGGAGGTGTATATTACCAAAATACGCATCAATGAAAGGAGATTAAGACAATGTCCCTTACCTTGAGTCTGATTCATCACGTATGTTCCTTGTTAATCCTAAATAATAAACATTAGTTGATTTCTACTTTATTAAGAACCCTTTTCAAGTTTCTTATAACTTTTATATCATTTATTATAATGTTATAATTATTAAATAATTATCTATGTTAATATCAGTTGTTTTGTCGAAATTGGGTACTTGGGACGAAAATTATCTTGTTATAATTACAAATTGTCCATGTGGTCAAAATTAAATTATCTTCTGAATAGTATTCATGATTTAAATATCATATATATCCCATATATATGTATTTATAATATTCCATAACATTTGTGGATAATAAATTAAATACACCATTCCTGGAGATGGTAAGTCATACGTATGCATGAACGCTACTTTCATTTATTTTTCATATTAAGGAAATGAAAACTAAATGAAAAATAGGTATATTATAATTATAATTTAATATCATATGATATATGTTACATAATTTCATTAACTCTATCCTTTCTAAGTTTCATGTTTAGATGGAATGAGTTATATGACTTTAAGGGGGAGGTAATCCGCACTTCCTCAAATGAAAATATCGTATTTACAATCAGGAAAAGCATAAAGGTATGATTGTAAATATAATTAAAGTATCATAGAGATAATGTAAAATAAATATATATAATATATAAATATAGTTCCATCATAATGGACACCATTAGAGGTGTTAGGGGAAAATCGAACAATCATCATTTCGTGATGCAGTAGTTTACCGTACACAGAAACAGTATGTTTGTATACATTAGATGTGGTGTTTGTAATTGTAGTTAGAAGACTTATCCTAAAAATATACTAGTATATTATAGATAATTTTTTTGTTATAAAATAATTTAATAAATTTTTTTTATGGGGTTGTATAAGAAAAGTAAACCAAATGAGAATTAGAGAAGACATTACCTCAAATTGGGTAACTCCTTTTGATTTATGCAAAAAGGATTCTTTGAATTACCTTCTTCCCAAGGGGTTTGATATGTGTGAGTAAATGGGTAGAGGTGATGCCGTTTTATAAAAGGGACGATGGTCACTTTAGGAATGTATTGAAATATTATATTATTATAAAATGATATTCGTTTTCAAATGGTCCCAAAGTAATTTATTTAAAATATAAGATACTATTGGGTTGAAAAAATCTCAACTAATAGGTTATAGACAAGTTTAGGTCACACATTTAACCTTATCTTTTCTCTTTAACCCTTAGTTAACTAATTTGACTCTTACCTTGTCTTCTTGTATATTGAAACTATATGGTTAATATAGTTACTATAAAATAAAAATATAACCTAAATTTGTTCATTAATGGCAATTTAGACATTATCTAAGTCATTTGGAAGAATATTATTTTTTTATAACTATTATATCATTAAATGAAATAGTAATTTTTTTTAAAAATCAACTATGTTAATTTATCTAATATTCAAATCATGACTTTTAAAAAAATTCCATAACAACATGATTATTTCAAAAAAAATCATTATTAATTAATATAAAACAAGTAATAATCATCCCTGAAATTTTTGGATGACATAAAATCTTTTAATGTAAATTTATTTTAAAATTTATAATCTCATTTATTTAAATCATTAATTAATAAGGTAATCATTACATCATTATTGTGTCATAAATAAATTTTTTGATTTGATATCTAAAAATTATAAATTAAATACCATGATGTAGGAAATATTTTTAGATTTATAATGAAAATTTATAGACTAAAATATCACTTATTCAACCCCTTATAAAAATTGTTTTACGAACCGATACATGTTTATGATACATTTTTCATTACATTAAATTAATTCTTATAAATTGTTATTTTCACATCCATGTGGCTCCATAGGGTCCCAAAACTGACCCAAAGATGACCATGGTAGAATATATCCCATCCAATTGGATTAGGACATGTGTTAGAGTAGTTTAATATTATTATAATATTATTTTTACCACTACCTACCTGATTTACCCTCTCACTGTGGTAAATAAAATAATAACTGATGTTACAATTGATAATGTATAAAATTAAAGGTACCTATTTAGAAAATATTGACCTTCTGATTCAAAATATATAATCTATTTTTACAAATTTAAAAAAATGATGTTTTTGTAATTAATTTTAAAAATAATTTCCATAGTCGAAATCAAAAAGCATGTTTTTAAGAAGTAAAAACTACCAAAAGACTGATAAATGTTTATCTACAATTTAAATATGCAATTACATAAAATGAATAATGTTGGATTAAAAGGTAAAACTAAAATCCAATTAAATTTAAAATAATAATATAACTATATAAATAAATTACATGAAAATGTTTTTTTGAATTAAAATGCAGTATTTTTCACTATTCATTAAAAAATGAACTTCGCCCCAAAAAAACTAAAAATTCAACAAAAGTAAATTTTCATATCCCAATTCTAAAGAAGAATTTTAATTTTCAAATATAACATAGAAAACTAAAAAAAATATTTTTAATAGGGTTTCCCCTTCAAAAGGAGGGAAACGACATTTTAAAAATATTAGAGTATTTCATGCTTAAAATCATATTCATTCTTAATTTAAGCCTAAAAAATATAATGGATATATATATAAACATATTACATAAATGTGTAGTATTAATGTAGTTAGTTATGTTAATTACTACTAATATAATTAATATTAATTAACTACCATTTAAAATAATAATAGTATTATAGTATTATTTTTTTGTATAACTCAATGTTGTGTGCAACGAATGTTTTCAAAGAAACTTGTTGTTGCATGTTGATTACATTATCAGAAAAAGTGTGATATTTAAGATAAAATAAATATCTCTTTACTAAATATTAATATATATATATATAAATGTATTATTCTATAAATACGGAGGTCGTTATAATGAACAAGAACCAAAACTTTCATGATAAAAGACACATGAGAAAATAATAAATTTAATACCCAAAATAATGAAAATAATGAAATATTATTAATAAATGGGTGGTAAAATGTAATAATAGGATCAAAAATTATATTGTAAATATTATTACAATATTTTTATAAATTAATAAAATCCTTAAAATCATTATACATGAGGTTAAATCCTATTCCACTAAAGGAAAGTGTGGGGTAAGGGATTTTGTCTAGATTTCAATTAAATTGAAACATATATGTCAATATGAACCTATTCAATTTTATGTGGTGTATATAATAACCATTTTATGTATTTAGCATGAATAAATATTTATTCATGATATGTAATGTTTTGTTTCAGGTTTATTTATTATGGGGTTTCTATTTAAAACTTACCAAAGAGGTAAATATTATTGTAAAATCTCCATTTCTTTTATGATTGTATACTATCTATTGAAATAATGACATTGTTATGATAAATTTTAATTAAATATTATATTTATCTTAAATATACATATTATTTAATGATAGATATGATAATTTCCAAAAGCATATATCATTTTAATATATGGTGTTTAGTTTTAATGTTATTTGATTTACGGAGGAAATATTGATAAATCTGTATCCATTACTCAATATTGAAATTTAATGATAAGGAATAATTATTACTAAATTATATAGATTATTTTATATATAAATAATTCAACAGATATATAATTATTAGTGTGTCTTAGTTATAGATATATACTCAATGCATCAACAGGTCACATGAGGCAAATCCGTTGGCCAAATCAGATTAGGTTTTACCATTTGGTTTAAACTGTCTTGTGAAAGGTATTTCCCGTAGAGGTATCACGATGCCAAAAATCATGAAGTCCAATAATTAAGGATTTCAATCATTTAGAACTAAATTATTATTGTTTTCTTATAAAGACATAGAATTTCAATGTAATTTGTTTTAAATAAATGGGATTTTGACGAGTCCATGAAAATTGACGACGCCTAATTCTGAGGACCGGTGTTCCTGGAATGAATTTATGAAGTTTTTTCTGGTACGTTCAGTAAACCTGTGAGCGGGTTTTTTATAACTTTTAAACCGATGGTCGGAATTAAAATCTGAGGGCACCGTTGAACTCGTAGCGCCAATTTTCACTTAAAGAGACTTTCACCTTGACTATAGTTCGTCGAGGGTGGAAGTTAGTTTTTGGGATTTTTGTGGAATTAATAAAATAAAATAAACACATATTTTATATTATTTTGTTGTAACCACCAACTTGAGGAAGCTGGGAAGTGGGGACCATCAGACCTTATCCTACCATCAGATGTTATGGTAGTGGGGATCAACCAAACCTACCCCCCCCCATGAGAGTTTATGGTAATGGGGACCACCTGAGGCCAAAACCTCTTCAACTCCCTCATTAATGTGGTGGAGCCTCTTGATCATCATCCACATTAAATGTGCCAACCCTCCTCTATATTAATTATGCCAACCCTCCTTTACATTAAATTGTGCTAACCCTCCCCCACTTTATTATGCCAACGTAAATTAATTGGCTTGACCCTTTTTGAATATTAAGTAATAGCGTCGTTGAAATTTTAGAAGGTTCCAAATAAAAGAATCATCATAATTTCCATGGTCGTTACATACCTCTCCCCCCTCTCCTATATATATAGGTATTGGGAGGAGGATATGGGATGGCTTCACCAAGCGACGAAGCACTGGTAAAGTTCCATGACACCCAACATTTGGTGGATTACGCTCTCCAATGAAGAATTTGTTCCTCAATGAGTAAAGCACTCTCCAATGAAGAACGCTCCACTGGTGAAGAATGCCGACTTCGACTTCTTCCTCGAGACACCCTTTAAGGAATAATGTCTATGACTATGAAAGACCGATGCACGAGCTCAGTATTGGAGGTGTGTGGCTGACACAACGAATGATGACAACTTCACATTCTTCCCTCTTTTTCGATGTCATCAAACAATTAGGTAGGTGGTTTTTTTCATGATAATACTTTTTCCATATTTCTTACCTTGTTTTCTTTAGTGGATTGGGAAAGAATCATTGCGAAGGTTGTAAAGTTTGAAGTTCGTCTTTCTTCCTTCTTTTTGAGCCAAATGCTACCACCCTAACGCGGAGGGTGCGGGCCAAACCAACATGGCCCCGCACTTCCGCAAATCTTGTGGTGTTCTTCGAAATAGAGGATGGGGACAAAGGTGGTGAAGAAAATTATGCCTCCACCCATGACCTCCATGACCCGCGCTACCCCACGGTGCTTCGCCCTCTCGGACGAACCGGCCCCGCGCCCGGCCAATCCACCGATGGCTAGACCAAACCACTATGTCGCCGCTATGAAGAACCATCACGCCGCTGCTATGCTAAGATTCCGTGCTGCCCCAGACCGACCCCCCCCCCCCCCCCCCCCGCGTAGCCATCGTGATGAGCCACCACACTGCCTCCGTCTGCCGCGTCGAGCCGCCGCGCCGGCGCCGTCCACCGTCCGCCAAGCGGTGCCACTGTCCGGGCCTAGTCGAGCTGCCGCTCCCGTAGTTCCCTAGCCAGGGCCCTTCGAGGTACCCAATCCACCCTCACTATGGCCTTCTGATATTCCATGAGCTGAGCCGTCCCATGACCGAGCAGAACTGCGGCGGGTCCATGCCCTCGTGGATGGTCTGCCGCTGACCTGCGACCGGCCTACCACTACACTACGGCTGGTTTTCCGCCCTCGCGGCCGGTTTTTCACCCTCGCGGCTAGTTCGCTGCGCTCATGGCTGGTGTAAACCCTCTTAATACCCTATAGGTCATGCCGCACAACAAGACCTGATAGACCCAGCGGGTCGGGTCGGTCCGATCGGGTTGGATCGGACCCGAGCCCACTAAGACCCATTTACTTTCTTTTGGCCATAACTTTGGCATCATACGTCCGTTTTACGAACAATTATCAGCACTGGAATTCATGGAGTGATTCAGTCCCTTTTAGAGTTACCACACTGAAATTTTAATTATGGTGGGAAATAGTTAGGTTGGATCGAGAACAAATCCAACTGAGCCCCCTGAACTAAAAGGATAATAACTCACAGATCAGGCATTCGATTGGCACGTAGTCTGTTGCATTGAGACCCCAATGACGTGGAATACCTTGGAGATACTTCTTCTTGTGACTTCTTGATAGTTGGAGTATCAACCAGTATCTTGTGGAGTGAATCCTCCCGGAGATGAGCGAGCATAGTGCAGAGACCTAGTAGCTGGCTGAGACCTGGTGACTGCTGACCATTTCGACTAAGAGTGACTCAACTAGCCCAGCGGGGAGCATCTTGGTGTCACTTAAAACCTACAATGGGGAGATCCTTGGTGGCGCGGAAGACCCGCGATACTTGACAGGAGGAGTACTTCAGCAAGATAAGGGGGAGCGCGCTTTGTGACGCAGAAGACCCACAGTGGGGAGTGCACTTGGTGATGTGTCAAATCCATAGTACTCGACAGGAGGAGTACCTTAGCAGTCCAAGGATAGTGAGAAGCACCTTGGTGTCATGGTAGGCCCACGTACTCGATGGAGGAGAAGTTCTCCAGCAGCCAAGATTCTGAAAATGTGATTGGGGATGTTACTTGATACTACCCCTAAGAAAAAAATCCTGGTCTGAGCTGAGTTAGTTTTTTTTGTTTTCCTTATGATTGAGATAGATTACATGATAAATTGGGTATATGTATGGGAATATAACTATGCAGGGTTATCTGTTGATTTCATACATTCTGGTTTATCCCTGGTGGATTTTTGTGAGACCTTGAGGGTCTTGGGGTCCGTACTGTGTATAGTTATACTCACCCCTACACGGGCTATGCCCGAACCTTGTTGTGTTAGATATACACGATGGAAAAACCTGACTGATGCTGAGAGTACTAGGACTGGAGGATACCTAGTGGTAGACTATACGGTGTGTTGATACATAGAGGAGATGGATGGACGTGGTGTGATGAGGAGGCGATCTGTACCTACCTTTCATGTAGGAACCCAGAGGACGTACCAGTAGCTTCCTTTTTCACTTTCTTAAGATTTTTTTATTTCAGTTGTACTTGTACTTACTGTTGGTCTTGTATTCTGACCCCTTTAATTTCAGAAGTATCTTTTGGTTATACAGTTTTCTTGACTTTATATTTTGATGTGTGCTTGGTAGCGTGTGTTTATAGGTTATAAAGGCAATGCTTTCCCAGTTTTAGGGAATATGCCTTTGGTGCTAGTCGCTTGCCCCTAGCCTATGGATGGCGGGCTTGGGGTAGTCACGGAATAGGCCCCGGGGGATTGGTCATGAAACATTGGTATCAGAGGAGTCGGTTCCACCACATAAATTAGGACCCTGATCTTTTTTACGAAGTAATAGTGTTAAGTGTAGTTAGTGCAGTTTTTAGTTCAGGTAGTCCAGTGTTGGTGAGATGACCGACGTATCCATACAACAAGAAACTCACATTTGATTTCTGACTTAGTGCATGAAAACACTGATTCCGTGTGTTTTTTCAAATTTTTTCTCTATGTCATCTCACCAGGTCAACTCAACAGTTATAAAATTTAAACCGTGGTGCACCTGTTTCCATTTAAGATGCCTCCATGTAGATATCCGACTAGATTTATGAGAGTTTTATGCACTGATATTCCACCGAGCGACACAGCCTCGGTGCAGGGCTCTCTTCCAGTAGAGGCACCAGCGGAGGCACCAGCGGTACCACTCCCCGTTGTGCCACTGATGCCACCAGCACCAGTAGTATATGGTTCCTGCCACATGAGCACGTTTCACGAGTTCAATCTCCAGAGGCCACCCAGGTTCAGGGGAGAGACATACCAATAGAAAGCAGAGGATTGGATGGAGGCCGTGGTGAGAGTTTTCCAATTGGCAGGGACAACAACCTACCTCATTATGATTCTTGAAGCCATCCTACTACAGGAAGAAGTGGGTAGATGATGGAGCTTGATGTTCTAGGTCCATGAAGAGGTGACACATCTCTGGGTAGACTTTGAGAACCTGCTTCGGGTAGAGTTTGTTCCGGTGACTCTTAGCGCAGTGCATATTCAGGAGTTACTTCATCTGCAGCAGGGAAGCATGAATATGGGTTAGTACTCATAGAGGTTCATTGACCTCTCACCTTACTCCACCGATATAGTGCAAGACCCATTTTATAGGGCCTGGACCTTCGAGCAGTTGCTTAGGCAGGAGAATAGAGCTTCGACGATCTCACTCAGTATCCCGACGTAGGCAGGGGTGTTAGAGGGAGCCCTCTTGGTGAAGATTTTCCTTACTGAGTAGTCAAAAACAGCTAGACCCACTACCAATCATTACGTACCGGAGTCTTCTACAGATGGAAGAAGACAGATGTCACTGAGGTCCAAGAGAACCAGACCTACAGGTGGACGACTGTAGGACTTAGGATCGGTTGTGCGGGGTACCTGAAGTGGAGGCAGTCAAGCCATGAGCGGGCAGTGTTATGCATGTGGAGGGAAAGTTCAGATGACTCGTGACTGTCAAACCCGCCATTCGGATGATCAGAATATGGTAGAAGGATTTCCCAGGTAGAGACAAAGGTTCGACCAAGGAGGTATACAGGGATCAGGAGGATGTTGAAGAGGAGCTGGTCATGAAGCTAGCAGTGGGAAATGATTCAAGATGTTACCACCACCACCACCAAGAGGTCCACCCTGACCATAGGGAGCATGTGGATAGGGGAGAGCTCAGATCCAGGCAGTTGAATCCTACAATGACGGTGCTCTGGAGATGATACGAGGTACGATCTGTGTATACTCCACCTTAGCTGCAGTACTAATTGAGACAGGTGTCCGTAATTCTTTTTTTTCCACTTCCCTCATTCGATGCTTGGAGATTCAAATAGAGTCGTTGGATCGATCCTTACATCTAGAGACTCATACGAGAGAGGATTTGATGATTAATCACTTTTTTTGGCAGTGCTAGTTTACTCTAGGAGGTAAGGGCTTCAGCTGGGGTCTCCTAGTAGCGACTTCGAGGCCTTATGACATCATCTTGGGTATGGACTGGTTATCTACAGTCTATCCTCTAATAGATAGTATTAGGCACAAAGTGCAGAGTGTCTGCATGGATGGGACCAGGTTTACCTTCACCAGTAAGAAGGGAGCCTTTTTAGGATAGTATGGACTTACCCAAAGGAGGGTGCAGATGATTACTCATCAGTTTTCTAGACTTACCCTCAGAGCGGTTGAAGTGGAGAGTCCGAGTTATCCTGTAGTGGTGGACCAGTACACAGATGTTTTCCCTGATGATGTCCCAAGTCTACCTCATCGCAGAGAGGTGCACATTTACATTGACTTGTACCCCGAGATGACACTGATATCTACACCATCATATCAGATGGCACCCACTGAGCTTCATGAGCTGCAGGTACAATTAAAGTACTTTCACTGGAATGGATTCATCCGACCCAGTGTTTCTCCTTGGGCAACCCCGATTTTGTTCCCCAAGAAGGAGGATGGGATCTTGAGGCTTTGTGTTGACTATCGACACCTAAACCAAGTGACCGTGAAGAAAAAGTACCTACTTTTGAGGATTGACGATGTCTTTGATCAACTGAAATGAACATGGTGGTTTTCGAAGAATGACCTCAGATCCGGATATCACCAGCTCAGAGTACGAGACAAGGATGCGCAAAAGCCAAACATAAGATGTCTGTACGACCATTATGAGTCCTTGGTTATGACATACGGTGTAACCAATACTCTAGAAGTATTCATGGGGATAATGAACTAGATATTTCATCCATTCCTCGATCGCCTTGTCGTAGTCTTCATCGACGACATTCTGATCTACTTGACTACTGAGGAGGAGAGTTCCTATCTTTTGTGGGTAGTACTGGACACACTCAGAGGGCTCTAGCTTTGTGGTAATCTTTTGAAGTGCCCATTCTGGATATGAGAGGTTCAATTTCTGGGACATTTCTTCTCTGAGGCTAGAGTTGTAGTCGATCCAGCAATGATTGAGGTAGTACTTGCTTCAGATCCACCCAGGAGTGTGATAGAGGTACGATGTTTCTTGGGTTTGGTTGGATACCATTATAGATTTGCGAAATATTTCTCCAAAGTTTCGCCACCACTATCCGCATTGAAAAAGAAGGGGCAACCAATTGTGTGGTAGGAGAGATACCAACAATGTATTCAAGAGCTGAGGCAGAGGTTGACTGGTGCCCCCATCTTGAGGCTTCTAGAGAAGGGTGTAGGGTACGTAGTCTTCTACGATGCATCAGGGACCAGGATTGGATGTGTCCTGATGTAGGAGCGAGAAGTGATCACATATGGCTCTCGACAATTGAGAAAACATGATAATAAGTACGCTACCGATGACCTGGAGTCAGCAGTAGTGGTCTTCTCCATGAAGATGTGGCGGAACTATCTGATGGGTAAACATTTTACTGTGTACTATGATCACAAGAGTCTTAGGTATATATAATCTCTGAAGGACCTGAACTTGAGACAATGACATTGGCTTGAGTTCCTATAGGACTATGACTTCGAGATAGTCTATACTCCTTGGAAGGGAAATGTTGCTGTAGATGAACTCAATAGGAGATATGGTATACAACTGCTAAGTGAGGCGACGAAGTAGCTAGCTACTTTATAGATATCCTTTGTGGATAGAGATGGAGCATATTTTTTTCTGTCTCTTATAGTCACTCCCCCACTTCTTCAGTGAGTCAAGGAGGCGCAACGTGGGGATGCTGAATTTGAGGCAGGACGGGCTCAGATATTCACAGGACATGCACCTGATGGATTTTCTAAAGGTGGTGAGCACGTCATCCTCTCCATAAGACGTACCATGGTACTAGTTTCTCTTCTGGAGGAAGTGTGGAGGGGGCTCAAAACTTCCACTCTAGCGGTACATCATGGAGTGGCGATGATGTACTAGGATCTTCGACGACATCACTGGTATCCAGGAATGAAGAAAGCAGTTGCTAAGTTTGTCTCACGATGCCTCACTTGTCAGTAAGTGAAGGCGGAGCATCATGTACTAGCAGGCTTGGTTCAGCCTTTAGAGGTCCTAGGGTGGATATTGGATGGGATATCCATGGACTTCATGATAGGAATTCCACGTACATCCAGAGGACATGACTCGATTTGTGTGATCGTCGATCGACTCACTAAGTCATCCCACTTCCTACTGATCAGATAGCGTAGTTCAGTAGAGAGCATGTGATGCCCTTATGTGTAGTAAATTCTGTGGCTACATGGTGTATCCACGATGATTGTATTTGATTGTGATTCACGTTTTACTTCCTGGCTATGGAAGGGGTTGTAGGAGGCTTTCGAAATGCAGCTTCGTTTGAGAATTGCCTTCCATCCAAAGATAGAGGGTCAGACTGAGTGGACTATTTAGACCCTCGAGGACATGTTATGCACTTGTATCCTCGACCTTGGTCATAGCTGGGAGGATCAAATACCTTTGGTGGAGTTTGAATACAACAACAACTATCACACCGTCATTGGCATGACACCTTTCGAGGTGTTATACGAGTGACCACGCAGATCACCATTGTGTTAGACTGAGCTAGGGGAGTCAGCACTCATTGGACCAAAGATGGTTCGGGCTACCACAGAGAAGGTCCAAATCATCCAGGAGCAGATGAAGAATGCACAGAGAAGAAAGAAGCCGTATGGAGACAGAAGATGGAGACCTCTAGAGTTCGAGGATGGCGACCATGTCTTTCTATGCGTTTCAACCCAACGAGGACTATAGAGATTTGGTAGAGGCGAAAAGTTATCTTCGAGGTTCATCATAACTTTTCAGGTCCTCAACAGAATTGGAGAAATGGAATACAACTTAGCTTTTCCACCTCAGTTGCACCGGGTGCACGACTTCCTCCATGTATCCCATTTATAGAGATACGTGCACGACCCCTCTCACTTCATCGACCATGGAATCCTGGACATCAACGATGGGGTGAATTTTAAAGAGGTTCCAGTAAATAATGAGGATCTTATTGAGCGGGTCCTTCATAGATGGTCGATAACTATGGTGTGCATTTTCTGGAAGCATGAGAACCTCTAGGAGAGCACATAGGAGCTGAAGGATTAGATGTGTGCTCATTACCCCCACATGTTTACCTAGTTAGAGTTGTGGCTTACAGGGGCGTAGATCCCTCTATTAGGTAGAATGTAAAGACCAAGAATTTCAATGAATTTTTTTAAATAAATAGGAATTTTATGAGTCTTTGAAAATTGATGGCATAGGATTAAGAGGCCCGGAGTACCTGGAATGAATTTCTAATGTTTTTTTCAGGTACATTCAGTAAACGTGCGAACGAGTTTCTCTAACTTTTAAAATGGTGATCGGAATTGAAATACAAGGGCACTGTTGAACACCCAGTGCCGGTTTTTACTTAAATAGACATTCACCTCGAGAACAGTTGGTCGAGGGTGAAATTTAGTTTTTGGGTTTTTTGTGGAATTAATAAAATAAAATAAAAACACATTTTATTTTATTTTGATGTAACCACACACTTGTGGATGTTGGGAAGTAGGGACCACCAGATAAAAACCTCCCATGAGAAGTTATGTTGGTGGGGACCACCCAAACCTAACCTCCCATGAGAGGTTATGGTGGTGGGGACCACCCGAGGCCTAAACCTCTTCAACTCCCCCAATAATGTGGAGGAGCCTCTAGAGCTTTCTCCGCATTAATTGTGCCAACCCTCCCCCACTTTATTATGCCAACATAAATTAATTGGCATGAACCTTTTTAAATATTAAGTAACATCATCGTTGGAATTCAGGAAGGTTCTTAATAAATGAACCATCATAAATTCCAGGATCGTTACATACCTCTCCCCCTATCCTATATATATGGGGCTTAGGAGGAGGATTTAGGATGACTTTACTAAGAGACGACGTGATGGTAATGTTCCATGATGCCCAACACATGGAGGATTATGCTCACAAATGACGAACTCATTCTCTAACGAAGAAAACTCCACCGATAAAGAACGAAGACTTCAAATTATTCCTCGGGACACCCTTCACTGAGGAACGTCTTCGACTATGATGAACCGATGCACAAGCTCCGGATTGGAGGTGTGTGGCGGATGTGACGAACAATGAAAACTTCACCTTTATCCCTCTTATTCGACATCATCAAACGATCTGGTAGGGGTTTTTTTGTGTGATAATACTTTTCCCATATTTCTTACCTTGGTATCTTTTGCGGATTGGGAAAGATTCATTGCAGAGGTTGTAAACATTGAAGTTCATTGTTCTTCCTTCTTGGTGAGCCAAATGCTACCACCATAACACAGATGGTGCGAGCCAAACCAACACGGCCCCAACCTTCTGAAAATATAGTAGTGTTCTTCAAAATGATGTATGATGATAAAGGAGACAAAGAAAACGACACCACCACCCACGGCCTCCGCGACCCGCGCCTCCCCGCGGTGCTTCGCCCTCCCAGCCAAACTGGCCCCGCGTCCGGGCAAGCCACCCGTGGATGGAACTAACCGCCACGCCGCCACTGTACCGAACTGCCACACTACCGTCTTGCTGAGAAGCCACGCCGCCGCTGTGCCGATCCATCGCACTGCCCTGGGTCAAATCTCCATCGTCGCCCCACTGCCGAGCTGAGCCACCGCACCACCGACATTTGTCGTGCTGAGCTGTCGTCATCCGCCGAGTAGGGACACTGTCCGGGCTATGTCGAGTCGTCGTTGCTGTCGTGACCTTGTTGCGGCCCTTAGAGCCACACAAGCCACCCTCGATGCATATTTTTGAGCCGCCTCGAGCCGAGCTAGCCATCGACCAAGCTAAACTGAGGCATTTCAGTGCCCTCGCGGCCGGTCCACCGCCGACCCCCAGTCGGTCCGCGCCCTCGCGGCCGGTCCGCTGCTGCACCACGGCGAGTTCGCCTCCCTCGTGGCCTGTCTATTCCCTCGCGATACCCTATGTGCCTGGACGCACTGCGGGAAGGTCTAGATCCAACGGGTCGGGCCGGTTCGGGCCAAGATGTTCCAACCGAGTCAGACCGGACCTGGGCCCACTATGACTCATTTACTTTCTTTTGGCCATAACTCTGGCACCACACGTCCGTTTGATAAACCGTCAGTGGTGCTGGAATTCTTGGAGCTAGTCGGTCCCTTTGAGAGATACCCCACTGAGATTTGGATTGAGGTGGGAAATGGTCAGGTTGGATCCAACACAAATCCAAGCGGGCCTCGGGACTAAAAGGCTAATAACTCACGGATCGGGCATCCAATTGATTCATCGTCTATTGCGTTGAGACCCATATGACGTGGAAGACCATATAGATACTTATTCGTGGTACTTCGTGACAGTTGGAGTATCAAACAGTAGCTTGTGGAGCGGATCCTCCTAGAGTCGAACGAGCATAGTGTAGAGACCCAGTAGATGGCTGAGACTTAATGAGTACTGACTATTTCGACTCAGAGTGACTAGACTAGCCTAGTGGGAAGCACCTTAGGGTCTCAGAGGACCCACAATTGGGACCACCTTGGTGTCTTGGTAGAACCATGGTATTCGATAGGAGGAGTACCTCAACAGGCTATGATTGGGTGCTCGGTGGGTGACGTGCCCTACCAACAATGGGGAGTGCACTTGATGACGTGGTAGATCCATGGTACTCGACTTGAGGAATACCTCATCGGTCCAAGGTTAGTGGGAAGTGCCTTCATGTCACAGTAGGCCCACTTTACTCGATAGATGAGGAGTTCTCCAGCAGTCGAGGTTTGGATAATGTGACTGGGGATGTTACTTGATACTTCCACTAGAATGAAATCCTATTTTGAGTTGAGTGAGTTTTTTTGTGTTTTCCTCATGATTGAGATGGATTACTTAATAACATACGTATATGTATGGGAATATACCCAAGTAGGATTATCTATTGACTTTATACTTTGTAGTTTATCCTTTTTAGATTTTTGTGAGACCATGAGGGTTTTGGGATCCCTACTGGGTATCGTTATACACTCCATTTCACAGGCTATCCCCGCACCTTGTTGTGTTGGATGCAGATGATAGACAATGCTGACTGTGGCTAAGAGTACCAGGACTGGATGGTACCTAGAGGTGGACCATATATTGTGTCAATATGTGGAGGAGACAGACCGACGTCATGTGCTGAGGAGGTGATCTGTACATACTCTTCAGGTAAAAACCCGAAGGATGACCCAGTAGCTTCCCTTTTCATTATCTTCAGTTGTTTTTTATTTCAGTTGTACTTGTAATTTTTCTATTGGGATTGTATTCCGGACCCTTTAAATTCAGAACTTTCTTTTGGTTATACAGTTTGCTTGAGTTCATATCTTGATGTGTGGTTGGTTGCGTGTGTTTATAGGTTATACATGCAAGGCCTTCCCAGTTTTAGGGAATATGCCTTTGGTGCTAGTTACCAACCCCTAGCCTATGGAAGGCGAGTTTGGGGTAGCCACGACATGGGCCCCAGGGGATGGGTTGTGACATATCCATGGTATTTTCTCATTGATATTATCTCGATGAATTTCATTCTCAATTTATTGATTTAATGGTAGGTATTTTTAGTTAGTTACCTTCTTAAAATGATTATTCCTTATTTTTTGCTCAAGTTATTAATTAAACTGAATTTATTTTTATTTATTTACCTTTCCATATTGAATGTTCTTATTTATTCATGATATATTATACTATATGTATCCATTTATGATTATTTGGGTTCACCATTATTTTTTTTCCATTCCATAGGTTATGATGGTGAATCATTTGAATGAGTTTCAAGAATGATGAGAATTTTATTTTGTTCTGTTTTATTTTCATTTAAAAATATAAAATGGGTTTCTTGTATCTATACTATTCTCCAAAATTGATAAACTGATCGATCCAATTGGATTAGTCCCTTTGTATCTATGCCAATGTAATAAAGTTTTCACTGACTCGAGGTTACTAGAGTTGGGGTTGTTACAATTGGTATGAGTTGGTGGTTTATAAGAAACCTTGGAAATAGATTATGGAAAATATATATTAGAGTAAATAAGACTATAATAAACATTGAGTACAAGAATAGAGAAAATCTTAAATATTTAGTGAGGATGTGATTATGTGGTTTTTACTAAAAATGCATCCGCATCAATATTCTTCAAGAGGAATTGGTTCTAGAACCGATGTACCTAGTCATAATAACTCTAAAAATGGATTTCAATATTTGATTGAGCATCACTTGGTACGTGAAAATGGGCCTTACTACAAACAATTTTTTCTCTATTATGGAATATTCTTAAGATAATTTACATTTTCATTACAAACTAAAATAGTGTATTTGAATATAATGATATCCCCAAATAAACCAGTTTATGAATTTAATATCAACAATGTATAAAATTTTAATTTTTGTTAGGTGTTACACTCTATTTTGAAATATATAATATTATTTAAAAAACATAATTTTATGAGTTATTCCAATATATTTAATTATTTATAAATGGATCATGGAAGGAAGAATGGTATTAATTCTTGTGGCCAATATATATATTACCCTACTATGAAAGCGAATCCAGATGGTATTCGAACAGAGTAGATCATGACTAAATTTGGGAAGCATAATTTGGTTATGAAAATTAACATTTTTTGGATAAAGAAAATTGTTTCCAATCAGGATTCTTCGATGATGGATCACTTCATACGATATAATCCCCCATTATTTGGCGAGACTAGAAATCTAATTGTAGTGGAGAAATGCATTAAGTTAATTGAGAAGATATTTATAGCCTTCAGATGCAATGAAAATAAATGGTCTCATATTCAGGGTAATGTGTCAAAGGATATGTTGTTCAGTTGTGGTCATTGATCTAGAATACTAGTGAGAAAGTGGAAATAGAATACATATAATGGAAATATTTGAAATATACATTCTTTGAGAAAATAGTTCCCCCATGAAAACAAAGTAAAATGAAGATAATGTCACCAACAGAATGAAAAAAAGGAAGAATAATATTTTTCAATGTATAAAGCTATAATTACAAGGTTATCTAGGTATGTTATGGATTTTGTACTCAACATAGAGTGAAATATTGACCATTTCATTGATGGTCTTAATCTAAGTATTTAAAGGGAATTGGTAACTCTAACCTTTTCTTAATATAATGAAATAGATTTAAGTTCCATAAAAACAGAGAATGATTTCTCAATATACTACATGTTCAAGGTAAATAAATAAAATAATTGGTTAAATAAGTATAGGGAAAAAGTGAATGTGTCAAATAAGAAGAATAAAATAAAACATTTTCCATCTGGTTAAAAATGTGAAAAGAACCATTCTGGTAAATGCTTGAAGGGATTTGGAGTTTTTTTATAAGTATGGAGATAAGGGTCTTCATGAAAAATAATGTAATGGGAAAAAAGAAAACACTCGTATTCAGTGTTTCAATAATAGGGAGATGCAGAACTATGAAAATGAATTCCTTAAGTGTCAAGGTAATCTACCATAGAAAAGGGACAGGGGAGAAGTTGAGGTTTATGTTACCACTACTGATGAAGTGGATGTACCAAATTATGTGATTCCATGTACTTTCATCATAGATTAAAATTTAGCTAATTATTTATTTGAATATGGATCATAACACTATTTTATATCATATATGTTTTTCATGAAAATTAGATATTTCCCTACCACTTTAGGAGAATATTTATTAGTAAAAACTAATTGTGGAAGTCTTATTGTGACATGGAATTTCCAGGAAGTCCCTAATATGACACATAAATGTAGTTTATTTTCTAACATTATTATCATTCATATGGTTGAATTTGATATATTCCTTGGTATGATTTTCATTAAAAATATAATTCAAAAATTTATTATAAGAAGGAAATTACAATTGATGATAAAGATGTATAATTCCTTATATTTGGAGAAAATACATCATTATTTGTGTCTTGTTTATATACATCATCAGTGGATCTTATAAGTTATATTATTGGAGAAGAATAAATAAATAAATCTATGGATGGAGAAGGTAATAATAAAACTAAGAATGTGCGTATTGTATAAAAATAAATTGATGTATTTACTAACGAATTACCTGGACATTCAATAGAGTATGAAGTTGAGTTTTACATGATTTAATCCCTGATGTATGACCAATATCAAATATTCCCTTTTGAATAGAAATTGTAGAATTAGTGGAGTTAAGTAAACAACTAGAGGATTTGTGTTTTATGTTATTTATTCAAAATCATTTTTCATAATGGGGTGCCCATGTTCTCTTCATTAAGAAGAAAGATGTATACATGAGTTCATACATTTATTATAATTAAATCAATGTTATTATGAAAAATTACAAGTATCATATACCTCACATTGATGAATTATTCTACCAACATCATGGATCCCAATACTTTTCAAATATTGAACTTTATTTTGGGTATTATTAATTATTATTAAATAAGGAAGCCATTATAAGGATAAATATATGAATGAGGCATGGACATTACATGTTTTCAATAATGCCATTTGGCTTGACTAAAAAATGCTATGTTTTAATGGAATTAATGAAAAAATTATTCAGGGAAAATCTTGATGATTTTTTATGGTATTAATTGATGATATCTTGGTGTATTCTAAGAGTTACGAGGACTATGTGAATCACTTATATATTATTAATGAGAATCCTAGAATGAAATATTAATATGCTAAATTTATTAAGTGTTATTTCTAGAATAAGTAATTATCTTTTCATGGTGATGTTGTCTCAAAGGATGAAATCTCAATTGATCTTGTGATGAAAAAGGCATTCTGTGAATTTATTACTCCAACGAACCTAATTTAGGTACATAATTTCATTATTTTTCTAAGTTACTATCAACAATTCATTTTGATATTTTTTGTTTTGAATAACCCATTAACAAATACTACTTGGAGAGGGGTAAATTTTTCTTAGAAAAATTAATGTGATTATTGTTTTTGATGAAATAAAGAGAATATTAGTCAATGATCTAATTTTTACAATACCATCAGGAAATGATGGATTTTCGATATATGGTGATGAATCAAATATGGGACTTGGTTGTTTCATAATGAAAAATGATAAATTTATTTCATATACATCAAGGAAATTTAATTCTTGTGAATAGAATAATCCAACCCATAATATTGAGATGGAATATGTAATCATTGCTTTGAAGAGGAGGAGATATTATCCCTATGGTGAAAGATATTAGATATAAACAATTTATAAAATAATATTATACATCTGTTTATAGAAATAGTTCAATATGAGACAAATGTGATGACTCAAAATACTCAAATATTATTATTTTGGAACACATTTTCACAAAGGGAGAAAAACTATGGTTGAAAATTGATTATTTAGGAATGAATATGGAGTTCTAACACAAATGAGTATTAAGATGAATCCTTCATTTATGTAAATAGTAAATAGAGAAAATAGAATTACTATGGAAGGATATACATCACTTTTTTTTAATTATTGTGAACCCTTATTTATTAGAAAATATAAAATGTTATCAATCTAACGACGAGAACATTCAGATGAAAATTAAATCCTTGAGTGATGGGAAATTTTTAGACATAATTAAAGAAGTTGGTGTTCTAAATTTTGGAATAATATTATCTTTTCTATCTATAAATGAGATAAAAATGAAATTTTTGTATGATTCTCATAGCTCGAATTTTTCTATACACCCTGGTATCCCAATGATGCATAGGGATCTGAGGGAGAATTTTTTTCCAAATAACATCAAACGTGAAATTTTAGACTATATATAAATATGTCTAGTCTTTCAATAGGTTGTGATTGAGAGATAGTATCCTTGAGGATTCATGAAACCTCATTCTATTCTTATATAGACATGGGATTGAATTAATATAAACTTCATCACCAAACTACAAAATACTCATATGAATAATTATTCAATATGGTTTATTGTTGATTGCTTATCCAATTCATCACATTTATATACTATATAATAATATTTACCTCTTTCGTGCTTCGTGAGGGAATTTTTAAATAAATTTGTAATACTTTAGGTCACACCAATTTTGATCATGTTTGATCAGGATCCCTATTATACATCAAAATTTTAGAAGATTCATCCAAAGTATTTTGATATTTTGCTTCAATTAATCACTTCCTACCATCCTAAAATCAATATATAGTGTGAAAGAATAATTCAATCATTGGAATACATGTTGAGGTAATTATATCTCAAAATTCATGTTTATGGAATCAATATTTACCTTTGGTAGAGTTTTTCTATAACAGTAGTTTCCATTCAAGTATTAAAATGTTGTTTTATAAAGCATTATATATAAATATATGTCATACTCTATGTTGTTTGGATGAAGTTGGTGAAATGAAACTTGTAGGCCTAAAACATTTAAAAGTTAAAAAAATAAAGGTAAAGACTATTCTGGATCAAATTAAAGAGGATCAAATTAAGTGAATGAGTTAATCCGAGAATTGTAGGAAGGATTTTGAATTAAAAGTAGGAGATCTTGTTATCTTAAATTTATATCCATAGATACAAATTATAAGGATTATTAAGAAGGGAAAGCTGACCCATCGGTTTATCAGAACCAATGAAATACTTGAAAGAATTGGATTTTTTCCTTACCTCTTGTCAATGCCACCAATGATCTAAAAATTTCATGATGTATTCTATAGTGACACAACCCCATTATACCAAAGCTGGTGTCTACAACCATTACATTGACATGATCATAAGGAATCAAATCCTGAAGGCTGGAAGAGTTTTGAAGTCTTGGTATACAAGATATATATATGAGTCTTGTATTACAAAAAAATACTTTAAATATAATATAAATTTTTAATCCAAGGACAAATTTATTCCATCTATGATTTCATTTCATATCTTTTATAATACATTTAATAGATTCCGAGAAAAGGTTAACAAAATAAGGTTGACCACAAATTCTCAATAATGGTCAAGTATAGAGGAAGAAATAATGAATCAATGTGAGATTTTATTATGGAAATTTAATAAAAAAACACACATTTTATTTAATCAATAAACTTAAAAGATAACCAATATTCAATGGTAATAACTAAAAACCAATGCTATTCAAATAACTAGACAAGACGCAATCAATATGTGATAAAACACTATTTTATTGAATATTTTATTGATAATAAATGATATAATTTCCTCACATTGTGTTAAATATGTTTATTTATAAAATATTTGGGATTTGATCATTCATTTGAAAATTTGGTGAAAATTCCAGTTTTACCCTTAATAGTGCACTGTATTATTTCAAAGATAAATATTTTTATATTTATTATTTGAATTTGAAATTTTGTAACAGTGTTCCTAACTTAATTATCTACAACTTTTATTCAGGACACTAAAGCTAAAGAGTTAATTTGGTTGTTGAAATTGGGCCATGAAGTCAAAGTTGGGCTGGGCTCGCCAGAATGGAGAAGGTTCTGTATTTGGGCCATATCCTCTACATACAAGCTTGGATTGAGCCCAAATTTTGAGGAAAGCTCGGGGACATGATGTGGCACAAATCATCCTTCTGGAAGGCCGGTCAATTCACGCGTTTTGGAGGTCAAATGGGCGGTGCAAGTTTCATTAAAATATTTGGCCGAGATTTTGCATTCACACTTGAAACCACTTTAAACCTAGCCTCCCCTCCACTCCATAAATTAGTGATTTTCTCATTTGGAGAGGCTGGTTCGTGCATTGGGAGATTGGAGGCAGAGGAGAATTGGTTTCAACCAAATTCTACAACCATTGTAAGAGAGGTAGCTCTTGAAGCAAGGATCCTCTCATCGAAGCCTCCTTCTCTCCTTCATGTTGTAATTGTTTTGTTTGTGTAATAAACTTCTTTGTTCTTCTTTTATTTCTTCTCTTTTCCTCTGTTTTATTTAAATTTATTCTTCTCTTAATATTCCTCTTGGGGCTGGAATTCTTGAGTAGAAGCGATATTGGGTTATACCCATTATAAACCTTTGCACATGCAAAACGCTTCTACGATGATTACGCCACCCATGGAAGAGTAGTCTTTTAGTAATCGATCTATCTTCTACCCTCTTCATTTAATTATTTTGAATCAATGAGCTACTGTAATTCACTTAATATGATCCATGAATTGTGTTTTTAAATTGTAATAAACTAAGCAAGCAATTGAACAATTAACACAAAAACACGCGAGGTCGGGATTTTGTGTAAATTGTGAGAGCGCGATCTTAATCGGTAATACAAGACCACACGGGATAAATTTGTAGAGTTCAAATATAATCCCTAAACACAATTCATCCTCATTTCCAGAATGGATATGTGCATTAATTTACCACTGATCATAAGCTAATCTTAGAACATCAATCAAAGCAGGGTGCTGCGATTGCACGTTCCAAAGTTAGCCTAGGTTTAAATTCACATCATCTTTGTGGTAAAGTTAATTCTCGTAGGGTTCGGGATTTAACAAATTAAGGGATCATAATTAAGTGAATGTTAATTTGAATGATAATGATTAATAATAAAGTGAAGAGGTAGAGTTAGATCGATTACGCTTTTTAAATAGATTTCTAAAAAAAACATCTTCTTGTTGTGTCATTTAAATTGAAATTCATTTCAAAACTAAAAACAAAAAAAATTATACAATCTTCTTCCAGCAAACTTCTTCTAGATTCATAAACTACAACAAACCCCAATCCTTTAAAGTAGTGTTTTTATTCCCTTTTATTTTATTTTTAGAATACCTCTAATAAGATGTTTTAATTCACTTCCTCCTTTGAGAGACGACCTTGGTTAGCCCCCTATGCTACACCAAGTAAACTAAACATTAGCTTCATGGAGTGTTGTGCTTGGAGTTTTATCCAACGTAACTCACTTTTGAAGTTCTTTTGAGAGCGCGTGCGACAACGCTCTTTCAAAAAGATATTGACTTCAATTTTGATGATTCATGCAGGGTATCATTTGATGAGCTAAAGAAGTGTCTGACCACTCCACCGATCATACAGCCCCCACGGTGGGAGATTCCTTTTGAGCTTATGTGTGACGCCTCCAACTTCGCGGTTGGAGCTGTCTTATCTCAGAGGGTGGAGGGACGTTCACATGTGATCGCCTATGCATCGAGGACACTAGATTCAGCCCAATCAAACTACACCACAACAGAAAAGGATTTTCTTGCTGTTATATTTGCTTTAGATAAATTTCGTTCATATTTATTGGGCTCTAAAGTAGTTGTTTTTTCTGACCATGCAGCTTTGAGGTACCTCCTAAAGAAGCCAGATGCAAAGCCACGACTTATCCGTTGGATGCTACTTCTTCATGAGTTTGACCTTGAGATAAAGGACAAGAAGGGGTCAGAGAATTTGGTGGCAGACCACATGAGTAGGCTTACTCACACACTAGAGGGTGACACCTTGGACCAGGTACCACTTCGGGACACTTTCCCCGATGAGCATCTCTATACCATCTCAGGTAAGCATCCTTGGTATGCTGATTTAGTTAATTACATTGTTGGCTCTGAAATCCCAGTAAATTTGAAGAAGCATCAAGTCCAAAAATTAAAAAGTGAGTCTAGGTATTATGTGTGGGATGATCCATACCTCTGGCGCATGTGTAGTGACCAAGTCATTAGGAGGTGTGTTCCCGATCATGAGTTTGAGTCTGTTTTGCATTTCTGTCATACACTTGCTTGTGGTGGACACTTTGGACCCCAACGGACAGCTAGGAAGGTTTTAGACTCAGGATTATATTGGCCTAGTTTATTCCATGATTCCCATGTATTTTGTAAGTCATGCTCTCGTTGCCAACACACTGGAAACATTTCAAGAAGACACGAGATGCCCCAACAACCCATTTTATTCTGTGAGATTTTTGACGTTTGGGGAATTGATTTTATGGGACCTTTTCCTAGTTCATTTGGTTTCTTGTATATCCTTGTTGCTGTCGATTATGTGAGTAAATGGGTGGAGGCCAAGGCCACCAGGACTGACGATTCTCATGTTGTTGTGGATTTTGTCAAAGCACAGATTTTTTGCAGGTTTGGAGTACCAAAGGCCATCATCAGTGACCAAGGAACACACTTTTGCAATAGGAATTTTGCTTCCCTCCTTCGGAAGTATGGGGTGACACACAAAACATCAACACCATACCACCCCCAAACAAATGGCCAGGCTGAGGTTTCAAATCGTGAGTTGAAACAAATCTTGGAGAAAACCGTGCAGCCAAATAGGAAGGATTGGAGCAAGCGCTTGGATGATGCATTGTGGGCTTATAGGACAGCATACAAGACCCCCATTGGTATGTCCCCATTTCGGATTGTTTTTGGGAAAGCGTGTCATCTCCCCGTGGAAGTCGAGCATCGGGCATATTGGGCTATAAAGAAATGTAACATGGATTTGGCCCAAGCTGGAATTCAAAGGAAGTTGCAAATTCAAGAGCTTGAGGAGATTCGCCTGTCATCATATGAGAACTCAAGGCTCTACAAGGAAAGATCAAAAGCAGCTCATGACAAAATGATCCAACAAAGGGAGTTTCATATTGGAGAGAAAGTCCTTCTCTATAGTTCACGACTGAAGTTGATGCCTGGTAAGTTGCGTTCCAGATGGTTAGGTCCTTATATTGTGTCTAATGTTTTTCCTTATGGTGCAGTGGAGATCACACAAGAGGACACCGGAAGGAGATTTACAGTCAATGGGCAACGTTTGAAGAGATACATTGAGGGACATCCTACTGATGCAGTGGATTTTATCACACTGCATGACCCCATCATCACTTGATCACATCAGGCTGTTCCTAACCCTTTCACTTTAATATTATTTGTCCTATTTAAAAATTCTGCATTTCATGTGCATATATCATCTCACGGGTTCACATTGAGGACAATGCAATATTTTAAGTGTGGGGGAGGGAACCTTTTAGTTTAGTAATTTCAATTGTTTTCCTGTTAAAAAAAAAACCAAAAAACAAAAAATGTGTGTTTTTCAAAATTTGTGTGTTTATTTTACAATTTTCTGTGTGTTTTTGAAACTTTTGAGCTGAAATGATTCTCATCACCATTTTTAAATCCATATCAATAAGTGAAACAATTTACCCCTTGAAACTAAGCTTAAATGAATGCTGAAATGACTTTGTTTCAAGTTCAAATATTTAGTAATTTCATGCAAAGTACGCTGAATTTTGAATCCCATGCCAATCTCACTGTCTTTATATTTGAAATCACTTTCCTGTGAGGCTTCTAAACCATTATTTTCATATTCTTTACATTCACCTCACTTCTTGAGAGAGCCAAACCATACTTGATTTAACCAGAATTTGATCTATTCCTGTCAAAACTTGAGGGTTTGAGGTACTTGTGTTTAAATGATTGAGGCATTTGTTTGGTATTAAAACCCCTATTTCAAATAATCCTTTTTTATAATGGCCTAACTTGAATATTTAATCCTTGTAGCCCTTAGAATCCATGCACAGCCTGTTAGGTTAAGCCACATTACAAGCCAATTTTCCCTATCCAACCAACTCTTGAAGTGAAATTGCATAATCTAGTTGAGCTTAAGTGTGGGGGAAGATGTCTTGTGTTGTGCCACCACATTATGTGATACTTTGGGTGGAAAATTAAATTCTGAAGAGATGTGTTTGCTGCTAAAGAAAGTCATTATATTGAAAGCTGTGCCTTTTCTGGAGCTTTCATGACAAGTGAAGCTGTGCCTTTTCTGGAGCTTCTAATTGAGGTGGAAAGCTGTGCCCATCTGGAGCTTTCAAGAAAATCATGTTTTAGAAGATTGACATTTTTTATGCTGAAATGATGAATGGTGTAAACCTTTCACGACTTTTCATTATGATGGAGCTGAATTGATACTATGGGGATTGAAGAGAAGACCATATTTAAGTGAAAATTAGATTAATGCAATTTTGCTTTAAAAGAGTCAAGCCCTCCTCATTCAGCCTCAGAGTTTTTCACATCTTAATCCTACCAACCGAAAGCCACAGAACAACCCTGAAAAGTCCTCATGATAAACATATGTCCTTGACTCACATCGGGTAGCGATGTAGGAATCTATCAAGCCTATGGTGACCCTTGTATGAGTTTGGATGAGAAAGACATTGCAAAAAAATTGATATTTGAGTGATGAGAGAAAATTCAAGCGAGGTAAGTGTTTTGTGCATGGGTGGATAAATGAAGTGGAAATATATTGAATGATATAAATGGAGAACCTGAAATAAGGTTTTTTATGAGGCATGATATCTTTTTTATTCTTGGTGTGAAATTGATTGATCTTAAAGATATGTGTTTAAAATTGGTTTTGATTTGATATTGATGTTTACTTGATATGAGGTTTTGCCCAGGTGTGCAAAAGGGTAAGTGTGGGGGAGTTGATAAAACACTATTTTATTGAATATTTTATTGATAATAAATGATATAATTTCCTCACATTGTGTTAAATATGTTTATTTATAAAATATTTGGGATTTGATCATTCATTTGAAAATTTGGTGAAAATTCCAGTTTTACCCTTAATAGTGCACTGTATTATTTCAAAGATAAATATTTTTATATTTATTATTTGAATTTGAAATTTTGTAACAGTGTTCCTAACTTAATTATATACAACTTTTATTCAGGACACTAAAGCTAAAGAGTTCATTTGGTTGTTGAAATTGGGCCATGAACTCAAAGTTGGGCTGGGCTCGCCAGAATGGAGAAGGTTCTGTATTTGGGCCATATCCTCTACATACAAGCTTGGATTGAGCCCAAATTTTGAGGAAAGCTCGGGGACATGATGTGGCACAAATCAGCCTTCTGGAAGGCCGGTCAATTCACGCGTTTTGGAGGTCAAATGTGCGGTGAAAGTTTCATTAAAATATTTGGCCGAGATTTTGCATTCACACTTGAAACCACTTTAAACCTAGCCTCCCCTCCACTCTATAAATTAGTGATTTTCTCATTTGGAGAGGCTGGTTAGTGCATTGGGAGATTGGAGGCAGAGGAGAATTGGTTTCAACCAAATTCTACAACCATTGTAAGAGAGGTAGCTCTTGAAGCAAGGATCCTCTCATCGAAGCCTCCTTCTCTCCTTCATGTTGTAATTGTTTTGTTTGTGTAATAAACTTCTTTGTTCTTCTTTTATTTCTTCTCTTTTCCTCTGTTTTATTTAAATTTATTCTTCTCTTAATCTTCCTCTTGGGGCTGGAATTCTTGAGTAGAAGCGATATTGGGTTATACCCATTATAAACCTTTGCACATGCAAAACGCTTCTACGATGATTACGCCACCCATGGAAGAGTAGTCTTTTAGTAATCGATCTATCTTCTACCCTCTTCATTTAATTATTTTGAATCAATGAGCTACTGTAATTCACTTAATATGATCCATGAATTGTGTTTTTAAATTGTAATAAACTAAGCAAGCAATTGAACAATTAACACAAAAACACGCGAGGTCGGGATTTTGTGTAAATTGTGAGAGCGCGATCTTAATCGGTAATACAAGACCACACGGGATAAATTTGTAGAGTTCAAATATAATCCCTAAACACAATTCATCCTCATTTCCAGAATGGATATGTGCCTTAATTTACCACTGATCATAAGCTAATCTTAGAACATCAATCAAAGCAGGGTGCTGCGATTGCACGTTCCAAAGTTAGCCTAGGTTTAAATTCACATCATCTTTGTGGTAAAGTTAATTCTCGTAGGGTTCGGGATTTAACAAATTAAGGGATCATAATTAAGTGAATGTTAATTTGAATGATAATGATTAATAATAAAGTGAAGAGGTAGAGTTAGATCGATTACGCTTTTTAAATAGATTTCTAAAAAAAACATCTTCTTGTTGTGTCATTTAAATTGAAATTCATTTCAAAACTAAAAACAAAAAAAATTATACAATCTTCTTCCAGCAAACTTCTTCTAGATTCATAAACTACAACAAACCCCAATCCTTTAAAGTAGTGTTTTTATTCCCTTTTATTTTATTTTTAGAATACCTCTAATAAGATGTTTTAATTCACTTCCTCCTTTGAGAGACGACCTTGGTTAGCCCCCTATGCTACACCAAGTAAACTAAACATTAGCTTCAAATGGGCGGTGCAAGTTTCATTAAAATATTTGGCCGAGATTTTGCATTCACACTTGAAACCACTTTAAACCTAGCCTCCCCTCCACTCTATAAATTAGTGATTTTCTCATTTGGAGAGGCTGGTTCGTGCATTGGGAGATTGGAGGCAGAGGAGAATTGGTTTCAACCAAATTCTACAACCATTGTAAGAGAGGTAGCTCTTGAAGCAAGGATCCTCTCATCGAAGCCTCCTTCTCTCCTTCATGTTGTAATTGTTTTGTTTGTGTAATAAACTTCTTTGTTCTTCTTTTATTTCTTCTCTTTTCCTCTGTTTTATTTAAATTTATTCTTCTCTTAATCTTCCTCTTGGGGCTGGAATTCTTGAGTAGAAGCGATATTGGGTTATACCCATTATAAACCTTTGCACATGCAAAACGCTTCTACGATGATTACGCCACCCATGGAAGAGTAGTCTTTTAGTAATCGATCTATCTTCTACCCTCTTCATTTAATTATTTTGAATCAATGAGCTACTGTAATTCACTTAATATGATCCATGAATTGTGTTTTTAAATTGTAATAAACTAAGCAAGCAATTGAACAATTAACACAAAAACACGCGAGGTCGGGATTTTGTGTAAATTGTGAGAGCGCGATCTTAATCGGTAATACAAGACCACACGGGATAAATTTGTAGAGTTCAAATATAATCCCTAAACACAATTCATCCTCATTTCCAGAATGGATATGTGCCTTAATTTACCACTGATCATAAGCTAATCTTAGAACATCAATCAAAGCAGGGTGCTGCGATTGCACGTTCCAAAGTTAGCCTAGGTTTAAATTCACATCATCTTTGTGGTAAAGTTAATTCTCGTAGGGTTCGGGATTTAACAAATTAAGGGATCATAATTAAGTGAATGTTAATTTGAATGATAATGATTAATAATAAAGTGAAGAGGTAGAGTTAGATCGATTACGCTTTTTAAATAGATTTCTAAAAAAACATCTTCTTGTTGTGTCATTTAAATTGAAATTCATTTCAAAACTAAAAACAAAAAAAATTATACAATCTTCTTCCAGCAAACTTCTTCTAGATTCATAAACTACAACAAACCCCAATCCTTTAAAGTAGTGTTTTTATTCCCTTTTATTTTATTTTTAGAATACCTCTAATAAGATGTTTTAATTCACTTCCTCCTTTGAGAGACGACCTTGGTTAGCCCCCTATGCTACACCAAGTAAACTAAACATTAGCTTCATGGAGTGTTGTGCTTGGAGTTTTATCCAACGTAACTCACTTTTGAAGTTCTTTTGAGAGCGCGTGCGACAACGCTCTTTCAAATTGGCGCCGTTGCCGGGGAGGCAAGTAATTATTTCAACCAACTAGAGGTATTTATTTTATTTTACATTTTATTATTTTCCTCTCTTCTTTCTTCCTTCTTTACCCAATCTGATTTTTCATCCTCTTCTTTTATTTTCTCCTACTTCTTTGTGGACCATCAACTCAAACTTCTCATTTTTATTTTACTATGGTCCACCTTCTTTCTTTTCATTTTTATTTGATCTATGACACGAACTAATCCCGAAGATCTCTTAGATCTTGACCCTGAGATTGAACGTAGCCTTAGGGCACGAATCAGACATTCTCAGTCTACGGGAAGTTTCAACATTCAACCAGTTGGAGAATTACTCCAATATCAGAACATTGAAATTGGAAGCAATTCAAATTCAAACATAAAAGAGGAACCAATGGCTGATAATAATGGAAATGAACTTAATAGAACCATTCGAGAATTGGCTGCACCTGATATTAACTATCAACCAAATTGTATTGCATACCCAAATCTCGAATCGGACTTTGAACTAAAATCAGGGTTAATTCACTTACTTCCAAAGTTTCATGGCCTCTCTGGTGAGGATCCGAATAAACATTTGAAAGAATTTAATGTGGTTTGCTCAACCCTAAAACCTAAAAATGTCTCTGAAGATCAAATCAAACTAAGAGCATTCCCATTCTCACTTGATGGAGCTGCAAAAGATTGGATGTATTATTTACAACCTGAAGATGTAACTTGTTGGAACGATTTGAAACGACTTTTCTTGCAGAGATTTTTTCCAGCATCGAGGACCACTTCCATTCGTAAGGAGATCTCAGGGATCAATCAAGCACAAGGCGAGTCCATGTATGAGTATTGGGAGCGATTCAAGAAGTTGTGTGCAAGCTGTCCACATCACCAAATCAGTGAGCAACTCCTCATTCAGTACTTCTATGAAGGACTCACAGCTATGGAGAGAAGCATGGTGGATGCCGCAGCTGGAGGGTCATTGGTGGACAAGACACCAATAGCCGCACGTGCATTGATTGACAAGATGGCCCAAAACTCCCAACAATTTGGCGATAGAGGTACACTACATGTCAGGGGAGTACATCAGGTAAGTCCTTCTTCTCTTGAGAGTCATTTGATTGATACCAAGTTAGAAGAATTGACAACTATGGTAAGGCAGATTGCTTTGGCACAAAATACATCTTTACCTCCTCCTTCAAGGCCTTGTGGAATTTGCACTGAGACAAGTCACCCAACTGACTGTTGCCCACAACTCCAAGAAACAGAAGATTGTGCAGCAGTGTTCCCTGGGAGACCATATCAGCAGCAGCAGCAACAACCATATCCCCAGAAGAAGTTCGATCCAACATTCAACCAAGGGTGGAAAGATCATCTGGACATGAGGTATGGCTCTGGACAACAACAAAGGCCCCCCTTTCAACAAAACTTCCAGCAGCCTCCACCTTACCAACAGGGTTTCCAACAACCCCAAAGGAGATTTGAAGCTCAAACATCAACAAGTCAGCAACAAGGGAATCTCCAACCCAAGGTAGACTCTAACACTGATGATCTTTTGAAACAAATTGTTCTTAATCAACAGAATGAGCTGAAAAGTCAAGGTTCGGAGCTGAGGGAGTTGAAGACTCAAATGAGCCAGATTGCCACCGCCCTCCATGAACTTGTAAGTAAGAATTCTGGAAATCTACCTTCCCAACCCACTCCAAATCCAAAGGGGAATGTTAGTGCCATAACATTGAGAAGTGGGAAGCAAATGAACGATACAGCTGTACCTACCATTCCACCGGGATTCACCTCAACTTCAGAGAAGCCACATTCCATACCAACTGATGAACAATCCAAGGAGAAAGATAAAGGTAAGGAAAAGATTGATGATGTTCCTCCTAAACCACTTCCTTTTCCAAACAGGGTTGTTCAAACCAAGAAGATGGCTGAAGAAGCAATGCAAAAGGAGGTTTTGGACACATTCAAGCGTGTGGAGATCAACATTCCTCTACTCGAAGCCATTAAGCAAATCCCAAGGTATGCCAAATTCTTAAAAGAACTTTGTACCAATCGAAGAGGGCTCAAGGGAAATGAGAGGATCAACCTTGGAAGGAATGTCTCAGCACTCATTACACCAACTCTAGCAATGCCAACAAAGTGCAAGGATCCCGGGACATTCACCATCCCATGCACCATAGGGGAGTTTCACTTCTCTGATGCTCTTTGTGATTTAGGAGCTTCAATAAATGTGATGCCTCACTCTGTTTTCTCTTCATTGCAGATTGGTGAGATCAAGCCTACAAGGGTAGTGGTGCAGCTAGCGAATAGATCTACAGCATATCCGGCTGGTGTCCTTGAAGATGTGTTGGTAAAGGTAAAGGACATGATCTTCCCTGCTGATTTCTATGTACTAAACATGGAAGATGACCAGGTAAGTTCTCATGCCCCTATCATTCTTGGTAGACCCTTCCTCAAAACTGCTAAGACCATTATCAATGTTCATGAGGGTACTCTTTCCATGGAATTCGGGGATGAAATCGTGAGGTTTAAAATCCTGGATTCTATGAAGTACCCACCAGAGGAACACTCAGCATTCTTTCTCTCTCATTCTGAGTCTCCATGTGATAGTCCCTCTATTTTTGATTCCCAATCTCTTGGGGACTATTCACTTCTTAATGAAATAATGAGTATTGGGTCCAACTTGATGTCTCATTCTACTTCATCCCCTTTAATTCATGATCTTTATGATCTTGGGATTGGTTCATTTGTCCAATCATATTCGAATTCTGAGCATGTATACTCTGATTATGATATGGCTGCTAATTTTTCTGATGGATTTGATGCATTGTTCTCTCATTCAGATGATATGTATGATTGTGCATAGATGTCTACGCCACTCATGCTTCCATCCATTCAGCAGCCACCATCACTGGAACTAAAGCCATTGCCACCAAATCTCAAATACTCATACTTGTTAAGTGGTGAAAAATTACCTGTTATCATTGCTAACAATCTCTCTTTTGAACATGAAGAAAAACTTTTGAATCTTTTGAGGGAGAACATCAGGGCAATCGGGTGGACCTTGGCTGACATATCAGGTATTAGCCCCTCCATTTGCATGCATAGGATTCTTTTGGAAGATGGAGCTAAACCGGTGAGGCAACCACAAAGGAGACTCAATCCAACCCTTCTGGAGGTTGTTAAAAAAGAGGTTGAAAAATTGCTCGAGGCAGGTATAATCTATCCCATTTCAGATTCTCAGTGGGTAAGTCCTATTCAGGTTGTGCCTAAGAAAAGTGGTGTTACTGTTGTTAAAAATGAGAAAGATGAGTTAGTTCCAATGAGGGTACAAAACAGTTGGCGCGTGTGTATTGATTATAGGAAACTAAATCATTCCACTCGCAAAGATCATTTCCCCCTCCCATTTATTGATCAGATGCTTGAGAGACTAGCTGGGAAGACACACTATTGTTTCTTGGATGGATTTTCTGGATATTTTCAGGTTCCTATAGCTCCGGAGGATCAGGAGAAGACTACATTCACCTGTCCCTTTGGGACATTTGCCTATCGGAGGATGCCATTTGGACTTTGCAATGCCCCAGGTACCTTCCAGAGATGCATGGTGAGTATTTTTTCTGATTTTATTGAGACCTGCATGGAGGTATTTATGGATGATTTTACAGTGTATGGATCTTCATTTGATGAATGTCTAAGTAGTTTGGAAAATGTGTTGAATCGTTGTATTGAGAAGAATCTAGTCCTGAACTTTGAAAAGTGTCATTTCATGGTAGAGCATGGCATTGTCTTAGGGCATGTAGTGTCAAAACATGGGATAGAGGTTGATAGATCTAAGGTAGACATCATTTCATCCTTACCCTACCCTTCATGTGTGCGTGATGTTCGATCATTCCTTGGACATGCTGGATTTTATCGACGCTTCATCAGAGATTTTAGTAAGATCGCTCTACCCTTATCTCGATTGCTTCAAAAAGATATTGACTTCAATTTTGATGATTCATGCAGGGTATCATTTGATGAGCTAAAGAAGTGTCTGACCACTCCACCGATCATACAGCCCCCACGGTGGGAGATTCCTTTTGAGCTTATGTGTGACGCCTCCAACTTCGCGGTTGGAGCTGTCTTATCTCAGAGGGTGGAGGGACGTTCACATGTGATCGCCTATGCATCGAGGACACTAGATTCAGCCCAATCAAACTACACCACAACAGAAAAGGAGTTTCTTGCTGTTATATTTGCTTTAGATAAATTTCGTTCATATTTATTGGGCTCTAAAGTAGTTGTTTTTTCTGACCATGCAGCTTTGAGGTACCTCCTAAAGAAGCCAGATGCAAAGCCACGACTTATCCGTTGGATGCTACTTCTTCAAGAGTTTGACCTTGAGATAAAGGACAAGAAGGGGTCAGAGAATTTGGTGGCAGACCACATGAGTAGGCTTACTCACACACTAGAGGGTGACACCTTGGACCAGGTACCACTTCGGGACACTTTCCCCGATGAGCATCTCTATACCATCTCAGGTAAGCATCCTTGGTATGCTGATTTAGTTAATTACATTGTTGGCTCTGAAATCCCAGTAAATTTGAAGAAGCATCAAGTCCAAAAATTAAAAAGTGAGTCTAGGTATTATGTGTGGGATGATCCATACCTCTGGCGCATGTGTAGTGACCAAGTCATTAGGAGGTGTGTTCCCGATCATGAGTTTGAGTCTGTTTTGCATTTCTGTCATACACTTGCTTGTGGTGGACACTTTGGACCCCAACGGACAGCTAGGAAGGTTTTAGACTCAGGATTATATTGGCCTAGTTTATTCCATGATTCCCATGTATTTTGTAAGTCATGCTCTCGTTGCCAACACACTGGAAACATTTCAAGAAGACACGAGATGCCCCAACAACCCATTTTATTCTGTGAGATTTTTGACGTTTGGGGAATTGATTTTATGGGACCTTTTCCTAGTTCATTTGGTTTCTTGTATATCCTTGTTGCTGTCGATTATGTGAGTAAATGGGTGGAGGCCAAGGCCACCAGGACTGACGATTCTCATGTTGTTGTGGATTTTGTCAAAGCACAGATTTTTTGCAGGTTTGGAGTACCAAAGGCCATCATCAGTGACCAAGGAACACACTTTTGCAATAGGAATTTTGCTTCCCTCCTTCGGAAGTATGGGGTGACACACAAAACATCAACACCATACCACCCCCAAACAAATGGCCAGGCTGAGGTTTCAAATCGTGAGTTGAAACAAATCTTGGAGAAAACCGTGCAGCCAAATAGGAAGGATTGGAGCAAGCGCTTGGATGATGCATTGTGGGCTTATAGGACAGCATACAAGACCCCCATTGGTATGTCCCCATTTCGGATTGTTTTTGGGAAAGCGTGTCATCTCCCCGTGGAAGTCGAGCATCGGGCATATTGGGCTATAAAGAAATGTAACATGGATTTGGCCCAAGCTGGAATTCAAAGGAAGTTGCAAATTCAAGAGCTTGAGGAGATTCGCCTGTCATCATATGAGAACTCAAGGCTCTACAAGGAAAGATCAAAAGCAGCTCATGACAAAATGATCCAACAAAGGGAGTTTCATATTGGAGAGAAAGTCCTTCTCTATAGTTCACGACTGAAGTTGATGCCTGGTAAGTTGCGTTCCAGATGGTTAGGTCCTTATATTGTGTCTAATGTTCTTCCTTATGGTGCAGTGGAGATCACACAAGAGGACACCGGAAGGAGCTTTACAGTCAATGGGCAACGTTTGAAGAGATACATTGAGGGACATCCTACTGATGCAGTGGATTTTATCACACTGCATGACCCCATCATCACTTGATCACATCAGGCTGTTCCTAACCCTTTCACTTTAATATTATTTGTCCTATTTAAAAATTCTGCATTTCATGTGCATATATCATCTCACGGGTTCACATTGAGGACAATGCAATATTTTAAGTGTGGGGGAGGGAACCTTTTAGTTTAGTAATTTCAATTGTTTTCCTGTTAAAAAAAAAACCAAAAAACAAAAAATGTGTGTTTTTCAAAATTTGTGTGTTTATTTTACAATTTTCTGTGTGTTTTTGAAACTATTGAGCTGAAATGATTCTCATCACCATTTTTAAATCCATATCAATAAGTGAAACAATTTACCCCTTGAAACTAAGCTTAAATGAATGCTGAAATGACTTTGTTTCAAGTTCAAATATTTAGTAATTTCATGCAAAGTACGCTGAATTTTGAATCCCATGCCAATCTCACTGTCTTTATATTTGAAATCACTTTCCTATGAGGCTTCTAAACCATTATTTTCATATTCTTTACATTCACCTCACTTCTTGAGAGAGCCAAACCATACTTGATTTAACCAGAATTTGATCTATTCCTGTCAAAACTTGAGGGTTTGAGGTACTTGTGTTTAAATGATTGAGGCATTTGTTTGGTATTAAAACCCCTATTTCAAATAATCCTTTTTTATAATGGCCTACCTTGAATATTTAATCCTTGTAGCCCTTAGAATCCATGCACATCCTGTTAGGTTAAGCCACATTACAAGCCAATTTTCCCTATCCAACCAACTCTTGAAGTGAAATTGCATAATCTAGTTGAGCTTAAGTGTGGGGGAAGCTGTCTTGTGTTGTGCCACCACATTATGTGATACTTTGGGTGGAAAATTAAATTCTGAAGAGATGTGTTTGCTGCTAAAGAAAGTCATTATATTGAAAGCTGTGCCTTTTCTGGAGCTTTCATGACAAGTGAAGCTGTGCCTTTTCTGGAGCTTCTAATTGAGGTGGAAAGCTGTGCCCATCTGGAGCTTTCAAGAAAATCATGTTTTAGAAGATTGACATTTTTTATGCTGAAATGATGAATGGTGTAAACCTTTCATGACTTTTCATGATGATGGAGCTGAATTGATACTATGGGGATTGAAGAGAAGACCATATTTAAGTGAAAATTAGATTAATGCAATTTTGCTTTAAAGGAGTCAAGCCCTCCTCATTCAGCCTCAGAGTTTTTCACATCTTAATCCTACCAACCGAAAGCCACAGAACAACCCTGAAAAGTCCTCATGATAAACATATGTCCTTGACTCACATCGGGTAGCGATGTAGGAATCTATCAAGCCTATGGTGACCCTTGTATGAGTTTGGATGAGAAAGACATTGCAAAAAAATTGATATTTGAGTGATGAGAGAAAATTCAAGCGAGGTAAGTGTTTTGTGCATGGGTGGATAAATGAAGTGGAAATATATTGAATGATATAAATGGAGAACCTGAAATAAGGTTTTTTATGAGGCATGATATCTTTTTTATTCTTGGTGTGAAATTGATTGATCTTAAAGATATGTGTTTAAAATTGGTTTTGATTTGATATTGATGTTTACTTGATATGAGGTTTTGCCCAGGTGTGCAAAAGGGTAAGTGTGGGGGAGTTGATAAAACACTATTTTATTGAATATTTTATTGATAATAAATGATATAATTTCCTCACATTGTGTTAAATATGTTTATTTATAAAATATTTGGGATTTGATCATTCATTTGAAAATTTGGTGAAAATTCCAGTTTTACCCTTAATAGTGCACTGTATTATTTCAAAGATATATATTTTTATATTTATTATTTGAATTTGAAATTTTGTAACAGTGTTCCTAACTTAATTATCTACAACTTTTATTCAGGACACTAAAGCTAAAGAGTTAATGTGGTTGTTGAAATTGGGCCATGAAGTCAAAGTTGGGCTGGGCTCGCCAGAATAGAGAAGGTTCTGTATTTGGGCCATATCCTCTACATACAAGCTTGGATTGAGCCCAAATTTTGAGGAAAGCTCGGGGACATGATGTGGCACAAATCATCCTTCTGGAAGGCCGGTCAATTCACGCGTTTTGGAGGTCAAATGGGCGGTCCAAGTTTCATTAAAATATTTGGCCGAGATTTTGCATTCACACTTGAAACCACTTTAAACCTAGCCTCCCCTCCACTCTATAAATTAGTGATTTTCTCATTTGGAGAGGCTGGTTCGTGCATTGGGAGATTGGAGGCAGAGGAGAATTGGTTTCAACCAAATTCTACAACCATTGTAAGAGAGGTAGCTCTTGAAGCAAGGATCCTCTCATCGAAGCCTCCTTCTCTCCTTCATGTTGTAATTGTTTTGTTTGTGTAATAAACTTCTTTGTTCTTCTTTTATTTCTTCTCTTTTCCTCTGTTTTATTTAAATTTATTCTTCTCTTAATCTTCCTCTTGGGTCTGGAATTCTTGAGTAGAAGCGATATTGGGTTATACCCATTATAAACCTTTGCACATGCAAAACGCTTCTACGATGATTACGCCACCCATGGAAGAGTAGTATTTTAGTAATCGATCTATCTTCTACCCTCTTCATTTAATTATTTTGAATCAATGAGCTACTGTAATTCACTTAATATGATCCATGAATTGTGTTTTTAAATTGTAATAAACTAAGCAAGCAATTGAACAATTAACACAAAAACACGCGAGGTCGGGATTTTGTGTAAATTGTGAGAGCGCGATCTTAATCGGTAATACAAGACCACACGGGATAAATTTGTGGAGTTCAAATATAATCCCTAAACACAATTCATCCTCATTTCCAGAATGGATATGTGCCTTAATTTACCACTGATCATAAGCTAATCTTAGAACATCAATCAAAGCAGGGTGCTGCGATTGCACGTTCCAAAGTTAGCCTAGGTTTAAATTCACATCATCTTTGTGGTAAAGTTAATTCTCGTAGGGTTCGGGATTTAACAAATTAAGGGATCATAATTAAGTGAATGTTAATTTGAATGATAATGATTAATAATAAAGTGAAGAGGTAGAGTTAGATCGATTACGCTTTTTAAATAGATTTCTAAAAAAAACATCTTCTTGTTGTGTCATTTAAATTGAAATTCATTTCAAAACTAAAAACAAAAAAAATTATACAATCTTCTTCCAGCAAACTTCTTCTAGATTCATAAACTACAACAAACCCCAATCCTTTAAAGTAGTGTTTTTATTCCCTTTTATTTTATTTTTAGAATACCTCTAATAAGATGTTTTAATTCACTTCCTCCTTTGAGAGACGACCTTGGTTAGCCCCCTATGCTACACCAAGTAAACTAAACATTAGCTTCATGGAGTGTTGTGCTTGGAGTTTTATCCAACGTAACTCACTTTTGAACATGAAGAAAAACTTTTGAATCTTTTGAGGGAGAACATCAGGGCAATCGGGTGGACCTTGGCTGACATATCAGGTATTAGCCCCTCCATTTGCATGCATAGGATTCTTTTGGAAGATGGAGCTAAACCGGTGAGGCAACCACAAAGGAGACTCAATCCAACCCTTCTGGAGGTTGTTAAAAAAGAGGTTGAAAAATTGCTCGAGGCAGGTATAATCTATCCCATTTCAGATTCTCAGTGGGTAAGTCCTATTCAGGTTGTGCCTAAGAAAAGTGGTGTTACTGTTGTTAAAAATGAGAAAGATGAGTTAGTTCCAATGAGGGTACAAAACAGTTGGCGCGTGTGTATTGATTATAGGAAACTAAATCATTCCACTCGCAAAGATCATTTCCCCCTCCCATTTATTGATCAGATGCTTGAGAGACTAGCTGGGAAGACACACTATTGTTTCTTGGATGGATTTTCTGGATATTTTCAGGTTCCTATAGCTCCGGAGGATCAGGAGAAGACTACATTCACCTGTCCCTTTGGGACATTTGCCTATCGGAGGATGCCATTTGGACTTTGCAATGCCCCAGGTACCTTCCAGAGATGCATGGTGAGTATTTTTTCTGATTTTATTGAGACCTGCATGGAGGTATTTATGGATGATTTTACAGTGTATGGATCTTCATTTGATGAATGTCTAAGTAGTTTGGAAAATGTGTTGAATCGTTGTATTGAGAAGAATCTAGTCCTGAACTTTGAAAAGTGTCATTTCATGGTAGAGCATGGCATTGTCTTAGGGCATGTAGTGTCAAAACATGGGATAGAGGTTGATAGATCTAAGGTAGACATCATTTCATCCTTACCCTACCCTTCATGTGTGCGTGATGTTCGATCATTCCTTGGACATGCTGGATTTTATCGACGCTTCATCAGAGATTTTAGTAAGATCGCTCTACCCTTATCTCGATTGCTTCAAAAAGATATTGACTTCAATTTTGATGATTCATGCAGGGTATCATTTGATGAGCTAAAGAAGTGTCTGACCACTCCACCGATCATACAGCCCCCACGGTGGGAGATTCCTTTTGAGCTTATGTGTGACGCCTCCAACTTCGCGGTTGGAGCTGTCTTATCTCAGAGGGTGGAGGGACGTTCACATGTGATCGCCTATGCATCGAGGACACTAGATTCAGCCCAATCAAACTACACCACAACAGAAAAGGATTTTCTTGCTGTTATATTTGCTTTAGATAAATTTCGTTCATATTTATTGGGCTCTAAAGTAGTTGTTTTTTCTGACCATGCAGCTTTGAGGTACCTCCTAAAGAAGCCAGATGCAAAGCCACGACTTATCCGTTGGATGCTACTTCTTCATGAGTTTGACCTTGAGATAAAGGACAAGAAGGGGTCAGAGAATTTGGTGGCAGACCACATGAGTAGGCTTACTCACACACTAGAGGGTGACACCTTGGACCAGGTACCACTTCGGGACACTTTCCCCGATGAGCATCTCTATACCATCTCAGGTAAGCATCCTTGGTATGCTGATTTAGTTAATTACATTGTTGGCTCTGAAATCCCAGTAAATTTGAAGAAGCATCAAGTCCAAAAATTAAAAATTGAGTCTAGGTATTATGTGTGGGATGATCCATACCTCTGGCGCATGTGTAGTGACCAAGTCATTAGGAGGTGTGTTCCCGATCATGAGTTTGAGTCTGTTTTGCATTTCTGTCATACACTTGCTTGTGGTGGACACTTTGGACCCCAACGGACAGCTAGGAAGGTTTTAGACTCAGGATTATATTGGCCTAGTTTATTCCATGATTCCCATGTATTTTGTAAGTCATGCTCTCGTTGCCAACACAACGGAAACATTTCAAGAAGACACGAGATGCCCCAACAACCCATTTTATTCTGTGAGATTTTTGACGTTTGGGGAATTGATTTTATGGGACCTTTTCCTAGTTCATTTGGTTTCTTGTATATCCTTGTTGCTGTCGATTATGTGAGTAAATGGGTGGAGGCCAAGGCCACCAGGACTGACGATTCTCATGTTGTTGTGGATTTTGTCAAAGCACAGATTTTTTGCAGGTTTGGAGTACCAAAGGCCATCATCAGTGACCAAGGAACACACTTTTGCAATAGGAATTTTGCTTCCCTCCTTCGGAAGTATGGGGTGACACACAAAACATCAACACCATACCACCCCCAAACAAATGGCCAGGCTGAGGTTTCAAATCGTGAGTTGAAACAAATCTTGGAGAAAACCGTGCAGCCAAATAGGAAGGATTGGAGCAAGCGCTTGGATGATGCATTGTGGGCTTATAGGACAGCATACAAGACCCCCATTGGTATGTCCCCATTTCGGATTGTTTTTGGGAAAGCGTGTCATCTCCCCGTGGAAGTCGAGCATCGGGCATATTGGGCTATAAATAAATGTAACATGGATTTGGCCCAAGCTGGAATTCAAAGGAAGTTGCAAATTCAAGAGCTTGAGGAGATTCGCCTGTCATCATATGAGAACTCAAGGCTCTACAAGGAAAGATCAAAAGCAGCTCATGACAAAATGATCCAACAAAGGGAGTTTCATATTGGAGAGAAAGTCCTTCTCTATAGTTCACGACTGAAGTTGATGCCTGGTAAGTTGCGTTCCAGATGGTTAGGTCCTTATATTGTGTCTAATGTTTTTCCTTATGGTGCAGTGGAGATCACACAAGAGGACACCGGAAGGAGCTTTACCGTCAATGGGCAACGTTTGAAGAGATACATTGAGGGACATCCTACTGATGCAGTGGATTTTATCACACTGCATGACCCCATCATCACTTGATCACATCAGGCTGTTCCTAACCCTTTCACTTTAATATTATTTGTCCTATTTAAAAATTCTGCATTTCATGTGCATATATCATCTCACGGGTTCACATTGAGGACAATGCAATATTTTAAGTGTGGGGGAGGGAACCTTTTAGTTTAGTAATTTCAATTGTTTTCCTGTTAAAAAAAAACCAAAAAACAAAAAATGTGTGTTTTTCAAAATTTGTGTGTTTATTTTACAATTTTCTGTGTGTTTTTGAAACTTTTGAGCTGAAATGATTCTCATCACCATTTTTAAATCCATATCAATAAGTGAAACAATTTACCCCTTGAAACTAAGCTTAAATGAATGCTGAAATGACTTTGTTTCAAGTTCAAATATTTAGTAATTTCATGCAAAGTACGCTGAATTTTGAATCCCATGCCAATCTCACTGTCTTTATATTTGAAATCACTTTCCTGTGAGGCTTCTAAACCATTATTTTCATATTCTTTACATTCACCTCACTTCTTGAGAGAGCCAAACCATACTTGATTTAACCAGAATTTGATCTATTCCTGTCAAAACTTGAGGGTTTGAGGTACTTGTGTTTAAATGATTGAGGCATTTGTTTGGTATTAAAACCCCTATTTCAAATAATCCTTTTTTATAATGGCCTACCTTGAATATTTAATCCTTGTAGCCCTTAGAATCCATGCACAGCCTGTTAGGTTAAGCCACATTACAAGCCAATTTTCCCTATCCAACCAACTCTTGAAGTGAAATTGCATAATCTAGTTGAGCTTAAGTGTGGGGGAAGCTGTCTTGTGTTGTGCCACCACATTATGTGATACTTTGGGTGGAAAATTAAATTCTGAAGAGATGTGTTTGCTGCTAAAGAAAGTCATTATATTGAAAGCTGTGCCTTTTCTGGAGCTTTCATGACAAGTGAAGCTGTGCCTTTTCTGGAGCTTCTAATTGAGGTGGAAAGCTGTGCCCATCTGGAGCTTTCAAGAAAATCATGTTTTAGAAGATTGACATTTTTTATGCTGAAATGATGAATGGTGTAAACCTTTCATGACTTTTCATGATGATGGAGCTGAATTGATACTATGGGGATTGAAGAGAAGACCATATTTAAGTGAAAATTAGATTAATGCAATTTTGCTTTAAAAGAGTCAAGCCCTCCTCATTCAGCCTCAGAGTTTTTCACATCTTAATCCTACCAACCGAAAGCCACAGAACAACCCTGAAAAGTCCTCATGATAAACATATGTCCTTGACTCACATCGGGTAGCGATGTAGGAATCTATCAAGCCTATGGTGACCCTTGTATGAGTTTGGATGAGAAAGACATTGCAAAAAAATTGATATTTGAGTGATGAGAGAAAATTCAAGCGAGGTAAGTGTTTTGTGCATGGGTGGATAAATGAAGTGGAAATATATTGAATGATATAAATGGAGAACCTGAAATAAGGTTTTTTATGAGGCATGATATCTTTTTTATTCTTGGTGTGAAATTGATTGATCTTAAAGATATGTGTTTAAAATTGGTTTTGATTTGATATTGATGTTTACTTGATATGAGGTTTTGCCCAGGTGTGCAAAAGGGTAAGTGTGGGGGAGTTGATAAAACACTATTTTATTGAATATTTTATTGATAATAAATGATATAATTTCCTCACATTGTGTTAAATATGTTTATTTATAAAATATTTGGGATTTGATCATTCATTTGAAAATTTGGTGAAAATTCCAGTTTTACCCTTAATAGTGCACTGTATTATTTCAAAGATAAATATTTTTATATTTATTATTTGAATTTGAAATTTTGTAACAGTGTTCCTAACTTAATTATCTACAACTTTTATTCAGGACACTAAAGCTAAAGAGTTAATTTGGTTGTTGAAATTGGGCCATGAAGTCAAAGTTGGGCTGGGCTCGCCAGAATGGAGAAGGTTCTGTATTTGGGCCATATCCTCTACATACAAGCTTGGATTGAGCCCAAATTTTGAGGAAAGCTCGGGGACATGATGTTGCACAAATCATCCTTCTGGAAGGCCGGTCAATTCACGCGTTTTGGAGGTCAAATGGGCGGTGCAAGTTTCATTAAAATATTTGGCCGAGATTTTGCATTCACACTTGAAACCACTTTAAACCTAGCCTCCCCTCCACTCTATAAATTAGTGATTTTCTCATTTGGAGAGGCTGGTTCGTGCATTGGGAGATTGGAGGCAGAGGAGAATTTGTTTCAACCAAATTCTACAACCATTGTAATAGAGGTAGCTCTTGAAGCAAGGATCCTCTCATCGAAGCCTCCTTCTCTCCTTCATGTTGTAATTGTTTTGTTTGTGTAATAAACTTCTTTGTTCTTCTTTTATTTCTTCTCTTTTCCTCTGTTTTATTTAAATTTATTCTTCTCTTAATCTTCCTCTTCGGGCTGGAATTCTTGAGTAGAAGCGATATTGGGTTATACCCATTATAAACCTTTGCACATGCAAAACGCTTCTACGATGATTACGCCACCCATGGAAGAGTAGTCTTTTAGTAATCGATCTATCTTCTACCCTCTTCATTTAATTATTTTGAATCAATGAGCTACTGTAATTCACTTAATATGATCCATGAATTGTGTTTTTAAATTGTAATAAACTAAGCAAGCAATTGAACAATTAACACAAAAACACGCGAGGTCGGGATTTTGTGTAAATTGTGAGAGCGCGATCTTAATCGGTAATACAAGACCACACGGGATAAATTTGTAGAGTTCAAATATAATCCCTAAACACAATTCATCCTCATTTCCAGAATGGATATGTGCCTTAATTTACCACTGATCATAAGCTAATCTTAGAACATCAATCAAAGCAGGGTGCTGCGATTGCACGTTCCAAAGTTAGCCTAGGTTTAAATTCACATCATCTTTGTGGTAAAGTTAATTCTCGTAGGGTTCGGGATTTAACAAATTAAGGGATCATAATTAAGTGAATGTTAATTTGAATGATAATGATTAATAATAAAGTGAAGAGGTAGAGTTAGATCGATTACGCTTTTTAAATAGATTTCTAAAAAAAACATCTTCTTGTTGTGTCATTTAAATTGAAATTCATTTCAAAACTAAAAACAAAAAAAATTATACAATCTTCTTCCAGCAAACTTCTTCTAGATTCATAAACTACAACAAACCCCAATCCTTTAAAGTAGTGTTTTTATTCCCTTTTATTTTATTTTTAGAATACCTCTAATAAGATGTTTTAATTCACTTCCTCCTTTGAGAGACGACCTTGGTTAGCCCCCTATGCTACACCAAGTAAACTAAACATTAGCTTCATGGAGTGTTGTGCTTGGAGTTTTATCCAACGTAACTCACTTTTGAAGTTCTTTTGAGAGCGCGTGCGACAACGCTCTTTCAATATGGAAATTAAAATAACTGAAACACATTCAATTTAATCAATGAACTGAGAATGAAATGGATCCATAGGTATATGGATGAAAAATCTCATTGATAAATAATAAGTGAATCAAAATGATGGAATTGATTAAATTTTGGTTGTCTTGTATGAGGCACATGAAATCCTATACTATCAAAACCATTCACAAGATGGATTAAAATTAGGGGTATAAACCTGTTTAATTTGAGTGACTAATTTTTCTCATGAGAACATTTTGATGCATCGAGGGGATATATAATATCCAGGCCTAACCCATCACTTCTTGTCAAAATAATTCCTTATTTCAAGCAATCGATTTAATAAATTATCAATATTTTTATAAAGAATATGAAATTACCCATATTTCCTCGGTGTAGGATAACTAAAAACAAGGATTTTTGATGATTGTGAATGGAGATACAATTTAGGGATCATTAAAAAACTCTTAATGAAAATAATATTTAAACATTACAAAGTGTCTCATACCAATTTGAAACATTTCAATCAAAATTTCACCTGAATTAAATGACACATAGAATATCATGAGAATAAGAAGATTCATGGTATAACATGTGAATGTATTTAATGTATGTAAATATGATATATGATTTAGGAAATAAACATATCCATGATAAATGATATGAATAATTAGGGGAAATTAAACATCAAATGATCATAGAAAATTGAATGTTTCATATGGGGCTGAAAAATAATATAGGAAGTTAATTTCAATAATATCCTTGAAATAATCAATCATAATCCATCCATTAGTATAATAAGGATGGTATAAATAAAAATTATTCCATGTGGAGTAAAATAAGGTGTTGTTTTCTTTGATGAACAGAAATACTATAAAATGATCTTTAAAAATTTATTGAGGAAAATATACTTTTTATTTTGAAAAAAATTTCAAAATTCATTTTCTTTGAAAACATCTTCTACAAAAATTTTCTTATAAAATTAAAATTTTAAAATTGTAATGGAATCATTGTAGAAGTGATGGTGGGTAAATCTTTACCTGTCTTATGAGTTAAAAAAGAACATTAATTTTTCATATTAAAAAGGTTAGAAAAATGCCTTGTTTGGAAGGTGAAAAAAATATTATTTAGTAAAACACTGGAATAAGACAATAAGGGTAAAAATAAATTTAATAAATCTTATTTTAATTGTTAGAAATATCTTTGAAAATGTTTTTAGAAAAAAAAAATTAGAAGAAAAAAGGTGCTCTAAATAAAGAGATAATAAATCTAGGATATCAAAATATCATTTTCTAAAATATTTTTAGTACTAATGAGTGGAAAAGTTTACTATTACATGGAAATGGTAATTAATAACAAGAGGATAAATAAATAAAATGGTTTACTAAAAAATTATCTAATAAATTCTCATGGACAAAATTCAAGTATAAAAAATCACGAACAATGTGAGATTATGAAGTATACCCTTGGAAAGACATTAATTTTAATGTAAGATTCAATCATTGAATATATTACTTTTATCAAATTTAAATCCAAATATTATATGGGAAAGGAAAAAAATATATTTTATTCATATATTACAAAAATATTCATATAATATTAATGACAAAAAGGAAGTAATATAACCCAAGGGAAAGAAATTTGGTTATAAGATTCTTTATCAATTGGTAAATTTAAACTAAAATATCCATAGAAGAAATAATTAAAATTTAAAATCAAAATAAAATGAATAAAAAAAAATTAAAAATATAATTTATCAAAATGGGCAGTATATACACTAAAAAAATGATGTAACTGATTAATATGACATTTATCTCATGAAAGTAAAAAGAGAGATTAAAATCCCTTACCTTGAGTCTGACTTGTATTGTGTGTCTCTATATTTTTGAATAATAAAATTATTTTAATTATTTACTTATTTCATAAAAAATTTTACGTTCATCATAACTTTAATTTCACTTATTACCATGTTTTATAGAACTACTTAAACAATAAATTTCAGATCGTTTGTTTTGAAAAAATTCAGTTTATGAGTCAGAAACAACATTGGTAGGTCAACTAAAGTCAAAGGGGTCATTATATAACATATTCAGAATAATAATAATTAAATAATTATGATATTTATACATAAATTATACTTTTAAAACCAATAATTAAATATTATTGTTGGGAAAAAATCTCTAAAGGTAACTTGGTAGAATTTTTGGGTTGATTGTGTTTGTTTACAAAGCAGGTTTCTATGGAGAAATGTCGAGTTCCAGAGAAGTTATTGAAAATACATGTTGACAAAGAACGATGTCAAAGGAATGGACTATCTAGAGGGTGTAGAAAAATAGCAGTACATGGTGGCGCCATTTCCCATTCATAGCCAAAATTTTTGGGTCCAAAATTTAGAGGATGGTGAGCATCGCGAGAAGTGGATATCCATGAAGATCATTTTTTAATATGGAAAAGGCATGAATTTCGTGAAGAGTGGCTTCATATTTTGGAATTCTCAAAGAACAGAAGAATGATGGCGGTGATTCTTTGCGATTACAAAAAGCTTCATGAATAGTAGTGGTTTAAGCATATCACGACTGTGAAGGTATTTGCGAGGGATCCTCGCGGAGAAGGCGAAAAAGAAGTTAATGGTTATGCTCTGCGATTATGTCAACCTCCGTGATCGGAAAATTTCCATGGTGCTTCGAGAATTTGAGTGAATTCAGGCGGAAATTTCAGAGCTTCGCAATTGGCGCTGACGTGGTCCTGACATCGCTCGAAAGGGTCGAGAGTCGGTGGAATTTCTCATAAATAGAGGTCGACACCGTTGATAGAAGTAGAGTTAATTTTTGAAGTAGATATTTCGACCTTGTTCCACGAAGGGAGTTCGCGTAGCCCGTGTGCTTCGTGAAAGAAGATCTTTGCGGTGGCTATTATTGCTCCTCGAAGGTTGCAAGCTCTGCATTTGAACAGTGAGCTTTTCGAGGGAAGTCGCTCTGTGATGACTTGAGCTCCGCGAGATTTCTTCGCGAGAGTGCTTCACGAGAGTCCTTCGCGAAATGTTAGGATCTTTGTGAAGGCTTGATTGAGCTTCGCGAAATTGGGATCCTCGCGAAGTAGGGTTATTTGCAAAGGTGTTTCCAACGGTTGTTTCCAAGTGTTCAGAGGAACAAGGGTATTCATCATTGGATGAAGTTTAAACTTCAATAGAGAATCTATCAATAGTTAAGGATGCATTATTCCATAAAAATGAAGAGTCCTAGAGGTCTATAAACTGTGAGTGGATCTTCTGGAGAAACAGTGAGCTCACTTCAGTTGAGAGAGAAGTGAGTTCTCAAATTGTGAGTGGTTGTAAACCAGGAGGGACAGTGAGTTCGCTTCGAACTTGTAAACAGCAGTGCACTTATAGTGGAATTGGTACATCGGCACACTACCGGTGTATGATCCTTGGACTTATCCCATTGAAGGTGAACCAATTAAAAATTGTTGTGTCCTGTGCATGCTTTAACGTTTTCTCATACTCTGCATCCGGAAGGAGAGAGATGTGGTTTTTTTCTAACCGCAATAAAAGATCAAAAGGGGCAGTTGTTTTAATCTGTCATACCCTGATTCACCCCCCTCTCAGCTTATCTAGCCTAGTGGACCTAACAATTGGTATCAGAGAGAAAGGTTAGTATCGATGATTCTCTCTCAAATGGAGGTCACTAATCATAAAGGGTTTCCGATCTTTGATGGGAACAGTTTCTAGCTATGGAAGAATCGGATGCAACACTGCTTCCAATCATTATGAATGGATGTGTTCACAGCAGCAATGCATAGCATAAAAGTAGATATTAATAGTGGTGAATTATCAGAAGCTGAGCATATAGAGTTGGATGCTGATTCCAAAGCAATAAATTCCTTGGGGGATCCCTATCTAATCCCATATATACATAGGTGATGTCTTGAAAAACGTCACATGCCATGTGGGAAAAGTTATTGATTATATATGAAGGGGATATAATGGTCGGAGAGGCAAAGATTCATGTGTTGTGGAAAAAGTATGAAGATCTGAGAATTTACCCGAATGAGTCTGTTGATGCATTCTTGGAAAGGTTAAATGTTGTAGTGGAAGACATGAGAGGACATGGAGAAGTTATTGAAGACATTAAAATTGTGAGGCGTATCTTGAGGAATAATCCACCTTGGTTCAATCTGAAAGTTTCGGTTTTGGAAGATGAAGACCCGAAAGAGCTGACATTGGACAACCTACACAACACCCTTGTTGCATATGAAATGACAAATAATGATAACGATGCTGTGGAAAAGGGGAAATCCAAATAGGTGGCATTCAAGGACATGAAAAATATCACCGATGAAGACTCTTAAAAAGAAGAGGAGACATATGAAGTGATTTTATTCCTCTCCTCAAACCTTCAAAGAGGAAAAGGAATGTTTAAAGGGAAACATCCACATTCTTGTTTTCGGTGTGGAAAGGTTGGACATCTTGAAGCACGGTGACCCAAAAAGTTCTAAGAGGATGATGATTATGATGATATCGAAATTCCCAAGAAGAAGTCTTCAGCCTATGGGAAAGGAAGAAAACAATTCAAGAAAATTTTCATTAAGAAAAAGAACCTTCTTTCAAAAGAATATGACATTTTATAAGAGTATGAGGTTTATGAGGTTGAAGAGATAGAGAACTACAAAGACCAAGGAGAAAATGCTTTGGTGGCAGTTGTCGGTTGTTCTCAGAATAAGAATGAAACCCAAGTTGATGATGAAGTAGAAGAAGTTAGGGTAAGAGTAGATATTCAAGCAGAGTTAGAGGCTGCTCTTGAAGAGATAGATGTTTGGAGATCCAAAACAAAGAAATCCAACAAAGTTTTTCATGACACCAAACTATATATGCAGCAATAGGAAAGTGAGAAGTCTGAGTTGTTGGGAGAAATCAAGAAACTCAAGTTATCAACACTAGAGGACTCAAAATTAGTTAGTGGGTACAAAATAAAAATTTATGGACAGAAAAGGGAGATCGATAGCTTGAATAACACAAGGGAAGAACAAGTCAAGCATATTGAAGAACATGAAAGAGAAGATGTCCATTTGCGGAAAAAGGCTAAAGATCAAGAAATGATCTTGAATCCTACAAGGTCATCATGAAAGCAGATCACTGAGAAAACCGAGAAGCTAAAAGTGGAGAATAGTGGTTCAGCAAAAAAGAAGAATAAACTTTTTTCAGATGCTAAGACTAAATGGGGGATTGATTGAAAATAGAAAGCTGTGAAAGTTGAGGTCAGACCGTAATCACCCACTCCAAGAATGAAAGTGGATTTGGGCTCAAGGAAGAATCAGAATATTCAGAGATCCCAAAGGGAAACTAGTAGTGCAGAAGAAACATGAAGGAATGCATGTTATATCAGGTGTTATTGTTGTGTAAAAATGGGACATTCATAGTATGTGTGTTCCATAGCCAAGAGATATCAAATTGAACAAGAACAGAGGTGGAATCCAAACAGATAAATGTTCTTTAGAACATATTTCAAAGGGAACTACTTTTTGTGCGGAGGATTTGGCACATGTCTAGGTACTACACTTCAACCATACATAGGAATATGCCAAAGCAGAACCAAAATGTTCGAAAGCAGCAGATCAATGAACAAAAAGGTGAGTTGAAAACGGAAAATAGATTCGAACCATTTCAAGATGAAGCAGGTCTATCATACTATGAGAAAGATAAAAAGTCAAATTCCATCTCAATTATGAAGGCAAAGGCATGGACCGAGAAGAAAAAGGATGAGAAGGTAGTGGTGGTAGAAATTTCCCTTAATGCATCAAATCACTCTGGTGTGTGGATCCTTGACAGCGGCTACACATCTCATATGACAGGTAATAAGGATCTTGTAACAAGCATAAAATATGACAAAGAAGGTGTTTTCAAGTTTTGAAACGATGATGGTCTGAAAATAATTGGCCCAGGAAAGGCCAAGTTTGGGGGAAAAGAGACGAGACGTGCTGATGACTTAGTAGTAGAAGGCCTCAGTCACAATTTTCTCAGCTTCAAACAACTATGTGACTCCAGAAAATCTATAAGGTTTACTAAGAAGATGTGTATCGTCAAAGGAAGATACAGGGTAGTGGTTCTAAATATAATGAGAACAAAGGTAAATCTATACCTGTTAAGTGGAGAAGAAGATATGTTCCTTCTATACCGAGAGGAAGAAAACATGTTGGGGCATAAACGACTTGGTCATCTATATCATCCATCCCTGGAAGATCTAGTAAATTGTGATGCAGTAAGAGACCTAACCAAGCGATCACATGATTGTACTCACACGTGCGACACATGCAAAAAAGGGAAACTCATCAGAAATATGTATAAAGAAAAAGAAAAGAAGTAATGAAGAGTGCTCTAATTGGAGCATGCAAATGTTTGTGGGCCTATCACACCAAGAACAATTGACATAAATAGGTACTACGTTCTTTTCATTGATGTATATAGTATAATGGCATGGGTATTTTTTATTTCCCATAAGTCCGATGTGTTTAGCTATTTAAAATAGTACCGTAGGGAGTATGAAAGGATTCTTGGACAGAAAATTCTGAAGTTTCGTACTGACAATGATACATAATTCACAAATAGTCATGTGGAATACTATCTCGAGAAACACAGGATATGGAATCAAGTTTCATCAGTAATAACTCCCCAACATAATGGAGTGGTTGAAAGGAGAAATCGGATCATCAGCAACATGGACAAAAGGTTTCTCATTGAAAAAGACCTACTAGAGAAATTTTGGAAGGAATCAGTTTTGGTATCGATCTACATTTCTAATAGGGATCTGTTGTTTCCAAAGCAAGGAAAGACTCCGTAAAAAATGTGGTATGGAAAGAAGACAACAGTGAAATACTTTAGAATGTTTTGGAAGTATGTGTTTTATCATTAATAAGGTAAAACATAGGAAATATGAATCATGACGAGATAAGGGGATATTCCTTGGATACTAAGGAAAAAGAAAGGAATATAAATGCTTTAACAAAAGTATGGGAAAAGTATTTGAGAGCAATGATGTCACTGTAGTGTAGAATGAGGAGATCATTCAACAATGCAGTGAACAATTTCCTGATGAGAGTGATGTGGAAGAAAGCAACGCAAGGGAAGCATAAGTGGCTGATGTTGATTCAGAAGAAGATACTGATGATGAAAATGAGGAAGTAAAATCCTTATCTACACAAAATCCAAGGAGTCAAGCTAAAATTGATAGGCAAAATATCATTGGTGATCAGTCTGCTCCTGTTCAGACTAGGAGAATGAAATCCATATAGCAGACATCTTTTCTATCTCAGGTTGATCAGAAATGCCTTGCTGATGTAGCTGAAGATGAAGACTGGATTCAGGAAATGAATGAAGAGCTATATCAGATTAAAAAGAATCAGACATGGGAGATTATTTTGAGGCCAGAAGATAAGAATGTCATCGAGACTAATTGGGTCTATCGCAACAAGATGAATGAAGACAGCACAGTGATTCAGGACAAAGCACGACTAGTGTGAAAGGGATACTCCCAGATAGAGGGAGTAAATGTTGATGATACATTTGCACTGGTTGTGAGGCTAGAGATAATCAGACTATTTCTAGCCATTGTAGTGCAACAAAAGTTCAATGTTTTCTAGATAGATGTAAAATCTACATTTTTAATGGGGTTCTAGAGGAAGAGGTGTATATTGAGAAACCCGATGGTTATCGCATTCATGAGGATGATAACAAGGTTTATAGACTGAAGAAGGCATTTTATGGGCTGAAACAAGCACCAAGAGCATGGTACTCAAGGCACGATCAGTACTTGAAGAAGCTTGGTTTCCAGCATGGGGGAGTTGATTACAATCTCTACTTCAACAACAACAGTAATCAATTGATGTTGGTCTCAGTTTATGTCGATGACATAATATTTAGCGGATCAGATGAAGCTTAGTGCATATAGTTTTCTGAATTAATGAAAAGTGAGATTGAAATGTCAATGATTGGAAAGCTAACATTTTTTCATGGACTAAAGGTGACACAAGGAAGGAATGTAACATTCATTTCAAAATCCAAATATGCTAAGGAGGTTTTGAAAGTATTTGGAATGGAAAATTCCAAGGAGATAAAGACTCTGGTAGCTACCCGAATAAAATTTTCTAAAGATTAGGATGGAAAGGCAGTTAATATCATAGAATAAAGGCAAATCATTCGAAGTTTTCTATACTTGACTGAAACAGTCCCTGACATTTTATTCGCCACATGCAAAGCAGTGAGATATCAGAGTAATCCCAAGGAAACCCACATGCTTTCGTTGAAAAGAATACTTCTATATATCAAGCGAACAATGGACTTCGGCTTGATGTATAGTGGAAAATCTAAGTCAGAATTATTGGGATATACTGATGTAGATTGGGCAAGTTCAGCGGATGATAGGAATTCAACGTCAGGAGGTGCTTTCTATCTTGACAGATTGTGTGTTTCTTGGCTAAGAAAGAAGCAAGATTTAATTTCATTGAGCACCACAGAAGCTGAGTATATTTCAGCCACTCAAGCATGCACACAGTTATTGTGGATGAAAAAGAAACATGATGATATGGGTGTTGAAGTGAAGTCTCTGATCAGAATCTAATGTGATAACTCAAGTACTATAAATCTCAGTAAAAATCCAGTCCCTCACTCAAGTAAAAACCACATTGAAATAAAATATCATTTTATCAAGGAGAAGGTTGAGAAAGGAATTTTTGAAGTTGGAGTTTGTGCCAATAACACTACAGGTTTCTGACATTCTGGCAAAGGCCTTACCCAAGGAAGAGTTTGAAAGGCATCGACTGGCTCTGGGAGTCCAGTCAACTCCCTGCACTTGAAAAAGTGTCGATGTGGGATCCCCCTCTCCTCGAGATATTGCGTGTTTTTCTCTAGAGTGATAATCTGTGTTCTTTCCAATGTTGCAGACCGTAAGGGGGGACCTTTGGGTTTGTGGACAAAGGGGGAGAAATAGTTACTCAAGGGGGAGAAACTGTGGCTAAGGAAGGGAGAAAATGTCTTAGTAAAAGACACGAGGAGAAGCTGACAGGTGGAGCAGCGAGATTGGGGGAGAGCAATGAGATAGGGAGAGAAAATAAAATATGACTATTCTAGAAGTGATCGATCAAATACTAGATATCACGAAAGATGAGGATCGTGATAAAATAAGAATAGTCAGCATGGAATGATGAGAGAAGGTTTCCAACTATCACCAATTGGTATCAATGTGGTTCAACAATTGGTATCGATTTAGCAATTGGTATCACCTTGAAATCGACAATTTGTGTTTGACATGAAGTGATTCATTGATGAACTTTTCATACGACTGTTGTTTCTCACGTTGAGAATTTCTCATGTGGGCTTAGAGTACGTGTTATGTGATTCCTTGAATGCTATCAGAATCACAAGAGGCGAATGGTGGTAGCTACTGGAAGGGGCTTTAAAGAGGTATCAATGTGCAGAAAATAATTCTAAGAAGAGTTGTGAAGAGTTTTCAACAAACCCAAAGGGGGATATTATTGGGCAAAAATCCCTCAAGGTAAAATTGTAGCATTTTTGGTTGATTGTGTTTGTTGACAAAGAAGGTTTCCCTGGAGAATTGTCGAGTTTCTGAGAAGTTGTTGAAAATCCATGTTGACAAAGAACGATGATAAAGGAATGGACGATCTGGAGGGCGTACAAAACGAGCAGTACAAGGTGGTGCCATTTACCAGTGTTTTCCAAATTTTTGGGTCCCAAATTTTGAGGTTGGTGAGGATCGTGAAAAGTGGATATCCATGATGATCATATTTTAATATGGAAAAGGCCTGAATTTCGCGAATAATGGCTTCGTGGTTTGGAATTCGTGAAGACCGGAAGAATGATGGCGGTGATTCTTCGCGATTACTACATGCTTCGCGAACGGCAGAGGTTGAAGCGCATCGCGACAGTGAAGTTATTTTTGAGGGAGATACTCGGGGAAGGTGTAAAAGAAGTTGACAGTGATGTTCCGTGATTACATCAAGCTCCACGATCAGAAAATTTCCATGGTGCTTCATGATTTTGAGAGAATTACGGCAGAAATTTCGGTGCTTCGAGATTGGGGATGACAAGGTGATGACTTCACGCGGAAGGGTCAAGGGTTGGTGAAATTGCCTATAAATAGAGGTCACCCCCCTAGAGATAAGTTTTGAGAATTTTAGAAGAAGATATTTTGCTCTCTTTCCACGAAGCTAGTTCGTGTAGCCCCTGTGCTTCACGAAAGAAGAGATTCACGGCGGCTATTGTAGCTCCATGAAAGTTGCGAGCTCCATGTTGGCTCAGTGAGCTTCATGAGGGAAGAAGCTATGCGATGACTGGAGCTTCGCGAGAGTGCTTTGCGAGAGTGCATCGTGAATGTGCTTCACAAAACGGTAAGAGCTTCGTGAAGTCTTGCTTGAGCTTCGCGAAATTGGGAGCCTCACGAAGTAGGGTGCTTTGCGAAGGTGTTTACAATGGTTTTAACTAGTGTTCAGAGGAAAGGGGGTATTCATCAATGGATGAACTTTGAATTTCAATAGAGAATATATCAATAGTTGAGGATGCATTCTTTCATGCGAATTAAGAGTCCTACAGGTCTATAAACTGCGATTGGATCTTATGAAGAAGTAGTGAGCTCACTTTAGTTGAGAGAGCAGTGAGTTCTCAAATTGTGAGTAGTTGTAAACCAGGAGGGACTTTGATTCCACTTCGAACATGTAAATAGAAGTGTGCTTATAGTGGAATTGGTATATCAGCACACTACCGGTGTATACTCCTTCGACGTAGCCCAGTGAGGGTGAACCAATTAAAAAATCTTTGTGTCACGTGCATGCTTTAAAGTATGCTCATACTCTGCATCGGGAAGGAGAGAGAAGAGTGTTTTGTCTAACAATAAAACAAGATCGAAAGGGGTATTTATTTTAATCTATCATACCCTGACTAATTCACCCTCTCATGGTATCTAGCCTAGTGGACCTAACAATTATTATGAGAAATGAATCAACATTACAATCATGGAGAAGGTTGACTATACGTACATATGAGTAACATTCCCATTTTTTAATGATTGTTATGGAAAGACGGTTAGTAAATTTAATCCTTAAAAAATTATAATTATATAATAGAAACCATATTATTTAATCATATATACTTATATACATTATTATTTTAATTTAAAAAGAATCACACTGTCTCAAGAAGGTGGTAGTCCACACGTCCAAGAACGATGCTATCGATTTTTAAGTGTGTGAAATGGTAATAAATAAGATGATATATATTATATTTAAAGAAAGGTAATTGTGTAATTAATATTATATATGTGTTCTTATGTCACATATGTTTAATTAAAACCATCCTTTATACACCCCATGTATCATGTGATCGAATCACATAATTTGTAGAAGGTGGTAGTCCACACTTCCATAAATGTTATTATCATATTTACAAAATATATAAAGAATAAATATAGATTCTATATTAAAATTATATAATCATAATGAAATTATAAATAATATATATATCATAAAAACATCATTTCCATCATAATTCCCAACCTGAGAAGTGGTAAATAACGAACGAACAATCATCGTTTCTTGAGGCAGTAGTTCATTGTACACATAAACGGTATGTTCATTACCCATAACATGGAAATGTGTGTATGTGTAAATAAAACCATTAAAAAAATACATATGTATATATAGTATTGTGGTGTTTTTATAAAATCCCGGAATAAGAAAAATTAAAATAGTGGATAAAGGAATAAAACTAAAGATCTTGAGGAAGGATGTTACCTCTTAACAAGGTAACTCTTTTTTGCTTCACCAAGCAGATTCCTGGGATGGTTTTATGAACAAGTTTATGATTATATGTTTGGAGGGGATTTTGTGGAGGTATTTTGGAAGATATTTGCTGAGACAAATTGTCTTGGGAGGTGTGGGGAAATGGGAGGCTTGAGTGTCTTTTTATAGTAGAGGAGGAGTGACAATCTAGTAAATTTTGGAAAATAGAATTCCACCCATGTTTTTTCCATTTTACATGGCTCTAATAATGGTATTAATTTAATAAAATGGGGTATTGGTTAAAAATATAGATATAAATGGAATTTGGAGATGTTTATAGGTTATTTTTGCCTTTATGTTTAAGGTGTAGTCCCTTATTAAGAAATGTTTCTCTTAATCATCATAATTAATTTTAATTACATTCACTAATATTTTTAGTGAAAAACTAAGATGAAATTATGAGAAATTTTAAATTTTTATAATTCCAAATATTTAATCGATTTTTCCAAATTCACGTCTCAAAAGTTGAAAAAATTAATTTAAAATTAATCCCACAGACGGGACTACAATACAATTTTTTATAGTAAAAATGTTCAAAAAATTATTATGTTTTTATATCCAATTTTAATGTAAAATTGAATCCTATGATCTAAATTTGATTAATTAATAAAAAAAATTATCTTATTAAAAATTAAAAATAATCTAAAATATAATTTAACCATATAAATATGTTAGAAAAAAATCAAATTTGATTTAAAAATCACTATTTTTCACAATTCATCAAGAAATAAACCTTCACATAAAATACTAAAAATTCACCCTAAACTAATTTCTATGTTGTAATTTTAATATTAAATTTTATTCTGAAATATAATATTTATAAATTTCCCAAAAATTGGATTTAAAATTAGTTCTCCATTAAAATGAAATAAATGTTCCTTTATAAATTTATTGTTTTTTATTCGAAATATTGGGTTTTTTTATCTTATGCCAATAAAATATATAAGAAGAATGTAAAAAATATATAATATATATTAAATTAATATCCCTCACTAATTATAAATAATTTATCAAGATAAAATAGTTTTTTGGGCATAGTTTTCTATAAAAATATTCCCGTTATATTCAATCAGTGCCTATATTCATTTCTAATTAATTTGTGACCAATGAAATCATTTTATATTTGTGTATACCATAGATTTTTATAATTTAGTTAATTATATTATTAGATAATTATTTACTGGCTAGTTTATACTTTATTATATTTAATAATTATATATTGTTTCTTTGTAAAACTCACTCTTGTGTGTAACACAAGCTATCGAAGAATCTCATTGTTGCGTGCGATGCAAGCTAACTCAGTGTTTCATACATTGAATGATATATCATATACTGAATTCATTTAAAATATTTAATACATTGTAATGTAATTGGATATTATACCACCTAATGTGATTGGTGATGCATGGAATACACACTATTAAATACAATGTTCTTATTTTAGAATTTTGGGATATTACAATCTCCCCACCTTAATTAAATTATATGCTCATAATTTAAAATCGGCCTTGTTAATAGATTATTTTATATGTACTATGCTTGAATCCCAAATCATTATAAGTGTTTGTAAAAAATCCTGTAGAAATGAGAGAATTTGAAGTACACAAGTCACATGGGTTAAAATATAAATGGGTCATTAAGTATGAGAATATTAGTTGAATAGAGATATGTCAATGGAGGAAAAGAGTAAATATTTATAGGGGATATTGAGGTCTTCAATCACAAAAAAGTGAATGATAAATGTATTCTTAAGGGCCTAAAATATATAAATATGTGATGATTTATTATACCATTTGTTCAATAAAAATAAATTTATTAGGAAAACATTTTTTGATTTTTTCAATGTTTAGTAATTCTTTTACTCCATAGGGATATAGTGAAATATAATTACATAAAAGTTTTCTAAAGATACATTTTCCATCTATTTTTTATGGTTTGATAAATTTTTAATTCATCCATTATTTCATGAAATGGATATACAAATATTAAATTGATTCCTAAAGCACTAAAATACACATTTAGTTGATCATTAGGCCAAAAAAAGATTGAAATGTCTAACTATTTGACTTTAATTGTTATTCAAATACAAAAAAATTAATATATTACTATGTAAACCTAAATTTTGATACTACTAGTTCGTCATTAATATTTATTCATTAATTTGTTCAACTATAGACATTTTCATATTAACAAGGAGATTATATAGGTCAGTGGTTGATGTTAAACCATTATTGTCCTTTAATAATTGGTTCAAGTCCTATGACAATTTCAGATTTTATGGGTTGTCACCTAGTATGCATGTTATATTTTTCAAAAACCCTATTAATAAAATTTCAAAATTAAATATGATGAACATCCTTGAACATTAGTCATCAAATAGAATTTTAAAAAATATTCTCAATAAAACCCTAATACATAAATAATTTATCCATTTCTTTCTACATAGGTCGTTACTTTGTCTAGGGTTTATCCATAATATCATTTATGGTATTTCTAAATCACAACCCCTTATATTCAATATAAAACACTTTAGATTTAACCTAGCTCATTCATTGTCAAATTCCATCATAATTATTTGAAAAGAAAATGTGAATTATCCTAAATAAATCCCCAAGGAGTGTCAAACCATGTTTATATTAAGGTACATTATCCATTACCAAGTTACGCTGAGTTAGGCCCAATACACCTTATTAGATTTCTTACCACAAGTTAAATAATTTTAAGAACCATGCCCACTTTTAGTATCCAAACATGGATATATTACTAGGAAATACCACATAATATATACCTTACTAAATTTCTAGGATTTTTTTCTATACTTATTCTCAGATTTTACCTCAGGGTTATGTTCCATACTCTATATTTTCTTAAATATAATTCCCATGGTTTCTACTAAATATCCTCTTAAACCAACTATAGTGACCCAACTCAAAAATCCTGACTCTGATGCCTAGTACCATTAAATTCGAATGATCACAAGGAATATAACACAAAAATACTAAAGAGTTTCGTAATTTTGGTAAAGTAGATACACAAATGATTCTTGTTTTACAAATAAATTAACTAATGACAATATTTTTTTTCATTCAAGGATAACTTTATTCTATCTATGATATTTATTCATATCATTCATTGTACACTTATTTTATAGTACACTTTTTTGGTTTTTTTGTGAATGTGTGGGTCCCAGTTAACCTTAAAGTCTATTTTTTTTAAATTACAAAAAATTGGTTGGAGGAAACCACATTACATTAAAATAAAAAGAGAAATAATAAAAAATATGGAAAGGAAAATAACATAAACATGTGTCATTTACTCAATGATTGAATAGTTAAATGTATCCATAGATATATTGATGAGAAATCTCACAGATAAATAATAACATAATCAAAATAATTGAAATTATTAATTATTAGATGTCATGTATGAGAATCATGAAAACCTATACTGTCAATACCTTTCACAAGATTATTTAGAACTACAGGTATAAAACTATTTATTTTTTGTAACTAATTTTTCTAGTGAGGACATGTCGATGCATCTAGGGGCTATATAAAGTCTGGACCCCACCCATCACTGCATGTCCAAAGAATTTATTATATCGAGTAATAAATTTAATAATATATCTAGATTGAATAAAGAATATGGAATAATTAATGTTTGTTCATTGGAGGATGAGTAACAAATAGGGTTGTTGATGGATGATTAATAGAGATACCATTGAAATATCATTAAAATAGTGTTGAGGAAATTAATCATAAAAATTCCAATGTTTCCCATACCACATTGAAAGAGTTGAATAATAATTCTCCATGAATTAAGGGAAACTTATAATATCAAGTGAATAAAAAGATTAATGATATACCATGTCAAAGGAATCACCATAATTAAAAATTATATACGATTTATTGTAAAAACTTATCCATGATAAATAATATAGATAATAAGGGGAAATTCAACATCAAATGATCCAAGGAAATTAAATATTTAAAAGGTGAATAAAAAATAATCGAGGAAGTGAATTTCAATACTATCTTTGGAGAAAGCAATAAGAAACCATCTAGAGTAAAAATAAGGATGGCATCAATTCAAAATATCCCAAGTGATGTAAAATAATGGGATATTGTCATTGATGAATGGAAATACTAAAAATGAAATTTTAAAAACATTCATGAGGAAAATATACTTTTTAATTTTATTTTTTAAAAAATCCATTTCGTTGAAAATTATTTATAAAAAAATATTATTTTAAAATTAACCTTTTAAACTTGAAATAGGGGCCTCAAAGAAGTGAAAATGGGTAAATCCTTACATGTCATGTGATTCCAAAATAACATTACATTCAAATGGTAAAAAGGATATAAAAATACCTTATTTAGAAAAAGACAAGAATATTCCTTTGAAAAAATTGGTAAAAGTGAAAATGGATAAAAAATTATTTAATAAATCATATTATAATTGTAAAAAAAATTGAAATTATTTTCGATTTTTTTTTAATAAAATATGTTCTCAGACTAAAGGACGAAATAAATTCGAGTTTTATAAAACAAATCTACAATTATTTGAACACCAAAGGGTGTAGAAATGGTACTATTACATGGAAAAATCATGAATAACTAGATGAGAATAAAATTAAATGGTTTATTGAACAGTGATTTATTAATTTCCGCTAATTTAAATTCATGTATAAAAAATCCCGAATGAAGTGATATTATGATGTAAACCCTTAAAAATACCATAACGTTGATGTCAAAATAAATAAATGAATATATTTTTCTGTGTCAAATGGAAATCCAAAAAAACCTTTTTAAATACAAAATTATATTTTATAAAGTGATTACAGACATATTATTATAACATTAACGACAACAAGGATGTAATATAATCCAAGGAAAGGATACTGGGTTACAAAATTCATTACCACTTAGTAACTTTTAACTCAAATTCCCTTAGAAAAAAAATTTAAATTTAAAATAAACATAAAATGAGGATACAAAATTAATTATATGATATATCAAAATGATAAGTATATACACCACAAAAATATCTACGTGGTAAATATGAAAAAAAATTCACAGAAGTAAAAAAGTCACATGAAAATTCCCTACATTGTGTCCAACTTATCTGACATGAATTTATATTCATGAATAATAAACTTATGTATATTATTTTATTGATTAAGAACATTTTTAATTTTTATTAAAAATATTATTTCACTAATTACCATATTCTATAAAACATCCTAAACAATTATGTTTACGTCGGGTGTTTTGACCAAGTTCAGTTTATGTGTCACAAAAAAATGGTAGGGTGACTATGGTAAATACGGTCATTATATAACATGTAAAGAATATTAATCACAGAATAATTATGATCTTCATACAAAAATTATACTTTTAAACCCAATCATTTTATATGGTTATGAAAAATTAGAAAATGATACAATTATGGAGATGATAGGTCGTACGTATGAACGAATAACCTTCCAATTTTCCAATGATCTTTATGAAAAAAAGGCAAGTAAAATTAATCTTTCTATAATGACCATTTTATAATTGATAACATATTATTTAATTTTTTTTAATTATCTATATATCTTGCAATGTAAAAGGAATCACATTGTATCGATGTGGCGGTAATCCACACATCCACGAATGATGTTCCCACTTTTTATGTGCGTGAAAGGGTAATAAAGAAAATGATATATATTTTACATATAAAAATTTAATTATGTAATTAATGTCATATAGATTTTTTTATTTCACATATATTTAATTAAAACCATAATTTATACATTCAATGTATCATGTGATCAAAAAACATCGCTTTTAGGAGGTAGAGGTCCACACATCCACAAATGAGGTTATCGCATTTATAAAAAATGGAATGGATAATGGTATGTTCAATATAAAAATTAATAAAGAATAAAGGAATAAAAAATTTCTTAAATATCATATATAAATAGTGTTTCAATCATAATTCCCACCATGATAGGTGGTAAAGGAAGAACGAACAATCATTCTTTCATAAGGCAGTATTTTTTGTACACATAAACGATTAGTTTGTTACACATTAGATGAAGATGTGTGTAAGTGTAAGAAGAAAACATAAAATAAAAACATCTCAGTATATTAAGGATACTTTTATTGTTTCATAATCTTGTAATGAGAGGAATTGATAGAGTTTAGAAAGAAAATAAAACTAATGACCTTGGTGAATAATGTTACCTCTTAATTAGGAAACTCATTTTAGTTTGATCCAAATGGATTCCTTAGATGAATTTATGAACAAGGTGGGGATTTTATGTTTATGAGGGGGATTTTTAGGAGTTATTGTTTTAGATATTTTTCATTCCAATGTGTCTTGATAGGTGTGATGAAGTAAGTGACTTGAGCTTTTTTTATGAGGAGGAGTGGAACCCTAGTAAATTTAGAAAAATAGATTACCATCCTTGTTTTTTCCATTGTAAATAGATAAAAAAATGGTCCATAGTTGATACAAGGGATTAGATTGTAGTAATTGTTCACAAAAATATTTTCGGACTAGTTTCTACGTCATTTTGGACCTTGTGTGTAATGTTTAATCCCTTTTTGAGATAATTGTTTCTCTTTATTGTTACAATTAATTTAATCTCATTCACTAACATTTTTTTGTGAAATTGTATTTTGACCAAATTTGGAATTAGAAATTATTCTAATAACAAATATATAATCCATTTTTCTAAATTTAAATTACATAAGTGGCATAAATTAATTTAAAATTAATCTTGTAGATGGGACAACAATGTGGGGTTTTAATGTCCAACTATTCAAAAGTTTGCTAAGTTTTTATATCCAATTTGAAAGTTAAATTGATTCTAATGACCTATATTAGCTTAATTATTCAAATAATGATATTATAATTATTTTAAACTACTTTAAAATAAAATCTACCATTAAAAATAATAAATATGAAGAAGCATTTTTGAATTAAAATTTAGTAATTTTCACAATTCATCAAAAAATAAAACTTCATTGAAACAAATTCACCATAACCGAATTATTATGTTACTATTTGAAATATTAAGTTTATTTGTTTATTTTAAATTTATAAAATTTCAAAAAATTGGATTAAATATATGTTTTATATTAAAAGGTCATAAAACTCTTTATTAAAAATATTGATTTTTGTGCAAAATATTGAGTTTGTTATTATCTTATGCTTATGAAATCTATTTGATGAATTAAAAAATTATATAATATATATTAAATTGATATTAGTTACTAATTTAAATTAAATTTTCAAGATAAAATATCTTTGTGGGGAAAAAATAGCCTTCAATAAAAACATTCCCTTTATATTCAATTGGTTCTTATATTAATTTATAACGAATGAATTAATTTTATATTTATGTAAACCATATATTTTCTTTATGTTAGATAATACTATTAATAAACTATAATTTAATGGATATTTTATAAATAATTATATTAAATAATAATTTGTTTTCTTGGTAAAACTCAGTCTTGAGTGTAATGCATGCTATCGAGGAAACTTATTATTGCGTGCGATGAATGATAACTCATTCTTTCACGCACTACAAGCTATATCATAGATATAATTTATTATAAATATTAAATATATTTTTAATTCTTAGGATATTATTCTCTCTTTCATTCTTGGTGTTGCATGTCATATATGCTATCAAATACAATGTTCATATTTTAGAATTTTGAGGCGTTACATGTTCCATAGGTCTTTGTTAAATAAGTGAATGAAAGACCCAAAACATATGCTCGACTATGATGAAATTGAATTGGAATCTACTCTATATTATAGTAATGAACCATTCCATATTTCTAACACATGAGATAAATTATTGTTGAATCAGATGACTCGACTGGTAATGGTACTTTGGAGTATTCACAAAATTGAGAAAGCAATATTGGAACCAGAGGATTTTTTGAAGAAGAACTACCCTCATATGATTAGAACGTAATATCCAAAAAAATTGAGGACTAAATATTTTTATGGGGGTACAATTTAAAATAATAAGACTATATTATTTATTATATTTTAAATAAATTCAATAACATCGATAGCTTATGATGAATCAAACACTGAGTTTAAATTAAACACGATACTGTATTAAAATATGATTTAAAACCTCGCCGTTATAACCTAGAAATTAAATTTTAAGGTATGAATAATACTGAATAAATTATTGAAAAATGTAGTTTAGAAATTTTCATTAGTTATATATTTATTATAATTAAAAATTAGATTCTTTTGAAAGTAAAAGAATTTTTTTAAAAAACTATATACCTCCGAAGGAAAATGGTTTCATTGCTTATTATGAACTTTTGATAATATATATTTTTGAAACTTTTAAAAAATAAATTTTATAAAATAAAATAAATTTTTGACATCAGCATATTGAAATTATGTTAGTGTGGAATTTTTTTATTTTTCTGAAAAGTTTCATTTTTAGATTAATAATGAAATATACTGATTTTTTATTGAACACAACCTTTTTGATAAAATTATTTAAAATGTAAAGCTATATTCCAAATTGTTTTAATTTAAAATTAGTTAATTTATATTATAATAAATAAAATTTAGGTCAAAAAATTAATAACATATATAATTTTGATATCAAAAACTTATATAAAAGAGTATTCTCTCTTTTGAATCCCAACTTTTTAATGAGTTTTTCAATATAATTTCAAATTATATTTTTATAATTATATGAATTGAATTTGGAAAAATGGATTAAATATTTTTAATTAGAATAATTTATGTTACCCAAAAATATCAATTTAATCTTCAACCATTATGAATAGTAAAAATAATGATAATTAATTAACACAGTTATAATAAAGACTAGTTTACCAGGGGTTAAACTAAAGATATAAGGGTTAAAATGACATAGAAAATTGTAAAAGACCCATTAAATGGATATTTTTATATTGGATCACCTATAATTATCTATAACGACCAGTATTTATGCCTTTTAGGTGATAAAGATATTTTTTAATTGATTGCCTAAAAAAATTCCCTCTTTGTCCTCCCCCCACTTATTTATGGCCACCCCTCTCCTCCCATATTTACACTTCCAAATCCATTTCTATCTTCCAATACCTACCCAAATAAATATTTTACTCCCATAAAAACATCATATAGAATTTGTTGGTATCATAAATCTATCATAGGAAGGATTTTTGTGCAAACCTAAAGAGTTCATTCAAAGAAGAGATAATGTTCTTAAACAATCATTTTTATTTTATTTCCTTTTCCTCCTCTTTAAGAGAATATTAAATAATTCTAGTATAATAACACTAATATATAAATTATAATAATATTTTTTAATGGTAATGGATGATATAATATCTATATCTGCTTCAATCAAATGGGAAATGAAATTATTGATCGTGTGTAGGTGGACAACCGCCTCACTAATCGGTGTAACTCGTTTTGCATCAAAAAATATGACAATCAGATAAAATTAATAATTTTATATTTATCAATAATATTAATGAAATATTCAATCTTATGTAATTATAATATTACACATAAATTCATAAATTAATTTCTTATAATACAATAACATCGCATGTGTGTATGGTAGACTACTACCTCGCGAAGTGATGTGATTTTTTCACTTACACATTACATTAAAAGAAATAATAAAACCATTAATGAAAATATGTGATATATATTAAATTATATAAATTATTAAAATTTATATATCATATTATCATTTACCCTTTCACCCATTAAGGTAATGATTTTGTAGCTCATGCGTACATATGATCTACTACCCTTTGAAGCGATACAACTAATTTTTCATGACCAACATTTAATAATGTTTATAGTAATATGTATATTTATTAAATATGATATTTATAACACTATTATCATTATCATTATAATTAATTTATATCTTCTGTTCAATAACTGATACTTTTGTTAAAAAATTTCATGATAAAACAATGAAAATAACACCCAAAACAAGGAAAATAATGAGTTATTATTAATGAAAAGGTTGTAAAATGTTATAGTAGGTTCGTATATGATATTTTAAATATGGTTATGGGTCTAGTATAAATTAATAACATTCTTCAAAATAAAATATTGATGTTTAAATCATGTTAAACAAAAGGAAAGTGTGAGGTAAGAGATTTTGTCTAAATTTCCATTTCATTGATATGGATTTCCTAATATGAACCGATTCAATTTTATGTGGTGTATATAGTAATAATTTGATTTATTTTAAATTAGTACCTATTTATTAATGATTATTAATGTATTTTTTCAATTTTATTCTTAAAGGGGTTTCAATTTAAATTTTATCAAAGAGGTTAAAATTATTACACAGTCTAACTTTTTTGTGACTGTTTATATTCTATTAAAATAATAAAAATTCATCAAAATATTTTTAATCAGAAATTAGATTTTTATTAAATATAAATATTATAATATTATTGATATTATTATTTCATAATCTATAAACCATTTTTACATATGGTGTTTACTTTAAATGTTATTTGATTAATAATGTAAATATTAATAAATATCTAGCCTTTACTCAATACTGACATTTGATAATAAGGAATATTGAGTCATGAATTGAATAGATTATTTGATATACAAAGAATTATTTGGAAATGTAGTTATGTGTGGGTATCATTTATAGATAGCCCCTCCATGCATCAAATACACTAAAGAGACAAATCATTTATCCAAATCAGATGGGTTTTTACCCATAGTTTAAAATAGTCTTGTGAGCATTCTAGAAAGTAGAGGTATCATGATGCCTGAGATCATGTAGTATACTAATTAAAAATTTAATTTATTGATAAATAATATATTATTTTTATCCATGAGATTTATGATTTTATATTATCTTTGGATGCATTTAATTTTATGTTTTTTATATTAAATGTAATGAACGTTTAGTTAGTAACCTCACAATATTGATTATCCCCTATTTCATTCTCAAGTTATTCATTAAATGGCATGGGTTTTCTATTATTTTCATTTACATGCTAAATATTATTTTTGATTCATGATATATTTCATTGTACATAACCCATACATAGTATTTGAGATCAACCTAATGGTTTTCCTTTCCCTAAGTGATGAAGATGAATCATTTCAATGAGTTTCAAGGATGTTGGGAATTTTATTTTGGAATTACTTATTTTCTATTCCCAATGTAAAATTATTATCCTTTATGTATCTAGTCCTCAAAATTTTTTAATCGTATCGGTCATTTTGGACTTGACCATTTGTATCTATTCTAATCTAATAAAGTAAGAGCCACCTTTGGGTTATCATATTTAGGGTTATTAAAAAAGAAAATTTCTTATAACCTTAGATAAGAAAAAAAATAGCATAGGAATTGGTTCTTGAAATACCATCACATGGTGAACTAGATAAAAAATAATAACTGAAAAAATATCAAACTGGGTACCATTCAGAGAACAAATTAGACAATTATAACACCGACTATAATTAACGAAGAATCTAACCAAGGATTTCCAAGAGAAACCTCTAAAATTCAATGATTAAAATCAGGTTTTCATTACAAATAAATTTGATGATTCATAAAAAATTAGCATGGCACAAACAAGACTATGAATAATCAACACCTATCTAAAAAATAATTGTGGAAAGATCTGAAGAATACACCTATAAAAAAACCAACAAAATAATAATTGACCCCAAACTAAATGGATATAAGAATAAAAATTCATAAAAATTCATATTACATAAAATAATTCTCTACTCAGTGAGAAAGAGAACAAAATGAAAACTAACCATCATTAATCCAACTTTTCAACTCAGGCTCAAACTTTCTATGATCATATTTATTTATTGAAACCTTAATCTTAACCATCATGAATTGAAATAAAATAATGATTCACTAAATTTAATAATTGTAAGGAAATTGGCTTAACCATCCAATTCAATGTTTAGAAAAAAAATAATCATAATATCTAAAACCAATGCAAAGAGGAATGAACTCAAGAATCATCTAATGAGATAAAATTCCTACTTTATATAGTGAATTTTTGGGAGGTTTATTTTAAATATCACAAACAAACTGATCCAACCCATCCATGCCTCACATATCTGAAATAAAAATCACATTTAATATACGGGATCAACCCCCAAATACAAATTTAATAAAGAATGTAACATTGAAAGTCCCTATATTTAAAATCATTACATTTCAAAGAGTTTAAAAACTTAATTTAAAAAAGATTTTTTAGAAACATCCCACATCTTCAAAATAAAAATATCATTCTAGCATCATAATGTTATCCAATATTATAAAAATACTATATTTTTCAATCATAAAATTATAATATTTTATTAAATTAATATATTTTTTAAAATTTTTATAAAAAATTAAATATTTTTTTAAATAATTATCCAAATCTCATAATTAAAGAAAATCTCAAAACATATCATTAAATTTTAAATAAACTATAACACCTAGTATTAAAAACAAAAATATTCTCAAAAATTATTTTTTAAAATAAATCTCAACTGTTTCTTTCAAATTTTAATCACTTTATCAAATTGAATTTTATTTCCATAAATTCCCACATTTTGATTTCAATATACCACTCATGAAATAATATCCTAAGAGATTAAAAATACAATTTCAAATAAACTACACAAAACTATTTTTAAAACTAATCTACTTCATTAAATTTTATTCCCACATAAAATAGAATTTAATCATTATCTAAATAAAATAAAAATATTGTAAGACCCCGATATATCCAACCTATACAAGTGAAAACCATTTTGGGATCCCTTAAAAAATAAAATAGGTATTAAAAAATTTACAGAAGGGAAGTAGAGAAATTCTTGGGTTTGAAGCATAATTTGGCTAACCATGCACCATTATGGTTGTGAAATTTACGAAGCTTCTATAACCAATTACACTGACATTACATGGTTTTCCAAACATGTGATCTCATCATGACTCATTGGGTCCCTTCTGTTTTCACCCCATATATCAAAAAACACAAAAAGTATATTATATATCTCAATGGGTATCAAAATACCATCATCAAAATAATTAAACTAGAATTCAAAAAAATCAGGACTCAAACACCCACCACCCATGGAAAATAATGTATTTTCATGAAAAGTTTTCATTATTCTACTACTCATGACATCAATTTAGGGTTTTAATTGTAACACCCCAGGTAAATAATGAATATGACATTTTCATATTTATCCATATTTTTGAATAAAATATTAATATGACTTTAAAGGGGACGCTATGCTCGATGGCGTACCCAACACGCAACAACGAGTTTCTTGGGAATCTTACGTTTCACTCTAACAATAAAATAATATTATTTCAAATGGTAGTTAACATGTAGCCGTTGTATTGGCGGGAATGGATAGAAATAACTAAAATATGATTATATATGTTTTTTAATGTTTTTAAATTTATCCAATAAAAGCTAAAGGCTTAAAATACGGAAAGAATTAAATTTTAGGTGTATATGCCCTAGTTTTCACTAAAAGCTCACTTATCGCCTTTAAATAGAGACCTGTCATTAAATATAGTTTTGATCACTCTTATAAATTCTTTTGGACCAAGTAAAACTCTTATTAAGAATCGGGACATCAAATTTCACTTTGTGTAATTTTTTGGTATTTTTCCGATAAAGTTCATTTTTTAATGAATAGTGTAGAATGTTGCGTTTTAATTCAAAACCTCTTTTTAATATAATTTATTTATATGATTAGATAATATTTTTAATTGGTATTAAATTGAAATTAGAAAATATTTTTACCATTAAATCCAATAGTGGTCATTGGAATTAATTTCACTTTGAAATCACACTTAAACTAGTGTCAATCTTTTGATACTTATTGTTTTATAAAAACACGCTATTTTCTCTGACAGCGGGAATTAATTATTAAATTAATTAATGTGACTAATATGTTTTTAATTTTTTAAAACGGACTTCATTTTTGAATTCTTAATATCAAATATAGCTTAGGGTGAATTTTTGGTAATTTTCTGAAAAACTTCAATTTTTGATGAATAGTGAAACCACTAAGTGGTACTTATGAAAACTGATTTATCCGTTTAAATGAAATTTTTCCATCATTTTGTTTTGAATTTCAAAAATCCTACATACATGGTTGTCATTAAGAAGTAAAATTTGGTTCAATGGGATGAAAATAATTTTTTGGTGAATAGTAACTTTTTTTCATTAATCGCGATTAGAGAAAATTAGTGTAATTTAAGGTAAAATTGATATTATAAGAATGTGAAAACACCATGAAAATTGTCCTACACCTATTGGGTGAGTCATGGACGACCAATACAAGCCATGGGACAACTTGGGGACCCCATGGAGCCACTTTAGTTGGAAAATGACTATAATATATTTTTATTTAATGTTAAAATTAAATTGATAGAAACATGAGTTGTTTTACTAAAACAGTTTTTAAGTGTTGTTACATAAGTCCAAATTTTGATTATAAATAGTCATTGGAAATATAAAAAGATTTCCTACATCATAGTATTTTTTTTATAATTTTTAGACATTAAATAAATTAAATAATTTATGACATAATAATGATGCAGCGATGACATCATTATTTGACGATTTAAATAAAATAGAAAGATAATGTAAAATATATGAACTACACATGTCCAAAACATATTTGATGGGTTTATTTCGAACTCTTATCACCATATCCACGAATTATATTATTATGGTACCTTTTAAAACCGAAACACATTTTCAAATAAAGTAATATTTCTTACTTTCCAAAAGTGCCCCTCCTCTCCTCTTATAAAAGGCCCCCACCTCTACCTCATTTCACACAGTCTTCAAGCCTTTGGCTCTGCCAAACCCTTCCCATTTACTCTCTCCACATCCCTATCCTTATCCTAGAGGATTCCCTTTGGGCATAATCCTTTCAAAGGAAGCCTTTATGCTCAAATCAAATGGAGTTACACTTTTAAAGGTAATTCATTCTCTCATGTTCATTTGTTTTATTTTGCTTCTCCAACCCCCTAAAATCTTTTTATTTACTTCTTTTGTAACAACACCAGTATCTTCAATATACTAGGATGTTGTTATAAGATTTATTGGAGCTACACTCTCACACAACTACATCAAATGGTTAAAGAACATACGGTTTCCGTGGATGGAGAAATTCTGCCTCCCGAAACGATGATTGTTCAATACTCATTTAACACCTTCAAAGGTGGCCATTATGATGTCACTATTTTTATATATGATATATAATATGTTTATGTTTTACTTATACTTATTTATTATTCATTTGTGCCTTTACTTTATGGTTTCCATTATGGGTATACGCGATATCTTCATTTTAGGAAGTGCGGACTACCACCCCCTCAAAGTGATGTGATTCGTTAATGCCATACGTGGGACGTATAAGGGATGGATTTAATATTATTATATATGATGTTATACTGGAATTATTGTATACCTCTATATCATTATTATTTCTTTCCATTAAATTATGAGATAGAAATGAAAGTAGCGTTCATGCGTACGTACGGCTTACCGTCTCCATGAACGGTGCATTTCATTTCTTATCCCCAAATGTAATGTACTATTATAAGTACATGTATATAATTGATATATATGATTAATGATACATCTAAATGATGAATATAATTCTGTAATTAAAATATACATACCTCTCATTTAGTTTTAATTCCATTAATATGACAAAGAAATGAAAGTAGCGTTCATGCGTACGTACGGCTTACCGTCTCTATGAACGGTGCATTTCATTTCTTACCTCTAAATGATTATGTTATATTATAAATACATGTTTATGCTGGATATATATGATATATATGATATCCAAATCAGGAATTTCATTATGGATATAAAGATCCTTTGACCACACGAACAACATGTAATTGTAAGAAGTCCACTTTCGACTTAAGAACCAAATATCGACAAAACAAACATTATTAACTTAAATGATTACATAATGTTTATAACATGAAAATAAGTGATATAAAAGGAATAATTAACTTGAAAAAGGTTCTTAAGAAAATTTAAATTAACTCAAGTTTATTATTCAGGACGTTAAAGAACGATCGAGTCAAGTCGGACCCGAGGTAAGGGATCCTACTCCACTCTTTCTTTTTAAGTACACTCTTCTATGTCATTCCTTTTAAAGCTCATATTTATTGATATTGGGATGATATTTTATATTAAACTTACTGTAATTTTTATGTTCATGTTATGAGAGACCCTATTCTCTCTCATCAATCCATTTTGTAAGTTTTGAGTGGCGCCGTTAGGCTGCCGAACTTTTGTAAGAGATCTAACCTCTCTCTTTCTTTCTAAGTACTGTCCTATATGTCACTTCTTTTAATCTCCTCTTTGTAATGTTGGGGGATGTTCTTTTATATTCCTCTTGCTGTAAATTTTATTGTAATGTGATGAGATACCCTATTTGATCTCATCAATCCATATTCGGAAGTTTTATGTGGCGCCGTTAGGCTGCCGAGTTTTCGTAAGGGATTTTTCATCTCACTTTTATTCCCGTGAGATTTATGCAACATTTGCCACAAATTCCATTTAGTGGTGTATGTACTGTCCATTATTCTTATCTTTGTGTAATATACTTTCGTTTATGAGTATTTACATAAATTATCTATTGTTCTTCTTTCATGGGGTGTATGTTTTGAAAGATACCCAAGTCAGTAAGGGAACCTTTCACCCTCCTCTTTTTTTAAAAGACTTCTTTTGTTGGGTCTTTTAATTTACATATTGTTATGTTGGGATATGTTCTCATATATCCTTATTGATGTAAATTTTATGTCCAAGTGATGAGATACTCTTTTTATCTCTCATCAACTCATTTTGATGTGATGCCGTTAGGCTGTCAAGGGAACTTTTTAACCCAATTTCGATTTCTTTGGGTTCAACATGTAGTCATTGAATATGTCATCCATTGAATATGTGTGAATGAACTTTTATTGTTGTACACTTAATATCCACTTATATTGGGTGTATTTATATTTGTCACACAAATTTTTGAGATTTATTTGTCCTTAATTTAAGGATACCTTCTTTATAAGGGATTTCATCACATTTGACTTTTCTATTAAGGGTTCATTGTTGTTATGAACCAATTCACTCTTATATGGTGTATATACTGTGCTTTGGAATATTATATCATGAATCCATTTATTCTCATGATATTATAAAGTTCTGACTAAATGTTATTCCTCAATTATTGTATTCAAGTGTCTCTAATTTTGGTAAACCCCCTTTAACCAAAATTTCGTTTTAAATGTTTTAATTATTTGTTCTTATTAATATCCTTGTTTTCAAAATGGTTTTAAGGATTTATTTATACGGATATTAATGATTTAAAATTTTAAGCTTCAAGGTGGTATGGGACACTTTGATTCAAAAATCTCTTTATTAAATGTTTTAAATGGTTTTGAAAATGGTTTTGATAAAGGATTCTATTATGATATATTGTGATCTGGAAATGTTATCATTCATTTATATTGGTTTTATGTTTTTATGATTTTATATTGGTACTTGGACATTTTAACGGGTGGTTGCGTTATAAACCATATGACGGGTGGTTCCGTGAATACCAGGATGGGTGGTTACGTTATAAACTCCAATGCATTGGGTATGGAAGTCGGCCGTATGGCTATTCCATTAAGTATGTATGGAAACTGGCCGTATGGCTATTCCATTAAGTGATATGTATGGAAGTCGACCGTATGGTTATTCCACTTAAGTATGTTTATGTCCCAAGTTACCTTTATATATGTTATGTGTTCATTATATGGGTTTTATGGTAATCCTTTGGTTACAAAAAGGTAAGTAATGATATTTTATTCAGTGAAGAGTTTTTACTACTTCATAAAGGTGAAAAGTATTACTTTGATAAAGTATACATGGTTTACTTTTTGTTTTGATAAACTAACAGTTTTTATTCTTTGTGTATCCCTTACTGAGCTTCTTATGCTCATCCCAAGTTTTTTTGAAATATTTTTCACAGGACTTAGCGTGGAATAGGGTCAAGGATGGGATCAAGGGAAAGTCATGCTACCTAAAACATGAAACTAGACATGTTTCTTTTTAAGAGTTTTTATTTTATGGAAATTTAGTAGAAGCGACTACTTTGTAATCTTTTGAGATGTAATAGTTATGTCCTAATTCTCTAAAACACTAAACCTGAAAAGATCCTCAATGTGAATTACTCATTTAATTCAATATTAAGTAAGGTTTAAGGCTGGGGCCTTATAGTTGGTATCAAAGGTCGGTTTAGATAACTTTAGAGGTTAGGGTATTTTCTAAGCATAAGTGACACTACCATAATGGTTAGGATTTCAGAAAGAGTCCTAGTTTTAGATAAAGTGAATGAGTAAGTATATCTTAGTGTTTATCTTCCTCATTAGTACATGATGGTTATGTTGACATACTCACACTGAACTTTTTGGTTTTAGTAAATAGCTGGATCTAGCAGGCACCAAAGTGACAATGGGTTTGAAGGAAACTGTGGTGGTTCTCTGATTAAGATACTGGATGAGATGGGGGATTCAATGAGGAATCTTATTGTTGTTCTAAACCAACTATCAAGGAGTCATGATCAATCACTTCAACCTTGGTGAGTTCTCTAATGGATCATGTACGAGATGGCCAACTCGATGTAGAAATTCAGGTAATAATTATTAAGGTAACCATTAGGGGTTATATGATCCTTACTTTTGAGGTAATTATGGGTTGTTATATGTTATGATGGAAAATTAAAGGCATGAGATAAACATGAGGTTAAAATATGTTATGATCATCTTTGTAGATTTTATCTCATTTTGGGGGAATGTTTTATGAATTATATAGTTTTTGAAAAAGGACAACACGCAGACCGTGTGACAACCCGTCGCGTCGGACAAAGCGGCGGGAATCGAACCCACAACCAAAGTGCGACTGGTATTTATCGCCTACCACTGGACTACGTGAAGTCCCTGGTTAGTTTGACTGATTCTTTCTGGTTATATGATTTTATGAATTAAGAGTAAGATGATTTTCGGTTATTTATGAAAATGATTAACCTATCATGGAGGATATGTGATTAGGTTAATTACTTTTCAATACGGGACTTTATGAGAAACTGATGTTGTTTGGAGATAAATGTTACGATTTAACTTGGAAGAATATGTGACTAAATCCTTCAAATATTTTGGTTTCAATCTTAGATTGGTTTACTTTGAACAATTTTATGGACAAATTGTTTATCGGATGGTCCTCGTTGAACTTTGGGTTTTGTTGGAAAAATTTTGGAGATTAAGAATAGATTTTGTTTTTGTAAAGGGTTATCATTTTCTAGATTATCTGATCATGTACTAAACTTTTTGGTTTTGGTTTTGGTAGAGTATAAAGACATGGGAAGTATATAGTTCTCTTTTTTGGATTAGGTGATTCTCTAAAAGTTGATTATAGTACTATTAATGCGAACAAGTCTTCCTAAATACTCGTCTTTTGGAGAAAATATGAGTTTGTGTAAGGAATCTAATAAAAGTTGGAAGTCAACATGATAAGTGATTATGCTTCCTTATGAATAAATTCCTCAATAAAAAGTAACTTAAAGCAAAAATGTTTTCTATTAACTTTTCCTATTGGGGAATCGAATACCGTTTAACCCATCACAAGTTTGTGATCTTCTCGTGGTTAACTTTCTCCTAAACATGTTTTCTATCACTCTCCATCAGAACATGACCCTTTGTTTTTTCCTCCATGTCCATATTTTCATACATGGAATCCTAGTATGGGTTAACTCGGGTGACCTTTGTACTTATCTTTCTTTATTTTAAAGTGATTGTTTTACCGACTCTTGTTCCGATATGGGACTTTCAAGGATGTTTCCAAGCGCAATTTTAAAATTGCGAGGATGCAATTCCCAAAAGGGGGGAAGGATGTAACACCCCAGGTAAATAATGAATATGACATTTTCATATTTATCCATATTTGTGAATAAAATATTAATATGACTTTAAAGGGGACGCTATGCTCGATGGCGTACCCAACACGCAACAACGAGTTTCTTCGGAATCTTACGTTGCACTCTAATAATAAAATAATATTATTTCAAATGGTAGTTAACATGTAGCCATTGTATTGGTGGGAATGGATAGAAATAACTAAAATATTATTATATATGTTTTTTAATGTTTTTACATTTATCCAATAAAAGCTAAAGGCTTAAAATACGGAAAGGATTAAATTTTAGGTGTATATGCCCTAGTTTTCACTAAAAGTTCACTTATCACCTTTAATTGGAGAACTGTCCTTAAATATAGTTTTGATCACTCTTATAAATTCTTTTGGACCAAGTAAAACTCTTATTAAGAATCGGGACATCAAATTTTACATTGTGAAATTTTTTGGTATTTTTCCGATAAAGTTCATTTTTTTAATGAATAGTGTAGAATGTTGTGTTTTAATTCAAAACCACTTTTTAATATAATTTATTCATATGATTAGATAATACTTTGAATTGGTTTTAAAGTGAAATTATAAAATATTTTTACCATTAAATCCAATAGTGGTCATTGGAATTAATTTCACTTTGAAATCAGACTTAAACTAGTGTCAATCTTTTGATACTTATTGTTTTATAAAAACACGCTATTTTCTCTGACAGCGGGAATTAATTATTAAATTAATTAATGTGACTAATATGTTTTGAATTTTTTAAAATGGACTTCATTTTTGAATTCGTAATATCAAATATAGCTTAGGGTGAATTTTTGGTAATTTTCTGAAAAACTTCAATTTTTCATGAATAGTGAAACCACTAAGTGGTACTTATAAAAACTGATTTTTCCGTTTAAATGAAATTTTTCCATCATTGTGTTTTGAATTTCAAAAATCCGACATACATGGTTGTCATTAAGAAGTAAAATTTGGTTCAATGGGATGAAAATAATTTTTTGGTGAATAGTAACTTTTTTCATTAATCGCGATTAGAGATAATTAGTGTAATTTAAGGTAAAAATTATATTATAAGAATGTGAAAACACCATGACACTTGTCCTACACCTATTGGGTGAGTCAAGGCCGACCAAGAAAAGCCATGGGCCAACTTGGGGACCCCATGGATCCACTTTAGTTGGAAAATGACTATAGTGTATTTTTATTTAATGTTAAAATTAAATTGACACAAACATGAGTTGTTTTACTAAAATAGTTTTTAAGTGGTGTTACATAAGTCCATATTTTGATTATAAATAGTCACTGGAAATATAAAAAGATTTCCTACATCATAGTATTTTTTTATAATTTTTAGACATTAAATAAATTAAATTATTTATGACATAATAATGATGCAGCGATGACATCATTATTTGACGATTTAAATAAAATGGAAAGATAATGTAAAATCTATGAACTAAACATGTCCAAAACTTATTGGATTGGTGGATTTCGAACCCTTATCACCTTATCCACGAATTATATCAATATGGGACCTTTTAAAACCGAAACACATTTTCAAATAAAGTAATATTTCTTACTTTCCAAAAGTGCCCCTCCTCTCCTCTTATAAAAGGCCCCCACCTCTACCTCATTTCACACACTCCTAAAGCCTTTGGCTCGGCCAAACCCTGCCCATTTACTATCTCCACATCCCTCTCCTCATCCTAGAGTATTCCCTTTGGGCAGAATTCTTTCAAAGGAAGCCTTTATTCCCAAATCAAAAGGAGTTACACTTTTAAAGGTAATTCATTCTCTCATGTTCATCTGTTTTATTTTGCTTCTCCAACCCCCTAAACTCTTTTTATTTACTTCTTTTGTAACAACATCAGTATCTTCAATATACTAGGATGTTGTTATAATATAAATTAGAGCTACACTCTTACACAACTACATCAAATGTTTAAAGAACATACGGTTTCCGTGGATGGCGAAATTCTGCCTCCCGAAACGATGATTGTTCAATACTCATTTAACACTTTCAAAGGTGGCCATTATGATGTCACTATTTTTATATATTATATATAATATGTTTATTTTTTACTTATACTTCTGTATTTTTCATTTGTGCCTTACCTTTATGGTTTCCATTATTGGTATACGCGATATCTTCATTTTAGGAATTGCGGACTACCGCCCCCTCAAAGTGATGTGATTCGTTAATGCCATACGTGGGACGTATAAGGGATGGATTTAATGTTATTATATATGATGTTATACTGTAATTATTATATACCTCTATATCATTATTATTTCTTTCCATTTAATTATGAGATAGAAATGAAAGTAGCGTTCATGCATACGTACGAATTACCGTCTCCATGAACGGTGCATTTCATTTCTTATCCCCAAATGTAATGTACTATTATAAGTACATGTATATAATGCATATATATGATTAATGATACATCTAAATGATGAATATAATTCGTTAATTAAAATATACATACCTCTCATTTAGTTTTAATTCCATTAATATGACAAGGAAATGAACGTAGCGTTCATGCGTACGTACGGCTTACCGTCTCTATGAACGGTGCTTTTCATTTCTTACCTCTAAATGATTATGTAATATTATAAATACATGTTTATTCTGGATATATATGATATATATGATATCCAAATCAGGAATTTCATTCTGGATATAAAGAACCTTTGACCACACGAACAACATGTAATTGTAAGAAGTCCACTTTCGACTTAAGAACCAAATATCGACAAAACAAACATTATTAACTTAAATGATTACATAATGTTTATAACATGGAAATAAGTGATATAAAAGGAATAATGAACTTGAAAAAGGTTCTTAAGCAAATTTAAATTAACTCAAGTTTATTATTCAGGACGTTAAAGAACGATCGAGTCAAGTCAGACCCGAGGTAAGGGATCCTACTCCACTCTTTCTTTTTAAGTACACTCTTTTATGTAATTCCTTTTAAAGCTCATCTTTCTTGTTATTGGGATGATCTTTTATATTAAACATACTGTAATTTTTTTGTTCATGTGATGAGAGACCCTATTCTCTCTCATCAATCTATTTTGTAAGTTTTGAGTGGCACCGTTAGGCTGCCGAACTTTTGTAAGAGATCTAACCTCTCTCTTTCTTTCTAAGTACTCTCCTTTAAGTCACTTCTTTTAATCTCCTCTTTGTAATGTTGGGGGATGTTCTTTTATATTCCTCTTACTGTAAATTTTATTGTAATGTGATGAGATACCCTATTTGATCTCATCAATCCATATTCGGAAGTTTTATGTGGCGTCGTTAGGCTGCCGAGTTTTCGTAAGGGATTTTTCATCTCACTTTTATTCCCATGAGATTTATGCTACATTTGCCACAAATTACATTGAGTGGTGTATGTACTTTCCATTATTCTACTCTTTGTGTAATATACTTTCGTTTATGAGTATTTACATAAATGATCTATTGTCCTTCTTTCATGGGGTGTATGTTTTGAAAGATACCCAAGTCGGTATGGGAACCTTTCACCCTCCTCTTTTTTTAAAAGACTTCTTTTGTTGGGTCTTTTAATTTACACATTGTTATGTTGGGATATGTTCTCATATATCCTTATTGATGTAAATTTTATGTCCAAGTGATGAGATACTCTTTTTATCTCTCATCAACTCATTTTGATGTGATGTCGTTAGGCTATCAAGGGAACTTTTTAACCCAATTTCGATTTCCTTGGGTTCAACATGTAGTCATTGAATATGTCATCCATTGAATATGTGTGAATGACCTTTTATTGTTGTACACTTAATATCCACTTATTGGGTGTATTTATATTTGTCACACATATTTTTGAGATTGATTTGTCCTTAATTTAAGGATACCTTCTTTATAAGTGATTTCATAACATTTGACTTTTCTATTGAGGGTTCATTGTTGTTATGCACCAATTCACTCTTATATGGTGTATATACTGTCCTTTGGAGTATTATATCATGAATCCATTTATTCTCATGATATTATAAAGTTCTGACTAAATGTTATTCCTCAATTATTGTATTCAAGTGTCTCTAATTTTGGTAAAACCCCTTTAACCAAAATGTCGTTTTAAATGTTTTAATTATTTTTTCTTATTAATATACTTGTTTTCAAAATGGTTTTAAGGATTTATTTATACGGATATTAATTGTTTAAAATTTTAAGCTTCAAGGTTGTATGGGACACTTTGATTCAAAAATATCTTTATTAAATGTTTTAAATGGTTTTGAAAATGGTTTTGATAAAGGATTCTATTATGATATGTTGTGATCTGGAAATGTTATCATTCATTTATATTGGTTTTATGTTTTTATGATTTTATATTGGTACTTGGAAATTTTAACGGGTGGTTACGTTATAACCCATATGACGGGTGGTGCCGTGAATACCAGGACAGGTGGTTACGTTATAACCTCCAATGCATTGGGTATGGAAGTCGGCTGTATGGTTATTCCATTATGTATGTATGGAAATTGGCCGTATGACTATTCCATTAAGTGATATGTGTGGAAGTCGACCGTATGGTTATTCCACTTAAGTATGTTTATGTCCCAAGTTACCTTTATATATGTTATGTGTTCTTTATATGGGTTTTATGGTAATCCTTTGGTTACAAAAAGGTAAGTAATGATATTTTATTCAGTGAAGAGTTTTTACTACTTCATAAAGGTGAAAAGTATTACTTTGATAAAGTATACATGGTTTACTTTTTGTTTTGATAAACTAACAGTTTTTATTCTTTGTGTATCCCTTACTGAGCTTCTTATGCTCATCCCAAGTTTTTTTGAAATGTTTTTCATAGGATGTAGTGTGGAATAGGGTCAAGGATGGGATCAAGGGAAAGTCATGCTACCTAAAACATGAAACTAGACATGTTTCTTTTTAAGAGTTTTTATTTTATGGAAATTTAGTAGAAGCGACTACTTTGTAATCTTTTGAGATGTAATAGTTATTTCCTAATTCTCTAAAACTCTAAACCTGAAAAGATCCTCAATGTGAATTACTCATTTAATTCAATATTAAGTAAGGTTTAAGGATGGGGCCTTATATTAATATTCATATTCTACATACTATCTTGATGAAAAACAAATCACAACAAAGAACTCTTATAACACAATGTAATTAATTAGCCCAGATTGACTTGAAAAGTAACATTACTTAGAAATCCACCTGGCTTATAGAGATTTATTTATCATCCTATATTGAATGAAAGTTTTGGGATATTAAAATATAACCACTAAGAAAAATTTCATTCTTGCATAATAAAATATATGTAGTCAAAACTAATCAAGAAAATGAAATGTCTTATCTATAGATTGGGTACACATGAATATCAAGTACGAAAAATAAATAAATAAATAAAAAGTCAAGTAGGAAAAAAAGTAAGTAAACATAAAAATGAGGCACAACAAATAATAATGGTCTATCTCATTTTAAAATATACAGAGGGAGAAAATATGATATTAAAATTTATTTCCCAGTACCCAACTTGATCAGTACTTTTTGATTACCATACCATGTATACAGTGAGTTATACATGTTGTACACTTAATGTTATAGTGTTGATATTTATGCATCCACTATTTAAATGGTAATGTCCATATATTAATTTGTGTATAAAATGTTTGTTGTAGTTCCTAGGCTATAATGTGAACCATGAGATACAATGCAATTAATCTTAAACAAATGTCATATGGTCTTGATACATCATACTCACAAGATATAGCTGATGTTTGACTATCAGTTGATAGGGGATCATAAGTATTGAGACTTCTCTCCATGATGTTTTCACATGGAAATCTCAAAAATGTGATATCATGAGGTTAGAACCACAAAAAAGAATACCATAAGTTTCAGGTGTCATTGGTTGTTCATATATTTGACATATTATTTATCTTCTAGCTGGAGATCATCATCAGTGTGTACTATTGGATCACATATATGGATAAAAAAACCAAACCATGACATTTAATTCTTGGTAATGTAGCCTCTTTTATGTGAGTCATTAGTGGTATGAAATTTGTCGAAAGTTTAAGATACAATTTAAAAATTAAGAGCTATGGAAGTGATATCTCTATCCTGGTTGATTAGGGTAGTAGTACCTTTATAAATCCTTGTCAAAGGTAGTCGAAGGTAAGTTTGTGATTTTAGAACAACAAAAAATCATGAATGGACAATAAAAAAAGTGTGCATAAAACATTATGTGATATCATTAGGCAACGAGATTATATTACGTAGTCCGTGTTCATAAGAAATATTTTTTTTCTCTGACTTTTCTTTATATCTTTAGGGGCCTTGATGAGTTGCTAGAATTCTCTACTGCTATATGAATAGTATTAACCTTTATTAATATAAGGTCTTAGAGGGTTACACGGAATAAAATATTCCATAATCTACCATATTCTGGTGAATAGGTATATTGAACACGGTGAGACCCACCATGGGGTCCGAGAGTTTTCTATGTTTTATCAGTCAATGGAAAATAAATAAATTCATTACTATTTGAGTATAGAATAATTGGGAAGAATTTATTCATTATAATTATTCCTCTGGTATTTATAGAATAATAGAGAAAATATTATTCAAAAGAATATTATTTTTAAATTCATGGTTCATTTAATATTTCCACGAATTACGAGTCATGTCAATGACTTGAGTTTATAAAATAATATATATTTAATATATATTATAATTAGTTGATAAATTTAGAATAATATTTATTATGGAGTTATTTATTCATAATAATTTGTTTATTTTTAGTTAGTGCACGCTATATATATAAATCCACGTAAACCCTTTCTTGGTATTTAAGAATCCAAATGAAAAATTAGATAACAATAACATTAAAATTTTTATTCATCATTTGGAAATGGGAGATTCCCTCTGCTCTCAAATCATAGAGTAAGAAAGACACTATCTGACAAACTAATCCAAGAACGTATTTGATGGATCGAAGGGATGTAATCGAGGTAATCATCGCAATATAGAAGGCATAATTGGATCTCCCCAATAACACCAATAAAAATATGATCAACATCTTCATGGATTATTGGAGAATGTGTGGATTGTCTATAAGGATTTTCATTAGATACTTCGAGAAATGATTATTAAAACTAGATGTATTCAATCATGCATAAAAATAGAATTAGGTACTCATTTATTTAATTTTTTCTTTGAAATATTCATGTCAGTTACTCAAACTTCTAATAAGGATTTGATTTATATAAATAATATATATTCATCACTCCAATGATTTAAAAATTTAAATACCCAGCCACAAGTTTATGTTGCAGGCCTCAACACCTTCAATTGATATCAGAGCTATCACATGAATTTTATGATCCACGAAAAAAATAATTTTCATTAAATTAAGTAGATGGTTTAAATTCGGCCACAACAGAATAGACTGTGTCTTGACCCAATTTTGGATCTTCATGTTGTGAACATCCGAAAAATTTAATACAAATTGTTTGTGCCTTACGGATTTAAAAATTCATGAATGTTATATATATTTATATGATCCTATTTTTAATTTTTTTTCTATCATTTCTAGTTACCCAACTATCCAATTATGATTTGGCAGGATTCTGGTAATCGTAAATAATCAGTTGCTAGTGGGATAACGTTCCATAAGATTTTGGAATATAGATAAATTGTTTTATCATAAAAATGATTTATTTGATTATAAAAAATAATAAAAATATTTTTTAAAAGGATGAGGCATCTTATCATTAATTCAAGAGTCTTTTAAATTATTTAATGAGGGTAACTTGACCCATGTATAATACACCAAAAAGGATAATTTTAATTCAAATATGGTTGGTTCACTTATAATTTTCAGTCAACAAAAGAAAGTTAAAATTATTTATAATAATGAAAATGGGGTTGGTCCCCTCTAATGTGTGGTATCCTCTTCCACCCCATGATTTTCCGACCTTCGTATCCCTCTAAAACCCCACCATCCTGGATGACATAGCCCAATGATATCATAGAATTTCTGTAATAGCTGCTACCTATCACTGACTGATTATATTGGAAGTAATCTCTCTTATGAAGTTTCCTTGAGGCCGATCACCCCATCAAGACCACTGCCTATCCATTGAACATTGCAATCATAGATGACTTAGTCAAATCTAGTGAGTCCGAACCTCCCTATTCATTACTACCATGATTCAATCCCACCTTTAGAAGAATCTTATCCAGAGCATTACTTCTATCCACTGTTCTTCCTCTAAATGACCTATGGGCCGCCACATTACTCTAATATCTCCCTCACCTTTACAACCTCTTATGAACCACTACTCGAGAACTTACAATTTCTTTTTTATAATCTTTCTGATTTTTTTTGAAATGGCCTAGGTTAATTGTTTTATAAAAATACACTTTAAAGCCATCATCACTAATTCACCCTTTCATTTTTTATTCGCAAAGGTGGCATCAGTGATGTCTTTGTTGCCTAAAAACAATATTTTTTTTATTTTAATTTTTTTATATATATTTTAAATTTTAATGTTTTATTATTATGTTGTTATGGTTATATATATATAAATAAAACATAATTTTTCAACATAATTTTTCTTTTAATCAAGTACATGACTTGACTAACCTATATAATATAAACTATAAGACCGATATGAATAAAATTAAAACATTTATTTAATATACAATAATTAGTTGAAAATAAAATCAATTTCTTGAAAAAATTTGATAAAAAATAATTTATAAGATTTCGAATCCACCTATACAAAACATACAAATGTTTTAAGTATGTGACTTTTCTATCCTATATAATATAAATTATAAGATAGATGTTAATACAATTTTAGACATTAATTAAACATATAAAAAGTAGTTGAAAATAAAAATAATTTCCTAAAAAATGTTGAGGAAAAATAATTTATATGCTTTATTTTCCACCTACATGAAAAATAAAAATGATTCAAGTATGTGACTTGTCTAACCTATATAATATAAACTCTAAGAAAACTATGAATAATATTTTAAGAATTTTATAAAATTATAACAATTAGTCAAAAATAAAAATAATTTCTTAAAAATTTTTGATGAAAAATAATTTATTAGATTTCTAATCCACCTTCTTGAATGTTAAAAATGTTTCAGGTACGTGAATTTTCTCACCTAAATAATATAAACTATAAGACCGATATGAATGAAATTGTAAAAATTTGTTAAAAATATAATAAATAGTTTAAAATAAAAATAATTTCTTATAAATTGTTGATGAAAAATAATTTGTAGTCTTTCAAATCCACCTACTTGAAACCTAAAAATGTTTCATATAATTGTGTTTACTAGCCTATATAATATAATCTACATGGCTGATATGAATGAAATTTTAGACAATGATTACCAGTATTACATGTAGTCGAAAATAAAAATATTTTCTTACAAAATTTTGATGAATAATAATTTATAAGCTTTCTAATCCACCTACATGAAGCTTAAAAATGATTCATGCATGTGCCTTTGCTATCCAATATAATATAAACTATAAGAATGATATGAATGGAAATTCAGAAATTTTGTAAACATATAACAAGTAGTTGAAATTTTAATTTATATTTATATGGGTCTTATAGTTTATATTTTGTAGGCTTTAAAAGTAAAGTAGGTGGCTTAGGATCCTGCTCGACATTCATTCTTTTCTCTCTCACTTCTGAGTTACTTTTCATAAATTCCATTAATTATAATTTATTTATTTTATTTATGAAACTCTTTAATGTAAACAAATTTTTTGATGATTAGGCTATATTTTAAATTTTATTTACATTGTTTTTATACTATCGAATTTTTAATATTTTACTGTTATTTACTAGAAATTTAATAATTATTTATATGTTTCATGTAGCTGACTTTGAAAGCTGTCAAATATAAATTGTGCCTAAAATATAAATGAAAACTAAAATACTGGATAAACATATAATAATTGATAATAGTAATTATAGTATTTTCATTTTAGTAGACATAAAACATGTAAATGAACATGTGAAATCACTTTTTTGTTTATAGAGAGGAGATTTTGTCCCACATGGTAGTCGGTGAATAAGACATCCACGTTGAGTGTGCAGTGGTGTCTGATGACCTAGAAAGGACTGATCCTAAGGACCTAAAATGTCGACAAGAACATCCTCTATTTGTGTGTCACTAGGATAAACTATCAACTGCATCTCGTACTACCCTCATGATCCTTCTCCCACTAGGTTGGTAGAAGGACATGCCATCATCACAGTGGGTAACCAATCTTGTGATAGAGATATACCCTAAGACTACGATGGATATGGAATAAAAGGATGTGATGGATCTATACCCCAAGCTAGTGATGGATTTGAAACCCAAGATAAGGAGAACTACGGATATCCTATCAGGAAAGACAGATCTGATGGCACCTGAGGCACATCCTGAATTGGCTGATCCTGGACTACTAGAGGGTTGACCTCTGTCTCTGAAACATGTGAGGCCTCAAATGCAGCACAATGTTGTCTACATCTTCATGTTCATGGATCTTCAGCACCATCAATAGCTGTAAGATGTTTCTCTAAGGAAGAAACCTCCTCTCTCTATGTCAGACGCTTGATGCTACTCTCGAAAAGAACATGAAAATATGTCCTCACATCCAATGCTACTACATGGACAACTGCTAGGCTAAAGATCCCATCCTCCTCTTCACCTCTCATGCGAACAAGCTTCTTTGTGTATTTCCCTATAAATAGATTCATATTGAATTAGAAAATAGTTCAATAAACAAACTAATGGAAATTTATTAAGTTACTATCCCATGCATTTCTATGTCGGGTCAGGTAAGATATAGTATAGACAACATTCTGTATCATGAATCATACTCAACCAGTTCTGAAAGAATGAATCGATTCATAGGAACACCCTCTGCATGTCTATGTCAGCAGCCGATAAAGTGGGAATGTACTCGTGGCTAGTCCTCATCCTGCCTCCCTATTAGCTTCATCCCATTAAGTCGCTCTGTCTATCCCAACGACAATGGAATCAACTGAGCATAGTAAAATGGGCCCATGAACCTGTCAGGATACTACCACTCAATAATATAGAAGTTAATGAGGGGAACTACAACCATATAATCCTCATGCCCAATTGTATAGTATGCTTGAAACTATTCCATAATACTCATCTATGGAAGCCATGAAACTTGAAATGACAAGTGACTTTGTCAAAAAATTACCTAACTAAAACCAAAATTGATTCCATTATTAAATATGTTTAACAATGATAGATTGTATATACATACCTGATTAGGTAAGATATTCTCCAACTGGAGCCGATATACGCCCAAATGCTATATCGGAACCACGTCAAAATTATGTCGCCGACAGCACCTAAAAAATACATCATCGGTAGTGAGAAATAATGAGAAATTAAAGTTTATAACTCATGGTATCATCAGAAACCAATAAGATTTACTGATCATACCAGTGTCCACATGGATATTCATGCATTACCTCCATCTTAATCAGTGGACCAACAAGCTTCAGGTGGAATACAGGGATGTGCTCCCATGCCCACATCTAAATAAGGATGAGGCATCCCCCAAGACCTGTGTGGTCCCTGTGGGATACCCTACATAATTCTTATAATGTGTATTCAAAGATGTATAATCCATAGTTGTATGTCCTGACCTGACCAATGTCCTCTAGTAGGGGTAGATACATCATGTGCATGTGCATCCCCGAGTGATCAATACACATGGTCCCGCCAATGAGCCTTAATATATCTGCACTAGATTAACACCAGACAATCTTATCGTAATCATCATCATGTAAATATGGAAGTTGTGGCTCCAACAAAGGTATAGATATGGATTCTCAATATGTATCCCCACAATCAGAAAAAATGTCCACACCTAACAAGAACTGAGAAAGGTCTAGCCAAGGTGCACAAGTGAGTCTAATAATCGGTCTCCCCTCGATTGGAGTACCAAGATGCACTACCAAATCTTGGAGGGTGATGGTCATCTCTCCTTTAGGAAGGTATAATCTGTGTGTCTATAGTATCCAACTCTCAATAAGGGAAGCAAGTAGGTGATGGTCTAAAAATGTGAAATCTGATACGGCAAGGCCATAAAATCCCACACGACACAAGAATGGTCTAAGGGCACGTGAAGGCTCCTTGTGATGAAAATGATGTGCACAACGAACCCTAATTAATCAATCCACACCACCCTCTAACACGACCTGGGAAATATGGGTATGCTGCTGAGTGAGTAGTATGGTATCATCCAGCTTCCTATAAACAAATAAAATGAGTCATAATTTCAAAATGTAAATATAACATAATTGTCAGCATAATTTTATTACCTGTATAATGCAAGTGATGACATGTTTATTCACATTTTTTTAGAAAGTTATTTTTACCAAAAGAAATATAATTCTCCATGTCTTTTGGTTTTTAATGAAATAATGATAACAAGAGGAAAGAACAGAAAAAAATAGATTTAAAGAATTATGTTTTAAATGATTTTTATTAATGAAAATATCCTTCTATGAATTTTATTAATTGATATACACTTTATGGGAATATATCTAGAATAGTGAACATATCTTCTAGATATAGTGGGTGAAAAATTGACATGGATTTAGTCAATGCTAAGAGATTCATAGATAGTTTGAATAGGTGGAATGAATTATGTTGTGAAAAAATTTTATTAATGAAAATATATTTTGAAGAATTTTTTTAATTGATACATGATTTAAAGAAATATATGTAGGTTTTTTGATTTTTTGTATGGTTTTATGGTTTAGTATTATGAATTTTGTGTTAGGTTTTAGGTTTTATGGTTTATGGTTTAGAATTTTGATATTAAGGTTTAGGAAAGATGTTTTTGGGTTCAGTTCTCTGCTTTTAGGTTTCAGAGTTTAGAAAACCATGAAAAAAAGAAGAGATAACAACATATAATTTACAATATGGGTTAAGTGTTCTGATTTTGGATTTATAAAAAAAATCTATATTCTATAATTTTATTTAAGGAATAATGAGAATGTTAAATCATGAATTCATAACAGTTTTTATTAAATATTTATGAATAATTGGGTATTAAGATATTATGTATGTGTCACTAAGATATACATTTCGTGAATAATGGCATACTGATTTTTATAATCCTAGAGACAATAATTCTAAATTATTGGGTCTTGAAATTTGTCAGTCATATTTTGGAGGAGTTTATGATTAACAAATTATGGATTGGATTAAGATAAACCATGGGAATTACTAATTATGTTTTAGGAATTTATGTAATTTTCTATATTTAATAACATATTCTAATCATTATGATACTATTATTTCATTTTATAATAGTTTTTTAAAATATCAAACACATAATGTTATAAAAAACCATGGTCAAGGGAAGATGTTTTTGTTTTTACAATTAATCTTTTAGGTTTTATGATTTATAGATTTGGGTTTCTGATATTGAGTTATGGGTCTAGATTTTGGGATTTGGTTTAATGTTTAATGGTTTAGGAATATGAATTTTGGGTTAGGGTTTAGGTTTTAAGGATTAGTATTTATAATTTTGATATTATGGTTTAGGAAAGACGTTTTTGGGTTCATTTCTATGCTTTTTCGTTTAGGGGTTTAGAAAACCACGAAAAAAAGAATGGATAACAACATATTATTTACAATATGAGAATGTCACAATAAAGACAATACATCATTATGGATGACAGTGTGAACTTGACCCAATAATGTTAGGGAATTGTTTTTGGTTCTGACCTTATTTATGAAATATTATATATCTCAAACTTGGCCCTTGTTCTTGAGGCCAATCCATATTATTACACATCCTATTAGCCTTCAGTCTCACATGAGGAAAAAACTGATAGATGTCGGGTATCACTATCTACTGGCCTTCGGTAATTGGGAAATAACAATACCAAACAATAAGTGTCCATGGTGCAGCATAACAATTTGAAATGGTATCCATCTGGTACACTAGATCTACATGTGCTTCCCATGATATGTTCATAGGGGCATATACTATGATGGCATGTGCATAGGGAAACCATAAGGCCTGAAAGTTTCCATATAGACATTGCCTCTTTTCCAGTAATACCACTATTTTTTCACCGATTCAATTTATGAATAGTTCAGAACACTCCTGAACTTCAAATCGAGATTCTCCGCATCGAAAAAGATAGACATGATAGCCAGAAGCTTCTTCAATATTCATTTAATTCTCACATTAAATGTTTCTTCTGTACCTTATACCCTATTGTATTCTTTCTGATGCTATTTTTTGTCTATCAAAAAAGTAATTCACACATCGATATAATGTATCCTAAACTTCTGAGGTTATAGGAAGCTTGTAAATCCCCTTGGAGACACCATTTATTCACTCTAAAATGTTGTGTTCATGTCTCTGTACCTCTTCCCCCCCTCGTCATATGCGAATGTCCATTTTTCATTTGGAATCTGCATCACATAATCATAAACTTCATGATTAGCATGGAAGATTTGTTTAAAATGTACTTCAAAATACCATTGATCTGACTCATATGCAACACATAATAGGTGATATTTCACATTTTTTTCTTTTATCTTTATGTTTAAATAGTAAAAAATAACAAATACATTACGTACCAAGCCTCGTGATTTCCTTATTTATTGGTTCCTTCTGGAATTGTTTTTGCACATTTCTAGCAATGTGTCAAATGAAGAACTGATGATGTGCATTTGGGTATGTCCATGTTTCAGGATCTGCATTGATTTCCTCATTAATATCTCGATGGCAATCAAATATCAATCAAACACCATGAATTTTAGTAAAATGGTTGCTGATACATGCCAGAAACCAACTACATGATTTATTGTTTTTTTCTCTAAAATGGAAAAGGAAAGCATAAGAGGTGAACAATTTCCATCATGGGTTGCTGTAATAAAAAATATTCCCTTGTATTTTTCATATAGAAATGTTCCATCAATCTTAATAAACTTTTTGTATAAACGAAATGCAGAGATACAAGGGAGGAATTCCAAGAACAACCGCTGAAATTGAACAAGAAATGGATGAAGTCGGTTATAATGAGTGACATGTTAGTTTGTATCAATATGGAATTGAACATGGTTAGGATGCCTCTTTATGGCTAGAAATTGCTGTAACACCCGATATGAGTCATCCCAATTACTATAGACCTTAACAATTGCCTTCTTCTTAGCCATCTATGCCTTATTGTAGGAAATCTTATAACTAAATTTATGTTGTATCCTCTCTTGAAAAATGGGATATCAAAATATTTATAAATGTCCTAATCATCTCAACAACAATAGGTGACACTAATTATGCATCCAATGAGGTATAATCTTATGTCATGATTGGCTGAAAGCAAGTATGAGCTACCTTAATCATCGAGATTCTCTAACCTCCAAATGTAATGTCCAGAATCACCCTTAAGAGAAATCTACAGTCATCCCCATACTTCTCACATGATATGACATATTTACTATTGCATGATTCATGAAATATATAGTTTCAGGGCCTTTTAATGTGAAATCTATTTAGCATGGTTTTTTAATTCATCTTTACTTGGAAAATTCATTCCAATATATACTGTTTTTTTCAACTCACTTAACCTATCTGGTATAACTCCAGTGAACTCAGTTTCTAGTGTTAGATCATTAATGTCAAATTTAGGCACACATGTCATTGATTCTGACCAAGATGAATGTAGTGGTGGATGATTTATTGTAGGTCAAAGTTTATGTACAACTAATGTATTTCTCAAAACCTCCTTCTTAACTTATAATGATCCCTCCTCATTAGCACTATTGTCACAATCTGATCCTTCATTACGAAACTCCTCATTGAATTTCGGATTGACATGTATATCTGGGATATAATCTAGGTTTTCCTCTTCTTGATCATTTGGAATAGGATTAATTTCTTGTGGTGGATTGTCTTCAACCACTCTTGTAATTCTATGTCTTCATACAACTGGATGTTGTCGTTGTACAATAGAAACATCAACATATAACTCCATCATGGTACCATCTGACTGTTGAGAAAAAAAATTAATATCTTGGACCCACTACACATCAGCATCCAATGGAAATACAAGTATCCATTGTGTTTATGGGAATTGAAAATGTCTATAGCTCATAGACTTGATCTCTTAATCAGGTCCCAGATTAAAGGAACCATGAATTCTCTCTTGAAGTTCATGTATGGTTACAAAATTATCTCTAATTACCACCATTATTTGTTTTGTATTATAAAAAGCTCCTTGATCAATTTGAATAACCTCCCCATAGCAGTACACACAAGAAAACATGACTCTCTTTGAAAAATTATGATTCATTCATCAAAATTATGAGAGTGCCACAAATATTAACAATATTGGATGACCATATAATATTTATTAGAATTAAATTTTAGGAATTTTTTATACCCTAAGATATCTAATAATGTTAAATTATATAAAATTTTATTCGAACATAAATCTCATAAAAATTTGCAAACCGAAGTTAAAAGAACAGGAAACATCAAATTGGTCTATTTATAATTGGGAAAATGACAATTCTGATCATTTAAATTAAAATAACGAAGAAAAAATGCATTAAATATCACATGAATGATTTATAAAATACAATAAATTCATTGAAATTTCTAAATATAACGTGGTTTGGATGAGATGTGTCCCACATTAGATGATATTAAATCCAACCTATTTTTTATTGGTAGGTTAATAACATCTTCGAAAGATTTGTACTTCACTTTTGAACTTTCAAAAGATTTCGACCTTCTAATGATATATATTAGATTTTATTAGAAGGAAAATAACTTTTGAAAGTTCAAAAGTCAATTACATATCCTTCGAAGATGTTATTAAGCTCCCAATTGAAATTAAGCTGAATTTTACCTCATTTAGGAAGTGAGACTCATCTCATCCAAACCACATTCTATTGAAAAATTTCACTGAAATTATTTTATGTCATAAATCATTCTTGTGTTATTTAATGCATTTTTTCTTCTTCATTTCACTTTATATGATCATAAGTATCACTATCTAGTCATTAAATAAATTCATGTTTTAATCATATGTTATTAATTAATTATTCCATAATTTATCATTGCTAATAATAACTATTATTTCTAAACTATATAATATTTATGATAAAAACATTTTAAAACATATTCTTCTCTATTCCAATTCATATAATGAAAATTGTCATTTTATAAATGGATATTATTAGTATGATTTTTAAATAATAAATCATTCTTTAATCCATAGTTAATATTAAATTAGTTATTCATCAATTATTTATTATTTAATCATTAGTCTGATTATATTCATTAGTTAATTATAATTAACTAATCATATGTATTCATTTTTAATTCTATGTTATAATTAATTAACATATAAATAATCATGACAAATACTAAGTATTATTTCTAAACTATATATGACTAATGAAACTACACAATACATAACACCTATAATAACTAATAATAACGTTAATTCGTTAATTAATTTGCCCATATTTCATTCTATAACATCCTAATTATCATTTTCTCATTGATAAATATACATATATGATTTTTTTTCTTAGATATATTAGTAGTTTATAAATAGAATATGAATCGTCAAAAGAATATCCCCTGGGAGTGTCAAACCGGGAGTGCAAGAATGCATGTTGTCATGTACCAGGATACCCAGGGTTAAGCATGAAATTCCTTGTCAGAGATTTCACTCCTAGGTAAATCTATTCCAGAGCCACATCCATGTGTTTTTATCTAGATAGGGATTTGATTTCATATATTACCACATTATATTTATGTTACTAAACTTTCACAATACTTAATCCACTGTTAATCTTAAGTTAATCTATACATAATCTATACTTAATCTATAATACTAACAATAATTATTTCAAACAATGTACAACTAATTACACAACCTAATAATAAAAATATTTATAACTAACTCAACTACATGAAAAAATAAATATTTAAAACTAAAAATAATTCAATTAAATAAAATAAAAAATAAAATTAAATAAATAAAAATACCTCTAAATGATGATTTGAAAAAAAACTGCAAGGAAATTTTTTTAGAGAGATAAGTAATGGATTTAAGATAGATGAGGGGGAAATCGAGTGAGGAGAATAGGGGTGCCCTTTTATAGGGAGCTCAGGAAAAGGAGACATCGTTGATACTACCTTATGCTTATACGTGAGGCCAAATGAGGCATATGTGGTGCTGCCTTCCACATTACCCAGAGGTGAAATATGACATCCCCCCCTATGGACTTAGAAATATCATCGATATAGGACAAAGGTGGAATGGGGGAGGGAAGGCGGCATCGCTGATACTGCCTTTGGGGTGAATTATTTTAAAACAATTAACCTATGCCATTTAATTTTTTATTCAGAAATCATAGAAATAAAACTCCTCTCATCTAAACTTCACACAACCTACATCACTGGCTATGAGCCTCGTCAACATCAGATTTTCCATATGTGGTCCATGGCAGCCCCTGTCACATGTGAAACTTTTAGATTTGGCACTTTTCCCAAGTGTTCTCCAACAAAATGGTCAACTTGCAGTATACATGGGTATGGAAAACCCAATACATGTTGGGGAAGGTTCGTTCCAACTCTCAATGGTTTTTAATGGCTCTATTAAACCCATAATAGCCCCATACAATGTATTCTTGGTCAAGAATGGGACTACGTGGGGTTTGTATGACCTTCATTGACCATGTGTGTGGTTTTTGGAGACTGGAATAATTATAATATTGTAAAAAATTAATCTAATTATTTTTGTTGGTTTCAAAATAATAATACTTTTATTATTTATAAAATGATTAATATCATTTGATATAAAAATTAAACAAATTAATTTAATTTTGTGACAAAAAATTAATTTAATCATCCAACCAAATATAATTAAATTATTTGGATTTATATAATTTCCCTATTGTTACAAATTCTCTTGTACTTAAATTTAATGCATTTAAATTTTATCACGATTTTAATTTTCCCATAGACTAGTCCTGAACATTGATCATGCATGTCTATTTTTAAATAATTATTTATTACAATTTCATATGATGTTTGTAATAATTATTAAATTTTAATGATAGTTTGTGCATTGTCTTCATTTAAATATGTATATGGTTGTCCACATCGATAAGTATTTATGTATGAACATTACACTTCTTGAGACCCTCTTGTTTTTGTGTGAGTACATTTCTATTTTTTTGGAGGCAATGTAAGAAATATACCACAAAAAGACAAGGAGTTATACCAGATAAGAATACAAAACACTAAACTGAGGGTGAGAAGTATCATAAGTCAAGACCCAACTCAGGTATGATTAGAATACTCAAAATCATTTGTGGAATTTATTTCCTTTTTTAATTTTTTTATAATTTTATGCATTTTCATTTCTCTGGGAAACACATAGAATAATAAATAGAAACATGCCTAAAGAAGTGATGAATATATTCTATTATTGTTTATTTATTTGAATGACAACAGAGTATGAGAAAATTTAACAGAAATAGATTCCATTCATTGAGAAATATTAAAACCCCTCAAAGAAATATTTTTTCAGAAATGACTTACATCGTTTAAATTTTAAAAAACCAGATGTATGACATACTCGTTATCCATAGTTTCAAACGATTTTATACCCTAGTGGTACATGCTCTTGCATGGCATCCAAAAGACCCAAAATCAAATCTGGGAAGGGAATAATTTTCGGGGTACTGTAGATGCACTTTAGCAGGGGACTATAGCAGCACTGTAGTAGCAGCAGAACTGTAGTTGTGGAGGCACTGTATCAGGGATAGTACCGGCCGCGATACTGTAGTATGCACAGTAGCAGCCCAGGAACTATAGTAGTACTATTCACCGAGGGGCCCTTTGGGAAAAAAATGGGCTTTTAAAGCTTAGTATTCAGGCCTCTTAGCCTAGGGCCTTCAGGCAATGTAATGGGTCTCGCCCAACCCAGTCTAAAGTGGTATGTTCTTAAAATAATAAAATGAGGCTTCAACCCCAACCTTTTTAAAAATACTCTTTAGCCATAGTTGAGTGTGCCTCCTACTATTGAAGATTTCTTATGATAGAGATGTGTTGACTTAACTTGTGATATAATAAAATAAGTATCCATATATATCTTGTTTAATCAATATAGGAACACTTTGAATAATTAATATTTTTGACTTTAGTAGTCGAGACTTCACTCATTAGATCAAGGAGCTGATAGTTAATGTAGATGACCAGATAAACACCTACATTGAACTATATAGTTAGTGGTGTTTCCAAAGATTTTAGACTACGAGGAGAGGTTTTAAGGATAATTTCCATGTGAATAGTCAAGAGATAGATTATTATGATTCTAGTACACAGGGATTCTAGAATTCAAAAAAATACAATTAGAGACATTGAATTATTTAAATTAATTTATAATGTCTATTAAGTAATCTAGATCAATGTACCAATCTTCTATATTTTTTTTAAAAAATAGAAATTAATTCCTTAAGAAAAATTATAATATTTAATGGGAAAATTCAATGTACTTTCCTATAAGAGATTACAAGAGTAATACTGGCACCTATTCAAAGTACTACAACTAAGGGAATTTAGGATTTTAGAGTCCCTGGTACCTATTAATATTGATTTGGAATAGAGGGTGAGAAAAATTATTACATTAGACTCATGTATACATGTATGATGGTTATGTCATTGTGTTATCTTCAACATTCAATGTATTTTTTGGATAATACATTAGGAAATGGATGATATTACATGCTATCTCATCTCTTATAATCTTGCAATGAGAGAAGGATATGGGAAAATACGAATATATGATGATTACATTGGATATTTGTAAACTGAAATATATATCGTGATCTTTCAATGAATCCAATTTTCATTTAATTTTCACCAAATTTATCTAGTTTTATTTAATATTACAATGTGAATTGTATGTAGAAAATTCTTCATTACATTTTGGATATGGTTCATTAAGAAATAAGACCATTAAAGAAAGACCGATCTTGAGATCTTATGAGAAAAAGTCAAAAGACAAGGTAAAAAAAGTCAAATTTAAATAGTGAAGACAAATGAACTTTTGTGAATTACTTCAAAGAAAATTGGTATTAAACATGAGTTTATTTTCATTTGACATCATTAAGTAAACCGTTGAATGTTTAAATAAAATGAACTGAATCATAGAAACAAGTATTCAATTCTTCTTTAGATATATTAATCAATCATAATTAATGTTTCTATTATATGTTTTTTGTTATTGAATACATTATTCCTATCACATATGTGTAGTTGAATATAGTAACCAAGTATGTATATAATGTTACAATAAGCAATGTGTTTTATCGAAGTGGCTGAGAAAGGGTGGTTCTTAAGTCAGCAGTGAGAATTAAAGAACTTATATATTTCCATGAATAATGATTGCATTAGAATATTTGTGGTGTATACAAAAAATTTATCTCACAAGTCCATTGGACACAAAAATAAATTATTCCATTTTTGGAATGAATTTTTTTATGGTGTCTCATATACAACCAAGTGTTCAGTGATACATGAATAATATGCATTACATTATTAATAAAAAAAATGTAAGACTTATATACCTAGATGTGGAGATAAGATACTTTGTTAAGTAAAAATAAGTATATTTCAAGGATATAATCAGTATTATTTTCCACTCTTTATTTTTAAATACCATTGGTATTATTTACACACTTATGCACATAGTTTTGGACAAATAAACCTCTTGAAATAAAAGTAATTCATAAAGCATTCAAAATTTGTTCCGCTAGAGTGTGTGAACTATTACAAGGGTAAGCTAGAGGAAGTTATACTTAATAATATTCCTTTATGTTTTTTTGGAATATAAAAGTGAATTACGGTTTATATATAGTTTAGAATATTTGAGTTTATTCTTACCCATGTGATGGAAAAAATATTGACTAAGAATCCATCGAGGAATATAATGTTGTATGGAGTAAATCCTAAATAGACATTGCCTTATACAAATAAAAATTATGATTCTAATAAGGAGTATTGATGATGAGCCTTACATGTTAACATTGATAAAATATATCATTTAATAACTCCTAAGAACACATTTCCTTATACGAATTACAGTCATAATATATCTAAAAGTATCATCATTCGGATGATTTATATTTATTGTAGGTAATTCAATTATTTTCATGAAATTCTTCAAAAATAAGGATGTTATCCCATAATAATATACCAAATAATATAAAAAATGGACATCATATGAGTAATAATATAATATAAATCCATTATATCGTAGGAACATGTGTTTAGATATAATGGAGATTGTTTGGATAAAAAACATGTATTGAAAAAAACACAAAGATCCTATGTAGTAATTATCAAGACATTTTCTAAGGATATTACTTAAATCCATAAGATAGAAAATATATTTTCATGTTATAAAATACATTTAAATAAAAGGGTTTACATATATATTAAATATAATTGGAGAAATATTAACTTTTATTTATTCAATTCCAAATATTAACAAATAGATAACATAGGAATAAGTTGCACAAGATCATGCGGAAAGAGAATGTTCCAGATACACATTCTGTATCGGAATGAATAAACCAAAATTATGGTTTCATATTCAACATGGATGGTGATACATTCCTCATTGAGAATAAGAAATCCTAAAAGTAAGAAGTATATGACATTAAGATAACATTAATAATTTCAATTAAATAATGGATTCTATGTATCAAATTGTAGGCGATTATTATTTTTGAATACTTTGGTAGGAAATAAAGTGATACTATAAAAGTATGGCACCATCTTCATACCAATAAGGATAGATTGGTAATACCAAGCCATTATACCTAAATCCATTAAAATTGTACATTTCATAACTAATTTTTATGATAATATTATTTTTAATTGGATGTAAAGTCCACTAATCATGGAAGGTGTCTATATGACACAATTAAAAAGGGATGGTGAAGCCATAGAATTACAATAAGTGGTACATGTTACTAAAATCATGTTTTGGACCAATGTAAGTAACATGTTCATAGAAAATTCATTTGGAGTGAATTTTTCTATGTGTATTCAAGAGGATAGTGGGAGTTAAATGGTTTATTATGTAAAATTGATTTGATAAAATACAGAAAGCAACTATTGGCCTTATAGTTATCCAAGACCATTGATTGACTTAAAGTAGCAAAAAACGTTTTAAGTGATTTCATCAACTGAGGTGGATCTAATGGTTTCTCAGAATATGTTAAAGTACATATACTAATAGGGTATTAATGAATACAAGTTAGAACAATTTGAGAGTGAATTGTTTCTAATGTAACATAGAACAAATCTCTCAAAGAAGACATGTATTGGGTATTTGAGGAGATTAAAGTGTTAAGTTGAGTTCCATTTTCTTCTGGTATGAGTCAATCATATATACCTTATTATGCACTATGATATTTAAAACATATAGATTTTGGAAGAGAAAATATCAGATATATTCAAAATAACTATAAGGTAAGCATCAAGTGCTATCCAATTGTACTTTACAATGTATAAAATGTATGTTCCTAGTATGTGTAGGGAAAAGGGATAGTAGTTACAAAGGGACATAAACTAGTCTTCATTATATCAATGTGACATAATATCTAAGTTAGGCAAAGGTAATGAGCGATACCTGATCACACAAGATAGTGGTATCCATACCTACAAATATCGAGCATGTTTCTTCTTCTGAGGCATCTAAAGAAGTAGAGTATAAAACACACTGTTTTGTTCCAGTTCTTTCAATTGTACCTAGTAAAAAAAGTTTTATCATGATGGTAATTCTTCTACTAGTACTAATGATGATGTTATGTTTAGAAACTATAAAATAGAAGTATACATAAGGAAAAAAACTCTTGAAAAGTATAATTTAAGTAAGTGAGGTTTTAGATAGTATAACTTCCTTGTAATGGAAACATGGAAGGCCCATGACTAAAGCCATAACTCAGTATAAACATGATCTTATTATGTGAAACCTAAAAAGGATGGTTAGCAAGCTGGCTCTAGTTCAAGTGGGAGTTTTGGAAAATTAGACACCCTAGAACCAACTTGATCAGAATATTTTTATTACTATACCATTCATACATTGAGTTATACTTGATGTACAATTACAAATATAATGTTCATATTTATACATCCACTATTTAAATGGTATTGTCTAACGATTAATTTTCATATTGAATGGTTATAGTCATTCCTAGACAATAATGAGAACATTGAGATGCTATGATATTTATCATAAACATACATCATATGGTCTAGAAACATCAAACTAACTGAAAATGATGATGCCTTACTATCTAGTTCTAAGGGATGATAAGCAATTGATACTTCTACTCATTAATTTCACACTTGGTAATCTATAGTATGTTGAATAATGAGAACATACCTTCCAATATAAACAAAACATGTTTCAGGTGTCATTTGTTATTTTTATCTATGAACATGGGTATTAGCCTTTATAATTGAGATCATTATCAGTGTGAACCATTTTATTGTATACTTTGATGCAGGGAAAAACAATGACATTGATGTCGTGGCAAGGTAGCTTGTGTTGGGTGAATCCTTGGTGCTATGGAATTCGTTGAATGGTTAAGGTATATTTTTTCTCTTCTGATTTGAGGAAGTGATATCTAGGTTCTGGTAGATTATTATAACACCCTGAGATTTTGTGAAATATTTTTATTGAATTAATTTATCTTTTTGATATTTTTCATTTCACATGACAGTGGATATAAATATACAAATACATATATATATTAAAACAGAAAGTCAAAAATTCCTTTAACACTTCACTGACCTAGATTGTGTTACTCACAATACCAACTTGTCTTACTCTATAAGAAATACTAACTTGTGTAACACTACAAGCAACACTGAGTTGGAATACGTTACATGCAACATAGATGTTTCTACAAAACATCATTTTATTGTTATAAATATTTAAATGAGATAATTATAAACTACACATTAAACCAAATTACATGAATAGTAATAAACAATTTTCAAATATTATTTATACTTTTTTTATATAGGTAATACATATTGGTAATGAAATATATTATTTTTGGTAAAGTCCTTTTATTTTTTAAAATATTGTTTTCTTGAATGAACCGATTTTAATAATAAAATTACGTTCAGAAACATATAATAATTGAATTTGAAAAAAATAAACTTTATTTTTGAATTTAAAATTTCAAAATTAACTTTGTGTGAGTTTTTTGGATTTTTCGTAGGAACTTAATTTTTTGATGAATACTGAAAAATACTACTTTTTTGTTTAAAACTGCATTTTCATTAAAATAATCATTAATGTTTAATTAAATTTTAAAATGGTTTTAATAGAAAATTAGATCAATTATACACACATTAAGAAAATTTAGGTTATTATAATCAATTTCACTTTGAAATTGAATATAAAAAAATCATATTCTTTTAAACTTTTTTCAAAATTAAAAACTCGTAATTTCGTGTCGTTTTTGGGATTATCATTAATCATAATTTTTCCACTTCATATAATTTAATTTCTAAAAAATTATATAAAAAATTATAATTAATATAATATTGATGTCTAATTATACCACTTTTATTTTTGATCAAAATTATTTGTAAATGTGATTAAAATCAATCACAACAATTAAGGTCAAATTAAGCTTTATTGGAGACTAAAAGTTAATGTTAGGATCCAAAATGACCTAGAATAACGTAAAAAATCATTTTTCTAGATATATTTCAGCTAAAACCCTTCCATTATTTATTTATGTTGGGTTTTTAAGACTTTTTTTAGGTAAGGACATGTGTACGCCAAACATGTATTCATAAATTCCCAATGAGTCATTTTCCTTCCTTATAAAAGGCCACCACATCTCCCATATCCTAACACCCCTAAAACAAATTATGTTATTACATGATATACCCAACACACTTCCCATTAATCCTACCATCATCTTATAAGACTTACCTTGGGTATAATTCAATCCAAGTAATCTTTTTTGCACAAACCAAATGGAGTTACCTGATTTTGAGGTAACGTCTTCTCTCAAGTCCATTATTTTATTTAATTTCACCACCCATACACTTCATTTTTATGTTATTGAATAATAATAAAAGTATCAAAAATATAATAGTATTTTCTTATAAGAAGTATTCATCCTACACTTACACCTCCATCTAATTGATAATGAACATACTGTTTATGTCTGCGGTGAACTACTGCCTCACTAAATGATGATTGTTCAATTTTTCTTAACACCTATCATGGTGGAAATTATGATGGAAACTATATATATCTATCTGTCTATATATATTATCTATTTTATTCATTATTTTTTTAGTCTTATATATTTATTTTAGAAAAAATATCTTTTTATTATAAATTTTCTGTTAATACGATGATTTCATTTGAGGATGTGTGGACTACCACCCCCTCAAGGTGATGTGAATCATTCACACACTACATGGAATGCATTGAGGATGGGTTTAGTTAATATATATGATATAAATGGTAAAATAAATCTACCTTTTTAATGATATATATACATATATATACATAAATATCCTTTATATTCTTTCTCTCAACATGAAAATTAAACGGAAATAGTGTTTATGCGTACGTACGACCTATCATCTCCATGAACGGTGAATTACATTTCATATATATATATTATAAAGATTATTATGATAAAAATATACTTCAAATAATTTATATTTATATAATGGTTTTCATTCTAAATTAGTTATAAATGTATAAGGACCAACAATATAACAAATTAAGAAACATATGAAAAATAATGTGAATATTACCTGAAGTGAAACCTTAAGATAGGATGGTTAATAAGTGGGTAATACAAAGTTGTAATAAAAACATATATGGCATTATATATAATAATTTGGGTTTTTAAAAGAATTATAATAAATTTATATTTATTACAGGGGTGTTTTGAACTATTATGACGAGAGTCAGGACACCTGGTAAGGGGATTTCATCTCACTTTTTTTTCCTGTGAGATACATGTTATGTTCACCACTTTTCATTTTGTGAGGTTTATGTAATTACCATGATTTTATTCTATGTATTTTATACTCAAACTTATTGGTATTCAAATATCCATTTTATGGTCTTTCTTTCATGGGGTTTAAGTTTCCAAAGGTTCTAAATTGGTAAAATAGTTTTGTCTAAAATTTCCTTCTTTGATATTAATTTTATTTATAAACCTAAATTTTCATTATATGTGTATATACTTATATTTTACATTTTATATCATGAAATTAAATAATTTCATGATATTTTAATATAAATTTAATTTACCATTCTTACAAGGAGTGTATGATACCAAGTGACCAAGTTATAACAGTTTATTGAGACAATCTCGTCTCTTTTCAAGATTGTTTATGCTTATTATTCCTTTGATGAAATATTAAAAACCATATCTCAAGTCTTTCATGAATTTTATTCCCATATGGTTATTCATTCTATAATCATTTATTAATACCATATTTATACTCTTTGATACATAAGATAGTTAATAATGTTTTTTAAGAATTCTTGACATTACACTCTCTTTTATTGGAAAACCATGTTCTCTAAAAAGGGTTTCCATGTATATTAAAAACATATCCTATGATCATTAAGATAATTGTTCACACTTTTTTTATTTTAAAAATTTCTTCAAAATAATCTTCTTTTCTCTCTATGAGAAAGGGATTTTTTAACCTTTTTACCAAGAAAAAGAAATAGTATTTTTACCTCATACGACATATATGAATTTATCCACCATCAATAGTTTGATGAAATATTTTAATTTTTAAAGGTTAATTATTTTTTATTTTAATATATTTCCAATGAAATCATTTTCAATTTTTTTGAAGATTATTTTATAATTTTTCATGGAAAATTATTTTCAAAGTATTTTCAATATTATTTTTCTGTATTCAATGAAAAGGTGTTCCAAAAGTTTTTAATGCCTTATTTAGATGTTTTCAAATTATTTTCAAAGAAATGGTTTTCAAATTTTTTTAAAGATCCTTTATTATGTTTTCAAGTAAAAAAGATCCCAAAAAAATTTCAAGCTTTCATTATAGCTTTTAAAATTGTTATCATAGAATATGTTTTTATAATGATTTGAAGCTTATTTTTAAGCTTTCAAAGAAGAAGTATTTCAAAATTATTTCATGTAATATTTATATATTTTCAAGGTATTTTATTAGAAAATTATTTTTAATTGGTTTTATGTATTCCATGTCACGACCCGTCCTTGGGGCCCGTGTCGTGACTACCCCAAGCCCACCATCCAGAGGCTAGGGGCTGGCGACTAGCACCAAAGACGCAAATCTTGATGTAAGGGAAGGCATTTCCTTTATATAAGAAAACAAACACCATAGTGTACACAAGATGAAGTAACACTAAGTAAACTAAGTACATAAGAAGTGCTGAAAAGTAAATGGGCCAGAATACAAACCCATCTGAAAGTGTAGTACAACTGAGAAGAAAGTACATCAATAGTAAAGTAAATCAGCAACCACCAAGACGTCCTCCGGAACTCCCACCTGAAGGGTGAGTATAGATAGTATCTTCAGCTCCTCGAGTCTGGCCGTACACTCCGTGTACGCACGTCCTGATAGTCCACCTTTAGGTACCGTCCCGCTCCACAATCCTCAACCATGATCAGTGTTGTCTGTCATCTGCAACCAACACAATGTAGTGCGGGAATAGCCTGTACAGGGGTGAGTATATGATACTCAGTAGGGACCTTGAGACTCCCTAAGGTCTCCTAGAATACACAAAAGTTAAACCACAAAATAAAGATACAATCACGAAGTATTAACCAACTCTACATAATTATATGCCCATACATATACCTAAGTCATCAATTCCAGTTCTGCTCCATCTCACGAGCCCATGTTTAACCCATTCCACACAGGAATGTACAACCCAATCCACACAGGAAAACACAACCCAATCCACACAGGATAGCAAGTCAATCATATCAACGATATTGATTTAAATTCAAGACTCAGCTTACACAGGTATACTATTTACGAAGAGGGGTGGAGATGATTGATGTAGCCTCTGAATCATCTCTTTTGCTGAACCCACGTAGGATCCAAGTATAGATGTTATCACTACCGAACCCACGTAGGATCCATGTGTAGTAACTATTGCTGCCAAACCCACGTAGGATCCAAGTACAATCATCATCGATGCCGAACCCACATAGGATCCAAGTACAGTCTTCATCACTGCTGAACCCACGTAGGATCCAAGTACAGTCATCCTCACTGCCAAACCCACGTAGGATCTAAGTACAGTCATCATCGTTGTCGCGGTCGCAGCCAGCTCTAGGATTCCCGCACACAACATGCTCGATTCTGGGAGGGTCCTCTCCACGAGCCAAAGATCGATACATCAACTATCAAGAAGACCAGAGTTTATGTATCCCGAAGTTCTGTCCTAGGTCATTGGGGAAAAACCAAGAAAAACATGCCCATTTCCTGGAGAAAAAGATGACCAAGACATTTATCTAAAGTACACTGCGTGTAGGTAAGCGATACACGTCGTGTCATCAGACACCGGGTACTGCCTGTGTGATACGGCTCGTGTCACTGGGCTGGTCGTGTAGATAAGTAATTACATGGTGTGTAGTATGGTTACACACCATGTCCAATTCTCTAGGGTCGGTTCCATGTGCACTGGTCATGCCTGGACGTGTGATGGAGTACATGCCCATGTACTCCACCCCATGTTCGTGTATTCCCAGAATACACGCCGAGTCATCACGAAGCAACTTCTGCCATGGTGAGGTAGTACACGCCATGCCCCTGGCCATGTGGTTCTTCCCGTGTCCATGTATCTTCTAGATTACACTCCGAGCCTCATGAAACCGCTTCTTCCTTTCTATGAAAAGAATACACACCGTGTGATGTGGCTGTGTATTTCCGTCCGTGTCCATGTACTTTCCCAAAATACACACCGAGTCCCTCGAAATCACCTCTGTCAAACAGTGTGGAGAGTACATGTCGTGTGACTAGATTAACACACCATGTGTTAGTTTTCAAACATCCAAAATGGAAGCCACAATACACTTGTACTACACGGAATGTGCTCTTGGAGTTCGCACCGTGTTATTCTGGAATTTTCCTAAAAAGAAGCCTCTGTCCATAATTCCTCTCGAGGTGTTCGTTCTTCGTTCCGATGATCCGTGTTCTACGAAACATCCACTTCTAGGTTGACCCGACACTCTGAGGCCATTTACAATGTTTTCAGGCCTCCAATCGGCTCCGAAAGAATAACTTGATTCACCACTCAAGAACGGTAGGTGAACACTATACAACCACAAGAATGGCGGAGGAATCGGTCCATGTTAGTTTGGTCCGGTTCCTTCCGTATTAGTCCAATAACAAGTGGTTTTATGAGAAACAACAAAATAGAATGTAACCAATGTTGTTCAATAAAAACACACCCCTACCTCAACAAATGTTTTCTAACAATGGGCCTTGCGGAAAAAAGTGTCGTATGGTGAGGTTCTGTAGACGTCGATGGAGAGCGTCCGAGGAGGAAGCGACGTCTCCTCTTTTATCATGATGAGAACGAAGTGTGACGTCATTGGTGAATTCCCGCATCATGTTTTCCTTCTTTTTAGTGAAGGTGGAAAAGGAAAGAGAATCCGTGGTCACCAAGTTGATGTTCTTCGTCGGAGTCTTGGCGCTCCTCAACGAAGGCGATGAAGTTCTTCAAGTCACGAGAGCTCTTTCCACTTTTCTCTCAACACAACAGACTAACCCCAAATAAAATAAGTCTCATCTTATTTTATTATTTCATGCCATGAATTTAAATTTTAAAATTCAAACACATAACTCTCATAGTTGATTAAGTGTGTTGGCATGATTTAATGTGGGGAGGGGATAAGTCACATAATTAAAGGATACCAATATTTAATGGGGAGTTGCCATGTATTTATCATGGGAGTTAAAATGGGTTAAGGGTTATGGAATGTGAAAAGATGGGTGCTCATGTGGGCCCCAGCTCCCTCATAATTACACATGGGAAGTTGGGTGGTTGTGGGACCCACCAACAACTTCCCATGTGAGAGTTTATCTTCCAAGTGTAATTAAATAAAATTGTACACAATTTTATTTACTTCTCACTTAAAGCCCAAAATTTAACTTGTTCTCCCAAGAAAATTCATCAATGGTAAAAGCCATCTTAAGAAAATACCTGCGCTGTGAGTTCATCGGTGCCCTCAGATTTCAATTCTGAGAACCGGTTCAAAAGATAGAAAAACCCACTCTTTCATTCACTGAACGCACCCAAGCTAAACTTCAGAAATTGATTCCGAGCAAACCGGGCCTCGAAATTTGGTTCCATCCAAAACTGTTTACTCGTAAAATCCCAAAAAATTTAAGGAAAAAGTTTCCATGAAATTTACGAGTCTTTACATTACTACCACCTTCGGTATTTAAGTCCTCGTAAAGATACATCACAAAACTAGGGAAACAAATGAGGGTACTGAGAACACATCTAAACCTCCCGCTTCCATGTGCTCTCCTGAAGGTTCCCATGCTTCCACCTAATGACCACTAGAGGAATAAACCATCCACGAAGGACCCGCTCATGTCGATCCTCGATCTCCACTGGGACCTCTGCAAAAGGCGCCCCTTCATCAATGTCCAGCTCCCCATGATCAATGATATGCATTGGGTTGTGCATGTATCTCCTTAGCTAAGATACATGGAAGACGTTGTGCACCCGGTACCACTGAGGTGGAAGAGCCAGGGGATAAGCCACCTCACCTATCCTGCTGAGAACCTGGAATAGTCCGATGAAGCGTGGAGATAACTTTGCGCCCAGGCCAAATCTCCGTAATCCACACCGAGGTGAGACCCGTAAGAAAATGTGGTCTCCATCCTCGAACTCCAGTGGTATCTACCTCCTGTCAGCATAGGACTTCAGCTGGCTCTGAGTAGTCCTCATATGCTCATGGATGATCTGAACCTTCTCCGTCATGGCCTAGACCATCTCTGGCCCTACTAGTGCTGACTCCCAAGGGTTGTCCAGCACAGAGGTGATCTGCAAGGTCGGACGTACAATGCCACATATGGTGCCATCCTGATGGTGGAGTGGTAGCTGTTTTTATACGCAAACTCCACCTAAGGTAGGTGATCCTCCCAGCTGCGACCAAAGTCGAGGACACATGCACGGAGCATGTCCTCGAGTGTCCGGATGTTCTTGTATGTCTAACCATCCGTCTGAGGGTGAAAGGTGGTGCTCAGGCGAAGCTGCATCCTAAATGACTCTTGAAACCCCTTACAGAGCCAAGAAGTAAAGTGAGAATCTCGATTAGAGATGATAGATGATGGTACACCATGAAGCCGTACGATCTCATTAATGTAGAGGCATCCCAAACTCTCTACTGAGCCCTGCTCTCTGATAGGTAGAAAGTGGGCCGACTTGGAGAGTCGGTCTACAATCACCAAAATGGAGTCGTTTCCTTGGGAATTACATTGAATCCCAGTCACAAAATCCATAGATATCATGTCCCACTTCCACTCCGGGACCTCCAAGGGCTGTACCAAGCCTGCAGGTTCCTGGTACTCCACCTTCACCTATTGAAAGGTGAGGCATCAAGAAATGAACTCTGCCATAGCCTTCTTCATACCAGACCACCAGTGCTGTTGTCTGAGATCCTGGTACATCTTTACTACTCCTGGATGTACCGCCAAAGGGGATGTATGAAACATTCTCTCAGCACCTCATCCTGCAAAGCATATGGTACCATGGTATGTCCTCTGAGAAGAATGACATGATCTCCTCCTACATAGAATCCATCAGGTGCCTGTCCTGAGGATATTTGTGCACGTCACGTCTCACAGTCAATGTCCCCACGCTATTCCTCTCTGACCCACTGAAGAAGTGGTGGAGTGACTGTGATCGATTGTAGAAAGGCTGCCCCATCTCTATCCACGAAGGATATCTGCAACGCGACTAGCTGCTTCGTCTCCTCTCCAAGTAGCTGAATGCCCAAACTATTGCTAAGAGCATCACCTAATACGTTCCCCTTCCCAAGAGTATAGACTATATCAATGTCATAGTCTTGGAGGAACTCGATCCATCACCACTGTATCAAGTTTAGGTCCTTCTGTGAGAACACGTACCTTAGACTCTGGTGGTCAGAGTAGACTGTAAAGAACTCACCCATCAGATAGTGCCACCACATCTTCAAGGCGGAGGTCACTGCTACTAACTCCAGGTCATGGGTATCGTAGTTATTCTCGTACTGCATCAACTATCGTGATCTGTAAGCAATAACTACCCACTCTTTCATTAGGACACACCCGAGTCTGGTCCTTGATGCGTCGTAGTAAACTACGTACCCTACGCCATCCTCCGGTATCCTCAAGATGAGTGTACTGATCAATCTTTGTCTCAGCCCCTGGATGATCTCCCAACATCTTTATGACAACACGATGGTTTTTCACTTCTTTGTCAAAGCTGAATGTGGTGCTGCAACTCTGGAGATGTCTGGCATAAACTTCTGATAGTACCCAGGAAGACCCAGGAAACTCCACACCGCCGTCACGCTCCTGGGTGGCTCCCAAGCTAGTACCGCATTGATCATCGAAGGATCCACCACAACTCCCACCTCAGAGATGATGTGCCCCAAGAAGTGGACCTCATGTATCCAGAACTGACACCTCAAGAGCTCACCATAAAGATGGTGCTCTTGGAGTGTGTCCAGAACAACCCGCAAGTGGTAGGCATGCTCCTCCTTAGTGGTCATGTAAATAAATATGTCGTCGATGAAGTCTAGACAAATCAATCGAGGTAAGGCTGGAAGATCCTATTCATGAGACTCATGAACACTGATGGAGCATTGGTTACACCCAAAGGCATAACCAGGAACTCATAGTGGCCATACCGACACCTGAAAGTCGTCTTCTACACATCCTCATCTTGAACTCTGGGATTATGATAGTTTGACCTGAGTTCTATCTTCGAGAAAAACCGTGCTCCTTTGAGCTGATCAAAGAGGACTTCAATCCTCAATAACGGATACTTGTTCTTCACGGTCAGCTGGTTCAGGCGACTGTAATCGACACACAGTCGCAAGCTCCCGTCCGCCTTCTTGTCAAACAAAATTGGGGAAGCCCTGGGTGAAACACTTGGTCAAATGAATCCCATGCCCAACAACTCCTCAAGCTATACCTGTAGCTCACAAAGCTAAACATGAGACATCTGATATGATGGTGTAAATATAGTTGTTGTCCCGGGGTATAGGTCAATATAGATGTCTACCACTCTGTGAGGAGGTTGTCCTGGAATGTGTTCAAGAAAAACATCTGCATACTGATCCACCACAATAGGAAATTTCGGACTCCGCACGTCAACTTCTCCTAGGATGAGGCTAGACAACTGACGAGTGATCGACTGTCCTCTCCTCTGCCTGAGTCCATCTTGCGCTGCAAAGGCTCCCTTCTCACCAGTGAAGGTGAAACTACTCCCATTTGTGCGGACACACCGCACCTTGCACCTAATACAATCGATCTGAACATGGACCGCAGATAACAAATCCATGCCCAACATGACGTCGTATGGCCTCAACGCCGCAACATGAAGATCCCAGCCGAAGCTCTCACCTTCTAGAGTAAGCTCACACTGCCAGCACCAGTGCATAATCGTCGAGTCTTCTCCCGTAAGAGTCTCTAGCCATAAGGATCGAGCCAACGGCTCCGTTGGAATCTTCAAGCTCCGAACAAGGGCAGCGGCTATGAAATAATGACTCGTTCTTATGTTTATAAGAACAGCATCAAGGGTGGATTAGACACAGATAGTACCTAGAATCATGTAAGGTGTGACGTGGTCAAAAGCCTCCACTTCCTGAAGCTTAGCCAGCCTCTGTCTGCCAGCTCCCTATGGTCGGGGTGGACCTCTTGGTGGTGGTAGGGGTAGAGCCTCAAAGCATTTCCCACCACCTGCTGCTCGGCCAGCTCCACTGCCTCATTCGCCTGCTCCCTACGGACCACCACGGTCGAACCTTTGCCTCTACCTAGGTGGTCCCTCAACCATCTTCTACTCCTCTGCATGGCTGGTCGGGCCATAACGTGCCATGTGGCCCTGCCCGCCACATGCATATCACATTCTGCCTCTTGAATGACTGGCTCTGTGGCGTGTGCCCCACACCTCCAAACTAATATTTTGAGGTCGTCCACCTGATGTTGTGGTCTTCTTAGACCTCTGTGACATCAATCTACTATCGGCTATAGAAGACTCCACTACGTTCCGCCCTGCTGTAGGTCTTGCTACAGGTGAAGGCTCAGCTAGAAATCTCTCCACAAGAAGGGATAGCACCAATACTCCTGCCTGTGTCGGAATACTGAGGGAGATCATCGATGCCCTGATCTCATGACTCAGTCCTTTTTCAAAGTTCTAGGCTCGGAACAATGGGTCTCATAACATGCCCGTGGAGTAGCGTGAGATATTAGTAAATCTCGCCGAGTAATGGGCTACTGGCATGCTACCATGCCGTAGCTGTAGTAACTCCTGGATGCGCACCGCACGGAGGGTGGATGGAACGAACTCCGAGCCGAAAAGGCTCTCGAAGTCTGACCAAATGAAAGACGCCTCGTCATTCACCTGGAGCATCAGGCTCCACCATCTACCTGCTGTCGCATGAAAGAGACTCGCCGCTAGGATCACCATGAGATCTGCTAGTGTCCCTACCAATCTGAAGACTCGAACTACAGCCTCTAGCCAATCCTTGGATGCCTGAGGGTTCGTCTCCCTGTGGAACCTGGGTAGTATCTAATGCTGAAACTTGTGCAGTGCACTCAGCCGACATGCACTCTCATCTTATGGGGCTGGTGGCATCGGTGCCTCGGCGGGTAGAGGTACCGCACGTGCCTCTACTGTAATGGGGCCCCACACCGAGGCCTCATCACTCTGTGGGCTTCCGTCTCGCACAATGCTCAAAACCAAAGCTAGCTGATGTTGTGTGGCCATCCTGAAAAGAAACAGGTGCTCCACGGTTAATATAGTATACCTGGTGAGATGACACAAAGTAATCACAAAGAAAACTTTTGAAACACACATGCAATCAAAGTTTTCGTGAAATGAGTTGGGAATTAGAAGTCAGGGTCCTGGTGAATGGATACGTCAGCCACCGCACCAACACTAGACTCTATGGACTGATAACCACACTCAATACCCTTAACACTATTGCTTGACACAAAATAAATTATCAGAGTCCTGAGTTAAATGGTAGAACCGACTCCTCTGATACCAATTTGTCACGACCCATCCTCGGGGCCCGTGTTGGGACTACCCCAAGCCCGCCTTCCATACGCCAGGGGCTGGTGACTAGCACCAAAGGCGTAAATCCTGATATAAGGGAAGTCATTGCCTTTATATAAGAAAAAAACACCATAGTATACGCAAGATGAAGTAAACACTAATAAACTGAGTACAAAAGAAGTGCTGAAAAGTAAATGGGCCCGAATACAAACCCATCTAAAAGTATAATACAACTGAAATGAAAGTACAGTAGCATTAAAGTAAATCATCAACCACCAAGATGTCCTCTAAAACTCCCACCTGAAGGGTGAGTATAGATAGTCCCATCATCTCCTTGAGTCTGGTCGTCCACTCCGTGTACGTCCCACCTGATAGTCCACCTCTGGGTACCGTCCCACTCCACAAGAGTCAACCATGATCATCACTGTTTGTCTTCTGCAACCAACACAACGTTGTGTGGGCATAGACCATGCAGGGGTGAGTATATGATACTCAGTAAGGACCCCGAGACTCTTGAATGTCTCCCAGAATCCATGAAGGTTAAACCACAATGGAAAGATACAATCACGAAGTATTAACAAACTCTAAGTATATTTCCATAAATATACCTAAGTCGTCAATTCCAGTTCTGGTCTATCTCATGAGCCCATGTTCAATCCAATCAACACAGGAAAGTACAACCCAATCCACACAGGAAAACACAACCCAATCCACAAAGGATAACATGTCAATCATAACGAAGATATTGATTGAAATTCAAGACTCAGCTCACACAGGTATACTATTCATGAAGAGTGGTGGATATGATTGATTTAGCCTCTGAATCATCTCCTCTGTCGAACCTATGTAGGATCCAAGTACAAATGTCATCGCTGTCGAACACACGTAGGATCCAAGTATAGTAACTGTCGCTACCGAACCCACGTAGGATCCAAGTATTGTCGTCATCTCTACCGAACCCACGTAGGATCCTAGTACAGTCTTCCTCGCTGCCGAACCCACGTAGGATCCAAGTACAGTCATCCTCGCTGCCGAACCCATGTAGGATCCATGTACGGTCATCATTGTCATCATGGTCGCAGCCATCTCTAGGGTTCCCGCACACAGCATGCTCGATTTTGGGAGGGTCCTCTCCACGAGCCAATGATCGATACATCAACTATTACGAAGACCAGAGTTGATTTATCTTGTAGTTCTGTCCGACGACATTGGGGATAAACCAAGAAAAAGATGCCCAAGTCATGGAGAACAAGACAGCCAAGCCATTTCCCTAAAGTACACGACTTGTAGGTAAGAGATACATCCCATTTCATCAAACACCGGGTATTTCCCATGGGATATGGCCCGTGTCGCTGGGCTGGTCATGTAGATAAGTAAGTACATGGTGTGTAGGTTGGTCACATGCCATGTCTAAAACTCTTGGGTTAGTTCCATGTGTGATGGCCATGCCTAGCATTGTGATGAAGTATATTCCCGTGTACTCCACCCTGTGTTCGTGTATTCCCGGAATACACGCTGAGTCCTCACGAAGCCTCTTCTTCAATGGTGAGGTAGTACACGCCGTGCCCCTGGCCGTGTGATTCTGCCCGTGTCCGTGTATCTTCCAGATTACACACCGATCCTCGCGAAGCTGCTTCTGCCTTTCTATGAATAGAATACACGTCGTGTGACGTGGCCATGTGTTTTTGTCCTTGTCCGTGTATTTTCCCTAAATGCATGCTGAGTCCCAAGAAATCTACTTTTTCAAATAGTGTGGAGAGTACAGGCCATGTGATTAGAGTCACACGTCGTGTGTTACTTTTATAACATTAGAAATGGAAGCCACATTGTGCTTGTACTACACGACATGTTCTCTTGGAGGTCACACCGTGTTATTCTATAATTTTTCCGAAACAACGCCTCTGGCTAGCACGCCTCCTGAGGTGTCCGTTCTTCATTCCGATGATCCGAGTTCTACAAAACATCCGCTTCTAGGTCGCCCTGACGCTATGAGCCCATTTACAATGTTTTTGGGCCTCCGATAGGCTCCGAAAACATAACTTGATTCACCTCTCAAGAATGGAAGGTGAACACCATACAACAACAAGAATGGCGGAGGAATCAGACTGTGTTAGTTTGGTACGGTTCTTTCCGCATTAGTCCAATAACAAGTGGTTTTATGAGAAACAACAACATGGAAGGTAACCAACATTTCTCAATAAAAACACACCCCTACCTCAAAAAAGTTGACGAATGAAAGGCATCGCGGAAAACAGTGTCGCAGGGTGAGGTTCCGTAGACGTCGACGGAGAGTGTCCGAGGAGGAAGCGACGTCTCCTCTTTTATCATGGTGATAACGAAGCGTGATGTCATTGGTGAATTCCTGCGTCGTTGTTTCCTTCCTTGCTATGGAGGAGGAAAAGGAAGGATAATTTGGGGTTGCCGAGTCGATGTTCTTTGTCAGATTCTTGGTGTTCTTCAATGAAAGAGATGAAGTTCTTCAAGTCACAAGAGCTCTCTCCCCTTTTCTCTCAACACAATAGACTAACCCCATGTAAAATAAGTCTCATATTATTCTATTATTTCATGCCATGTATTTAAATTTTAAAATTCAAACACATAACTCTCTTAATTGATTAAGTGTGTTGGCATGATTTATTATGGGTAGAGGAGAAGTCACATAATTAAAGGATACCAATATTTAATGGGGAGTTTCCATGTATTTTTCATGGGTGTTCAAAGGGGTTAAGGGTTATGGAATGTGAATAGATGGGTGCTCATGTGGGCCCCACCTCCCTCATAACCACACATGGGAAGTTGTGTGGTTGTGGTCCCCACCAACAACTTCCCATGAGAGAGTTTAACTTCTAAGGTTAATTAAATAAAATTGTACACAATTTTATTTACTTCTCACATAAACCCCAAAATTTATCTTCTTCTCCCAGGAAAACACATCAATGGTAAAAGTCATCTTAAGAAAATACCGGTGCTGCGAGTTCATCTGTGCCCTCATATTTCAATTCTAAGCTCCGGATCAAAAGATATAAAAAACCGCTTGTTCGTTCACTGAACATCCCTGAGCTAAACTTCGAAAATTGATTCTGGGCACACCGGGCCAAGAAATAAGGTGCCGTCAAAAACTGCGTACTCCTAAAATCCCAAATAAATTAAGAAAAAAATTTACTTGAAATTTATGGGTCTTTACATTACATATACTTTTTAAAATATGATAGGAAATATTCCTAATGAAACTTTTTTCATAGATATTTAAGAATTATTTCCACCTAAGATGAAATTTTTTTATGTTACTTATGCCCTTCTAGGAAATAATCTAATGGTTCCATTCATATTCTTTCTATGAATGTTTTCTGATTAATTTGATGGCCCTCCTGAAAGACATTTCTATTCCATGGATAATATGTCTATGAAATCTATTTCTCTTTCAGGGGTTATGATTTGGATTAAATGTTTATGAAACGAGTTTTTTCCACAGGTTATGAATTGATTACATGTTATAATACCCATTTGATTTAATGGGTTAGGATATAGTTATTTATGATCTTGTGGCACATGTATATATGATTTCATTATGAGATGGGTGGGACCTATATCTTCCTCCAATGCATTGAATAAATATTTATATATGATGATACCAACTAATATAGTCTTGGGGATGAACCTTCACTATTAAGATGGATATGGGAATGAACCATGACTACCAAGATGGTATGAGGAGTGATCTAATGCAACTAATATTGAAATGGGAGTGAACCATAACTACCAAAATTATATTGGGAGTCAGCCCATACTACCAAGATGGTCTTGGAAGTGATTCCTTGGCTACTATAGAAATTATATTATATACTTATGTGTCTTCCACAATTCCATGTTTTATTCCTATGTTAAACATATATGGATTATTATCTTTATATATGATTCATGTGTTTTGAAAATCAATGCTTTATGCCACGATTAATGTATATGATCATTGATACGTAGTTTATGATCTTACATTTTCATGATCATGTTCTCATACCCTTATAATCATAATTATGCTTACATATCTCCCTTATTTATCTTTATTGAGCATTTGAGCTCATACATTTCTTATGTTTCTTTTCCCCAGGTTATAAAGAATGGTTTTATGTATAAGTACTAATAGTGGAGATATTTATGGGAGATATTGAAGATCATTCACCAGTATAGAAGATTTTGTTTCCATGTTTCCAAAGACAATAAACAGTTATGAGCCCCATGTGTGTTTTTTAATGTACAAAATATTCATCTCAAATGATTAAATATACATGTATGTTAATCCTGGGTTTCTATAGTTGGTATAAAAGAAAAGGTTTAGTCAAAACTTGAAAATATGATGATAAAACATTACTGAGATCCCTAGGTATATTTCTAAGGATATGTCTATGAATTTTTCTATGGATAAGTAAAAGGATGAATTAACGTTTTGGAAAATTCCCTTAAATTTTTGTTAAAGAATAGAGTGAGTGGTTTCCAAGAAAAAAATACATGTTTAGGCACTATAAGTGGATATGGCTCTAGAAAATATGTACATAGGGGTAACTAATCTGATAAGATATTTTAGGCCTGACTCGGGGTAATCTAATACATGATAATGAGCTTTTCCACACATTTGGTTTGACACTCCAGGGGGATATGCTTTGGGAATACAAAAATTCTTCATGAACCATGATGAAGGATTTAAATATAATTTCTCTATTAATAACCTACTATGAACCTTGGGTTTCATAAATTAATTAAGGTGTCATGATTTGTATTTCCTATGAGTAATTATTTCCATGAATATGTGGTTTTCTGCTATAATAAAGAATGATCACACTATGCATTAGGTCTTAGTCAATTAAAATAATCAGAAATAACATGACTGACATTGAATGTGATAGACAATTTTTTGTTGAACAATCATGTGGGATGATAACTAGGGTGGAGATGTTGTGATCATGCCTAATTAGTTTTCACTGAAAATAATTAGCAACATGTACCTCAACAAACTCTCAAACTCACCAAGAAAGAGAAAGAAGGATTTTTTTGATATTATAGGTAATGTTGACCATGGAGGAAAGAATATTTATTTTCCATTGAGTCAATAATGTGGAAATAATCACCTAATTGAATATCTTAGATAAACAAGAAGCTGTTTTGACTATGGAAAATAAGTACAGAAAGAAGTTGACTACAAGGGAAAAATGAGGATTTCGATTAACAAAATAGAAAAGAATATTGGCCTCCCTATTAAATCATTGATGGTTATGTATTTTAAGAAAAGAGTAAATAGTCATTATGAAAATCAATGTCCCAAGAATAATTATCATAAAGGGAACCATTAAGGTGGTGTGAGTAATGGTTACATTATTGATAATGAAGAGACTATAAATGAAACGTAAAATGAAATAAATATTTTATAATAGGATGGGGTATGGTTGTTAGTTGCATAAGGATGAAATGGGATAATAATTGTTTTTGTATTTTGATTCAATAGGTAAATTATATGAAAGGTTAAATATATAAGGATTTTTCAGTATATGTTTTTCACTACAAATTTAAAAGAGCACGTTGAATGCTTACAATGGAATAGAAAAGTGATATAATGGAAAGGTTATGTACATGGAAACCACATAATTAAGGGAAATATAACACTTAATATGTTCCTTTTGATATGATAATGTTGTTTGGATAAAGATATCTGGGATATGAATAAATGAATTGGAAGGTACTGAATCCCATAGAACTAATTATGGACATGTTGACAAGTACTTCATGCTATCATGTATAAAGTTTAGTAATTATTGGATTTATAGAATATATCTATTAATATATGGAATAAAGAAGCATGAATATTTTCTAAAAGGGTTTTATGGTAATTAAGGTCATTTCTATGTTCAAAGAGAATTTAATATGGTGGTATTCACATGTTTGGAATGTTACAATCAGGATCTACTTTGTGATATATGAGGGATCAACATTATGGTAGTTTCGTGATTTTAATTATATGGTTTGGAATTTTAATATTTAATAAGGGTTGTATGGTTAAAAATTCATTAAAAGTTTATATTAAACATTGGTGGAAGTATTTGGGTATTGAAATTGTATTGAATACCTTAGTAAAAAGGCTATTTAGTGATTAAACTTATTTTATGTATGCCCATCATATTTTTTGAATTATATTATTATGGTTTTATAAATGGAAACAATGTATGTTGGGAAGAAACCAATCAAGTACAGAAATGTTTTTGTTCTTGAACCAACAACCTAAAGGATGATAAGGGTTTCATACAAACCACTGGCCTACACAATTTCCTATTTATTGTATAATTTTATTTGATGAATAATTATTTATGAAAAAATTACAGGGTTACTTTTTATGTATAGTAATTAATGTATTAACCATATTCATTTTTATGAATAGTTAAAAATAAGTAGTTTTAAATTTAATTATTTTATGAGACTTAAGATCTGTTAATAGTGGATTTTAGGACATCAGGCTTAAATATTATTTTCTGGGAATCCATTACATTAATTAATGTATGAATTAGAAATTGAAAATTAAAAACAATAGACAATTTTTTATATATAAATAAGTCATGTAAGTATATTTCCTTATATTTTGGTTAATAAAATAATTAATAAATGTTTTGATCATGATTTAAATAAAATGTGTTTCTATAATACCATAATTTTGTAGAATCATTAGCCTTTTAAATAATCACATATTTATGACTTTTTGGCCCTTAACATTTCTTTGAACATCTACTTGTTTGGGGTTGATAACCTCAATGACTCCCTTTAAATATTTTTTCCTTTCCTCCATTTCCAATATTGACTCCCAACCTATTTTATTATACATGGGAACCTGGTTATATGTTACTTTTGGTAACTGTTAGGGTTCCATATTTCCCTTTTATGGGATATTTTTGTATTCATTTTTATGATGTGGGTTTCTATGAATGAAACATTCAAGTGTTAAACCTTTGATAACCCATAACAATTTCAACTATGAAATTCATTTTAAGACGGGGGGTAGAATGTAACATAACGAGATTCTGTGAAATATATATTTTTAGAATAAATTTAAGTTTTTTATATTTTTCATTTCACAAGAAATTGGAAATAATTATTTATATATATATATATATTAAAACACTAAGTAAAAGATTCCTTTCATATGACATCAACTTGTCTTGCGATACATACAACACCAACTTGGCTTGCACTACACACAATACATACTTGGATTTCACTTCACATAACACTGACATGGCATATGTTACATGAAACGTAGATGTTTCTAGGAAACATAATTTTATTGTCATAGTTATATAAATAATATAATTATAACATAACATTTAAACATAGTTATATGAACAATTATAACTAATTTTAAAATATTATTTATAATTGTTTTATATAGATAAAACATATTGTTAAAGACAGATATGATTTTTTGGTAAAGTCCTTTTATGATTAAAAATATCGTTTTCTAGAATAAACAACTTTTAATTGTTAAATTAATTGTACACATTTAAAATTATATCTTTTTAAAATAAAATATTTATTTAATTTATAATGTCTAAATTATCTTAGGTATAATTTTTTGTATTTTTATAAGAAATATAATTTTTGCTGAATAGTGATAAATACGGTTTTTAGTTAAAAACTCTCTTTTGGTTTAAATAATTATTAATGGTAAATTATATATTAAATTGGGTTTAAGGTCATATTAGATCAATTATAAATTATTTAACACAAATTATGGCATTAAATTTAATTTCACTTTGAAATTGAATATAATAACTCAATAAACATTTGAACTCATATCTACATTAAAAAACAGTAATTTTGTCCTGTATGTTGGATTAATATTAATCTTAATTTTTTCAATTCTGTGAAATTAATTTCAATAAACTGACACGAAATGTTTTAATACGTTTAATTTTTAGTTTCTAATTATGTCATATTTATTTTTAAATAAAATGATTAGTAAAATGGATTATATTTAATCACAATGTTTAAGCTCAAATTAAGCTTCATTAGGGACTAAACCTTAATATTAGGAGCCCAAGTGACCTAGAATCTTATTAGAAATCCATTTTATCACCATATTTAGTCTATAAAAATTCAATTATTTATTTATAATGTTTTTTTACTTTTTTAGGTAAAAACATGTTTACACCTAACTTGTTTTAAATATTTCTAACTGAGTCATTTTCTATCCTTATAAAAGGCAACCACCTCTCCAACATCCTCCCACCACTGAAAACTCTTATTTTAAGACATTATTTGACCAATAAAATTCCAAAAATACCTAACTTATTCCTAGAATCATTCCCTTGGGAATGAGAAAATTAAAGGAAGCCTTTTGGCATAAACGAAAAGGAGTTCCCCGATTAAGGGGCAATGTATTCTCTCAAGTCCTTTCTATTATTTTATTTTTCCACTCCTCCAATTTATTTTTCCATGCTTGTGGATATAATAAAATATCCTCATTATACTAGGATGGTTTTATACTACGTTTTCATCATAAAATTACACAAACCACTATCTAATAGATGACGAACATATTGTTTATTTCTATGGAGAACTACCACCGTACTAAATGACGATTGAACAATTTTCTTTACCACCTATCATGGTGGAAATTATGATGGAAAATATATTTATATATATTATATATTATGTTTATTATTTAATTGTGACTCGTTATTCCATTTGCTATAAATATCTTTTTTTATTTCTATTTGGTGTTAATACGATAATTCCTTTTCCGGAAGTGTGGACTACCGCCCCCTCAAATAGGTTTGATTTGTTCAGACACTACATGATATGTATTAAGGATAGACTTAGTGAATATATATGATATATATGGTATAGAAAAGATAATTTAATAATGATATATATACATATATATGGATATATGTATTTTACTTTCATTCTCTAAACATGACAATTAAACGGAAATAGTGTTCATGCGTACGTACGACCTCCCACCTCCATGAATAGTGTATTCTATTTTAAAATTATATATAATATAGATTATTATAAAAAAAATACAATTTATATTAATTATCTGTATATCATGGGTTAAATTATGATACCATGATAACAGTTTAAGGACCAACAATATAACAAATTATGACACATATGAAAAATAAAGAGAATATTACCCAAAGTGAAACCTAAACATAAGATGGGTAACAAATGGTTAATAAAAGGTCATAAAAAATAATATATTGTGTTATATATAATAAAATTATTATAAAAAATAATTATAATAAATTTATATTTATTATACATGTGGTTCGAATTAGTACGATAAGAGTCAAGACATGTGGTAAAGGGATTTCATCTCATTTTTTATTTGCCTGAGATACATGCTATATTTGCCACTTCATCCTTTTGTGTGGTGTATATAATGACCATGATTTAATTATATGTATATTATAATTAAATATATGTGTATTGACATATCAATTTTATGATATTTATTTAATGAGTTTAATGTTTTAAAAGTGACGAAATCAGTAAGATAGTTTTGTCTCAATTTTCTTTCTTTGACACTCACGTTTTGTGAGGAACCTTAATTATCTTTCAAGATGTATATACTTAAATTTTACATGTTATTTAATGAAATCACTTATTTTCATGATATTTTAAGATTAATTTAATTTACCTACCTTACATGGATATTATAATCCCAAGATTCCATGTTATAAGAGTTTATTGAGACAATCTCATCACTTTTCAAGATTGTTTATGTTTTTGCTTCCTTTGATGAAATATTACAACCCATATATAAAGAGAATAATTAATTTTATTCCAATATTTTTATTCATGCTATAATCATGTATTGGTACCATTTTTATACTCTTTGTACATAATATAGTTAAAAATGTGTTTTAACGAAATCCTGACATTACTCTCTCATATCACGGAAAACCATGTTCACTAAAAAGGGTTTCCAAGTATATTATACGAATATCCTATTATAATTAAAAGTAATTTTTACCATTTTTTTATTTTACCAATATATTAAAGCTAATTTTATTATCATTTTCTAAACAAGTAATTTTTTAATCTTTTAACTGTGCAAAATAAATATTCCTTTTACCTCATAAAAATGTACAGATTTATCAACCATAAATCCTTTGAAACATAATTTAAATTTTTAAAGGAAATTTTTTCATTTTTAAAAATAATATATATTCAAAGAAGTGATTTTCAAAAAACATTCAATCTTATTTTATATATTTTTAATGAAAAATATTTTCAATTTTTTTTCCAAATTCTTTTATATGTTTTCTACGAAAAGTGTTTTGAAAATGTTTTCAATCCTTATTCAATGTATTTTCAAGGGAATGGTTTATCAAAACATTTTAATGATTTATTTATATATTGTTCAATGTATTTTATAATAAAAAGGTTTTTGAATTGTTTTGAATATTATTTTATATGTTTTCAAAGTAAAAAGTATTTCAAAATGATTTCAAGTCCTCTTTATATGTTTTCAAGGTATTTTATTTGAAAATTATTTTTAAATGGATTTATGTATTAAAAAGGATTTTTATAATAAAACGGGATATTTTCCTTATGAAATGTTTTTGAAAGGTAATTGAAATTTTTTTACATCTATGATGACATCCATTTATGTTAGTTATTCACTTAGTGGAAATAATCTAAAGGTTCCATTCATATTTTTTCTACGAATGTGTTATTCTTAATGTCACATTCTTCATGAAACCAGCTTCTCTTCCATGGGTTATATATGTATGAAATCTATTTCCCTTTAATGGGTTATTATTTTGATCAAATGACTATGAAACCTATATTTTTCTAGAGGTTATGATATGATTACATGATTATAATATCCATTTCATTTGATAAGTATGATATAATTATTTATGATCATAAGGAACATGTATGTATGATTTAATTATGATACTTTTGGGACCTATATCTCCCTCAAATGCATTGGGTAATGATGTATATCTCCATAGATACACTAAGATGGACTTGGGAATGATCCTTGACTACTAAGATGGCCATGGGAGTGAACTATCACTACAAGGATTGTATGGAGAGTGAACTCAGGCTACTAAGATGACCATGGGAGTGAACCATGACTACCATGATGGAATGGAGAGTGAACCAATACTACCCATATGGTCTTGGAAGTGATGCCTTCGATACTATAGAAATCATATTATATTATTATGTGTCTTTGATAATTCCTTGTTATATTCATTTTTTACCCTTTCATGAATTATTATCATTATTTCTTTATGATTAAAGTCTTATGAATGTCCATGATTTATGACACGATTCATGCATATGATCATTGATATGAAGGGTATGATATTTGTTTTTCATGATCATGTTCTCGTATCCTTATGGTCATAATTATGCTTATATATCTCCCATGATTACCCTTTCTAAGAATTTGAGCTCACCACTATCTTATGTTTCCTTTACCCAAGTTATGAGGAATGTTTTTAGGTAGAATCAGTAAAGGTAGAGATTTTTATGGGTGATGATGATGATCTTTCATCAGGACATATGATATTTTTCCATGTTTCCAAACACACTAATCTATTATGGTCCTCATGAATGTATTTTTTGTAATGTACTAAATATTCATCTAAAATGATGTAATATCTAGTTTTGTTAAGTCTAAGTATCTATAATTAGGATGTTAGTACCTTCATAAATCCCGAGACATGGTATTCGAAGGTAAATATGTCTAGTTAGATCAACAACTAATATAGTAAGAATGGATGATGGAACAAGTATTCATCCTTATTTATGAGATATTGTGAGACAAAGAGATTATATGAGATAGTGTGTGTTCATAGGAAAGGTTATAAATTCTATGATTTTTCCTTATATCTTTAGGGTAATTCTTGTGTTGTTGGGCTATGCTATTTTTATATAAATAGTATTCAATACTATTGACAGAAGGGCCTAGAGGTTCACACAGAATATAGTATTAAATAATCTGACCTATTATAGTGAATATTTATATAGGACACGGGGGGACCCATCATGGTGTCCGAGAGTTGTTCATGTTTTATAAATAATTTAATAATAAATAAATTCATTATAATTTGAGTATATTATAAGTGGGTTGAAATTATTTATTAAAACTATTTATTGGGTGTTTAGTAAATACCAGAGAAAATATTATACAAATGGATATTATTTTAATATTAATGGTTTTTTAATATTAGTGGGAATTATGTTTCGATTTAATGATCCAATTTTATCACATAATATATATTTAATATATATTACACGTAGATTATAAAATATATATAATATATATGACATAGTTAGTTCGTCATAACTAATTATTTACTATATATTTAGTGGATATTAAATATAGAGGGGTCAAGGAAACCTCTCTTTTTATTTGTGCATCCACTATATAAAGAAGAGAAGAAAATCATTTTTATTTGTATTCATCATTTAGAAATGAAAACTTCTCATTCCTCCTGCATCATAGAGAGTGAAATCCTCTCTGTGAGTGATCGATCCCTGAATATCATCGATGTATTAATGGGACAAGAATGAGGTGGTCATCACAACCTTAAAATGTTTTTTGGAGCTCTATGATAACACTTGGAGTTCGATGATTGGCATACTTTATGATTATTCGTGTGTGTGGGGCTATGATCTAGAGGGTTTTGGCATCAGATCCTTCATGAAATGATCCCGGAATACAAGCTATAGTCAAACGTGCCTCTGAATCAAATGAGGAACTCATTTATTTAATTATTTCTTTGAAATATTCATGAAGGATCCTAGATCATCTATTGAGGCTCAGATTATTGGATACAAAATATATTCATTGATTCAGTGATGAAAAAAATTAAATCCCTAACGTATCGATTTCAACTGCACCCTATGATAACATCAAATAAAAAACTGAATCTGAATATCAAATTCACTAGGTTGAATTAGATTATATATTATCATTGAAAAAAATAAACAACCCATGATATAACTCAAAAAAATACATGTGACCCAAAATTTCTCACCACATCTACTGTGTCTATCAACAAACCAAACTAATGATAGCCAACCGAGGATCACAACTGAGGAACCATCGTAAAACATGAAATTTGGAAACATACATACCTTTTTATTTAAGTTGAGAGTTAAATTGTAATAGTATTATTTCACCAAAGAAAATATAAAATTCATTTTATAATATATTTCATAAATTATAGTTTGAACCTAACATAGAAAATAGGGTTTACCAAATGTAAAACATACTAATAAAATCCCATAATTTATACATTTTCCAAAACAATATGAAAAAGCCTAGGAAAATAAGTCTAAACAATAATCTAAAATATCTTTAAAAAATAACTTCTCTTCAAAGAGAATAATGAACCATTGAAAAGTGTAAAAAATGTTAAAACATTTAAATGGATGGACTTCTAAATTTATATAATCAAAATTAAACCATTTTTTTTATTTCAAGGATTTTCAAAAATCCATTTTAAAAAAATATTGATTGGTGGAATATAATAAAATAATGAAGGAGATAAATACCACACACCATTATATCAAGGAAAAAAATATAAAAGAAGACATTAAGACAGTGAAATAGGTATTACTAAACCAAATGAGAAAAAAAGAAAATAAAAAATGTTTGAAATGGAAATCCCTTAGGTAATATAGTATTCTAGAGATTAATGGTCAATGGAAAATCTAAATGTCTTATCATTAGATATCCCTACAGATACCTAATTAATAAATATATTAAGATGATATGATAGTCTTATGAGGGTTTTTCAATTTTATTCCATCGTCTCATTAGGTTTTATCAATTAGCTCTCACAATCTAATTTGGTAATATCGATTAACTCATATAGTCTGATTAGATAAAAATGGTTAGTATAGACTGAATAGAATCCCTAAATAATCTACTTAGGGTCCCATGAAATATAAATGTATATTTGATAATTTATGTATAAACAAATCACTATACACATAAAAATTCCTAAACTATAACCCTCAGGAAACCTCCAACAACCTCACATGAAACAACCCCATTAATAACCATGTATAATAATCAAAATAATAATCAAACATATATCCCATAAATTGGGATGAAATCACTATAAAATAGATGCTAAAATGGAGTATAATGGTAAAATGAACTTATTTAGAAATTCTTTAATCAAACCCTTATATTCCAAAATTAGTAATCAAATTGTAAAACCATTGTTTGAAAACCAATAAAGAAATTTACTATGAAAATATCACTTAAATACCATAGTATAAACTTGAAAAATGAAAACACTGATTTAGTTTAAAAAAAATCATTAAACATTTGTTACTTAATTTAGTAAACAAATTAGTGTAAAACATTATTTTATCATTAAAACACTTTGAAAATAGCATCATAGTCATTTAAAAATGTGGAATGAAAACAAATTAGTCCCAAATGAACATAATATATCGATTAAATTCTCCATGCTATATCATGAAAACATTTAAAATAATCATTGAACCCTCATAATTATCAAATAAAAGTATAATTTTTCATGATAAAGCACGAGAAACCTTCAGGCGCATCATTCCATGTAACATAAAATAAATTCATAGAAACACTGACCTCGATGAATTAGAAACCATTCACCTTCAATGATGGAATCCCAACCTTCTTTGAAAATGACTACTATATCCAATAAACAACCAAACCTCAATGATTAGACCCATTTAAAATGCTAGAAAAATCCCACATATAGAATAGGGTTTTTAAAGAAAATAAAATTTAGGGGGAAAGGGATAAATGAATAGAAGGGGGAGGAAATGAGGGATTACATTGTAGAACCACATGAAATCCACAAATATAGGGAGACTGTCCGACCCACATTTTTTAAATTTTTTATTTTATTAATTTTATGGGGAATCAGGCAGTTCGGGTTGAATGCCGACTTAAAAAAATATGGGTTATTATTTTAAAACACACATTTTTTCCTTAACAGTTTTCAATGCACTGTCATCGATGCTACGTGGCTTTCTCAGAGTCACCAAACAAACTTGCCTAGTTCACCGCATGACCTTCCTAATATTCAAGTAAGATAAATAAAATGTATGGAATAATAAAATAGATATAAAATAAAATCAGTGTCATTATGTTTAAAAAAATAAAAATATTATAATCAATATTAGCATTAAGAATATAGAGTTTATTTAGTTGTTATTAATATGATAATTACTAATATTATGATTAATAGTGTATTAAGTTATTATAGATATTTTTGAGTGCTATTTCTTTTTTTCATCCTTTTTTTCTTTTGTTTTTCTCATTTTTTCCCTCTACCTTCTTTCCCCCTCTTCCTGTTAGACCCTCCCATTTTCTAGCGAACTAAACCATACCACACCTCTCCTTTCCTAGCTCGTCCCCCGACTACTTCCCCCTTCCTACCTAGCGTGCTGCACCCCTATTCCCTAGCCAACCTTGTCACGTCGTGCCCCTACTTCTTGGCCAACTACTCAGGTCACACCCATTTCCCTTAGAACCCCCATCGTGTTGTGTCCCAACCCCCATGGCTTGCTGGACTCCCCGCCTTTCATCATGGTGATATATGATTGTGGCCTCCCCACTCCCATCGCGACTGCTGCCATCCTCTGGCCTCCTCCTCTTCCAGAAAGTCCCATCTGGCGCCATCCCACACCTCCAGCGACCACCCATATTGTGCCTCCCCCTTCTCACCTTGGATTTCATCTTTATGATGAACCGAACCTCATCATTCTGGCAGCCACCAAATTGGGTAAAACACATTCCTTCTTATAGGGATTTTCTTTCAATTTAATGTGGTTCAGTTAGGGTTTTGGGTATAGTTTTGTGGTTTTGGGTGAATTATCCATGTCTAGGGTTCAATATAGGTTTTTTGGGGTCTGAATGTGGTGAAAATATGTTTTTACCTCATTTTCTAGATGTTTCACCAAGTGAGGTAGGTGGTTCCATGCCCCCTAATCTTTTAGATAATTTCATTTGTTTTTTTATTAATTTTAATATGTTTTTGATTTAATTAAATGGTGCGAACTATGTTTTATAATATTTTGGTGTACCCTCATGATGAAATTTGATTTCTTGAATAATATAGTGTTGTTGTTTATATGTGTGTTTTTGTATAAATTAATGGAATTGTTTAATGAATTGTTCGAATGGTGCGAATGTAGTTTAAAAAACTGTGATGCGAATTTGGTTTGAAACTGGTTATTTTATATGAACATTGTTTATTTAATTGTTTAAATTGTTTTTCGGTGTTTTATAAATTATGAAATGGTTTATTTAACTTTTTATAATGGTGAAAAACACATTTTTATAAGGAGAGGATGTGTGGTTGAATTTTAAAGAGGGATTTTGGTGCCATTTTGGTGTAAAACATTTGTGTGTTTAGTGATGTTGTTTTATGAACTATTATAACAGATAATTAAATTATTTTGAAAGATGAAAAATAATTTTTTGAGGATTGGCGTTCTTATATGTTGGGTTTGTATTTTTTTATAGAAAATGCCTTTATTGTGTGTGTGTGTGTGTTTTAATGTGGTATTTCAAAAAAGGGTATTGTGAATTGTTTATACGGTGTGAATTGAGATTGGAAAATATTTAAAGTGTTTTTCCATTGAGAAATGGACTCTTTGAGAAAATGGGTTATATTCATTATATTTCAGACACACTTCTTTGTGTTTTATTCCTTGAAGGTATTTTATGAAATTTAAGGGTGGTTCCAAACCCCATTTTAAATTTTTTTGTTATGTTAATGGATTTAAAATGGGGTTTTATAAAAAGGAATTGGGTGATTTCTAGAGTAAACTCATGTGGTGAATGTCAGAGGTGTTTTCTATGTTTTGAATCAAGATTTTTAAATTCTAAAAATTGATTATATTATTCTTTAAGTGTTTCCAAATAGAGATTTTTGAAACATTTAATTAATGAATAACGTTTTTTAGAAAGGTATTTTGGTGGGCGTGTGTTTTTTCTTGAATGGTGTTTGGGTATGAAAGTGGAGGCTTTGTGTGTAATGTCTTGTTTGGTTCGTGATATGTTAGAGTTCTATATTATGTGCATGTAAAAATTGATTATGCACAATGGAAATCCACGAGTACCATGTTGGGTGGATTTGGACTAGTACGCTATATAAAATTTAAGGGGTTTGTCCCGATTTCATCTTGTAGGATTGACATTACAACACTAACTCAACATTTATGATTATTGGAGGCCACTAGGTTGTGGATGTGTTTTTCGACTAGTGGATCATGAATGATAATGTAGATCATTGTTGTTTATATGCCATGTTTACACTCAGGTATGATGTATCTACCATCCCACACATTTTAGCTACCTTTAGGGATTCACACCTAGGGATCCACTATTCATGATGTGGTGCTCTCTGTCAGCATAGAGGGTACTAGTTGGATGCATGTGTGTAATTTGTGAATTTTTCTCATCCATTTTAAGGTAGTATTTGTGAAATGGGTTTTCTTCGAACATTATTCTCCTTTTTACTTTTAGCTGGTAAATGTTTTCTTTAATAGTATTTTTTAAATTCAGCTTTTGAATAAGCATATTAAATTATCTCTTAGATGTTGTGGCATGGAATAATTTTTTTTGTGGTATCCTACTAGGATCATGGATCACACCCCATATAAACATTTGGGTGTTTGTAGACATTGTTGTTTGTGTATCCTAGGTTGAGGCATCGTGCTTAGTGATGGTGGTTTTGGTTTCTAATGGCCTTCACATGAATGTCAGTGTTAGTGGCCTTGGTATGTGGCCTCTCATGTTTCTTGGAGGGATGAGTTAGAGTTGTAGTTTTCCTTATTTTCATTTATTTTTGGATGTCGGTTCAATTTATAAAACATTAAATCTGAAATGTGCAAGGTCTTTTTTTGGTTGCTTGTTTGTAGTTTTAGTTTATTTATCTTGTCAGTTGTTTTGAGTTTACTATTTTGGGTAAATTTTCCCATGTGTTATTTTTAATACTTGGGCACTTGTGCTAGCCCGTAGGGATTGGGAACACCCCTTGGGCCATGTTTCAGACCAGGTCGGGGTGCCAGGTCGGATGGTGTCCCGCCGTGGTTCGCAGAAAAATGGTATCAGATGTAATTTTTACCTCTTTGGTTGTATTCCTTTGAGATAGAGTTTGGGTAGGACAATGATAAGGGTGTTGGATGTCGATGTTATATATACAACCAGGGTACCTAGCCAGCACACCTCATGGTGGGATTCAAGTTACCAGGGTATGTTGAGGTTTGTTGGAGCCTTTGGTCTGTGTGATTAATCTTGTTTAGGGGAAATAAAAAGGGATTATGGTCTAGAAGGCCATGTGGATCCAAAGAAAGTTTCCTCGAATACTCTCAATGGCGGTGGCGTGATTGGCGTATGGCTACCAAACATATGTCTTAGTCACACACCGACACTACTCTCCTCTTGCATTTTTCCTCGTCCCTTTATTTTGGATTCATGAAAATATGGGTTTTAAGTAAAAATTATTTGTTCATAGAAAATATTTTAAAATTAAGCGCTTTAAAAAGAAAATGATTTGTAAGGTTTAAAAATTGCAGGTTGAATGTTTTGGTTTTGAAAATTAGAAAGGTATGGTTTTGATCACTGGTGTCCTCATATGAAACCACATTCATGGGTATATACAGAAGGAGTAATGGTTAATAGTAAGAGTGTATGAGTGCCTGGATGTACATGAAGTAGGTTCTGGTGTGGCATGGGAACATGCGTGTGTGAGGTCCACAAGACACCATTTGTGTTTGTTCAACCCACTAGTTGTGTTCATTTTCAAAAAGTTTTGATAAATGAAAAAATTGGTGTTTTAATAATTGTTGAATGTGTGGTGTGTCCTTGTGTTTTCAAAATGTTGGATGTTTGGTGTTTCGAGCAGAGAATCATTTTTGAATTATTTATGAATAGAGTTTGAATTCTTTTTAAAATGTTGGTGTGTAAGCGTGTGGTTAGTTGATTCTTTCAAAAGTATTTTGGGAAGCCCGTGTAGTGGATCCCCCTACATGTTTAGTCTTCACTTGCGGTATGTCTTTCTTATTGAACTGGTTTGATTGGGACCATGGTTTTTTTTCTTGAATAGTTTATGCCCCCCAAAATTGTAAGCATGATATTGAAGTGTGGCCCCATGCAATTCGTCATTCGCAGACCCCCCATTTATCAAAGAAAGGACTATCCCTTTTGAGTGATAGTTCTAAGTCTATCCATTTTTCCCTTTTCAGTTAAGCAGAACCTCTCGTTGCAGGAAGCTAGATGTGGGGGGAGTTGTAGGATTTTTTGTCCACTTTGAGTTGTTTGAGTTGTCGGGTATGATGTTTCAAACTGTTCTATTTGCAATTCCCCCTAGAAATGGTTAATGGAATTACAGTGGGTAATGGTGAAGCCGGTTCAGAGTTATCGGTGATGACAGGTGTCTATAAGGGAATTGTTGTACTTTAATCGGCCGTAAGGGTCATGTTTGGTGATGTGTCACGGTGTGATTTCTCTTTTAAGAGTAAGGGTGGATTCTGTAGAACTATTTTGGAATCCCTATTTTTATAGGAGTGTGTCCTCCTCTTAGAGAGCTCAATTTTTTCTGTTCAAAGGGAAGTGGTTTTTATGCATCATTCCTCCTTATGTTTCTTAGTTAAGGTGAAGAGGTGATGCATTTGGATCATCTAAACCAATATTTTGGAGGATATTTTGTGAGGGAGTGGTTGGATTTCATGGTTTGTTGTGTTTTTTGGGTGTTGTCAAGGTTGCGGTGTGGTTTCTTGCGGCACCAGGAAAGAAGGACCTATGTGTGGGAGTCTTTAATTCTTGACTGCGAGGAACGAGATACATTTAACAACAGGGAACTATACATAGGCCTCTATGTGAAGCTGGCACGTAGTCAGGGAAAACCTAGGGTCGTGAATGTCTTGGGTCTAATTCATGTTCTCAGTGGGAAATATTGGAACAGTTTAAAACACCAGCGTTGTTGTCATGTTTTAGTTGTTCTTCTTTGGTGGAGAGTGGCGGGAGGACCCTGTTTCTATATTGAGGCCTATTTGAATGTAAGTGTTATCACTTGGGTATATGGAGAACTTTTTATATCATTTTCTTGAAAACCTATTGGGTGTGTCTCACCATGTTCGGGCCCCTATTTATCGACCCTTATGGGGTCTGTTGGGTAAATTAGTCTCAAATTTTAATAGTTCTCATATAGGGGTGTGGAGATGTTGGTTTATCTTGGGTTGGGGTTTCGATGCTTTGGTAGTTGGGTCTTACCCTCCCCACCCCTTGTAGTTTGTTTGTTTCTTCACTATCTGAATTTTTTTATATTTTTATCTTCTATCAATTTTTAATGGTGGGGAGACCCACAATGTGTCTTTCACAAATGACACTAGAATGAATTGACATTTACCTTTTTATTAATGGTGGGGAGTCCGCTCGGGCCTCCCCATGTCTGTTTTCCAGTCTCGTCTCGGGAGTTGGTAGGTTTCTAATGGAGGGGAGCCCCTTCGGGCTTCCGCGTGTTGGCCTTTTGGTTATGTTCCTAAATATGGCTTGGTGGTATGTTATATGAGTGTTCTTTGTATGTGGTTTTATCATGTTTTTTAATTCTAGTCAAATAGTGTGGTTTCGTTATATAGTTCTTGAGGTGTTTCAGTTCGTGAGGTTTGTTTCCATGGGTGCGATAGTTCCTTTCCTTGATCAGTCAATTGGAGGTGTTCTAGCTTTTTTGGATGAGGGACACATAATAGAAAGTATTTTAATGGGTTTCTTGAGGTTTTCATTTATGTCGCTTTCTTGAATCATAGTGCATTTTTCTTTTTTCACATGCTTCTGATAGGGATCCATTTTTAACCCCAAGGGGGTATCAGTTGCTGCTTCGGGGTTCAGTCTAAGTTGTGGATTTTTGGGGGAAAAAATCACTATGGTGGGGAAAATTTTCACACCTTCCATTTTTAAATTATTTATTTTATTAATTTTACTGGGCATCGGGTAGTTCAGGTTGAAGACTGACTTAATTTTTTTGGGTTCTAATTCAATAACACACATTTTGGCCTTGACAACGTCCAGCTCACCGCGATCGAAGCTACGCGGCTCTGCCCGAGTCATTGTGTGACCTTACTAAGTTCACTGCATGACCTGCCCAATGTTCAGGGCAGATAAATAAAATGTAAGGATTAATAAAATGGTAATAAAATAAAATAAGTGTAATGTAATTTATGGAATTGAATATATTATTATGAATATTAGTGTTAAGAATATAGATATTATTTAGTTGTTATTAATATGATAATTAATAATAATATTGTTAATATTATATTAATTTATTATCTTTTTTTGAGTTATATTTCTATTTCTTTCTATTTTATTTTTATCATTTTTTCACTCTTTTTTCTTTTTTTTCTTACATTTCCATTCCTTCCCCCTCTTCCCATCACACCCCCATTTTTCCTACGTGATAAACCCTACCTCACCTATCATTTTCCAGCTCATGGATCAGATTCTTCCCCCCTCCAACCCAGCACGTCGTGCCCCTACTCTATAGCCTCCCCCATCAGGCCACACGCATGCTTCCTAGCCAGCTACTCGCGTTGCACCCCTTTCCCTTGGATCCCTAGTCGTACCGCTTCCCTACCTCCATGGATATCTGGCCTCCCTGCCTTCGTTCATGATAACCTATGACCACCTCCTCTCCAATCACATCACGACCTCCATAATACTCCAGTCTCCTCCACTTCTGGCCCATCTGATGCCCTCCCACACCTCTCGTGACCACCTGTGGTTTACTGCCTCCATCTCCCCTAGGTTGGTTTTGGTCCGAGAAACCACACCTTCTCCTTTTGGCGGTCGACACTTTGGGTAATCTCCATTCCTTGTTCTAGAGGTTTTCATTCAATTTCATGTGGTTAGGTTAGGGTTAAGGGTTTAATTTTGTTCTTTTGTGTGAATTTTCCATTTTGGGGTTCACACTAGGTTTCTTGTGGTGTGAATGCGGCGAAAATACATTTTTACTTCACTTTATAGAAATTTCACCAAGTGAGGTAGGTGGTTCCAGGCCCTTTCATCTTTTATATTATTTAGTTTTTTTACATTATTTTAATATGTTCAATTATTTAATTACATGGTGTGAACTATGTTTTTAAATGTTTTGGCATACTCGTTTGATGAAATTGGATTTCCTGAATAATATAGTCTTTTCGTTAATATGATTGTTGTTGTATAAATTCTTGGAAGTGTTTAATGAATTTTTCTAATGGTGATAATGTAGTTTAGCAAAAATGTGATGCGAATTTGGTTTGAAATTAGTTTCTTTTTTATGAATGTGGTTTATTTAATTGTGAAAATGGTTTTGGGTTGTTTTATAAATTATGAAATGGTTTATTTAATTTTTTTTGATGATTCACAACACATTTATACATGGTGAGGTTGTGAAATTGAATTTTAAATAGTGTTTCAGGTGCATTTTTGGTGTAAAAAATTGGAGTGTTTAATGATGTTTTTCTAATCTATTATAATGGATTGAGAAATTATATTGAAAGATGAAAAATATGTTTTTGAAGGATTGGAATGCTTATGTTTAGGGTTTGGTTTTTGTACAGAAAATAGCTATGTTGTGTGTGAGTTTTAAAGTCGTGTTTCAATGAAAAGGGCCTTGTGAGTTGTTTATAAGGTGCGAGTTGAGCTCAGAAATGATTTAAAGTGTTTTGGATTTGAGAAATGGAATCTTTGAGAAAATGGGTTATATTCATTATTTTTCTTACATGTATATTTGTGTTTTATTCCTTGAATGTATTTGGTGAAATGTGTGGGTGGTGAAAACCCCCTTTATAAATGGGTTTTTATGTTAATGGATTTAGAAAGGGTTTTCCTAAAAATGAATTCAGTGATTTTTTATTGTAAAATCCTTTGGTGAATGTCATAGGTGCTTTCTAAATTTTGAATCATGGTTATTATGTCATGAAAATTTATTATATTCTTTTTTTAGTGTTTCCAAATGAGGATTTGTGAAATGACTAAGTAAAGGAAAATATATTTTGGAAATGTAATTTTGTGTTCTTTTGTTTTTACAATGGTGTTTGGGTATGGAAGTGGACGATTTTGTGTGTAATGTCTTTTTTGGTTTGAGATATGTGAGAGTGATATATTTTGTGAATGTGGAACAATATTGGGCAAAAAGAAAACCTCATGTACCTAGGTGGTAATATTAGGACTAGTCTGCTAGATTATACGTAAGGGGTTCATCCCAATTTCATCTAGCAGGATTACCATTACAACACTAACTAAACTTTTGTGATGATTGGATACCACAAGGTTATGGATGTGTTTCCATACTAGTGGATCTTACCTAATAATATAGATCATTATAGTAATTATTCCATGTTTACAATGAGGTATAATGTCTCTAGCATCCCACGCATTTTAGCTCCCTTAAGGGATTCACCCACAATGATCTAGTATTCATGACATGGTTCCCTCCTTCGGCATAATCTAGACCACTTGGGTCTATGGATGTAATTTTTTATTTTTTCTCATCCACATTAAAATATAAATTGTGAAATGGGTTTTCTTAAAAAATTATTCTACTTTTTAATTTTATCATGAAAATGTTTTCCTTAATAGTATTTTTTTAAAATCATTCTTTTGAATAATCAAAGTAAATTATCTCTTATTTGTTATGGCATGTAATATTTTTATTGGGTGGTATCCCACTAGGCTCTTTGCTCACACCCTACATACACCTTTGGGTGTATGTTGACCTTGTTCTTTTTGTATCCCAGGTTGAGGCATCATGCTTAGTGATAGTGGTTTGGGGTGCTGATGGCCTTCTCATGCCGGTTGGTGTTGATGGCCTGGATATGTGGCCTCTCTTGTTGATTGGAGGATTGATTAAGAGTTTTAGTTTCCCATTTTTTCGTTTCTTTTTGGATGTCGATTCAAGTTATAAACCATTAAATCTGAAATGCGTTAAGGTCCGGTTTGGCTATCTGTTTTCAGTTCTAGTTTATTTATCTTATCAGTTCTTTTGAGTTTATCATTTCGGGTAAATCATTACCATGTGGTATTATTGATACCCAGGCACTGGTACCATCCCGTGGGGATCATGAACATCCCGGAAGCCATGTCGCAGACTGGTTCTAGTGTAGGGTTGGATGGAAACCCGACCTGGTTCGTGATAGAGACAAGTTGAAGGAGAAACAAATGAGATTATGTTAACTCTTCACCATATAATATAAAGGAGGAAAAATAAGATGGTTTAGGGGGGAACACCTTAAAAATTGATATGGATTTATTTATAAAGTAAAAAACATTTATAGTAGGTAGATGCATTCCATGACATAGTGTCATCCAAAATTGGTTATATTTCATCCTCATGGAATATCTACCATGTGGACTCTAAGTCTATAACATGGAGGACATCCCTATTAAAGAACCACAAATCATATTCCCCTAGATACTATGACATAGAACCTTTTCTCTATAGTATATAGAACCACTGTACATCCTCACCACAACATATTGCACCCTGAATTTTGGGTGTTGATTCACCCTTTTTGAGATTTTATAATGGATAGGAAAACTTCTTCACTAGAAACAAAAGTCTCTCCATAGTGCAACAAACATTCCACAATTTCATCCCCCATTACAAGCAATATTATAATTAAACCACACCTTCCACGCTGTGGTCCTACACTAAACCAAAAAAATAAAAAAGGCATGTAAATGAAATTCTTGAAAAAAATATTATTCAAATGGTTTTGAACCATTCTTATAGGCACTTAATCCATTTGTATAGCCTATAACTATAGTTTAAATAGGCATTGGATATTTTGGTGTCATGATAGAACTATACCAAATATTTTTGGAAAACCATATGTATTGGTTTTCCGTACCACTGGTTCAAAAATCATTTTATAGTTAATGTAAAAAAATTCCATGATTTTTTGTCCCAACAACTTGAGGTTATACTTCAACATATTTTAATAAATTTTATGAACATAATTATATATAAATGTACATTTAAAAATTTATTTAAATATATAAATATTTATTTTTATTAGAAATATAATTAATAAAAAATTAGGGTACTTATACCATTGGTTAAGGATAACCATTAGTACAGGTACTTGAATTTTCTTGGACCTATACAAATGGTTATCCAAGACTATTGTTATGTACCTTATACCAATAGTTTTAGATAACAATTGGTATATGTACTTGAATATTTTGATAACATTACTTACGATCATATAAAATATTTCGTATAAGTTCCATATACCAATGGTTCTTCAAAAGCATTGGTATAGGATCCTAATATATACAATTTTTCAAACAATTGGTTTATGTCCATGGGTATAGGTAAAATTTCTTGTAGTGAATTCCTTACTAGATAATAACTACCCACTACATTTAATATCCTTGACAATTAATTTATTAATTATAGTTAAAAATTATAATACTTCAAAAACACTAAACACATATAGTTTTTAAAAACCCCCATTTTTTTAAAAATAACATAAAATTACATCCTATTAAAGACAAAAATGAAATTATGAGGTCACAATTTCTGTTATAAATATGTTTATGATTTGGTTTAAATGTTATACTAATTCTATGCTATCACACACACATAAAATAAGTTACATTATTGGCATGATCATGGATTTAGTGTCCATTTACCTTAAATTTTGACTATAATTAAGGTTATTAGATTTAATTTTTATAAATAAAAATAGTTTATACATATTAAATGTTAAATTTCTGAAGTGTTGGAATCTTTCTTAAGTAATGTATCATAGACTAGAGGGAATTTTGGTTTGACTTCTTACTCGATTTGTGGATTATGCCTTTTCAGGAAAGGTGGGGTTTTCTATCTGTGGCTCTATGGATACTCATATATAGATTATATTTTTTTAAAATTATAAATACTTATAATAAATGTTCATGTACCTTATTCATGAGATTTATTTGCATATATGTTAGTAATTTTAACATCTATTTAGGGGTGAATAAAATAAAATCTTATTTTTTGAAAGAGTTACATATTAGCATGGTTTTAACATGTTCATTTTGTAAATGGAATATGATTCCAAAAGTTTGAAAGTATAAGCATACACAAATAATGTAAACAAAATGAGATAATATAGTGATATTAAATCACTTTTATATTCAAAATGTAATATTATTTTAAAGTTAAGCTTTTCTAGACCTCAATCATTCTTTATAGGTGACCCTAATGGTTAAGTTCCCATCAATTATCATGTGTAAATAAAGAATGTAATCAGGTGTCATTCATGGTTCAATGAATTATACATGGTGTTTTCTTTGGTTTACACATATCTTTGAAACCCTAACAATTAGGATACCATATTAATAGATTTAGGTTTATCCTCAAGATGTATTGGAAAAAATAATTTTTCACTCGACTATCAAAGAGTAATATATGATATGATTGATAATTTTTCTACCAGATATAGTCATGGATTATTTACATGATTAATGGGTGTAATCCATGATGCAATATGGATATTTCCCCACCAATGGTTTTCATTAATTTAAAATGGTTCATCATTATTTTAGATATCCCATTTAATAAAATCCCTTACTAAATAGAAATAAATCCTGATACTCATCTAATATGATCTTTTTTAGTTGATTAATAACATATTCATCATCAAGAATAACTATAAAATCAACCTATGGAAGGATTATAATATTGTATGAAACTATTAAGATTTGAAATTGTTGAAAATTTATTAAGTATGGAGAAATTATATTTTTTATAGTGATACATTTTTACGTATCCAAGTGCTTATGTTTCTCTATAGTTGAATCTAATGACTATAAAAAGACTAATAAGATTCATATAAGGTTTTAAAGGTATTGAATGCAAAATCACCATGTGATTTTAGTATCTGATCATATATTCATCATGATTATATATCTAAATGACATGGGGTACTGTTCTATTTAAGGGAATCATCGTGTTTTCATTGATGGAAATGTTTTGAAAATATAAATGAGATAAAAAAATTTCCATAATTTTCTCAAAGTATTTAGAATACATGAATATGGAATATGATTTCAAAGTCATTGTTCTATATAGATAGAACAATTGGGTAAAATTTAATACAATAAGAAGAACATTTATTTGGATATTCTAATAATTCTTCTTCAGAAATCCAGTTACGGTCAATGAGTCCTAAATATATTTATGGAATGGGAAACAATTTTATAATATTGAATTATACATGGTACCATAAGGGTGTTGTGAATCTCCATTTAATTTTCATATCAATTATTAGTGTTATAAAAACTGATTTTAGTTTTTGAGATTTATGTGATACTAAAAATATATATATTTTACAATTTTTTTAAATATACAGGAGTTAAAAATCCAAGGTGTAATGCCCTGACCCCAGTAACCCAGAGTCGGTGCATTATTATATAACATTGGAATGATCACAAAAGATCAAGTATCGAAGGACCGATTTTTTTAGTAGTCTAGGAAACACTAAATATATTCATCAGTCTTACATTACATCATAAAGTATAAAAACTAGAAAAATACCTTGTCTTCATATCCCCTCATACTATACCTATAGGTAATTCATAAATTACTTCTTCACATCCTGGGAAAATAAAACATTGAAAGAAGTGATCTCAGATGCTCAATAAGGATAACAATATATCAGAAACTTTCATAAATAATCATAAACATTTACAGAAATGTATACCTAAAACAAAAGCCTTTTAAACATGAACTTAAACATAATATGGAAAAGATAAAACGAAATAATACCTTTTACATATTCACATGGATATTCTACTAGTCAAATAACCACATGAAATATCAATAACCACTTTTATAATGATGGAATGAATAATGCCAGACTATCATAACCACATAGTCAAGGCCCCATTACAAGACTACAAATAATATTTTGTCAAGGCATTGTGCCAAGACAATAGTTTTTCTCATGAGAACTACTGATGCATCGAGGATCTATAGAGGGCTCCACCCGTCACATAATAAGTTCAATTCATTCCTCATATGAAAATTTTGAAACATAACATAAACATTCGTATCAAAACTAACATACGAAATGTCAATACTTTATCCACAGACCATGAATGTTATAAAAATAGAACACCCACAGTCAAACCTAACTCATTCGATACAATATGGAAGATTGTATTATATCAGTTTCACATCAATTGATAATAATGAAGGAAATTGACATATATTAAAATAATCATCAAACTATTGAGAGAAATATCCCCTTTTTCTTGAAAACATTTAAAAGGCACACTATTTGTGAAGAAGCCATTTAAAAATAGATTTTTGAATCAAAGTTTCCCATACCACTTTGAAACTAATAAAAGTAATTTTAATTTCAAAACATTAATGTCCATATAAATAAATCCATAAAACCATTTTTAAGTCATGGACATTAATGAGAAAGATTTAGAATAATAAATCATTAAAACATTTAAAATGATATTTTAGTTAGAGTTCCTAACCAAAAGAGAGACACTTGAATAAAAATAATTGAGGTAATAAAAACATTTTAATAAATTTGATTCATGATATAATATGTCAAAGGAAATTATATACACCATTTAAAAGTGAGTTGGTGTATAACAACAAAGATGTCTTAATGGATGGTAAATCGAGATGAAATATCTTATAAAGACTGTATCCTTAGGTTAAGGATAAATCAATGACATAATTATGTGTGAAAAATATAAATACACTCAATATGAATGGATATTCAGTGTAAATCAATCAGAGGACATTCACACATATTCTTGTAAAAACAACACCAATGAATTGGATATTTAACTCAACAAATAGAGATTGAGTTAAAATTACTCTTAACAAATTCATATCGATGAATTGAAAAATTATCAATGGAGTGATTATGTATATCAAAAGTATATCCACAGAATGGGGAATGGAAATTATGACATAATCAAATTAATAGTGATTCCACAGATAATCTTGGAGTAATGTAATCAATGAAGTATGCGTAAAGCCGAATGAGTGGAAAATGAAATTTCAAATTCCCTTATAAATTTGGTAACATAAGAAACATACACCCATGAAAGAAGGATCATAAAATGATGATGTAAAAATCCCTAAATTAAAGTATATTAGACAGTAAATACAATCATGGGCATTACATACACCACATGCAATATATAAGTTGTGAATAATGGAAATATCACGAAATTAAAAGTGAGATAAGAAACCCCTTACTTTGTGCATTTTCCTTGGTCGAGGGTAGGTTATCCTCTTGTATAATGGTGAAATAATAGTTATTGAATTATAAAAGAATCATATACATTAATATTATGTCATATATGATCTTTTAACATTGCTTTGTTAATAATATCTTAGTATTATCGTCGTTTTGGGTGTTAACTTACTCATTTTATTTTATATGTTTTTTACATAAGTCATGTTTTTTATGGATAGGTTGTATCTTATTAATATACAGAATGATATCATGTTCTTAAACATTATTTTTAATCATAACATTAGAATTAGACTTGTATGGATATGATGGGGAATGAATCTCATCGCGTTCATGGAGACGGTAGTCCGTACGTACGCATGAGCGATAATATCATTCTTTTGATATAAATATCATATATAATTGGATGGTATATCATATATACATAATAATTATCATGTTATAATTATTATTTACATGAATTACATGTCATTATTATACCCATAAAAATAATAATGTACTGAATAACAATTACACCACGACGTGGAGATGGTAGGCCGTACATACGCACGTATAGTGACATGTCATTCAAAGGATGGATAGAATACTGAATATGGTTGTACCATATTTATAATAACATCACAGTATATAAAATATATTGGAGTTATTATTTCAGAATGTAAATAACAATGAAATTAGAAGTTGAAGAAGGAAGGAACTTGAAAGTGGGTGGTGAAAACATTACCTCTTCTTCGAGTTCTTCCTTTTGATTTGATCAAAATGGATCCTTAGGTTGGCTTTCTGATCAAAATAAGGCCTATAGGTTGAAGTGAGGGAATTTGAGAGAATATTTGGGCAGGTTTGGGCCAATACAAAAGGCTTTGAAGGTGAAAATTAGAGGGAAGGGTTAGTTCCCTTTTATAAGAGGGGTGAGGGGTACCTTTGGAAAAGCTAGAAATATTATATTATAATAAATTCATATTCATTTTAGAATGGCTCAAAAGTGGATTATTTAAAGGTTAAGGTGGTTATGGGTCGAAATCCTTTAAACCAATATATTTTATACAGGTTTGGATCATTATATTAACCTTATCATTTTTATTTGACTCTTAGTTAAATAGTTTGACATTTACCATGTCCCTTTGTATTTTATATGATATAGTTAATAATCTTACTATATACCTCCTAGAGACCCCCCAAGTGGGCCATTAATGGTACACCTATCATTATACAAGTCCTTTGGATGAAACATAGATTTTTTGTAATATATTATCAATTAATAATATAATATTTATTTTAAAAACTCTTTTATGTCAATTTTGACACTATTGGGTATTTTGTTTTGATAATTTCATAACAGCGTTATTACTTCCATAAAAACTTACATAACCAATCCTAATATTTCATATTAACCTAGAAAATTATGGTAATAGATAAAAAGTCTCAAATTTTATTTATTTTTATATTTATAATATCAATTGTTTTAATATTTCATTAGTTAGGTAATTACTGCATCACCATTGTGTCATAAATAAATTAAATTATTTAATGTCTAAAAATTATAAATAAAACACCAATATGTATTAAATCATATTATATTTCTAATGAATATTTATAATCGGATTTATCTTTTGTATAACCATATATTAAAAATATTTTAGTTATTAAACATTGATTTTATCTCTTTTAAATCTTCTTTGAATTAAATAATAATAAATGTCCTAATCTAATCCAAGTTGACCTAAATGATAATATTTTATTTCTAAGGTTGTTTTTGGTCGAGATAAACTTGTCCAATAGAATTAGGACATGTGTTATGGTAATATTAATATCATTTTTACCCTTAATTACCCTATTTACTTTTAACTGTGGTAAATAAAATTAAAATGTTACTATTCACCCAAAATAGTTTTCATCTCATTGAAAAACATTTTACACCTTGAAACTAACCGTGTATCTTGGATTTTCTAAATTCCACTAACAGAAGTGGTAAAATTATGTTTTATGTGAATTTCTAAATTCTTCTAGGAGGTGGGTAAAAGACGATGAAAAGTTCAATAAATTTTTTATATATCTAAAATTATTATAAACTAACTCCAATGAATTAAATTGAACATATATAGGTATTATGTATCTATTTTGACCATAATTAAATTTAAATAAAATAAATAATTATTTAAATAAAAATCCGGTTTTAAACTATAACTCTGTGTTTTTTCAATATTCATCAAAAATTGAATGTTTTCAGAAAAATACCAAAAATTCACCATAAGCTAATTTCAATATTCCGAATCCAAAAATGAAGTCCATTTTGAAGGATAAAATTTATAAAATTTTAAAAAGTGGGTATTACTATTCATAACAGCTAGCTTGATTTGTTGTGGTGTGTGTTAGAAATTGATGTTTCCTACAACACACGATACTATATTATTCAAAGAGAAGCGTACCGTTGAAGCTTGGGGTGTTACATTCTCCCCTCCTTCAAATAATTTCATCCAAGAAATTTTTAAAATTAAGCTTCGGTATATATTGGAAAGTCCCTCATCGGAAAAACTGTCAATAAAACTATTACCTTAAAAGAGAGAAAGAGAAGTACAAAGGTCACCCAAGATAACTCATACTAGGATTCCATGTAGGAAAACATGGATATGGAAGATAAACTAAGTGTAAAGTTCTGATGGAGAGGGTTTGAAACATGATCAGGAGGAATTTAACAACAAGAAATCCACAAACATGTTATGGGACAAACGATCATTAGTTTCCAGTAAGAAAAGTATACAAACAACATTTTTTACGTTACATTACATAAAGATGAGGAATTAATTTATGAGATTGTCTAAGAAAATAAATAGATATACTTAAATTTAAAGTAGAGTTTCATTCTTTAATAAATTCCCACCACTAAATCATTTTTTTAAACGATGACTATTCAATAATAATTGGTCACACTAGAAGAGCTAGAATAAACTTCTATAGAATCACATGATCCATGAAGGATAAACTATATATTTACCTTGTATTTAGAGATTAATCAAAACCAAAACGGTTAGTACAAGATCTGATGATCCCCCAAAAGGATATTCCCCTAGAGAAAGAAATACTAATCTTAATTTCTAAAATTAAAGCAACAATACCCCAAAGTTAAATAAATACCATTCAATAAACAGTTGTCCTTAAAATCCTTCAATATAATCCAAACTAATATTGAAACCAAAAACATATAAGAATTTGGTTATGTTGTCTTCCACGTTAAATTGTATCTCCAAATGACATAAACAACTCATAAAGTCACATACTACATATTCTCTATTATAGGTTAATAATTTCGATAAATAACCCCAATCTCTATAAATCCACAATAAAAACGTAGATAAAAATCCACCATTACTCCTCAAATGATATCCCATAATATTATATTTCCTTTGGGCATATAGTGTTCCCAACAAAACGAACATCTTCCAAAATAACATTTATCACTTAATCACCAAATCATTTTCTATACTAATGGTATTCATTTGATAAGAAATAAAAATCCAAATCAAATTATTATTGATCAATAAAATCATTTAACTAAAAATAATTACTCACACTAACCAAATGCTTCATGTATTCCAGTGGTAGGTGATAAATCCCAATCGCACATTGGTTGTGCGTTCGATTCCTACATCTTTTTCCGACACGACGGGTTGTCACACAGTCTGCGTGTGGTCCTTTTTCAAAAACTATATTTTATAACATTAGAAAATTGAGATAAATTCCTCAAAATAACCATAACATACTTGTAACCAGAAATGTTATCTCATACATTTCATTTTCATCCCAAAATATAATAACTTGTAATTACCTCAAACCCAATTATCATATAAAATCAAATGGTTATTTATAACTATATCCACAAGGGAAAAGATAAGTCTACCTCAAATATCATTCTCACATGGAAAACTAAGGGGTTACAAATACAATAGAAAATTATTCCAATGTAATCCCATCAACAAGGAACACTAATACATTTAAACATTTATACCACCATTTATTTCCACATAGCTTCTTATTTGAGAAAGAAAATATCCTATAGAATATGGAATTCACTCGGGTAATGGTCAGGTCCCCTACATATACATAAATTGACTGTAAATAGATTCTTGGGAACTTTTTTATTTTCTTCCATAGTACTCTTCATTTTTCCTTAGCATTTCTTCACTTTATGTTCTTCTATCCCGCACGTAAAGCATTTATTTGTTCCGTTGAGACACTATCCTGGGTGTTTCCTTCCATATTTCCTGCATGACGGGAATTTAGGATTCTTTTCGCCATGGTCTCAACTACTAGAGCTCTTATCATTCATCACCTTTCTCTTCTTTTTTGAGTCCGGGATTTGGTTAATATATATGTTGTTGATTGTATTTTTAGAAAACGGATTTGGTATGGACACGATATCTTTTTTTCATATCAACATTCCATTTTTTTGCTCATTTCCACCACCATTCCCACCTTGTACATCATTCTCAATGTTACTATGACTTCCTTGGACTCTAGACATTGACTAAAACTAGAAATCATTGTGTGAGTAATAGTAGTCAAAAAATCATTTAGAGAAAATCATGACACCATATTCTTAATTTGAAACACCTTAGGATTAACCAAGGTCAAATAATTCAAATTGGGTTGTATAGAAAATGTATATTATCCTAAGCATATCTCTCGGGAGTGTCGTAACCAAGAGTGCACCAAGGCCCGTTGTCGTACAACAGTTCCCGTTCGAGTCTAGCTCAAAGCAGTGTTTTCAGGTTTTACCCCTAGGTATATCTGTGTGCTAGAGCCACCTCTACCTGATCATATCCAGATAGGGATATATTACTTCAAAAACTCACAAAATCAATACAATACCAAAATTCTAGAATGTTCTTCTAAATGAATCCTCAAAGTCTATCTTAGGGCTATGTTCTCTAATCAGAGTTTATCTAAATCTAGTTTCCACGGTTTTTACTAAACTTCCTCTGATACCAACTATAATGCCACAACTGCAGTTAACCAGAGTCGGTGAATTATTACATAACATTGGCATGATCACAAAAGGTCAACTCTCGAAAAACTGATTAGTTTAGTAGTCTTGGAAACAGAAGATATATTCATATGTCTTACATTACATCATAAAGTAAAAAAACTACAACAACACCATGTCTTCATATCCCTTAAAACTATCCCTATAGGTCATTCATAAATTACTTCTTCACATCTAGTGAAAAATAAAACATTGAAAGGGGTGAGCTCAGATGCTCAATAAGGATAACAATATAGCGGAAACTTTGATAAAAAATCATAAACATTTACGACAATGTATAACTAAAACAAAAGCCTTTTAAACTTGAACATCATCATAATATGGCAAAGATAAAATGATATAATTCCATTTAATTATTCACATCAATATTCTAATAGTCGAATAACCACATGAAATATCAATAACCACTTTCATAATGATGGAATGCATAATGCCATACTATCATAACCACATAGTCAAGGCCTCGTGCCAAGACTAAAAATAAGATTTTGTTAAGGCCTTATGCCAAGAAACAAGTTTGTCTCATGAGACCTACAAATGCATTAAGGAGCTATAGCATGCTCTACTCTTCACTTACTAAGTCCAATGCATTCCTCATATAAAATGTTTGAAACATAACAGAAACATTCATATCAAAACTATCATATGAATTTTCAATACATTATCCACAAACCATGAACGGTATAAAAATAGAGCATCCACAGTCAAACATAACTCATTAGATAAAATATGAATGATTTTATTATATCAGATTAACCTCAATCGAGAATAATGAAGGATATTGATATATATTAAAATAATCATCAAACTATTGAGAGAAATATCCCCTTTTTCTGGAAAACATATAAAAGTCACACTATTTGTCAAGAAGCCATTTAAAAATAGATTTTGAATCAAAGTTTCCAAAAACACTTTAGAAACATCTAAAATTAATTTTAATTTTAAAAATTTAATGCCCATATAAATAAATCCTTAAAACCATTTTCAAAACATGGACTTTAATGAGAAAGATTTAGAATAATAAATCTTTAAAACATTTAAAATGATATTTTTGATAGAGTTCCTAATCAAAAGAGAGACACTTCAATAAAAATAATTTATGTAATAAAAACTTTTTATTAAATGGGATTCATGATATAATATGTCAAATTACATTATATACATCATTTAAAAGTGATTTGGTGTATAAAAACAATTAAGTCTCAATGGAATGTAAATTGAGATGAAATATATTATAAAGACTGTATCCTTGGGTTAAGGATAAATCAACGACATAATTATGTGTGAAAAATATCAATACAGTCAATATGATTGGATATTTAGTGTAAATCAATCAGAGGACATTCACACATATTCTTGTAAAAACAACACCAATGAATTAGATTTTTAACTCATCAAATGGAGATTCAGTTAAAATTACTCTTATCTAGCTCATATAGATGACTTTAGAAATCATCAATGAAGTGATTATGTGTATCAAAAGTATATCCACTGAATGGGGAATGGAAATTATGACATAAGAAAATGAATAGTGATTCCACACATAATTTTAGAGTAATATAATCAATGAAGTATTTGTAAGGCCGAATGAGTGGAAATTGAAATTTAAAATTCCCTTATCAATTTGGTAATATACAAAACATACAACCATTAAAGAAGGATCATACAATGATGATGTAAATATCCATAAATTAAATTATATTACACAATTAATACAATCATGGGCATTACACACACCACATGCAATAAATAAGTTATAAACAATGGAAATCTCACAGAATTAAAAGTGAGATAAGAAACCCCTTACATTGTACTTTTTCCTTGGTCGAGGGTAGGTTATCGTCCTGTATAACTTTGAAATAATTTTTATTGAATTATACATGAATCGTATACATTAATATGATATCATATATGATTTTTTAATATTGCTTTGTTAATAATATCTTAGTATTATCGTCGTTGCGGGTGTTATCGTACCCATTTTCTTTTATATGTTTTGTTACATAAGTCTTTTTTGTTATGGATAGGTTGTATCTTATTCATATACAAAATGATATAACGTCCTTAAACATTATTTTTAATCAAAACATTATAATTAGACTTGTATGGATACGATGGGGAATGAATCTCATCGCATTCGTGGAGATGGTAGTCCGTACGTACGCACAAGTGATAATATCATTATTTTGATATTAAAATCATATATATTTCATGGTATATCATATATACAGAATAATTATCATGTTATACTTATTATTTACATTAATTACACATAATTATTATACCCATCCAAATAATAATATATTGAATAACAATTACACCACGACATAGAGATGGTAGGCCATACATACGCACGTATGGTGGCATATCATTGAAAGGATGAATATAATACTGAATATGATTGTACCATATTTATAATAACATCATACTATATAAAATATACTAGAGTTATTATTTTATAATGGAAATAACAAAGAAATAATAAGTTGAAGATGAAAGGAACTTGAAAGAGGGTGGTGAAAACATTGCCTCTTCTTCGGGTTCTTCCGTTTGATTTGATCAAAATGGATCCTTAGGTTGGCTTCCTGGTCAAAATAAGGCCTCTAGGTTCATGTGAGGGATGTTTAGAGAATATTTGGGTAGGGTTTGGCTGTGCCAAAAGTCTTTGAAGATGTAAATTAGAGAGATGGGAGAGTACCCTTTTATAAGAGGGGTGAGGGGAACCTTTGGAAAAGCTAGAAATATTATTTTATAATAAATTAATATTCAGTTTCTAATGGCTCCAAAGTGTATTATTTAAAGGATAAGATGGGGATGGGTTTAAATCATTTAAACCAATATATTTTAGAGAGGTTTGTATCATTATATTATCCTTATAATTTATATTTAATTCATATTTAAATAGTTTGACATTTACCATGTCTCTTTGTATTTTATATTATATAGTTAATAAACATACTCTATACCTCCAAGTGACCACCAAGTTGTCCATTAATGATACAACTATAATTATAAAAGTATTTTGGCCGAGAAGTAGACTTTTAAGAGTATATTATCAATTAATAATATAATATTTTTGTTAAAAACTCTTTTATGTCAATTTTGACACTATTGGGAATTTTGTTTTTGTTAATTTCATAACAGCATTGTTACATCTAAAAAAATTTACATAACCAATCATAATATGTAATATTAGCCTATAAAATTTGTGTAATTCATAAAAAGTTTCAAATTACATTTAATTTTATATTTATAATATCAATTATTTTAATATTTCATTAATTAGGTAATTACTGCATCACCATTGTGTCATAAATAAATTAAATTATTTAATGTATAAAAATTACAAATAAAATACAATTATGTTGGAACTATTTTTATCTTTCTAATTAATATTTATAATCGAATTTAACTTATTTATAACCCTATATTAAAAATATTATATTTATTAAGCTTTGATTTTATCTCTTTTAACTCATCTTTGAATTAAATAATAATAAATGCCCTAATCTAATCCAAGTAGACCCAAATGATAATATTTTATTTTTAAGGTTTTTTTGGTCAAGATACACTTGTCCAATAGAATTAGGACATGTTTTAAGGTAATATTAATATCATTTTTTCCTTCATTACCGTATTTACTTTTAACCGTGGTAAATAAAAGTAAAAAGTTACTATTCACAAAAAATATTTTCTTCTCATTGAACCAAATTTTACTCCTTTATATTAATCATGTCTCTCGGATTTTCTAAATTCCACTCAGAGAAGCGGTAAAATTATGTTCTATGTGAATTTCAAAATTCTCCTAGGAGGTGGGTAAAAGACGGTGAAAAGTTAAATAAAATTTTTATATATCTAAAATTATTCTAAACAAACTCCAATGAATTACATTGAACATATATAGGTATTATGTATCTATTTTTATCTTAATTAAATTTAAATAAAATAAATAATTATTTTAAAAAAATTCATTTTTAAAAAATAACTCAATATTTTTTCCCAATTCCTCTAAAATTGAATGTTTTTAGAAAAATACAAAAAACTCAACCTAAGTTAATTTGGATATTCCAAATCCAAAAATGAAGTCCATTTTGAATGATAAAATTTATAAAATTTTAAAAAGTGGGCATTACTATTCATAACAGCTAATTTGATTGGTTATGGTGTGTGTTAGAACCCGAAGTTGCGTACAACACACGCTACTGTATTATTCAAAGAGAAGAGTACCGTGTAAGTTTGGGTTGTTACAAAAGGAATAATTGATATGAATTTATTTTTTATTCAAATGATGAATCAGAGAGTTTCAACATCATATATATATGAATGTAAAGGAATAAATCAAGATTAGATGACTGTGAAAGAAAAAAGATGTACTGTTAACTCATTTTTATTGTAGGAAAAGAGAAATTTTTTATTAACAAAAACTTGTTATTAATAATATAAGATAATGAATTTTATAAACATGTTTTAGGATTCATGTGATTTTATAACAAGTTTTGAAGAAGGATGCAAATATTTGTTTTATTGTATAAATGGTTTATCCATATATTTGTTTAAATATGGGAGATGGTGTTCCCACCACTCATCTGAGACTTGTTTTAAAGAAATCATTCTTTAATAAATTAATCCAACCACATAGAATACCATATAATATATTGAAACAATAATATATTTTTAAAATATCATTACTAAAAGGAATTGTGGGTTTTTTTATAAATAATTTTTTATCTTATCACGATATTCAGAAAAGAATATAGTTACAACGGGATTAGTGTGAGTATATTTGATCTTAAAGTAGTCCAAAGCTAACAAAAAAATGATTATACTATCAAAAAATTAATGGATTATTCCATTAAAAATAAAAATTAAATTTCACTTGTTATCCTAAAAGTTTTTTAGGTTATGAAAGTAAAAAACACAAAAATTTACATTTATTTATTTGAAAAAAGTGAATTTCATTTTTGTATAAAAGGATTTTAGGATGTGTTTTTGAGTAATAGTATAAATATTTACATTATTTATAAAATGATTTCATGGAAAAAATTTATGGAAAGGGTTTCCAGGATGATGATATTAATGTTAGAAATGTTCTAAGTAGATAATAGAAGTTGACATCCTTAAATATGAGGTTGTGAAGATATGGAGTACGATTATTTTAGAAGAGTTGAACATTTCAAATGTGATTTCTAACTCTCATAATCAATCACACAGTATTTATTCATATATATTACTAACTAAAAGATTCGTTGGCTGGTTTTATCATATAGTAACATAATGTTGTGTTAGAAATTATATATAGATATAATGAGGTAAAAAACTATTGAATGTAAAACAAAGATAAAAATGTTATAGAATTATTTCAAATATGATATGATAGAAATGATCTTATATAGGTTTTCATAATGTTTTTATAAATGTTTTTAAGATAATAAAGTAAATTATATAACGTTAATGTCCAATTTATCACTCTCTCACATTGGTTATATATATATATATATATTGATTTATAGTTCATGAAATACCATGATAATTTACCTATCAAAGTATAAAATTGATTTATCAAGATATAAAGTTCACCATGATTTTTATATTTTTTTAATAAAGTAAATATTATCATGATTGATATTATTGTATTAGGATACATGATATTCTAACAAATCATAAAAATTGTTCTATTATGAGGATGATCCACTAAGTATACCACATGGAGTGGTATACACTACGTATGTATATTATCAGTGTATGGATCATATTATGTTCCCACAATCTAATATTAGAGAGATACCTAGCATGGGAACCTTCATTCTTTTATACCCTTATTATTCTAGACTTTAGGATTAAGTAATTATGGTAGGTTGAGTATGTTTCGAATCACTCTATTGGTTGGATGTCAAATATGATTGGTTATTTTCTCTCATGTGAATAGTATTACACTTAGGCCCTCAATTAAGATAGACTGGGGAGTGTGTGACCATACATAGATAGCACATAAAATGTGATTGTCTATTATAATGACCAGAATGTTATGTGATCATTTATAAAGGTGAATTATATGAGATTAATTTGTCGACCAAGTCAGTATGTACTTAGAGAATCGATAATGTATGATTCAGCTATATGGGAATGAAATTTTATGTGTCCCATGGTCACTCGATGTCATCAGATAAGGGAATCTATGAGTGTGCATCATAGCATGTGATGTGACTAGTGGACGCATGTATGGAGATACATATTTTCGATAGAGATCATTCTAGATCTAATTGATGCTTGAGTAACACTGATGATTTAATATAGACAACTATTTTTTTACATTTATTGATACAAAGATTCATATTTTTTTAACATGATAAAGGCCCATGTGTTTTGTTATACCCAATGCTCACTTGTACTCCCTTTGGTTATTTTTACATGGACTTAACATGACACCTATATAGAAAGAATCACGTACAATCTTGAATAAGGATCCACATATGTTCCATATACTAAGTCCATGATTAGGTAGGAGGGTGTTTGTCATGCTGAATAAATCTTATAAAGAAAAATCCTCATATCACAAGAACTTTTTTATGTGGGGGAAGGGTTCCCTAGAGAAAAATTCAAGAATTAATGACTCCCATAGTGGGAAATATCATGTAAAGGGGGAGGGTGTTGGGGTCTTTTGTGTGGTATCAGAGAATATAGAGAAGGTAGAAAACCCCTCATGTAATATAAAGGGGTAAGATTATTGGACCCAAGGTTATATAGAACTCCATAGGAGTTTTGTAAGATGGTCTTAACTAGCCTTCTCCTTTCAAGAATCAGATAATTCTCAAAATAAGGATTTATACATTCATGAATGGCCCATACAACATCATTGGTTCCATATGGGCTTGATCAAAATATAAATTTATATTAACCTAACTATAACTACTATAAAGGTATGTAGAATAGTAAGTGTCCATGATTTAACCCACAAAGAAGAGATGGTAACAACTTGTGACATAGAAATTATTCCTCATGTGATTATAATATGTTGGGTTGTAAACAAAGAATGTTGATTTAAAATTCAGTTGATTGAATAAGGGATCATGATCAATTTTGGCGAGCCTACACATCGGGTATCCCAAGATCTGAAAAAGAGGGTCTATTGGATTATACAATGTAGCTACTAAAGAATCACCAAGATGGGTTTTGATAGGGAAAATAGATCAGCCGCAATTGAAAAAAAACTCATTATTCTAAAGGTAGTTGTCATCCTAGATACATTAGGTGAAACTACAAAGGAAGAAAATAAAACTAACTACTGGTCATAGTTTTGTTTATTTAAATTATGTTGTGGTCCTTCACTTATAATCTCATGTTTTGAATTTTGAAATCAAATCTATTATGTTCTAATTATCATCCAAATTACTTAGAAAATAAAATACATTTTTTGAATTTATAATTATATTCAAGAACTGTTATGCCTACCATTGATCCCCAACCCTATGAGGATTAGCTATCCATAGAAAAGAATAACTATGTAGGAAGATAAATAATAAAATTATAGAATAAATCATCATCGTAGAATTATTAAATCATGAAATTTGGAATATGGTAGTTTTATTAAATTATTTATTTAAAATATACCATAGGAGGTAGAGAAAGAATGAAATAGTTCTGCGATCATTGAAGAACAATGAAATTAGGAAAAGTTGAAAAAATAATTGAAACTTATTAAAAGGAATCATAGTAGAATAACTATAAAGTTAAAGAGATATAAAAATTATATAAATAAATAAAACTAAACGAAAATGGGGAATGCCTCTAAAACATCTAACCATTGGAATAAAAATAGGCCAAAAAACATTACAAAATAAAAATAATCTAAGATATAACTATTTTTTAATTTATCAATTCCTAACACTTTTACATTATACTTATTAAATTTATGTCATCAGAGAACGCTTTGTGTTCTCCAAAATTCTGTATCTACTTTTTTATGGCTTGATCAAAATTTATTGCGTCATTAAGACCTAAGAGTTTAACGATGTCTGTATTAATATTACACTGTAATTTATTATATAGATGGAATGTTTTATGATTTGAATGGTTTTTTTGGACTATCCTGTTATTTTCCTGTCTTCAATAGATTTATGTTGTAAACATGTTTTTTTGGTGGAAATTTTATGAAATAGATAAATTTTGTAGCAATATCCCCTTTTCAATATAATCTTTAATTTTCTACAAAGACCAACCAAAAACCACAACATCATTCTATAAAACATATTCAAATCCCATAATAATATTTTAAAATGTATATATAAATTAATATTATCAAATTACCCCAAACTCAAATAATTTATTTTTTTCTCAAGAAAAAAAATGCCTCAATAAGGATTTCAGAGGAAATAATTTTTATAGGAAACCTGAATTACATCCCTGAAAATAATATAAATTGTTAAAATGCTAGTCCACCAAAATTTACCCTATGAAGAAAATTACTCATGCCTCATATTTAAGTTATTTATTCAATTTTGTCTTTTATTGATTTCAATTTTTTAATTGTTCCTAAGTTATCTATACCCATGTTATAATTTCTTTCATTATGAATTTTCTCTCATCAGTCAAGGTAAACACAAAATGGAGTTATGAACATATAATAAATAAATGTTACTAACCCTACTTGAATTATTTTTAATATCTCTACTCCTTAAAGGAAAATAAAACTATTAATCATAATGTATTTTCTATAAGGGTCAAATGGCTCGAAGGTTGATAGTAGGTGAATATATGATAAAAAATAATGATAAAAAGGTGGTTAAATTCTAAATTATAATTCATGATAATCAATAATTGTGTGATAAATAACCTCCTCTATAAATTATCATATCCACACTTCCAAAAGATAAAGGAAGATCCATGGTTTTATCATGAATGTATAATTAATGTATCTTACTTTTTTTATTTTCTTTTTTTGGATGTCATGTTTAGGAAAGAACTCACTTCCACAACCTATACCCATATGATATGTCCTAAGATTTATTGGTCATGTAATAGTGATTTTTAACATTCATAATACATAAAAAATTTAATTTAATTTTTATTTTATTAGAAATAGGGTAGCCAGGAAAGTACATAAGAATTAACCATGTACAACATCCCATGGATCTGGTGAAAACATGACCACATATCTACTTAGTAATAAACATCTATGCCTAGCATATATTACCATTCCCTTACACTTATTCATGTTAAAAGCATACAAACATATTGAATAGTAGGGTTGGGAGGGATAAAATGGGCTTGTAACTTATTTTAACACTAACAAGGTCATGCATGGAATCAATGAGATTATGATAGAAATATGTATCAGTGGGTCTCTAAAAATGTCTCAATAATTAAAAATAACTCAATAATTTTAATAGTTTTTTTACTCATAACCTTTATTATATTCTTGTGAATGTATTTATAGGTTTATATGGCACTATAATTTATCATGAAATATTTTTAGTAGCGAATGTAAAAGGGTAGGTCCAGAATCCTTTAAGGAATGTGATCACATATAATAATTTTCAATCATTTAGGTCATTATAACTAGTAATAATTCAATCAACAATAATTAAAAAAAACATACAATCATATGTAAAATAATCAACCCAGAAATCATACTGAAATTCAAATATGAAATAAATTATAGATTCAAACTATTTCTATATAAAATTTGTATTTTATTTACATGGGTGAAATGATATTTTATGTTAAATCATGATTATAAAGAAAATTTTCTCGTAAAATATTATGAAAAGGAAACAATCTAAGTGTATATAAAATGTTTCTCAAGAATGACCAACCTCTACAGTTAAATTGGAACAATGTTCACACTATTTCGGGAAGTGATGTGCGAGAGATAAAAATGACGGTATAATTATTTAATAGTAATAATGAAATTATTGTAGGGAATTTATATATCATAGGAAGAAATTTCATTCAATGGGAAAAAATGCTATAGGATTTTTTGGAACTGAGATATATAAAAAAATTTATAAATAAAAAATACATGCACTAGATAAATGATTAGTTCATAGGATATAGATAAAATGTAAATAGAAAATTGGAAAGTGAACACAGTAGTCAAGAATTTATATCAACTGTTATAAAAGTTAATAAACCATTATAAAAATGGAACACCTAAAAACTACAAATTAGAAAAACCAAAACAAAAATGAAAAGAAAATACCTATAGAAACTCAATAAAGACTCAAAAGGATAAAATATGGGTTTCCTATAATAAAGCGATAAAAATATTTCCTCAGACAGATGGATATATAGGGATAAATTAGAGTAGTCCATCAGATTAGTGGTCATTGACCTCTTAAATGTACTAGAGGTAGTGTCCTCTTTCTCTAGTGTTTTCTTAGGATGTATCGCGACCCCAAATATGGTCTGACTATACCACTAAAGCAGTAATTAGAGAATATTAGTGGGACATGTATGGATATCATAGTATGGCCCCTATATTACAGCTGCATGTGGAAATCCGTCATGGGGAAGACCATATGGTAGCCTATAAGGTCCCTCATAAGTTATAAAAGAAGAATATAATATAGATAAAGAAACTAGATCCACATATAAAAAGGAAAATATAAGAAAACATTTTTTAGAAAAAAGAATATCCCTTTAATTATATAATTTAAATGATAAAAACCAAGGTAAGGGAAGAAAATGAATATAAAAATACATCTATATAAATATTAGAACATGGGATCTGTACTCTGGAGAAGAACTCAATAGAGTGGGAAGAATCTATTTGAATTGAATCAATAGTCCTATCATTAATAATGAGTGGATAACATGCATTTTTGTGTCAATATACGTGATAGAGGTTGGGGTAGGTGACTTGACCATAACATGTTTTCTTTTGTTATAGTAGGACCAGTTGTCACTCGAGTAGGAAGGGTGTTGATCTTTATGGAGGTCATATGCCTGTAAGTGGGATCGATGAATGGCACACCAGATGTAGCTATAAGTGTAGGGCCTTTTCACCCCACTGATTGGGATCTACCAAGATGTTTTATTTTGTATAGGGTCAGTGATCTCAAGAGGAATATCTACTAGTGTGGCCAAAAGGTGAATGGTTAGATGGGGTAAGGGTACATTTAGATTCTAGATTGATGGTAGTATGGTGAGGGTTGGTAGATGTAATGGTTGGGGGTAGGCCAGTGGAAGGGAATTGTTAAGGCTCAGCAAATGGTATTTCAAAATATTGGATTGTACACCTATGTTTCTATAGAATTTATTAGAGAAACATTCTTTATAGTGAATTAACACCCAAATATTTGATGGAATATAGTTATTCTTAAATGAAACAAGTTATATAGGTTTGGAAGCTGCAAACTGATCATTAGAAACAGAATGAGGGGTGGAATCCTCAGGACTAGGGGTCTCATTAGTGGACTCAATTCTCAAGGACCCAATCATAGTTTTTTACAATCTTCTGAGGTCAACCCATTTATGGATCATGGAAAGGTCTATATACTACATCAAGTCGAGAGATGTGAGAGGAAGGGATATTTTTAAGATTCCCAGGGCCCTAGTAAGATTAGTGGCCTTGCCTTGTTAATTAATAGAAAACTTATGGGCCATGTTCATAGCAGGGGAACCCATTATTTTGGAAAAAACAGCCACCCCTATTTGTGTGAAGTCCCCAAGAGGTTATCCTCTTTACAAAAAGGCATGGGCTAAATCATAATGGATTAACCACAGAGCAGCACCCCAAAACTAGGTTCTCTTCTCTATGAGTGGATTGTGAATTCTTTTACGTTCCCAAGTGATCATCTCCCATCTCTTTGGTGTATCCATCTTGTTCAGAATAAGTTTAAAGACATCATAAGTGGGAGATTTAGTGAAATATGAAGAATAAATGACTAGGCCTCCCCCAAAATCACCTACCGTAATATCCAAATCATTTCATCCTAACCAATATATAGGGTGGATGATGACTCAATCGAACGTGGTCACGAAATCCAAGAAGATATCCTAACAAATCTTTTATCTGAACATGTAAATCTGTGAGAGGTGAATCTATTAGAGGTACACTATAACACTATCTTCCTAGACGATCTTGTGAAATATAGCCGAATCCAACATTTGTTTGGTCCACAATAGCTTGGACTATAGATGGTCCAAGAGAACCTAAAGCTAATATTCCTCAAATTGCAGATAGGAATGAATCTAAGTACGTGTGGAATCGACAATTGAATAATGGAATTTGGAATGCAAATCCAAATTATATGGGGTTGAATATGGGCCTGGATATGATAGTGGTGGTTTTGTTGATAAAGAGGTAGTGGAGTTGGATCCTTTCACATTTTCTACGGTTGTTTCTATTCTTGGGTTGTGCATTGGAGGGAGGAAGACCACTGAATTTGGTTTGGTCCATAGTGGTGGGAGGGTGAGTGATGATGGAGGTAAGGGGAAGCGTTATGGTCCATGAGTGGGGGACTCATGTGATAATAGAGCATCAACCACTAGAGGATTTGAAGGATGAGGGAGCGGGATGAGGGAGTAAGAGAAGGGATGGTGTATGGTGGCTGAACACCCCAGACTAACATGTTTTAAAACCTAACCATGTAAATTTTTTACCACATAAAAAGAGAGAGATGGGTTTTTGAATCTAAAATATTTTTATAGTCTGAAATGGAATTTTATATTGTAATTAATAATTTTGGGAAACTCAGTATTATTCCACTAGAAGTGAACCATCTAATCATTAAGGATCCTAATGTACATAAAGGGAATAAACATAGGTTTCCACCCAGTTAGCACTTCATTTCAATTCAAGAGATAGACATCCCACCGAATCAATTGAACCTAAAACAAAAGCACATTATTCTTGAAATGAATCTTAGTAAATTTTATATATATATCTATTCTATTTAATGGGTTGCTAATCTCATCATTTAATCTATATAGTTTCATACAGAAAGGCATTAATTAATTTAAATGGAATTGAATATCAGGATTTTAGTTTATTGGGAATATTTTCATGTGGGAATTGAACAATATATATTTTTCCCTAGATGAGAATGTCCATCGTGTGATGCATTGTCCAGTCCGATAATTTGTCTTCTCATTAATTTTAGAATTTTCACAATAATATATTACTATTATTTCTAGTTTATCAAATTTAAGTAGTCTATTTTTCCTATATTTTTGTGCATCCAAGTTTAATTTGTTGATTTCCCAGTATGAGTTATGTTCTTACTCTTCTGGAAAATGATAGTGTTTTTTGTAGACATGCCAGAGAAGAGTTTTGTTTATGGATGGTTATTGTGTAAAATTGTTTTTACACCCAATGTGAATCATCATGTTTGATACTCTAGTACTTCCTATTTTTATTTATTGTCATTTCCAGTATTTATATAATATCTTGATTATAATGTTTCAGCTTCCCACTCATTTTTGGGTGGTTAGGAATGAATTTATTGTATCAAATCCCATACATTACCAATATCCCTTCAATTAAATTATTATTGAATGGAATTCCATGATCACTAATGAGTAATCTGAGAAATATAAATTATGAAAAGATGTTTTTCTTTTTAAACTGCAAGACCACATTGGTAGTGTCAAGCGTAATTTCTCCTGCTTCTACCAAATTAGAAGTACCCCACATTGACCTGGATATTTAAAATTTCACGAGAATTGGGTTATGAAAAATGAAATAAATCCCCAAAATATCTAGGATTTATACTTCTAGGATAGAATTATAGAGCATTTATATATTTTTCTTAATGGTTCTTATTCACTGACACTGATAATAGATTAGGATTTTTTTTCATCCAAATGGATTCTAATCGAAAATAATCCACTTTAAATAATTTTATTGATAATACTCTCAATCCAATTATGTACACAAATTGGTGATGTATGATAAAATTGTAATACAATTTGTATTTCCTCATATGGAATGAAGTGTCACATTAAACCATTAGCACATCTTTTTAATAATAGCAATTAATCAAAATATTAGTTTGACTCATCTAAAAGAAATTTCTTTTATTATTGAAAATAATAATATGGATAGAGGTTACTAGAGGATAATTAGTTTTCTATATTTTAAAAACTTGGTTTTTATTTCAAGTCCACATTAATGAGTGTCTCATCAGGGATTCCATATTCAATTATTATATCTTCATCATCCAAAATATTGGGTAGCCAATGTTTAGATAGATGGTCACCAATGATATTATCAGTACCTTTCATGTCTTTGATTATGAGTTCAAATTATTATCTTAATATGATCTAGCATATTTTCAGTGATTTTTAATCCATTTTATTTATAAGTTATTTCAATTTTTTATGTCTATTGTAAACAACAACTATTAAGAGAATAAGGTAGGTCCTAAATTTTTTAACCATGAAAATGATAGTTTGAAGTCATTTTTCTTTTCTCATATAATTTATTGGAGATTCATTTAGTGTTTGGATGGAATATTAAATGGAAAAAATATATGTACAACTCACTTTCCTAAAAAAATTCCCATAGTGAAGTAACTAGCATCACACATAAGCTAAAATTATTTTTTCCAATCTATCAAGACAACAATAGAAGTGACCACTATGTCATTTTTAGAGAATCAAAGGACTAATGACATTATTAAATTAATAAAAAAGAAATTTACTTAGATTTCATGTGCGTCAATAGTTAAGATATATGTGAATATTCTTTAACAAACTACTGACCGAACCATGCAAGGCCTTGAAAAATCCTTATTCTCATCAAATTAATTGGTTCATATAGCTCTTTTATGATTTTTATCTTTTCTTGGTTGAATTTGAACCGGTGATTTAAATTTTTATGCTCATGTACTATTACTCCTTAGACCATAAAATTCTCTTTCTCATAATTTATTATTAGACATTTCTAGTCATAGCATTGCAACATCAGTTCCATATTTCTCAAATAGACCTCTACAGATTTTCCATACTGGTAAAAATCATCCATGATGATTTCTAAAAAAACTCCTCCTCGATTTTCATGAAGGATATGTGTCATACATCCTTGGATTTTTTTGGTTCATTATATATTACGAACTAATTCAGTTTATAAGAAAAATATTTGAATCAACACATGAATTTTATCTATGAATGACCAACTAGGTCGACAAAGATTTGATTGTATCTTGAATATCTCTTTAAGAAGTAATACAATTAATTCTTAGTTAATAAATCAATAATATACTCCATGAATAGAAGGGAAAAATGATCCTTTTGAGTTGTAGTATTAAGGGTTATATAGTTAACACATGATCTTTATCATGTAATGGTTTGATTTTGGATTACATAATTATCATTTTTGGTAATTACATTCAAACATCCCTTATTTGTTACAAATTTTAGTGGGATCAACCATTCACTATCCAGTATTGAGAAAATGATACCAAAAAACATAACTTAAAGAAATTATTTTTTGATCACTACGTTCATAAGTGGGTGACTTGGATCTGATTCTGATGTTTTGATTCTTCACCCTCCTCCAGTAGAATTTTATGAGTGCAGATCATGGGGCTCATTTGTATTGAGTACACTAAAAGAAATTAAATTTTTGTGTCTCAAAAAGAATTTTATTAGTTTTTCTTATTTCTCTTGATACAGATGTGATAATATAATAATGACAAATTTATATTTTTTCTCTAAGAATTATTATTTTATTATTCTTGGCAGATGATTTAATTCTAATGGTGGTAGATTAAAAACTGATGGTATGATATCTGGGAATGATTTTCTTGTCAAGGGTTTGATTTATTCTACCTCCTCTTATTCACTACTATATTCTTTATTAAGAAAAAAATTATCCCTCTTCTCTTCAATATCCATGAAATCAACATTCTCATTAGTCAAAAAAATAGACTAATAATCAAATGAGTTTCCACTTTTCTTGGAAGATTGTATTGGATCTAAAACTACCAATTATTCACCAACTATGAAAATTAGTCTATGTTGGTTTACATTGATTATTGCATTACCAGTTTTGAGAAATGGACACCCTAGAATTATGTAGATATTTATTTCTTACACTATATCAATGTTATGAAAACAAATAGGGAATATGAAGATACCACCTTTGATTAAGATGTATTTAAGAATTACTAGAGGATACCTAAAGGATTTTTATATAAGATAATTTTCTTCACATATAAGTTATGGATATTCGATCCCTAATTTTTATAATGAACTCATTGACATGAAATTAAATTTTATTGAAGATCATATAAATATTTTTCAAAATCACACATCCCTACGGTGTATGATATCGAGAAGATATGAATATATCTCTTCCTTGGTGGAATATTTCACTTCACAGCTACAAATAATTATTAATTTAATGAAATAATTAATTTTTCCCATATTTTACTTATTAGATAATATCCATTAGTTATATCGAAATATCTAGAATCTGAGAAATGGATTTCCCTGGTATCATACTCAATAAAAATGAAATAATGGAACAGTGTATTGGTAGTTAAATATAGAAATATTATTTGATTGAATGCTCTTGTTTCTAAGATGTTTCTCAAATATCAACATTTGATTTAGGTTTTTGTTCATGTTTTCATTTATCTTGTTCAACCACCACTCCAGTAGGTTTTGAACGTTATATATTACTCATTTCATTGTTATAGGGATATCAAAAATTCATCTCTTTTCCACTTCAAATCCCCACAGACATTACCCCACCCTCAGATGGGTCTTGGTATTATTGGTCAGTGTACCTAGTAGTCAGTATGAAAGAGTCATGGATGTTTTTTCTACCCAGTTTTAAAGGTTGCTGAAAACAAAAGTTTTAATTTTTATTTCTATTTCTTATATATCCACTCACTATTTCACTTTTTTAACAAATACTATGATCATATATGTATGTTTGTACTATTGATGTGGGTCTTCTAGTGGGTTATTAGGAAGGGCGTGTGGAATTTTTTGTTGTTGAAGTGGGGAAACATTTTGATTCCTAGAAGGAAATGGTTATTCTGGGAGGGGTTTTGTGGTAGAGAATATGTGTTTAATAGTGTGTACACAGGCCGTCCTTGATTCCATGGCGGGTCTTGAACACTACTCTATTTATAGTAAACATGATTTTGTATCTCTTACTTTTAAATGGATCTTTATAGGTAAACAACTACTGGTATTATTGTCAATGTTAAATTTCTTGGGTTTGTTGATCGTAATTCACATTTTTAAAATTGTTAGTATGGTATTCATCTATTCATTCTTGGGATTACTAATATGGGTGTGGGCCTCCACACATGTCATAATACTGTAATTCTAAAACTATTATAAGTGGTAGTTCTTGGGGTTTAGGAAAAAAATTGAACCATTTTCATAAGGGCTTCATCCAAGGTCGCAAAGTGGGTGGTTTATTCCACTTGATGTAACCCATGCCTTGGGTGTCCCATTTTTAGACATTGAAGGAATTATTGTGAAAATGGAATTAGGAGAAAAAACTTGATTCTGAAAGGTGTTACATGCCTCTAGGAAATTAAATAAGTGTTTGTGTTGGTCCTTGCTCAAAAAACCACAAAATTCACCCATGTTCTGGATCATAAAAAAATAGAAGGTCAAATTTCCAAGGTATGTTACTAGATGGGAAGTTGGATGACTGAAAGTAAATAAAAACTATTTGATGGAAAGAAATATTCAATAATGGTGTGCTCCAATAGTAGTGGTTCCACTTTCTATTTCTCAGGAAGAAAAAAATGGGAATTTTGCAGATTATGAGACATAAGATTTGAATGCTCAACTATGAAGTCATGATAGTGTGATAACAGTATCTCTCAATTTCAGGTTAAAAATAAAAAGTTTCATAATTTTGCAGGATCAGTGATCAAGTCAAATTGGCATGACTCATGCACTATTTCTCAACGTCGATAAATCAACTAATCCATTTGATAAAGTTGTAAAAATTAAATGGAAATGGGAAGAGGTGTGAGGAAATCCTTGTTATTTTAAAGAGAATATGATGAAGAATGTAATTACTTCCATAAAAATGGTGGTAAAATTTTAATAACCCACATATCATGATTGGTTTCATGTATGAATGATTAAATAATCAATTAACATTAACCCTACTAGAACTAATAAAAAGATATGTAAAAATAAATTAATTTCAATATTGTCCCCTCCTAGAAGAGATAAAAAGGAATGTGACGTAGAAATTTGAGTCTATAAGTAGACACTGGATATGATTCTATGTGGAAGGATTTTAAACTATGTTGGTTTATTTAAACATCAATTGACGGATGAATAGTTTAGGATCAATTTCATGGAGCCTACACATGGGGTATCCCTTGATCTAACAAGGGTAGGATAAATGTCTTATACTATGTAGCAACTCAAGAACCGCTATGTTGGTTCCAGCCAAAGAAAATGGATCAACATAAACCAAAACCTACTATTTGGTCTATAGGTGGTTTTGAGCCTATATGAAATTTGTGAAAATATAATGGAAAAAATAAAACAAACTATTGGTCATAGTTTTTTTCATTCAAAATATGTTGTGGTCCTTCCATTGCAATATCATATTCTATATCATGAAAGGGAATGAAATATGATTTAATTATTAACATAATTATATTTACAATTAATTTCCCATGTTTTAATTTGTAGATTCCGTCAAGAACTGCTACACCTACTCTTAATACCTAACCATGAGAGGTTTAGCTGCATATCGAAAAAATAGAATTGTGTATAAAAAAAATTAATTCAAGTGAAAATTACATTATTAAAGTATAACAATCAACTAATTAAATTGGAATATGTAATTTTATTTAAATGAAATCAAGAAAATAAACCATAGCAGGTAGAGAGAGAAATAAATAGTCACACAAAGATTAAAGGGGAATAAAAGTTGTGCACGTTGAATAGAAAAAACATATTCAATGGAATAAAATTAGAAAAACACTTAAATTAAAGTGAGAAAAAAGAAATAAATAAATGAAAATAAATTAAAATAAAAACATCTATAAAATTTCTAACATCTGAAATATAAGTAGGCCGAACCACCATACAATTTAAAAAAATTTGATATTGTATTTATTATTATGTTTTTCTATGTAAAAAAAATTTATAGTGTACTTATGGAATTTATGTCACATATCAATGATTTTTGGCCTCACGAATTCTTTATCTCCAATTTTTACAACATTAGTGTCATTTTCAAGGTCTTTGGGCCCTGATGGTTTTACATCATAAGTATCAATCCTACATGATATGTTATTCTGTAGATGGAATGTTTTACAGATTTAATAGGTCCTATAATTAGTCTATGGATGGACTTTGATTGAATGATTTACATTTTAAACTGCTTTTTATGGAATAAAATGTCGTAAATTATTGAATTTTGTATTAACATGCCCTTTTCAATATAAGACCAAATTTTCTGCAAAAAACTAACCAAAAACCACGACATAATTTTTGAAAACATGTTCAAAAAAATAATTGTGGATAATATATATATATATATATATATATATATAAATTAATCATATCAACGCACCACATTCTAAATACCAGATTTTGGTGAGAGGGAGTTTCACATCCTAAAAAATTATCCAAATTAAACTCCTCCCTTTCATGAGGAATTTTATTTATGGGGAATGATATCCTAAAGAAATAAATCCATGAAAGTTTGACTATTAAAGTAGAAAAAGTCATGGAAGAGGGGTGATTAATGAGTTATATTTGTTGTCAATAAGAGTGTGATGAAGTAAATTTCAAATATTTCTTTACATATGAGTAAGATTTTGGTATGTTGAATGGAATATAAAATTGTGAATGACTAATTGAAGAACATGATTGGGTAACTTCATTTTATAAATCCATATATGTAATTATTTTTGAACTATTCTTGATGCTAAATAAATATACCTATTATGTTGAATTACTATAAAAAACCATTGATGTGAGTTGGAGGTTTCTAGATATTGGGAGTGATTTTAGAACTATATTAATGAATGGATATAGACGTTGGTGTGAATAATATACATCTATTAAAGGGGGATCATTTGAATGAGGTATGAAGTTTGAATAAGTTGATTTATTGTGCTTGAATATTATTAAGGGAAATATGGTTCAAATTGAAGGAATTCTTGAATTTTAGTACCGAACCAGAAACTTGGATAATTATTTAGATATTTATATGAGTCTATAAAAATTGTTTATATAAAATTTTCAAGATATGGTATGGATTATGATTGAGTAGTCAGATGTTTTATATGAGTCCTTTTTTACTTTGTGTATGGTTTGACTGAAAATGTGGCTATGTATGATGCTATATATAAATCTTTTTTACATCTTTATATGACTCATATTTGGGGTTTTAAGGGTTATTTACAACTTTGTATGTATTATTTTGTCTCTACATTGGATATTTTAAAAAAACATTTATGTTGTGTAAGAATTAGTGCACTTTATTGAGGATGAATTCTAATGTGCATAAGGATGATCAAAGAACATTATAAGAATGATCACTATAATAATCATTCAATCCATATAGAAAATATTCTTTGTTATATATAATTAAAATTTGAGTTTCTAATAATAAATTATACTTTGATTTCTAGAGTTAATATTTTTGGGAATTATGTTTTTAAATCTGAATAAGATGATACTGTGATATTCATGGATTATATATCTCAATGGGATTTTTGATTCAAATTGATTCAATATGAGATAATGAATCAAGAAAAATATGATTGAAGATGGAGTATTATGATTAGTTACATGTTGTAAGCAACACAGCCAGGTCACAATTCATGATACCAAACACATGCAGATGAAAATCTCACAAGGTTTGATTCTATGGATTTTTTTGGGGGAAAGAACACTATAATATTTCAAATATCACATGGGGAAGGAACCATCGGAAAAATTGATGAATAATTTACTAATATTTTGAGAGAAATAAAACTATAAAATATCTCCCATATTTTAATGATAATATCACATATGTTGTTGTTTGAGGAGTATCTAAATCAATATAAAAAATGTAACTTACTATGTGGTTTTAAATATCATAAAATAGTAAGAGGAATATTTCAGTAAGGATAAACTTCAGCATTAATATTCATTTAATAATTTTAACTAGTTTAATAAGGCGAATCTGATAATATACATAAATTAAGAAATATTACTTGTATTGAGGAAGATGGAGGGGAAGGGGGAGATGGATGCCTATGATACATCTTTATTGTAGAGGGCGATCAAGTGGGTCTTCTAAAAGAGAATAATTAGAAAGAATGAGGACTCTAGGATTTCTGAGTGGGAGAACGTATTATTAGTGTTTGAAGACCGATTTGTGAGTATTTTTAAAATAATTTTGAGTGTAAGAGATATACAGACCCATCAAAACATTATAAGAAAATAGAATAGATGTACTACATGAGAATTTATTAAATGTTCCATTCAAGGACTATATGAGGTAGTCAATTTCATTCATGATTACTGAGCCATTCAATATAATAAAAATGTATATGGGAAGCTAGTAACATTGTGTGATGTTGTATAAAGACCCTCTAGTTGGATGTTTTATCCCATGGAAAGATTACATGGATACATAGTTTGAACTATTCTATTTAACTACTTCATGTTGTATAGTGTAAGATTATGTGATTAGTGAGACTAAATAATCATGAAAATAATTAAGGATTCAAGGAACAACATTTTAAATACTTATTTTTTCCTTTATTTACTACACAATTTGAGTGAGGATAGAAGACACAAAAAGTATAAGTTCATTACATTAACTGATTTATGTGGTTTAACAAAAAACGAATTTATAAAAAGAAATGAAGATCACTGATTTACCCCATCCACCTCTTACTTATCACTAATCCTAGTAACTAAAATTTATAATTGATCTAATATAGGTTCCCTTTAAAAATATTCAACCAAAATTGAATTTATCATGATTCATTAAGAGGAGAAAAGGAAATTTATTTCTATCAGGGGAAACATATAAATTTTAAACTAAACATTTATGAATATGTGGAAGAAAAAGGTAAAGAGGTTAAGTAATATTCTGATGAAAAATGAAGAGACACAACTCTATAAATATCAATAAAATAGTAAGTGTTCAGAATAAAAGTGGTTATAATTATTCCTTTGGGATGATTTCTAACTATGATGAATTTATAAAAAGTGAATCTCTTAAGATTTTCAAATTTGAGATTAGTGATAATTTTAAGATTATTTCAATTGAAGTTATTGTATATATATTCTATTTTATAAAACGGATATAGGATGGAATGTCATAGTTGGATTATAACGATGAAATCATGGATAAATAAATGATATAAAATGGAAATAGTGAAAGGATCTCATCATTGATGTAAAATATAAGGAATAGGGAATGATGTTTCAAAATTTAAAGAAATCATTGGATAAAGAAAATCTGAAAATTGAAATTTTTGAGAAGGCTGGAGAAGGTAAAATTAGTGAATAAAGAATAAATTTTTTGAATGGTATACACAAATCTACTCTTTGTGTCCGGGATACCCGGTTGGAAGATAAATATTATATGATTAATGACCTTGAAAATTATTAATGATAAAGTAATAGATTTTATAAGGATTGGACATAGAATATGATGTGGAATTATAAATAATTCCTTTGATCTATGGATTATGAGAATAACACCATCAATATGAAGTCCCAATAATTACATGACAAATTAAAGAACCATGAGTTGGTACAAATTGGATCATTAAATTTTTTGAAAATGAATGATGCTTCTATAAAAATATCTAATGATATTCCATGATCCAATAAGATTTATATCAGGGTAAAAATATAATAAATCCATACAATGATCAACCAATAACAATATATTTGAAAAAGTACCATCTATATCAAAATAGGTTGATTTCACTTAATTCATTTTCCCCAACAGTTCATGATTTATGGAAGAAACTATATAAATATGGTTGGAAAAATTTGATGAGAAGCCTACCACTATTCCAACAGTGGATATAACAGTATGTAAAAACGATGGTTCCCTAAAAGAACTCCAAATATTCAAGATTAGTGACCAAAAATAACAAGGTATCAAATCTAGAAAAAATTTATATGTAGGTAAAATATAGAGACTTGTGGTTGATTACTAGATCAATAAGAAGTAGAGAAAAACTTCCATATAAATTTGACATAATATTTCAACCTCTAGTAAAAAAATATGTGCTGGTTTATGGGGGGGGAAGATGATGAATTATCAAAATTATCTAATAAAAAACCATTTCACAAAAATGATATAATCTATCATTAATGAGTAGATCTAGGTTCTTATAATACATATCAAATTTCTAGTATGAAATTGTTTATAGTAAATATGTTTCTTGGTACAATCCAATTGAACCAAACTATAGTTCTAATCTGAAGAAAATACCCCAATAGAAAAAGAAACAAGTAATATAAGAAAAAAATCCATCATCGATGAATATATAAAATATAATCATAAAAAAAAATACTTTGAAAAGGTATAATAATAAGGATGAAGGTGATGTAATCATCCTTGTAAATAAATAACGAAATTTATTAGTTTATGAAAACAAAATAGTTGCTGAATTAAATAAGAAGCTTATATGACTATAAGAATTTTAGAGCTGGAAAAAAGTGGATCCATCAAGAGGACATCCAAATAAGGAAAATATATAAAGAAAATAAATCATGGTTGTGTGATAATTATAAACTATGATATTATAACTAATTAATGAGAAAATTTATCCTTATTCTTTTTTTTATTTTTTATACTAATATGTAGGGAATTAAAGGATATAAGAAAATGAGGTAGATGGATGAGACTGTAACTACTATATAATAAGTATGTAGATTATCATCATGGGCCAAATTAATTCCATGAATAACGTTCAAGTACTCTCTTTGATGAGGACAAAAAAGGAAGAGTATATATCAAAAGACGTGTTAATTCTAGAATGATGAAATTAATGGACAAAATTTTAATATTCGAAGGTCGATATACACCAATCACAATTTATTGCATTATTTTTCTTATAAAAAATATTTTTAAAAAGGGGTAGGGTTTATTGATGTTTTTTTTGATAACGGGGTATTTTTATCCATTTTTTCACTAGAAAATTTCTAATTAATTTTTTAAGATGAGTGGGGGATATATAATTATTGAAAAATTAGTTGCATACATCCTAAAAGTGAAAATTGGGAATGGTATAACATGATAAATTGGTTTAAGATATCCTTGATCACCTTTATTATTCACTCTGTTTTTTTAACATAAGGTTATCCCATGTAGACTTAGAGCTGACTAAATGGAGGACCACTACAAAGAAACCCATGTGGTATCATCCACCTCTCAAATACAGATTAGGCTATAACTATGAAAAAATAGGGTGAATAAGATGATTGATATAATAGAAGAAAAATCATAGAGTATGGAATTATTTCCCATATATTCGTTTTCATTTATTATAAATAAGGGGATGATGAATTAAAATGAATTTGGTGAAGATAAAATGGGTATTGAAAATAAATTAAAATGGGAGGATAATTGTATCAAAATGAATGAGTTGTATTTATTACTAATATAGCTATAAAGAAGAATATTAAGTTATAAATATGGGTGGAATTCTACCACATTTAATATAAATGAAAATTTTGTAGTAATTCTTGAAGAACATAACTAGACAGATTAAATGTATAAGCCTCTAAATTTGAAAATTCATGAACTAATATTCATGTTTAATACTAGTATTGATTATGTGGAAGTGTTTTATATATTATTTTATGGGATTTTGAAGTTTTTCAATCATGGGAGATATTTTAGAACTATATTATTGAATTAATTGTCTAGATAATTTGAATAATATCCATCCATTAGAGGAAAATAATTTTGATGATGTTTTAATTTCATATTATTTGATTTAATAAGATAAAAGTAAATATAGTTTTAATTGAGTTATATCCTAAATTATAGTATTGAAATAGAAATTTAGATAAGTCTTAAAATGTGAATATGATTCAATCTAGGTATCAAATGGAAAATTTTCAAGCAAAGGAATGACCTTGATATGAATGATTTGAAGTCCTGCCCGAGTCATTTTTTACTCTGAATACGAGTAACCAAAAAATGGATCTAAGTACGATACTATGTATTCACCTTTTTCCATTTTCAGATGATTCATATTCTGGGGTTTTAAGGATTTTTTCTTAATACATATGAATAATTTCAACACTATAGAAGATATTTTAAAAATAAATTTTGGTTGTGTAAAAATATGATCACTGGAGGAAGGATGAATTGTAATGTTTGAAAGGATAATAAAAAATCATCAAAATAATGATCAGTGTAATGTTCATTCAATCTTCATGAAAAATATAATTTATGAAATATTAGAGTATGGTGAGTTTTTTAGAATAAATAATACTATGTTTTCATGAATAATCTCCAATAGAATTAAGTTATTAAATCATAACATGTTTTGGTTATGATCTTGAGGGAATAAATATCGTATTGATATTTTGATTCACTAGGATTAAAGTAGAGATAAAAAAATGAGTTTAAAATAATTCATAATGGAGTACTTAAATGAGTTCCACCTTTTAGGAAACTCCACCACATCATTGTGCATGATCCCATGCACAAATGGATTGAAATTTCATATGATTTAAAGTTACTAATTTTTAGGGGAATAAAGATTGTGATATTTTAAATGTCATATGAGGAAGGAAACACCTGATTCTTTGGGGAATACTTTAATAGGATTGTGAGAGAATTAAAACTAGGAAATATCTCCTAGATATAAAATAAATGACCCCATATGTCGACATTTGAGGAGTTTTAAAATCAATATGGAAACACATGAGTTACTGTATAACTATAAAAATCATATAAGAGGAAAATGATTATTTTTAAGAGGAAAACATAAGATGATTATATTATTATGATAATTTCAGATACTTGAAGAACGTAAAGTTGATAGTATACCTAAAATAAGAAATTATATCAGTATATACAATGAAGAAGATTGAGAAGAAGTAGGAGGCCTTTAATACAACATTATTATAGAATCTGATCAAGTTATATCTATAAATTAACTTTGGTAATATGGAACATGGCCATCCCACATGAAAATGTGAATATGGTATCATTTGGTGAAATAGTAAAAAGAACCTCTAGTGGGATTTTGGAGCTCATGGTGTGATTCCGTAGAATAATATTGTGAGACCATTACTTTTAAATACTTAAGGTTAAATAGTTGTAGAACCATGGTTTGTGGGACTAACCAATCATGGATGGGAGTTGGATTTCCATGCCAAACGATGTAAATTCTTATTATCTTGTGCCTTTATTTACATCATAAAATATATAAGTCTAAGAGGCATAATAAGGTGAGGTTTGAGACTTCAATTGTTCTAAGAGATTGAATTATAAGAAATAAATAATGAAAATAAATTGTGATCTCTGATTCACCCCTCCAATTCTGAATGATCATAGAATTTGGGAACTATAGGGTTAGTCATTTTGGTTGACTAAATGGGTATTGATTTTAACATAGAGTGTTTCTATGAAAGTTTTTTAGAGTAAATACAAAAGGGATTGTCATGGGGTTTAGCATGATATTTCATATAAAGTGACACAAAGGTATTTTGAAGAAACTTTTTCAAAAAACTTTAGTAGGATATCTAAAATTTATTTGGATGTGAACTCAAAATTCATTATAAAGGATATAATATAAGGTGAAATAAAACAATGTCTATCAAGATTTAGGGTGATTTTGATATTATAAAAGATTACATTCCTTCAAGAACTTTTTATATGATACAGGTGGATATATATTATTTAATGATATAGGATATCATAATACTTTCAAATCATATTTTCCTTATGTATTAAAAATGTATGACTGTACCAATTCATAAGGTTCAATTTCTGTGTAATATTATAGTAAGAATATTATATTTTATGTAATTTTCATGGATCGTACATTGATAGTATTAATGAATGAATTAAAGTATTAAACACTCAAATTATTTACCCATGATGGGTATCATTTAATGGTCACATATATAAGAAATAATATGAGGGATATTAATTCATGTTTACAGTATATGTGTTGGAAGATGAATTAACTCATACATTATAATTCATGAATACTCAAGGAGTACCCTCAAGGATCCTATAAATATCCCAATTCCATTGGATGTTAGTGTTAGAGTGTGTTTGTTTATTCATGTTTGATCGAATCTACCAAAGCCCCATAACACTCTTTCCTCTTTCTCCTTTAAAAAACAAGTATCCATCACACAATAAAGTGGAGGGGATTCCCATGAATATGATAATCGATTCATCAACCCATAGACTCCCCTAGAGGTGGTATTCTATTGACTTTAAATTTTGTTATATTTGTTAATCCCATTCCAATATGATAATATATAATCTTGTGGGAGAAATAGTGTAATGAACATAATTTTTTAAAATTTCTCCATTCATATATGTGTTTTTTTCATTTCTATTTCTTGGTGTTATTGGGAGTGAGTTTTTTCATCTGATTTAAATAACAAATTTTTATTAAATTATTATGAAACCTATAATTTTTTATGTGTATGATACTAAGGGAAATTTGATTCAAGTGTGGACTAACATTTTGGAAATAGATGGTAAAAATGGTAACATATTTTATGTAACTACTCAATAAAGGTATCATATAGACCAAGGAACTCCCCGAGGGTTATAGGGTGTGCTAACCATAGGATACCATGGTAGAGAAGTGGTTAGGTGTGGTTAATTTTTTGATCCACTCCAAAAAACACCCCCTTTAGTAAAACCATGATAGACCCAGAGTGTATGAGGACAATTAAAAGGTTATATTAAGGTGATGGTGACCTTCTATAAAGTTTCACATAACATTTTTTAAGGTATGATTTATTCTTATCATGAGTCATTTATTTCTTTCTATATAATTTTTTCAAGAGGTAATGATCCCAGTATAGGTATTTTAATTACTGCATCGGATAAAGACTCTTAAATGTGGTGATCAAACAATATCTCATATTTTATGTTAGTGTGAGATCATTGTTCATAGAAAGACACTATATTAGGACATCATTGTTTTAAAGTTGAGACTTTGTGACATTACACCTGGAATGGACTTTCCATCTCTAGTACAAGCCTAGGAATATTTTTATTGAAAAAATGTTAATCATAATGAAATAGATGTTTCATAGTTTACCTTTATTATAAAATGATACCACTAAAATGGGATAAGTATGTCAAAACCTATGAAATATTGTGTCTCATTTCTAATAAACTAGCGAGGATATCACTATGTTCCATAGATGCTATGGAGAAGTAATTTCTTTCTGTGGTTGAAGAGTATGTGGGAATTTTCCATGTGAAAGTTCTATAGTTCCACCCTCCTAAAAGTTTGATTGTTATATTTAATTTCACCCCATGAATAAATTTATATTCTTAATAACTCAAAATATTCCTCGAAGAGCTCAAGGAAGTCATGGTGTAGTTAGGGGACCTTCAAGTGAATGGATTTATTAGACCCTATGTGTCTCCCTAGGCATATTCTATTTTATTCTCTTGTAAATTGGATGAGTGCATAAGGATCTATGTTAACTATCATCATGTGAATTAGGTGATAAGATTAAATAACATATCTTAAGGACTTAATATATCTTTGACCAGCTTGAACAAGAATGATGGTTCTCAAAGATTAATATTATGTTTTGGTATCACTATCTTTGGGTTCATTATAAGGATATCTTGTAGAAAACATCTGGATGTTTCTATAATCACTATGAGATACCAGGGATGAATTTCATTGATAAAAACACCCCATTATTGTTAATGGGACTCATAAAAAAGATTTATCATCCATATTTTTAATAATTTATAGTGGTATTCATTGATGATATGCTCATTTATTCTCAATAATAGGGGTGTAATGGTGAGTATGTTTGGATTATACTAGACTTAATTTACAAAAATCAACTATGTAAAAATCTATTAAAGTGAATATTCTAGATTATGAGAGTTAAAATTCATGGGATTGTCTTTTAAGAGGGTGTTATTGTTGTTGATTCCATGAATTCTAAGGTTGTAATGTCTTGGGAGCCACCCAAAATAGAATTTAAGGGTTCCTGTTTCCTTTTACTAGTTGGATACTAACAAAGATTCATATAACACTTCTCCCATACTGCAACATCAATTAAAACATATAATCAATAGGTTTATCTATTCATTTGATCATATAAATGAGAGAATTTTGTTGAGGAGTTGAAGTGAATATTAACTTGTACCATAGTTTCTAGGATAGTAAGGATTAGAGTATGAGGTACACAATAATCATTCCTAGTTTTCTCTAGGTTATGAGATAATATTAAGGTGATTTGTGATCTTTTATGGGTCCAGGAAAAAGAGACCACATAAGTAGAATTAAATGACCCATGACTTAGATATTCTAACTATTTTTTCCTTGATTATTTTCACACATTATCAATTTGATGAGAAAATCAAGTTATACTCAAATAAAAAATAGCCTGAAGCATATATTTTCACATAGGGATCTCAATTAGAGGTAATAGATATGGTTGATGTTTTTATAGGACTATGACTTTGAGATAGTATATGCTCTAGGGAGGGGAAATGATATAATTGATTCCCTTAGTAAAGAAATCTTATTCTCAGTTGATATAAAAGGTTCTTCTGTAGTTGGCATCAATTTTCTAGGATTATATAGGGGAATAAAAAACTTATTCCCTCAATTATATGGTCTTAGTTCCTACACTTCTTCCCCAAGCAAATCCAGCCCAACTAGAAGATATCGATTATTATATTTGGTGAGATGAAACTCTTCATAGAGATTCACATGAATGATTTTATAAATGTGTGAAGTACATTAACCATTTAAATAGTTGAATAGAGGTTATAGTATTGATAAACAGGGATGGAATGACTAGAACCAATATTCCCCCACTCGGGCCTGTGATAATTTTGATTTTCCACCAAAACCCACCTAAAATATTTTAGGGGCCAGTGACTAGAATAGAGTATAAATATCTCACAATATGGGAGGCCTTACATTATAAAACCTGAAAAAAAATATTTGTCTCTGAATAATAAAATAGGAAATTCCCTTGAAGGATGAATATATATATATATAATCAACTAAACTATATAAAATATTCTAATTAGATTTTGGGTAAAAATAAATCACACCAAATGAAAAAGAATTCTGGGAATCAAAACAAACAATGATTCTTTCAAACACAATTAACTAAGAATATCCTCTATGATATATGTACTCTTGGATCACTCCCACAATACAGTGGTCACTATCTTCATCATAAATCATCATGCTCTCGAATGCATCAATAATAAAAAACATGAATCGGGTATGAACAAGCCACGCCGACCCCATGTATACCAAAACAATCTATGATCCGCTGTATTAAATGAACTAAAACAACACCAAAATGAATAAATCCTTGATATGGGTGGATATGAAAATACCGGTTATGAAACCCTAAATAGAAAAATGTAAAATCAAACCAATAAGTAGACTCGACTTATGGAATGCGATGTGACTAGAAGGAAGATTAAGAGGAAAGGCCAGATCATTAAATCATCTAAAGATCAAGGTGCTAAAGGGTAACTAGATTAATGTCTATGAAAAATTATATGGATAAACTCTAAAACAAAAAGTCATAGGTACACTATAAAGTCCTCGTATTCTCATTACCAACCCCAAAGAGACACACCGCATGATAAATTGAGGAATCACAGAATAATGAAGACACTACAAAGACTAAAGTATATTTCCAAAAATGAACCACATCATGAAGGAAACCCCTATGTGTGTTGTGGAATCAAAATTTCTTCAAAAGTCTATATTTAATAGACTTAAAACAATCATGTGTCCTCTATATTCCATGAAGGGGATCTCACTCATCTTTTAATCATGCACATCATTTGGGTGATTATTACATTTTTTAGTCTAGAAATATCATTTAATAGATCCATCCTCTAAAATATCCATGTATAATAACTCACATAATCTCACTAGAATTTTAGTGGTGGATCCATGCCTTACCAATGTATACACAATGGTAAAGGGGATACTAAACATGGTGGAGGACCCACACCCCACCCAATCTCTTAGATGAAGGGATGCAAAATATTTAGATAGAGGAACCATTCCCTAGGCACATATTATAGGTGGGGGAGGGGGGTAGATACTAACCCCATATATATAAAAGAATTTACAAAAACTAACCTCACTAGAAGATACCTATGTCAATGTTGTTGGGGTCTCAATATCTCTATGAAGATGACACCTAAATATTTTTGCGAATTCTATAGATATAAAACAAAAAAAAATTATCTCACCTCAAAATAGTCTTGGAATACTAAACGTTTTGATCCATTGATATCTACAAGAAAATACATTAAGACCTAATATTTACTTATCAAAAATGGGGTTTGAGGGAAATTACTGATTTCATCATATCATAGACAATACATGTTAATGGTACATAGGAATTGTGAAAGTAATTATAATTATATAACACATAGTGTTCTGAAATCAATTTTCTCAATGAAAATTTTGTGGTTCCACAAAAAAGACATCAATCTAATATACTAGTAAAAACATATAACAAAAAAATGAAATATTATTATAAATAAAAATAATATTAATTAAAACTGATCGAGGAAGTGAAAAATAAAACAAAAATACAATAGTTAGAAAAAAATCTACAAAAAATAATTTATTTTTTATCTTGTAATTTTAATTTAATTATATTCATTTTTTTCACTAAAATACAATTTCTAGAATTATTGAGATCATGTTTCCCCAACAATACATTGAATATCATATCACACCGCTATCAACCGATCGTCCAAACCGCTATCTATATAGCAACCATTCCAAAAATCTAATCACCATCCAACCTGGTTGAACCTAATTGTTTTCCACCAAGGATCCCCATCCCACGACATTCTTTCACCCAACTATTGACTTCTATGGTCACGACCCCTCTCCCAGTGTGGTTACTCTCAAATAATATTGTAATGTAGCTAACCCAATGGATTTTTATAATAGTGGTTTAAATATAGAATTTCCTAGGTTAAATAATCAATTATATAAATTAATTAATAAATAAATTATTTCCATCAAATCCACCTATGACTGTTGTTTTTGAGGCTTTCTTCAGGGCACGCACATCCGTCATGCAGAGGATTCGCGGTTATGGCCCTGCATTCCCTCTTCATAAAGGCGGGCGACATCCATTATTTATTTATGGCCTTCTCCTTGATCGAAACCGGGATTATGGGATGTCGGTTCCTCCTTCGGTGGATTACTCCTCGGAGCTCGTCACCTAGTCCGGGTCTCCCTCATAGGGTTAAGATGTGTTCTTGAATCTCATTCCGGGTGCCATATCTTCATGGATGCCGGTTAATTATTCTGCTTCCATCGAGACGCTCCAAGGGGTCTGGTCGGTGCAGCACCCGTCGCTATACGTCTTCAGAAAATACCCTATACCCATGGTTTTCTCCAAAATGGTTGGTATAGGTCTTAAAAGAAAACTATACCCACATTTTTTGACACAACTGTGGGTATAGGTGTCCTATACCCACGGTTTTGGAAAATCGTGGCTATAGGTTTACATACTTTCCCTATACCCATGTTTTTGGAAAACCGTGGGTATAGGGGTACCCTTTACCCACAATGTTTTTCAAAACCATGGGTATATACCTATTTTCCAGCAGTGATTGGCCTGTTTGTCTTCTGTCCCTTATTATAGGGCTTCTCAAGAGCGCAGGAGCCCGAGGCATCCCATATTGAATGTGGGGAATTTTATCCCATAGGCATGTATCTGAGGTTTTCCTCAACTTCCAATTTTTAAAAAATGGTATGTCACGAGTTTAATATCCAGTGGAGATGGATCAGACAGATCAGAACACTGAGAGTGGATCAGACTGAAGAACCCCTTGGGGGGAACACCGATGTTGGGGACAACACATGGCTGGCTTCCCTAATGTTGCGGAGTGGAATGAGGTGGCATGATTCCTCCAGGATGTGATGGACCGGGCAAGAATCAGGATGGGCGATGAAGTGATGGGGGGATTAAACCTCGTGGATGCTTCCGGCGTATCCCTGTGGCAGGAAATCAATGTCCGCGTAGTTCATGTGGTATGGTGGGACACCTAAAAGGGTGACCCGTGAGAATGAATGCATGGATGGGTACCAGTGTGAGTAAGAGCTATGGGCTTGGGCATGAGCTTCCCGAGGCACGTGGGCTCGAGGGATAGGTTAGGTTGAGACATGGGTATTGGGCTTGAACCGCATGGAGGCTTCATAAATACCATGCATTGACATGGATCAAAGTCCCCATAGTTCGGGTGGATGTGGCCTATGCTCCGAGACGACCCACAGTGCTGGATATAGGGCTTACACTCTGAGGCGGCCCATGGTGGTGGATAGATATAGGGCTTACACTCTGTGGCGGCCCATGGTGGTGGATACATATGGGGCATACACTCTGAGGCGGCCCATGTTGGTGGATGGATATAGGGCTTACACTCTGAGGCAGCTCATGGTGGTGGATCGATATGTGGCTCACACTCTGAGGCAGCCCATGTTGGCGGTGAACTGACGTGAAGGGGTCGAAACAACTGGGCGGTGGGCATGAACCTCCTGGAGGCATCCTACATACCATGAAATGACATGGATCAAAGTCCCCGTAGTTCGGGTGGATGGGGATTACGCTCTGAGACAGCCCACGGTGAAGGATTGGGGAATGGGGCTTGAACCTTGTGGAGGCTTTCTATGTACCATTCCTTGACATGGAGAAAATTCCATATTGTTTGGGTGGTGCAGTTTGACATCATGCAGGACGGGTGCATTCGGGGCTTACGCTCTGAGACGGCCCATGGATATCGGGTCGGTGAAACAACGTGAAGGGGTTGGAATGACTGGTTGGTGGGATTGAACCTCATGGAGGCTTCCTACGTACCATGCCTTGACATGGATCAAAGTCCCTGTTGTTCGCTGTGGGTGGGGGTCAGGGTCGGTGCTCACTCTATGCTCAAGTGAGTCAGGCTTGGTGTGAGAAACAAGAGGATGCAAGGAGCTAAAGATCACATCTTAAAGGGTGCGTCCGTGAGAAGTGAAGAGGGGCTTACACATTGGGTGGCCCATGGTGTCAGGACTTACTCCCGGATGGAGGCCTGAGGTGCGACAAAGCGCAGAGGGAGAGGGATTTGGGACTGATGAAAGGAGGGGCCTCGTTCCCTAACACACCCTCCACTGGCCTTGGTGGTGGGGAAGTACAGAGGTTCATGGGTGCTACCTTTCTCAAGAGGGGATAGAGGATTAAACCAAGGAGGTTTCCCTTCCCCCATGGACAAACGCCACTCCGATAAGGAGTATATAATCCCATGTGGGGGGTGATCCCATCCCCATAGAGACGAGTGGGCTTAAAGAATGCCCGATCCCGGGGGACCCTACGTGCGAGGCACGGGGCCGGATCACAGTTTAACTTCATGTGTTGAGGATGAAGAGCTTGGCAGTTTAACGTCCTGCAGCCTAGACGAGGTGGGTTTGCTCCACACCCCTATGACATACATGACCATCACCGTCTGATAGTTTCAGGAGGGAAGGTATTGGCAAGGCTGTAGTGAAGGGGGGTCGCAGAGCGAACCATCGAGGGGTCCACATTAGCGTGGATATGCAAAGAAGCAATAGTCGTTAGCGTGCCAATGAGAAGAAGCATGAGGCAAAGCAATGCAACAGGAAAAACTGCCCAAGGGACCTTGAGGTTACTTCGTACGAGCCTGGAAGGTCGTATGAGAAAACAATGATTGGTGTGTATGCCCGATGTGTGTGCCCGGGGCATCCAGAAGGAGGACATTGGGCGCCTATGCAGGGAGTCACCCGGGGAGCATCATGGTGAGGGGTCCTGGGGATTGCGTGCAAAACACCGGGATGGTGCGTAATCAGGGCAGAGTGATTGCGCACTGCTAGGAGGATTGCACACAAGGGACATTAATTATGCGCGAGTGGAAAAGGATGCACCCAAATGTAAGGTCATACCTAGCGAAAGGGATTGCAGACAATTGGACCATTTTGCACGCAACATAAGGAATTGCGCACAAGGGAGGAACCCTGAAGGGGTTGGAATTCTATTTAAGCCAGATGGATTGCGCGCAAAGGAATATCCTAGGGTGAGGTGATGTGAAAAGGATAAGTACATGAAGGACATCTTGTGTGCGCGGGAGTCCTATTTCACGCATGAGAGCCGGTTCGAATTCTGCAACCCTGAAATGGAAGGGGTCTCCTTCTATTTATATGCATCCGGTGGTGCAGAATGCCGGGCGGCGTGAAAAAACATTCATTCCAGAGACATCATCGCGGAATGGGAACCGTGCGGGTGCTGGTATGCAATTATTGTGCACCCGCACAGAGGACCTTTCGCAAATATCTAACCTCTTCCGCGAGGCACAATTTGTTTCGCGCACATTCCCACTTTTTCAGTGAAACACTCTTGGGCCCTCCGGACCCGGTCTCCGGGTCTGAATATGACTTCACTTCATCATTTCGAAACTTCCTTTTGTAATTATGGACTTTTCAGCGCCTAAATATCCCCCCCCCCTCAGAATTGGATCGGCGAGGGGACACAATGATCAGATTTGGAGGACAATGCTGAAACATCGAAGTGTTGGGCTTTGTGGGCCCCCTGTGCACAAAAAATGTTACAGCGTGTAAAACCCCCACTTGGTGCAGAATCCACATTCTACGTGGTGCAGAGCCCCAGATTCACCTATAAAAGGGGCCATTGGTTCCATGATCCGTACGCAACTTTCTCGTGCAATAGGATCCGAGATCTTGTGCATGAAATTGCCTCTGTGCAAGTGCGTAAAACCAGGTTTGGCAGTGCGTAATTACTATGAGTTTTGGCTGTATTTACATGAAAACTCGGGATTTTCTGCGCCGACTTCTCCGATTTCATGCCCGGCTTCTGAATTTTGCGCAACTCATCCTGATTCCAAGAAAGACTCTCGAAGCACTTGGCAGGAAAAAGATGTCCGCAAACCAAGTCGATGAAGGGGAGGTCGCCACTCATAAAGCCGAAATGGAGGTGAATGAGGAGGTTTATGGTGCCAGGGTGGTTGTTTCCCACAACCATACTTTTTTCAACCTACTATCCCCCACCCAGAAGGATAATCCTTTGCCCTAAAACCTTATTATATATAACTTGGGCATTTTGGAGGAGGTTCTATTGTCGGGCATTGAGGTTGATACACCACGGTCATGGGTGACCCAGGAGGAGGACCTTCCCCTATACAATATCACCAAAAATGGTCATCCTTCCAGAGAGACTAGGAACATGGATGTATATGTTGTGAACCCAAGGACTAGGACCATTGCTGGGGGTGATCCTGTTGTAGAGAGTTACCCACCCCTATATCCAAGCACGTTCCATCAGAGCACCATGGACGATAATAAGGGTTGGCTGCAAGATTTGTATTTGCGGTCCGGAGGCAACTTCACCAGTGAGTGGGACTGGGCTTACTGGGTTCGCCACACATGCGACCAAACCGGGGCCATGCTGCGGCACATTGGTCCGTTCGAGGCGGTGTGGACGTCACAGTTCCACTTCTACCGCCAGCCTGAGCTCGGGCCAGAGATATTCACCCGGTGGTCCCCTTACACCAACACATTCCATCTTCACCATGGGGAAGTTGGTATCAGTCTCTGGGACGTCCACTACATCGGAGGTATCCCACTGGAGGTATATCAATATCACGAGTTCCTGCCCCCAATGAACACTTGGGGGGATAGATAACTTACCCCCATGCTGATGTTGCATCTACTGGAGTTGTCCAAAGAGAGGCTGGAGTTCAAGGACTTCCTAAAGGAAATCACCTACAAGGACTGGTTCAACCTGTTCCTAGAGAAGGACCTGTCAGTCAAGATGTCGAGACGAGTAAAATGATGCCCAACCATGGCTCAGAGGAGCATGAATGGATCGTACTGGAGGATCTTGGAGGTGGGGAAATACCAATCACGGGGCTACCGCGTTAATGTGGCCCAAGAACCGAATGTTCGATATACCGGGTTCCTCACCACCTTCCTGACCGGGTGGCTCCTGCCGGTGCGGGACGCAAGGATGGGCATCCATCCAGCAACCCCGGTGATGGTGTGCACCATGGCCTCTAATAAAAAGATTAATATGGGGGTCCCCATGATGGCTAGGCTATACGCCATTCTGGGACTCATCTCAAGAGGGGGGTCGTCTTGGAGGTTGTGTTGACCCTTCTAGATCTTCCACAGCTGGGTGGAGGCTCATCATGGCGAGTACACCTTCCCAATCATCGTTTGTCCTCCGAGAAACGTCCGGCAACTATATCTCCTGAACAATGTCGGGGTCGCGCCGATGACGCATAATGAGGAGAGAGTAAGGATCAGAATTGGTAACCATGCCAACATCAACTTCAGCCCATTCCCCACCCTGATTGGAGAAATGGTAGACAACAGGAAAGGATAGCTGGAGTAGCAGAAATATTTCCAGAGCGTCTGAGGTGGGGTGCTTATGGATTCGATTGACGGGAAGATCATCTGTGAGACTTACATGTTGTCCAGATTCGCAAGACAGTTCAAGTGCCTCCAGCAAATTCCGAAGAGGGTATTAATGAATTTCTGGGATGAGGGGAATCCCTGATTCTTTCGCCTGATGTGGTCAATGTTCACAACATATGGCTCTGGCGACGTTGTCACCCTTCCTCCCACTGGGGCCGATGCTGGCCTATCAATCGAGTATGCCGAACACTGTGCCATCGCATACCCCGAGGGGCTTTTGCGCAAGCGATTTTGGAAACTCGAGACTACCCGCATGGAACCCGGGCGACGAGACAGCAGGCAAGGTTCCGCTAGAAGGGGGGACCAGGGGCGCACCAGGAAGCGAGGCCAACGCAGGCCGGGACCTCAGTAGTGGGGACATCACACAGTGTTGCTGCGACCTTGCTGCCTGAAGGATGGTCACATGGGGCAGCCAGAGAACTGCCCGGAAGTAGATAAGATACATGTTCTAACCTTCCCACGATGCAATCTTCATGGCATTGTGGTCGGCCTGGATGACCTTGTGGCAGTCGATGGGCATTGATGTCCTTTGGCAGAATATAGTGCAGGACGAGGTCCAGATTCCAGAAGTTAGGATCATTTGGGTTACCGACCGGGTAAACATTCATCTACGACATGCTTAACTGACAGCCATGGACATGTACACATGCCAACGGGATCAGCACGTGGATCCATCTCTCTTAGTGAATGTGATGCTTGGTTAGAGGCATGATCCAGAATAGATGTTGTCAAAGTACGATGACGGTGGTGATGAGTCGGAGGGAGAGGAGTAGACAGGAGAAGACGATGGATCTTTGGGAGGGTCCTGCCAAGGGAGCCTGCAAGAGAGTGGTGAGAACGTCGGCTCCGGCATAGGAATAACCGAGTTGCTCGAGGTCTGCCTCTATCCTTATTTATCCCCCTTCTTTATCCATTCTCTTCTATAATTTCTAATCCATTTATCTGTCTCACTCAGGAGCTTATAGGAGCTGATCATGCATCTCCAAAAGAAGGAGAAGAGGCACATGTGGGATAGGATGGGGCTCCAACGCCCATTATCGAACTGAAAAGCACCAAGGGGTCTCCTTCCACGATAGCTCCTGTAGCGGACAAAACACTCGAGGCTGACACTCTGGGTTCCTGTAAGTCCCTTGCTTCGCTACTGATACTTACTATCAGAGAACTCAACTAATCTGGATGCTCCCTGTATAGTGACCTCGGCGTTGGAGGCTCGTCAGGATGCTGAGCCTGCGCCGTCCGTGAGTGAATAAGTGGCGGACGTACCGCCCCCTCTAGAACATACTTCTCAAACTGGGTCGTCCCCGGCAATTGGTGATCATGGGGTGGAAGAAATCAGTGGTTTTGTCATTGGAGCGAGGCCAGAAGCTGACGAAGGCACCACCACTTTCGGGGAGAGAGAGGTAGGTCGCCCAGACATCGAGGATCCTATTCCTCAGAAAGAAATCCCTGAGGCAGATCCTACTACTGACCTTCTGGCTGCCTTCCCTATATACTATCCCACTGATCCTGATGAAATAGATGATTCAGATTCAGAAGTAGTCGTGGAGATCCAGTTGACACGACCCAAGGGTTGATGTGCATCCAGCATTTTCTCAGGAAACCTCAGACGGATTGGCTGAGGCGGATGGGATCACATCAGACCTGGCTGCGTTTCTTGTCTGCCAGAAAGGATGACGCTCAATTCCTTCATCTAATGGTCTGTGATTAGTGGATGAGAAGATACGTGAGAGCAGCCGGCGCACCGACGTTGTCGAGTGTCGAGAAGAATCGGTGAGCACCCGAGCGTTCCTGAGGGCGGAGCAGGAAGTCTGACGCCCCAATGAGCAGGCGAAATAGAAGGAGGTCTTCATTGAAACATGCTCTGATATCATGGAGAAACTGACGACCCAGCTGGATGAGCCCACGAACAACTGATGGAGGTGAGTCACCAGATGTCTGTGCTTCAAACTCAATAGGCACATGCACAATCTAGGGTTGGTGAACTATGTTATGTGGCTTCTGATTAAGAGAAAGTCTTCCGGGAATGAGAAGCAGTTTTGGAGGCGACCAGCTAAAGGGTAGCGGCATTGGAAAGATCAATCCAAAATGCTGATCCTTAAGGGCCATGTTTTGGCCAGCTGACGAACTTTTTTCTTTCACTGCTCATGATTTCGAACCTATGTATAGAAAAATCTATTTATCTATACCATTGTTGTAATACACTCAACCATAATCCCAAAATAAATAAAAATTCATCCCCAAGCTCGTGTGGGATGTACCAAATGTGAGAAACAATGGATGCTCGTATTATAATTCAGTTCGACCGTGGGGCGTCAACCAAGCTTGAAGAATCCGAAATCGAGCCCGGTCTTCTGAGGAGAAGAGGGAGGCCCATCCAAAGGAAGGGGACCTCAGACCTAATCAATGTACTTTCTCGTCAACGTTCTCTAACGCACAAAAATGGCAATTCTAGGGGCATTGGAATCAGTCTGAACATAGGGAAATAAAAAAGTGTGAATCACGTTACCCCAAATTCGGAACACTGTGGGAGGGGCATGGCAATAAATGAAGGTTGTCGACCGTGTTCGAAACTCAACATCCATATTGAATTAGCCTAAAATAGGAATAGTAAATGAGGGCTGACCGCGGACCATGTTCGCAACATGGGGCCTAACTTAAATATCGTCGATCAGTCTTCCGGAATTTTGGCTCAGGACAGTAGGCGGACCATAGGTCAAGCATCCTTACTATTAGGGGGTCCCTTCAAACATGAAATATGACGAGGATACGAATAAAGGGACAGACAAAGCGTGAAAAGTGAAGTGGTTTTTTGTTAAAACTGAATCTAACACTCTTGAAACTACACCACTGTAACGAAAGCTCATTAAGTGGGCGCATTAATTTGGTCATGGACCATCCCTGCTTGATAGAACCTATCAGGTGAGGTAACCATTGCTTCCCACATCATTATAGGGAATCGTGGATTTTTTCTGGGAAAATGCTTCACTTAAGCAACTCACTGGAGGGTCAGGTGAGGAAAGGATGGGAATTGCGACTCCCTAAGCTGGACTCGAGACAAAATGTTCGTTCATTCCTATGTATCCCATAAGAATGATAATCATGACACACATAGTTTCAGAAAGAATCTTAGTTTAAGGTCTTTTAACGCAGACCATGTATTGGTAAGGAGGGTGGGAGACACATGGTATGGTGATTACGAAACCCGACGTGAATGGAGACAAGGTCCTGCTTACCATGTGTTCCTTGGAAAAGTGTTCCGGTCAAATGACCGAGCACGAAAGTTACTTTGTGCCCATGGGGAAGTGCCTAGGCATTCCTACATATATCATAAGGATGAGAATCAAGCTACACATAGTTCTGGAAAAGGGTGGAACGACATGAGAAGGTACCTGTGTAAAGGATGAAAGGGACGTGCTGGTCTAGCCCTCGCACCAAAATAAGAGGCATTTGATGTATCTTGTTTTTCCTTTAAGGTGAATGGTTTTTCTTTTGTGGAGAGATCAGCCAATGGTATAAATTCGTTGTATCACCACAATAATCAATCCATATACAGGCATTGACAAATGGTATGGTAAATGACCAATACCCAACGTGATGTCTTCTATGGAGAGGTCATCACAATGTAGTGCCGTTTTTCGTCGTTCAGCCTGGACGATATCATCACAGTTTATGGTCATGTGGTTGGACCAACCAGCGTAGTTTAAAGTCATATGGCTTGGACCCAGGGGAATTCGCATGATGCGATAAAGCATACCCGATGCATATGAGGACATAATCCCATACCATCACCGCGCGCGATTCTGGGAGAGGAGCCTCAGGCCAAGGGGCCGGAGAGGGTTTAAAGATGAAGGGGCATGAGACACTAGCATCCAGTTGAGCTGGGCTCGATACGTAATGTCAGGGAAACACCTCAGTTCCCGTGGGGATGAGGGTCAAGTTGTGAATGGTTATTAGAGAAGAACATAGCCCATAATCTTAGGGCTCAGATCGCGGGAGCCCCAAGAGACGTTGTAACGCAGCTTTGTCTGCCTGACATGTGGAAGTGAACTGAGGGTTAGAGAAAGGAGTGTCAACATTCCACCTTGACATGATGGGGTGGAACATAATTTTAATCATGAAACCAACATTCAGGGCCTGAAGGAGTCGGCATGAAGACTGAGGATTGTTGCTGACCATGTTCGCAACACTGGATCCTATCCCGTTAGCCTGAAATGGGGACAAACAAATGAGAATCGACCCCTGGCCAGATTTACAACGTTGGATTTGTATCAATTTGTTGTTTGAAACCCTCGGGGGCATTGTCCTGTAACGGTAGGAGAGCCCTTATGCGGTGTATCTATGCCATTATTTGGAGTCCCTCCGGGTTTGAAAGATAATGGGGGCCCGAATGAAGGGGAGCACGATGCTTGACATGTGGACATAACATGCCTATGTTTAATCTGACAATCCAGTTTCTAGACCAGAGTACTCTGAACACATCAGCAGACCACTGAAAAGGGTCGAAGGACTTAGTTTGAGAGTGGCTAAAAGTTGGTGGATTCCTTGGAGAAGGGGGTTTGGTGCCAAAAACCCTGTACCACACCTATATGTCTCCCTCGTGGAGAGGGATAGGCCAAGAGGCCGAGGTGACCGAGAGATCATGGGATCTCCTAAGAGATGGGGATAAACCTGAAATCTAGGTGTTCAGGCAGTCCTACGTATCCCATAAGGATGGGAATCATGCCACACATAGTTCTAGAAGAACACTTTAATGTCATGTAGCACAATGAGAGGCATTTAATCCGGGAATCTTTATGGGATGGTGAGTAACCCAACATGAATGAAGACATAGACCCACACCACACCGTAAAATCCCACAGGAGGGAGCCTAGGCTGGGGCATGAGGCTGGGCCTCGGTCGGGGAGGCCTGACCGGCATGCAGTGGGGACGATAAGAGGAGGAAGAAACCTCAAAAAAGGGTGGTATATTGTGCGGTGACTAACCCAATGTGAATGAGGACATAATACCACACCACACCATACAATACCACAGGAGGGAGCCTGGGCCGAGGCCCGAGGCTAGGCCTCGGTCAGGGAGGCCTGACCGGATTGCAGTTTAACGTCTTGCCGGACGAGCGTGCAATTTAAGGTCATACGGGACCATGGTGTAGTTCAAGGTCATGGTGGATCCATTAGTTTAGGGTCATGTCGGACCATACAGTTTAAGGTCGTACTGGACCAGACAGTTTAAGGTCATGTTGGACCATACATTTTATGGTCGTGTAGGACCGTACAGTTTAAGGTCATGCAGGACCATACAGTTTAAGGTTCTATAGGACCTTACAGTTTAAGGTCATGTAGGACTTTACCATTTAAGGTCATTCAGGACCATATGGATCAAGTGAAGTATTGCTTGAGGAACTTGGCATTTTCTGGAGGAGTTATACGCTCACCATCCATGGTCATTAGGGAGTATGCTCCATTGGGGTACACCTTATGAACAATTAAAGGTCCTTCCCATTTGGGCTCCAACTTTTGTGGTTTCCTTACGCGAATCATTGGTTCCCTGGGGTCGAAGAACAACTCACCTTGCAGCAATAAGCGGAGGAGAACCTTCTTGTTGAAGGCTCGAGCCATCCTGCTCTGGTGCCTTTCATGGTTGCGCAAAGCACGAAGCTTATTCTCATCCAACACTTCCAATTCAACATGATGGACTTCGGAAACTCTATCCGATTCTTTCTGGTCATAGACCGATGTGCGAAATGTGGGAAACTGAATCTCAATGGGCAGGAGAACCTAAGTTTCCTACACTAGGGAATATAGGGTCACTTAGGAGGAATTGCGAGTCGTCATCCGATAAGCCTAGAGGGTGTTGGGGAGCTTATCCGGCCAACTATTTTTGTTCTGACCAACCATCTTTTGCAGAATGTTAGAGAGGGTTTTGTTAAACTCCTCAATCTATCCATCTTCCTGAGCATGATAGAGGTATGTATGGTAAGAGTGAATGTTGTACTTGGCGTGCAATTTCTTTAGCTCGACTTCTCGGAAATCAGTGCTGTTATTAGGGAGGATAGTGTGAGGCACTCCAAATCAATAGATGATATTGATAATCATGAAATCAATGATAGAACGAGCCTTGAATTCCTTGACCAGAATTTCCTTTTCCCATTTGGAAAAGAAGTCTGTAGCGGTCAGGATGAACCAGCATTGGCGAGCCGTTACTGGTGTGTAAGCTCCTACGACATCCAACTCCTAGACTGCAAAGTTCCAAGAATTCATGGTAGTGTGGAGAGGCTCTGGTGGCCGATGCACAATGTTATCATGAACGTGGAACAAATGGCACCTCTAGGTGAACTCAATGCAGTCGTGGACCATGGAGGGAAAAAATACCCTAACCTTCGAATATGGGGAGACAGTTTCGGCCTAGCCTGGTGAGCACCGCCAGAACAGGCGTGGACCTCTAGCATGAATTGTGGGATCTAAACTCCTTGATGGAAACATAGGATAACAACATCAAATCCACGTTTATAAAAGATATTCTCTAGGCTGGGAACACTCTGAAGAGTAAAATGTAACGCGTGGTGTCAGATTTTCTTGTGCTCTGCCTGGCCTGACAGAAGATTTCCATGATGGAGGTATTCATCCAAGGGTGTCCTCCAATCAAGAATCATGTCAATCACAGCACCTGAGGGACCCGAGAGTTCCGATGTAGAGGCTCCGATGGTGAGATGGCTTACCCGCGGGCCATCGTCGTCATCTGGGGTAACAAGAGATATGACTCTCTGGTGGGACACGTGGATAATTAACTCATCTTTTTCGGGCTCGGTGAGTGATGCAGCCAAACTGGCCCAAGAATCTTCCCAAACATTCTACAACCAAGGAACATAGAGTAACTTCTTGCCGAGAAGGGAGCTGAGCTATTAACCGGAGAGTATTCTCTAACAATGGCGCGAGCTCTAGTTTCCTGATGAAATAGTCACCATTGACCTACTTGATGAACAACTCGGAGTCCAATTTCACATCCAGATGGGGTACGTCAACCTCGAGGTCCAGCTCAAGTATAGTAGTGAGGGCATGATACTCTGTCTCATTATTGGTGCAACCTTCCGACAGTAGAAATAAATATGGCAGAATGACAAGCTTCGGGGTGATGAAGACTATACCCAGTCCCAGTCTGTTGAGACTAGGATCGTTGAGTCTCCTACCGGTGGGGCTCTTGGAGGCTCCATCAATGTACATATTCCAACATGGGACGACATGATCGACTGAGTGGATTGCCTCATCAGGAAGACCCAGGTCTAGCGGCTGGTCCGTGGAGGTTGTGTGGGTAGCTAGGAAGTCTGTTAATTCCTATCCTTTGATGGCCTTCTGAGGAAAAAACCTGATGTCGAACTGTTGGAGGATCACCGCCCACCGCGCTAGTTGACCAGTTAACATAGATCAGTTCAAAATGAACATAAGTGGGTCTACACGAGAGACTAGCTGTACCTCGTGGTGCTGCAAGTAGTGCAGAAACTTATGTACGGAAAACATGAGAACAAGGCACCTCTTCTCGATGGGAGAATATCTGATTTCCATATCGAGGATCATGTGGCTGACATAGTAGAGGTTGTTCTCCATTCTCTCATTGTTCTTCTGGGTGAGAATTGTGTCGAGGGATCATTCTAGGGAGGTCACGTAAAGGACCAATGACTTCCCGGAGATAGGTGGTATCAAGGCTGAAGGCTGGAGTAGATATTGCTTGATTTCCACAAAGGCGGCCTGGCACTCCTCATCCCATTCATAGGTGGTGCCTTTCTTCATGAGCCGAGAAAATGTCTTACACTTTCCAGCAAGATTCGCAATGAATTGGCATATGTAGGCTAATTGGACATGGAAACCGTGAATCTCCCGAATATTGCTTGAGGGAGACATCTGGCTGATGGCCTTGATCTTTCATGGTTTTATCTCAATGCATCAATACCTGAAAACAAAGACAAGGAATATACCGGTGGTTACCCTGAAAGAAAACTTCAACGGGTTCATCTTCAAGTGGTGGGGATGGAGTAAACCGAACACTTTATCAAGGTCCTTGAGATGGTCCTGGCGTTGGCATGATTTGACTACAAGATTGTCCACGTAGCATTCCACCAATGTTCCCATAATCGGCATGAATATGCGATGCATGGCCTGATGATAGGTTTCACCTATATTCTACAGGACTAAGGGCATAACCTGATAACAGAAAGTACCTTGGGGTGCCTTGAAAGGTGTGGATTCTTCATCTTCAAGTCCATCCTGATATGGTTATACCCGGAGTACCCATCCATGAAGGAGAGGTCTCGAAACCAGACCATGGAATCAATCAACAAGTTTGTCACTGGAAGGGGAACGTCATCCTTCAGACAGTGGCAATTGAGATCGCGGAAGTCGATACAGACTCTGATCTATTCGTTTTTCATCATGACTAGCACAATGTTGGCTAGCCACATGGGATACTGGACTTCCTTAACGAAGTTGGATTTTATGAGCTTATCAACCTTGGCCTCGACCATGTCACTATGAGAAGAGTGCATCTTTTGGGGAGGATGCTTGAATCTGCGATGACTTGCCGGATGACCGAGGTGGTGGATGGCTACATGAGGATCTAATCCTGGAATCTTGTCGTAACTCCAGGAAAACATGTCATGGTGCTATTTAAGGAAGTCTATGTACTATTGATGCTTCCCGGGGGGCATTGCGGCACTGATCAAGGTGGGTCTCAGATCAACCTCACTACCAAGGTTCACCTGTACCAACTCATAAACCGTGGATGAAACACCTTCCTTAAAAGTGGGAGGAGCATCCTCCTGATCCTCTTATGTATTCATGGAGGGATCCTCCACAGGGGGGGTTACTTCCGATTTAACAGACCCCAAGAGAAGGTTGGTACCAGCTTGGGCGGAAGTGGTTATGGCATCGAGGCATTCCAACGCCACTGAGATCATAGCAACGAAGGAAGTTGACCCAATCCCGTCTGGCCTTCTACCCAAGGGGGCATGCATGATAATATCAAAGCAGTACTGGTGTGTCGGCCAAAGCCGAATTATTCCATCCCGACAAAATAGGCAGGTATGACAGACCGCTGTTTCCATGAGCTAGACATCTCGATACCTGACGGGAGTTGGGGGTTCTAGGACAACTGAGGCCAGATTCATATAAGAATACGAAGTGATCTTATGACTTTTCCTATATTTGGGAGCATAGTCCCCTTTAGTCACATAAATGACAAAACACTGCCCCATATCGGGGGTCGTGACCTCCAACTGATGGATCGGGAAGACGTAGGTGTCATTTAGGTCTGCCAATGGGTCGAAAGTAGCGATGACGGGCTTAACTCCACTTGCCTGTACTTGTTTATCCTTTCTCTTATAATAGTCAGCATATAGGTAATGGGCTTAAAAAGAGGCAAAGGGAGACACTTCTCCTTGGAGAACACCTAATCTACCATTGAGGGAGTATTTGTGGCATTGGTGATACAATGAGGGGACTGCCGCAAGAAGGTGGAGCCATGACCTTCCCATAAATGCGTTGTAGCCAGTGTCCTAAGAGACAACCATGAACTCAGTGATGGCAATTAGGCCACCAAACTAGGTCTTCAAGAGGATCCTGCCAACCGGGGTTTTCTTGATCCTATTGTATCCCTAGATTCTGAGGTCAGAGGGAGTTAAATCATCCTCAGACAAACCCAGCATCCGCAGTGTCTGAGTCAGGATTAGGTTAATCACAGAGCCTGTGTCGACAAGACAGCAGCGGACATCCACTCCATTGAACTGTCCAGTGAAGTATAGTGGAAAAATTTGCCCCTATATAAGAGGGTCTTTGTCTTCACCAAAGAACGAGATAACAACCTAGCATTCGGAGTCCTCAATTTCCTTGGCGTGGAAGGCTTCTACAGCTTCTACCTCCATCTCACACTAGAGGGGGCTCCTTAGGGCCTCGACAATCACCTCACGCATCTCAGATGTCAGGAGAAGAGACTTAAGGATATAAAGCCTCACTGGAATGCTGTCAAGGTGCTTTAGAACATCATACATCTAGGATAGATGTGATCCTTTGCTTACAAGAATTAGCTCTGTGACCGCGGGCATGGCGTTCTGGGGATATGCTCCCAAAATGGTTGAATTTCAGGGTGGGGAGCATTGGCTCCCTGCGCGGCCCTCGGGGGAGGCTTTGGTGGTGAGGCATAGGTTCCTCGAGTTCTAAACGGTCCATGACCCTGGTGGGGATGACCCCTTCCTCCTCATACCTATTCTCACGGTTGTTTATCACACTTAGCTGGATAATCTCTGATGGGGAGAGGGGGCCTGAGCGCCCAGTAGTCGTGGTGGTCGAAGCAGCTGTTGAAGAGGAGGAACCACACGGGGTGGCTACGTCGGTACATCCCCTTCCCCTGCGCCGGTGGGGAGGCGGCAATCGAGCACTAGATGTAGCGATCTGATTCCTGAAAGCAGGCAGATGTACCCATTACATTGTTTGGAACTAAATTGACAACCAGTTCCCCAGTGCCATTCCGTCCTCCGTAGTCGGTAAGAGAGATCCACGCTGACAACGTTGCAGAATAGAGTGCTCAACGTCCAGATTTCCCCAACCCCTACTGGGTTTCACGTCCTAGTGCTGGGTTCCCGGACCTGGTGACATGTTAATCTTCCGACACCCCAAATGATACCAGTATCTGTATTGAGGAGAAGAGATTCACATCGGGTTCACCATTTTCTATTTCCAACACTTTCGTCGGGGCACACACATCCGTCATATAGAGGATTCGCGGTTGTGGCCCTGCATTCCCGCTTTCCAAAGGCAGGAGGCATCCATTCCTTATTCTGGGATGTCTACTCCTTGATCAAAACTAGGATGATGGGTTGTTGGTTCCTCCTTTCTTGGATTCCTCCTCGGAGCTCGTCACCTAGTACGGTCTCCCTCTTAGATTTAAGACGTGTTCGTGAATCTCATTCTCAGTGCCGTATCTTCATGGACGCTGGTTAATTTCGCTACTTCTGTCGAGATGCTCCAAGCGGTCTGGTTGGGGCAGCAACCTTCGGTGAGGAGAGTGGTCACGCAGAGGCATCGTTGCTATGTCTTGACACTGGGGGATTGGCATGTCTATCTTCTGTCCCATATTATAGGGCTTCTCGAGGGCACATGAGCCCGCGGAACCCCTCATCAAACGTGGGGAATTGTATGCCATAGGCATGTATCTGAGGTTTTCCTCATCTTCCCATGTTTAACACAGGGTATTTCGTGAATTTAACATCTAGAAGAGGCGAATCGGACTGATCGTAACACTGAGAATGGATTAGATTGAAGAACCCCCTGGCGGGAACAACGATGTTGGGGCCAGCACATGGGAGGATTCTTGAATGTTGCAGATTGGAATGAGGTGGCATGATTCCACTGGGATTTGGTGGCATGAGAAAGAATGAGGATGGGAGATGAAGTGAAGGGGGGATTGAACCTTGTGGAGGCTTCCTACGTATCCCCGTGGTAGGGAATCAATGTCCGCGTAGTTCGAGTGGTACGGTGGGACACTGGAAAGGGCGACCCGTGAGAATGAACGCATGGATGTGAACCAGAGGGAGTAAGACCTTAGGGCTAAGGCATGAGCATCTCGAGGCACGTGGGCTAGAGGGAGAGGTTATTATGAGACATGGGTATTGGGCCTGAACCTCATGCAGGCTTCCTATGTACCATGCCTTGACGTGGATCAAAGTCAACGTAGTTCAGGTGGATGGGGCTTATGCTCTAAGACGGCCCATGGTGGTGGATATGGGGATTACACTCTGAGGCCACCCATGGAGATGGATCGATATGGGGCTTACACTCTATGTTGGCCCATGGTGGTGAATGGATATGGGGCTTACACTCTGAGGCGGCCCATGATGGTGGATGAATATGGGGCTTACACACTAAGGCGGCCGATGGTGGTGGATGGATATGGGGCTTATACTCTGAGGCGGACCATGGTGGCGGTGAACCGACATGAAGGGGTTAGAATGACCGGGCAGTTGGCTTGAACCTCGTGGAGTCTTCCTATGTACCATGACTTGACATGGATCAAAGTCCCCATAGATCATGTGGATGGGGCTTACTCTCTGAGACGGCCCACGGTGATGGATTGGTGAATAGGGCTTGAACCTCATGGAGGCTTCCTACGTACCATGACTTGACATGGATCAAAGTCCTCGTATTTCGGGTGGTGCAGTTTAACGTCATGCGGGATGAGGAAAAATGGGGCTTATGCTCTGAGACGGCCCATGGATATGGGGTCGGTGAACTGACGTGAAGGGGTCTGAATGACCAGGCGGTGGGCTTGAACCTCATGGAGGCTTCCTACGTACCAAGCCTTGACATGGATCAAAGTCCCTGTAGTTCACTGTGGGTGGGGGTAAGGGTTGGTGCTCACTCTAAGCTCACATGAGTCATGATCGATGTGACAAACAAGAGGTTGCAAGGACCTGACGATCACGTCGTAAATGGTGTGTCCGTGGAAAGCGAAGAGGGGCTTATGCATTGGGCGTCCCATGGTGTCGGGACATACTCTAGGATGGACACCCAAAGTGAGACAAAGCATAAAGGGAGATGGATTTGGGACCAAAAAAAGGAGTGGCCTCGTTCCCTATCACACCCTCCACTGGCCTTGGCGGTGGGGAAGTAAGGAGGTGCATGGGTGCTACCTTATGCAAGAGGGGATTTGGGATTACACTAAGGAGGTTTCCCTTCCCACATGGACAAACACCACTCCGAGAAGGAGGATTTCATCCCATGTGGGGGTGATCCCATCCCCGTGGAGATGAGTGGGCGTAATTAATGCCCGAGTCGGGGGGAACCTGAGTGCGAGGCATGGGGACAGATCACAGTTTAACATCATGTGTTGAGGATGAGGTTCATGGGAGTTTAACATCCTACAGCTCGGACGAGGTGGGTTCGCTCCACACCCCTAGGACTACATGACCGGTACCCTCTACTCCTTGTTGGAGGAAAGGTTTCATCAAGGCCGTAGTGAAGGGGGATCACAGAACCCACCATCAAGGGGTCCACGTTAGCAAGGCTATGTGAAGAAACAATAGCCGTTAGCGTGCCTTTGAGAATAAGAATGAGAAAAAGAAACTCAATGGGAAAACCCGCCCAAGGGACATTGAGGTTACTTCGTACGAGCCTGGAAGGTCGTACAGGAAAACAGCGCATGGTGTGTATGCCTTGTGTGTGGGCTCGGGGCATCTAGAAGGAGGACATCAGGCACCTACACAGGGAGGTACCCGAGTAGCATCAAGGTGAGGGGTCCTGGGGATTGCGTGCAAAGAAATGGTTTGCATGCAAAACACTGGGATGACATGTAATCAGGTAAGAGGGATTGCACGTGTCTAGGAGGATCACACACAAGGGATATGAATTGCACGCATGTGGAAAAGGCTCCACCCAAGGAAGGGGATTGCGCGCAATTTGTCCATTTTTCACGCAACAGAAGGAATTGCGCACAAGGGAGGAACCCTGAAGGGTTTGGAATTCTGTTTACGACAAAGGGATTGCTCGAAAAGGAGGATCCTGGGGAGAGGCGGTGCGAAACAGATCTGTACCTGAAGACCATCTTGTGCGCACATGAGTCCTATGTCATGAACGAGAGCCGGTTATAATTCCTCAAACCCAAAATGGAAGAGGACTCCTTCTATTTATAGGCATCCGACAGCGCGAAATGATGGGCGGCACGTGAAAACTTTCACACTAGAGACATCGGCACTGAATGTGAACGGCGTGGCAGCGGGCGCGCAATTATTGGCTGCCCGCGTCGGGGATCTTTTGCGAATCCCATAACCCTTCCGCGCGGCACAAGTTTTTTCATGCGCATTCCCCCATTTTTCGTGCAACACTCCCGGACCCTCCAGACCGGGTAATCCGGGTCCGAATAAGACTTCGCTTCGTCATTTTGAAACTTCCTTTATTAATTATAGACTTTTCAGCATCTACAACTACAAACTATGACAAGATTTTATGTGTAGATAACTTACATAATATTGAGGGTTAAACCCACATTTAATATAGAAATGTTGTTTTTTCTCATATAACACTTTATTTAGTATATATAGTCCTTTTATAACAAAAACATGTGTGAGAGCTATGAAAATTATTTTTTATACTTAATATTTATTTAGTGAGGCTTATCCATACTTTCAATTTTGTTTTTACTAACCTCGAGGGTAAAAACCACACTCTAGAATCAATAAGATCATCGATTATTTTAAATTAGGTTTTCTACTAGGGTAAATTTACTATTTTATCCCTATAGAGGTCATATAATCTAAAACTCATTATTGATCTAATTTGCATTCATCATAAAACTAGTCATTTACATCTATTCCTCATTAAAGTCATTTCATCAGTGAAAAGTAAAAAAATTAGAGCTCTTAAAAATGGGATATTAGGAAATAAATTTGTTCAAAATTAATCCACTAGAACATTCACATCTGTCACCCCTAGAAGTCCGTGATCAAAAAAATCAGAACACTATTTAATAAGAAGAGAACAACTTATTCCATCCATAAAAATAATGCCTCTACCCATCTCTAAGAAATAACTAAGTATAAATATGCAACCACTCCATGGGATTCTTTTCATGGCTATACACCCAAAACCTTACTCATCCAAATATCATCGAACCCCATTTATAAAATGAATACATGATCCACTAATGCCAGTATCAAAAGGTATTGTTTACAAGTTTATCACTGGATGGAGTTACTCACTCCTTACCATTAAAGAGTTTTATAGATGGATATCGTATAAGAAAAACCCATCCATTTTTAATTACACCAATTAGTTATTCATAAGGATGTAATACTAAGAAAAAAATATATTCTAATAAATTTTCTCCTTCTGAACCATGTCCTCTCAACTACCATATCCTACCAAAAATTCAATGAGAACCATTTTAAATATCTTTCGGAATAAGAGAAGCAAGTGCCTTCTTTCTAAATTTCTTACACAAACATCTCTAAGAATCCCTCAATCCGCACCACAATTTCTAACACAGTCCCACCCACTGTCAAAGATAGACTTGTTGTGTTATCATCACCCCTTCATAAAAGCTACCAATGACTTATACATACACGAAACCAAATTCACTCAATTTCTCAACATCACAACACTATCCATCACATGAGCCAATCCACAATAATCCAAATTGGGCAGTCCATAACATTATCATAACCCTACTCTTACAACTTCAAACCAAAAGATAACATCTTCTTGAGTTTATAAAATCCCTAAATTCATGATATAACCTCTTCCTCCACCACATTACAAGAGTATCCGTGTCATGGAAATTCCCAAAACCGGTTAGGGAAGAGGAAAATAAATCCAAAATATGATAGGTAGAAAAACAGAAACAAAAACAACTAATTTTCCTTTTATTTTGTCATTTTAATTTAATTATATTCCCTTTTTATTACTCAATTATAATTTCTTGAATTATTGTGTGCAAATTACACCAATCATGCATGGAATCTCATATCACACAAAAATCATCCTAGAAACCACACTGACATCCTTCTAGAACGCATTCCAAAACTCCATTCACCATACACTACGGTTATCCCTAAATATTTCCACCAAGGATCCCCATCACAACACCCCCACTCACCGAACTGCTGACATATTTTGTCACTTCATCTATCATAGTGTGGTTTCTCTAAAATACATGTGTTATATAGAGAGCTAATGCATTTTTATAAGAGAAGATTAAATATATAATTTCGTGTTCATATAATAATTTATATAAATAAATTAACAAATTAGTTACGTTAAATCCACACGTGGAGAAAAAATATCATAAGATTTTATGTGTATGAAACATACATCATTACTAGGGTTAAATCAATATTTTAGATTGAATGTTGTTTATTTTTTCCCATATGATAGATTTTCAGCATATATAATACATTTACAACAAAAAACGTGTGAGAAATAAGAAAATAATATTTTTTAGGTAAAATATTTTTATTCAGGCCCCGCAACACTTTCAATTCTATACCGAATCCGCCTAGGGGTATACAACACACTCTATAATCATGTTTATTAAATAATATTAATAATTAGGTTTCCTATTAGGGTAAATTTAATATTTTATCACTATAGACGTTATATACCCTAAAACTCAAAATTGATATATGTCCTATTCAGGAAAACATAGATGTTTACATCCTTCCCCCCATAAATTAATTTCGAAAATTAAATGGAAAAATATTAGAGCTCGAAAAAAGGGAATATAATGAAATAAATTTGTACCAAAATAATCCACTATCACATTCACATCCATATAATCTAATGTTATATGACCCCAAAAAAATTCAGAAACCCATTTAGTAGGGAAAGAACATCTTATACCATCCATAAAAAATATTCGCTCTACCCATCTCAAAGTAAGAACTAAGTAGAAATATTCCACTACTCTAGGTGATTCCTTTCAAGAATCTACTCACAAAAACTTTCTCATTAAAATATCATCTTAAACCATTGAATGAAATGAAACCATGATCCATTGGCACCCATATCAAAAGTTATTGTTTAAAAGGTTATCAGTTGATGGAGTTCCTGACTCTGTATCTTTAAGGAGGGTTATTGATGAATATCATATAATAAAAATCCATCCACATTGCGTTATAGAAAATGAGTGCTTTATAAAGATTATATATTAACAACAATATATATTCTAATCAATTTGCTTCTCCACACCCATGTCCACTTAACTACCATCTCATTCTGACAAGGTAATGAGAACCGTCTCCACTAGCATCTAGTACAAGAGATACATGTTACTTATTTAAAAATTTCTTTCATTAAAATCATTATGAACCCCTCATCCACACCATAATCACTAACACACTCACAGACAATGTAAAAGGTATAGTTTTTATGTTATCATCAACCCATCATGAATGCTACAACTCACTTCCATATATACAAAAACAACTATGATAAAACACTTAACAACACATCCTTATCCATCACATGAACCAATCCACCACAATCCAAAGTGTATAGTCCATAAAATTAGGATTACCATACTCTTTAGAATCCAAAACCCAAGATAATAGCTGAGAGAGATCCTGAAATACATAAAATCTTAATAATACATATTCCTCTACAACATTACAAGAGTTTTCATGTGATGGGAATGCACACAAAGATCCACAAGACATAGCTCTATAAGGATAATTTTTCACTAGGTATTATCCTACATAGTATGCCTATCTCAATATTCCCTGTAACAACAAGGAAAAACTTATATCTACCTATGAAAGTGTGAAAGTTCCACCCCAATTTAGGGAAAATTTCCAACCCACTTCTTAAGAGCATTTGGTTACACATAACCCCATTGTCGATATTATCACTGTGATATTATCTCACACAATGAAAGAGTTTTGTGCCATAAATAATCCATTAATGGTGAGATATGTCTCCCTATAAATAATAGAAACAATATCCCCAAAACCAGTGGCTTAAGTTCCTCCTTTTTCACTTGGACATAGAGTAAATTTCCAGTAGCATCATTCACTATGAATCTATTATACTAATCCGATCTCACCAAAAGCCATGAATTTTGCAACATGAAGACCCTATTTATCACATGGATCCATATTCCATACTATGATAGTTTTATACCCAAAATAAATTTTCATTTAATGATAAAGGAAAATCCATTGTATTTATAATAGTCTCCCCCACAAACAAATTCCTAAAAGGGTTCGGTCCACATGAACACAATCCCCACTGAGGTGCTCATCATCCTACTAAGTAATATTATAAAATCATCATTTTAATGGAAGGTGATTCTTAAATAATCCATTAAATAAGGTTTAACCATGGGTTACTATTCATAATCATTATAAAATTCCTCCATACTCATAGAAAATAATTCTACAATGTAAACATAGAACAATAATCCATGCTAACCACTAGCTAGGTAGTTGACATTGACAACTAATGGGTTGTCCCTACTCACCAAATATGAGGGGTATTATGACTCCAACATACACTCATGGATTTTGTTTTATAAACACATAATTTATATACTCACTTTTATAACAACTGTAAAATCATGGATTTAAACATCCCTACATACAATATCAATAATTAATTTTTATATCTCTTATATCCTAAGAATATTTTCAGTTTTAGATAATTATATAATTATCCAAAATAAAAACATACAAATCCCATGTTATTTGTATAAAGAATAAATTTTTAATTGTATACAAAACTACTTAATCGATAATGAGTCTATAAAATCCATCAAAAACTCTTTCACACATGCTATCCTTCTAAACATGTCACATGTATACTTTTCTTCATAATGTGGGGAAATAAAAACCTAAGAAGGGGTCAAATAAAATAAAACAATAAAGAAAAGAATAAAACAAAGGCAATCAATACATTAATATTATGGTTGGAATCATTAGACAATACAAATCCATAATCAACATGAAACTAAGAGATTTACATATCCATGGATATAAATTAAAACATAGATATCTATATTAAAAATTTCGTAATAATGGAATTCATAATTATGAACATTAAATATATGTTATTAAGTCCTTGTGTCAAGACACTATCTTAGTACGGGAAGAGGTGTACACCAAAACATAACATGTTTAGTCTCGTGGGATTTGATTATGTATTTAGGGGATATATAATTTTGGCCCCACTCATCACCTGATTATATAAAATGAATTCACCATAAGAGTCAACAATCCTTCTATACCATTACATAAGGAAACTTAGGATGAATAAAAGAATGGATATAAATATAATTAATTATAAGGAATATTAATACATGTTATTCTTGTGTGAATAGTTTACAATCATCAATAATGTCAATAATTTTCCCCCGTGTCAAAAAAAGGTAATCAATGACCAAAACCAATCCAAATACGTAATGTGGATAGTAAAAAAATACATAGAAAACACTCAGATAATCATCCAAATTAAAATAAACATTTATATAACAATAATAAGTTTTTCTATATTAATAAATAAACATTTTTTCTAGGTGAACATCCTCAAATCATAATTTTTTTAAAAGAGAGCTTCATAATGTATAGGTTAATGAGTATATAAATGATGGAAAAAATGATCATAAGGTTGAAATATATATAAAGATGATCGATCCAAAAAAACATACTCCCAATGAAAAAAATGAAACATATAAGGGTGTAAATATAAATAAGAAACCCCTAACAAAAAGAAAGATTCAAATGGTATCACAAAAACATGGATGAATAATCAAATTACTTGATACTGGGAGTTAAATCTACCAAATTATAATATATATTTTAGAGGATAAATCATGAAATATTTTCCCCAATATGGTAAATAATTCTGAATATAATAAGGTAAATTAAATATAAAATTTATAAGGGATTTTAACAATCATTTTTACAGCTGATGTAAAATAAAACTTTATATATCACTTTCAATGGTAACATATGAAAAGTTGACATGAAATATTTTGATATAATTTCATTTAAGGAATATTATCCAATAATTAATAAATGGAAATAATTAAATTTATCCTGGATAAAATATGAGAGGAAGACAAAACATTTTCAAGGGATAGATAAAAACGTTTTTATTATTTTAAAATACCTTTTTTCTAAACACGCTATGTTAAAATAGTAAAAACCCATTTTTTTATCCAAATATAATTTTCAAAATATAATTATACAAATTAACATAAAATAAAATATTATATTGATAGAACCCAATAATGAATGAGAGATGTTCATGGCCAACCAATATAACTCAAGGAAAGGAGATTTGAGTTCTCAATTTTCTTTAGGAGAAATACACTCATTTTATTAAGAAATATTTCAAAAAGTTGTATTATGTGGTATAACAACGTATTTAAAAAACATTATATGACATAGAATAATCAATATTTATAATTTACACAAATTTTATGTCTAATAGTACGATCATAATTCAATAAATAAAAAATGAATAACGAAAAATCCCTTCAACTGGGGTACCAAATAATTCATAATCCCTTTCATGATAATGATATAATTTAAAATAGTATCTTAATTAAATAGAAACTATACATGATAAGGATATATCCTTGGAAAGTGAATACACAATTCAAAATAAAGAAATATTTCATAACGTGAACATGTCTAAATGAATTAATGTTTATGAAAATGAATCCTTAGGAATTGAATAATATTTTAATTAAAATACCTTGAAAGATAGGGATTATAACATAACATAAAATACAATGTTTTTAAGATAATTCATGTTATATAATATCTTTCCATGAGTTTACCTCTTTCATATTTAGTAATCCTTGAGTTTGGTTATCTTTTGTTTGATCCTTTTTTGGAACTCTGTAGATGAGTTGGGATGGTTTTGCGAGGTGTTCTAAAAAAGTAAATGCAGGATAGCCTACAGAGAAAATTTATGACGTAAATTTAAAATTTTTAGTGTTAAATTTCTCAAGTAGGGCCAAACTAATTTGTCTAAATTGTGTCATAAATATTTTAGGTATGTCCATATGTTTGAATTTTACAACGTAAATTGACTTTATAGTGTACAACCAATGAGTTTCCCCTTGAAATCATTTTAAGAAAAAAAACATGATTTATAAATTCGTAGTTCAATTTATACCTTAGAAACCCATTTTATATTTAAAATATTATTTTATGTTGTTTTCTTTCTTAGGTGATGGAATTAATTATGTGTGTGTAAATCATGGGACATGCAATGTAAATCACTAATTTGTGTCATAAATATGTCATGGAATGTTTTAAAATATCCAATGACCAATGTTTTGAAAATGAATTTAGATTATCTACTTTACATCAATTCTATTAGATATCACTTGATGTTTCTCTTCACGACAGGAGCATGTCCTCAGATCTTCTCATCCCAGATAGTGACATTGGAGATAAGCCTCATGGTTTGTTCTCCTTCTCATCTCATTTGTTCCTACAAATCAGAGAACCATGGGTTTGGATTACATAACCAGATCAATTGTGGATGTTTTTTGATGGAACTATATTAGTTTCAATTAAAGGAATAAGGAACCCAAATTTTCTGTAGACATTGAGTTGTGTCTGCGCCTTCTTTATTTTGAGGTGTGCGGTTTAAAAAATCTTCTTATTATCTATTTGGAAAATAAATATTATGTGTATTATGCCTGATTTCTATAAAACACTATGTACACAATTTTAAATAATTGAATAATTCAATTTTTGATGATAAACCGATTGTTGTGACTTATATTGGATCCCATCAGGTCAATTTGTGTCAATATCGAGACTTAAAACAACCTTATACATGTTCCACAAAACAAATTGTTAAACCATAGTACATATAGTCATAGAGCCTTAAGATGTTGTGGGAACATGATTAATTATTTTCATAAAAATATTTATTGTAATAACATTAGATTCCAAATGATATCTTAAAATTTAGTCACTAGGACTAAATTAGATGAATGATTTGTAATCAGATTGGCATGTTTTTTTATGATTTTTGATTATTCTATCATGATAATGTCCTGGGAATAGAAATGATAAATGAAATATGATTCAGTATAAAAATATTGATAATTGATATCACTACTGTGTGTATTGTAAAGGAATAGATAAATGATAATCTTTTTAAAATAACCTTTTAGGGATTATTATTGCTTGTTTGTGGTTCTTGATGTTCTATTTTGCTGAATTGTGTATATATAGTGATTTCCATTAGTTATGATAAAATTTTTAAATATAGGGATTTCACCATATTATACTGAAATGATTATATATAGGTAATTCACCCATATAGGGTGAAATGATTATATTTAGGGGTTGTAGTCATTAATTCAAAAATGATCATATATAGGGATTTCACCTAGTTATTTTGAAATGATTATATATAAGTCATGTGCATGGTGATTCTGAAGTACTTATATAAATGGTTTTGACTGATCCTCCTACATCAGTACACATGTACTTCGTTTATGTATTATAACTTGTGAGGGATATTATTATGGATGGAATGGTTTTGTGACATGCTCAGAGTTATCTGGAATGGTGTCAGAGTAGGTGCTTTTACACCGAGTTTTGGCCCAAATCTTGTGAGTCAACAAGTTTATTTTATTTTCAGAATTAATTTATTAGATAAATAAAACAATTTTTACATTATTGAATAAAAAGTATTCCTTAGAGTGGTTTTTTGGACATGGTGGTGTTGACCTACTGATTTTTACTCACTACCTAGATGGGCCACCATTTAAAACCTAGACAGATTTCATGGATATAGGTTTGGATTAGGGAGATCGACACTATTTTTGATTATTCTTGCTAGATGGGTTGGAGCTTAGAGATGGGACTGACTTGGGTTTTTTGAATGGGTTCATTCATGTATTTTATGGGCTATTATGGGCTATTATTTTTATGAGTTGCAAGACTACAACAAGTAACATTTCATCCTGACATTATAATGTTTATTAATAATTTTATTTTTTGATTCATCTCCAAATTTATCTATTATTATCTCTTCATCATTTATATTACATCTACTATTTTGACCTACTCTGATTATTATTTAAATTATTATTACTACTCTATATTAGAGGTTATAGTATTCCCATTACATTCTATAAACCCTTGCGGATAGTCATCCGCCTTCATCTGATGAGGAAGCATGCCTGAGGTCATGTAGCCAACTCAACTCAGTTACATGAGGGAGCACCAGATCAGGGATGTTTCAATGTGGTATTAGAGCCTCATATTTCTATTCTATCACTATACTATTTTAGAATGGTATAAATGATACAAGAATGTGACTGGATATAACAATGATCTCATTTATGGGAGTAGTTAACCCATGTGTGGGAAAAATAGGAGTACACATGGGCTGGATTTCTATTTATATTGTTCTCTTGTTATAGTTGATGTTATTCAACCATTTTAAATAAACATATTCTATGGTATTACTAGAAAATGAGATTTTTAATCATGATATATTATGAAATGTTGCGACTAAGAATTCACCATGACACGAATGTATATATATATATGTGTGTTTACATGAATTTTTCATGAAATAGAAATATTTATTACGTCTGACATATTTTCCAATATAAGTTGTGAAATAAGAAACCTATTATATTTTTTTTAAAAGAACTGAAAGAAACTATTTTTTATGCCAATTCAAAATATAACTCAAATGTAGAGAAACCATGAGTTGTGGTTTTCACTTTCCTTATCCTTTTGAGGTTGACAATGTCATGTAACCTCTGTCTTAAGGTGTGTTAAATATTTTTAGAGAAAATACCTCCCATCATTATTTAATTGAGAACTCTGAGGAAGGAAAACACTATGATCGTAACACAGTTGAGGTGGAAACTCATACAAATCTGTAGAATCATATGGATGACCAGATTCAAGAAAAATTCTTCAGGGTCATGTGATCCATAAAGAGGGAAACTATTCATGAAATACCTACAATGTTTGAGAAGATGAGAGAGTTATAACTGCATCATCTACCAACACTCACTAGGTATGGAGGCCGCCAAGAAGCTATTTTCTGGATTGAGTGTACCCATATGATCTTCACGTAAATTAAGAAACCCACTTATAAGAGGATGAATCATTCTAAATAAATTATTTTAAGACTAGGTAAGCATTTGTGTGTTATCCTAGGGCTGGATGTGAAGAAATAAGAGTTTTCCTAGGATTATATTGAGATGACTTTTCTAATATACGTAAATCTAGATACATTGAGGGACAATAAGACTTGTGGGTTCCGGAATCTGAAACAAGATGGAATGTTATTCATGGATTATGATGGATGTTACATTGATCTAAAGCACTCTACTACATATTTTATAACTTATAAGGTTACCAAGATGAGACATTTCAAGGATTGGAATCTGTATGAGTTAAGGTTATAGTTCAATACATTTATCTTGAATAGATTTTCATACATTATTAATAAGGTTATGAGAATGGAAGGGAATCTGGGAGAGGCTCTGGGTGGTGGACTTATAGTTTCAATAGTGTGACCTAGTAGAACTTTCTTTTGGTGGAAAAAAGTACTTCTATGATAGTTACATCCAGGTCAGTAGTGGGAAACGATGTTAGGGTATTGGAAAGTCATTTCAAAACTATTGTATGCTATATCATTATATGTGTGGAATGTTGGCCGAAAATATTCCATAGTTTCCTTACCTAGTATTGGAGTGTTGTGCTGGTGAAAAGATGGTACATATTCAGAATTTATATAGGAAATCATAGTAGCAGAGTAGTTATAGGGGTTCAGGATATGAACCAGAGTATTGAAATGAATTAACTACCTTTCAACAGATAGGTAACTAGTGTTACAATGGGAATTTAGGACGTGTTAGAAGATGTGGTATCCCAATGTAAGAGAGGAAGTATCATCCAGAGGTAACATTGTAGAGGAGTCAAAATAGATCCCAAGGCAGAGGGGAGAGTCATTTTTATGCTATATAGTATTCTTTAGCTTGTTTGGATATAGGGCCTTATACTATAATAGATATAATTATTTTATCATATAAGCATGCTTTCATTTTTTTGATACATGATAAACCCATTCCTTTATATCTACTTTATTTTCTAATGTTTTAGGATTGGTTTTGGAGATTTTTGATGGTGTTCTATATATCAATACACCATTGGCATTGGAATTGTAGGGTATCAAATTTTACAATGAGTTTTCTCTTGGAATTGGTAGATACTATTATCTAATGGATCTATTATTTTTGGAAATTATAGGATTTGATTTAATTTTTGGTATAGATTAGCAAGTTCTGCAACTGAATCATAAAAACTATTATCATAGGAGAGTTACCATTATATATCTATAATGTATAACTACCCTTACTAGGTTGATTGTGTTCACTGTGCCAGTCTTAAGAGACCAATTAAGTGTATATTGGATTGTATCATGGTGTAGATAAAAAACCCTTGTTTTGGATTATGTTGAGCAACATGATACTTTTCGTCCTCTAGTCAACCATTTTCATGATGTATTTCATAAATTGTTCTTTAGATTACCACTAGAGTGGGAGATATAGTTCATGATTGAGTTGATACTGGGAGATAAGATAGTTTCTATACCACCTTATAGAATGTAACATGTAGAAATTCTTGAGATGAAAGTTTAGTTGGTTGATTAGTATGCCAAATGATTCATAAAACCTAGTACATAACCTTAGGTGTCTACCATTATTTTCATTATAAATTCTTATGGTACATTGTGTATACTTATATATAATCAAATATTGAACCATAAGGAGGTCAAAACTAGTATCCCCTTCCATGCATTGACGATATCTTCGATTAGATGAGAGGTGAAATGATTTTATATAAGATTGATTTATGTTCAAGGAACCACCAATTGAGGTTGAGACCAACAGACATATCATATATTTATTTTAGGAGTTAATGTATCATATATTAATTTGTGGTGATGACATTGAATCTGAATAATGAACCAGTGATATTCATGGCATTCATAAACTAGATATTTCATCAATTATTAGATCAGTTTATGATAGTTTTTATTGAATACATCTTAGTGTAATCCAAACCAGAAGATGATCATTCCAAATATCATAAAATCATTTTGATTACAATGAGATAGAATTAGATTTATGAAAATATATAAAAATAATACTTCTAGATTGATTAAATAAAATTATTAGGCCCTTTTATCTCAAATAATGGTGTATTAGTGGACCAAGAGGCAATTGTATTTATATTAACATGGGAATGAACCATGAATGTCTTCTATATTTCATATTTTCTGGATTTAGAATATTATTTTTAGTGTTTCATCTAGGGCATTTACAATTTGGTATCACCAATTTCATTTTTGGCTATGAAAGGGGTGGATTTTGTTTGGTTAGATATATTTGAGAGATATTTTTATGAGTTGAAGAGTAGGCTGACCTCAACATTGATTCTTATCTTTCCTATTTTGGGTAAAGAGTATCCCATGTATCATGACTAATTCATAGGGGGACTCAGAGAAATTGTGAATCAAGAGAATTGTGTGGTCTATAATAGCTCTTGTGAGTTGATACCACATTAGAGGAATTACTCTAATCATGATCTAGAGTAAGCTGTGGTGGTATGAGAGCAGAGATTCTGGAGACACTATTTTTTGGGAGAGATATTTATGGTGTACATAAACCAAAAGATCCTCATGTATATATTTTCTCTGTAAGACATGAAATTTAAATATATGAGGTGGGATGAGTATCTATTTTATTTTGACATTGAGTTATCTTATGCACCAAAAAGGAAAATGTTTCTCCCAATGCATTGAGAAAAAATACATAGAAAGAGGTAGTGTGGGAGTATTGGGGTGAGTATCAACTGTTGGAACGACTTGCATACATGAATATCACTGTTTAGGAGTCCCAGGTATGCGTAGCTCTGACATCGACATTTTTTATACCCAAACTACATTACTATATCAAGACATGAATGTTTTTTACTAAAGGGGACCTATCATCAAGGGATAACTTATTTGGTGAGAAGCCACTATTAGGATAGCCTCTTAGAAGCAGTGACATTATTATTTTTCAAGACTATGTAGGTATCTTATGTGATTGAATGAGGATATGATGAGGGATGTTCACACATCTATGTAGATGATGCATACATGTCTAAAACATAAGTATCATGATCTCTGTATGAAATATTGGTTCCCATGTTTGAAAAAAGTGATAGTGGGATTCTTGGTGAGATATTTCACCTATCAAAAGGTGAATGGTGAGAATCAAAATCTTTCTAGGTTGTTGCACCCTCTACCAATACCAAAATGGAAATTGGATAATGTCACTATGGTTTTTGTGAAAGGTTTACCTAGAACAACATTCAAAAATGATACATTATGGGTCATTGAAGATCGACTAAAAAATTCATCCCACCTATAGCCTTACCATAATACCTCCACTACTTAAAACATGGGTAGTCATTATGTATAGGAGAGAATTTGGCTGCATGTTATTCTAGGGTTTATCATTTCTTATTGATAGACGCATTTTATACCATGAATCTGGAAGGGTAATCAAATGAATTTCGGATTATGGGTTATTCTATGTAAAACCTATCATCCTTAGACTAAAAAATGATTTGGGTGGACAGATTAGGCTATACAGGATATGTTTTGAGCCTATGTTTTGGATTATTGTGGTTCTTGGGAGTTACATATAGTGATCATGTATTTAATGTATAATAATATCTTATAGAAACTGATATAAATGGATCCTTTTGGAGATTTTTATGGAAGTTTTTTCAATTCACATGTTTGTTTGTTAGAAATAGGTGATTCAAAAATTGTGGGACCTAGTCTCAAAAAGAAGATAACTGAGAAGGTTCAATTATTTAGAAAGTGGTTTGTGACTAAAGAGAGATTGAATAAATCATACAATTACTATCAGAGATGACCTCTAGAGTTCAGGTCATATTTTCCTTGACGTGTCTACTAGGAAAGGGTGATGCCATATTGTAAATTAAGGATGGATAACAATTAGGTTGGTTAGTTCATTCAAGATAGTGGAATGGTTTCATCTAGTGGTGTACCATTTAGCCCTTCCATAGGTCTAAAACAACATGCTCGATGTGTTTAAAATGTCAGAGCTTAATTGATTTCATTATGATCCTTCTCACATGATAGATGTTGATGACCCTGATTAAGATATTGACGCGTCCTTTAGGTTAAATATGATTAAAATTATAGATTATAGTGGGAAGAATATCTAGTTAAAGACTATACCATTATACCAATGTATTAGGGTGTGTAATACATGACCCTAGATAGAGAGATTAATGTGGGGGAGTAGTGGGAATACTTTTTCATAGATACCTCATAATGTTCCTTTGAGTACTACATGATGACATGCTCTTTTATAGTGTAGAGGTAATAAGATCCCATCATTCCATGCACATATCTCCTTATGTTTCGGAAATCCTTGAGTTAATTTTTCTTTAATATTATCCATTTTTGGTACACTGTAGATGAGATAGGTAAGTTTTTGGAAATCATCTATAGAAGAGTAGGGAAGAAATTTTGAAGTGAAAATTCACGATGTAATTTTAAAATTTATGGTGTACAATTTATTAAGAAGGTTAAACCCCATAAAATCGACATATATTTTAAATGTTTTAAGATAAAAAATAAATTGAAAATTTACATCATAAATTTTATTTATAGCATAAAAACTTTGTGTCCCCCCATGAATTAATTTTGAGTTGTACGCCATTTTAATCCTTAAAAAAGCACTTTTACATTGAAATGATTGTTTAATGTGAGTTTATTTACAATTTAATGGGTATAGTAGCATGTATAGGAATCATGGTACATAGAATATAAATCACCAATTTACACCATAAATATGTTGTGCCCAATTTTAAAACCACTAGTGACCAGTATTCTGATAACAATTTCATATACTCTCTTTTACAGACCTTCCATTTGAGATCCCAGGAAAATTAACTTTAATCCAAAAACACGTCCTTGGATATTCTCATCCCAGATAGTGTGAAAGGAGGCATACCTTAATGTTAATTCTCGTTCCCATCTCATATGTTCCACCCAAGTGGATAACCCTGGATCAGGATTTCCTAATGAGATCGTGTTTGTATGCCCATTCTTGGCAGTGTCAAGGATTTATTGAAAGTAATAAGGAACCCATATTTACCATAAACATTGAGCTATGTTTTCATCTTCTATGTTTTACGATGAGTGGACTAAACTATATCCCTATTATCTCATTCAAATATCAATTTTATGTGAAATATGTGAGATCATTCCACAATAACATTCACATGACCGTAATAATTAAATAATTCCATGTTTGATGATAAACCAATGTTTTGACAATCCATTGGATCACATGAAGTCCATTGGAATCAATATCGAGACTTACAACAACCAGATAAATGTGCCAATAATGAACCTGTTGAGATGTTATTAGATTGGACATAGTTTCTTGAGATGTCATTGTAACATTATTAATCATTTTCTTAATAATATGAATTTAAATTACATGAGATTTATAGTGATTAAAAGATATATAATGTCCTAGGAAAAATTGGTTAAATGAGGTGTAATCATATTAGCATGCTTATTTGATGTGTTGTGGTTATTCTAGGATGCTACAGACCTTGGAATTGAAATGATAAATGAAATAGTATTTAATATAAAAATATTAATAACTGAGATCCCAACCATGTATATTGGGGAGGGATAGATAAATGATAATTTGGGGAAAATGACATTTATGGCTTATGATGATCTGTTTGTTTTCCTTGATCTGCAGTTATGCTGAAATGATTATATATAGGGAGTGTTTCTAATTATCCTAAAATACTTATATATAGGGCATCAACCTAATTATTCATGAAATGACGATATAGAGGGATTGTTCCTGGTTATGCTCAAATTCTTATATATAGGGATTGAGCTTGATTATGCTGAAATTCTTATATATAGGGATTTTACCCTGTCAAATAGAAATGCTTATATATAGGGATTTCACACAGTTATAATGAAATTATTATATACAGGGCTTTCATATGGTTATGATGAAATTATTATATGTAGATTCTACACCTAGTTATGATGAAATGATTATATATAGGCATTTTTCTTGGTTATGATGAAATCCAATTATATAGGGATTTCATATAGTTATATTGAAATTATTATATATAGATCTTGCACTCGGTGATGCTGAAATTATTATATAAGTGGATTTTCCCAGTTATCATATATTAGTTCACCAGTAATTATTTCTTGTACTATAACTTGGGTAGGTATGGCTATAAATGTCATGGTCCCATGACATTCTCAGAGTTATTCGACATGGTGCTGAAGCTGGTGTGGCTATCCCTAGGTGTGAACCCAGAGTTTGAGGGTTAGTGGGTTTATTTTATTTACAGTATTAATTTATAAAATTAATATCCTATTTATCACTTTTTAAGATGCACTATATTCCTTGGAATTATTTTTTAGACGTGGGGGTGCTGACCTACTGAGTTTCACTCACACCCTGGATGGGTCATCGTTCGGTACCCAAATCAATTTCAAGGATGAAGGTGTGGAAAAAGGAAATAAATCATATTGTTGAATATACTTATTATATGGGATGGAGCTTGGATATGACACTGAAATGGGGTTTAGAGACATGTAATTCAGTGTATTTATGGAATCTAAGACTCTTTTAATTTTATGACATTCAACATAACATTTAATTACATTTCAGTCAGAAATTATATAGTTTATTATTATTTGGATTATTTGATTCATCTCCTTATTCTACAATTTCTATCAGTTGATCATTTATATTATTTCAGTTATTATCTGCTGCCCTGATGATTATTTCAACTGTTGTAATTAGTATATACCAGAGGGTATATTATCCCCCCTATATTCCATACATTGTCACTGCTAGTCAGTGGCCTTTGACATAAGAGAAGGCATGGTTGATGTCAGGTAGAGAACCTGACTCAGTGATGTGAGGGAGTATAGGGGTAGAGAAGTTTCAATTCATGATATAATATAACAATTAAGTTATATGTATACCAAAAAAATTAAACTAGGAAAATAATACCAAATAGGTCTCAAAGAGATAAATTTGAGATGGAAACCCTTACCTTGGACCTAATTCATTATTCACATTCACAAAATTCCTTGAATAATTCAATTAAGATAATTAAATAAATACCTAAGAACATTATTCAATACTATAAATATTTATTCTCTTAATTTAGAATCATTTTTCTGCAAACCAACACATGCTTCCATCCACTTAGCACCTAAAACAGCTTTCTATATGGCTCGAGGGTTTTCCTGAGACCCACTGGTTGGAAACTAGTTCCTAGGAATCACATGAATCCCATTGGTAATGACTTTTCCCTAAATCAATGATAAAATATAGAAAATCATCAATTCTGAACTTGAAATGGGCCTTACATACATTTTAGATCTATTTAATATCAAATTTATGTAGAATCCAAAAATAGAAGAACATTACAAATATAACATCATTAAAAACACTGATTCAACCAATTTTCAAAAATCTAAAACACCAACCATAAATAGAATGAAAAAACATGGAATAAAAATATACCAAATAAACACCTAAAAGCATATAAATGAAAGGGTTTATTGGATAATATAACACTAACCAAAAATAAATAAATCTGGAGTCAGGCCTAGAATAATCTCCATGAAACCTATAAGTTCATAAAACTACCATACTCACCCCATGTTGGCCTAATGGAAAAAAATACAAATCCATGTGAAACCTAGATCTCAAAATATATAATCAAAATCTAAATATCCTAGTAGGTTACCACATCCCACTGAGACTATGTAATTCATTTCTTAAGGAAATTCATAAATTATAATTTTAAAATATAATAAGTAAGTATGCTTTTAAATACAAGCATTTGAAAATAAGCCAAAAATTTATAAAAACTTTTCAAAACATTCTAATTTTTTTATTAATCAGAACATTAAACATTATATTCTGAAATAGAAATAACCTAGGTTTAAAATACTTCCATTTGACTAATCCATTTCGAACCACACACTCGTTAACATTTCTCTAAATAAAATTATTTCATTATAAATATTTATCTAACCAAACCCTTCTTTAAATCAAAAAATTATTTTAAAATATACTTTAGGAAATCAGAAAATAGTCTTTAAATTCAAAATTGGTTTTCCAAAAATCATTTAAAACCCTTTAAAATAAATTAACTTTGAACACAATGGTTTCAGCATAACAAGTACGATACTGAAACATCACACGGCATAATATATATCAAAGAAATATATGGGTTCCCCAAAAATGAAGAAAATGGACTAATACAATCAAATCCTAGATCAAAATTCGTAACGTAAAGGATAAATTAATAAAGAAAAATGGAATAGTCTCTACCATGTAATCCCTAATTTCAAATGCATATAAATTCATAAATATTATCTCATGGACCAACTATGGTCATATACTGCATCCAAACAACAAGTCATCTATCTTTCCCAGACAATCCTCATTTTGATGACATAACTCTCATAGCCCTCATTCCTAATATGACTATAGGGACACTAGAAACATGTGAACCAACTAGTATAACATATGAATAGATCTCCCATCTATTACATGGTTTCTTGTGACTAATAAATACATGAGGAAAGTTGTTATACAAGACAATATTGATAGACAATGCCTATTAAATAACTCTCCCTCACACCCAACACCCTCAAAATAAAAAAAAATATATCTCATACATCAACTATGTAAAAAATAATATTATCACACAAGGGGAGAAACCAGTATCACATAGCTATAAACAACCCACATAAGTGGAAAATAACTCTAGGGGAAAATAAAGAGGGTTATTTCCAAACTAACCTTTTAATACCAAATATCTAAATGAGCCTTTATCAGAATACATTGTATAGATTTATAAGACCTTTCAAATTTCACAAAACAACATTAAAACCATATTTAAAAATTGATGTATATCTCACACCATTTAAAATAATTCGGAAACACACTTTTAAACACGGTTCTTCAACATTTAAATAAAAAAAGTCAAATTTTTAAAAATTTCCATCAAATAAATTTTTAAAGTTCTATAAGGTAATTTCTCGAGGGGAAGCATGAACACTCCTTTCATCCCATCATTTATAATTCATTGAAGATCAACGTTTTAAAATCACTATGAGGTCAACACCAGATTTTTATACTATTTACACTTTAAAACATTGTTTTTAATAATTGAAAACTAAAACTAGGTCGACATTCAAAACCAACAATTAAAACCATTTCAATAATTCTCAATGTAATTTCACATAATAATAGAATCAAATTTCGTTTTAAACATAAAAATTTAAAATTTAAAATAGAAACCCTTTATTCCATGATCAAAACACATTGATATGGTTTCTAATAATAACATTGGTATTATATATATTTATACATTCATGAAAAAGAAATGTTGAATGAAAAATAACACTTTCAATTTCAAAATAATATAGTTTCCCAAAAATAAATACTTGGAAAAAAGTGGAATCCAAGATGAAATTTTTTTCCTTCAATGGACAACACACAAACAAAGATAGAGATAATGTCTATAAAACCTAGACACCAAAAACTGTGACATTATATCTACCCTTCACTGTATAATTTTCCAACAAGGCTCTAAGGTTCATGGGAGAAACCAAAACTGGGAGAAAATGGTTAATAAAAGAATATAGAGAGAAAGCGAGGGAGATTTACCTTAGAATCACTTGAAAAACACCAAAAGTGTTCTTTGCATAAATATGAATGAAGGTTGAAGCTCCTCCTTGGGATCTCATGGGTTAGATGACATGTATGGAAGAAAACGTGGTGAATTAATCATAATTTTTATGAGGGAATTATGGTAAAATAAAAATTTAATTGATTTTGTGAATGTCACACAGTTTGGCTGCCCGGTTTTCCAAATTGTACACTAACCATGCGTAAAACACTAATTAGGCCAAGATCAACCGCATGGTTTCGTTGATGTTTTTCATGGTTAGTAAAACCATATTAAATTTGTACAAAATAGATCTATCACCATGATATCCCCCTTTACATGGGGACTACATGGTTACTTCTAATTGTATGGGTAACAAGTGCAACACCTATAAATCCCTCAAAAGTACTAAATTTTATTCCTAAATTCACTGGGTCTCGGAAAGACCCATGATAAGATAAAATATAAAAAATTAATCTCCACTATGACATGTGGGTGTCACAATTCTCCGCACCATGCTACTTTATACCCTAATAAAGTTTGTCGTTGAAAAGAAAATAATGGGAAATAAAAATGAAACATATAAAGATAACCTAATGAAAAGAACCTCTTAACATGATCTAGACTAAGATTCAAACAACTGAGATCCTAAAAAATTATCAAACCAGTCATAAAAGAAATTTATAAATATATTTATTAAAAATAAAAATAATAACCTCAAATAAGAAGTCCAAATAAGAAAGGGACACCTAGAATAGTCTCCCTACCATTTTTAATTCCTCTCACATAGTGAAAACAAAGAAAACTACCGAGAGATGTATCCTAAAAAAACAAGAAACCGTGAGAAAAACTGAATCTAAAAAAAAGATATTACAAACCACAAATAAGTAAGGAAAAATGACAAAGCAACCTCAAATAAAAGATATGATCTCTCACCTCAGTCTAGAAGACACACAGATAACCATGGGTTGAAAACTAGATCATCGTCCCATGGTGGATCCCAACAGGCCAAAGACAAACATTCCCGAATGTTAACACTAAAAATGTATATCAACCACCCAAGTTATTGAATCAGGCACCCAAGGCCATTCTCAGGTAAAAATAATGAGCACGTGATGGATCAACACAAACAATGGGTGAAACCACAAATCATACAAAATTTTATCCTATACAATGATGTGCAATGAAACAAAACTCGTGATACAAAAAAAGTGAAAATAAAACCAGAACTAAAACATCCAAATTCATCTAAAATGTATATTACTAAAAAGAACATAGAATGCCTAAAAACAACCACAAAATTAACTATTCACACGATTTCAAACAATAATGTTTGAATCCATAAAATCACAAACAAAAAACAACCATGACTATAATGGTTAAAAAAACCCATTCATCAAATGATAAAACCTGATAACTCATCTAACAAAATATCATAAAAATATTATAAAGATTCCCCCAACATCCATAATGGCGGAAAACTATAGGAGGCTTAAAATAACTAGGTTTAAAATGATTTGGATCCCCACAATGGAAGTACATAATAGAAATTTTCATCCCATGAAAAGGACATTTTTTATAGTTCTATCCCATATTTATTCAACCCATTACCCATCATGTAACCCTTGTTCCGATCAGATAGAACCAAGTCATCTCCTGCCATTAGATATCTGGACTAGTCAACATGCACCCAAATGGACTCATTAACAACCTTTATGAAAGATGTCCATAAAGATTCAAGTAGAAAAAATAGAAATCTTGTTATAGACCATATTGGAAGATATGATCTTTCATGGAATCAATAATCATAAAAGTTGGAGATAATATGACCAACTCTGATATGTGATCCACACACACCCTTACTGATCACTAAATCAGATTATGGATTACATGAATAAGTGTTCTCCGCATTTCACAACATCATGAAAGAACTACTAGATGAACACCACCCTGATAAAATCCTAAGACATACCATATCACAATAATGAAGTTAATATAGACTCCTACCTAACTCGGTTATAACTGACAAGCATGATTACAAATTCTCTCACCCATGAATCATTTTGTGTTATGAGATAATTAAGGATCACCTCAATCCATAGCATCCAACTTATCACTTCCATAAATCCCTTATCACCATGGAAATAAGGTGGACACTAATTCAAGAAGCTTGGAATAGTGTCTCAGTATAAAGATGGTTCCACATCCACCACTCCACTATGAGTTTCAATAGGTTCTAAAACTGAATAAATTCTTTCAACAATTTTTTTGAGGTATTCAAAAAACAAAACAAGTCATAAATAACATCATTTCATGTTTGGAAAAATAAACTAAAATCCCCATTGGGATATATTAATGAAAAAAACATTAATAACTATAGTAAATCTCATCACTTTTAGGACAAGAAATGAATATTTTCTTTTGAAATCAAATAATTTCGAAAATAAATATTGAAATCACCCTTTGCTAAGGAATACACTATAGAAATATGAAGATCATAATCATCAAAAAAATACATTGGTGGAAAAAACATCACCGAAGCAAGGCATGCCAAAAAATTCATTTCAAAATTGCATCCTGTTTTTTAAACCAAATAATCTGATGAAAGAACATCAAAATTTAATTTCTTTTAAAATGACCCTCTAAATTTGATTCAAAACAAAATTCCTTTTTTAATCCAGAAACTCATTCAAAAACCCCTGCTGAAATCAATTACATCATGGAATACCCAATTAAAAAAATTTGAATCATTAAATTTTCACGTTTAAACATTTTACAAACACCATAATAGAAAGAAATCATTTAAAAAACATTGTATAAAAAATTGATCTCCTCTTTATAAGGATCCATAAAATTGTGTTTTGAAATTAATTTTTTTTTGAAAATTCCATTATTTGAAAAAAGGATTTAAAATTAAGTTCCCTTAAAGAACCATTAAATCCATTAATCAATGTTCATAATAAATGCATCCAAAAGAATAAAAAAACTCCTCAATCCACCGATAACAACTAAAAATTACATAATAGAGAAATATTCCTTTTGGATGAGTTAAAATAGTTCAACCAAGAAGGAAATATGGATATATTCAGTTTTGGCTGCAAGGGTTGGGAAACTATGAACCCACCATAAAACATACTTTTTGAAGGGGATATATTTACACTCAATGGGAATTACATAGTTTCCTAAATCATGTTATCTAACAATTAATCTCATGTTCTCTTATATTTTCCCCTTAAAAGAAAAAAACTATCCTTAAAATCTCATAAATTATCATAGAGGTTCAAAACATCATCAATATATATTTAAAAATATAAAAAAACATTAAAATGAACACAAATTTACAATTTGACAACCAAATTCTTCTATTAGTTTGAGGTATGGGATGATAAATGGTTAGCTAGACTCTCCATAACCTCACCTATTATGGCCTGATATCCATAATACCATTTATACTAAAATATATCCAAATAACAATAGAGATACTCAAGAATATTAGGTTGTTACCAAAGAAAACAAATATCTGATTTCATCTTATAATTAAACAACACATGATTCCATCCACTTAGCACCTATATCATCTTTCCACAGGGCCAAAGGGTGTTATAGTTCCCTATGAGATGTCAAAATGTTATTGGAAATCATATGAATACTTTTGGGAATTTTTTATCCATAAATTCTAGATAAAACAAAATATAAAATCAATTAATATCCTCAAATTGATTATCCATACATTTGATGTCTATGAAATATCAAACATATGAAGAAACCAAAATAAACGTATGGAATCCATCCTTTCTAATACATATCTTTTCAATAAATTTCACAAACAAAGGATCATTAAAGTTTAGTTTCTTGGAAATAAGGTCCATAATGAATGAAAACATAAAATATTCTTCTATTCCAATGGTAAGGAATCATCATCGGTTCATCCTATGTAAAATTATTATTTCTCATAACCTGGGGACATACATCTGTGGAAAGGTTGAGCAAAAGGACCATTAAAGAAAACAAGTGAAACTTCTTACATACGAACTTGAGAGATAACAATAAGAACATGAGAAATATTGTAAATTCCTGATAAAGAAAAATATAATAATAATATTAATAATAATAACATGATATATAATTTGAAAATGTGTCTAAAACATTTAATTTATACATTCATATGAATATCACCAAGGTCCATCCACAAGGTGTCATAAAAATTACCAAGGCTATTCTCCAAGGATTCATAAAACATATCATATCTAGAGAATAATTACATTACCCAATGCATTAGTGTGATATCAAGGTGAACCCTTAATATTTATTTATTTTCAAGTGATCCAAATATATCATAATAAAAAATTTCATAAATAACCCATAGAGAATAAAATAAACGGGTGTCAGATCAAAATCCTGGCATTTTAAAAAGTTTTTAAAAAGTTATCATTATATCATTTATAACCAACAAAAATTGAATGAGGGTTTAATGTATGTCAATTCTATAATAAAAGAAATATTTTTTATGTCATGATGAGTATCCCTAGAAATTAATCTGGTTTTTGTATTCATATAAAGAAAAAAAATAATTTATTGATAAAAAGAGAGAGATTTTGAGACGAAAATTCTACAACATAACAACTTTGAAACATGGTTTTAGAACACATTAAATGGAGACGGGACAAGGTTCTCCCATATATAAATGAATAATAATATAGTATAAGGATATAATAGAATGGAAATAATTACATGGATTAGAAATTTTAAAAATATACCATATAAAAGAGAACTTGATAGAAAAAGAGATGTGAAGAATTCCCTTATGAAAATTCGACATCCTAACAACGTTACCTAAAAAGTCAGAAAATGTGTTGACAAGAGTGAAAAGGGTACCTCGTCATTTGGAAATAAAATAAATAGAAATAAATATAGAGATGAACATATCATAACATAAAAAATTGAGGTTAAATGACATATCATGAAAGAAGTCTTTGAGTAAAAGAGGAGGGTGAAAGGTTCCCTTAGCATGGAGAGTAACTTCTAAAACAATAAGACCGGGACCTTGAGGGATTGAGGGAACCGTGGGAGGACTAATTTTGAGGTAAAAAAGAAAGAGCTTTGTGGGGGGGGGGGGATTTGGAATGAAATAAATTGAGGAAACAGTTGGTATTTATTGATAAAGTGAGGGAATATTTTATTAATTTCAAAGGACACCTCATTAGTGGCATTTGAAAAACCATGGGCTTGACCATGGTATTTGCCTATGGTATTAGCCACATGGGACACCTCATATCATATTTAATTTCTAAAGAGTAAAGAAGTATTATTAAATTATTATTCCATCATTATTATATCACTAATGGTGTTATTAAACATACCAAAAACTCGAAACTATATTTTTACAATTCACCGAAAACAAAGTATTTTATAAATATATCATAAATTCACCATATCCTAATATTGAAGTTATAAATTCAAAAATTTATTTTATTTTAACATAAAAAATCTCCACATCTGATAAATTTATCTTTTATCAATAAAAATACATAATTATTAAAAATAATAGCGGACAGAAAATGCAGTGACATGCATAGTAAAATTTTACACACATGAAAATATAAAATTATTTTATCATTTGTAAATAAGAAAGAGTTTAATTATGAAAATAATTTATTATAATAATCATTATTAATAAATAATTATGTTAATATTGTAATAAAATGACAATTTGTACCTGTAAAATCAGTTTATACAATTTGTCTCAATTGAAAATATATCATATTAAAAAAACTATTCTCTATATAGAAATGATGAAATAAAAATTTTATTTATACAAAGGGATTACACAAATTGACTAATGCCTTATTAAAAAACCCCTTATGACACTTGCATAGGACCTAAGAGTAAGTTATACAATGGAGATTGAATCTTGGGGAATCTCAGACAACATTGCCTGAGTAGTTATTTCTATCAACTTGATCTTCTCATGTATGCGATTTTTTTCTATATTGACATGTTGGTGATTGGATTGGGATATGTACATAGAAAAGCCTAGCGACACTACCTCCTTCCAACGCACTAAAAAATTGGATTTGTATGGAATGATTCTACTAGTAGAGGCCATTGACTCTTTTTTGGCATTAATTATCCATTATCATTTCGATTTATAAACAATAATTATAATGTTAAAAATTATTATGGTTTCCAACGATCATATTAACAAACAGTCATATAACTGTCAAAACATGATCGTAAAATTTCAATTATACTTATATATTATTATTTATTATAACACACTAATACATACATTATAAAAAAACTATTATTATTTATAAAAGTCGGGTTGTTACATTCTTCACCCTTTAATAAATTGTTTCCCTGAAATTTCATCTTATTCTCTCAGTTGTGAAAAGGTGGGGGAACTTCTGCTTCATAGACTCATCTGGTTCTCATATGGATTCTTCATATTTGTGGTTCCTATTCAACACTTTAACATGGTGGGTAGTCTTCTTACATAGAACATTGTCTATGTTATCCAAGATCTCTAGAGGCTTCTCCTCATATGAGAATTCATGTTCCAGTTGCACCACCCCAGGATTTACTACATGTTGGTGTCAAGTATGTACTTACTCAAGATGGATACGTGGAATAAATTATGAACATAGTATAGATTTGGAGAAGGTCAAGTAGATAGGAAACTGGTCCTATGCGATAAAGAATTTCATAGGGGAAATGCACCTAGGGATGATCTTCCCCTTCATTCTGAACCGTATGACACTCTTCCATACATAAATTCGAAGGAATACTTTTTCATCAACATAAAACTCCATGTCCCTTTGAAGACTATCAACACAAATCTTTTCCTGACTTTGACAATCCTTAATGTTTTTTTGGTTGACATGAACCATTTTTATCATCTTTTGCGGAGGATCGGGCCTAATAATATTTCTCTCGAAAATATCATCCCAACAAGTTGGAGTTCTACATAACTTCCCATATAGAGATTCATAGGGTGCCATTAGAATTCTCAAGTGGAAGCAGTTGTTATAAGATAACACAACTAATGGGAGATTTTGATCCCATCCCCATTTAAATTCCATTGAGCATGTTCTCAGCATGTCTTCAACTATTTTAATAGTCTTTTCTGATTGTCCATCGGTTTGGGGGTGATAGGACATACACAAATTCAATTCAGTACATAGATCATATTGAAGACATATCTAGAATTTTAATGTGAACCTTGGATCACGGTTAGATATGATAGAGAGTGGTTCCCCAAGATGCCTTACCACATCCCTCACATAAATCCTAGCATGTTGATAAAGAGATAAACTTTCCCGAATAGAGGTAAAACGGGTAGTCTTGGTGATATGGTCCACTATAACGCAAATAGAATTTTTTTTCATTGAATGATCTCAGGAGAGTAGTGACAATGTCTATAGTGATTTTTTCCCACTTCCATACTATTATAGATAGAGATTCTAATTCCACCTTAAGAATTTGCCGTTTTTCCTTCTCTTGCTGACACACTAGGCACCTTGTAGTGCATTTGAAAATAACCCCTTTTCATGTTATGCCCTCAATACTAATCACAAAGGTCCCTATACATTTTTGTTGATCCCAGATGTATAGAAAACATATAGTTTTGAGCTTCATCGATCAACTCCTTCTTTATTTATAGAATATATAGAACACAGTCTTGTATGAGATTTTAGTACACCTTCTTGATCAATATTGAACATTGGAAAGTTCATATCCTTCACATCCTCAAAATTCTTTTATAAAAATGGATATTATTCCTATGATATCTTGATATTATCTATTAATGACGGTTGATAAATCATTTGGGATAGGTTTTATGACGTTCAATCCCTTACGATTCCCTTTTCCAGTTTAACTAGGTCATTGATAAATGGATCTCTTTGAATCCCCATAATTGCATGAAGGATATGTCCTTTCCTACTTAATTCATCAAAACAATTTTTTCTCTTCTAGGATGATAATTAATTGAATAATCATAGTATTTAAGATGTTACAACCATATCCTCTATATCATGTTCAAGTCCTTTTGCATGAAAATATAATTCATAATTTGATTATCTATGTATATATTACATTTCTCCCTATAAAGATAGTGCCTTCATATATTATGAGAAAATAAAAACCTCATCCACCTCCAGATCATGTCTAGGATATGTCTACTCCTGAGGATTTAGCTATCAAGATGAATAATCAATCAGCTTGTCATTTTTCTTGAGGATTCAACCAATCCCTTTTAGAGATACATCACTAAAAGTAATGAATACTTCTCTAGTTTAGGGAAGAGATAAAATAGGTGCAGAATCCAATCTCTAATTCAACTCATGGAAACGTTCCTCACACTCCTTTTTTCAGATGAACATGAAAACTTGTCAAGTTAACTTGGTTAATGGATTATAACCTCATGATTTATTTTAAAAAATTACCAATAATATCTTGCTAAACTAAAAATACCATGAATCTCACTTATCGATGTATGATGAGGCCACTCATAAACAACCTTTTTCTTGGTAGGGTGAATTAATATTCATTTATTGGTTATAATGTCCCCCAAGAATGAACCTTCTTGTAACCAAAATTCACATTTTCTGAACATTACAAAAACCCTATCCCTCTACAGAGTTATAAAATTTACAAATAGATGATCCTCATGATCCTCTTTAAATTTGGAATATATCAGAATATCATCAATAAAAACTATCAAGAAAATATCCAGGTAGTCTTTAAAGACTATATTCATCACATTCATAAAAATAGAAGGAGCATTAGTCAAAATGAAGGGAATAAGAATATAATCATAATTCCCATATCTTGATCGGAAGGTAGATTTTGGAATACCTTATATTTTTCAAAATCAATTGATAATAAAAAGATTAAATATCCATCTTGGAGAAGAAATGAGCCCTATTAATCCGGTCAAATAAATCATCAATTCTTGGAAGATGTCACTTTTTCTTTACTATTACCAATTCAGTTATCTATAATCAATTCATAAACACATTGATCTATCATTCTTCTTCTAAAAAATAAATAGTGCTCACCAAGGAGAAACACTTGGCCAGATAAACACCTTCTCCAAAAGATCTCGGATTTTCTTCTTTAATTCCTCCAACTCTACATTCACCATTCTTTACTAGATTTTCAAAACCGACTTGGAATCAGGAATGAGTTCAACTGAGAACTCTACCTCTCTTTTAGGGGGTGGTCCAGGTAACTCCTCATGAAATGCATCAATGTGTTCCTAAAACAAGGGGAAATTATCTATCCTTATACTCTCAATTACTTCTTCTTCTTCACTAATTAACTCCATAAAAAAGGCTATAGGAGGTGCTTCTAGACAATGATCAGCATGCGATGTCTTTCCATGGAAGATAACAGTAGGTTTCTCATTCAAGAATACTGATATTTACTTGATTCGACATTTGATCGTAGCATTATATTTTGAGTTCCAGTCCATCCCTAATATAATTTCAAATTCCATCATGGGAATAACAACTAGATCTGCAATAAGATTATGCTTGATAAAGTAAATACTAGGGTTTCTAAACACTATTGTTGTTTTTAAAATACCTCCATGGGTCTTGACAGGTAACTCTACATTTATTAGTTTTGATATTTTTTCTATATTCTCTAAAAACTTGGAATAAATAAAGGAATGCGCAGAACCAGAATAAAAAAAAGAAATTGATAACTCTGATAGAACAATAAGAGTACATGCAACAACATCATTTAGAGCATCAACCATACCTATCATGATAGAAAAATCACAACCTTGCTCCCTTGTCTTTTGCTGAGGCTGATGATGATTCCCCTCCACTACCCTCAGATTTAGATGGTGATTGGAAATGTGACCAAGCTATCCACACATGAAGAAATAGACAACATGTAGGGCCTGGACTATATTTCCTTTGTCGTTAGTGTTCAAAAGTTTAAGATTCACCTCACTAGGATAATTTTGAGTGATATAGACATCTCTTTCACACTTTTAAGCCTTCTCAAACCAAATAATGCTGATCCTTAAATGCTTATTTCCACATTTATTAAACATGGTAAGTTTCACATGCTTTACTCCTCTTCCGTAATCAATGATCTTCCCCAATATTGGATCCATTGATATAATATTTTCATTGTATTTGTGAGACCATTGCATCTCATCGAACTCTAGTTTTACATTCATAGCACTACACACGATCTCCTCATAGTTATTATAGTCTCTGTTGGCTATATTATTTCACAAATGAGGTCTTATCCCACCAAATAATCTATCAAAATTCCCATTAGGATAAATGAAATAATCTTTAAGCGTAATGGGAATGTTTTTTCATGTTCATCACATAGCTTCCCACAGATTCATTCTCCTTCTGCTTCAGCTCAAGAAATTATATCTCCATTTTATTTCTCAACAAACGAGGGAAATAATTATTGAATAATATCCCTATAAACACTTCCCACTCCATAGATTCAATATATCTTATAGGCCTCGTGTTTTTATTTGCATCCACCACTGATCATTTTCTCCCACTAAGTGGTAACTAGACGAGGTGACTTTCTTGTATTCAGAACTATGAATTACATAAAAGATCTTTTCTATAGAGCTTATCCACTATTATTTAATCAATTTGGTGGTAGACCAATAGAACATTAGTGTTCATTGATAAATAAATGACTCAATCTAATTTTGTTCCCTTCTTAGTGAAATCAGTCTCTCATCTTGATTCAATTTATTTCACATTACACAACTCATTTGAATCATCATTCTCATAAAATCTTCTATTTTGGCTTCCATCGGAAGGAAATCAGTTCATAGTCCATTGCAGTCACCATTTTCATGATTATTCCTATATCCCGCTATTTTCTAAAATAAAAAAACCATAGTGAGAAAATTATTTTATTTAATAATTTTATAACTGTAATGGATTTTTATGTCTAAAAACATCATTATTAAACAAATTATCAACAATTACAGTTTCTATAAATCCTTCGTAATGATTCATAAAAATATTATGATTAACTAAACATATCCCTTGATGGTGTCAAACTATGAGTAAAACAATGCCCGTTATAATGCATGGGTTTCCATTTGATTCTATCTCAAAGTAGTGTTTTTGGGTTTTACCCCTAGATATATCTGTGCAAGAGCCGCATCCACTTGTTCGTATCCAGACATGGATTTATTTGTTTAGGAACAACTTACAACATATTTCACAAAAATACCAGGATGTATTCTTATATTAAAACAATTCTATAGGGTTCTTCTGAAAGTATTCAAATCTTATTTTCCCCAAATAACTAAACTATCCTTTGATACCAACTATGGAATCCCGCATTTTAAATATAAATTTATTTATTACATTTCAAAAATAAACAATATTTAAGGTTTAGTGTCTTGAAAAAAAGGTAAATAATACATGAAAGATAAAACATTATTCTAATAAAATTTTAAGGCTTCATCATAGGTTCATCATAAGTACAATTATTGCATCTCATAACCTGGGGATATACATCAATGGGAAGAGTGAGCCGATGGCCCAGTAAGGAAAACAAGTGAAACAGTTTACATGTGAACATGAGAGAAATCAATAAGAACATGAGGGATATCATAATGTCATGATAATGAGGCATATAATAAAAATAAAAACAAGAGTAATAACTTTAAAATGTTTCTACAACATTTAATTTATACATTTATAATCTTATCACCAAGGTCCATCCCCAAGGTGTTATAAAAATTACCAAGGTTGTTCACCAAGTTATCAAAAAACATGTCATCTCTAGAGATTAATTTCTGTACCCAATTAATTGGAGAACTACTAAGGAACACCATTAATATGTCTTTATTTTAATTTCATATAAATAGATCATAATAAAATATTTCATAAATAACCCATATATAATAAATGAAATTATTTTCATACCATAATCATTACATTTTAAAAAGTGCTTAAAAACATGATCATTATGAAATTTTTAACCCATGGAAAGGGAATGATAGTTTTATGTATGTCAATTACAGAAATAAATCTGTTTTTAGGTTGAATACCGATAGAAATAAATTTTTTTTGGTTATTCATATAATAAAAACAAAATATTTTCTTCATGAAAATAGAGATATTTTGAGACAAAACATCTGCAGCATAACGAATATGAAACATGGCTCTATAAATCATTAAAAGGAGAGGGGAAAAGGTATACCACCAATAAATTACTCATAATATAGTATAGGGACATAATAAAATGTAAATAAGAACATGATATATGAATTTAAAAGACATAACATATAAAAGGGAACTTGAAAGGAAAAGAGAAGTGGAGAATTCCCTTAGGAAAATTCCGCAGCCTAACAGCGTCTCTTATAAATTCATAAAATGGGTTGATGAGAGTGAAAAGTGTATACCATAAATTCTACATAAAATGAAAATTAACAAGGATATATAGGAACATACCCTAATATAAAAAAATGTAAATTAAAATACATAACATTAAAGAAGTCTTTGACTGAAATATGAGGGTGAAAGGTTCCCTTACCTTGGAGAGTAACTTCTAAAATTTGATGATTGGGACCTTGGAGGACTAAGGGAAAGTTTGGTGGACTACTTGGGAGGTAAAAGGGGATGAGATTAATTGATAAGGAATTTGGAATTAATGGAATGAAGGAATGGGATCATATTGATAGAAAAAATGAGGGAATATTATATTAATATCCAAGGACACCTCATTAGTGGTATTTGAAAAACCTTGGGCTTCCTCATGGAATTCACTACATGGGAAACCTCATATCTTATTTTATTCCTTAGGTTTCTACCCAAATTATTACATAATTATTACATCACTAAGGATGACATTAATCATACCAAAAACATGAAATCGTTTTTTTACCATTCACCGAAAAACAATGTATTTTATAAAAAAATCATAAATTCAATGTAAACTAATATCAATGTTCTGAATTAAAAAATGAAATTTAATTTTTCTTAATAAATCTTCACATATTAGAAATTAAAATTTTATCTATAAAAATAATTTATTATTAAAAATAATACCAGACAAAAGTGCATAGTGACATGCATAGTAAAAATTTTGACACTTGAAAAAAATAAAACTGTTTATTCATTTTTAAATAAAAAAGAGTATTTTTAAAAAACTTTTTCATTATAATAAACATTATTAAGAAATAATTATTTTGATATAGTAATTAAAGTAATAATTTTACCTATAAAATCAATTTATCAAATTTTTATCTGTTAAAAATATATCATATTAATAAAAACTAATCATCAAAATGAAAATGTTGAAACAAAAATTTTATTTATACACTGGGATTACACAAAGTAACTATTTAATCATTATATAACCCATTATAACACCAGAATAGGACTTGAGATTAAGGTGTTCATTGGTGATAGTATTATGGGTGGCTCGACCAACATTGCTTTAGTGGTGATTCATTTCAACTTGAACATCTCCCGTAGGCAATTTCGTTCAGGCTTAGCATGTTAAAGCTCATCCTCAAATTAGTCTATAGAAAATCTCAGTGATGCTACCTCCTTTCCATGCTCCCTAAAATGGGCTTTGTAAAGAACGATTCTATTAGTAGATGTCATTGACTCTTCTTTCTTCATTAAATATTTATTATCATTTCTATTTATAAACAATATTTATAATGTAACAAATTATTATGGGTTTCATTGGTCATATTAACAAGCGGTCATATAACGATCAAAACTCGATGGTTTCATTTCAATTATACTTATATAGTTTTATCGATTATAACACAATAAATGATACATTTTCAGGAAACTATTATCATTCTAAAAGTTTGGGTCATTATAAAGGAAGGATTCCAAATATGTCATCACTAAAAATTCTGATACAAACCATTTTAATAAATTAAAAAAATGTAATCCATTAACAGAATGATATAGAATTAAATATAAAAATAAAAAATAACAAACTTGAATAATTTAGTAGAACGGTCATCTTGGCTGATGAAACACAAAACTAAATAAAACAAACACAAGACAAGACTATGAGGATCTTTGTGAAACCTCTTATTTCACTCCACCACCCTACTCACCCCACATCATCCTAAAGAACAAAATACAAATCCAATTGAATTCGTATAACATTAAATATATAGGCATGAGTTAAAAATACCATTTGGTTACAACAAAAAATCAATACTATGAAATTCAATTTTCAAGGGAATTCATAAAGGATACTTTTTCAAATATAAATAGATTTTAAGATTTCAAACAAAAGAATGTGAAAAAATCCTAATTTCATTAAAAAATTTCAAAACAGTCCAAATTTTTTTCTTAAAATGAATGCCCCATCATTGAAAATATTTCCACTCGACTAATCCATTTCCAAACACACACCCATTAACTATTCTATAAAACAAATAATGTCTTTTTTTTATATGAAAATAATAACTTTATAAAAATATAACCAGATGAATAATTCATCAAATCAAACATCCATTTTTAAATCCACTTAAATAACCTATAAAAGAGTCATTATATTAAAAATAGGTTTCTAAAATATTTTAAATCCATTTAATAGAATGGGATCTTGAACACGATGGGTCAGACATAACAAAAGGAGAACAATAAATCCCAGTGAATAATAGAAATATAAGAAATATGAGGGTTACAAAACAATGAAATAAAGGGTAATGATATAATAAAACACTATTATCAAAACCCATAATGTCAACCCCAAATCCAGAAAATGAATGTTTCATGGGATCTACCCTAGAATCCATAATTTATTATGGGTCTAAGTTATATATTATCCCTCATGGACCAACTGTCAACATTATCTATGTCCAAAACACAATTCATCCAACTAGCCCATACATGATGAGACAATGATTTTATTGTAAGACTTTTAAATATTTCTGTATATATTTTTAGTGCCATCTACTGAGATGGTGTGCGATTTCGAGGCCAATTTTCCTGAAATTAATTTTATAAAAATGTTAAATATATTTTATATTACAATCACACAATTTATTAAACAATATGGTATAAGTCATAAATAGGGAACATAAATCCAAGACCACTATTAGTATATAAACTAATATTTACCCAAGGAACAAAAAAAAATGGGTTGGTGTAGGGAATTTAGAAATAACCACCATTAGTAGTACATTTATTAAACTAATTAAAATTTTAATTTAATTAAAAAATTATAAATCCTTTTAAATACGTTTTTATGAAATTTTTTCCAGGGTTATCCGCATAACCCTAAGACCATCGAGAGATTTTTTACTCTTCTTCTATTGGAGAAATGAATACGATGATGATGGGGCTAAGAATTGATGTATATCAAAGCACAATGAATACAAAGACTCCTCTCAATCATAGAAGAGAACATTCCTTATGAAAAAATGTTCCAAAATCCAGAAATCTTCATTTTTGGTTTTCACCCCATTAGATTAAATTGAATTAGTAGGATCACACTTTTCATTTATCTGTTCAAATTACCATAATTTACAAGAACCCATGTATTGAAATTAATTTGATTCTTCATTGTTTCTAACTACTAATATCCCAAATTAATTTTCTTGGAAATAATGATTTTCTAATAAATATTAAACCATTTTTTTGCAATTTTGTCCCTTGATCATTTTCATTCTCCTCCATTGGGCTACAAGGCCATGGATCGATGTTGCTGGGTTGTATTGGTCCATATTGGACCCACTGATTCACATTCGAATTGCATATGAAGAATAAAATGGTTAATCGGGAATGGATATTGGGATGATTGAAATTTTTGAGTGATAGATTGATTGAATAGAACCTTAACTAGAGGAGGTATTCCACAGATCTATGGAATAATGCATATGAGTTTGAATAAGAAGAACTATGTACGGATTTTCAGCCACTGGATGGAAAAAATTTTCTTTTCGGAGTCAGATACACCATTCTCGGGATCAGATGAGGCTGTATCCAAAGGTGGGTATGATAGATCTGAAGTATGGTGGCCAGATATAACCATTAAAAAAATTTCATTATCAGCAGTTTATTGGTACACTCGAACAATTTTAAATGGCCGCTTAATAGTATAGTGATGGTTAATAAAACTGGCAGGCATTTCACATTTTCTTGTCCTTTAAGAGTGTATTTTATATCATTTTTGTTTTCTTATGTGTCATTTTGTGAAAATTTATTTTTATTTTAATATTTATTTGGTTATGGTTCTTTTATATAAAAAAATCAAAAAAGAAATTTAAATTAAATGAAACAAACCACTATTGACCATATGAGTAACATTTTTTAATTATGGATTAATTGTAACTGTTTCTAGAACATATTTTATTTAATGTATTTATTAGTGGTTACTAAAAAATGAAACGATATTATATTTTTTAAATATATATATATATATAATGAAAAATTGTTCATTTTAAGGCATATATATCCAATCATACATACAAACATCTATAGTCATCATAACCTCGGTCTCAGTCAACCAATAAATCTATCAACCAATACCTCAGTCATCAATATATATATATATATAATATTACCTACAATAAATGAGTCCTAACATACATCCACATTCCAATATCCACTATATCTGTTTGCATCCACATCATCTCATTAACTGAAATCGACCACATCATCTCATCAACTATAACAAAAAATAAAACCAAAATTAAAAATAAACATAACAAATACAAATTATAGAAGAAAACTTGAAATTTTTTTTGATTAGAATGATAAACCTCCTGCTTATTATAAGTATATTCCTCCTAAAATGAAATCAAGAACATTTTAGAAAATAAATGAAAAAAAGAACCAGAATATACTCATAATTCAGCACCTAATTTTTTTAATTTTTTAATAGAAAATATAAGTTTTAACATAATAAAATTTTATATAATTTAAATCACATCTAAAACATATACATAACATTTTAAGATAGTATTCAACACTTGAAACTGAAAAGGAATAAGTAAATATTCTAATTTATTTTTATAGTGATGTGTTCTGTTCGTAAACATGAAATAACAAAAAAATTGAAGTCATAGATATCAAAGCATGTCTTATATTTTAAAAACAACTCAATAGTAATTTTCTAATTATTTCACATCAATATGAGGTTGTTTCCATCGATTTTGATGGTTCCATGCACATTTTAGTGTTCTAAAACAATAAAAATATGTTTCTGGACATCATAGGAAAACAAGAATTAGAAATGATGTGTCATCAATTCCTACTTTTTAAAATTAATTATATTTTCATTCCCCCTAATTTCATACCAATATGATGTCGTTTTTATGGTTATGACCCCCACCACTTGTTTTTAACGACTTTTGTACCTTTAAGATGTGTTTATCGAGTAATTCAAACCACACTAGATGTCAGATTGATGTGTTGTCTGCGTGTAGACTTCAATAAAAACTCATCGGTGGTTGTACCCAGATTTCACATCTATACGATGTTGTTAACTATGGTTCTGACCGTTGCATGCATGTTTTAGTGTTTTAAAACTATGAAAACACATTTAGTGAAATCCCTGGAAAGCTGTAAGTCAGAATGATAGGTTTTTAGTTTTTATATTTCAAAATTAAATCTATGGTCCATGTCCCATTATTTTAGGGAAATAAGACATCGTTTTCTAGGTTTCGACCTCCCAACACTTTCTATTTAATACTTTTCTAACATTAAGAAGTGTATACCTAGTTATTCAACCACACCGCACATCAAATTATTATTTTTTCTATGTGTAAATGTAAAAAAATACACCAATGGGTTTTTCCATGGTTTCACATCAATATGTGGTTGTTTTTTATGGGTTTGACCATTCCAAACATGTTTTATTGTTTTAAAACACTAAAAATGTGTTTACAACTATCTAGGTAGAATTTAATTTGTAATTACATGTGGTTAATTCTTACACATCATAAATGACTTTTGGATCATTTTTCTAACATATCAATATAATAGGAATGTATTTCCTCAGTTTTGAGTATGTCAATTAACCTTTTTATTAAAATAGATGTCAATTTTAAATAAAAATATGCACTTGGAGCCATACTAGGTACATTTTGTATCTGATTAAGGTGTGGTTGAGTTCTATACATCAAAAATGTCTTATGGATGGTTTCCAAAAGTATCAAAACAATAGGGACGTGTTTTCCTCATTTTAAGTAGTTCATTTATCCGTTTTACTAAAATTGATGTCAATTTTAAATTAAAAGGTGAACATTGAGTAATACAGGCCACATAATGTATTAGATTGAGGTGAGGATGATTCCTACACGTCTCAAGTGACTTATTTATCATTTTCAAAAATTACCGAAAAGACTGAATGTGTTTTATCAGTTTTGAGTAGGTGACCTGTATTTTTTACAATAATTGTTATTTTTATATAGATACATACATTTTGACACAAACTAATCACATTGTGTGATGGTTTGATGTGAGAATAATTCCTACATGTATAAAATGACTTATGAATCAATTTCCTAAATTATCAATAAATTCCTAGCATTTTTTTCATTCTACAGTGAGTGACACTTTTTCAACTAAAATTTCGATTTTATATTGATTATAGATACATTGAGTCATACTGGGCACATCATGTATCATATTGAGATATGGATGATTCCAACACATCTTAAATGACTTATGGATCGTTTTTCTAATGTATCAATATAATAAAAATGTTTTTATGTTTTTGATTATGTCACATGTTTTTTAATAAAATAGATGTCAATTTTAAATAAAAAGACACACATGGAGCCATATTGGGAACACCATGTATAGTATTTAGATGAGGTTGGTTCTAAAAGAACCAAAATTACATATGGATCATTTTCTTTTAGTATAAAAACAATCTTAATGTGTTTTATTAGTTTTGAGTAGGTTATTTATCCTTTATACAAAAATCGCTGCTAATATTAAATAAAAATACGCAGTTTGATTCAAAACTGACGCACTATCATTTGTATTGAGGTGAGGATGATTATTTAAAATATTATATGGCATATTGATCCTTTTACTAAAGAATAAAAATAACAAAAATTCATTTTCTAAATTTTTAGTATGTCACATGTCTTTTTTACTAAATTGTCATTTTTAAATAGAAACACTCGCTTTCACTCATACCAATCACATAATGTATGGGATTGATGTGAGACTAATTCCAATACATCAAAAACTAATTATGAATTGATTTCTTAAATTGAAAATAAAATATGACCTTGTTTTCTCATTTTTCAAAGAGTGATAATTTTTAAACTAAAATATCCATTTTAAACTAATAATGGAAACTCTTAGTCATATCGAGAAAACTCATTAATCTTATTGAGGTGTTCATAATTCCTACACATAAATAAACTTATGGATATTTTTCATAAAGTATAAAAACAATCTAAAGGTGTTTTATATTTTTTTACAAGGTTAGTTATCCTTTTTACTAAAATAGATGACAATTTTAAATAAAAATACACACATTGAGTCATATCAGGCACACCGTGTATCAGATTGAATTGAGGTTGACTCTCAAACATAAAAAATTAGATTTTGATCATTTTCATAAAGTATAAAAACAATAATAAAACTTTTTATTGATTTTGAGTAGGTCATTTATTCTTACTACTAAAATTGATGTAAAATTTTAATAACAAGACACTCCTAAAGTAATACCGGTCACACTGTGCATCAAATTTAGGTGTGCATGATTTATAAACATCACAAATGGCATATATATATTTTTAATAAATTATAAAAACTACCCAAATTTTTTTTCATTGGTTTGAGTGCATCACTTATCATTTTCACTAAATGGTCATTTTAAAATGGAAACAATAATTTTGACTCATACCAATCAAATCGTGTATCAGTTCAATGTGAGAATGATTCATACATATCACAAATGAATTAGGAACTAATTTCCTAAATCATCAAAATAATATGAGTGACTTTTCCCTATTTTTATTGAGTGAAACTTTTTAAACTAAAATGTTGATTTCAAACTCATAACAAAATCATTGATTGATACCAGGAACATCTTATAAGTAATTGGGTTATGGTGGATTTATACATGAAAAAAATGTCTTATAGATCATTGTATTAATGTATCAAAAAAATTAGAATGTTTTTTCTTTCTTTCGAGTGTGCATGCTTGATATTTTACTAAAATTAATGTCAATAATAAATAAAAAGAAGCACTTGGAGTCATATCGGTCACAATGTGTTTCATATTGAGGTGTGGATGATTCCTACATGGATAAATGTATCAAAAAATTTATATCATCTCATTTTAACATGATTTTCATTTTAATTCTTTATCTAACTTCCGACACTACATATTAACTCAATTTTATTAGCTAAAAATCTATTCTAGTTGTTGAAATATAGAAGATAAGAAGAAGTTAATGTGACCATTATATCACGATAAGTCATCATAATGGGAACATGATCATACTATACTATTTGGTTTTCGATAATGTGAATGGTATGTCAGCTAATAACATCGACTCAATATGCAATAATGGAAGATCAATGAAGAAATGAAATGAAAATAGAAATCCTTGGAACATTTCTAGAAAGAAATATTTTATCTCTTTTGTGACTTATTATAGATATTTGATATAAAATTATGATTTATAATAATATATATGAAAAAATAAGTATTATATAAAAATGATATGTAAATTAACTTACAAATAGTAGATAAAATGAAGATAATATTAATTAAGTAGTAACAATACACCTTTTAATTATGGTTTTATGAATTCTTGATGCATTTCCTTAATTTAATTATCTCAGTTTGAAGATTGAAGTACAATCTCACAAAAGCATGAGTATCTTTGAAAAAAACACCCCACCTCGAAGAAAATAATCCACCTATATAAGAATGAAAATATTATATGAGTAATTATAAAAAGAAATAAATTAAACATAAATATGAAACAATACATTTTAGCACAATGAAAACCCATGAATTTTTTAAAAGATATAAAATATGTCTTCCTAAATTGAGAGTTGGAAGATGAAGTTTATTTTTCAGTAAAGTTACAACTATTTTTTCTTATAAATTTAATTTTTAGTTTTATTATTTTTACTATTGTAACATGTTTTTACCTATATAAATTATGTTTTTATAAATAAATAAACCAACATTTCTTGCTAATTTTTTATCAGTTCACCATTTTTTAATTAATTTAATGTAATAAAATTTATAATCATGACAAAACATACATTTAAAAAAAATTAAATATTGGAAAACTATTTTCCATAAAAAATGGTATATTCAGTTTTATTTTTTCTTAATATTATAATTCATTATTTAACAAGAAAGTGTCTATTAATATTATAATATATAATTACAAACATAATTTATTCTCATTATTTTAAATAAAACTATATAATTTATTAGTTAAATATTATAATATATTAATAATACAATTCATGGAAAATATTATTTTCATTATTATCATGGTCATCAACCTTAATCATAGTAATTATACATTTATTCCAAGAAAAGACTCATTAATTCTAACATAATATGATAATATTGATTTAAAATAAATTATACATTTCATGGATATAATTTAAATTGGTGCAGAAATCTAATTTCTTAATTTAATTGACTAAATATTTATTTTCATTAAAATATAACATATGTTTGAAAATATATATACCTGTGTCTTATAAAAACAATAAAGTATATTATTTGATTTATTATATATATGATGTTAATTTTACAAAATTAAAATTATAAACATTTATGAAAAATATATATATGTAATGAAATGTTTTTTCAAAAAAAAATTACTATTACATGAAATGTTCAACACTATATGAGCTCACAATATGTTAATAATGCACAAAATAAACAACACTATATGTCTACAATGGATGTAAAAGACAACACACCCCCTTCTGTCATAATAGAGGATGGACCGTAGAAAACACAATCTGTTTAAGCTATACATAGTGTTTTTATTTCCACTTTTAAAGGTTCTAGGGATTTTACCTAAGTAAATTCTTATTTCATTTTATAATAAATACCATTTTTTAGAAAATCATAGAACCATAGAAAACTGCAACAACAATCTAACAAGAGATAACAAAACAACAAAAATAAAACTATATATCTCTGGATAGGCTACCAAGTAGTATTAGCCTAGTACATTGATGTTTTGTCTCTAATATTAGTATTTAGGTGAGAGGAAAATAAACCCCCTAACTTGATTTCATTAAAATCATTCAACTCCAGAATAATTCTAATGAAACAATGATGAGTTATAATTAATGAGAAAGGTGTAAATTATATTGGCCCTAAAAAATTCCCAATTTTTTATATTGTAATTTTAAAATATATGTTTTCCTCTATTATATGGAATAATATATCAAATTATATATATCTAATTAATCCATGGAATTAATAGAGTATAATTGTGACAAAAAAGCCATACCCATAACACCTCTAATCGCTGGAATATTTTGAATATAAATAAACTCCCTATAATTTTGTTTTCTAGGAGAATCGCCAAAATACATAACTGTAATTACCTATCAACTAACCAATAAAGTGTTATATAATACTATGTATAAATAAAATTATAAATATAGAGATTAATTACAAGAAAATAACCCCCATGAGGAATAATATATTTTAGGAGATTATGGGGATGCAGATGAAACTATTAAGGATAGGTCATCTATGTCATTGAGGAGGGGATTCGAGCCCAGGGAGAGAGAGGTTAGAGGGGGTGGGGGGGGGGGGTCCACATCACTACAGAAGAAGGGAACTGAACTGGGGATAGGGAGTTTGATAGGTGGGCACAACGGTTGGGGTCAGAGGGGTGGGGGGTCGTGAAGGTTGGGTTGTCCACCGAGAAGGGAGGAGGTAAGACAGAGGGGTGGTGGCGATGAGGTTCATGGGATTGGTGATGATACTATGGAATATATAAGAGGATATCATAGGGGTGGGTGGAATATGGGTCATTGGTTTAGGGTGCTGTTGGGGAATGGACTAGAGGAGGTCATAGGGGTGGGGGAATGGGGGGAATGGGGGTCACGATGTTATTATCATAGTAGGGGAATAAATAGGGGGTGGATGGAGAGGGAGGGGGTGGTAATGGGTTGGGTAGAATAGAAGGAGCTGGGGAGGGGGAAGAATTAGGGTTTTTAAAACATTTTGTAGTAGTTCACTTAAAACATCCACTAATGATTAAAATAACAAAACTATAGCGGCAATTTTATAAAACTGATGATGTATTATATATATATTTATATATATTAAAACTGATTAAATTAATGTTGGTTACTAGAGCCACATATAATTAACCACTGATATGAATCTCATTTCTGTAGTGAATGTTATGTGAAAATCATGACTACATATTGTGTAGATCGAAAGAATACATGGTGTATGACCCCTAGGATGTAGTGGCTAGGGTTTTGGAAACAATATGGGTATGAAATGATGTATATCCCTCCTATATGTCATATATCCCTCCTCAAGTGGATAGGTCATGTTGAAGAATGAAAATGGGAAATACCTCATGTGGGAAGACAGGTCTAGGTCTACATCATGTAATGAAGTACATAGAAAGGTCTAGGCACACACTACATACCGTAGTACATGGAAACAATCATGGTGCACAGGCAGGGACCCCATGTGTCTTGGACATGTTGTGTATTCTACCTACAATATGTATAGTGCTACATGGTTGGTGATTCGTATACATATAGAGAAATGTATTTAAGATGGATCAAGATAACATGTTGTTTGGGTCCGCTCACATGCTTTATACCCCTTGGTTTCATTTTAAGAAACTTAAAAAACTCATATCTCCTTCGTTTGGACTCATATTTTGGCTTAAGTGTACCCTATCTTGAGTTTTTTCACCTAAAACATGATAGTGACCTCCATTTGGTATTTTTAATATTATTTGAAATTACTAGGTGTTACACTTACTTAGGAGACACTCGAAGATAGACATGATGATGTTGGATCTCTAGAGAATTATAGAGTGGAACACACCTTATAAGATAGGGAATTGGTCCTCTGCTTATCTATAGAGTGGCACCCTACAGCTGGTCTAGGAATGGGTCCTTTATCAGCTCCTTGATTGGAACCCTCATATTAGGATGTTCATCGGTCCTTGATTGCCTATTAATGTGACACCCTCTAGGTCGAAAATGAATGGGTCCTCTAACTACCATTAGTATGGCACCCTCCTAACATATCATGTCATGGGTCTATGAATTCTAGAGAGAAACCCTCTAGCTGAGCTAGGAATGGGCCCTCTACAGACTTCTATAGTGTCACCCTCCAGCCAAGTTGGGTGTGGTTCCTATATCAAATTTAGTGGCACCCTCATGCGCTGAAAGGGCAAGGGTACTCGACCATCAGAGTAGACCCCACCCATTGGGCATGGCATGGGTACTCATGATATATATTATGTGGTGCTCATATGTTGTACCGGAGAATGGATCCTCAATCAAGGGATTGTTTCCCATCAACTATGCAAGACAGTGTGTAGGTGATGGCTGGATTAGAAGTTTTATACTGGACACACGTGCGAGATGTGTGGCATCGATGATGGACTTTTGGAACTATTGGCACTCTTTTTCTAGGCTAGGTTGAAAGAAGGATATCCCATTTTCTATTGATGTATATTCTTTAACAAATCATATTAATATATATATATATATCCATGTTGATGGATTTATATACTATATTTCTATAGGTGGTGGAGACATGACTTGTCATCCACCAACAAAATGTGTTGTGATCCCATTGTTTGGAAAATGTTACCTTTTTTGTTTAGGGTTTAGTTGTTCATTTTTTATTATCTTTATTTTCATATTGTATCTCTTACTAATCCCCTTTATCTTTTTTGGAATCCTACATGGTATGTATAAACTCACCCTTGCACGGAATTTTCCAATATATGTTTTGTCTTATGTTAAAGAACAATATATTGGAGGTGACTTCAGATGAGCATAGAGAGACATTGTACAATAGACCACAAATGGTGGTCATATCTTAGAGATCAGGACCTAGACTCTCTCAACATTTTACATTCAAGTTTTGTGAGGTTGGGATATCATTCTAGGTGGGCATGTATTTTTTCCTTTTACTTTTCATTTTGCATTGTCATACTCTTGTACACCCTTAAGGTTTTTCATTATTGGACAATATTATTGAAATTACATCTTTTATGATTATTTCCATGAACATATTTATTGATATGGTCGGGTGTGTGTGTGTAGGTATATTAGGCAATGGCCTATAATTTAGGATATTTCTTTTGGTGCCTTTCGCCACCCCTAGCCTATGGAGGTGGGCTTGGTGTATATGAGGCTCAATCCCTGATTAGGGTTGAGTCATGACTGATTAGTATCAGAGTACTTTATTTCACATGATAGTTTTTGGTATATTCCCCTTATGAGGATTTGGTTGGGATACATGGAAAGAGTGTCATAGTCATAGTTTATCTGTTGTGACTCTCAGACCAGGGAACATATTGATGGAATGGGTGGCTCACGTATCCATTCACTGGGGTCGTAACTACCTACTTATCGACTCATCATACTAATAAATTTATTGTAGGGATCAATAATACATTCATTATATAGGATTTATTCTTTAAATATCCTTATTGATTCATCTCCCCATTGATATAAATATTATCATCATACTATTTTATGACTTGAGTAAATTTTCCGGATTCATCTGTGATAACAACCTTCAAGGTTACTAGCTCTAGATCATGATGAATATATGACAATTGATGAGGCCTTTATTCAGGGTCTATCCCATGATATTATTCCTATATGTGAATAGGTACAATCATAACCACCTATTGATATGTTGATCATACCATAAGATCAGGCTGAGGATGCTGGTAGGCTTAACACACTTCACGAGTTCAATCACAAGAGTCCGATAAGGTTCCACGGAAGGCCAGATCATTAGGAAGTGGAGGATTGGATAGAGTTGGTGGTAAATATATTAATTCTTATCTAAAAACTAAGAAATTATGTGGTTTCATTGATGGACAACCTTTTCTTATGGAGTAGCTGGGCGTAGTTATATTTTTGTCAACTATATTAGTAATGAGTCGACATGCTTGTCGACTGACTTCCAACAACAATATAATGAAGAGTACAACCAATATTTTTTGAAATCTGTTTGGATTCAAGATATTATGGTGCTATATAAATTGAGGGTAATAGTGGTTATGTAAATCATGAGGTTCAAAGACCATACATGTTACTAACTTGATATGATTATGGATGGCTACTTCCAAGTATGGAAGTTTGAGTAGGGACACTATTGATAGATTTGTGCCAGCAGGGTGCCTTTTTACATTCCCATCTACACCTGAGTATTAGAGAGGGAACTAGTGGTTGAGATTTTCTAGTCATTGGGATGGTAGGTATCTGGATCTGTCACTAGGAGTAACATGACTGAGTCGTAGGTAGTAGCAAGAAGATGCTAGTTGATAAGATCTCGATGTAGGAGGCCTTCCCAGGTTAGGCTTGGGGATGTGTTCATGGGTTGCACAAAGGACCCAGGAAGCCCAACGATGGGGGTTCTATATTTTTTATAGGTGAGGTTATATGGAGTGTGGATAGATTATGAGACTCACTGAAGAGGATAGGCAGGTGGCTGAAAGACCACCACGAATGTCGTAATTCCATGATTAAGGATTTTTCAGGGGAGTGAAGGGAGGCCCCTAGGGGGTAGAGATGGAAAAGTAAGAGGATATGTGGGTGGTCGAATATGCTATTATATCCTTCCACTACCAACATTAAGAATCCAATGTCAGGATCTGGGAGTTAGAAGTTGGGGTCTTGGATATCTACAATATATGGAGGCTTATGACCCCACATCACATGAGTTGATTAGAGGTATGATATTTATTTGTTATACTATTGACTCAGTATTATTACACACAGATGCAATCCATTACTTCATCTTTATAATACTAGTGTGAGATCTGGAGCTCCCAATATATATTTTATCCCAACATCTTCGTCTTGAGGTTTCTATGAGGAACAATTACTCTTTATCATTTATCTCTTTGTAGTACGAGCTACTACTTGGTGGAGAGTGGTTCACATGGGGACATTTTTGTAATTACAGTAGAATATATGGAATCATATTTGTTATGGATCAGTTCCCTATGTTATGATCCTAGATTTAATATCCTCATCGATGAGTTAGATGCCTTCACCCTAATGAGAGGATATTCTCCTTTAGAGGCAAGAGACATCTCATAGTGGGATTACTAGGTTTTTAGAGAAAACGGGTACTACCCGTCAACCATTAGTTGGTGAGTATATCAGTTTGAGAAATAGGTTCTTTGGGCATCTAGATTACTTCTATCATTGATGATTATATAGATTTCTTCTCCGAGGACATTCTAGGACTACCTATGAGGGATGATATGGAGCTTTTCATCGACTTTCCTCTTTGGAAAACTACTATATATTCAATGAAATATCTGATGGTGCCTACTAAGATCCAAAAGCTATAGTTGTATTTGTAGGACCCCTGAGAAAAGGGTTTAATTATTCACAATGGTTCCCTCTTGCTAGTTCTATTGTTTTTTTTATAAAAAAGTGGGATAGGATATTGAAAATTTGCATGGATTATCATCTCTAGAATCAAGCCATGAGAAATAATAATTACTCAATGCTGAGAATAGGAAAATTCTTTAACCAGTTTCAAGGTGTGAGATGGTTCTTAACGTTTTATCTATAGTCAGTCTACAACTATTTGGTTTTTTCGTGAGGAAGATATTCATAAAATGGAATTTTGAAATCACTATAGACGCTATGAATTCCTATTGATTCCCTTTGGTGTGATGAAACCTCCCTCTGTGTTTATAGATTTGATTAACTATATCTTCCAACATTACTTGGTTAGGTTTTCATTATCATTATTGAATACATACTCATATACATGACCATGGAGGAGGAGAATGTGGAGAACTAAAAGATGTATCTTTATTTTCTTCTGGATAATGAGCTTTATGGTAATGTATTAAAGTTCCATTTATGCATTCACGAGGTTCAATTTATAGAGAATGCAATTTTGTATCATGTTTTAGCTATAGTTGAAACAAAGTCAATGTAGTTCGTGCTTGGGAAACACCTAAGAGCGTGTTGGAGGTGTGGGGTTTTATTGGATTGGTGGGGGTACTGCAAGTTGTATATGGAATACTTATCTCAGATTTCATTCCCTATAAACACCTAGAATGAAAATGGAATCCTCTTTCCTAGAGTGAGTTGTGTCATCAAACATTTAATTAATTGAATATGAGTTTGAAGAGTTCTCCTATGTTGATGCTACCAAAGGAGGTAATTGGGTACATTATGTATTGTAATGCCTTGGGAGTTTGGATCAGATGAGTGTTTATGGAGAGGTAGACAGTTCTTGCATACAATTTGAGGATGTTGAGACCCCATGAGTAGAACTACTGAAATCATGAATTAGATATGGAAGCAGTAGTCTTCACCATGAGGATGTGGAGAAAATGTCTTCTGGGAGAGAACTACGTGATTTACTCAAACCATCAGAGTCTCAGATATGTCTTCACATAGATATTATTGAACATGATACAATGATGCAGTTTGAGTTTATTTATGACTATGGCTTTGAGATATTCTATACTCCATGGAAAGGGAAACATGGTATTAGATTCCCTTATCAAGAAGTTCTAGGATCATTTATTGCATTATGCTTCTGAGTAGTTGGATTCATTACTAATAAACCTAGTGGAGCAGGAGGGAGCATCTTTTCATTAGTTGTTGGTGTTGAATACTATTCTTCTCAAACATTTGAGAGAATCCCAATTGGGATACATCAACTATGAAGTATTTCATGACTTGATATCCACCGAGGATTAACTAGATAGATAATTTTAATGAGGGAATCATGTTATCCTTTCCAAGGGACAGATGGTGGCCCTATTGAGAATGCGAGAGGAGGTGATCAGGGAGTTTTCATAATTCTATCTTAACTTTACATCCTGGAATGTGTAAGATGAACATAGATATTCTGCAATAGTTTTGGTGGTCTGAAATGTGATGAAGCAGGGTTGAGTTCATCTCTTGGCGCATCACCTTTCACTAAGTGAATGTTGAGAATGAGGTTCCATTTGGTTTGTTTTAACCCCTTTATATATCAAAGTGGAAGTGTGATGGAATATCCATTTACATTGTAACATGGATTCCATATATAATAAAGGAAGATGAAACCAAATTGGAGATAGTTGATCAACTCTTGAAAAGGGATTGTTCACCTTCATAGGGATCCCTCAACAATTGCCTCTTATTGTGAGGCAGGGTTCATAACATGGTTTTGAAGAGGCTTGTAGGGGGGATTCAAAACCTAGTTGAGGATGAGTGCAACCTTTTACCACAAAACATCTTGGATGATTGAGTGAACCTTCACGGTGTTGAAGCATATGGCAAGGGATTGCGTGTTAGACTTCTTCTGGAGTTGGGAGGATTAATTTCACTTGGTAGAGTTGGGTATAACAATAGCTGGCACTCTACAATAAGCATTTAACCTTTTTAACTCCAATATGGGAGACCTTATAGGTTACCATTGTACTAGAAATAGATTGGTGAGGTATCCATTATGGGTTAAGAAATGGTAAAATTGATGAAGATGAAGGTCTTGTTCATCCATGAGTAGATAATACACCTCAGAGTAGGTCTAAATCTTATAAATCTCACCATCATAGGCCCATTGTGTTAGAGAAGGGAGAACACATTTTTCATAGACTATCTGCATGAAGAGGAATGTTGAGATTTGACCAGGGATAAAAATTATCCCTTGGGTTCATTAAGTCGTTAATGATCTTGTAGAGGGTTGGTGAGGTATCTTAGTTCATTCCCTACCCCTATAGATGGATAAGGTTCCCAAAATCTTCCATGTGTCACATATGAGTAGATACTGGAATGACCCTAAAAATATTATTGACTAGGGTGAGCTGGACATTGTTTTTGAATCCATTCGTTACAACACACCCAAAAAAGATCAAGGATCGATAATATAGGACCATGCAAGGATGGACTTTCCCCTTGTTTCACTTGATGTTGAATTATGGGAATGTGAAGGAGAGTTTCTAGGAGTAGGAGAGCTAGATGCAGGCTATGTATCTTGAGATGTTTGTGCTGTTTTCTTTTTTTTTTGGAAAAAATCATGATTTTTGGAATGATGTAGAGACCTAGTTTTTTCATTATAATAAACTAAAATATTTCTATATATATTTTCTGATCAAGGAGCTTTTACAGTGTGTGATTCCAAGAACCAGTGTGCCCAAAATTAACTGTAAAAAAAATATTAAATATACTTTATATAACGCATAAGAATTTTCTTTAAGAATATGGTACAACTCTAAAATGGTATCTCAGATCAGAAATATGAGACAATGATTGATTCCAAAATGTTTTGTTTACCCTAGGAATAACAAAAAATGGTTTGGGATGGGCCATGAAGAAATAATTACCATTGGCGGTACATTAAATCAATTAATTAAATGATTAATTTAATATATATAATTGAATAACCTAATTATAAATACTTTTAAATACATTTTATGGTGTTTTGACTAGGGTTACCCAAAAAACCCTAAGATCATCGAGATATGTTCTTTCTCTCCTTCCAGTGGTGAATTGAATCAAATGATGATGATATTCTGTATCGAATTTTATTGAATAACAGGGAAAAAATGTCTCCTTTTAATCATAGGAGTCCATATTCTTTGAATAAACACCATCATGTCTCTAGGTAGTTCTCTTCATTTGTGTATTTCTACCTTTTATTTAATTAAATATGTAGTTTTATCCCTTTATTTTATTTGAACCAATTATCAAACTTTACATGTGCCCATTTATTGAAATTAATTTTATTGTTCCTTGTTTCTCACCTAGGATCTTTCAAAAAAATTACATGGCCGATAATTCTTGTAAAAATATTATTAAATTCTTTTAATTGTTATTTTTCTCCCTTTAATTTGTGCGTTATTTACCATTGGGCTATGGGGCCATGGGTTAACATTGTTGGGTGCTACTGAGCCCTATCAGACCCTCAGATTCATAACAAAATTGAGAATGACGAATGTATTTGGAATTATAGTGAGTTTTGGTTGAAAAAATAATTGAATGGAACCCCAAATGGAGGAGGTGCAACATAATGGCATGAAAACGTGTGTACGGGTTTGCACAGGATGAACTATGTACCAATTTCCAGTCATCGGATGGCCTAAATCCTATTGAAGGAGTTAGATCCACCATTTCTCGGGGGAAAGGATTATTGATATGAAGGTTAATGCACTATATATTAAGCATGGAGAGTGAATCTATGGTTTCCCAAAAATCCTAACTACACTCTATGTAGTTCGGAAGAACACACAGTGTGTGACCCCTAGGCTACAACGGTTAGGGGTGTGGGTATAGATATGTATGGAACAGAATGTATCCCACCTAGAAAATATGAATCCCTACCTAGGAAGACATTCCATTGTGTAATAGAGTACATGGACATATCCAGACATACACCATGTACTGAAGTATAAAAATATGGCCAAGGTGTGTGGATAGGGACCCAAAAATGGCATTAACGCTCTATGTATACACCCTACACACAGATTAGTGATAAAAATTTTGTGATAAATGTACCTCTATGAAAATTACTAGGTGATGGAGTAGGACCACAAGTCATGTGGGTCTTCTAACATGCCATGTACCCCCTTTTTCCATTTGAGTAAAATTCAAACTCTAGTATCTCCTTCACCTGGATTAGCATTTTGTCCCTAGAGTAGCATATCCTGAGTGTTTTCCCTGTATAATATGATGGATCAATCCATTTTGTATTTTAGGATATTATTTGATATGTTCTACATGTGAAGTTTTTATATGGGTGCTCGACAATGGCAGTGATCACACAGGATCATCGGAGGCTCCTAGAGTGGCACCATCCTACTGGAAAAAGACATGGGTCTTATACATATCTATTGAGTGGACCCCAAAAGTTGTCCTAGTAATGGATTCTATATCTAATACTCATGTGGATATCTTTTTTTGTATGGAATTGGACCTCGACTGACAATTAGATTGGCACCCAACTACTGCGAATGGCATGTTCCCACAATCTTCGTTTAGAGTGGAACCCTCCTCCGGTATTAGTGCATGGGTCCTCAATATCTCTAGTGGAACCCTCCAACAATCCTAGGTATGGGTCCATTATATAATTCTTAAGTGGAATAGTCATGTTGGTCTAGGCATGGGTCCTTTATGGAATTGAGTTGAACCATCCTGTAGAGAGTGTTCATGGGTCCTCAACCATCAAAGTAGAACTATCATATTGGATAGGAAATGGGTCCTCTATTTATCATTCGAGCAACACCCTCCTATTTTACCAAGGCATTGGTCTTCTATAAAAATTCATTTCCCCTCTTATAGGTATCATAATTTCAAGTTGGGGCTTGACTTGGATGTTTTCTATTGGCTATACATGTGATATATTGGGCATCAACAATAGACTTTTAGAAATGTTGGCACTCTTTACCTAGGATGGGATGTAAAATGGAGATCTCGTTTATATCTCATTAGGTACACTTTTACTGACTATATAAATATATCTATAATCATTTTGATATATTTTTATACTATCTTTCTATGGGTGGTGGAGACGTAATGCGAAGTCCACCTACCCGACATGTTGAGATTCCTGTGAGTGGATTAGGTTACCTTCTTCTTTTGGGTTGAGTTGTTCAATTTTTACTATCTTTATATTCCTATTGAATCTCCAAATAACCCCCTTCATCTTGCTTGAAACCCTATATATTATTTATATACTAACCCCTTGTGTAGGATTTTCCATCATGTGTTGCGTCTAATGAAGATGATGGAAAGGTCATTAGTTAATTTAGAGGATCTTAGGGATACTTAGTGCATTGGACCACATATGGTGGTCAAAACATGAAGATAAGATGTTTGGATCCCTTAGAGTTTTATTTCTAGTTTTTTATGGTTGGGACATATTTCTTGTTGGGTGTTTATTTTTCTCCATTAATTTTTTGTTATCACAGTCATACTCATGTTCACCCTTGAGGTTTTTCATGCTCAGCTTATATTCTATCTAATATATCAATTTATTATTATTACTCTACACATATTCATTGATATGGAATGGTGTGTTTTTATAGGTACATTAGAAAAAAGAATCACATTTAGAATATTCCTTTTGGTGCTTGTCACCACCCCTAACCTATAGAGGCGGGCTTGGCCTAGTTGCGGCTCGAGCCCTAGATAGGGTTGGGTCGTGAAAACACTGGGCCCATTATGATGCCACATTTTTTGAATCTATTGGACCTATCAAGACTATAGAGTAACTAGATGTATGTGAAGTAACTATTGTATCATAATAATAGACCTCCCACTTAGTACCCTTGTTCCCATAACCAAAAAATAATCGAGAAAGGTGAACATTCAAGCCACAATTAACATGCAAGTTATAATAAATAACCCCTACCTCCAACACCCTCATAATGAAAATTCACATATATCTTATACATCTATAAAATAAAAAAATATAATCCCAAAAAGGGGTTAAAAACGCTTCACATATTTAGAAAAACCCCACGCATGGGGGAAATGATTCATGAGGGATCATGTGCGGTATTTCACAACCTACCACTTATAAAAATCTTCTAAACGATCAATTATCATAAGACATGGCTCATATTTCCTATACCATTCATGTTTCATAAAACACAACACCAAATATCTTTGTAAAATGATGGAATTATAACATCTTTGATAAAAATTTCAAATCCACGCTTTAAATCATATATATTTCTCTTGGGAATAAAAAAATCCAAAGGATATCCATTTACATCAAACACATTTTTAAATAGATATAAATGAATTTAATCAAGGGGAAAACCAAAAAAAATATCAAAATATGTTTTTATATTCAATAAAGAACCAAATTTTAAAATAACTTTGTAGTCAAAACAACATTTTATAATAATTTACACATTAAAACATAGTTTTCAGTCATTGAAAACCGAAATTTGATAAAAATACAACACAAAAAAATACCAATTTTTCTAAAATTCTAATACTCATTTCACATATTATTAGCAAATAAAAACAATCAATCTTACACATGAAAACATGGAGTTTATAAGATAAACGCTTTATCAAAAGATCAAAACACATAAAAATGGTTTAAAATCATCACATAAGAATCATATATATCTATACTTTTATAAACATGGAATTTAGAAATCAGAATCACACTTTGAATTCCAAAATGAACCAATTTTAGAGATTCAACATTTGGAAAAAGTGAAAACAAAGTTAAAACGTGTTTCCTTCAATGGAAAATACTTGAATAAGGATAGATAAATTTTTTATAGACCCTAGAATCTATAAATACCAACATTATATCTACATTAAACCCTAAAATAATGCACAATGTTTCTATGCTTTAGGAGAGGAACCAAAACCAAGAAAAATGTGTGAAGAATTAAATTTAGAGGGAGAGGGAGAGAGATATTTACCATAGAATCACCTAAAAACACCAAAGGAGAGACAAGAATCAAGAGAGAAGGAGGTTAAATGTAAAGACCTAAAAAACTGAAGGAAATTTTTTTCTTAATTATCATTGGATTTTTACAAGAACGCAGTTTCTTCCGGCACCTGATTCCGAGGCCCGGTGTGCCTGGAATCATTTTTCGAAGTTTGGCTTGGGTACGTTCAGTGAACGGACGAGCAGGTTTTTCTAACTTTTGAACCGGTGCTCAGAATCAAATTCTGAAGGCACCGATGGAATCGTAGCGCCGGTAATTGCTTAGAAATGCCTCTTCAGGAATTGCGTTTGCTCGGGTGTGGTTTTTAGTTTTTGGGTTTAAAGTTATGAAAAAAAATAAAGTTTTGTGACAAACTTTATTTTATTTCACTTAAGCCACTTGGAAGCCACTTGAAGCCACTTAATGCTACTTAAGATGAGTTGTTGTGGATAGGGTGCTATCCTAAAATATCCTACCCTCTTGGTAGGATATTTGTGAGGTGGGGCCCGCACGAGCCCCACCATTTCTTTTCCGCTAAGCAACGCACCCGCAAAAACCCGTCATTATGAAAGTCAACTAACGCGTTTTCTTAATTTCATTATGCACCAATTAATTGGGAGGTTTTATTCGTTGAATTAATTGGGCGGTTTTCTTTGTTGAATTAATTCTATGAATTAATTTCATTCGTTTCATAACCTGTTTGAAATCCGTTGGCCTAATAATAAAATAAGACCAACGCACGACTTCTGGAAAAATGTTCCTTGAGAGGATTTGACAGAAACCAAGAGTTTTTCATCCTCCTTCGCGAAGAACGCGAAGAACGCGAAGAACGCCGGCCTCCGACGAAGAACTCCGAACCCGCAGAAATCGACGACGCGACGCCGTGTGTCGTGATGCCGACGTTTCCACTCCCACGATGTTCTTCTACGACATTCCTTCCTTCGCGAAAAAAACCTTCGATCATCCGTTGAGGTGAGAGTTTGCGATTCTTTAAATTCCTTTGTGGATTTTAACTGAAGATCGATTTAATTATTAAAATTAAATCTGTTGTTTCTTGGACCTCGGAGTTCGTCGACACAACGCCAGATACCGCGACGACGCGACGATCCCCACCTTCCGCGACGATCAATTCCGCGAAGAACGCGTGTGCGACGACGTGACGAGGTAGGGGTTGTTGTGAATAATTTATATTCCCGTGAACGTTTCTTTTAAATTAAAGAACCGGTTTCATAAGAACAATTTTAATTTATTAAAATTGTTGTTTGATGTTTTTTTTAATCCTCCCAATTGTTATCGCCTAATGCGGATGGTACGGGCCAAACGAACACGGCCCGACAACCCTCCGCAGTTCTTCGTTGTTGTGTGGATTTGGCGGGTGACAACAAAACGTGACGCAAGGGCGATTTGATGATCCTGCAGTGAAGAACGGAACCCAGGAGGAACAGCGGCGCAGACGGGAAGGAAAACGGACCACCGGAGCAACTCCTGTGGCCCGCGGAAGCCACCGGCGGCGCGGGTCGCCGGCGCGCCGCCGGACTAGGCCGCCGTGGCTGAAGCTGCGGCGGCGGCGGCACCGGCGGACCCGCGGCCGCGCAGGTCCGGCGCACACGCGGGATGCGGCCTTTGCCGCGTCCGTTGACCAGGGCGGCCCCGCGCGGGGGCCGCGGTGCTGTCACGTGGGGGCAGCGAGCCCCCCCGTGCTGCTCGGCCGCTCGGCCAAGCCGAGCCGGACCGGCCGGCCGAACCGGGCCGCGCCCTGGCCCGTCCGGACCGGGTCCCGCCAGGTTGGACTGGGTCGGGTCGACCCGGTTCGGCCGACCCTAGGGGGGGGGGGGGGGGGTCGGCCCTGGCCCAGACCCCCGTCTTCGGACCGTTTCGGTCTTTTACACGTAACTTGAGCTACGGGCCTCCAAAAGACACAACGTCATCGGAAACACGATCCTCTGATCGAGAGGGTCGTTTTGGTATATTGCACTCAAGGTTTCGGAATACTTTGAGTTTGGCCGGATTGGTTCGTTAACGAAACCAACCGGGCCCTCGGAGCGGAAACGCTCATATCTTGAGTTTCGGACGTCCGATCGACGTGCCGTCGACTTTGTTGTTTTCCTCTAAGTGAGACGGATCTTTTGGCATACCCCGCCCGTGGTTTGGATGCTAGTGGAGTACGGTCGGGTTGGTTTTGCCTTAAAAACCAACCTGGCCCCGGGGACGAAAAAGTCAATAACTCTCAGACCAGGCGTCCGATTGACGCGCCGTCTGCGACGTTGAGTTCCTGTTGACAATACGGAACTTTTGGATACATCATCTTCGGACATTGTGTCAGTTGATGTATCATCCTCTCGGCTCGTGGAGCGGACCCTCCCGAATGAGCTTGCTGTGTGAGGGAACCCTAGTGCTGGCTACGACTGCTACTGTGACTGCGACGATGACTGTGCAGAGATCCTCAGTGGACTGCGACGACGACTGTGCAGAGATCCTCAGTGGACTGTGACGACTACTGCACTCATCGATCCTATGTGGATCAGTGCAACAGATCCTGTGTGGATCCGATCCTATGTGGGTCAGCGCTCATCGGTTCTGTGTGAGCCAGCGCCTACAGGTCCTGTGTGGGCCCGATCCGGTGTGGGTCTTTGCGGGGGTTAGTTACCTATTGATACTGTGTGGGTCTGATCCTGTGTGGGTCATTGCGGGGGTTAGTACCTATCGATCCTTTGTGGGTCCGATGACTTAGATAGATTAGTGATCATCTTTATCGTCATCCGAAGAAGTATTCCTGTGTGAGCTGAATCCTGTGTTACTCTCCTTTGTGGATTATGCTGAGCTATCCTGTGTGGATTTACTGTTTACTCTCATTTGTGTATTGTGTTGAGCTATCCTATGTGGAATAATTTTGCTCTCCTTTGTGGATTGTGTTGTGTCATCCTGTGTGGGTTTACGTTTTTCTTTCCTGTGTGGACTGGGTTGTGCTTGGGCTCGGATGTTGGACCCGAACAGGAATTGATGACTTCGGTATATGTATGGGCATATACATAAGCAGTGTCGGATGTTACTTCGTGATTGTAACATTCCTTGTGGTTTATCCTTTGTGGATTTTTCGAGACATTATGGGGTCTTGGGGTCCTTAATGAGTAGCTTATACTCACCCCTTCATTGGTTATGCTCGCACTATGTTGTGTTGGTTGCGGACGACGGACAGCGCTGATCGTGGTGGAGGCTTGCGGAGCAGGACGGTACATGGAGGTGGACCACTGGGTGGGACGTACTCGGAGCGGTCAGGTGGACCCGAGGAGCAGTGGAGGCTATCTGTACCCACCCTTCAGGTGGGACTTTTAGAGGACGGCTCGACGCTGCGGCTTTTCCTTTCAGTTGCTGTTTTTCCCTTTCAGTTGTACTTTATAGTTGGGCTTGTATTTCCGGCCCCTTTTACTTTCTACACAACTTGTTACATTTTTTACTTAGTGTTTACTTTTCTTCTTTCTTACTCTGTGGTGCTTATTTACTTTTCAAAGGCAATGCCTTCCCTTTTTTCGAGATTTACACCTTGGTGCTAGTCGCCAGCCCCTAGCCTATGGAAGGCGGGCTTGGGGTAGTCACGACACGGGCCCCGAGGACGGGTCGTGACAAATTGGTATCAGAGGCAGTCAGTTTTACCACAAACTCTGATCATTCCTCTATGTGAAGAAATAGTGTTTAGCGTATTGAGTGTGGTTATCAGTCCAGGGAGTCCAGTGTTGGTGCGGCGGCCGACATATCCATACACCAGGACCCTGATTTCTGATTTCCAACTTAATGCCCGAAAACATTGATTGCATATGTGTTTTCAAGTTTTCTTCGTGATTACTTGTGTCATCTCACCAGGTATACTGTTTTAACCATGGTGCATTTATTTCCTTTTCAAGATGGCCCCACGATGGCAGCCAGCTAGGGTTCCGTGAGTAGAGTGTGATGACAGCCCGCCGAGCGACGAGGCCTCGGTATAGGGCCCGTTGACAGCAGAGGCACCGATGGTACCTTTACCCGCCGAGCCCCCGATGCTTCCAGCACCGACCACTGACGATGCATGTCGCCTCGGAGCTCTGCATGAGTTTCAGCACCAGCGACCACCCAGGTTTCATGGGGAGACGGACCCCCAGGAAGCCGAGGACTGGCTGGAGGCGGTCGTACGAGTTTTCGGGCTAGTGAGGACACCACCAGACATCATGGTGATCCTCGCGGCGAGCCTACTACACGCAAAAGTGGGCCGATGGTGGAGCTTGATGCTCCAGGTGCACGATGAGGCATCTCTTTTCTGGACGGACTTTGAGAGCCTCTTCCACTCAGAGTTTGTCCCGACCACCCTCCGTGCGATGCGCATCCAGGAGCTTCTTCAGCTGCGGCAGGGCACCTCGACGGTCGCCCAGTACGCGGTGAGGTTTACCGATCTTTCTCGCTACTCGACAGATATGGTACGAGACCCATTCTTCTGAGCACGGACCTTTGAGCATGGTTTGAGACACGGGATCAGGGCATCACTGATCTCACTCAGCATCCCAACCCAGGCAGGAGTACTGGAGCGAGCCCTTCTGATCGATAGCTTTCTTGCTGAGTCTACATCAACACCGAGACCTACCGCAGGGCGGCAGGTAGCGGACTCTTTGGCTGCAGGTAGCCGATGGATGACTCAGGGTTCCAGGATGACCAGACCCTCTCGTAGATGACCTCAGGACACTGGCTCAGCAGTGCGGGGCACACATCGCGGAGCCAGTCTTTCGAGAGGCAGGCAGTGCTACGCATGCGGCGTGTAGGGCCACATGGCTCGTGACTGCCCGACCCGCCGTGCCGAGGAGCAGTGGACGGTGGAAGGGCCACCCAGGCAGAGGTAGAGGGTCGACTGTGGCGGTCCGCAGGGAGGAGACGGACGAGGCAGAGGAGCTGTCCGAGCAGCCGGTGGTGGGCGACGCTTTGAGGCTCTGCCACCACCACCACCAGGAGGCTCGCCCCGACCACAGGGAGCTGGCGGGCAGAGACAGGCACAGCTCCAGGCAGCGGAGGCCTACGACCACGGCGTGCCAGAGATGATTGGAGGTACGATCTGTGTCTATTCCACCCTTACTGCAGTTCTTATAGACACAGGAGCGAGACACTATTTCATTGCCGCTGCCCTTGTTCGGAGCTCAGATATTCCGACAGAGCCATTGGCTCGATATTTACGGCTAGAGACCCCTACGGGAGCAGACTCGACGATTACGCACCGGTTCCAGCAGTGTGAGCTTACTATAGGAGGCGAGGGCTTCGGCTGGGATCTTCTTGTAGCGGCGTCGAGGCCCTACAGCGTCATCTTGGGCATGGATTGGTTATCTACAGTCCATGCTCAGATTGACTGTTTTAGGCGCAAGGTGCGATGTGTACGCATCGCCGGGAGCAGGTTCACCTTCACCGGCGAGAAGGGAGCCTTTGCGGAACAGGAGAGACTCTCGCGGAGGAGGGGACAACCCATCACTCATCAGTTGGTTAGCCTCATCCTTGGAGCAGTTGAGGTGCGGAGTCCTAGTTTTCCTGCAGTGGTGGATCAGTACGCGGACGTCTTTCCCGATGACGTTCCAGGGCTACCTCCTCACAGAGAGGTAGACTTTTATATTGATTTATACCCCGGGAGCACCCCGATATCCACTCCAGCATATCAGATGGCCCCCGCTGAGCATCGAGAGCTGCAGGTATTGTTGGAGGACTTGCAGGGCAAGGGGTTCATCCGACATAGTGTTTCACCCTGGGCTTCCCCGATATTGTTCACCAAGAAGGCGGACGGGAGCTTGCGACTGTGTGTTGACTATCGTCACCTGAACCAGGTGATAGTGAGGAACATGTATCCTCTACCGAGGATTGATGACCTCTTCGATCAGCTCAAGGGAGTGCGGTGGTTCTCAAAGATAGACGTCAGGTCAGCCTATCATCAGCTCAGAGTTCGAGACGAGGACGTGCAGAAGACGACCTTCAGGTGTCGGTATGGCCACTATGAGTTCTTGGTTATTCCATTCGGCGTAACAAATGCTCTAGTAGTGTTCATGAGCCTCATAAACAGGATCTTACAGCCGTACCTCGATTGATTTGTCGTGGTCTTCATCGACGACATTTTGGTGTACTCGACCACGGAGGAGGAGCATGCATACCACTTTCGGGATGTACTAGACACACTCCAAGAGAACCAGCTTTATGGAAAGCTCTCTAAGTTCTAGTTATGGGTATGTGAGGTCCACTTCATGGGGAACGTCATTTCGGAGGCGGGAGTTGATGTGGATCCCGCAATGATCGAGGCAGTGCTAGCTTGGGAGCCACCCAGGAGCATGACGGAGGTGCGGAGTTTCTTGGGTCTAGCTGGATACTACCGGAGACTCGTGCCAGACTTCTCCAGAGTTGTGGCACCACTCTCAGATTTGACGAAGAAGGGGAAACCCTTTGTGTGGTCAGATAGATTTCATCATAGCTTCCAGGAGCTGAGATAGAGATTGACCATCGCACCTATCTTGAGGCTGCATGAGGAGGGAGTTGGGTACGTAGTCTATGGAGATGCATCGGGGACCGGACTTAGGTGTGTCCTGATACAGGGGCGGGAAGTGATCGCCTATGGATCACGTTAGTTGAGGCCGCATGAGTAGAACTATGCTACCCATGACCTGGAGTTAGCAGGAGTGGTCTTTGCCCTGAAGACATGGCGGCACTAACTGCTGGGAAAATGATTTACAGTCTTTTTTGACCACCAGAGTCTCAGGTACACCTTTTATTAGAAATACCTGAACGTGAGATAGCGGCGATGGCTCGAGTTCCTCCAGGACTATGGAATTGAGTTAATCTATACTCCTAGGAAGGGGAACGTAGTAGCCGATTCCCTCAGTAGGAGGACGGGCATTCAGCTACTTGAGGAGGCGATAGAGCAGCTAGCCGCCTTGTAGATATCCTTCATGGATAGGGACAGAGCAGCCTTCCTTTAGTGTCTCACAGTCACTCCTCCACTTCTACAGTGGGTCAGAGATGCACAACATGGGGACGCTGACTGTGAGACATGGCGTGCACAGTTATCCTCAGGTCAGGCACCTGATGGTTTCTCCCTTGGAGAAGAGCACGACCTCCTTTTCAAAGGACGTACCTTGGTACCAGTTGCTTTACGGGAAGAGGTACTGGGAGATTTTCACACTTCTCCTTTGAAGGTACATCCTGGGGTGCCGAATATGTACCAGGACCTCAGGCGACAACACTGGTGGTCGGGCATGAAGAAGGTTGTGGCAGAGTTCGTTTCTCGATGCCTCACCTGCCAGCAGGTGAAGGCAGAGCATCAAGTACCAGCAGGCTTAGTACATCCCTTGGAGGTCACGAAGTGGAAGTGGGACAAGATTTATATGAACTTCGTGACTGGACTTCCACGCACTTCCAGAGGTCACGACTCCATTTGGGTGATTGTTGACCGACTCACCAAGTCGGCACACTTCTTACCCATCCAGGAGCAGGGTTCAGTGGAGAGCTTGGGGCATCTCTATGTTCAAGAGATTGTACGGATTGACTGTTTGAAATCGTCTATCGTCTCTGATCGGGAAGCTCGCTTCACTTCCTAGCATTGGAAGGGGTTGCAGGAGGCATTCGGGACGCGGCTACGTCTGAGCACCACCGTTCACCCTCAGACGGATTGTCAGACGGAGAGGACCATTCAGACTCTCGAGGACATGCTCCGCGCCTATGTCTTCGACATTGGTCGCAGCTGGGAGGACCACCTACCCTTGGTGGAGTTCGCGTACAACAACAGCTACCACGCCACCATCGGGATTGCACCATACGAGGCATTGTACGAAAAACCTTGCAGATCCCCTTTATGCTGGACAGACCCTGGGGAGTCAGCACTTGTGGGACCAGAGATGGTCCGGGCCATGACAGAGAAGGTCCAGGTCATCCAGGAGCGGATGAGGACAGCTCAGAGCCGGCAGAAGTCTTATGATGACAGGAGGCTGAGACCACTAGAGTTCGAGGATGGCGACCACGTCTTCTTGTGTGTCTCACCTCGATGTGGATTACGGAGATTTGGCCAAGGCAGCAAGTTGTCTCCATGCTTCATCGGACCCTTCCAGATCCTCAGCAGGATTGGCGAGGTGGCTTATCGCCTGGCTCTACCACCTCAGTTGCACTGGGTGCACGACGTCTTCCACGTATCTCATCTGAGGAGATACGTGCACGACCCGACGCACATCATTGACCATGGGGAGCTAGACATGGATGGTGGGGAGGCTTTTGCGGAGATCCCGGTGGAGATCGAGGATCGACAGGAGCGGGTCCTACGTGGATGATCAATTCCTCTTGTGCGCATTAGATGGCAGCACGGGAACCTCCAAGAGAGCACCTGGGAGTGGGAGGCTCAGATGCATGCTCAGTACCCACTTTTATTTCCCTAGTTTATGATTTATCTTTACGGGTACGTAAATCACTGAGGTGGGAGTGATGTAAAGACCCAAAAAATTTAAGGAAATTTTCTTCTTAATTTTCTTTAGATTTTTACAAGAACGCGGTTTCTGACGGCACCTGATTCCGAGGCCCGGTGTGCCCAGAATCATTATCCGAAGCTTGGCTCGGGTACGTTCAGTGAGCGAACGAGTGGGTTTTTCTAACTTTTGAACTGGTGATCAGAATCAAATTCTGAGGGCACCGATGGAATTGCAACGCCGGTAATTTCTTAGAAATGCCTCTTCCGGAATTGCATTCTCTCGGGTGTGGTTTTTAATTTTTGGGTTTAAAGTTATGAAATAAAATAAAGTTGTGCGAAAAACATTATTTTATTTCACTTAAGCCACTTAGAAGCCACTTGAAGCCACTTAAACTACTTAAGCTGAGTTGTTGAGGATAGGGTGCTATCCGAAAATATCCTACCCTCTTGGTAGGATATTTGTGAGGTGGGGCCCGCACGAGGCCCACCGTTTCGTTTTCGTTAAGTAACGCACCTGCGAAAACCCTTCATTATAAAAGTCAACTGACGCGTCTTATTAATTTCATAATGAACAAATTAATTGGGTGGTTTTATTCGTTGAATTAATTGGGTGGTTTTCTTCGTTGAATTAATTATATGAATTAATTTCATTCGTTTCTTAACCTGTTTGAAATCTGTTGGCGTAATATTAAAATAAGACCAACGCACGACTTCTGGAAAAATGTTCATTGAGAGGATTTGATAGAAACCAAGAGTTATTCATCCTCCTTCACGAAGAACGCAAAGACCGCGAAGAACGCCGGCCTCCGACGAAGAACACCGAACCTGCAGAAATCGATGACGTGACACCGTGTGCCATGACGCCGACGTTTCCTCTCCCGCGACGTTCTTCTGCGATGTTCCTTCCTCCGTGACAAAAACCTTTGATTATCCATTGAGGTGAGGGTTTTCGATTCTTTAAATTCCTTTGTGGATTTTAACTCAAGATAGATTTAATTATTACAATTAAATCTGTTGTTTCTTGGACCTCGAAGTTTGTCGACGCAACGCCGGATATCGCGACGACGGGACGATCCCCACCTTCCGCGATGATCAATTCCGCGAAGAACGCGTGTGCGACGACTTGACTAGGTAGGGGTTGTTGTGAATAATTTATATTCCTGTGATCATTTCTTTTAAATTAAAGAACCGGTTTTTTAAGAACAATTTTAATTTATTAAAATTGTTGTTTGATGTGTTATTTAATCCTCCCAATTGTTATCGCCTAACGCGGAGGGTGCGGGCCAAACGAACACGGCCCGATAACCCTCCGTAGTTCTTCGTTGTTGTGCGGATTTGGTGGGCGACGATAAAACGTGACGCAAGGGAGATTTGATGATCCCGCAGTGAAGAACGGAACCCGGGAGGAACAGCGGCGCAGACGGGAAGGAAAATGGACCACTGGAGCAACTCTGGTGGCCCGCGGAAGCCACCGGCGGCGTAGGTCGCCGGAGCGACTGTGATGGCTCCAGCGGACCCGCGATCGTGCGGGTCTGGCACAGACGCGGAACACGGCCTTTGCCGCGTCTGTTTACCAGGGCGGCCCCCCGTGGGGGCCGCGGTGCTGTCACGTGGGGGCAGTGAGCCCCCCGCACTACTCAGCCGCTCGGCCAAGCCGAGCCGGACCGGCCGGCCGAGCCGGGCCACGCCTTGGCCAGGCCGGACCGGGTCCCACCGGGTTGGACCGGGTCAGGTCGACCCGGTTCGGCCAACCCTAGGGGGGGTCGGGCCGGGTGGGCCCGAGCCCAGACCCCAGTCTTCAGACCGTTTTGGTCTTTTTCCTGTAACATGAGCTACATGCCTCCAAACGACTCGCCGTCAGTGGAAAAGGGATCCTTGGATCGAGACGGTCATTTCAGTATATCACACTCAAGGTTTTGGAATACTTTGAGTTCGACCGGGTTGGTTCGTACACGAAACCAACCGAGCCCTCGGAGAGAAAACGCTCATATCACGAGCTTTGGACATCCGATCGACGTGCCGTCGACTTTGTTGTTTTCCTCTATGTGAGACAGATCATTTGGCATACCCCACCTAAGGATTGGATGCACGTGGAGTACGGTTGGGTTGGTTTTTTGTTAAAAACCAAGAGGGCCCCTAGGACGAAAAAGCCAATAACTCTCAGACCATGCGTCCGATTGACGCACCGGCTGCGAAGTTGAGTTCCTGTAGACGATATAGAACTTTCGGATACATCAACTTTGGACTTTGTGTCAGTTTATGTATCATCCTCTCGGCTCGTGGAGCGGACCCTCCCGAATGAGCTTGCTGTGTGCGGGAACCCTAGTGCTGGCTGCGACTGCTACTGTGACTGCGACGACGACTGTGCAGAGATCCTCAGTGGACTGCTACGACGACTGTGAAGAGATCCCCAGTGGACTGTGATGACTACTGCACTCAGCGATCCTACATGGACCAGTGCTACAGATCCTGTGTGGATCTGATCCTGTGTGGGTCCGCGCTCAGCGGTTCTGTGTGAGCCAGAGCCTATATGTCCTGTGTGGGCCCGATCCTGTGTGGGTCTTTGCGGGGGTTAGATACATATTGATCCTGTGTGAATCTGATCCTGTCTGGGTCATTGCGGGGGTTAGTACCTATCCATCCTTTGTGGGATGGACGACATAGATGGGTCAGTGATCATCTTTATCATCATCCGAAAGAAGTATATCTGTGTGAGCTGAATCCTGTGTTACTCTCCTTTGTGGATTGTGCTGATCTATCCAGTGTGGATTTACTATTTACTCTCCTTTTTAGATTGTGTTGAGCTATCCTATGTAGAATACTTTTGCTCTCCTTTGTGGACTGTGTTGTTCCATCCTGTGTGGGTTTACATTTTTCTTTCCTGGGTGGACTAGGTTGTGCTTGGGCTCGGATGTTTGAGCCGAACGGGAATTGATGACTTAGGTATATGTATGGGAATATACCCAAGCAGTGTCAGATTTTACTTCGTGATTGTATCTTTCCTTGTGGTTTATCCTTTGTGGATTTCGGGATACCTTTGGGGGTCTCGGGGTCCCTACTGAGTAGCTTATACTCACCCCTGCACGGGTTATGCCCGCACTACGTTGTGTTGGTTGCAGACGACGGACATCACTGATCGTGGTGGAGGCTTGTGGAGCAGGACAGTACCTGGAGGTGGACCACTGGGTGGGACGTACTCGGAGCGGTCAGGTGGACCCGAGGAGTAGTGGAGGCTATCTTTACCCACCCTTCAGGTGAGACTTCAAGAGGACGGCTCAACGCTGCGGTGTTTCCTTTCAGTTGTTGTTTTTCCCTTTCAGTTATACTTTACAGTTGGGCTTTTATTTCCGGCCCCTTTTACTTTCAGCACAGCTTGTTACAGTTTTTACTTAGTGTTTACTTTTCCACTTGCTTACTCTGTAGTGTTTGATTACTTTTCAAAGGCAATGCCTTCCCTTTTTCTGGGATTTACACCTTGGTTCTAGTCGCCAGCCCCTGGCCTATGGAAGGCGGGCTTGGGGTAGTCACGACACGGGCCCCGAGGATGGGTCGTGACATTAAAGCTCCTCTTTAGGATGTTAAGGGTCTCCAAATGTGTATGGGGGACTAAAAGGGTGAATTAATCTTAAGTTTTAAGAGGGATTTTATTAAATCACACTTGATGTAATTATAGGCTGGCAGTTTGATTTTCCAAACTATACACCAACTGTTTTCGGGGCACTATATATGTTAAGATAGACCAAATTGTTTCTAGGGTACTATAAATTGTATTAAAAAATTTACAGAATCCATGAAAAATGGATCTTTCAACATGATATCCCCCTCTATATGAGCAACACACAATCACTCTTAATTTTTCATGTAAACCCTAAAACAACCTAAAACACTCCAAAATTCCAATATTCTAGCCCAAAAAATGACAGACTCATAATGACCCTAGATAATATTAAAAAGATAACATTAGTATATATATTGGAATGTGGGTTCAACATATTCTATATGTATATATTAGTTATTTTTTACCTATTTTCAACATTGGATGTAGGTAATCTTTATCTCTTTGAACTAGTTTCATAAAATAGGTGTTGGTATCTATTAGTTTTCTAAATTATATCTTTATTTGATCATATATGGTACTATAATAGATGTTTAATGATAGTTTGTAAATCTATAAATCCATTCCATGGTATTCTTGGTTACAAACCGTGAAGATGCAATTGGAGATGATCACATTTCCGTGATTCTTAACAAACTAAAGGGGTTTTCTAAATTAATTAGTTGAATGTTGATATAATCATACCAGAACCCAAAAAATATTATTCAGATATCTATATCATATTATACCACTAAATATGTTCTCATATTTATCTATGATATAAATTAATATTATTTTTCTAGTGGGTGGTTAAACCAACCCAAACATGAACACATTACAATTAATGCATGATTATGAGCTATTTTAGTTATAATATCATTATAATAGAAGAATAAAGATCTTATTTAGTGTTTATTATTATGATATATCATTTTTGTAATGTATTTCAAAGAGAAAATAATTTATGTAATGTCATTTCTTAGAAAAAATATATCATTATCCATTTATTTTCCTCAATTTAAATGATTGAAATAATGATAATAATTCATTGATCATATAATTAATAGGTTCAAAAATTTTACATTAAAAAATTAATTATATAATAAAAATAATATTTACCCTTAAATCCAATCCTCATGACCATCCATTCATTGAGTTAATGAAAATATTCAAATAAATCATTCTATGGAGGTGGTAGTTTGCACATACACATGAAAGACCATTTCATTTTAATAGAACGGGGGATAGAGTAATATTTTTTTATTTTTTATGAATCTTAATCAAGATATAAATATATTATTTATTTATTAAATTAAACATTTATACCATTCCTTTATGATGGTAAATGAAAACAAAACTTGTTTCATCGTGGATATGGTAGTCTACACAACACATAAATGATAGTTTTATTTTTATGGATAGAAAACGTAAAATGTGATTAATAATTATACCCATATCATAATAAAATTTATTTTATAACCAATAATTATTTTATTACATATTTATTTTAAAATAATAATATAAAATGAATAAGATGTGTAAAAATGATTATGCAAATTCAGCAATTTGAGGTTTCCTTGGGAGATCAATTAGAAATTAATGGCGTATACTGATATCATGTGTCTTGAAGCAAAAGGACATGAAAAAATATTATATGGGAAGGAACCATGGTAGGTTTTCAAGAGTAAAATATTTTTTTAGGAGTTACTTGAAGGGGTGGTGAGTGGCCCATTTTATTAGGGGTGAGAATGGAATTTTGTAAATATTTTAACTTAATTTAAAGGGAGCACATGTTAAACATGTAAATAAGATCCAAAATTGAGAGATAATTGATTTTAAAAGGTATATGTTCAATAAAAAATCATAAAATAAATTATAGAAATTATTTTATCATGTTTCAATCGCATTACCTATTGAATTATTACTTTTACCATTTTATCTTTTACTACGATAACTTATTTTCACCTAAGGTAACATAATAATTGTGACTAAAAAAAATTTGGAACTTATTATATAATTTAGAGCCAAGGATTATATATTTTAAATCCATTCCATTTTATTCAATTTATTTAAGTAATAAAAATTAACTTTAATATAAAATCTTATAATGTATACAATTTTTTTTGAGAAAATATTGCTTTTATTCTAAAATATAAAGTATGGATTTATATATTAAAACCAAAAATTTTAAAATTCTAAATTCACATATAAGATATGTATTTGTAAATAAAAAACTGTTTTATTCATTTTATACTCATACTCATATATTAATAATGTCAAGAAATTTATGTTATTTCGAAAAAAAAATATCTTTCCCGATTCACCTAAAAAGCATTATTTTTAGAAGAATATCAAAAAATAATATTGAGAAAATATTATTATTTTAAATGAAAAAATAATTTTCATTTTTTAAAATTAAAATTCTCTTTATTAGAAAGTTAACTTTTAAATAAACAAGTCTGAGATATAATAAAAAATTTTGTTTTTAGAAAAATATATTCTTTGGAATATTAAAAATTATAATTCATATTTCATATTATTTACCAATTAAATAATTATTAAAAAATCATTAAAAACAAATTTGTTTTATCACCGTTAATAAAAAGTTTCTTTAAAACGAAATTAATAACCCATAAAAATGCAATATTTAGAAAAAAATACATTTCTAATTATAAAATGATCATATTGTTCATTTTAGAAATATGAATTTATTTTCATCCACAGCAATAGTAAAATTTATTTTATTTCTATACATATTTAATTAATTAGTAATTAATTTTCATTACCTCTAATTAAATGTATTTTTTTTAATAGGAATATGTGATATTTATTTTCCTATCTAGGTAAAACATAGTTCCATTTTAGTTCAATGTATCTTGTGGATTAATATATTGAACATAGTGATATATTAAAAGGTAATAATATATTATAATTTTAGGCTGTTACATTATACCTACCTTAAATAATTTTAATCCTTTAAATTTTTCTCATATGATACTAGTAATTTCTACAGGGAACTCATAATTGACCATAAACTTCTAGAAGGTCATGGTTTTATTTAGGATGTAGAATGAGATTAATTTTTATTAAAAATTAATCTATTCTATTTATAAATAAAGCAAGCCCATTACTAATTTAACATTGAATTATACTATGTGAATAAGATATAAATACAAAATTAATAACCTCCTACAAACCTTTAAAGATATTTATATGATAATCATTCCACTGAATATTTTTATTTATAACTTGATATCTAGTAGTTGGTGAAGACATACATGACATTGGACACTAACAAATCTAGAGTAAAAGATAACTTTCTATTAAATTACTATAATTTTTTTCTGAATTTTCCCAGTTTTCATGGGTTTTTTTGAAATTTTCTCTCATTGACCTGAGTGTTTTGATATTGAGTCACATAATGTCAAACACTCTTGCAATTGAAATAATAATTTTTCATAATTTTGTCTGTCCCTTACTCATGTGAGTCTCATGATCATCAACACCGCACATATATCATATAACAAAACACTTAAGAAATTTCACCATGATTATACTATAGCACCCAATGATTTTATGAAATGTTAATTTCAAATATATTTACCTTCCTTGATAATCTACAATACATGCTACAATTAGTTTAAACGAAATGTGATATACAATTAAAAATATTATTATTTAATGTTATCACATAACCCACAAATTGGTTGGTATAAATAAGATTAAAAAATATATTAAATATATAAAAAAGTCTTACTCAATATAAATTTATTGAAAAATTATATCTAATTAATCACTCAATTTATATTGAAGTCATTTAATTCTTCAAAAATATGTTTTCATCAGAAATAAATTTTATTGGTTTTTGTAAAAAAAACATTATAGTTATTTTTATAAGTAATATAAAATTTATTTTATAAAATTAATTACATTTTAAAATCATAATATGAAAATTATATTTAAGATATTTATTAGTATTTCTTGAAAATAATTCTTTTCAACGGATAGTGAAAATATGAATTTTTTAAAACCATTTCTTCATTTCATTAAATCATGTAATTTAAATTATGGTAATATTTTTTATTTAGTATTAAATTCATATACTGTACAATTTATTTCTAATAATAAAATTAATTAAATTTTTATCATTAGTTTTCATGATTTTTTTGTATAAAAATATTTTTAGCCTAAAATGTATTTTCTTTCAAAAAACAGTTTTCAGGTGCATAATGTTTGCCGATTTCAATTTTAAAAAATAACTCCAATTGATAAATGATGTAAATGAAATTTATATTATATATATATATATATAAATTTAAATTCATATAATGAAGAATACTAGTCTTAGAGTAAATGTAAAATCATTTTTCTTTGAAAGTCACATTTTCCTGAGTACTCGCTTTTCATCAAATTTTATAAACCTATATTAAAATTAATTTTTTCCACTTATAGGTATTGAATCTTGTAAAAATAATTACATATTTAGAATTAATATTTTCAAATTTTGTAAATAGTCTCCTTTTTTATCAATATGAATAGTAATTGTGGCTATATTTATCAGTTCAGTAAAGAATAAATCAGGTTAATCTAAGTTAAAACTAATTGATAAGATCATAATTTTTATTTATAATTATTTTTTGATGAATTTAATCTTACCCTTATTAATGCAGACTCTAATTTTATTTTTAATGGACTCTTTCCCTTGAAAAAGAACTATATAATATGGATATCAAAGGGATATATAAAATGTCACTCTCTTAGTTTTGAATATATATTTTGTGTCCACATTGAGAAAAAATAAAGTTATTATAGAATCTAAGTATCTATTTTTTTATTAATGAAATTATTTTCATGATATATATTTATGTAAATTTTTAGTAATTAAATAATTAACATAAATTCTTATGAAACCCCAATGGACTATTTCTATATTCAATAAAATAATATAATATTTGATTATAAAAATATTAAAAGTTATATAATTTGAGTGAGTAAATGTTTTCCACAATTTTTTAGATCCCTATGACATATGAGTATTATTTTAAAGAATTATATTCTAATTAAAACTTTTTATTTAAGACTTTTTAGAAAAATTTAAGGAATACTTTTTAAATTGAAAGTGATGATATTTTATAAAAACAATATTTTATTAAATTACTTAACAATAATAAAAATATTAAATGTGAACGATCTGGATAATATATGGTAACAAATTTTATATTTTTTCCATTTATAGTCCATTAGGATCCATTTTTATAAAGAAATAATATATAATATTTTAATCTTTTAAAACATTACAAGGGTGCACCTCCACTCAATTATAAAAGGGAGCACATCCTTTCTCTTCCCCACACCACTTTGAGCATTTTAAATTGTTGAACCTCTGTCATGTTCTTTTCTACCCTCCTGTAGCTTAATTCTAGAGATACTTATATTCATAAAAGAACAACCCTATAAACCTTAATAATAGATCTGACGGATTTATTTAAAATAAGAGGATGTTCTAATTAATTTGGGGAAAGTCAAACCCAAGGTAAGGTATTTTTGTTCACATTTATTTCTATGGGACACAAGCTAAATTTACACATTATTTCTTTTATGTGGTGTATATACTTCCCATAAAAATATTTTATTATGATTATTTTTAATGTTATGGTTATTTAATTATACACCTATGTTTCTTTCATTCATGGGGCCTGTGATTCAAAATGTTCCCAAGTGGTAAAGATTTTATATTACAATCTCATTGTTTATAAGTATTATATATGAATACGTTTCAAATGATAAAATATTATGATATACATCTAAATAAACTCATTAATCTTTTTATACTTTGGCCATTTCCTGAGAATACTTATTTTCTATTAATTTTCCTCACCTTAAGTACTAAAATAGTCAATGTATTTTTTTAAGGAAAATAAACATCATTTCTATCTTCTGTAAAAAACATCTTCTTCTAGATTTATGTTTTCTTAAAATAATTTAAAATAGGTTTTTATTATTATCCTATGATTTTTAAACTCATTTTCATCCATGTTTGACTTTTTACAAAACATTTTAAAAGGATTCTTCTTATCATTTTTCAAAAAAATTACATTTATAATTTTTATAGAAAATTTAAAAGGAATGTTTATTTTATCTTATATAACCAGTATATAATTACCCATAAACATTACCACTAAATAATTTGAAGCTTACTTTTAATTTTTCCATGTTTATTTTCAAATAAAATGGTTTTTATAATATTTTAAAAAATTATCTATTTTAAAGAAGTGGTTTCACAGTAGAAAGATATTTTCCTCAAGAATGTTTAATGATAGTTTAATGGTATTTATATTCTTCAAAGACAAAAAAAATTTTAATTAACATATACTTCACAAGTGATATGATATATGTATACCGTCCTTATTATTTCACTAGTTGTTTTATGTTTTTGATCAAATTATGTGTATGAAATCCATTTATTTTCCACAGGTTAAGCTATAATACAATGTTTATGAAACCCATTTCTTTAAATGGGTTCTGATATGATGAATGTTTTAATATCATGTGGAACATATCTCTGTGGTTTTAATTATGTAAATTTGGTTACATTATAACCAAGGATGGTGGTCATGTTATAACCAATGATTAGGGGGACTTATATCTCCCTCCAATTAATATGGTAAATATTGATATATCATTATATAAATGGGGGTGTAATGGAGAGTGAACCTATTTTAGCAAAGGAAATTATCCACTATGATATTATTGAGAGTAAAACTTGACTAGTACAATGGTTTGGGGAGTGAACCAATTCCATTATTTTAGTCTTAGAAATGATACTTTACTACCATGGAAATGATTTTCTTTGTTTATGTGTATGTCGTAAACATATGTCTTATGCCTATGTTATATTTCTGTGGATCTGGTTATTTGATTCTATTATAATTCTTATCTTATGAAACATGAATATTTATTCCATAACTTATAATTATGAACTATTAGATACAGGGTATGATTTTCAAATATTATGCTCATGTTATCATACCCTTATATTCATGTTTTTCTAAGGTGATCATTGATATCTCCCTTGTTTTTTCATGCAGATTATTTGAGCTCACCCTATCTTATGTTTCCTTTTCCCAGGATATGAATAGAGGTACTAAGTATGATATATCTACGAAGGCTGTTAGTTTTGAAGAACATAATGGGTGATGGTGTAAATATTTTAGGATCTAGTTTTCTTGGTGTCCATGTTTCCAAAGACACTATACATATAAAGTTTTTGACATGTATAATTGTGTTATATAATTAATATTAATCTATTAATATTTCATATCAATGTATGAAAATTTTGGACCACTATAGTTGGTTTTAGATCATGTTGGATTTAACCATTAGAAACAAGGATGAGATAAATTTATATAGAACCCTAGAAATAAGTCTATTTATAAAACCAAATCCTATAGTTTTGATAATGATCATGAATTACCTAGTTTAAACCCATGGTTTTATTGAATATGGTGTCGTGAAATAGACAAAATATAAATTATTTTTCATTATTTTGTTTTCTTCCACTCTGATTATTCTTTCTCACACTACCCATTCTGGGTTTATTGAGCATATTAGGACGATTCATGGTCACACTAGATGTGATGGAAAATATAATTATATTCCTCATTTGATAATAAATAAATTTGATACTAGAATTTGAAACCTTACGATAACTATTAATCTTATATCCAATTATATAACTAGAAACCATAACATGGATGAGTTCATGACACACCTAAAAAGGGAAAGAAGTACTTCAATGTAGATAATATAGGGAATAAGATTGGACTACCTATATGTGGATAATGATGGAATTAGCACATGAAGGAATGTCTCAGATGAATTTTGAGATGTTTTGGAAGTGGAAAATAAGGACACAAAGTATGTAATTTCCTTGGAAAATTGAAACGTGTAGTTAGCACAATGGATGGTAATAAAGGTTTCCCTATTCTTTCATTCACGGTTGAATGTTTTAAATGTCATAGGTATATTTATTATGAAAATATATATCTTTGAGGGAAAGATCAATTAGAGGATCATCATGGTTTTATGAGTAATAGTTTTGTAGATGATGATGAAGAGACTAAAAGTATAATATGATATGAAGGAGGTATTAAGGAAGAAGATTATGAATCCATGTTAATGGTGTAAGAATAAATTGTAAAGATTAATGTTTTTATGTATTGGGATCAAAAAATTATATCAATTATATCTAGGATATAAGAATAATGAATCATTAGAGGATTGTTCCACAGTAGTTTTCATTGAGGATTATAAAAAAATAATTTGAATAGTACCCATCACCAAGAAAAGAGATAATTTTTATTTTGTGTAAATAGATGATTCAAATTGACAGTATTGGTAAAATTTCAATTGGTTTTATGATTTTATAAAAACAGATTTAGTTCATATTTGATAATTTTTATTGAAATTTTCAATTTATTGAAAATTGTAACTAGTTTTGAACTTATTTAAAGAATTATGATTGCATAAATTTTGTAAGAATATATGTTTTAATGTGAGGTAAGGTCAATTTTTATGGATTCCATTATGAATTTATAGGATTAACGTTGATTTTATGTTCAAAAGAATCATCTCTCCACTTTAATTTTTTTATGATTGGGTTTTGATTGTCTATTGAGATTTATAATACCTTTGAGGTTGATATTTTATTTGATGATAAGTTAATTATTGACTAATGGTTATTGGGATATAAATGATCATAATGGTTAAAAAGCGATTCATTAAAAAAGTTATATTTTAAACCATATTTAAATTGACATTGAGAATTACCCATTAGGTTAGTTTCTAAATTTTATTTACGATATTTTGGTGCAGTTCAATACATTATAAAATTATATAGTAATTTATCATGGTAATTATTGATATTTGTTAGATGATTCATTGGGTTGAGGTATATGTAACACTAAGGTATTAAAAGTTATTTATCATGAATTATTCTTTGGGATGAATTTAATTCTTTTTAAAGATATTTGTTGAAGGGTGTGATATTTCCTTTTAGATTAAAACATTATTTACAATTGAGCTTATTAAGGTAAAAAAGGATTTGGATATTGATGTTTTATTTCATGATAAGATGGTTAATTTATCTTGTGTTAACTATTATTTTGGTTAATGCCTAATGTTAGGAGTAATATCCTGATATACATTTCTGATATATTATAAGTTGATTTTAGTGCTTCAGACATAAATATTTCATGTTAAATACTCATCATTTGGATCAACAAATTAGATTATGGTTAAAATTGAATTAACAATGAAAATATAATTATCAAGTAAGTATATATCCTTATGTTACTCATATATATGTTAATTTAATGCCTCGACTCTAGGTAAAATATCTAAAGATAAAAAATTTCTCCTCTAAACATTAATTCATATAAATTGATGGTCTTTTAACCCATCACAAATTAAGGATTTTGTGGGTGTTAACTTTATCTTAGCAATGTTATCTATCACTATTTATTAGAAATTGAGAATAAATTTTCTCTTCTATGTAAATATTTTCACTTCCTTTTGATGTTATCAGATTTCGAAAAAAAAATTTATGGTAACCACCATACTTCCCTTTCTCTCCTTTAAAGAGGATGTTTTAACAACCGCTTTTACTATATGGGTTACCAAAAAAGAATTTTATGATTTCAAACCCCTGATATCATGGAAAAAATTCCGAGGATATAATATTTGGGTGGGGGAGATAATTTAACGCCCATATATTTTACAAAATCATTCACTCAATTATATTTTGGTTATTCAATAGCTTTCATTACATAGAATAATGAGTTTAAACGAACAATGATATATTATTAAAAATATTATAATTTAATTTTATCACTTAGACATTAAGTTAAAGGTTATGAATAGAAATTAATTATTAAATAAAAATATATAATGTTCTTACTCAATATAAATTTATTCATAAATTCATAGTAACTATTCACCCAATTTTTTGAAAATTCATTTCAGTCTTCAATAATACTTTTTCCTCGTTAACGATTTTATTGTTTTTTTGTATAGAAATATTATAATTAATTTTTGGATGTTTTAGAAAATTAATTTCTTAAAAATGAACATAATTTTCGAAACCAACCTATGAAAATATTCCTATGGTTAATTTTATAAATATATAAGGAAGGATTGTTTTTCTGGGAATATTTAAAATTAATGATTTCTATAGAACTGCCTTTTTATTTTATTAAATCATGTAATTTATTGTTTGATTATAATTTTGATTTAGTATTAATTTTATATATGATTTATTTTTTTTAAGAATAAATTAATTTTAATTGAATCCTCAATTTTTAGTATTTTTGTATAAATCTCTTTTTATGCTATAAAATACATTTATTCTAAAAATTGTTTTTAGTTGAACAATGTTTTTAATTTTTTAATTTTTAAAATAACTCAAAATGGGGAATTATTTAAATTATATTTATAGATTATATATCTATCTATATAAATGTAAATTAATTTAATTATTATTATATGTCATAAACTATATGTAAAAGTATTTTTTCCTTGAAAAATGCATTTTCCTAAAAAGCATATTTTCATCAAATTTTACCTACTTATTTTAATAATAAATTATACATCTTTTAGGAATTGGATTTTATAAAATAAATTCCGCAATTATAATCAGGAGTTTTTATTTTGGTAAATTTTCTACTTTTTGATTTGGTTAATATAAATTGTAACTTTGGTAAAATTTATCACCTATGTAAAGGATAAATGGAGCTAGTCTTGGTTAAAACTATGTGATAAGGGAAATGAATTTCAACCTAATTATTATAGGAATAAGTAAATTCAATCTCCAACATCTTAGAAAAAATTATATTTTTTGTTGGACACATTTCCATGAAAATTATGCATATAATATTTAAAAAAAGAAACATACTAAATTTTACTCTCCTAGTTTTAAATATCTATTATATGTCCACATATGGAAAATCTAAAGTTATTAATTAATATGAGTATCTATTTTGATCTTAATAAGAATTTTTTGATATAAAATTATTTCTAATTTATATTAATTATATAATGTCTTTAAATTATTAAGAAACACTTAAGGAATAATTCCCAAATTAGTAAAATAATATAATAATTTTAAAAAAAATATTAAAAGTATTATAATTTAATTATGTCAACATGTGGAAATTTTTTTAACGATTAATATAAAATATTAGTATTATGTTAAAGAATTATATTATAATTTCAAAATTATATTTAGGTCTTTTAAGTAAAATTAAATTAATGTTATCTAAATTTGTAATAATGATATTTTATAAAAATAAAATTTTATTAAATTACATAAAAATAACAAAAATATAAAAATATAAAAATTATTATATGATAAAGATGATAAAGTTACCCCTTTTTTATTTATAGGGAATTTGGAACCATTTGGAGTGAGAATGAACTCAATATATTTTAACCCTTCAAGAAATTTCAATGGCTCCCCTCCCCTACATTGTAAATTTACAACCCACTAATCACTTATTCACCCCATTCTTAGCCTTCAAGATTGACCAACCGATACCATATTATCTTTTCCAATATTGTATAAATATTCTAATGGGTATGTCTTCACAATAGACCAACCCTAGATCCTTTAAGAGGTAATCAGGAGGATTTATTTCAATGAATATGAGAATTCAATGCATAAAAAGGAAGTCAGGCCCAGGGTATAAGATTTTCATCTAACATCTATTTCCATGGGACATGTTCTATATTCACCATAGATTTATTTTACTATGTGTATATAATTACCATGAATGACTTTTAGTATTCTTCTTATTAATGATATTAGGATTTACATATCCATATATGGTTCTTTCTTTCATTGGATTTTGATTCAAAATTTACAAAATTGGCAATGGTTTTATGTTACAATCTAATTAGTTATCATGACTTATTCTGATTAAGTTTTTAATAATGAAATCATATGATTTACCTCTCATGAAACCATTGAATTTTCTTTTCATATTGTTATTTTTATAAGACATTTCTTCCTTTTATTTTCCTCACCCTATGTACTGAAAAGACCACAATTATTTTTTTATGGAAAATCGACTCCATTTCATTTTAGTCAAAAAACATTTCCTTCCATATACATTATTTCAACAAATTCCCTCAAAAGTAAATTACTATTATCCTAGGATATTTTAATTTCATTTCGAAATATATTTGAATTTTTAAAAAAACATCTGAAAGAAATATTCTTATCATATTTTGAATGAGGAACATTTTGATTTTTTTAAAAACATGTGAAATTAATGATTTTTTTAACCATTTTTTCAGGGATAAAATTTCTTATCCTTTTAACTAATCAAGGATTTGAATATTTATTTACAATTTTCCTTGTTTATTTTCAATTAAAATATTTTCCAAAATATTTAAAAAAATTAGATTATAAAGAACTGATTTCAAAATGAAAAGGAAATTTTTTTCATGAATGTTTAATTTTATTGTAATTGGTTTTCTATTTATAAAAGATATAAACCCATGATTTTACTTGTGATTTACTATTTATATGATCTTTGTATACCATAATTATTATTTATATGGATAGTTTATGTCTATAATGAAATTATTTGATTGAAATTTGTTTCTTTTCAATGGTTTTTTGATATGATGAAATGATAGAATGTGTATGGAACCATTTCATTCACGGGTTATTCAATGATAAAATTTTTATGAAACCCATTTATTTTCTTGTGTTCAGATATGATTAATTATTTAAACTTATTGAACAAATATGTCTGATTTTTATTATGTGATAGTGGTTACGTGAAAACAAAGGACGATGGTTACATTATAACCAAGGATAGTGGTTATGTTATAACTACAGAATGTGGTCACATTATAACCAGGTACATATGGGAGTTATACCTCCATACAATTAATTGGGTAAAAATTTACATCTAATGAGACAAAAAGGGAGGAATAGGGAGTGAAACTAGTTTAGTGTTGGAATTTTTCAATATGATAGTCTTGGGAGTGAACCTTCACTACTATGATGGTTTGGGGAGTGAACCCATTATACTATGGTAGTCCTTGCAATTAGTTCTGACTAAGAAAGAAATTATTTTATATGCTTATGTGTATTAAAAAAACTTATGTCTTATGGAAATGATGTAATCTCATGGAAAATTTAAATTTATTAATTTATTATTCTTTTCTTATTTACCAATATGATTTATTCCTAGAATCAAGATTAATAACAATGATTTATAAGTTCTTTTTTTATATATTTTATGATCATGTTATCATACACTTATTTTCAATTTATACTCAAGTGATAATTGATATCCCCCATTTTTACCCATATTGAGAATCTATGGTCCCACGTTTTTATGTTTTAATTCCCCCAGTTTATAAATAAGAGAACTAAGTATGATATGCCAAAGAAGGATGATATTTATAAATAACTGAGTGGGATTTGACGAATATATTTTATGAAAAAGTTGTTTAGGTGTCCATGTTTTCAATGAAACTATACCTATATGATTCTGTAATGGATCATTATTTTACGTAATGAATATCCATTAATTAGAGTGTGATAACTATGTATGAAAATTCAAGGTCGTTATAGATGGTATCAGTGATTTGATTAGTTTTCATTCAAAAATAAGGATGTGATATCTTAATTGAGAACCTTGAGGATAAGTCTAATTATAGTATCAAATACTAAAGTTTTTGTAATGATAATGAATGACGTATGCTAAACTAAAGACGTAATAGACTATGGTTTCAGGATTTAGACATCCTATAAAATATTTTTTATGATTATCTGGCTTTCCACTATGATTATGGTTTCTCAACCTATTATTTTTTGTTTTAGTCAAGATAAAATACCAAGAGGATTCATGATTGCACATTATGTGATGGAAAATGTAATTATTTTTATCATGAGAAACCAATCTAAATGGGAGATGGAATTGGAAAAATAGTGATTATGCCTGATCGGATATATCATTATATGATTCAAATTCTAAACATGGTTGAGCTTATAGAAACACGTAACAAGGGAATGACTGAGTAAAATGAAGATTATAGATGTAATAATATTAAACTTCATACATTTTTATAATATCGGAAGAATAACTCAAAGGAATGTATCAGTGGAATGGAAATATGTTTTTTGTGTCGAATGGAAATAACTGTATTAATTAATTTCCAAGGAAAGATGAAAATTCAAACTCACAAAATAGATGAGAATATTAGTTTCCATAAGGTATCATGGATGTTTTGAATGTTTTAAATGTGAAAAGTCATAAATTTTTCAAACTGATTTACTAGGGGAAACACAAGAAGTTGATCAGCAAAGTTTTATATGTAATTTATTTGTTTTTGATGATGGGTAGACTACCAATTACATATGAAATGAAGGTGTTATTATGTAATAAGATAAAAATGCCTTATTAATTTATTAACAATGAAGTGGACATGATTGGTGTTTTTATGTTTTTTGATTTAAGAATTATATTAATGATATTTGGATATATGTATAATAAAAATCTAGAGATTGTCCCAAAATAATTTTTATAATGGGTTTGAAAACATATGTTTAATGGTCCCAACAACTGAGAAATTAGATAGTGTTTAGTTGGGTTAAATATATTATTGGCATTGATAGTATTGGTAACTTTGAAATAGTTTTTTTATTTCAAAAAATGAATTTAGGCCATCTTTGATAAAGATTATTACGTTTTTGGATTTATATAAAATACTCACATGTTGTTAAGTTATTTAACGAAAGAGGATTATTTCAATTTTCGAGGAATTTATGTTTTCATGAGAGGTTAACATAAATTATATGGATACCTTCATCACTGTACAATTATATGGATGATCGTAAGTTCAAAGAAATCAACAAACCCTTTAAATGTTTTAATTGGCGATTTTTTCTTTAATATATTATGATTTAAACACTCTTTTCGGTTGATATATTATGTGATGAAGTTATTTACAGACTACTGGATAGTGGGATATAGATAATATTGAGGATTAAAAAGTGATTCAATGAAAAGGTGATATTTTATGTGATATTTATTGTCAATTTAAGTATTAACATTCAAGATATTTTCTACATTAGAATCGTGATTTTTTTATGTTCACCATGTTACATGATTATATAGTAATTCATCTTTGTAATTTTGATTTTTTTGAGTTTATTCATTGGTTTGAGGTATATATAACACTTAGTTTTAACAAGTGATTCGACATGAATGATTATTTTAGAATAATGTAATTCAAGTTTCTTTGAAGATGAAAGATGAAGGGTATGATATAGGAATTGATATTAAAACATTATTTAATGTTGAGGTTATTTAGGTAATTAAGGTTTTGTAGATTAATATTTTTCTCATCATATGGTAGTTTATTCATCACATTCTTCCCATTTTTTGTTTTGGTTAATGTCGAAATAAATGAGTTATATATTTATATTCTTTTATGATCAATTATAATGTGGTTTTAGAGATTCTAGTTTAAAAAATTCATCTTTAATACTGATCATTTGGAACAACTGTCACGAACCATCCCCAAGGGCCCATGTCGTGCCATATCCTAATCCTGTCTCCCGAAGGCCAGGGGTTGGTGACTAGCACTGAAGGCATAAACATGAAACTGGAAGATATTTTCTTGGATACATATACACACATGCACTCACAAAAAATCACAAAAGATAAAGGATGAACAATAAGTAATCAGAAACCAGAGTACAACAACAAGTAAAGCACTAATTGGTGTCACCAGACCAGTATAAAAGCCCAAAAAAGAACTGAAAATAGCAAGGTACAAAGGGAGAACTGATGAACATCTATGGAAGATCCCCCAAGATCGCTTGATTAGTGAAGCTACTGGAAGATAAAGTATTATGTCCTATCTGACTAGCCCTACTTGACCCCTCCTAGTCCTAGGACACCAAGTCCACCGTCGTAACGTATGTTGGTCCTGTATCCCTAAGCAGCCCTATCGAAACGTCAAATGCCTGCCCCAGACACAACGAATTCTATGGAAGCTAGTGCCAAGGTGAGTAACTCAGTACTCATTAGGGAATCCTGATACCCTCGATGGTCTCTCAGAAATCCACAATAGAAAAATACCACAAAAAACCATGATCTAATATGCAAGGATTATTCATACACTGATCTACTTTGGTATATGAAATTACATATAACTAGGTCATCTAGATATACTCATCTCAGCCACAGAGAAACAATATTCTCCATTCTCAAGCCATTTACTGGATTTCCAAAGAATTCTCAAAGCATAACTCAAGGATCAGGAATAAATGCTCCATGAACTAGCCATCCCTGATGGAACCCATCTAGGAAATGTGCACCATCTGGTACAACTCAAAAATTTTTAATGGAACTTTCTAATGGACGTGGTCCATAGATAACATTCAACCAGAACATCCTATAGTGTCCGAAACTAGAGGTCTCATAGTCATAGTCTTGTGCCCGAGGAAAGACCAAGGAAAACCAGGTGAAGAGTACCACTCCTCGACATTGTGTTCAGTTGGGGGAGCACTACTCCAGCCTAACCCAAAATATCTTAGCATCCCCAGTAAGAAGTGAAACACACCTCATTCCATCGAGGGAGTACTAAATTTTACCCTGGGTATTGATTTCATCATGTGAAGCATCATTATCCTCATAATTGTGTCCTACAGTCGATGGAGCTCCAACTCCCACGAAGGACCTCCTCCATGTCTCTACTCGGGGATGGGGGAGAACTAATCCATATGTTAGGACCCACACCCTACCCGGTAGGGGAGTACAACTCTGGTAGTTTGTTCACTGTGGGGGACCCGCGCCCTGGTACATCATGGGAGTATCGACCCTAGGCTTGAGGGGCCACACCCTGGTACAATAAGGGGGTACCAACTTTTCTATAGCACTGTATAAGGAGGACCCACACTCTGGTTTGACAGGGGAGTACCTAGTCCAATCATATATGACCCGCACCCTACAAGGAAGGGGAGTACCTAACTCTTTGTGAGTTAAGTATGGAGGACCTATGCCCTAGTCCAATAGGGGAGTACCGACTCCAAAGACTGAAAACCCATCTCAATGGAAAACAATCATTTAGTCATTATGTGGGGAGTCTTGACTCTATTGGAGAAGAGGAGTAAGGATTACCCACGCCTTGAGTCATCAAGGGAGTAGACATCCTTACTCCCACTACAAGAAACACCCTGGTTCTGCATCTTATGTTATCAACCATACATAAACCTCCCCAAATTTCCAAAAGTATGTAACCTGATGATCAATCATATCATAAGAATTCCAACGCAGCATACGACGTGTCAACCAGAAAAAAAATCTGAAATTTATAGGAATTTTAATGTCGAGGGCCTAGTTGGATTCAGGTACGATCCAACCCAACCAAACTCCATATTTCTCTGAAATTCATGTGGAGTACCTCAAAAGGACCTCCTCATCCTAAGGGTTTAGGCTTAGTAGAGGGTTGGTCAAACAGATGTCCATTTTTAGAGATATGACCGTTTAAGCGAATTGGGCCATTAGTGGGTCTGGGTTATGTCTGACACGGTTGGATCGACACGACCTGGCCCTCTCATCCTGTCCTATAAGGACTAGTCTTGGCCCAATTTAGATAGGGCTGGTCTAGCATTCTGGGCCACGGGCTCAGCCCGTTGGGCCGCATGTGTGCCTCGGCCCACCAGGCTGGGCGTAGCCCGCCGGACTGCGGAATCGCTCCGCCCGCTGGCCGAGCATAGGGGACTGCTCCCCTCCCAAACAACCAAAGCCATTCGGTTCATTCGGTTCCACAATGCTAGGTGGAACAACATCTCTTGGCTAGTCCATGTGGACCTACATGCTATAGAGATGCGGACGCGGGTCCACTCTCTATGGCGGCTCGATTCGGCGACCTTCCTCCGCGGTGCGCCACCCAGCTCAACAGCGGCGCCGCATGGTGTCACACCTCTTGGCTAGTTGAAGTGGACTGGCCTACTATATACTTGTGGTTGCAGTTCTACCCTCTTATGAGGCTCGATGGCATGACCTTCCACCATGTCATTCCATCGTAGTTCACTACCTTGATTCAACACGACCGGTGTTGGCTGGTCACCCCTTTCCCTTAGCGGCGCCTTCGGGTGCCACTGTTCCATTACGGTCAGCGGGTTCTGGTCACCTCCTCCCTCGGTCACCAGTCCCACCACATTCCGCCCTTACATTACAGCTTCTTCAGGACACCCACAAAGAACACAACCATAATGGGTTCGATGAAGGGTCTGGTCCTTGTTCTTTCGTCCCACACCCTATGCGTTAGCATTATAACATGGGAAGTATTATTAGATTAAAAAAACTCCCATCATGAAACCCCATTTTATCCTTCTGCATTAAAGAGTGAAACACAGGTCAACCAATTGGACGGTTGGACAATGGTTTTCATAATATTCAATAATGGGGTAAAAGGGGGGGGAACATATATATAACCCCTACCATATAATCGTTGGAAGGTGACACGGATGAGGAAGAAGTGTCCATGTCTGAAGGTGTTGGTCGGTGATTTCCATCTCTCAATTATTCCTCAATTGTTTGGCACTCGAAGCTTCATTATAGGTTGGTGGATTCCATCATGACACTTCTCCAGAGGTTCCTCTCGTATGTTCAAAAACTCATTCCTAAGCTTCGTTTAAATAGAGGGGAGGATAGGATCAATTCCCCACACAATTAATGAGGTTTATTAATGAGCATAATTAATGAACCTATTTAATCATTTCAATAATGTGGTTACACATTCATTTAAATCTCCCAATTGTGTGGTTACAGGAATTATGAGCCAAGCCATTAAACGGTTTGACGTTGCACAACGGTCCCACCACCGTTTTCTCCATAGTTTCACAAATAAAAAATAAAATAAGAAAAAGTTATCTATTATATTTTTAGGTCTAAAAAAAATTTTCATCCAAACCTTTTCGGTAGAGGTTAATCTTCCCATAAGAGAATCCTGGAACAGTGGATTCAATGGTGCCCTCATATTTTTAATCCGAGCACCGGTTCAAAAGATATAATTTTCCACCTGCACGTTTACTGAACATACCCTAAAAGAAGATAGAAAAATTAGTAACAGTCACCCTCGACCTGCGCTGGTCAAGGATAGGATCTTCTTAAGGGGAACAAGCCCCCACGACCTCAATGGTACTCTCATATTTGCAATCCTTGTTACTATTTAGAATGTAAATATTTTACTAGAAAATAAATGTTACTTAATTATTTTATTTACTTCTACAACTAACTTCTACTGGTGGCCCGCACCAGCCAATGTTAGTATCTTTCTAAGGAATGAATACCCTCACGAGTTCAGCGGTGGTTTCAGATTTTTAATCCCAGTCATTGTTCGTGAGTAATATGACTCTGAAAGATAAAACAATTTTATTTACGTTGATGACATTTTTGGGGTTTCTCTCTGGAGGCCGGCGCTAACTAAACATTAGTCACACCTATGGTAAAATCACCATCCTGAACGTAACAGTTCCCTTAGATTTCTGATATGGGAAACCCTTTTAGAGTTATTCCACTTTTTTAGGAAAACCACTCATGCATTCTCTTTAAATCTTAACAAAAAATTTGATGGATCATTATGGGAACTCTGAGCCTTGGAATCATGTGTTGTTAGATTTCGTGGTATCGAAATAATTTCATATATAAATAAAAAAATTACATGGAAATTTTGAGACATTACATTCTCCCCACCTTTAGTCTTTTCGTCCAACAAAATCAAAGGCCCAAACTCACAAGAAGAAACTGGATCCAACAATGGTTCTTGTGTGGCTTCCAAGCAAGCACCACGAGGGAAAACAAATATCATCCACTCTTATGTCCAGATCTTTATTGGTCAACATCATGCCAGAACAGGCACATGTTTCTTTAGCTGCAATAAGGGGAGAAATCACTATGCATCACGATACATCTCCAATCGTGGTGTTCAGCAGCCCACTGCCTAGAACCTTCATCCTCCTCACCAAAAGCTCAAATAATACACAACCACTCCCACTTGTGGCATCTCCACTCAGTATGGATGGCTAGGAATCATTCTTCACTACAAAAATAACTTGTGGTCTAACTTCTCTTCCATATAATTTCTCATGTGGGACTCTTTATGGGAGTCCAGACCATGACGCCTAGGCTTTCCCCCCATTTTTTTCAATTGAAAGCCCTTATCCACCATGCAGATATACCACATTGCATGCCTAATATCATCTTTCCAGGAATGAACGATAGTAGTCCATACCCAAATGGATGTCGTAAGGTCTAGACTCCACAAGTAAGAGATCCCTACCATAACTCTCCCCTCCAAGATCCAGGCCACACTATCAGTGGGTATTCTCCATCAGGAGTCTCTAAACGTGAGGCTCAAGTCCACGGTCCAACGAGAACCACAATGTCTCGAACAGTACATGTGAAAAAAGAATATCTAGCACCTGTGTCTAATTAAGAAGGCATCAAAAGAAAATACACAGGTCGTATCTCGAACATCTCCTAGATTTTCTTGATCATGATATATGACTGTGTGTAGCTTTCCTTGCCGATGTCCTCCAACTCCCTCAGCCTGGTAGGGACCACCCCCTACTTCTTGACCTGCTCCTCTACCTCACCTACGAAATTGCAAAATTCCATGCTCCAAACATTGTCTCGGACAAGGAGGTTCTTCAATCGGATCCCTCTGAGTAGTATTGTAGGTTGGGATATCTCTAGAGAGATTCCTTCAACCACTACAAGTGCAACACTGCCTCTCCTATGGATGATCTACTCCTTGGAGATTCTAATATGCAACAGACCCACGTGTCTGTGTCTGGGCATGGGTATGCCTTTTATTCCCCGATCCCATCACCATTTAACTTCTATCTCCATTGCACACCTCTACTTTTGACCTCCGTCGTAGGTCACATCAACCAGATCCTCCACCATGATTCTATGAACCACCAGGGCTCATTCTTGTACCCCATCATGTGTCAGAATGATGATAGGTATAAAAAATGCCCTGATTTCTTGGCAGAGTCCCAACTATACATCCTGGGCCTTGGTGTAAGGGTACCACACCATATCTACGGAGTAGCGAGAATGATCGGTGAAATTCATTGAGTACTCTACAACCGTCATGATGCCCTGCTGTAGGTGAAACAACGTTTATATGTGCAATGTGCCCAAAGTTGAAAGAAGGAACCCATCTCTAAATTGGAACTAAAAGTATTTCCATGTGAGGGGCACCTCATCGTGAGACTGAATCGTCAGACTCCACTATAATTCTGCTGATCCCTGAAGAAGACTTGTAACCAGGATTTCCGTCTAGTCAGGCAATGTCCTCACTAGGCGAAAAACACACATAACAGCCTCAGCCAATCCTCTCTACTTGAGGATCTGTGTCTCCATGGAACCTGGTAGGTCTCTTCCCCTAGAACTCTTATTGGGCACCGAGAATACAAATTTCCTCTGCCGGAACTCTCAGAAGTAGATGCAGACCATTAGGTGGTAGTAGCACTAGTACACCACTCGGTGGGGCCATCTCAATCACTATTCTCTAAACAAACACCACTTTAATAATCATGCTATCCTCACAACCACTTATTGGGATCCTATTTGGTCATCCACATAGAGGCATCCTAAGATAGATCAAAATGTGACACTATTAGAATTTTATATCTAGATAGCTGACTCGAGAAGGAATCCAGAAATCACAACCATCAATACAGGTTTCATATTCCCTTATTTTCCATGATACTATTGATTTCATGTACCATGTCAGGTAACAACTGTCCAGAGTCCTGGTGTATGGATACATCGGCTGCCGCACCAATACTTGAGTCCATGGCCTAAATGAAGATCTCAAAACACTTTACACTGTTGCTCACAACAAATAGAACATACCCTTTTTCCTTGTGGTAGAACTGCCACCTGTGATACCACTTTGTCATGACCCATCCCTTGGGGCATGTGCCATGACAAACCCCAAGCCCGCCTCCCGAAGGCTAGGGGTTGGCGACTAGCGCCGAAGGTGTCATCATGAAAGTGGGAGGTATTTTATTGGATTCATGTACACAGATGCACTCACAAAAAAACCACACAGCTGAAATGTGATAACATAGTAATCGGGAACCGTAGTACAGATTCAAGTAAAGAACTAAGTGGTGTAACCAGGCCAGTATACAAGACAAGCAAAACAACTAAAAATATAAATATTTAAATGGATCTCTAACGACCTTGTATGGAAGATCCTACCTGATCGCTAGAGTAGTGAAGCTACTGGACGTTGAAGTATTATGTATTATCTGCATGGTCCGACAGGACCACTCTGTAAGGGTTGGTTTTATGAGAACCAACTATTTTTTACTTTGATTACATGAATGTTTATTTATTATATATTGTTCATTGTTCCTCATGACTATAATATAATAATTTCTGGGAGTATTTGTTGCGTTGATAAGGTCATGGAAGATCCCCGCCATGATGAGAACCTTGAAATGCTACAACAAATATTCTTAAATAATGTTCTGCGATTGGATGAAATACTATTATAGGACACATAGTATACAGACCATCATCTGCGAGTACTCATAAGAATATGAGACTCTCTCTCATGGAGTTCGCACTTGGTAATCTCAATGATTGGAGATATCAAGACAAAGGGATATAGGATTATGACACTACCGTGAAACCTTTTTGATGAGATATCGAGAAAAAGGGATTAAATTAAACAGTAAGCATTCATATTAGGTGATACTAAAATACGACATCAACTTATTTCTCTTAGGTTCCTTGAACCGTTTCTAGACAGTAATCTTGGAATTTAGGAAAGCCCACCTAATGCCAATGAGAAAGAGGCCTAGAGGGTCACACACTAAGTGTATTCAAGTATCTCAATTATAATAATGATTATTCACATATGTGGTTTAATAATTATTAAAGGAAGACTAAATCATTTTAATTTTGGAGGAATAATAAAATAAAAAGATGTACATTCCATGTGTTAATTATTACAGGCCTTGTAGTTTTTATTTTGAAAACAAGTAAACGTAGTGTATTATTAAATGTAAATGCTGTGTAGTTTTCATTATGTAAATAAATGAATAAATGGAAACAAGATATACATGCCATGTGAATCAATTGTACACGCCATGTAGTTTTCAATTAAAAAACAAGTTCATGCCCTGTATTTATTATTACACACCGTGTAGTTTTTCCATTCTGGATTTTGAGGATATAATATTGTTTTATTAAATGATATTTATTATAATCAGTGTTGGTACATGTCAAGGAATTAATTATTCGACATGGGGGTTTTAAATAACAGTGAATGAAATAAATAAAATGCGTAACACATTTATTTATTGTCATAACTCTACAACCTCAAACCTGATTATAAATATCATCATAACCCCAAATCTCTTCCAACACACAAGAGAATCGTTGTGCACAACAAGTCTAGAAAATTCATTCAGGGCCGAAAGATCCTTTTCCTCCAAGAACTCTTTCAATACCGAGAGAGATCCTATTCCATCGAATCAAGATGATCTAAGGCAGACAACATTTGAAAAGGATTCTCCATGCTAGCACTCGAAGACTCCTTTGGCGACATCCCAAGATACGAGGTACACATGTGGATCACCAGTAGAGGAAGTCTACACTTGGCTTCTGTGACGCAACGAAGAATCACATCAGAACATGATAAATAACATCAATGAAGAAAAAAAACCCAAACATTATTTCTTTTAAATTGATTAAATTAATTATAATCAACTTGTAATGATCCTACTTTGTTGTTCAGGGACATTTTTTGTCTATTTCTTTGATTCGAACCATGGAGACTGGCGTTTATTATCGTATTGATCTCGGATTGATAATTGTTAATGAAAAAAGGACAGTGCTCACATCCACCCACGTGCTTCTGCTGCGCCCGGAACATTCAAATGGTATCCGAGGGAGGTTACAACGTTGATTATAGTTATTTAATTTTCATTGATAATTTACGCATTTATATTTGATTCAATTCGAAATAAATCATTCTATAAATTTGGATAAATGATATTTGTCCTTCCTCCTTTGATTCTCGATTCATATCACAGAAACAACCTTTTAATTTTAATTTTGATTAAAATAAAAATCAGGATCTCATCCGGAGGAGCCGCTCTTTCTGTCTGTACAACATGGGAATACACGACATGTAATGAAAACTACACGCCTTGTAATTAGGTTCAATGAACTGGTATTGGTCTGCCAAACCACGTCGTGTGAATTGATTACACCTAAGTATTTAACACCCCGTGTTGACTAGAATTAAACGGTGTGTGGGAAACAGAATACACGACTTGTATGTTAGAGAAAAATGCTATGTAGTCTGATCCAGCCCAAGTGAAACTATGTACAAAGGAGAATCCGCGTACCACGTATATAGGATTTCCAGGCCGGTTACCACATAACAAGTATGTACACACCATGTATGATTTATCTACATGAAATTTAATCCAAAATATCAAAAGTACCGAGAACACGCCAAATCCCCCGGTGTGTACATTGGATAAAAGATGAAAGGAAATAAACGCCGTGTAAATATAAACTACACACCGTGTACTATCAAGAAATTTCACCAGGTTTCCACCAAAAGTACAAAGACCTATACAATAGATATGGATGAGAAGAATCTCAAGGAGATTACGAAAGGAATTTAAGATTAAGAATAGATTAATTATAAGATAATAATTAATTGAATTCAAGTGTGACTTCTCTTGAATAATAGAAAATTAAAAGAAATTGAATTCTAAATATATGTAAATGTAGTTGAATTCTATGGATGACCATGAGCTAGACTAAATACCCTTTTTATGTGTGTATGGTTTCATTTAAGTTTGTTTAATTTAAATTCATTGGCCTGCGAGCCTTCTTCCAATAAAATATAGGGCCCGAGTGCCCAGGGTTTCATTACTGTAAACCCCATGTAAAGGAGGATCTCCCAAAACAGAGGAGGCAGTTCGAAATCCAATGATGAGGTGAAACCAACCCAAGACGATACAATGGTGGACATGTGGGAGCTGCAAAACACGAACCATCAGGTTCTAGGTGTTTTCCCTAGGTCAGGGTTAGCATATCAAAACTACTAGATAAGCTAACTAATAGAAGCTCATGATCATGAAATATTATTTTATTTATGTCTGATTGCATAGTTTATTTATTATGTATGTTTTGTCGCAATCACATAAATAATAAAATGAACAAGCATGAAAAGATGGAATAAAATAAAAACCGGACTATGCGTAAACATTATCAGAACATGGTTAATCACTTAAGCAAGCATCACTTAATATTAACAAGAATGCGATAATGTAAAACTACGCATAAAAGATCAAAATAAATCAATACCATATTTAGTCAAGATAAGACTTCTATTACTTGATTAAGGGAAAGACTCAATAAAACTATGTGTTTGACCAAACCTTAGTGGGACACTTATTTTTTTAAAGGAATCCCTTATGAAATGTTTCAGGTTGCATAACCATATTACATAAAAAAGAGTAGCCCTTGCTAGACTTGATGTAATATTGGAGGTAAGAGTTGAGGAAATCACAATCAGGATTTCAGGATTAGGGAGTCCACTCAACAGATCAAGGTACTATAAGCTCGCAGTTGGCAAAGACCTTCTTACCTAAATACCTTCAAATAGCTTGACCAACCCTTGTTGGGGTTATTCTAAGGGGAATATGGATCCTTGCCACTAGAATGTCAAAGAAACTAGACATTCCAAGATCAATGTTGAGGTCCACTGAGACTGGATAAAATACTGGGAGAATAAATTCATTTATTATTTATCATAAAAATTTAATCAAGAAAGTACTGATAAATCTACTCTTTTAAATTGTAGAATTGAAATGAAAAACTCATCAACCACATTTTTTCTACGATCAATTCTGTATAAATACAGTATCATCACCGTTAGTAACTTTTAGGAATGGTTTTGGAACCTTTGGGTTATCAAACGCCATGAACGAAAATTTCTGGTGCTAGAGTCCTCACTTCTTGATTCGCCTGCCCAAGGGGCATGTGATGAAGATTTCTTCGTCTATGATCAACATTTGAACGACTCTCTCGATGATCAATGTTTGATGATATCATCAATGTCTAGTGGGATCATGATGTCTCATGAAGACATGGATTTCTATAGCATTCTCGAGAACCTCCGTGGTCTATACCAGGAGAGAGAACGATATGAAAAGTTTGAGATCTCCAAGGCTCTATTCCAGAGCAAGCATGGAGAGGGTGCCCTAGTTGGGCCTCATATAGTCATGCTCATTGGAGAAATTGAGAACTTGGAGGTTCTAGGGTTTAAACTCCCCAAACAATGGGGTACTGATCTCATTCTCGCATCACTCCCCCAGAGCTTCTCAAAATTTGTTGTGAACTTCAACATGAACAACATTGAGAAGTCTCTGTCCGATCTTCTTATCCTTATTCTCCATGTGGACAATGACATGATGTGTGAAAATCCTACTATCCTCATGGTGAATAAAAGGAAATGGATGTCGATGAGATTTAAGCCCGAATCTACTTCAAGGCCTTCCAAGAAAATGATGTCCAAAGGGGAGGCAAGTGAAAATGATGTTGTTTGTTTCACATTTGTAAAGAAGGGCCACTGGAGGAAAAACTGCACCCAGCCAAGGAAGCAAGGGAAAGATTCTGGTGCGTTTTTCATCAAATGCAATCTATATGTTTCTACTAATTGGGTATTAGATACTGCATATGGTGCTCACATCTGTATAAAAATACATGAACCAAGTAGATTTAGGAAGATTGATCGAGGGGAGGTAAGTCTATGAGTAGACAACAGAGTTGGAATTGTTGTTGTACCTGTCGGGGACTACCACCTCACATTGCCAACTGGAATGATCTTGGTGTTAAAGGGTTGTTATTATGTTACTTCTGTTACTAAAAAAATTATTTTAGTATCCATATTAGATACTAATGGATTCATGTTCATATTTGGAAAAGAATGTTGCTACTTTTATAAAGATAACATCTATTTTGGTAGGGCACATTTATATAATGACCTTTATGTGTTAGAATACACAAACCATATAATGGAAATTGAAGAGAATGTAAATTCACATGACTCGTACCACACCCAACTTTGGAATCACCGGATAGGTCATGTAAATGAGAAACGTTTGACAAAATTACATCAAGATGGGTATTTAGATTCTTTCGAACTAAAACCACTTGGTGTATGGCATGCGTGTCTACAAAGAAAAATGACCAAAGCCCGATTTAGTGGTAAAAGTGAAAGGGCTAAAGACTTTCTAGAATTAGTTCACACAGATGTGTGTGGACCATTTCTAGTTGAAGCAAGGGGTGGGTTCTCATACTTCATAACTTTTACTGATGATTTTAGTAGATATGGATATATTTACTTAATGAGTTGTAAGTCAAATTCTTTTGATCAGTTCAATTAATAAAAAATGAAGTTGAGAACTAGCATGGTATGAAGATTAAGAAACTCCACTCAAACAGAGGAGGAGAATATCATAATCAGGTCTTCATTGATTTCTTACGGGGGTTTGGGATTCTATCTCAACTCACTCCTCCTTACACACCTCAGTGGAATGGTGTATGTGAAAGGAGGAACCAAACCCTGTTGGAGATGGTGATATCAATGATGAGTTGTGTGAGTCATCCATTATCCTTTTCGCTATCTGCATTAGAAACAACATCAGACATACTAAACCAAGTTCCAACTAAATTGATAAATGGTATTCCATACGAGTTACGGAGTGGTCGCAAAGCCATGTTATCGAATTCACATGTGTGGTGTATTGAAGAATTTTTTAAGGCATCTTCAGGTAACAAATTTTCACCCCGAGGCACAAAGTGTATCTTTATAGGATATCCCAAGGAATCAAGGGGATACTAACTATAAAACCCCTAATACTAAAAGGTTACAGTGGAAAGACATTTCATATTCTTTGAGAGGGAGAAAATCTCTAAAACAGATAGTGGGAGTGAGATAGCCTTCGATGAAGTCGAGGCTCAAGATACACATGAGTTGGTACAAGAATAGATTCCAAAAAGCCCCGTGGAAGAACAATTTGTTTCAGAGACACATGAACTGCGTAGGATCACGAAAGATGTGAGAGAACCAGAATGATATGGTTTTCTTGTCATCGAGGATGGTGACTCGTTATTGGTAGACAATAATGATCCTCTTACCTATAGGGAAGAAGTTGAAGGAATGGATGTTTCCAAGTGGAAAGAATCCATGAATTCTGAAATGGATTCCTTATACCAAAATGAAGTCTGGATTTTCCTAGATCCTATAGTTGATGTAAATCCAATTTGTAAAAATGGGTATTGAAGAAGAAACTGGACATAGAGGGGAAGGTCAGCACCTATAAATCATGACTGGTTGCAAAAGTTTTTAGACAACGTCAAGGAATTGACTATGATGATACCTTTTCACCAGTTGTGATGATGAAATCCATCAGAATCCTATTGGCCATTTCCGCATACTATGACTTTAAAATTTTGCAAATGGATGTCAAAACATTATTCCTTAACGGGAACCTCCAGGAATATGTCTACATGACACAACCTGAAGTTTTTGGGACTCCAAAGGATGCCAACAAGGTATGCAAGTTGGAGAAATCAATTTATTGATTAAAGCAAGCATCAAGGTCATGGAATATTTATTTTGATGAAGCTGTAACGAAATTTGGCTTTGTTAAGAATGAATTTGAGCCTCGTGTCTATAAGAGGTTTAGTGTAAGTGCATTTGTTTTCTTAATATTATATGTTGATGCCATATTAACAATTGGAAACGAAGTACATGTCCTATAGTCAGTTAAGGCATGGTTTCATAAATGCTTCCCCATGAAAGGCTTGGGCGAGGCAGCATATATTCTTGCGATCAAGATCAATCGTGATAGATTCAAGAGAATGCGGGGCCTGAGTCAAAGTACATACATTGACTAGATACTGAAGAGATTCAGTATGGAATAGTCTAGGAGGGGATTGTTTCCAGTGTGACATGGCATTCATCTATCTAAGAAAATGTGTCCTCGGACACATGAAGAAATAAAGAGAATGGCAAGGATATCTTATGCATCCGCACATGGGTCATTCATGTATGTTATGCTATGTACGAGGCTAGATGTTTCATACACATTAGGTATGGTAGGAAGATCTCAAGCAGTTCCAGGAGACCACCATTGGATGGCAGTCAAGACTATCCTTAAGTATCTGAAGAGTACTAAGGATATATTCATGGTTTATGGAGGAGATGTGGAACAATTTATCAGAGGACATGTAGATGCTAGATTCCAGACTGATCAAGATGACATGAAGTCATAGACTAGATACATCTTTAGTTTGAATAGTGGTTCAGTGATATGGAAGAGCTCAAAGTAAAGTGTAGTGGCAGATTCTACAGCTGAGTCTGAGTATATAGCATCTTCTGAGGCAGCTAAAGAAGCAGTATAGATGTGAAGCTTTGTCCAAGAGATAGATGTAGTACCGAGGAGTAAAGATCCTATCACACTCTATTGTGATAATACTGCTGCGGTGGCACTTGAAAAAGAGGAAAGGTCACATCAGTAGAAAAAGCACATACTTCAGAAGTATCATCTCTTAAGGGATTTTTCTCAGAGAGGTGAAGTTGCAGTGAGCAGTATTTCCACAGAAGACAACGTGGAAGACCCCTTGAAAAAATCTTTGACTCAGCAGAAACATGATCAACATGTGAGGTCTAGCGGACTAAAAGTCGTAGGTAGTTGGCTCTTGTCGAAGTGGGAGTTTGTAAGGGTTGCTGTCCTGAGAACCAGTTGTTTTGTACTATGATTACTTGAATGTTCACTTATTATATATTTTTCATTGTTCCGCATGAATATAATATAATAATGTCTTGGAATATTTGTTTCATTGATAAGGTCATGGAAGAACCCCACTAGGATGAGAACCTTGAAATTCTATAACAAATATTATTTAATAATGTTCTGTGGTTGGATGACATACTATGATAGGACACATAGTATATAGACCGTCATGTGCGAGTAATCATAAGAAGATGAGACTCTTTCTCATGGATTTTGCACTTGGTAATCTCCATGATTAGAGATTATGAGAACAGACTTTCCAGTAGTAATTCTGCATGTTTTGGTGTCATCGAACATTTCTATCTGTGAGCATGTGTAATGGTCCGTAGACTGGAATATTATCATTAAATCATGTCATGACTCATGCACTTAGATTTGCTGATGAAATCTTTCACGAAGATAGTTGGCAAGAAGTAGGGTACATTGGGTGCATCACGTATGACATTTTGTTAATGGATAAGTCGAGTAAGGATTTGTCCCTTCCATTTATGGATGTTGATATCTCATCCCATTGATTGAAATAGAACTGTCGATTTAATTCAATGGCCATGTTGTAAACGACGAGTTTATTTCAGGTAGTCAAAGAATGACGGATCTATCATATAGGTTTATGACACTGCCGTGAAACCTGCTTGATGAGATAATGAGACAAAGGGATTAAATTACACAGTAAGAGTTTGTATGAGGTGATACATCAATGCGGCGTCAACTCCTTTCTCTTGGGTGACATATCCCATTGCTCGACAGTAATCATGTATTTTAGGCAAACCCGCCTAATGCCAACGAGAAAGAGACCTAGAGGGTCACACACTAAGTGTATCCCAGTATCTCATGTAGAATAAAGATTATTACCCTATGTGGTTTAATAATTATTCAAGGAAGCCTAAATCATTTTAATGTTGGTGGATGAATAAAATAAAAACAAGTACATGCCATGTATTAATTATTACACGCCGTGTAGTTTTTATCTTGAAAACAAGTACACGCCATGTATTATTAAATGTACACCACATGTAGTTTTCATTATGAAAGTAAATGAATAAATGAAAACAAGATATACATGCCATGTACATTGAATGTACACGCCGTGTAGTTTTCAATGAAAAAACAAGTTCACGCCCTGTATTTATTATTACACGCCGTGTAGTTTTTCCAGTAGGGATTTTTAGGATATAATATTGTTTTCTTAAACGATATTTATTATAATCAGTGTGGGTTCATGTCAAGGAATTAATTATTCAACATGGGGGTTTTAAATAAGAGTCAATGAAATAAATAAAACGTGTAACACATTTATTTATTGTCATAAATCTACAATCTCCAAGCTGATTATAAATATCCTCATAACCCCAACTCTTTTCCAACACACAAAAGAATTATTGTTCACAAAAACTCTGGAAAATTCATTCAAGGCCGAAAGATCCTCTTCCTCCAAGAACGCTCTCAATATCGGGAGAGATCCTCTTCCATCGGATCATGATGATATAAGGCAGACAACGAAAGCAATGGTTTCTCCATGCTAGCACCCAGAGACTCCTTTGGTGACGTCCTGAGATATGAGGTACATGTGTGGATCACTTCTAGAGGAATTCTACACTTGCCTTCTTTGACACAACGATGAATCACTTCAGAATGTGATCTACAACATCAATGAAGAAAGAACACCCAAAAGGTATTTTTTTAAATTGATTAAATTAATTATAATCAACTTGTAACGATCCTACGTTGTGGTTCTGGGACATTCTTTTTCTTTTTCTATTTTTATAATTCGATCCGTGGAGACTGGCGTTTATCATCGTATTGACCCCGGATTGATCATTGTTAATGAAAAAAACCAAAGTGGGCACATTCACCCATGTGCTTCCGCTATGCCCAGAACCTTCACCTTCCTGGTCATAGGACATCAAGTCCACCATAAGAACGTCTATCAGTCCCGTCTTCCTATGTTCCCATATTGAAACATCAAACGTCTGCACCAGACACAACACATGCGGCCGAATCCCATGATGGGGTGAGTAACTCAGTACTCAATAGGGGACCACAAGACCCTCGATGGTCTCTTAGAAATCCACAAAGGACAATTACCACAAAACAACCTTGATTTAAAATAATAAGATTATGCACAGTCTTCTCTACTCAGGTATATGCCATTGCATAAACCTAGGTCATCTAGATATACTCATCTGAGCCACCAAAAAACATATGGCCCCAACCTCAAGCCATTTCCAGAACTTCCAAAGAACGCTCAAAGTGTAACTCATGGATCAGAAGTACACGCTCCATGAACTGGCCATCACTGATGGCACCCATATGAGAGATGTACTCCATGAGAAAAAACTCAACCATTCGTAATGGATCTTTTTAATGGACATTTTCCATCATGAAATTTCTCATAACACTGCCTGAAGTGGCCAAAACTATAGGTCTCACAATCATAGTCTTGCACCCAAGGCATGACCATGTGAAACCAAGTGAAAAGGCCCACTCCTTGACACTACGTTTAGTTGGGGGAGCAATGCTCTAGTCTAACCCATGATATCTAAGTTGCCCTAGATAAAAGTGTCACACACCTCAGTCCATCGAGGGATTACTAACTTCTTCCCTGGGTATCGATTTCACAAAGTTAAGGGGACCCCTCCTCATAACTTTGTATTACAGTCTAGGGAGGTCCGACTCCCTTGAAGGTCCAGTTCCTCGTCGCTACTTGAAGATGGGAGAGTACTACTCCATATGTGAGGACCTGAACCCTACCTGAAAGGGGAGTGAAACTTTGGTAGTTTGACCACTATGGGGGACCAGCGCCCTACTATGTCAGGGGAGTACTGACCCTAGGCTAGAGGACCTACACCCTAGCATGTTATGGGAGTACCGACTCTACTGTAGCACTGCATAAGGAAGAACTGCACCATGGGTTGGTAGGGGAGTACCTACTCTTACCATAGAGGACCTACACCCTACATGGTAGGGGAGTACATATTTCTATGTGATTTACGTATGAAGGACTCGTTCCCTAGTCCAATATTGGAGTACCGACTCCAAATATAGGAAAACTATCTCCGAGGAAAATTAATCCATACTCATGACGTGGGGAGTCACATCTCTACAGGAGTAGAGGAGTAAGGATTACCCATGCCTTGAGTCATCAAGGGAGTATCCATCCCAACTCTCAATAAAAGAAACACCCTGGTTCTAATCCTTGTATTATCATCCATAACTCAATCAATAGGATGTTCCAAAATTATGTAACCTGATGATATGTCATGTCAAAAGGGTTCCAATGCAACAGACAGCGCGTCAACCGAATACACGATCTGAAAGTTATAGGCCTTTTAGTGCCGATGACCTGGTTAGATTCGGGTACGATCCAACCCATCCAAACTCTAACATTCCATGAATTTCAAGTGGCGTATCTCAAAAGGACCTCGTTTTCCTAAGGGTTATAGTGCTGTAGACGGTTCATCAAACAAATATACAGTTTAGGAGAGACACTCGTTTATGAGAAATGGGCCCTTAATTGGTCCAAGTCTGGTCCAACACGGTCAGTCCCACCCAACTCGGCCCAGTTCAGCTGGGCTTGGTTTGGAACACTAAGATGTGGGCTCGACCCACTAGGCTACAGTTTTGGCCCGCTGGGCTGCGGAATCGCTCGGCCTGTTGGCCCAGCACGGAGGGTCGCTCCTCTCCCGAATGGCCGAAGTCGTTCGGGTCATTCAACGTCTTGGTGCCTGGTGGTGTCACATCTCTTGGTCGGTCCATGTGGACCGGCCCACTACAGTCCCACAAGAGCGGGTCCACATTCTCCACTGTTTTATGTCACGAACTTCCTGAGTGGTGCCTCGCCCGGCTCAACAGCGACACCAGATGGCGCCACACCTCCTGGATGGTCCATGTGGACCGGCCCGCTACGGACCCGTGGACGTAAGCTTTCCCTCCATAGTGGCTCTATTTCATGGACTTCAACCGCGGCTCGATGTCGTGGCCTTCCATTGTGGCATGACACCCTTCTTCAACTCATTTGGCATTGGCCAACCACCCCTTGTTCACCGCGGTGCCTTTGGGTACCATCGTTTCTTTGCGTCCGACGGGTTCCGGTCGTCGCCTCCCTTTGTCGCCGGACCCACCACATACCAATGTCACACTACCACTTCTTCCGGTCTCCCACGTAAAACATAACCATAATGGGTTTAGCAGAGGATACGTGCCTTATTCGTTCTGCTCTCACCCTCTCTGTTAGAATTATAACATGGGAAGGATTATTAGATAATAAAAACTCCCATAATGAAAGATTGGATTATCCTCCCACATTAAGGAGTAAAACACGGGTCAACCCATTGGAAAATTGACCCATGTTCTTCATAATATTCATGAATGGAGTAAAAATTGGAGAAATCAAACATATAACCAAACCTTATAATCGTTGGAAGGCATCATAGATGAGGAAGAAGTGTCCATGTATGAAGGTGTTCGTCGGTGCATGTTGTCTCCCATCGATTCCTCCAATGTTCATCACTGGAAGATTCATTCTAGGTTGGTTGAAGTAGTCAAAACACATTGTCAGAGGTTTCAATTTTGAGTCCAAAAACCCATTCCCGAGCTTCGTTTAAATAGACGGGGAGGAGAGCATCAATGCACCACAAAACTAATGAGGTTCATTAACGAGTATAACTCTTTAATTATCTCAACGGTGTGGTTACACATTAATTTAAATCTCCCACTGGTGTGGTTACAGATGTTATGAGTCAATCTAATAAATTGTTTGACGTTCCACTATGGTCCCACCAACTTTTTTCCAAATGTTTCACAATGAAAAAATAAAATAACCAAAAGTTATTTTGTAATATTTTTTTGTAATGTACAAAAAATAATTTTTTTGTTCGACCCTTGCTAGTTGAATTTAAACTTTACATAAGTGAATCCTGGCACTGTCGATTCAACGGTTCCTTCAAAAGTTTAATACATTCTCTGGTTCAAAAGATATAATTCACATCCAGCACGTTTATAGAATGTACCATAAAAAAAGTTTAAAAAAATATTTAACGTATCCCTAGACTCGTGCTGGTCAAGTTAAGGCTCTGCATAAAGGGTAAACGCTCTCACAAGCTCAATAACACTCTCATATTTCCAATCCGTGTTACCGTTTAAAAGTTATTTATTTTACAATAAAATAATTGTTAATTAATTATTTTATTAACGCCCAAAAACTAACTTTCACTGGTAGCCCGTGCTGGCCACTGTTAGTATCTGCCTAAAGAAAGAAAACCCTCACAAGATAAGCAATGGTCTCTGATTCTTAATCCAAATCACTGTTTTTGAGTTAGAAAAATTTGAAAAATAATAAAAATTTATTTCATTATTTTATTTACGATTATTCCATTTTTGGGTTTTCTCTCTGGAGGCATGAGCCGACTAACCTTATGTCGTGCCCAGGGTAAACCCACCATATTGAACGCAATGGTGCCCTTGGAATTATAATATAGAAAAACATTTAATATTTATTCCACTTTTTCATGAAAACTACTCACGCATGCTATTTGAAACATAAAAAAAATCCACGGATCATTCCAGGAACTTCAGGCCTCAGAATCACGTGTCGTCAGATTTAGCGGTCTGGAAATAATTCCATATAAAAAAAATTACATATAAATTCTGAGATGTTACCACAAAAAAATAGATGGTGTTGTAAATTGATTAATGAAATAAATTCTACCTGAACGTCTGTGTATTTATTTATGTTCATTGTCTCTATGGTAAATGTATTCCTTATATATAGGAAAATGATCTTAAAAAAATTTATATAACCTTAAACTATAATTAATTGACAGTCATTTAACCCCTCTCTAATTAATGATTTTATGGTTGTTAACTTTGTCCTGACAATGTTTGATATCATTTTCAATTAGTAATTTGGAATTAGCATTCTCTTCTATATCCATGTTTTCAATTCTCACTAATGTTATCCTATTTGGAATCCTAGTTTTTTGGTATCCTTTATAATTCCATTTCTCTATTTTCAAGAGTATGTTTTATTACGCCTTGTTATGATGTGGGTTTCCATAATGAATTTTCAAATGTCAGCCCATTAATTACAAAATAAAAATTAAGAGGATGATATTTATTAAGAGGGGAGGGGGAAAATGTAACACAAAAAATCTTATGAAATATTTATTTCAAACATATTTACCTTTTTTGATAGCTTTCACTCTATGGAACTATGTGTATAAACAAATATTGATATAATATTAAAAACATTATTATTTATAGTTGTCATAGAGACATGAAATTGGAGTGTATGTTTATGATTAATTCCATTATTAAATTTATTTAATGTTCTTAATAAGTATAAATTTATTCATAAATTTGGAGTAATTAATCACTAATTTTTTTGAAAATTCATAATTTTCATAAAAAAGATTTCATCAAAATTGTATTTATATGTTTTTGTGAAAAAAATATTATACATAATTTTTCGAATATTTAAAAAATTTATTTAATTTAATTCTATTCTTTTTTAAAATTATAAAATTAAAATAATATGAGGGTGAATTTTTGGTATTTTTATAAAAATATTGATTTTTAAGTGAATAATGAAAAATTCTTATTTTTGTAAATTTATTTCTTCATTTCATAAAATCATGTAATTTAATATCTGAGTAATTTTTTAATTTATTATTAAAGAGAAATTTAATAAATTTTATTTTGAATAATAAAATGAATTTCATTTTAATCTGAAATTTTCAGGAATTAGGTATAAATCAATATTTATGCTAAAAAATTAATTTTTTCTGAAAACTATTTAAAGATGAATATTATTTTTTAATTTTCCTTACTTAAAATAATCCCAAATGAAAAATTATTTAAATTAAATTTAAATATTATGAATCTATATAAATTAATTAAAATAAATATAATGAATGTTACTAGTAGTAGAGTTAATGTAAAATCGTCTTTTCATTCAGAAATGCATTTTCTAGAAAAACTATGTTTCATTGAGTTTTGTTCATGTATTTTAAAATTAACTTCTATCACTTATATGTATTGAATGTAATAAAATTAATTAAAAAAATTATTATTCGGATGTTTGAATTTGGGAAGTGTTTCTCATTTTTAGGTCTATGAATAGATTCTATGATAAAATTTATCAACTCAGTAAAAGGTAAATTAGATTAATCTTGGTTTTTACTAAGTTATAAGTCCATAATTTATAATTTTTGTAGTAATTGGATTAATTTAATTATATCATATAATATCAGGATCGAATTTTATTTGTTTTATGAAAAAACTAAAATTTAAATGACCTCTTTATTACTTAATATATTAAAAGTTACATTATGTAACACTCTTAGTTTTAAAAAAATTTATGTGTCCACAACGTGATAAAATCAAGTTATGAATGAATATAATTATATTATTTTTAACGTAATGAAATTATTTTCATGATATAAATTTATTTATAATTTTTATTAATTATAAAAAAACCTTAAATTAATATGCACCCCCGATGTAGTATTTCTCCAATTAATAAAAAACATAAAAAATGTTTTTAAAAATGTTAAAAGTAATGTAATTTGTGTGATTTAATGTGTTCCATGGATTATGTTGATTAATATGACATGCTATAGTTATTTTAAATAATTATATTTGAATTAAAATTTTTTAATTATGTATTTTAAGTCAAATTAAATGAATAGTGTCTAAATTAGAAATAATTATATTTTATGAAAATAATATATTATTAAATTACTCAAAATATTTTAAAATATTTAATTATGAAAATTTGGGATATAAATGGTCGATAATTTCATCCCTTGACTATTTATTTTCCCATTGGAACCATTTTTATTGAGATTTAACTTCATATATTTTAATTCATATATTTCCTTGTATGGTCTTCCCTCAAAATATACTAGGGTTTGGGTCACTCCCTCATAGTTTTACCCGTAATTAGGTCTAAAATTCCATCCTTTGAAAAGGCCTTGTGATTGGGAGGGTCGGATGGGGATTATATACCCTACCTAAAACCCCTCTAGTCTCAGATGTAGGATAGGGAAACAGGTGACACAACATGACACCCATATATCACTCCATGAGTCTGATACAACTATAAAACATGAGCTATAGGGTTGTTCGGTCATTCATTTTGGACTCAAAGAATATATTTTCCTTTAATTTTCCTCACCTTATGTGTCGAAAATATGAAAAATATGTTTTTAACGAAGATAAACGTCATTTTTATCTTCAGTCAAAAAATATTTTTCATACATATCCATATCCTATAAAAGTAATTTAAAAAAGGTTTTTATTCTTATAATATCATTGTTTAAAGTCATTTTGAACCATGTTTGATTTTTTAGAAAATCTTTTAAAAGGTTTATCCTTGTCGTTTCTTGAATGACATAATTTTTTATTGTTTAAAAAATTTGAAAGGATTCTTTTTATTGTAATTTAGACAACATGAATATAATTTACCACCACAATGACTGCTAAATTATTTGAATTTAAATAATAAGTTTCCATGTTTATATTTTGAAAAATAAATTCCATAATATTTTCAAAAAATAAATAATATTTAAAATTTATTTCAAAGTGGAAAATATATTTTCCTTAAATATGTTTAATGATATTTTAATAGTATTTCTATTCATCAAAGATAATAAACCTTTATTTTAATTTTAATTTATTGGGGATACGATCCAAATATACATTTATTAATCTTTACATAGATGGTTTATATTTATGATGAAAATATGTCTGTGAACTTTTTTTTTCATGGGTTTTTCAATGATGAAATGATGGAATGTTTATGAAACTCAATTATTTTCCATGGGTTATTATATAATGAAATGTATATGAAACCCATTTATATACATGGGTTCTAATATGATGAATGTTTTATGATATTGTGGCACATAGGTTTATTTTTTTCATTATATGATATCAGTTACATTATAACAAAGGATGGTGGTTACGTTATAACCAAGGATGGTGGTATGGTTATAACCATGGATGGTTGTCATGTTATAACTAAGGATAGGTGGGGCCTATATCTATATCTAGTTCATTGGGTAAATATTATATCCTATGAGATAAATTGACAATAATAGGGAGTGAATCCAGTTAATTAAGTGGATTTTACCCCTATAATAGTCTTAAGAGTGATCCATGACTACAACGACAGATTGAATAGTTGAAACATTCCACTATAATAGTCATGGAAATGAAACTTAACAAATAAGGAAATGAGTTTATATTTATTTTTGTATTCCACAAACTTATACCTTATGCCAATGTTTTTCCATCATGGATCATTTTCAATGATTCCATTATGATTAATGTATTATGAACATACAAGATTTATTCCAGGAATCGGTATTCTGATATATGCTTTTTAGGCTATGATTTTTAAATTTTATAATTATGTTATCATACCCTGATGATCATTTTATGATAATGTGATCATTGGTAAATTCCTTGGCTAACTTTACTAGGCATCTGAGCTAACCCTTTCTAGGTTTTCATCTACTGAGTTATGAATAAATGTACTAATTATGTTATGTCTAATAAGGGTGTTATTTATGAAAAACATTGTGGGTTGAAATTTTATAATATTATTTTTATTTTGAAATGTTTTCTAAGGTGCTATAACTATATGTTTCTATCATGTATATGTATGTTATGTAATGAATATCCATCTACTAAGATGGGATATCATTTTGTGAAATGTCTAGGTTGCAACGTCTCCCCATATTTTTGATATATTGGAAATTTAATCTTCTTTCCTTCATCATCTTCAATACTCATATTTTTACGATATTTCATCCTTGTATTATTTAGTGTCTTTGGGGATTAAAACATATTCATATTGTTAATCAAAATTCATGATATCATGTTTGGAATAATGCTAATATATCTAACTCAATCCCTGCTCCTGTTAGGTTATTTGTTGGGAAAGTATCCACATTGTATATAGAATACATTATTAACTTGTCTCTTTCTGGATTAATCCATTATATAAACCAAAAGGACTAACATGGGAGACGATAATTAAAAAATTTGGGTAATTATCATAATCAACATCATAAAAGCTGCTTAACCATAAGTCATTTTACCCTTATCATTACCTTTCCCTTTAATTCCTTTAGATCAACATTCAACCTCCATATTTTAGTTATGGGTACTTTATGTTTTTATACTTTTATACCTAATCCCTCAAAATTGACATCCAAAAGTACCATAAACTTTATTAAAATATTTTACGCCCAATAATCATTGAAATTTATGACATCTACATAAAACATATCATTTATCCAAGAAAGAACAAGTCAATTAATATCCAACTTAACTTATCAATCTCTATGTTGTATTCTATGTTATCCATGGTAACTTATATATTAGGTTATATAACCTAACCATAGTAAAATAACTCATAATGTTTCATAAGGAGAATGTTAATTAACTAAAGAATATCCCATGGGAGTTTTTAGATAGGTGTCCAATAGTAGGCTCATCCACCATGCACCAGAATGAAGATCGATTAAATGGTTAATCATCCATTGTCAAGGTGATTACCCCCATATGAATCTGTTCTATAGCCACACCCACATTCTTATATTCATAAAATTATTTAATTTCTAGGAAAATCACATAATCAAGACTTTACCAATACTGGTGTTATATTATACGTAGACATATTTATATGATTTTTACATGATTTATCCCATCCAAATCCTCAAATAAAAGTTCATCTCTAACATAATATTAAATGTTATATTATCTCAATGTGTTATATATATCTTTTGAATTTTAATCAATTTTATCTTATAAACCATAAAATTATCATCAATAAACATCATAATATCCAATGTTATAAAATATTTCCTATGATACCAACTATGACACCATGGACCCATAGATTCGGTTCTATAAACACATTATTTACATAATCAATTTGATACCAACTATAAAATCCTGGATAAAACCATCCTTAATAAAAAAATAAATAACAACTATTTAATCTCTTACATCATAAGGATATTTTCATGTTTAAATCTATTGTGAATTTGGAGAATATAATAACCAACAAAGACCATGTTCTATGAATCAATGGATATTTTTTACTTCTAAAACTACTTAATCTATAAGAATTCTCCAACATCTCCCATAAATTCATTCACATTTTCTATTCTTCTAGACATGACACATGCTCTAATTTTGTTCATAACCATGGAAAATTTAAAAATAAGAAGGTGTGGGATCAACTGATAATTAAGGTAAAACCTATAACTGAGGAAATTATGTAATAAACATGGCATAAATATTATGGTAGGAATAACAAAAAACATAAATTCATAATGTAATTGAATCCAAGATATTTATCTACCCATAAAAATAAATCAAAACAGGGATATCAATAATAATGATCAAATACTTAGGGAATCTATAATTTTTCACATCAAAAACAATTTTCCAAGGCCTTGTGATATGAAATTTTCCTAAATTGAGAATAGGTATACAACAAAACCCAAGATATTTTTCCTCATTATACCTCTTGATACATCAATTGGGTATATAATCCCAAGGAACAATTATCATTAGATTAAGCCCAATACATTTACCATAATATTCAATAAGGCCTTTCATACCATTCACAAATAAAACTCTAGATAAATAAAAACATTGTTATCCATATAATGAAATATATTGAATGTTAATACATGATTAACCTACTTTAGTAGTCAATAATCATCAATAATGTGAATAATTTTACAAAAGTAAAAAACGGTTAATTTCCAATGAATATATAATAAAATTTTCGAAAACAATTTATGTTATAATAAAATATATGAAATTGTTATACTTTTCCTTATGTCAAAATATAAATTTTCTTTCATAGTGAATATCCTCTAATCTAAATTTTAAAAAATGGTATATTCATACCATATAGAGTAAGGATTACGTGATTAATTTAATGATAGAATATCATGATCATAAGACATATAGAGAATTCAATTTTATGGTTGTAAAAAAACAAATCCTCAGTTCATGAAAGTAAACATTTAAGGATATTGGAATAAATAAAAGGAAGCCCTTAAAAAGAATTATTTGAATGGATCACAATAGAAGGGATCATGAATCAAAATATTTGATACTGATAGTTCAACCCCCTAATGATAATACATATATATACATATATTAAAGGAAAAATCATGAAACATAATTCCTATTATGATAAATCCTTTTGAAAATGATATGGGAAATGGAAGTGAAAACTTAAAATGTCGTTTAGAAAACATTTTTAACATTGCTGTAAAATACAAATTTATATATCACATTCATAGGTATGTTTTGAAATGGTGAAAATAATGATTTGATATATTGTTACTTTGAAAAATAATCTCCAATAATGGAGTCTTAAAATACATAAATTTTATCATGGAGAAAGTTTTACAGGAAGAAAAAAGTATATAAAAATTAAAAGAAAACATATTTCAATAATTCGAATATACATTTTTCAAAATGACATTTGAAAAAATATTAAAAAAATTAATTTGTATCAAATATATATTTTCCAATAGTATTATAGAAGTTATCATACAATATTTTTTTTGAGAACATAGTCATAGAGGAATGGAGTTAATGATGATGCAATATAACTCAAGTAACAAAGAATAGGGTTCTCAGTATTCCTTATTGGAAACATACTACATGAATTGATAAATATTAAAAAAATGTGTATTATGTGGTGAAAATTTAAATTCATATAAAAAATAAAACACCAGAAAATATAATAAATTCATATAATATACCAATCTTATATTTCCAAGAGGATAATAATCATTGAATGAATGAAAACTGTGTTACCAAAAGCCTTAATGGTGGGGTAACAAGTGATTCCAAATTTTTATTATGAAAATGGATTAATTTGGAAAAGCGTTTCTGATGAATAAAAAAATATATGATATATATATGGGTAATGAATACACCATACCAAATGAATACATGACACATTATAAAAACATGTCTAGATTAATTAGAGTTTGAGACAAAAACCCATTACGACATGAGTAACATTTTAATCAAAAATCATTGAAATGGACATAATGTAATTATACATAAAATAGAATTATTAAATAAAAATTCATAATAAGATATATTTAATGGTTATTATTCACACCACATTAACTAATTTAGGTTCATAATACCAAATATGTCTCAATGAGAGGAATTTGAGATGAAAACCCTTACATAAATCCTGATTCATTCTTCACAAGAACTAAAAATACTAACAAAATAATTAATTTCATTAAATACATAACCAATAACCTTATTTAAATATATAATAAATTATATTCCTCATTTAAAATAATTATGTATATATATATATATATTATTTTTTACCTATTTTCAACACCATGTGTATGTAATTTTTATCATTTTGAATTGGTTTGGTAAAAAAGGATTTTATATAAATTAATTTTAAATTTTTTTATTATTATATAATATAAGGGAATATAATAGTTTTTTCACAATATATTATTAATCTATAATTACATTCCATGTTATTTTTGGTTATAAACAATGAATATAAAATCATTCATGATCACGTTTCAGTGATTATTAACAAATGAATGGTGTTTGTTAATTAATGAGTTTAATATTGATATAACATTAATAGAATAAAAAATTTAAAATATATATATCATATTATACTAGTAAATATTTTCTCAGACTCATTCCTGATACAAATTCATAGTATAGTTCAAGTTTTTTGTTAAAAAGACCCAAACATGAACTGACCATGATAAATGGGTGATTATAAGGTGGTTTAGTTATAATATCATTATACTACAATCATAATGATATTATTTATCATTTACTAGGGTGATTTTTCATAATTTTATTTGATTCAAAAGAATATATAATTTATATAAATTTATTTCATTGAAATAAGTGATCATTATCCTCTTTTTTCATTCTTTTTAGACGATTAAATTAATGATAATCATTGTTGTGAAAATATAATCAATAGGTTCTAATATTTAACATAAAAATGACTTAATGATATCATAAACATAAAATAATTATTTTATTACCATCTTTATTACTATCCATTTGTGGAATTTATTGAAAAGAAAATGGAAATAATTTGTTACTTGAAGGCGATAATCCACTCATACTCTTGAACGATGATTTCATTTTAATTGATCAGGAGGACGTAGTAGTATAGTTCAATTTTTAATAATCATAAAAAATATATAAATATCATAATTATTTATTAAATTAATATTTTATACAATCCTTATAATTTTTTAAAGGAAAACAAAACATGTTATATCATGGATGTGGTAGTCCAAACAATGCATGAATGACAGTTTTGTTTATCAAATAAAAAAATAAATGGTGATTATTGATTATTTTCATAGAATAAAGAAATTAGATATATATTACATACCAATTTAATTACATCTTTATTTGAAATTAATAAACCGAAAAGAAAAAATATAATATAAATAAGTTACTTAAAAATTAGTAATCACGTTGTGTACATTCATATTTCCATAGAAAATCCCTTGGAAATAGATGTAATAGGATATTATATTATGAATAGAAGATCAATATTCTGAAATATTATTCAAGGGTAAAAACTTTTTAGTGGTTTTAAGAGTAAATCTAATTATTAGGAGTGTCTTGAAGGGGTGATGAGAGGCCCCTTTTATAAGTTATGAGAATGATATTTTTGTAAATATTTAAAATTAATATGAATACGGTTCATGATAAACATTTAAAAAAGATGTAAAATATAGAAATAATTGATTGAGAAGGAGAAAAATCATATCAAAAAATCATCCACTAAATTCTATACATATTTGTTTCATTTATCATGCCCTTTATTCCATGAATTTTTATATTTACCATTTTATCTTTCATCACGGTAAGAGGATTTTTACTAATGTAACATAATATTGATTCCTAAAAATAAAGTAGTACTTATAAAATAATTTAGACATAAAAATTAAAAAGAATTTAATCCATCTAATATGATTAAAATTTAAAAATTTTATAAAAAATAATTTTCAAATAAAATGGAATAATTTATTTTTGTGAGAAAATATAACTTATCTTCTTAAATATCAAATATGTGTTTGTTAATTAAAATAATAATTTTTAAAATTATAAATTCACATATAAAACACAAATTTATTCTTATAAAAATTATTCTCGAATTTTAAATTCATACATATATACTAATAATTTCAAAAAATCAATTTTATTTGTAAAATATTATATTATGCATTATTAACGTAAAATTAATTTTTTTAGAAAAATATCAAAACAAATCTTAATAGGATGAAAAAAAATATAATATTCATTTTATAAAGTTAAAATTATATGTTTTATAAATTTATCTTATAAATAAAACGTTTGAGATATAATAAAAACACCTTCTTATAGGAAAATAGTTTTTTTAGAATATTAACCACTCTAATTGATATTTATTAATATTAATTAATTAAATTATTATTGAAAAATTAATAATGTAAAATTTATTTTACCATAAATAATTACAATTTTCTCTAAATAGAAATGAACATCATGTAAAAAAGTAATATTGAAAAAATAGATATCTAATTATAAAAAGAATATATTATTAATAGTAACTATACCAATTGAACTTCATTCATATTATAGTAGAATTTATTTTATTTAAATAAATATTTCATAAATTGGTTATTTCTATTCATTCCCTCTAATTTATTGGTCATTTTTTAATGTTCATTGTTAATATATATATTTTTATCTAAATAAATCATGGTTTCGTTTAGGTTTGGTGTTACATGTGGATTAAGTTATCATAAAAATTGAATTTTTTTGAGGTAATCATATTGTAAAAATTTTTATCATTATATTGTGTATAATGTATTAATAATTAATGGAACCACCTCGTAAAACCAATCTTCAATAATTTCATAAAACCAAAAAATATAACCAATCATTTCTGAGTTGGTTACCACTTCACCTCTTCCCTGCTATAAAAAATTGAATAAAAATATTTTATTTTCAATAAAGACATACTCTCTTCACCAAATATGGCGTTTGAATAATTTTCATCATCATAAAAAACTCAACGATTAATCAGGGTCAATATAGGGTATTCTCTAGAATCTTTAAAACCCAAAAATATTGTACATGTTGATTAGCTCATGCTCACATCACCCAGAATGAGGGTCCATAAATAATGAACATGAGCCATACCTTGAAAACAACCCACGAATACACCTCCATATCCATATTTAACTCATATCATCCCACAACTCTTACAATATACAGTATATGCTTGACAAGAATAATCCAAATGTGTTGTTCTCGATAACACAACCATAACATTATAACTACTACCCTTGGAGTATCACTTAGAAATAGTGATCTTGAACAATTCCATGATGATGAAATTTTGTTTCATACCTCATGAGGTTCATGGTCTTCATTACACACTCGATCATAGTCATGAATCCTTAGAGGGGGTTCAACATCCTCAGATAAAACATTTACCTTAGACCAAATATCAACCTCCATCTATGGTAGACAAGACCCATTTATATTTTTAAAAATGTTGCTTGAAAATGGTTCACCATTCCTTATAGAAAGATCAATATAGGAATAAAAAACTTGATCATTAAAATTCCCATTCCAGATGGAAATGTGAGTATTTGAATCCATCCAAACCTCTCACACATGAGGGTAAATATTTTTGTAAACCAAATACATGATTGTCTTCATAACACACAGAACATATCCGTCATACGTGTAGTCTCATCAAACTAAGTGGAAAGTGAAAACCATTCTAAAATAAGGACATTCACTAAGCACAAAGGGGAGATTAAACACTTAACATCCCTTAGATTGTTTATCTCACAACCATGTCTCAAATAATATATATTCATAAGTCACTAACTGGTGGTGAGAGGGCCACATATTGGTATAGTCTCATTAGTATCCTTCCTCTTTATGAGATTTGGATAAAAGTGGATAAAATTATTCATTTCAAAGGGTTATAAATAATTATTAAAGAATATCTAGATGATCTGAGATAGAATAGGATGGTAAAATAAAAAAGAAACACTATAAAACCATCTAAGAATCCCACTCTTCAATATAGTGTTAAAAACATAATTTTTACACTTATGGATTTGATATCAGTAAATGTAACTTAATTTCAACCACTCAAAACATATAACATCAGAATGAAATATGGGATCACTTACATATTCAAGGGACTTTTAGGTTTACAGTTTTAGGAAATTTGGAAAAACACTTATGTAACAATAATCATACCTTTTATTAAAAATTATTACTAACATACCCATATTTTATTTTCCCATATTATGTAATCATCATTGTTCTTAATCATACTTAATCCCACTGACTTGTTTTTAAAATTGTCTAATGAGCACAAAAGCTCAGTAAGTGTAGTATCTAAACATTATCTGGTGATGTATCATGCTATTTTACAGGTAATAATTTGATTTTATTTTACAATGGTTAATGAATTTATTGTGTGCATTTAGGTGAAATTTGGATGTTCTTGGAGGGATTTTGGGTAGTACACGGATGGCACATGGTTTGCCAAAATTGTTCTCCCTTACCCAACAAACCATGAATTCCTAGATAGAGAGGGGTTGCATGGATAGGGAATGATTTTTCAAATCATGTTTTCTATTAAAAATAATTAATCACCCCTACAATATTGGTGAATGAATAACGTTAATAGATTTAAAAAACCATCCACCCTAGTGCCATAAACTATTCACTCTAGATTATATTCTCTAAAAAATATAAAAAATTTATGAAAACCACAAATTATATCCCTAAACAATCTGGATCGACCCTGACTCATTTAAATTTAAATTTTGAGGCTCTCAAATGGATTCTAAGGTATTATTCATTTATTTCTTGATGAATCAACGATCTTTTTGATAGATCTTCACCTCCTAGTAAGGGATCTCATCCTAATTGGTTTCCTCCCTCTCTTACACATTTATCTCATCTTTTTAAGGGATGTTTTCCACTTTTAGTGAGGGGTTTAGATCTAGTTTTTTATATATCTTAATATTTCTTCTTGGATATATCTTTTGGATATAGATTTTTTTCTTCGTTGTGTAATTGAACATTCCACTTCAATTTGGATATTTCAATTCATGAGCATCCATCAGCTATCCTAAGGTAGGTGGTCTATTTATCAATTCTGAAGGTCATGGTTTCAATTATGTGTATGTAATTGTGAAATTGATTTTTCATGTTTGGAAGTGGAATCATAAATTAGATTAATTGACTGGGTTAACTGATTAATTAATGGATTTTAGAAATGATTGGTTAATGGGGTTAAAGAATTGGTCAATCAATGGGATTGTTGAATTTATTGATTAATTGAATGATTAATTGTAAGAAAGGGTAGTATGTATTAAGGTTGATGGGTTAATGAATTTTATGATTAAAATATGATAAATGGTATTATAGTGAATTAGTCATATTATTCCATGGTAATTAATGTGATGAAACTTAATTGATTTGATAATTTGAATGGTATACCATGACGTGAAAAATTCATGAGAGGTTATTGATTGTTATACTTTTTAAATTTTATATATGTGATATATGTGTGATTGATTGATAAATGTGGTGTGGGGTGGGGATTGATGCTCAAAATATCCATAGGGTTCCAAACATATAGTTATAGGCCCATATTCACGCATGTGAACATTATTTTTTGGGAAAATTACTGATGCTCTAAATACCCATGAGGTATGGGACACAGACTAATACTCTAAATACTCATGAGGTACTAGAAAAAACATTATATTCCCATGATATTGGTTTTGGACTGTGGTTCCAAATGGTCATGATATGAATTGAAAATGAAATTATAAATGATAACCAATGTTTTATGAAATGTGATATCCCATGGAGATAGTTTAGACTCTAGCACAAGAAAAAATTTAGTATTGTTGGTGCTTATTTCATCATGAACCTAGGGAAAGGAATGTGGTTAAATAAATAATAATTAAATATATAAACTATTTAGATTATTTGTCCCAATTTATTATTTCTAAAACTGCATTGTTATAGACTGTATATTATTTTAGACACCTTTTCTTATATCATACTGTGTTATACTATCACCCTACATGGGTTTTTTGACTGGTAACTGAATATACATCATGATTTCAAGACACAATAAGGGAAAGATCCCTATGGTAGATGGATGACTAGGAATGAAAAATTTATAAGGGAACTTTAAATGGTTTTAGGAAACTCTTGGAGTTTTTAGTGTGTTTATTTATTTAGTTTTTTTCATATTGACAGATGAAAATTATACGACATGACACTTATCTTCTTTTGGTTTTGATATTATATTCTCGTTTTGAACATCGTTTGATACTGGTATTTAATAGCATTATTTGTTTATTATATTTTAGTTTTTATTTACCTTTTACCATTTTTGTGTTACTCTGATAACGGAGTGTAGTATCCACATGTTTAATATCAGACCATCACTGCTATTCATTCCACTCTATAATACGAGGTGGCGTGCTTGAGGTCATATAACCAACCAGATTGAGGAACTAGTGTGTGGAACCCTAATCAATATGTTACAAATTGGTATCAAAGAATTTTTTATTTTATTTTCTTATGTATTAATATTTTAGAATGGTAGAAAAAATATTAGGGCCAGTCATGCCTTGGTTAGGAGCCCATGCACGGGAGTAGTTAACCCATGTATGGGGGTAAAATCCTTGTACCCATGGTAAGAATATTTTTATTAATGTGTGTTGTTACATTTGAATATTATTTCACCTTTGGTGACACTCTTGTTTAGTGATGTGATTGATAGTGATATTTTTCATAAAATTTACTTGTGGCCCAGTATGGAATGAGAGTTGTGTATACATGCAACATTCTAGACACTCGGGGATTATTTTTACATGAATCATTTTTAGGTAGTCGTGAAAAAAATTTGTGTTGGGTAAGTGGTTTAAATAAAAATTATTATATTTACATGTGAATTTTGAATAAATAAGTTCTCAATATGAAATTGATAATTGTGAAATTATTTGAAATGTGGTAAATAAAGTGGATAAATGGATATCTAATTATAATATTGAATATGAGAATGTGTTTACCATTTTTGTTAACTAATACCTAAATGTGGGATGGTTAAGGGTAGTGATAGCGCCTCGGGTTTGACCACATGGCAGGTTATGGGGGATGGATTGTTTTGAATTTATGTGCATCCCCTTATATATGAGATTATTATTATTTTATGTTTCCTAATACATGTTTCTATCATAGTAGATATATACATCCATGATGATGCTTGTTAATAGGATGATAAGAGGATAAGGCTAGAAATGTTCCTCCAGTGGTGGAACCTAAGGCACAATTGTTTTGGGTGAAGGGTATGGGGAGTAGTTCCATGAGAACGTTTCTTAGTTTATTTATTTTATGGAATGAGACTCAAGGTGGGTTGTGATGAGTATGTCAAACCTGACAAGGGTTTATAAGTTACAACACCCTCTAAATTTCATCAAAGAGGGTGTATATGAAGTAGAAATGTTTTTGTTTGAGTCTATCTAGAAAATACATGACTACTTAGAGACATCTATTGAGAAGAGAGTCAAAATGGATGCTTATATGTTATATTGTCCGAAGAAGAAATGGTAGTACATTTAGTCTTAGGATGATAACTGAGAAATATGATGTGGAAAAAAATTTAATAGAATTTCATTGAAAATTTTTACCCTACGGTTCCTAGGAAGGAGAGGGAAGATAACTTTATAAGGTTGACCAGGGGAATATATCTATGATGGATTATGAAAGATGCTTTAATAATTTTCAGTGATTTATTCTAGGCTTGGTAGGGGATGAGGATACCATGGGAAAGCATTTTTGGATGGTATTAAATGTTAAATTAAGTCCTAGTATAATATATTCAGGCTAAAGAAGTTTTCAATGGTGGTGAATTGGGCTCTCATATCTGAGGGGAACCTGAAGGAGGATTTTAGTGAGATGCATCTTGTTTTTTCGATGACTAAAAGGAATGTCTTCTAAGAGATGGAATAAATGCTATGAAAATATTAACTGGATCATTGGAAAGCATAGTGGATAGGGGGAATGATTAATTACACATGACCTTACTCAATAACTCTTTCACCAGTGCAATAGGTCAGATCCATTTTGTATAAAATTTCCTTGGACTCTGGTAGAGTTTTGCGCTTGTGATTGGGAAGGAAATATACAACTATTCCAGAGGAACCCATGAAAATTTGAGAGTGATGGAGCAGCTAGACATAATTAAAGTATAATAAAAGAATCTACTACACAATACCAGTCTAGAAGTTATAATTCTAATAGCCATGGAGGTAAAAGTAGTGGAAGTAGTACTTTACAAAAAGAGAACCTGTATCACTAGATTGGTGAAGCTGAAGAGACGTAGACTACATCACAGGGAATAGGGGATGGACATTTTATATAGTTCATAATACACTTATGGATACTAAGGTTGGACTATTGACATTTATAAATACTATTCCTATACCTTATGTTCTTTCTAGAGCCTTATTTGACACTAGAACCTTACATTATTTAATATTTGCACAACTTGTGAATAATATGATCCTGAAAGTGGAGTTAGTGAGTGGGGTTATGAAGATCGAAACACCATTTTAGGTATACTGAAGAGACATATGTTTATGAAAAGGGTGTTCTCTTGAGGTTGGGGAGTATCATTTCATATGGTAAATTTACATACTTGATATATCAGGATTTGAATTGATTTTGGATATAGATTGGTTTGTAGAATACAAAAACCACATTGATTTTTACAACCTGAGAGAGATGTTTATGTCTCCTGAGGGTGAAAATTATGTTCATTGTGGAGTGTGGGATATACATGAAGTTCATACAGGACCAATTCATCAGCAACTAGGGAAGCACATTTCCAGGGTTTCAAGTATTTTTCTAGATTAAAGTATTGTAAATCATAGTTTCTTTAAAGCCATTTTAGAAATGTTCTTGGAACTTTTTCCTAAGGACTTATGGGAATTCCAACTGAGAGATATGTGGAGCTTACAATTGATCACATTCTTTGTGTTGAGCCATCTTCCATACCATCTTATAGAATGGCACCAAAATACTTTAAGGAGTTGAGGAATCAATTATGAGTGTCTACCGATAAGGGTTTTATCTATCTGATTACATCTCCTTGGGGTTCCCCTTTCTAGTTTTCTATGAAGGATGACTAGAAATTGTGCTTATGTATTAGTGAATAGAAGATGAATCAGATGACAATGATGAACCGACATACTCTTTTGTGTTTCGATGACCTCTTTAACCAGTTGAAATAAGCATATATGTTCTCTATGATTGATGCGATATTAGTGTATAATTGGTTGAGATTTTGACCATATGATATACATTGAGTTCTCTCAGAAGTTGTTATAGACATTATGAGTTTTTTATGATGTCATTCATCCTAATGAATGCTCTGAAAGAGTTTATGGCCTTGATGAGAATAATCTTATACCCGTACATGTATCCATTTATAGTAGTATTTGTTCATGAAATCTTGGAGTACTCTAGGACACATGAATATCATTTAAAACATCTTTAAATCATTCTAAATACACTGAGAGAGAATCAGCTATATGCCAAATTATCTATGTTTCAATTATCGATTGATCATGTACATTTCATGGGTCACATAATTTTTAAGGGCGGTTTATTCATTGACCCAAAGAAGGTGTCAACAGTTTTTTCATGGGAGCATCCATAAAATGAATTCAATATCCATAGATCTATATACCTAGCAGGATATTATCAAAGGATCATCCAATACTTTTCCAACATGGAAGCACCAATTTAGGGATTGACCAAGAGGGGAGTTAAGTTTTAATGGATTGGGTCATGTGAGAATGCATTCCAATAGTTAAATAAGTTATTAAGTACCACTCCAATCATGATCTTATTTAATCCAAGGGAAGAGTATACAATGTTTTCTTCACATATGTTATAATTTGTTGATCATTATTGATGCATGGAGAACTATTTTTGGCATATGGGTCTCTAAATGTGTGGCTATATGAAGTGAATTAACCTACGCATAACCTCAAGTTAGTATAAGTGGTTTATGATTTGATGTGTTGGTGGGATTATATATGTTTGAAAATTTTAATTTCTATATCAAAAACAAGAGATTAAATTATATCTTTTCATAGTGATATTTGAATCTCTGGTAGTGGACATTGGTTGAGTATGTGAGGTCATTTGAATTTTTTTAGAATATACACCTGAAAATGGAAATAGTGTTCTTGATGAATTGAGTAGAATTATAGATCCATGTGGAGGATCACAGGTTTACTAGATGAGATACATGTTGCGGTTTAGGAGGACCCAGAGCAGATGACCCCCACATCAGTATTAGTGGAATCCAATATTTTGAACCATATTAAGGAGAGAAAATATGAGGATACATAGTGTTTAGCATTTATGATATTCCTTGAATGCGAGGAGTCACTTTAATATTGGACGATATATGAGAATAAGATGATCTATCTTAGGAACTATGTTATTATTCCAACAAGTATACATGAATATATTATTAGTGAGTTTGATGCCTCGATGTGGGCGGTGAATCCAGGGTTTACCAATATGTAACATGATCGACATTGATTGTATTGGTGGTCGTGATTGAAAAAGTATATTTTTGGGTATTTGAAACAATTATACACCTGTCAACTAGTGAAGGACAAGAATCAATAACCAGGTTGATTACTATATCAATTTCCTATTTCGGAATGGAAGTGGGATGATGTTACGATGGATTTTATGGTGGGTATCTTGATTATTCTTTGATGGAATAATTCTATTTTAGTTATAGTATATTTAATGATTATTTTAGAACATTTATTTCAAATTTTGGTGATTTACTCAGTGGATCTGTTGGGAGTATGTAGATTTGGCAGATAATCTATCTGTATGGTATTAAACATAGTATAGCTTCTGATCATGACTCATGTTTTACCTTGTGTTTGTAGCATGGGATGCTAATATAACATAGTGCGTTGGTATTTTAAAGTATGTATTTGTACCCATATATATATGGGTAGTCGTAATATACTATATAGGATTTGGAGGTTATGCTCTAGGAATGCATTCTTGACTTTGGTGTTTCATAGGAGAAGTACCAAGAATTGGAGGATTTAGCCTAAAAAATATTTAACCAAAAACTATTCATATGTAAACATTTGATGTTATTTATGATAGTGCATGTATATCACCTCAATTTAAGATAAAGGTATGCGAGTCATAGTTGTTGGGACCAAGACTCATGTAGAAGATGTCATACCAAGTACAGCAGGTTCAGAATTGTATGGCTATGAATCAGAGTAGAAATGTTTCATATACTAATAGATGATGACAAAAAATTTAGTTTATAATTGGTGGTCATGTTTTCCTCAATAATTCTATATGATTAGGTCACCATTGGAATTATAGATAGGGCAATTTGAAACCTAGGTTAGTCAGACCTTTTATGGTTGTGGAGAGAATTGGGCCAGTGACATACCTATTTTCTCCCCCATAGAGGCATGGTTCTATACAATACATTTTCCATGTTTCGCAACATAGGAGGTATCACCGACCCTTACCATGTGATTAATGTGGATGATGTTGAGGTATATACTGATGCATCTTTTGAGAAGCATCAAATAAATGTTGTGGATCATGCTGAGAAAGTGTTTTGGGGAATCACCATGTTGATAGATCATGTATTATGGGGACATAGACATGTGTAGGAGGAAACATGGGAGAGAGAAGAGGATATACAAGATCAGTGGTCTAATATTATTACCTTGGAATCATAGAGATCCTTGTAGTCTTCATCTGGGACCTGTGTCCAGAAGGAATTCACCACCGGGCATCCTGACATAGGGTGGAAAGACCAGCTAGAGAGGGTGGTATCAACATAAACCGACTTGATGACACTCTCCTTTGCATGAATACGAAGCATTCCTGGTATGTTCTGGAATAATGAATTCTATGGGGGATCCCTATGAACAACTCCATTTCTAGGACTAAGTCTCAGACCTCTGGCCATGCCTTTCCATTTTGGTCTGTTATTTCTCCTCTTATAACTTCCCAAAAACCCCACTCCAGATGGATCATAGGGTGGGGGAGTTCTCTTTATGGCATCACAACTGGGACAGGACATTCCTTGGCATTCCTAGGAGCCCAAGCACTTCAATCTCCATGAAAGAGTCTAGTTCCCATCCTACATCCAACACCGCAATTCTGGATAAGGACCAACAAGCCATCTTCAATCTCATCGAGCTCAACACCGAACCAGATCGATGTGTTTTATCTCCATCTTCCTTGGGGGCCTTCGATTCAAGATAATTTTGGTGCTAGATCGCCAATCAAGGACAAAACAACCCATGGGATGAGATACTCTGGTCCAAATATAACCAACATAAACTCAATATACTTACATGGAGGCTTCTCCAAAAATCCATTACCACTAAAGAGATCATCAAATGTTGTGGCATCCCGCTGGATTCAAGATGGAGTTATTACAAGGACCACCGGGAGGAGAGTTCATAGCATCGATTTTTGGAAGGAGACTGGGAAAGAGCTATGTGGAATTTTTTGTGAGTTTACTATTATTAACGATAACTTCTTGGATAGTATGTCCCTTATCGATCAATGGTTCCATGGTGTTGGGGAGAGGGGTCGAGAGGGAAAGGCACACATTGTGGTCTTCAATGCCTATTGTTGGTTGATCTGGTAGGAAAAGAACAAGTCCCGACATGATGGAACCCTTTCCTCTATCTAGGGTGTCATTTACAGAACAAAATTCATCATCGATATGGTCAGATCTTTTGGCAACTATAAGGAAGCACCTACCCTTTGATGGCTTCATTTCTGCAACATTTCTACTTTCATAGGGAGCAGGCTTGTAAGATGTAACTGGGTTCGTTGAGCACCACCCATTAGGGGGATTAAACTTAATACCAATGGGTCTTGCAAAAAGGGGCTCATTATCGAATGTGGGGTTGTGCGTAATCTCTCAGGATTGGTTATCATGGAATTGTTGTCATGCCCAGGTCGTGTATCTTCTCTCTAGGCAGAGGCCAAGGTGATTCTTTTTGGCCTATTTTTATGTCATCATAAGGGGATCTCTTTATCTGTGGTTGAAATTGACTCCCAAATTCTCCACAAAGTCTTGCATGGGACTGCTTCTATCCCATGTTCTATTCTTTACATCATCTGAAAGTGCAGGGGCATGATAACACCAACACTGGAGTGGTACAAACATGGCGTGAGGTGAACAAGGTCACCGACCACATGGAAACTCTTGAGGTGTCTTGTCCAGATCCCATTTTTTTATAATGTGTCCCCCTGAATGTTGAGGGAGTCAATCTTTTTATAGGGGATGCCCTTTCCCTCCACTACAATCAATGACCTTGGACCTCTCGTCCTAGGCGCTTAATCCTATCCTTTCTTGTTTCCTGTTTCTTTTTTTCCTTGAATAAAAATTTATATGATGATTATGATAATATCCCAAAAATTCTAGTGAAGTCTCTATATTTTTTATAGGTATGATTTTTAATTGTTTCGGTTATACTAGGCCTATCTAGGGTACGTTGGGGTGAAATTTGGATGTTTTTATAGTATTTTTAGTCTGTGGATTATTGGTGCACTATTTTCCAAAACTATGCACAATTCCCTAGAAAAACATGAAACACCAGATAGATAATGTTCTTGTTGTTGGGGTATAGCTTTTCAAACCATTTTCACTCTTAGGAGTAACCATGCACCCCCATTATATAGGCACAATTTTTGAAAAACTCTGTGCCTAATCATAGGAATCATCATATGCGGAATTATTTTCTATGAAAAATTATAAAAAAATTACTCAAACCCCATATTATATACCTAAAATCCTAGTTCGACCCTACCTCATTTTACATCAAATTTGGAGTCCGAGAATGGATTCCAAGTCATTTTTAACTCTATTCTTAACAAATAAAAGATTCATCTGACAAGTCATCACTTCTTCCAATAATAGGTCTTATCCTGATAAGTTTCCTCAAACTCCCCCATATTTATATTATGTTTTAAGAGATTTTTTCCTCTATTGGTGATGGTTTTAGATCTATATTTTGATCAATATTTATCCATTTATATTGGATCTAGGTTTTGGATCCATATCTCATTCACTATTATGAAATTGAACATTCCACTAAACATCGGGCATTTCTATTAGCGATCATCCAACAAAAATCTTGAGGTAGGAAATATATTTATCAATACCCAAATCCACAATTAAAATTATGTGTAATTAGATATGAAAATGATCTTACATATTTAGTAATTTAATTTTGAATTGGATTAATTAATTTGGTTTATTAGTTAATTAATGGATTGTGAATTTATTGAAAAATAGCGTAATGGAATCGGTCAATTGATGGGATTGTGGAATTGAATGATTAAAATAATGGTGAATTAATTGATTAATAGGAAGTTATGGGTGTTTTTCCTAATCTTGAATGCTTAATGAATTATATGATCAAACATCATCAAAAAAAATTAATAGTGAATTGTTCATATTATTCCATATGAATTAATGTGATGAACCTTGATTTGTTTGATAACTTAAATGGTATTTCATGTTATGAAATTTTTTTGATCGGGTTAATGACGATTAACATTATTAAATGTGATATATGTGATATACTTGTGATTGATTGATAAATGGGGTATGTGATATGAAATGATGCTCTAAATAAGCATGAAGTTCTAGAAATGATGTTCTAGGCCCAAATTCATGCATGTGAATATTATTATATGGGACAATGAATGATGATACAAATACCCGTGAGGTGTGGGATAAGGGAAAATGCTCTAAATATCCATGGGGTGATATATATGACATTCTATTCCCATGAGATTGGTAGTGAAATATGGTTCCAAATGATCTTGATATTAATTGAAATGAAATTATAAATGATAACCACAATTATTTTTAGATGTGATAACCCTTGGAAATAGTTCAGACTTTGGCAGCGGACAAAGAAGGTATTATTAGTACAAGTGTCATAGTGAACCTAGGGAAAAGAATTAGGTTAAAAAATAATTATAGAATATTTAAACTGTTTAATTTATTGATTATATTTTATTTTTTATGGAAATGCATACACTATTATAGATTGTATATTGTATAGACACCATTGGTGGGAGAAAACTGAGTTAGACTCATAACCTACTCAGGATTCCTGATCGGTACTTGAAAAGACATCATGTTTGTATGATAGAATTAGAGAAGAAACCATTTGTTAGATCGTTGATTTTGGAAGAATCATGTATAAGGAAAGAACAAATGGTGTTGGGAACCTCTTGGAGTTCTTAGTGTATTCATTTATTTTGGGTTTTTTCATATTGACACTTTACACAAAAATGTAATGACACATATACCATTCTGGTTTTCATATTATATTGTTATTTTGATCATCATGTGTTACTGGTATTAAATATAGTTATTAGTAATTATCATTTGTTTAATTATTACCTATTAAGGATGTTTTATTACTTTGATAAAGACGGTATAGTCTCCATATAGATTATATTAGACCCTCGATGCCAGTCGGAAGCCAATGGCGTATTGGGAGACTTGCTTTTGGTCAGGTATCTGACTAGATTGAGGCACCAGTGTATAGAAACTAGGTTGGGAATTTACTATATGGAACATAAAAAAATTAAATCGGCTAGTAGAGTGAAAATAATAAAAACCCCTAAAATATTTACATTTATCAAAATATTCTTTAGGATTAACAAATAAATCATAAAAACATGAAAAACCACATTTTTTCCAAAAAAAAATTTAAAACCCATATAAAGCTAATAAAACCCTTTTTCGGTTACATAGAGCATTATATTCAAAACCCATTTTAGAAATAATGGAATCCTAGTTAAATTCATAGGAGAAACCACACTGGTTAACTCAAACATTCTTTAATTTGAAGATAAGGAGCATTACCCAATGTATTAGAGTGTAATCTAGGTACTCACATTGTATAAGCTATATTGATCTTGTAATGACCTCGAACCCAACAACCTATATCTAGTGGAAACTTTATTACATTTTCACTTTATATAATAAATCACATCCCAATGGACCAAATAGTTTAGTAGCCTTGGTAAACTATACACATACTTGAAGCTCACAATATATTTTTAAATATAATATTCATAACATAGTAATAGTAAATATTCTATAACCTTGAAATAATTCAAATATTCATTCTTAATATCCTATGGAAAGGGAAAAAATAATGGTGACCTCATATGCTATGTAAGGGAACATATAGTGGATGATATCATGATTAAATAAGTAATAGTGTCTATGGTGAGTAAAATATGTAAAACACAAGCTATTTAATCATTATGTTGAGCATGAATAAGAAATGGAAGCAGTAAACTAAGATAAAATGATTCCATATAAATAAGAAAAAGAGATAATAAAACATCTATGGATATCATAACTATTCAAATAATCATATCGAAATCAGTAACTGATTTCATAATGAAAGAATACATAATTTCAAATTTCTTAAACCTACCATCAAGGCCTTCTCATAATAAATCTACATTGACATCAAGGCCTGATTCCGTGAAGTCTATATAAATGGTTAAGGCCTCATAAAAAAGAAAAGAATATTTTATCTTATGAGACCTACCAATGCATCAATGGGATATTACAGGCCCCTCCCGCCCCGTAATAAGTATATTGTATTCATCACATGAATGCGGTGAAAAACATAATCAACCTAAGCATTTGTATTAGAAAAAATAACGAAGGAAATGTTATAATTTTTTCCAATCAAACTAATCATAATCCATCCAAAAACGGAATAAATTTGGTATCATTATAACACAACCCCAGTAATTTATATATAAAATAATGTTTTTTTCTTTTATGAAAATAAATTTCATAAAAATAATATTAAAATAATATTGAATAAAGTTCCATTGTCACAAGGAAAAACAATTTTAAAAACTAAAATATTCAAGAATATTAGGAAAATAATTTTCCTTAAAAAGATTCATTTAATGATTTAAAGTAATCTTTCAATAATTTATTTGTAAAGTTTATAGAAAATTCCATTCATGTTGTATAATTTTTTTAAAAATCTTCATTTCTCAATTTTCCAAAAGGTAAAAGAGTGCATTTCTTGGAAAATAACAAGAAGATTATTTATAACCCATTTTTAAGAAGTTGAACATGGGTTAAAATTATATAATACATAATTATAGATTATTAAAAATTTGTTTTAAAACATTTTAAGGAAAATATGTATATATGATAAAAAGATTCCAGGCTGAGTTGAAAAAATGACAGTTTCCTTTAAAAAATGATATATGTATCTAGTGTACTTAAAGAGTGAAAAATGAAAGGGAAAATATTAATTTTCAGAAATAAATAAATGTGAATAAAATATATTAAGTTAAGTTTTTAAATATTCAATAAATACCTTATTAAAGACTCTAAGATAAATAATCCCGATTATTGATTATATTGTTACATAAATCTTTATCTTTTTGGAAAATTTAGAATCATAAACCCTATGAAATAAATAAATTTAATTAAAACATTAAATACAAAGAATATATAGATATTAATGATGGAAAATATAAAAGTTTTAGTAGATATGACTCATAAAATATGATAGGTGTATATGATAACGTATGTCCCAAAGAAGATAATATTAGGTGATGAACCATTTCAATGATTATATCATTGAAGTTATAATTAATCAATCAATTAGTTATGCATAAAAATTTAAATCCAAAAGAACAATTTTAACTATAATATAATATAATAACATATAATTTCATTGAAAATTATGGCATAACATAGTCAATTATGTAGAGGTGTATCCCAATGATTATAAATTGAGTTAAGAAACCCCTTGCTACTTTATAACCATAGGGTCAAATAGCCTTGGATGAAATAATTTGAATCAAGATATAAGACACTATAATTTAATATGGATTAATTATATAACATTTAAAATGGTTCTATATATACCATATAAAATAAATTGTTGAATAACATTAGAAAATACCTCAATGAAATTAAGTTGAGACACAACCTCTAACACCAGGTTCGACATCCATCATATATGTCTGAACCCATTTATTAAAAATTATTTATATTTTATACATATATAACATAAATATAATTTAATAAATATAACTATCTGATTTATATGTAATATTTTATCAGCATTTTATTAACAATTATTTATTAAAATCACAGTTCTGGGGGCCAACTGCTTTGTTTTTCATTTTTGTTTTGTTTGTTGGTTTTGGACCTTTTAAATTGATCATGGTTACATTATAGGATTATTTTAAACATGATATAAATATAATATATATTCATTATATATTTATTTAGAGTAATAGATTAAATATATATTTGAAAAAAGAGTTACATAGTTCATGGAGATAGTAATAAGTACATACACATGAACATTGTTTTGATTTTTTGACTGATGGTACTAAAAAAGGTAAATAATATTTCAGAATTAAGAAATCATTATTATATCACAGATATCATATATATTTATTAATTCTATACTTATTTCCATTCATTTAAAGAGGAAAAAATCGGATCGCATCGCTTTGTGGTGGTAGTAGTTCATACCTACACACATGCAATATTATCATTTCGCAACAGATTAGAAGGTAAGAAGGTAGGTGTGATGTTATAATTCAAGAATAATAATTCTATAATAAATATCATATATTAAAATTAAATCCATCATAGTACCCATACATAAAATTATGCGAATAAAATTTTATTATATCGCTACATGGAGACGGTAAGGCATACAAATACATGAGTTATAATTTCACATTCTATTTGAATGAAAATTGGGTGGTTAATTGGGGTATAATAATCAAAATAAAACTGAATTTTATATAGGGTAATTAATTTATTAATTTATTTATTATAAATAATAAAAATTTAATGGAGGTAAACAATAAGTAAAAATAGTAATCGGTTAAGGCGATTACCTCTTCTTTGAAAGAACTCCTTCGAATCTATTTGCGAGGAACCCTGGGTTGGCCTTTTTTGGATGACCATCACCTATAAAACATTGAAGTGGAATTTTACAATATACTTTTGTAGGTTTTAGTTGATATTAGTGGAAAAAATTGGTGTTATGAGTTGAGAGAATGTGGTGTCCTTTAATAAGGGAGGGAATGTACACACTTTGAATTTTTAAAAATATTAAAATATAACTAAGTCATTCTCAATACAAATGCTTGAAAATAGCCATATATTCAATGAAAAAGTGTAAATGTTATAAATATAATGATAAAATGAAATTTTTATTGGTTCTGGCTTTATTTTAAACCATATCATTTGTTTATCCCCCTGTTTAACCAATTTTAATCTCAAACGCTGTAATGACTTTTTAATATTAATGTGTTATAAATTTACTTATAAGGTAAAAATTGGAACATAAATGGAAATGGAATGGAGTTTTATATCATATATTATCCACATTGTCCTATTTTAATATTTTTAATATTTTTAAATAATTTATTAAATTATTATTTTCCAAAAAATATCATTAATGCCATTTTAAAACTATTTATTTAGTTTGGATTTAATGAAATCAAGAAAAATAATGCATTAAAATAAAATCATTTCAAGATTTTTTAGATTATAGTATTTATCTTGAAAATTACTTTAACATAATTAGTCATCAAAAATTTATTACCTTTAATATTTTTAAAATCATTTATTTTATGATTAAATTAATTGAATAAATAATGTGTCTGTGTTATGTAAGCATTTAGGGTTATTATTAGATCACTAAAATTTAAAAAATAAAATTAAATGTTAAGTAATATAAATATATCTATCATATTAAATATTATAACTATTAATAACAACTTCTTACACTTATGATAATTTATTATAGATATTCAATTAAAAATAATTAAAAATTTGAATTTTGTTTAGTTAAAGTAATCTAAATGTCATTATAAAGGATAAATTGATCCAAAATTCAATATATCAAAATTTTGGATGAATAATGTCTAATTTATCCCATCTAATTAAATAAATTTAGCAACCCAAGATTTCATTGTACATTATCTCATTAAAGTAATTCAATAACTTGCGTTATACGTAACATCGACTTCGAGCACACGACAACATACCAAACTAGACGTTCAAAAAGTAGTTATGAATAGTATTAACTGAATTTTGAATTTTATATAATCTATATAATTTTAACACCAATATTATGTGTTTCTTATACATAATATGAGAACAAACTCATTTATTTAGATAAAAAAAGTATTTTTCAAACAATGAAATTTTACAACCTTTTAATAGTGAACCATTTTTAAAACAAATATTTTACACATTTATATATTTAATTTAATGAAATTAAATTCTTTTTTAGAATCGGGACATAAAAAAAATAATTTGGATAAATTTTTGGATCTTTCCTGATAACTTTCATATTTTGATGAATAGTAAGAAATACTAAATTCTAATTGAAAACTACCTTTTAATCAAAATAATTTATATTGATAAATTATGAATTTGAATTGCCTGGAAGTATAATTAGATTATATTTTTATCATTTAATACAATTTAGGTCATTATATGTAATTTAACATTGGAAGATGACAAAAATGCATGTCAATCTTTAGTTATTTTTTAATTAAAAAAGACTTTTTTTTTGGTTTTGACAATGAGAATTAATTTTAAATTAATTAATTAATCTTATATGTTTTGAATTTGTTAAATTAGAATTAATTATTGAATTCAAAATATCAAAAAAAAATTTGGGTGAATTTTTTGGTATTTTTCTGAAAAAATCCATTTTTTAATGAATAGTGAAAAACAATACGTTATTGTTTAAACCCATCTTTTTTTAAATTTATTATTTATTTTATTTAAATTTATTTTAAGTCAAAACAGATATATAGTACCTAAATAAGTTAAATGTAATTCCTTGGTGTAATTTTATAATAAAATTGGATGGATACAATTTTATTGAACTTTTTACCGTCTTTTACACACCTTCTAGCGGGCAGTGTAGCAGTTACTGTAGCTGGTACTATTCGGCACTATAGTAGCCAGAACTATTCACCTGATTTGGGCCTTAGGGACACTGGTTTGTTCTTAAAGGTATCAGGGGACTCTAGAACATCAAATTCCTTTGGGACACTGGGCCTTTGGGTCACATAGACCATGGATTTCCCCAGTTCACACAAAGCAGGCCCCGGAAGAGGATCAGAGCCACAAGAGCAGTCACCAGAAGCAAAGCTAACCAGATTGAAAGAATGAGAGGGTATGGAAACCCATAGTGGGACCATTCACTGTTAAAATTTTTATGGGGAAATGATAACTGATCAGCAATGCATGTTGGGGAGCTTGGCGATCAATGATATAGAAGATAAGAAGACGCAGTTCTAGTGGGTTGGGCCTCCGAGTCCTATATTGGGCATGGTATGCCACTGGGCCATTAGATCACGAATTTTAGGTCATGTTGGGGCCTGTTCCTTGGGACTACAGTTCATTTATAGGTTCCCCTTCAACCCTAAAATGTGGGATTATCCCTAATAAAAATATAAAAGCAGGCCTTCGGGCCATTCGAGGGGGGATTTTATTTTCCAAGGATAAAAGGAAATAGGGTAATTAATGGTAACAATTATATTATAATATCCATAAAACATTAACTAATTATATTTTATAATTGTAATTCTGCCAATAATAACGCTATTAATAAAATATTATCCTTTAGGTCCACTTGGATTAGATTAGGACATTTATTATTATTTTATTTAAAGAAGAGTTAAAAGTGTTAAATAAAAAAATTATTAACTAAACCATTTTTAATATAAGGTAATTTAGAAGATTAATTAGACTATAAATATTCCATAAAAATTCAAAAATATTTCCTACGTAATGATATTTTATTTATATTTTCTAGTGATTAAATAATTAAATTTATTTATGACACAATGATGATGCATTAATTACATTCTTAAAAAATATTGAAATAATTTATGTTATAAATATAAAAATATATATAATTTGAAAGTTTTGATGCCATAAACAAATTTTCTAGGATAATATGACAATTTAGTTTGGATTATATAATTTTTTTGAAGTGATAAGGTTGTTATGACTTTCAAAAAAACAAAATACCAAATAGTGTAAAAATAAACATAAATAAGTTTTAAAAAATAATAATATATTATTGGTTGATATAATATTCATAAAAATATGTGGTTTCGACAAAGGGCTTAAATAATTTTATATGTGTCATTAATGAACAACTTTAGGTTATTTTGATGTTTAGAGTAAGTGTATTAACCATATAGTGTAAGAATACAAGAAGACACGGGAAAATAAAAAATATTTTACTAAGCGTTAAATATAAAAGATATGGTTAAAAAGGTAACCTAAAAATTCCTAAAACCTATTGTCTTAGAGTATTGAAACCCATAACCACAAAAGGCTAGATATAAATTCATTTGGAGCCATTATAAACCGAATATGATTGTATAAGAAATTAATATATTAATCTTTTCCAAAAGTGACCCTCACCCCTCTTATAAAAGGGAACTTTCCATTTTCTCAAAATCAGACCACCAAAGCCATTTTTCATGGCCAAACACTGCCCAAATATCCTCCTAGATTTCGTCACATCATCCTAGAGTCCTTATTTTGAACATAAAGCTATTCAATGGGTCCCTTTTGATCAACTCAAAAGGGAACACCCGAAAACGTGGTAATAATTTCACCACCCTCATCCATGTTTTTTCTTCTACCACTTCTTCTTTATTTGTTGTTTCCATAGGAAAATAATATCTCCAAAAACTATTAAATTATGTGATGTTATTATAAATATCGTACAACCATATTCATTATTTTATCCATCCTATAAATTTCAAAGTCACCATACAAGCATACGTACGGATTACCATCTCCACACCGTGGTGAAGTTTGTTATTCAAAAACATCAGTTTTCAGATGGGTATAATAATGAGTATAAATGATGTAAATAATAAAATAAGAAATGTTAATGATTCTTTATATAAGATAAACTATCGAATTATATACTATTTCACCATCAAAATACTAACATTATCGCTTGTGAGTATGTACGGCTTACCGTCTCCACGACGCGATGAGATGTCATTCCCCATCGTAACCATTCAAGACTAGATCTCATTTTATTATTACAAATAACGTTTAAAGACGTGATGTCATTATGGATATGAATAATATAAATCCTATCCATAAAAAACATGACTTATGTAAAAATGGATATAAAGGAAAATGAATCAGTTAACGCCCGAAACGATTATAATACTGAAATATCATTGACAAAGCAATATTAGAAGATCATATATGATATCATATTAATGTATATGGTTATTATATAATTTAATAACATTTAATTATCCATTATACAGGAGGTTAACCTACCCTCGACCAAGGAAATGAACAAGGTAATGGTTAATTTCACATTCTCATTATTATTCGAGGTTTGTTACGTAAGTATCTTCTGGGACATATTTATTATCCATGTACATGTTTCATAAAATATATTTCAAAGGTGTTATTTTTAAGGGACCATTTTACTAAAACATCATTTTAAATGTTTTAATGATTTATTCTTCTAAACCATTCTCATTAATGTAAATGTTTTCAATGTCATTTTTATGGATTTATTTATTTGTACATGAATGTTTTATAATTAAAATACCTTTTAAAAGTTTCAAAGTGTTATGGGACACTTTGATTCAAAACTATTTTTTAAAAGAATTACTTAATAAATTATTTGAATTTTATATGATTTCATGAAAAAGGGATATTTATATCATATATTTTTACTAGTCATTATCAACTATGTCAACATCCTTTACAAGATATTATTCTTGATCGAGGGTGATTTATTATAAAATCCTCTATATAATATTGAATGAGTTATGATATGTTTCACTATGGGTATTCTATATTTATAACATTCATGGTATGTTTTTAAAGTATTAACATTTCTTATGTAAGTTTTAATATGAATGTTCTTGTTATTTTTCATCTTTTTCATATGAGGAATGCATTGGACACTGTAAGTGATGGGTGGAGCTCACTATAGCTCATCGATACATTGGTAGGTCTCATGAGACAAAATAGTGTATTGGAACATGTCCTTGAAAAAATCTTATTTATAGTCTTGGAACGAGGCCTTGACTATATGGTTATGAAGTCTGGCATTATGAATTCCATCATTATGAAATTGGTTATTTGATAGTGCATGTGATTATTTAACTTGTAGAATATCCATGTGAATATCTAAATGGCATTATTTGATTTATATTGTCAATATTATGTAGATGTTTATGTTTAAAAGGATTATGTTTTAGTCTTATACATTGCCTTAAATGTTTATTCTTATTTATGATTGTTTCCGCTATATTGTTATCCTTACTAAGCATCTGATCTCACCATTTTCTATGTTTTAATTTTCCTAGGATGTGAAAATGTATATAATGATTGACTTGCAGGGATAGTCTAAGGGACATGAATGTGGTAAATGGATACAATTTTGTTTTTTTTTTTCATTTTATTATTTAATGTAACGTTTATGTATGTAATTTATTTTCTAAGATTGCTAAACTTATCGGTCCTTCGGGACTTGATTCCTTGTTATCATACCAATTTATTAAAATAATGCACAACTCTAGGAAATAGGGGTCAGGGTAATACAGTTAGTATCAGAGGAAGTTTAGTACAAACCTTGGAAGTTAGATTTCGGAAAACTCTTATTAGATAACACTACCCAAATATTGACTTTGAGGATTAGTATAGTAGAACTTCCTTAAATTATGATAATGTAGAGATTTTGTGTATTTTCTAAGAAATACATCCCTGTCTGGATATGAGGAGGTAGAGGCAGCTCAGTCCCATATGTTACTTAGAGTGAAAACACCGACAAGGACTTTTGAGGTTGACTCGAGGAATCCTGGTACACAAAAACGGGCCTTGCTGCACTCTTGGTTACGACACTCGTGGGGGGATATGGTTAGGATAATTCAAATTTTCATTACAAGCCATTATGAAGTATTTAAGAGTTAATACTTCCTCAAAAAACATTTTATGATTATAGATTATATGAAAAATCTTTTCAACTTACTTTACGTATTTTACAAGTTTGGAATTATGCATTACAATTCATAATCTAACATAGTGTATGCCATTTTTTAGAAATGGTTCTTAAAAGAATGAATGAAAACTCCTGAAATACGCATGATTTAAATATTAAAAAGGATCATATAATTCATGGTATTAAGCCAACATTTAGAAGGGAAATAGTCTCCCACGTATTCTCATCATATGAAGTAATAATATCTTATGTTCATAAGTTAAGTAAATAATTCTCTGAGGCTTATGGATTTGAAGGTAAGTAAGATAATAAAATAATGGAAGAGATAAAGATTGATAAAGGGAAGTGGGGAAAGAATGATTTTCACATATTTGACAACTGTGGAAAAAACCACCTTGGTAAATGCTTGAAGGGAGTGGGAGTTTGTTATATGTATGGAGAAAAAAGACACCAAGTATGTGATTTCAAGGGTACAAAAAAGGTTTCAAATGTACAATGCTTCAATTTTAAGGAGTTGGGACACTACATGAATCAATGCCCAAATAATCAGATTATGCCCCAAATGATGCTATTAGATAATAATCAAGTAATGATACTACCATAGCTGAAGAGGAATTACTAGTGTTATTATGTTGTTATTAAAGAATTATTCCATATCAGTTTTGTAGCAATGATGTACTGGTTATATAAATTATGTAAATAAATAAGAATTGTACTATAGTATTATTTCATTAAGGATTTGAGATTGTATGTTAACAAGTATTGTGACATAGTTTCAGGTTAAAACTTTTGGAAAATACATGGTTGAAGGAAAGGTAAACCATAATATGGTCCTAATACCGATTTAGTGATTTTAGAATAAGAGATGGTTGATTTGGATAAATTATATTGGATATTGTTCACTTCCTTGGAACTAATTAATGGTTTGTTTATTCCATTATTGTTGTAATATTCAGAATTTTTGGATATAAGGAATATATCTAGTATTATTTAATTAATAAGAGAAAATTAATGTAATCAATAAGGTTTTATGGTAATTTAGGTTGTTACTATGTTTTTAAAGAATACATGATTAAGGTATTCACATGTTGTTACAGGAAAATGAAAGACCTCCATAGCGTTTACATTCCTTATAAATTTTGGAGTATGAGTTTGGACAAAAGTTTTTTGGATAAGTATAGAGTTTGGATTGGATTAAGCTTGACATTGGATACAATTTTTAAGGTTAAATCATTTCTTAATATTATTTTTGGATTGTTATAAAAAGGATAACCAGGAGGTGAGGTGACAACCCGTTGCGTCTGGCTAGGCCGTGAGGCTTCAACCTACAACCCAAGGGTGACAAGGGTGTATCGCCTACCACTAGCCTATGTGATGTCATGGTTTTTATAATGTGGTTTTCAAAATAGTCTGACAAATGAATTATAAATTACTTATTTTTGGAACCCTGTATGATTAAGGAAAATATATTATTTTTGAATTCTATTATATTTTGGAATGAACGATGAGTTTGTGGTAGGAATTAGTTGAAGGATGAAACTATACATGTCAAGTACATATTTTTTCCCACTTTTTCTCTGAATAAATAAATTCTTAAATATTTGGGAAGGGATCTTAGTACAAAAAATATGTTATACTGCTACCTTGTTTTCTTTTGAATTGATGATATTTTAAATCATCGTAGATTGATGGCTTTGAGGCCCTCAATTATACACTTGTTTGTGATTGATGAACTCAAAAAGTCCCTATAAATATTCATGTTTTACACCAATTATGTTTCTATAATTTCCACCAATGTTCTCCTAATAGAGATCATAATTTGGTGGAGACTTTTTCATTTCACTTTCCCTCTTATTAAGAAAAAATTTTATTAACCCAATTTCTGATGTGGGTTTTCCACAAAGGTATTTTTCTATTTTTAACTATTTATTTTCAAATAAAAACCTACAATTGTGAAGACGCAATTTTTTGATGGAGGGTAAAATGTAACACCCCAGTATTTCACAGTACATTATCTCGTTAAAATAATTCAATAACTTGCGCTACACGAAACATTGGGTTCGAGCACACCACAACTTATCAAACTAACAATTCAAAAAGCGGTTATGAATAATATTTACTAAATTTTAAATCTTATGTAATATATATAATTTTAACACCTATATTACATGTTTCTTAGACATAATATGTGAAAAAAATTCATTTTTTCATATTAAAGAAGTATTTTTGAAACAATGAAATTTTACCACCTTTAAATGGAAGAAACTTTTTTAAACCAATATATGAAAATTTTATATAATCTATTTAATGAAATAAAATTTTTCATTTAGTATTGGGACAATGAAAATTATTTTGAATAAATTTTTGGTACTTTTCTGATAACTTTCATGTTTTGATGAATAGTGAAAATACTAAATATCAATTGAAAACAACTTTTTTAATCAAAATAATTTATAGTGATAAATTATGAATTTTAAAGGTTTGGAAGTATAATTAGATTATAATTTTATCATTTAATAAAACTTCGGTCATTATAATAATTTTACATTTAAATTTTACATAAACAATGTCAATATTTTGATAGTTTTTACTTTTCAAAAACCAGCTTTTTTGGTTTTGACAGTGAGAATTAATTTTTATTTTATTAATAAAACCTCTATGTTTTTCATTTTGTAAAATATAAATCATTTTTTGAATTCATAATATCAAAATTATCTTAGGGTGAATTTTTGGAATTTTTCTGAAAACATCAAATTTTTGATGAATAGTGAATAACACTACGTTATTGTTTAAAACCGAGTTTTTATTTAAAAAATTATTTATTTTATTTAAACTTATTTTATGTAAAAATATATATATAGTACCAATATAAATTCAATTTGATTCATTGGAGTCATTTTATAATAAAATTAAATGTATAAAATTTTATTGAACTTTTTACCGTCTTTTAACCACCTTCTTGGAACATTTGAAAATTTGCATAAAAAATTATTTTACCTCTTCTGTGAGTTGAATTTCAAAACTATGAGGGACATAGTTGAAATAAATAAGTAAATTGTGATTCAATAATATGAAAATAATTTTTGGTGAATAGTATCTTTCGACTTTTATTCACCACAGTTAAAAGTAAATAGGGTATTTAAAGGTAAAATTGATATTATAATTACCTCAACACATGTCCTAATTATATTGGATAAGTGTAATTCGACAAAAAACAACCATACGAATAAAATAATATCCTTTAGTTACATTTGGATTTGATTAGGTCATTTAGTATTATTTTTTAAAAGAAATGTTAAAAGTGTTATGTTTATTGTTTATTAACCAAAATTTTTTTAATATAAGGTTATACATAAGATAAATTCGACTATAAATATTAATTAGAAAGAAAAAAATATTTCCTAAATAATGGTAATTTATTTATTATTTTTAGAGATTAAATAATTAAATCTATTTATGACACAATGATGATGCAGTAATTACCTTCTGAATGAAATATTATAATTGTTTTTATTATAAAGAGTAAAATAAATATATTTTAAAAAATTTGATGCCATACAAGAATTTTTTAGGTTAATATGATATTTTAGGGTTTAGTAGATAATAGTTTTTCAATTTGTTAAGGTTTTTATGACTTTAAATAATCTAAATACCAAATAGTGTCAGACTTGACAAAAATTCGTTTTAAAAAAAGTACTATATCATTGGTTGACATAGTATTAATAAAAATATAAGGTTACACCAATGGTCTTAAATAAAATTATATATGTCATTAATGAACCACTTCAGGTTCTATTGGATGTTTAGAGTATGTTTATTAACCATATAGTGTATGAAAACAAGAAGGCACACTAAAAGTTAAACTATTTAACTAAGGGTTAAATCTAAAAGATAAGGTTAATATGGTATCCTAAACATGTAAAAAAAATATATTTGTTTAGAGTATTTCAAACCATAACCACATAAGGATCCAAATAAAATCATTTTCCTCCATTATAAAATTAATATGATTGTATAATAAATTAATATTTTAATCTTTTCCTAAAGTGATTCTCACCCCTCTTATAAAAGATCACTTCCCCTTTTCTCAAAATCACACCTACAAAGCCATTTGGATTAGCCAATATCTGCCCATATATCCTCTGAACATCCATCATATCATCCTATTTTCCTTAATTTTACCATAAATCCAACCTAAGAATCCCTTTTGATCAACTCAAAAGGAAACACCCGAAGAAGAGGTAATAATTTCACCACCCTCTTTGAAGTTCTTTTCTTCTTTCACTTCCTATTTCTTTGTTGTTAATACACCAAAATTATAACTCCAATACCTCCTACATACTGTGTTGTTATTATAAATATTGTACAACCATATTCATTATTCTCTTCATCCTATAAATGAAAAATTCACCATATGTGTGTACGTACGACTTACCGTCTCCACGTCGTGGTGTAGTTCGTTATTCAAACACTTCATTTTTTGGATGGTTATAATAATGAGTATTACTAATGTTAATAATAAATATTACATGTTTTTTATTATGTATATATGATATATCATCCAATCATATACGATTTTACCATCAATAGAATGACATTGTTGCTTGTGCATACGTACGGCTTACAATCTCCACGACGCGGTGAGATGTCATTCCCCATCATAACCATTAAATAATTATTTTCAATTTTTTATTAAAAATCATGTTTAAACACATTATATCATTATGGGTATGAATAAAATAAATCTTATCCATAACAAACATGAATTGTGTAACAAAGCATATAAAGTAAAACGAATCAGTTAACACCTGAAATGATGATACTACTAAAATATATTTAACAAATAAATATTAGAAGATCATATACGATATCATATTAATGTATAGGGTTCTTTTATTATTTAATAACAATGTTTTCGCCATTATACAAGGGGTTAACCTACCATCTACCACGGAAAAGTACAAGGTAAGGGTTAACTTCACAATCTCTTTATTATTCGAGGTTCTTGTTACGAAAGTATCTAATGGGACATATTTATTATCAATGTCCATGTTTCATAAAAGAGTTTTAAAAGGGATTATTTTTAAGGGACACTATTACTAAAGCATCATATTAATTTTTTTAAATATTTATTCTTCTAATCCTTTCTAATTAATATCCTTTTTTTCAAAATAATTTTTAGGGATTTATTTATATGGAAATGAATGATTTAAAATTAAAATTTCATTTAACATTTCAAAGTGGTATGAGAAACTTTGAATCAAAACTATATTATAAATGACATAATTTATAAATTATGGGACTTTTTAATGATTTTTTGAGAAAGGTATATTTGCCTCAAATATTTTTACTAATCATTATCAACTATGTCAACATCCTTTACCGGATATTATTCATTATCGAGGTTGATTTATTATAAAACCATCCATATTTTATTGAATAGGTTATGATATGTTTTATAGTGGATGTCCTATTTTTATACCATTCATGGTTTTTGTTAATGTATTAACATTAATTAATGTAGTTATAATATGAATGTTTATGTTATGCTTAAAATGTTTCATATGAGGAACGCATTGGACTTAGTAAGTGATGGGTAGAGCCCTCTATAACTCCTCGATGCATCAGTAGGTATCATAAGACAAACTAGTGTCTTAGAACAAGGCCTTAACAAAATATTATTTTTTGTCTTCACACGATGCCTTGACTATGTGGTTATGAAGTCTGGCATTATGCATTACATCATTATGAAATTTCCTATTTTACATTAAATGAGATTATTAGACTAGTAGAATATCCATGTGAATAAGTAAATGGAATTATTTGATTTATATTGGCCATATTATGCAAATTTTTATGTCTAAAAGTCATATGTTTTAGTCTTATACATTGCCTTAAATTTTTATTCTTATTTATTAATGTTTTCGCTATATTTTTAACCTTACTGAGCATCTGAGCTCACCCCTTTCTATATTTTATTTTTCCTAGGAAGCAAATAAGTATATTATGAATTACCTATAGGGATTGTTTGAAGGATATGAAGGTTTTTAATGGAGACAATTTTTTTTGTTTTTCATTTTAAAATGTAATGTAACGTTCACGTGTATAATCTATTTTCCTAGTCTTCTAAACTAATCGGTCATTTGGTAATTTATTCCTTGTAATCATGACAATGTATTAACATATTGTACCAACTCTAGGTAACTGGGGTCATGGCGTTATAATAATGATAAGAGTTATGTTGATTTTGTGACCATATCACTTTATTTTTAACCCTAATTAACTCATTTTACCTCTACCATGATAATAATAATTTATTATGGTTAATATTTATATTAACTAAAAATAGAAGGTAACTATTTAATAAATTAAAACCTAAAAAATCCAAATTTTTAATATTTTTATAAATATTATTTTTCTATAGGTTTAATAAATTAATTTATGATACAAATGCAAAATCCAACAAAAATTTTATTTTTAGAAAAATTAATTTTCATGTATAAAAATATAATTATACCATATTCAACCATAAAATATATAAGAAAGATATTTTTAATTATTAGATGAGAGCTTTCCTAGAAAGATAAGAAAATTTTATTAGAAAAAAATAAAATCAACCTTAGAGGAGTACGATGATAAGAGTTTTACATTGATCTCTTGGAATAAGAGGTATGAGATCATTAGGAACCTCATCAAACCATAAAATCTCAATACCATTGATGCCTTTATTCGTAATACCAACCTCTATATAATTGGTCTCCATATAGACATGATTTATAAAATTATTCATGGATGAGTGATAATCCAATCCTTTAATCAACAAAAATGTAATCTTCTAATATAAATGAGAAGAACCATTCTTAATGGAGAGGGTAATTATAGTGGAGTCACATTAAAGCAAAAAATAGATCTAAAGAAAATGTTAATATTGCTCCACCACAAAAATAATACCAATAATTTTACCGTTAATAGAATAAACAATACCACAAGTACTATGTAAAAAACCAAGGGCATCCCCCATATGATCCTTGAAAACAGATCCATATCAAGAGGGACCGAGATTACCTCTTAAGGAACCATTAGAATTAACTTCAATCCAGCAATCCAATGGTTCCTACCCAAAAAATTAAATCCTACAATGTGGATGAAAAAAAGATCCCCCTAACACCAGTTAGATTGAGGACTGAATAGTCATGAATATCGTTTTAATAGTAATACTTCATCGGATTATTGGAATCCTAGATAGTAGTATTGATCTTTCATAGAGCAGCCCCAACGATGAAATGTGAACTATCAAGAATCACATTATTAATAGAGAACCATAAAATGTGAATAATCTCTTCTACTGTAACCTGAAACAGATCCTTGAGAATTGTAGATAGCACAATATTGCGCTAGCTAATGAGTAATTCATAAATGGTGTTGACCTAAGGAAGTCTCACATAAAAAATATCAGCAATGCATTTCCATAATGATGATTCAGTTAAACTTATTAAAAAAATATGGTTAATATATTCTCTTTGTTGTTGAAATAGAACACAGTGGGAACCCAGAAAAATACCACACAATTAATGAAAACAATGAGTTTGCAACTTCCGATGCACCAATCTCCATATAATAATGGATTGAGAGGGGCTGATGAAATTTATGGACATATTTCCAAGCCACTTTAAGTTAGAAATGTTGCAGTTAGAATGCCTATAGTAAAATTTAGAGGTGAGGATTCCATTGGAAGAAGGAAACGAAGCCCAAACATTATCTCTAGAGGAGAAACCATAGTTCTCCATAATGCTAAAGATGTTAGCCGGGAGGGTCTCCATGTTAAAAAGCTGATCCTTAATAGAGTTACCAAAATTAAGATTAATCTATTCCCCATAATTGTATCAATTAAAGGGGTACTTGTCCAATTTTATTTCCAAAATTGAAGTGGAGAATCTATGGAGAAAATATATATGGACTGAGAATCAATAGAGGTAAAAATAAACTAGAAGGCATGCCACACTGAGGAGCTAATTAAAGTCCAATTTCAAGTCCTGAGTTTATGTAGAATTATAGAACAATGAAAACAATGGTCTTTAGAGTTTAAATTTATAAGTTTCCACAAAAAGGAATAGTAAATAGAATCATTGAAGTGACCAAGATTCTAAATCCATAAACCCCTAGAGTCATAAGGCTTGCAGTGAAAGATCTAAGAAACCGTGGAACGTTTTCATTCTATTATGCTACTTCTCCAAACAAAATTCTTAACTGATGTATTTATTCTTTTTATAAGAGAAATAAGCCATTTTTAATCCATAAATGAGTAGAAAGATATGGAAATAATAATAGACTTTACAAAGAAAATAAGACCAGCCATAGATAAACATTTTCCCTTCCAAGCAGAATGTTCTATTTGAATATTACTAATAATGTCATAAAAATAACATGACTTATGTCTTCCCCAAAACAAATGAACCCCAAGATAAATAAAGTGTTGAAATCACTCATGAATTCCTAATTCATTGATAATTTCAATCTACATGTTAGTAGATATGTATCATCCAAAGTAGAAAAAATATTTTCCCCAACTTATCTCCTTCCCAGAGACCTCATCATAGGGAAATAAATCCCTCTTAATGTTCATAATATTACATTTGTCCCATTTTGTAAAAAAAAATTAATGTTATCACCATAAAAAAATGAGAGGGCATAGAAAGACCCCTAGAAGTACAAATAAATTTCATTTTCTCTTTAATACCTATGATGAAAATGAGCCTACTGAGATAGTCTTCTGCGATGTAAAAGACAATTGCAGATAAAGGTTCAAATTTTCTAACACTTATAGAGCTTCCAGTGATATTAATTGGGTTATTAATAATATAGTAGAACTAATTTTTCATTGAATCCATTTTATATCAAAATAAAACATTTTAAATTCTTAAAATAAAAATAAAAATTTCAATATGAATCATTTTTTTCACTACCTATTGTAAAATCAATATTTTCAAAAAAATAAAATAAATTCAATATCATATAATTCTTAAAATATGATAAAAAACTGATATCCTTTTAATCAAATTAATTATCTAAGAATTTCATAAATTAAATAGAATATTTTCTCATAAAATTCAATTAAAATTTTATTTGAATAAAATGCATTTTTAAGGTAAATTGTCATTACTAAAAATTGAGTGCATATTTTATAATCCTTATTAAATAATTTTTTTGTTGGTACATTATAAATATATTTTCCATAATTTGGTTATTTCTATTTATACCTTTCAATTCAGAGACATGGTTATAATGGTTATATATATATAATAATATTTCACTGTTCATTTAAGATCAATGTTTCATGTTTAATAAGACATCAAACATATCCCTATTTTAAAATATTTTTGTTTCACATTATCCTACCACATAAATAAATCATTAATTCACTATTTTAAATTATATTCAGTAATTAAGGGTTTGAAATTTGAAATTACCATTATTGAAAACCAACATAATGAAAAGGGATAATTAAAATCCTCCAGAAAAGTAGGAAAGTTTAATTAGAAGGTCATCTAGAATAACAGAAAACTAGGTTTCCAAATATGATAAAACTAGATAAAAGTTAAAATATAGAAATATGGATATATCTAATGCCAATGGAATAATAGAGAGTGATAAAGAATACGGTCATGATAAAGATAATGACCACAAAACAATTAATATATGAATGGTGAAAATAGCATTGATTCATCAAAAATTAAAGTAAAATTCTAAAAAATTTATTTGAAGGTCATTTTCCTAATGTTAAGGGATTTTCATACAATAAATATAGAAAACATTTGAAAATATACTCACTTGATACCTCGCTATTTCATAAGAAAAATTTCATCATCTGTTTGTTCTTTTATCAATTTCCTATTTAACTCTTACTCCAATAAATGAATATTCAAGATGATATTTATTCCTAAAGAAATAAAATTAATTTCTAACTGATTATTAAATCCAAAAATGAATGAAAATCCTTTCCATATATCTCTAAATATTTAATAAAACCAAAATTTATAGCACAAGTTACCATATACATTAATCTCTAAAACCTGAATAGTAACACCCAAAGTTTAATGTAATCCATTCCATAAATTTTTATACTTAAGAACCTTGAAAAATATGTCAGAAAAAAATAATAATCCAAAAATTATAATTATGGTCACTAAATTTACAAAATCAACCTAACATTAGTTCCCCAAACAACAGAAAGTATCCCTTAATGTGACATTAACAATATGTAAATATCTTGTTCCTATGTTCTCCTAAAACATTGTAATAACTTCAATCACCAAAGAAATAACAAAAACATTCATTATTTCAAAAATAAACTCCCTCCCTAATCATTAGAAAAATCATACGATTATAAAATATTTCCCATAAATCCACAAATTAAATAAACATATAAAATATGCCATTATATCAATAATCAGTTCCAATTTCACCAATAGTATCTATTTTATTTTTCAATAAAATTATTCTCTTTATCTCCAATATAAATTATTATCTCAATATTGATAATATAATAATAGTTATATTTCACTCAATCATTCATTCTTATATAATTTATCATCTTATCATTAAATCACTATTCTAGGTCATCAGAGCCATTCAACATATGATTTCAAATTCATAAATAAAAACTACTATAGAAAAATTCATTTAAGTTTCATTTATATTGTAGAAAAATATGATTGATATAAAAATTCTACAATATAATTTTAAAATACCTATAAATAATCAATTTAATCATTCCACTTCAATGATTATCATGTAATAAAGACTTCCTTGGTCTTGGAGTTAACCCTGGGATATGGGAATTGACTCAAATAATTCCCCAGTTCCCTACACATATGGCATTGAACTCCCTAGAAATCCATTTCAATCTATCCATCATTTCTACATATGAAACATATTACCCTAACTTTTATATATTACCAAGGGTGTCTCTTTGCGCATTTCCGAAAGGAAATAAGGTGATCCTTCTTTTATCCATGGTCTCTACAAACCGAGCTCTCAACAAAATCTAACCTTCTCATATTTGTTGATTCTGAGAGTTGGATATGGTGAAATTAGTTAATTATAATTCATGTTAAATGGTAAGGTATTATTAATATATCATTCACTCCAATTATTATCCAATTTGATTTCTCATAATCACCTCATTGTCTCTCAAATTCAAAATTTAAAACGTTATTTCTAGTTCCTTCCATTGACAAAAACAAAAAATCAATGTATAAGAAATAATAATCATAGTGGGAAACAATATAATCTCAACAATACCAAAATTTTATGATGTTATTCTATACATATAATTATCATCGAAGTCTTTAATGGGGTTATGTTCCCAAATCCAAGTTTTCAAAAATCTAGTTCCCAATGATTATAATTAAATTCCACTAATACAAATGGTAAATACCCTGACTGCCATAGCCTAGAAATGGTGATTACATTATTTCCTTAATAATAGATATATTAAATTTCATCCCAATAGACTTAATATATTTGTATCCTTTGTAAACTAGATACATAATTAAATAACACATTATAATTTTAAACATAGAACACAAAAATGTGATATTTAATATTTTACACAATTAAACTCATTCAATTATTCATTCTTCATATCATTGTAAAATAAAAAAAGATTAATCTCATATTCTTATTTAGGGTTATGTATAAAAGAAGATATAATGTGTAAATAAGGAATAATCCATTTGGAAAGGTTAATAACTGAAACACATGTCATTTAATTAATAACATGATCCTGAAAAATTGTATGGAAGGAGTAAAGGAATATTAGATGAATCAATATAAATAATAACATGTGATTGAAACATATCCATAGATATAAATAAAATTAAATAATAACATGTAAATCAATAAATACATTCGTAATAATATAATACAAAATGTCATATATGTGAAACAAATCATTCATTCCTTAGGAAACAACATATAAAATACAACCAAGGATTTCTTCCTAGACATCTAGATAATTGAGTATGACCATAGAAAAATACATGATCTATTTTCCTTATTGAGACCAACTGATGCACCATGAGACAAACATAAAAGATATTATACAAAATGATAATCAATATAAATATTCTGTTTTTATAATAACAAACATAAACATTCATCTTTATAAGATATTATACAAAATGATAATATTTTTCCTAGTCAAATGAATCATAAAACACCTAAAAAAATAACAATTATAGTATAAATATAAAATATCCTTATTGGAGTATAAATAAAATAATTTTGTTGTCGTTGTTGAATGTAAATTACAAAAAAATATTGTTAATTTATTCTTGATGAATATATACTTTCACTTTTAAATTCAATTTTAACAACTAATTTTTTTCCAAATATTTGGAAAAAAAATTCATTAAAATTAATTAGATAAACTTTTAATGTAATCATCTAAACTGTTATCAGTCATAAAGGTGAAAGTTTTGTCTTATATCATATAATTTAACAAAACATTCCTTTCAGACTTTTGTAAAATTGTAATAAAACATCCTTGTTTGGAAAATTGAAATAAGATTCCTTTTTAAAAAATTTTAAAAATGTAAATTATCTGTAAAAATGCCAGAAATATAAAATTCGATATTAGTAAAATTATTATTTACAATAATTTTTGTAAAATATGGATATGGAGTAAAAACATTCTCGACTGATTAGAAAAACAAAGTATGTTTTCATTAAAAACATGATTTCATTAACATGAGTACTTAAATATTAGAAAATGAAAGGAAATAAAATTAATTTTTATAAATAACTATAGGAGAATAAATTATAAATTTTTGTGGATATAATTACATAATAAATCCCCCAATATAGTCTTTAACATAAACAATCCTGAATAATGATGAGATATTGAAATAATCACTTACCGATTTGGTAACTTTCAAATCATAACCCACATGAATAAAATTACTTTAGATAAGACTTTAATTACCATAGATATAAATATATTCAGGGTATTCAATTATAATGGATTCATGAATACACTTCATAAAATAAGATAGGTGTATAATATAACATATATCTAAAAGAAGACGATTTTAGATAAAGAATCCATAATAAGATTTTGTCATTGGAGTGAGAAATAAACTATACAGTGGTTATGTGTAACAAATTTAAATAAAAAAATACATTATGAAATAAAATAAAATAAAATAAAATATAATTTGACACATAATCATGGGATAACTTATTCAATTAAGTAAACGTATAACCCAATGGATGGAATATGAGTTAAGAAACCCCTTAGTAATTAGTGACTTTCTTATAAAACCCCGTTGGATGAAATAATTATAATTGAAACATAAAATGCCATTATATATTACTTTTCGATTATATAACATGTAAAATGTATTTATATACCCCATATAGACTAATTTTTTCCTCACATGAAAAAAATCCCTAATAAAAGGAAATTGAGGATGAATCCCTTAACTCATGTTTGAATTCATTCATATGTGTTCAAAAATAGTGTATAATAAATATATATTTGTTATAAATTTATTCTAGAATACTAATCATTAATCATTTATCAGACACTTATTAACAATTTTTAAAAAAATCAATGTTTTGGTTAATAATTGATTTTTTTCATGTATGTTTTGATTCGGTGGTTTCAGTAATTGTACTTTGATAATGGTTCCATAATATATATAATTTAAATTAATATATAAATATAATATATATTCGTTATATATTTATTTATATTTATTAATATTCACTTATAGAATATTGATATGAAAAATTGAATTACATTTTTCATAGAGACGATAAGATGTACGTATCTATGAACACTATTTTCACTTTTCAAATGATGGAACCAAATAAATTTAAATGATAATTCTTCATTCCATAATAATTATAATATCATATATATCATATATATTTTTTAATTTGACCCTAATTACCATCCTTGTAAATAAACTATTAAAAATAGCTCACATCAATTCATATAGGTGGTAAACTACACATACACATGAGAGATGTTATCATTCTCTAATGGATTGGGAGGTGAGAACATAGATAAGATATTTTATTTAAAAAATTATATTTATGTCAAAAATATCATATATAAACATTAAACCCATAATAATTTCTATCCAGAAAATATGGTGATAAAAAATGAATTGTACCCCAATATGGAGATGGTAAGTTGTACGTATGCACGAGCAAGAATTGAACTATCAATTTGATTGAAAAGAAGGTGGATAATAGGAGTTTAATTATTAAAATAACATTTAATTTTATTTTGTATAATTATTTTATCATTTTATGATAAATATCATAGATTTAGAGGATTTATAACAAGTATTTAAAAATTAAAGAGATAAGCAATGGTGATTACATAATCAATGAAATAACTCCTTTAGATCCCCTCTTATGGATCCCAAGGAATGTATTTTTCTAAGAGAAAAACCTCTAGAAAATGGAAAATTATTATTATAAGATAACTATTATGGTATTTTTAATTATAGTTGGATTAACATGGTGTGAAAAAAATGATATAATGGGGTGTCCATTTATAAGGGGGGAGAACCCACATAGAGTTTTTAGAAGGATTAATAAATAACTAAATCGTTCTCATGGAAATAATTAAAATGGAAATATATTTAATGAAAATGAGAATAGGATATAAATATAATAATCCAATGAAATTTAGATAGGTTTTGGTTTCATTTTTTTCCTTATCTTTTTGCCTGACCCTTTGGTTAACTAATTTTAATCATAATCATGGTAATGTTTTTTTAATATTAAGACATAAAAATTTAACATATAATGTGAAAATTTTCACATAAATGGGAACATGATGAAATTATAGACTTTATTTTTTTCAACATATCATCTTTCATGTTGTTTTATTATTTGTATATAATTTATTTTAATATTATTTTCATAAAATGTCAATAATTCTATTTATGATACCATTCTTTTAATTTATCTTTAAAGACAACGATAAAATGATGTAATTTGAAAATAACTCTTCCAAAAATATGTAATATGTAATATTTATCATCATAATTAGTTGAATATAATAATTCATCCATGTTTTATTACTTTTAGAATTTTTAATATCATTTATTATATTTTCTATTAATTGAATAAATACTGTATCGATGTTGCGTAAACATTTAGTGTATTTAGTCAATCACTAAAAAATAAAAATAAATAAATATTTTAGATTAAATTAATCTATATTTAAAATAAATAATTATAATTGAGAATAACATATTTTTACCCATATATTTAGAGATAGTAAAGGAAAAAGAATGAAATAAAATAATTTTCTTTACTTATAAAATATTAATGTCATTATCAATAGAAAATTGATCCAAAATTATATATATTAGAATTTTGGATAAATATGGTAAAATTTATCCGATACAATGATATAAATTCATCTTTTTAGTTTATTTTGAGACCTCATCACATTATTTTTAACCCATTTTACCTTTAGCTTGGTAATAAAAACTTGCTACTGTTATTATTCATAGTGACCATAAAAAAAGGGTTATATTTACAAAATTTTAAACCCCTAATTCAAAATATAGAATATAATTTTAAATATTAAATTTAAATAAGTAATTGAATTTAATTTATGATATGATCATATAATTCAATGAAAAACGGTTTTTTTAGAAAATACCATTTGAAGAATAAAAACATTTCATACAATATTCAACCACAAAATTTATAAAAATGAACATAATTAAAAAATTCATTATATATGATATCAAATTTCACGTAGAATCTATTTCAAAACAAAATGTATCTTTGTAAATAGTTTAAAAAAATACAATTTTAATAACAAATAGTATATTAAGCTATTCACCGAAAAATCAGTATTTGTTTTTAAAAATCCCTAAAATTCATTCAATGATAATTTTGACATTATAATTTGAAAAATTATATCCTTTATGAAAATAAAATTTCTAGAATATTAAAAATTCAATATATTATTTTATCATAAAATTGAAAAAAAAAATTTAAGGAAACATTTTTTGAAGAACAGAATGACTTTAACAAAAAAATGAGTTCATATTTCATAAGAATTAATGAAAAAAAATTTATTCAGTTGGTAATAGATATATATATATCATAATGTGCTTATCTAATTAATACCTTCAAATTCAATGGTTAGGATATAAAGTTTTTATTAAAATTATTATATTTTGTTGTTCATTTATGCTCAGTGTTTCATGTCATGTATGCTATCAATCATAATGTGCTTTTAAAATGATAGTGTCAAAAACCAAGCCGGGATGCCATCTAACCTAACACCCAACCAAATATGTGTCATGAATCGAATGGAGTTCACGATCACCACGGGCTGGCAACTAGTGTCGGGCATCAAATATAAATCGAGTGGGAATGGTTTTAGCCCAATAAAAAGGATAAAATAAATAAACTAATCAAAATGAGCATGCATCAATAACCCATAGCCGATCATAAACAAATAAACAATTGATCTAAATACAATATGCAACTAAACAGACTAAATACTAAAACAAGAAAAACGAATGTGCAAATAAACTAATACTTGACCAAGCTACCACTATCTCAATGTGACACCACGCTCACATCCAATCCCAATGCCAAAACCACTCCAACCACAAGCTCTTGGTCAAGGATACCTGAAGAAAAGATGAACCAGCAAAAAATAGCTCGTTTCTATTGACACCTAGTGGTATAGGTAGGGTGTGATCTAATAGAACAGTAGGTAATCCCCATAAAGTACAAGTGTTTCCTTTCCCAAATAATTCTATTAACTCTACTTTGAAACAAAATTATAAAAACAGATTTTTCACATTTTATTAAACTACCAAAAATATACCATTTTAAAAGCCAAGACACACCACCATACATTTTCAAGAAAAATACCATTTCATAACAAAAAACCAATCCAAATGATACTAGTAACAATTTTCAATGGAACAATATTAATTGGGAAAAAAATTCAAATAATTCCACTTTATTGAAAAAACACGTACATTTATAATTTCCAACCCAACCTACCGTATGCCGATGAGAGGTGCAGATGAGTATTTGAGCACTAGTCACAGGAACACCCCTAGGAACTAGCTAGATGAGGGCCCCTGGTACCTTGTATCTCGGTGTAAAGTAACCATAACAATATCATTTCTCATGATCAAGCCACGAGTAGTCAATATACCTATAACAAAGTTGTCCCAACCTCATCCTCATATTTTAGATAGTGTTTTCATCGTCAAAATTGTTTCGTGAAACTGGGCAAAAACCCCACCGGATCACTAGCATACTAGTACACATCCGCCCACCTAGATACCCAGGTCTCCCTTTTGTGATAAAAAATGTTCCGCATCACTTGATGCCTCTTACAAAATTGATAAACCAAACCAAGAATCACATTTAATAGGCCACCACTTTCACATCACAAACCCATTTATGAAAACTTATGCACATCACAAAATTTTCAAATCACTTCTAAAACAATGAGGAACCCCACTTCCCCATGAATTTTCTATGCAAGCCTTTTAAAATTTCAGTTAAATCATGAAACTCTAGAAACATTCCAAATAGGCCATTATTATTACACACACAAATATATTTACCAAAACATTTCCCAATCATATCTAAAACCACCTTCATGTGTGAAATACCAAACAACCCTTCAAACCAATAATTTTCCAAAACAAACACACCAAAATCCAAATAGGCATAACCCTCGGAGATTCCATTTTAAAAAACTCATATAAACCACACGAAGGATACACCATTATTTAGAAAACAAGGACCATTTTGGAAACAAATATTTTATGGAACATTGGATTAAATAAACACCTTCATTTGAGGGCACAATCGTGTGTGCAACTAGTGCACCCATGGCTGTGACAATGTCTGATCATACACCGATCATTCTAGGGGAAACCCAAAAACCTTTTCCAAAAACCCACCATTTTCTTTAATACAACATATGACCATCCACACTATTTAGGGAACATAAAACAATACCCTTATAACCAAAATGCCCTTTTCAAAATATTTTAACACATTTTACATGAAAAAACATTACAAAAACACACACACAAAATCATGTTCAAAATCAAAAAATAACCATCCCATCATAATCAAGGTGAAACATTTCATAAAAACCCTCAATTTAAGATTAAAAAAACAATGGATTTTTTAACAATAACCCTAGGTGCCATAAACCTAAGAATTTCACACCAATCACTATGAAAACCTAATATTAATAAATTCCACCAACAATAAATCACAATTTTCACAAGTAATATATATATATATATATAAGAGGTAAAAATGCATTTAAAAATTAAATAAAAAAATACAAGTGCACATGGAGTGTTCCAGAAAGGAAAACTTTTGAAACACTTACCTCAGCGGTGTGAGAATGTAATGAAACTTCAAGGGAGGAGAGATCTAAGAACTACAGACAATTTTCACACACTAGATCCAAATAAAAACGAACCAAACATAAACCCTAGATATTAGGGTTTGTCCATGGAAGAAATCCCCCAAAGAAAAACCATGAAAAAAGTGGAAAAGAGAAGGAGAAAAGATTTGATGATGGAGGCATGTAGAATCACAAACATTTCAGGAGAAATCACCCCAAAATCGCTCCCAATCTATGTAGGAAGAAGGGTAATAGCCTTCTGGTCGATATCCAACACCTGGGGACACATTTTAGAGGTGGAATAACCCAAATCAAAGCTCCATATCAAAAGATAAAAACCCTGCAAGTGGTTGCATGGTTTTGCTGCATGATTTGTCAAACCATGGAAAAGCCTTGTGAGGATACTGAAAAAATCTCGAAACCTCACATGGTTAGGTTTCATAGTTTTCCCAGTCTATTGTCAAACTATAGAAGACCAAAAATTAGCCAAAAACCATGAAATTACACCCCAAAAACAAGAGAAGTTCACCAAATCATCTCTGAATGTTTTAAACCTAAAGTAGTGACACTGTGGGTGTCAAAAACACCCCAACATTCAACTTTATCTTAATCCCAACAAGAATAACTAATAATAGGTATAAAAGGAAACCCAAAACCAAAAAAACACAAGTAATTTTGTTAGGCAGTCAACCTGAACCTCAACCAAAAGATGTAACATTGAGGACATAATAAAATAATGGTGTATCTATGGTTGGGGTGTGAAAATTCTCCCCACCACAGAAACATTCCGCCTCCACAAAATCTCTCTGGCAAAAGTAAACCAAAACTCAAGCCCGTGCCCAAAAAAACCAAGGGGATACCATGATTCCCATGATAACTATTCACTCTACAAATCACACATGACCAATCATGAAGAAACTATAGTGCATGAATAAGGATGAGGGGAGAACATGAGAGGGTTTCCTGACCACAAGAATTTAACTAATACAAACAACATTAAAACCCCAACAAAGACCAAAAATGCAACTAGGAATAAGAGATTTCAAAATTTAATATTTTTTTTACAACTCACATCATTTGGCCGCATGTTTTATCAATCCATGCCCCATCCAAGAACGAACTACTGGATGAAAGGGGCACCCCGCATGACTTGGCCTCACGGTTTCAAAACCATACGTCAACCCTTCCAACGCCTCTACCCAAAAATAACTCCAAGCCGCACGGTTATGAGACCTAATGAACAACCAGGAACTAGACATGTAGTTGGTTCTATCCTTATCGATGGGTCTGCACAATTCTGAATAAATGTGTGGTAACCATGCTTCACCTGAGAAAATTTCCCAAAACTCCAAAATACAAAAACCACTACTGGGGTCAAACCTGAACGTCCTTATACAATTTGGACACTAAAATCACTGGAATCGGTAAACTCCTAAACAAACTGAACCCACAATACAAAAATTCTAAAAAAATCAAGCCTCTCAAAATGATCACTTCAGAAAGTTAAAACCACGATCGGCCTACACGAAGGCAAGACACACTGAAAGGAAATGAAAACTTCCAAAGACCACATTCAAATAAATTCAACTGTTTGGGTTACAAGAGATCTAGTTATTTACACCATTACCTCAAAAGGATTAATTACAAAATCAATGCAACAAGAAAAAGGATATATTAAACATTTTTATCCCATCATAGAAAAAAGGATGTTGTGTTTCACACCCCCAATCACTCATAACTATGTGCGAGCTTTAACTTGAGACCTATGGTTGTGGCTTTGATGGATGAAGCATCTCCTGCCTCACAATAAGGTAACACATCCTTTGATTAAGATTTCTATTCAGATAGCGCCTCCTATAAAACTTCTCCAAATGACACAAACAACCACAACATCAACAAGTCTTTAGAGGAATATGACAATACAACATTGAGTTACCAGACCAGCCGCACTGAAATCATACAAGAAAATTGTTTGATGAACTGGAAGCCGGTGCCGACAAAATATGTTTTTCAGAAACCTGTACCCCTAACACACCCTATTCTCTAGATGGGAAACCTTAACAAGAACAAAAACCACTGGGTACCCCCCAAAAACTGACTCATCCATGAATTCCACATCCACCAACCTCTCGAACAGGTCTCACCGGATCAGAGTACATTCTCCGTAATTTTAGGAAAAAAATCCCAGACCAAGAGAGGGGAATTCATCTTATCCTTCGATTCTACATTGAAAGAGAATGAAACTATCTCCCTAAAATTTTTAACATAAGATATTACTGATTTATGTCCTTGACAAACACCCAACAGCTCTACCACCTTCCTATGCACCACATCCTCTATTATAAACCATTTGATGAAAGTGTCCTTAATCATCTCCCATGAAGTTTCACCCTTCAACGACTATGGGGAAACCAACCCCCACATGTCTGAGGATAGACCCTCAAACAACCATTGAACTGCATAGACTCTAAAATCATCGGGAGTTCTCAATGACTTAAAGACAAGTTTGACTTCCTCAAGCCACTCCACAGCCTCAAAAAAACCTTGATCACCCCAAAAAATTGGGAAAAAATGTGACGGAAAAGGAACCTAGAATGAATAATTAAGAACTTTGGGGACCATTCTGGGTGGCATTTTTTGAACAACACAAAAAGAACAGACAAAATCCAACATAAAACTGAGGCATACACAAAGAGGAACACCTCAAACCAAAACCAACTAGATAAAATTCCATGTAAAAACAAACACAACCATAATTTTCTTTTTCAAAAACCAACACTTTTCTTTTAATACTCAAAAACTACCTTCTTCCAAGGCTAATTCCCAAGTACCAACAACCCATTTTTCATGAAAATAGAAATTCCCAAAATCATTTTCTCTTTCAAATCCAATTTAGAAAAAACATGCTAATCCATTAATTCCAAAACCCAACCCATGTTATCCCATGAACCATCACATGCCCATCCTTCTTTTCCCATCCTCACGTGCCAACACACACTTTTCACACATATCCACACACTTGTCAACATCTATAATAAACACTAAGGGACATATTCCATTAGCATTCGCAAACCCCAAGAACCCTCAATGTTCGATAACCCACATTACCAATTTAAAACCATTTTATGGAAAAAACATTCATTTTAAAATCCATTTTCATTTAAAAATACTATTTTAATTTTAACATACACTTAGAACAATTTAAACCATAATGAAACCCAACCAACAGTGGACCACCAAAATGAGGGACTAGTGTATATGGCTAGCCCGACAATATGGTGGTGAGACCTGCCCAATGTAATGCATAACACTAGGAGGGCCTTGAACTGATCACTTGGACATTACCTGGGTCACCATCCCACATAAGGCCACAACATAACCCGACTTGCCTCCATTGTCATCCCTCAATTCCAAATCAACACAAGACACAAGACTCAATCCTAGACTACACCTGGTGACTTGAGGTTCAAAATGATCAAGGGTCTATGACGCCCTTCCCGCACTAACATACAGTGTCCTGAAACCCCTAGTATCCATATACCGGACACACAAAATATCAAGAACCTCCAATGATACAATTTTCTCATGATCCATATACGGATTCCATCTATCCCGACACCCAACCCGGATGGTGGCACGACCCGAAGGCCATTCCCGGTCCCCACGGGATTGAAACTAGTGTCAAGTATCAAATATAAATCGAGTAGGAATGATTTCAGCCAAATAAACATGATCAAATAAATAAAATTGTGTAAATGAGGACGCAACAACAACCCACTACTTAATATAAATAAATAAATAGCTGATCCAGATACAATATGCCACTAAACAGACTAAAGAATACAAAAAGTAAAATAAAAGTGAAAATAAAATAAAAATTAACCAATCTACCACTATCTCCATGTGAAATCTTGGTCACCTGCAACCCCAAGGCCTAAACCACTCCAACCACGAGCACTTGGGCTAGGATACTTGAAAAAAAGAGGAACATGCAAAACATCTCGGGTCTACCGACACCGAGTGGTATAAGTAGTGTGTGAGCTAATAGTGTAGTAGGTAATCACCACAGTCCATTAACACTAGTTTGGAATAAAAATATAAAAATATATTTTTCACATTTTATTAAACAAACATAAATTTACTATTTCAAAGGCCAACACACACCACCATCCATTTTTGATGAAGAATAACATTTTATAAAAAACCCAAACCAAATGATACTAGTAACAATTTTCAATGGAATAACATTAAGTGGAAAATAGTTTCAAAGAATTACACTTTAAAGAAAAATACTTACATTTATAATTCCCAACCCAACCTACTATTTGGCAATGAGATGTGAAATATTATTATTGAGCACCCATCACAGGAACACTGTTATGCACTAGCTAGCTGTGGGCCCCATGTATCTCATATCTCGGGGAAAAGTAACCATAACAACATCCTTTCTCATAAACGAGACACTAGTAGGGAACATACCCATAACCTAGTGGTCCCAAATATCATCATCATAGTTTCGTTAATTTTTTAATCATCAAACATTCTATATGAAACTGGGGACAAAATCGACTTGATCCCTATCATACTAGTATATGTCCGCCCACTATGATACTTGAGATTCCCTTTTGTGAAAAAAACAGTTCCATATAACATGATGCCTCTTAGAAAATTCATAAACCAAACCAAGCCTCAAATTTAATAATCCACCACTTTCACATCAGAAACCCGTTTTTAAAAAACTATGCACATCAAAAAAATTACAAATCACTTATAAAACCATGTGGAACGCCACTTCCCAAAGAATTTTCTAAAGCAGTCTTTCGATATTTTATTAAAAAGATGAAACTCTAGAAACATTTCCAAAATTACATTCTGTTTACACACACAAATACATTTATTATAACATTTCCAAATCATTTCTAAACCCATCTTCAAGTGTGAAATTCCAAACAGCCCCACAAGCCAGTCATTATCAAAAACACACACACCAAAATGAAAATGGGAATAACCCCATGAGATTCCATTTTAATGCAAACATAGAAACCACATGAACAATACATAATTATTTAGAAAACAAGAACCATTTAAGAAACCAATATTATAAGGAAAACCGGTTTAAAGAACCACCTTCATTTGAGGGCACAATCGAGTGTACACCTAGTGCACCTAATTAGGGAGCATAAATCAATCCCATTATAACTATAAATCCCTCTTCAAAACATTTTAACACATTTAAAAAACGAAAACATTGCCAAACCGTACACACAAAATCAAGTTCAAAATCAATAAATAACTCTCCCATCATAATAAAGGTGAAACATTTCCTAAAAACCTCAATTTAACATTAAAAGAATAATTACAATTTAAACAATAATCCTAGGTGCCATAAACCTATGAATTTCACACAAATCCCTTTGAAAACCTATTATAGCTAAATTTTACCAACCCTAAATGACCATTTGAATCAATAAATATATATATAAGTGGATAAAAGAAATTTAAAAATTAAATGAAAACACACAGGTTCTCTTGGAGTGCTCTCGAAAGGAAAAAAGTTGGAAACACCAACCTCAACAGTGTGCGAATGTGATAAAACATCATGGGAATAGATATCTATGCCCTACAGAACATTTGGACACCGTAAATCCAAATAATAACGAACCAAACACAAAAAATTGACATCAGGGATCATATATGGAAGCAATACCCCAAAGAAAACACTAGAACAAATTGGGAAAGAGAATGAGAGAAGATTTGAAGAAGGGATAATGAAAAATCACGAACCATTCTTGAGAAATCGCCACCCAACAGCTCTACCACCTTCCTATACACCAAATTATCCAGTATGAACCATTTGATGATAGTGGCCTTAATAATCTCCCATGAAATATCTCCCTTCATCGAGTACGGGGAAACCAACCCCCACATGATCGAGGATAGACCCTCAAACAACCTTTGAACTACACAGACTCTAAAAGCATCAGGATTTCTCAATGACTTAAAGATGAGTTTGACTTCCTCAAGACACTCCATAGCCTCAAAAAAACCTTGATCACCCCCAAAAATAGGAAAACATGTGATGGAAAAGGAACATATCATTACTCATTAAGATCATTGGGGACCTTTCTAGGTGGCATTTTCTGAACAACACGAAAATCACAGACCAAATCCAACATAAAACTGAGGCATAAACAAAGAAGAACACCTCAAAAAAAAACCAAATGGATCAAATTCCAAGTAAAAAAAAACACCACCATAATTTTGTTTTTCAAAAAAGAACACATTCCTTTTAATACTAAAAAACTACCTTCTTCCAAGGCTAATTCCCAAGTACCAACAACCCATTTTTCCTGAAAATAAAAATTCCCAAAATCATTTTCTCTTTCAAATCACTCTTTTGAAAAACCATGCTAAGCCATTAATTCCAAAACCCAACCCATGATATCCCATGAACCATCAAATTTCCATCATTCCTTTCCCATCCTCACGTGCCAATACACACATTTCACACATACCCACACACATGTCAATATCTATAATATATACTAAGGGACACATTCCATTAACATTCTCAAACCCCAAGAACCCTCAATGTTCGAGAACCCACATTACCAATTAAAAAAAAATTATGGAAAAAAATTCATTTTAAAATTCTTATTTATGTAAAAATACAATTTGATTTTCAACATAAATATAGAATAACTGAAACCATAATGAAACTCTACCAACAATGGACCACCAGAATAAGGGACTAGTGCATATGGCTAACCCGATAACATGGTGGTGAGCCCTATCCTATGTATTGCATAACACTAGGAGGGCCTTGAACTGAGAACTTGGACATTACATGGGTCACCACCCGACGTAAGGCCACAACTTAACCCGACTCACCTCCATTTTCATCCCTCAATTCCAAATCAACACAAGACATAAGACTCAATTGTAGACGACACCTGGTGACTTGAGGTTCAAAATGAGAAAGGGTTCATGACGCCCTTCCCTCACTAACCTCCCGAGTCCTGACAACCCTAGTATCCATATACCAGACACAGAAAATATCAAGAACCTCCTATGATACAATTTTCTCACAAACCATATACGGATGTCATCGGACCCGACACCCGACCCGGTTGGTGTCGTTACCCGAAGGTCGTTCCCGGTCCCCATGGGCTTGAAACTAGTGTCAGGTATCAAATATAAATTGAGTGGGAATGATTTTATCCTAATAACCAGGATCAAATAAATAAAATTATCAAATGAGCCGCAACAATAACCCACTACTGAATATAAATAAATAAATAGCTGATCCAGATACAATATGCCACTAAATAGTCTGTAGACTACAAAAAGTAAAATTCAAGTGAGAATAAAATAAAACATGACTAATCTACTACTATCTCCATGTAAAATCTTTGTCACCTCCAACCCCAAGGCCTAAACCAATCTATCCACGAGCACTTGGGAAATGATACTTGAACAAAAGTGGAACATGGAAAACAACTCGGGTCTACTAACACCGAGTGGTATAAGTAGTGTGTGAGCTAATAGTGTAGTAGGTAATAACCACAATGTCTAAGTGCTTCCTTTCCCAAAACATTCTATTAACACTAGTTTGAAATACAATTATAAAAATATATTTTTCACATTTTTTTAATCTACCATAAATTTACCATTTCAAAGACCAACACACACCACCATCCATTTTTCAAGAAAAATAACATTTTATTAAAAAACCCAATCCAAATGATACCAGTAACAATTTTCAATGGAAGAACGTTAAATAGAAAATAGTTTCAATGAATTATACTTTAATGATAAACACTTAAATTTATTATTTCCAACCCAACCTACTGTTTATCAATGAGAAGTGAAATATTGTTATTGAGCACCAGTCACATTAACACTCTTATGCACTAGCTAGTTGTGGGCCCCATGTACCTCATATATCGTTGAAAAGTGACCATAACAACATCCTTTCTCATAAACGATCCATTAGTATGGAACATACCCATAACCTTGTGGTCCCCAACATCATCATCCTAGTTTAGTTAGTTTTTTCATCGTCAAACATTCTATATGAAAATGGGGACAATCTCGACTAGATCACTATCATACTAGTATACGTCCACCCACCAAGAGATCTAAGATTCCATTTTGTGAAAAAACAAGTTCCACAGAACATTATGCCTCTTACAAAATTCATAAACCAAACCAAGCATCAAATTTAATAATCCACCGCTTTCACATCCAAAACCCATTTTTGAAAACCTATGCACATCGAAAAATTTACAAATCACATCTAAAACCATGAGGAAAGCCACTTCCCCAAGAATTTTCTAAAGTAGCCTTTCCATATTTTATTAAAAACATGAAACTCTAGATAAATTTACAAAGGTCCTTTATGTTTACGCACACAAATACATTTATCAAAACATTTCCAGATCATTTCTAAAACCATCTTCATTTGTGAAATTCCAAAAAGCCCTACAAGCCAATCTTTATCAAAAACACACACACCAAAATGAAAATGGGCATAACCCCATGAGATTCCATTTTAAACCAAACTTCCAAACCACATGAAAAATACAACACTATTTAGAAAACAAGAACCATTTAGGAACCCAATATTTTAAGGAACACCGGTTTAAAGCACCATCTTCATTTGAGGGAAAAATTGTGTGTACACCTAGTGCACCTATAGATGTGCTAACATCCTATGGTACACCAAAAATCCCAGAGGAAAACCCACAAAATTTTCCAAAAAACACACCATTTTCTTTAAAACCGCTTCCGACCATCCAAAATTTTTACAGAACATAAAATAATCAAATTATAACCATAAAACCCTCTTCAAAACATTTTAACACATTTAAAAAACTAAAAAATTACCAAAACGTACACAAGAAATCAAGTTCAAAATCAATAAATAACTATCCCATCATAATCAAGATGAAACATTTCATAAAAAACACTCAATTCAACATTAAAAGAACAATTTCTTTTTAATAAATAATCTTATGTGCCATTGTCCTAGGAATTTCACACAAATCCCATTGAAACCCTATTATTAATAAATTATACCAACCCAAAATGAAAATCTGAATAAATACATAGATATATAAGAGGTTAAAAAAATTAAAAATTAAACGAAAACACACAAGTTCAATTGGAGTGTTCTGGAATGGAAAAAGTTGGAAACACTTACCTAACCGGTGTGCGAATGCGATAAAACATTAAGGGAAGAGATATATAAGACCTGCAGACCATTTGGACAGTCTAGATCCAAATAATAACGAACCAAACACAAACCATTGACATTAGGGTTTTTATATGGATGAAATACCCCAAAATAAACAATAGAACAAAGTGGGAAAGAGGAGAGAATATTTGATGAAGTAAGAAGGAAAAATCACTAACCTTTCATGAGAAATCACCCCAAAATCACCTAAAAAAGAAAAAATAATAAGGGGAAGATCCATATGGTTGATATCTAACACTAGGTGGTTTATTTTAGAGGTGGAATAACCAAAATCGGATCTCCAAATTAAAAGTTAAAAATCCCTCAAGTGGCTATATAGTTTTGCTACACTGTTTGTCAAACCATGCACAAACCGTGAGAGTGCTACTGGAAAACTTCTATAACTTTTCCTGGTAAGCTGGAACAATTTTTCTAGGATATTCTCAAACCGTAAAACCCTAAAAATTATCCTAAAACCCCCAAATTACACCCAAAAAACTAGGGGGTACACCTAATGATCCTTGAATGTTTTAAGCACAATATAATGACATCGTGGGTGTCAAAAACTCCTCAAAATGAAACATTATCTTAATCCAAACAAGAATAACTAACAATAGGTTTAAAAGGAAAACCAAAACCACAAAAACAAAAGGAATTTTATTGTGAAATCAACCCAAAACTCAATGAAAAGATCTAGCATCGAGGTAAGAATGAAATAAAGGAGTATCTATTGTTGGGGTGTGACGGTTAGGGTGTCCCCAGGCTCACCCATCATAGAAGATGTATTAGGAACACCTTTTGTACAAGATGTATCTGTCTCACCCATCATCATCTAACATAATATTATTTCATATCATTAATAAAAGATTTTTAGGCTTTCATAATTTATCATTAAACATAGAAAACGCTTTTAAAGTTATGTGAAAAACATTTTTTCCATTTCAAAATATCATTTCCTTTAGAAAAATTAGAAACTAATGTACCCCAAAAAAGGTATTTATTTGAATAATACATAAATCATATAAATTAGGTAATGTTTTATATAATGGTTGTGGTAGTGGAAAAATACATTGATGCCTGATGTGTTAAAATAAAACAATCCTTTTTCCTTTTTATAAAGAAAGTAAAACCATTCATGTAAAATGATTCCTTAAAAAAACCATTGAAATAATTTAAAAAGATAATTAAATTAAAATATGGATGTGGAAAAAAGGGTTTAAATAGAAACATTAAAAGAATATTTTTAAAGAAATTCTTTATAATGAGTTTGTCTCGTCACGTTTGTTATTTATCGTCATGAATAACAATCTAATACTAATTATTTAATTAAATAAGAACGTTTTTCATGTTCATTATATTTTTTTTAATACAATGTTATATTCAATTACAAATCAATTACGTTCACATGAGACATTTTGATGACATTAGGCTAATATGTCAAAAATGACTTCGATGGGTTGACGGTTGTCAATGTGGTCATTATTCATTCACATCTAGAATAATAATAATTAAATAATTATTATTTTTAAATCAATTATACTTTTCAAACCAACCATGAAATATGGTTAATAAAAATGAACTACTTTAAAATCATTGAGATGATGGACCGTGCATACACATGAATAACATTTCCATTTTCTATGATCATTTTGAAAAAATGTAACTATTATTTTTTCATTAAATTGTTATCATTATATAAATAATATGATATTATTTATTTAAATATATATATATAGATATCATTCATGTGATGTGGTTATGAAAAATGGGTCACATCACTTGGTGGATGTGGAAATCCACACATACTCGCGAACGACGTTATCATTATTAAATGAATAAAAATTTAAGGGAATAGATTATATAATACATATAAAAATTTTTAAATATATCCGGAATATGTAATATTTACATGACATTAATAATTATAACCATTTGTGAGAGGAGGTGAGGGAAAATTAATTACATTGGTTTGTGATGTAGTAGTCCACCGTTCAAACTAATGATGGTTTCATTTCCCATTTGATAAAATAAGAGATATATGTATGTAATGAAATCAACATAAAAATATTAATTATATAAAAGATACTAGTTTTATAATTTCATTTTTTTTAATAATATTTTAAGTGGGAATAAGAAGAAATAAAATGAAAAATCTTTATGGAAAAAAATAATTTTTTTTCAATAACCTCTTAAGGTATACAACAAAAGAATTACTAGGTTGGTTTTATAATAAAAAAAAGTCCTATAAGACATGTAATGTCACGACCTATCATAGTGGGGCCTATACCACAACTCCCCAAGGCTACCTCTAACAGGCCAGGGGATAGTGAATGGCACAAAGTAGGCATGTCACTAACATGGGAGGCATTGTCTATAAACCTGTACAGACACACACACATCTCCAAGCCCATAAAGCAGAAAAGTGAAACTACTGAAAATGAAAATTCATTCACACACTAAAATCCCAACCAATAGAGTACGATAGGAATGTAATGTACAGTAATGTAAAACAATGGTCCAAAAGTACAATCCCGCCAAATGAAATTCTGTAAAAAAGTCCAACCTGTAAATAATGGTACTGGGACCGCAATCCGTAGCTGTAGGAACACACCTCAGCCTACCTGATCTTATTGAGCACCGTCCTATCCTGGTTAACCTAGAATCCTCTCAAAGGATCACTCGTCTTCACTTGACATGACACGTGTGGGCAAAGCCCGTGCAGGGGTGAGGATAACAATACCCTGTAGGAAACCCCCAAAACCACAAAGATATACAAAAAAGGAAAATACCACAAAGGAATGATATAATAATCTCTACATAGTATAAGTTTACAGAACATATAACCAGAATATCCAGATATACACATACCCGTTCAAATATCGTGAAACAACCACTAAGATCCACCTCGAAGATTCCATAGAGAACGTAACAGGGAGAACACACTCCTAGATCTGAAGAGAGATATGAAGTACTCATTCCGAGAGATCTCACTCTACAAGTACATAAGAATATGATTCTCATATGAGGATTACAATGACAAGCTATGGGGTGATTCCAACAACTCACTCTGATCTAATCTGCTAAGCATAGGATCGGTGCCTAGGTATGGTAGGTCACGTCGATACCAATAACTCTACCTAGGGTACTAGGAAGGAATAGAGGATCCGGATCTTAGTCTAATAGAGGGTATTCCAACAACTCAATTCAGGAAGTCCTACTGAAGGGATCATACTCCTATACATAAGAAATGATACCAGAAATCTTTAGGGGAATGACCAAGGGTACAAACCCTAAGAAATCTAGTCCAAGTCATGGATGAAAAATGTCACTAGCCGTATATAAACAAGTTACACGATGTGTATTAGGATCACACGCCATGTTCCTTGACTCCAGGTACTGCCCGTGCAAATGGCCCATGTCTCTAGGCTTGTATTATAAAAAGTAACTACAAGGTGTGTGGAAGAATGACACGCCTTGTTGCTTGACTCCGGGTACTAGCCATGTGAAACAACCCGATTATGAAATCTAAGTCGTGTATAAAAGTATATACATGGCGTGTAATTCAAAGCATACATCATGTCCTATCAACTGGAAAACACCAGTGTACCATTGCCGTTCTCCCGCACACGGGGTCTGTCCATGTTTCTTTGCCCGTATACTAGTACATACGATATCCCGTGTATCTGGCCGGGTCTCTCTGGGGAAGGGTATACACGCCATATACCCAACCCATGTCCGTGTATTCCTGGAGTACACACCAGGTTGTCCGACGATGAAAAACTGTAGTGTAGCCCATACTCTGCGATGTGTAGTCTGGATTTCTCTTGAAACGTTGTCTTCCTCCTCGTGCCTCAGTCGAACCTCTGGATTCGCGATCAGTCATCCTTTTTCCACGAAACTCGTGATCTCAGTTCACCTCATTGTTGTGATGCCGAATCCATGAGTTTCAGGCCTTCGATCAGTTCTGAAATCTGATTCTAGTCACCCATGAGAAAATCATTTGAAGAATGATATCTTTCGATCTGCTTCGATCCATCCATCATCACTGTAGTCGCACCTTCGTGGGGTTGTCCCGATGCTAGATCTTCAATTCGGGATCGTTGCGTCGCACGACGGATGCACAACGATCAATCGTTCATATCTCTATGAAGAACACGTCGAACGAAACTGAAGTGCATAAGAAATCCGGGAATAAAGGCACAACAAATAGATAGGGATGAACCTCAATAAATTTTTGTGTCAATGTTGGTTCATCACCATTAGAAGGATAAATGAAACCAAAATAACCTTCAAGAATCAAACCCCAAAATCCCCGTAATAGCCCATACCGAAACCACGATTGATCCATGGGCTAATCTATTCATGGATTAGTTCATGTTCGTCGTAGGAATCAAGAATGGGGAAAGGAAATTAAAAATAGATTAAACACCCTCCCTAGATCAGCAGAATTTGTTGGTGAAGATTCGGTCGCCGCGTCGTCGGCGGCCGCGAAACTCGTCAGGAACGCAGTCTCTTCGTTGGGGTTTCCTCCAGAGCCTCCAAGCGATTAAGGGTTATAAGGTCTGTATCCCTGGACCCCTACGCAAATATCTATTTAAAAAGATTAAATATATTCCCTGCAACAAGATTTCGTAAAATATTTTTATTAAAAATATTTTATTACGGTTGCGTCCAAAAACTAGATTTCACCACCGACATAGGCTAGCTGATGTTAGGCCTCTCCTAAGGTAAAATTGCTACTTTGAACCGAATGGTGCCCTCATATTTCTGATCTGAGAACTCGTTCAGAATTTATTCCACTTTTTCAGGAAAACCACATGTGCATGTTATTTAATTATTTAATTAAATTCAAACATTTGTTCCAGGCTCACCGGGCCACGGAACTGCACGATGTCTGAAAGACTGGTCTCAAAATAATTCCCATATAATATTATAATTATACAAGGAAGAAAACATGGGACATTACATCCACTACACCTTAGGTCTTTACGTCCCCGAAAAGAAAAAAAAGGGTTACTAAAAAATATGTGGGTACTATTCACGGATCTGAGCCTCCCGCTCCCACGTGCTCTCTAGGAGAATCTTGTCCTTCCACCAGAAAGGCACCAAGGGAATAACTTGTCCACGAAGAGTATTCTCATGCCAATCCTGGATCTCTATATGGTACTAAGAAAAGGTACTCCATTCTCGATGTCCAGCTCACCCCAGTCGATAACGTGTGATGGGTCATGCACGTACCTTCGCAGCTACGACACATGGAAGACGTTGTGTACCCGGTATATCTGAGGAGGTAGAGCCAAGTGGTATGACACCTCGCCAACTCTACTCAGAATCGAAAAAGGGCCGACGACCTCGGAGATAGCTTTCCACCTCGTCCAAATCTCCGTAATCCACATTGAGGTGACACCCGAAGGAACACATGGTCTCCCTCCTAGAACTATAGGGGCCTACTTCTTCTATCGACATAAGACTTCTGCCGACTCTATGCAGTCTTCATCTACTCCTGGATGACCTGCACCTTCTCCGTAGTAGCTCACACCATCTCTGGGCCCATGACTGTTGACTCTCCTGGGTCATTCCAGCAAAGTGGTGACCTGTAAGGCCGCGCGTACAAAGCCTCGAATGGTGCCATACCAATAGTGGAATGATAACTGTTATTATAAGAAAATTCCACCAGTAGTAGGTAATCATACCAGCTATGACTGAAGTCAAGTATGAAAGCTCGTAGCATATCCTCTAGAACATTGATGGTCCGCTCTGCATGTCCATCATTCTGAGTATGAAATATTGTGATCAAGAAAAACTGAGTCCCAAAAGATTCCTACAATCCCTTACACAAACGAGATGTGAAACAAGCATCATGATCTGATATGATCGTTGATGGCACACCATGAAGTTGAACTATCCACTTCACGTAGAGGCGTCCCAAGATCTTTACTAAACTCTGCTCCTGTATAGCTATGAAGTGGGCCGACATGGTGAGTTAGTCTACGATCACCCTGATGGCATCATGTACCCTAGATGTACGTGGTAAACCCTTCATGAAGCCAATAGATATCCCATCCCACTTGCACTCTGGAACCTCAAGGGTCTATGTCAAGCCGGCTAGAACCTGGTGCTCAGCCTTTTCTTGCTGACAAGTAAGGCACTTAGAAACAAACTCTGACACATTCTTCCTCACTCCTGGCCACCAAAACTGATGCCGGAGTCCTGGTACATCATTCCCATGCCTAGATGCACCTCCAAAGGATATTTATGGAACTCTCTCAGAACCTCCTCCCACAATGTCACCGGTACTATTGTACACCCTCTGAAAAGAACAACGTGCTCCCCACCTTTTGAATATCCATCAGCAGCATCACCTGCGGATATTTGAGCACATAGATTATCACTGCTAGCATCCTCGAGTTGTGCTTCCCAGGATCACTGTAAGAGTGGAGGGGTAACAACCATTGAATAAAGGTAAGATCCCTCATCTCTATCCATGAAGGATAACTTTAAAGAGTCCAAATTCATTGTCCCCTTATCCAGAAACTGCGAACTGGATTTCATGCTGAGAGAATTTTCCACAATGTTCCCCTTCCCATGAGTCTAAAAGATCTAAAATTCGTAATCCTGGAGGAACTCAAGCCACTGCCTCTACCTCAAAATCAGATCCTTCTGAGAAAAGATATATCTAAGACTCTTGTGATCAGAGTAGATGATAAACTACTCACCCATCAAGTAGTGTTGCCACATCTTCAATGCGAAGACTCACACTGCCAACTCAAGATCATGGGTCGCGCAGTTATGCTCGTGTGGCCTCAATTGACGTGAGCCATAGACAATCACTGATTTCCTCTATATCAGGACAAAACCAATCCCGGTTCCTGATGCATCATAGAACACTACATACTTGACACCCTCTTCTGGTAGTCTCAATATAGGGGCGCTCGTGAGACTCTGTCTAATCTACTAAAAAGCCGGATGGCACCTCTCGGTCCACACGAAAGGCTTCCCCTTTAGGGTAAAGGTTGTCATGGGTTCTGAAATCCCAGAGAAATCAGGAATGAATCTCTGATAGTATCCTGCCAGCCTAAGAAAACTCTGCACCTCCGTCACACTTTGGGGTGGCTCTCATGCTAACACTACCTCTACCTTGGCTGGGTCCACCGCCACATCATCTGCCGAGGTAACGTGTCTCAGAAAGTGGACCTTCTATATCTAGAATTGACACTTTGAGAGTTTCCTATACAACCGGTTCTCTCGTAGTGTTTCCAGAATCATCTTTAGGTGCCTCACGTGCCCCTCCTTGGACACAGAGGAAACAAGGATACCGTCCATGAAGACCACCACAAATCGATCTAGATAGGGATGAAAGATCCATTTCATGAGTCCCATAAACACTTCCGGGGCATTTGTCATGCTGAAGGGCATCACCATGTACTTATTGTGACCGTATTGACATCTGAAAGCCGTCTTCGGGATATCCACATCCCTTCCTCAAAACTGGCGATAGACTGATCGCAGATCAACCTTTGAGAACCATCGTACCCTTCTTAACTGGTCGAAGAGGTCATCGATCCTTGGTAGTGGATACCGATTCTTCACGGTCACCTGATTCAAGAACTGGTAATCCACACATAGCCTCATGGTCCCGTATTCCTTCTTGGAAAAGAACACTTGGGTCGCCCAGGGTGAAACACTTGTTCTTACAAAGCACTTCCTCTGTATGTCTTCCAGCTGCACTCTCAGCTCAAGAAGCTCTGCAGGAGCCATCTGATATGCTGATGCTGATATCGGTGTCATCTCTGGTTGCATATAAATGCAGAAATCTATCTCCTGAAGGGGAGGTAGTCTGGGGACATCCTTCGGAAAGACGTTCTTGTATTCAGACACTACTACTGGAAACTGGAAACTCATAACATCTACTACGCAATGTGCTAGGATGTCCAACTGATGTGAAATCGGTTGTACCCTCCTACGCATGAGTCAATCCTACGCTACCTGGGTTTGCATTTCACTGATGAAGGAGAACCTCATTCCAACACTACGGGGACACCATACCCTTCTCCTAAAACAATCAATTTGGGCATGAACCTTGGATAACCAATCCATACCAAGAATGTCATCGTAAGTCCTCGATGCTACCACCAAGAGGTTCCAACCAAAACTCTCACCTCCAAGGGTCATGTCAAACTGTCTGCGAAGGTGTGTGATCTCTGAATCATCTCCAGTTGGTGTTTCTAAGCGTTAGGGTCTAGTCAATAGCTCAACTAGAATCTAAGGTTTCAAATAAGAAATGAAGCCAGAAAAGAATGACTAGCACCTGGGTCTATTGATACAGCATCCAAAGTAGAACAAGCACAGATCCTACCTCTAATCATTCCGCGAGTACATGGGTCTTAAGCCTCCACTATGTACAGTTGTCCCTGCCTCTGTCCCCCAGCTCCCTGAGCCTGGGGTACACCTCCTGGTGGTGGTGGTAAAGGGTCAAAACACTAACCACAGCCAGCTACTCTCCCAGATCCTCTACCACATCTGCCACCTCACGGATCTGTCTGCACAATGCGTTTCCTCTGCCTCGGTGGTCCATCCACTACTCCCATGTCAGTAGTACGACAGGTCGAACAATACCAAGAGAGATGTCCCCTGCCATCACATGATTAGCATCATGTCTCTCAAGGCTGGCAGGATGCGCCCTACAAACCCTATATGGCATATCCTCTGTACTGGGATATCCTCTGAAAACACCTCCCGCGCTTGGTTCCTGGACGTCGGATCCTTGCTGTCGAGGCCCCTACTCCAGCTCCCTCACTACTGACAACTATGGGATATATCTTCTCTTCCACAAAGCTCTTGACCACAAAATCTCACTCGAGCACCCCAGCATAAGTTGGAATAGTCATAGGGATGATGCTAGATCAGATTTCAATGAACAAGCCCCACTCAAAAGTCCAAGATCTGAATAATTGATCCTTGACCTTATCCATTGAGTACCGTGAATGGTTGGTAAACCACGATGAATAGTCATCTAGCGTCATGGTTCCCTAGTAGAGCTAAAGAAGCTCTTATATACGTACTGCTCTCAGGGTAACTAGTGAAAACTCCTCTCTAAAGAGACACTCAAACTCTGACCATGCATGATTCGCCTTGTCGTGAGTCTGAATAATCAAACTCCACCATCGCCCTCCCGAGCCCTACAAAAGGATAACTTCCATGATCACCATCTGGTCTGTTGCTATCCTGACCAGACAGAAGACTCTAGCCACTGCCTCAAGCCAGTCATCTACTTCCTGAGGGTTAGGATCTCCATGGAACCTGAGGGCTCTTTGTCTCTGAAACATGTGGAGTGAACTCAGCCTGCGCTCCTCCTCTACTGGTAATACATACACTAAACACTACTCCACAAGTGGTGGGATAACTGGAACGCCACCCAGAGGTAAAACCGGGGGATCTGGTCCATGTATCAAAGCTTCATTACTAAGGGGGTCATCCCCGTGATCGAGCTGCTAGATCCTCGCGGGTGCGTGTCACAGAGGCATCCTGTATGGAATCAAGATGTATCACATTCAGTGAGTATATCGGGAGAGCTGACTCAAGAAGGACATGTAAACCACAACCCAGTCCTATATGATGCATGTACCATTATTTTCCCCTACAACTAGTGTTATCATGTTCTGAGTCGAAAAGCATGTTATCAGAGTCCTGGTGTATGGATACGTTGGCCGCACGCACTAACACTAGGGTCCCTAGCCTAAAATCCGAACTTGAAACACTTAAAACTATTTCCCTAAACCAACTCACAGACTCTCGATCAAAAGGTAGAACCGACCCCCTCTAATACCACTCTATCACGACCCGTCCTAGTGGGACCCGTGCCGCAACTCCCCAAGCCCGCATCCAATAGGCCAGGGTCTAGTGACTAGCACCGAGTAGGATGTCACTACCATGGGAGGCATTGCCTATAAATCTACACACACACACACACACACACACACACAGCTCCAGGCCGACAAATATGAAAAGTAAAACTACTGAAAATGGAAATGCATGCATACACTAAAATCCCATCCAACAGAGTACGACAAGAATGTATAATATAGTAATGTAAAAGCCTGGGCCAAAAGTAAAATCCCACAAAAAGAAAGTCTGCAAAAAAGTACAACCTGTATAGAAAGGTGCTGGGACCGCTATCCATTGTAGTAGGAACACACCATGGCCTGCCTGATCTCACTTAGCATTGTCCAGTCATGGTCCACCTAGAATCCTGTCAAAGGCTCGCTCGTCTGCACAAGACACGACACGTGTGGGAAAATCCCGTGTAGTGGTGAGTATAATAATACCCAGTAGGACACCCCGAAAACCACAAAGATATAAAACGAAGGAAAATAACACAAATGAATGTTGCAATAATCTCTACACAGTATATGTTTATAGAATATATATCCAGAATATCGAGATATACTCATACGTGATCATCTATCATGAGACCACCACTAAGGACCTGCTCGAATATTACACAAAGCACGTAACATGGAGAACACACTCCTAGGTCTGATAAGAGATATCAAGTACTCGTTCCCAGAGAACTCACTCCACAAGAACTTAAGAATACGATTCTTAGATGAGGATCACAACCACTAGCAATGGGGTGATTCCAACAACTCAGTCTAAGAAAATTTGATAAGTAGAGGATCGACGCCTGGGTAAGGTAGGTCATGTTGATACCAAGAACTCTACTTAGGGTACCAGGAAGTAATAGAGTATCCATCTCTTAGTCTCACAAAGGGGATTCCAACAACTCTATTCAAGAAGTCCTGCTAAAGGGATCATACTATTATACATTGGAAATGATACCAGGAACATTCAAGGGAAATACCAAGGGTACGAACCCTAAGAATGAAAGTCCAAGTCATAGAAGACAAATAGACCAAGCCATATATAAACATGTTACACGGCGTGAAATAGGATCAAACGCCTTGTTCCTTGACTCCAGGTACATCCCGTGCAAACAGAACGTGTCTCTAGGCTTTTCGTATAAAAAGTAACTACACGGCATGTGGAAGAATTTCAGGATGTGTTTCTTGACTCTGGGTACTGCCTATGTGAAACGGCCTGTGTCTGAAATCTATGTCATGCAGAAAAGTATATACACGACGTGTAAGTCAAAGCACATACTGTGTCCTGTCAATTGGAAAACATCCGTGTACCCAGGCCGTATGCCCATACACGGTGTCTGTCCGTGTTTCCATGCCCGTATACCATTACACGGGGTATCCTGTGTATCTGGCTGGGTCTGGCCAAGGAAGGGTACACACGTCGTGTCCATGGCCGTGTACCCAACCCATGTTCATGTATTCCCAGAGTACACACTAGGTAGTCAGTTGACGAACAGACACTGTGTATCCCATACTACACGTCGTTTAGTCAGAATTTATCTAGAAACGCCTTCTTCCTCATCGCGCCTCGGTCGAACCTATGGATTCGTAATCTTTCATCCGTTTGCCGTGAAACTCAAGATCTCATGTCACCTTTTCGTTGTGATGTCGAATCCCTGGGATTCGAGCCCTTGATTGGTTCTGAAATCTGATTACAGTCACCTGTGCGAAAACTGTTCAATGAAAAATATCTTTTGATCTACTTCGATCCATCCATCACCACCACAGTCGCACCTCAGGGGGGTTGTCCCGATGCTAGATCTTCAATTCGGGATCGTTGCGTATCACAACAGATGCACAACAATCCATCATTCATATCTCTGTGAAGAACGTATAGAACGCACCTGAAGAACGCGAGAAATCAGGGAAGAAAGGAACAAAAAAATTGAGCGGGACAAACCTCGATCGATGTTTATGGAAATCTTGGTTCGTCGCCATTAGAAGGCAAAGTGAAACCTAAATAACCTTCAAGAATCAAATCCCAAAATCCCCAAAAAATCTCATCCTGAAAACACGATCGATCCGCGGGATAATCTGTTCATGGATTAGTCCGCGATCGTCGTAGGCATCATGAACGGGGAAAGGAAATGAAAAATATATGAAACACTATACATGAATCTGTGGTGTTTGTTGGCGAAGATCCGGTCACCGCGTCGTCGTCGCCGGCGAAACTCATTAAGAACGTCGTCTCTTCGTTGGGGTTTCCTCCAGAACCTCCATGAGTTTAAGGGTTATGCGGTATGTATCCTTGGACCCTTGCACAAATCTCTAAGGTAAACTCGCTGCTCGTAAAAAGTAGATTTCACCACCGACCTGCGCCAACCGATGTTAGGCCTCACCTAAGGTAAACTCGCTGCTCTGAATGCAATAGTGCCCTCAGATATCTGATCTGAGAACCCATTCAGGAGTTATTCCACTTTTTCAGGAAAACCAAATGCACACATTTTTTAATTATTTAATTAATTTCAAACATTTTTTCCGAGCTCACCGGGCCATGGAACTACACGCCGTCTCAAATCCCGGTCTCGAAATAATTCCCATATAATATTAAAATAATACATAGAAAGAAAATCTAGGACATTACATGTTATGTGATTTATAGAAGATTTTTTGGTAGGTTTTTACCTAACCAAAATGCTTTTTAGTTGTTAATATAAGAGGATATGAAGTTCCCATTTATAAGAGAGAGGATGAGTCCCCTTGGAATTTCTTATAGTCTTAAATTAATATAAATTAATGTTTATATTACAATAAAAATTTGATAATATTAAAACATAAAATGTGTTTCTCTTTAAATACTCTCATAAAATATTTTTTTATATTTTTTTACCCTTGCCTTTTGGTTTTAACCCCCATTAACCCTTTTGACAATTATAGTGATATTAATGTTTTTTATTCTTTAGGGGTAAAAATATTTACTATAAAAGAAAAAATGGAGCATAAATAGATCATAGTTGGTAAGTTAAGCCATATCCCAATCAATTGGATGAATATAGTATTTATAATAATTTTATATCATTAATAAAATGTATTTATTACAAAATATCATTAATGGCAATTTTTGAACTATTCATTTACAACGAGTTTAACAACATCATGAAAATAAATGTATTAGTATATAATAAATTTATAATTACATAATATGTTATATTTTTTAATATAATTCATGTAACAGAATAATTCAATCAAATTATATTAAATTTAATATTTTGTAATATAATTTGATTTATTTCTCTCTTAACTGAATAAATACTATGTCGGCGTTGCATAATCAGTTATGGTAAATATGTACACACACAAAATTATAAATAAATCACCATGATAAAAAATTATTTACACCTCACATAGAAATTTATAACCAACCATACCTTATATTTATCCCTATGTAAAAAATTAAAAGTTAATAAAACAAAGAGAATAAGATTTTCATCTTTTCATTACCTAAAATATTATAATGTCAAATAATGGAAAAATAGAACAATATATGTTCATATATAACATATTTTTATAAATATTGATGAAATATACTCATCCAAAAAAAATTAGTTTGGTTTTATACTTTCTATTTTGTCCTCATCACATTATATTTACCCGTAATTATCAAATTTTACCTTTACCGTGGTAATAAAATTTATTATTATTATTATTTGTATTGGACAAAAATAAAAGAGAGCTATTTAAAGAATCCAGAACTAATTATTTCAAATATGAAATCCATTTTTTAATATTCCATTTCTAGAAGTGTTGGAATTTAATTTAAAATTAATCCAGAAAAATGCGATGAAAAATCGTTATTTAGAAAAATGTCTTTTTAATGTTTTCCAATTATCTGATACAAAATTAAACTATAGAAATGATTATAAATAACAAAATTTTATTATTAATAATATAATAGAACAAAATTTACTTTTAAACAATTATAAAATATAAGGGGACTTTTTTAATGCTTGAAAAAACACATTATTAAATAAAAATGACTGTTTTTTACTATTGATCATAAAATAAATCTTTTCAGAAAAATATCAAATATTCACTGTCAGATAATTTTTAAATGTTTATTTAAAAAATTATATCCTTTTTAAGTAAAATTTATAAAATTTCTAGAAATAAATTATAATATTTTCTCATGGAAATAAATAATTTTTTTGAAGAAAATATATTTTTAAGGACTAAAATAACATTACTAAGATTGAGAGATCATTTATATAAAATTAATCAAGAAATTTTAATCAATTAGAGAATTAATATATATTACATAACATTTTTAATATTATTCATACCTTCAAATTTAATGACTATGGTATAATGGTCATATTTAAATAACAATATTTTTTAGTTCATTCAAGTTTAGTATTGTGTATCTCGTACTCTATCAAACATAATATTTTCTTTAAAATATTGGGAAATTATAATATCCCCCTCCCTTAAGAAATTTTATCCTATGGTTTTTTACTTGACATCAGTAATAAATGATTTGAAATTTTAAATTACATTCTTTTAAATCAAAAAACATAAATGGGAATAATAAAACATCTTCCTGATACAAGAGAAATTGAAGTATGAAGGAAATATAGAATAACTCATACTAGGTTTACAAATATGATAAAATTTGTGAGAAGTATAAATTTTAAAAATAAGAAAAAATATAATATTTAAATAATGATAGAGGGTGATAGATAACTGTGATAATAAAATAGTGATTGATCATGAAAAAGATAATGGCCACAAAACTATAAACGAAAGAGGTGTAAAAATGACAATAAAATTTTCATAAATAATCGTATTAGGATAAATATTTTATTTCAAGATCATTTTATTAGAGTTGAGTAATCAATTAACCATCTAGAGTAAGAATAAATGGAAATATACTTGATAAATTAAATTTCAACCTTTAATCAATTTACACCCTAATCTCATTTTTTCTCCAAATAATTATTATTTATGATGTTTTTTCTCAATGAACGAAAATAAAATTTTAATGGATTATATAATCCAAAAAAGAATTATAATCCTTCTATATTTAATTATCAACTGAAACCAAAATATTTAGTATAATGTAAGATAATTCATAAAATTAACAAACCATTATATCAAGAAATAATAAATAAATCTCCCAAATTCTATAGTTATAACCAATGTTCAAACAAAATCATTCCATTAGTAACTATCCTTAGTATCCATAATAATATTCATGACTAATATTGAAGAATAATGGTCATAAAGGTTTTTTCACATAAAATTACAATGTTAATTTAACATTTATCTCTAATTATCATTATTCACTCATAATACAATACACTGAACTATATATATTATTTAATCACATAATATCTTAAATATTCTAATCATTTCCATAAATAACTTGAATCTCTATAAATCCATGTTTAATTATTATATTCTACAAAACCATTATCCAACATTTATTCCTTAAATAAAATTCCATAATATCACATAATTATCCCCTAAATTCATGTGACCTTAATACATAATTACATTATTTAGTTAATCACAAAATCAATTTTTAATACCCCAAAAATTTATATGATAAAAAATATTTTTCCAAATTATAGTAACCCATAATGACCTCAATTATAAAGATTATACAAACCCAAAAAGTTATCAATAAATATAAACATATTTACATAAAATGTAACACAATTATTAATCAAATAATACTTCATGTTAAACGTAATGGTTAGATATACCTCAATATAATAAAAAGTATCCCAAAATAATCTTAATCCTCTTATACATATTTCAGTTAAAACCTATAATGGGGTGCCTAAGACTCTAATATTTTGAGAAACATTAAACTTATAATCCAATGATGGTATCCATAACTCTTAAGATAACCTCTCATGAAAAATCTTAATATAAAAAATTGTACAAACCCTTCCCTAATACCAACTATAATAGACCAAGAACTACACACCTAGATCCAATGTTAAAATAATAATAATAATTATTATAGTTTTTATAATAGAAAATAATATGTAATATTTGTAACAAACCAGAATCCATACTTCCACATCCAGAAGCAGAGCTAACCGGATTGGAATAATGAGAGGGTATGGAAACCGCTATCGGGATCATGCACCATGCAATTTTGTATGGGGCAATGCTATCCTATTAGTAATTAAAGGTGTGGATATAGGAAATCAATGATAAAGAAGATGGGGAGGGGCAGTTCTAGTGGGATGGGCCTATAGGTCATGTATTGGCCACGGTGTGCCTCTGGGCCTTCGGGTCATGTATTGCAACTCATGTCGGGCCAGGTGCCTTGGGCCCATAGGTCATGTATGGGTTCCCCATCAGCCCTTAAAAGGAGGATTATCCATAATAAAATAAAAAAGAAGGCCTTCAGGCTATTCAGAGGAACAAAATAAAATAATGGATCACTTACATACCCTTTTACCTTTTATTTTTTTTATTTTAAGATAATTAGGAAACAAATCATTCATATATTATAAAAATAACAAGTGTCCAATTAAAACCCCTATTATCTCCCAAACTTTATTCACATAAATCACATTTCATAGATATATCAATCTTAAAACCTTTCATCAAAACCTGAGGAAATGGAAACTTAAGAAATGGTGATCTCTGATGGTCAGCAAGGGTAACTATAAGAGATATAATATATTAAGTAAGAATAAAAAGATAATAATGTTTTAATAAAATAAATATTGGAATGGAAAATTTTACCTTGTATATAAAAATTCATAATCTTATGTCTGGGACTAAATCATGGCTTTCACAATAGAGAAATCTTATGGGAACAAAAGCTATGAGAAAATAGAATTGGCCAAAAAATAGAATCATGAAAACACCTAAGCATATAAAATCATTTATTTAGTAATATATGATATTTAAAGAGAATTTCATAGATTAATGAGTTCACTCCAAAACCAATCTTAGTAATATTGGTTCACTCTTAAGACAAATATTTTTGAAAAAGTTCCTTACTGAACCGAGTTTAGTTCCTATTTATGTTCTCTTTATACCATGAAATATAAATATTTAACCAATGCATTGGAGGGACATATTGGTATCACACATAAAATAATGAAAACCATAAATATACATTCTATAAAAATATAAATTATCCTTCCTATCAGAACCCTTAAAACGAAAATTATTTCATAAAAAATTAATCATAACATACCCCATGGAAAAGAAATGGATTTCTTAAATATCAATTCATCATAAACATTAACCAATAATATAATGAATAATTATTTTATCTTTATATGATTAAACTATTAAATAATAACATCATGTAATGTTATCTTAGATGGAAAATAACTTTGAAAGATAATTTGAAATAATTATTGAAAAATAAAATTTCTATTTTGATATTATTTTTTAAGAGTCGTGAATTTATTAAAGAACATATTTTATTTTAAAATACCCTTGAAATATTATAAAGTATTATTTAGGGAATTAATACGTATTGATGGTGGGAAAATAATCTCATGTTATATAAGTTTAAACAAACAATTTTTTAGTATTTTTTCAATCAATTCACAAAATTACTTTATTCAGAAAACAAAAAAAAGATTATTTTAAAACCATTTTTTACATAGTAAATCAAGGTTAAAAATGACTGTAAACATTAATAGAATATTATTCAAACATTTTTTTGAGTTTTTTTATAAAACTTATATGTAGAATATAAATATTCCTCAGTGGATACTTAAACATAAATAATCTAGAATAAAAATCAGATTCTTAAATAAACCATTACAAATAACATACCATTTAATTAGAAATTGATCAAATGAATTGATTGTGTGTATTCTATTAAAATCCACATAAAAATCTGGGATTATAGAATAATATAATCAATTTAAATTTCACACATTATAATATAATTACATAATCAATGAAATAATTTTTTAATGCAATGAATGAAAATTGAGTTAAAAATTTCATACCTGAAGTCTCGCCTTTATTTGTCCATGTTTAAACATATTATATAATAAATATGTACTCATTACACATTTATTACATAACCATATATTTATCACACATTTTATGTTTTATTTATAACATCTTATATACTTTTTATTAATACTGAATTATTAAAATAACTATTCTTATTGATAACTGCTTTGTTTTTCAAGCATGTTTTGGTTTGGCAGACACTGTCCTTATACATTGATCATGGTTCCATAATTTATATATTGTTATTAATTTTTTTAATAAATCTTATATATTAATTATATATATATATATATATTTATAATCATTCATAAAAAATGGAGACAGAAAAATGAATTACACCATTCAGGGAGATGGTAGTTCGTACTTACGCACAAATATTGTTTACATTTTTCATAAAATTAAATGAAAAAGGGAAAACAACAATACACCATTAAATAATTATTATTATTTTTTACCTATCATATAATTTTGTAAACATCATCCGTATTTCAATCCATGTGAAATATACGTGACACAACACTACGTGGAGATGGTAATCCATACTTATGCACAAGCGATATTATCATTTCTCAAAAGATTAAATAATGATATGTTATATATAATATTATTATTACAGAAGTATAATCACATAATATATATCATATATAATAATTAAAACAATCATAATTATTATCCATATAATATGGTGATGAAAAATGAATTGTATCGCTGCACGAAGATTGTATGTCATATGTATGCATAAGCGATACTTTTACTTCTTAATTTATGGGATAAAAGGTGTATAATGGGGTTTAAATAATCATAATAACATAAAAAAATATTTACTTTATTATATATATTGTTTTTTGATAAAAATATTATATTCATAGTAGGTAAGAAATAATATAAAAATAAAGTGATCAGTTAGAGCGATTACCTCTTCTTCAGAAAGTCTCCATTGGACCTCCTCTAAATGGATCTAGGGTTGGAATTTTTAAAAGACCGTAACATCTATATGGTTTATATGGAATCATAGAAGAAATTATGGTATGGTATAGAAGAGTTATAAGTCTCAAAGTGGTGTTAATAAGTGAAAGACGAGGATCCCTTTTATAACAGAGGTGAGGGGTATATTTCGAATTTGTCAAAAGAATAATTTATTTTAACTTAAATCTCAACCCAAACAACTTAAAAAGTAAATGAATTATAATATAATAGATACATGGTTTTAATTACATATCAATGAATATTTTAGATAATTCTTGTTGTTATTTTAAACCATATCATTTTGATTAATCCTTAGTTAACCTATTTTACTTTTAATTATGTTTACAAATGATTAAATATTAATGTTTGTAATTTATTCTTATATGGTGTAAATTTAACATAAATAGTAAATTTATGAAATTTTGTACATATCATAAAAAGTACGCTTTTTTAATTGTTTTTAATATTTATTAATAATTTAAAAAATTATTATTTTGAAAAATTACCATTAATGTCAATTTTGATAATATTCATTTACTTTTACATCAAATACATATATAAAAAATTTAAATTCCAATATAAAGATGTATAAACTCTCTAATATTTTATATATATCTATAAAAATAATTTCACAAATTTAGTTATTAAAATTATATAAAACAAAATATTTTCAATGTAATTTATATTATTTGTGTTTTAATTATATAAATATTATATTATCATTTCACAATAATTAAAGGTAATTCTATTATTTATGAAAATAAAAAATAATTTTTTTAATGAAAGCAATTAAATTATTATTAGAATAGAAATTTATGTTCATTAATATAATCATTGTGTCCCCACGTGTACACATAAAATAAATTAAAAACAATGTGATTGACATTTGTTAACAATCTTTAATTTAAATAATATATTAGCTATTTCAATAAAATAATGTCCATTAAACCACCAAAATTATATAATAAATTGATAAAGGTTTAATAATATTTATATAAGGATTTTTGAACAATTTTAGGTGATGGTTATACACTTATATATTTTGTTTATACTTTATTTAATATCATTAACACTGAGAGGGACAACCATGTTTTTGAATTATTAAAGGTTGAAATATATACATTAAATAGAAAAACAACCCATAAATGGATCAATTAAGACATGTGACACATTATCCCAATAATGTATCCGAATTTATGATTTTTATGAGTTTTATCTTATTTAATACAATATTATTTACTATTAAATATTCATAATGTCAATTTTATGGACTATTCATTAATTTAAATTTATGAATACCAAGAAAACAATTATAATTATAAAAAATGTTTAATTTTATCATTAATGTGTCAAGGTAATATAAAAAATTCATTTATCACATTAATTATCACATATTATATTTATTTTAATATTTCAATCTCATTTATTTGATGTTCTAATTAATAAAATAATTATTGCATGGACGTTGTGTCAGAATTTAGGATAATTATTTCCTCACTAAAAATTAAAATTATATTACCATGATTCATATAAATATTTCATCTTTAAAATTATTATTTATAGTTATATATATATTCTATATATCACTATATTAAATATGTTAGAGTTATTAAAATTATGCGTATGACATCTTTCACTTTTCTTTAAATAGAATATTATAAATATCCATATCTCATCCAAATGGCTCACAATGGTTATAATTAAATATTTTGATTATTATGGTTTAAAATAACTCATTATATAAAAATAGGGAAAGTTTTAGAGAAATTTTCTAGTCCTTATCATTTTATTTTGACCATAAATTACCCAATTTACCTTTTACAGTGGTAACAAAAATTTCAAAGGTCTCTATATATATTGTCCAAAAATTAAAGGTTATTATTTAATAAATTTCAACCTTATAGATAATAATATTTTATTTAGTTTTTAGTATTTCAAATAATATTTTTTTAGAATTTAATTTAAAAATAAACTGGAAAAACGCTACAAAAAACAATTTTTCGGAAAAATGTACTTTTAGAATATGAAATATTTTTGTACTAAATTAAAGTATAAAATCTAATTGAAAAATCATAATTGGAATAATATTAGACAATTTTGACTAATTAAAATTTAAAACTAATTCTAAATTTAATTTGACCTTGTATAAACATGAATAATACAATAAAAATTATTATTTTTCACTTTTCAAGGAAAAATCAAAATTTTCAGAAAATTATATAACCTTTAAAATAGAAATATTTTAAAATGATTATTTCAAAAATTTATTTTATTTTATTAAATAAATTTTCAAAAACATATCTATTTTATTTATTTAAAATGTAATAAAAAACATTTTTGAATAAAATATTTTCATGATGAATAAAATAACTTTACTAAAAATTTAGAACATATTTACAAAGTAATAGTTAATACATTATGAATGAGTATTCCCATTATATGTTTCATAAATTCATTGATTCCATTCATTATGAACAATTTAGTGACTATGTTATAATGGTCACAAAATGATATTTCATTTTTTCTTCAAGCTCATTGTTCTATATCTCATACACTATCATACATTGTATTTGCCTCCTAAATTTCAATATATCACATTAACCAACCAATAATAAATTTCACCCCCACAATTTGAACTTGTTATTGGTATCGAAGTATTTGAATTTTCCAAATACCATTGTTTAAATCCCATATTAGGAAAAGGGTTAATAAAACATCCATTTGAAAAGAGAGAAATCAAACTAAGAAGGTCACTTAAGATAACACATACTAGGATTACATGTATAAAAATAGTTACATGGAATAGAAATATAACTATCATGTTCTAATAAAGAGTATTAAAGAATATGGTGATTATAAAGTTAACTATCACAAAACTATAAATATATAATGGGTTAAAAGGTCATTGATTTCTGAGTAAAAAATTAAATAGAAAACATTTGTATTTCAGGTTTATTTTTTAAATGTAATTTTTCAAGAGTATAGGAATAAAATTTGAATCTATAATAAGAACATATGGAAACATACTTACTTTAAATGTATTGTTTAATCCTTTAATCAATTTCAACCACAAACTTATATTTTTCTCCAAACGATGAGAATTCAAGATGAATTAGTCATTCTGTAAGAACAATAATTATAATCCAATTTCTCACATAAATCAAAAAATATTTAATATATATTAATCATTTCTTAAAACATCAAAAAAACCAAATTTTTTAGAACAAGACAATATAATTTTCCAAAAACAAGAAACCTTTAAATGATGAAAATCTATTTTGTAACACCCCGAGATTTTATGAGATGTAATATTTTTAATTTCTTTCATATCATCAATTTTACGCTACACCAAGATTATCTTACGCTATACACAACACCGTATTAGATTGTAGTATGCGCAACACTATTTTTGGATCGTGTTACACACAATTTCAAGTTTGTTTGATAGTAGTTATTCTACGCAACATTGAGTGTGTATATATATAAATAATAAATGTATAAATGAAATATGGTTGGATTCTGTTATACGCAACAACAAATGAGTCTTGCACAACACGCAACCATGACTTTGCTTGCATTACAAGCAATCACGACCTTCCTCGATAGCGTGTGTTGTACGCAATACCTGGTTTAACTAAACAACGATATATGGTTATAATATTATTATGAACTAGTCATTATGAATATTATTAACTACATTTTGAAATTTATAACATTATTATTCATCTTACATATTTTCTAGAACATGGTATGAGAACAAAATCAATTTTTCGAGTAAAATAAGTATTTTTAAAAAAATGTAGTTTTGCCGCCTTTTGATGGCCCACCCACTTTAAATCTTTTTTTGACATGTATATAAGTTAAATATGACAAAATAAAATTCTTCTTTGGAATAAGGATATAAAAATTTACTTTTGATAAAATTTTCATATTATTCTGATAACTTTCATATTTTAATGAATAGTAAAAACATGCTATATTTTAATTAAAAACTACTTTTTTCATCGCAATAATTTATATGGCTAGATTATCTTTTTAATTGATTTTAAAGTTTAATTAGAATATATTTTTACCATTTCATCTAATTTTGGTCATTGGAATTAATTTCACATTGAAATTGGACATAAACAAGTATCAATATTTTGATAGCTATTGTTTTTTAAAAACACGTTATTTATTTTGATAACAGGAATTACTTTTAAAATTAATTAATTATAGTTCTATGTTTTGAATTTGTAAAAATAGAGATCATTTTTGAATTCTGAATATCAAATATAGCTTAGGCTGATTTTATGGAATTTTTCTGAACAACGTCAATTTTTGATGAATAGTGAAAACACTCAGTTTTTGGTTAAAACCGACTTTTTATTTAAATATTCATTTTTTTGATTTAAATTTATTTTAAGTCAAAATACTTACATAATACTTATATATGTTCAATGAAATTAATTGTAGTCATTTTATAATAATTCTAGATTTATAAAAATTGTATTGAACTTTGCACCGTCTTTTACCCACCTCCTAGGAGATTTTTCAATTGTTCATAAAACTTAATTTTACCACTTCTGTTAGTTGAATTTCGAAAATCCGGGAGACATGGTTAATATCAAGGAGTAAAATGTTGTTCAATTAAATAAAAATAATTTTTGGTGAATAGTAACTTTTTACTTTTATTCACCACGGTTAAAATTAAATAGGGTAATTCAAGGTTAAAAGACTATTTTAATAATTCAAAATTACCTTAACACTTTTCCAAACCTTATTGGATGAGTAATGGCCAACCATGGGCATCCTTGGGTCGATTTTGGGTCCCCATGGAGCCACTTATGAAAGACATTGACACATTAGATTAATTAATTTAATGTAAAGACAAAATTGGCATTTACAAAAATCCTTTAGTAATTAATTTTTATTATGGGATATGTAAATGATCTTTTTGACTATAAATATTCATTGGAAAGCTAAAATATTTCCTACTTTTTGGTATTTTTTTTATAATTTTTAGACATCAAATAAATTAAATTATTTATGACACAATAATGATACAGTATTTACCTCATTAATAAATGATTTAAATAAATACGTTTATAATGATTAATATATTATAAAAAAACCTGTCCAATTCCTTTTGGATGATTTTATTTCGAATATTAGTCATCTTATATTCGACATTAATGAGATTTGGACCTCTTGAAACCGAAGATAGGTTTATAATAAAATAATGTTTTCACACTTTCCTAAAGAGCCCCTCCTCTCCCTTATAAAAGAAGGCCACTTCTATGAAATTCGTCACACCAATAAAGCCTTTTGGCTCGTCCAAACTCTACCCAACTAATCTCCCAACATCCCTCTCCTCCCCCTAGAATCCTTACATTAGGAAGAAGGCACTTTAAGATGACCTTTTGGTTCAAACCAAAGGAATTTACCCAAATTAAAGGTAATAGTTTCTCTTAAGCTGTTTTCTTTTATTCTACTTATCCAAACCCTAACCACTTTTTAATAATTTATTTTGTGACAACACCAGTATCCTAAAAATACTAGGATTTTTTTATGAGATGTATTATAAATACACTTACACACAACTCCATCTAATGGATGAAGAAAATAATGTTTCTGTGATGGCAAACTAACGCGTCACGAAACGATGATTGTTCGATTTTATCCTACCGCCTCTCATGGTGGTCATTATGACGGAAATGTATTTATATATGATATATATTATGTTTATTATTTCCTTATTCTTCTTTATTTCCCAATTATATCAAGCCTTTATGGTTTCCAAAGTGGGTAAATACGATGATCTCATTTGAGGAAGTGCGGACTACCCCCCCCTTAAAGTGATATGATTAGTTAATGCCTTATGTGGGATGTATAAAAGATGGAGTTAATGATATTATATATGATATTATACTGGAAATAAATATACCTATTCCATTAAAAAAATAAATAGAAATGAAAGTAGCGTTCATGCGTACGTACGACTTACCGTCTCCATGAAGGGTGCATTTCATATCTTACCTCCATATGTTATGTACTATTATAAATACATGTATATGTTGGATATATAATGAATATATATGATATAAAAATCATGATTTAAATTCTGGAAGTAATTAAATCATGATATAAGTAATAATAACACCAAGAACAACAAGTCCAAACCCGTACGATAAATAAGATGATTTTACCCAAAATGTTGCTTTAACATGGGATTTACAAAAGAACGGGTAATACAAAGTCATAATTGAACCATATATGATATCATAAAAATTAATATGATTTAATTTGTCAATGACATTATTTAGATCATTATACAGGAGGTTCGGATACGTACGAAGCATATCGGACCTAAGGTAAGTGATAACTTCTCCAATCTCATTTTTATCTGAGATTGTTTATTCATAAGTATTCAGTGGGGTTATATTTATCATCAATGTCCCTATTTTATAAAAATGGTTTCATGTATGTTTGAAGTCATTTTTACCCATTTTTGACTTTTACTACATGGTATGTAAGGAATATTTATTTTGTTTACGTTACGAGGTACTTTTTTTACTTTTCCTGCAAAAGTACGCGAAGAATGTTTTTTTAACTTATACGGCATGAAAGGATTTTTACGGTTTTATAAAGCCTTATTTTCTTGAAGCTTCCTCTAGAATATTTCATGAATATTTTAAAAAAAATCTCTTTCTTTTAAAATTGAATGACATTTTGTGAAAAGAAATTGATTTTGAAGAAGAAATGATATTTTCCTCATGAATTCATTCCAAATGTTTTATCAAAACCATTTTCTATCTAAGATGATATTATTTAATATGTGTATGTTTCAAGTATAATGTCTCTAAGATTTACATGGTTTCAATTTTCTTATGATGAAATATCCATTTGTTTTATATGGATTATGTGATGATGGGATGATGTTTATGAAACCCATTTTATTCTTTGGGTTATGATGAATGTTTCAAGTTTATTTTGTTGCACAAGTATGAATGATTTTATTATGACATGGGTGGAACCTATATCTCCCTCCAATGCATTGGGTAAACATTTATATCTCATGATATAGACATGGATGGAATGGTAAGTTAATCCAGTTCAGTGATACAGGACTGGAACGGGAAGTAAACTCGATTCAGAAAGGGACTTGGTTCACTAAGATGGTCTTGGAAGAAATGCCATGGCTACAATGGAAATTATAACAAGTGCTAAATGGTTTCCATAGTTACATGTTTTATTCCCATTCTATTTTATCATGATTGGTGTTCCTTTATGATATATTCCTTACATAATTCCATGATTTATGTTTTTTCTCAAGATTTTGATGTTTAGATTTTATGTTAAAGCTTTTGCATTCAAATGTTTATGGATTGTTTTATGTTCTCTATCCTTACCCTTACTGAGAATTTGAGCTCACCCTTTATATTTTTTCTTTTCCCCAGTATTTAATGAAAGGATTTAGGTAAGAAAACAAAAAGGGGAAGATAATTATGGGAGATGTTGAAGATCTTTCACCATGAATAGAAGATTATTTTCCGAGTTTCCAAAGACACAAAACTATTACGGTAATTGTGTGTCTGTTTTTGTTATGTATTACGAATATTCTGCAAAAGTAATGTATTGTCTATGTACATAATGCTTTGGGTATCTACAATTGGTATTAAAACAAAGGTTTAGTTAAACTTTTGAAACTAGGATGCAAAAAATATAGTGAGATCCCTAGAGATATTTATAAGGTATCTCTAGAGATGTCTCTAAGGTTATGTGTAATTATAGGTTATAGTCCTAGAATTATGGTAATGATCATAGAATTAAACCTAAGATGTTAGATATTGAAGTTACTCCCCCTTTATTATGTTGTTTTACCTATCATGATTTTTTCCTTTTAAACTATTCTTTTTGGGTTTTAGACGATGGCTGGAACCCAAAGGAACCATGTTGATCAATGTAATGGACAATGAAATGATTGTCATTCTGATCAATCCAATGTCATGGGAGTTAGAGTTAAAAATCTTATTTCTATACTTACATAAGCTATGAATCATTCTGGACTTCCAAATGAGTAGAAAAGGGAAAAATATTCTATTGGGTCCTTCATGAGGCAATGCCCAACTTTTTTAGTGGGTCTTCTGATCCACTTGTTGCTGAACAATGGATTGGTACCGTTGAAAAGATATTTTACATAATTCACTTTTCGGAACCTGAAAAAGTCACTTTGGCTATTTACCAATTAGAAGGAGAATCAGATCAATGGTGGACTTTAATTAAGAATAAAAGGCCCCAAGGTGAAATTGATTCCATGGAATAGGATGAGTTCAAGAACTTATTTTTCAATAAGTACTTACCTTATATTCTTCAAAAAAAGATGGAAAATGAGTTCCTTGAGCTTAAGAAAAAGGATGATGAATCTGTTATTATATACGAAGTGAATTTTACAAGGCTTTCAAGGTATGCATCTGGCTTTATCATCAAACCTGAAAGTAAAGCTGATCGAATCGAAGTGGCTTAAAACCATGTCTTCGAAGGGCATTAGCTTAAAGATACTTCAGTAGCTATGAAGAAATTTTCCGTTGTGCTATGAAGATCGAAATGGAAGTTGGTGTTATATATCCATCTCATGGTTTTGATAAGAAACAAAAGATGGAGTTCAAGGAGAAATCTACGAACAATGGTGACAAGAAGATGAATGTTTCTTTATGCTCAAAGTGTGGAAAAGAGGCATAGTGGAGATTGTCTAAAAGGTACTAGAAAATGCTTTAAGTGTGGAAAAGAAGGTCATCGAGCAGTTGATTATCGAAGTAATGGGAAAAAGGATGCTAATTATGTGAATAGAGAAAAGACAACAAAGAACGCTCCACCGACACTTCAATACTTCAAGTGTAAGGAAATGGGGCATTATGCTAATAAATGCCCTAATCCAAGGGTTAATGACGATCAACATGAGAAACCACTTAAGGCAAAGGAAAAAGGGATGTCACATGCGATCACTAATGGAAATGTTGAATATGACAATGATTTGGTTGAATGATTTAGTGTTCATGTAATGGGATTCCAAAATAAAGTTGTATAAGTAATCTCATGGTACTACGGAATAAAGAGACATCTAAGGATTGCTACAATATTTTCTTTACTTATGTTTTAAAACTGTATGATGAATGGTACTGGTAACCATGAAAGGTTATTCAGATATTTTTGGAAAGCACCTAATATGCGCATAAAGAAGTGCTATGGAGATAATGAAATGTTTGATAGTATTAATGATCTCATGAATTATATAAGGACAAAGTGATATCATGGTTTGAATATAAATATTTTTTGGGATTTTGGTATGTGGAAAGAGTAAACCTTTGACAGCATTCATGTGTTCACTAAGGATCAATGGGTATTCATTTTTCAAGAGAATAAATTATTAAGGTATTCACATGATTGGAATGTGATCAACAAGATATATCAGGGAAAAATGAAGGAATTTACATGCTCGATAGATGAAATTTCTAGTAATCAGACAAAAGTATTTTCGATAAGCCTATATATTGAAATGTATTGTGTTGGACACAAGTTAGTATTGTTTAAGCCTTGAACTTATTTTAGACATTATTGATGGAATTTCATAATGATGTAATTTTAGAAAAAGGACAACCTCCAAGATGGGCGACAACCCATCGTGTCAGACAAGATTGCGGGAATCGAACCCACAACCGAAGTGCGAGGACCTTTCATCGCCTAACAGTAGCCTACAGGAAGTCCCTGGTTAGTAGAAACTAGTTTTATTTTATTAAGCGGTATGATAGATGAATGATAAGTCCATTTTTAGAATCATATAGGATTAACCACACCATAGGCGGACTTATGTATATTTGATAACTTTTTCTAACCTTTAGTTTGAAATAGATGGAATGACTCATCATTCTATCACATGATCTGCTAACACTTCATGAATGATAAATTCAACTTCATTTCATTAAGAGATGAAGTGGAAATTGTTCAAGGAACGAACAACGGTGAGATTTCACCAAAATAAAGTAAGTATATCTTCTCATTCAAAAAATATTCAACTTTAGGGAAATGATCTTGAAAAAAAATGTAGTCCAATTATCCTTACATATTATGAATCAGATGATACCTTAGATCATCGCAAATTTATGGCTTTGTGATTGTTTTTTTTTTCATATCCATGTCCTCTACCACTCTTCATCAGAACATGATGGTTAGATTTTTCTTCCATATCCATAAATTAACCTATGTTATCCTATGTGGAAACCCATTGATGAGTTACTTTGGGTAATCGTTATGTTTCATAATTTATTTTTTAAAATTATGTTTTAGTATTCCCTTTTTACGATGTGGGTAAACGATTTATAACCCCAAAGAATTTCGAGGGAGAAAATCATTTTAATGGGGGTAGAATGTAACATCCCGAGATTTTATGAGATATATTCTTTTTAATTTCTTTAATAACTTTTGTTGTACGCTACACCATGATTATCTTGCGCTATACGCAACGCTGTATTAGCTTGTAGTATGCACAACACCATTCTTGGATCGTGATACATACAATTTCATGTTTGTTTTATAGTATTTATTCTACGCAAAATTGAGTTTATATATATATATATATTTATATATTTCTTATATAAATTAAATATGGTAGGATTTTGTTATTCTCAACAACAAAAGAGTCTTGCACAACACACAACCCAGAATTGGCTTGCATTACACGCAATTGCGACCTTCTTTGATAGTGTGTGTTGTACGCAATACCAGGTTTCACTAAACAACGATATATGGTTATAATATTATTATGAACTAGCCGTTACGAATATTATTAACTAAATTTTGAATTTTATAACACTATTATTCATCTTACATTTTTTCTAGAACATTCTATGAGAAAAAAAATCAAATTTTCGAGTCAAATAAGTATTTTTCAAAAAATGTAGTTTTACCGCCTTTTGATGGCGCTCCCACTTTAAGTCTTGTTTTTGACATGTCTATAAGTTTAATTTGACAAAATAAAATTCTTCATTAGAATCAGGATATAAAAATTTACTTTGGATAAATTTTTCATATTATTCTGATAACCATCATATTTTAATGAATAGTAAAAACACGCTATATTTTAATTAAAAACAACTTCTTTCATCGCAATAATTTTTATGGCTATATTATCTTTTTAATTGATTTTAAAGTTTAATTACAATATATTTTTACCATTTAGTCCAATTTTGGTCATTGAAATTAATTTCACTTTGAAATTGGACATAAACAAGTATCAATCATTTGATAGCTATTGTTTCTTAAAAACAAGTTATTTTTTTGATATTGGGAATTACTTTTAAAATTAATTAATTCCACTTCTATGATTTGAATTTGTAAAAATAGACATCATTTTTGAATTCAGAATATCAAATATTTCTTAGGCTGATTTTTGGTATTTTTCTGAAAAACATCAATATTTGATGAATAGTGAAAACACTGTGTATTTGGTTAAAACCGACTTTTTATTTAAATAATAATTTATTTGATTTAAATTGATTTTAGGTCAAAATAGGTTCGTAATACTTATATTAGTTCAATTAAAATCATTGGAGTCATTTTATAATAATTTTAGATTTATAAAAATTGTATTGAACTTTGACTGCTTATTACCCACCTCCTAGGTGCTTTTTCAATTGTTCATAAAACATAATTTTACCTCTTCTGTGAGTTGAATTTTGAAAATCTAAGAAACACGGTTAATATCAACGAGTAAAATGTGGTTCAATTAGACAAAAATAATTTTTTTTCAATAGTAACTTTTTACTTTTATTTACCACAGTTAAAAGTAAATAGGGTAATTCAAGGTTAAAAGAATATTATAATAATTCAAAATTACCTTAAAACATTGTCCAAACCTTTTTGAATGAGTAATGGCCGACCATGGGCATCCTTGGGTCGATTTTGGGACCCCATGGAGCCACTTATGAAAAACAATGACACATTAGATTAATTAATTTAATGTAAAGACAAAATTGGCATTAACAAAAATCCTTTAGTAATTAATTTTTAGAAGGGGTTATATAAATTATCTTTTCGACTATAAATATTAATTGGAAAGATAAAAATATTTCCTACCTTCTTGTAATTTTTTTTAATAATTTTTCGATATCAAATAAATTTAATTATTTATGACACAATAATGATGCAGTATTTACCTCATTAATAAATGATTTAAATAAATAGGAATATAATGATTAAAATATTATCCAAAACCTGTCCAATTACTATAGGATGATTTTATTTAGAATATGAGTCATCTTACCTTCAACATTAATGTGTTTTGGACCTCTTGAAACAGATGATAAGTTTATAATAAAATAATGTTTTCACACTTTCCTAAAGAGCCCCTCCTCTCCCTTATAAAAGTATACCACTTCTATGCAATTCCTCACACCTATCACGCCTTTTGGCCCCTCTAAACTCTATCCAAATAAGCTCCCAACATGCCTCTACTCCCCCTAGAAGCCTTACATTATGATGAAGGCACTTTGAGAAGACCTTTTGGTTCAAACCAAAGGAAGTTACCCAAATTAAAGGTAATAGTTTCTCTTAAGTTGTTTTCTTTTATTCTACTTCTCCAACCCCTAAACTCTTTTTAATACTTTTTTTGTGACTACACCAGTTTACTCAAAATACTAGAATGTTTTTATGAGAAGGATTAGAACTACACTTACACACACCTCCATTTAATTGAGGATGAACATAATGTTTCTATGATGTCAAACTAACGCCTTACAAAACGATGATTGTTCGATTTTCTCCTACCACCTCTCATGGTGGCCATAATGATGAAACTATATTTATATATGATATATATTATTCTTATTATTTCCTTATTCTTTTTTACTTCCAAATTATATCAAGCCTTTATGGTTTCCATAGTGGGTAAATATGATGATCTCATTTGAGGAAGTGCGGACTACCGCCCCCTTAAAGTTATGTGATTCGTTAATGCCTTATGTGGGATGTATAAAGGATGGAGTTAATGATATTATATATGATATTATACTGTAATTACAATATACCTATTCCATTAAAATAATAAATATAAATGAATGTAGCGTTCATTCATACGTACGGCTTACCATCTCTATGAACGATGCTTTTCATTTCTTACCTCCATATGTTATGTACTATTATAAATACATGTATATGCTGGATATATAATGAATATATATGATATATAAATCCTTATTTACATTTGGTAAGTATGTAAATAATGATATAAGTAATAATAGCATCAAGAATAACAAGTCCAAACACGTACAATAAATAAGATGATTTTACCCAAAACGTTGCTTTAACATGGGATTTACAAAAGAACGGGTAATATAAAGTCATAAGTGAACCATATATGATATCATAACAATGAATATGATTATTTATTAAGTCAATGACATTATTTAAATCATTATACAGGAGGTTAGGATATGTACGAAGCATATTAGACCTAAGGTAAGGGATAACTTCTCCAATCTCATTTCTATCTGAGATTGTTTATTCGTAAGTTTTCACTGGGGTTAGATTTATCATCAATGTCCCTGATTTCTAAAAATGGTTTCATGTATGTTTAAGGTCATTTTTACCCATTTTGACTTTTACTACATGGTATGTATGGAATATTTCTTTTTTTTATGTTACGAGGTACTTTTTTGACTTTTCCGGAAAAAGTATGAGAAGAATGTTTTTTTAACTTATACGGCATGAAATTTTTTTTATGGTTTTATAAAGCCTTATTTTAATGAAGATTCCTCCAAAATATTTCATGACTATTTTCAAAAAAATATATTTCTTTTAAAATTTCAGGACGTTTTGTGAAAAGAAATTGGTTTTGAAGAAAAAAGGATATTTTCCTCAAGAATTCATTTCAAATGTTTTATCAAAACCATTTTCCATCTAAGATGACATTATTTTATATGTGTATGTTTCAAATATAATGTATCAGTGATTTAAATGGTTTCACTTTTCTTATGATGAAATATTCATTTGTTTTATATGGATTATGTGAGGATTGGATGATGTTTATGAAACCCATTTTATTCTTTGGGTTATGATGAATGTTTCATGTTTATTTTGTGGCATAAGTAAGAATGATTTCATTATGAGATGGGTGCGACCTATATTTCCCTCCAATGCATGGGGTAAAGATTTATATCTCATGAGATATACATGGCTCGAACGGTAAGTTAATCTGGTTAAGTGATGCAGGACTGGAATGAGGAGTGAACTCGATTCAGAAAGGGACTTTGTCCACTAAGATGGTCTTGGCAGAAAAGCCTTGGCTATTATGGAAATCATAACAAGTGATGAATGGTTTCCAAAATTAAATGTTTTATTCCCATGCTATTTTATCATGATTGATGTTCTTTTATGATATATGCCTTATATCCTTTCAAGATTTATTTCTTTTCTCAAGATTTTGATGTTTAGATTTTATGTTCAAGCTTTTGCATTCAAATGTTTATGGATTGTTTTATGTTCTATATGATTAACCTTACTGAGCATTTGAGGTCACCATTGATATGTTTTCTTTTCCCCATGATTTAAATATTGGTTTTAGTTATGAAAACAAAAAGGGGAATATCATTATGTGAGATGTTGAAGATCATTCACCAGGAATAGAAGATTATTTTCCGAGTTTCTAAAGACACAAAAATATTCGGTCCTTGTGTGTCTGTTTTTGTTATGTATTAAGAATATTCCACAAAAGTAATGTAATGTCCATGTACGTCAAGCTTCGAGTCTCTACATATTTTAATCTTCAAAATTCAACAGCAATACCAAAAGTTCAACATAGACCATTCTATAAAAAAAACAAAGTCAATATTACTCAAAAATATTCTAAAGAGAGATTGAAACCCAAAATCATCAATATTTGATCACATGTTCTTCAAAGATAAAATTTAACATTTATCTCCCAAAATCATCAGTCTCTCTTAATTCCTCATAAAAAAGTAATTCTCTAACAATCTACAAGGTATACTAATTGTTTTAAAAAATAACCCAAATCACCATAAATCCACAAAAAAATCATATATTCTTCTAAAATATAATTTAACCATTATTTTTAAAATAAAATCCCATAGTGTTAAGTTTAGATTAATCATATAGGGTTCCAAAAATAGCGAACATCTTTCGAAATAACTTTAATCACATTACATTAAATCAATTTCTTATATCATGGTTATCTATATGATATAAATTTTGTTCCCAAAAATTAATATAACCTTTATGCATTAGATTTTATAACTAAAAAGAAAATTAAATACTAATTGGAAAATCAAGTACTCCAATGGTAAGAGATGCAACCATGTTACCTTTCAATTGTGGGTTCAATCTATACGAACATGCTGAATGTGATGCGTTTTCACCCAACTTTTGGGTTGTACTTTTCTCTAAGGCTATGTTAATATAATATTTATAAAATTCCAGGAATGTGATAAAAATCCTAACAAATAACCTAAAAATATTCAACATGAAATAAATGTATTACACCCAAATGTTATATCATACCATTCATTTTTTACCCCAATATTTAATAACCATTAATTTACTCAAAACATAAATTTTTCAATGAATATCAGTTGTCAACTTAATATTTCGTATCTTAAAACCTCAAAACATGTTTTTAATACTCTGAATTTATAGTATTATATACCCATGATAGTGTCTATAAATCTTATGATACATTCTCTTGATAAAATTCTAATATCCAATTTTTTCTAAACCATGCTCAGATACCAACTTTAAGATCTCATAATTCATACATCTAGATCCAATTCTAGGAATAAACTTTACAAATTTCACCTAATTTTTCTATCAAAACATGCAAAAATAAACAGGAAATAATACATCACTTACATACCCAAGGAAATTTTTGGTTTAGAGTATTAGATAATTATAAATAATGTTATATTTATTATAAAAGTAATCAAATGGTCCATAAAAATATATATTATCTCCCATACATTATTCATATATATCACAATTATTTTATAGATCATACATAAACCTTTCTTCATAACTCAAGGAAATGGAAACATAAGAAAGGGTGAGTTCCAATTCTTAGTAAGTGTAACTATATGATATATCAATTTTTAAGTTAGAATAACGTGATCATAAGGGTATAATAACATAAACAGACATTTTAAAATTTTATCATTCATACCAAAAATCATAATATGGAGTCTGGGAATAAATCTTGAAAATTCATATCACCTAAATCATATGGGAACATTATCCCTAGAAAAATAGCATGGGAATTTAAAATAGAATCATGGAGAAAATATAATAATGGAAAATCACATCATTATTAGTCAAGGATATTTAACAAGATTATTATATTGTAATGGGTTCACTCCCAAGATCATTATAGTATTCAAGGTCCACTTCCAATACTATAATGGTGGACAAAGTCCCTTACTAAACAATGATCACTCTTTGTCCTAATTCTATATATCTCCATAGATATAAATATTTACCAAATGCATAAGAGGTAGATATATGTACCACCCATAAAATAATAAAAATCATATGCAAATTTTCCCTAGGAATAAAAATCATTCATCAAATCAGAATACATTAAAAGAAATAGGTTTCATAAATATTTAATCATAACACAACCCATCAAAAAGAAAAGGGTTTCTAAAATATCATTCCATCATAAACATAAAATCACTATACATGGAATAAGGAGAGTATCCTTGAATAGAATCCCTATTAAATCATATGAAACATCAAATAATTCTATCTTAGATAGAAAATAATTTTGAAAGACCAGTTGAAATACTTATTTGAAAATATCATTTCAATTATTTAAAATCATTTTGTTAAGAGTAATGCATTTAAAAAATATAACATTTTTGTTGACAATATCCTTATAATATTTTAAATAATTATTAACGGAAATAATTTTTCATGATTCTCGGTAAATATGCTCATTCCGTAGTAGTTAGATAAATTACACATGTATTTTTTCATAAAATTCAAAAAGTACCTTATTTAGAAAATGAGAAAGAGATTCTTTTAGAACCAGTTTTTTAAATGGAAAACAATGTTAAACATTACTTTATACATTCATAAAATAATATTAAAACCCCATTATGAAAAAAATTGTATAAAAATTGATTTTAAGAGAAATATTCTTCAATATTTAATTAAACATAAACAATCTAGAATAAAAATGAGATTGTGAAATAAACCTTTACAAATATCATATCATTGATGTGAGAATTAATTAAATGAATTGATTATTTGTTTTCTCTATAAATCCACATAAAAATGTTGAAATACAGCATAATAAAATCAAAATTCCTTTCAAAAATAATATTAGAATGACATAATCGATGAAATAAAAGTTTAACTCATTGTATTGAAATTTTGTTAACAATTCCCATACCTCAAGTATCAACCATATTTGTTCATGCTAAAACCTTAGGTATAATAAATATGGATTTATTATAAATTCCTTAAATAAAAAATATTTACCAAAGCTTTTATTGTTTTTTTATAACATCTTAATAACTTTTTATTAATAAATTTTTATTAAAATCATTATTTTGGATGATAACTGCTTTGTTTTCCATGCTTGTTTCTGTCTGGTAGTATTGGAAATTTTAATTTTATTGCGGCCCCATAATGTCTATAATATATATGATTGTTTAAAAATAATATATATTTATTATATACATATTTCTAATCATTCATAAAAATATGAGATAGAAAAATGAATTACACTATTCATGGAGACGGTAGCCCGTATATACACATTAACATTGATTCAAATTTTTATATAATGGAATAAAATAAGGGTAAATAATAAAACACATTTATATAATCATTATTATGTTTTATATAGAATATATGATCAAAATATTCATCCTTATTACCATACATTTGAAATATATGTTACATATAGAATTATGGAGATGGTAATCCATACGTATGAACGAACGACATTATCATTTCACAAAATATTGGATGATGAGATGGTAGATATAATATTATCATTCTAGAAGTATAATTATATCTTATATATCATGTATAATAATTAAACCCATTATAATTACCACCCATAAAATATGGTGATGAAAAAAAGAATTGTATCACTATGTGAAAATGATAAGTCATACGTACACATGAGCGATACATTCACTTATTGTTTTATGGGAAATGGTGTGTATTATTTGTGCATGTACATTCCCTTTTTTATGATTACTTGTTTGATTACATGTCAATTTTTGTTTAAAAGAATTTCTATATTATAATTATTTCTTAAACTACAGTGTATAGATTTCTGTGATTCATATCACATTAGATAGATAAAATATTTATATAAATTTCATTAGATTGTGAGGAAGTATGAAAATTCATTTTTATTACTAAAATAATTAAATTATTTTACTTCATCAATTTTAGAAACTCTACAGAAAATAGTTTTACAAAGGTTTCTATATTTATTTTACTGAAACATATTTAGTTATTATATTTGCATGAAACATGATTTTATAAAAATAAATCATGTTTATATTGATTTCATTAGTTTTAACTAAAGTCAAAAAATATATTTTGAATGGTGGTTTTATTGTTTGAAATTATTCTTTGATTTTTTGGACTACTATTTTCCAAAATGTTGTTGGTTTTGTTTTTCGATGATATTTGGAATAATAGATTTTAGATTTATTTGATGTTGGATTATTTAGAAGGATAATAATTATTTCTACAAATAAAGCATATTTGACCAATGTTTGAATGAGATATTGAGATACCTTAAAAAGTATATGAAATTTGTTAATGGGTGCATACTAGTATTTCCACAAAGTATGCTTCATCATGCCATATGTTTTTATTCATCATCTATATGCTATGTTACTATTGATGAATAGTGAAAATTATGGACCATCAACCCTACGTTACTGTTCATCAACATTACTCTATGTTATTGTTCATTAATAGTGTAAATGTATGGATCATCAACCCTGTATTACTGTTCACCATCTTTATGCTATATTACTGTTCATGAATAGTGAGAAGTATGATACATCAACCCTACGTTACTTTTCATCATCCATATGACACATGATTATTCATAAATAGTTAAAATTATTATTCATCAAACCTATATTACTATTCATCATCCCTAGGCTATGTTCTTGTTAATGAATAGTGAAATGTATAGTTCATCAACCCTAGGTTTATATTCATTTCCGAAGTCACTATTTATTCCATGCGTTTTTTTGCTGAAAATTGATTTTCTAAATATATACGGATTATTTTCAATGGTTTTTCTATTGGAATCATTAAATTAAATATAATTAATATGATAAAAGTGTTTTTAATGTTTTTGGTGGAATATTTAAAGAGAAAAATTAATAAATTATTTCAATGGCTTTTTCCAATAAATTTTGTGGTTTCATTATTATTTTGTTTCAAATATTTGAATTGACATTTTTCTTGTGTTTCTAGTTTTTTGGAATTATATTGACTAAATTTAAATGAAATTAAATTGATCTTTTAAATCATTAAACTCTATTATTATTATAGTGATTTTATTGGAGTACTTGTCGAAATTATTTTGTATGCTTTTATCAGAGATTTGTTCTATAAGAATAAAGAGAAAATAGTGCATTTTTTTGTAAAGATATTTATGAAAGCTCTGGACTCAATTTTTTTTAAAAAATATGAAGGAAGTGGAGATTTTATAACTACTAAATATATACACCATATATAGCTTAATTTTTATGTTAAAATAAGTTATAAAGGTAAAAATTATAAGCCAACATTAACATTTTTGATACTCTATTTTTTCAAAGAGAAAGAGCTATGAACATTGAATCTATTGTCCATTTGAAACATCCAAGAGCCCTCTATTTCATCACATACACGATCTATCATGGAATTAATTTCATTGGATTTGACTACAATTTCATTGATGAGACGGGGTGATATAATCATCAACAACCAGTACATGCACTTTAATATTTTATCTTCTCATTCATCTTGTTCTGAGGCTGTAACACTTTTTCCCATCTCTCACACACACTCTATTATTCTGTTTATTCTTTTACATACAAAAGCATCATTTGTTATTCCATTTCTTCTGTTTGGGACTCTCGGATTCTAAATTCAGGATCTAATGGTTGTGACACCCTATATCTAATGTCATAACTATTAAGTTTGTGATTCCCTTTATCCGACGTCCTATTGTATGGGTAGGGACTCCCCCTTAACAATTAAGTGTTATTTCTATCCCTCCACTATAAAAGGATTTTGAAATTGGGTTATGATTTCCCCATAAAATTCAATTTTATTGCATACATATCACTTTCCCAATAGAGAGGTATAAGAGTAGAGTAGCCCCACATTTGACTAAACTACTATAAAAAATATCCTTGTGTAATTTACTTTTTCCTCTGCTAATTATATTTAATAAATATCTACAAAAATTAATAAATTTAATTTATTTATTGTTTTAAATTATTTTATCTATTCTATTCACCCCCTCTAGACCGTCTTCCATTATTCATTCTGACTAAACAATTGGTATAAAAGAGAAATCATTTTTTGAAATGACTAGATTTGTTATTCTCTTTCTGAAACCTTTCAATTTGTATCAAAAGATTTCTCCTTTTAGAATTATCAAATCCCTCTCTAGAGTCTAATTTGATTTTATTTATGCTATATTTTTCCTATAACTCTCGGTATAAGGACCAGATAATATAAGATTGAAGGATAAAACTGAAATGATTCCCGAATTCCTCAAAATCCACCACACTTATATGGTAATGATTATGAATAATGGAGATCCCAAATGAAGTCTTACCTAATATAGTTGATCCTTAAACACTATTATTTCATGTAATAACTATACACATAATCTAAAGCTGACCCAAATAATATTACAATAACTAAATATACTAGATATGTATTAAATTGAAAAGTTGTTAATATTATATATTACGATATTATTATTAGAGTTTTTAGTCATGTTCCTTACTTTAAGTTAGCTCAGGAAATTTGTAAGATTCTACAAGTTAGCAATCTTGCCTCTCTTAAACTATTCTGTACCAAACATGGAATTATTCGTGCTGAGTACCAAGACATCCAAATTGATGAATATGAAATAGTGAACCAAATATTATACATATTCTGAAGCATTGTGAATGTAATAAATTCACACAGAGAAGCTTTTGAAATTATATAACTTGTTGAAGGAGTCCTAAATCTGTTACCAAATAAATGGCAGGATGAGAAGGTTTTCATTGATAAAAGAAATAATTTCAAAGAGTACACACTTGATGAATTTATTAGATCACTAATCAAACATGAAATCAATCTAATGAACATTTATTATGAGGAGACAACAAAATTAAAAGGTGTAGCTTTTAAAACTGTGATTGTTGTTTCTATTGACTCTTCTGATTCTAATCTATATGATTTGAAAACTAAGATATGGCTCTGATTGTGACTAGATATTATAAAAGAATAATAACAATGGAACCAATAATTGTTTTTGAAGAAACCCTAAAAATAATTAAAAATAAGCGAGATAAGAATGGTTATATGAAAATTTGAAATACGCTCAAGATATGAATGAAAATTGGAAAAGGAAGTTGAATGTCTTAAAGAATGTTTATCTACTTTTATTCATGGTCTTGAAAAATATCTCGAGAAGATATATTTGACTTAAACGTATATAAATAAATATAGTTTTTCTTATAAAATAATTTTAACCCCAAATGTATAGATATCATTTTGTTAAATGTAAAAATGGTTGTACATCTACTGTTAATTATTTTAAATGTGGCATGATAGTTCATTATGAAAATGAATGTTCTATTATTATTAAAAAAATCCTTAGGATTTATAAAAACTAATATTTATATACCATTGATATCTAGAGTACCATATAATACATGCTTAAATTATACATGGGTACTTATTAATTATATAACTAATCCCATTATACCCAAAGAAGCTTCGCTTCCAAAATCAGAAAGTGATTGATTTTTGTAGGAAAAATTCCTTAGATGTCTCAAAAACAACATATGGTACATGAATTGTGGAATCTCCTTGAATATAAAAAGAGACCCATTAATTCTTACAACTGATAACACGTGTTATAGAGGCACTGTTACTTTTTTAAACAATTCTAAAGGAAAAGAAAAAGTTTTTGGAAAAGTGGGTATTTCAAATTCTACTTTTATTTACAAATTTTTATATATTGAAAGATAATACAATAATTTAATTAATATATCAAAATAATATGATAATAGAATAAAAGTTAATATTTATTATGATAATTTTATTTTTTAAAAGATGAATCTTTAATATTTTATGCTAATGTAAAAGATAATATTTATATTATTGATTTTTCTAAAATAACTATTCAATATGTAATGTTTTTGAATGATACACAGAATTAAAACATATTTTGGCATAGTTTTTTAGGTAATTTCAATTTCAGAATGTTTCATAAGATCTTAAAACATAATAACGTGTTACAACTTCCTTCCTTTAAGAAAGCACATCCTCAAGTATAATACTCTTGTATAAAAGGGAAGTAACACAAAATTTCTTTTAGCCTCATCACCCAGATAAGTACTAATAGACCTTCATAGTTAGTAAATATTAATTTATTTATCCCCACTAAATTTCCCAAGAATAGTGGAAGGAAATATATCTTTGTTATTATTGATGATTATAGTAGATTTACATGAGTTTAATTTCTTTCTCATAAACATGACACTTTAAATAGATTTATATGATTTTGAAAATTAGTTCAAAATGAAAAAGGTTGTATGATTATTTCTATTCATAGTGATAATGTTGGTGAATTTATAATTTATAATTTTATTTTTTTTAAAATAATGGCGATTTTCATAATTTTTCTACTCCTAGAACACCACATCAAATTAGAGTTGTGGAACAGAAAAATAGAACTATTATGGAAATACTAAAACTATGTTAAGTGAATATAATTTTCCTAGATATTTTTTGGGGTGAAGAAACTTTTACTACATGTTATATTTACAATATAATTATTATTAGACCTTTATTAAAGAGAAATACTTAGGATTATTCAAAAATAAAAATCCTAAAGTTGGTTACATTATAGTTTTTGGTTGTAAAGATTTTATTTTAAATTCAAAGAATCATTTGGATAAATTTTATGCTAAGAGTGATGAAGGTATTTTTCTTAGATATTCTAATAATTGTAAATCATATAGGGCTTATAATAAAATAACTATAATTATTAAAAAAATATATTCATGTTACTTTTGACGAAAATAATATTAAATTAAATATTATTTCTAATGTAACTGATAATGAGTTTAGAGATTGTAATTTCTGTGATGAAATTACTCAAGATAAGAAGGAATCAATTTAGGGGGAGCATACTCTTTCACAACAAGATCCAAAATAATTTAATATTAAAAAAGATCATAATGTTGAAAATGTAATTGGTAATGTTGATTCTAGTGTAAAAACAAACAATTCTATCTTAAATTATTGTGAAAATCAACTTTTATTTCCGATTTTGTTTGTATTAATTATAATGATTCTATAAAAGATAAAAACTGGATTTTTCCTATAAAATATCAATTGAGATTGGTTTTTATTAATAATGTTTAGACCTTAGTAAAATATCTTAAGGATACAAAGGTAATTGTCACTAAGTTGATATTTAGAAATATAATGGATGAATCTTAATAGATTATAAAAAAAGCCATACATATTTCTCAAGGATACACTCAAGAAGAATGTATATATTTTGAAGTATTTTTTCACCTATTTCCAGGTTAGAGGTAATTATATTGTTTTTGGATTTTTCTTATTTCAATGTTTAAATTATATCAAATGGTTGCCAAAAGTTATTTTTGAAATGGATTTATAACTGAAGAAGTATATGTTTTCCAACCCCTAGTTTTGAAAGTGAATGATTTTATAGACATTCATTAAAATTATTTAAATCTTTTTACTATCTCTAATAAGAACCTAATGGTTAGAATGAATGGATTTATTTGTTTTTATTGAATAATGGTTCAAAAAAGGAAATGTTGATCCAACTATTTTAATTAATAGAGCATATGAAGATTTTTATTTTCTCAAACTTATGCTGATGATATAGAATTTGTATCATCTAGTGAAATGCTTTGTCAAAATTTTTCTCCTTTGTCGTCTACAGAATTTCACTAGAGTTTAATCGGTGAATTTAAATTCCTTATTGGATTTCAAATTTTTCAATGAAAATTTGAAAACATTCTAAAAAAATCTATGTATACAAAAGTGTTAGTTAAAATATTTGGTCTTGATTATACTAAATCTAGGAAAACTCATATGGGTAATAATTATATATTACATATTGATACAACTAGTTAATCTATTTATTTTAATTTTTATAGGGAAATTATAGGTTGAATTCTATATTTATCTATTTTAAGACCTAGAATAATTTTTAGTATCTTTTTATGTGCTATATTTCTAGAAGATTCTATATAAATTCATATTAAAGCAGTCCAAAGCATAATTAGATATGTTAAAGGAGTTTTTTATTTAATAAAAAATATAATAGTATTAATTTAACATCTTATCCTGACTCTGATTTTGGGGAATTTAGAATTGAATGAAAAATGACATTATGTATATGTCATTTTCTGGGAAAAAGATTAATTTCCCGGCCTTCTATGAAAATACTAACCACTGCATTACCAATTCCAGAAGCTAAGTATATCTCTTCTACCAGTAATTGTACTCAATATTTATATATTAAGAACACATTATGTGATTTTTGTTTTTATCTTGATATAATCCCAATTTATTGTGATAATACGTCTATAATCACTATTTCTAAAACCCATTAAAGCATTTTATAACAACGAATATTGATATTATATTATATTTTACTCGATATCATTTGAACTAGGGTGATATTTTTTTTAGAATTTATACCACTTGAAAATCATCTAGATGATTTTTTTGAAATCCTTTAGACTCTTCTTAGTCTGAAAAAATTAAATATCAACAATTTATATTGGAATTTTACTATTTTTTACAGTATTTGTCTAGGAGGAGTTTGTTTTCACATTTTATTTATTTGAAAAAAAAGAGAGAGTTTTTTTGGGAGAAAATGAGGAGAAATAAATGAGGAGAAATAAATTGGTTTCAAATGTTTTTAAAATTGGTATTAATTGTTCAAAAATTATTGTATTGTAATAATAAAACGGGGAGGTTGTTTGTGCATGTGCATTCTCTTTTGTTTGATTACTTTTTTGATTACCTGTGATTTTTCATTTAAAAACCATTATGTATTTATTATTTCATAAACTAAATTGAATAAATTTATATGATTTTATCAAAATGGATAATTAAAATATTATATACATTTAACTAGTTAATGAGTAAGTCTAAAATAAATATTTATTACTCTAAAAATAAAATTAAGTTACTACTAGAGTGTTAGAAACTCTACAACAAACAATTTTAAAATGGTTTCTGTATTTATTTTCATCATTCTTATAAAGTTATTATATTCTCATGAAACATGATTTTATAGAAAGAAAACATGTTTAACTTGATTTCATTTGTTACATAAAAGTATAAAAGGTCATTTGAATGGTGATTAAATTGTTTGTTGTTCAGATTTGATTTTTCAGAATTATTTTTTTCTATAATGTTGTTGGTTCCATTATTTGATGATATTTATAACAGTAGATGTTATATTTATTTGATTCTTGATTCATTGGAAATATAATGAATTTTATATAAATAGTTTTATACTCAAGTCTAAATTGACTAATTGGATCCCTTAAAAATTCTTTTAAATTTATTAATGTATGCTGCCGGTTTTTCTACAATGAATGGATTATCAACCCTATGTTTTTGTTCATCATACATACGATATGTTAGTGTTAATTAATAGTATAATGTATGTTTGATCAACCCAATTTTACTTTTCATCATTCCTATACTATATTACTATTCATAAATAGTGAAATGCATGGTTCATAAATGTTACTTTATTATTCATCATCCATACACTATGTTACTATTTATTAACAGTTAAAATTATGGTTCATCAAAGCTATGTTACTTATCATCATCCCAATGCTAAATTACAATTCATGAATATTGAAAATATTGGTTCAGAAACCCTACATTATATTTCAAAATTGATGAAACTATTCATTCCTGGCATTTTTTTCTGAAAATATATTTCTTTCATATAATTGGATTATTTTCAAAAGTCATTATATTATAAAAAATCAATTTAAATCTAAGGATTATGATCAAAGAGTTTTTAATGTTTTTGGTGTAATATTTAATGATAAAATTTATTAATTTACATCCACATATTTGTCTATTAAATTCAGTGGTTTCAATTTTATTTATTTTTCAATATTTAAATTTACATTTGCCATCTGTTTCTTGTTTTTAGGAAAAATATTTTCTAAGATTAAATGAATTTAAATTTATATTTTAAATAATTAAACACTACTATTATTCTGTAAATTTTATTGGAAGACTTCTTAAAATTATTTTGAAAGATTTTATTAGATATTTAGTCTATAAGAATACAGATACAATGGTGATATGTTTTTATGGAGATATTTATCTCTACACTTGACTCATTTTATTTTAAAAATCAAATGAAATAAGAGAGGATGTATCTAATTAATATCTACTCTATAAATATATTTATATTTTTCAGGTTAAAATAAGATATCAAGATATATATTGGAATACACATGTTATGATTTTTTTATACTCTATTTTTTCAAAGAGTATGTGTTATGAACTCTGAATTTTCTATGTATTTACAATATCCTACAACACTCTATTTCATCACATCCATGGTCTCTTGGTGGATGAATTTATTCTACATAGATTACAATTTCCTTGATGGGATGAGATGATATAATCCTCACCAACTAGTACTTGTACTTTAATATTTTATCTTCTCATTCATCTTGTTCTATGTCAGTAACATTGTTTCTCATCTCTCTCACACACTCTCTTATTTATTTCATGATTTTACACACAAATGAATTGTTGGTTAATATATTTCATTGGGTTGTGACTCCCGGATAAAATCTTATGGATCACAGGGGTGGTTCTCCCTATATCTAATGTCAAGACTGTTCGGGGTTTGAACCCCTTAATCAATATTTATTTTCGAAGAATTGTGAATCCCCATAAAAAAGTTATTGTCATGTTTATCCTTCAATTAGAAAATGATTTTGTAATTTTTTTTGATTCCCCAATAAAAATCATTTTTATTATACATTTATCTCCCATTGAGTAGAGTGGTTTAAAAGTAGAGTATGCCAACTTTAGATCAAACTACTATAAAAAACAATCATGTGTTATTTAATTTTTTCGTTTCTAATTAACCTTAATTATTAACATTGGTAATTATTTTAATTAATAATTTTATTTGTATAACATTTTTAATTTTGTCTACTCACCCCCGATAGATCATATGTCATTACTCGTTCTGACCTAACATGTATAAAGTTTTATTAATAATTATAATAACTTTTTATAATAGTTAATATAAACATGTTATGATTTTATGTTAAAAATATTAGATTTAGAGGTGGTAAGGAAGAGTAGAAAAAGAACATGATCTATATGATCTATTTACTCTTCTTCAAAACAACTCCTTTCGATGTTGTCTAAATTTCCATAAGGTTGGTGTTTTGAGAATACAGCCACCGCTACATGGTGTATAGGGAAATTTATAAGAGAAATTTTCATGGTATGGTTGATATATATGTCACAACATGATGTGAATAAGTGAGGGAGTATTTTCCCTTTTATAATTTAGGTGAGGTATATTTTAGTAATTTCTCTAAATATTAATTTATAATAAATTAATCATCAATAAAAACACCTCTAAAATGATATTAATAAGAATATAAGATAATATTAGGTTTTAATATTATCACCCAATATTTTTTAGACATGTTTCGGTGTTATTTTAAAAATTATTTTTTTCCTTAACCCTTAGTTAACCCATTTTAAATTTAATTACGATAAAAAATTAATATAAGAAGTTTTAATTTTTATTTATATGCTGCCAATTTTTCATAAAAAGAACATATAGGATATTTTAGACCTTATAATTTTCATTTTTTATTTATTAAATATCATTATGATTTTTAAATAATTTAATAAAGTATTATTTTAATAATTTATCAGTAATAACAATTTTGATACTATTCATTCACATTGACTTCAAATACATATAGAAATAAGATAAATTCAAATATAATGATTTACAAAATATATAATATGTAATATAGATCTATAAGATTCATTTCACACCTAAAATAATTCAAATTATACCATGATTTATATTTTCAGTATAATTTATCTTATTTTTATTTTAATTAAATAAATAATGTATTAATATTTCAGAATAATATAATGTAATTATATACTTTATAAAAATTAAATATAAATTTCTACATTTACACTAATTATATTAATATAAAAATAGTTATTTTTTGTTCATATATTTTTTTTTCATATATAGACACATAAAATATATTAAATACAAAGAGAGTAACATTTTGTAACTATATTTGATTTAAATAATATATAAGTCATTTTCTAGTAAATGTTTCCATCAAGACACTAATATTAGAGCCTATAGTGATAAGGGTCCAATAAAATTTATTTAATAATTTTTTTGATAGGGTTAGGAGATGGTTATACTCTTATCTTTTTGTTTTAAGCTATATTTACTACATTTAACTCTTAGAGTGACAATATTGATTTTTACTCTATAAAGGTCTATATAGTTTCTATAAAAAACCAAACTACCCATAAAAGGATTAATAAAGAGATGATAAACATTTTATGAATCATTTGGTATAATTTTAGATATTTATGAATTTCTGAATCATTTAATATAATATTATTACTATTAAATATTCATAATGTTAATTTTTTGAACTAATCATTACATTGACTTTAATAACATCAATATAAAATTTATAAATAAACAAATCTAATTTATAATATCCCTAATATATAAATTTAATCTGAAAAATTATTTTATGACCTTAATTATCTCATATTAAATTTATTTTAATATTTTTAATATCATTTAGTTGATAGTTCTACTAACAAAATAATTACTACATCTGCATCGTGTGATAATTTAAGGTCATTATTTATTCATAAAAATTAAAATTAAATTTCCATGATGTATATAAATATATTATATTTAAAATTTCTATTTATTGTCAAATATATATTCTACATAACCTTATATTATAATTTTATAACTATTAAATATATGAGTTTGATATCTTGGCTTTTATTTAAATAACATTTTATAAAAGTCACAATCTCATTGAAAATAAGAAAAATGGTTAAAATTTATACACTTATAAGATTATGGTCCTAAATAACTAATAAAATAAAATTTACATAATTTTTATGGAATTTTATAATCCTTATCATTTTATATTTACCCTTAATTTTTAAAAATTCATTTTACCATGGTAGAAAATATTACCAAGGGTAAAATTCATATTAAAAAAAAATAAATGGTACCTATTTAATAAATTTGGACATTTTGAATGAAAATATTAAATTTATTTTTCCAAAATTCTGAACACAAAATATTCATAATTTAATTTAATATTATACTAGAAAACACGACCAAAAACGGTTTTCCCAAAAAATTACCTTTCAAAATATAAAATGTTTTATACTAAATTACTGTATAAAATCAATTTTAAGAACCATTTTGGAATATTATAAATTAATTTTAAATAATAAAAATTTAAAACTAATTAGAAATATAATTACAATATGTAAATACTCAAAATTGTTTATTAAAATTGGTATTTTTCACTGTTGGTTGAAAAATCAAACATTATATAAAATTATCAAAAAATTTCCATCGGAAAAATGTGAAATGATTGATTTAAAAAATCAATTTAATATTATATAATAAATTTTCTAAATTGTATTGAAATTATTTTATTATTTTTATAATTTACAATAAATTTAATAAAGATCATTTTTTAAGCAAATATTTTATTCTGACTAAAATGATTTTGTTAAAAAATATAGTACTTATTTATAGTGAATTAACTAATACATTATCAATGAGTATGAAAATAATATATTTCATAAATCAATAAATACTATTCATTCCCTATAATTTAGAGACTAGGTTACAATGTTCACCTAATAATATTCCATTTTTCTTTTAAACTCATTGTTACATATCTCTTTCACTATCAAACATAATATTTCCTTACTAAATCCTAGGATATTAAAATTTAAACCCCTAAAAAAATACAATATAGAAAGGAAATATGAGATCAATTACTTAACTAATGTCCTATTAGGTTAATATTTTTATAGATTTATGAAACACTATTTCATAAAAATAAACATGCCTCAAAGAGGGCATTATTCTCACTATATTTATCTTTTCCTTTCCCATATTAAGTATTCATAATCATTCATACTCATCATTACACCCTTTGAAAAACATTTAAGAAATGATATGAGCACAAAAAGGTTATTAATGAAAAAAATTCAAAATCTATTATTCCAATGGAATGAATTAAAACCTATAAAATTTTAATCATTATCACAATATTATTTGGGAGTATGAAATATACCATATTAACATGGAACTACACTAATTTTTTCAAAAAACACATTTAAATAACATAGTCAGAAAATAGAAACCAAAATTATGTTAAAATTAGTATTATATTCACAACCCATGTCAAAAATAACTATATCCCAATTAAATCTATATTAAAAACCACACTAGTTAACTCTCTCCATAATTTCCTTAAATAAAAGGAACATTACCCAATGCATTGTAGTGTTATATAGTTGCACCCATCATATAAGTGATATCAAACTCACCAGTAATATAACACGTATCACACATCAAATAAGCTATATCAGGATCACCGATCATCATCTATAATTGTCATGTATCAAATCATGAATAAATCAATTTTTCTTGCATATTTTATCATAAAACCATTGAAAACACTCTTGAACACATGTGAAATACATTTTTTTGGATATCCAAACACCCTTACTTTTAAAATACCATTTAGAAACTAATGTACCTTGAAAAAGAGTTTTTTAATTTACATAATAATATTTTCTTATAAATGAATCCAAATATCAAATAATTGTTTCAGAGAAGGGAAAATTAATAGATTATATATATGTTAAAATAGATCATTCCCTTTTTCTTTTTGTAAAGAATGTGAAAATATTTAGTAAAAATATTTCTCTTGAAACCATTGAATTAAAGTAAAAAGGGTACTAAAATATCCTGTTAAATTCTAATATGTTCTGAAAAATAAATTAATAACATATTTTATTAAAATATTGACTTGAAATAAAAAGAGTTGAAAGGTATACTCTAAAAGAGGTTTTTGTAAAGAATATTCCTTACCACGAGTATGAATCACCAGATATGTTCATATCCACCATAAATTAAAAAATTATGTTAATTGTTTAATTTATTAAAAAAAATCAATTTCACTCTTCCTTTTAATTTATTTAATATTATACTATATGAAATTACATAATAAGTTAAGTTCACAATGGATATTTTAATGATTTTCGGCTCATATTTTAAAACTGAATTCAGTAGGTTGACAACGGTTAAATAGGTTATAATTAAACTATATCCAAAATAAAAATCATGAAATAATTATAATTTTAATAAATAAATTATCAATTTAAAAACCAACTATGAATGATGGTTAATAAAAATGAATATTTTTATAATCGTGGAGACAGTGAGTCTAATATACGCATGAGCAACATTTATATTTTTCCATGATAATTATGGAAAGAAGATATGTATTAATTATTCATTACAAAATTTTCATTAAATCATTGAAATTATATTATTTCATTAAAATATATAATATATATCATCCATGAGATGTGGATATTAAAAATATAGCACATCGCTTCAAAGTGGTCATTGTCTACACATACACACAAACAATGCTATCATTTTTTAGTGAATGAAAAGTTAAGAAAATAGGTGATATATTAATTATTAAAAATGATTAATATGTAATTAATTTAATATATTAATATATTAAATCCATTATTATAACCATATGTGATAGGTGGTGATGGAAAACAAATTACATTTGTTTGTGAGGTGGTAGTCCACCGTACACACTATCGATGATTTTGTTTAACATTTGATATAATCAGAGATCTACATAGGTCATTCCTTAAACATAAAAAAATATAATTATATGTTAGATACTGGTATTATTATTTCATAATGTTTTAATAAATTATAAAGGAGGTAGAAGATGAAATAAAATGAAAAAACATTACTAAAAACTATACGTCTTCTTCAAACAACCTCTTAATGTTTACCCCAAAATCATTAACAAGTTTATTTTATGACAAAAACATGGTCCCTAGTATATGTGGATGGATTTATAGAAGGGATTTTTTTAGGTATTTTCTTAACCAAAATGTTTTCTAAATGTGTATAAATGTAGAGAGGAGGTTTCCCTTTATAGGAGAGGAGAGGGGAACTCTTAAAACTTCTTAAGATATTAATTTAATATAAATTAATTACCAAATTCAAATTGATCCAAATTGACAAGCCTATAATATAATATTATTATAAGTCTAAATAATTTCATAAAATAAAATTTGGATTTATTACCCCTATATATTTATATTAACCATCGTTAACCCTTTTGATAATTACAGTAATATTAATTTTTTTAACTCTTTAGGGGTAAAAATATACCCTATTAAAAACATTTGTCAATAAATGTACCATGGTGGGTATTTTAAACTATATATGAATAAAATTAAATTTTTAGGGTTTTTATGAATTTTAAATCATTTATCAAATATTATAAATTAAAAAATAACAATATTTTCAATTTAGAATTTTTCATTTACATGGACTTTAATAACATCAAAACATCGAATGAATTATCATATAATAAATTCAAATTTACCTATAATATTATATTAATATTTAAAATTCAAGTAACATAATATTTAATTCAAATTATATTACTATTAATATTTTTTGAAAAAATTTATTTTCTTTTTTTATTTGTTGAATAATTACTATGTCGACATTAAGTATGCATTTGAAGTAATTATTTCATCACAAAATTATTATCAATAATTTACCATGATAAATAAAAATAATTTATCTTTAAAATAACTATTTATTACCAAACATACCTTCTTTTTATCCCTTTGTAAAAATTTTGAAGAAAATACGACAAAGAGAATGATAATTTTGACTTTTCTACATATAAAATGAAATGAGGTTCAAAATCATGTATAAATTGAAACTAAAGGACATATATTATAAATTTTATAAGATTATGTAAAAAATATATTCCTAAAATAAAATAAAATAATGTGTTTTTTTTACTTTATTGTTCTTATAACATTATTTTTAACCACAGTTAACCCATTTTACCAATATCGTGGTAATAAAATTTTCAATGATTTATATTCATAAAAAAAATATATTTATACTATTTTGAAATCATAATTTCAGAAATAAAATCAAATTTCAGATATTATATTTATATAATTTTTATAATTTATTTTAAAATTAAACCCCCAAAATTCAATAAAAGTCAGTTTTTTAGGAAAATATCTTTTAAGTGTGTTTCTATACCAAATTAAACCATTAAAAAGATTCAAATTAACATAAATAAATTAATAATAATATTATATAACTAATTTATCATTCCAACAATTATAAAATAATATTTAAGATTTTAAATTCTTGAATCCAAATAATGTTTTGAATAAAAATAATTGTTTTCACAATTTAGTGGAAATAATAAATATTTTCAAAAAAATCTCAAGTATTCACTGAAAGATAATATTTTCATGATGATTTAAAAAACTACATCCTTCTAATAAGATAAAATATAAAAAAGTTTAAATAAATAATTATAATATTGTTTAAAAAATAATAAATAGAATTTTGGAGGAAAACATATTTTTCAAGACTTAAATGACTTTACCGAAAATTGGGTGCTTATTTCGTAAGAATTCATCATAAATTATATTTTATTAAGACCATTTTATTTATTTTATTATTAATCCCTCTAATTCTATAGCTATGTTTTAATGGTTATATTAATATAATGAGATTTTATTGTTTGTTAATGTTTGGGGTTGCGTATCTTGCATGCTAGATAATATTGTATTTATTTTAAAATATTTTGTTATTACATAATCCACCATAATAAATTGAATAATAACAATTTAATCATAAGATATATAATCAATGTATTGAAATATTAAAATACATTCCTCAAATCCCACATCTTATAAATATTTGATAATATTTTCTATAAATAATAGATAAAGAGAAGTATGAAGGTCATTCAGAATAACTCATACTAGGTTTCCAAATATGAGGTCATTAGTGGGAAGAGAAAATATAGACAAGGATAAAAACATAAGGTCAAAATAATTATGGACAATGAAAGAGATAATTTATCACATGAAATTGAATGATCATAAAAAGTTTAATGACAACAATACCTTAATCAAAAGTGGTGCATAAAAGGCAATTGATTCAGCGGAAATAATTTTAATAAGTTGAAATTTTTTAATCAAGACTCTTTTACTAGAGTTTAGGAATTACTTTACCACGTATACTATTAATAAAATACACTTTCATGATAAATAAAATTTCATCCTTTAATTAATTTCCAGCAAAATATAATCATTTTCTTCAAACAGTTAGTATTCAAGAAGAAGTTTTTTTTCATAAATCATTGAAATCAACATTTAATAGATCACACAATACATAAAAGGAAAAAAAATATAATCCTGGTGTCTTTTGATATTAAATAGTACCCAAATGTTTTCCATAAGAATAAGTAATTACAAAATTGAATAAATCTTTCTAGGAAGTAAAAATAGAATAATCTCCAAAATTGAACAGAAATAATAACAGATCAACGTAATTTATTCCATAAATAATTATCCTTAAAATTATTCAAAATATTCCAGAATAATATTGAATCCCAATGATTAGATGGATTTTTTCACGTAGACCTCAATGATTAATTTAGAAACTGTCACTAATTATCATTATTAACTCATAAAGTTATATACCCAAAATTATATATTATATAATTTAATAATCTAAAAAATCTGGTAATTCTTTCCATAAATAACATAAATTAACATAAAGCCACATTAAATTCATATATTCTTCAAAAAAATAATTCAACCATGATTCCTCAATTAAAACCCCATAATATAATATAATGTTCGATAAAATTATAGTGATATTCTTATAAAATAACAATAATTACTTAATCATCAAATCACTTTTAAGTCACATGGTAATATAAACGATAAAAATATGTTCCTAGATTTTATTAACCCATAATTATCACAATATAAAAGATAATATAAACTCTAACTGTTTTAAATAAAATTAAATTTATGTCTACAAATGTAAAGGATATCTTCCTCAAATAACACTTCTTGTTAAAACTAAGGGTTATATATACTACCAAAAAAATTATCCCAATATAATCTTATTCATCTTAGAGTTCCATAATATAAAACCTAAAAAGGGGTTTCTAAGACTTTGATCTTTTTAGAAAACATAAATTTATAAACCTGTTATGGTCTTATTAACTCTTAATATAACCATTCAAGGAAAAATCATAGACTTTGAAGATGTTTAAACCCCACTCTGATTCTAATTATAATATCCCAATCCCCAAACAATTGGATTCGGTGCTAAAACATTATTTTAATATTTTTTATTTTCTATTGATAAACGTGACACAATTTCAACACTTTGAAACATGAAATATCAAAAGTAAAAATGGGATCACTTATATACTTAAGGAATATTTAAGTTTAGTGCTTTAAATCCTTAATGAAATATATTACATTACAAGACTCATACATTTAAAAGAGCATTATTACCAATATAAACAGTTTTCATTTAGTATATTAAGTATTCATCAATGTTCATACTCATATTTTAGCCTTATGAAAAACATTTAAAAACATGGTATGAGCACATAAATAAATGTAAAGAACATTAATAAAAAAAATTTCTAGTCCAGTGAAAAAAAACATGAAAAATATTTACCTTTATTATATTATTATTTTGGTGTATGTAATAAATCAATTTTGCATGAAAAACACACACCTTTTTCCTAAAGAAAAACTTTAAAACCCTTAGAATGAAAAAAACCCCATTAGGTGACTTAGAGGATAGTATTCATAACCTGTGTGAGAAATAAATATATCATACTTACTATATATACCAAAAACTACATCCTTTAACACATACCTTATTGTATTTGAAGATAAATAACATAGCCCAATACATTAGAGTGCTATTTGGGCACCCATCGTATATGTTATATCATGCTCACCCACCGTATAAACTATATCAGGATCACTATTCATATAATATATACTAGGATCACCCATAATTAAATTCAAGGATAATGTAAAATATCTTGAATGACAAAATTATGCATCTAAATTTTTCTATAAAACCCTTTAAAACTTTTTTGAACTCAAGTGGAAAATATTTTCGGATATTGAAATAACCTTTTCTTTTTAAAAGACCATTTCAAAAATAAAGTAACTAGAAATAGAGTTTCTATTTAAAATAATAATTTATTATTTTAAAATAATAAAAATAAAAAACATTGGTTATAGTGAAGATAAATGTTTTTGATGTTGTATATGTTAAAATAGACCCTAATGTTTTCCATTTTGGGAAGAAAGGAAAACAGTATCAGTAAAAATATTCCTTTTGAAAGCATTTGAATGAAAATAAAAAGTAAAATAAAATTTAAATTATAATTATCTTATTTTCTTACAAATTCATTAATATTATATTTTAAAAATATATAAATGTAATAAAATGAGTCATAAGGGAGGAATTAAAATATGATTTTAAAAGAATATCCCTTACAACGAGTCCCACTCGTCACATATGTTCTTTATCTTTATGAATAAAAAAATTATATTAGTAATATTCTTTTATATGATACTTTATAAATTTTGTTATTAAATTTATATTATTTAATACCATTTTATATAAAATTACATAATTTATTAAGTTCACATCGGACGTTTTGACGGTACATGACTCATATGTCAAAAATGACCTCGACAGTTTGACTATGGTCAAAGTGGTCATTGTACCACCATATCCAAAATAGTTATCCTGAAATAATTATAATTTTTATAAATCAATAATACTTTTAAAACCATCCTTGAAATATGACTAATAAAAATTAACAACATTGCAATCATAGAGACAATAGGCCACACATACAGATGTGTAATGTTTCAAATTTTAAAAAATCATTATAGAATAAAGTAATTATTATTGTATATTTAAAAAATAATAACTATTTTATTAATAAAATTTTATTTCCTTAATACACATATATATAACATCTATGTGATGTGGTGATGAAAAATAGATCGCATCGTTTTGTGGAGGTGGTAGTCTACACGTACTCCCGAGCGACGTTGTCATTTTTTATTAAAAGAAAAGATAATAAATTAGATGATATATTACTTCTCAGGAATGATAAATATGAAATTAATAATATATATATTCCTTTTAAATTCAACATTATAAGTATTTGTGAGAGTTGGTGATAGAAAATTACGTACATTAGTTCGTGATGTGGTAGTCCGCTATAAACACTAATTAGGGCTTCGTTTCCCATTTTATGGAAGAGGAGATGGATATAGGTAAAAAAAATAATATAAAAACATGTTATTATATGGAAGATAATTTTTTTATTTTTTTATTTTGTTTGAATAAATTTTTATGGAGGTAAAAAAATAAAAAATGAAAACATTTGATTAAGAACTATGTTAATTTTTGAGACAACCTCTTCTATTTTAAACTAAAAACTTTCCTAGGTTTTTTTATCAAAACAAGGAATCTGTGACATATGAAGGGATTTATTTAATATATTTTTGTATCTCGTGTCTGACCCAAAAAAATTGTGTTTAAAAGAGGATTTTATGTTATCTTTTATAAGAAATTGGAGGGGAACTCTTGGAATTTTTTAAAGAACTAAATTATTTACCATAATAAAATATTTCCAAATCGATAATATTAGAAAATAATATGTGTATAATTATGAATTTTCCCATAAAATAAAATTTCTACATGTTTACATTATTTAGTAACAATTATAAATTTTATCCTTCATTATCTTTTTAGACAATCACGATGATATTAATGTTTTTGTACTCATTATGTGTAAAAATAGTTACAATAATAGGATAAATGGATCATAAATGTACCATGGTTGATATTTTAAACTATATACCAATTAATTGGATGAATACTAAATTTCCGAGAATTTAAAATCATTTAAAAATATTATTTATTAAAATATATCGTTATATTCAATTTAAGAACTATTTATTTTTTTCCCTCCAACATCTTACAATCTATCTAGAGATGGAAATTTTTAAATTACAAATTTTATTAATGGTGTAAAAATTTTAAAGGGGTATTCATAAAATTTATAGAATGTTGTTTCAATGTCTAATATGATTTTACATGGTATACAATCACATGAATATATTATTTTGATTAATGATTTGTTGTCTGTCACTTTCCTTAGCATTATTCCTAAAAATTTAAAACATACATTTACTAGAATTTTACATATTTTTCAAAGCCATATATAGTACGGTTATAAACTGATAAATTTTCCCATAAAAAATAATTAGAGTACTGTAATATTTGTTGGTTAGTAGAGATTAATCAAGAGGGGAGGGGTGAATTGAGTAAATATAAATTTTTTTGTAAAAAGTATTTCTAAAAATGATATCCCAAAGATTAAATAAATCCCAGTTAATCAGGGATATACTATTATAAGAGTTTGAATATTTAAATAACTTCTTAAAAGATTGATTAATTCTTAGTAATATTAATTTGTTTTATTAATATTGCTTCTGAAGTTATTCTACAAAGACAAGAAAATTATAAATTCTTTCCAAGACTAACAATCAAAGTGATATTAGAGATTTATGAATTATATATTAATGAAAAAATAGAGATGACCAATATAAGCATCGCAGTGGATATGAAACAAGTGGTTTAGTCTCAAGCAGAGTCCTAATCCACTCCAAATGGTGATCGCCTACCACCAAGTTGTTTATATAAATAATCATTGATCGAAACCCTAGATTGGGTTTAACAAGAGTACTCAGACTGTCCAGATCACACAGAGACCACTTCCACAGTTTTCATGTTAATAAAATAACCAGTCCACACATGGAACTCTTCCACACTTATCTCTGGGTATACACAAGAGTATGAGAATGTTTGTGTATGGATATCTTGTATCCTTTAGTTTAATACATGACAGAGAGTGTGTAGTTCTACTGGTATACACTCTGCATGAAAGGTAATAAATAGATACACAACAGAGAAGAAATATGGATATGGGATTAGAGATTCTCTTAGTGTTTTTCTTTATAGCTTTGGACTTATGAGATGAAGAAGATTAAAAGTTTGAGTCCTTGTTTGTAAAACAGAGTGTCGCGATTCAGCTTGTGTTCATTGTAAGAAACAACAGAGCGAAGATGTTCTTTAAGCTTCAAATTTGCTTCATGTGTTCTTCTGTAGTGTCGAGTTGCATATAGTCGACCTTTCCTTGCTCAATGTCGGTTCTTCATTATGGACACAATTCACATTTATCTTGGAATCCATGTGTTGGAGCTGACATGTTTCATGTATTCTTCACATCGTACCTCGTACTTTCAGGTGATATGTCTACAAAGAAACATTAATTATTCCAGTGCATTAAAATTTTCAAATATGACCGTTAGAAATTAAATATAAAGATGAAAAAATAGATTAAAAAATGGAGTCATGGTATGTCATGGAAACAGTGTCTCCTTCAGACGATGTCTAGATTGATCATGGTGTCTGAGTGTCACAGTGTCTCATGGTCACGATGTATGAGTGTCATGGTGTCTCAAGGTTATAGTATAAAGTATGTAAACTGAATATAAAGCAATTATGATCATGCATGGATCTTCTTGAATCATGATAATACATTAAACGTTAATATACATGATTTGATAAAATTTACAAGAGTTAACTAGGTTGAATAAGATTTGTGATCATTAAAACATGATTAATACATGAGGAGTCCAACAATATCGCCCTTTTTAATGATCAAAAATCAAGTAAAAGTATGGTGTATATTGGATTCAACTATAGAGATAAATGGATAACATATAGAAATTTATTCCCCTTTTGGGATTATAAAAAAGATGGTGTAAGAGAAGACAAAAATGAACATTCCATTAGGAGTAAACAAGGTTCAGTAAAAAAACAATATAGCAATAGCAATGAAATGGTATCCCTATAAAAAAGGAGTAATCATTGTTATTATTCAGGGTCTATCCTTCTCTTTGCCTTTAGCAGTAGAGGAAGAAGATGAAGCCATAGGGGCAGAGGTTGAGTAAGAAGAAGGTAGAGAGGTGGTTGATAAAGAGGGTAAAGAAAGACCTTCAAATACTGAGGGAGACAAGGTATGGGTAGTAGAAGATATACATAGTTGTTGATCAAGAATAACAGTCATGATCAAACATAGTACGTGGCCGACAGACATGGTGGTTGAGGCTAGAGAAGAGGTGTAGGTAGGGAGCCCAGGTCTGAGAGGTGCAGCCACTAGAGCAACAATGGTTGTACTCTGAACATGAAGATATGGTCTCATATGTTTGATAAAATCAATAACAATATCTCCACCATACTGCATGGATTTTTCAAAATTATCCTTGATAAACATAATCCTGTCAAACAATCGAGTTAACACTATGAGCTTCTGGACTTGGGACTTAAAATCTTGAGTCACAGGACGAATCATCATATTTTCTACAAGGTAATTGAAATATTTGGTCATATCAGTCTTGGAGAAGATTCCGTTGATGTATAAATCCAATTTCTTGGCATAATCTCGCTGAGCATAATTAGAAATTTTGGAGTGGATTTATAATAGGTAAAGAACAATATCACTATTTTTGACCACTTCAGATAAAGAAGACATATTGAAACCACTGAGTACATTCTAAAGCTCTTCTTTGACTACAGTTCTGAGAAAATCACTATCCAAGTAGAGTTTAAGGGATCGACTAGATGCCTTGATAGATGTGGGCAGAGATTTTCAGTTGATTAAGACCATTTTGAAGACACCCTATATACTCATCAGTGAGTTTATTAATATTGGAAATAAGCTCTTTAATTTCCTTCACAATTTGTTTTTTCCTTTCAGTGATCTTTTTATCTAAGGATGCTAGATAAGGTTGAATATGAGACACAACAACCAGTGGGATTTTAGGAGAAACAGGTTCTATAGTAGGAGAAACATGCTACGATCTCGAATGCAACTCTCTCAGTATGTCTTCAACCATTGTTTTTAGGGTCATCACTTCATTAATGAGCAGCATATTTTTAACTCTTACTTCTTTAATTTCATGAATCATCTTAGGTTGTATTTTCCAAATAATTTTCTCCAATAATTCTGAGGCATCTCTCTCAATAATTTTTTTTCACAGGATGAGTTAGGGTATTCATGGTTTTATAAACTTCAGATAAGAGGGTAGCGCCAAATTATTTTAGATCATCCTTACTAACAAAAATATTGATGTTCAGAAAAGGGTTTAGGAGTAGGAACTGGTATAGGATCAGGTTCCTTCTCAGGTGCAATATTGGAGAATGATTTCATATTAAATATAGAGAAAGGTTCATGTCTAGTTTTTGTAACCTACTGAGAGTAATCTACATCATAAAAATTTGGAAATTTATACTAAGTGTCTATAGTACATGAATCAGTTGGATGTGAGGCTTCAATATACTCAATATTTGGGGGTTTCTCCCCCTCAATAGGTGCCTTATTCTCGGGACTGAGAGGCTTAGGATCTTGGTCTAATTCCATAGACTCATCTCTATGTTCCTCACTCATTTCCTTTCTAGGAAACTGAATGGATAGCTCCATCAGTTCTTCAGCTGAAGGTATGATTTCAGGAACATATAGTTCCACAAAGAGTTCCTCAAGATTGACCTCTTGCAAAATAGGTTGCTCTTCTACTATAGGCTCATCCATGGAATGCTTTTCAGATTCATTGACAACTGATTCTGTTTTAGCCACGGGATGAATTTCTAGATTAACAGCTTCTTTAGGAGTAGGGAATTATTCTTTAAGAACATCAGGAAGAGTAGTTGTCCTGTCTTCCTCAATAGTAATAGCTTTTCTAAGTGGCACTACAGCCTCTTCATCCTCTTCTTCCGGATACACAACAATCTCATCTGGTTACAAACTAGGATCAGAAATGTCTTTTGGAATTTATAGATAATCCATTGGATTTAATTTCTTATAAACTCTATAATTGTCTTCGACCCATTCCTTTTTCCATGGATTCCAGTTTATCATCATTCTTTTGATATTTGATTTTGATAGATAGTACCCACAGTCCTTAATTACTTCCTCATTATGTCCAACCATACCATTGGCAAGAAGCATGGCTGAGATTAGCCAAGGGTAAAATAGAAAAGTTCACTTGGATGTGACATTTATCAACTAACACATATGGTGTATGATATACTTGCACAGGTTGATCGTATGTCCGTCTTTCATAAGGTTGGTTAGAAACACATATAGATATTTTAAAAATGCAAAATATCCTTTTCTCGGACTAACCAAATTCTGTATAAACTTGAATAGAGCCTTGATTCTCCATCTAATTCAGCCGGAATGGCTCTCCTCTGGGTGCCATTTCCAGTTATGGTTTTCATGGAATCTTCTAAATCAATGAATTAGGTTGAGGGTGGAGGTCCTCTCTGATAATTCTCACAGTTTCCTTCATGAGGTATCCTTAAGAATGCAGCCCATAACCTCGAATAGAATGAGAATACTTGGCCATTGACGCAGCTTCTTACAACATAACTATCATCGAAATCAAATCGGAACTGTACGTACCGGTAAAATAGATCCACTAACATAGGGTAGATGGGTCTATCATCCTTCGAGAACCACTCTAACCAGCTTTGTTGTTCTAACACTTTCAATACCAGAGACTTACTAGACAGAAGACATATGGGGAAAATCTATTTCTCAAGTACAACAATGCGGTTTACCAAATTCTTATTTAATAGTCCTTCGAGTGTTAGCTTAGGTGAAATATTATTCTTCTTCGAGATGCGCTTCTCAGGTGTTGATTATGACATATGTTTTATTCTTGGAATTCACTAAAGGTTTGAATGAGAGAAGGATTGCAGGGATGATGAAGGGTTTGAAAACAGTAAGCAGAATAAACCTCAAGTGAACAATCGAGTGATACTTTCTTTGTTTTATTAGTTTGGAATTCCAAAATTCGCAAAAACAAAAACATGACAAAATAAAAAAGGTGAAAAGGATAATTACCGCAATACGAGTTTAGAGAAAAAACTAAAGAATTTTTACAGTTAGACTTTGTCTGATCATTATGGTGAGACAATAAACGAGTATCACAGTGATACCGTGAACGAACTTCTCAGTGTGCATTATGGTGAGACTGTAAACGTCAGACATTAAGTACAAAAACTAACGGTGAGACCGTAAACATAAAAATTTACAGTGAGACAGTAACCATGAGAGACAGTAACAGAGAAACCGTAATCATGAGACCATAAAGTATAACACAATAAGATATCGAATAGTAATACCTGAATCAGTAACAAGTAAGGTATCTATTTGAGATTTATCATGCCTAGTTCATTTAATATGTAGTCTATTCTCTCAGAATTTAATGGTTTGGTGAATATATCAGCATGTTGATATTCAGTACTTATGATTTCCAAAGTGATATCACCTTTTCGATAATGATCTCTCAAAAGGTTATGTCTTACATCAATGTGATTTGTCCTATACGGTGAAAAATTATTCTTCGAGATGTTATTGGAACTTTTGTTGTCATAGTGTATAGGTACATAAATTAATTGATATCCATAATCTAGTAATGTGTGTTTCATCCACAACATTTGTGGACAAAAACTGCCAGCAGCTATGTATTCAGCTTCTACAGTAGATAATGCAATGAAATTTTGTTTCTTACTAAACCATGATACTAGTGACTTTCCTAGAACATGACATGTTATTGAGGTTATTTTTCTATCTAACTTACAACCACCGAAGTTATCATCAAAATAAATAACTAATTATAATGATTGTCCTTTATGATAATACAGTCCTAGATTTGGTGTATGCTTGAGGTATTTGGAAATTCTCTTTACATCATTTAAATGTGATTCCTTATGGTTTTATTGAAGACGATCACACATACACACACCAAAAATAATGTCAAGAGAACTCGTAGTTATGTAAAGTAAACATCCAATCATTCCTCTATAAGTGGAGTGATCAACAGATTTTCCATCTTTATCAAGATCCAACTTACAAGTGGTACTCATGGGAGTGTCACTACTTTTATTGATATCCAAACCAAAACTTTTTAAAAGTTCTCTAGTATATTTAATTTCGGTTAAAACAATTCCATCATTATTTTGAAAGATTTCAAATCCAAGAATGAATTTTAGTTCACCCATTAAACTCATTCCATATTAATTTTTAATCTTTTTAGAAAAATCAACACATAAAAAATTCTTCGAAGATCAAAATATAATGTCATCTACATATATTTGAGAAACTAAAACATCATTAGAAATTCATTTTATAAAAAGGCTAGGATCAGGTATTCCTTTTGTAAAACCTTTGGAAATAATAAAAGTACTAAATCTCTCATACTAAGCTCTTCGATCTTTCTTTAAACCATATAATGATTTTTATAGTTTAAAAATATGATTTGGAAAATGGGGGTTTGTAAATCTAGGGGGTTGTTCAACAAAAAACAACCGCATCTATATACCCATTTAATAATGCACTCTTAAGATCCATTTGATATAGTTTGAAATTCAAATGTGCAGCATAGGTAAGAAAAATTCTGATGGCTTCAAGTATGGATACTTGTGCAAAGGTCTCCTCATAGTCAATTCCTTTTTCTTGAATGTAGCCTTGTGAAAATAATCTATCCTTGTTTCTAACTGTGTTACCAGCTTCATCGACCTTATTCCTAAACACCCATTTAGTGCCTATGGTGAATGTGTCCTTGGGTCTTTCAACAAGTTTCCAATCATTGTTCCCATAAAACTAATTAAGTTATTCATTCATAGCCATCACCCAAAATTCATCATTGATAGCATCACTAATGTTTTTAGGTTCATGTTGTGACAATAAATCATGATGTTCTACTTGATTTCTAAGAGAGTCTCTAGTTTGAGTTCCTTTGTCTTAGTCTCCAACAATAACATCCAAGGGATGGTTGTTAAGGGTTCTAACATTTCTAGACAAAGGACTAGTGATTTTAGGTTTATCAACATAGTTATGTTCATTGTGAAATGATTCTAGGGAATTTTCAAATTTGAATGTTTTCACAGATTCTTTTGTAATAGAATTTTAGTATTTTAAAATTGATGTTTAAATTTGATACATCATCCTCTAGATTCTCAAGGATGGTTTTAGGCTCATGTGGATCTGTTTCATCAAATTTCACATGAATATATTCTTCCACAAATTTAGTTATTTTATTGAACACTCTATATGCTTTACTAGACATGGAATATTCTAAAAGGATACTTTCATCAATTTCTAATGTAAATTTTTCAATATTGTTAATGGTATTCAAAATATAGAATTTGAAACTAAAAACTTTGAAGTAGCTAACCTTGGGTTTTATATTGTTCCATAATTTGTAAGGAGTCCTCTTTATAATAGGTATTATCAACACTATATTGATTATGTAGCATGATTTATTGACATCTTCATCCCATAAATAGATAGGTAAGTCATATTCACTAAGCATTGTTCTAGCAATTTCTTGCAGGGTTCATTTTCTTCTTTCTACAACTCCATTCTGTTGAGGTGTTCTAAGGCCATATAAATTGTGATTATAACTATTTTGTGAGAAAAAAGATTCAAACCCATGATTTTCTAACTCACAACCATGACCACTTCTTAAGGATTTAATTCTAATTCCATAAATACTTTCTATAGACTTGGCATACATAGTAAAATAAGAGTAAGCATTGCTTTTTTGAGCCATAAAGAAGGTTCAAGTATATCTAGAAAAGTCATCTAAAAGAACATAAAAATAGTTTTTCCCATTTAGACTAGAAACTCTAGATGGTCCAAACAAATCCATGTAAACCAATTTCAGAGTTTGAGAATTCGACACTTCTTTCATTGGTTTGAAATAAACTTTCTGATGTTTTTTATTTTGACAGAGATTACAGAATTTGTCATTTGTAAACTCAAGTTTGGGTAAGTCTTTATGTAGTATTTTTCTATATATCTTTCTAATAGAGTGAACATTACAGTGTCCTAGTCTCCTATTACATAGACAATATTCATTATTAAATACAATTAAGTATGAAGAATTTTTAGAATCTAAAGAATCTAAATTAACATAATAAACATTTTCATTTCTTAATACAAAAAATACTAAATCATGTTTAGAATTAATGACATTACAAGCATCATTTTCAAATCTAACATGAAATCTATCATCACATAATTTATAGATGCTAAGTAGATTGTATTTTACCATAAAAAAATAGTTCTTTAGAAATTAAAACTTAGTTAGAGTTATCGAATTGGCCTTGGCCAATAATCATTCCCTTGGCATTATCACCAAATGTGATATATCCTCCATCTAATTTTATCAAGTTCATGAAGCAGGAGTAGTCTCCTGTAATGTGACTTGAACATCCATTGCCTATATACAATAGACTTTTACAGGAGCTCTTTAAGTATATTTCCTACAAAAAGATTAGGCAAAACAGGTTTTGGTACCCATACATGTTTGGTTCCAGTAATATTAGTAATAACTACTTTAAGAACCCATATTTTCCTCATAGGTTTCTTATATGAATTGTGTAATGTATTTGAAAAATAAACTGTATTCGGTCCAAAAAATCATGAAACCAAAGCACATGTATCATGAATTGAATTAGTTGATTTCAGTCAAGAGCTGCGTTTAATGCTATATGTCCTAGATCTTGAAACAAACTTTGTTCTACAAATATTTCTTTTACCAAGTTGATAACCAATGACACTGTTGTATTTAGGAGCAATCTGTTTTCCTAGAATTTGGGTAAGGGTATTTTTCCCATTATTAAACATTTCTAAATTACTCTTCATTTTATTATTAGACATTTTCAACTCATTGTTTTTTTTGAGTAGTTGATAATTTTTCTCCATTTCTTTAGTAAGTTCATATTTAACATTCATAGTGATATCATGTTGTTTCATCAAGGATTTATATTTGTCTTTTAGTTCATTGCATGTCTCTTCCAGCATGTTATAGTATTCAAAAATTTCATCATTAGTCATTTTTTCAGAGTCACTTTCATCTTCAGAATAGTATGTGGTATGTACAGAAGACTCCAGTGTTAACTCAGATGTGTTTTTCAAAAAACACATATTGTCTTTGTTAGCTTGTTCATCATGTGATGTCTCTGAGTCTGAGGAACTATCCATATAATCACTCCATGTTTCATTCATTTCCTTTTTTCACCTCTTGTCATTGTCCTCATATTTCTTTTTGTAATTGAGCTTTGTACAGTTAGACTTTATAGGTTCATTGTGCTTACATTCATAGAAGAAAATTTCATTAGTTTTTTAACTTCTTTTCCAGTCCATCTTCTATTTTTTTTGTCATATTTTCCCTTGAAGGTAGGCCTTCTGGAAAAAGTTATTCATTTTGTAAAATATTTTGAATCTTCTAGCTAGTTGAGCCATCTCCTCATCATTGTCAGATGATGATTGTTCACTGGTGGAACTTTCTACAGATGCTTCTAGTTTCCCATTGTCTTTGTTCTTAGAGGTGGTGGTCTTGAATGAAACATATTTCCTCTTTGGTTTACCCTCCTCTTTATTGACTTTCAGCTCTTCCTCATACATCATCAGTTTCTTAATGAGTTATTTTACAGGTAGTTTGATGATTTCACATAATTCTCTAACGGAGATAGAAGTTTCCCTCCATCTGTCAGGTAGAAATCTATGGATTCTCAGGATCTATTCCATAGTAGTGACTACTCTTCTAAGAGAAATAATTGTGTTGACAATCTCGTTGAACCTAAGACACATGTTAGAAATAGGAACATCAGGATTCATTTTAATATTATAACATTTGATGGTATAAATATTTTGTATCATTTATTTTACACAAGAGGTTCTTTCATGTAAGATAGACAGGGTCTCCAAAATTTCAATGGCAGTCTTACAAGAATTAATTCTATTAAACTCTTTATCTCCTAAAGACCAGGATAAAGAATTCGTAGCTTGGTAGTTGTTATTATTTAAAATTTTGGTTGGTTCATCCCATGTGATTCTATCAGTAATATGAATTTAGTATTCATCTATAATGGATGAATAAATTTCAAAACTCATACTCTCTAAATGAATTTTCATTTTAATTTTCCATTGAGCATAATTGGCACTATTAAAGAATGGTGTTCTGTGGTTGCAACACCTTCCAATCTATTATCCATAAGAATTTATGAATTTAAAAGAGATAGAAATTTAGAATTAACAGAAATTAATAGATCTTTAAATTAAAACTACAATAACAGTTGAATAAGATAACACAGAGTCCTAATAAACAACCTATGATACAAAATGTTGGTCGGAGTAGATTACTCAAGAGGGGAAGGGTGAATTAAATAACTATAAAAATTTCTATAAAAATAATTTCTAATAAAGTATCCCCAAAGATTAAATACATCCAATTTAATCATGGTTATACTGTTATAAGGGTTTGACTGTTTAAATAACTTCTCAGAAGATTGACTAATTCTCAGTAATATTAATTTTTGTTATTAATATTACTTTTGAAGTAATTCTACTAAGACAGTCCAGTTATAACATCTTTCTAATACTAACTATCAAAGTGAAATTATAGATTTTTGAATTATATAGTAAATAAATAAAACAAAGAAGACTAATTTATGCATCAAACTGGATATGGAACAAGTGGATAAGTCTCAATATGAGACCTAATTTAATCTTCTTGGTGATCACCTTCCACTAAAAAGTTTATATAAATAAACATTGATCCACACCCAGTATGAGGGTTAACAATAGTACTCAGTCTGGCTAGATCACATAGGGACCTCTTCCACAGTTTTCGTGGTTATAAAATAACTAGGCCACACATGGACCTCTTCCACACTTATCTGTATGTATAAACAATAAAATGAGAAAGGTTGAGTAAGGATATCTTGTATCCTTCAATTTAATGCAGGAAATAGAATGTGTTGTTCTATAGGTACACACTCTTCATGAAAGGTAATAAAAAGATACACAACAGAGTAGAAATATGGAGATGGGTTTAGAGATGCTATGAGTGTTAGTCTTTTCATCTTTGGAATTCTTAGATGAAGTAGATGAAATGTTTGAGTCATTGTCTGTAAAACTGAGTGTCACGATTTAGCTTGTGTTCTTCATCAGGTTAAATAGAGCGAAGATGTTCTCTAAGCATTAAATATGTTTTTGTGTGATCTTCAGTAGTGTCGAGTTGCATACAGTTGGCCTTTCCTTGTTCTATGTGTGTTCTTCGTTATGGTGCTCACAACCTTGTTTTTTTCATTTAGTATTGCTATCTTGACGATTTTCCACACTTTGCTTTTATCATGGAATTCATGTGTTGGATCCAACAAGTTGCATGTATTCTGCACCTCGTACCTCGTACTATTAGGTGATATGTCTATAATGAAACATTAATTATGTTCGTGCATTAAAATCTTCAAATATGACAGTTAGAAATTAAATTTAAAGACGAAAAAATAGTTTATGAAACGGAGTCATAGTATGTCATGGAAACAATGTGTCTTTCACTCGGTGTCTAGATTGATCACGGTGTTTGAGTGACATGGTGTCTCATGGTCATGGTGTCTTGTGGTCACAGTGTCTTGTTCACGGTGTCTTGTTCATGGTTCCTGCTTCACGGCGTCTTGCTTCATGGTGTCTCGCGGTCCTAGTTTCTTTTTCACGGTTTCTTGTTCTTGTTGTCGGCTTCATGATGTCTTGTTCTTGGTGTTTTCTTCACATTGTCTTGTTCACGGTGTCTTGTTCACAGTTTCTTGTTCATGGTGTCTTGTGGTCACGTTATCTGCTTCATAGTGTTTGCTTCATGGTAACTGCTTCACGGTGTCTGCCTCACGGTGCCAGAAAGACACAGCCAGTGGCAGAGTCATGGTGTCTCAAACAATTCAATGTAACTGTGTTTAGACATAAGTAATGATGATAATAGAATGGATTAGACTGAATCATTTGTCAAATAATGTATTATGAGAGTAGATGAATGATATTATAATGTAAGTAAACTAAATATAAAGTAATTAAGATCTTCCATGGCTCTTCTTAAAGCATGAGAATACATTAAACATTAATATACAAGATTTGATAAAATTTAAATAAGATAACTAGGTTGAATAATATTTTTAATCATTAAAAAATGATTAATACATGAGGAGTACATCAATATTTTTTGAATAAGAGATGTACTTCCCAATATTAGTCTTTGATAAAATGACCTACTTGATGGATCACATGGTTAGAGATTCAACTCTATGGTACTATGCATTATAGATAGACATACCCCATTGATTGGTAGAAGAATATTTTTAAAGGGTGTTTCAGGAATCAATGTCAACCAAAAAGGTTATATTGTAGATTGATATACTTTTGAATAAGGTATTGAGTTTTGTACCAATTAGTTGTCAAATATTTATAACATCGATCTCCCAAAATAACATAACAATGGATGACTTATGGATGAAAGGATTTATTGAAGATATATTAATATAATTACCATCATAGTATTGAATAAAAATAACCTACAAATTTTACATAATAGTGAATATGTTTCTCCATACATTGAATCCAACAAATTAATTCATATACATTTGAATCCATCATAGGATGATGAATAGATATAAAATACCCATAATTAAATGTTTATTGAATGGTTCTGAGATCATTTTTTTAGGAGTTATCTAAAAATATGAATTCAATCACTAAATGAATTCAATGTATAACTAGGGGACGAAATATAAATGCTATATAATACACTAGTTTTGTAATTAATAGATATAAATTCTATAAATAGGAAAAATATTAACGTAATTCTATGAAAAAATGGAGTTATTCATGTTATGGATATCATTTATGTACCTAGTTCCAAGGATAGAAATCAAATTTATGTGAATTATTTATATTTCACAATCATCAAAAAAAAAATATGAGTAGGATTATACAATATTTCATGTACTGATTTTCCATTAAAAATTGGTTGAAAACAGGAATATAGGGAAATTAGAGAAAATGGGATTAATGAAGGTGAATTTTAGTGTGGAAGGGTATAAGTATTATCCATTCATAATGGAATCAAAAACCATTTATATATTTTACTTCTTCGATTAAGGAAAAAATTATCGATAAATTGTCCTGTTGGTAAATAAGACAACTACATGGTCAGATGAATATTCCATTGTGGGTGGCCCTTTCATGGGCATATCAAAAGTTTTTCACAAAGGACCATATATAGATAATGTCTTGTACATTAGAGGAGACCAATAAAAGGGTAGTTGGATACTTGATATAGGATCCAAATAGATTCATAATTTTAACAAAAAAGACAGAGTTGAATGATTAGGATAATAATTTTTTTAATATACTATGATTTTACTCAGAATATTATGCTTTCTCTGCTATATTTATGTAATGAAAATTTGATGCTTAACTACTAATTATGATAGTGAATTCTTTACAGGGTGATGTTAACAATATTGAGTATGAATTTATCATCGATGATGAAGCTATGGAATTATTATGTGATTAAGAACATGTTTATGAAAAGAACAAGAGCATTCTAGCATCACCATATTAACTAAAATTATCCAATAAAGAACAAAAGGTGTAAAATTTAATTTTTAATGGAATCAATACAATCAACATATTATTCCCAATAAGGTGATGTTCATTAGTTACAATGGGATCACAGTAATAATACATGTTGAAATTGATATAGATACATGGAACAATGTCATGCCTACATTGAAGACAACCATACGAGAAGATATTAAATTATTTTTATGATAATCTTTATTTCTTTTACTGAATTTTTTTTTACTGAAACATTTATTCATTTTTCATTATACCGTAAAGAGTATGATTTTTTTAGATGATTTTCCTAAGTAATATGTCTAAATTGTCTCTGTTAAATCCTATAGAGGTTTATGAATACATATTAAAAAGTATCATCTTAGAGACACTAAGGGGAAAGTAAAACCCCACCTACCAGTTACATATGTACCATCTTAATCCCAGAAAGATGGAAATATATCTTTAGTTACTATGATGAAGAATCATTTTTGGTGAAATTTAATCTCTAATATTATATTTGAAAATATTTATATTATTCACATTAATTCAAAAAATAAATTTTATGAAATATTGAATGAGTTTTGAAGAGAAGAAATGTGAATCCAAACCCATGTACCCCTAAAATAAACCAAGGATGGTGTATGCATCCGTTAAAGAGAAAATGGTATGTTTTTTTAATTTAAAATAAATTTTTTATGTTATATGAAACAAAAAATGTTCCTTTGTTTATATGAAAATTGACGAATAAAAATTTGAATCCACATCCATACCTATTCATGTTCTAAGGATGGATGATCATGAAAATAAAATGTGTAAACAAGTTAATGAAAACAAAAAATTAGTATGGGAGTATTGTGATATTATGACATAATATTAATTTTTTAAGATTTATAATAATATTACATAAATATTTCAATTTTTTATACATTTATATATTGTTTAGACATAAGAATCAACAGTAACTGTACCTAATGAATTTAGTATATTTGATGCATACATAACAATATTTCCACATTAGCAGTGTGGGTTTTGGAGTGTAACATTGAATATATTTTATGGAGAGAAAACTATAAAGAGATACATATGAGATGATGTAAAAAATATAGGCATATATAAATAATTTTAATGATATTATTGTTTAGTCTAGTTTGGATTTACAATATCTACTAAAGGATCAGTGAAAATAATTATTGGAATAATGATCATTACATGAAGAGAAAAATTATCCAACAAGATTTAAGGTTTTCCATTCCCCTTATCCTCCATCCATACCTATGGTAATCATTTTTTTCAGTATGCTTTCTCTCAAACATGAATCAAACATAATCTGATAAATTTATATTACTAAAATTTTATTGAGTCTATTTTTATGAGATTTATAATTACCAACACCCACACATATCCTTATTGTGAATGGTATAATGTAAAATATACAAACAATCTATATACATAATAATAAATTCCTAGAGGATCACATGATTGTGCAGATCGAAGTAGCTCATGATCCAAGAGCTAATTTTCATGTTTCACATGATGATGTGGATGATTCCTTGGTTGATATTGAAGTTAGAAATTTAAAAAATAGATTTATAATCATAGAAAGATATATGAGGCACGTCCTTAACAATTTTTCTAAAATTAACACCCTTTAAAAGTTGATAAAAATGTCTAAAATGAGGAATGGTATTAATAATGAATAAAATGACTGGGAAATGTAAGGTTGGGTCAAGGAAATGTACTTAATAAACTAATAAATAAAAAGGACCATCTGAGAGTAACTACACCCGAAAATTCCACAAGTGAATATATTGAAAATAAAAGTTCATTCATATAAAACATTAAAATAAATAAATATATCATAAATTGAATATGAAGATGAAATATTTGGATATTACATTATAGGTGTGGTTGTCCTAGAGAGTATAAACGAGAATATAATTATTAAATGGTTCAGAGTCTTAGTTGTGAATAAATACAATAGGTAAATTTTTATAATATTTCTATCAAAAAATGATATACTATATTTATTATAGTTAATTTGTAATAATATATTATATTGGTGTATATATTACCACAATATAATGTGGAGACCCTGGGAAGTACGATTTAGACTCATGATTCCATCTAAATTTTAAATGGTAAAAATATATTTGGAATTGATAGAATTTAAAAAGAATAATGATTCAGTATGTGAGGGGTTTGAAAAGAAAGTAATAGAAAACACACTCCTTGTGATGTTAGTAATATAAATGTTAATTTCTCTAATATAATCATATCAAAAATATTTATTCATTACTATTTTTTAATTTTTTATGTAGAATTATAATCTCATCAAAATCATTTTGAATACACCAAATATTTATTTTTTGGATCCAATGCATGTATTTCCATGAAACCGAACATGCATGATGTCTATTTATAAATTTTAATTTATTTAAATAAACATCTTATATGTAATATTTTAATTTTATGGTCTAGTTTTTGTTTAAATGAAAATTTTATTATGATAAGGGTATCTATAAATATAGGATAAATTATTTTATGAGGTCCATGACTGAACATGATAAGCCTATTGTTTTTTCAAATAAAACAAATTATAAAGTACATATATTATTAATATTTAACTATAAATACTTATTTCAATTTTTTTATTGTTAGGGTTAATGTTTATGTAGTGTTTGATGAACAAAAATGAAAATGATTATAGATATTATGTTTTAAAATTTATGAATTATTTCACATACCATTAGTAGACTAGCATCCTCAAATAATTAATTTATATAGGTAAGTAAAATTTCATTTAAAATTTTTTTTCATAATTTTTTTGTTTATATTTTTTCAATAATAACATTATTTACTAAAATATACATACATAAAATAAAAAGAAAATTGATTTAGAGATGAGTGGGTAGAGTACATGTTTCCAAATAGTTTTCCAACATTAAATTATGACGATCACCTGTTCTGTTTGTGATCTTGTACATGCTACGGCTGAAGATATAAAAGTTTGATAAAAAATATTAGTATCATAATTAAAATATATTATTTTTGACCTATTTCATAAGGAAAATTAAAATGTAGGTTAACACTCTACATATTCTAGAAAATCTGGTAACAAGTTTGATGTTTCTCACGCTCATGAGATATTGGACTATGTATTTTGAACCAGGCTTAAGATACATGTATGTTACATCATTTTAGTTTAATATTCACCACATTACAAAATACATGCTCAAGGACTATAAGAGTTTTGCGTCCTTGGAAACATGGAACAAAACCTTATATCCTGGTGAAAGATCTGATATATCTATCTTATATATATTCCCTATTAGTACTCCTACATAAAACCTATCAATAAATCTTGGGAATGGAAACATTATAAATGGGTGATCTCTGAAGCCCAATAAGAGTAAACAAGGGAGATATATAAGCATAACATGGGGGTAAGGGTATGATAAGATGATCATAACATTATAGGATCATACGATTCCTATAAAAGATCAAAAACATGAATCATGGTGAAATATTGGTGGCTTATAAGAAATTAATACTATGGAAATCAATAACATAAGAATTGAATGAATAATATATGAATATGATATAGAATTTTTGGTAGACATATAATTATATAAAATTATTTCCATAGTAGTCAAGGGTTATTTCCATATCCATATTAGTCATATGGGTTCACTCTCATACTATCTTTTAATTCATAGTTCACTCCCATAACCATATTAGTAGTTAAGGATAACTCCCACGACCATCCTATAGGACAAAATAAATAACTAAAATGAGTTCACTACCCATTCTATCCATTTATATCTCATGATATAAATATATTTACCCAATGTATTTTAGTGAGATGTATGTCCCACCCATCTGATAATGAAATCTTATATACGTGTTCCACATGATAATAAAAAATCCTATCATAACGCCGGAAATGAGATGGGTATCACAAACATGACATCAAATCATAACCTATGAGAAAAATATATGATTCATAACCATTTAATCAATGAGTAACCCATTAAAATAAGTTGTTTTTATTGGAATATAACCCATACAATAGAAATGGGATTCATAAATATATAACAAAAGAATAATAAAAGGGTTTCATAAACATATAACCCATGAATGAGAAATTAGTTTCATAAAAATTGTATCATTAAAAAAATAAACCATTTCAATAATGAGTATTAACAGAACCCTTGGATAATATACCAAGTAATGCATGATTAACACCAACGGATGTCATCTTAGATGGAACTTAATTTTAGGGAAATATGTTAAAATTATTTATTGAGGACGAAATTATTTATTCTTTGAATAAAATACTTCTTAAAAACAAAATAAAATTGAAGTCTACATTCTTTTCAAATAAACATGAAAATTTATAAAGTAATATTGAAGGCCTTTTGATAACCTTATTCCATGGAATATTATAAAAGAAGCTTAATATAATTTTGAAAACCATTATTTTTGAAAACTTATAAGGGATGCTTGAAAAACATTTAAGGCCATTTTTATTTAAAAATTATAAAATAATGCTCAAATGTTTTTGAGAAATATGTTCCTTGAAAACTTATAAAGGTCACTTTAAAACCCTTTCCTTTGGTAAATTTTCGAGGAAGCCTGAAAACATATTGAAAACATCTTTCTGTTGAAACTTATGAATGAAGCTTTAAGTCATCTAAAAAACACTTTTTAAATTTAAACCATTTTTGAAAAAAAAGTTTCAGTAAAAATATATTTGAAAAATTTTAATGGAAAATTTAAAAATATATTAAAATAATTCTTAAACATAATTTTTTTAAAACCGTTTTCTTTGAAAAGAAAACTAAAAAATATTAAAGACACTTCTTAAACATAATTTTTTTAAAACCATTATGATTGAAAACCATTTTTAAAAAATCAATTTACAAAATATTAGGAAAAATTATCTTAAGAAAATTAATCTAGTAATCATTAAAATTAGGATTCAATGAAATGAAAATCATGATGGTGGATTATCGGTACATTCAAAACATTTTATTTTGCACAATATTACATTTTGAAAAGTACCTCGATCTATAAACAATAATAATATTTTTATAAAGGTAAAACATGGATGGAAATATATTTTAAATATCATAGGATACTATTATTAAATTTCTGAAAACATTTATAGAAATCGTGGTTTTTTAAAAAATATGTATTTTTTACTAAAGGGAGAGATAAATTCATATTTTTTTTAAAAACAACTTCTTATTCTCTTCAGTACAAAAGAGTAAAAAAATGATACCAATACATTGAGATATCATGAATAAATATATGATAAAAAATTTTATGGGATTTATTTAAATATTAATCATAACATTTCATCAATTAAATAATAATCATTTATAATCTTGATAAATCATGAGAATGTTATAATAAACCCTTACCAATTGGTAAATGTGAATCATACTCCACATATAACAAAATCAAATTAAATGAAGCTTAAAATACGATTAATAGAAGTATATTTATGAAATAACATGTCAAAGGGTAGTGTATACACCTTGTAGAAGAATACAGGTTTATAACATTGCAATTGTCTCATAGAAGTAAAATTGAGAAAAAATAATTTTACCAAGTTGGTGACTTTTGAAACATAAAATCCTTGAAATAGAGATCATAAAATCGATATGTAAATACCTATATATATAATGAAAATAACTATCCAATATATTAATTTTTACTATATATACCATTTTAAATAAATGTGTGGTGAATAATGCTTAAATCATATAGAAATTAAAGTGAGACGAGAAAACCATTTCCATAAGTATTGAATTTCTTCATAAAAATTTAAAATTCCTACCCAATAAATATATATTTTTATACATATACAACTTAACTATATTATCATATCAGATACCAAATATTATTTTATTATGACTTTATATCACCCATTTATTTACAATTCAATGTTAACATTACATTTTGTGTAGTATCCCCTTTGTTTATTTGTCTATGTTTGGACATGTTATTCTTGATCCTCGTACATAGATCCTGATTTAATTATTTACATAATGTAAAACTTCGTATAAATATAATATATATTAATTATATAATTATTTATAATAATATATAAAATATAAAAATATGAAATTGAATGCATCGTTCATGTAGATTGTAGATCGTTCATATGCATGAATGATGTTTCTGTATTATTTTCGTAATGAATAAAATAAATTAAATGAAATATATGTATATATATGTATATAAATATTATAATTCCATAGGAATTATTATTTCATGCATATCATATAAATTTACTAAAGACATCTTTAATACATTCCAGGAAATTTGTTAACGAATGACATCACATTAAAGAGGTGATAGTCCACACGTCCCCCAACAAAGTTATCATATTAAGATAAAATAGAAATCATGAAGGTATGCATTATATAATAATTATAGAATCATAAATACATCATAAATATAATATATATCATATAAAAATTACCATCTTAATTCACAACCATGAAATGTGGTAAAGAAATAACAAATGACATCCATTCCTTAGGTGGTGGTCTGTCGTACACAAGAACCATATGTTTGTTACCAATTTGATGAAAGTGTGTGTATGAGTAAAATTAAAAATTATAGTAAGTACATATATATATATTTATGGTACTAAGTATATTACATAATAATATAATAAGAACATTTTAGGGGGTATAGAATAAAAATAAATCAAAATAGTTTGTGGAAGGATATTAACTCTTCTTTAGGTAACTCCTTTTGGTTTTTACCAAAGGGATTCATTGGATGGATTCCATTACAAAGGTAGGTTTCTAGGAATCATGGAGGGATTTAGGTAGCATAATTGGTTATGGTTTGGTGGATAAAATTAGGATTCAAAAGTGTTAGGTAGTTAGGGGGGGCGGTGAGTTCCCCTTTATAGTGGAGGAGGAGTGACATTATTTTACATATTAAAAGGTAAACACTATTAAAATATCTTCCTTACATAAAGTGCTTCCAATAATTTTCCCTATTTGATCTAATATGGTAATTTGTAGAAATACTTCCATAAAATAGATTTTTTCATGTTTCTAGGTTATTTGGCCTCCTAAATTAATGTTTAACCACTATGTAATCCTGATTTTACTTTCATCGATTAATAATTTTTAATGACCTTCACTAATATTTTTGGTCAACAACTAATTTTGAACAATTATAAAATAGAAAATATTATTATTAAAAATATTTAATAAAATTTTATAAGGCCCCAGCCTTAAACCATACTTAATATTGAATTAAATTAATAATTCACATTGAGGATCTTTTCAGGTTTAGTGATTTAGAGAATTAGGACATAACTATAACATCTCAAAAGATTACAAAGTAGAAAATTCTACTAAGTTTCCATAAAATAAAAACTCTTAAAACGAAACATGTCTAGTTCCATGTTTTTGGTAGCATGACTTTCCCTTGATCCCATCCTTGACCCTATTCCATGTTAAGTCCTGTAATAACATTTCAAAAACATGGGATGAGCATAAAAACTCATTAAGGGATACACAAAGAATGAAAACTGTTAGTTTTTTTCAAAACAACAAGTAAACCATGTATACTTTAACAAAGTAATACTTTTCACCTTTTCGAAGTAGTAAAAAACTCTTCACTGAATAAAAGTTCATTACTTACCATTCTATAACCAAATGGTTACCATAAAACCCATATAAAGATCACATAAAATATATAGGTAACTTGGGACATAAACATACTTAAGTGGAATAACGATAAGGTATACTTCCACACATATCACTTAATGGAATAACCATTCGGCCAACTTCCATACATAGTTAATGGAATAGCTATACGGCCGACATCCATACCCAATGCATTGGAGGTTATAACGTAACCACCCGTCCTGGTATTCACGGCACCACCCATCATATGGTTTATCACGTAAGCACCCGTAAAATGTCCAAGTACCATCATTACACATAAAATATTGAAAATATAAACACTTCAATAACAACATTTCATTTTCTATCACAATAAGTAATTCCCAGATATTGATTTAATCAATCCATTTTCAAAAACCATTTAAAAGAGATTTTTGAATCAAAGTGTCCCATACCACTTTGAATATTTTAATGGAATTATAAATTTTAAAACATTAATGTCCATATAAATATATACTGAAAACCATTTTGAAAACATGGACATTAAAGATAAAGATTTAGAATAATAAATGTTTAAAACATTTAAAATGATATTTTTGTTAAATTGTTTTTAACAAAATGAGAGACTCATGAATACAAATAATAGCGGAATAACATTTAATCCGAACTTTATAATATCATGATAATAAAGGGATTCATGATATAATATTTCAAAGGACAGTATACACACCATATAAGAGTGAATTGGTGCATAACAACAATAAAGTCTCAAAAGAAATGTAAAATGAGATGAAATCCATTATAAAGATGGTATCCTTAAATTAAGGATAAATAAATCTCATAATTATGTGTGACAAATACAAATACACAAAATATAAGTGGATATTAAGTGTAAAAAAATCAAAGGTTATTAAAACATATTCAAAGGATGACATATTCAATAACTACATGTTGAACCGAAAGAAATCGATATTGGGTTAAGAAGTTCCCTTGAAAAAACTCGACAGCCTATCGGCGTCACATTAAATATTACAAAAACGGTTGATGAGAGAGATAAAGGGGACCTCATCACTTGGACATAAAATTTACATAAATAAGGATATATAAGAACATATCCCAACATAATATTATGTGAATTAAAAGACATAACAAAATAAGTCTTTAAATAAAAGGAGGGTGGAAGGTCCCCTTACCGAGTTGGGTAACTTTCGAAACGTACACCCTATGGAAGAAGGGTCATACAATGAAGATGTTAATAACCATAAATGAAATTATACTACAAAAAGTGTATAATAATGGCCAGTACATACACCACTCAAAGGAAATTGTGGCGAATGTAGCATAAATCTCACGGGAATAAAAGTGAGATGAAAAATCCCTTACGAAAACTCGGCAGCCTAACAGCCCCACTTAAAACTTCCAAAATGGATTGATGAGAGGAAATAGGGTCTCTCATCTTGTCAACATAATGTTTAAAGAAATATTAATACAAAATAACAACCCACAACATAAAAAAGAGGATCTTCAAAGAAGTGATATAAAGTAGAGTACTTAAAAAGAAAGAGAGAGGTTCGATCTCTTACGAAAATTCAGCAGCCTAACGGCGCAACTCAAAACATCCAAAATGGATTGATGAGAGAGAATAGGGTCTCTCATCATATGAAAATAAAAATTACAGTAAGAGTAATATAAAATAACATCCCAATCACAATAAAGATAATCTTATAAGGAATGTCATAAAAGAGTGTACTTAAAAAGAAAGAGAGGAGTAGTATCCCTTACCTCGGGTCCGACTTGACTTGATCGTTCTTTAATGTCCTGAAAAATAAACTTGAGTTAATTTCTATTTGCTTAAGAACCTTTTAAAAGTTCATTATTCCATTTATATCACCTATTTCCATTTTATAAACATTATGTAATCATTTAAGTTAATAATGTTTGTTTTGTTGATATTTTGTTCTTAAGTCGAAAGTGGACTTCTTACAATTACATGTTGTTTGTGTGGTCAAAGGTTCTTTATATCCATAAGGAAATTCCTGATTTGGATATCATATATATCATATATATCTAGAATATACATGAATTTATAATATGACATAATCATTTAGAGTTAAGAAATGAAATGCACCGTTCATGTAGACGGTAAGTCGTACGTACGCATGAACGCTACATTCATTTCATTGTCATATTAATGGATTTAAAACTAAATTAGAGGTATGTATATTTTAATTCCATAATTATATTCATCATTTAGATGTATCATTCATCATATATATCCATTATATACATGTACTTATAATAGTACATTACATTTGGGGATAATAAATGAAATACACCGTTCATGGAGACGGTAAGCCGTACGTACGCATGAACGCTACTTTCATTTCTATCTCATACTTTAATGGAATGAAATAATAATTATATTACATTATAACATCATATATAATAATATTAAATACATCCTTTATACGTCCCACGTATGGAATTAACGAATCACATCACTTTGAGGGGGCAGTAGTCCGCATTTCCTAAAATGAAGATATCGTGTATACCCATAATGGAAGCCATAAAGGTAATACACAAATGAAAAATACATAAGCTTAAGTAAAACATAAACATATTATATATCATATATAATTATAGTGATATCTTAATGGAAACCTCTGATGGTGTTATATGAGTGTTGAACAATCATCGTTTCGTGAGGCAGAAATTCTCCATCCACGGAAACAATATCTTCTTTAACAATTAGATGTAGGTGTGTGTAAGTGTAGCTCAAATACATATTATAACAACATCCTAGTATATTTAATATACTGTATTTGTTACAAAATAAATGAATAAAAAGAGTTTAAGGGGTTGGAGAAGCAAAATAAAAAAAAGGAACTCAAGTGAAGACATTACCATAAAATCAGGTAACTCTTTTTGGTTTGAGATAAAAGGCTTCCTTGGGAAGACTTCTGCCCAAAGTGAGGATTCAAGGAGTAATAGAGTGATGTGGAGAGACAAAATGGGCATATTTTGGCCGATCCAATGGCTTTGGGAGTGTGGGTAAGGAGGTAGAGGTTGGCACCTTTTATAAGAGGAGAGGAGGGGCAGTCATGTAATGTTACAAAATGTTACTTTATTTTCCAAAGAGTTTCGGATTTTAAAGGTCCCACATTAATTTATTTCGAGGCTAAGGTGATAAGGGTTCGAAATACACTCATCCAATAGGTTTTGGACATGTTTGGGTCTTAGATATTACATTATCATTCCATTTTATTTAAATCATTAAATAATGAGGTCATCGCTGCATCATTATAATGTCATAATGACTTTAATTTATTTAATTTCTAAAAATTATAAAAAAATACTATGATGTAGGAACTTTTTTTATCTTTCCAATGACTATTTATAGTAAAAAATATAACTTTCATAACCACATGAAAAAATTGTTTTAGTAAAACATCTCATGTTTGTGTCATTTTTACTTAAACATTAAATAAAAAGGTATTTATGTCATTTTCCAACCAAAGTGGATCCATGGGGTCCCCAAGTTGACCCATGTATTTTCTTGGTCATAAATTACACATAAAATGAGGGTAGGACATGTGTCTAGGTCATTTCATTTTATTAAAACATTATTCTTACCTTAAACTACACTAATTACCTCTAATCGCGATTAAAAACTTAATAAGTTACTATTCACCAAAAATTATTTTTATCCCATTGAACCACATTTTACTTCTTAATGACAACCATGTATGTTGGATTTTTGAAATTCAAAACACAAAGATGGGAAAATTTCATTTAAACGGAAAAATCAGTTTTTATAATACAACTTAGTGGTTTCACTATTCATCAAAAATTGAGGTTTTTCATAAATTTACCAAAAATTCACCCTAAGTAATATTTGATATTCCGAATTGAAAAATGATGTCTATTTTAAAAACTTCAAAACACATAAGTTTCATTAATTAATTTAATAATTAATTCCCTCTTTCAAAACAAATAGCTTGTTTTTATGAAAGAAAATGTATCAAAAGATTGACACTAGTTTAAGTCCGATTTCAAAGTGAAATTAATTCCAAAGACCAAAATTGGATTAAATGGTAAAAATATATTCTAATTTAACTTTAAAACCAATTCAAAAGATAATCTAATCATATAAATAAATTAGATTAAAAAGAGGTTTTGAATTAAAATACAACATTTTTCACTATTCATTAAAAATGAACTTTATCAGAAAGATACCAAAAATTTACACAATGTAAATTTTGATTTCCCATTTATAAAGAGAAGTTTCATTTGGTCAAATAAAATGTATACGAGTGAACAAAAATATATTTAATGACGGTTCTCCATCAAAAGGCGATAAGTTAACCTTTAGTGAAAATTAGGGCATATATGTCTAAAATTGAATTCTTTTCATATTTTAAGCCTTTATCTTTTATTAGATAAAAGTAAAAACATTTAAAAAACATATATAATCATATTTTAGTTATTTCTATCCTTTCCCACCAATACAACGGCTATGTGTTAACTACCATTTAAAATAATATTATTTTATTATTAGTGTGCAACGTAATATTTCAATGAAACTCTTTGTTGCGTATCAGGTACGCTATCGAACATAGCATCCCTTTAAAGTAATATTAATATTTTATTCACAAATATGGATAAATATAAAAATTTCATATTCTTTATTTACCTGGGGTGTTACATCCTTCCCCCCTTTTGGGAATTGCGTCCTCGCAATTTTAAAATTTGGCTTGGAAACGTCCTTGAAAGTCCCATATCTGAACAAGAGTCGGTAAAACAATAACTTTAAAATAAAGAAAGATAAGTACAATGGTCACATGATTTAACCCATACAAGGATTCCAAGTATGAAAATATGGACATGGAGGAAAAAAAGGGTCTTGTTCTGATGGAGAGTGATAGAAAACATGTTTAGGAGAAAGTTAACCACAAGAAAATCACAAACTTGTGATGGGTTAAACGGTATTCAATTCCACAATAGGAAAAGTTAATAGACAACATTTTTGTTTTAAGTTACTTTTTATTGAGGAATATATTCATAAGGAAACATAATTACTTATCATATTTACTTTCAACTTCTATTAGATTTATTACAAAAACTCATATTTTCTCCAAAAGACGAGTATTTAGGAAGACTTGTTCGCATTAAGAGTACTATAATCAACTTCTAGAGAATCTCCTAATCCAAAAAAGATAATTATATACTTACCATGTCTTTAGATTTTAACCAAAACCAAAACCAAAAAGGTTAGTACAAGATCAGATAATACCCAAAAAGGATAATCCTTTAAAAAAACAAATCTATTCTTAATCTCCAAAATTTATCAAACAATACCCAATGTTCAACAAAGACCATTCAATAAACAATTTGTCCATAAAATTTTTCAAAATAAACCAATCTTAGATTGAAACCTGAATATTTGAAGGATTTAGTCACATAATCTTCCAAGTTAAATCGTAACATTTAACTCCAAACAAAATCAGTTGCTCATAAAGTCTCGTATTGAAAAGTAATAAACCTAATCACATATCCTCCATGATAGGATAATAAATTTCCATAGATAACCAAAAATAAACTTACTCTTAATTCATAAAATCATCTAACCAAAAAGAATTAGTTAGACTAACCAGGGATGTCACATAGTCCAGTGGTAGGCGATAAATACCAGTTGCACTTTGGTTGTGGGTTCGATTCTCGCAGCTTTGTTCGACGCGACGGGTTGTCACACGGTCTATGTGTTGTCCTTTTTCCAAAACTATATAATTCTTAATACATTCCACAAAACAAGATAAAATCTTAAAAAATAATCATAACATATTTTAACCTCATATTTATCTCATGCCTTTCATTTTCCATCATATCATATAGTAACCCATAATTACCTCAATTGTAAGGATCATATAAACTCTAATGGTTACCTTTATAATTATTACTTGAACTTCCACACAGATTGGTCATCTCGTACATGATGCATTACAAGATCATACCAAGGTTCAAGTGGTTGATCATGACTCCTTGATAGTTGGTTTAGAACAACCACGAGTTTCCTCATTGAATCCCCGATTTTATCTAGTATCTTTATAAGAGAACCACCATAGTTTCCTTCAAACATGTTGTCTCTTTGGTGCCTGCTAGATCCATCCATTCACTAAAAATAGAAATTTCAGTGTGAGTATATCAACAAAACCATAATGTACTAATGTGGAAGGTAAACACTAAAATATACTTACTCATTCACATTATCTAAAACTAGGACTCTTTCTGAAATCCTAACCATTATGGTAATGTCAATTATACTTAAAGTATACCCTAACCTCCATATTTATCTAAACCGACCTTTGATACCAACTATAAGGCCCCAGCCTTAAACCATAATTAATATTGAATTAAATTTATAATTCACATTGAGGATCTTTTCCGGTTTAGAGTTTTATAGAATTAGGACATAACTATTACATATCAAAAGACTACAAAGTAGAAACTTCAACTAAGTTTCCATAAAATAAAAACTCTTAAAATGAAACATGTCTAGTTCCATGTTTTTGGTAGCATGACTTTCCCTTGATTCCATCCTTGACCCTATTCCAGGATAAGTCATGTGAAAAAATTTCAAAAACTTGGGATGAGCATAAAAAGATCAGTAAGGGATACACAAAGAATGAAAACTGTTAGTTTTTTTCAAAACAACAAGTAAACCATGTATAATTTAACAAAGTAATACATTTTACCTTCTCGAAGTAGTAATAAATTCTTCACTGAATAAAAGTTCATTACTTACCATTCTATATACAAAAGATTACCATAAAACCCATATAAAGATCACATAACATATAAAGGTAACTTGGGACATAAACATACTTAAGTGGAATAACCATAAGGTCGACTTGCACACATATCACTTAATGGAATATCCATTCGGCCAACTTCCATACATACTTAATAGAATAGCCATACGGCCGACTTCCATACCCAATGCATTGGAGGTTATAACGTAACCACCCGTCCTGGTATTCACGGCACCACCCGTCATATGGTTTATCATGTAACCACCCGTAAAATGTCCAAGTACCATCATTACACATAAAATATTGAAAATATAAACACTTCAATAACAACATTTCATTTTCAATCACAATAAGTAATTCCCAGATATTGATTTAATCAATCCATTTTCAAAAACCATTTAAAAGAGATTTTTGAATCAAAGTGTCCCATACCACTTTGAAGCTTTTAATGGAATTATAAATTTTAAAAAATTAATGTCCATATAAATAAATAATGAAAACCATTTTGAAAACATGGACATTAAAGATAAAGATTTAGAATAATAAATCTTTGAACCATTTAAAACGATATTTTTGTTAAATAGTTTTTAACAAAATGAGAGGCTCTTGAATACAAATAATATTGGAATAAAATTTAATCCGAACTTCATAATATCATGAGAATAAAGGGATTCATGATATAATATGTCAATGGACATTATACACACCATATAAGAGTGAATTGGTTCATAACAACAATAATGTCTCAAAAGAAATGTAAAATGAGATGAAATCCATTATAAAGAAGGTATCCTTAAATTAAGGATAAATCAATCTCATAAATATGTGTGACAAATATAAATACACCCAATATAAGTGGATATTAAGTGTAAAACAATCAATGTTTATTCACAAATATTCATAGGATGAAATATTCAATAACTACATGTTGAACCCAAAGAAATCGAAATTGGGTTAAGAAGTTCCCTTGGTAAAACTCGACAGCCTATCGGCGTCACATAAAATTTTACAAAAAGGGTTGATGAGAGAGATAAAGGGGATATCATAACTTGGACATACAATTTACATAAATAAGTATATATGAGAACATATCCCAACTTAATAGTATGTGAATTAAAAGACATAACAAAAGAAGTCTTTTAAAAAAAGGAGGGTGGAAGGTCCCCTTACCGAGTTAGGTAACTTTCAAAACATACACCCCATGGAAGAAGGGTCATGAAATGAAGATGTGAATACCCATAAATGAAATTATACTACAAAAAGTGTATAATAATGGGCAGTACATACACCACTCAAAAGAAATTGTGGAAAATGTAGCATAAATCTCACGGGAATAAAAGTGAGATGAAAAATCCCTTACGAAAACTTGGCAGCCTAACGGCGCCACTTAAAACTTCCAAAATGGATTGATGAGAGGAAATATGGTCTCTCATATTATCAATATAATTTTTAAGGAAAGTTGAAAACAAAAGAACATCCCACAACATAACAAAGAGGATATTAAAAGAAGTGACATAAAGGAGAGTACTTAAAAAGAAAGAGAGAGGTTGGATCTGTTACGAAAATTCGGCAGCCTAACAGCGCCACTCAAAACATCCAAAATGGATTGATGAGAGAGAATAGGGTCTATCATCATATGAAAATAAATATTACATTAAGACTAATATAAAAGACCATCCCAATCACAAAAAAGATGATCTTAGAAGGAATGCCATAAAAGAGTGTACTTAAAAAAAAGAGAGGAGTAGGATCCCTTACCTCAGGTCCGACTTGACTCGATCGTTCTTTAACGTCAGGAATAATAAACTTGAGTTAATTTAAATTTTCTTAATAAGAGTTTTCATGTTCATTATTCCTTTTATATCACTTATTTTCATGTTATAAACATTATGTAATCATTTAAGTTAATAATGTTTGTTTTGTCGATATTTGGTTCTTAAGTCGAAAGTGGACTTCTTACAATTACATGTTGTTCGTGTGGTTAAATCTTATTTATATCCATAATGAAATTCCATATTTGGATATCATATATATCATATATATCTAGAATATACATGTATTTATCATATCACATAATCATTTAGCGGTAAGAAATGAAATGCACCGTTCATAGAGACGGTAAGCCGCACGTACGCATGAATGCTACTTTCATTTCTTTGTCATATTAATGGAATTAAAACTAAATTATAGGTATGTATATTTTAATTCCAGAATTATATTCATAATTTATATGTATCATTCATCATATATATCCATTATATACATGAACTTATAATAGTACATTACATTTGGGGATAAGAAATGAAATGCACCGTTCATGGAGACGGTAAGCCGTACGTACGCATGAACGCTACATTCATTTCTATATCATACATTAATGGAATTAAATAATAATGATATTAAAGTATATAATCATATATAATAACATTAAATACATCCTTTATACGTCCCATGTATGGCATTAACGAATAACATCACTTTGAGAGGGCGGTAGTCCGCACTTCCTAAAATGAAGATATCGCGTATACCAATAATGGAAGCCATAAAGGTAAGCCACAAATGAAAAATACAGAAGCTTAAGTAAAACATAAACATATTATATATCATATATAACTATAGTGACATCTTAATGGCCAACTCTGATGGTGTTATATGAGTGTTGAACAATCATTGTTTCGTGAGGCAGAAATTCGCCATCCACGGAAACAATATGTTCTTTAACAATTAGATGTAGGTGTGTGTAAGTGTAGCTCGAATACTTGTTATAACAACATCCTAGTATATTTAAGATACTTGAGTTGTTACAATAGAAATGAATAAAAGGAGTATAAGGGGTTGGAGAAGCAAAATTAAACAAAAGGACTCAAGTGAAGACATTACCTTAAAATCTGGTAACTCTTTTTGGTTTGAGCTAAAAGGCTTCCTTGGGAAGACTTCTGCCCAAAGTGAGGCTTGAAGGAGTAAGAGAGGGATTTGGAGAGACAAAATGGGCAGATTTTGGCCGATCCAAAGGCTTTGGGAGTGTGGGTAAGGATGTAGAGGTGGGGGCCTTTTATAAGAGGAGAGGAGGGGCACTCTTGTAAAGTTACAAAATGTTACTTTATTATCAAAAGCGTTTCGGATTTTAAAGGTCCCACATTAATTTATTTCGAGGATAAGGTGTTAATGGTTAGAAATAAACTCATCCAATAAGTTTTGGACATGTGTGGGTCTTATATATTACATTATCTTTCCATTTTATTTAAATCGTTAAATAATGAGGTCATCGCTGCATCATTATAATGTCATAAAGACTTTAATTTATTTAATTTCGAAAAATTATAAAAAAAATAATATGATTTAGTAAATCTTTTTAGCTTCAAATGAATATTTATAGTCAAAAATATGACTTGCATAACAACATTTAAAAATTGGTTTAGTAAAACATCTCATGTTTGTGTCATTTTTACTTTAACATTAAATAAAAAGGTATTTATGTCATTTTCCAACCAAAGTGGATCCATGATGTCCCCAAGTTGACCCATGGATTTTCATGGTCTTCAATGACACATCAAATGAGGGTAGGACATGTTTCTAGGTCATTTCATTTTATTAAAACATTATTCTTACCTTAAACTACACTAATTACCTCTAATCGCGATTAAAAACTTAATAAGTTACTATTCACCAAAATATTATTTTTATCCCATTGAACCACATTTTGCTTCTTAATGACAACCATGTATGTTGGATTTTTTAAATTCAAAACACAAAGATGGAAAAATTTCATTTAAATGGAAAAATCAGTTCTTATAAGTACCACTTTGTGGTTTCACTATTCATCAAAAATTGAGGTTTTTCATAAAATTACCAAAAATTCACCCTAAGGAATATTTGATATTCAGAATTGAAAAATGATATCTATTTTACAAAATTTAAAAACACATAAGTTTCATTAATTAATTTAATAATTAATTCCCACTGTCAAAACAAATAGCGTGTTTTTATGAAACAAAATGTATCAAAAGATTGACACTAGTTTAAGTCCGATTTCAAAGTGAAATTAATTCCAAAGACCAAAATTGGATTAGATGGTAAAAATATATTCTAATTTAACTTTAAAACCAATTAAAAATATAATCTAATCATATAAATAAATTAGATTAAAAAGAGGTTTTGAATTAAAATACAACATTTTTCACTATTCATTAAAAAATGAACTTTATCGGAAAGATACCAAAAATTAAAACAAAGTAAATTTTGATGACCCAATTCTAAAGAGAAATTTTATTTGATCCAATCAAATGTATAAGAGTAAAAAAATCTATATTTAATGACAGTTCTCCATCAAAAGGCGATAAGTGAACCTTTAGTGAAAATTAGGGCATATATGCCTAAAATTGAATTCATTCCATATTTTAAGCCTTTATCTTTTATTAGATAAAAGTAAAAACATTTAAAAAACATATATAATCATATTTTAGTTATTTCTATCCTTTCCCGCCAATACAAAAGCTATGTGTTAACTACCATTTAAAATAATATTATTTTATTACTAGTGTGCAACGTAAGATTTCAATGAAACTCTTTATTGCGTATCAGGTACGCTATCGAACATAGCAACCCTTTAAGGTAATATTAATATTTTATTCACAAATATGGATAAATATAAAAATTTGATATTCTTTATTTACCTGGGGTGTTACAATTTTTCCAAAAAATATTCATATATGTGGATGAAATTATTTTTAAATTAATCTTCTTGATGGGATGAAAAAAATGAAGTTTTTAAAAGTGAAAATTTTGAAAATATTGAATTGTTTTTATATTGAATTTCAATTTGAAATTTACTCAAATGAACTAAATTGTATTATTTTATTTTAAATTCATATAAATTAATATTAAAACCAATTAAAAATTAAAACTAACTAAATAATTAAATTAGATGAAAATGCAATTCTCCACTAAAATTCATTATTTTTCACTATTTATCATAATAATGAAAAATGTCCCAAAAATATAAAAAATTGACCCAAAATTAATTTTGAAATTACGATGTATAAAATAATGGTAAATTTTTCAACTAAAAATAATAAATTGTCAAAAATTATAAATAAAATGGGTTCCCTATTAAATGGCGATAAAATTATCTTTTTGAAAAATACACATTTTTATTCATAAAAATGGATTTATTTTCATCTAGTGGCTGTAAAATATATTAGATTACTATGAAAAAAATTTCATTCAATATATAATTTTTAAATACTATTAATAAAATTAATCAATATTGGTTTGTTTAATTTATTGAGATAAAATGATGTTTTTAGGTAGAAAAATAGTTTTATTATAAAATTAATTTTTATATTTTAAAATTGTTCTCACGTTCATGTACAAAAATTGGTAACAAAATGATTAATATTATATTAATTATTTAAATAATATTTTGAAAATTTTTTTAATCTTATTCCTAACATCCATTCTAATGGCAAGGTGGTAGCTATAATAATATTTTAATAATAATATTAATTGAATATTGTAGTTCGGTAAAACTAGGAATTGGGTGTAATGAAAGATAACAAAGGGACCTAGTATTGTGGGTAACACAATCCAAACGCAGTTCTTCATGTACCATAATCTAATCTAAGTGTCTCTTATAGTACATGATTACCTTTATATTTCATATAATACATTCAAAATTTAGTTATTTTGTATAAAAAATCTATATATATAGTTTTTTTAAAATACAAATATCAAAATGATTAAATTAATTGGAAACTAAATACACAAAATCTAGGGGTGATACATTATATCCTTTTTAAAATTACATTCTCCCTCTAAATTCAATTGGGTAATAAATGGTTTAACACCTGAACGTTCCTTTCTTAAAAACCCTCATTGTAAAACAAATACTGAAAATTAATTTGAAAATGGAATATTAGAAACAGAACAGTTAACCAAAATAATTCATAAATAGGATTGCACATAAGATAACATATGTCATATGTTAAAACATGGACATGAAAAATATATCTAACTATCACGTTCTGATTAAGATTGATAGAGAACATGGTTATGAAAAAGTAAATTATCCCAAATCTATAACCCAACGAGTCTTGAAAAGGGTCATTGATATCATCAAAAAATATGATAATATGACAAAATATAATTTGAAAACCCTTTTTTTCTATATATGATGAATTTAACTGAAAATATAGAAAAACAATATTTCATGAAAACCTCACCATTTGTTGTTCCTTGATAAATTTCCTCTTCATCTCTTATTCCAAAAAATGAAGGTGAATTCTTCATTCCAATCACAATAATATATCATTATATCCATAAATAGAATGATATTTCATTCTATATATCGTTATCACAAAAAAATGTTATCAAATGTTATCCAATCTGAATAAAACCAAATATAAAGATAAAATATTTTAATCAGTAAAACCTCATATTAAGTCAAACATAAACCATTCCATAAATTTATAAACATATAACTATTCCAAATTATGAAAGTCCAAAATTTTATAAAGACAGTCATTATATTTTACATAATCTTAGCATTGATATCGATTATATTATAATGAATCTCTTATTTTTGAAATAAAATTCGTGTTAATACCTTCATCATGTATTCTCTTGAAACATGGTAACTACTTGAATAACTATAAATCTTGATTAAAAACATGAATGTTTTCTTATTTAAAAGTTTTATTTTTTATAATCCTTAAATCCAAAAATTATAAAAACTTAATCAATGATAGCACAAACCACCTGTTAAAAAATACTTAATTAGTTTCAAGGTAATCAATATCATCTAATTTACAAATTCATATCCATCATATCATTATCCAAACATCATTATCTTAACATATTAAAAATAATAAGGGTTATCATCCCATAGTCAAAATTACACCATACCATTAAATCCCATTTCTAGTCTTTCAGAACAATTCAAAATATTCATAAAAATACATAGTCAAAAAATATAAACTGATCAATATTTACATAATTCAACATTCCTAATTCTGGAATCCAAATATATAAATAATTCAATTATTCCACTTCATTCTTAAGACATAACAATGATACCTTATCCTATTACTTAATATATATTTACTTTAACATTTCATATATAGTATAATCATCATTAGAAATAAAACCATTACTCAAAACACATTGATGATTCTTTTTAGGATATTTTAATTTAGGACGTCGATTTTCATAATGACTATTCATTCCACACTAAAAGAATTTAACCACCGATGTTGTCTTAGGAAGGCCAATACTTCCATCCATTGTGTTAATTGAACTACTCATTTTTTCATTGCAGTTACATGCTTTGTGTTCTTATTTTCAATATCCAAAGAACCTTATTATTCCTATAAGATATTCACTTGGGTGATTCTATCCACAATCTAAACACAATGGAAATAGAATCCCATTTCCTTGATCATATCCATTTCTAGAATCCTCATCCAACTTCATTAATATATTTTTTGGCGAGTGCGAGAGTTGGTTATGTGGTACATTTTTAATTATGATCTGTGATAAATTATTATGAATGATAACAATATCTTTTACTCTAGTGATCATCCAATTTGACTGCTCATCAGCAAATCACCTATCACATTCAACATTAAGCAGGTTTCTTCTTGTTCCCATTGTAGACTAAAACCATAAGAAATATTGTGAGAAAAAATTATCGTAGTATAAAACCACATAATCATGAAAAATCAATTATAGTTTGTCTAAAATATTAAAATTGTTTTAAAACCTACGACACCATAGGCTTATACATAGATACATCCCAAGAAATATCATTAGAAATATTTTTAGGGGAAACACTAATGTTTTCTCATCCACGTTTTCAAAGGTTAACTAATCCTTTCCATTCATACCAACTATACAGACCCAATATTACCATACATGGACATTACATAATTTTAGATGAATATTCATCACATTATAAAAGAAATCATGAGGACCATAATAGTTTAGTTTCTTTGGAAACATAGAACAAAATATTACATCTTCGTGAATGATCTTCAACATCTCTCGTAACGATTTTTCCCACTAGTTCCACTATATAAAACATTATTTATAACCTATGTAAAAGAAAATATAATAAGGAGGTGTGCTCATATGCTTAGTAAGGGAAAACAAGGGAGATATGTGCACGTGAGTATAAGGGTATGAAGGGATTATATTAACATTATAAGATCATACCCTACATATAAAAAGTCATAAACATGAATAATGGCATAAATATTGGATGTTCATAAGATATGAATCCTAATAGAATCAAGATCATAATCCATGAAAGCATAGCATTGGAAAAATAAATAGAATTTGTGGTAGACAGATAAGAATATAAAATGATTTCCATAGTAGTCAATGCTTATTTATAAGGCCATATCAGAAGTATGGGTTCACTCTTTACACCATTTAGTTATCCTGGGTTTACTCCCATAACCATATTATTACTCATGGTTCAATCACAAGACCATATTAGCAGACAAATTCCATTACTAAACCGAGTTCACTCCCCATTCCCTCAATTTCTATCTTATGAGATATAAATCATTACCCAAATAAATGGAGGTAGGTATATTTCGCACCCATATCATAATGAAATCATAAAAACATATTACACAAGATTATAAACAATCATATCATAACACTTGAAATTAAATGAGTATCATAAACATGTCATCATATCATAACATGTGAAAAAGAGACATTTTTTGGAAACCATTTCATAAAAGAATAACCCATTAAAAGAATTTTTTTTCATAATAATATAACTCCTTAAGAATAAATATGATTCATATATATATCTCCCATGAAAGAGAAATATATTTCATAAATATATAATGCGTGAAGGAGAAACGCATTTCAAAAACATCATGCCATCAAAACACAAACAATTCAGAGAATGAATATGAATGTTACCATTAGATAATATCCCAATTAAGGCACGATTAACACCAATACATTTTATCTTATAGGAAATATAATTTTTTAAAAATATTGTAAAGTCATTTCTTGAAGAAATTTTTTTTTCATAAAAAATGATATCTAATAAATAAAACATTTTGAAATACAGTTTCTTTTAAAATAACCTTGAAAACTTATTATGGAATCTTTAAAACATTATTAAAACATTTTTCCCTGAAAAATAATAATATATACTAGAAAGAGTTTTGAAAATATTTTTCTTCGATAACATATTAGAGAGTATTAAAAACATTTTGAATTTTTTTCCTAGAAAACATATAAAATAATATTGTATACATTTTGAAAATAATTTTCTTTGAAAATATATAAAATAATTTTGAACACCCACTGAATTCCCTTTTCCATGAATACATTTAATGGAATCTTGAAAAAAAAAATTCATTAAAACATATATAAGAATCTTGAAAACAATAAAAACAATATTGAACATAAATCATTAAAAAACTTATTTAGTTGAAAATATATTTGGAAATATTTAAAGAAACCATTGAAAATCGTTTAACATACTACTTAAACATAATGTTTTTAAAAAAAAAAATCTTGAAAATATATTTGGAAACATTTAATGTAATATTTGAAAATAATTTAAAACACTTCTTCAACAGAAATGTTTTTTAAAATTGTTATTATTTCAAAACCAATTTAGAATAATGAAAGTACAGAATATTAAGAAAAACTTTTCCATAAAAAATTTAACATTTAATAATTTAAAAATAATATTTAAAGAAATTTCAGTCATGATCGTGATAAATCCGTATATAACGAACATTCCTTTTCTATTGTAAAATGTTTAGAAAAGGGTCCACGATCAGAAAATGAAATGAATATTAATTTTTAGAAACACATTTTTTTAAGGAAAAACGTGGATAAAATTATATTTTAAAGATCATATGATATTTTTAAAATGTTTTTTTAAAAATTTTGATAAATTATTCTTTTAATGAATACATATTTCTGACCGAAGAAAGAGAGAAACTCGAATTTTCATAAAAACACTTTCTTAATAATGTTATGTACCAAATCATGGGAAATGGTTCCAATACATGGATATATAATTAATAAAAATAGGATATAGAAAATTCAAGAGTGTTATTGAAATATGGATTATAATATTTCATCAATGAAATAATAATCATAAATAGTCTCAATAAATGATGAGATTATAAAAATAAACTATTATTACATTGTAAATTTGAATCATACTACCCATTTAAGAAAATGTCATAACAGGAAGCTTAAAATATCATAAAAATAATTATATTAGTGATATAACATGTTAAATGGATGTTTATATATCTAATAGAATAATATAGTTTCATAACATAGAATTTTTCTCAAAGAATGAAAATTGAGACAAAATTACTTTACCAATTTGGTAGATTTTGAAACATAATCCCCCTGAAAGAGTGATAATCAAATTAATAGGTATATAACAATAAATTTATTTATAATAATAATATAATATATTCATGGTAATTATATATAGTACAAATGATAGCCAATTGGTGAATAAGGTGTAAATATAATAGAAATAAAATTGAGGCTATAAAACCCTTAACTTAAGTCCTCACATTATTCATACATGTTAAAACCCGATTTATAAAAAAATAAAATTATTATAAATCTTACATGGAATAATATTATTATATATAATACTATATATGATCTTATTATGATTTTATATTACCTATTTATTATCAATTTTGTGTTAATGTAACATTCTGGGTAATAACTGCTTTCTTTTTTGTATATGTTATGTATTTTTTATTCTTATTCATATTTCTTAGATCATGATTTACTTATTTATATAATGTCTAAAATGATATAAATAACATATATATTTTATATATATATATATATATATATATTTATGAAATGAAATACATCATTCATGAAGATGATAGGTCGTACATCTGCATGAATGATTTTTCAGTTTTCAATCCGTATTGAAAGAAATAATGTAATTTAAATAAATAAATATATATATATAGATTATCCTTGCAGTAGTATTATTATTTCATACATATCATATAAATTTTGTAAACTCAACCTTATTATATTCCATGAAATGTGTAAACGAATCACATTCCTATGAGGATGTAATTGTCCACATGTACCCAAATGAAGTTATCGTATTTATACAAAATGTGAAGCATGAAGTTATGGATTATATAATATATAAATAAGAATAAAGATATGATATATAAAATATATATTATATTAAGACTGTATTTCAACCAAAATTCAAAAACCATGATAAGTGGTAAAGGAAACATTTACGACATCATTTCGCGAGGCGATAGTCAGCCATACACACAAATGATAAGTTCATGACCCATTTGATAGAAATCTATATAAATGTAAGCCAAACCCATAAAATAAAATAAAATCTTAGTATATTGAATATAATTATTTCATTATATAATAATAGAATAATATGTGTTTATTTGGTGGATAATAAAAATAGAATAAAATAGCAGGGGAAGAGTGTTACATCTTCATTAGGTAACTCTTTTTGGATTAAACCAAACGACTTCCTTGGTTGGATTTCTACCCAAATATTGGATTCTAGGAATATGTGAGGGAATTTGGGAGATTATTCGGGTTGGATTTGGATGATCCATAGCGAGCTTAGTTTTTTGAGGATGTTAGGGGGGTGAGTTCACCTTTATAGTGGAGGAGTGGTATTCTTGTACATATACAAAGGTAAACACTATAGAGAGGTCTCTCATACATCACGTGACACCAATAATTTTAAATATTCTATAAAAGAGGCTAAATGGTCTAAATATTCCTATCCAATGACTTTTTTACCTGTTTTTGAGTTATTTTCCCTCTTAAAATAACATTTAACTTTTAAGTAATATTTTTTTTACCAAAATCATGATAATTAATTTTAATTAATTTCACTAATCATTATTGTAAAAAACTATGTTAAAAAAATAGAAATAAATAATTACATTGATTCAAAATCTGAAATCCATTTTTCAAAATTATAATCATATAATTAGAAGAAATTAAAGAAAAATTAATCTCGCAGACAGGACAAAACAAATGGGGTTTTAATGTTAAAATGGTCGAAAGATTGGAATTTTTATATCCAATATCTGAGTGAAATTGATTCCAATGACCTCAACAAGAATAATTTATATAAAATTTATATAAATAAAATTTAAAAACAATTAAAATAATAACTTAACTATAAAAATAATTTAGAAAAAATGATGTTTTAATTAAAATTCAATATATTTCACAATTCATCAAAAATTGAAACTTCTCAGAAAAATACCAAAAATTCACCCTAAGTAAATTTCAAAATTTTGATTTAAAAAATGATGTTAAGTTTTATGAAATAAAAATTTCAATTCTCAAGAAATATAATTAAAATGGGTTGTCCATTAAAAGGTGGTAAAATTACATATTTGAAAATGTGCATATTTTTATTCATAAATTTGGATTTATTATTATCATATGATTATAAAATAGGTTAGATGAAAGTTAATGTTTTTTAATGAATATATTATATAGAATTTTATTAAAAAAATTAATCAAAATTGGTTAGTTTAATTTATTGAGATAAAATGTTGTTTGTACATAGAAAAATATTTTACTAAATATTAAGTAGAAATGTAGATTATTTATTTTCAAAAAATTCATAAATTCACTTATACTAAATGATCACCCATGTATTAATTTTATATACATGTGTAAATAATATTTTAACAATTTAGTTTATATTATTCATAACTTCTATTCCAATTGTTAGGTGATTTCTATAAAAATAATTTAATACCATTATTAAAAATATAATTTAGTTCAAAAAAATATAGCCTTGTGTGTAACACAAGCTATCAAAGAGACTTAGTATTGTGTGTAACACAATACAAACATAGTGTTACATTAAATTCAAGCTAATATAAGTGTTGGGTTTAGTGAAATATTTACTTTCTGCTGTATATTACTCATGCCAAACTCAGTGCATTAGTATAAAAATTGATACATTCAGTGTTGCGTGAAATAAAAAATATGAAAAATATTAAATTAATTTGATTTTTACATAAAATATATGGGTTTTACACTTTGAGGATGAAACTGATATAATAGAAAGAGGTAAATTGGGTAAGGATAATTCTTTGAAAAAAATATGATGTTGCATTACCGACTATTTGGGATAGTATTCTCATGTTTATAACCTCATCATTTATATGTTGTGTTTTCAATATAAAAGTGTCGTTGTAGTTCTAAATGCATGTCTTGTATCCGAAACTAAGAAAAAATCTTAAAACCATATTCATTATTTATGTAAATGATTCATAATCATTTGTGACATATTTATATTGGCCACATGTCAATCTGACACACGATGTGGTCAGTACAACTAGAAGTGCATGTTTTAAATAAAAAATTATCATTTTAGTTTTAATTGTGTATCACATTATTTAAACCAATAAAAAAATATAAAGTTGATTTCAAACGTTAGTAAAATGATCAATAATTTATTTTTTATTTGTACAAGTGAACCCCACATTACTCTAACACACTATGTGTCTGCTATCACTCAATGTTTAGATTTTCAATATAAAAGTGCCATTTTTATTTAAAATGCATGTCACAAATCCAAACATTAGTAAATTATCATGGATTGTTATGAATCAATAGATAAAAATCCATAATTGATTTTTAACAGGTATGAATCTACACAACATCATTCTAATACATGATGTGGAAGGTATGACTCAAAGTGTGTGTTTTCAATATAAAAGTGTCATTTTAGTTTAAAAGGTGCATCACTTGTCCACATCCAATAAAAAGAGATTGGATTGAATAAAAAATTAGGAAAATGATCTATAATTTATATTTAATTTGAATTAATAAATTTAATGTTAATCCAAAATATTATGTAGAAGGTTTTACTCAAAATATGTGTTTTCAATATAGAAGTTTCATTTTAGACTTAATGGATTGTAGAATATCCAAAATAAAGAATAATTATCATATTATTTTTACAATTTATTATAATTATTCTTAATTTATTTGTGACATGATTTAACAAATCATGCATCAATATGAAAAAATGTCCATATTATGACTCTAAGTGTGTGTTTTCAATATAACAACGTCAATTTAGTTTAAAATCTGCATCACATAGCCAAAACGAAGAAAAAGATCTCATATTGTTTTCAATATTTAAGAAAAAGATCAATAATTTATTTGTGACCTATAGGAATCTACCAAATATTAATATGGCACATGATGTGGCTGATATGACTTGATGTGCATGTTTTCAATATAAAGGTGTCATTTTAGTTTAAAACATGCATCACTTGATAAAACATAGAAAACAATATTGGAATATTTTCAATCATTCAAAAAATAATCAATAATTACTTTTTTAAATATAGGAATCAACTACACATCAATTAAACACATGACACAGTCAATATGACTAGAATTGTATATTTTTAAGAAATAAGTTCTATTAAACTTTAAAAAGTGTGTCACATATCCCAAACTGAGTAAAAAAGCATGGATTGTTTTTAAATATTATGAAAATAATCCATAATTTTTTTGATGTAATGGAATCAAGAATATATAAATCCCACACCCAATATAGTAGGAAAGACCCAATGTACGTGTATTTAATATCAGAGAGAAATTTTATTTTAAATGACATGTCACATAGCCAAACCCCATCCAATGATCTTGGGATATTTGAAACATTAGGAAAAAATCTATAATTAATTTTTGACATATAGAATAAAACCACATATAAATATGACAAATGATGTAACCAGTATTACTCAAATTATGTGTTTTTAATATAGATGTCCCATTTTAGTTTAAAGTGTTTGATATATTGTAAAAACTAATAAAAAAGATTGTATTATTTTCAAAATTTTGGAAAATAATCCTTAATTTATTTTTAGAATGTATAAATTTACCACAATAAGTCCAACAGAAGATGTAGTTGGTATGGATCAAAGTATGTGTTTTCGATATAAATGTTCTATTTTAGTTTCAAAAACATGTCTTCTAGAAAAAAACGAAAAAGTGCACAAATTATTTTTAGAAATTTTTAAAATAATATATAATTAATTTTTGACATATATGAATCAACTGCACAACAATCAGACACATGATGTGTTTGGAAGAACTCAAATTTTGTGTTTTAAATATAAAAGTTTCATCTTAGTTTAAAATTTATATTACATAGCCAAGACTAAGAAAAGAATATTGAATTATTTTTAAACATCTAAAAAGGTATCCATAATTCATTTGTGATGTGTAGAAATCAGCCGCCTGTAAATAATAAACATGATTTACTAGGTATGACTCGAAGTGTATCCTTTCAATGTAAAACTGCTATTTTAGTTTAAAAATAACATCACATTGAAAAAACTAATCTAATGAACTCAGATTGTCTTAAAAATTTAATCCACGATCTATAATTCATTTATAACATGAAGGGATCAACCCCACATCCATCCAAGACACTATGTAGTAGATACAACTTTATGTGCATGTTTTTAATATAGAACTTCCATTTTAGTTTAAAACATATGTCACATGTCCAAAACTGATCAAATGAGTTCATATTGTATTGAAAATTTAGCAAAATAATCCATAATTCATTAGTGATGTGATGGAATCGACCGAACGTCAATTTGACACACGATGTAACATGTATGGCTCTATGTTAATGTTTTCAATATAAAACATCCTTATTAGTTTTATACACAGATCACATATCCAAAACAATCAAAAGGTATGGGATTATTTTAAAAAATTAGGAATAAATGTTATAATTCATTTATGATGTGTGGGAATTTACCACATATCAATTTTACACATGATGTGGTTGGTGGGACATGATGTGTTTGTTTTCAATATAAAAGCGTCATTTTAGTTGAAAACATGAATGATTGGAGAAAACTGAGTAATGAAGCTCTAATGTCTTACATTTTTTCAGAAAATAGTCAATAATTTTTTTTATGTATAGGAATTGACTATAAGTTAATCTCACACATGATACTCTCGGTGTGATGGGAGTGCCTATTTTCAAAATATATGTATCTTTATTAATTAAAACATTTATCAGATAGCCAAAACCACATAAATGATATCAGAATATTTTCAAATAATAGTAAGATGATTCATAATCCATTTATGACTTTAAGGAATTGACCACATTTAATTACAGCCCAAGATGTAACAGGTAATACATGAAGTAATGGTCTTAAAAAGAGAATAATAATTTTAGATTAAAATGTGTGTCATAAATATAAAACCAATTAAATAAGATCTTATTATTTTTAAACATTAGAAAAATTGTCCATAATTCATTTGTGACATTTAAAAATTGACCACATGTCAACCTGACACATGGTATAACTGGTATGACTCACATTCTTTATTTTTAATATTTAATTTCTATTTTTGTTTAAAAATAATGTGATGTTTTTAAAATAAAGAAAATGATTCAAACATTAGGGAAAATATCCATAATTTATTTGTTTTATATAAGAATCGATTGCATGTCAATCTGAAACACGATGTTGATGGCCGATAGATAACATATTTTCAATTAATAAATTTTGAATATCATTGTTTTAAATCCTACCAAAGTGTTAGTTTAAGATGAATTCTGGCATTTTTATGATATTGGAAATATTTTGAGCTTAATATTAAAAATGGCCCATTTCATATTTTTAACTATTTTAAAATATTTTTCTATTTTGGCTATAACGTTTTCTAAATTAATCCAAATTGAAAAAAAATTTCTTTTCTAGAGTATAAACATCCAGGGCTTCATTTCAGATTTTTGGACCAAAAGAAGAATCATTTATTTGGAAGCACAAAATAAGCTCACAAGTGGGAGCATGGAAACTGTTTATAGATCTGCCATGTTTTGGTGTGGGGTCCCTAACTCATTATTGGTGGGGATAATTGTTGTGAACATTGGTTGGTGCACACGAAAAGAGTTTTTTAACATATTTCATGAAGGGAAATCCATGGTAAGTGGCCATTTTAAGGTTCATTAAAGCATCCTAATACTGAGTTTTGAAATTTGGAGACATTGAATGGAAAGAATAAATTGTCAGAATAAAGAGGGCATAACTCTCATATTACTTGTCCAAACCTGCTGAGATTTTTAGGGGAAACACCCAAGATAATTATGAACAGCATTCAATAAGGGTAAAAAGCGTCATGTTTTCATTTAATGGGTATAAAAAGTGTAAAATTCAAGAGAAATGTTATAGCTATAACAGGGGCAAAGCTCCTCCCTCTCAATGGATCTCTCATTCCATCCCATTCCATCTCGGTCACCAAGGAGGAGGACTTTGCAGCTTTATCTATTTTTTTTCTTTTTTATAGTTTTATAATGCCTTATTCTTCCCCATTCATCTCGATTACCCTTACCATGGCGGGGTAAATATTTGGAGTGATTGGGGAAGGGTTGTTTTTCTATGTTGTAAAGGCTGAGTTCCTGAACCAAATTGAATGAAATTTATTTCTTTTTCAAAGATGTTTTTAATTTCATATAGTGGATTTTATTATGAACTGTGGTCACTCTTGAATGTAAATTCCGTTATTGGGTTTTCCATGGTAAAATAATCATTATATCTCTCATGTATTTTCTAGTTTATAAATGATAGAATAGATCAAGAATTACTAGTATGGTACTCGACGATCGTCAGTACCTGTAAAAGGGGTAGTATATGTTCTTGATTGTTTGGGATATTAAAGACTTGATTGGGTATTTCCCATGTCAATTTAGGACATTCAATAAAACTATTTTTCACATGAAAGAAGAGTTGACCAAACTGAGATATTGGTAAGGTTTTATCTCACCATCATAATTTCACCATGGAAGCGAGAGGAAACAATTGTGGAAACTCACTTTAATCAACTAAGAATAATAGGTTTTAAGTAAATTGAACAAGTATAACAATACAATAAGGAAACCATCCCCAACCTAATCATCATTTTTTATATCATTGTTTTTTTCAATAAATTGAGTTTCAAATTTTCTTTTAAAAATACAACATTTTACCCTCACTTTAAAGTGAAAAACTATATTGTGTGCACTCCTCTTCGGGATATATCCTAGGTCAGCCAAATTACTAAATTTTAACTTAGGAAATAATTGTATTCCACGCCCTACAACAGGCTTGCGTCAGACATGGAGCCGTTTCTGGGAATGGTAGTGCCACAATAAAATTGTAAATATTTGACTCTATTAAAATAAAAAAAACAAAAAAAAATTTCCATGTTATTTTAAAATTGATATTTCTTTAATTAATGAAACAATTACCCACTGAAAAATGAACCAATTATCGAATCAATATTTTCCACAGAGGATTTTGTTACTTCTATTGCTAGATAGGTGAGGTTATTTTGGAAAACAAATAATGATGAGAAAACATTCAAATAATTCATATATGGAATTAGGGTGGACATTAACAAATATGTTTTTGAAGTGATTGCCTGAATGCTAACTGAGTTATTCTAATACTTTCCAAAATTTTATAATGTTTCCAAAGTCCAAGAAGACCCACCTTAGTCATTCCTAATTTTTCTATAGAGATCCATGAAACAGTGGAGACTAACTCCTTACCTCTATCTACTACTAATGAACTCCAAGAAAGAGTCTTCCAATGAAGAGGATATTGAATATAAACAAAATCAGGGAGATAATATTTTCATAAACTCATTATGTCATGATTTTTTTGAAACTAAATTTATTATTACCTCACCTAGTTTTATGTTTTCAGATTCAAACAATTTGTATTTTCTAATTAGAGGATGATTATGAAAAAGAAGATGAACTTAAAGAGGAACAACTGGAGCTCCCTAAACATGTTGAACATTTATTGGAGGGAGCTCAAGAAGTGATCAAGCAGGATTTTCAGGAAGAGATCAATTTACAAGATGAATTACTAGAAAGGGAATATTTATCTATTAATTCTTCATGTTTTAATCTTAGTCATGTTGAATTGTTTTTTGATTTCTTTTTCTCAGAAATTTTTCATAAAACCCAAATAGAAGAGACATTGGATGTTAAAGAAGAGACTAACCATGTGGTGGTGATTAATGAAGAAGAGTTGGACAAGCATGTAGTGGTCTGACTACCTCCTCATTGACAATTTACATACCATATAAAGGAGGACACCAAGAAAGTCAATAAGGAGAACCCCTATATTCTAGTTCCTCTCTCTGTTGAACTCAAATTTTATCTTTATTATTTCTTAGGGGTTGGGAATTTTCTTATCTACTTTGGGGTTCTCTACTTTACGTGTTTTCTCTTAGAAATCGATAAAATTCACATGTGGTGTTTCATCACAAATAAACCACACCCACCATAAAATTGTGGATAACCGATTAAAACCACCCATCTAAAGGCATTTAAATCATAAGTCACTCATGGGGGATGAAACCAAGACCTATATTTCTATTCTAATCATATCACTACTTTTGTTTCTTTTAATAAATATCTTATGTTTTCTTTTATTATTTTGTTTGTAGGTTTTTCAGAGTGCAACATTTATGAGCTTAACTAAATGTTTCCTTACGAATAAGTGAGGTTGTACTTCTCTTTTACACATTTTTTCATTTGGTGATTCATTTTAAAATCTTATTACATGTTAAATCCATTTAAATTCACTATGTTCACCACATAAATTAAGTATGGGGAAGAGAACCTTTTTCTGTTAGGATTTTCATTTCTTATTTGGTTTTCTATTTTTATATAAAAATATCTTGATATTTCCTTATTTGTTTTTAAATTTAGTATTTTTTTGAAAAAAATGTAACTGAAATGATTATCATTACCATTGTTGAAACCGATTTCAATGAGTGAACCAACATATTCCATGAAACTGAGCTTAAATCAATGTTGAAATGAATTTTTTTCAAGTTCAAATCATTTGGAAATTCATGTAAAGTGAACTGATTTTTTAACCCCATGACATATTTCACTATCTATATCTTTGAAATTACATTCTTGTGAGTCTTCTTTACTATTATTTTCATATTATTTTCATTCACCTCATTTCATGAGAGAACCAAACCATGATTACTTTAACCAAAATTTGATTTATTTCTTTCAAAATGTGATGGTTTGCGGTACATGTGTTTTAAATGATTGAAAAATTTATTTAGTTTTAAGCCACCTTTTCAAAATTACTTTTTATTATGGCATAACATATAAATTAATAATTTTATCTCCTAGAAGCCATGAAAAAACCTATAAGGTTAGCCAAGTTACAATCCAATTTTCCCTATCCAACCATCTCTTGAAGTGAAATTGCATTATCTAGTTGAACTTAACCGTGGGGGAAGATGTCTTGTGGTGTACAATCTCATTTGGTGATACAATTGGTGGAATATAAAATAAAAAAGAGATGATGTTTCTACTGAAGATTTCATTTTTTTAAAAGCTGTATCTTTTGGGAACTTTCATGAAAAAAGATGTCGTTCCTTTCTAGAGCATCCAAAGTAGAAAGAAAGTTGTGCCTATCAGGAACTTTTATAAAAAATATATGTTTGAGAAGAAATGTTTTCTAGTGAATGTTTAAATGGAATGAACGTTCCTTTATTTCTCATGATGACGGGGCCAATTTTCAGAAAAACAGAAGATAAGGAGACCATACATGAGTGAAAATTAGAATCTTTCCATTTTTCGTCATAAAGAGCCATGCCCTCCTTTTATGGCATTATAATTTTTAACATCTAAATCCTACCAACCGAAATCCACAGAACAACCCTAGAATTTCCTCATGAGAAACACATGTCCTTGACTCACATTGGGTGGATAAGTATGAATTTATCAATCTTATGGTTACTCTTGTGTGAGTTTTGATGAGAAAACCTTATTGAGAATTTACATTTCTGAGATGAGATAAAATTCATTGGAGTTAGGTGTTTTGTGTACATTGGATAGGAAAAGAAGTAGAAATATATTAAATAATCTAAAATGGAGAACATTAAAGAATTATTTTTTATGAGGAATGATATTTTTTATTTCTTGGTATGGTTTTGGTAGATCTTATTGGTATGTGTTTTGTATTTGATTTGATTTGATTTGATTTTTATGTTTACTTGTCCAGGAGTCCAAGTGCTAAGTGTGGTGGAATTGATAGAGAAAATATTTTCAATTAATTAACATTGAATATCCATGTTTTAAATCCGACCAAAGTGTTACTTTAAGATCAATTGTGGCATTTATGATATTGGTAATATTTTGAGCTTAATAGAAAAAATGGCCCATTTTGGATTTTTAACTGTTTTAAATTATTTCTGTACTTTGGCCATAACGTTTTATACACTAATCCAAATTGCAACTATATGTATTTTCCAGTGCCTACACATCCAGGGATTCATTTCATCTTTTTCGAGTAAAATCTGAATCAACCATATGGAAGATAAAAAGATGCTCACAAGTGGGAGCATGAAAATTCTTTGGTGTGGGGTCCCTAACTCATTCTTAGTGGGCCCAATTGTTTATATATTCAGTGGGTGGATACGAAAGAAGTTTTGTAACATCTTTCATGAATGGAAATCCATGAGAAGTGGCCATTTTAAGGATCATCAACACATCCTAATACAAAGATTTTTGATTTCGAGAGTATGACTGGATAGAATATATTGTAAGAGTAAAGTAGGCATAACTCTTGGATTACTTGTCCAATTCTGCTGAGATATTTAGGGGAAACGCCAGAAAAATTATGAACTACCTTCAAGAAGGGTGAAAAGAGTTAAGATGTCATTTAATAGAGATAAAAAGTGTCAAAATTCGATGGTAAATTATAGATATAAAATGAGGAGAGTTCCTCCCTCTCAAAGGATCTCTCATTCCATCCCATTCCTTCTAGAAAACCAAGAATAAGAACTTTTCAGCTTTCACTTTTATTTCTTTTATTTTTCATAGTTTTGTAATTCCTTCTTCATCCCCATTCATCTCGATTACCCTTACCATAGTGGGGTTAACACTTGTAGTGATTGGGGAAGGGTTGGTTTTCTATGTTGTAATGCTTGAGTTCTTGAATGTAATTGAATGAAATTTAATTCTTCTTCAAAAAAAAGTTTCAATTTAATATAGAATATTTTATTATCAAGTGCGGTTGTACTTGAATTTTAATTCTGTTATTGATTTTTTCACTAGTAAAATAATCATTATCTCCCTCCACTAATTTCTGGTTTATATACAATGGAATAGACCGAGAATTAGTGGTGAATTACTCGACGATCATCAGTACGTGTAAAAGGGGTAGTAAATATTCTGGATTTTTTACGATAAAAACCTAATCGGGTATTCCCATGTCAATTGAGGACATTAAATACAATATTTTTTACGTGGAATGAGAGTTGACCAAACCGAGATCTTGGTAAGGTTTTGTCTCACCATCATAATTTCACCATGGAAGTGAGTGGAAACGATTGTAGAAACTCACTTAAATCAACTAATAAGAATAGAATTCAACTAAATTGAACAAGGATAATATTACAATTATGAAACCGTCCCCAACATAATCACCCATTTTAATATCATAGTTTTCTTTTCAATAATTTAAATTTCAAATTTTCTTCCAAAAACACAACATGTTTACCATCATTCTAAAGTTACAAACTATTTTTTGTGCACTCCACTTCGGGAGACATCCTAGGTCAACCAGATTACTGCATTTCAACATAGGAAATAATTGATTTGCCACGCCCTACAACAGGCATGTGTCAATGGAATGAATTGAAGTCTGTGTTTTCAGTATAAAAGTTTCATTTTAGTTTAAAATGAATGTAAAATATTAAAAATCAAGAAAAAATGATCAAATTATCTTAAAACATTTGGAAAATGATCCAAAATTTATTTTTTTATTATAATAATAGGCCACATGTCAATATGAAATTCAATGTGGTCAGTAGGATTTGAAGTACATATTTTCAATATAAAGTGTCATTTAACATTAATATATGCATCTCATTGGTAAACCTAAGAAAATAGTGACAAATTGTTTTCAAACAATATGAGAATGATCTAGAAGTTATTTTTTGTAGGATTCAAATATAAATCATAGAAACACATGATGTAACCAGTATGAATCCACATGTGTGTTTTTAATATAAAAATGACATTTTAGTTTAAAGATATAATTTTTAACAACTAGTTATATAATTATGATAATTAATAATAGATAATATGATTAATATAATATTTAATAAACAATAAAACATATATAGATTATTAATGAATAAAGTAATTAATAATTTGTAATCAAATTATTAACTTATAATGTAATTAATAATTAATAATTAACATAAACATTATAATATAATTATTAGTAATTCAATTAACAGTATAACTAATAATATAATTTCTATTGTTCGAGGAAGAGGATTTTAGAGAAATAATGAAATCTATTGTGCCTATTTGTACTGAAGGAGAATCAAACATGACACTTGTTCTAAGACGCGCATATGTGCAACCACTATGTTTTAACCTTGAGGGTTGTATAATTAATAGTATCACTAATACATATAATAACTAATATTATAATTTCAGATTTTAATTATATAATATTGACTTTAAAATTAATTTATTATTATTATTTTTACTAAAATCAACTTGGTTTTATTACAGAGACAACATTTTGTATGTCAATTGATCATTTAAGATATCCTGCTATAAGAGTTTAAATTTTTTATATTGTTTGTATTTTTTTTATTAATTTTAATTATCACATCAATGTAAAAAAATTTATATAAATTTTGAATCGAATGACAATTCAGTGTTCTATATTTATTTCATTCTTGTGTTTTTACATAGGTAGTCCAATATGTTTGTTGATTTGGTTTGATATTATAAGGCGGTTATATGGGTTACTACAGTTCTATAGTAGCAGCATAGACTTTATCAAAATTAATATTAAAGTTCTTAAAGGGGTTCTTTATTAGTTTCTTTTAGTTGACAAATACGCACGTTGTCCTCGCTTTTTCTAGCATGGATAATGTCACAGTGCTTGTCGGTGATTTTTTTGTTTGAACGAGCCTATTTTTTACACTATTAATGGTCGGTTCTTTGATAGTGTCCCCTTTCCATCATATTCTCACACATCCCAAGGAAACACATGATAAAACTACTTTTAATTTTATTTTATTTTTCATTTCATTTTAATTTTATTATATTCTTTTGGTAGTACATAATTCCACTATTCCACTTTAATGATTTATCATGTGTTTGACGCACCAAACATTCCTAGAACATAATATTTCATAATTTTCATCTTAGAGACCACACGAAGAATTTCCCAGAACCAATACTATCTTTGTAAGCATCATCCTTCACGACTTATCCCAACCATCACCACCAAGAATCCCTATTACACCACCTCCTCTTGCCCAACCACTAACTTTATTCACCATCTACCCTACAACACAACCACCACGCCACCTCCCCCTCATATCCATATGACCAATACAAAACCAATATTTTTTTTCATAAAACATTGTGTCATGATCCAAATTTTCTTGATCAATACAACAATGCTGTTACACCATCGATACAATAATAATAATAAATCTTCCTAACATTGCTTGAGTGTATGGCAGATTAAGGCCTCACATAGTTAAGTGATTCATTTATTACTAATCCTTAACACAGACTGTGATAACGATAAAATTAATTAATATATATGATATACATGACATAATTTTTATAATTATGACATATTTATTCTTCTGTATGTTTAAAAGATATCATTTTTATTGTTACCTTTTCACTGAATGAAAGGTTATAACATCGCCTTCATGAAACGGTGTGACTCTATTTTCATAAACACACCACATGGATTATATATATATATATATAATTTATTTATGATATTATGATATGAATGGAAGTATAAAATATTTCATACCACCTTTCTATAATGATCATTGAAAAATCAAAATGCTACTCATGCGTCTGTACGACCTACCATCTCCATGATCATGATATAATTGATTTCCCAAAATGATATTTTGTGATTGGTTTTAAATGTAAAATTGCTTCAAAAATATGATAATTATGTCCGGATTTTTATTATAGAGATTATTGAACAATATAATTTTTAAAATAACTAGTTTGGTCATGATGAAATGACCATGAGAAAACAAGAAAATGAACACCCAAACAATGTGAATAATGAAATATTATTAACTAAAGGGTGATAAGATGTTATAAAAAGATCATATAAGATATTTAAAATACTTATATGGTTCTTAAATAAGTTCATAATTTTATTTAAAACACTACATATGATATTGAATCACGTTCAACCAAAATGAAGCATAAGGTATGTGATTTCATCTCAATATCATTTCATTAGGGAATATTATAATGTGATGAACCTAATTATTTTTATATAGTGTATATACTACCAATTCTATATGTAATATCATGAATAATTCATTATTAATGTAATTTCATGTTTAAAATTTTAATTATTTCATCAAATTGTTTTTTAATTCAATGTTTCCTAGTGGTAAGAAATTCCATAATCCAATTTCTTTTCAGTGGGTTACAATACTTCTTCATTGTCTTTGATATTCTAAGATTAAGTGTGTAATAAATTTTGACAATAAATTTTTGTATTTAAAATTTATATGGGTATTTAATGTTCAATCAAAAATATCTATCTAGTAATTAATTCTCAAATAATTGTTATTATCATTGTAAGGGATTATTTCATAATCTCATTCTAATAGATATTGTTTACTTTTGAATTTAAATTGAATTTTTTTTGACCATTATCTAAATAAACCCAAATAATTTTATTATCCACAAGTTTTAATGATATTTTAATGTAATAATAAAATTTTAGACTCTTAATTACTTAAATTAACTATGAAAATGTTTAAAGAAAATATGACTTCATTTCTCTCTTCGGTTAGAAATATTTTTTCTTCCAAAATCAATTTTTATAAATATGTTTTCATTTCTTTATCATTAAAAAAATAATTTATAATATGAATTTTTACTAAACATTATTCTTTAAAAATTATTTCAAGGGAATCATATTTCGTATTCAAAATAATTCCCAATTGGATTTTGCTGAAAATGTGATAGGAATCTTCTTAATGTTTTATGAACAAGTTACATTCCTAACATTTTTATTATAAAAAAGGAGTGTTTTTTAACTATTATAGAATATATATAATTACCCACAATCATGATATTCATTTATCTGATTCTTCTATTGAAATTTTATGAAGATCATTTTTATGTTTTTTTAATTCATTTTAAAATAAAAGGATTTTTTAAAAGTTTTTTCAAAACGAAAAAGATATTTTCATCAAAAAAACATTTAAAGAAAATTTTATGGTATTTCTATTCATCAATTACAATAAACCATTATTCTTACGCTGATGGGTATATGTTTTATTGACACCATCCTTAATATTCATCTGGATGGTTTATTGTCATTTAGACCAAGAATTGAAATTAACCTTCCTGATTCAATTTTATTGTCATTAACATTCCATTTAATTATTCACTTTCCCATAGAGATTAAATTTACCATAAATTTCAATATTATTTATCAGGGATACGATTATTGTCAATACCATATACCATTTTTATATTCAGTTTTTACATTTAATGTTATTTTTTATCTTGTGAAATATTGATAAATATGCATCCTTTAATCAATAAGAATATTTGATTATAAGGTATATTGTTCATGAATTAAATCTATTATTCAATATATGATCAATTATATGGACATTAATGATATGGTTTAGGGACCATTTATAGAAATCTCCTTGATGCATTGGTAATCTCATGGAAAAAATCAATAATATAGACTTAGTTATGTGGGTTTTCACCTAGTATTTTCTAAAAAGTCTTTTAAAAGGTTCGGGTAGTAAAGGTGTCATGATCATGAGAAACATGAAATCTGATAATTAATCATTTCATTCATTTCATTTTTTATTATTATCCATGATATTTTCAAAATTATATTTCCTCTAGATTCATTTTATAATAATATTATTTATTATTTGGAATGTTTGTTCAGTTAGTTACCTTTCCATATTGATTATTCCTTATCTATTCATGAAGTTATGTTATTTAAATAGAATGTGTGTATAGTTATTTAACATTACATATTTATTATTCTTATTTATTAATTATTGATGCTATTTTACTTAGCCGTTATTGGGAATTTTAACTCACACTTATATTGTTTCATTCTCTAAATAATCCCTTATGTTTACTATGAAATACATGTAATAATATAATAGAGGAAAAAAAGATATTCTAAAAAACAATTAAGTTATAATAAGGGTTTCAAATGTAATGAATACGTACATTATGTATCTAGATTACCACGGCTACTAAACTATTTAGTCCTCCATGATGTGATATTTTGAGTCTTATGCCAATATATTAAAGCTGACACTCACTTTTTTTTGCTAAGGTTAGGGTCACTACATTTGGTATAAAAAGGTGTTTTCTAGAAATGTTGGGAACTAGATTTAGGAAAACATATATTAGGTAACATAAAACTATGAAATACATTTAGGATGAGTGTAAAAGTGCTTTTCAAAATTCTGTCTCGGAAGATATTATGTGGTTTTTAACTTTCAATACATCCCTATCTATATACTAATAATGGATGTGGTTCCATCATAGATGTACCTAGGGGTAGTGACTCCAAAAAGGGGGAATTGGTCCTGAAATAATCGTTATCTGGCACATGATAAAGGGACTTAATGTGCTCCAAGATTGACACTCACAGAGGATATGTATTGGATAATTATCATTTTTTATACGAACCATTAAAAAGTATTTGTATTGATGATGAAAACGAATAACATTGGATAATCCAAAGGTTTCATAGATTGAAAATAATGTGGTGTGATTTTGAAATCCTATAAATGATTTTATGGTAAACAAAGAGACCTTTGAAGAACATATGTTTAAACAAAATGAATATAATATCAATGTATTGATATTCCAAAATTTAATTTTAGAAATATTTTTACAAAATGGAACTCTTTTTAATAGTTTTTAAACATTTACGGATTATGTCAAATTATAGAGACATATATTTCATTATTAACATAATTGTTTTTGATAACATCCTGGGTTAATGATTTTATTGATAATATGTTCAAATTCATAAACACCACATTTTAGATTTTTAGGGATTGGAGTCTACCTAGATTAATGATATTTTGGGGGAACATTACAAGAATCATATGTCTCAGTGGAAAATTAATTTAAGGAATGATGCCTTTAAATTTTAATGATATACGTTTCAATGTATTGATAACCTTTAGGGTTAATATGATCAATAATTTCATTGTAATAATAGTAAAATAATATTATTAAACATTATAAAAAATATTATACTGAAACCCATGGTAAAAATTTTATTTAATGATTTATTTTATTTCAAGGATGTACACAATATTTTTTTGGTACATTATTGGAATTAAATTAATATAATTTAGAAAATCCAAAACCTGTATAGTTGGTGAGAACCGTGACATATAGAAATCTCACAGGGCTTGAAGTGATTATAAAAGGATGGAAAGGATTTAGTTCCTACCACTAGCCTCTGTGATATTTTAGTTAATATGTATTTATTTTTTATAAAAAAAATCTGAAAATAGATATTAATTATGAACCAATTGTGTAATTGTTGAGGTTTAGTTAATAATTTATTATAGTGGAAAACTTGTACTAACCATATAGTGTTTCGAAAATAGTTAGAGGAGAACTGAAAGAATTATCATTATATTATGGATCATATGTTTTTTTAAAAGTTAATTTTAGTTATTCAGGCAAAAAAATCATTTTTTGATATTCATTTCATAGATTAAGAATTGAATTGGAAATTTATCAAAAAATAAACCAATGGATAAAATCGAACTTATAAAATAGAAACATGTCATGTAAGAATATTTCATAATACTTTTTATAGTCAAATAATTTTTCAAAATTAGTAAAATCATCTTGAAAAAAAATAATCATCAAATAAACATCATGTTTAATTAATAAAATGGTCTTTTAAATAAACATATATTTAAGTTTTGAGTCACCTAACATTCCACCGATCACTGACTTTCTTTTGATCAATGTCCTTGATCACTCTATAATTATTTAAACTTTTATTACATGTCCATATATTCATTTTTAACTAGTATTACCATATATAGAAACCTAGTTTTGTGTTATTACATATGATACTTCTAATCAACTTCCTCTATAATTATTAAGAAATTTTGATAACTATTTTTATGATGTTGTATTTCATGAAAATAATTTTAAATATCAAATCATTAATTTCAAAGATCATGTTTAAATTGTGGGAAAAAATTTATTTAAGGTGCAGTGAATCTAAAACCCTAAAAAATATAAAATAATAATTTTTTATTCAATATTTTATGTTAGACCCAATACTATGTTAGCTTTCATTTCATGCAACAATGAGTTCCTTCGATATCTTGTGTTACAGGAAAGATTGAGTTTTATTGAACAATTTTTTTTTTCATTATTATTTTTTGTATCACCTATCCATTGGAATGGTGGGTATTAAGAGGGTTAAAAAAATTAAAAAAATATATATATTACACATATTTATTTATAGTCTATTTATTAGAAACTAAATAAGAACTATTTAAAAGAAAAAAGAAATGTTTTCTAAAAAAATGTATTTTTCTTAAATATGATTTAGTCCCTCCTTGAGGAAATAATTTAAAACTAATTTTTTCTTAATTTTTTTTATTTATCTGAATAAAGAATCATTTTTAAGACTGCCTCTTATTGTTATCTTTGGTTTAATTTATGGTATTTTTATGAGAAGTTTTATATTTTGATAAATAGTGAAAAATTCTAAATTATAATTGAAAACTATATTTTCTTTTAATTTACTTATAATGTTAAAGCATATTTTTAATTTGTTTTAAATTATAATTAGTTCAATTTTATATCAAATCACCCAATTTAGATAATTTTAATCATTTTAATATTTAACTTAGGCATGAAAACATTAAAAATTTCACATTAAAACCCACTTTCTTGTCACACCTATGAGATTAATTTCATATTAATTTTTTAATTATATGAATTGAATTTGGAAGGATTTAATAATTATTATAATAATAATTTCTAATTTCTAAACAGTTCAACTCAATTTTTGATGAAAATGAATAGTGAATGCAGTAAAGAGTAATTACCATGGTTAAGTTAAAAAATAGTTTACTAGCGGGTTAAAATAAAACGATAATCATATAAATGAAATATCAACAAGTATAAAAACTATTTTATGAGAATATTTATTCCATTAAAACAATAAATTAATTTTTTTTATTTTTACACTTTTATATAAGTAAAAACTAAGAGCACTCCGTTATTTTAAAAAATACCAAGTGTGTTATCGTTCTAACTTATAAAAATCCACCCTCTCGTCCATTCCTCACAACTTTAAACCACATAGGTTCATCCAAGAACAACCAAAATCAAATAAATATCCTTAAAACCATCCGAGATTCACATTACTTTTCATAAATCCAACCTAGTATAGATTTGGTGTAATGAAATCGAGGATAACTAAAGAATAGATAATGTTCTTCAACGACCATCTTTATTTTAGTTATTTCTCATACTCCTTCAGATATTATTAAACCATTATGATATAATAAACTTACTATCATTAATATACTAGGAGTTCGTTATAATAAATTTCTAAAAAACACAATCTCACCTTATATCTAATGAGTTTTGAAATCATCATTCATGAGTTTGGCAGACTACCGCCTCCCAAACCGATGGCATTTTTTCTTCTATTGCCAACATTCATGGTTGAGTATGATAATGTATCATAAATGTAAATATGAAATTTATATCATCTTTATACATAATGGATCATTATATCGTATAAATTGTTTATAATTCCCATTTTTTAGGGGATACAAATATTCTAGTCGTGTGTACGGAGGACTACCGCATCGCAAAATGATGTCCTTAATTTTTCACTAACACATTAAATGTTATGTGATAGGGATAAATTTAATTAATATAAGTTATATAAATTAAATAATGATGAAAGTAATGAAATATTTATCAATTTTTAAAGATATTAGGTATCATTTTATTTCTTATCTTTTCACTAAATAGAAGATGATAATTTTGTTATTGTCATTGTGGACAACCGCAATCATGAAGTGATGTGACAATATTTTCATCAAGATACATGCTAGATGATATATATATATAAAGAAATATAAATTTATTTATTATTTAATGATCATTATATAAGGATAGAATATTGCATACCTCCTTTCCATAATGATCATTTAAAAACAAAAAGTTACTCATGCATACGTATGACCTATCCTCTCTGTGATCCTAAAATAATTCATTTCTCAACACCATATTTCATGGATGGTTTTAAAATTAATATTTATGTAGAATATTATAATTATTTCATTATTATTATTATTATTATATAGAATATATAACTATATAATATTTAAAATAATTGTATATTTTATGATGAAACATGCATGAGAAAACAATCCTACAAACACCAAAAACAATGAGAATAATGAAATATTAATAATTAATGGGAGACATATATAACAAAAGGATAATATAATATATTATAAATATTAATGTGGTTTGAGAATAAGTTAATAACATGTTTCAAAGCACTATAAATATGATTAAAAGTTTTTCAACCCAAAGAAAGATCAAGTTAAGAAATTTCTTTCAAATTTAATTTTATTAAAGAAAATTGTAATTTTATGCTTCTTGTTTATTTTATATATGGTATTCATATAGAACATATAAAATTTAAAATAATTAATAAATCATTATTCATGGTATTTTTTGTTTAGAATTTGATTATTTCATCTAAGGGAGTCGAATTAAATGTCACCAAGTGCTAAAGAATTTCATAACACATAATATTTTCATTGGGTTATAATACTTCTTTATTATCATTGAAAATATATTATTATGAGTGTAATTATTTTTTAATATATTTTATTGTATTTTTATTTTTTAGGTGTATTTTTTTTGATACACATAATATATTCATTTATTAATTTTCGTATCAACATTACGATCATTGTAAGGTTTTATTTCAGAATCCCATTCTAATTGAGATTGTTTACTCATATATTTCAGTTGAAAGAAATTATTTTATCATTATCTAAATAAAACAATTTAAATTTATCCACCTTTTTTTATTATATATTTTTTCAAAAAATAATACCATTTTAATCTCAATTTTACATAAATTATTAGAAAAAATGATTTAATAAAATACGAATTTGTTTCTTTCAATAGTCAGAAATATGTTTTCATTTAAAGTAATGTTTTTTAAAAATTTGTTTACAATTTTTTTTAACCATTTCAAAATGTAATATCAAACGAATTTTTACCCAGTTTTTTTTAGGACCTGACCCAACAAAGCTCGACCTGCGACTACCCCAAGCCTGCCTCTATTGTCCAAGGGAAACAGACAAGAGCCAAATGGCATAAATAATATAGGAGACTCTTTCCTAATGTAATTTTATGCACAATCCCAACCATATCTATGCTGAAGTGTATAGGAATAAATGAAAAATATTGTAAAATATATTGTAATAATCATACATGTAATAACCTCTACGGAATACAAGAGTGTGACCTCATAATTTGAAAAGAAAATGCGATAAAATACACTCCCTACTAGAATTATTCCCCAACATAATAATAAATGCAAAACTAAAATACTAAGAGTGACCATCTCTTGAATTCCAAGACCTGACTACAAAATGTTGTAAAATTCACCAATGTATGCTTCTGTTCCTATATAATCCCCACCGCCCAATCTAACAGTATCATAAGACACAATGTGTGTGAGTAAAATCCCATGTAGTGGTGAGTGTATACATACTGAGTAGGGAATCCAAAAAACTATGTGGGAAGAAATAGGATACATTATAGAAGTTGGAAGCTCAACCTGGAGAAAAAGAAAAAGAAAATCTAAAAAACCAGGACACACACACACACATACATATATATGCTTATAAAATAAACCCTATAGGAGAAATAAAGTGGATCTTTATCTCACAGACCAACCCATTAAAAGAGTCTACCATTACTTCCAAATGGGTCCATCAACGATTCCTAGAATCTCACATGTATTTCTATAGAAGTAACTATGTTGAGTACCCACACCTCACCAAAAAACTACATAACCAAGGGGGGGGAATCCCTAAGTAAAGGATCTATGTCCCAGTGCATCAGGGGAGTGCCACACAGCTTAATGTGGACCAATAACCTAGTACAATATGGGTCACCACTTGGTTGAGAGAGAACCCAGACCCTAATGTGATATGGGTTACCACTCAGTATAAGGAGTACCTATTCCTAGGTATAATCAGGGGGGTACCACATGGTAGGCAGTGGACCTAACCCCTAGTGCAATTGGGTGTATGACTTAGCGTAAGGAGTACGAGTTCACTAGTTTGTCAGAGGGGTACTACTCTAGAGATAGAAGACCCATACCCTTGTCTGTCAAGAGGGTACCACTTCATATATAGAGGTCTCTCACCCTAGTCTTCTTGGTGATAACACTCAGTATATAAAGGACCCACACTATAGTCATTTACGGGGTAAAACTCAGTAGATATAGGACCCACACCCAATTTTGTTAGAGGGTATCACTATGATGGTAGAGGGATCATGTCTCAGTGTGATAGGGGAAACATTCCAATGATCATTTCTGATCATTACCATCATTAATGTCTTTCAAACGAAGTATCATAATCGAAAAACCTCTCATCGTATCATAAATTCCACAATAAAGTCCACAATCATGTTCTACGTAGATAAAAATTAAGATTGGTTAATCACGGGCCAATAACCATGTATAAATGAAGGATATATTTGAGTTATAATATTACTCAAAAGGAAGTAAATTGATTCTATTGGACCCACACATAGTTTATTACCACTCTACAACCATGATATTCCATTTAATACATCACATGGTCGTGCACTCTGATAAATAGAGTGTCATCCCACTAAGGGTCTTACCCATGTAGTTCAGTCTCATAGACTACATACATGGGGTGATTAATGTGGTATATGGCCCATACACACATCATGTGATCCTTATATTTTCCAAAACCATAGTACCGCATCCATAAGGTTTATACATGGCATATGTTCATCCCAGTACATATTGTGTAGTTGAGAGCTTCACATAATGTACAGATGTACTCCACACATTAAAGATCTAAATCCTCTACCATGGATCTTGTCTAGTGAACATATGTTTCTAAATATATTCACCTCTATAAAATTATTCTGAACCTCTTATTGTTAAACATCAATGTTATGATTCTCCCCAATGAATCATGTACACCGTTGGTCACATGTTGTGGCTCCCACACTACCTCCAACTAAAACCCAGATACCAGATCATAGAGAAACATCACCCACATCCCAAAATAATCATGATCCATCCCTAAATAATCAAATCATCCACCACAAGTTAATTTATCAAGAATCTAGGGGTTCGATCATGGTAGATCTCAACAATAAAATTGTAAGTCATGGAACCATGGTCCAACGATGACTAAAGTGAAGAAATGGTGGGGAAAACATATAAAGAAAGGATACAACAATGATTGGCCACGTTTTATTGTCCAAATAATTAGATTGGGGGTGTATGGGGTGAAAAACCTCGGACCATAGGGATAAATCGAATAAATATTTAATTTTGATATGTTGGATTATTAAAAAAATATAAATAGATATCTAATAAAGAAATAGATTTGGTTCTACTCTCTAATATAATTATATAGGAATAAATATAGAAATGAAGAGTCATTCCTTAGGATCAAATCCTATTTTTCAGTGGGTAACTCTAATTCCAATGAAGGAGGATGATCTATTTCATTCACTATGCCTTAATTGATTTGGATATAGAAGTTCTTCATCGTCTGATCTCAATTCACCAATGGTGGGTTAGGGAATTATACTCTCAATGTTCCAATGTATATATGGATAAAAAAAGTGATCTTCCATTATGATGAATTAATAGAAGAAATTTGGTTTTACATTCTTATTTAATAAATTATACAATTAAATAATTAATCTACTAAATGCCACTTCTAATGGATATATTATCTGAACATCCCATGTTGACCCACATTAGGTCACATCTAAGGTAAAATTGTAGTTCAATATTCAATCATGGTATTATATTATTGGTTTGAATCTCCACTTAAGATTTATACTATTTTTTCATAAAAACTATGGGCATGAAATATAAAATATATTTAATATTTTTATAAAATTATTTTCGGGCACAATAGGCATCATAATCATGCGTCGTCTTAGATCATGACTCCCAAAATATTCCTTCATATATATAAAAGAATTATACGGAAAAAATAAGGTATTGAAATTATTTACTTCTTCAAAATTTTCATCCATGAAAAAAAACTAGACTATAATCTGGGGATACTGATCGAACATCTGGATCTTCCACTCTAAGAATATCACATGCATGCTCCCATAATAGAAAAATAAATGAACCAATGGAATGGTCCATCGATTAAGGGTCCTCTCTTGTTAATCCTACATCACCACCATGTTTTATGTGAAAGTGGATCTATCCTTGATGTCCATCCCTCATTAGTCAATATTGTGTGTTTGATCGTCCATGTATCTCCTCATATATGACAAACGGATGTCATCATGCACCCGATCCAATTGTGGGGGAATGGAGAAGTGGTTGGAAACCTATCCATCCTTATGAAGGATATCAAATATCCCAACGAACCACCAAGATATCTTTCCTTCATAGTTAAATATATTCAATCCTCATCATATGGAGACTCTCGATAAAACATGGTTTCCCTACATGAACCACCAAGTCCTACGATGCCAGTCGGTATAATTTTTTTTTCCATATCTGAGTTATCCTTATCTACTCATGGATCACACGAACCCTATTTCCCATTTCCTACCCCATGTATAGCCCAAAAAGAGATGCCCCACTGATCTCATTCATTTATAAGGGTGACCTAAACGGTCTATCATACATGGACTCAAAATGTTTCATCCTATAGAAGAGTGGTAGTTACTATGGTATGAAAAATAATACATGGTAAAGAAATCCTCTCACCTCTGGTCAAAGTCTAACATGAAACCCCTATATATAACCTCTAGCACTAGGATAATGCACTTGGTCTAGCCATATGTGTGGGGATGAATGTTTTTACTCATCATCATTTGATTCCTAAATTACTCATATAGTCCTCTCCATAATTGTGTTGTAACATTCATTAGGGTCGGAGACAATAGTAGAGGAAAACCCATTAAGGCCGATGATCTCCCACACATACAATTTCCCCAAAATCAATACTAAAATATAATCCCTAATAGAAAGTATGTGTACCAACTTTTTATGTTTTTCAACTATCACCTAGATGGAATTATGGCCACTCGCTGCCCAGAGAATCACTATCACAAAGACGATGGATATGCTATTCCATTTTATACTCAAGAATCTCAATAGTCTGTAACAATCCTACCAGAACTTGGTGGTCCACCTTCACCTAATGAAAATTGAGGCCCTAAGATATGAACATGGGAAAGTTCAACCTCATTCATTCCCACCACAACTACCCCGAAATGGCTTTATACATCTTTTATACACTACGATGTAAAACCAAAGGATATGGTGATACTCACTCTTCACCTCCTTTTATATCATGACTGGGACCGCCTTCCATCCCAAAAAAGGATGACATGATTTACTCTTTCATAAAATACATCTTGTGAATCTATTGATGATATCGGGACACGTAAGATGTCACAACCGATCTCTCGGAAATGGGACACTCTCAAGTATTGGTGGAGCGTAGGATTAGACAAAATCAACTAAAGAAAAGATTCACCCTACTCTTCAACTAGGATTAGCTGTAACGAATCCTACTACTCTGATGACTCCTGCACTAATTGAGCCTGGGACTTCCATCAAAGGGAATATTCCACCACATTTAAATTCATGGAAGAACAGAAAATTTCAATGTCACAGTCCTATAGTATTTCCATCTAATACCACTATCATAGGTTCATGTCTCTATGTGTGAATTCATATTTGTTACAATGATGGTATGAGTCAAAAATAAAGAGATATCTCAAACTATAATTTCTTTACATACTCGGAGCAAATTCTTTCGTTTCCAACTCCAAGTGATGAGTAACATAATTCTTATCATGGGGTGTCAAATGGCTCAACCTATATAAAATAACTATATATCATTACATTAATAAACATATGAGAATATCCCTATAAGAATATCAATTTAATACATACTACATTCCCTCTTATGGATGTTTAAAAATATGAGCATTCAGCAGCCTTAGCCTCAACTCTTCAATGGATCTATGGAACTGTTTAGTCCAGGTAAACAGTTTCACATTCCATAGCAGGGTGGTCAAAAGGGGATTATATCTTTGATACTTCTATCAAAAACCATTATTAGTACCCTATCATGACAATAGATGTATATAACATTGAAATGATCTTAGGTGAATCCTAATCAAGCACAAAATCAATATTTTTTTGAGTCCATATCTAATCCATGATCAAGAATTACATGCCCTAGAAATTTAACCTCATGAATCTAGATCTACCACTTTGAGAGAATACAATAAAACTGGTGCTCCCAAATCAATTCTAGTACCATCCTTAAGAGTTCTACATTCCCCACATCTAATATAGTGTATATGAATATGTCATCAATGAAGGAAAAATAATCATTCCATATATGGCTGGAGGATCATGTTCATCCAAGCCATGAACACAGTGGGGGAATTTGACGCATTGAACGCCATCACCAATAACTCATAGTTTCATTAGTGACATTGGAATGATAAATTCATAATATATGCCTCAAAAAATATCAAATTAGGGTCATCAGACCAGATTTATATCTTTTTGAACCATATAACACCTTATAACTACTCAAAGAGGCATTCAATCCATTGAATGGTGTAATTATTTATTTATTTTGGAATGGTTTAGGTGACTATAATCTATCAAAATAAGTAATTTACCATATTACTTTTTTATAAAAAAACACTCAAGTTACACAAGGGGGCCCCATGGGTCTGACAAAACCCTTATATCAAAGTTACTCTAACTATAACCCAACCCCTTGATCTCAATAGGGGATGTAAAATATGCCACTAATGATATTGGAGTGGTCTGAGAGAGGAAGTCAATACAAAAATCTATCTCCCACCTTAAAATTAGTCATAAAATTGCCTTGGGATATACATCCATCAAATACTCCATGACTGAAGGAATCCATATGCTTTAATATCCTACCACACTAAGTGATATACTCACAAACTAGAGTGTGATGGGTTGTAGCCTCCTACAAGAAAAAAACTCTTGTCTTTACATGAGATCTCTCTTTCCCATAAAGTATAATATTATACCATCAGAACAAAGGCATTTGAATTGTCTGTAGCGATAGTCAATTGGGTCTCAAACCATAGAAAAATATTCTGTATGCAATATGATGTCATATGGTCTCATTATGATGAAAAAACGTTCCATATAAATCTGTCACTGCTAATAGGTTGCTAATACTACCAAGTGATAGAATATATAGAAGAATCATTCCTTGTAGGAACCTCAAGGAAAAGTTTTCCGGTTAAATTCTCTAATGGGAGCTCTATCTCTCGCATTAGAAGTAAAGAGATGAAAGAATAACTTGAACCTATGTCAACTAATAATGAATCAAAATAAGAATAAACACATATTGTACCTATAATAATCTTATTAGTCACCGGGTCATATGCCTCCTTAGACTATAACTACCCACGACCCTAACCACCAACTCATTGAGCTAGAAACAGGTTGCCTAGTGGGGGTGCAAGATACTCAAAATTTATACACCACCCAAAACTCCACCTCCAAGAGCCCCACTTTCTCCTTTACTAGATCCACCTCCCGGGGGGCTACCCAATCCCTTACATGGAGAACCATATAAAGGAGTTACATCTTCCATGGCGGTCTTTCTACTACATTTATGTCCTCCTTAGCATGACAGTTTATGAGATCTTGTGCCATGTGACCTCACCATCATAAGCATAGAAAAAACAGCTTTATGCTTCACTTGTACTCTTTGTGCTCCCTAAAGAGTGTGACCATATTTCTGAGCTCGGACATGGAGATGTGTCCAATGCTGATACCCTTCCAATTAGAACCTATTAAGTATTGAAGAAAACTCAGCCAATTAATATCCAATACTATACCAACTATATTGTGTCCCTCAAACAAGAATCTCCCAATAACCAATACACACTCCAGTACATCAACATAAGTGGGAATAAATAGTTTTACCACACTATCATGGATGTCTCTATAGAGACCCTCTTAAAACTTCTATGACCTAATGTAACCATATTGAATCATTTCATGGGATTTTTGTGTGATTTTAGTGAACTTACATCCATACTAAAAAACCTTCATCAATACTTGATGTATCTCTAAAATCTCTTATATCTGAATTGAGAGAAATCGTGAGGGGTAATACTTCTCATGAAAGAGATATGGGAAATCAGACCAAGAGAGTGTCAAATCCTAATGCATCTGTGTAAATAGACTCTACTAGCACCTCACTGCTTCATGGAAAAGGCTGTATGGAAGTGAAACCACTACATAATTAGATGTCTATATAATCCTAAAAATGTGGATCGCTGACTCTAGCCAAACCTGTATCGCATAGGGATCCGCCTCACCGTGGAACCTCAGCGGCCATTGGTACTGGAACTCATAGAGTATTCTAAGCTTGCGTGTATCCTCATTCGGCTCTGTTGGTACAATTTTCTACATGATAGGTGGGGGTTTTGTTAACTATCCACCTAAAGGAAGGATCTAATGACATGAACCCTAAACTAAGGCCTAATCACTCATCAAATCATTATCACAATTTTGAATCCGTAACCTGATGGGCTGTCTTCACGAAGGCATCCTGAAAATTTAATCAAGATATACCATGGTCAAAGAAGCATATATATTTGGGAAATAAACTAAATAAGGATAGAAAAAACTTAATCCTATATGATGCATGTACTAATGTTCCATGTAACCAATGTCTTGGTTTGCTAATTCGACAAGAAGGTAGTCAGAGTCTTTGTGAATTTATATATCAGCTATCACACCAACACCGCATTCCCTATCTAAAATGAAAATCATGAGAATCATTTACACGGTTTCACTAAATCTAAAAAAAATCATCATAAGGGGAAAAATCCAAAACACCATCCCATATAATTAACTAATCTTATAACTATCTTTAACAACCCAACCCAACAATTCTTGAGCAGAAACTACCTCAGGCCCACATCCATAGGCTAGGGGATGGAAACATGTTCTGAAAGAAATAACTAATATGAGACGATGTAGCCTAATTTACATGTTCGCATACACCAGACTATCTCCATACATAAGTAAAGAGGAATAAAATAAAAGATATATATATAGAGTAATAATCATTCATATAAAAACTTTTAAAGTATATCAGAGTAAAACATCCTAATATAAAAAAGAAACAGGGTAAAATATACACACCCAATAGAATGATGTCCCAACCATATAGTTCTGGAAATGTAAACAGTTGAGATGTTGTAACTTTATATCTCTAATACCCTACCACCATATGTTGTGAAATACACTATGGTATCTCCATGATCCTATGTAATCACTACTAAATTATCCATCATTTTCAAAAAAACATGAAACATGTGGGGGAAATCCCATACATGGGTGAGTATATACTTACCTAGTAGAATGCCCAAAAATACCTGGGAAACAAATATGGTACAAGATAGATGTAGATATCTCAAACCATTCAAGATAGAGAAACAAAATCCACAATAAGGATACACACACAAACAAATATAGTTATACTAATGAATGAAACATTACATAAGAGGGAATAAGAGATATATATCTCATAGACCAACCTATGAAATGAGTCTAGAATCACTTCCAAAGTAGTAATTCAATGATTCCCATCTTCTCGGGTATTTTTCTATAGAAGTATTTGTTTGTAGGACCCACACCTCCACATCATGCTGCATAGTCAAGGGGTATAATCTTCAAGTATAAAATCTATACCCTAGTGCGTCTGGGGGGGGGGGGGGGGGTTCCATTTAGCATAAGGAGGACCCATACCTAAGTATGATATTGTTCATCACTTGATGGATAGAGGAATAATTCCATAGTGTGATCGAGGGTACCACTCAGTGTAAGGAGAAACTATGCCCTATTACAATGGGGGTACCAATAGGTTGATATAGAACCCATGTATGATATGGGGCATGACTCATCAAAAGTAGGACATGTTCCAAATTCCACAATTGAGGTACGACTAATTAGATAGATGAAACACACCCTATTCCTTTAGGGGGTATTAATTAGTATATTGAGGACCGACACCTTACTCTATCGGAGGGTATCACTTAGTATAATGAGGACCCACACCCTAGTCTATTAAGTAGGTACCACTCAGTAGATACACGAGTTCTATCCTAGTACTTCTGTAACAGCCCATGATTTTGTAGTATGTTATTTCATTAATGTAATCCAATAACTTGCTCTACACACAACACTGAGTTCTAGCGCACCACGACTTACCAAACTAGCCGTTCAAAAGTGGTTATGAATAGAATTAATTGAATTTTGAACTTTATATAATCCTTATAATTTTAGAATCCATATTTTGAGATTCATATACATTATGTAAGAACATATTCATTTTTTACCAGACAAAAGAAGTATTTTTCAAAAAATGCAATTTTACCGCCTTTTAATGGCGAACCCTTTTTAAATCCAATATTTGACACTTTTATATATTCAATTTTAATAAAAATAAACCTCTTCTTCAGAATCGGGACATAAGAGTTTAGTTTCAATAAATATTTGGTGTTTTTCTGATAACTTTCATATTTTTGTGAATAGTGAAAAATACCATATTTTAACTGAAATCAACTTTTTTAGTAATAATAATTTATAGTGTTAAATTATACATTTTAGTTTTTTGGAATTATAAATATATTATATATTTACCATTTAATCCAATTCTGGTCATTTTAAGTAATTTAATTTTGAAATTGGATATAAACAAGTGTTAATCTTTTGATAGTTATTATTTCTTAAAAATATGATTTTGGTTTTGACAATGGGAATTAATTTTAAATTAATAATTTCAATTTCAATGTTTTGAATTGGTAAAATATACTTAATTTTTTAATTATGAATATCAAAATTAACATAGGTTGATTTTTTGGTATGTTTCTAAAAACCTTCATTTTTTATGAATAGTAAAAAACACTCCGTTATTGGTTAAAACCGACTTTTCACTTAAATAATTATTTTTTAATTTAAATATATTTTAGGTAAAAATAGATACATAATAACTATATAATTTCCATGAAATTCATTAGATTCATTTTATAACAAGTTTTGATATATTAAAATTATATTGAAATTTTACGGTCTTTTACCCACCTCCTAGGATCATTTGCAAATTTGCATAAGAAATAATTTTACCGTTTATGTGAATTGAATTTCAAAAATATGAGAGACATGGTTGATATCTGTATGTAAAATGTGGTTCAATAAGATAAAAATAATTTTTGGTGAATAGTAACTTTTCACTTTTATTTACCACGGCTAAAAGTAAATACGGTAATGAAAGGTAAAAATGATATTATTATTACCTTATGACTTGTCCAAATTCTATTGGATAAGTGTAATTTGACCAAAAACAACCTTAGGGATAAAATATGATCCTTTAGGGCCACTTTTATTAGATTAGAAGATTTATTATTATTGAATTCAAAGTAGAGTTAAAAGTGTTAAATTCAAAGTTTAATAACTAAACCATTTTTAATATCGGATTAAAAAAAGATAAAATAGACTACAAAAATTCATTAGAAAGATAATATGACCTCCTAAATAATTTTATTTTATTTATAATTGCCAGGAATCAAATAAGTTAATTTATTTTTGAAACAATGATGATGTAGTAATTACCATATTAATAAAAGTTTAAAATAATTGATATTATAAATACCCAAATAAATGTAATTTTAGAATTTTTATGAATTATACTAATTTTTTAGGTTAATATGAAATATTAGGGTTGATTAAATGATTTTTTTTCGAAGTAATCATGTAGTTATAAATTTAGAAAAAACTAAATACCAAATAGTTTCAAAATTGAAATAAAATGTTTTTTTTAAAAATATATTATATTATTAATTGGTATTTTCTTCCAAAAAATACAAGTTCCATAAAAAGGGATTAAAAACTATTATTTATTATATTAATGAACAACTTGGGTTTTTTTGGATGTTTATATAATGTTTATTAACCATATAATATAAAAATACAATGAGACATGGTAAATGTCAACCTATTTAACTAAGAGTTAAATCTAAAAGATAAGGTTAATATAGTGACAAAACACATCTAAAACCTATTGTTTGAGTGATTTTAAACCCATAACTCCATTAGAATTTAAATAATTAATTTTAGAGCCAATATAAACTAAAAATGAATTTTTAATAAAATAATATTTTATGTTTTTCCGAAGGTTCCCCAAATCACTCTTATAAAAGGAAACATCCCCTTCTCTAAAATTCACACCTCCAAATCAATTGGCTCGGCACAACCATGAACAAATATCCTCCAAAATATACTTCCATTATCATAGAGGACTTTATTTTGTCATAAAGACAACTTAATGATTTATTTTGATCAACTCAAAAAGAAGAACCCGAAGAAAAGGTAATGATTTCACCACCCACTTTCATGTTCTTTTATTCTTCCACTTACTCTTTCATTGTTATTAGAATAACAAAATAATAACACCGGTACCTTATATATACTGTGATGTTATTATAAATATGGAATAACAATATTCATTATTCTATGCATCCTGTCAATGATAATGTCACCATGCGGGCGTACGTACGACTTACCGTCTCGACGCCATGGTGTAATTTGTCATTCAACACTATGTTATTTGGATGGATATAATGATGAGTAATATGTATATAAATAATGAAAATAATATGATAATTTCTCTGAAAAATTAATATACCATCCAATTCCACAGCTTTAAGGAAATTATATTGTCATTTGTGCATACGTACGGATTACCGTCTCCACAACGCGATGAGATTCATTTCCACGTTCACCATTCATCGATGATTATAAAAATATATATTACTAATATATATGTAATATATGACATACTAATGTTACTAGAGATATATATATATATGTGTGTGTTTTTAAGTACTTACATATATATTATTCACTTACTTCTTTTCAATATGATATGAAAACAGAAACTACGTTTATGAGTACGTACAACCTAACGTCTCCATAAACGGTGTTTTCCATTTCATATATATATATATATATTATAAATATTTATATTCAAAATATATATGATATATGAATAATTATTTATATTCTGGATGAATTTAAATCATTATCTAAATGATACGGTCAAGAATAACAAGTTAAAATACGTACGATAAAGAAAGCGATTATTACATGAAATGATAATTTAACTTGAAAATCATTATAAAATGGGTAGTATAAAGTCATTAATTAATAATGTATGATATAATAAATATTAATATGGTTCTATTATAATCTAATAACATACAATGTTCATTATATAGGTGGTTAAACATACCCTCGACTAAAGGAAAGTGCAATGTAAGGGGTTTCTTATCTCACTTTTAATTCTGGGAGATTTCCATTGTTCACCACTTATTTATTAAATGTAGAGTATTGTGTAAAACCATTTGATATATATTATCATGATTCACTTTATATTCATGATATTCTGTGATTTATTTTGTTGTTATTGACTTTTTTTTCAAATGACTTGATTGATTACAATCAGGTAAGGGTTATTTCCTCAATCTAATTATTATCTAAGACTGTTCAAGTGTAAGTATTTTCTGAGACATTATTATCATAAATACCCATATTTTATAATAATTATTTCAAAGGAAATATTTTAAGGTTTTTTGGTGGGTATATTTAACTAGATCATCATTCTAATTTTTTTTTAAAATTAATCGTTCTAAACCGTCTTAATTAAAGTCCATGTTTTCAAAATGATTTTAAGGATTTATTTATATGGACATGAATGTGTTGAAATAAAAATTATTTAAAAAATTATCAAACTATCATGGGACACTTTGATTTAAAAATACATTTTAAATGCATACCTTTATAAATTGTCAGAGTTTTAAACAATATCATGAAAAGGGGGTATTTTTCTCAAATCATTTTATTGATTATTTTCATCTATGTCAACAGCCTTAAATAGATTTTTAAACATGTTCGAAGTTGATTTATTATGATATAAATCATCCATATTATATTTAATTTTTTGTGATATATTTGATAATGGATGTGTTATTTTTATTCCATTCATGGTTTATGGATAATTTATTGACATTCCATATGCTATTAATAATACGAATGATTATGTTATATTTCAACCTTTTCTTATTATGAATGTATTGGAATCATATGTTCTGGGTTGGGGACCATAAAAAGTAAGCCCTTTGGGTTGGGGTCTAGTCACAACAGACCCTCTGGGTTGGATTCTGGTTACTGAGTCTCTCCGGGTTGGATTTCGGTTACAGAGGCTTTCCGGGATGGATTCCGGTTACAGAGTCTCTTCAGGTTTGGGTCCAGTTATAGTTAGCCCATAGTTCCTGCCATGAGGCCTTGACAGAAAAATTAATGTCACGTACTATACATTCCCTCATTATGAAATTAGTTATTCCATGTGATCAGTCGACTAGTAGATTATCAATGTGCATGTTTATATTGTAATGATTGATTTATTTTTCCATATTATGTTCAAGTTTATGTTTAAAATTCTATTGTTTATATTTCACATCTTCCATTAAATTTTTATAGTTTCCACTAAATTATTTACCCTTTGTGGGCATCTGAGCTCACCCATTTCTTATGTTTTATTTTCCAGGGATCCCAACAAGTGTTTTATGTTTGAGATGCAGAGTAATGCAAAGGGGACAATGGCATTCTCAAAGGATTATTTTTTTGTTGTATATTAGAAAGTGTAATTTAACGTTCCTGTATGTAATATATTTGCCGAGACTGCTAAATTGATCGGTCCTGCAAGACATGATTCCTTATAATCATGGAAATATATTAAAATAATTCACCGAGTCTTGGTAAGTGGGTTCGAGGATATTCAGTTGGTATCAGAGAGGTTTAGTAGAATCCTTGGAAACTAGATTTAGATAAACTCTGATTAGAGCACATATATCTAAGATAAAGTTCGAGGATTAGTATAAAATAACTTCCTAGAATATTTTTTCTTTAGATATTTTGTGATTTTTCCAAGAAAATACATTCATGCCTGTATACGATCAGGTATGGCAGCTCTAGCACAAATGTACCTAGGGGTAAAACCCAAAAACACCGCTTTGAGCTAGACTCGAACAAGAACTGGTGCATGACAACGGGTCTTACTACACTATTGGTAACGACACTCCGGGGGAATATGCTTAGGATAATTCTCATTTTTTTACAAATCATTATGAAGGACTTATGAGTATATACCTCCTCAAAGAAAATATTTTTATGATTATGGATTATATCCATAAACTGTTCAATTTACGTTAGGTATTTTACAAGTTTGAAATTATTCATTGCGATTCATAAATTGACTTAGTGTATGTCATTTTATAGAAATGGTGCCCAGTAGAAGTATAGAGAAATCCAACAATACATATGATCCAAAGAGTAAGAAGGATCATATCATTCATGGTATTAAGCAAACATTTAGAAGGGAAATTGTCTCGCACGTATTTTGATCATACGAAGACATGATATCATGTGTTAATAAGATAAGTATAGAATTATCTGAGTCATATGGATTTTATGGGAATAAATAGAGGAAAATGATGGAAGAGAGAAAGATGGATAAAGGGAAGAGGGGAAAGATGGATTTTTGCATATGTGATAATTGTGGAAGGAATCACCTTGGAAAATGCATGAAGGGAATGAGAGATTGTTATAAGGTTAGGGAAAAATTACACCAAGAACATGAATGAAAGCATAAGAAAAAGGTATCAAATGTAAAATAGTTCATCTACAAGGTGTTGGGACACTATGCTAATTAATTTCCCAATCATAAGAGTACACTAAAAATGATACTATTGGATTATAATCAAGTAATGATACTACCTGATATGAAGTGGAGTGACTAGTGTTCTTATGTTGTTATTATTGAATTATTTCATTTGAGTGTCATATCAATAATATACAAGTTATATGAATTATGGTGATAAATAAGGATTATACTGTAGTACTTTTTTATTGAGGATTTATGATTATATGGGTCTAAGAAAAGCGAATTAGTAATAAGCTACACTTTTTTGGAAAATACATTGTTGATGGAAAGGCAATCATTAATATGGTCTTGATAATGGGATTGTGATTTTTGAATAATAGATGGTTGATTTGAATAAATTATATTAGATATTCTTGACTATCTTAGAACTGGTTAATGGTTTGTTTATTTCATCATTGTTGGAATATTCAAAATTTTTTGATATAAGGAATATATCTAGTATTATATAAAAGATAAATGAGCATGAATTTAATCAATAAGTTTTTATTGTAATTAACGGTGTTACTATGTTTTAAAATAATACATGATAGAGGTGCTCACATGTTATTACTTGGAAAACATGATCTTCATTCTGTTTAAATTCGTTATAAATTTTGTACTGTCAGTTTGGGTAGATGTATTTTGGATAAGTATAAAGGATGGAATGGATTAAGTTTGAAAATGGATTTTATTGTTATGTTTATTTTTGGATTGTTATAAAAAGGATGACACGCCGACCGTGTGATAATCCGTCGCGTTGGAGAAAGCTACTGGAATCGAACCAACAACCATAGTGCAATTGGAATTTATCACCTACCACTGGACTACATGAAGCCCCTGGATTATATAATCTAGTATTTAAAGAGACTTATAGGTGAATTATAAATTCATTATTTTTGGAACCCTATACGATTAGGATAAATAGAATATATTTTTTTATATCTTTTGGAGTGAAAGATGAGTTTGTGGTTGGAATTTATTGAAGGATGGAACTCTAATTGTCATGTATATTTATATATAAATAATTTTTTCCATCTTATTCTATGGGTAAATTAATTCTTAAACTTTAGGGAACATATATTCTTAAAAAAATTGTGTTATCCTAATACCTTATGTTTTGTTGAATCGATGGTATTTAAAATCATCATAGATTGATGGATTTGAGGCCCTCAATTTTACACTTGTTTGTGATTGATAATCTCAGTCAATACCTATAAATATTTACATTATCCCTCCAATTATGTGTCTCTAATTTCAACCAATGTTCTTCTAATCGATATCATAATTTGGTCAAGACCCTTTCATTTCCATTTTCCTCTTACTAAGACTAAATTTTATTAACTCAATTTTTGATGTGGGTTTTCCCACAATGGTATTTTCTATATTCAACATTTTATTTTTGAAAACAATTTCAAATTGTGAGGCTACAATTTATTGAAGGAGGGAAGAATTTAAAACTCCAATATTTTATAGTACGTTATTTTTTTAAAGTAAATTTATAACTTACACTACACGCAACACCGAGTTCTAGCGCACCACGACTTACCAAACTAGTAGTTCAAAAGTGGTTAAGAATAATATTTACTAAATTTTTAACTTTATGAAATCTTTATAATTTAATAATCTGTATTATAATTTTTTTAGATATAATGTAAGAACAAAATCACATTTTCATATAAAATAATAAATTTTAAAAAAAAAGCAATTTTACTGCCTTTTAATGGAGAACCCTTTTTAAATCCAATATTTGAAACTTTAATATATTAAATTTTAATAAAATAAAATTCTTCTTTAGAATCAAGAAATAATTGTTTAGTTTCAATAAATTTTTGGGGGTTTTTATGATAACATTCATATTTGGGTGAATAGTGAGAAATACTATATTTTAACTGAAAAACATGTTAAATCAAAATAATTTGTAGTGTTAAATTTTAAATTTTAATGGTTTGGAAGTAAAAATTGATTATAATTTTACCATTTAGTCCAATGATGGTCATTATAATTAATTTTACTTTGAAATTGGACATAAACAAGTGTCAATATTTTTATAGGTATTATTTCTTAAATTACACTTTTGGTTTTGACAACGAGAATTAATTTTCAATTAATAAATTCAAATTATATGTTTTTAATTTGGTAAAATAAAATTAATTTTTTAATTTGGAATATCAAAATTATCTTAGGGTGAATTTTTGGCATGTTTCTGAAAACATTCATTTTTTGATGAATAGTGAAAAACACTGCGTTATTGGTTAAAACCAACTTTTCTTTTAAAAAATTATTTATTTTATTTAACTTTATTTTAACTAAAAATAGATACATAATACCTATTTATGTTCAATTTAATTTACTGGAGTCATTTTTTAATAAGTTTATATATATAAAAATTTTATTAAAATTTTACCGTCTTTTACCCACCTCTTAGGAGCTATGCAAATTTGCATAAAATTTATTTTTACCGCTTCTGTGAATTTAATTTCAAAAATATGAGAGACACGGTTGATATCAGTTAGTGAAATTTGGTTTAATAAGATATGAATAATTTTTGGTGTATAGTAACTTTTGACTTTTATTTACCACAGTTTAAAGTAAATTGGGTAATTAAAGGTAAAATGTCATTATTATTACTCTAACACACAATGTAATTCTATTGGATAAGTTTAATTCACCCAAAACAACCTTAGGATCAAAATATGATCCTTTAGGTCCACTTGGATTAGATTAGGCCATTTATTATTAATTAATTACATGTAGACATAAAAGTGTTAAATTCAAAGTTTAATAAGTAAAAAAAATTAATATAGGGTTAAACATAGGATAAATTCAACTATAAATATTCATTATAAAGATAAAAAGATTTCATAGATATTGGTATTTTATTTATAATTTTTATAGATTAAATAATTTAATTTATTTATGACACAATCATGATGCAGTAATTACCTTATTAAGAAAATATTACAATAATTGATATTATAAATACCCTAATAAATGTAATTTGAGACTTTTTATGAATTAAACTAATTTTATAGGTATGTATGACATATTAGGGTTGATTAAATGATTTTTTTAAGCTATAATACTATTATAAATTTAGCAAAAATAAAATACCAAATAGTGTCAAAATTGACATAAAAGAGTTTTTATAACAAATATTATATTATTAAATGGTATTCTATTTATAAAAATATATGGTTCAGCCAAAGGTCTTAAATACTATTATATATGTATTTAATGAACCACTTGGGGTTCTATTGTAAGTTTATAGTATGTATATTAACCATATAATAATAAAAATACAAAGAGACATGGTAAATGTAAAACTATTTAAATAATAGTTAACTCTAAAAGATAAGGTTAATATAGTGCCCCAAACCTATCTAAAAACTATTTTCTGGGTGATTTTAGATCCATACACACCATATAATTTAAATAATTCATTTTATATCCATTATAAAACGAAAATTAATTTATTATAAAATAATATTTTATGTTTCTGCTAAGGTTCCCCTCACCCCTCTTATCAAAGGGAACATCCCCTTCTCTCAACTTCACACCTCCAAATCAATTTGGATCTGCCAAACCCTTCCCAAATATCCTTTAAACGTTTCTACCTTAATCTTAGAGGCCTTCCTTTGGTCAAAAATCCATCCTAAAGTGCCCTTTTGATCAAATCAAAAGGAAGAACCTGAAGAAGAGGTAATGATTTCACCACCCATTTTCAAGTTCTTTTATTCTTCCACTTACTCTAAATTTTTTATTACCATACCAATATAATAACTCCTTAAAATTATATATAATTTGATGTTATTATAAATATGGAATAACCATATAAATTATTCTATCCATCCTATGAATGATAATGTCACCATGCGTGCGTACTTACGGTTTACAGTCTCCACGTCGTGGTTTAATTTGTTATTCAACACTATGATATTATGATGGATATAATGATGAGTAATACGTATATAAATAATTAAAATAACATTCTAATGTCTCTGTAAAATTAATATACCATCCAATTCCACACCATTAAGGAAATGATATTGTCGCTCGTGCGTACGTACAGATTATCGTCTCCACGACACGATGAGATTAATTTCTACATTCCCCATTCACCAACGAATATAAAAATATATATTACTAATAAGTATGTAATATATTACATAATAATTATAATGGATATATATATATATATGTATTTATTTACTTACATATATCTTATTCACTTACATCCGTTCAATAAGATATGAAAACATAAACATTTATGCGTACGTATGGCCTACAGTCCCCACAAACAGTGTTTTCCATTTCATATATCTATCTATTATAAATATTTATATTCTGAATATATATCATATATGAATAAAGTTTTGTATTCTAGATGTATTTTAACCATGATCTAAATGATACAGTCATGAATAACAAGTTTAAATACGTATGATAAAGAAAGCGATTATTACTTGAAATTTTAATTTAACATGAAAATAATTTTTAAATGGGTAGTATAAATTCATAAATGAATAATGTATGATATAATAAATATGAATATGGTTCTGGTATAATCTAATAACATAATATGATCATTATACATGAGGTTAAACGTACCCTCTACCTTAGGAAAGTGCAATGTAAGGGGTTTCTTATCTCACTTTTAATTATGTGAGATTTCCGTTGTTCAGCACTTATTTATTGAATTTGGTGTATTGTGTATGAAAATTTAATATATATTCTCTTTATTCTCTTTATATTCATGATATTATGTGATTAATTTAGTGGTTATTGACTATTGTACATACGACTCAATTGATTACAATGAGGTAAGGGTTATATCCCCAATCTCATTATTATATGAGATTGTTTAGGTGTAAGTATTTTATGGGAGATACTTATCATAGATACCCATATTTTTGAAATTTATTTCCAAAAAAATATTTTATGGTTTTACGGGGGGTCTATTTAACTAGGTCTTCATTTTAAATGTTTTCATAATTTATCTTTCTAAACACTTTTAATTAATGTCCATGTTTTAAAAATGATTTTAAGGATTTATTTATAAGGACATGAATGTATTGAAATGATAATTCTTTTAATATGTTTCAATGTGGGACACTTTGATTCCAAAATACCTTTTAAAGGACTACCTTTATAAATTGGGATAATTTAAAACGATTTCATGAAAATGGGGTATTTCTCTCAATGAATTTTAATGATCATTTTCATCTATGTCAACATGCTTTAATGGATTTTAAAAAATTTTGAAGTTTATTTTTTATAATACAAATCTTCAATATTTTATTGAATGTTTTGTGATATGTTTGACTGTGGATGTGTTATTTTTATACCATTCATGGTTTATGGGAAAAGTATTTACATTTCTTTTGAATGTTGTAATATGAATGTTTATGTTATATTTAAACCATTTCTTATGATGAATGTATTGGACTGGTATGTTCCTACTGGGGACCGGTAAAAGTAATCCCTCTGGGTTGGGGTCCGATTACAGCAGACCCTCCGGGTTGGAGTTCGGTTATAGAGGCTCTCTGGGATGGAGTCCGGTTACCGAGGCTCTCTGGGATGGAGTCTGGTTATAGAGGCTCTTCAGGTTTGGGTATGGCTACACCTAGCCCATACGTCTTGGCACGATGCCTTGAGACAGAAATTAATGTCTGGTACTATACATTCCCTCATTATGAAATTAGTTATTCCATGAGATTATTCGTCTAGTAGAATATCCATGTTTATGATTATGTGGTAATGTTTGATTTACATTTCCATAATATGTTCAAGTTTTTTTTAAAAGGATATTATATTGATTACACATCTTGCCTTAAAAGATTATAGTTTCTGCTAAATTATTTACCCTTACCGAGCATCTGATGTTTCCCCTTTCTTATGTTTTATTTTCCTAGGATTCCAACAAGTGTTTTATGTTTGAGAATGAGGGATAAGCTAAGGGAACAATGGTATCCTCATAGGATTATTTTTGTTGTTGTATGTTAAAAGTGTAATGTAATGTTCATCTATGTAATATTTTTTCCAAGACTGCTAAACTGATCTGTCTTTTGGGACTTTATTCCTTGTAATCATACCAATGTATTAAAATAATGCACCTACTATGGGTAACTGGGGTCGGGAAGTTATAGTCGGTATCAGAGGATGTTTACTAAAATACTTTGAAACTAGATTGACATAAACTCTAATTAGAGAACATATATCTAAGATAGACATTGGGGATAACTATAGAAGATCTATCTAGAATTTTGGTACTGTAGAGATTTTGTGAGTTTTCCATGAAAATACACCCCTGTCTTGATATGAGCAGGTAGAGGCGGCTCTGATACAGATGTACCAAGGGTTATAACCTGAAAACAACGCTTTGATCTAGACTCGAATGGGAACTGGTGCACGAAAACGAGCCTTGTTGCACTCTTAGTTATGACACTCCTGAGGGATTTGCATAAGATAATTATCATTTTCGTTACAAATCATTATGAAGTATTTACGAGTATATACCTCCTCAAAGAAATTATTATTATGATAATTGATTATATCGACAAAATTTTCAATTTATGTTAGGTATATTACATGTTTTGAATTATTCATTTTGATTCATAAACTGACCTAGTGTATGTCATTGTATAGAAAGGCCGCCCAGTAGAAGGAATGAGAACTCCCACAGTACATATGATCCAAAGAGTAAGAAGGATCATATCATTCATGGTATTAAGACAACATTTAGAAGGTAAATAGTCTCCAATGTATTCTCATCATATGAAGACATAATATCATGTCTTAATAAGATATGTATACAATTATCTCAGTCCTGTGGCTTTGATGGTAAGAAAGAGAAGAAAATGATAGAAGATACAAAGATGGATAAAGAGAAGAGGGGAAGGAAGTATTTTCCTAGATGTGATAACTATGGAAGGAATCACCTTGGTAAATGATTGAAGGTAATGGGAGTTTGTTATAGAGGTGGAGAAAAAGGACACCATATATGTTATTTCAAGGGTAGAAAAAAGGTTTCAAATGTAAAATGATTCATCTGCAATGAATTGGGACACCACATGAATCAATGTCCCAGTCATCAGAGTATACTGCCAATGATTCTATAGGATAATAATCAAGTTAATATACTACCTCAAATAAATAGGAATGACTAGTGTTCTTATGTTGTTATTATAGAATTATTTTATTTTATTTTTATTGTCGATAATATACTCGTTATATGAATTATGGAGATAAATAAGTATTGTACAACAGTACTATATTATTAAGAATTTGAGATTATATGGTTCTATGAAATGTGACATAATAATAAGAAGCACTTTTTGGAAAATACAAGGTTGAAGGAAAGGTAATAGTTAATTTGATCCCGATAATGGGGTAGTGATTTTTGATTAAGAGATGGTTGATTTGGATAAATTATATTGGATATTCTTGACTTCCTGGAATAGATTAATGGTTTGTTAATTTCATCATTGTGGGAATATTCATTATTTTTTGATATAAGTAATATATCCAGTTTTATATAAAGGATAAGGGAGCATGGATGTAATAAATAAGGTTTTATGGTAATTTAGGGTGTTACCATGTTTTATAATAATACATGATGAAGGTGTTCACATGTTATTACATGGGAAAAATGATCTTTATTATTTTTAACTTCCTTATATATTTTGGACTGTGAGTTTGGATAGATGTATTTTGGATAATTCTAAAGTTTGGAATGGATTAAGTTTGAAAATGTATATTATTCTTAAGGTTATTTTTGGATTTTTATAAAATGACAACATGCAGACTTTGTGACAGTCCGTCGCGTCGGAGAAAGCTGCAGGGATCGAACCCACAACCATTGTACGATTGGGATTTTTCACCTAACACTTGACTACATGAAGTCCCTGGATTATATAATCTAGTTTTTTAAGGGCCTGGTAGCTGTATTATAAATTCATTATTTTATGAACACTATATGATTAGAATAAATAGAATATATTTTCTGAAATCTTTTAGAGTGAAAGATGAGTTTGTGGTAGGAATTTGATGAAGTATAAAACTCTACTTGTCAAGAATATATATATATATATATATATATAATTTTTTCATCTTATTCTATGGGGAAATTAATTATTAAACATTAGGGAAGGGATATTAAAACCAAAAATGTGTTATCCTAATACCTTATGTTTTCTTGAACCGATGGTATTTCAAATCATCATAGATTGATGGATTTAAGGCCCTCAATTTTACACTTTTTTGTGATTGATGACCTCAATCAATCTCTATAAATATTTATGTATTTCCTTCAATTATTGGTCTCTAATTTCCACCATTTTTCTCTTTATCGGTATCATAATTTGGTCGTGGCCCTATCATTTCCCTTTTCCTCTTATTTATACTAAATTTTTTTAACTCAATTTTCGATGTGGGTTTTCCCACAAAGGTATTTTTTATTTTCAACCGTTTACTTTAAAAAAACAATTTCAAATTGTGAGGACGCAATTAATTGAAGGAGGTATGAATGTAACATCCCAGGATTTCATAGTAAGTTCTTTCTTCAAAGTATTCTTATAACTTTCAGTACATGAAATACCGAGTTCTGGAACACAATGACTTACCAAACTAGCCATTCAAAAGCAGTTATGAATAGTATTAACTGAATTTTTAACTATATATAATCATTATAACTTTAAAATCCATATTAAGAGTTTCTTAGAAATAATGTAAGAACAAATTCATTTTTTTCAAATAAAAGAAGTATTTTTCAAAAAATGAAATTTTACCGCCTTTTAATGGAGAACAATTTTTAAATCCAATATCTGAAACAATAATATATTCAATTTGACAAAAATAAACTTCTAATTTATTATCGGGACATAAGTGTTTGTCTCAATAAATATTTTTTGTTTTTATGATAACTTTTACATTTGGGTGAGTAGTGAAAAATAGTATATTTTAACTGAATTTTTTTTAATCAAAATAATTTATAATGTTAAATTATACATTTTAATGGATTGTAAAAATAAATAGATTATATTTTAACCATTTAATACAATTCTGGTCATTTTATGCAATTTTACATTGAAATTGGACATAAACAAGTGTCAATCTATTGATAGTTATTATTTCATAAAAGTACGCTTTTTGGTTTTGATAATAAGAATTAATTTTAAATTAATATATTAAATTTATATGTTTTGAATTTGATAAAATATACATTATTTTTGAATTCATAATATCAAAATTATCATAGGGTGAATTTTTGGTATGTTTTTGAAAACTTTCGATTTTTGATGAATAGTGAAAAAACATTGCGTTATTAGTTAAAACTTACTATTCATTTAAATAATTATTTATATAGTTTAAATTTATTTCAGGTATAAATATATATATAATTCCTATATAATTTCAATTTAATTAATGGAAGTAATTTTATAATAAGTGTAGTTATATAAAATTTTATTGAAATTTTACCTTCTTTTACCCACCTCCTAGAGCATTTAAAAATTTGCATAAAACATAATTTTACCACTTATGTGAATTGATTTTCAAAAATATGAGTTACATGGTTGATATCAGAAATTAAAATGTTTTTCAATAAGATAAAAATTATTTTTGGTGAATAATAACTTTTGACTTTAATTTACCACTGGAAAAAATAAATAGGGTAATTAAAGGTAAAAATGATATTATTATTAACCTAACACAAGTATTAATTATATTGGATAAGTGTAATTCGACCAAATAAACCTTAGTAATAAAATATAATCCTTTAGGTCCACATGGATTAGATTAGTACATCTATTATTATTTAATTCAATGTAAAGTTAAAATTGTTAAATTCGTAGTCTAATAACAAAACAATTTTTAATATAGGAATTCACAGAGGATAAACTTGACTATAAATATTCATCAAAAATTTAAAAATATATCCTCATAATTTTATTTTATTTAAAATTTCTAGACATTAAATAATTTAATTTATTTATGACATAATGATGATGCAGTAATTACCTTATTAATGAAATATTAAAATAATTGATATTATAAATACCCAAATAAATGTAATCTGAAACTTTTTATGAATTAAAATTATTTTATATGTTAATATTACATATTAGGGTGGATTAAATGAATACTTTTCTAAGTAATAATGTTGTTATGAATTTATCAACAACAAAATACCAAATAGTGCCAAAATTGACAAAAAAGAGTTTTTAAAACAAATTTTATATTATTAATTGGTATTCTATTCCTAAAAATATATGGTTCAGAAAAAGGGATTATATAATATTATATATGTCATTAATTAAACACTTGGGTTCATCTTGGATTTTTATAGTATGTTTATTAACCATATAAAATAAAAATACAAAGAGATATGGTAAATGTCAAACTATTTAACTAAGAGTTAAATCTAAAAGATAAGGTTAATATATTGACCCAAACCTGTCTAAAACAAATTGGATGAGTGTTTTTGGACCCATATCCTCCTTATCCTCTAAATAATTCATTTTAGATCCATTATATTTCCAAAATTAATTTATTATAAATTAATATTTTATGTTTTTTCTACGGTTCCCCTCACCCCTCTTATAAGAGGGAACTTCGCCTTCTCCCAAATTCACACCTCCAAAGCCATTTTTATCGCCCAAAACCTACCCAAATATCCTCCAAACTATCTTAAAATAATACTAGAGTCATTAATTTGGTCATAAATCCACCTTATGGATCCCTTTTGATCAAATAAAAAGGAAGAACCCGAAGAAGAGGTAATGATTTCACCACCCTCTTTCCAATACTTTTTTTGCTTCCACTTAGTATTTATTTGTAATGACCATACAAAAATAATAAATCTAGTACCTTATAAGTACGGTGATGTTAATATATATATGTTATAGCCATATTATTTATTCTATCCATCCTATGAATGATAATTTCATCATGCGTGCGTAGGTACGGCTTACCGTCTCCATGTCGTGGTGTAATTTATTATTCAACACTATATTATTTGGATTGATGTAATAATGAGTAATATGTATATAAATAATTAAAATAACATTATAATATATCTGTAAAATTAATATACCATCCAATTCCACACCTTTATGGAAATTTTATTGTCACTCGTGCGTACGTACGGATTACCGTCTCCATGACGCGATGAGATTCATTTCCACATTCACCATTCATCGACGATTATAAAAATACATATTACTAATAAGTATGTAATATATGAAATAATTATTCTACTTGAGATATATATATACATATATATATATATATTTGATTACTCATATCTTATTCACTTACTTACGTTCAATAAGATATGAAAACAGAAACATCATTTATGCATACGTACGACCTACCGTCTCCATAAACGGTGTTTTACATTTCATATATCTATCTATTATAAATATTTCTATTATAAATATACATGATATATGAATCAAGTTTTGTATTTTGGAATTATTTAAATCATGATAGAAATGATACGGTCAAGAATAAAAAGTTAAAATATGTACGATAAAGAAAGTGATTATTACCCAAAATGTTAATTTAACATGAAAATAATTATTAAGTTGGTAGTATAAAGTCATAAAAGAATCCTTTATGATATAATAAATATGAATATGTTTTTGGTATAATATAATAACATTCAATGGTAATTATAAAAGTGGATAAACATACCCTCGACCAAAGGAAAGTGCAAGGTAAGGGGTTTCTTATCTCACTTTTAATTCTGTGAGATTTCCATTGTTCACCACTTATTTATTGAATGTGGTGTATTTTGTATGGAAATATGATCTATATTATCATGATTCTCTTTATATTCATGATAATCTGTGATTCCTTTTGTTTTAATTGGGTATTTTTCATACGACTTGATTGATTACAATGAGGTAAGGGTTATTTACTCAATCTCATTATTATCCGAGATTGTTCATGTGTAAGTATTTAATGGGACATACTTATCATAGATACCCCTATTTTATAAAAAATGATTTCAAAAAAAAATATTTTATTGTATTTTGGGAGTTTCTATTTAACTGGATCATCATTTTAATTTTTTTAAATATATATCTTTCTAAACAATTTTAATTAAAGTCCATGTTTTGGAAATGATTTTATGGATTTATTTATATGGACATGAATATTTTGAAATGATAATTCATTTAAAAAGATTAAAAGTGGTATGGGACACTTTGATTCAAAAATCCATTTTAAATGACTACCTTTATAAATTGTGAGAATTTTATATGATTTCCTAAAAAGGGGTATTTCTCTCAAATAATTTTACTGATCATTTTCATCTATGTCAACATCCTTTAATGGATTTCAAACTTGTTTGAAGTTGATTTATTATGATACAAAATCTTCCATATTGTATTGAATGTTTTGTCATATTCTTGAATGAGGATGTGTTATTTTTTATATCATTCATGGTTTATCGATAAATTATTGAAATTTCATATGATAGTTTTAATACGAATGTTTACGTTATATTTCAACATTTTCTTATGATGAATGTATTGGACTAGTATGTTCCGGGTTGGGGATCAGTGAAAGTAAGCCCTCTGGGTTGGGGTTCCGTTATAGAAGACCCTACAAGTTTTAGTCCAGTCATAGAGTCTCTCCAGGTTGGATTCAGGTTATAGAGGCTCTCCAAGATGGAGACCAGTTACAGAGGCTCTTCGGGTTTGGGTCCGGTTACAGTTAGCCCATAGGTCCTGGCATGAAACCTTGACAATGAAATTAATGTCTGGTACTATACATTCCCTCAGTATAAAATTAGTTATTCCATGTGATTATTCAACTAGTATAATACACATGTGCATGTTGATATGGTTATATTGGAATTTTCTGCCATATTATGTTAATGTTAATGTTTAAAAGGAAATTGTTTTTATTACACATATATCCTTAAATGTTAATAGTTTCTGCTAAATTATTTACACTTACTGACCATCTGAGTTCACCCATTTCTTATGTTTTATTTTCCAAGGATCCCAAGAAGTGTTTTATGTTTGAGATTCATGGTTATAGTAAGGGAACAATGGCATTCTCAAAGGATTATTTTATTGTTGTATGTTAGAATGTGTAATGTAACGTTCATGTATGTAATCTATTTTCCAAGACTGCTAAACTGATTGGTCTTTCAGGACATGATTCCTTGTAATCATGTGGAAGTATTAAGATAATTTACCGACTCTGTGTAACGGGGGTCGGAGCGTTACAACATTATAGGGTACCAATCATTAGATATAATACTCATGCCCAAGTGAGATAGGGGGTACCACACTAATGATTATTCCCAATCAATTACATTGTTGAACACCACCAAATAAACCATTACACTTGGAACATCTCACATTGTATCTCAAAATTCACCATGAAGTCCACCATCACATTCTATATGGGAAAACACTAACAATACAATACTAACAAATCAAAAAACATTGTCCAAATAAAAGAGAGATGACATGTAAAGGATTCAACAAAATGAAGTACAGAAAATGATGGGGACCCACAAGGTGTGTGGTACCAATCAACTTATAGGCTATGAAATTCAATCTTTCCCATTATTGTGTACTCTGATACATGGTGTTTCCTCCCACTAAAGGTCCTACATGTGTTCCTTATTCACATGACCTATCTACATGGGGAGGGTAACACAAAATATGTCCTAGCCAAATAAAATGTGATCCTTGACTTTTCCAAAACTCGAGTGTTATTGCCAAAGGACTACTACCTGACCTGTGTTCGAACCAGTACATGCTGTGTAGTTAAGATTTATATATAATGTCCAAATATACACTATTCATTCTATATCCATCTCCTCTCCCATGGATCTCAACTAACAATCACCCATTTCTAAAGGAATTCATATTTGAAAAATTATTATGACCCATCAGTGGCATGAAATTGATGATACAATCCTACCACAGGAATCCCACACACCTCCATTCTTGTGTACCACCTCATGTAATGCTTCTATCTTGATCTTGGAATCTAGATGTATAGGAACATCACCTGAAACCCCCAAGCATCATGATCCATCTCCAAATAATCAACCCATTCATCATACCAGAATTCTTCATGAATCAATGAGTCTAAACATGATAGATCTAGCCTAATAAAATTTAAATCCTTACTCCATATACCAATGATGAAGAACATGATGAACATGTGGTTGACAAAAATATAAGCCAATGGTGAAACAATCATTGGAAAAGAATTATTGGCCATTGATATAGATTTGGGATAGAAGGGGTGATAAAACAAGGACCACTGGGAATGAATTGCATAAATAATTAAATCTGATACCAAGGTGTATTCAATTGATTATAAACATATACTAATGAAATAGATTTTATTGTACTAAATATTTTAATTATAAGGGTGTATATACAAAAATAATGAATCCTAATTCATGATTTGATCATTTCTTTGTGAATAATTATGCAAATAATGATGGAGGAAGAAATATTATGTTATCTACACCTCAATTCCCCTAGATTTAGAAGCTCGTCATTGTCTAATTATAACAAACCAAAGCTTGAAATACATGGACATTGCATTAATTTCACGGAATAATAAATACATTACAAAAAAAGACGCCCAATGACCGTATTATTTTAGTGTCTTTGGAAACCCGAAACAAAATCATATAATTACGGTGAAAGATCTTCAAAATTACCAATAAAGATCTTCCCATTTTTTTTCTTGCCTAGAATCTTTCTTTCTATCCTAGGGAAAATAAAATATAAAAAGGGTGATCTAAAATGCTCAATAAGGTAAAAAATGGAGAACATAAAACAACCCATAAAAATTTGAACGTAAAAACATGAACATAAAACATCAAAATTATGAGTAATAACCTAAATCTTGGCAGTACATAAAACATAGATCATAAAGGAACATTAATATTGATAAAATAATATCTTAATAAAACATGTAATTTTCAAAAACCATTAATCACATGTTATTATCTCCATTGTATCCAAGGCATTTCTTCCAAGACCATCATAGCAGACAAATTTCATTACTGAACCGGGTTTACGTGTTGTTCCAGCCCCATATTACAAAACCAGATATTACTTTCCATTTCAGCCATGTCGACTCATGAGATATAAATATTTACCCAATGCATTAGAGGGAGATATATGTCACACCCATCTCATAATGAAACTATTCCTATGTGCGCCACAAAATAAACATAAATCATACATTGTAACCCAAAGAATAAAATGGGATTCATAAATATCATCCCATCATATGTAATCCATATAAAACAAATGGAAACATTTAATCATAAGAAAAATAAAACCAGGTAAATAATAGAGACATTATACTTGAAACATAAACATATTAAATAATTTAATCTTAGATGGAAAATAGTTTTGATAAAACACATGAAATGAATTCTTGAGGAAAATACCCCCTCTTCATCAAAATCATTTTATTTTCTCAAAATGCCAGGAAATTTTAAAAGAAAAGGATTTTGTTTAAAATAATAATTAAATATTGCTGAAGATGCTTCAAGGAATTATAGAATTATGAAACCATAAAAATACATTCACGTCGTATAAGTTAAAAAAACATTCTCCTCGTACTTTTGCTGGAAAAGTAAAAAGTATATCATATGGTAACAAAAGAATGATTCCTTCCATTTATCATAGTAAAAGTAAAAAATTGGTAAACATGACATTAAAAAAACCTGGAAGAATAGTAAACATATTATGAAAACATTTTTGAAAACATGTACATTGATGATAAATATAACCCCAATAAATACTTATGTATATGCAATATGAAATAAAAATGGGATTGGAAAATTATACCATACCTTATGTCCAATTTCTTCCATATGTGTATGAGACTCTTGTATAGTGGGTTTAAACATATTATTAATTTGTAACAGAACCATAATAATATTTATGATATCATATATGATTCACTTACGACTTTATATTACCCGTTTATTTGTTCGTACAATGTTAAAACAGTGTTTTGGGTAAAATCGTTTCATTTATCATCAGTGTTTTGACTTTTAATTATGAATATGATTACTTAGATCATGATTAATTATTTCCAGAATGTAACTAATGATTTATATATATTCATAATTTAATATATCGATAAATGGATTTAAATACACCGTTAATGGAGACGGTAGGCCGTACGTACGCATGAATTCTGTTTTCCTTTCCTTATTGACTTGAATGGAAGTATGCAAATGAAATATATATATATATATATATACATAAACCTAGTAGAATTATTATGTCATATATTTCATTATTAGTCAATATATATACTTTATAATCATTCCTGAACGGTTAACATGAATAATAAATCTCATCACAACGTGGAGACATTAATCCGTATGTACACAGAAGTAATGAAATCATTCCCATAATTAATAAATAGTATTGGAGTGGATTATAGAATATCTCAGAATTATTATCATTTTATAATAATCATTATAGTTATTCTTTTCACCATTATACCCATCTATGTAAAGTGGTAGTGGAAAAAACGATTACACCACAGTGTGGAGACGGTATTCCGTACGTACGCACGCGCGGTGATTTCGTTTTTTGTAGAATGGATAGAAGGTGAAATAGGGTTTATAAATATTTAAAATAACAGATCAGTATATAAGTGATACTGATGTTGTTACTTTAGAATGAAACAAATAATAAATAGGATATATAAGGAGAAAAAAAATGAATGAATCGTTAAAGGATATTACCTCTTCTTCGACCCGCCTCTTCTAAACTCTCCTTAGGGAACAAAATTTGTTCATTAAAGAAGATCAAGACCTATAGTATGTTTCTAGGGACGTGGAAAAAATAATTCGATAGGTTTTGGCAAATTTTGGAGGCTCAAAATGTTGTGAATGGGTGAGGGAGGAGGTTCCTTTTTATAAGGGAGGAGAGGGGCACTTTTAGAAACCAAAAAAATATTAATTTATAATAATTTCATACCCCACTTAAAAACCTCAAAAAATTACTCAATTAGAATATGAGATGATACAGGGTTGTAAACTCATCAACCAATGAAATTTTATCTTGTTTCCATTTTATTTTAAACCCTATCATTTTGATTTATCCATATTTAATCTATTTAATTTTCTTTATGGTAATAAGTTTGTAAATTATAAATTGTCATAAATACTTAATTATGTGTTGTGAATTGAAATTACTGGATAATTTATGAAATTTTATACTATATAAATTTAAATTTTTAATTTTTAAATATCTTTTTGATTTTTAATCAATTTAATAATATGTTATTTTTATAAAATATCAATAGTGTAAATTTTCACACTATTCAATTATTTGAATTTAAATAAAATCCAAACATAAGATATATTCAAAAAAAATTAAATAGATCCCTAACATGTAATATTTAATTTAAAAATTCGTGAAGAACATTAAATACTTCATATAATATGTATTTTAATATTTTTTAAAACCATTTAGTTGATATTTCAATCAATAAAATAATTTATACATCATTATTGTGTCACCATTAATGATAATTATTTAATCCATGAAAATTATAAATAAATTCACATGATGTAGATAATTTTATTAGTGTTATTTTGAGTATTTATGTTTGATGTTTTATGAATTTTATCACTAAATTAAATTTATTATACTTATAAGATATGAGAGTGACATGTTGTCACTTTCTATGGTTTTTAATAATAATTACATCATTTTCATAGTCAAAAGTCCATGAAATGAATCTATTATGACCCTCAGATAATATGGGTCGATGTTTATTTATCCAATATAGTTTTGTTATGTGTTATGGTATATTTATATTCTAATTTTTACCCTTAATTACCTGATTTTCCATTAACTATAGTAAATAAAAATTTCCATAGTTACTATTCATAATATCAAAAATAAAATAAACCTATTTACATAATTTGGACCCAATAAATTCAAATATGAAATCCATTTTTCAAAATTTAATACAAAGAAGTTTTAGTAATTAATTTTAAATTATTCCTGTTGTTAAGAAAACAAGTTTTAAAAGTTAAAACTTTTCCAAATATTGAAATGTTTCTAACTATGAATTCAATGTAAAATTAATTATAATGACTTAAATTATATTAAAGAGTAAAAATATATTCTATTTATACTTTAAAACAATTAAATTTTATAATTTAACCATATAAATTATCTTGATGAAAAAAGTAGTTTTTTTAGAAACATTTATCGTATTTTTACTATTTATCAAAATATGAAATTTAACAAAAAAATAAAAAAAATATCCAAAGTAATTTTTTATCCTTATTGCAATTAATAAGTTTATTTTTCCTAATTAAACATATAAATGTGTCAAAAGTATATTTAATGTGGGTGCTCCATCAAAAGGCGGAAAAACTGCATTTAAAAAAAATACTTATTTAATCAGAAAAATTTATTTTGTTCTAATACCATTTTCTAGAATCTGTGTAAGATGAATTATTTTGTAAAAAAATTCAAAAAGTAGTTAATACTATTCTAATGGCTAGTTCATAAAAATATATCGTTGTTTAGTGAAACTCAGTATTGTGTATAAAAACGCTATTGAGGAAGGTCACTGTTGCGTACAACAAAAGCCATGAATAGTGTTTGCATATACTACAAGCTAATAAAGTGTTGTGTATAGCACAAGATAATCTTGGTTTAGTGTAGAACACAAGACATCAAATAACTTAAAGGAATATTTCTCATAAAATATCGGGGTGTTACATTCTACCCCCTTTAAAATGAAATTCACCCTCAAAATTTGTTTTGGTTATAAATCGTTTACAACTTGAATGTTTCTTTCATAAAACCTAAATAGTAAAAAGGAATAATAAAACTTAATTTTAAATATTAATCTATGAAATGTAATGTTTACCCAAATGAACTCATCATTGGGTTTCCACATAGTATAACATAGGTGAGAAAATAAATATGTTAGAGAAATATAACCATCATGTTCTGATGGAGAGTGGTTGAGAACATGGCTATGAAAAAGCCAACAATCACAAAGCCATAAATTCTTGATGATCTTAGGTACCATTTGATTCATCAGATATGAGGGTACTAGGACAAAATTTTTGGATTTCAAGAGCATTTCCCTAAAGTTGAAGAATTTGTATTTGAAGAAATACTTACTTGATTTTGGTACAATCTCACAGTTGGTCGTTCCATGAACAATTTCCACTCCACACCTTAAAGAAATGATGTTTAATTTGTAAATCGTGAAGTGTTAGTAGATCATGTGATAGAATTATGGGGCATTCCATCTATCTCAAACAAAAGGTTAGAAAATGTTATTTTATATACATAAATCCATATATGGTGATATTAATTATATATGGCTCCAAGAATGGACTTATACTTCATTTATCATACCACTTAATAAAATAAAACTAATTTCTACAAATAGGGACTTCCTGTAGTCCAGTGGTAGGTGATAACACCCTGTCGCAATTCAGTTGTGGGTTCGATTCCCACATCCTTGTCTGACACGGCGGGTTGTCGCCTGTTCTATGAGTTGTCATTTTTTATAAAACTACACTATTAAAACATTTCAGAAATAATATAAAAAAGTTATAGCCTTAAACAATACTATTTGAAGTTCTAACTTAATCCCTTCCAATATTTAGGCTTATCGAAAACATGTCTGTCTAATCTAATTGTATAAAGAAAATGACTACTAGAGAGGTCATTTACCAAGAATGTGATTTCCATAATTTATCCCCCATATATCATAAGATGTATCTTGTTGTTGGTCACATTCCAGACATGTGAATACCTTAATCGTGTATTCTATTGAAAAATAAATACCCATTGATCCTTAGTGAAAACATTAATGTTGTCAAAAGTTAACTCTTTCCAAATAAAAAAATCCCAAAATTTCTATATATTCAAACCATGATGTCACTTTGTCCTTATATCGGTCATTAGCTCATTAATAATATCAAACATATTATTTTCTACTTTTCCCTTCATTATGAACATATCATTTTCATTCCAAAAACATTTCATTCACTTTTCTAGGTTTCTGATACCATAAAATTATTAAAAAGCACAACAAACCAATAAATAGATATTCCAATATTCCACGATACTATAAATGAGATTCCACAACATTATTTTGAAATCCCGTTACATAAACACATAATCATTACACCACATCATTGTTATACTAAACATCGCTAATAGTGATCGCATGTGACTTCCCTTTGACCTTTTCCTTAGGAGGTTGTTGAAGTCGATCATCATTAACCCTTGGATTAGAGAAAAGGTTAGCATAATGACCCATTTCCTTGGACTTGTAGCATTGTCGTGTAGGTGGTGTGTTCTCTATAGTCTTTTCTCTACTCACATCATTAGCTACATTTTCCCATTACTTTGAAACTCAGCTGCTCGATGACCTTATTTTCCATGCTTAAAACATTTTCTAGTATTTTTAAGAATATCTCCACCATGATTCTTTCCACACTTTAAAGATAATGAAACATTCGTCTTCTTTTCACCATTGTCTTGAGATTTTTCCTTGATCTTTATCTTTTGTTTAATGTCAAAACCAAGAGATGGATATGCCACACCAACTTCTAGTTCTACCATGGTAGCACAACACAAAATTTCATGATATATACTGATGTATACTATAGATAATTCCCTTTGAAGACTTGGTTTTAAGCCACTGAAGAATCAATCAACTTTAAATTTAGGTTAGATGATAAATCCAGATGCATACCTTGAAATCCTCGTAAAATTCTCTTCGTATATACCAACAGATTTATCATCCTTTTGCATAAGCTCAAGGAATTCCTTTTCAATATTTGTTCTCTGAATACAAGGGATGTAATTAATGAAAAACATGTTCTTGAACTCATTCCATACTATGGATTCAATTTTATCTTGGGGCCTTGTATTCCTAATTAGAGTCCACGACTGGTCTGCTTCACCTTCTAAACGGTAAACAGAAAAAATGACCTTTTCATGCTCTGAACAGCGAAGTATGGGTAATATATTTTCAATTGTACTGATCTATTATTCAGATACAAGTGGATCAAAAGACCCACTGAAAGAAGGTGGGTGTTGCCTCATGATGGACTCAATAGAATATTGTTCCCTTCTCTACTCATTTGGAAGTCCAGAATAATTCATAGTTTCTGTAAGTAAAATAGTAAGATTTTTCACACCATTTCCCATTACATATGGTTGTTTAGGAGGACAATCATTGCATTGCCCAGTGCATTTATCATTAACATGATTCCCTTGGGTTCCATCCATTATCTAAAACACAAAAATAATAGTGTGAGAAGAAAAAATCATATTAGGAAAACAACATAATAAAGGGGACATTCAATCTCTAACATCATAGGTTTTATCCTAGGCTATTCATGATCGTTATCTTATTTCTAGGACTATAACCTACACTTATACTTAACCTTAGAGACATCCATAGACATACCTTAGAAATATCTCAAAGGATCTTGCAAAAATTTTGGCATCCTAGATTCAAAAGTATTACTAAACCTTTTCTCTAATACCAACTATAAAGACCCAAAGCTTGACATACTAGGACATTACATTACCTTCCTGGAATACTAAATAAATAATAAAAAATAGATTCACAATGACCGTATTAGTTTAGTTTCTTTTGAAACTCGGAACAAAATCTTCTAATCATGGTGAAAGATCTTCAACATCTCCCATAAAGAACTTCCCCTTTTGTTATCGTACCTAAAAACATTTTTTATATCATGAGGAAAAAAATAAAAAGGGTGAGATCAAATGATCAGTAAGGGAATACACGGAGAACATAAAACTGTCCATAAACATTTGAACGTAAAAACACGAACATAAAACTTCCAAATCATGAGTAATGACATAAATGTTAGTAGTACATAAATCATAGATCATAAAAGAACATTAATAGTGATTAAATATCTTGGGATTAAAACAAGTAATTGTGGGAAACCATTAATCACAAGTTATGATTTGCATTGTAGCAAAGGCATTGCTTCCAAGACTATCATAGTGGACAATTTCCATTAATGTACCAGGTTTACATGACATTCCTTCCCTGTATTACTGAACCAAATTTTCTTGACGTTCCAACCATGTCTGTCTCTTGAGATATAAATCATTACCCAATGAATTAGAAGGAGATATTGGTCCCACCAATCTCATAATGAAACCATTATTATGTGTTCCACAAAATAAACATAAATCATTCATCGTAACCCAAATAATAAAATTTGTTTCCTAAACATCATCCCATCATAACATAATCCATATTAAACAAATGGATATCATTTCATCATAAGAAAAATAAACCCATGTAAATAATAGAGACATTATACATGAAACATAATCATATTAAATAATTTCATCATAGATGGAAAATATTTTTGATAAAACAATTGAAATGAATTCTTGAGGAAAATATCCTTTCTTCATCAAAATCATTTTCTTTTTCTCAAAATGCCATGAAATTTTTAAAAAAAATGGATTTTGATTAAAATAAAAATGAAATATTTTAGAGGAACATTCAAGGAATTATGGAATTATTGAACCATAAATATCCATTCGTGTCGTATAAGTTAAAAATAATAATCTCCTCGTACTTTTTCTGGAAATGTTTTAAAGTACATCGTAATGTAAATAAAAGAAAGATTCCTTCCATTCATCGTATTAAAAATCAAAAGGGGTAAACATGAATTTAAACAAACATGGATGAATACTAAGCATTTTATGAATTTTTTTTGAAAACATTGGCATTGATTATAAATATAACCCCAATAAATAATTATGTATAAGCAATCTCAAAAAAAAATTAGATTGCAAAATTATCCCATACCTTATTTCCAATTTATTTCATATGTGTCTGAGGCTCCTGTATAGTGAGTTTAAAATCATTATTAATTTTTAACAGAACCATAATAATATAAATGATATCATATATGATTCACTTACGACTTTATATTACCTTTTAATTTGTCAATTACTTGTTAAATCAGCATTTGGGGTAAAATCTTTTCATTTATCATCTATCTTTTGACATGTAATATAAGGCCACAGCCTTAAACCTTACTTAATATTGAATTAAATGAATAATTCACTTTGAGGATATTTTCAGGTTTAGAGTTTTAGAGAATTAGGACATAACTATTACATCTCCAAAGATGACAAAGTAGACACTTCTACTATGATTCCATAAAATAAAAAAAACTCTTAAAAAGAGACATGTCTAGTTCCATGTTTTATATAGCAAGACTTTCCCTTAATCCCATCCATGACCCTATTCCACATTAAGTCCTGTGAAAAACATTTCAAAAAAACTTGGGGTGAGCATAAAAAGCTCAGTAAGGGATACACAGAGAATGAAAACTGTTAGTGTTTCAAACATCAAGTAAACAATGTATACTTTATCAAAGTAATACCTTCACCTTCATGAAGTAGTAAAAACTCTTAAATGAATAAAATATCATTACATACCATCTTGTAACCAAAGGATTACCATAAAATCCATATAAAGAACACATAACATATAAAGTTAACTTGGGACATAAACATACTTAAATGGAATAACCATACGGTCGACTTCAACACATACTTAATGGAATATCCATACGACCGACTTCCATACATACATAATGGAATAGCCATACGGCCGACATCCATACCCAATGAATTGGAGGTTATAACTTTACCACCCGTCCTGGTATTCACGTCACCACCCATCATATGGTTTATCACGTAACCACCCGTCAAATGTCCAAGTACCAATATAAAATCATATAAAATAAAACCAATATAAAGGAATGATAACATTTCACATTTCAATGAAAATATATCATTTTAATATATTGACATAATATAATCCTTTATCAAAACCATTTTCAATACCAAAATACATAAAAGAGTATATGGTATTTATTTTATTTTAAAAACATTATGGCTTGTTGAGGAAGCCAAAGACCAAATAATACTCACGGCGGCGGAAAATGTCGTTGTCACCGCGTACGTTAAAAAAACATTACTTTTTGTCGTTTAGTAAAATGATTCATAGAAAAAGATTCTTTTTGTATAAAATTAAAAGTAAAAGGGTTTTATACACCTTATAAAAGAGCGTTTTGTATAAAACGAAATATGCCTCAATGAAAGGAGATTGAGACGAAGTCCCTTACCTCGGGTCCGACTTGACTTGATCGTTCTATAACATCATGAATAATAAACATGAGTTAATTTCTATTTTCTTAAGAACCTTTTTCAAGTTCATTATTCCTTTTATATCACTTATTTCCATGTTATAAACATTATGTAACCATTTAAATTAATAATGTTTGTTTTGTCGACATTTGGTTCTTAAGTCGAAAGTGGAGTTCTTACAATTACATGTTTTTCATGTGGTCAAAAGTTCCTTATATCCAGAATGACTTTCCTGATTTTGATATCATATATATCACATATATATTTAATATACATGTATTTATAATATTACATAATCCTTTAGAGGTAAGAAATGAAATGCACCATTCATGGAGACGGTAAGCAGTACGTACGCATGAAGGCTACATTCATTTCTTTATCATATTAATGGAATTAAAACTAAATAAGAGGTATGTATATTTTAATTACAGAATTATATTCATCATTTAGATGTATCATTAATCATATATATCCTTTATATACATGTACTTATAATAGTACATTACATTTGGGGATAAGAAATGAAATGCACCATTCATGGAGACGGTAAGCCGTACGTACGCATGAACGCTACTTTCATTTCTATTTAATATTTTTATGGAATGGAATAGTAATGATATTGAGGTATATTATAATTCCAGTATATAATCATATATAATAACTTTAAATCCATCCTTTATTTGTCCAACATATGGCATTAACGAATCAAATCACTTTGAGGGGGCGGTAGTCCGCACTTCTTTAAATGAAGATATCACGTTTACCCATAATGGAAACCATAAAGGTATCCCCAAAATGAAAAACACAGAAGATTAAGGAAAAAATAAACATATTATATATCATATATAAATATAGTGTCATCTTAATGGACACCTTTAAAGGTGTTATATGAGTGTTGAACAATCATCGTTTCGTGAGGCAGAAATTCGCCATCCACAGAAATAGTATGTTCTTTAACCATTAGATGTAGTTGTGTGTAATTGTAGCTCCAATCCTTCTTATAACAAAATCCTAGTATATTTATGATACTGTATTTGTTGCAAAAGAAATGAATAAAAAGAGTTTAGGGTGTTGGAGAAGCAAAATAAAACAAAATAACACAAGTGAATACATCACCTTAAAATCGGGTAACTCTCGTAGATTTGAGCTCAAAGGCTTCATTGGGAAGACTTGTGCCCAATGTGAGGCTTCAAAGTGTAAGAGAGGGAAGTGGAGAGACAAAATGTGCAGGGTTTGGCCGAGACAATGGCTTTGGGAGTGTGGGTAAGGAGGTAGAGGTGTGGGCCTTTTATAAGAGGAGAGGAGGGGAACTCTTGGAAGGTAAAGAAAATGTTACTTTATTTTAGAATGAGTTTCGGATTTTAATGGTCCCAAATTGATGTGTTTCAAGGATAAGGTGATAAGGGTTATAAATAAACACATCCAATAGGTTTTGGACATGTTTAGTTCTTAGATTTTCCATTATCTTTCTATTTTATTTAAATCCTATATTAATGAGGTAATCACTGCATCATCATGATGTCATAAATAATTTTATTTATTTATGTCGAAAAATTATAATAAAAAATCATGATGTAGAAAATATTGTTATCTTTCTAATTAATATTTATAGTAAAAAAGCTGACTTGTATAACCTCATGTAATTTTTTTTTGAAAAATATCTCATGTTTGTGTCATTTTTACTTTAACTTTAAATAAAAAGATATTAATGTCATTTTCCAACTAAAGTGGCTCAATGGGGTCCCCAAGTTGACCCATGGATTTTCTTGGTCGGCCATGACACATACATTAAGGTTAGGACATGTGTCAAGTTCATTTCATATTATTAAATCATTATTTTTACCTTAAACTACACTAATTACCTCTAATCGCGATTAAAAACTTAATAAGTTACTATTCACCCAAAAAAAATATTTTAATCCCATGGAACAACATTTTACTTATTAATGACAACCATGTATGTTGGATTTTTGAAATTAAAAACACATAGGTGGTAAAATTTCATTTAAACGAAAAATTACTTTTTTAAGTACCACTTAGTGGTTTCACTATTCATCAAAAATTGAAGTTTTTCAGAAAAATACCAAAAAATCACCCTAAGCTATATTTGATATTCCGAAATCAAAAATGAAGACCATTTTACAAAATTCAAAACATATAAGTTGCATTAATTAATTAAATAATTAATTCCCGCTGTCAGAGCAAATATCGTGTTTTTATGAAACAATATGTATCAAAAGATTGACACTTGTTTAAGTCTGATTTCAAAGTGAAATTAATTCCAATGACCACTATTGGATTTAATGGTAAGAATATTTTCTACTTTCACTTTAAAACCAATTCAAAATATAATCTAATCATATAAAAAAATTAGATTAAAAAGTGGGTTTGAATTAAAATACAACATTTTACACTATTCATAAAAAAATGAACATTATCGGAAAGATACCAAAAATTTACACAAATAATTTTTGATGTCGCGATTCAAAATAAGAGTTTTATTTGTTCCAATAGAATGTATAAAAGTGACCAAAAATATATTTAATGACGGTTCGCCATCAAAAGGCGATAAGTGAACCTTTAGTGAAAATTAGGGTTTAAAAGCCTAAAATTGAATTCTTTTCGTATTTTAAGCCTTTATCTTTTATTGGATAATTGTAAAAACATTTAAAAACATATATAATCATATTTTAGTTATTTCTATCCATTCCCGCCAATACAATGGAAACATGTTAACTACAATTTAAAATAATATTATTAAATTACTAGTGTGCAACGTAAGTTTTCAAAAAAACTCATCGTTGCGTATCGAGTACGCTATCGAACATAGAATCCCCTTTAAAGAAAAATTAATATTTAATTCACAAATATTAATAAATATGAAAATGTATTATTCTTTATTTACCTGTGATGTTACATCCTTCCCCCCTTTTGGGAATTGCGTCCTCGCAATTTTAAAATTGGGCTCAGAAACTTCATTGAAAGCCCCACATTAGAAAAGGAGTAACTTAAACTATAAATTTAAAAGAAATAAAGGGGAGTATAGAGGTCACCCGACTTAACCCAGACTAGGATTCCATGTAAGAAAACATGGACATGGATGGTAAAACCAAGGGTTATGTTCTGAGGGAGAGTGATAGAAAACATGTTTAGGAGAAAGTTAACCATAAGAAAATCACAAACTTGTGATGGGTTAAACGGTATTTGATTCCACAATAGGAAAAGTTAATAGACAACATTTTTCTTTTAAGTTACTTTTCATTGAGGAATTTTTTTTTGATCTTAAGGAAACATACTTACTTGTCATGTTGAATTTCAACTCTTACTAGGTTTCGTTCACAAACTCATAATAGCATACCTTGATCATGGCGTCCACTCGGTTTCATCATCATCTAGTTCACGTAGGTAGAAGTCCCATGCATTACAACAATGATTTAGAGATACTTCAAAATCATTTGCTTCTTCCATCCAAATACACCTCGTACAACATTGGTCATATAGGTGTTCACAGAAAAACTATTTTGGAAAATAATCATGTATGACGTATAATTCCAAAACATCTGATAAAACATGATTTCTATAAAATTGTTGGACCGAAATTGAGTTGAAACTTTCTATAATTGGTCCTTTTAGATTACCATAAGTATGTGCTATGAGACTATATTTTATAAGAAAATATAAATAGTTTGCGCAAGGGTCTCCTTCCTCAGTACCATCTTTAAAATCATAATATGCTTCAAATTCTTGTGATAAGGTAAAATATTTGAAAATACCTTGATAATATTTACCTTTCTTGAAAATATGAGAATATTGTGAAAATAGTTTTTTTCTAAAAACAAACCATGTTCCCTGATGATAACGTGGTATAGAGGAGGTGTTTGATATCTCAAAAAACATCTTGCAAGTGAGTTGTATGCTAGAAAAAGTTTCACAATCATCCGAACATGACTTTGCAATAATTATTGCAAGCATGTCATCAGGAAGAGATAGGAATGTCATTTGAGATCCTTCTCCATCCATGCGTAACAGACTTTACTTTTCTTGAAAAAAAAATGTTATAAAATTAGGATTTAACTGAAATAATAGATATAGGGACTAACCATGTGTCTAACAAAAACTCCTAATCCCTAAAGTTGTCTAAACTGACCACTGATACCAACTATAAGACCCTAGCCTTAATCCTTAATTAATATTAAATTAAATGAATAATTCACATTGAGGATCTTTTCAGGTTTAGAGTTTTAGAGAATTAGGACATAACTATTACATATCAAAAGATTACAAAGTAGACACTTCAACTATGTTTCCATAAAATAAAAAAAACTCTTAAAAAGAGAATGTCTAGTTCCATGTTTTATATAGCATGACCTTCCCTTGATCCCATCCTTGACCCTATTCCACATTAAGTCCTGTGAAAAACATTTCAAAAAAACTTGGGGTGAGCATAAAAAGCTCAGTAAAGGATACACAAAGAATGAAAACTGTTAGTTTTTCAAACATCAAGTAAACCATGTATACATTATCAAAGTAATACCTTCACCTTAATGAAGTAGTAAAAACTGTTCACTGAATAAAATATCATTACATACCCTATTGTAACCAAAGGATTACCATAAAACCCATATAAAGAAAACATAACATATAAAGGTAACTTGAGACATAAACATACTTAAATGGAATAACCATACGGTCGACTTTCACACATAATTAATAGAATAGCCATACGGACGACTTCCATACATACTTAATGGAATATCCATACGACCGACATCGATACCCAATGCATTGGAGGTTATAACGTAACCACCCGTCCTGGTATTCACGGCACCACCCATCATATGGTTTATCACGTAACAACCCGTCAAATGTCCAAGTACCAATATAAAATCATAAAACATAAAACCAATATAAAGGAATGATAACATTTCCACATTTCAATCACAATATATCATTTAAATATATTGACATAATAGAATCCTATATCAAAACCATTTTAAATGACGAAATACATAAAATGGTATATGGTATTTATTTTATTTTAAAAACATTACAGCTTGTTGAGGAAGTCAAAGACCAAATAATACTCACGGCGGCGGAAAAGGTCGGTGTCACCGCATACGTTAAAAAAACATTCCTTTTTGTCGTTTAGTAAAAAGATTCATAGAAAATGATTCCTTTTGTATAAAATTAAAATTCAAAGGGGTTTATACACGGTATAAAACAACGTTTTGTATAAATCGAAATATGCCTCAATGAAAGGAGATTGAGACGAAGTCCCTTACCTCGGGTCTGACTTGACTCGATCGTTCTTTAACGTCCTGAATAATGACCTTGAGTAAATTTCCATTTTTTTAAGAAACATTTTCATGTTCATTATTCCTTTTATATAACTTATTTCATTGTTATAAACATTATGTATCCATTTAAGTTAATAATGTTTGTTTTGTCGATATTTGGTTCTTAAGTCGAAAGTGGACTTCTTACAATTACATGTTGTTCGTGTGGTCAAAGGTTCTTTATATCCAGAATGACATTCCTGATTTGGATATCATATATATCTAGCATATACATGTATTTATAATATTACATAATCATTTAGAGGTATGAAATTAAATGCACCGTTCATGGAGACGGTAAGTCGTATGTACGCATGAACGCTACTTTCATTTCATTGTCATATTAATGGAATTAAAACGAAATGAGAGGTATGTATATTTTAATTCCAGAATTATATTCATCATTTATATGTATCATTCATCATATATATCCATTATATACATGTACTTATAATAGTACATTACATTTGGGGATAAGAAATGAAATGCACCGTTAATGGAGACGGTAAGTCGTACGTACGCATGAACGCTAATTTCATTTATATTTCATGTTTTTATGGGATGGAATAATAATGATATAGAGGTATATTATAATTCCAGTATAACATCATATATAATAACTTTAAATCCATCCTTTATACATCCCACATATGGCATTAACGAATCAAATCACTTTGAGGGGGCGGTAGTCCGCACTTCGTTAAATGAAGATATCGCGTTTACCCATAATGGAAACCATAATGGTATGCCCAAATTGAAAAACACAGAAGCTTAAAGAATACATAAACATATTATATATCATATATAAATATAGTGACATCTTAATGGACACCTTTAAAAGTGTTATATGAGTGTTGAACAATCATCGTTTCGTGATGCAGAAATTCACCATCCACAGAAACAGTATGTTATTTAACCATTAAATGTAGGTGTGTGTAAGTGTAGCTAGAATCCTTCTTATAACAAAATCCTAGTGTATTGAAGATACTGGAGTTGTTACAAAAGAAATGAATAAAAAGAGTTTAGGGGGTTGGAGAAGCAAAATAAAACAAAATAACACAAGTGACGACATCACCTTAAAATCAGGTAACTCTCGTAGATTTGAGCTCAAAGGCTTCCTTGGGACGACTTCTGCCCAAAGTGAAGATTCAAGGATTAATAGAGGGAAATGGAGAGACAAAATGGGCAGGTGTTGGCCGAGCCAAAGGCTTTGGGTGGGTGGGTAAGGGGTTAGAGGTGGGGGCCTTTTATAAGAGGAGAGGAGGGGCACTCTTGGAAAGTAAGGAAATGTTACTTTATTTTAAAATGGGATTCGTATTTTAATGGTCCCACATTTATGTGTTTCAAGGTTAAGGTGATAAGTGTTAGAAATACAAACATCCAATAGGTTTTTTACATGTGTAGGTCTTATATTTTACATTAACATTCCATTTTATTTAAATCCTTTATTAATGAGGTAATCGCTGCATCATCATGATGTTATTAATAATTTAATTTATTTAATGTTTAAAAATTATAAAAAAATATCATGATGTGGGAAATATTTTTATCTTTCTAATTAATATTTATAGTTAAAAATATGACTTGTATAACAACATGTAAAAATTGTTTTAGTAAAACATTTCATGTTTGTGTCATTTTTACTTTAACTTTAAATAAAAAGATATTAATGTCATTTTCCAACTAAAGTGGATCCATGGGGTTACCAAGGTGACCCATGGATTTTATTGGTCGTACATGAGACATAAAATGAGGTTAGGACCTGTGTCAAGTTCATTTAATATTATTAAAACATTATTTTTATCTTAAACTACACTAATTACCTCTAATCGCGATTAAAAACTTAATAAGTTACTATTCACCAAAAAAATTATTTTAATCCCATTGAACCACATTTTACTTCTTTATGACAAAAATGTATGTCGGATTTATGAAATTCAAAACACAAAGGTGGTAAATTTTCATTTAAATGAAAAATCAGTTTTTTAAGTACCACTTAGTGGTTTCACTATTCATCAAAAATTGAAGTTTTTCAGAAAAATACCAAAACTTCACCCTAAGCTATATTCGGTATTCTGAATTCAAAAATGAAGTCCATTTTAAAAAATTCAAAACATATTATTTGCATTAATTAATTTAATAATTAATTCCTACTGTCAGAGAAAATAACGTGTTTTTATGAAACAATAAGTATCAAAAGATTGACACTAGTTTACGTCCGATTTCAAAGTAAAATTAATTCCAATGAACACTATTGGATTTAAAGGTAAAAATATTTTCTAATTTCACTATAAAACCAATTCCAAAGATAATCTAATCATATAAAAAAATTATATTAAAAAGTGGTTTTCAAATAAAATACAACATTTTACACTATTCATAAAAAAATGAACATTATCGGAAAGATACCAAAAATTTACACAAAGTAAAATTTGATGTCCCGATTCTAAAGAAGAGTTTTATTTGTTCTAATAGAATGTATAAAAGTGACCAAAACTATATTTAATGACGGTTCGCCATCAAAATGTGATAAGTGAACCTTTAGTGAAAATTAGGGTATAAAATCCTAAAATTGAATTCTTTTCGTATTTTAAGCCTTTATCTTTTATTGGATAAAATTAAAAACATTTAAAAACATATATAATCATATTTTATTTATTTCTATCCATTCTCGCCAATAAAACGGTTACATGTTAACTACCATTTAAAATAATATTATTATAGTACTAGTGTGCAACGTATGTTTTCAAAGAAACTCATCGTTGCGTATCGAGTACGCTACTGAACATAGAAACCCCTTTAAAGTAAAATTAATATTTAATTCACAAATATTAATAAATATAAAAATGTATTATTCTTTATTTACCTGGGATGTTACATTTAATTATTCATAAAATTACTTAGATCATGATTACATACTTCTAGAATATAAAACATGTTTTATATATATTCAAAATATAATAGATAAATAAATATAATGAAATACACCCTTCATGGAGATGGTAGGTCGTACGTACGCATGAACACTATTTTCCTTTCCTCATTGACTTGAATGGATGAAAGTAGATAAATTATATATATATATATACAATAGCATTATTATTTCATATATTTCATTATTATTCAATATATACACTTTATAATCATTATTGAATGTTTAACATAAAGAATGAATCTCATCACATCATGGAGACCGTAATCCGTACGTACGAACGAGTGATGATATCGTACCCATAATTATTGAATGGTATTTGAGTTTTTGATAGAATATCTTAGAATTAGTATCATGTTATAATAATCATATAAAGTTATTATTTACACCATTGTACCCATCCATGTAAGTTGGTGGTGCAAAACAGATTACACCACGACATGGAGATGGTATTCCTTACGTACAGACGCATGATGATTTCATTTTCCATAGGATAGATAGAAGGTGAATAGGGTTGTTTCGTATTTATAAAAACATATAATCATATGAGTGATATTGATGTCATTATATTATAATTAAAAAAATTAAAAGGAGGATGTAGAAGGAGAAATAAATTTGAATGTATCAGTAAAGGATATTACCTCTTCTTCGACACGCCTCTTCTAAAACTCTTCTTAGGGCACTATTGTCAGTCTATGAAAAAATCAACAACTCTAGTATGATGCTAGGGAAGTGGAGAAAATAAATGGATAGGGTTTTTCCATGATTTAAGGCTCAAAATTTTGTGAAGTGGAGAGGGAAGAGGTTCCCTTTTATAAGAGAGTAGAGGGGAAATTTTGGAAACCTCAAAAATAATAATTAATAATAAATTCATACCCCACATAAAAACCTCAAAAAATGACTCAATTCGAAGATGAGATGTAATAGGGTTTTAATATCATCAATTAATAAAATTTATTCTAGTTTTTAGTTTATTTTAAACCATATCATTTTGATTTATCCTTATTTAATTGATTTAATTTTATTTGTGGTAATAAGATTCTAAATTTTAAATTGTTATAAATACATAATTATGTGATGTGAATTGTTGATAATTTGATAGTTTATGAAATTTTAGACAATATAAATTTAAATTATAATTTTTAAATATTATTCTGATTTTTAAACAATTTTATAATATGATATTTTTATGAAATAACAATAGTGTCAATTTTGAAATTATTTAATTATTTGAATTTAAATAAAATCTAGACAAAAGATATATTCAAACCAAAATATTTAATAGATCCCTAACATGTAGTATGAATCATAACAATTCATGGAGCACATTAAATAGTTTTTAGAATATTTATTTTAATATTTTTAAAACCATTTATTTGATATTTCAATCAATAAAATAATTTCTACATCACTATTGTGTCACCATTAATAATAATTCTTTACTCCATAAAAATTCAAAAAAAAATATTTGATGTAGATAATTTTATTTTATTTATAGTGACTATTTATTTTTGATGTTTTATGATGTTTATCACTAAATTAAAATTATTATACTTATAAGATATATGAGAGTGACATGTTTTCACTTTCTAGGTTTCAATAATGATTACATCATTTTCATGATAAAAAGATGAGGAAATGAATATATTCCAACCCTTAGGTGATATGGGTCGACTTTAATTCATCCAATAGAATTTTTCACGTGTTATGGTAATTTTATAATCTTATTTTTACCCTTAATTACCTGATTTGCCTTTAAGTGTAGTAAATAAAAATTACTATAGTTACTATTAATAATATAAAAAACTAACCTATTAACATAATTTGGACCCCCAGATTTTATATATGAAATCCATTTTTCAAAATTCAAAACAAAGAAGTTCCAGTAATTAATTTATAATTAATCCCATTGTTAAGAATTTTTTTTAAAAGTTAAAATATTGCCAAAGATTGAAATGTTTTTACGTATAAATTTAATGTAAAATTAACGATAATGAATTATATTATATTAAATGGTAAAAATATTTTTTATTTATAATTTATAAACATTAAATTTTTTAATTTAACAATATAAATTATCTTGATGAAAAAATTTGTTTTTAAGAAAAATTTAGGTTATTTTCACTATTCATCAAATTATGAAAGTCAACGGAAAAATATATAAAATTTAACCAAAGTAAAATTTTATATCCTTATTGAAATGAATAAGTATATTTTGTCTAATTGAACATATAAACGTGTCAAAACTAGATATAAAGTGGTTGCGTCGTCAAATGGCGGCGAACTGCATTTTTTTAAAAATATACATTTTATCCGAAAAATTTATTTTGTTCTCACACCATATTCTAGAATATGTTTAAGATGAATTATTATGTAATAAAATTCAAATTTTAGTTAATACTATTCATAACAGCTAGTTCATAACAATATATCTTTGTTTAGTGAAACTCCGTATTGCGTACAACACACGCTACCCAGGAAGGTCGCTCTTTCATGCAACACAATCCAAGAATAGTGTTTGTGTATACTAAAAGGTAATACGGTGTTGCATATAGTGAAAGCTAATATTGTTGTAGCGTACAACACAATAAATCAAAGAATTTAAAAAGAATATTTCTCATAAAATCTCGGTGTGTTACACTAATATAAATTTTCGAATGATGGGTGGTGGAAATCTCCTATTAGTGGTCCTAGGGTTAGGTGGTACCCTTGGGTATCTATCATAATAATAAATATATTGAGTGAATTGGGTTTTAGGTCATTAATGGATTAATTAATTAATTAATTAATCCACTAAATGCACCTGCCAATGATTGTCTTATCTGATGATCCTTCATTGAAACACTTCATGTCATGCTTAGGGTAAAACTATTGTTCTGGATTCAACTATGGTCTCGTATTTCTAATTCAAGGAATAGTTAAAGAGTCGTCTTATATTTTAGGAAATAATATTCACAAATAAGATAAAATGTATTCAATATTTTTATAAAATTAATTCTGTTCACACCGGCCTCTTAATTTCAAATTATATTATTGACTAGCTCCAAAAATATTTCATCAAATATTTAAAATTATTATAAAGAATAAATAGGGAATGCACCTTTTAATCATAAAAAGATGATTTCAAAAAAATATTTTTTTCATTTTCAAAATAATTCTCATTTTTTGTTTACTTAAAACATAAATGGAATATTATTTTCATTTTCTGAATAGTGAACTTTCTTAAACTTTTTTTAGTGAAAAAAGATTGTTCTTTTTAAATTTTACATAATTTATTAAATTACTCACCATCCTGACAATCACTTCATTAAAGCTTCTTTTTCAAGTTAGAATTATATTTTTAATGAAAATGTAAATAAAATTAATTTTCAAATATAAGTATTTTTAAAATGTTATTAAAATGAAAATGATATTTTCCTCAAGAATTTTTTAAAGATATTTTTATGGTATTTGTATTCATCAATGATAAATATACCATTATTCTTACTTCAATGGGAATATATTGCATTGATTCCATCCTTAATCAACCATTAGATTTTATTTTAACATTTTGACCAAGGAAATTATTGAAATTAACTTCCTTGATTAGTTTTTATAGTCATCAACTTTCCCTTGAACGATTCACTTTATTATTGAGATAAATTTCCACAAAATATTAATATTAGTTATCATTATTCTATTTATTGACTAAACCATATACCATTTTTACATAGAGTTTTTACATTGAATATTATTTGTTATATGGGGAAATATTTATTAATACATATCCTTTATTCAATATGAAAATTTTATGTTAAAACACATTCTTCATGAGTTAAATCGATTATTTGAAATATTGAGAATTATGTTGACATGAAAGAAATGGTTTGGGGACTGTTCGAAGAAATACCCTTGATGCATCTGTAGTCTCATGGGATGAATCAGTTGGATAGCCTATGTTACGTGGGTTTTCATCCAGTAGAACTAAAATGTGTTGTGAAATGTCTTGTTGGTTAATATATCATGTTCCATGGAAATAGGCTTTTTAATAATTAGGAATTTATATAATTTCATTTATTATTATTATCCGTGATATTTTCACAATGATATTATCTATGTATGCATTTCATTTTCAGATTATTGATTATATGTAATGTGTGTTCAATTATTTAACATTATATAATTATTATTCCTTATCTATTCATTTAGTTAAGTTATTTACATAGAATTTTTGTTTATTTATTTACCTTGTGATATTGATTATTCTTATTTATTCAGGATTTCATCTTTTGTACTTAACCCTTACTAAGCATTTGATCTCTCCCTTATTTCATTTTCTTTTCCCTAGGATTCCATGAATTATAATACAAAATACATGAATGAATATTCTATATGGAATAATGTTATTCTAAAATAATTAGGTTGTAATTTTTGTTTCTAATGTAATGAATGGATCAATTATGTATTTAGTTTTACATGAAAACTAAAATATTTAGTCCATCGGGATGTGATTCCATTTATCTTATGCAGATGTTATAAAGTAAAAATAATGTCTAGTTTTTTGGGTTCAATGTCACTAAATAAATATCTGATTAGTATGTTTCATGATACAATTGATGATCTAGATGATACTAAGGATGAAAATGATATTGAATCTTCAATATCAAATCCTTATAATATTATAATGATACGAGAGGCATGTCCTTAAATTTTTTTTTCAAATTTATAACCTTTAACAGTTTATGAAAAAAGGTTTGAAATGAGTTATGGTATTATAAAATAATAAAATGAAGTGGAAATATAAAGATATATAATAAATATATAGTTAATCATTCATGAAATAAAAATGGACCTTTCAATAGTACATTCACCTCACCAGTTCCACTAGCACATATATTAATATTACAAGTTGATTGAGATATAACATTAAATGATGGAAATATCACATAAATTGAATATAAAGAACAAATATTTTTTAGATTTCATTATAGAAGAGTTTCACTAGAGTGTATAAATGTTATTATCACGTTCAAATTACTAGGAGTCTCAGCTGTGAATGCACACATAATTAATATTTTCATAATTAATATGTCCAAAAATTGTTCTATTATGTTCATTAGAGGAAACAATTATTCATATTTTCTACAAGTGAATATATTTCTTTTACATTAATGGAAAACACTATAACATAAAATGTAGACTCATGAATACCTCTTTATGACTAGAAGATTATTTTTTTAAAATAAAATATCTATTTCAATTTAAAATGTGACTTAAATTGTTTAAACAAAGAAAATTATCTCATATTGCTTTAAAAATTTTTGGATAATGGTAGATAATATATTTTTGATATGTAATAACTGACCAAGAATCAATTTGAAACATGATGCGTTCAATATAACTCAAATTTCATTTATTCAATATAAATGTAACATTTTAGTTTAAAACATGGGTCACATATCCAATCCTAAGAAAACAATCTCATATTTTTTTCCTATAGTAAGAAAAATTCATAATTCATTTTTGACAAATAAGAATCGATAAAACATTAATATTATAAAAAAATTTCATATAATGACTTTAAGTGTGTCTTTTTAATATAAAAGATCCATTTCAGTTTAAAATGCATTTCAGATAGTCAAAATAGGAAAAACGTGTTTATATTATTTTGAAACATTATGAAAATTATCCAAAATTATTTTCTTTTATCATGTAAAAAAATAACATTATTCCAATACAATATGTAGATGTTATGAAAAAATGTATATGTTTTCAATATATAACTTCCATTTTTGTTAAAAACCGACATCACATAGCCAAAGCCGAGAAAACAAGCTCATCTTTTTTAAAATATTTAGGAAAACAATTTATAATTAATTTATAGAATAATGGAATCAAACTCACATCAATCTGACACATGATGTAGAAGGTATGACTTCATGTTCGGGTTTTCAATATAAAAGTGTCATTTTATTTTAAACCGTGAATCACATAGCCAAAACTGAGAAAATGATATATGACTATATTCAAAATTTGATAAAATGCTCTATAATTTATTTTCAACATGTATGAATTGGCCACACATCAATACAACACATGATGTGGATGACATAACATAAAGTTCTTTTTTTCTATATAAAATTTTCATTTTAGTATAAAACACATGTCCCTAGCCAAAACCTAGAAAACAATCACATATTATTTTTAAAATTTCCAAAAAAACTAATAATTCTATGTTGAAATGGAGAAATAAAATACACATAAATCTTACAGATGATGTGGTTGGTAAGACTATAACTCCATATCTTCAATATAAAAGTGTCATTTTCTGTTAAAACACACATAATGTAAAAACAAATTGAATAAAATAGATCATTTTTTTCAAATATTAATAAATTGATCTATAATTCATTTTTCATAAATATTTTTATCACACATCAATGTAGTTCGTGATTTAGTAGAAATGAATCAAAGTATATGTTTTAAATATTGAAGTTCCATTTTAGTTTAAATTATCAGTGAAATAACCAAATATGAAAAAAAAATGAGACTATATTGTTTTTAATAATAGTAAAATGACTCATACATCATTTGTGACATATAACATTCTAGCACACATCAATCTTACTCATGATGTGGACCGTGTGACTTGATTTGCATGTTTTTCAATATAGAAGTATAATTTTAGTTTAATGTGATCATCAAATTTTAAAAACTGAGAAAACATTCTAAAAATGGTTTAGAATAGTAGAAAAATTATTCATAATTCATTTTCACCATATAGGACTAAATCACACATCAATCTAAAACACAAGGTGGTCAATATGATTCTAAGTGAATGTTTTCAATATAAATTTTCATTTTAGATAAAAATATATCTATTATACAAAAAAATAAGACCATATTTTTCCAAAAAATTGAAAATAATACATATTTAATTTTTGAAATATTGGAATAAAACCTATATCTATTTGATACTCTATCAAGCTGGTATGAATCAATATATGTGTTTATAATTTAAAATTGTTATTTTAGATTAAAACGCACATCAGATATCCTAAACTAAGAAAACAATATTAGATTGTTTTAAAACTTTATGAAAATATCTACAATTAATTTATGATGTGTATTAATTGAATGCATGCCAATTTGACACATGATGTGTAAGTTATGAATCAAAGATCAAGATTTCAATATAGAAATTACACTTTTTTAGAAACACATGTCACGTTGAAAAAACTATCAAAATAAACACAAATATTATAATCCTTTAGTAAAACAATAAATAATTCATTTTCAATGTGATGGAATCAACAAAACATTAATACAACACATGATGTATCATATATTACCTGAAATATTTGTTTTCAATATAGAAGATCTATTTTAGTTTAAAATGTATGTCACAATTCCAAAACTGATCAAAATAGATCAGATTATTTTAAATATTTTCGAAAAAAATTCATAATTCATTATTAATGTGAAAGAATCGACCATACATCAATATTATACACAACATAAGAGGTATGACTTCAATTGTATGTTTTAAATATAAGAGATTAATTTTAGTTTAAAATGTATATCACATAGGCAAATATATCAAAAAATGCTCCTATTTCATTCAAAATTTAGAAATATGATCCATAATTCAGTTATGAAGAGATATAATTTACACTTATCTTACACTAAAACATTTCTTTTATATTGAAAACACATCAATTCGACACATGATGTAGCAGAGATGACTCGATGTGATTTTTATCAATATAAACGAATCATTTTAGTTTATGTAGAGTCTCATTATACAAGACTAACCAAACAAGCAGTGAGTTTGAATAAAATTGTTAGGAATCTAGTCCATATTTCATTTCTGATGTGTAGTAATTGTCCATACGTCAGTTTGAAAAATGATGCGGTCAGGTTAACTGGAAGTGATTGTTTTTAATATAGAAGTGTTACTTAATTTTAAAACTTGCGTCACAAAGCTAAAGCTGTGTAAGCAAGGATAAATTTTTTTCAAAGCTTTTTAAATTGATTCATAATTCATTTGTGAAATGAATAAATCTTCCCCACATCAACCCAATAAAAAATGAATCATGCATTAATCAAAGTTCGAGTATTAAATATAGAAGTTTCATTTTATTTTAAAACGCATATCACATAGACAAAACTTAGTAAACAACTCCAACTATTATTAATTATTAGTAAAATTATCCATAATTTATTTTTTATGTGTAGTAATCTACCACATTTCAATATGACACATGATGTGGTTGGTATGACTTGAAGTGTCTGATTTCAAAATAGAAGATCCATTTTATTTTAAAACATCTGTCACATAGTCCAAAATGAGATAAAAATCACGGATTGTTTTCAATTGTTTGGAAAACAATCGATAATTTATTTTTTTATTCTTAAGAATTGATTGCACATAAATCTGACACACGACGTGGTATTTATGGATCACAGTATATGTTATCAGTATAAAAGTGTCATTTTAGTTTAAAACAAGCATCACAGATCCAAAATCAAGAAAATGAGTTCATATTGTTTTCAAAATTTATGAAAATGAACTATAATTTATTTTTCGAAGGTAGTAATCTATCCCTTGTGAATTTGACACAAGATGTGGTTAGTATGACACGACGTGTGCGTTTTTAATATAAATGTGTTATTTTAGTTTAAAATTGGAATCACATTGCCAAAATAAAAAAATAGACACATATTGTTTTCCAATATTAGAGTAATGTTCCATAATTAATTTTTGGTGTGTAGGATTCAAATGCACTTCAATGCAACACATGATTTGATCGGTATGACAGCAAGTGTGTTCCTTTAATATAAAAATGTAATTTTAGCTTGATTATACAATTATAAACAACTACATATGTAATTATGGTGATTTTAAAATGATAACATCATTAATATATTTTGTATTAACAATGGTGTTTATATTGATTATTGATGAAAATTTTAATAAATAATTATCAATTAATATAAAATTTACATTAATAATATTTATACAATAATTTATAATATCATTATAACAGTTTGAGTATTTGGATTACAAAGAAACCAATAAATCTACTGCAACTATATGTATTTGGGGACACTCAACCTTGAGACTTCCCATGAGACCCATAGAGGTAAAACCTGTATGGTGCACCCCTATGGGTAGTACAACTAATAATATCATTAATATATTTAGTAATTAATAATTTAATTGATCATATTTAAATTATATAAAATTAAAATTAATTTTCTTTAAATTTTTTATTTATTGATACTAAAATAATTTTTTTTAGTTGTAGGGACATGATTTTGAATGGAGGTTGACAATTAGAGAATGTTTGTTATAAGAGGTATAATTTTGTATATTGGTTATAATTTTTATTAACTATAAATATCATATAAACGTATATATGTTTCATTTAAATATTGAATTGATAGATAGTGCAATTTAATATTTTTATTCTTTTATTTTTTTAGATTTTTTTGCTGTAATATGGTGGCTATAGTGGGTGATTCAGTTCTGCAGCAACTACATTGACTTTATCAACACATAAACAAATGCAATGATAAAGGGGCATTGTTTCATTTTTTTCATTTTATTGATAATAAAATATACCCTCATAAGTGAATTTTTTCAACTGGTAAATTCATGGAACATTTAAGATTTCCATTTTTTAGTGATATGTGTGCAATAGATCCTATTATTAGTGATGCTACATACTGGTTTTGTAGTAGTGTCCCCTTTACCTCCTACACACATGCTTCCGAAGGAAACCTAAGAATATATAAATTTTAATTAAATTTAATATTTCATTTTAAATTTAAATTAATTATATTCATTTGTTAGTATTAAATTTCATTATTTCACTTTATAGATTTGTCATGTTTCAAATGCACCAATCATATCTAGGACTGCATTTTTAACCATTGTCATCCTGGATACAACAAAACAAATTATCTAGAACCCATGCAAAGATTATGGGAATCATTCTCCATGGTCGACCACAATTGTCCGCACCACGCATCCCAATTAGACCACCTCCTCTCATCCAACAACCAAAAATCTTTAAAACCTCCCCTACAACACCCCCAACATGCCGCCTCCCACTAAGGCCCAAAAGACCTGCACTAAATTACCATTCCATCTCCCAATCCTTTGTCTCATTCGGGGATTGTTCATCATCGATAAAAAATTTTTGGTACACCATCAAAATATCATTAAGAATAAATCATTCCAACATAGAATTATAATGGTTCAAAGGATGTATTATGTATTAGAGGGTTTTATAGTACTATCAGAATTGTGCGAATTATTACCAATAATTCCCCTCACCTCATTGATAAAGAGTGAAGGTTCTTATTAAACAATACCATTCAGTAAAGCATCAATAATGTTGAAATAATTAAAATTTACACAAAAAATAAAATACCATCTAACAATTATAAAATAGTGATGGATAAATGTTTTTTGTACAAACACGTAATTCCAAAATATATAATGTGTTTATGATATTAATTATACGTACCAAGATTTTTTTTCTAAAAAAAATTATATGTAAATATTAATTTTCCAATTATAATAAAAATTTCATATAGTTAGATCTATTACGTTTTCATGATTAAACTAACATTTTTTTTTACCAAAAAAAATTATACAAAACAGAATAAGATTTTTATTTAACAAATTATTATATTTTCAGTAATTTTAAAAAATAGTCTTTTTTTAATGAAGAATAAAATAAATATTACATAACATTATATAATAATAACAAAAAATTATCAAAAATAAGTATGTGACCCCAAATTGTTTAATAAAGAACCACATGTACAAATATTTCGGCTTCATCTGTTGAAAAAACATCCAAAACTATCCATACCCACCCAAATTCATATCCTATAATTTTTTAGGTATCAATTCATCACCTTGGGATTCATCACCCTTCATTATGTCACAACCTATTTGATTCTACATTATTCGTTACCAGGTACCTTTCCCCTCATTAGTAACCCCTTCAGTTCACCAATTTATGTCCATCATCTTTTGTGCATGTCCCCCATATGGTAGGGAATATTTATTGCTATGATCATTTTATTCTACTACAATCAAAATAAAAAATAAAGAGGTGAATTTTATAATTTTGGGAAAAAAATTAAAAGAATTAGGTTGTGAAGAAGTCTTTGGAGGGAAAAGGTGATATTTTTATCGTTATTTCGAAAACAATTTCTATGAGTGTTTAGTGAATGCCATTGTTGCATATTTTATCTTCCATAGATTAAAACACGTTTTAAATAATAAAAATATTGATATACCCATATTGGGTAGTATTCATCAAGTATTAAGTTAAATTGAGTTATCACTATGACACATGTTACATTGAAATGAATATAACTCTTTACACTTGAATGTTTCTTGCTACACTTAACCTTTTATTTCGAACAAGGGAAGGGGATCATGATAAAAAATGTGAACATTTTTTGAAATAATGATGGACCAAACACCCTTTAATGTATAATTCTACATACATGTTTTATTTTAATTTAGCTAATTTTATTAGTCTATGGATTGTAGAAAAATATACAATCCACATAAAAAAATTTACACCCTAAATTGAAGGATATTTAACGTTTTACATATGAAGTCACCTCCTGTAATAAAAAATAGAATGGTATTTGTTCTTCCTTTTGTGAGTAGTGTTTATCAATTTTTTTGTTAATGTTTTGTTTTGGTGTTTTGAGTTCCTCATTATAATGTTTTTTCTTGACTAAGGAATGATTCTCTTTTCACGTGGCTTTTAAATTCATTAAATTAATTTAATTAAATCAATCAACTATTATGCCACTGAATTTGATATTAAGAGTCCAAACTTCTATGTTTCTTTATAATTAATGGCTTCTGATCAAATATTTAATTTATTGAAATATGGGAAAATGTTTATACCTATAGTGAATTTAATTTAAATTTTGAAAATAAAAATGATATGTTTATGTGATTATAAATTATCTGTGTTTTGTATTCATGAATTATTGTTTAGTTTTTATTTATAATTAATAATTTTATGCATCATTAGTAAGTTTGTTTCATTTTTAATATGCTGTTAATATTTTATTTCTTATTTGCTATATGTTTTTTTAGTTCCCATGTTTATTTAATTTATAACATGAATTTTTATTCAATGTTGAGGAATATTATTCTAAAATCTTTTCATCAGTATATTAATGGGGTTCTTATTGGATCTTCTGAAATTAATTTTGACAAAATTTCATAATTCTCATTAGGGTGTGTAGAAACTAGGCATATAAGATTCACTTTATTTTTTTGGTTTGTTTTAGTTTGCTGGATTTGATGAGTTTTTTTATTATTTTAACTATAAATAATCACTTCCAAATGAATTTAATCAAGTGAAGAGATAGACTCTTCTAAATTATATATTCTTATCTTCCATCCTCATTAGTTTCATTCCCTTCAATTTTTTATAATATACATTCATTGTTCCGTTTTAATGTAAAGTATTGTGTCTAATATATATTATGATGTCACATTGTGTATAATATATATTTTCAATATTCAATTTATATTCAATTTCAATTCAATCTTTATGTGATACAATTTATATTTAGCATGAATTCAGTTACAACCAATGCAATGTATGTGTTTTTTCAGGAGATTTATGGATTAGAGGGATACAATGCCATATTCATTGGTATCTTCCTTCTTTATTGACTCTATGGATAATATATTATCTATGTTTTTATTTTTTTCAACTTTTCATTTAATATGGTAACATTGTTATATATTTATGTTATTATTTTTATTTTAGACGCTCCACTCCTGTATTTTTAATTTCATTAACCTGATAAGGACTCTAATTCTATAAATGTGATATTTTATTGTAGGGAGAACTATTAATTGAATAGTTTGAATGAAGCTAGGGTTATCCATATCAATTTACAATCCATTAGTTCAAATCTGAAAAATTAGAATACATTTCTTATAAAAGCCTATAAATCATTGTATATTTCATGTGACTAATGGATTGTCCCATTCCAATGTCGTATATAGGGCTTTAAATTTTGGTATACTAGATGATTTTTATATCACCATACATTTTTTGTGGCCATGTGTTCAGTTATGTAAAAGCCACATGTTCAAGTTCTCATGGATTGAACACATGTCCTATACAATTCTGTTTAATTCTATACAATTCTTCATATACCAATACGTCATGTCCAATACAAGAATTTTTTTCAAGTAGTGTAAAATTATTCACTCGCCCATGTCTCATAGTAATCATCTTCTAATTTTATTAAAACTGTTTTAATCAAATGTAATATACCCTGATTTCAATGTATTAAACATATTTATGGATGAGGAATTCAAACCAAAGATCATTGATTTTACTAATTCCATTCATGGTCCAACTGGTAATAAGAAAAATGATTCTATAATGAAGATGGGGACCTATGTATATTGTTATCCAAAGTATGTAGATGATTTTTCAAATACATGTTATTGATATTATTTGGACCACAGACTATAATAATATGATATCATTTGTACCTTATGAAAGTTATTATTTCGAACCTAATAACAAGTATGTAATGTTTATAAACAAATTTTTTTCTTTAATTTTTATTTCCCTATTTAGGTACTATCTTTCTTGAAATACAAAAAAAGTTCACCTGAACATTTTCTGAAAGATTAAAATAATATTACCATAATGGGTAATCATTTCGTGAAAGTAAGTATCTAATGAACGGCCTCTTCTATGCTCTTACAGTTACAATATGAGTCTCCATGATTAAACCAAATCTCTGAACATTTATTAGTGATGTCCTGACAACTATATAATACATTTCTTTAAATTATATCCTAGGCAGTTTCATTTAATTTCAATTATTATATATTGAATTTTCTTATAATATTGGAGTAATTGTTATAAATTAGTTGAGGTATAGAAAAGGAGATATTATTTGATCTATTTATTTTTCTTCAATTTACATGGTTTTAAATCTAAAAAAATCTATTTATTCAATTGGTTGTATTTTTTTGGATCCCAAGTACCTAAATGATAGAGAATATGCTAGAGATATTTTCCAGGGTTTATAAGAAGCTATATCGTATAGAGGTGGAATTAGAATAACTTATTAATTAGGATTAGATCAACCACCCTTTATTCTTTTATTATGAATGATGATGTCTCATGCTATCATTTAAAACCATTTTTGAATTATCAATTTTTTTAAGGACAGGCATCAAATGATTTTTTATTTTTCATACATTTTTCTATTTAATGTTGAGTGGTTTCCGATATATTGATTTTTTTTATTATTTGCATTTTTAAGGAATATGTTCTTAAAATGAAATTTGTAAAACACATTAACAAGTTAAAATTTGTTATTTTGATTCAGTAAAATGAAATGGTGGAAGACTATTTCTAGATACTTTAAATGAATAGGCAAAAATTGTTAATTTGAACCATAAAAAAAATCCATTCACACATTCATTGATGTTTTTGGTTTTCATTATCATCAAGGAAGATTTTTATATATTAGACAATTTTTTAAGGAAAACAAATTTTTCACACATGATGTGTTTTCAAACATTTGGATATCAGTGAATTCCCCATTAATATATCCATTCCATCTCAAATTAACCTCATATTGAAAAATATGTATCCAAACTAAAAATTTAAAATATTATATTTTTCACTTTGAATGATTAAAATGGTTTGTGTAGTTGATAGTATTTGGACTTAATATTCTTATAATAGTTTATATGTAGAGTGAAATGATATTAGAAAATTCTTTTGTAGTGTGTGAATATCATATGTTTTTATAAGTGCATTGAAAACTCTTAAAATTTGAAAAGGTTGCTTCTTAGTAGTCCAAAAATTAGTCCATTATGAGTTTTGGTATTAAACTCCAGCATTTCCCAGTCCTGCAATGATTTAGATCTTGAGGTAAATTCAGATATTTCATGACACATGTATATTTATATGTTAGTGTGGTTTTAATATTTAATTTAATATGTATGTATATATATATAAAGACAACATTATTGGTGCATTTTTACAGGTTCTATAGTGGGTTCCTGAACATCTACCCGGTGTGGTAGGCAATGAACAGTAATAGCATTCAGGTGCGCATGGGCTGAGTCACACATATTCTATTTGCTGACTCTACGTCTACTATAAACACAGATATATATTAAATAATATATGTAAAACATTAACTTTAGTAGATTTATCATACTTACACGACAATATATATAATGGTTACAGAGTAACATACAAACCATAGTACTCAACCAAGATATATAATTAGTGAATCTATCTTTATCACACACAAACACATCTATTGTTATTATACACATGGATTATAACCTGATTATTCTACATTTAAAATAAATATAATATGGTTTTATACAAAACTTCTTCTTGCGTCTAGTATGATATTGTGGATCAACTTTTTGCATCTACAAGTGTAATAAAGAGAACATTCTTACATGAGATGGGATGATAAGTGGCATCTATCCATATGCATCTAAAATTATGGATAACCTCGTCCATACTACAAATGTGAGTAAATAATGAGAAATTTCTACCATTGTGGATATGTCACGACTAATTGGTTGAACTATATGTGTGCACCTAAATACCAGTGTGAAACATAACGATGACTGATGATGTGTGATAGAGAAATTTTAGATAAATTTTGATTGAGTTTCATGTAATTTCATAATTATTTTGAAGAATTTCCTACATTTTGGCAATATATTTCTCATCATTTTAGGTCTTTCCTTAGAGTATGAATGTGTTTTAAAATTATGGTTGATCAATTTATTCAAATAATGCCTTATTTTTTCGAAACGTCATATAAGATAATTTTATAATTAATCTATAATAAATATATTTTATATACAAGAATTAATAAATAGTATATAATTTTTAAAAAAAAATATGAAAATTCCATTATCTAATATTTTATTTAAAATATAATATAAAAATAGATAGTCATTTTTGTTATTTTTTGAATAAGTTATCAATAATATTTTCAACTGATAAATTTTCCTTATAAATTTGTTTGTAAACATTTTGAACAATAAATATATTATCTATTAGTATACTTAAAATTATAAAAAACTATTTTATCTTTCCCAATAACATTTATAAATAGTGTTTTTAACCAAAATTTAGTAATAAGGATATATTTTTTGGTAATCTAATTACCGAAACAAAAGTAAACGTAAAAATGGATATAAACTTTTTTAGAAAGGATAAATATTTTTTAGTGATCAGTACCTACCTCGCTAATGGTTTTATTATTGGGGAAGAATTTGTTTAAACTTATGTTTTTGGAGAATGTCATGTTATCGAATACTCAAATAATATTATTTTACCTACAGAGATATTTCTATTAGATATTCATCAAAAATCTAAAGGTTGTGTCGCTAACCCTATGGATTTTCAAAAGAGGGGATTAAGTATAGAATTTCCTAGTTTAAATAATCAATTATAAAAATAAAATAATTATTAAATTTACTTTTCTAAATCTATATTCGACACTGAAATGTTTTGATAGTCTATGTTAATAAAACACACATCATTCCTAGGGTTAACCCATGTTTTGAATTCTACCACAATTTTGGTTTTACCAATTAACATTATATTTATAAAATGTACTATTTCATCACAAAACATACATGTACATGATGAACAAATAATATTTTTATACTTAATATTTTTTTTTCATGGCCCTACTATGCTCACAATTCCACATTGGCAACGCACAAGGGTAAAGACCACTCACTGGAGTCCAAAAAAATTCCATATAAATTTTTAGACATATTATGGTAGGAAAAACAAACCATTTTACCCTTGGATTGGTCTCAAACCCTAAACCTCATAATTGAGCTACATCTTATTTATGGAAAACCAGGGTATTCACAGAGGAGGTGCGAAGGGAGTTCCATACTTTCACTTTGGTAGTAATTCATGTTCTGACAATGATATAAATAGATAGTAATCACCAATTTTGGTGGCTAGGTATGAAGTATACTATGGCAGAGTATGTTTAAATATTCCTCACCAATCCAAAGGTAATGGATGAGTACCGAGTTTCATCAGGTTTTCAATAACCAATTTAGGTTCTTGTGTGAAACACTGATATTATATTGATGGACCGTTCAGCAATAATTCTATAATTGGTTATGGGACATGATACTATCTTGAAAATTTATGATTGACTAACTATATCATAACACTTAATTCCAATTCAAGAGAAGAGTTTAGTGGAAATTTTAGTGTTACTCTACAATGATGATATTATGTGATTTCAATGAGTATCCTTAATGATTATAGACCCATTATAATCATTTCACATACTAGTTTTAAGAGTTTATAGAAGGATTTTAAAATCTAACTACATTTGAATATAACACTCCACCCTTAAAGGAGGGGTATACTAAGATGCCTATTATTTTTTCAAGGATATATAGAGATCCAACATGCTATATTTTCATATGGTTTTGGCTAAACACATAACATTGGTATATAATTCATTAAAAACAACTAAAAGTACTTTATTTGAATTAAACCATTCAATTCCTCATATGAGAGACCTTATATTTCATCCTTTTTTTAGACAAATATGTGTGAGTAATCTCTTATGGGACATATATTAGAAACATTTATGATAGAGAAGATGCATGTGATCTAATACCATATTAGAATAACCTAGAGTAGTTAAAAGTAATTTGTGGCTAAGAGATATAGACCATTACATATTGAAGAGGGAGATAATGTGTTCTCAAAGGTTTCACCTCAATGTGGTTTGAGATGATTTGGTTAATGTAGAAAGATACCCCTGAGTTACATTATACCCTTCCAAAATCTAGTAATGATAGTTATGTTTGTATATTTCAAATAGTTTCCTCCATTTATAGACCGATTATACAACATATTTCATGTGTCATAGGGGAGGTGTTATTTACATTATCATTCATAAATTATCAACTGAGATGAGAAATATGTTGAAGGAAGAAATAAATTTTCATCTTATATACTTCCTACTAAGGATTAATGGGTTAATATTCTTTATGTGTTAGTCATTCACTTATTTTGAGTCCTTTGGAATCATGGTAAAATATAAGAGATCACTTTGAATCTTTACAACAAGATGTGAGATGAAAACCATCACCTCTTTGCAAGATTTATTCGTTTTTTCATGAAATAATATGAAGGGGGGAGGATTTGAAAATAGTTTTAAAAAACACATTAATTTATTTTAATAATAATACAAAATTTGGTCATGAATATGTTCAATTTTTTTGTTTTAAAAGATTTAAAAAAATATAAAATATATTTAGTATATTATTCTTAGCCACACAAGTTAAATCATTTATGATGTCCTAAATAGAAACCATATCAAATTTTTTGACACTATGGTTGTGACCTTAATGAGATTATTTATCGAACAGTATTATAAATTTTATAGTACGTTCTAAAAACCTAGCAAAGATAACATTGTTAACTTACTCAAATAATACATTTATCTAAATAATATATTTATATGTATATAGTGAAATGAAATAATCATAACATGATGTTAGTTATGTAATTTTTTTTATTTATGGCTGGATATTTTTAGATGGTTTATTAGTCCAGATAGAGGGTTTTTATTATTGTTTTTATGAAGAGAATTAATTTTTGTTTTTTATGGTATGAGTTATGGACAATTAATGTATCTTTTAAAATTATCTCCCTCCCTCTCTTGAAAATGGATATCTATACCCTAATTCATTTTCCCATTGAAGAGAAATCACCAACTCTTTGTCACTGATTAAAGGCCTTGTAGAGGAATCATCTCTCCCTCTTTGAACATTAAACAATGGTACATTATTTTCTTCTCATTATTCATGGTGGTATAGGAATTAAAAATGATTGAGGTTTATGGATTTATTGATGAAGATATGTAGTTATCCATTGATATAATGATTCTATTATTTATATTCACCTTGTTCTTTATTAAATCAATTCAACCCCTTCAAAAACAATAAAATAAAGATGGACCTAATTAAAAATTAATATTCCAATAATAGGATAATTTATTGAAATGAAGTAAATAATAATATAATCAATTATATTGTTCATTATCTCACAACACTCACATTGAATTAAGTTTCTTGTTTAAACATTAACATTATACATGTTTAATTATTGGAAGATTTATTATTATATCATAATGATATTAGTTTGGAATAATATTTAATAAAATTATTAATTTGGGTTATATTTCTCATTTCATAAATAAATAATTTTATATTTCAATAACATTTCATCCCTAATCTTGCAAAAATGAATATTTTATTATTTTATTTTTAGTATGGATTAATCATGGTTATGAATCCTTCATATATTTCATATTTTTTATCTTAAAAAAATTCACATAGTTTATTTTATGATTCAGGATTCCTCAAAGTGAATATTATTATTATTTTAGTTATTATTTTTATTCTTTACAAATGATAATATTTGATCCTTGACAAATTAATGTTTTAGGTGTTTAATTTTTTTGGGATTTTACTGATGTTTGTCATTAAAAATTATTCATCCATAATTCATTCATTCTTTTTAAAACGTAAATGAGAAAATTTTCATAGGTCGTGGGGTAATAAACTCAAATATTTATTTCCATTATTTCTCCCCCATTCATCATGCTTATATACAAAAATGGTTTCAGAACATTACAATGTAGAGTGGTAGAAGAAACTCAATTTCATGATTATCAAAAACAATGCAATGGGTTTCAAGAGGGGTTTAATGAATGGTTGAAAAAAAAATTAGAAGATAAATAATGGATGAAAATTCCCCAATAGGGTGAGATTATTGTTTCATGGTTAATGGAAATGACACATAGTGGTGGCATGATTGATGATAGAAACCAGATCAATGTTTGTGGAAATTAATTTTTGTTTCTAGTGTTCTATAATTTTTTTGACTATATCGTGTGTAGTATGAAATCTCACACTTTTTATGTCATTAATTATGTTGTTTAAATTTTAATTACTTCCATCTTACATGTAATTCTAAAAATCATGAAGTGTGACTTGAAATCAGTGGGTCTAGGATTTTATATGATATTAAATAACAAAAATCACATGATTATGATTCATAAAATATTTAATGTAGGTCTAGGTACATTTATATGTCCTTCACAAATAGTCTAGGTTGACATAGTGGACCGAAATGATGCGTGTACATTTAGAAATTTCATGTATCCTATTAATACATGCTCACAATTTATAGGTTGTACATTCCTAGAAGCCACATAAGACCAACACACCATTTAGCATGATGAATATTTCATGAATGAAAGCTTCACATGGGTTGGGGGATGGAATTACATTAATAGATTAACTAAAAGAATATACATGTTGTGTAACCTATAAGGACATTCCATGATTAGGATAATTTATATAAACATCATATCATCCTATCGAGGTGACTGTTTTGGATATATGAGTAGTCCATTCTAATTGTTTTCCATGTCGAATATTGTGTTATGAATATCATTATCTTCTTGGTTTATTTTTTTTCTTTATATATAAAATGAGATGTGTTTCTTGATTATTTGAGAATCCTCAAAGATGGTAACCCTATTAGAGTATATTTGTCTCTGATGTATCGGTCCCTTATATATCTAGTGGAGTATGTGACCCTTTTGTAGGGATGGGTCATGGGACATTAAATAATGGTTATAGAAACCCTATAAAATGATTCGAAACACACAAATCAGGGAAATGGTCATTAATAGTGGTCAGTATCCCTTTCTGCTAACATACTCTTTAGAGAGGCGCAAGTCCCTCATGACTGTTACCACTGATGGATTCCATGGAAGTAAAAAACGTTAGATGGGTTGGGGGATTTGACATCTAAATTTCCTTGGATATTTCATGTTTTGTTTTGATGATAGACTTTAGTGGGGATAATATGTGATGAATGATAACTCTCTTAATATGGGTTACTTGACATCTTAATTTTATAACTGGATTTGTTTATGTTGAGATAACTTCTTATACTACATTATTCATTTTTTGTGGGTATCCTACGAGGTGAATTTATACTCACCTTTAAAGAGGACTCACAAAAATATTTTATGTTCACTTACATGTGATATATAATTAAGTTTTGTTTTCAATGCATATTTTGATTTTTGATTTTCTATAAATATGATCTTGGTGGTGTTAATTTCTAATATTACTTATGTTGGTGTTTATGTAATGCGAATTACATCTTTTTCATTAGTCATGGTTGGTATTTTCCTTGGGATATTGGAATTTTTACTTTTCTTTTATTAGAAATCTAGTAAGTAATACTTTATTAGGATAAATTGCATGGTCGCATATATGATGTTTTGGAATTTATTTATTTATAAATGGGTTTTCACTGTTATATTTACACTATCATGGTGTCACATGTATGTTATAGTTTCAAAGGCTAAATCCTCCTCTATGAGGGAAATTCTATCATTTTGCATGGTGCCAACACATGGCCTATTGAAGGTATGATGTCACACGTAGCTTACAATAAGCTCATTAGGGGTCATGTATTATTATATTATGTAAATAAAGAACACATATATTCATTAGTTTTTGGAATTTCCATATGTTCTTTTATAAAATCTAAATCCATTAAGCACAGAAGCATTATAATGTTTGACTAATTTAGATAATCACGTACCCTTTCTATATAATCAATTATCATTTTTTTATATCACAGAACCTAATATATATATAACATATTATTATAACAAATTAAAATTTTATATTTTATTTATAGAGGTAAAAAAAGTAACATAAAAGTCAATAAACCTAATTTAAAAAAAATATATTGTATGAACTTTTCAGGAGTAACCAGTATAATGTTTATGAACTTTTTTCTTATATAATAATCATATATTATAAAAAATAGAAAATAAAACCATGATATAGAAAACTTTTTAAATAACTATGGTGGGTAATAATGGTGATTATTGGATAAATTATTTCATTTCATCATAATTGAGTAGAATATATATATGAGGTATTATTATTTCTCAATTGAAATCCAACATTCATGTTTACAAAAAATCCATAGTCTCAATTTATTAAATATTACTATTCAATTTATTGTGTCTTTATATACATTTTACTTATTATGATTCATTATATTAATCTATATTTATAATCAATTTTAATATAATATGATAAAAGATATGACCTTTCTTCCTCAATGTTTTCCTACTCAATTGACCCTTCTACTAATTAGTTTTTATATTTTTATTTAATTTTTTACATTGACACAGTGTTGTGTATATATATATATATAATTACATTTTATTTGATTAAATTATTTTATTATGCATAATTAATTGTGTTTTTAATTTTTTATGGTTATATTAACGGATTAGAAGGCGTTAGAGAATTTTGAATGAAATAGAAGAAAAAAAGAGAAATTGTATCATGGTTTTGATGAAACCAATGTGTGTCCATTGAATGAAATTGGAAAATAAAAAGAATTGGCATGGAAATGGATATAGAAGAATAGTTCATGGGAGACTAGGATTATTCAAAGGACAGTGGGGATAAATATATCAAATATAATGTCATGGTGCAGCTAAATATAAAAGTGGGGAATACCCTGACCATAATATATTAACCATTATAATATTATAGAGCATATATGATTTGATATAGTGGTTTTCGACTCACTATTCCATGGTGTGAAGACACAAGATAAAATAAATCTTCCAAAAGATAGGTAAATTAATGGGGTTGAAGAAATTTTAATCATTAGAAGAAGGGATCAGAAGACCATGTCATAATGAGGCCTCTCATGTTATGGAAATAAATAAATGTGATGAAAATTTAAAAAATTGTCAAATTATTGATTAAATTTTAACAAATTATTATGTGTTTAAAAAAGGGTTAATTTAGATTGAATTAACAAACTAATGTTTTTGGGGGACCCCTAATGATGTTTCAAATAAAATTGACGCTATTCATCTAACAATTGGATGACATGAAAATCCATCAAGGCAAAAAAAATTACATTGGAAACATTATAGGGGTTTTTCGTAAAATTTGAGGATTTTGGAGCTCTTAATTCACCATATTGTAATGAATTACCCGACACAACATTAATCTTTTAACACCAATTATTTTCATTTTTAATGACATTCAAAAATAAATATGAATACAATAGATGTTAAAATAATATTATTAATGTTAGTGATTTATAATTACTGTCAAAATATACTTTTAAAATTTTTTAATATAACAATGAATATTCAAAACCCCTCTATATAAATATAGGGACTTTCAATGTTATTTTTTAAAAGAAAATGACATTGAAATCCCAAATAATGATCTATATTTTATGATTCTTTAAACATTAGAAAATATAAAAAATAATATTTAAATATACTTTCATCCATACTTTTCATGAAAATAAAATATTTAAAGAGGATTTGAATGTCATTTTTCATGATAAACAACATTGAATGTCCCAAAAATTATCTATATAATAAGACTTCCAATGTCTGTTTTTAGAAAAACTGTTGTTGAAAATCTTTTCTAAAAAAACTATAATAAAATATGATATCCCATGACTAATGAAATGAATTATCATATGATTACAAAAATAGAAAACCTAAAAAAATATCATATAGGTTATCAAATACTATATGATAACTTTAATAAAACATCATTTACCAAAATAAAAAAATATACATTAAACTTTTTTGATGTGCATCAAAATATTAATCAAATCTAATAACTTGTATGTAAACAAATCTCAAAGTAGGAAAAATTATTTATCCATATATGATGTAACATCATAAAAACCAATAAAAGAAATAAATGATATAAAATTTAAAATAAAATATATTATAAGAGTAGTAAGATAACTATCCTTTGGAAAATATATTTTCAATCCCTTCAAGCATATCTAAAAAATGAATAATGAAACATTATAACCACATTAAACACTTTATATTTAACGATGACATTATGGTTATGAAAAAATATATTAATAATAAGAAACATCATACATAGAGGACAAAACAAGTGTTAACTAATATAAAAATTATATACCAATTCGATCACATAATGAATTTTATTTTGATTATTTATCAATAAGTGTACCTTTTTAAATTCTTTCCAAGAACTATTTTATTTTCATATATTAATTGAAAAAATTTTGTAAAATAATTATTATATTAAAGACCATATTGAATAAAATTAAACTTATTAATTCAAAAAATCATTATAATTTTTATAAACTCCACCCAATATAGAGGAAAATTAATATTCCATGCCTTCTTATAGACAGAATACTCAAAACAACCAATATGAACTGAAATATTAAAAATTCTATAACATGGAAATTATAATGAAATGTATTTCATTATTATATTAGTGTTTTTATTTTTCAACGAAAAAATGAAACCAAAAAATAATTTTTATATTTGGAAATCGCTCAAATATATAATTAATACTAGCATCCTTATCTAGTTATTTTTATTTCATTGAAATGTATTATAAATCCATGATATCATAAATAGAAGTTATCATATTTTAGAGAAATATATTTTATAGATAAATAATTATATATGTTATTTATTTAGTTAATATATGTTATATTTATTTAAATAATTTAATTTGAAATTGAAATTTACTAACATGGAAAACAACTACAACAAAGTTATGGATAGGTTACCACCAATTATATTATATGTGATATATTTTTTAAATTTATTTAATTTATTGTCTCTAAAACATATGTATCCAATAATTAGAAACTCATAAAAAAATTTCAAACATAAAAGAAAATATGGATGATTTTGTAATCCTATTAAAAACCTGAGAATTTCCTGAAGGTGTTGGTTCCTATTTTTTTCATTTTAAATTATTTATTTGATTTTAGGGATTCATATAAAAAGGTAAATGTAATAAAACATAAGAGGCAATTTTAAATAAAAAAGCATACATCATATGTCAACTATCAAATACGGCTAGATAAATTGAATAAAAAATTACACATACTATCTCTAACGTTGGCCACCTCATCAATAGAATACAAAACTAGAGTAGTTAGATCAACAATATTATTTAGTGATTTTCTTACCCAACCCAATTATAATTTTTTTTATATATATAATCAAAAAATATATATATTCTTTTATATAAAAAACTATGTCAATGGGAATCACCAATATAATTTTCATAGTAAATAGTCTAGTCTGAAAAATGAGGGGGAAGATATGGGTAGCTGGTCATAGAGGCTATGTATTCCTTTCAATTTATGAAAATATAAATTTTTTTAATGATTTAATTTGATTATATATTTATTGATACAAATTTCAAAGGTCATCCTTCAAAAAAGCCATTTATCCATTTTTTCCTCCTCCATTGATGTTGTAGTAGAAAAATGTAAAATTTTTCTAATACAAACAATCATGTCGTATCCTCTTCTATAACCCATCGGTTCTTTATTTTCTAATGAAATAGATTAAATCTCCCTCCAACTGTCATGTATAAAGTCTTATGCATTACTTTGTCCTGATGGGAATCCTATAATGATATATGTAATTATTATACAAGATACATGAATTTAAAAAATAAAAATATTTAAGAATAATAAAAATTATTTTTTTATCGGTTTATTAGATACGTTATTTAATGGATTTGTAATAAACTTTCCCTTTTTTTACCCTCACAGTTTTACATTTTTTTGTAAATTAGGGGGTATGGATGGTCAAAATGATCTTCCCTAGATCCAATACTGGATTTATATATTAATTAATTAATCTTTTTTGAATCATTTTATCCACTTGTTAATAATACCATATTTATTATATAATATGAGGATATATATTTTGTGACTCAATCTCTTTGGGAGGTCGCTTAGATGCCTTTCAGATATGAATAAATTAATAAGTAATAAATATATTAAAAAATAATTTGAGAAAATGATTTTATAAACAATAATTATCATAGTAGAAAGGCTTCTACCCCCTGGATGGTGAAAATCTTCTCTAATGTATTTTTTATCAAAAAACCTATATTTATGACACGATCTTTAACTATGTTCTTCCCCCCAAAAATAGACCAAATCCAATTTTTATTTAAATTTTCTATCTTATTACAAGAAACATTTTCCAACATTTCTAAATGTCATATGTAATGTGAATGTTCAATGACTTATTCATTTTAATTGATTTAATATTAGTCTTGTAAAATTTATAATAATTGATGAATTGAAAAGTAAATAAATTAGTTGAGGTATTTTACCATTAGAGACTACCATATATGATATTTTTTCTTATTTTCAATGCTCCTCTAACGAGGATATAAAATAATAATCTTAAAATGGATCTTTATGGCCAATTAACTATTAAACAACTTATTATTTAGGGCAACTATGTAAGTATCTTTATCAAACTCAATTCATAATATCTTCTCCCCAGAATCTTTTGATTTTTTCTAAATATTTAATCTCGTTCTTTAAAACTAAGGGTATCATCATATTTGAAGAACATGAAGACTCCACTACATGAGGCTCACTAGTAGAACTATTAATAATTTTTTACAAATCAATGTTTAATTTAATTATGTAATTTAACTATTGTAAATAAATTAATATGTTAAATTTATAAATAATAGGTAATAGTTCCTCTACCACTATGTTCATTATTTTAATAGATGGATGTAACAAATTTTTTTTTCCTCTATTTAATTAGTACTAATTTATTATAATATTTAATGTTTTTTATATAAAATAATATAATTAAATTTATATCTATTATTTAAAATAATAAAATTTATGAAAAATTAATATTTTATAATGATGAATATAAACAAATATTCATATAGAAATAATGATTTTATTCATATTGGACCATAAAATATACAACTGAAATTGATGAGAATAAAAATTAATAAAAAAAATATTATAAAAGATAAAAATATTAAATATAAACATCCTTGTTAAAAAATAGTTACATTACATATGTAAGTTTCACAAAAAAATATTGATGTTATGATTTTTACCCAAAACGTGTAACTAAAAAATTAATATAAATATTAATTCAAAATTATATAAATGGTCAATATCTATAAGTTTCAATATTTTAGTTAACAAAATAGTGTTCTTACAAGCATATGTTTCATAAAATATGATTATGTTAGCCTTATTTTAACAGAAGAATGTTTAATTGAAACTTATGAATATAAAATTTAATATAAATATAATAGAATTGATCGACATCAATAGATTTAACTATCTGTGTTGAAAAATTCATTTCGTACATGTGTATTTTTTAAAAGAAAAAAATATATATTTTCATGAATAATTTGGTTGGTTATGGAGGGTTTTCTCATATCCTATTTATTTGATTATTTCCTATAGCATGGACTATGTATATATTGCATTCATCCTTTTCATCATGTAAACATGTAATCGAAGAATTAAAGTCAAATAATTCCACAAAATTGCAAACATCATCATCACAAAAAATTGATATTTTTCATTATAACACAATAGAATACTGATAAATTGAGGGATCAAAAATTTAAAATATCATCTCTTCATGTGTCACCAGGAAAAATAGTTCTTATTTGTAACTAAATATTTTAAAATGTACTTGTATAAGTCCATGATTATTATGTTTCACATCACTGTTACTATCAACCTAGTTACACTTAAACACCAGTACTCAAAATTTAGTATAATAAATTTTATATATATCCTAAAAAACTCCAAGATATTTTACTGATATATAAATTGGGATTTTATCATTTTCACTTGAAAGAAGTAGTTCTTTAGTAATGGCCACTACACTATTGTTCATAATGTTTCCCTTTTCATATAGATTTTTTTCGGTAGAATTTGTAACTATTGATTTCAAAACTGAACATGTGATTAAATTAACCCATTGTCACATAGATAACCATTTCAGGGTTTCTAATAGTGATGAATAAGTGTTGACTTTCTCTTTATACCATGAAAAAAATTCTTTTTTATGTTTTTATTTTATTTTAGATAACATACCTTTAATCAAGAAAAGTATCATTATTTATACGGTTGAACCTAACATGTTTTTATCCAAAATATATAAATGTTCTTACATAACAATATAATAAGAAATTATTATTTTTTGAGATAAAAATATTATACATTCACTATTAATTTTCCAATATCGAGATATAGGGATACCAATGAAATCTAATTCATTTATTTTGTCAATACAGAACTCAACCACTGCCTTTGATATATGTTTTTCAATAATTGAGGCCTCGAGTCATTGATGTTTTTTAATAGGCCTCTTCAGAATAATAACATATCATTAAAAAGGTAATTCAAACATGAATATACAAGACCATGTATCCTTATATCATGAAAAAAATTAATGATCCTAAGAACCATTAGTCAAAAATTTATTGTTTATAAAACATAAATAGTCAAAACAAATATTGAGGATAAATTTATTCTATAACTTATATAATAAATTTGTGGCTCTAAATTTATAGCGAATGAAATTTATAATGTTTCCCAATTTATTGGTAGACATTCTAACCGGAATTGACCATGTGACAGATAACTCATGTGGAAGTAGTTTTTTCATCACTACATAGTAGTCATCGGATTCAATGACTATTAACAAAAAATACTTTAATGATTCTAACATTTTCATTTTTTAAGAATACCCACTATGTATTTTAATAAGATTTAGACATTTTAAGTAAATTCATCCATTTCATGTTTCATAATGTGCGACAAACTAGAGGTAGATATGTTTTTTTCCTTTCTTATTTTGAGTTCACTCCAAAATTATTCCCATTGATATTAAGTCCACTCTTATAATAAATAAATATTTTGAATTTAACTCAATTTTTAATAATGTTTCAATAAAGATTTCACAAATATTTCTCTCTATAATAATAGAATCACTTTTAGGTTTTAACACATAAAATATCCAATTATATTGATAAAATAAAATGGATTTCTTCTTCTATGTATATATATTTTTCAACCAAAAAATTCTATCATCATAAAGGAGTCACCAATTTTTTTCACCTTTTAAAAATAATATTTGATTAAAAAAGGGTTTTCAGGGTAAATAAAATTATTGAAAAAAATTATTGTTTTTTTAATCCTTAATAATGTTAATCCACTAGTAAAAATATCTTATTACAAATTTACATTGTATTTATACATTTTTAATTTTTTATTGATTATATGAATTCACTTATTCTATAATTGGAATGGATTTATATATGTCTACATTTTATTTAATAATTTTAAAAATGATAGATATTCATTTATAGTGAATATTATCATAGAACGAAAAATAATCTAGACTTTATTGTATGAAATAAGAACTTTAACCCCAACATCCCATAAAAATTCCAAACCATCAATCACTGAAGAAAAATAAACATAATAATGCTATTAAAGATGTTTTGGTCTAGAAATCAACAATATCATCATAAATTTTTTCTTCCTCATATATATCTTTGGTGAAATGTTTTCATGTACACACATTATAGTCCATGAAATATATTTTATAATAAGGATATAATATAGATTCAGTATATCTATATATAGTACAATTGTTTCAATTATACCTTTATTCCCAAAATCGGGAAATTACTAATAAAATATTTCAATTACGGTGAATCTTTAGGGTTACGTAGGTTTCCATCATGGATGTACTAATTTTAATTACATCTAAGTCTTTTTTCATCACTTAAATTTAAAAATCAATTATTTAAACAAGAATTTTTCGAAGGTAAAATATTTCATTTGTAAGAGGTTTGTTTCTAATTATTTTGAATGAATCAAATTTTGATCTTCCATATATTCTATATCATGATGCTCTTTATTTTGGAAATTTTGAGAAACCTTAATATTATTTCTTATATAGCTCAAATTCATTAAGAAAATAATTTATTTTATTATATCTTAGTCCCATTAGTTGTAATATTATATTTGATCAATTTGAATATGGAAACTCATTATATGTTTAAATTAAATGTTCATGAAATTTAGTAGAACCATTATCGGTCTAAAAATTTATTTCTTTTAGGTTTTCGAATCTCATTGTTGTTGACAATTATGTAAATTTAGAACCAACTAGGAATAATGGTATTTTTGATTCATAATAATAGATCCAATATTTATATCTATGGTTTCAACACCAATAAAATGAATTAATTTATTAATAAAATCCTTCACATCATAGTGAATATCATCTTATGTATTAGATCTTTACTTTTATATTATTTTACCATACCAGATCTAGTTTATATAAGTGTGATTAAAAAAAATATAATGAGATGGTATTTTATTTCTTGGGGATTTAACGTTTTTCATATTTAAACACTTCTTGCATAGAATGAAAAACATGCCTAGAATTTTAATATTTCATTTAACATATACCAAGAAAGCATCATAAACTTTTTCAGATTCATCATTTTTTCTCCATGAATCTAACCTTCCATATTTCATTATTTACATAAAATAAGAATTATAATTATAAATAAATGAAAACATAGAAATATTTAAACATATAGATAAATTAATAATTTTAAAACACACACACACACACACATATATATATATATAAACATATATTAATTTAGAATGTGTAGATTAAAAATTATATATACATACATAAAAATTATATATAAACCTATAATTAAAAAACAATCAAATTACCACTTCAAAAAAAAATTTAATCAAAACGAAAAATTATACAATATAAAAAATAATAAAATATATAAATGAACATAATATAATAAATAGAAACAAATTTTATATAAAAAAATAAATGAATATAATTTTAAATTAATAAAATTAATAAATCTTAGATATAAGTAAAATAAAAAATTAACTAAATATTTTTATGTTACAGATTTCATAACATTAATTAATAGAGATAAAATAGTAGTAAATGAACATCATATTTTATGAAATTAAGTGAGATAATGGTCAAAAATAAATATATACATAAAACTTAAAAATAATAAACATATAATTAATCTCTTCAAAAAATTAAAACATAACAAAAAATGTAGATATAGGTAGTATATTAGTGAAAATAAATGCATAATTGTAGTAATAAAAGTTTAGATTAAATGAAATTATTTGAAATCGTGGATTAAAAAAAGGATCTGTGATGGTGTTAGTAGAACTAGTAGGATATATATAGAATGAGTCAGGGGTTGTTTTAATGTAAAAAAGGCCAGTGGAATGAGAATGGAGAAAGTAAAGAATTAATGTAACTTAGGGACAAAAGTTTTCCCAATGAGAAATAAGTTTGAAGGATATTGAGGGATGGTATATATGACTCATTGATCTTAGGATTTTAGTATTTAATGCTATAAAAAATGAGGATAATAGTAACTAACGTGTGTTTTAATTTTTTTAAATGTTTTAAACACATGATATATAATGAAAAACATTAAAATTTAATTTATTAACAGTTACAAAATAATTAATATTAAAACTCAAGTATTTTAATGTCATTTATTATAATAACTGTTATTAAAACCCGGTCTATCAAATTTTTCACATAGATTATTATTATAACTATCATGATAACACCAATATATGGAGTTTTAACATTATTTATTATAATAAAAAACATTAATCCCTATTTTATAGGTTGTAATGTCTATTGACAATATACTACATGAGAACTCTCATAAAAATAAACCTTTTATACACTTTATAAGCCATTTTGATGCATGTTTTGGATAATTTAGAAGGTTTTATATCTCCTAATGGTAGGGAAACATGATCCAAAATTTTGATAGATATTTGCAACATCACAATATTATTTTGATGCTTGTTTTTATAGGATTTGATTACGAATTAAATATAGAAATACATGATTGGATATAAGATGTATAAGGTTTGTTTTTCCAATAAAAAGATAGTTCATTTACATTGATGAAGTATCAGGCACCTGGGTTGAAATAGACGTTGTATTTACCACACAAAAATATAGAGTTACTTCAATGAATCAATACAGGAGATCAAGATATATTAATATTGATAGATTTCCATTTCGTTGGTTTCTTTTTATTATTAGTTTGTTCTATAATTTTGGGTTTCTGACCAGGGATGATTATTATTTCATGTAATTGTTTCATTATTAACCAATCAATTCATTTTTTATTTGTTAACTATTTTATCTTATTTATTTTTCATTTATTGTTGAATTTAAATTAGCGATGAGCGAATAAAATCATATAATATAACAATATTGATGGAAAAGAATGAATATGACATGTTTCAATTTTCATCACAGTTAAATTAATATAATTTTTTAATATCATGTTATGAATGAGCTTATCAATTTGAATAATTAGAAAATAATTGATCATTCCTGTTTTATTAAAATGAAGTAATCTTGGTAAGGGTAATTTATTCGTGAATAATGAATTTGATTATTCTATAACATATTCAATTTATACTTGAATAACTTTTTTCATTTTAATTCTTATGATGATAAAGAGTTAAAATGTTAATTTAGTATTGAATTAAATAGATCAGATGTATTTCAATTTAAAATTTTTATAAATAAACTATAATATGGATTTTTTTATTGGGTGAAAATGATTTGTTTTCATAAAATGAAAATAATTCTTAAAAATTTATTCCCGTCTTTTAAATTTCTATAATCATTATTATTTCAGTAGTTTAGTTTATAAATTTTATTTATATTCATAAAAAGACTGGGAATATCTAAAAAAATTGTTTCAGAATATTCATTGGGATTATTTGTTACTTATGGGATTGACCATGAAATTACACTATATTAAGAATTTATTGTCATTTTTTTTGTGTGTAACAAATTATAAACATTACCCATAATTATATGTAACGATGTATTGTGTTATGTTTTGTTTTGGGCACCGTTATTGGGGAATAAAGATAACTAGTAATGACCAAAGTATATTTTATTAGATCAAATACTTATCTTATATGAAGCACAATTTTTTATTTTAGTTTATGAATTTTTTTCTAGTCACATGCTCTGGGTAACACTGCAATATTTTAAAAGAAGGACATAATATTCAATAGCGTTTATGACACGAAACATCAAGCTTAAAACCCCTCCAAATATATTATCATTATAACGTTATCATTAAATTAGAGGGTATGAATAATATTAAGTACATTATGAACGTTATATATATATCCTCCAAAATATAAATACATTGATAAATTCTTAATAAATTTTCACTCAACATTTAATAAAGATATGTTATTTTATAAAAATTTAAAAATGATTTTTATTTCTTTAGATGAGAAAATATATAAATAATTTTAGAATCATTCATAAATTTTTTTATAAAATTTGAATTTTATTTTAAATAAGCGTATCAATACAAACATTGGGTGAAATTTTTGGAGTTTTCTAAAAATTCGAATTTTTCATTGAATAGTGAAAGATATAGATTTTTGTATAACTACCATTTCTCTTAATAAATTAATAAAATAAAAAAACATTATTATTTTAATTATGTTTTAAAATAAAATAATTATTATTTAGTTATATATATTCTATTTAATTATGTTTTAATCATCTTTATATTGGATTTTAGTATGAGTCTATTCTTAGGCTTCAAAACCCACTTTTTTGAAAACTGTTTTAAAGTAAATAATTTTTCCCAATTTTAATAAATTTAAATTACACCTAATGGGAAATTATTTAAATTAAATTTATATTTTATATTTAAATATTCTATAAAATAAATTAATATTTTAATTTTCAATATTCATACATTTAATATAACATTATCTTTTGATTTAAAATGTAGTTCTTAGAAAAATACTCTTTATCATGCTTGCAGGTTCATTTTAAATTTAAATTAAAAAATTATATGAATTAATTTTGGTAAATTGTATTCCAGATTTTTAATAATAATAATTTATATAATATAATATGTTTAACTTAATTTTTTTTCACAACTAATATTAAAATTAGTAAAAAAATGTTACCATGGTAAAAAAAATTAAAAGGGTAAATGTGAGTAACCTTAGAGATAAGTAGGATAATATATATATAAAACGTTTCTTTTAAAGGTTAAATGTCTTTATTTTACTTATCTATAATTAAATCTGCTAATTTACAATTTTGGATGTAGTTGAATTTGGAGTGACTTCCCATTAATGAATAGCTTTGGGTATTTGCAAAAATGCCACTCCTCAATTTTAAAAGGGAACCCCCATAGTTATTCACACCTCTCAAGACATTTTTAATGACCAAAAAATACTACCTTATATCCCTAACCTCATTATCCGCATTCTAGAGTTTATTCCTTCTCAATATAATAGGTTAGTGGTCTTTATGAAGAGTTCCAAAGTGGGTTATTCTAAGTGATGGTAATCATATTCAGTGAGATTGTTCTTTTTTAATTCTTCTTTTACAACATAAATTAAGTATTAAAAACTATAATATAATGAAAAATTTACCTTTTATATACTTATATGTTATTTTTTATGTAATAATATTCATTCATCTCATTTTTCATTAAATGGGAAACTAATTCATTGTTCATGTGTACGGCGGGCTACCGCCTCGCTATCTTATGTTTCTTGTTTTTCATAATCACCTATAAAAAGAATTCATGATGATGGATATAATATTTATAAAATATATTCATAACATATTAATTATTATATAAATTAATATATCAAATTCTTTCTTACATTACCATCCGTGAAAAAAATGTAACATCATTTTTGTGTATAGAAGATTACCGCCTCAAAAAACGATGTGATTCATTTGTTTATTAATGAATCAAATAGATGATATATATAAGTATATTTATATAAATATTATTATATTTTTTACATTATTATCAATATATAAATACAAAAAACACTTGTATTATTTTCATTTTGATCATTAAAAAATGGAAATATTGAACATGCGTAAATAAAGATTACTATCTCCATGATTGTGATGTAGTTCATTTTTCATAACCCTAATTCATGGATATTTTTAAGAAGATGAATTTTAATATAAAAATTATAATTTTTTAATTATAGTTATTTTTTATATTATGTAATAAAATCCCTTTTTACCAAGGTTAATACTAAGATGATGTTTTGAAAATATGAACAGAGCATCTTCAAAACCCACGATGTGGACATAATCGATTTTGTTAAAAAACCAACATTAAAATAAATAAAGTGAATGGTTTAAGAATAAATAATTATAACTATAATTTTTTTTAATAAAAAATAAATTAATATATATTAATTAATTATATGGGATATAATATACATACACAAGAATGCTTGGAGTCGAGGTAATGATTTCCCTCTCAAAACAACATTCTTTGAGACCCATGTTCTTTTATACAAAAAATTTAGTTTAAATGGTTAATATATTTTCACTTTTAATGTTATATAATTGATCCTTCACACTTCAGGGAATTTAATGTTATAATTCACTTACATCATTAATGGGGGTTTTGATTCAAAAGTAACCAATGCATTATGGGTTTATGCTTTAATATCATTTTTATTGGGATTTTTTTATTGAATTTCCATTGAAGTAAATTATATTATAATTTTATATAAAAAAATTTAATTTACTTCTATATTTATTCATAAAATTAAAATGTGATGGTACTTTTTCTATTTTTGGTACATATAATGATTGAGTTAATGTTCTTAAGGAAAATTGACTTAATTTCCCGCTTCAGTTGAAAACCATTTCCCTTTAATGTCCACATTCTCTTTAAAATGTTTAAAAACTGTTGTATTGAAATTATATGAATTTCTGAAGTCTTTTTAATCTTGTTTAGTTTTCTAAAAAATTATTTTAAAATGAATCTTCTTGTATTTTTTCAAATGAGGTGCATTTTGACTTTTTACCAAATTGTGAAATGATTTTTTTTTAAATTATATCGCATGTAATAAATTACAAACCATAATGACCATTATTTTATTTCAATATTCCTCAATATGTTTCTAATATTAATATTAAACAAGATTATATGAACAATATTATGTGATTTTTATTTCTATTTTTCAATGGTGATTTTCAAAGTCGATTGGTAATTTTCATCAAGATTGTTTATAATCTTTTTAAAATTATTTCTATTAATCAAAAAAATAATATTAAATGTTATGTAATTATAATGAATTCTATATATAATTATCATAAATATATTATAGGCTTATCCAACCCTTATTTTACGGGTTAATTAATTCCTTTGGATCATCTCTCAAATTCATTCATTATAAAATCACTTTTTATTATGATATGAGACATGATTATGCATGCTATTTATTTCCAAGGGTTATTATTATGTTTATTCATATTGATTAATCCCATATTTTATGGCACATAATCATGAAAATTCTATAATGGGCATAAACAAATATTTCTCCAATGCATTTGGTAAATCCTTAATCTCATGAGGCGTCATGAATGGGATTTAAGAGTAAACATAATTCATTAAGGGAAATTTTCCACTATGTGATGTTTTTCATTGTAGTTATACTTCAATCATGTATATTTCATGTTATTTATTACTTCAAAATTTTCTATTATGATAGAATGTTATTTAGGTTATGATACCTAGTGATAACCCATGAGTCTTCAATTTTATGATATCATGTTATACTTTTGACTCAAAAGTAATTCTTCCTTATCAGGTTTATTACTTTACTGGGATTTTTAGCTCGCCCATTTTTTTATTTACTCCCCATATTAACCCATATAGTTTTATTATCTTTATAGGATTTAGGATGTCATTATGAAGAATAAAATCAAGATGTTCTATTTTAGTCTCACTTTTTTGTATTATTATCCTAGAATTTAAAAGAAATTACGCCTCATGATATTTGGGTTGTAATTAATGGATGTTTATGTTAAAAAATAATCTAATAATATTTGTAAGAGGCTTGGGTTTCTATAGTTGGTATCAAATAAGAATATTATTTATCCTTTGGAAACAAAAATGATAATAATTTAGTGAGAGCCCTCTAGGTAAATCAAAAGGTAAGTCTATGTATATAAAAATGTGTTAGAATTTTGGTGAAGGATGGAGTGAGTTGTTTCTGTGAAATTAAATCCTGGTCTAGATACTATATGTGGATATGGATCGGTAATGATTGTACATTGTGGTGATAACCCAAAAAAGGGACCACTAAACTGTTCTCAATCCTCACTTGGTGCATGACAATGGGAATGCTATAAGAATCATTTGACACTCCAAAGGGATATGATTTTGAGATTCAATCAACTCTTTATAAACCATTTTGATGGAAGTGAACACATTATAAGGATTGAAAACCTAATAGGACACATTACTAGGGAAAACATATATTGAAACATAGAGACTAGTAATTCCTGAGATAATTATCATTTTATGTTATTCCTTATAGGATTATATGTTTTTTGTATGATAATGAATTTTTATTTATTTATTCTTTTTAGTTAATGATGGGAAATATGAGAAATCATTCCAAAAAAAATATGCTTCGAAATGTAATAATTTACCTAATGAGATTCCCAAAATAATAGTAACAAGTGTTAGAAATATTGGGATCATTCCAAAAAATTTATCTCAGATTATGATTAATAATTGTAATATAGTTGACATTCCAAACACATAAAATAAAATAAGATAAAATCTCTTTGAATTTTATGTGTTAAATTTGATAATTAAAATCATATTCAATTTCTTATATGTGAAAATTGTTGAAATAGGTACCATAGAAAATACATTAAAGGAAATGGAATATTTATTATTTTTGGGAATGGAGTCCAAAAAGATTCAAATTTAGAATGAAAAATGAATATAACAATTAAAAATTTGTATAGAAATAAAGTTAAAACCTAGGCACTAATAATATTTCAATTTCATAGATATTAGAGAACATAGCCATTATTTAATTCAATGCCCTAATCCAAGGATTCATTCCTAATTCAATATGATAACAATAATTGAATTGGAATGATTGAAGTTTTTTTATATAAACTCATGAATCGTATTTTTGAATTATTTTTTACCAATGTTATGTCGGTTATAAGAATTTTAAAATTTATGAGGATTGTTCTCTAGTAGTTTTTCATTAAGGAATTGAAATGATTTTCTGAATGAAATAAATGACCTAGAATGGTGATTTAATGGTACTGTTATATTTTATGGAAGAAAACATGATTTACGAAACTATAAACAATGATATGACCTTGATGTTTTGGTTATCATATTCAATTAAAATTATTTTATTTTTTGGAAATAAAATAACATGTATAGAAGGATTTAGAATTTAAAATATGATTTGATGATTAATGTTATTCTGAGGATGTTCATAATATTTGTTTGGAATGTAAAAGGAATTATATTAATACAGTTATAGAAAATGGAAAAATTATGTTATATGTGACAAATCATTGTATTAGGAAAGTCCATGGGGATTGAACCCACAACCAAATGGTGATAAGGGAGCATCACCTTTCACTAGCATACATAATACACCAGTTAGTATGAAATTTTATTTTCTTAAATTATTTGGTTGGTAAGTTTTAAGTTTAATTTCGGTAATATATGAGAGGATCAAATATATATTAGTTTTTCCGAATTTTAGCCAAATAATGATAATTTGGGAAACATTTTATCTGGTTACTATATATAAATATAACCTTTTGGATTAATGTAAATGATTTTTGTGTCAAATTAAATTAACTTTTTCATGATGTAATTTGAAGGGTATGTGAAAAAAGTGAGGTAACAAAATTCTTTAATTTTGAGGTTATTATTTTTATTTGGGATATAGGGTTATTTATTTATGAAATTCTATATTTTAATTTTTTATTGTTGATAAATTTTTGAGATTAATATATTCTTATTCACTATGATTATTTTATTAACTTGAGCCAACCATTTCAATTATAAAAAATATAGGTGGAATAAATTGTTACACTTTTATGGATATTATGACCCATTAAAATATAATTTTGGTTCTTCTTCTATTCTAAAATTATATTAGATACTCATTATTTATAGTAAGAGGTGAAGTGATTAGTGATTCAAGGATAAGAAAATAATGAAATTAGGTTTTTGAAATAGTAATATACCTAATTTATTTTATTTTGTTCAATATCTTATATCTAAAATAATCCCCCAATTCTAGGAAAATGATACTAAAAAAAATGTTATCATATTACCTTAATATTTATTGAATCGTTGGTCTTTTAAGTCATCATTGATTTGTGTATTTGTGGATGTTAAATTTTTCCTGATCATTGACATTCTTCTAATCAATGATATATATCATTCTCCATAGTAATTTATAGTTTTCATCCATTTCTATATCTTCACTTCCCATAAAATGTATCATACTTGGAAACAAAGTTATGAGTTCTTCCAAATGAACTTCTTATTTCCCTTTCCCTATACTAAGAGGACATTTTATCAACAATTTTAATGACATGGGTTAAAAAAAAGGAATTTTCAAATTTAAAACTAAGAACAAATTAAAATTGTGAGGAATAAATTTATTTAATGTGGGTATAATGTACCACTACAATATTTTAAAACAGGAACTTAATTTTATATAGAGTATATGACATGTAACAAGAAATTTAATCAACCAGTGAGATAAATTACCATTATAAAATAGCCATTAAATTGGTAGGTATTATTTGTATTAAATAATATATGAAATATATATAAAGGTCCTCTTTAAAATAAATTAATTTAAAATTTATTAATAAATAAGGACAAAACATTTAATAAATATGTTTTTCTACAAAAAATATGTTTCCTTCAAAAATGTTTTTATTTTGTTTCATAGAAAATATTATAATTAATTTTTGGAAATATTAGAAATTTTTTAAAATAAACATCATTGTTAAAATAAAAATAAAATTATTATCTTAGGGTGTGATTTTGGGTTTTTTTCTTCTGAAAATTTCAATTTTTTAGAGAATAGTGAAAATAAATATTTTTATAAAATGGTTATTTATTATAATAAATTAAGTCATTAAACAATCCCATGAAATTTTTAATTTGATGTAATATTAAAACAAGTATTTTTTGGTTATATATAATCCAATTAATTAAATTTAAATTACATGTATAGTTGATTTTTGTATATGTTTATTCATAGGCTTTAAAAAACCTTTTTTCTAAAAATTATTTTAAATTACATAATGTTTCTCTATGTTTATTAATTAAAATATTTCATAGTGAGGAATGATTTATGAGAAATTTATATATTATATATATATTTATATATATTTATATAAATACATATAATTATTATTTTTATTCAAACAATTAATATAATATCATCTTTTAATTGAAATATTAATTATTTTTAAAAAATAGTTATCTTCGTGCATTTAGATTTTATATTTAAATAAGTAAATCCCATTCTATGAGTTGAATATGATAAAATGAATTTTTCATTTGGAATTTTCATAATTTATATCATATAATAGGGTTAACATAATTTTTTTTCATAATGAATATTAAAAATTGTAAACAAATAGTTACCATGTTAACAAAATTAAAATGGTAAAAGTAATAAACATCATAGTTAAGAGGATAACGAGTTTAAAAATTCTTCCTTTTTTGGTATAGTTGTGTCTCAGACATATCTATCATCCAATCCTTTATTATTCAATTTTTGAGGCACTTTTCATAATATTGACCTCTCATTACTAATTAGTTTTTGGTATTTTAATAAATACCACTCCTCCTATATTATAAAAGGGAACTCCATCCCATATCTTTTTTACACCATTAAATCTATTTATCATGACCCAAACCTACCAAAAGTCTCCCCAATATCTTTATAAACATTCTATATATCCTTGTGCTCCCAAAAATATGAACCATAGTGTCTTTAATAAGAGATTCAATTGTGATTCATCAAAGCAAAGGTAATCATCTTTATCGAGCCCCATCGTTCTTAATTATTATTTTTTCAAAATAAATTATTTACTAATAATTAAAATATAATAATATAATTGACACCTATATAATTATATGTTATTATATCGATTAAATAATATTTATTCATCACCTTTTCCATAATATGAGAATCCAAACCATTGTTTATGTGTGTGGAAGTCTATCTCCTTGCAAACCGATGTGACTCTTTTTACATAATTAACTCACACATATGTTAATGATGATGAATTTAATATTTTTATATAATATTCATGGAATATTATTTATTATATTAATTTAATACACTAAAAAATATCTTACGTACCATCCTTGAAAAAATGTAAATGTTGTTTGTATATACGTCACACTACCTCCTTAGGAAGTGATATGATTCGTTTTTCATTATCACATCACATGTATGGTATATTAATGTTTATTTAAATAAAAAATATCATATTATGATATTATTGTCTTTTTTTGAAGATAAAATAACTCGTATCATTATTCTAACATTATCATTAAAAATGGAAACATTACACATACATGTGTACTTCTTACCCTCCCCATGATTATAACATAGTTAATTTTTCAAAAAAATAAATACTGTTTATTTTTAAAATACTAATTCATTTATAAAAATTATAATTATATCCTGATTATTTTTTTAAATAATTCAACAAGTATCCCTTTAACCAAGATCAACACACCAATGCAGTTATGAAATTATGAACTAAGAATCATTAAAATAGAAAAGATGGAAATAACATATTATATAATTAAACACATAATTAAATTAAATGATTTAAATGGTTTATGTATAAGAAATAAAAACTATAAAAAAATCTCCATAAAAATATAAATTGATATAATTTTATTATATAGAAGATAAAATAAAAACTAAATTTATTCTTTCACACTTCTAATTTAATTTAAATGGTATATATAATTCCGATATACATATTATATTCTCAATACTTCATAATTAATGGTATTTTGAGTTACAATTCATGTAATTCATTCTTGGGGGTTATAAATCGAATGTTATTATCCCAGTAAATGTTTATGCATCAATCTGATTTCAATCGAGATGGGTTATACTGAAATTTCCATTGAAGAAAATAATTTACTAATTTTATATTAAAACAATTAAATTTTATTATCCTATAGTTAGTTATGTAATTTCTATATAATGGTACCATTTTCCTCTCATTGGTATTTAAAATAATTGAGTAACTATTTTTAAGGAGGATCAATTTTATATATCTCTTCATTCAAAACCCTTTTCTTGTCCATATCAATGTTCTCTTTAAAATTATTTTAGAAATAACATTTTAATAATATTCTAGGACTATTTTAATATCATTTATATCCATGTTGTTTTTTAAATGATTTTAAATGAATATTCTTTTATTTTTCCAAATGAGGTTCTTTTTTTACATATTTAACATAGTGTGAAAGGATTTTTTTTAAATTATATTAAATTTTTGGATTACCCTCCACCATTAACATTATATTATTTGAATATTACGTTATAATTTTATATGTTTATTTTCAATGAAAATTATTTCCAAAATTTGTTTTTGAATTTTTAGTTTTCCAAAAAATATTTTCAAATTTGAGTGGTTATTTCCTCAAGTTTATTAGTAATATTTTAAAAGCATTTTATTCATCCATAAAAAAATTAATGTTATAAAACACCTAAAAATTATATATATGTGTGTGTTTGTTTGTGTGTGTGTGTGTGTGTGTATCTTAAATATATAACTTACTTGATCTCCCCTCCATTTATGGGGTAATTAATGCCTTATGGCCTCTCATCAAATGAATTCATTGTGAAATTTATTTTCATTATGATATGAGAAAATATAATGATACCAAATTATTTCCATGGGTAATTATTATGTTTATTCCATATTCTTGATTTCATTTTTTGGAACAAGTAATCCTTAACATGATATGATTTTACTTCAAGATAGTTATCCAATGCTTTACTTATTATTTTTTCTCAATAGATATCATGAATGGGATTATGGAGTAAAACTATTCCATTATGAGACATTGTCCACCATGTTATATTTTTTTGGTTGTTAGCCTTGAATCATGTGTATTCCTTGTTATATGTCACCACCACATTTCTTATGATGTCGTGATCTTATGATACTATATTAGTTATGTAATTATTAAATTTGATTACTCATGATACTTATCATTTATTATATAATATTATAACATTAACAAAAAAATTATGATTATTTTTCATGATTATTCCCTTAATCAAATTTTTTGATCACTCAATTTCTCTCTGTATTACCCAGGTTATCTTATCCTTTTTCAAGATAATTAACAGATTTAAGATCTGATTTTTTGAAATAAAATAATGATTTTTTGTATTAGTCTCACTTTGATGTATTAGGAACCCAGTCTTCTAAGGACACTATGTCTCATGATCTTTGGGTAGTAATTAATAGATTTTTATGTTAAAAATAATTTTACAATATGAGTTAAAGGCTTGGTTATATATTTATAGGTTGCTCAAAGCAGTGTTTTTTATAAATAACATTCTTTATATTTATATTTTATTCATATCAATTTTCAATAGTAATTTATAAAGTTTTATTATTTATTTATTAATTTTTTAAATTATTCATTAATATATCATATTTATGGATAATAAATTACTCAAAAAAAACATTGAAAATATATATTTTTAGTGTTAAATATTAAAAAGTATTGGATATTGTTTTAAAAGAAAAATGGGATTTATCACTTGTCCAAGGAGCAAAGAAGGAGCGCACAAAATCACGCATGAATAAAACATATATATGAATTAAGTTCACACCATGAAAAAATGTCATGTTATGTTTGAAGCTATGTAATGGTCAAAATGGAGGATATGTAAATGTTCGTGGATATATTTTTTATTCAAGAATTCTGGACAGTATTTGTAAGGGTATCTGGAAGGATTTTTTAAGTTAGTTTATTTCAACATGTGAGTCTTCATGGTCATGAATGAGTAAAAATGATCAATGCATGATTATTGGAGAAATTGTCAATGTCATATGATCTATTTCATGACACAAGATATTCAAATATGCATGAAAAAAATAGATAAATTATTCTATGTTCACATTGTGAGAGTAATTTGATGCCACTAACTACGTAAGGGTCATAAATATATTATTGGGAATCATAAAAGTACATTTTATGCAATAATATGTTCTAGAAATGGATAGATAAATTATATATAATAGTTATTCCTCAGTATATCTCATGTATATAATTTGATATATCTAAAATGTGAATTATGGGTATGGTATATATGAATTATATTTTCATGTGAGTATTTATTGTACATTTTAATAATGGATTGATATTGAAATGATGATATGGAAATACAAAGGGAGTGAAATGAAAAAAGTAAGAGGATACATGAGTTATATCATAATGGGGAATCATTTAAAAATTTAGCGATGATGTGAACACTTGAAGAAAAATTTTAGAGAATTATTCAGATGATGATTGATGTGACTTCTTAGAATTCCAATTTTAGACACTAATAGGTTATTTCCTTTTTATTTTATATTTATCCTCTCATGGCTAGAACTAGAGGATATCTATATTTCACTGATAGCGTTTTAAAGTAAAAGGGATAGAATAATAAATGTATAATTTGTTTAATTATTTTATTATTGGTTCTCATAATTTTTTGAATTTATTAAATACCCTTTAATTATATTATAACTAATGATGATCATTTTATGGGGAAAGGGGGTGTGATCTAGTCTCTTTTATTCAGATGAGAATGATTATTTCTTTTAAGTGTTTTGGTTCCTTCTTTATGTGAGTTTTATTTTGAGACATCCACCATGACCATTGGATTAGTTATTTATCTATATTTAAACGTGGTTTCATGTCTCCAAACATCATAGTGACCTAGATTACTTGACCATGATGAAAGGTGTGATTAGGAGAGTTGATATTGTCTACTCATGTTAAGGGGTTCACAAGGATTTTATTATTACAATAGAATGTGTTTCATGATATATATTATAATTTCTATCACATGAACATGAGATTTCAAATTATTGTTATATCTTACACATAATTGGTCACATCCGGGTTAGAATAATTAGTTTTTAGTATTAGTATTTTAGGTCATTGTTATTGAATTATAGGTGCTTCTTTATCTTTTAAGAGATGATCTTTTCCTTTTGTTAGATATATTGCACCAGCAGTTAGTTAGTAGATGGTTTAAGTAGTATAAATTATAAACTAGATTTCCTATAAGACTTGACTACTATTTAAATGTTATAATGTTTTTTAACATTTTCTGATTATTAGGTTTTAACGTTTAATCAAATAGTTACAATGATTATTTTCTTTTCCTATTATGTAATTGGAGATTTTATTGTAATTTTTAAGATATTTTTCTATTTTTCACACATGGGTTTTTTTAATGAGATTATTATTAAAATTAATATTGAAGGCCAATATAGACATGAATTTTAAACTATAATATATGTCACAACATATTTATGTTATTAAATAAATTACTCAAAACAAAATATGAGATCAAGAACTTCAATTATGGGTTCCACAACTACACCCAATTTTAGGTGATCATTTCCTCTAAAGAATTAATGAATCATTCAAAGAATGATGAAAAATAAAGAGATAATGTCCTAAAATAGGATGAATAAAATTGAAATCCCTTGGATTCTGAACACATTAAAGAACAAAGAAAATAATAAATTTATAGTGAAGTGAAAATCAAGGCCGAATCTACGGTAACCCACAATGATGAATCACAATACAAAGAATCTAGAAAAGGAACCATCATAAATATTTAAAATAATGATAAATATTAATCCTCTATTTTTGTATAATAATATGTGGAGAAAGAGATAAATGTTTTTGAAATATTTTGAGACATGACAAATATTATCGAGGAGAAGTCCAAAAGTGAAGAAATAAAAAGTCATGAAAAATTGATAGAAGAAGAAGAAGTAACAACTGTAGATATTGAAACTATTGTTAAAAATATGAAAAGTAATATTTAGGATGCATAAGAAAAATATTTGTTTTATCATGTATGGATATGCTATGAACTGTTAGTATGGTCCTTTTGGCTATCAAGATTTTGGTATTATTCCCCAGAATGTTTAAAGATGTTTTCAAAGAGGATTTGAAAATGAGCTACACTAGATAACCTATAATTTCATTTAAGGATTAATATAGACTATTATAATTTATTAAATAGGTCTATTTTATAATTAATTAGGTATGTTTGAGATATAATACCACAAAAAATTTATCTTTCTATGTGGAAAACCATGTTTTTCTATTTACTTCTATAAATTTATTTTATAATTAAGGAATCTGGTTCATGAATTTATACATGAAATTAGTTTTTATCCCCTAATATATTTTTTAACTTAATTTTCATGGAATATGTTCTTTTTTGGGTTTTTCGTATGTATTTATATCATAATGAAGGTAAAAAATAAAAGAAAAGTGCAGAAGAGGTTCATGATGAAAGGGGGAAATATTTTAGTTCTTTTTTGTATTACCACCCCTTCTTTTTAATTTATCTATTTAATTTTTATTAGATAATGTTTCTAAACCGTCATATTTATACTAATTTTGGATATGTGATACAATATGTTCGTATAAAAAAATTATTTTATGTTTTAGATTCCATTTTTGATTGATATAAGTGAGTAATATTATTGGATGAATGACAATAGATAATTACAGGGTTATATTTTTAATTAATCATGATTTGGGGATTCTAGTTAAATTATGTAAATGAAATGCACAAAAAATTTTCTTTCTTTGAAAATTTAAAAATCAAGTGGATTAGATTATTATTATTAATTATGATATTATTGAATTTTTAAAATCATAATTCATATTCCCATGAAAATTATAGACCCAAATTTTACTAAATTTCCTACAAATTTCTTGAGATATTTCTAGGGTATGTTACCTTTTAGAACATTAACTAAGATATTTTTAGAGACATGATTTTAAAAATCACATAAGAACATTTTATTTTTAATACCTTTATCTACAACACCCATATATTTTCTGAAATAGTTTTATAAAGAACATAATTTTTTAAATATTTTTCATTTCATATAACAGTGAATATAGATTTTGTTATATGAAAGAACCATGATATTATTTATTTTTACACAACACCAAGAAAATGTTTTCCAGCATGAAACACTTATATTAGATTTTGGTACATGAAACACCATGCTTGTCTTGTTTTACACACAATATTAAGTACCATCCATAGTCTGTGTTACCTGTATGACATAGTTTTTTCAAACTAAAATATACTATGAATATGATGGTTAAAATATTATTATAGATATCACATAGTAATTATAATTAAATTTATGAATAATATTAAATAAATTGTAATAATATTATTTAAACATGTTTATAAAATGAAACTTCTTGTTATCAATCATCTATAAATTAATGTACGAAATTTTTGAATATAAATAATCTTTTTCTATGAAAACAAAATTTCATTGTAAAAACACCAATTTGTCTCAAAAATTTAAAAAAACTACTATTTATGAATTTTTTAAAAATAATTTCTATATTATATATTCAATATATTTTTTTACACCCACTTAATAGGTTTGATATACATTAGATAAAAATAAATACCACTTTGTCAATAAAAATATGTATTTTTACAAAAGGTAATTTAACCTTCATTTAATAGAGTACAAATATTTATTCTATTTTTTCAAACATTTATAATATCTATTTGGGAAAATAAACCTCATTTTATAAATTGGTATATCAATGATTATTTTGGGTTAATTTTTGTTATTTTTTAGAAAAGTTTAATTTTTTGATGAACAGTTAAAATACACTGAATTTTAATTGAAAATTTAACATTCAAATAATTTATTTATATAGTTAATTTACATATATATATATATATATTATAGATAAATTATTCCAATATAGTTCATTATATCAAATTTTAAATTGATGTTTTATATAAAAACATTTCAATCTTATGAAAATTTTTCCTATAAAAACTTGTTGCCTCATCCCATATTCGGAATTACTTATAAATTAATTGAAGCCACATCAATTATTAGAATTTTTAAAAATAGATTAAATATTTTTAAATAGATAAATTTATTATTTCTAAAATTTTTAACTTCGTTTTTGATAAAAATTATAAGTGAAAATAATTAAATTAATTACAGATTTTAAAGAAAAAAGGAGCTTAATTGATAGTAAACATAGAAAATAAGGTGAAAAAATGGCGCTAAAATTTTAAAAAAATTATTATATGGATATATTTAGTCCATTATATCATTAATGATATAGTATGGTATTTTTTAAACCCTTTGGGAAAATGTAAAACAAGGGGAGAACTCTAATATTTTCAAGAATACCTAATATGTCATTTTCCCTACACATGAAAGGCATACTCTCCTCCTCAAGTCATCCCACATAAAAATTAATTTGTCTCTTATAAAATATAAAAACATAAGCTCCCATAATTATACATATAAACCAAGAATCGTCACTTTGGGTATAAATCTAACCAATTTAGACATTTGGTGAAACCCAAACGGAGTTACCCAAAGAAGAGGTTACATTCATCAAGAAGCAGCTTCATTTTATTTCTTTATTCACCCAAAATATATTATTAATTCTATTATTATATAACAACATCATTATCATTAATGTACTAAGATGTTTTAATTATAATTTTTGACCTAAAATCACACACACATATGTCAAATGGGATTATCAATCATCGTTCATGTGTACGGAGGACTACTATTTCGCGAACCAATGTCATTTTTTGTCAATTGCCACCTTTCAAGGTTGGGAATAATGATAAAAATTATATTTTTATCTGATATATATGATATATATGATTTATTTATTATTCATTTTTAATTATTATATAACAAATACCTTCATACATTCAATTTTTTATAAATATGATAACTTAGTTTGTGGATGTGTGGCCTACCAGCTTCTCAAAGTGATGTGACATGTTCAAACATTACATATAATGTATTTAACATGATTTTAGTGATATTATATGATATTTATGGTATGATAATTATAATATAATTATAATATATATATAGGCACTAATTTTTCATTTACATGAATTCTTTTACAACGACCAGAAAATAGAAATAACGTTTATGCGTACCTACGACATATCGTCTCCATGAATAGAGTATTTCATTACATATTTACATATTTAATACATTAATATATACTGAATATATAATATATTTCTATAATGTTTTAAAATTTTGAAATTATTAATTCATGATCTGTGTATTAGGATAAAGAATAACAGGTTAAAATATATACGAATATCAAATCATTTTTTACTCGAAACGTAACATTAACATGGAATCATTAAAAAATGAGTAATATAATGTAATAATAAAATAATATTGTATTTTATTATATATAATAATATTTTATGTGTAATAATTATATTAAAATTATATTTATTATACATTAGATTTGAATAAGTATGAAGAAAGTCAATACTTAAGGTAAGTGATTTCTCATCTCAGTTTTATTTCTATCTGACTTATGACTAATTAACCACTAATTTAATTGTTATGTGGTATATAAATCTCAAGAATGTATTATATAATTATAATAACCAACATTTATGGGTATTTACATATCCATTTTATGATCGTTATTTCATGGGTTTTACAATTCAAAATATACCAAATCGGTATAGTAATTTGGTCTCAAAATGCCTTCATTGGGACACATGCCATGTTATGCTCCTATATTTTTCTACAAGGTGAATATACTTCCCTTTAACAAGTTATATCATGAATATAATTATTTTCATTGTACTTTATGCTATATTAAATTTTATTCTTTCTATATGATTATGAATCAATGTTACCAAAGTGGTAACTGTTTATTTCTATAATCTCATTGTCTTTCGACATTATTTATGATTATTATTCCATTGATTAAATATTATGATACATATCCAAAGAATTACCATGAAATTTATTCTCCTATGGTTATTCATGATATCATAAATAATGTTGGCATTTACACACTTTTTTACTCAAGATAATTATGGAAACATTTTCATGAAAATTGTACATTATTTTTCTTTTAAGTCATAAATATGTGTTCCTACAAAACCATGTTTTCTAAAAAAATTCAAAAATTCTATAATATTATCATATATTATTAAAAATAGATTTTGACCCTTGTTTTACCTTTTTAATAAAATGGGTTTTTTTAAAAAATAAACCTTCTTGTCATTTTCTAATCGGGTAACTTTTCCAAACATTATATTGCACAAAATAATTGTTTGACATGTAAAAAATTATACACCATTATGACCATCCAACATTTGAAGATTACTATTCTCGTTTCAATGTTTTAATTTAATAAAAATCATTTTTCCTAATATTATTGGTATTAAATTTCATTAAAGTTGGTTTCAATGAAAATGGTTTTCAAATTATTTTGTTCAAGTAGTGTTTTAAATGATTTTTAAAGCATCCTTTATATATTTTTCAAATAAATTTTCAAATAAATGTTTTCAAAAAAAAAATTTAATATTAATTTATAAATTTTCAATGTGATTTTCAAAAAAATGGTATAAAAAATGTTTTCAAGATTCATTTATAAATTTTCAAGGTTATTTTCAAGGAAAATGGTTTTAAAAGGTTTTATGCTTAAAAACAAATTCAATGAAGACATTATATCTTCTTCAAGAATTATTTTTGAGGTTTTTAAAAGAATAAATTATAATTTTTTCAATGTGGTTTTTAATGATATGGATTTTTAAAATTTTCCTTGTTTAAAAAATTTAATTTCAATGAAATATTATTTACCTCAAAAAATGTTGGAAGTGATTATTCAGAATCAGTCTCCATCTAATTTTTCATAATTTGATATAGTTTATGATATACAAGGGAAATTATCCAAGGGTACCGTAAATATTATTTTACTTAATGGTTTTTATTTTTATGCAATGATGTCAATGACACATGTTTTTCTTACATTGGTTGTATACTCTTTATTTCCACTTATTTTCAAGGTTTATGCTTTGATGAAATGTTTATGAAGCCTATCTATTTTCTGTAGGTTATGAGACGATGAAATGTTAATGAAAACCATTTAATTTCATGGGTTAATTAGGATATTGATAAAACAAATATCTTTTTATGGGTAATGATATGATGAATTTTATATTATCTTGTGCATAGGTATGTGTGATTTTATTATGTGACTGGTTGAACCTATATCTCCATCCACTGCATTAGGTTGTAATAATTGTTTTATAATTCCAATGGGTGCAGTAGAGGGCATCCCAAGCCCAAAACCAGAGGGTACATGGGAGAAATTAGAAGAGTGAAACAAGAGGGTGCAATGGGAGGGCATCCCAAGCCTGAAATAAGAGGGTACGTAAAAGGGAATCCAACGAAAGTAATAAGAGGGTATAAAGGAGGGAATCCCAAGCCGGAAATAAGATGGTACATGGGAGGGAATACTAATCTCAAAAAAGTGGGCATATAAGATGGAATATTAAGACCAAAATAAGAGGATATATAGGAGTTAATCCAAAGCCCAAAAAAGGGGTACATAGGAGGAACTCTCGATCCCAAATCAAGAGGGTACATGTGTAGGTATACCATGCTCGAAGAAGGTACACTATTGATTATCCCATGACTAACATGTTATGAACGTCTTGGTAGGTATCCTTGACATATGATTTTTTATTCGTATATGTGTTCCACAAAACCAGTTCTTATTCCTCTGTTATTATTTCATGAATTACTATCTTGATTCCCTTATGATTCATATATTATAAACTACTAATATTTATACCACAACTCTTGATTATGATAATTCATATAAAGGGTACCATATTCTAATGTTGTGTTCATGTTATCATACCCTTATGCTCATGTTATTCTTTCTTATCTCTGTTGATTACCATTACTGAGCATTTGAACTCACCCCTTAATTATGATTCCTTTCCCTCAGTTATAAATAAATGTTTTAATTAGGATTACTAAAAGGAGAATATATTTAAGAGAGATGTTAACGATATTTTTCTATGTTATATGATTATGTTTTTATGTTTCGAAAGAAACTAAACTATTATGATAATCGGGCATTTAATTTTGAAATGTTCTTAATATTCTGTGAAAAGGATGTAATATCCATGTATTGTAAGATTGGGTCACTATAGTAGGTATCAAAGTAATTTTTTTTAACCTTTGTAAACTAGACTGAAAAAACATTACTAAGATACCTAGGAATATTTCTATGTATATTTCTAGGTATGTCTCTAAGGATATATCTAAGGAAGAATTATTATTTGGGAAAATCTCCTAGAATTTTGGAAAATAATAGAGAGAGTGGTTTCCTGGATATACATCTATATCAGAAAACTAAAATTGAATTTGGATCTATAATAAATGTATATATTGGTAACAATACTGAAATCACTATGTCGTGTTAGAATCGATCAAGAACTGGTGAACGACAAGGGGCCATGACACACTCTAGGTTTGACCCACCTAGGGGATAGGATTTGGGAACTCATAAATATAATTACAAACCACAATTAATAAATTAAATAGATGATGACTATGAATAACCTAGGATAATCATAAGGTTTCATAGATTAAAAATAACAGTGTCATTTTTTAAACATCCTATAAGTGTTTTTTATTACCTGGTTCCCCACAATGACGATTCATTCTTACTCTATGGTTTTTGGTTTTAGCCAATGGATGGAGCCTAATGGAATTGTCTTAATGAGGAATAAAATAGAAAATTAAATGATTTTTCTCTTGAGAAACTGAATGTTATGGGGGATGGAATGAAAATCCTTGTTTTTATAATCACATAAATTTCTGATTCTATAAATAATGATTAAAATCCCAATGATAAAAGTTAGGAATAATGATCTATTGTTTCCTTCATGAGGAGACACCCACCTTATTTCTATGATTTTGGTGACCCATTAGTTGTTGAGAAATGGATCAGTAGCACTAAAAATGTATTTTTAATTCCCCAATGTTTAAATGGTGAAAAATCACTCTCATAGTCTACCGTATGGAATTTGAAGCGGATTAATTGTGGAATCTTATTATTAATATTAGGTGATAAGGTTATATTGACTCCATATATTTGGATGAGTTTAAGAACATATTTTTCAATAAGTAAATTCCTTTTCATATTCATGTGAATATGTGAAATGAATTCCTTGAGCATAAAAATAATGATGATTAATCTATTGGTTCCTATGAATAAAATTTTACAAGGCTTGTGAAGTACTCTTTGGGTATTATCATCTAACATAAAAAAAATTGAATGATTAATTGGTGGTTTGAAACCTAGTCTTCGAATGGCACTAGATATAATATACATTAGTAGCTATGACGAAGTTGTTCAATGTACTATCAATGTGGAAGTGGAAGATGGAGTTTTATATCAATCTAATGGTTTTGATAAGAAAATGATTATGGATTTCAATGGAAAATATAATAACCCTGGATAATATAAAATTAACTTTCCATCATTCATGATTTCTAAGAAGAAACATGTAGGGAATTTTTATAATGGACCAACTAAACGATTTAAGTGTTTAAGGGAAGAATATTGAGTTGATAAATTTCTATGTAATGAGAAAAAGTTATATAATCATTTGATCATTGAGAAATCCCCATAAAATTTACCTCCCAGAATTTAGAGTATCAATTGCATATAGTTAGGCCATTATGTTAATAAGAACTCAAATCCAAGCACTAATTGGTATCATATTCCATAACAACCTCTAAGAAAAATTTATAAAGGGAAACCTCATGAAATCACTATGGATAATGAAAAACATGATAATTAGAGGAACACTTTTCATCCCCTCCTTAGTTGAGAATTTCATGTTTTATTTTTTATGATTAAGTCCTATGAAAATACTATCGTTCATCCTTTAGTGATGTTTCCTGAGATTATCTCCCTCTACATTGATTTTGGATTAATAAAATCACATTTAACATTATATCTGTTGTAGGATGAACTCAATTGTCGAATAAAAAGTGTTTTATGTATAAGATAAGATCTTTTTTAAGGAATAAAGGGAGAATTATATTTTTGAAGGGTTATAAGGTTATACATTTATAGAATGGTTTAAGTTAAACATTGAGTGAGGTTTTAGAGATTTAAGGTATTATCCCGCCATATAAGTATTTATACATATAGGATAACATGTGACAATCTTTTTGTAAAGATAGATGGAATGACCTATCATTATAGTTATGGATTTAGTGGTCAAGTAATTATTTTGGCGTGACATATTCACCTTTATTTCAAGGAATAAAAGGTGAATTGAAAATTGATCAAGGAAAAACAAAGGGGGAGTTTGTGCTTAAATTAATTAAGTATATATTTTAATGGATATTACTAATATTTATTAAAAGTTTCCTAATGTTCCATTATCATCATTTTTATGATATCAATGACATTTCCAAGACTCTTTGGGTTATGGATTAGTGATTAATAATTTTCTCCTAACCATGATCTATATAAATATCCCTCATTACTTAATAGTTATACTAATCTTTCATGTCCATGGTTTTACATCCCCTCTATTTTCTCATATGTGGAAACCTAGTATGTGTTACTTTTGGGTACTGTTACATTCCCTACATTCACTTTTTAATGTAAGTTTTTGTGTTCATTTTTATGATGTGGGTTTATAGAAATATAACATTTATATATAACCCTTTAAATAACTTGACGAATTTTAACAGATAAATTCATTATAAGGGGGTAGAATGTAACACCCTGATAGTTTTTGATATATATTTTTCAAATCAATTTTATATTTTCAATATTCTTTATTTCGCGCAACACTGAATATATCTGGTGTTATATAAAAGAACCAAGTTATTCACCCTTTATACACAACCCAAAGTCATGTTTCTGCTACACGAAACACATATATATTTACTCTATCTAAACAGATCAATATGTTTGGATTGTGTTTAACACAATACATAGTTCTTTCGATAACCTGCATTACACACAATACATAATTTTACCAAATTACAATGTACTATTAATATTACTGTTAAAATGTTATTTTACATGTCATAAAGATATTATAATGGAAATTATGAGTCATATTAACAAAATTTAAAAAATATGATCTACAAATGTGTGTAAAATTAATCCCATGGTTATCGATTGTCTATAAATAAATGTAAGAAATGTTTTAGAATAAAAAAAGCATTTTCTAAGAAAACTATTTTTCTATGTAGAAACACAATATTATCTAAGTAAATTAAAATAACTCAATTTATAAATATTTTTAATATAATATATATATTATATGTTCAATAATTTGTTTTGACAGTTACATAATGTGTTTTAAATACATAATATAAGAATAAATCATATTTTATTAATGAAAATATGTATTTTTCTAAAAAGAAATTTAACCACCTATTAATGGAGAACACATTTTAAATATGTTCTTACACATTTATTATTTTTATTTTAAAAAGTAGATTTTAGTTTTAAAATAGGTATACCAAAAATTAGTTTGGGTTAATATTATGTATTTATAAGTGAAGGTTCATTTTTTGAAGAACAGTTAAAAACACAGGATTTTAATTGAAAACTTTTTTTTCTAATTTAAATATATAGATAAATTTTATTTTAAATTGGGTTTAAAGAATAAGTAGATATATAATTTATAAATTTATCTAATTTAGTTCATTATAAATGATATTTTATATATAAATTGTATATATAAACATTTCTATCTTTTGAACATTTTCACATTTAAATTGTCTCGTCTCATCCCATCTACAAGATTAATTTCAAACAAATTGATGCAAATACCATGATTAGAATTTTGAAAAATGAATTATATATTTTTAATAACTATAATTAAAAATTTCTAATATGTTCAACTAATATTTTTACCAAAATTATTAGTGAATGTGATATAAATTAATTACAGTGATTATGGAAAAATGATCTTTTGTAATGACTATACATGGAAAATATTGTGTAAAAATGTCCCAAAACATGTATGAAAATAATTTTATGGAAATATTTACACCATTAAAACATATAAAGATCTGTATTGGTAAATTTTTTAACCTTTAGGGACAACTAAAAAGTGGGGAGAACTCAAATATTTTTATGAATACCCAATGTGTCCTTTTCCCCACATATAATAGGCCTACTCTCTTCATCACTTCTTCACTCCTATAAATATATTCAGATCATCCAAAAACGTCCAAAACAATCTTTCAATTTATCATCTCTTATCTTATAAGCCTCAATTTTTTGGATAAATAAAACTAATTTAGTCCTTTTGTGGAAACTAACAGGAATTACCAAAAAAGAGGTAATATCCATTAACAAGCACTTTCATTTTATTTATCTCTTCATCTGATAATTTCTTATTATTCCATAATTATATAATAAATTCAGTACCTTTAACATAATTATATGTTTTTTTTCTTATTTTATTAACTGAAATCACTCACTATTCCATCAAATGTGATACAAAATCATCATCTATGTGTATGGAAGACCACCGCCTCTCGAACTGACGTCATTTATTCTTCCATTACCACATTTCATGGTAAGTAATAATGAAGGAAATTATGTTTATATATGATATTCATGATATTTATGATGTATTTATTCATATTTAATTATTATATAATTCATACAATTATGTATTTCATTTTTTGTAAATAATATAACTTCATTTGAGGATGTGTGAATTACTGCCTCATCAAAGCGATATGATTCGTTCACACACTGCATGGAATTTTTTAATGAAGGGTTCAATAGAAATATATGATATTTATGAATAATGTATTCTATTAGAATGATAATATTTATATAAATATATTTAATTTACATTCTTTAATTCTATACCACAAGAAAATTGATGCAACGTTCGTGCGTACGTACAACCTTCCATCCCCATGAACAATGTTTTCTATTTCATATTTCTACCATTTATTAAATAGTATCCATTGAATATATATTATATTTATATCAATTTTTAAATTATGGAAATAATTAAATAATTAAACATGTAATAAGATCAATAATAACCAGTCAAAACATATACAAAGAACAAAGAGGTTATTACCGAAACCATTGAATTTATAAGAAATTGTTAATAAATAGAAAATATAAAGTCATAATAAAATAATATATGGTATGGTATATAAGAATATGGTTATATGGTATATTTATAATAATATTATATTTATTATACATGATTTTTAACCAGTACGGTGAAAATCAAGTCATAAAGAAATGGTTCTATCATTTCAGTTTTATTTTTATGATACTTATGTCTTATTCACCCATAAATTCTTTTGTGTGATGTATATAATACCAACGAATGTACTATATTATTTTTATACTGAAATTTATGGGTATTTATAGATCTATTTAATTATATTTCATTCATGGGGTCTACAGTTCAAAAGCAACGAAATCGGTAAAATAATTTTGTCTTGATTTTCCCTCTTCGAGACACATGCCATGTTATACACCAATATTCCAATAAAAGGTATATATAATTCCCATTGAAACGTCATGTCCTGAAAATATTTATTTTAATATAATTTAAATATTCTTTTAATATTATTATTTCCATATAATTATTATTCAATGATACCAATGTTATAATGTTTTATTTCTATAATCTCATCATTTATCGAGATTATTATGGATTATGCTTCAATAGATGACATATTTTGATACATCTCTCAATATTTAGAATTAATTTAATTATTATATAGTTATTAATGATATATTAACCTAAATTTACCATTTTACCAATGTATAATACTTAATATAATTAATAAAACACTTTTATGAAAAGCTGACTTTATTTCTCTTTTCTGTCAAAAATATGTGTTCTTCTAAAACCTTAAATTCTAAAAACGTTTTAAAAAATTTTATACTATTCTCTTATTTTCATTAAAAAATATCCTTTCTTAAATGTTTTTTATAATTTTGTTTTTTAAGGAATGTTCTAATTATTTTATGATTGAGTTACATTTATAAAAAAATTATGATGAAAAAGGAATGTTCTGCATGTATGAATTTATCCTCTGTGATGAAACTAATTTCTTTAAAAGTTTCCTTAAATGTTAAAATGATTAATTCTTTAGATAAAATTTCTAAAATTTTTGAAATTCAATATTTTTAAATTGGTTTTTAAAAAAGGATTTCGATTTTTTATATTCTTTAAGTGTTTTAAATGATTTTTAAAGCTTCATTTATATGTATTCAAATGAATTTTTTAAGAAATTTCTTTCAATAATTTTTCAAGAGAACATTATTACTGTTCAATGTTATTTTTATAAAATTTGAAGATTCCTTTATATGTTTTCAAGGTTATTTTATAATAAAATGATTTTTGAACGGTTTTATGGTTTAAGAATAATTTTTCGTTCAAATAAAAAAGCTATATTCCAAAAGAAATGTTATAGTGGTTTTTAAAATAATTAATTATACGTTTTTCAAAGTGGTTTTAAAAGATTTGGATTTCTAAAATGTTTCATGTTTTAAAAAGTTATTTCCAAAGAAATATTATTTTTCTAAGAAATGTTTAATATGATCTCTCAAAATCATACTCTATATACAGTTTAATCCCTTGATATATCTTATGATATACTGGGGATATGATCCAAGGGTACCATTAAAATTATTTCTCGAAATGGTTATGTTTTTATGGAATAGTGTCTATAACACCCATTTCTCAACCCCAGTTTATATGATTATGAAACCCAATTCTTTTCATGTGTTATTCTTTGATGAAATGATTGTGAAAATTTCCTATTTTCCATAGTTTATTATATAATCACACGATTATGATAATAATTTCAATTCATGGGTTATGTTATAATTTTTATGAAACCAATATCTTTTTATGGGTCATGATTTGATGAATGTTTTACTATAATATGGGGCACCTATATATGTTTTAATTATGTGACTAGATGGACATACTTCTTCCTCCAATTCACTGAGTAAGGATAATATGTTATGAATTGAAAGGGTATATGGGAGGGCATTACAAGCTCAAAACATGAGGTATCATGGGAGAGCATCCTAATCCCAAAACAAGAGGGTATATAGAAGGACATCCTAATCCTCAAATAAAACGGTACATGGTAAGAAATCATAGACTCGAAACATGAGGGTACAAATGTTGGAATCCCATTCATAAAACAAGAGGGTACACAAAATGGAATATAAATCCCAAAAAAAGAGGGTACATGGGTGGTTATCCCATTCCTAAAACAAGAGGGTACATTGGAGGGCATACAATTCCATAAACAAGAGGGTTCACAAGAAGGAATTCCAATCTTGATGATGATAATTGGGTGATTAGTGTAAGACTAACATGTTATGAATTTATTTTCAGGTAACCTTGACATTGGATTTTCTATGATTAAGTGTATTCTAGGATTCCATGTCTTATTATTCAGTAAAAATCAATTGGAATATCTTAATGATTCCCTTATGATTCATGTCTTATGAACTGCTAATATTTATGTTATTAATATTTATTATGATATTTTATATTCAAGTATTATATTAAAATGTTATGATCATGTTCTCAAACCCTTATACTCGTGTTATGCTTACATATTTCCTTTTTTAGCCTTACTGAGGATCTATGCTGACCTCATTCTTAGGTTTCCTTTCCCCATGTTATGGAGAAAGGTTTTAATTAGGTGAAATAAATGAGGACTATATTGAACAATGATTTTGGTGATCTTTCACCATGTTAAAAAATTATTTTCCCATGTTTCCAAACACACTACACTATTGTAGTCCTAAGGCATGTATTTTTGTAATGTTCTAAACATTCATCTAAAATTATGTAATATACATGTATGATAAGAATGTATGGATATATTATCCTTCAAATCAACCATGTAATTAAGTTCTAAATTATCCCATATAATATATTAATTACCATAATACTGAATATCCCCATTACACACTTATATTATCCTTCGAACACATTCTCTTAGTACTTTAACATGACATTTAGTTTTTGAAGTGTAGAGACGGGTTGTATATGGTAAAAATGGATGATTTCAGTTAAAGATAGTAGGTGTTTTTTTATTGGATATAAGGATAGGATTATGATTTTCATTCACCATATTTCATTTTTTCCCTATTTAAAATAATTTTTTTTAAATAGATATGAAAAACAATGAAAAAATGAAAACTGTTTTGTCTATTGGGAAGGTAAAAATCGACCATTACTTGAGTTATGATCCTATTTTCACTTATTAAATTCATTAGGAGTTTATATGGGTTTAGTTGTTGTATGAGAGACTTATTCGTATTATAAATTTTAATAAATGAAATGAATAAAAAATGGAATGGTAAAAAAAATAGTGGAACATTTATTTTAATCATAATTCACGTGTCTACTTTAACTTTTGGAATGTGTGTGGAAATAAAATTTTTGGATAAATATTTCATTGAGGTTAAATTTTTATTATCATGCATTTTTCAGAAGAAATCAACCTTTATTTAGCGGGTAAATTTTTTTTCACAACATTACTGACTTACCCATGGCCTTAGAGTCATTTAAGCATAATTATAAAGTACTCATGAATACTTCTGACATTTTTATTTATGGGGTGGATATTTGAGATTAGATTCATATTTATTAAACAACAAAAGTTCTTTTGACATGATCATAACTCTAATTATATCGTTACCATGAGTGATGAGTGAAATAATATTAAATATGTGCTAGATCACTACTTGAAATCCATGATAAAAATATATTAAGAACCTTGAATAAAAGTAAGTAGAGTATTTATATATATGAAAGGGGAAAAGTAAAATACATGGTGGATTGTTTTATTTTATATGTCAATATATGGGTTGATATGTTCTTTTTATGCTCAAAACTTTATTCCTAATTTAAAATCATTTATATTTGTTTATTTAATGATTAAATACTGATTTTATGATGTTTTATTGTAATTTATGTTGATATGTTGTCTTAAAGACAAGAATAAGATTATGTTTATGGGTATTTGGATATTTATATTTCATTCATTATACTTTTTAAAATAAATTTATAAAATTTTATTGAATATTTTGTTATTTTATCAAATTATTCATTACTATATCATTTTTATGGGTGAAAAATGTTTTAAAACAAACATTGTATATATATATATATATATATTTGTATAAAATTTTATAGAGAAGTGAATATTAGTTTTTAGGAAAAATTATGGTCATCAAATAACCATGGAATTGAAACCCACTACAACCAAAATGAATAATTCATGTACATTATTCGAGTTCAGGCCATCAGAAATTGGTTCTTTCAATGTCGGAAGGTATATAAAGGTTAGAAGGATGGATATGTAAAGTTCATTGTATGTATTCTATATTATTGCATGTTATTATAGATTAATATGTATACATGGAATGTTGTGTAATGGTATTTCAAATTTTGTATGATTATTTATAGCCACAAATGAAATAAAATAAATAATACATAAAGATTGGAGTAACTATTTATGCCATGAGATCCTATTGACAAAATGATATGTTCAAGAATTCATTCATAACATCGAAAAAAGTGTCCTTTAACATAATGAATTCACTTTAATGAATTGGATTATAGGAGACTCTTGAATAAAATACTAGAAATAATATAAAATTGACTATGAGATATAATAAATTCTATGAATGGAATGAATCATTATATATAACAGTTTCTCCAAAACCCCTCTGATTGAAATATTTTGATATAACTAAATTTTTATTTATGGATATAAAACAAGGATTTAATTGTTATTATAAGAGTTTGTGGATGAAATAATGATATATATATATAGAGATAAATATATGAGAATATAAATAGAGGTATACAAGGATATATAAAGTGAAAATAAGAGTTATATCCAGATGTAAAATCATCTATAAATAGTGTGATGTGGTGTACAAAGTAAGGGAAATTTTGGATCCCCATTTATAAGATGATAGAAGAAATTTTTTAGCCACTAAACACTACAACATTTAATGTCTTTTTTCCATTTTATATTATTTTTAACAAGTCATGTCAATAATAAGAGGGTAGTCATTTTTCATCAATGGTGTTTAAATTTAATGGGGACTGAATTACAAAAGTATCATTATTTATATGATTTAATAATGGTTTCTATTACTTTTTAAATTTTAGTATAAATAAATTTATTATTTTCTATTTCATGACCATTGTTTTATGGAGTGAAGAAGTATGATTTTATCTGTTTTATTCATATGACCATTTCCATTTGTTTTGTATGATTGGGTGTATTTGTAGAGCAATTTAAAGAGTGAGACATCAACCATAACCTTTTGGTTACTTCTTTCTAAATTTTTAAACATGGTTTTGGGTTTCCAACCTTACTAGTGATGTGAATTACTTAACCATGATAAATGGAGAGAATAATAGAGTGGAGAGTGTCATACAAGAACAAGGAATTATATGAATTTATTCCAACAACATCGCATATATCTTGATCTATTTTCATGTTTATTATTTCACGAACTAGAGCATTAAAATTATTAGTACACCACATCCTTCCATGGATGGTTGTGGGTTCGAATATTTAGTTTTTATTTTGAGTTTTAGAAGTCTTAGTTATTGAGTTATATAATGTTACCTATCCCAATGGGTTTAAAAGTGTCACTCCATTACCTATGCTACACTACTTGTTAGTTATTCATTTGTTTATATAGTATATATTATAAAGAAAATTTCTATGGGACCTAAAGACACTTTTTGGGAGATCAATTTTTAATATTTATTATGTGACACTATTAAATTAATCATACTAACAAGAATATTCTTCTTCATGATAAATGAAAATTTATAAGATGTGGTTACAAGAAGGATACCAATGGAATGATTCATACTCTCATGAGTAATTAAAATTCCAAAATCAACAATGGAGTGGCACTTACTCTCATTATTTTGATGTATATCATGAAATTATAAATATCCAAAACTAATAATGTAATAACAAATACTATTAAGTGGATCTTGGGTTTCAATAGAATGAAGTGTTTAATTCACAATGAATATTAATAGAAATAATTTTAATGTACACAATGATCAATAGATTTATGATTATTGAAAATGAGTAAATGATAAAATATCAAGATGTTATTTCTAGAATAGCATTGAAATAAGAAATAATTTAAAATTTCATTTTTAAAATGTATTTTAATTTCATGAAAAAATGAATGAACTAGTTTATAATAATGTAAAGGAAAAAAGATGTTAAGGGTTTTTAAGTGAACATGGAGGAGGATATGAAGATAAATTTCATTTATTTTATGATGTTTGGATGTATAAGAGCCTTAAAGATGTGATGAAGAAGGGAATGATACATAATTTCAGATGTATATGATTTAATTTAATTGGAGCAACTAGATAATGTGGTGAAGGATTATAATTACCACGTTTTATCTGTCATTGAGTTACTTTTTCACTCTTTTAATATTTTTAAAACATGGTTGTAGTCAAAAGATTTTATCAATATATAACAAATGAAAATAAGTTGAATAATTTCCCTATATGAGTAGAATATGGAGTCATTGTTAAATTCAAGGAAGATAAATTCATTTATTAATCTTATTTTGTAACCCATAATAAGATAAGGGATACATAAGATCCTTAAAAAAATCACAATTTCAGTGGAAGAATGGTATTTTTTTCCATATTGGGAATTTATTTCCATATTCCATTTCATGGTTGATAGAAAATTTCTTATATTTTTAAGCCCAAATGGAAAGTACCTTTCACTTTACATGATCATTTTTATTTTTATAGTATAAAATTTTAAAAATATACAAAGAAAAAATAAACTAAAATAATATTTCATGAAAATTGGTGTATTATTTATACATTTTAATATTATACAATATTTAATCAAGTGTTTTTGGAATAAATGAATTTCTATTCCTTGAAAATAAAATTGAAATTTACCCATGGAATGCATGTATTTCATTTCCTGATATAATTAATCTAGGATACATCATCACTCAAGAGATATATTTTATTTGGTTGAAATTTTTTAATTGATCGTATTAATAATTGTTAAATATATAGGAAAAATTTATTAAAAGTTACATTATTATTATATTTTTTATTTTTTTAAAGTGACTGTAGATATGATATATATCAATTATTATATTTTTTTGAAAATTTTAATTACCTTGATAGGTTATGAATATAATTATTCATGCTTTGGTAATGTGATAAAATATTTTTTATTCCCATTATAGAGATCTACTCTAAAACGATTTGATATATTCTTTATAGTATCCTCTTAATTTAGGGAATCAAGAGATCTAAAACTGAAATTAAACTGAAATATTGATATATTTTTAAATATGAATACTTGAAAAAATAATTAATTGATTCATGTCATCAATGAATATTTTTAACCATTTTATCATTTAGGACACATCCTATGTCTAATATTTTTTTAAGATAATAAATGTCATAAATTTTTTTATAACTGGCCAAATTATATGAAAATTTTATTACTAACCTAATTATTTGATAAAAGATACAGACTTTATTTCTTTTTTAAGAAGTACTTTCGTCTAATTCAAGGATCTATATGGATATTATGTCATGAATGGGAGAAATTTATGGGCAATATTTCCTTATTTATTTGGAGAATTGATCAGAATATATTTTATATTTATATTGTATTATTACAATATCATTTAAAATAGTTATTAAAAGGAAAATAATTCATAAAAATATAGATTTTTTATGAAATGTATAGATTTTAAAATGTATGAGAAAAGTAAAAAAGAAAGAAGGTAATGTTTTTCATAAAATTTAATCAAAAATTAATTATTTTTTGTTAAATATTATGATTCCTTATTGATCATTAATTTTAAATTTTCACTCCATTAACTACCAAACTCAACTTTAGAGAAAAACATTGAAATGTATTCCTGATTTTTTTGGTTTAATTTCTAATATAAAGATGTAATCCCATCTTATGATCGAACATCGACAATAACTATGGAGACTAGAATTGGGAAATCCAATAATATGAACACCCAAATTGAGTAATACTTCAACATATAGTTATAATAACCTCAAAATATTCATTCTAATGAGTATAAAATAAAACAAGAACATCATGAAGAAACCCACAAGTAACTGAAATGTACAAAAAATGCACAAAATTTTTACATTTTCCTGGAATTATGTACTAAATCTATAAGAGAGTTGAAGGATCTTCTATTAATTATATCATATTTATATTAATTTTTATTTAAAATTGATATAAAAAACCATGATAAACCTACATAAATTAGATGAAGAAGACTCCATCTTCTAGTTCTCCTCTTCTTTGTCTTCCAACATTATAATTTTATCTTATGAAACCTCTATGCACCCAAGTGAACTTATATAGGAGACACATGTGGCTATTCCAACCATCATCTTATCCTTATAGAATTTTTTCGTTATGTATATTGTATAATGTGCATATATGGTCAAGAACGCACTTTATAGTTTTCCTAGACTATTCATTATGTCAGCACCACCAGCCTCCATTTTTAAGTGATCCACCATTTGCATGTTCTACTCCCAATTTTCAGTAGTATTCATTTAATATACTGCTAACTCTTAGTGAATAGGGTATTTAATCCATATATGACTCTAATAACATTGAAAAATCTCTCATTACTATGTTCACCATAAAATATTCCACATTACATAATTAGATATCTTGGAACCTATGATCTTTCTTACTTATATCGACTAATCTAGACTTTTATTCACCTAACAAAAGATGCTACTTGCATATTTCTCACCCCTTATACAAAAAATTATTGAATCCCTAAGTATATACTTTAAATGATCCCCCGTATAATTACTATATTTTTACAATAATAATAACTATCTTATAGGTTGAAACTGATAAAACTCCATTAATTAACCTCATCTTCCAGTAAACTCATATTGTCTAATATACATCCACTAACCTAATAGTCTGGGGATCCCTTTGAACATACCATTCAACTCACTAGTACTCTATCCCATGAAATTTTTGTTATAGCCAATATTTGGACATATAATGGTGCTAGGTGTAACACCCCAAGATTCCATGGTATGCTTCTCTTTTAATAATAGAATAGAGTGAGTTGTACGCAACTTCGAGTTCTCACACACCACAACAAATCAAACTAGCCGTTATGAATAGTAATACCCACCTTTTGAAATTTTATAAATATTATATTTCAATATGGACTTAATTTTTCGATTCGGAATATCGAAATTACCTTAGGGTGAATTTTTGGTATTTTTTTGAAAACATTCAATTTTTGATGAATAGTGAAAAACACTAAGTTATAATTTAAAGAAGAATTTTTATATAAATTTTTATTTATTTTATTTAAATTTATTTTAGGTCAAAATAGATACATAATACCTATATAATTTTAATGTAATTCATTAGAGTCAATATATAATAATTTTAGATATATAAAAATTTTATTGAAATATTTACCGTCTTTTAACCACCTTCTAAGAGCATTTGCAAATTTACATAAAACATAATTTAACCACTTCAGTGAGTTGAATTTAAAAAATCCAAGACACATGGATGATATCAGTAAGTAATATTTGGATCAATATGATGAAAATAATTTTGGTGAACTGTAACTTTTTTACTTTTATTTACCATGGTTAAAAGTATAAAAAGAAATTAAGGGTAAAATGATATTATTATTACCCTAACACATGTCCTAATTCTATTGGATAAGTATGATTCGACCAAAAAAACCTTAGGAATAAAATTTTAACCTCTTTTTTCAACATGGATTATATTAGGACATTTATTATTATTTTATTTAATGATGAGCTAAAAGAGTTAAATTCAATGTTTAATCACTAAACCATTTTTAATATTGGGACACACACAAAATAAATTAAAATATAAATATATATTAGAAATATAAATAGATTTCCTACGTAATAGTATATTATTTATAATTTTTAAACATTAAATAATTAAAATTATTTATGACACAATGATGATGTAGTAATTACTGTATTAATGAATGATTAAAATAATTGATATTATAAATTTCCAAATAAATTTAATTTGAGACTTTTAATGAATTCCAATAATTTTATTTGTTAAGATGACATGTTAGGGTTTATTAAATTTATTTATTTCGAAGTAATAAATTTTTTAGGAATTTAACAAAAATGAATTATTAAATAATGTCAAAATTGACAAAAATAAGATTTTAGCTGGAATACAATATTATTTGTTGATATAATAATCCTAAAAAACTAATGTTCATCCAAAAGACTTATATAATGATAGGTGTATCATTAATGAACCACATGGGGTTCTCTTGGAAGTTTATAGTAAGTGTATTAAACATATAATATAAAAATAGAAAAAGGCATGGTAATTGTCAAACTATTTAACTAAGTGTTAAATCTAAAAGATAAGGTTAATGTAGTGACCCAAAGCTGTCTAAAACCAATTAGATGAGAGGTTTTTGACCCATCCCCCCTTATCCTTTGAATAATTCATTTTTTATTCATTAGAAACTGAAAATGATTTTATTATAAAATAATATTTCTAGTTTTTCCTACGGTGCCCCTCACCCATCTTATAAAAGGACACTTCCCATTTTCTCTAATTCACACCTTCAATGCCATATGGCTCGGCCAGCCCAGATGCAAATACCCTATCAACTATCCTCCCATTATCCTAGAGGCCCTCCTTTAGTCATAAATCCAACCTATGGATCCGTTTTGATCAAATCAAAAATAAGAACCCGAAGAATAGGATGTGATCCTACCCTTGACCAAGGAAAATTACAAAGAAATTGTTATTTTCACAATCTCTTTATTATCCGAGGTTGTTTTTACATAAGTATCTAATGTTATCTATTTATCAGCCACATCAATTTTTCTTAAAAATTTATTCCAAAACATTTTTTCTATTTACTAGGGTATGGGTTAAAGTCATTTATACCCGTGTTTGACATTTTCAAAATTGTATTGAAAGGAATCATTATATCGTATTCCAAACAAGGTTCCTTATGACCTTTTTGACAAAATCATGGCAAGAATGCTTTTTTAACTTATACGGTGTGTGTAACTATTTTCCACTGTTATAACATCGTCGTAGATTTCATTAAATTCTCATAAAAATATTTTCAAAATAAATGTTTTCTTTATAATTATGTGACTCTTAAATGATTTAAAAATAGAAAGAGATATTTCTATAAAAAGGTTTTGATTTCATCTATGCCAACTTCCTATAATTGATTTTACGCTTATTTGAAGTTGATTATTTATCTTACAAAACATGCATTTTTTAATGAAGGTTTTGTGATATGTTTGATGGAGGATGTGTTATTTTTATACCATTCATGGTTTATGGATAATGTATTGACATTTCGTATGCTAGTCTCAATACGAATTTTTATGTTATGTTTAAAAAATTTCATATGAGGAATGCATTGGACTTATTAAGTGATGGATGGATCCCTATTTAGCTCCTCGATGCATCTGTAGGTCTCATGAGACAAACTAGTGTTTTGGTACAAGGCCTTGACAAAATCTTATTTGTATTCTTCACACAAGGCCTTGACTATGTGGTTATGAAGTATGGCATCATGCATTCCATCATTATGAATGTGGATATTGATATTGCATGTTATTATTCTACTGTTAGAATATCTACAAGAGTAAGTAAATGAAATTATTTTGATTTATATTTGATGAATTATGATGAATTTTATGTTGAAAAGAATTTTTTTAGTTCTATACATTGCCTTAAATGTTTAGGCTTATTTATGAAAGTTTTCACTATATTATTTTCATTACTGAGCATCTGATCTCACCCCTTTCTATGTTTTATTTTTCCTATGATTCGAAGATGTATATTATGACTGACCTACAGGGGTAGTCTATGGGATCTCAATATTTTATATGGAAAAAATGTTGTTATTGTTTTTCACGTTATGATGTAATGTAATACTTATGAATGTATCTTGTACATCCACGGCTACTAAACTAATCAGCCTTTCGAGACATAATCATTTGTGATCATGCCAATGATATGTAATAATGCACCGACTCTGGGTTTTTGGAGTTGGGGTGTTACACTAGGGAACAATATTCATCCATGTTTCCCAAGTGTAACATATGGTGAATTAAATTTTATAGCACTAACACATAACCACGAAAACTATTATCAAAACAACCAAAACAAATCACACATTATAATTGTTTTCATTGGTTGAGCTGAAAAATATCCCAATTTATGATTATTATCATGCTCACACCGAATAACCACAAGCCATTTTTTTCAACATCATATCACAACTCCCACATAGTCCCCTATTCCATATATCTCATAGAAATCATCTAACATACAACTAAAAACCTGCTATTTAATTATATATAACCATGGCCTTCTATTTCATTAAACCCATGAAACACATCTTAATTACTCCAGTAAATCTCACTAACGAAAATGAGAATAATATTTCCATCCTATGATTTTTTTTATTTTTATCAATATGCTTCACTATGCACCATATCCATAGACTCGCTCCACCATATCTCCAATGTTCCCAAATACCCTTCAACCATGATTCCATTACTCCCAATAGATTTTTAGAATATTGAATTCATGATATATCATTGAAAAAATATTCAATCTAGAAATTATAATTCTTGAAGGTATGATTTCAATAACATGATAAAATCCTAACAAACTTTTGATTATTGGAACTAAATCATATATTATCCTTTTCTCCAACGTGTTCCACTTGATTTCAAACTCATATGGATTGAACTCTATCTCGAGGTCCTTCTATTTCAATGATGATCTCATAATATCTATTTTCACATATTTTGAAATAATTATAATGACAATTAAACCCATACTTGGGTTATGTTCTTTCCATTAAACAATATGACACAATTCCAGAACATATATAAACATAAAGATAAGATAACCACACATTCATACTTATATAACATTTATATATCCTTAAAAAGGTACTATACCTAAAAAATTGAAACACTCTACAAATGTTCCTGTTAAATACAAACATTGCGTACTTTTATTTCTCTATTTTTCTTCCTAACTACACTCTGAGTCATACTTTAGATACAAGACTTACCTTTGATGAAACATTTATTTTTTAAAAAATTACATACTTTCTAAGACACCAATTTTCGGTGTTCTTGATAAATATTATTGATTTATAAAAACATAAGTAGTGATCATAATAAAATTATACTTTTTGTTATCCCTTATATTCCATACCAACTTCCAGACCACCTATATCACTCTTCTTCTCTTATTGATGATGTTACTTTGTGCACCTTGGTATCTATGATAGAATCAATTGGAACTTGAACACCACACATAGACATCAATGTTCTCACTCTCTACCACTGAGTTCCATAAAACATCACATAATATAGAATTCCAATGATCTCACATCTCTTAATCCATTTCCCTAACAACAACCATACAATACATTCTATACTCTCCTTATTTTATTTCTAGAACACCAACACATCTAAAAAATATTGAAACATATCCAGATGTTTCATAATCAAGCATCCCCATAGTGTGAATTTTCCCATTCCCTCTATAATTCATCCCGCATTCCCACTGACCATCTTCTGATGAACTAAAAAAATTATATACCACATTTTTTTAATATTTTTTCTTGATAGAACCAGAGTTTTAAGAGATTATCTTAAACCTACCACCTTCTACCACTCAACACATTTTTATCTATAAAACACCAGTTTTATAATCATGACTCAACACATGGTCTCTATAAACACATGAAAAAAATTAATCACCCTCTCCCATATCTAGGTTTGTGGAACATATGAAAATTCACCCTTCTTGGAACAAATCTTCTAATCTCCATTAATTTTATTCTACTTGAACCAATATTAAAATTCTTATATAAAAACCAATTCTAAGAAGACTAGTCATCTTTCAAATAAAATATATCTTCTGGAGAAATCCTTATTTTTACTATCATATCCCTCTATCTCATAGTCCTTACATATGTTTGGACTCTACATTCAAAATAACATATAAACCTTCTTAGAGTTACAGCAAAATAGTTATGCAAGGTCTATTGCAACTTTTATCCGATCATCAAACCATGGCTAAAAATCCGAATTCTATTAATTGAAAAATAAAATTCCCACTTAATTTAGACAACATAATTGATCATCTTCTTTGTTTGAAATTTCAATAATTTTATACTAAGATCTATAACCCTACAAAATGTATTGAACATGTCACATGATCCTTCCATTTAATTAGACTCTATGTATTCCTAGTTACACCTCTTTTTGATAAAATATGATTTGAGTTAATATTTTGATGATAATTTTTATCATAATTACCCCAAATTATTATTTATCTAACGATTTAATGGATATATATATTTGTATTTTGAATGTGGAAATTCTATAAAATATTTACTTTTACCCAATTAAGATCACTCAAATATGGTTATCATAATTTTTTAGATATAATTATGAATTTAAATTATGTAGAAATATTATTCAATAATTTTAAAATATTGTTTGTTTATAATATGCATGATGGATCCCACATTTGAATTATGTAAAGTGGCTATGAAGTCATATCAAGAATGAATTCAATATGTTTGAAATTTCCTCAAAATTTAAGCCCTAAATTTATCATAAATACTCATATTGGGATTATATTTTGAAAATTTCAATGGAATAAATTAAAATCATTTCATTAAAATAAATTGACAGATGCTTCACCTGAGAACATGATTAAAAATGAATCAAAAACAAGATTAAATTTTGGAGGATGAATTATGAATTTATTATTGTGAACATTTAAAACCCTAACTCTGTAAACCATTATTGAATTAAATTTTAAAATTCTTTGAAGTGTTTCATTTATATTTAAGCGGATTTGAATAGAGATAGTGGTTTTATTCCATCTCTCTAACCATTTATATGATGGATAGTTTTGTCTATGGATCTCTTAAAATAAGGTTCTCATCTTCTTCCACTTATTGTTTCTTTGTAGTTACACATGTTATATCACTTTTTAATTAATAATATTACATTTTATTCTTAAAAATAATTTTAATTTTTTATTTGGACTATAATGTATGATTTGAGATAAGATTTGGGTTTACCCTTTGAATACATTCCTTATGAAAATCATCTCCATTCTGAAAAATCTCTCAATGGATGAGTACTTTACATTTAGAGTGTATATTATTACTAATCTACTCATTTTATTGAATCCCTATAAAAATAATAATTTATAATCTATGATTAATTAACTTATTTGTGATTTCTATGGATCTTGATAAATTTTCCCTTTGACTAGGAACTTATACTGGTGTAAATCATCAGAGAAGATCTTTAATCACCAAATGTAATTGACCTGGGATCAAATTATATGGTGATAATATAATAGTAAAACATTATTAATTATCATTTATATGTTGTATATGAGTCCATAACTTCTCAATAAACTAATGTTAGATTCAAAAGCACAACCAAAAAAACGTTTTGTTATTGGAACATCCAAAATCGACCTAGGGTTTATTTTTTTCCTATCTTTGTGGTTGTGATAATTTCTATTGGGTTCTAGGAATTAAAATATTAGTGAATCATAATTAAATAGATTTAAACATAAGGGATAATGATTAATGAATAATTAATTATTATATTATATTAATTAAATCTTCTCATATGGTTGTTTTTATGGAAATTATTTTCACATTTCTTTAATTTTTTCCAAAATCACTCAAAAATACCCCCATATTTGGTTCACTTTTCAATTTATTATATATTATTTTAAAAATTACATTAGTTTATTTTTCATTCACTTTATATTTAATGGAATGAACTTGGTCATCCATTATGAGAAAATTAGTATAAATTCTGAAAACCATTGACTATGTCTGACAATAGTCATCAAATTTCCATTGATGTTGGGGAGGAATGTGTTTTCTTGAAACCCTATTTAGGATGATTTATTTGTATCATACAAAATTTAACAATATATTCATGAAATATCATTAACTATCAGTTAGTGATATTCTATAAAAATAATCAAATTCCCCACAATAATACATTTTCAATAGAGGATGGGTGCATTACCCAAGAAATGTCCACAAATACTTCCAGTCATAAGATTATTGAAAATTATACTAAGAAAAACACATTAAACCTCCATTAAAATAAATAAAAACCAAATTTAAACCCAAAATTGATGATTTATTAATGGATATATTAATGGAGAATCTAAAATAATTGCTTAACCAAAAAAGTAAAAAGGTTAAAATATTGAGGATGTTTTATAAAATGCCCACTTTTGTTAATGATTACATTATTAAAATGTAAAATCAACCATAAGAATTATATAAAGAGGATTAAGAATACGTTCTTCCCCATTTTTTGTTAAAAAAATTCAAGAGATGGAGAATGGTTTAAAAACAACAAAACTCACTTTCTACCATTTCTAAAAGTTATTTTTTTAAAACCATTCCTTATGAAGAAGAGATAAAAGTCGATTAATTTTAGAGAGATTTCATACATCTTGACACAAAATCATTTGATCCATCCTATATTGAAAAATAATCAAATAATAATAATTTTTGAATATATTGGGAAATTAAATTATTACATTTTCTAGATGAAGAAGAGGAGACCACATAGGGTGTATTTCATTTTGAAGAAAGGATAGAAGAAAAGATTATATTATTTGATGACGAACTTAATCATTATGAAACACACATGGAATATCATGAGAGGAATTTTTTTGAAGACAAATTGAGAGGATGTCCACTTCATGGATTTTTTATTCCAAACTCAATAGATAATACCAATCCTTCAGATAAAGAGAATATGAAGGAACATTATATTCCCTTTATACCCCAAGTTATAAATAAGAAAATAATTGTGTTTGTGGTAATCTGTTACATTGGATGTTTGGAAATCATGAAGAATAAGTCACTTTTGAGGAAAACTCAAGTAGCCAAGATGCAGTTGTTCAAAATAAAGCAGCCACACCCCCTTTAAAATTTAGATAATTTTGAATAATGTTCATGCTATTGATAGTATAAATTCATTGATCAATTGAAGGGACCCCTAGTATACTTTATAAAATTTATTTTATGTCTATTTCATTCAATGATCTATTTATTATTTTCCCTTATAGGATTGTAATTATTTTAATAGGTGATATCTATATTATTAGAGATCTCTTACATAATAAAGACACCATGTTTTCCCTTATCCCATGTCTTTTATTTTATTTTCCCTATTTTATATTATTCTTTTCATGTTCATATATAATATCATTGGTTAATATAAAGGACAATGAAACCTTTTATGTTTGGGGGAGGGGAGGATATTTTTGGGTAGCTTCTTTAGGATTGTATTTTCTTTTTATTTTTCTCTTCCAAATTGAATCTTTTTCCAAAAAAATAAAAAAAATGTATCATTAAAAACATATCACAAGTTCATTAATTAAATCTAACCAATTGATAATGAGTGTTTTATTTTATGAATATCATGTAAATCATGATATAAATGGCATATGGTTTTTCATTTGTGGTTGAATTTAGTGAAAATGGTAATTGGTCATTGATATAATTGATTGTGTCTTTATGAAACCATTAATAATTTGAAACCACTCATTATGCAGATTTTTTTTGAAGATTGTGTCATTTAATATATCCACACAACATCAATCACAATCACGAATTCCGATTTTTCATACCCAACTAATATAATAATAATTATACGTAATTATTTTTTATGGAAAAACCATCATGATCCCATGTTTTTTTATTATCTAATGTGGGTGTCAATGTAGAACTATTTTCTTGAGGAAAATAGTTGATAGTTTTTATTTCTATTGAAAAATCAGAATCATAATTGGTAGAGATATTGGAATTTTGGGCTTATCGCTCCTTTTAAAGGATATTTTTTCCTACTCTAAGAATAGATTATAAATTTAAGATAATATTTTTAATCCTTCAAAAATCCAAGTACGAAACTGGTTATCCCTTGGATAATGATCTAATAAAATATTTGTATCAATGTTAACTTCTATGTGTCTTATTGGTTCCCTATGTTACTATTATTAATTGGTGGTGTTTTTGATTAATTCCATATATTTAGGGACACTAGATTTTATCACCGTCCTGGGAAGTGGTAGGTGTTATGGAGTTGGGATTGAGCCCGTAAAGAGGGTTCCCTAAATATACCTGTAAATAGAATTAGAACCCACATAGTTTTCTTCTACATGGTTGGACAAATAATTATTTATATGGTCATTTGATATATAAAAATTAATGATATTTTATATCCTTCATTAAGGACTGAGTAAAAATAATTTCTCACATAATGAATCACTTTTTACGAAAAATGTGGGAGACTAAATAGGTTGACGATGATAACATTAAACACTGAAAACAATCAAAAAATCATTGAAATCGAGTTTCAGATTATTAGAAGCATTATCCATATATAATTTCTAGTAAAGGGTGTGTACATTGGTATTTAGATAATCCTTGGGGATCTCCTCAATATGATAAGTCATCTTTTACTAGGATAGAATGTACAACTTCAAATATATATTCCATTTATTGAAGATTCTTATAAAAATAAGATCATTCTAATTGATCTATACACACTTCTCTTTTTTAGTATCCAAAAGAATCAATCCCTTAGTCATCATGTTAGCCTACTAATTAGTGGTGTTAATGAGTAGAACCTTCTCCATCATTTCATCCTTGGAATGGATAATAAGTTCCAATATGTTTTCTTTTATCGCATCCTCCTTACCTTTCTCCAACTACAAGACATCCAACACCTCCCTAGTGGGTTCAGTCATAAAAATATTGACATCACTAATAATTAAAATCATATGCATAGAATTTGTCTTCTCTTGTGAAAATGTAGCATCTATTATACCACAATCCTAATCGAGATCCATTTATTTCTATATTCAGCCATTTGGATTTCACCCTTAGGACTCAAATTCATCCTCTGTATTACTACATTATTATAGGGTTCACAATCCAATGCCTTAGACCAATCCTTTTTGGAAGACCATGTATACATTAGTTTATAAATGTGAGAGTAATCCATACCCCCCTTAGATTTTCACTTTTACACAATGCATCTCCCCACATCCCTGTCTCCCTCCACCCCTCTCTTTATCCATGGAAAATGAATTTTCTTATAATGCATTTAATCAAAAATCACATCTAAAAAATGGATGTAAGTTTCCACTTAATACTCTTCAAAATAATATATTTTATCTTCAGTGGGGTATAAATACCATTTAGTGTCCCTTTGATCCTAATCTTGGCCTTCAGTTTTTAGACCTTCAAAGTGGGTTTTGAGATTAATAGTTAGCACTTTCTCATTAGGACATTTCCATATAAATTCGTTTAAACACCTCTTGTATATGTAGTGTGATTTGTAAATAATACTCATGGACTCCTTCACTAGTCAACAACATCACCACTTCTTCTGTTAATCGGTCGACAACACAAACAACCTCCGCATATATAGAAGTCTTAGGTAAGATGGTGTTCGGTTCCATCTATTCTATTTCCCACACCCCCTCATCCCTAGCTTATACATGACCAACACTATTAATAAATTACCATCAAGACTTCCTATAAACTAATCATAGATTTCCACCACATTTGAGTCAGGATTTAGTGGCTTTCCACTTTCTGTATAGGATTAATATTTTTTGTATCCTTTTTACCCATATAATCTATTGTTGAAGTATCAAAAATATATTTCCATAAGTACTATCAATTTATCAAGACATGAACCACATATATATCCATGCAATCAAGATTTAAGGAAGATCATAGATGACCAGTATGTTTACAAGACACTAATTATTCTATCCACGAACAAAAAATAATTTCGTATTCATATAAAAATTCCACACCAACTGCCATTCACATACACTCTACCATGGGTTTTTAAACATCCAACTCAACACAAATACATAGAGATATTGAATGATATATGGAATTAATTCTACTATTAAAACAACAGTATCAGCCTATAATATTACCATTTTTACAGATAATAGAGGGGTTTTGTAAGGGTAGAGAGAGTTATGGGAAGCTTACCCACAACACTGAAGTAGGGGTATCTTGATTCATATTAAAATTGTATGTCCATCAGAAAAGAAATAACCAGCACTCATTACATTTTGGGGGGGCTCCGAACCAATAAATGAATCAAGTCATCCTCTAATGAAAAATAGAAAATGATGTGTCATTATTCTAGAATCTCCATGGTCGCTAGGTCTAGAAAGCCCCAATAAACGAAGATTAACATGTCAAAACTATCAATTATAGGTTTTTATTTTTTGAAACAAGCCTCAATGTTATGATTCAGTAGTCTTGAATCTTCTAAGAACTATGATGTTAAGAGAGTAAGTTGTGGTGAGCTGACATAAAGATCTGGGACTTACGAATGAGTGGCCCTTTCTATTTTTCAATATTCTGGTAACTAAAAATGATATGGTTAGAATCATATTTTTCTGAAAACCACATAAATGAAAGGATCATCATTAGAGAAGGATTAATCTATTTATGGTCATCTAGATAAACAAGTCATATTCTTTTCACGAAGGTGGTGGCTAGCTCAAGTAGAGCCATGCAATAAATAAGAAGCATAGAAATGGGAACCAAGAGGAATATATGAACATAATGATTATTAGGTAAACATGAAAAGAATATATAATCAAGGTTTATTTTGGAACCATGTGGAGAATCTCAGCTCATGGTGTTTAAAAAACTAAGAGGAGTATATATGAATCATGGTATAATGGGGAATCTAATGCCCAAAAAATAAGATAAGTGTAATGTTTATTGGTGTTGGGTTTGAAAATTATAATTCAAATTTTTTTTAAAAGAATTAAATTTATATTGATATATTATGAAATATGAATCACTGAGATTAAACAACACAAAAAATATATTTTATTAAATTTAATCTCTTTAATAGCTCGCATAAGACATAACCCTAAGTCTAAATGAAATTTAACATAGTATACGATTACAACCTAGTAGTTAAATTTGTGGGTATGTATAGTAAAATATAAATTATTAAAATTATATTCTTTAAACATCTCCAAAAAAATCATTGGTTATTTATTTATTAAAAATAAACTGATAATCATTTAAATGAAAAGGAATTGTTTCTTTAAACAGTATTATTTCTAAAAGACAGTTTATTCACACATTGTTCATATAATATAAAATTAATTTTTAATAATTTTAGAAAATTTATTTTACTAAATTTAATTTATTTTTTAAATATCATATTTAAAAAACCATAGGTTTATTTTCAATTTTTCTAAAAAAAATATTTTTCTATTAATAATGAAAAATATAGATTTTTTTTGAAAACTCTCATTTTGTTTCAAAAATATACAAGGATAAAATATTCTTTAAATTGATTTTAATATAATATTAGTTAAATTATATAAATATTAAAACAATTTAGGTTAATTTAATCATTTTATAATAAATTTATATACAAAAACATTGTAAACTATTGAACATTTACTCTTTGAAAACTGGAAACCTTGTCACGTATGAGGGATTAAATTTGATTTAAAAATTTCTTCTTATGTTAATGGAATCAGAACTGATGAATTTAATATTTTTAATTATAATAATGTATACTATATAATAAGTTCAAATTACATCTTTACCCTAACTAATAGTGAAAATAGTAAAAATTATTTATCATGCTTAAGGAAAAAAATGGGTTTATCGAGGGTTAAACTAGAAGGATAAGGGTTAAAATGACCTAAAAACATTTCAAAAATAAATTTATGGAAATAATTATACCTTATAATATATAATTATTGATAATAATCAATTTTTTACCCCATGTGTAATGTGAAGAACACAGGAACACATTGTTCATTTAAAGAATTACAAGTTTGTTAGTCACCTCACTTATAAAAGGCCACCCCTTCTCTTCTCTTATTCACACCATCAAAAAAAATTTATTCAGAAAATACCTACCCAAATAACATAAAAATATCCATTCCTTTTTCTTAAAATCATTTTTTATCATAAAACTATTCTATAAATAATTTAGTACTAATAGTAAATATGTGGTCCGAGATAAGGTATAATTTCTAACAATGTATTTTTGTTTTTTTTATTATTCCACCTACTTACAATATTACTATTTATTATAATATAATTACTCAATTATCAAAAATATAATGATACTTTATTATGTTATGTTAATTACTCATATCCATCTCCTATTTCCACAAATAAAAAAATGTAATGTTACTCTTGTGTACGGTGGACTATCGCCACACGAATCGATGTGTCTTGTTTTCAATAAAAACCTCTCTTAGTTGTGTATGATTAAAGATATACAGTATAAATATGATATTTATATAATAATTATACTCCATGATTAATTATATAATATATAACTTTTCTACATTCTATTCTGTAGGGGATACGATAACATTACTAATGTGTACGGTAGATTATCACCTTACAAAGCGACGTGATTCATTTTTCAGTAATGAATTACATGGTATTTAATAATGATTCATTTATTGAATATATGTTATATAAATAACTTAATTTTGATATTAATGTCATATTTAACATTCATAAAATATAATATATCATTTGTTTTCTACGATTTTCACTCAATGAAATATTATAATGCTGTTCGTGTATGGGTGGACTACCCCCTTCACAAAGTGATGTAACTCTCTTTTCACCCCCACAACAAATGGATGATATATATATAATTGTTTTTAAAGAAATAATATTTTAATTATAATATTATGATCATTTTTTCAATATAAAATACTACAAAAGTTTTTTTTATAATGATCATTGAAAAATGGGAACATTACTCATACATATATATTGCCTATTGTCTCTATGATCATAATGTGCATAATTTATAAAAAAACAAAAATGATTGGTCTAAAAATTATAATTGATTTCTAAATAAGATAATTATGACATGATTAATATTATTTATATGTTGATATAATGACTACATAGAAAAATAGTTATCCTTCCAATGTCATTTTTGACACAGACTTCATATTTCATTGAAACTCCCAACATAAAATTAATTGATTATGTAGTTGTATATAACAAAATATAAAGTGAATTTAAATGAATAATAATCTAAAAAAATTATAATGTAAGTAAATAATTTTCATAAGTTTATTATTCAGGAAGATATATAACGTGCATGACGAGTCGGATTCTATGTAAGGGACTTCGTCTCAATTTTCCATCATTGAAGCACATTGAAATTTTATACCACTAATTGAATTAATATAGTGTATATAACACCACTTTAATAATAAATATAATGATTCAATAATAAATAATGGTATTTTATGTTTCCATTTGAATTATTTTATCTAAGGGTTATTGAATTAAAAATCACTAATTTGTCCTGAATTTTATAACTTATTTTTGTCATTTGGTTATATTACTTCATCATAGTCTTTAGAATTAATGGATTATGTGAGTAAACAAATATTACTATCTTGAATTTATTTTCAATTGTTTTATTCTGATTTACATTTTATAGACATCATTTATTAATTAATTAATTATTAATTCGATCTTATGATCTTTGAAAGTGTTTATTTCACAATCTCATTTTAATCAAGATTATTTATAGATTAATTTTAATAGATGAAAATTATTTGATAATTATATATGAAACCCATTTCATTTTATTCACCATTTGTTTTCAAGAGTTTTTCTAATAAATGTACCATTTTATCAGTATTTGGTTTTCATGACCCCTTTCCAACAAAGTGTACCGATCCTAGGACAGTAATTGAAGAAGAGAGATTGTGCCACTCGATTCCAACATCTAGTAGGCCCCAGGATGGTGACTAGAACCGAGGGTATAATAACCAGACAGATGGGAGGAAGTATCCTCTAAGAGAACACATGTGGAAGTTAGAGATAGGAGATAAACAAAAAAATTATTTCATAGGATACCATATTAATGAAAACCCATGTAAACATCTGTAATTATTTTCAAGAGAAACTACAACTAAATAGAAAATTGCATGTAAAAAAAGAAAAGTAGGGATGAAAGTGACCACAAATCCCCAAAAATTCCTACTATAACCCAAAATAGTATTAACAAAGATGATCTCCAAACCAATCTAACAATGATAAAAAAATAGTTTTTATATACTTATAGTTAGAATAATAGTTTACTTAGTTGGTTCCTCCATGGATACTCTCATGTAAATGGTAGAAAAAGCATGATAATGCATAGTGAACAACAAGTGAAACAAACTCATCACCTAAATAGGTATACTAAATTCCTAGAAACACCATAAATACTCTCTCCCAGTATCTCATAAAAGAAAACATAATACAATAAATAATATCAAGGGTGTCCCACTACCGTTTCTCCACTATCACTACTAACTGGTTTGCTGCTTTTCCCCAATATCACACATCCTAATCATCTCTCTCTAAATGGTGAGACCGTAGACACTTAGAAAAAACACAAGAACATGATCCTACTGCAACACATTACCACATCCACATAAAAAAAATTAACCAATTTGTTATCAGGATCCACCACATGCTATACAACGTGTATTATATATCAGGTATTTTACTACAAATAATTACAGCGCATACACCATATAAAGAACCTCAAGAAATCACAGACAATACACATTATACCTACATTTGTCATTAAGAAGATATATATAGAATACATGTGTCTAAAATAACCACAATGAATTTCAACATTCTATACACATTTATGGGGATGACTAATATCCATTCATACTATCACAAGAACTACCAAGAGAAGAAAGTGGAGTCAAAGAGGATACTCAACCATCCATTCTCCCACTAAGATGCTGCAGAAAACACCCCACATGGCTCAAAATACATGGGGTTATATTTAAATAATAGAATGGGTGGAGAAGAATATAAAATAACAAAATATACCTGATATAATATAACTCACAACAACATAATAGAAATAACAGAATCTCAGACTCAATTGTAGCTAACATCTCGTAGACTCCCAGCTACCACTACTAAGAGCATATTTCCTATAAGAGCACAAATATTATAAGATCTACATTAAATTTTTCTATACCCATTAAATAGTTTCAATTTACATTAATTAATTATTTAATAATTAATTAACCATTTCTATTTTCCACGTTACATAAATTTTCATTACAATAAATTTTCATGCCCTCTAGGCCTAGGAAAACGGAGTCCATGGATTCCCAGAATTATCACCTCGTCATTTCATACAATAAAATCCAACCTCATGGGTTAAAAATTTATTCATTTAATAACAACATTACTTTCAAAATTACCTGGCACTCTAGAAGAAAGTAATTAGCTAGAAAATAAGGTATCCGCCCAAGTGCATCCATATACCACAATTAGTGGGGAAATGAATGAAGATAAAAATAAACTTGGAAATTATCCAGAAAAACATATTGAAACAAGAATAATACATTAATATCAAGATTTATTCCTATGTTCAATTCATTCGGTCATCCCTGATGTCCTTCCCGACACCCAAATTCATATTTTGATCCATCTTTCCATCATATGCGTCAACTACTACCAAAAAGACTATGCATATTCATCTTATATATAACAAAATATTTATAGTCTCAACCATCCTAGTATCATGTCACATCCATGCCTCCCCACCCCATATACATCCACAACCATACAGGTTTAGCCATCCCAGGATCAGATCACATCCCAAATAGCAGGAACCAATCAAAACAACTACATCTGGGCCCTAAAGAATGGCATTCAGCCATCACACACAAGGAGCCCTCGTGAGTCTAAAAATAAGGCACTTGGCCATTACAATCAAGAGGTAAAATTAGGACCTATACATGAATTATATTTTATCACACAACCAATTATTTTTCCCATATGGAATTATCTAATTCATTATTCTCAGGTTCCAAATATGGAATCATAAAAAGAAGTCTAGAAAAAGTTAACACCAATGAATTAAAAAATTAATTTAACATGCATTTCATTATTTTACTAAAAATCATTAACCTGATTTTCACCTTTATTCAATTCCATTAACACATGGATGATTAATTCATTTAAACATGCTTAAAGTGATAACATTATAACATACCTGATTCATTAAACATGCCTCATTAATTATTATTAATCCAATAATATAAATTAATTATGGATATATTTTTTATTACAATTTCCATGAATAATAACAATCTCATATAAGAATGTTATATATATCACACTATCTAAAAAAACAAGAGTAAAGATATTATCATGGTACCAAACAAAAAAATCATCATGCAATCAATACCAATTATTTAATTGGGTTCAACCAATTTTTAGGTTAATTTTATTGGAATACTATATGATAAATCATGATAACTCTACAATTTCATGAAAATAAAAAAAATGAAATGAATCCCCTACCTCAAAATAGGATTCAATGTTTACCGCATGAGAATAGACCAAGGTTGAAGATCCAGATCACCACTCCTGAAAGAACTGCATCCACCCGAGGATACCGAGCCATAACCAAAACAAAAAACAACCAAAAACTAATTGAGAAAAAATAAGATCAATCTATATCACATGAAAAAGGGGGAAACGGGGAATGATAAAAGAAACACTAAAAATGATGGCAAAACAAACAATGGATCTAAGACATATCAATAAAGATTGATAGAGGGAAGATAGAGGTTGATACATGACAAAATAATCCCCAAAACATCGATGAAGTTGTTTTAGGGTCACCTGCAATCGAGAGATAGGTCTTGCAAAAGTATGGTTTGACAAACCTGAGTGTATGAAATTGTTTAAATAATATAGAATTAGGGATTTACACATCGAGTAATCCTATTTCATGGTATGTAATTCTCTGGGATCAGTTTTCGCTAAAAAACAGGGCACCTTTTCTTTGTTAAAACACAGATTTATTACATCTTTGAAACCCACTTTTACTTTGTGTATCTTTAGATACTCTGAAATCTCCAAACTTCATGATTTTAACAACCAAACTCTTGTAGACTTCCTATGAACCTCCTTTTAGTACCTCAATCTGCAGAAATGAACAAATTATCCATCACTATAGAATTGGACCCTTATATTAGATACCTATAAAAACATTGTCATCCTCAAAAATCCAAAACCCACAAAAAGAATAAAAATAAAAGGGTTTTATATTCAACCACCACACAAGTTACCCCTAAAGGATCTATCCAGCATTGGAGCTCAACTACCCCCACTAAGGGAATTATGTGTAACCACATGAAAACTACAACCTAGTCCTAAACACTATCTTAGGGGAGATACCTCTAAGAGAGAGTAAGGCACAATAAGAAACAATAGAAATCCGTCTCATAAACAAGAAACGGCCCACCACAAAAAATGAATATTGTTACAAGAGAAGAGATAAACAGTGGACATCTTTGGCTACTAAGTGTGTATATATGAGTCAAATTCATACATTCCCTCCTCCATGCCATTGTGTCACTACAATATATCATCCAAGGGGATGTCATGGCCACACTGCAAATTCTCCTGGTTTTCATGGATCACTAAAGTCCACTCGTCGAGGGTCTCATCATCACCAACATCAATCTCCCCAAAATCGATGATGTGAGAGTTTCCAAGAATATAACGATGTATTTGCGACATGTGAAAACATTTTGAATATAGATTATCTGGGGGGAAGTGATGTCCTATTAAACATGACTCCCATCATGATCTAACACCTTAAAAGGCCCAAAAAACAGAGGACAACTCTTACTACAATGAACAAAACTTCAATATATATGATGGTGAGTCACCTTCAGGAACACATGCTGACCAAAATTGAACTCTAGAGGTTTCCTCCTATGATTTGAAACTGATTTCTGACTGTCCTGCACTCCTTTTTTCCTCTCATGAATCAGTAGAACCACCTCTATTTTATTGTGTCCCTGTTCCATCCTATAATTTTTGACTCTCCAACCCTAGTCCAGCATAGTGGATAATTGAATGGTTGTACATACAAGGCTTCAAATGACACCATACTGATGGGGTGTGGCTCGTGGTGGAGACCTGCTCGAGACGGCCCGGTAATCGAGACTCATGATGTTTTTTTGTTTGATTTTGAAATTTGAATTTTCGGATGGTGGTCTGTAAGCCTGGTTACTGGTATTCCTTAAACTGTCTTTGGAGAAAATATAAAAAATGATTTGCAGGTAATTTAACTCTACCAAGGGAAGGTGGCTCATCCATGAAGCTCCAAAATCCAAGACCAAAGACCACAACTGGTCTTCAAGAGTCTGGATAGTCCTCATTCTCTGACCATACATCTATGGATCACGATTAGAAATATAGTATATTTTCATATATCTATTACAATAATTTTAATAAACCAAGGAAATATATTATATGAGTCCTTGATTTTACTCAAATCATGGAAATACCCCACACTTCCCCTTATCTCATTTGCACGGTGGTCCCCTTTCCCACTTCATGCAGGAACTCTTATTTGTGATTGGTTCCTTCTTCACAAACAATTGTAGTGACCTTCCTCCTCCAACATAGCCAGCCCAACTCCAACCTCTGTAAATCTCACTCCTTCGATGTGGCTTCTACGTAGTTCTAATGTGGTTCTGACATAGCCAACCCACCTCATACCTCTAATAATCTTCCTCTTTCGACGTGGCTATGTTGTAGCCATCCAACCTCCTCACTAACATGGATCGGATGCAGCCTACCCAACTCTTTGTCAATGTTATTTTGACACTACGGTGTGAGTTCGGCCGAACCATAAATTACTCATATTGTTTGAGTTTTTTGGCTTCTCATTACAATTAGCATTTCTTCCATATTACAGGATTCCTTTGACATGATTGAAGCTTGATTATGTCTCACTTTCATAATGGTTCAATGGTTTTTGAACACTAGATTATGATTTTGAGCACACCTTATGTTTATTATTGTCGAGGGTATTCAGATTACTTATTTGGTTATATGAAACCAGTATTTGTTGGTTTTATGCCATTTTCACATGCTCTCGGTTTGAGTTTCTATGAAATTTAATTTTCTTTAAACACCATTAGATCATGTGTTTTTTAATCCAATTATTATTTCATTATATTATTAATTTAATGTCATTCATTTATATGTTCTTATATATCTCATAAATTTGATTCGTTCATGTTGTTCCATATGTTTGTAATGATTTTGTGTTGTTGTAAAAATATTCTATTATGAATTGTTGGATTAATTTTTTGTTTATTTTGATTTTAATGTGGTTTTTATGTTAAATAATCTTTTAAAATAATATTTTATAAATGTTAAAATTGGTTTTGATATTAACTTTTAAACCAAAGTCTTGTTTGAAAATTTTTATAACATATTATTTATTTAATTTTTTGTACCATTTTCTTAATCCACCATGATATTATGTTCTATAAGAGCATAGATATTTTATGAATTCAATGTGGTTGTGATTTGATATTATGTGGAATTAAAATATGATTTTCATAATAATGGTTAATGGGGAAGGGACAATAGTATTGAAAATTTGATTCCTAGCTATGAATTCAACCTTATAAATTTGGTAGATGTGATATAAAATTATACCCTACCTTTTATACACAACATTATGGGATATTTGGGTATCTAAGTGGAATGTTGAGATATTTTAGCTATGTAATTAATGATCATGTAATTATTATGAACATTTAATGCATGGATTTAATCTATCTAGAGAGAATTTTACTAGGTAAGGCTAGTTGGAGAAATCTACAGATGTTATATATTACAATTTTCTTCGATAGTCTGAATGGTTATTCTACTCGAGTACACATTGTATAGTGTAACTATTATATATGAAATTTATATAGGATATAAGAAATACTTTACCTAGAATATTCCTTACAAAAAATCTCTGATAATGATTTTATTCTATTTTTATCCACTACTTACAATTATATATACTAATTTACATTATATCCTTTTTATGGTGAAGCTTCAATATATATGATATCCTAGTATGGTTTTCTAAAAATTAACATAATTTTATAGTGATTATTTTGTACACAACACAATTGGTTTGTAACTTTGTATATTAATTTTACATATTTTTTATACATCATTTATTTATTCAATTACATGAAATTATTTCAATTGATATTTAAAACTAGTACAAAAATGATATTTTAAATGGTTTTTTGATTTCAGTGGTATTTTCCAACAATGTAATTAGGTTTTTATCAATTTTTTCAAATGAAGAGATTTATGTATATAAACAACATGATTTATAATGAATGATTTAGATAATTACCAAGAATTTTTTTAAATGTAATAATCAATTTTTTAATTTTATTTCAAAGTAGAACTTTTAAAATATATTGAAAAAGGAAATGTAAATAATTATCTATATAATCCAACTAGGATTAATTTCTCACACCCTAAATATACCACTCATTAATGCTACAGTCTATGGATTTTTATGGTACATGCTAAAGATTCCAATAAGATCCTTGCTTCAAAATCCTTGTCTTAGGACACTCTTGGATTAGACCATGTTGGTAGTGTTAGGTAATGAATTGGGTTCCTGAGTATATTTCTAGTTTATTATTACATGTATCATTATTTCTTTTTTTATAGTGTATATTCCTACTAATAAATCCTGAATAGTATTTTAGAATCTATATTTATGATTTTTGTATATCTGTTATGTTATATTGAATGTGATATGGTAATTTATTTAAAAATTATGTTTCTTTGGATTCCTTTTGATTTAAAACTAATTATTTTCCCTTTCATGGTAGTCTAACATATGGACATGACATATTGTATTCTCAATAATTTTTAACGATTTCATTATTTTGGTTTATTATTATGAAACCATTCCCAATATTCTCTTTAAATATTGTCAATTTGGTATGGTTTAGTTTTGTTAAAAAGAGTTGATGTAGGTCACTCCATGGTGTCTTCATTGAATGAAATTGGGTGTCATATTAAAAACTTATTTATTAATGATCATGTAATTTAATATTTTGATGTATACATCAACCTAAGTCTTCATTATTCATTTTTTGGTTATGGATTAATGTTTCACTCATCATGTATATTTGACACACTAATCACATATATATATGAAGTCATTATATCTCACTTATTTTCCAATTATATCCTTACATGTGGTTTCTTATGTTGAGTCTAGTTCTATCCACCACCATCAATGGTTGAGAGTTCAACATCATATTTGGGTAAGGTTTATTCCATTTTAATTCCATGGACCAATTTTAATTTAGGTATTTGTGATTATTGGATTCTCTATATTTTTGTAGCGTAATTTTCGATACTTCTCTTTTCACATTGAGATTATTCTAGAGACCATACATTGTAACTAAGAAATTTTATATGCATAGAAAGAAACACTAAATCAAAAATTTTATTATTTTCAATCTAAATTAACTTATAATCTATTAATAAATTATTATTATTTGACGTTTTTTATACATAAACTAAAGTGTCTAATGGTTTGTGTTGGTTATATTTTGTTGTTAATATGTTTCAATATGTATCTCCGAGAGAAGCTGGGTGATATATTGAGATTTAACCCATAATAGAAGATGTTGAGACCCATAAATTTGGTTAAATGTGAATGAAGAGTCAGGTCATTATCTTATAATACTTGTATATATAGATATCATTTTTATTAGGCTTGATGTAGATTTCCGATAATCTTGTTATGGTGTTTGACATGGACTGGTGTCAATATGCAATTTTTTAATTCATTTCGATTGGATTCTTCATCACCTACGTTTGGTTATTTTTTTTTACTTCATTTTGTTTGATGGGATGATTAATTACTTCATGGTGGCTTCCAACTATGTGGTTTTTATTGTCTTGAAGTAGAAAATATTTATTTTGGATAACAATTTTTACCCCTAGGGGGCCTAGTTAATTTTTAGGGTGGCGGTTGTACTCTCATGTGTGTTTAATCAGTCATTGTGTGCTTTTTCTTATTATTAGTGGTGGTGATGTTTTTTAGGTTTTTTAGGTTATTATTTTATTTTTTATATTTTTCATTTGAAAAACTCTATAGAACTATGTTTTATATTTATAAGATGACGGGGATGTTATGATTTTTCTTCTAATGGTGTTGGCTCCTAAAAGTGTGTTGATATCATTCCATCCCACCGAACTCTATTAGTATTTACCAATGCACAAGATAAATAATTTTTAAGTCACCACATATATGTTTTTAGTACTTGATATAATTTTTAATTCTCATTTTATTATTAATGTCACAGTAAAAGGAAGCTCAAAGAAGGAAAAAATTAAAATTTATCTCATAGTGTTAGTTTTTGGAAATATAGAATGAATATTTTTTTGATATCCTCAATCCATCGTCTAGAAATTTATAGGTATTAATGAAATTAAATTTCAGTTAGGACTATGATAGTTCCATTCCCAATAATCTAAAATTTACTTCTTGTATATTTTTCATTAATTTTACATTTTCTTATATCTGATGGCTATAAATGTATGCGATTGACTTGTTAAAAACATGAGAAGACACGTTGAAAAGTATTTATGTTGTTAATCTCTAGGAAATTGATATTGGAAGTTTTTGGGATGTAATCAAGAACCTTGTTCTTGTAATTCATTTATTTGAGGAATATTATCTTTTTTTTTCCCTACATGCTTTATGCATGAAATTATTTATTGCACAAAACAGTTGTTTCTATATGTTGTATCATTCATAGAAATTGAAATTTATATTGGGATGTAAATATCATCCTAAATATTCATTTTTCATTTTTTGTTATTGAGTCATGTATCATTTATTGTGTACAATTGAAACACTAATCACATATATATAATAACAATTCCTTATGGATCAATTATTTTCCCATTATTTCCAAACATGTGGTTTCTTGTGATGCAAGAACATGGACATTTGACTTCTACAATAGAACAATGATATATGTTAACTCTGAAGTACATATTTCACTACCCACTATTTTATAACCCATTACACAATCTACACATTTAATGAAATATATTTCATTATATCAATTTATATTTATTCAGTTCTAGACTTGGATTCATTGACAATCAAATTTTCAATAACTTTCATAATATCCTATTGATTATCAACCAATCATTGTATTACCATTAAAATAAATTTATCATTAATTTAATACCCTGTAAAAATTATGGGTTTATAACATAGATTTCAATACATTAACATGATTGACTCTAATCAATGAAACATATTCATCCTTTTGAATGCGAAATCCTCTATCCTTATCCTTCATAAGTGAAATAACAACATAATGTTGTTGTTTATCCCAACCTTAACAACATATAACACCATTAATTATGATAATAGTAAACACCAACTGAAATTAAATTAATATCTAGGAAATATAGGGAGAGTTACATAATATATTAGTGACTGTTTTGTGATGGTGGTGGGAACCACAATCCATGATACTAGATTTTGTGATCTATGGACCATTGGAACCAGATAATATCGATCTTCTATAAGAATTCAATTTAATATTCCAAATAGTGGAAAATTAAAGATATAGAACTTCCTGAACTTAAAATAATCCAAAAATTATGATGCATAATAGATTTAGAATAACAACCCTTACCATATATCAACAATCCAATCCAACCATGAACACACTATATATAAACTCCTAAATTATACAATCATTCAAATGCGATGACTATATAAATGGGAGAATTATTATTCATTTTTCATCATAATAATATGTTTCAAGGATTATAATCTCGATTTCTAAGACATACAATCATATCTCTAATCACCGTTGATGAATCAATACCTAAATAAGCAGTCTGACACCACTATTATTAACTTATTCAGCTGGTGAATTCATTTTTTAGTCTAAAAAAGTAGTATTGCATAAGTGGTTGGGTGAATCAGGGTAATGTATATTCATAAATTGATCATTTACTATGATAATTTCCAACCAATTAATAAGATATCCTCTCTCATAGATGCGATGAAGTGAGAAAACAAACAATCTAAGACAGAAGAGATTTTTACTTTTGCAAAATTGAGCTAATCCATGGAGAATTCAACAATGATTCGTCAATGCTCCTGAAGCACTCCATTTACATCTTGTATTAAAAGATGGAGTAACCAAACTAACCCTTCATGTTTTCAACCATTATAGATAATTGAAAGATTAATACTCTTAGAAACTTATGAAACTCATTTACCCTAAGAACATCTTTGAATCTACATGTCCATTAAATAATATTACTATTGTGAATTGATCTACCCCTTCTTCTTCTTGAAGAACCACACTAAACAATTAGTTAGAGGGACACTTGGATATTTTATTTATCCCCATTTGTGTTTCCAATGTTGGCCTAGAACTCCCCCTTTTACCTCTAGTCACTCATCTTTTGAACTGTGTCTCTCTTCCTTTGTATTATTCTATTTTCATTTTTATGTAGGACTCTAGAAAAATTCTGGTCACAATGTGACAACTTTATTCACAGTGAGACATGCCTCAAATTATATCTTTTCAAAGTGAGACCTATTCATTTACATTTAAACCTAATTCAGTAACCAGATTTAAGAAATCTTATTAATATCTTATATTATTGTCCGTGAATAATCTGGGTGCATATTTTAATATTCAGTGACTCGAAATATTTCTAGAGGAATGATCTCTTTTCCCATGCTGTAATGTCTACATGGATATAAAGACTATACCTATATCCTACTTCACGGTACGTAATATATACATTAAGATGAACTATACCACTTCAATACCCATCACGATGCATAGCTAACTTCATAGTGATTGAACCTTATAAAATATAGTACTACTAAATCATCATCATACTTTATAATTGGCATCAAATGTGTCTTTATAGTGTGACTTCAGGATCCCAAAAATTCATTATTATGTATATCGAGCCTTCATTTCGTAATAAACTCATCTCATAATATCTCTCCCTATAGGGAGTTACACTAAATTGTAGCAATAATTCCTTCATGATTTGGTCATTATCATCAAGTATTTAGTTATATCCTTTAAAATAAACTATTAAAAATTTATTATCCCTTATAAAAATTTATATTTACCTTATGAAGTATGAAATTTTTCTTTTTTGAGTCATGTATTCCCAATTCATGGAATAATAGTTCCTGGTTAAAACTTTGGGATTCTATAAAAAATGGCTTCTTCGTGGCCATCTACCATAGATAGGGTCATGTGCCTTGGTAAGGCTGAGGAGTGACCATAGACATCACAATGAAGCTTTTTTCTAGTATAAAAAGCTGGTAAAACATGTCCAAAACACATTAATTCCATTAAAATGATAGTGTTTCATTATTTGAGACCTCACTTGCATCTTATTCAACACACACAACCAAAATGTGGATAATGTTTAATTTTACAAAAAATATTCCCCTTTTAAATTTTTCACAGTCCATTACCTCTCCAAAAATAAATACAATAAAAAAATTAGGATAAAACTTCTATAATGACTCTATATAGTCCTCTTATATTTAGAGAGTTTATAAATGATTCAATAATCACAAACTATACAGTATCTTGTTTAAAGATTTCAGTGAAATTATCTTCTTGAAAACACTTTAACATTTTTCATTCATTCCAAAAATTCCAAAATACTTCTCCCACTGATTCTCTTCATGATTAAGATTTCAAAACTCCCGCTCTCTTGGATATATTTGAAAGAGTTGTATCTCTCAATATCAAAAAGAAAACACTCTAGACATGTCTTATCTAAATAATTGATACTTCTAAAAATCCACCTTGGGTAGTTCCTTCTTCATGATATCTGCAATCCAATTTTGTTTTGATACATACTTCTACCTAAGAATTTTTGGTTTAAACTTCTCATTAGTGAAATTATATTTAATATTAATATCCATAATTCTTGAGTGGTGATTTATATTTCTCTAGGTTGATAACAGTCAAGTATTCACAATACACACAATAGGAAATGTTGCATCCCTCTCACATAAATAAGCATCAGTATCATTTTCTCCATGTTATTCTTGATATAAATGTTTTGATTAATCCATATTATTTGCAATCCATAAATATGAAAATAATGATCATATAAAGAGTATAAGTCCGTATGTGACTGGTTTAATCCATTTCAATCCATTTTTAACTAACACAACAAACTATTTTCCTCATCCAAAATAAATCTATCCATTTTCTGATGAAAATATCCTCCTCATGTACTCTATTGAGGATTTATAATTTAATATCCATTTGGTATAATTTCTAGACCTTTTGACCGTTCATGGCCGAAAACATATTTATAGTTTCTAACAATTCCATAAGTACATATTTCTCATCAATATCTATGAATTTGATTTTTGAATATCCATTTCACTCTAGATTTTTATTATTTTATATCACATTTATATCATAATTAAATTTAATCAAGAATATCCACTATGTTATGATGACATTATTGCCTTTTAGGTGTGAAATAACCTCCCATGTTTTATTCTTTTCAAAAATTTTAATGTTATTCATCCATACCCTCAACCTAATTCTCATATTTGGTTGTCTCTTCAAATGATTTAGGCTCTATTTGAGATGAATTAGTGGTTTTTCTTAGATAATTCATGTATGAACTAGGGAATCCCAATCACCAATAATGTTTTCATCAGTAATTTCATCCATGATTCTTACTCACATTGTACCTCATATGCCTGTTGTGTCTAACCCAACATCAATGTTATCTTTTGATCCTATTATAGCCCCATGTTCTCCCACTTGGCTAAACACACCATCAACACATTATTATTCAAAAAATTGTACTACATTTTCATAATCATTATTCAGTAGTTTTTAAAATCATCTAGTTTTCTCAAATAATTTCATCTTGATTTTCAAAAAAATCTAAGACTTTTATTTATGAATGAATTTATTTATCTTGATGATTAATAAAGACTATTTCTAATGGCTATGAAAATAATTTAAATGCTAAATGTTTTTTATGGTAGAAAGATTCATGTTTCATTTTCTTACTTTTGAAAGCTCACATAGATCTGGTTTCCAAGACTGGATGATACCAGCCATACGAAACAAGACATGAAATGATGGTGATGTTGTAGAGTTCTTGTTTCCATTCAAATAATCTGTAGATGGATCAGAGAGGATTCAAGCCTCACTTTTTCTCATCCAAAGACCTTGTGAGGATGATAAGAAACAGGGGAATACCATATGAAGAGAGGGTAACATACTGGTGGGTTGATCTAGAAAAAGATTAATAGTGTGGTTCCATTTGTGTTATTTTTTCTACATTTTGTAACATTAACAAATTGTTGCTCTTTTTTACTATGTGTTTTTTATTTTGTAAGCTCCTACAGTTTCTAGCGTTAGACATTTATGATGAATGTGTGTGTAGATTATGGAATATGGAAGTTTGGGTTTTATTTTTTATGCCATATAATGGATAGATCCATGATTTTAACCGCGACAGTATTCATTAATTTCCATGTTTAAACTGTGGTTGTATCAAGAAATCACCACAGTTAAAACCATGTAAATAGGGTCCAATTCTCACAGTTAAAATGTGGATCTAGGTACTCTATAACAATTGTTTCAACCATAGAAATAGGTCTGACCTATTTACATAATGATAACCACCATGGTTTTTGAAAATCATGGCAATATCATTTCTCTATGGTTTTTTGGCATACGACCATGGTTTGAAACAATGGTCGTATGTGAATTTTCTAGTTGTGTATGAATATTAGTCCTATGTCATATTTTAGAACCAAAATAATTTTAGAGACATCTATACATCATAAACATAAAACAAGGACCTTGATCGAAAATGATGATCCCCAGGACTCAGTGGAGTTTGAATGCCTCCTCAAGATAATGCCTTGATAAAATCTCCAGTGAGATCAACTCACTGATCACTATAAAGTGAGTTGATTTTTTCAAACGATACTCTAAATCCCATATAGAATCTTATATTCCCTAATTTAAAGGTAAATTAGTAACAATAAACATTGATATTTCATCCCACTGGAAACTGAGGAACATCAAACGGCAGGACCAAACCACCATGAACATGGTTCTCTACCTCCCCCTTCAAGCTGAGAAAACATTGAGACACATACCCTGCAACTACACACATCAATGTTCACCACCCAAAATGGACTCTCAATGCTCGGTAAATGATTTCATTTGAGGATATACTTTCAAAGGAAAACTATGGATGTCTCTGAGAACCATCTCATGCATCACTAAAGGACTGAAAATCCTTCCCTGAAATAACACTCGATGATGTTCATCTTCATACCAACCATCAGGGGCCTCACTAAAAACCACTCAGTCTCTCTGGACCTCCACCTCAAGATCCACCAAATGGGAGTCTTCCACTTGATGCACTAGATATGACTACACCGTCATCCGAAAAATAAAACCTTGGCACTAAACATATCTTATATCTATATAGAATGTTGAAAGTTATTCCATCACTCTCTAGGAATTTTCTGGTTCATACACTACATCACTACGAGACTTCCTTCTCAATGTATCAACCACAACAATCTCCTTTATAGGTGTGTATGAAATCTTGATGTCATGGTCCTTTAAGAACATCATCCACTATATCTAGAACAAGTTCATTTCATGATGGGGGAAATCATACCTAAAGCTCTTATGATCGGTGAAGACAAAAAAACATTCACTAATGAAGTAATGTATCCCCAACATTAGGGAAAAAACAAATACCACCAACTCAAGGTCCTGGGATTAATATTTACAATCATGGGGAGGTAATTTTTGAGACCCATAAGAAATGATTGATCCCTACTTCAATAGAACACAACCCAAACCATGACGGAAAGCATCACATAAAACCTAAAACTGAACTCCATCTACCATAATACATAGAACTAGATCACTAAACAACATCTTCTTCAGATACACAAATGGTTTTTGAATTTTATTAGCAAATAAGAATTACTGATTCTTTAAAGTTAATGTTTTCAATGGATTCAAAATCTAAGATAAATTGGCTACGATCATCCTATAATAGCTTGAATGTCCATGGAAAATTCACAACAATTCCACTGTCTTGGGGGATTCCCATGAAACAACTACTTCTATATTCAAGATATCTACAACTACCCCTATTAGGATTCAACATTCCCCAGGAAACAGACCTCTCAAGCCCAAAACTCACACTTTGAAAACATCCCATACAACTTATCATGATGAAGAACTATGAAAAGTGAAATCATATTCTGTACATGCTCCTCCGTAGACTCATAGTACACAAGGATGTCATAGATGAAAACGACCATAATCATATCCAAGAACACACATAACACAGTTTTCATTAACCCCCTGAATATATATATAGAAATCATCACAACAAAAGAGACCACAACAAACTCATAATACCCACGATGAAAAAAATGTAGTATTTGTTATATCCTCATCTTTTACATGCATCTAATGATATCCCAACCACAAATAGATCTTAAAGAACATAATTTAACCTTTTATTTGATTGAATAAATCATTAATATTGGGAACGTGATAGCAGTTATTCACTATCACTTGGTTAAAGCTATGATAATTGATAGACAACCGCAAATTGTCATCAACCTTCATTACAAACAAAACTGGTGTACCCCACGGTGACACACTCATCCATAAAATACCACACTACAAAAAACCATTAAGTAGTAAAAATAGATCTCATAAATCATAAGGATCGATCCAATATAGAGAATGAAATATAGGAGACACTCTGGGATGTAGATCGCTCCCAAAATCAATCCCTTTTCAAAGAGGTAATGCTACAACCTCTATTGGAAGGACATCATGGTACTCTTTTACAACCATGTGAAATGTCTATTTTCTAATATACAATGAACATAGAGTCATCTCGTCATTAAATTATGAAATGGAAGGAACAAACCTCTGACCCATCTGAGGGTCTTTCTTGTAAACAAACACTATGAAATCTCTATCAGTATAAAATAACACAACCATCATCTGAAAGAAATCCATGATAGCGTGAACAAATACAACCAATCCATGCTATGAATGATGTCATGTGGTGGTATATGAAAATATAGGAAATCTCCCCAACAACAGTGCTACCCAACCACTATATCACTATATCTACATACATGAAACAAGCCAACTTGACTTTCAATTGGCGTATTCAATGCCAATAACATTGGAAGTCTCTATACCTCTTGTCCCAATGTATGAAAAAGGATAGGTGATATGAAGGATTTTATCCCTCCTAGATCAAACATGGCCTTAAACCATGTAAAAATTAAGAAAAGGGTACCTCTAACAATGTCTACCTTGCTTGGAGACGGCAATGCTAAAGCATGAAGTTGGCAACGACATAATCTATGGCCTCTCTGACCCTACTGATGAACACTTCCATGTATGTGCTCTACTCTAGGAAGAGAGGGAGCATCCTGTGACTATTATCATCATTCCCTATTTACTCTCTGCTAATCCCAAACTAGAAAAACCTTCTTATTCTACCTAGGATCGAACTGCCTTTGAAGAGAATCCTGAAGTGTAACAACTAGTGCATGATTAATTCTCATACTGTTTGGTCACTCTGCAGATGATGGCCATGGAATCTATAAGAAAAGAAATTTTTTAATCCCATAGAATTGTCCTGAGAGCCACTTCCCCTGGATAAATGAGACATTGAGGGTTGGGATCTACTCCCATCAAATTGAAAGCTCCTTTGTCCTAATAACTAAGAACCCCAGACCACAACTGTACATGATGAGTAATTTTGGAGACTCTTCTCCCATGCTGATCTATTTATGTCTAAAATCCCCTCAATGACCTATACTCTCTCCTACACCTAGAGATACATATTCAAAATAAATGGGGTAACATAGCACATAATGTCAAGATTCAAAGCCTCCTTGAAATGTCTTTTCATAGAGTCCTCATCTACCAAATGGTCAAGAGCATATCATAGAAGGTTCATAAAATGGGTCTCGATGTCTCATACACTATAGTTACCCTACCAATGGGTAAGAAACTCCTAGAAACAGGACACCTTCATAGTTGAAGACATTTAATTGACTCTGAACTAGTCTCAGAACACCCCCCATGAGACTACCGTCTCCTCACAATCTCTAAGGAATGAGAACCACCATAACCTCACTTCCCCACAAATCATCATCATAGACAACAATACCCAGTGCTCCTTCTGAGCATGGATCAAACTGAAGTCTATCTCATCCTCCACCAAAAAATTTTCCATGACTTCTTCAGAAATGGACCCCCTATACCACTAAAAACATTGATGCTGAAACTCTCAGAGATTAATCCTCTAATTGTCTTTATTGTCAACCTGCACTATATGACATTATATTAGCGCAACCTAGTAATCATATTCTACATGAAACTGATGAGGATGTTTCCTTGGAGCCATGACTTCCAAATAAAAAACATTTGGATCCCCTAAAAATAGAATATGGCATAATTTAAAATTAATTAATTATTTTTTTAGTTCATTTTAGGTAATCCAATCCAATGGTCTACCCAATCAATCATAGGCCCAAATAATAATAATTCATGATCAATTATTAGATATCTAACCTGAAAATATTATCACATTATTTTGTAGTTAGTGTAATCATAAAGGTTTAATCATTAGATCATACGGGGCCCTAAATACCCAAGTCTATGTCAGTCTCCCATGTTTACAATGCTTGCTAATTGTAGCTAGCAATGTTTCCCTATCAGTCTATGAAACCTCACTTGTGCCTAACACCAAACATCATCCTATCCCTCAACCATACCTCTAATAACACTCTATCATGACCCCCTGCCCACAAAGTGTACCCCTATAGGGCTAGAAATGGATGAACATAAATAGTGACACCCAATTCCTACTTCCAGCTGGACAAGGGTTGGAGACTAGAACTGAGGGTATAGTATGAACAAAGCTAGAAGGAACTACCCTACAAGAAAAAAAAGAAAACGAGAGAGATATGATTGAAACCAACCAAATCCTGCTCATTTTAAAATATAAAATAAATCCCAAGTTCACATATGAAATGGAATGCAAGAACTACTACAACTGAATAGAATACAGTATGTACCAAAAGAAAAGTAAGGATGATATTGACCATGAATCCTAAACAACTCCTGTTAAACCCCATGCTAGTAATAACTTTCCTGATCTCCATCCTACTCCAAATGACATGAAAATAGTATATATATATGTAGAGTGATTATAATAGTATACATTTTAGGATCCTCCCTAGATACTCTTAGGCAAAATGAAAAGAAAGCATGATAAAAAATAGTGAACAACCAGTGAAACTAACTCATCTCCAAAAGAGGTATAATATGTTTTTAGCCTCTCCATGGATACTCTCACCCAGTATCACATACAAGAGAATATAATATAGTAAATTATATAATGGGTACCCTGCTACCACTTCCCCGCTAGTTTTTCTCTATGTACTAACATCATATGTCTTGAGAATCTCTCTCAAAAAATGCTAGCCTGCAGATGCCTTGTTGAAGCACCCTAACATGCACCTTATGCAGCACACCAAAACATCCACATAACCAAAAGTTACCATGTATTATTTAGGATACACCATATCCTATATAACAATTATCATACATTGTATAATATAGATTAAGCCATCATATCCCATACACTTAGTAAGGATCCTAAAGCCATCACATCCTATACACGTTATACATATATTATCCTTTAGGAAACAATATCCAGAATACATGTATGTTAAAATAACTACAAGCCATCATATCCCAATGCACACATATATGGGAAAAATAGTTGTTTTTCATACCATAACAAGTATCAAGAGAAGATAAATGGGTCAAAGGGGGGTAGAAAACTATCCAACCTCCCACTGTGATGTTGGGGAAAACACCCCTAGGGGTCAAAATACACGTGGTGTCAGTTTCTCAAACATAAAGAGTGTAGTAGAGTATAAAAACATAAAATATATATTATATAATAGAGCCCAAAACCACATATTGGACATAACCTATTCTCAAACTCAATTACTTCTAATGTTTCATTGACTCCTGGATTCCACTACTAAGTCCAAATGTCCTATAAGCAGACTACCATTTAAAGAAAAACATTAAATAATTCTATCCCTTTTATTTAGATTCACTTTATGTTAATAAATTATTTAACAATTAATTAACCTTTTTCATTTTCCATGTTATATTACATTATCGTAACAACAATGTTCCATTCCCTCTAGGAATAAGAAAACTGAGTTCATGGTTTCTTCGAATTATAACCTCAGTATTGTATCCCAGTACGTTCCAACCCCATGGGTTAAAGATTTATTCATTTATTAACAAAAAATTTTATATATTTCCAAGTTATCTATTAAAAATTCTATGATACTAAATAGGGTAAACAACAATTCACATCGATCAGCCTCACATAGTGGGGAAATGAATGTAGATAAATAGAAAAAACTAGCTGTCATAAAAACAATAGATACAAACAGGCATCCAAATTTCATATAAATGGGTAAGACCAAGTTCAAACCATTCATTCATAACTTGTGCCCTCATCAACTCCAATATGAATATCATGATGCATCCCACCATCAAAATCGTAAATTGATTCCACACCAACTGGTTCTCTCTGCCCCATATACCACAACAGTGCTCCTGGCCCATCTATTTCTGGATCACATCACATCTGGGCCTCCCCACCACATATAATACCACAACCCTATAGCATGAGTCATACTAGGCTCACATCACATCACATGTAGCAGAAAAAAACATAGAAACTTAGCTGTTGGCTCTAAAGTAAATCATCCATCCTTGACACACAATAAACCCTCACGACACCAAATGATAAGGCACACAACCTTTACAAGAAAGCATGAAACTCAAGAACTACCAAGGAATTATATATTATCACAAAATATAATATTATTACATCAGGATTCATTCAATTAATTTTTCATAGGATCTATCTATAGATAACCTATGAAACAGGCTGGAACAAGATGACACAAATTAATTAATCAATTAATTTAATGTTCCTTTTATTATTTTACCAAAAATAATTAACATTATTTACACTATTATTCAATTACATAAACACATGGAAGATCAATTCATTTAGAAATTATTGAATGTTTAAGATTACAGCACACTAGATTCATTAAACAAGCCTCTTAAATTGTTCTTAATTTAATATGTTTTCAATTAATTTTGGGTTTATATTATTTACCAATTTTAATAAATAACTACATGATAATCCAAGAAAAGCATAGATATCATACTATATATAAAAAAATATAAACAATATTACAATTTTACAAAACAACAACATAGACATGTTATCTATAAAAATCCATTTATCTGATTCAAGTAATTTTTATATTAATTTCATTGGAATCCAATGGTCTAAATCATTATTGCTCTATGATTTCATGTAAATAAAGAGAGAAGTAATGGATCCACTACCTCAAAAGGGAGTCAAAGAACTTCTCACGAGAATAGACCATTGATGAAGTTACTGATCACCTATCGTGTAAGAATTATATCCACCCAAGGACACTACACCCCAACAGTGCCAACAAACATCCAACAAAACTCCATTAGAAACGAGGAGATCAATTTCCATCACATGGAAAAGATAATATGTAAGAAACAGATCCAATAAACTAAAATTAAAGAGGTAGAACATACAATTTATCAAGGATGGATCAGTTCAAATTGAAGGATGGAACCTAGAGATTAATAATTGAAAAAGAAATCCCTAAAACATTGAATAGGGGGTTGTCAGGTCACAAATAATCGAGAGAGGTGGTACAACTATATGTTTGGACTATCCCAAATTATTGAATTTTTTTAAAACATATATCATTGGGGATTTACATGATATTAAATCCCCTTTCAAGTCATATAATAAATATGGTTTGTTTTGCGCTGAAAAATATGCCACCTTTTTATTTTCAAAACCCTGATTTATTATATGTTGTGAATCCCACTTTCACATTTTGTAACTTTACACAACATGAAATATCCATGCTTCATGTTTTTAGGAGCCAAGCCCCTTAATAATTCCTCTGATCAATTTTTTAGAACCTCGTTCATTGTAAATACTCTAAGGGTCGATCCATGGGAATCTAGGACCTTACATTGGATAATAAAATGATTCATTTATTTATTAAAATTTACCTTTATTTTTATGTCTGACAAAAATACTATTTTTTTCAAAACCATGTTTTCAAAACATATTTGAAAATAAAAAAAGTATAAAAAAATATTTAGTCAATAAATTTTTTACAAAATTTTTTTAAAAAAATATTCATTTTGTTTTCCAAACAATGTATGTTTGGATTTTATAGAAAATGTGAAAGGAGTCATTATTTTATGATGTACGACATGTATGTAATTTATTGAAATAATCATCACTATATTTGTTTTTTCTTTCCTTTATATTTTTCAAAGGTTATTTTAAAAGAAATTTATTTTCAAAATGTTTTGTGAAATTTATGTCTTATTTAGGAAATTTTCAAAAATGAAAAGTGTATTTTCTTAAACAATTCTTCTAAATATCATTTCATGGTATTTTTATTCATCAATGAAAAATAACATTTAATCTATATATAATCTACTATGGATATTTTTTATTGATATAATTTTTAATCTTTCCCTATATGGTTTATGATTATTTTAGCCTATAATAATATAGACATTCACTTCCTTGTTTCATTTTTGTAGTCATTAACATTCCTATGAAATACTCACTTTCATGTGACCATTGGACTTTAAATTTGACCTAAATATCCATATTATTTGTAATGGATATTTTTATTTGTTAAAGATCAAACCATTTCTACATACGGAATTCTATATTAAATGTTAATTTTTATTTTGGAAAGTATTAATAAATCTATATTCTTTAGTCCAAATAGGTATTTGATGATAGAGGTCATTGATCATCAATTAAATCAATTATTCAATAAATTATTATGTATTTTGACATGAAGAGGTGGGTGGGGACTTGAATTATATAATCCCAAGATGCATCCATAGTCTCATGATGAAAATTAGTAATCTGACATTAAATGGGTTTATACAAATAGTTTTAATGTGTCTTGTTAAAGGTACTTACATGGACATATCATGTTCTTGAAAACATGGAATCCAATGATTAACCATTTCCTTCATTAATAACTATATTTTCATTATGCATGATATTTTCACAATGATTTCATCTTTGGATACATTTCATTCTTAGTTATTGATCAAATATCGTGTGTCTTCACTTACTTACTTTTTCATAATGATTATGTATTATCCAGCTCTGATAGTCATGTTATTGATTAAATGACATGTATATATGGTTATTTACCTTTCTATACTGATTATGAATTATCTTATTATGAATTCAGTCTTTTTAAATGGTATATGTATTCAGCTATTTACATTTCCATTTAGATTATTCTTAATGATTTATGATTGCATCAATTGTACTAAACTCATAATGACCATTTGAGCATACCCTTATTTTATTTAAATTCTAAGGAATCCACGAAGTGTACTAGGATTGGTATTAATGTTTAATCTATAAGGAATAATTTTATTCGTAGAAAAAAAATTATAATTTATGTTCACAAATATAATATGGGAATCATATATGTATTTGGTTTTTTCAACAAAACAAAAAATTAGGTTCATTGGGATGTGATTCTTATTATCTTATGCCACTGTAATAATAGATGACATTGGATCTAGTCTAATGGGTTCATGGTCATTACAATTGTTATCAATAGATATTTAGTAGAAGACATTGGAATTAGATTTAGTATAACATAAATTCTAAATGATAACACTATGATATACAGTGAGGATAAGTATAGAATAATGTCATTATGTTTTGATAAGGAGAAAATTAGGTGGTTTTTTATTATGCATCTAATTATAGATACTACAAGTGGATATGGTTCTAGAATATTTGTACCTTGGTGTTGTAAATATGAAAAAGGGTGAATTATCCTTGACCCGATCATCAATTGGATTATGGAAAAGGGCCTTACTGTACATCTAGTTTGACACTCCTAGAGGGTAGGCTAAGGATAATTCAAATTATTTTCAAACCATTATGAAAAATTTCAACAGGTGATAATAATTAATGGAATGGTTCTAACCTATGTTCTCTTAGATTAGAAAAATTCTACTTGATTGAAACATTCTATAAATGATTATATAATTTTACCACTATAATTATTGTTCCACAAACTATTATTTTTGGTTTTAGTAAATAGTTTTAAAATAAAGAATTCATGTAAATTTTGAACATAAAGGATAATGTGGTGACTTTGAGAAACCATGTGGGATGATTGAGATTACCCAACCGATATTCAGGTATCACAAGTAGAGGAAATGATTGAATAAATGATATCCTTTTCTTTTAAGTCTTATTTCTTAATAAACAACATTTACCTCCTGTTAAATATTTCTTTCTCTAGTGAAAAAAACATACAACCATATGAATAAAATAATTTACAAGTATCACTACTCAATAAGAGTATTTACTCCATGGTTAGTTTGATAAAAACCCAATAACACATTATCCACTAGAAAGCATTCCTTTTATGTAGAATAAAACGAGTTGGATATAAACTTACACTCATGTAGCTCTATGGTCAATATAATAGAGCATGGTATTCAAGATTAATTGATATGATATAAGAACATTTTTCAATAAACATGTTATAGTTCTTCATTCTCAAACTTAACCAATACAAACATTCAATTCAATTATTCACTTTATTACTTTGAAATTAGTACAAACATAATCGGATTTTTAATAAAATCCTATTATAAGTTTCTCAATACGGAAATCCTAGTATGAAAATATTAGTATGAGAATTATTGTATGAAAATTATAGTATGAAATTCCATGTACAAAAATCCTAGATTGAAAATACCATTACGAAAATACTATTACAAAAATCCCAATTCGAAAATACCCGAATGATTTTCCAAGTATGAAAAATATATAACTCTTTTTTAATACAGTTGAGACAAATCGACACTACTTCCACCTTGAGTAAGAAACTCCTAGTCTGACACTCAATCGAGTAGAATACAAAATCGGATGGATATGATTTTTTATCGAAATAAGATGATTAGATTTGAATATAATCTTTTTCTCTTATGTTTATTAATAAAAAAATTTAGGAAAGAACAATACATAAAAACTTCTTCACATGATAGAAATGTGGAGCTTCACTCTCATCTTTTTTGAGTAATTTCAGTAAAACAAAAAAACACAAAGTCTTCTTCTCCTTTTATAGTCAAGAAATAATGGTTTATACCAGATCTTAAAATGGTTTTCCCACTGCACCAAAATTCATGAATGATAAATCGTCTTTAAATCATGGATCATTATTTGAGTCATTCAATTCCTTGTGAAATCTAGGTCATTCTGTGACCTCTTCAACCTACCTTGATTTTTTTATCTTCTATTCAATTCAGTTTTGATTTCGAATTTTTATTAAAATTTCTTCATAAATTTTTTTCATTTATAATTCTTAGTATGAAGTTTTCATTTAAGAAATCCATGTACTATTTAATCATTAAAAAATCTTAGTATGAGTTGTTCAGTATAATTATTGTAGTACCATTTCTTCAATACAATTTCATATGTATGAATTCTTCAATATAATTTTTTTCGTCCTCAGGATCAATAACATTTTTTTATTCCTGAGCCTCATCAACATCTTTTCCACTCAAATCGTCATCAATATATTTACCTTCCAGAACCTTAGAAACTTCTTTTCCTTCCTGAGCCTCAGCAATATATTTTTATTCTTGAGCCTCATCAACATCTTTTCTTTCCCTAGCTTTATCAACATCTTTTCATTCCTGATCCACAAAGAAATCTTTTCCTTCCTAATTCTTATCAACATCTTTTCCTTACGTACCCTTGACAACATATTTTCCTTTCAAATCCTCTTCAACATCATTTTTTTCTCACCTTTTTCTTCACAAAGCTTGTATCGTAAGTTTCCCAACATGCATATGATTTATGAAAAATAAAAATAACCAAGGAATCATATTATTTTTATTATATCAATACTAAATATGATTATAATCTATACCTCATTTTGATCTAGTCCTATCCCGGACCTAAGGATAGTTATATAAGAAACTTTTTATCCAAACTTTTTCTTCTGGATACAATATAATTTCATAAACAATGTGAGTGTTATTTTTATGAAGAAAATTTGTGAGTCTAATTTTAAACTATGAAAAAAGTTAGTTAGTTTATATTATTTGACAACAAAAGACAACAATCTTGTAAAAAACATACAAAAACCATCTCCAATCAACATGGTCCAAATGATCTCTCAATTTGTATTTTTTTCAACCAATATTAATAAATCATTGAACTTTTTAACCACAAACAATGTATTACTTATGAAAAAATCTAATCAAATATGAGATAACTTATTAAAAAAAGAATTATTTATAGAAAATCCAGGTTATCCTAAAGTAGTAATTATGAAACATATTCATTTTTCTTCCATAGATTTTCTTCCTCATCTTCTCTTCCTCGACATACGTTACTTCTTCAATTTCTCTAGAATACAAAAAAATTGTTTCTCGCAACCACACCAAAAAATTATTAGATTAAATCACACACTTATATACTAAAATCACATCTTACCCACAACCCACCCTTTTTATACACTTCATTAAAGATATATTTAAGAAAGAAAATCTCTCACTTGACAACACTATCCAAAGTTAAGATGAGATAGGGGACAAATAAATATACATCAACCATGATGTGAAATATGGTGGATTCCCATGTTCATCTTCAATTTATAAAAATGTTCCTTTTGTAATGGTTTTGTTAATATGTCAATAAATTATCGTAATGTTGGAACATACTCCAAATTCAATTCATTCTTCTCAAAATGATAATTGAAAAAGAGGTACTTGATATCAATATGTTTTGAATGAGAGTGTTATACCATATTCTTTGTGAGGTTGATTTTACTTTGATTATCACAAACCAAGAGCAATGTCATATTTACTTCAACAAGTAATTATTCTACATGAGTTTTCATCCACATAAGTTGGGTAGAATATTGAGTGGGAGAAACATACTCAGCTTCAACCATTCTACGATTTGATAAATTTTGTTTCTTTATAAACCAACTAATAGAAAAATTTCTAAAAAGAAAACTCCACCAGTTGTGGATCTTGCATCATCAACATTTCCTGCCCAATCAGCCTCAGTATACCGAAACAAGTCAATACGTTCTGAGTTCTCTAAATTGATTCCTAAATTTTTTTAATACATTAATGTATTTGATAATTATTTTTCTAGACATAAAATGTGATTCTTTTATAGAACTCTAAAATATTTCACATAAGGCAACAACATATACAATGTCAGTTCATGATGTAGTCAAATATAAAAGACTTTCAATCATCTTCCGATACTCTTTCTGATAAACTTGTTTTCCTCCACCGTCTTTGGAAAATTTTGATCCCACTAAAAGTTGTATAGAAATTGGTTTTGAATTTTCTATTCCAAAATTATTAAGAAGTTCTTAATAATACTTTTATTGAGTATGAAAAACGTATTTTTTTTTGATTTTTAACCCAAGAATGTATTTCATTTCAATGAACATGGACATTACAAAAAAATCATCTCTTGAGGAAATCATTCACATGTTCATTCATCATTCCTATAGAATATGATGTCATCAACACAAAAAATTATAATGAAGAAAAATTCTTGACTTTTTTTAATGTAAAGATTACTATATACTCTTACCTTAATAAAGATCATCTTCCTTGTCTGTGTATTAAATTTAGAATACCATGATCTCAGATCTTGTTTGAATCTATAAAAATCATTCTTCAAATTACACACATAAGTTTAATCTTTACCAAATAAAAATCCGCAAGGTTGTTTAATATTAACCTCCTCAACAAGATCACCTTTCATGAATGTGAATTTGACAGCCATTTGAAAAAAAATTAACTTCTTTGTGGGAAAATAATAAGAAATAATCTAATAATTTCTAATATTTCCATCAGAGTAAATGTTTTATAAAAATAAATACTTTAATTTTTGAATTCACTTTGAATAAAAATTGTTCCTTGTTCCTTATCAATTCACCATATTCATTCAACTTTTTCTAGAAACCCCCCTTTTTGAAATAACATTTTTAATCGGACATAGGTATGAGATTCTAGGTATGATTCTTCCTAATATGATCAAGTTATTTATTCATTCCTTGAACCCATTATAGATACTCAAATTCTTTATTTACATATTTTAGTTCTACATTTGAATACAAAGAAGTGAGTGTAATTTCATTTTATGTTCTTCTTGTTTGAACTTTCTGATATTGATCACAACTAATTTTCTGATCATTCAATTTATTTATCAACCTAGAATAATATTTTTTTAGTATTATCCTCATCACTAGAAATATTTGAGCCTGATTCTTCTTCTTGAGTAGGATTAAAATTGTTTGTATACTTATCATAAATTTTAAAAAAACACTCCTTATCCTTCTTCACTTCTTTATCAACACAACACTATTTATCTTCCTCAATATTATCAATAACATTTACATCAATAGAATCAACTATTCATACTATTTATTTTTGGAAATATCAATAACATCTTCCTTCCAGAGCATGGCCATGAAAAAAATCAATCTTCACCTCTTGTCTCAAACATTCCAAATTTTCCACCTTTCTTATTTATGATCCATGGACTCCCAAAACCTCATAAGTATTTAAAAATCGTAGTTTTATTATAAAACATCTCTTATGGCATCACATATGAACTTGTCCAATAAAAACCTTGTTTTTGGATATACATAGAGTACTCATGGATTTTCACAAAAAGTTATGAGAAATAACATGGTTAAGTAACATAGTTCTCCCCATTTCCACCAAACATTTATTCTTTCTTTCAGTAACCCCATTTTTAGGAGTATATGGTGAACTGAAATCAGTTTAAATTCCTTGTTTCTCAGGACAACAATAAAATTATACATTCATGTAGTCACCAACACTATAAGTTCTTATCATCATCATGGAATACTCACATTAATTCTTAGCATTCCTCATTAAAAATTTATACATTTTTAAAGCATCTGACTTATGTTTCGTCTACAAAACACAATTAATTTGAATAAAGTCATCAATTAAAGTGATTAAGTAATTATCTTTGTTATTTTATTGTTTTCCCATTGTCCCTTATATATCATAATGAATTTTTTCTATAGGTCATTTTGAAAAAATATCAACATTCTAATACATAGAATTTGTAATCATTCCTATATGAAAAATATTACAAATCCAATATTTTTTTTGACACATCAGGAATGTCTTAGACACTGTCTTGTTTTTATATATTTCTTATGTTTATATGAAACATGTGTACCATCATTTAATGCCACAATTGATTCTCTAACACCATTCCCATGTAAAAAGGTTTTTCATATTTAACTAACATGAAATACATTTTATTTTTTACGTTGGCAACTTGTAAAAAACACTAAAACTTCCTCACTCTTCACAAAAAAACCATTTTATAATGATAACTTTGATAACCTCATTAGAACATTGTGAAAAACATATTAGTTTATGATTCAATAATCGACATAAATTTTTTTTTTGGATTTCATATTTTCTTTCCGAATGATGGTTGATCCACCACCTTTGATTCTCAGATATTAATAATTTCAAAATATCACCATGAATTAGTTGAATTCTATTACATTCATCAAAAACATTATGTCTCCTATCATATGAGAAGAACAACCATTATCCATAATCCAAGCTTGTTCTCCTTTTATAGCTTTCAATGTGGTTTCAACAACAAGATCTATTTGTTCCCCTTTTTTATATTCGCATTCAGCTTATGAGAAGTGTTAAGAATACTTTGTTGTGTTGTAAATAAAGAAACTACCCATAGAAAGTTGTATATGTTTTTCACACATTTTAGAAATAGATTACATGGTTTGGAACCTATCCTCGACTCTTACACCAACCATCTCATATTTCTTCATAACTTCCCTCTTAGACATCTTCTTTTGAGAGGTTCGACTCCACCTTAATCCTTTACTTCAATAATAAGTGGAATAATATGAATATTGTGGGATGAACCAACACATTTTTTCCACATGTCTAACTCCCCCAAAATACCATATGTATCTGTTGAAATATTATAGTCCTCTAAAAAAACAGATTATCTAGTGTTGTAAGTATGTTTCTCAACAACCTTCGTACAAGATCATTTTTGACCACCAACCATACTATTTTAAAACGAATATTTTTTCTTAATCTCAAATATATATTTTAAAAAAATTTAGAAACGGAAGAAATAGATTTTTTTTATTTATGTTTTTTAGAAACATATAAATTCTCTACTTTTTTGGTCATAGAAATATATACATCATTAATATCATTCTTCTTTTCTGAAACATTTCTATAATTTTATTCAAGAGTAACATCAATATTCTTGTCAAACATTAAAGGTGACTTTTTATCCTTCTCAGGTTCCGTATTAATGGAAGATTAAATAACATCAACTATAGAGTTTTCAAAACTGGTATCCCTCTGTTCACCTTTAGAATGTTTTTGTTGGAAAAGTTGAAACACTTCTTCTTTTTTATTCAACTTCACTTCCATATATCTGATCTAATTCTTTTATTTATCATCAAATTTCTTCTAGATATAAATTTCTTCCATCTTCTTGACATTCTCTTCAGAAAGACTTTTGTGATTATTTGTTGAGGAACATTCATTTATCAACTTCATTTTTTCATTCTCAAGACTTCAAATATTTCTTATACATTCTTTCATCTCTTATATCAAATGAGATTCAAGTTGAGTATTTTATTCTTCAGGACAACTACATTCTAAATATTCATTATTTATAATGAAAATACAATTATTCTCTCTAGATTTCTCAGAAAAACATTTTTTAGATTCTACATCACTCTGTTATTGTTCTTCATTGTTATATCAAAATATTCTTCTTTTATATTTGATAAAATTTATATATTTTCTTCTAGAAAAAAATTTATCATTAACCCCATGATTATTCCATGTCATTTTTGTCATTATATCTTCTTCATAACAATCTTATTCTTTCTTAATTTTAGGATAATTAGCTGTAATGTTCCCAAAGTCTCAACATTCTAAGCATTTCAATGGATGTTTCCCTTTGTATTTACCAGTATCTCTTCTCCAATATTTAGAAAACAATTATAAAATTTCATCAAAATTTATACATCCCTAATTTTTTTAATCAAAATCACCAGTTTCTTCTTCAATAAGAATCTTATTTGACTTTTTTTCTTTAATCATTGAAATACATTTCAATATCAATTTTTGTTTTAGTTTTAATGTATTTCTACCTTATCATTTCATAAGTTATGAGAGTGCTATGAAAATCATCTAGAGGAAATGTTTCATGATCTCTATCTTCCAATGATGAGACATTAGCATCAAACTTGTTAGGAAGGATTATTATGATCTTCTGAACAAATATAGGGTCATCCAACATTTCACCAAGAAATATGATATTGCCAAACATATCAATTACACTGGTAAAAAATTCACTAATAGATTCATATTCACCCATCGTGAGACCTTCATACTTAAGCCTCCATATTTTCAACCATTCCTTCATAACTTTTATATTTAATTCAAAATTGTTTCTCAACATATCCCAAAAAAATTTGTAGTAGAAACACGTTTCAATATTAGAAAATCACATTCAAAAAGTGTTGAGAGTAAATCATTTTATCTCCACCATCATTTTCAGGATTCATATTTTCAATGAATGTAAGAAGAACCTTATATTAAATAAGAGGCAATACATATTTTGTAACATCATGAACATCATAACCATGTTATATAATATAACAAAAAATTATATATTTATAGATATGATATTTCTTATCATTAAAGATTGGAATATAATTTATATTGACATAGTTAAGGTTCTCCATGAAACCATTTCGTTCAGAAATTTTAGTAGAAAGTAAATGATGGGAACATTCAGCATTGATACAAATTTAGATTACACAACCAGGATTCAGTTATCACTGAGAGGGGGAGGGGGTGAATCTGTGATATATTTTTCATATAAGTTTCCATTATTATGAATCAACCTTCACCTCATATTAAATATATCATTCACTACTAAAGATAGATCAAACATATAACAACATTAAGACAAGAATTTACAAGTTTTAGTACTCAAAAAGAGTATATAGTGCTTATAATGATTTAAAAATAATCCAATACCACACAATAAATAAGTGAAAAAATCCTTTTATGTGGAATACAATGAGTAGGACATACCATTACACTCATGTAGATCATTTTTAATGACCCATGAATTCTGTATATTTTTTTCATTATAGGGAATTGTATTAAGGTTTTGAAAGTTGATGTCACATGATTCTGAGGCTCGGTGAGCCAAGAATGAAATTTTGATTTCTTTTAGGTTCACTTACCTGAATGTTCCGGTGGGGTTTCTAACATTTGAACCGGTGCATGTAATTGAAATATGAGGTCACCATTGAACTTGCAGTGCTAGTATTCTCTTAGGAAATGCCTAAAATTGATTGAAAAAGGTCAGACAGAATAGTTAATGTTTTTTGGAACATCAAAAATAAATAAATAAAATAACAAAATGAGTTATTTTATTCATTCTTCAACCATAGAGGGACGGTTGGCAGAGCTGCAGTGTAATGATTATCATTAAATGAGAGTCATTTAAGGACTCGTTACATTTTTTTTTGTAATTGCAATGCTCAATTGTTTGTTGGATCATTAATTAAGGTTCATAAATGAACCAAATGAATTATCAATGCCAATGCCATTATATATTTTGTTTAATTAATCCACTGGAGAGAGTATTGGAAATAGAGGGAAATCTACGAAAAAGTTCCAACGAATTCACTCTCCAACCATGAATGGGGATCAATTGGTGACCGTTATAGGATTCATTACAATTATTGACAAATGATGGTGAATTTATTTGAATGGGGATTCCTTCCTTCGTCCTCAGTGGATTCCACCGAATTCAAGTAGAGAAATTAATCCATTTCTTTGGTTTTACTATTTTCTCCTTCAGATTCTTGAATAATATAGTGATTGCGGATCAACTAGATAACGAGTAGATCCACGGTTCATTATATTCTGAGGGAGGTTGTTTCGGGGTTTCCCTCGGGGGTTATTCTTAAATATGAGGTGATTGTTTCCTCCCCCTTGTTAAAATGCTAATGTGGATGACACGAGCTGATCTGAACTAGACACAAACCTCCGCCGATATCAGTTTTTGGGCATTCATAAAGGGAGACCTGGAAACATGGAAAAAAGGTGAATCTAAGGGGCTCACAGTGAATGCGGTGACCTAAGAGGCATGTAGGTGCAAACATGAAAGAAAAATGGACCAGTGGAGCATCTCTGGTTGCCTATGGAAGGAGTCGTCGATGTAGCACCACCGATGAGGAAAGGGTTGGCATGTGCTGCCCACATGGAGGTGGAGGCACCTGTATGCACCATGGAGGAATGGGTTCCTAGCTCTCACCGACTGCATAGGATTACAGAGGCTCTCCCGTCTGCATGCCACGACGGGTGGAGGACGTGGCGCCAACGCGCATCGTAGAATATGAGGGGTTGTTCGGGCTCTTGGGAACGCACCGACTATTGGATCCTACTAGCTATTTCAATAGATGGCAGAAAACCCTGCTGGCACCACTCGTTGGGAGAACCAAATGCCCCTCATATGGTCTGGTGAAACCGGCCCGCACCACAGGGGCCAATCTCTCTTAGTGGGACGAACCCACATATCGATCCGGACCCCTGCCAGTTGGGTAAGACCCATGCCATCCATGCCTTTCCCATGGGATAGTCGGCCTAGTTCAAGTAGGTCCAGACCCGTGGGCTAGATAGGACAAATTGTTATTGGACCCTCAGGTTAGGTCAGTCAGACCAGACCAAGACCAAACCGACCCCGTTACACTAAAGAAGCCATTACTTGAAGACCGAGTGTCAGATTGATGCACCTTCTGTGGCGTGGGGATCATGGAGATGATGATTTCCTTTTGATATAATCAACATGAGTTTTGGTAGAAGTTGGAGTCTGTCTGGGTTGGATCAGACTCGAATCCAACTAGGCCCTATTTTCCTTTTTGTCTATATCTTATAGACTGGGCGTCCGATGGATGCACCAGTTGTCGCATTGGAACCCTTACAATAAGATGGTCTTGTGGGCTAAATCTATATGGGACTTCATGGAAGTTGATATTTTACCAGTTTATTGAAGAGGAGATCCTCTAGAAATCAATTATGTTATGTGTGGGTATCTAGTGGCTAGCTGTTATGTGACAAATTAATAATGATCCTCTATGGGTCATCACTGAGAGATCCCTTGTGGATAAGAACATAGTGATCCTATGTGGTTCAACAGCTAGTGATTCTCTATGGGAAAACACGTAGAGATCCTCTGTGGGTTATCTCTAACTGATCCTCTATGGGTCATCATGTAGAAATCCTCCACGGATCATCACCAAGTGATCCTCTGTGGGTCAACATGTAGTGATCTTCTATGGGTCAGTACCAAACGATCCTCTCTAGGTTTGCATCTCGTGACCCTGTGTTGTACAATTATTAAATATTATTGAAAAAATAAGATGATACTGCTTTAAAGATAATCATCTTTATTCCTGTTCCTTATGTTGTATACATAGTGTTTGTTGTCTTTTACTTTGTTCCATGTGTTGAGTTCAATCTCTGTAGTTTTTTTCCCTTATAGAATTCTGAGAGACCTTCAGGGGTCTCGGGGTCCCTAATGAATACTTTTATACTCACCCCTGCAAGGGCTTCTCGTACACCTTGTTTTTCCTTGTGAAAACAATAGACTATTTGACTGAGACTTTGGAGATCCAGGGATAGAATATACACAAAGGTGACCAATTGACGTGGTGAGCCACAGTGATAAGCTATAACTACCTCTCAGGTGGGATTATTAGTGGAAAATATATGGAGATTTGTTCCCTTTTTTTTTTACTACTCTCTTAGTTAGTCTTGTATACATGACCTTTTTTCACTGAATACATTCTCTTACTCTCAATAGTGGTTTTTAGTGGTGGTTTTACTACTACTTTGTATTTGTATTTTTCTTTTTTGCAGTGTTATCAATCTGTGTGTGTACATTTTTAATGGAAATGCCTTCCCTTTTTGGGTTTTTCCTTTTCGGTGCTAGTCAGAAGCCCATATCCTATGGAAGGCAGTCTTGGGGAAGCCATGGCATGGTCCTCAGGGGATAGTTCGTGATAAAGTAGTATCCAAGGGGTTGGTTCTACTGGAATAACCAAGACTCAATACTTTTTAATGGTGTTATAGTGTTAAGTGTTTTGAGTTCATCTTTCAGTTTGGGGAGTCCAGTGTTGGTGTGGCGGCCGATGTATCCATACACCAAGACCTTGAATTCTTATTTTTGACTCATAACATGAAAACACAATTTTCCTATGTTTTGTAAATTTTTTTCTTATGAACTCTTTTGTTTCATCTCATTTGTTATAACTTATTGAATGTGGAACAATTTTTTCATTGTCGGATGCCTCCACATAGATAGACAGCCTGAATTCTAGTGAGATATCACGATGATATCCTACTAAGGGATGAGGCATTGGTGCAGGGCCCTCTTATAGCGATTGTACCTTCTGGTGAAGTACCACCAGCACCACCACCCCATAGGGCACAGATTCCACCAGCCCCACCAACAGATAGTGCATGCCAACTAAGCGTGTTGCACGAGGCTACCGAGGTATTGATGTGTGACATATCCATAGGTAGTTGAGAACTTGCTAGATGTTATGGAACATGTTTTCCTCTTGTTTGAGACACTAGAATACTAGATGGTGATCATAGATGCTAATATATTTCAAGGAACAATAGGGAGATGGTGGATCCTGATGCTCTAAACACATGAGGAGATGGTTCATTCCTGGTTGAACTTAGAGAGCCTCTTTGGGGCAGAGTCCTTACTAGAGACTCTACAATCTATGCGTATTAAGATGCTAAAACAGATACATAAGGGTACCCTCATAGTGGCCTATTACTCGGAAATATTTACTGACATCTCCTGTTACTCTATCGACATGGTATGAGACCCTTTCTTTAGGGCTTGGACCTTTGAGCAAGGTCTCCAACCGGAGATCAGAGAATCAATGATTTCAACCAGCATTCCAATGCTGGCTAGAGTGGAAGAGATAAAAGTACCGGTGGGGAGCTTCCTTGCCGAGCATGTACCAACAACATGAGTTTCCACTAGAAGACCGGCAACTATGTCAGCTACAGTAGGTAGTAGGAAGATGAAATATATGACCAAATGGGCCAAACCATCCAGAGGATAAGCCTAAAACATAGGCTCAAGCTGCGGGACTCTTGAGGTAGAGGAGGTCATCTAGGGACTGTTGTCTATTACTCTTGTGGCAGAATAGGGCATATGGTTTGTGCCTGTCTGACTCCCCGTTAGGATGACCAATAAGGAATTGACGGAATTTTGAGACAACTGAAGAGGTTTGAGTGAGGAGGCACGTAGGGCGGAAGACGTGGCATAGGAGCATGTCGTGTAGGAGGCAGAGGGTGGCAGTTTTAGGTACTACCACCACCACCTACAGGTGGTCCACCCCAAACTCAAGGAGAATGTGGATGGGGACAATCCTAGATTCCAAAAGTAGATACCTATGACCACGACACTCCAGAGATGTTTCGAGGTATGATATTTTTCTACTACACCCTTGTAGCAGTTCTTATAGTAACAGGTTTCAGTCACTCTATCATTTCAATGGATCTTGTTTGGAGTTGGGAGATTCTAGTGGAGCAATTGGCTCAATCATTACGAATAGAGACTTCTATGGGAGTGTATTCGATGATTAGAAATTGGTGTTGGTAGTGTGATCTTACTTAAGGATGAGAGAGATTCTTCTAGGATCTCCTTGTTGCATCGTCAAGCCCTTATGATGTCATCTTGTGTAAGGACTTTTTATCCCTGATCCATGCTAAGATTGATTGTTTTAGGAGAAAAATTCAATGTGCCCATGAGAATGGGACAAGGATTTCCTTCACCAGTGAGAAGAGAACCTTTACAACATGGTATGAAATTTCATGATGGAGGGTGTAAAGGATTACTCATCCATTAGCTAGCCTTACCCTCAGTGCAGTTGATACGAGGAGCTTGATCTATCCTATAGTGGTGGACCAGTATGCTGATGTCTATTCTGAGCATGTTCTAGGAATACCTCCTCAAATAGAGGTAGAATTATACATCGATATGTATCCTTGGATGAGACTGATATCTACACGAACATATCAGATGGATACCATGGATCTTTGTGAGTTATGGGTATAGTTGGAAGACATTAAGAGGAATGGGTTCATAAGGCCCAATTTTTCCCAATGGGTAGCCCCGATTTTGTTTACAACGAAGTAATATAGGAGTTTTAGGCTTTTCATAGACTATTGGCTCCTAAAAAAGGTGATCATGATGAACGAGTATCCTCCTTCGAGGATTGATGATACATTCGACCAGTTGAAGGGAGCATGGTGGTTTTCAAAGATAGACAACAGATTAGGCTATCATCAAGTCATGGTACGAGATGAGGACGTATCGATGTCAACCTCCAGATGTCTATATAACCACTATGAGTTATTGGTGATGTGTTCAGCCTGACCAACACCCCAGGAGTGTTCATGGGATTCATGAACAGGATCATCCGGCCTTACCTCGATCGCTTCGTGGTGGTCTTCATTGACAACACCTTGGTGTACTCAACATCAGCGGAGGAGCATGCTACACATCTGAAGATAGTCCTTTATACACTCTGAGAGAACTAGCTTTATGAAAATATCCCGAAGTGAAAATTTTGGATATGTGAAATAAACTTTTGGGGACACGTTATCTCAAAGGTTGGATTTTAAGTGGATCTGTCAATGATAGATGATGTGATTTATTGGGAGCCACCTAGGAGTGTGACCGAGGTGTAGAGTTTCTAGGTGTGGGATGGGTACTAATAGATATTTTTACCTGACTTTACTAGAGTAGCATCACCTCTGTTTGTTTTGAAAAATTAGGGGAAACACTTCATATGGATTGATAGATTCTTGTAGAGTTTTCAGGAGCTGAGGAAAAGACTGAAGAGTGCCTCCATCTTGAGGATACTGGAAGTGGGAATTGGGTATCATGTATTCTGTGATGCATCATGTACCGGACTGAGATGTGTCTTGATTTATGAGAAAGTGGTGATCTCTTATGGATCACGATATCTAAGACGACACGAGAAAAACTATGTGACTCATGACCTGAAGTTAGTAGCATCGGTCTTTACCTTGATGATGAGGTGACACAACTTGATGGGAGGACAATTTACTTTCTACTCTGATGACAAGAGTACCAGGTATATCTTCTCAAATAGATATCTCAAACTAATAAACTGCAATGGCTGGAGTTCCTCCAGGACTATGACTTTGAGATTGTCTACACTCTTGGGAAAAATAATGTGCTGGTAGATGCACCCTGTAGGAGGTCTGGTCTACTATTTCCGAGTTAGGTGATAAAGCATATAGTCTCTTTTTAGTTATCCTTCATGTATAGTGATATAGAAGCTTACCTGTATTATATGATAGTCACTCCCCCACTTCATAAATGAGTTAGGGAGGGATAGCTTGGTGACATTGACTGTGAGGCCCAGCGTGTTCAGATATCCTCACGGTAGGATCCTAATAGATTTTCAGAAGGTGGAGAGATCATCCTCCTTTTCAGAGGACACACCATGGTACAAGTGACACTACAAAAGGAGGTATTAAGGTAGTTTTATACATCCACATTGTCGGTATATCCTAGTGTGAAGAATATGTAACAGGACCTCCAACATTAGTACTGTTATCCAGGGATGAAGAAATTATTGGCAAAGTACATTTCATGATGCCTCACTTTACAGCAAGTGAAGCTCGAGAATCAGGTCCCGATAGGATTAGCATAGCCACTTGAGGTACCATAATTGAATTGGTATGGGATCCATAGGTACATCGTGATTAGGTTTCCACTCATGTATATGGTCTTTGACTCTATCTGCGTGACTTTTGACAGACTCACCAAGTTGACCCATTTTATACTCATCTGAGAGTAGAGATAAATAGAGGTATTATGAGGCCCATATGTCCATGAAATAGTACGGATTTACTGGGTACCATCAATGATCATTTCAAATCATGAAGATCGTTTTACATAAATATTTGGGATGAGATTATAGGAGATGTTCGCGACTCAACTTTGCTTGAGCACCACTTTAACCCTAAGACAGTGTGAACCATAATGACACTTGAGGAAATGCATCATGCTTGTATCCTTTATTTTTCCATTTTTGGGAGGACCACCTACCACTTGTGGAGTTCACATACAACAAAAACTATCTATCCACCATTGGCATGGAAATATTTGATGCCTTGTACGACCGACTATGAAGATCACCTCAATGCTAGACAAACCCTGGAGAGTTAGCACTTATGGGTCTATAATAGGTACATGATACCACTGAGATGGAGAAAATTATCTATGAATGGATGAATACTACACTAAAAAGACAAAAGTATTATGTTGATAGGAGAGAGAGACCATAGGAATTCAAATAGGGAGACTATGTCTTCCTATGGGTCTCACCCCGATTAAGATTGGAGAGATTTGGTTAGGGTAGAAAGCTATCCTTGAGGTTTATCAGACCTTTTCATATTCTCAATAGAGTTAGCAAGCTGGAATACCACCTAGATCATCCCCCAAATGCCCTCAGTGCACGATATTTTCCACGTGTCGCAACGAAGGAGATACGTTCATGAACCATCACATGTCATCGACTGGGGAGAGCTGGACATTGACAATGGAGTGACTTTTACAATGTTCCTGATGGAGAGAGAGGATAATCACGAGTAGATACTTCATGGATGAGAGAACCCTATAGTGTGAGTTCAGTGGCTGTATGGGAGCCTCGAGGAGATAAAATTGGAGTAGAAGGCTCAATTTTATTCTCAGAACCCCTAATATTTTCTTATCTTTTGTTCTGGATTTTGGGGACATAAATACTTATGGTGGGGGGAATATAAAGACATGAAAATTTCATATAATTGTTTTTAATTATATTTAATTGTTTCAAGAATGAGAAAATCAATGAAACTTGACTCAAAGGCCTGGTGAGCCCATGACATAATTTTGAACTTTTTTTAGGATCACATAAATGAATGGGTGGAAAAGTTTTCTAATTGTTTAATTAGTGATCAAAATTGAAATATGAGGGCATTGTCAAACTCGCATCACCAATATTCACTTAAGAGAATCTTATCTTTAAAAGGAAAATTTCGGACAGAATAGTTAATTTTTATGGACTTTCACAAACTAATAATAAAATAACTAAATGAGTTATTATATTATTTCTTCAATTGTTGAGTGACGGTTGTCAGAACCACAGTGTAATGACGGTAATTAAATGAGAGTCATTTAATGACTCATTACATTGGTTGTGTAACCACAATGCTCATATTTTTGTTGGATCATTAATTAATGTTCATATATGAGCCACATTTATGATCAACATCAAAGCCTTATATCTTTTGTTTAATTAATCTATTGAGGAGGAAATTTGAAACATAGGGAATCCTTTATGAAGCACAAACAATGTCACCCTCCAACAAATAATGGTGATCGATTGAAGACAATGTGATGATTTGATTCAGATATTGATGAATGGAAATGAACGTCATAAAAAATGGATTTTTCCTTTGTCTGCAGCAGATTACACTGAATCAAAGAAAGTGAATTAATTAATTTCTATGTCTGTAATGTTTTCTCATTCTAGTTATTGAATAGTGTGGTGATTAATGATCAACCAACTAACAGTTTGATCCCCAAATCATTGAATATTATGGTAGATTTTTGTAGGGTTTCCGTTTTAGGTTATTCTTAAACTTTGAGATGATTGTATCCTCCCACTTGTTAAAATACTAATGCAGAGGTCACATGCCAATTCGAACAAGTCTCGGGCCCTCTGCCGATCTCTGTTTTTGTGAATTATTCAATTGATAACAAGAAATGCGGTAGAATGGAATGTCCATGGGGATCCCACAAAATACTTTGACCCAAGAGGCTCGTAGGCACGTACAGGAAGAAAAACAGACCACCAGAGCATCTCTGGTGGCCCGTAGAAGGAGCCACTAGCATGGCACTACCGGTGCGGAAGCACGAGTGACTGACTGCAGGGAAGAGTTATCACCTACAAGTATCTTAGTGGAAATGAGGGCCCATATCTCTCTGACCATTCAAGAAGATGAAAGCGCTCTGGTCACCACATTGTAGAAGGTGAAAGAAGTTGTGTCAACATGCTACATGGAATACGTGCGGCCTACTCCTTCCGAGCATTTCGGGAGATGGGGTGGTGCCCTGATAGCACCGCCATCTTGGAGAACTGGAAGCCCTGCATCTAGTCTAGTGCAACTAGCCTGCACTGTGCGGGCCGATTTCTCTTGATGGTTTGGACCCTTACTGGACACAACTGACCATGTTTCACTAAAATAGCCATAACTCGCAGACTGGGTGTCTGATTGACACAAATTCTTTGATGGGAGAACCCTTGTGAAGAGAAAATTCTTTTCAGATACATTAATTTAGTTCTAGAAGATGATGGGGAATGGCTAGGTTGGATTGGGATCAAATCCAACTGGGCCCTATTGACCATTTTGTCCTATATCTTATAGACCAGGCGTCCGATTGACACGATGTCTATCACGTTGGAACCGTGAAGACATGACTATTATTTGGGATACATATAATTGGGAATTCATGGTTTTTGAGGTACGATAAGTGGATTGAGGATTGCATCCTTTGGAAATCAATCATTCTAAGTGGGGGAATCCAGGGGCTAGTTTTGACGTTATAATGGAATAGTGATCCTCTGTGGGTCAGCACATTGCTATCCTATGTGGGTAAACATGTAGCAATACTATGTGGGTGATAACATAGAGATATTATGTGGGATAACATATAATGATATTCTATGGGAAAACACATAACAATCATTTGTGGTTCATCATGTGGCAATCCTCTGTGGATCAGTACCGAGCGATCAAATCTGGGTCAGAACTAACTGATCTATTGTTGGTAATCACCTTGTGATCCTCTATGGGTCAGCACCTAGCAACCCTATGTGGTCCAGTAAAATAAACATCTTGATAGAATAAGATTATCTAGCTGTATGACTAATAATCTAAATTCACATTCATTAAGTTGTATACCAGGTGTGAGTTGTATTTTACTTTGTGCTATGTGATTGAGATAATGCTCTGTAGTTTTTCCTTGTGAAATTTTGAGATACCATTGGGGGTATTGGAGTGTCTGTTTAATATTTTTATACTCACCCCTACATGGGATTTCCCCGCACCTTGTTTTGTATCCTATAGATGACATATAGCTTGACTGAGACTTTGGAGAGCCAATGATAGACTGCTCACGGAGGTGTCCAATTGATGTGGGGAGCCGCATTGTTGATATGTACCTAACCATCAAGAAGGATCCTTAGTGGATGATCTCTGGAGGTTTTCTTCCTTTTTCTATACTATTCATTTAGATGGGCGTGTATACATGTCCCTTTCTTTCAGAACATATTTTTAATCTCAGTTGTGTTTTTTAGTCATTATTGTACTACTCATTTTCTATTGTGTTTACCTTTTGTGCGGTGTGCCTAGTCTGTGTTAGTACAAGTTTAAAATAAATGCATTCTCATTTTGGGGTTCGCCTTTCTGGTTCTAGTCACCATCCCTTGGCATATGGAAGGTGAGCTTGGGGTAGTCACGGAATGGGCCCCGGGGGATGAGTTATGACACTTATGACCAATAAAATAGAGCATTTTCTTTTGATAGGATGAAATGATATAATAATTTTTGTGTAACAAACATGTTACAATGCTTCATGATCAACATGAACCAGCAAAAAAATTCAATTCAATTCTTTAATTTCTTACATAGAAAATAGTAAGTACCCCATTGGATTTTTAATAAAAAATTAGTATGATTTTCTTAGTATGAAAATCTTAGTAAAAAAATATTTGTATGAAACTTTTAGAACGAAAATCCCAGAATGAACATTCTAGAATGAAAATCCTAGTAAAAAAAATCCCAATATGAAAATCCCTGCTCAAAAATCCGAATACGAAAATCCCGATTCAAAAATCCTAGTGAAAAAATCTCAATACAAAAATCCCAACATAGTTTTCCCAGTAAAAAAAATATATAACTCTTTCCAAATAAAGATGAGAAAAATTTACAACACTTCTATTAAAAGTAAAATACACTAAGTCTGACTCTCAAACTATAAGAATTCAATAATCAGATAAACACTATGTTTTAGCTGAATATGATGATCATATTTGAATTCAATGTTTCCATCTTCTCTCTAGCAACAAAACTTCTTTAAAAAAGAAAAACCCTGAAAACATTCCTAAAATTCTATAAATGCGAATATTCTCTATCCTCTTTCATAAGAAATAAAATTATCACACAAAAAACATAGTGTAATTCTCCTTTTATAGGAATGTAAGAATGGTTTAGGTGAGATCTTGATATTTTCATCCCACTTAACCAATATTCATGAATCTTCAATATTCTTTAAATGTAATATCATTCATTGAAAAATTCAATTACCTATGAAATATGGATCTTTATTTTAATTATTTAACCTTCATTGAATTCTGAATCTTCAATTAAATTGAGATTGGATTTTGATTTGTCACTATAATATCTCAGAATGATTTTTTCATTATGACATCCCTTTAAAAAAATTTCATCTATGATATCCTAGTGTGATTTTAAATTAAAAAATGTCATTACAAGTTGTTTAGTATGATTTTTTCAGTATGATTTCTTGGAAATAATTTCATCAGTATGAAATATTCATTATAAATTCATTGGTATGATTTATTTTTCTTCCTCATGATCAAAAAAATATTGTTCTTCATGAGCCTTATCAACAGCTTTTCCTTCCTTATTTTCATCAAAAGCTTTTCCTTCCCGAGCCTCAACAATATATTTTTCTTCCCGGACCACATTTAAATACTTCCCTCCAAGAGCATGATCAACATATTTTCCTTTTGGAGCCTCAATAACATATTTTTCTTCATAATCCTCATATTCATATTTTCATTCCTAAGACTCATCAAAATCTATTCCTTCCGGAGGCTCACCAACATATTTTCCTTTACGAGCCTCGGCAACATCATTTCCTTCATGAGCCTCATCAACATCTTTTCCTTCCTCACCTTTTTCTTCATAAATAATTTATCATATGTTTCAAAACAAATTTATAATTTATGATAAATAAAAAAAACTAATGAATTATTAGATTTTTATTAGATCCATGCTTAATCTGATTACAATAAGTAGCAAATTACAATCTTATCCCATTCCGGACCCAAGGTGAGTCTGATCATAACCTTTTCATTTAATATTATTCTTTTCAATATGGTAGACATTAATAAACAAACTATGTCCAATTTTTCTCGTAAAAAACTGTGAGTTTCATTTTCAACTTTAACAATGTTAGTTTATTTGTATTCTTTCAAAAAAATACAGAAATCTTGTAAAACAAATATCCAAAAAGCTTCTTCATTAAAATTTTTCCCAACTCTGATTATTAGAGTAAAATATATCTTGATTATTCCTAATCTATTATCTCTAATTATTATTACAAATTCATTCATTATCTAAATATCATACTTATTAATGAATAGAAGGATTTAGTTTTCTAATATCTCGAGTAGTGGTGAACCAAGAAGAAAGAATACTCTATTTTCATCATGTAGGAAATCTAAAAAGTGACACATATGAATGTGCCTCAAAAAAACAAGAAAATAATTTTTTCTGGAAAATGAGGGAATAATGTCATGTGTTATTGAGGAAAAATGATAAGTATGATGGAAGGAGATAATTGTTATCATAGGGATCCATTTATAATCAATTTACTTAAATGTATGGAACATGTGAATTAAATTAATCATTGAAAACTTCAAAATTTTATATCCAATAGCAAGAAAGTCCCAATGTTGAAATAAAATGACCAATGTTTTTATGTATTTGGACTCAATAATTAAATTGTAGAAGTATTTTTCTCAATGTTATTATGGTTATAATAATCATGAATCATATGAGGACTATGTTAATTTTCAGAAGAATATATGTCTTCATTAAGATAAGAGTTATGGATACCATAATGTGTTTATGAGCTTATGTTTGATGATAAGTTCTAAGTATAAAACATCCATTTTGAAATATTTTGTGGTAGGAATGTAACATGATAATGGATATTTATAGAAACCATTTATGGGAATTAAACCCATTAGTTTAGTAGATGAAAAAGTCATTAAAAGAATAATTCAGTTAAATTTTAGACCTATGACTAAAGTTATTACAAAAATTTATTTTTTATCTTTTCTTTTATGTTGTAGTAATAATAGTTCTTCAAAAAATGGGAATGTTATAGGAACTATATTAATTTAGTATTAGAAAAAGGATAACCTATTACATCTGGGGAAAGACATGATGCTTGAATCCATAACCAAATGATGATATGGTTTTTACTCTTACCACTAGTATATATGATATTATAGTTAATATATATATATTTAACATAAAATATTTTGTGGCTAAATATTAATGATGATACCGTGGTGTTATTATTGAGGTTTATGCATTAATTTATTTTATTGAATAAATTATTCTAACCAAATTGGTTTTGTTAAATGGTTACAGACATATGGAAAGACATTTCACACTTTTATACATCTTCCAATACATTAAATGTGAATTTTAGGGCTCTAATAATAAAAAATAATAATTTTTGGGTATTAATTTTATTATATGGTAAATGGAAAATTTATTAAATAATTACAAAAGGACTAAATTGGTCATTTAAAATAAAATTGTATTATGTAAGTATATTTCCTTTTATTCTTAGATAATAAAATAATTCTTCAAATTTTGGAAAATTATATTGAAAAAAATTCATAATATTATTACCTTTATATTAAATGAACCAAATTTTATTTTATGTGATCAAAGATTTATGGTTTTGAGATCTTTAAATTCCCATTTATCGTTCACTTCCTTATGATTAATGACGTTTGTCATTATCTATATGTAATTACGCTTTAATTACTTTTCTATATCCTCACATGTATCTCATGTTTTCCTACATAGAAATATAGTTACGCATAATCTCAAATGACCATTATACTTCCCTTTAACTCTTATTAAGATGATATTTTATTAACCTTTTTTCGATATGTATTATCATTAAATGATTTTTTCAATTATAAAACCCTAATTTCTTGAGGTCAAGATAATTTTTAAGGACTCCATTTATTTAAGGAAGAGGAAATATAACACACCAAGATTATAAAATAATATAATTGAATAAGATAGAACATGTGACATGAAACACTAATCATAAACAACCCAAAAATGTATTTCATTAAATTTAATCACTTTATTAGGTTGTAGAATAAGCATCCATGAGCTTAAATGAACCATGATATTGTATACCCTTATAACCACACCATTAAATTAACTGGTATGAATAGTACTAACTATAAAATGAAAATTATATGGTTTTAACTTGTAAAAATATATTAATTGTTTATTTATTCATTATAAATAAAATAAGAATCATTTCAAAGAAAAAACTGTTTCTTGAAAATCTATATTTTTTTCTAAAATACGATTTAGTCACGCTTTGCGGACATAATTGAAAGTTAATTAATAACACTTTTAAATAATTTTTTTTGATAAATATAAATTATGTGTTGAAATAAAAATATCAAAATTAACTTGGGGTAATTCTTTTGTAATTTTTTGAGAAGTTTTATTTTTTTATGATTAGTTCAAAATATAGATTCTTATTGAAAACTACCTTTTCTTTTATATAATTATGAGGATAAATTATAAGTTAAATTGTATTTAAAGTATAAATAGTAAATTATACATCTACTAATATATTTTGGGTGAATTTTATATTTTTAATATCGAATTTATATATAATATCTTTTTAATATTTTGAACATTTTCACTTTGAAAACCCACTTTCTCGTCATGTTTACAAGATTAATTTAAAATTAAAAATAGCCTCTATTGTGAATGGAGTTATAGAAAATGAATAAATATTTTTAAATAGTATAAATTATAATATTTAATATGTTAAAATTAATTTCTTACCATAATGAATTGATAAAACAATAAAAAATTATTTACTACGGTTAAGGTAAAAAAAGGGATTACCTAGGGTTTTAACTAAATTAATAAGAGTTAAAACCACAAAAAAACATCTATACAATATATTTTAAGTTTATATATTTAATTTTTAATTTATTATTATATATATTAATTCTTTTTTGACCCATTTTAAATGGTTAAAATATGTAGACACCTTTTTATTTCCAAAGATTATATGTATGCCATTGGCCTAACTCATAAACGACCACCCACTCTCCTCTCTTTTTCACACCTTCAAACATATTGATTCATAAAATCCATTCCAAAATAAATTAACAATATCCATAACCTAATACTATAATATTTTTTTTCATAAATCCATTCTAGGAATAATTTTCGTATAATCCTAAAGAGGTGGTTTGAGACGAGGTAAAATTCAAAACTGTGGGTTCTTATATGACGTATTCTTCAAGTTCTTAAATATATAATTAATATATTATTATATAAAATAACAACTATATCAAATTTATTTATATTATATTATATATATTTCATAACTTATATCGATCCTATCATCCCTCAAATAGAAAATTATAATGATTCTTTAGTGTATAGTGGACTACCGCCTACTGAACTGATGTGACACGTTTTCCATAAAAACCTATCACGGTTGGGTATAATGATGGATATAAAGTATGTATATATATATTTTAATTTTATAACATAATTATACTTATGTATTAATTATATCATATATACATTTTTACTTTCCATTCAATAATGGATACAATAGCGTCGCTCGTGTGTATAGTGAGTTACCACCTCGCAAAACAATGTGATTCATTTTTCCCTAACTATTTATCAATAAGGTAATAAGGATAAAATTAATTAATATATTTGAAATTTATGACATAATTATGATATTTTTTATTTCTTCCCTTTTCAGTCACTATAAGATGATATATATAGTATCATCCATGTGTGCGTAGTCTATCACCTTCCGCAGCGATGTGACTATCCTTTCCTCCCCACACCACATTGATGTAAAAAATTATTTTATTTATTAAAATAATATGTTATTTACAATATTATTTTCATTAATTAATAATAAATTATTACTTACCTCCTTTCCATAATAATCGTTGAAAAAATTGACAAGTTACTAATGCGTACTTATGACCTACCGTCTCTATGATCCTAATGTACTACTTTTATCAAAACAATTTTATAATGATTCGACTATAAATTATAATTTATGTCGAATTATTATTAATATTTCAAATATGTTATTTTTTATATGTTGAAATAATGACTTCTTAGACCAATATTCCACCAACCGAAGTCATTTCTATCAAATAAGTCAAATATAATCAAAACACATAACGTAAACCAAATTCATAAATTAAATTTATATAACTTGGAAATAATTGAAATAAAATCAATAATTTACTTGAAATTTATTAATATGTAAGTATATAATAAAAAAATGTTAATCATTTAGGAACATAAAGATCATATTGATGAGTAAGACTCATTTTAAGATACTTCTTCTCAATTTCCCTTCACGGAGGCATATTGAAAGGTTATACAGCTAATTTATTTTATATGGTTTACAAAATTCCCCTTAAACATTAAATATCATGATTAATTAATATATCATGGGTCATTATGTGTAAATTCTAATTTTTATATCCAAGGGGAATTTAATTGAATATTACCAAGTGGGAAATTATTTCAAAACATAATTTCCATTAACTGTGTTATATTAATATGTTATTGTATTTGAAATTATAAATAATTTGTATAAATAATTTCATCAATTTTATGTTGTATTAAAAAAATTTTTAATTTGGATTTACATTTGATAGACATTATTGATTCAATGATTAATTTTAACTTCAATGTTATGATCTTTTTAATTGTTCATTCCACAATTTCATTTCAATCAGGAATATTTATACTTCAATTTTCATTAATGGAATTTATTTGATCATTGTCTAATTAAACCATTTCATTGAGTTAAAATCTATTTATTCATGTTTTTAATTAATAGTACCATTTTCACACTATTTGGTACATCAAATTATTGAGAATAATTTTTGTAAAATACAACTTCATTTCTCACTTCAGTCGAAAATCCAATTTCTTCTGAAACCATGTTCTAACAATGTATATTTGAAATTTTTTATAACACTATTTATAATTATTAATTAAATTAGTTTTTAACCATGTTTGACATATTTACACAATAATTTTAATGTAATCATCATGTCTTCTTCAAATAATTCTAATTCAAAATTTACCAAAGAAGTTAAAGGAATCATTGTTTTAATGTATATGATATATAGTAAATTTCCTGTCATTATGAACACTCAATTTTCTGAATATTATTTTATATTTTATAAAGGATATTTTCAAATAAAATTTCATTCAATTTTTTTGGGAATTTTTTTTTTCAAAAATGATATTTTAATCCAAATGTCATGATGATATTTTTATGGTATTTCTACTCATCAATGAAAATAACCCTTTATTTTACATATAATCTACATAGGATATTTAGTATTTATTCAATCCTTATTATTACTCTAGATGGATTATGACTATTTTACCTAAGGATAGTATTGAAATTCACTCCCTTGAATCAGTTTGTATTCATTTACATTCCATTAATATATTCACTTTATTTTGATATTTGGATATTTAATTTCTCCAAAATATCCGTATTATTTTTCATGGATGTATTTATTTAATAAACCATATATTATTTCCACATATTGTGTTCTACATTTACTTTTTTATATGGTGAAATGTTGATAAATATGTATTCTTTCATTAATATGGATATTTTATAATAAGGCATATTTTTCATGAATTAAATATATTATTTGATATACGAAGAATTATCTGAAAATTAATTGGAAGTTGGGGTACAAAATTATATATCACCTTGATGCAATATTATTCTTATGGAGAAAATCAGTATGCTGGTATTAAATGGGTTTATACCTATAGTGTTAAATTTTATTGTGAATGACCTTGAAGGAATATGTATAATATTCTTGGGAACATTATGTCCAATAATTAATAATTTCATTTTTAAGAATTTTTTATTATTAACCATGATATTTTTATGCTGATAACTTTTCTTGATATCTTTAATTATTTGTTATTTATTTAATGGTATGTTCTTCCATTTATTTTCCTTACCATGTTGATTATTCCTTATCCAATTGTGAGACTCATGTTATTGATTAGATAAAATATGTGGTACGTTATTTACCATTCCCTAATTATTATGACATACCTTATCATGGTATTCAATTTATTTAATCATAACATGTGTCCATTTATTTATGTTTACATGCTGTCTATTCTTATTTATTTATTATAGATTCATTTGTACTTAACACTTACTAAACAATTGAGATCACACTTATTTTTTTTTCTTTCCAATGAATATATAAAGTGTACTATTTTTGATATCTAGGGATATTTTAGAGGGGATATAATTATTCAGGAAAAATTAACTTTTAATTTTTTTAATTGTTATATGGGAATCATCTATATATCTTATTTACCAAGAATACCAAACTATTCAGTCTTTTCGGATGTGATTACTTTTATTGTATTGTAATTTAATAATTTAAGACACCATCTATAAACTTCTTGTGATGGGTTCATTTAAAAACATAAAGAGGGATCTATTATATCTTATAAGAACATGAATCATATATTATGTAGTTCAAGTTTCAATGTTTTAGTTCACGCAACATGATCACTCCATTTAGATTATTGTCATGAAATAAGGATGTGAGGTATTCATTTTAGAGTCATATAAGTTGGACTAGAATGATATTCATATGATGCGTCTCAATTATGATAATTAAATTACCAAACAAACCTCTAATCCCAAATGATTATTAGTATTCATATTGAACAAGAGATTGAAGATCAATTTCATTACATTAGATCACACAACCAAGTATTGAGTTGATATCACACATGTATGATGCCCAGATGGGGTTCCAATGTTTTCAAAGAGTCAAAATAGAATACTGAGTGGGGATTTTGAATTTGTGATACCCTTTGAGGTAGTGTTGGGGATTATACCTTATTGGAATCCCTTATATTGAATTCATGATTCGTTGATAGAAGTATATCGAGATGTTCATCAATGAGAAAACCAAGAGGTGTATCCTAACACAATGTGATGTTTGGTAGGGTTATGTAATCGGGAAGAGATAACTATTTAATTTTTTCCTATATATGGGACCGTGGAAAATAAGTTCACACTAGTGCAGGATCTCATGAGGATTCACCCAATTATAGGTACCAAGGTGAATGACCTAGGAAAATCAGTTTCACTAGTATGGGTTCTTATGTGAAAATATGAAGCAAAGAGGTTCTCTGTAGTATGGTAACTGAAGTGAAGGTCCTAAGAAAGTTGGTGTGTCCATGTGTGGGTGCCTAGGTGAAGGACATTGAAAAAGTAGTGCACCCATCTGTTAGTGCTATGGTTGTGCACCCATGTGTGGGAAAGAAGGTTGTATGCCCAAGATTGTGTTCCAAGGCGGTGTTCCCTAGTGGGGGACCAAGTGGCATTCCCATATAATTTAACAATGTAGGTTACCAAGGTAGAATAATTAGATGTCATGTGAAGGTAGACAAGTAGGTTGTAAAAATGGGTAGCTTATACCTTTTTTAGTATTCCATTTGTGTGTCCATATATGTCGACAAATTAAAGGTGGTAGGTTTATTTATAACACATGATGAGCACCAGGATAAATATGAGTTTTGTGCTAGTTGTGGTTAATGCTAGTGATATAGGTGCATGACCTAGGTGAAAGAGTTGGGAATAAAAACTGATCGTTATCCAGATTTTATTCATGAAAATGCACAACCTGAAACGTCTATTACTTATGATCTATAAGTCCATTATTACTCTTCAACTAGTCAAATTGACTCTTGTAGAGAAAACTAAGCCCCTGGTTAGGATTTATATAACATAATAGAATTATTTCTGTGCCAAAAAATTCTTATAAAGGCCCTCAAAATGGATTTTAGGATCTCTACACCATTTCATAAGTAATTTGTGAAATCCAAGACCTATTACTAGAAGGAGGTTTTCACCAGAACATCATCATGTAATTAAATATTTTAAGGAATCTCAATACCTTGGTGTGTGATAATTAATATATCACATAGAGATTCAATTTTGATTATATTTAGTTATATATATTAATTCCTCATAACATAGAATTGTGTTTTTTGGGTGAGGATACATTGAATTTTATAGAAAAGTGTATGGGATAAATTTTTAGGGACAAAGTTTTCTTAGTCTACAACAATATCAGTTCCATACATTAGTTTCTATACTGATCATTTCATTACAATACTTTGTTGACCTATAAATTTGAACTATAAATACAAATGTTTTATATCCTCAAAATAAAAATAAAAAAATAAAATAAATCTTGGAGTGATAAAATGTACAACATATGGGGATATGTAGGTATATAGAATATGGTTTGACTTCATGGAATTATTAATTGGGTGGGTATTGATATTTATTTTCAGATGATATATGATAGGTTCTTTGTAATAGAATTAGGTAAGAAATTTTTTTTACACAGCCCAATTATATAGAATAAAGAATATAAAAGATGTTTTGAATTATTGACACACACACCTATGAGGAATTAGTGGAATAGTGGTCTCTAGACATGTGTCACTTTGATTTATGTTATCAATTTAAATATATTTTGTTTTAATACATTTTATGAGACAATTAATTCCTAATTTTGTGACATTGATTTTTAGTGATTCTTTATATGCTCATGTGTCTTTCATGGAATGAGAAATGTAAAAATGCACTATTTTTTAAATTTCATGACATGTGAATTTTATTAGGAGTGTAAAAAAGTATATAGGGGATTTGATTAACTATTTTGTTATTAAATATTTTTTATATTAATTTATATAATTTCCCTACATTAATCAGTAGTTGATAATTTAAGGGTAATTTTTTGTTTGAGCATGAATTTCAAATTTTCATGAAAATTATTTTTTACCCATTAATGTTCACATGATTATTGATATCACAAAAGTTTTTTGGAATGATGAATAACATGAAATTTTATAGAAATATTCTTAATAATTTTAATAAATTTTCCAATTATACATGAAGGATAGATTTGATATCTAAAGGGGTTAATTGTCTATCAAATCGTAGATTGGATAGAGTATATTTGAACATAAATCGCCATTTTGACCATAAATTATTCATCTATGATTATATTAGGACAAAATTTTGAGATCTATTAAAGGAATAAATAACACAAATTTTATTAAAATGGAGTGATAGATTGTTCCAAAGGGAATTTGGTCCAAAATTTAGATCAAGATGAAGTAAATTTTGGAGGAATAATACCATATTTACCAGATTAATTTATTCATTTATCTCAATATCCAACTACCTATAAGATGTGGAAAACTATATAATTTAATTATCAAGGAATAGATAATTCTAGACAGATGATGTATGCTACTATGAAACTAATGTATAAACCCTTTTGAATATTTTATAGTAAATGAATCATAATGATGAATTGAAGGATTAAATAATTTTTCAATAATATTACATACATAGGAGAACCTATCAATAAATATGCTCAATATTTAAAAGTACTCAGAATACTACCTTTGAAAATGGTTTGGAATATCAGCTTCTATTAACCATTCCACATCTGTAAACTATCTAACAATGAATGAACTAATTAAGACAATGTTGATTTATGAATCTGAGATGCAAGATAAAGATAAAGATCAAAAAATTATAGTAAATTTTGAAAATACTTCTCTAAATGTAACATGTCAGAAGCATAGAAGATGATCAAAGAAATAATTCAAAGAATAAAAAAACTTAGATTTCTCAGATTCTGAAATATAAATAGCTCAACTAGCCAGAAGCTTCAATAAATTTTACATGAAGAAAAGTGGTTTTAGAAAATACTTTATGAAAGGTGTGAAATAACAAATAAAAGTTTAGTGTTATTAATGTATGAAATTTGGTCATATTGAACCGGATTTTCCTCAATTGAAATGTGAAAAGAATTGTCAAGAAAAGAGATATAAGAAGAATGTTCATTATGAGCACAATGTAAAAATAGAAATGAAAGTTACATGGAGTGTAACTAAAGACTCCATCGTCCCTTCAAAATATAATTTATAAAAGGATTAATAAAATATCAAAACCAAAAATTGCATTATTGATGATGATGAAAAGGTAAAAACTTATTACTTTTTAGATTTTGATACTGGTAATTTCTCACATGAAATATTAGTTACTTATTGTTCAACGTTAAAATAAAAATTTCATTCTTTTCTAAAGAATAAAAAGTCATTGAAAATATTAATAATTCTACTTTAACTAAAAGATACACTCTACAAAAACATCATAAAGAAATAGTAGATAAAATCAACTCATCTACAACAAACTATATTTATCATATGAAATGTATTAATGAACTGTTGGATGAAGTAGAATCTTATAAGAGTGATGCTCTATTATTTCATAAAAGATTAAATATTTTAAATGATATTCATGAAATTAATGCCATTTAATGAAAAATATTTTTAATAGGAAGAAAGAGAGAGAAATAAAAATTGTATAAAAATTATTTTGAGCCTAATATAAGAAATTAAACCTGGTATCATTGTGGAAAATAGGTCATGTCCCTAATAATTTTTTCAAAAACCTCAAATTAGTATTATTAAAAGATATTTTATTTACAAAATTTTGCTTGAAGAGATAGATATGAGTTATTGAAAAATAATTAACATCTAGGTTTCCATATCATTCCCCGCTAACACTACAAGACCCAAGAAGATATGGGTACCCAAAAACCCATTTTCTTAAATAATTTTGCAAGAAATAGGTTATAGAAAAAAATAATATGGAACATGAAGATTGGGTGCTCCATGATTTTGAGTAGAGACTCAATGAATATTCATTCTCTCACAAAAATGGATGAGGGACTATTCACTTTTGGTGACAATGTAAAAGGAAAAATTGTTGTTGTTGGATGTATTGGTGATCAAAATAATATCTCAATAAAATATTTATTGCACGTGAAAGGGATAAAAAAGATCCTAATAAGTATATCTCAACTTTTTTATGATGGTTTTTATTTTTATTTTAATAAATATTCAAAATTTGTCTATAAAAATAATTTTCTTAAATTTAGAGCACATAGAACTAATAATTTAGATAATTTAGATTTAAATTACCTATGTAAAAATATGGTTAATTTTTTAACTATTATGAAAAATGAGTCATTAATTTGGCCTTAGAGACATATAAACAATAATATATATGATTTATTTAAATGATCTAATAAATTGTTAATTTCTTATTTACTGAATCTTATGTTTGGAAATGACAGATTCTGTGATGCATGCCATATTGGAAGACATTTGAAATTATTTTGTAAAATCTATTAACAAAATTACTACATCTAAACCATTAGAACATATTCATATAGTCTTTTTGGACCATCCAGAGTAGAATGTTTTCAATTTAAATAATTTGTCTTTTTTTAGTCGGTGATTATTCTAGATTTACTTGGGTGTATTTTCTAAACCTAAAAAGTAATGTATTAACTATTTTTTAATGTTTTTTATAGTTGTTCAAAATGAAAAATGTTTTAAACAAATATCACTAAGAAGTGATCATGGTGGAAAATTTGATAATTAGGAATTTAATTATTTTTTCACAAATAGAGGTATTAAACACACCTTCTCTATACCAAGAACACCTCAAAAAATGGAATGTTTGAATGGATAAATAGAATAATTCAAGAAATGCAAGGACTATACTGAAATAATACTGTATGCCTACGTATTTTTAGCAGAAGCTGTAAGCACATCCTGGTGTATCATGAACATAGTTTTAATAGGGCATATTTTCAAAAGGGCACCCTATGAATATTATAATAACACAAAACCTAATGTAATGTACATTAACGTTTTTGGATGCAGGTTTTATATATTGTATACTAAGTAAAATCTTGGTATATTCGATCCAAAGGATGATGAAGTAATATTTTTGGGATATTTTTCTACCTATAAAGCTTATAGTGTGTTTAATAAAAAGTAAAGGATTGTTGAAAAATCATTTCATATATTATTTTGAAGAAATTGACACTTTTATTAAAGATAGATATCAAACTGATGATGTTACTGACTCATTTAAAAACATGAAACCTGAAACCCATAAAATTATTTTGAAAATGATATTAATAAAATTCAGACCAGTTTAGAAGAAAATGAAATAGAAGAACCTAAAAGTTCCTTACCTAGGAAGCATAGAAATTTATATTACAATGCATTAGGAACTATAATAGGATATTTAGACATAGGAATTAAAACGAGAATAAATTAAGGAAACCTAATATAATATTCTACCTTTTTATCGAAGTTAAAACCAAATCCTATTGAAGAATCCTTAGAATATGAGAGTTGTATGTTTAAAATGTAAGAGAAACTAAACCAGTTTAAAAATAAATGATGTTTGGAATCTAGTATAATGACCATCAAATTATCTAGTAATAGGGACTGATTATATCTTTAGAAATAAATAGGGTGATCGAGGGATCATAACCCGAAATAAAGATTCATTAGTAGCTAAATGATATAATCAGTATGAAGGCATATATTATGAGGAAACTTTTTCCCGTGTTTCTAGATTATAATCTACTAGAATCTTGTTAGATTATGCAAGTTAGATGAATTTTATACTATATTATATTGATGTGAAATGTACCTTTTTAAATGAATATTTTGTGGAGTATGTTTATGTTGAATGACCTCTTAGTTTTGAAAATTCTGAAAAACCAAACTCCATTTTTATAAATGCTAAGGATCTCTATTGACTTAAGAAAGAACATAGATTTTATTATGAATGAATTAGTACTTTTATTTTGAAATATGAATTTACTATTGGATTGGAAGATCCAACAATTTTTAAGAAAACTATTTTTTCTAATATTTCATTAGTTAAAATATATTTTGATGATGTTGTTTTTGGTTCCATTAAAAAAATTCTTTGTAATGTTTTTTCAAAATTAATGAAAAAAAAATTGAAATCAGTATGATGGGAGAACTGAATTTATTTTTAGAATTTAAGATTTATCAAAATGATTATAAAAATGATTAAAATCAATGTAAATATATTATTGATTTATTGAAAAAATTTAGACTTGAAAACAACAAGATATATGAATCATCTATGTGTACTAATATAAAAAATGATTTGGATGAAGCTATAAAACTAGTGTACAAGATGTTATATAGAGGTATGATTGTAAGATTACTATATCTTATGGCTAAGAGATCAAAAATTATTTTCTTTGTATGTTTATGTGATAGATTTCAATAAAATTCAAAAGAGTCCAATCATACTGATATTAAAAAAAATATTTAAATGGAAGTATTTCCAAACTCTTCATTATCCCAAAAAATCTCATTTTAATTTAATATCATACTCAGTTGATGAATTTAGAAGATGTAGATTTGATAAAAAAATTATCTCAGGAACACGTCGCATTTTAAGAAAATATTTATTATCAAGGTCTTGATAGAAAAAATACCCAGTTTCCTCATCAACCACTGAGGTCAAGTATGTATCTAATAACAGTTTTTTTCATAAGTATTTCAAATGAAAAAGAAAATCTATTGGAAATTGGAATAAATTTTAATAGTATAATGATTTTATGTGATAACAACTTTGCTATAAATATTTCAAAAAAAATACAATATGTCATTATAGGATAAAGCTTATTGATATAAGGAATAATTTTATAAGACATCATATCCATAAAAAGGATATATCCAAATAATTTTTAAATACTGTTGATCAATTATATGTTATTTTTACTAAAACAATTTTCAGTAACTGTTTTCATTTTATTAAGGGGGAGTTATGAATATTTGACATTAAATAAATTTTTCTTATTTTATTTTGAGTCTCTTTGTTTTTTATTTTACTAAATAAAATTAATATGATTAAATTTTTTCAGTCAAATATTATTTTCTTTTTAAAAAATAATTTTGTTTGAATTGTTTTATTAGTATTTTCAAATTAAAAAATAACGAGTTCATTCTAAATCTGTGAGAGAAAAATTATCACCTTCTCACACTCTCTTTCCCCTCCCCTATATGTCCATTTGTTTTACTGAGCTCCTCCCAATTATCATTCAATGAAATGATAAATAATTAATACATACAACTCAAATCCTTCATAGATAGAAACCTTATGAAGATATAAAGATGTTCTGATTTATGCCTCTACTTATCCGTTAGGGTTTCAATTCAGAGTGCATTATGGCAAGAATATCGATCTCGATTATTTAGATTCAACAAATATTTTACTCAAATAATTTATAAAATTTCAAGGTCTATGATAATCTTTTAAAAAATACTCAATTATAGTAAATAAAATTCATGAAGAATTTTTTTTTATAAATTCAAAATTCAGTCATAGATTCAATGATAACCTTATTATCAATAAGAACAACGATGCTGAATTTTCTATTTATTATTTGGAAATTGATAAACTGTGTGTTGTACCAATGTGGGGGAGTTTCTTTTTTTTAGGAATATAGGTCATAAAAAATATTTATTATTGGACATTATGTTTTAAATATTTGGAATGAGAACTATCAATACTGTAATGATAAAAGATCCTACTTCTGATTATCGAGTTTTGATGAAATTTATTCAATGTTCAATTTTTCTGAGGACAACTGATCTATAAAAAGTTACTTATCTAGAAATGTATGTATTTATTTTGTTTTTTAACAACATTATGTTCAATTTATTCAGTTTATGATAAGGTATTTAAACCATTGTTGCAATAATGATCCAAATATGATATTTTATCCCAAGGGAAGGATAATTTCTTTTTCTTGTGAAGAACAGGAAAAATTGTAAATATGTTTATTTTGTAAAAACATTTCATCACAAAAACATTTAAATGCTGAGATTATAAATAAGTAAGGGTTTGTTTTGATAAATTCTTTCAATAGTTTTATGTCATTGAAAATGGAATAACAATGGTGGTTGTTCACATTTTCTCAAGGGGAGCAGAGGAAGATTCATTCAACTGGTTCTCTCAGACAAAAGAATGATTACGAAGGAAAATCAAGGCCCAATGAAAATTTTGTTCCGAGAAGAATAATTTCATTGACATTATAGAGAATATAGATGAAGTTTTTTTGGAGATTAAACAAATACTCTAGTGGTTGATCATGTAAAAAAATTCTTATAGTCAAGAACATAGTAGAGATGATTTCTCAAACACTAAAACAATTTCTCTCATTATTACAGATTCTGATGCTATGGAAGGATTTTTCTTTAAGAGACAAATCAGAAGAAATTTGTCAAGAGAGGATAACTTTAGATGAAATTGATCATTCCAAGGCTCGGTCTCTAAAATCTTTTGAATATCATGCTGATGTTTTTTAAAGAAAGTTGACTATATTGGAAGCCCTGAACATGTCTCTACAACATGAATTGGATGCCATGAAAAAAAAGTTTGGGGATCTAAAATGTTTCACAGTTCAAAGTTATATATTTGAATCTTCTAATATCTCTATATATATATATTAAAAAAATTATTTTTGATTGAGACATTCAAGAGTATATTGAGAAATATTTTGGAGACTTCTATGTTTTTTGAAATATGAATCTATTAAGAAGACAGATTTTTGTGAGTTAATGATGATGATAGGGAGAAAAGTATAGTCTCTCAGGGAATCAAACATGTATCAACCTCCTCTCAATAGAAACGTCAAGACCATATTGGATGTTTTGAAGTAATAAAATCTGTGATGGATTATTTTAATGATAGGTTGCACACACTTTGGTGTGAAAATACTCTATTAAGTGTTCTGTTAGAAAATTAAAGGCATCAGGTCAGTAAAATTACTTCTAATTTATCCTATTTTGGATTAGTTTTTAATAAATTTAAAGATATGATGACTTTTTTCATTCAGTTATAGGATACTATGAATGAGTTTATGATGATTAATTTAGTTTAGAATATGATGATTCATCGTGATTTGAATAAGAAACATCAAAATTGGTCATAAGTATTCAACAACCATTTCAAGAGCTTTTTTCTAAATATCATTGATATTAATAATGTTGTTTAATACATTTCTCATCCTAATGCACCTTCTACCTCTAAATATTTTAATCATACCCCTCATTCTCGTGAATAAATTCATTGGCTATGGATTCTACTCTTTATTCAAAACATTTGAATTCATTTAAAATTCAATTTATTTTTTTCATATGGATATTTATTAACCTTTTTTATGCTAAATATTTCACTACCAATCCTAAAATTATTTATCTTATATTAGTTTTTATAAACTATTCAATTTATGGTTCAGTGCTACAATAGCTATGGATTAAATAATTTATTTTTTCAAACCATCTTTTTTATATCAAAAAGGAGGAGAATATATATGGGGGAGAATAGTTGACCACAAAATTTTTTATTTTATTTTTCAATTTAAATGTTTTTATTCCTCTATAGAAATAATACTATAAAATAAAAATATTTTCTATATATTTTCGATATTTAATTCTATGTGTTTAAAAAACATATATTTTTTTAATTTTGGAGTATGTTATGGGTTTGGTGATCACTAAAATGGGAAATAGTGTTGGGAATTTATTTTCTCAAACAATAATTTATATTATATGATGATTTTCATGATCACAAACACCCTAGATTGTTTTTTAATGATTTTTTTTGAGAAATTTTTTAGGAATTTATATCTAGGATAATGTAATTCAAAATTATGTAATGTTATCTTGAAACACTATTTCAAACCCTAAGTTTAGAAAATAATTTTTTGGTCTATTATCTCTACATTACACTAAGTAGTTAACACATGTGTATGGTATCAACCCTATGATATTATAAATAGTTTTTGATTGGTTTTACATCTGTATGTTCAGAGACTTTTCAAATATATGGATCAACAACCATACATTGGAGTCTAGAATTACAATTCATACCCTAAATTTGGGAAAGTGAACATAGGGTTAATCAATGCTACATTAATGATTTTATGATGAAAACATTGAGAGATAGATTATCATCTGAACACTAATTTTTTTTCCTTATGTTACATGAAGATGAATGTATGGTTATAAAACCATACATCGGTTGTAACTCTACACAACATGAAGGAACCCTACTGTACGTGAAGGAAACATATATTTCATTACAGAACCCTATGCTACACAAGAGTACCCTACTATATGTAGATCAAATCTACATTTCCTTTTCAATGATGAAGATTTTAAGCTGCAATTTAAATATTTGAATCATATAATGGTGAAGTCATAATTAACGACTGATTCAAAGATCATTATAATCATTTCAAAGAACCGTATTAATTTGAGAAAATCTATCATATTCTTAAGGAATTTTATTACTCCCCAGGTCAATTGAAATTTTAATTTTTTGATGTTATAGGAAATTTTATTTAATCTATAGTATTAGTTAAAACCTTAAGGTCTATATATTTTACTACTGTATAATTTCAAGATATAGGATATTCAAGTTATATATTTTTATATTCGATCAAATTCTGGTGAAAATATTCTCATAAGTGTTATTGTAGAAAACAATAGACATTGTAGAAGATACTACACTTTAGAGACATACATGGTAAACACAATATTACTATAAGGTTATTGCTACTATTTGTTCCTAATTTTATTGAAGATCATTTGGAGTCAGGACCGCTTCAGAACTATACCTTCTTGAAGAAATTCATTTCTAATGAAGAATATCCATCTTATGTTAGTTGTTTCTTCAGAAATAGTGGAGAACAACTCGAATCAACAAATCAAATTCTTTTGATTTTTTCGGTTTTCAACTACGCAGACTCATTTGTGGTGTATTATCAGCTTCTTGATCTAACATGTCGATATTCAGTTCTCTGTTAAAGAACCAGAAGGCTCTATTTTTAGCCTTTTTTGTAATGGTGTCAATTTTTGTAACTCAATTATTTATCAATGGTCTTATGATATGAGACCTTGCTTATGAAATTCATGAATCTCACAAAGATCGAGATTGGTGGAATATATTAGGGTTTCTTTATGCTTCAATCCACTATAGAAAAGCTATATTCTTTATTTCTATTCATCCCCTGCTTATAATCATTATAGAAGAAAAACAATGCATAGCTATATTAATTACTGAGGGTGTCAAAATCCTGAATTGTGGATGATTTTTTAAATAACAAAATTCACCCCCACTTTTCTTATATTTATTATTTAATCCAAACAATATCCACTGGTGATCAAAAAAATATTTTTTTTCCAGTTCGTCAACTATATATTACATTCATATCACAAGGGAAATTTAAATTTCTTATAACCCTACTCAAACCACTAGTGTGACATCTCGGACCCAGATGCCACTAACTAGGTTCCCTGAGCCTAGTGGCCACATGGCCTAAAGTACATCTTCGCAAACTCATAAGGATTCTGACTAGCTGCGAGAGCCTAGGTTGTGTTCACGGGGGGACTAGTCCTTCATTACCAGAGTGTAGCACAATAGATTAATATAAACATAGGTAAATATTCAAAGCAATATAAGTAAAAAGTGGAAGTAGAAAAAGAAGTAGATCAACATGGATAGAAATAAGTGCATCAAATAGAATAATTGATAATGATATGTCATGAAACTAGAAAAATAAAATACATGGATATAATATAGTTGGAATAACATGTTCCAAAAAAGTATAACAAGAATTAAATAGCTATCCCAAGCATCCCGAGCTCCAACTATGTAATTTATTATCAATCTCTATCCTAACTGAAATAATTTATTTGATCAAATATGCATGATTCCCTTTTTCAAAAACAACATACATTTAATCTACCCCATGTACCAAATGACATGCATAAGGGGTATGAGATAAATCTTTGTGAGATACCACCAACAATGTCTATAAAATCTCGCATGTGTAATGTAAATATAGCTGTGTGTAGGAATACATATAAAAATTGAGGCAATACAATGTAACTAAATACCCAAGTACCCACATCATTCCTCGGTTGGTCTCAGAACATATATCCAAGTCATTATATTAATATACCAATTTATAAATAAACCTCACATTTACAATGGTGAAGGTACCAGGATTTAATAAGAAAACCATAATTGATAGTAAATAAGAAGTGGTTCCATGTTATTCACTAAGGAATCGTATACCTCAGGGGTCGCTAAATTAGAAGTAACTGGGTCTAAATAAAGGTAAGATTCAATTCTAATGAGCGTAGTCTTAGGATTTCTAAAATAATATATCTATCGAATCCAAGGTGATCATCCAAGGTAAGACGGGGATGAGCAATGACTATGCCATATGGGCTTTAACCATAGAACCTACATAACAAGATAGGATCCAAGGAGTGCACCCATGAAATCCTTTAATACTATGTGATAGATCCTATGGTAACATACTAGAAATCCAAGAATATAGAAGGATCAGGATTTATGTGGGTATCAACCAAAGAAATTTGCATTATTGAATCTGAATGGTGTTCCTGAGTGCTCAAAACATTCCCTGATAGGAATCTAAGGTGATCTTGAGTTAGACCACTCCTTTTTGATATCAAGGTCATTAATATTTCATTTTATTCAAGACAATAAATTAATTATAGTTATAATTCAATGTATTATTCAATCCATTAATCAAATGATAGTTAATCAATAATTCCATTTAGTTTAATCCTTTCCATTCATTACTGTGAAAATAAAAAGAAGCATGCAACCATTATTAAATCTATAACAACCATTCTCTTTATTAGATATATAACATAATTTATTACATAAAACATTCACTTGATACAACATATAATATCAAGAGTTTTAGTTTATATGGGGCATAGAAACATTATATAACAGCATAAAACATAAAACATAAAATAGAACATCTTATTTGTAACATCCTGGGTAAATAAAGAATAAACCATATTCATATTTATTAATATTTATTAATTAAATGATAATTTTTATTTAAAGGGGATGCTATGTTCGATGGTTTACCCGATACACAACAACAGGTTTCTTTGAAATCTTATGTTGCACACTAAAAATATAATATTATTATTTTAAATGGTATTTAAAGTCGAGCCATTGTATTGGTGGAAATAAATATAACTAACAAAAATATTATTATATATGTTTTGTAAATGTTTTTACATTTATCCAATAAATGTCAGAGGCTTCAAATAAGAAAGTAATTCCATTTTAAGCATAAATACTCTAATATTCATTAAAGGGCCGATTTACCGCATTTTGATGGAGAACCCTCTTTGAATATTCCTTTTTTCATTTTTATATGTTATATGTGACAAAATAAAATTCATCTTTCGAATTGGGAAATCAAAATCTACTTTGGGTTAATTTTTGGTATTTTTCTGAAAAATTCATTTTTTTATGAATAGTGAAAATTATTGTATTTTATTTCAAAACATTGTTTTAATCTAATTTATTTATATGGTTATATTATCTTTTTAAATTGGTTTAAATTGTAATTAGAATATATTTTTACCATTTAATCCAATTTTGGTCATTGAAATTAATCTCACTTCGAAATTTGAAAGAATCAAGTTTCGATATTTTTGATAGTTATTATTTCGTAGAAACACGCTATTTGTTTTAACAACGTGAATAAATTTTAAATTAATTAATGCCACTTTTATGTGTTGAATTTGGGAAAATAGATATCATTTTTTAATTTGGAATATCAAATAATTCTTAGGCTGAATTTTGGGAATTTTTCTGAAAAACATCAATTTTTTATGAATAGTAAAACCACATAGTAGTAGTTAAAAAAGAAACTTTTACATTAAAATGAAATTTTACTGTTTATGTGCATTGAATTTAAAAAATCCTAGATACATGATTAATATCAAAAAATAAAATCTGGTTCAATAGGATGAAAATAATTTTTGGTAAATAGTAACATTTGACTTTTGTTTACCGTGGTTAAAGGTAAATTGGGCAATTTAAGGTAAAAAGTATATTATAATAATACCAAATTACCTTTACACTTGTCCTAAACTTATTAGATGAGTCATGGAAAAATATGGGAATCCATGGGTCGTTTTTGGGACCCCATGGAGCCACTTGAGAGTGATAATGACTCTTTAGATTATTAATTTCAAGTAAAGACAAAAATGAAACAAACAAATATCTTTTAGTAAATTAAATATTACATGGGGTTATATAAGTTATATTTTAGACTATATATATTCATTGTAAATATAAAAATATTTCCTACATCATGGTATTTTTTTGTAATTTTTAGAGATCAAATAATTTAAATTATTTATGAATCAATAATGATGCAGTGTTTACCACATTAATAAATGATTTAAATAAAATATATTATAGTGATTAAAATATTATACAAAACATCTCCGATTCTGATTAGATTATTTTTTCCGAATATTAGTCATATTATCTTATACTTTAATGTGTTTTGGACCTTCTGAAATTGAAAATAATTTTATTATAAAATAATAGTTTCACACATTAAAAAAGAGCCCCTCCTCTCCCTTATAAAAAGAGACAACTTACAACCAATTATTAACACCTCTCAAGCATTTTTTATCATCTATCCTCTTCCCAATTAAGCTTCCTACATCCCTATACTCCACATAGAAGCCTTAAATGTGGCATAAGGCACATAAATAAGTCCTTTTGGTTCAAACCAAAGGGAGTTACCCAAATTAATGTTAACAGTTTCTCCTAAATTCATTTCTCTTATTTTACTTCTCCTACCCCATGAACTCTTTTTATTCATTTATTTTGTAAAAAAATCAGTATATTAAATATACTATTATGTTTTTATAAGAATTATTTGAGCTACACTTACACACACCTCCATATAATGGGTGAAGTACATAAATCTTCTGTGGATGACAAACTAACAACTCACGAAACGATAATTGTTTGATTATCTCCTACCGCCTCTTATGGTGGAGATTATTTTGGCACTTTATTTATATATTATGTATATTATTTATATGTTTTATCAATTATTCTATAATTTTCATTTAAAATCACACCAATATGCTTTCCAATATGTGTGAACATGATAATTTCATTTGAGGACATGCGGACTATCTCCCCCTCAAGGTGATATGATTCGTTCATGACATTCATGGAATGTATAAAGGATAGAGTTAATTAAATTATTTAAAACATATATAATATGATATTATACTGAAATTATAATATAACTATGTATAAATAGGTTGTAATTACATTAAAATAAAAAATAGAAAAGAAAGTAACGTTCATTCGTATGTACGGCTTACCGTCTCCATGAAAGGTGCATTTCATTTCTTATCTTCAAATGTTATGTACTATTATAAATGCATATATATACAGTATATATAATATATATAAGATATCTAAATCATTTATATCATTATTTAGATAATGAAATTTTGACCACGTGTATAAATTGTAACTATAACAAGTTCATTTTTACTCAAGTTCCAAACATCAATAAAATATCTAATATGAACCCAAATAATTATCTAATTACTATAGAAATGTAATAAGTGATATAAAAGGAATAATAAAATTAAAAAGTGTTCTCAATCAAGTATAAATTAACTTTAAGTCTATTATTTAGGATGAAAAAGGAACACACAAGACAATTCAGACTTGAGGTAAGGGGTTTCTTATCTAACTTTGAATTCTGTGAGATTTCCATTGTTCGCCGATTATTTATTGGATGTGGTGTATTTTTAACTACCATTTGATATATATTATCATGATTCCCATTATATTCATGGTATTCTGTGATTAATTTTGTGGTTATTAACCTTTTTTCATACGACTCGATTGATCACAATGAAGTAAGGGTTTTTCATCTCACCTTTATTCATGTGAGATTCAGGCTATATAGGCCACTATTTCCTTTAATGTGGCATATGTACTGTCCATGATTGTATTCATTATGTAATATACTTTAATGTATGGGTTTTTAAATCTTCGTGGTATGATAATTCTTTCATGGAGTATATGTTTCATATGTTACCAAATTAGTAAGGGAATTTTAAATTTTAATTTCCACTCATTCGGCTTTATGCATACTTCATTGATTATTTTACTCCAAGATTATGTGTGAAATAACTATTAATTTTCTTATTTCATAATTCTCACTCCCCATTATATGTATATACTTTTTATAAACACAATCATGCCATTGATAAATTCTCAAGTCATCGATATGAACTTGATAAGAGTAATTTTAACTCAATCTCAATTTGTTGAGTTAAATATCCAATTCATTAGTGTTGTTTTTACAAGAATATGTGTGAATGTCCTCTGATTTATTTACCCTAAATATCCAATAATATTGAGTTTATTTATGTTTTTCACACATTATAATGTCGTTGATTTATCCTTAACCAAAGGATACAGACTTTATAAGAGATTTTATCTCAATTTACATTTTATTGAGACTTCTATGTTGTTATACACCAAATCACCTTTATATGGTGTATATAATGTACATTGACATAGTATATCATGGATAACATTATTATCATGATATTATAATGTTTTTATTACCTAAATTATTTTAATTCAAGTGTCTCTCTTTTGGTTAGGAACCCTAACTAAAATATCATTTTAAATGTTTTAAATATTTTTTATTCTAAATTTTTTTAATTAATGTCCATGTTTTAAAAATGGTTTTAAGGATTTATTTATATGGAAATTAATGTTTTGAAATTAAAATTCCTTTTAAATGTTTCAATGTGGTATGGGACACTTTGATTAAAAAATCTATTTTTAAACGGCTTATTGACAAATAGTGTGTCCTTTAACTGTTTTCAAGAAAAAGGGAGATATTTATCTCAAATATATTTGATGGTTATTTTCATATATGTCAATATCCTTCATTATTATCAATTGAGGTTAATATGTTACAATACAATCTACCATATTGTATTGAATGATTTATGATTGACTGTGGATGTGATATTCTTATACCATTCATGGTTTGTGGATAAATTATTGACATTTCATATGCTAGTTTGAATACAAATGTTTTTTTTTATGTTTCATTATTTTCATATGAGTAATGCATTTGACTTATTAAGTGATGGGTAGAGCCTTCTATAACTCTTCGATGCAATGGTAGGTCTCATGAGACAAAATAATGTCTTGGCATAAGGACATGGAAAAAATACTTATTTGTAGTCTTGGAACGAGGCCTTAACTATGCAGTTAAGAATGTCTGGCATTATGCATTCCCTCATTATGAGATTAGTTATTAAATGTGATTATTTGACATGTAGAATATCCATGTTAATGTTAATATGGTATTTTTTGATGTATTTTTTCCATATTATGTTAAAGTTTATGTTTAAAAGGATGTTTTTTTATTACACATCATGCCTTAAAATTTTATAGCTTCCGCTAAATTATTTACCCTTACTGAGTATCTGATATCACCTCTTTCTCGTAATTCATTTTACCATGATCCATTGAAGTTTTTGATGATTGAAATTCAGTGTTAAGATAAGGGAACAACTGAATTATCAAAAGATTACTTATGTTGAGTTTTATGTTAGAAATTGTAATGTAACGTTCATGTATGTAATCTATTTTCCAAGACTACTAAATTGATCGGTCCTTTGGGACTTGATTCTGTATAATCATGAAAATGTATTAAAATAATTCACTAACTCTATGTAACTGGGGTCAGGCATTATAATTGGTATCACAGGATGTTTAGTACAATCCATGGAAACTAGATTTAGATAAACTCTAATTTGAGCACATAGCCCTAAGATAGACATTGAGGATTAGTATATAAGAACTTCATAAAATTTTGGTATTGTAGGGATTTTGTGAGTTTTCTAAGAAATACATCCTTTTCTGGATACGATAAGGTAGAGGCGGATCTGGCATAGATGTATCTAGGGGTAAAACCCTAAAACACCGCTTTGTTCTAGACTCAAACGGGAACTGGTGCACAACAACAGGCCTTGCTTCACTCTTGGTTACGACACTCACGAGGGATTTTCTTTGGATACTTTACATTTTCTTTACAAACCGAATTGAAGGATTTTAATATAAGATGAGAATAAGTAACCTTGGTTAATAAGGGTGTTTTTTATTGAAAATATGTTGTGACGATATTTTGTAAATAACATTATGATATTCTTACTCACACAATGTTTTCTGGTTTTAGTCAATGGCTTGATTCCAAGGAAGTATTAATAACTTTGAGAATGATGTACAAGGTGGGAAAGATGGTGGAAATGAACAATTACGTGGAATGTTGATAGGCGTAAAAGATATCGTGTTCATTCCAAATCATTTTTCCAAAAATATGATCAACAACATATATATTAACCAACTCCCGGAATCAAAAAAAAAGGAAAGGTGATGAATGATAAGAGCTCCAGCATTGGAGACCATAGAGAAAAGAATCCTCAATTTCCATCATGTAGGAAATGTGGAAGGAGACACCCAGGAAAGTGTCTTAATGGAACAAAGAAATGCTTTACGTGTGGGAAAGAAGGATATAAAGTGAATAATTGACGAGGATAAATGAAGGCTACTATGGAAGAGAAAAAAATGGTATCAAGAATCCATTTACAGTCATTTTCCATAAATGTAGGGGACCTGGCCATTACCCGAGTGAATGAACTATTCTATAGGATATTTTCTTGGTCAATGAAGAAGCTATGTGGAAATAAATGGTTGTATAAATTTCTAAAATTAGTAGTCCTCCTTATTGATGGGATTACATTGGAATAATTTTCTCTTGTATTTGTAATCCTGCAGTTTTTCATGTGAAATGATATTTGAGAAAGAATTATCTTTTCTCGTGTGGATATAGTTATAAATATCCATTTGGTTTTATATGATCGTTGGGATTGATGCGATTTCAAGTTATTATATTTTGGGATGAAAATTCAAGGTATGAGATAATATTTGTGGTTAAATTATGTTATGGTTATTTTGAAGAATTTATCACATTTTGGTAATGTTATAAGATATAGTTTTTCAAAATGTACATCACGCAGACCGTGTGAAAACCCCTCGAATCGGAAAAAGCTGTGGGAATCGAACCCACAACCAGAGTGCGATTGGGATTTATCACCTACCACTGGACTACATGAAGTCCCTGGTTAGGATAACTAATTATTGTTTGTTAAATGATTTTATTGATCAATAATAAGTCGATTTGTGATCTTATGTAATATAAAATTAATACCCTTAGTATAGGAAAATGATTTGGTGATTAAGTGATAAATGTCATTTGGAAGACGTTCGCTTTGTTGGGAACACTATATGCCCAAAGAAAACAGAATATTATGGGAATTCATTTGAGGAGTGATGGTGGATTTTTATCTATGTTTTTATTATGGAATTATAGTGATTTGGGTTATTTATAGAAATTATTAACCTATAATAGAGAATATGTGATTAGGTTAACTACTTTTATGTATGTGACTTTAAGATAGGTTGATGTCATTTGGAGATACAATTTAATGTGGGAGACTGTATAATCATATACATCTATGTTTTGGGTTTCAAAATTAGTTTAGATTATATTGACGTATTTTAAGGACAATGGGTTATTTAAGTGTATTTATTAAACATTTGGAATTATTGGTTTTATTTTAGAAATTAAGATTATTATTTCTTTCTCTAAAGGATTATCCTTTTTGGGGTCCATCTGATCTTGTACTAACCATTTTGTTGGTGGTTAATCTCTAAATACAAGGTAAATATATTGTTAATATTTTGGGGATCATGTGATTCTCTAGAAGTTGATTTTAGCTCTTCCGGAGTGACCATGTCATCTTGAATACTCATCGTCTGAAAAAAACTGAGTTGGTGGTAGAAATTTATTAAAGAACGAAACTCTACTTAAAATGTAAGTATATATCTTTATGTTCTCAGTCAATCTCATAAATAAATTCCTTAACTTTATTAAATGGGAATTAAAATAAACAAAAAACGTTATCCATTTACTTTTCCTACTAGGAAACTAATGACCATTTATCCCATAACAAGTTTGTGATTTTCTTGTTATTAACTTTATCCTAATCATGTTTTCTAACCCTCTCCATGAGAACATGACACTTTTTTTCTCCTCCATATCAATGTTTTCATGGAATCCTAGTATCTTTTGTTTCAGGTAACTTTCTTACTTCTCTTAATTTATTTTGAACTGATGGTATTATTGACTCTTTTTCCAATGTGGGGCATTCAATTAAGTGTCCAAGCCCAATTTTAAAATTGTGAGGACGCAATTCCCAAAAGGGGGGAAGGATGTAACATACTGGGTAAATAAATAACAATATGTTTTCATATTTATTAATATTTTTTAAATAAATGTAAATTTTAATTTAACGTTCATTCTATGTTCGATGGCATACCGGATACACAACAATAGTTTTCTTTGAAATCATATATTGCACACTAATAATATAATATTATTATTTTAAATGGTACTTAACGCTGAGACATTGTATTAGTGTAAATTCATAGAACTAACTAAAATATTATTATATATGTTTTTTAAATGTTTTTACATTTATCCAATAAAAGTTAGAGGCTTAAAATAAGAAAAGAATTTGATTTTAAGCACAAATACTCTAATATTCATTAAAGGGCAGATTTACCGCGTTTTGATGGAGAAACATCATTAAATATAGTGTTGGTCATTTTTATATGTTATATTTGAATAAATAAAATTCTTCTTTAGAATCGGGTCATCAAAATCTACATTGGGAAAATTTTGGTATTTTTCTGATAAAATTCATTTTTTAGATGAATTGTGAAATATATTTTATTTTAATTAAAAATTGTGGTTTAATATAATTTATCTATATGGTTATATTATCTTTTTAATTTTTTTAATGTGTAATTAGAATATATTTTTTCCATTCAACCCAATGTTGGTCATTGGAATTAATTTCACACTGAAATTGGACATAAAAATATGTCAATCATTTGATAGTTATTATTTCTTAAAAACACGCTATTTGTTTTAAGAACCGGAATTAATTTTAACTTAATTAATTCCAAATTTATTTTTTAAATTTGGAAAAATAGACTTTATTTTTGAATTCATAATATCAAATAAATCTTAGAATGAATTTTGTGTATTTTTCGGAAAAAATGCAATTTTGATGAATACTGAGACCACATAGTAGTAGTTAAAAAAGCGACTTTTACATTTAAATGAAATTTTACCACTTCTCTGAGTTGAATTTCAAAAATTTGAGAGACATGGTTAATATCAAAAAGTAAAATGTTGTTCAATAAGATCATAATAATTTTTGGTGAACAATAACTTTTGACTTTTATTTACCGCGTTTAAAGGTAAATAGTGTAATTCAAGTTTAAAAGTATATTATAGTAATAAAAAATTACATTTACACTTGTCCTAACCTTATTTTTTGAGTCATGGCCGACCATAGACATCCTTGGGTCGATTTTGGGACTCCGTGGAGCCACTTGAGAGTGATAATGACTCTTTAGATTAATTAATTTAAAGTAAAGACAAAAATGACACAAACAAATATCTTTTAGTAAATTTAATTTTTACTTGTGGTTATATAAGTTATATTTTGGACTATAAATATTCATTGGAATTCTAAAAAGAGTTCCTACATCATGGTTATTTTATAATTATTAGAAACAACATAAATTAAATTATTTATGACACAATAATGATGTAGTGTTTACCTCATTAATAAATGATTTAAATAAATAAGATTATAATGATTAAAATATTATCAGAAACATGTCCAATTATGAATGTATGATTTTATTTTGAATATTAGTAATATTATCATTGATTTTAATGTGTTTAGGACCTTTTGAAACTGAAGATAAGTTTATAATAAAAAAATAGTTTCATACTTTCTTAAAGAGACCCTCCTCTCCCTTATAAAAATAGACCACTTAAAACCAATTATTCACATCTATAAATCCTTTTGTCTCGTCCAAACTCTAACCAATTAATCTCCCAACATCCCTATCCTCCACCTAAAAGCATTACCTTAGGCAGAAGTTACTTCAATAAGTCCTTTTGGTTCAATCCAAACGAATTTACCCAAATTAAGGGTAACAGTTTCTCTTAAATTCATTTCTTTTATTTTACTTCTCCAAACCCATGAACTCTTTTTATTACATTATTTTGTAACAGAACCAGTATATTAAATATACTAGGATGTTTTTATAATAATTATTTGTGCTACACTTACACACACCGCCATCTAATAGGTGAATAACATAATGTTTCTATTGTTGGAAAACTAACGCTTCACGAAACGATGATTGTTCGATTATCTCATACCGCCTCTTATGGTGGCCATTATGATGGAAATATATTTATATATTATTTTTATTATTTTTACGTTTTTTCTATGATTCTGTAATTTTCATTTAAAAACACACCAATATTTTTTCCAATATGTATGACCATGATAATTTCATTTGAGGAAGTGCAGACTGCCACCCCCTCAAGGTGATATGATTCATTCATGACATTCATGGAACGTATAAAGGATAGAGTTAATTAAATTATGTAAAAATTATATAATATGATATTATACTTGAATTATAATATACATATGTATAATTTTTTTAATTCCATTAAAATAAAAAATAGAAATGAAAGTAGTGTTCATGCGTACGTACGACTTACCGTCTCAAGGAAATGTGCATTTCATTTCTTATCTCCAAATGTTATGTACTATTATAAATAAGCATATATACTGGATATATAATATATATATGATATATAAATAATTTATATAATTCTTGATATTATGTACTTTTTACCACATGGACAAATTGTAATTATAACAAGTTCATTTTTGACGCAAGTTCCGAACATCAATAAAATATCCAATATGAACTCAAATAATTAACTAATTATTATAGAAAGGTAATAAGTGATATAAAAGTAATAATATAAATTAAAAATTTTTCTTAACCAAATATAAATTTACTCGTGTTTATTATTTAGGAAGAATAAGGAACATATAAGACAATTCAGACTTGAGGTAAGGGGTTTCATACCTCACTTTGAATTCTGTGAGATTTCCATTGTTCGAATCATATTTATTGGATGTGGTGTATTGTGAACTACCATATGATATATATTATCATGATTCTCTTAATATTCATGGATTTCTGTGATTAATTTTTTGGTTATTAACTTTTGTTCATATGACTCGATTGATCACAATGATGTAAGGGTTTTTCATCTCACATTTATTCATGTGAGATTAATGTTATATTGGCCACTATTTCCTTTTGTGTGGAATATTTAATGTCCATTATTATATTAATTGTGAAATATAATTAAATTTATGGGTATTTACATATTCATTTTATGATACTTCTTTCATGGATTGTATGTTCCATAAGTTACCAAATCGGTAAGGGAATTTCAAATTTTAATTTCCACTCATTCGGCTTCATGCATACTTCATTGATTATTTTATTCCAAGATTATGTGTAAAATAACTATTCATTTTCATATGTCATAATTATCACTCCACTTTCTGTGTATATAATTTGTATACACATAATCACTCCATTCATTAATTCCCAAGTCATCGATATGAACTTGATAAGAGTAATTTTAACTCAATCTCCATTTGTTGAGTTAAATATTCAATTCATTGGTTTTGTTTTTACAAGAATATGTGTGAATTTCCTCTGATTTATTTACACTGAATATCCAATAATATTGAGTTTATTTATGTTTTCACAAATAATTATGTCGTTGATTTATCCTTAACCTAAGGATACTGTCTTTATAAGAGATTTCATCTCAATTTACATTTTAGTGAGACTTCTTTGTTGTTATACACCAAATCACTTTGATATGTTGTATATAATGTACTTTTACATAGTACATCATGAATCCCTTTATTCTCATTATATTATAATTTGATTATTAACGTAATTATTTTTATTCAAGTGTCTCTCTTTTAGTTAGGAACCCAAACTAAAATATCATTTTAAATGATTTAAATATTTATTATTCTAAATCTTTCTAATTAATGTCTATGTTTTAAAAATGGTTTTAAGGATTTATTTATATAGACATTAATTTTTTAAAGTTTAAATTCCTTTTAAATGTTTCAATGTGGTAATAGAAACTTTGATTCAAAAATCTATTTTTAAACGGCTTCTTGACAAATAGTGTGACTTTTAAATGTTTTCATGAAAACGAGGTATATTTCTCTCAAATATTTTTTATGATTATTTTCATCTCTGTAAATATCCTAAATTATTCCTTATTTTGGTTAATATATTACAATATAATCTTCCATATTTTATTGAATGAGTTATGTTTGACTATGGATGTGTTATTCTTATACCATTCATGGTTTTTGGATAAATTATTAACATTTCATATGCTAGTTTTAATACAAAGGATTGTGTTATGTTTCAAAAATTTTATATGAGGAATGCTTTGGAATTAGTATGTTACAGGTGGAGCCCGCTATAGATCCTCGATGCATCAGTCGGTCTCATGAGAAAAACTAGTGTCTTGGCACAAGGCATTTGCAAATTAATGTATGTGTAGTCTTGGCACGAGGCCTTGACTATGTGGTTATGAAAGTATGTCATTATGCATTCCCTCATAATGATATTAGTTATTACATGTGATTCTTATACTAGTGAAATATCAATGTGCATTTTAATATGGTAATTTTTGATGTAGTTTTTGCCATATTATGTTCAAGTTTATGTTTAAAAGGCTGTTGTTTTTATTACACATCTTGCTTTAAAAGATTATAGCTTCCGCTAAATTATTTACCCTTATGGAGCATATGAGCTCACCCCTTTATCATGATTAATTTTCCTAGGATCCCAAGAAGTGTTTTATTATTGAGATGAAGGGTTAAGATAAGGGAACCATGGCGTTCTGAAAAGATTATTTATGTTGTGTTGTATGTTAGAAAGTGTAATGTAATGTTCATGTATGTAAACCATTTTCCAAGACTGCTAAACTGATCGGTCCTTTGGGACTTGATTCCATGTAATCATGCTAATGTATTAAAATAATGCACTGACTTTGGTTAACTAGGGTCGGACGTTACGTTATTGAAAAAATCTTTTACATGACCACTACATTCCCTCATACCTATCATTTCTTGGGATAACTTGAGGACATGGACAAGAAATGGGTGATCTATAAAGCCCAGTAAGGGGATAAAAAAATAATTACATGTAGATTACAATATATTTTAGTCAATGGGAATATCAATAGATTTTAAGAGGAATATTAACATAAATTCATGATAAATCATTATAATTATAACCTGGAGATGTGGCAACAACATTTAACATGATATTAACATGATCCAAGGCTCACTGCACATGGTGAATGAGTAAACCATCATTTTACATGAATCATGAGTATACCAACATTGAAATTAAATTAGCATGATTCGACAGTCATTTTCCAAGATATCTCATTATATTATACCTTACCCAATGCATTGGAGTGTTAATAGGGTGCACCCTTCTTAAACATTTCATTTCATGCATAAGTGTGCCACAGGGATCATATAACATTGAATCAATCAACATCATAATTTATTCCACAATTAAATAAATCTGAAATAAAAACATGAATGTACCATTCAATATGTATATGTTCATAATGGTTAATACCCTTGATAATGATATGGGTATGGTATTCACAACACAATGATCATGGTTTGGAAAAATCCGGTGCAATTTCAGCAGGATAACGGCGTGACATGTGAATTCATCAAATTGGTTGATGACAGAGAAATGGGTGTCTCATCATATGTACATGAAATGGAAAGTATGGTTGGGTTATATATATACATGTACCAACAAATTTAATGGAATTTTGATATGCAGTACAAAATAATTGATGGAATGTAAATGAGGAGAGATAAATTCATTAGTGAATTTCGGAATGGTAACAAGTCTACATGGGAGGAATTAATGATAGGGAAAGGGAATCAATCATTATTCAAAAATGAAGAGGGATGTATGGGGGGGTTGAGATATCATACCTCAACATTTATAATTTAAAATAAAAGGGCATAACAACATAAGGAATTTTGGACGTAAATAATGAAAGTGAGAATCCTTTACTTGGAAATGTGATCTCAAAGACTTGGGAGGGGCTTCAAAGAGACTTATTAGGAGATTTGGGCACCTTTTAGGGATTATAGAGATAGGATTTCAGAGTTTTGATCAACTCTAAAGGCTTTTAGTGAAGATGAAGTTGGTTCTTGGTTGGGTTTATTTAGAAAAGAAGAGTTAATTCATTATTATTTAGGGTTGGGACACCACACATTAAACTAATCAAAACCACAAACCATCCCATGGGTTTTGACCAAGGTTCTTTTCAAAGGGGATTGTAAAATAGTATTTTATAAGGCCAATGCCCGAAATTCTTAAAACAATAGTGTTCGTTATGTGGAGGTGAGTCGCACTCTCAAGGAAATCCATTCAGAAAACTAAAATGTTTTATATATCTTGAAGGGTCCACTAATGTTTTGTAAAATAAAAAAATCCTAAAATCATATTATTTTAATTGTAAAACATATATTGGCCGAACTTAATTTTTATATTATTTTATTACAACACTATTAGGTCATTATGGTATCACAAAACAAGTTATATATTTAAAGAGTATTAAAGTTCTCCCCAAAAATTCGACTGCCTCAAAAATTTATGAAAAATTCAACGTTGGATAATTTTGATGTCATCATCCAAATATAATTTTCATTTTATTCAAATAATTTTTTAAATTTCTGAATTTTCACTTTTAAAATAAAATTCGACATTTATCGAAAATTCATGGGTTTTGAAAAAACTAGATTTTAGACAATAATAATAATTACAATTGTATTCATAAATAATATTCGATTATTTATACTTAATAAAAATTAATTTAATAATTATAATATTTTATGGAAATATTATTTTATTCAAATATGCATTAATTTATCAAAATAGATTCCTTAGTTGAACATTACCTAAAAAAATTATATTTTTTTAACAACTTTTTACCAAGAAACAATAATAAAATGAATGTATATTCTTTCTTATATACAAAAATAATATAAATAATTAAAATGAGAGGTTCTTGTTACAATACCCCTTAAAACAACCTTATAATTCATTAGGGTAAGGTGCGTGATTGGGACAGACTCTTGTGGTGGCTAAATAACATCACTTGAGTGGTAATATCTATCAACTTCCACTTCTCTCATTGGTGGTTCCACTCAATATTAACAATTTCAAGATAATCTTGGGATTGGTCAAGAGTGATCCACAATGACGCTACCTCCTTTCTATGCTTCAAAAAGGGTATTCATGCCCGGAAAGTTTACTATATGAGGACATTGGTTCCTTTTTCTGAGTAAATTGTATTTGTTAAAGCCCTATATTTATTATAATTATGTGATCACTATTTAACCACTATATTAGCAATGGTCACAATTCATAATGGTTTGTTAAAATCCAAAACATAAAACAAAATATGTTCATGCGCTTTACATAACCATATGAAGACATTTAAATAGACCAAGGGGAATTTTCATTAATGAATTTTGGGGTCATTACAATATTTCCCACTTAAGAAATTTATCCCTCAAAATTCCCTTTTCCCACACTAAAATATATGTGTGTAACTCCACTTATTCACTTATTCCCTTTCCCACTTCACTTCTTTACACTTGTGGTTTTTCCACAACACCATGAAGAGGGGATTTGTCTTATTTCGTAGAACTTTTTCTCTATGATCTTTGATCTTCACTAGTTTCTCCTCGTAAGAAAGATCATCCTTTTGTTGTACTACCTCTGAAGAGAGTGCATCTGAAGGGTCCGGTGTATACTTATTTAAGAGGGATACATGAAAGACATCATGTACTTTGGCCAAGGTAGGTGGACGTGCTAGTCGATAGGCCACAACCCCAATACTGTGTTGACCTATAAATTTGAACTAGAAATCCAAATGTTTTATATCCTCAAAAAAACATTAAAAAATTACAATAAATCTTGGAGTGATAAAATGTAGAACATTTCGGGATATATAGGTCTATAGAATATGGTTTGACTTCATAGAATTCTTATTTGGGTGGGTATTGAAATTTATTTTCAGGGGATATATGATAGATTTGATGTAATAGAATTAGGTAAGAAAAAAAGATTTACTCAACCTACTTATATTGAATAAAGAATATAAAAGATGTTTTAAATGATTGACACACACACCTATGAGTAATTAGTGGAATAGTGGTCTCTTGACATGTATCAAATTGATTTCTATTATCAATTTAAATATATTTTGTTATTATATATTTTATGAAAAAATTAATTACAAATTTTGTGACACTGGTTTTTAGTGACTATATATGTTCATGTGTCTGTCATGGATTGAGAAAGAAAAAATGCATCATTTTCTAAATATCATGACATGTGAATTTTATTAGGAGTGAAAAGGATTATATAGTATGGGTTAATAACTAATTTCTTATTCAATATTTTTTATATTAATTTATATATTTTCACTACATTAATCACTAATTGATAATTTAATGGTAATTTTTTGTTTGAGCTTGAATTTCAAAATTGCATGAAAATTATTTTTTACCCATTTATGTTCACATGAGTATTGTTATGACAACATTTTTTAGGAATTAATTTTATCTTGAAATAATATGTAAATATTATTAATTATTTTAATAAATTTTCCAATTATACGTGAAAGACCGATTCGATATCTAAAGGGAGTAAAGTGTCTATAAAATAATAGATTGGATATATTATATTGGTACATAACTATCCATTTTGACCATAAATTATTCATATATGATAATATTATGGTAAAATTTTGAGATCTATTAAAGGACTAAATAAATCAAATTTCATTAAAATGGACTGATAGACTATTCCAAAGGGAATTTGATCCAAATTTTCGATCAAGATGAAGTAATTTTTTGAGGAATAATTCTATATGTACCCTAGTGGAAATTTGAATCATTATCCCTCCTCCACTCTATTTAATAAATTGTTTCACACATGGGTGAATTTTTCATGTTTATAATATACTTTTTACAAATATATTGCTTCCATTCCATCTATAAATCAATTTGGAAGAAGGAAGGGTTTTTGTAACGATGTCTTCCGAGAAGTTTCTCATCCTCTTCGTATACATATATTTTATTTTTTAATTGAACTTGTAATATCTATTTTTATTCAACAAATTATCAATTTTATTCTTCCAAAATTATTTTATTTGACTTATTTGGAATATAATCTAATAAAACTAACTATCTTTAGTGTTTCCATTTTAATTCTTTACATCTATAAATAATTTCAATGATGACAACTCCTCCCATGGAAGAGTAGTTTACATTAAAAGTCGATCTAATTAATATCCCATAATTTTTTGTATGAAATCCATAAACAAACTATAATTAATTATTTTTTATCAATTAATTTAGTTATTTATTTACAACAAATTAAATCATTTTTTACTTTGAACGCATTGTTGGGTTTGTGAAAATCTTGAGTGTGAAACAATAATTTGCAAATCCTATCAAGATGGGATATTTTTATTGGGATTTAATATAATAACAATAAAAACTAAATTTTCATTTATAGGGTATATATTATTCTTTAATTTGAAACAAAATATTAATTTTTTTAGACCACAACATTACTAGGTTGTTGTAATTGGGATTTCTGACGTTAACTTAGGGTTCATTTCTTCCAATCGTTGTGGTCCTGTTAATTTATATAGGGTTTAGGGAATAATAAGATCCAGATACCATAATAAAATAGTTTTAAACATTGTGTGTAATGCTAAATGAATAAATAATGGGTACATTATATCAATAATGTCTCTTAATATTGGTGAATTTAAATAAATTATTTTCCTGTTCTTTTCATTTTGTTCTGAAATCACTCAATCAAATGATCATATTTGGTTCAATTTTTCATTTTTTGTATTTACTTTTTTATACATATTAGGGTATATTTAATAAAGTTTATCCTCAAGAGAACTATTTAGGTCATTAACTATTCCGTAGTTAAAAATTATAAAAAATTTCAGAACACATATGACAATACTCATCAATAGTACCAACACCATTTTCTTAGTTACATTATTCTGCCATCCTCATAGACCACAATACCATGAGAATATTATGATCATCCATCAATATTTTTCTATTACCATAAAATTTAAAATTCCACCTTATTAATTTCAGTTAAGATAATATTCGATATCATAGAATTTATCTTGCATTTAAATGTTCTTATGATAAAACCCTTATGATTCATTGATAAATTTCTCCAGCAAAAACTATTCAATCATTATATTGCACCATGAACTATAAAAAATATATGATACCACTTCTTAGAGATAATGGACCAAACTCCAAATATTAAATTTATCCATTCAATGAATCTAATGCAATGCAAATATATTTATCAGAAAAAATCAATACTTTGGATCAAAAATCCCTCAAAACATTCAAGATAAAAAAAGATGAAAAAACACCAAATCCAATGCGTAGAGTCATCATCCACCATCTTTCTTTGATCAACACAAAATCTTCCTTCTAATGATTTTAAAATAGACCAAGAATACAAAAAAACACCCACACATGTAAGTGAAATGTGAAAAAAACATAATGAAAAGAAGGAATAGATGATTCAGACATTATATATTACATCTATTAGGAATTTTTTATATCAAAAAATACAATTTAATATATTATGGTTTTGTGGCACACAAATACCCGTTCTTTTTTTCTAATAAAGTTTTGTTGAGTGAGATTTCATGAATTTATATCAAGGTTAAATTAATTTAGTATTATGATATATCATCTTGAAATATAGTTTTAAACCCTACTATCAAGGAATATGATTATGGTTCATTATCCCTATGTTACTCTGGAAAGTTAATTCTTGAGTATGGTGTCAACTTTATTCTATGCTAAACAATATTCATTTGGATCATCTTCCTTATGTTCAGTGAATTTTTGAATGCATGGATCAGTAACCCTATATTGGATTCTATAATTACAGTTCATAACCTACATTCGGGAAAGTCACCACATGGTTAATAAATTCTACATTCATGATTTTATGATGAAAATGTTGAGAGTATGGATTATCATCCATATTCTATTTTTATTCCCTATGTTACATGAATATTCAAGTATGGTTAAAGAACAATATATTGGTAGCCATCCTATGCTATGTTAAGGAACCAGATGCTGGGTGAAGGAACCCTACACTACATGAAGGATCCATAAGCTACATGAAGGAGCAGAACGCTATGCTAAGTACCCCTAATATATGCGGATTAACCCTATGTTTCATTTTCAATGAAGACGTTTTTAAGCATAATTTTCAATCTGTGATTGCTGCAATGGTCAAGTCATAATTAATGACCAATTCTAGGATCATTATAATCATTTCAAAAAACTGTATTAATCAGGAAAAATCTCTCTTCTTCTTAAGGGATGTTATGACACCCCTAGTCAATTGGAATTTGAATTTTTGTGATCTTTTCAGATACATTCTTGGATCTAGAATATTGAAGAAAACCATCTTCTCTATGTATTTTACCAATGTAACACTTCAGGATATAGGATTTTCATGTTACATATTTTTATATTCAATTACATTATTGTGAAAATATTCTCAGAAGTGTTAGTGCGATGAACAATCGACTTTGTGGAACAGACTTCACTTTGGAAACATGCATGTCATACCTCGTACTACTGTAACATTACTACTACTATTTATTATTGTTGTAAATGAAGATCATTTGAAACCGAGGTCACTTCAGAAATATACCTTCTTGAAGAATTTAATTTCTAAAGAAGAAGATATTTCTACTTCTAGTTCATCTACAAAAACTATTAAGAACAACTCGTATAAAAAAACTAAAGACTTTTAATTTACTAGAGTTTCAATTATCTTGACTCAGTTTTGGTGGATTATATGCTTCTTGATCTATGATGTGGATATTTGGTTCTCTATTAAAGATAATAAAGTATTTGTTTTTATCCCTATTTGTATATGTGTCATCTTCCTACACCCAGTTTTGGATTTATAATCGTATGAGAAGTGTATGTTTCTAGTAATATTCACCAAGCTCACAGAGAGAGTGTTTGGTAATGTGGACTAGGGGATCTTTGTTCCATGAACCAGTAAAAAAATTTGTGTTCTTTATTTTTGTTCATATTCTTCTTTTACTCATTACAGAATTAAAATGATGTATATACATAATAATCACAGAGGGTGTCATGATATAGAATTGTGGAATACTTTTGGAAAGACACAATTCACCCCACCACCTCTCATGTTACATTGTTTTTTTCTGAACAAAATATTGGTATTACATGTGATATGTTGGATATAGTTATAGATAGATAAAAGTATATGGACTATTCAGATATAGAAATGCTTAATCCTAGAAGAGGAATGTATATGGTGTATCCTACATACATTAATGGTGAATTTTATGGATTCATGAAATCTCAAAAGATCGTCTATCTAGAAAATCATGGATTCAAAATCTACTAAAAATAATTACTCCTTATAAGATTCCAGAGAAACCAAAAACATGGATTTTTGAAATAAAATATGAGTATTATTTCAATTCTAATGTTTTTAATTTTATTATATATAGACTTGGACCAGATTAATTTAATAATTTATCTCAATATCAAACTACCTATGAGATGTGGAAAACAATATTAGTTTCTTATGAAGGAATAGATAATTCCAGACAGATGATGTATGCTACTGTGAAACAAAAGTATAAACCCTTTTGACTATTTTACAGTGAATGAGTCATGTAGATGAATTGAAGGATTACATAAATTGACAACAATATTACATCATTAAGATAACCTATCAATAAATATACTCAAGCATTAAAAGTAATCAGAATTATACCTTTAAAAAGGTATGGTATATCACATTCTATTAACCATTCATCATATGTAAAATATCTAACAATGAAATAACTAATTGAGAGAATGATGATGTATTAATCTTAGATGCAAGATAATGTAAAATATCATAATAGTATAGTAAATTATGAAAATAATTCTCTAAATGTAAAATGTCAGAAGCATAGAATATGATCAATAAAATAATTCAATGAATAAAAAAACTCAGATTCCTCAGATTCTGAAATAGAAATAGATCAACTAGCCAGAAGCGTCAAAATATTTTACAAGAAGAATAGTGGTTTTAGAAAATACTTTATGAAGGATGTGAAATAACCAATAGAAGTTCAGTGTTATTAATGTATAAAATTTGGTCATATTGAACCTGATTTTCCTCAACTGAAATATTAAATGAATTTTCAAAAAAAGAGATATTAGAAGAATGTTCATTATGAGCACAGTGGAAAAGGAGAAATGAAAGTTACATGGAGTGTATCTAAAGACTCCATCATCCATTCAAAATATAATTTATAATAGGAGACATCAAATATAAAAACAAACACGTGCTTTATTGATGAAGATGAAAAGGTAAAAACTTATTACTTTTCAGATTTTGATACTGGTAATTTCTCACATGAAATATTAGTTACTTATTGTTCTACGTTAAAATAAAAATTTGATTATTTTCTAAATAAGCACAAGTCATTGAAAAATATTCATAATTTTATTTTAATTGAAATAGAAACTCTACGAAAACATCATAATGAAATAGTAGATACATTCAACTCATCTACAAAAAACTCTATTGATCATATGAAAAGTATTAATGAACTGTTGGATGAAGTATAATCTTATAAGAGTGATGATCTCCTCTTTACCAAAATAGAAAATATTTTAAATTAAATTCAGGAAATTAACGTCATTAAAATAAATATATTTTTAATAGGTAGAAAGAGTGATAAATCAAAATTGTATAAAAATTATTTTGTGCCTAATAAAAGAAATTAAACCTGTTATCATTGTGGAAAAAAGGTAGGGTCACTAATACTTTTTTTAAAAACCTCAAATTTGTTGTATTAAAATATTTTTTATTTAATTTTTTTTAAGATAATGAAATGATTTATTGAAAAATAATTAACATGTTGGTTTCCATATCATTCATCGCTAACACTACAAGGCCCAAGAAGTTATGGGTACCAAAAAACCTATTTTCTTAAATAATTTTGCTTGAAATTTGTTAGAGAGAAATACAAGTCATATGGTACATGAAAATTGGGTCCTACAAGATTATGAGTCGAGACTCAAAAAATATTCATTCTCTGAAAAAAAATGGATGGGGTACTATTCACATTTGGTGACAATGCAAAAGGAAAAATCGTGGATGTTGGAACTATTGGTGATCAAAATAATATCTAAAAAAAGTATTGCATGTGAAAGTGAAAATGAACAACCTAATAAGTATTTCTAAAATTTTTGATGATTCTTTTTGTGTTTATTTTAATAAAAATTCCTAACTTTTCATTAAATATAATTATCTTAAATTTAGAGCACATAGAACTAATAATTTTGATAATTTATAGTTAAATTCCATATGTAAACAGATGGTGAGTTTTTTAACTACTATGACAAATGAGTCATGAATTAGGCATAGGAGACATAGAAACTATAATATATATGATTTATGTAAATTATCTAAGAAAATGTTAATTTCTTTTTTACCGAGTCTTATGTTTGGAAAAGATAGATTCTGTGATGCATGCCCGATTGGAATACATCACAAATATTTTTTAAAATCTGATAACAAAATTACTACATCTAAACCATTATAACATATTCATATAGTCTTTATGGACCATCCATAGTATAACATTTTACTTTTAAATAATTTGACTTTTTTAGTTGATGGTTATTCTAGATTTACTTGGGTGTATTTTCAAAAACTCAAAAATAATATATTCAATATTTTTTAATGTTTTCTAATATCATTCTAAATTAAAAATGATTTAAAATAATTTCATTAAGAAGTGATCAGTGTAAAATTTGAGAATTAGGAATTTAATTATTTTTTCACAAATAGGGGTACTAAACACACCTTCTCTATACTAAGAACACCTCAAAAAATGGAATTTTTGAATGGATAAATAGAAGAATTCATGAAATGAAAGGAATATGATGAAAGAAGACTTTCTTCCTACCTATTTTTGGAAGAAGCTATAAGCACATTCTGGTTTATAATGAATAGAGTTTTAATAAGGCATATTTTCAAAAAGGCACACTATAAACATTCTAATAACAAAAAACCTAATGTAATGTACTTTAATGTTTTTGGATGTCAGGTTTATATCTTGAATTCAAAGTAAAATCTTGGTATGTTCAATCCAAAGGATGTTGATGTAATATTTTGGAGTATTTTTCTACCTATAAATCTTATAGCGTGTTTAATAAAAAGTAAAGGATTGTTGAAGAATCATTTCATGTCTTATTTTGATGAAATTGACGCTTTTATTAAAGATGCAGATCAAACTGATGAAGTTACTGACTCATTTGACAACATGAGTGTAGCGACTTGGGTTTTTGGCCCTCTCAGACTTTGGAATATTTCCTTGAAAAATTCCAGAGCTAGGCCCAAAGACGGCGTGCTATTCTTAGGCCCGGTGTGCCCGAAATAAATTATATAAAAATATTAAGTATTTTTATACTATGCACATTTCGGGGGTGTGATATCTCCTAAACAGTAGCCCAGATCGGGAATCCGAGGGCACGATTGTGTCCAGAACGTTCCGTTTACCCTAGGAGAGGTGTAAACATTGCGGGCGTGGGCCTGCAGTGAGAAACGCCACCAGGGGCATTTTCGTAAATAAATGGTGATGTTAGTGTGCGGGCGTCGGCTCGAATAACTTCTGAATGGAGTCTCGGATGGAAACTCTGAGTCCTCTGTTTTGTTCGGAATGGCGCGTTTACCCTAAGGGTGACCTTACCTTTGTTTGCATCGGGCGCCGGGTCCGTGGCGTGTTTGGCGCCGGCGGGCGGCTGATATAAATATAATCATCCCCCTCTTTTTCATTTCTCTTGGTGTTCTTCACTGTTCATCACCTCCGATACACCGAATAGAGCAAACGAAGCACCCACGAGCTCGGCTTTTGACAGCAGACATTCCAGGAGCGTGCAGTAGGAGCTCTGGGGCGCGGATCTAAGGCAAAACGTCGGCGTTTCGCCTGCGAGGTAGGCGGATTTAAGTGTTAACCCCCGGTCCTGTTTTTGCAGCAGTTTCCTGAAAATTGAAGTCGTTGCAGTGTAGATCGGGTCTCGAGGGTCGTGTTGACGCCTCTAGATCGCAAAACGGACCACCGGGGTGCCCCCGGTGGTCCGAAGAAGATCTGCCGGCGTGGCGGCCTGCGGCGGAGCAGTAGCGGCCGGCCGCCCAGCGCATTGGAGCGTAGCAGCGCTGTCCGCCGTGTAGCGGAGGGCCGCCAGCCAGGGTGGGCTGGCGGCGGCGGCCGGTCCCGGGCGGCCGGACCGGCTGATCGAGGCCGGTATGACCTCGTTTTGTTATACGAAGATATTTAAACACATGTATCGTGCAATCTGGGAGTCAAATTCGTTTTCCATTTGTGGTGATGCGACCCTGGGGTTGAGGCGAACCCTCTAGTGTGGGTTTAATGGTTTCATTGTTCAGGATCGTGGCCCGGGAGTGAGAAATGTCGTATACAATAACATTATTTTATTATTTTACGACTTCGGGATGTTGTAACTTCCACCTGGAGCGTCCGAATGATGTGCCATCATTGGCGTTGTGACCCTGGTGGTACGTCGTACTTTTTAAGATGGTTTCCAGGTGTTGGGACTAAGAATAGGGTGCGGACCTTATGAGGCCGGGTTTTGGCGTTTGCGGAGAAACGCAGCTTTCGCACCAGGAGTCCGATGTTGACAAATGAATAGTCAATCCAGTGTGTTTTTCTGAGAGGATCACAATTGTGCGATCTGATCGATGAGTTTCATGATCGAGGCGTGGGCCCCACCCGAGCTGGCTTCGGTGAATAGTATCGTTTTCACCGGGTGTCCGTTTTGGATGAACGAGTAGTCGATTCTGCTTGTTTTTTCCGAGGGGATCGACGTGGTATAGTCCGCTCGATGGTTTTAAGGATCGTTGTGTGGGCCCCGCATGAGGTAGCTATGCTGAATAGTGCCTTTTTCACTGGTGCTCTATTTCGGGTGAGTAAACAGCATATCCGACATGTTTTCCACGTAGAACGTGATGGTGGCCTCGGTGTTGGCCTAGGAGGTGTGCAGTGTGGCGTTGTGGCGGGTCGCTCAGGTTAGCGACATTTGGACCAGTAGTGGTTGAGGGTTCTCCCTTAGTTCGATCCTACAAGGTTTTGTGTGGCATCACAACCTTAGTATAGGTTTGTGATCCTATGGATGAGATGTTTAATCTGTTAGAGTTGTGGCATCCCTCCAGTGGGCCCGGAGCGGGATCCTATAGCATCTTTTCCCTAGATCGGGTTCTTGGTGTTGCTGTGACCGCTTATTCACGGGCGGTGATCCCCTATCTAGTTGGTTAACCCCGTAGGTTTTGTGGCATCATCAGGATTATGATCCCCTACGCGGTGGGCCATGCTCAGTAGGGTTGTGGCATCGTCGGGTATACGGTCCCCTACTCAGCATGAGGTGTATAGTAGGGTTGCAGTATGGTAGGTTATGATATCCACTACTCAGTGCATGGTTTTGGTAGGGTTGTGGCATTGTCGGTTCGATCCCCTACATCGCGAGTTATTCCAGATAGGGTTCCGGGAACGTCATGACAACCATTATATGGGCGATGTTCCTCTATCTGAGTGATGTGCTTCTGTCGAGCACCAGATCGAGTTGTGGTATCCCCCAGCATATCCTGGGTGTGATCCCCTATCTGTGAGAACTACGTATGCCAGATCGAGTCGTGGTATCCCCCAGCGGATCCTGGGAGTGATCCCCTATCTGTGAGATCTTCGTCTACCGGAGTGGGTTCTGGTATCCCCTAGAGGACCCTAGGAGCGATCCCCTATCCGAGGAGTTTGGTGGTTATGTTGTTTTAGTGGGGGTTTCCTCAGTGACGGTATCCGACGAGCGTGGTCTCTAGAGTGAACATCTGAGAAGTTTACTTGGCACCTGATAGAGTGTATCTCTCGGGCGCGTGTCATCTGGGATGACAGTGTTCGTGTGGTTTACTCTTCTGGTTGTGGACAATTGCTGGTGTTGTGGTCGGTTCCTCATGTGTCTTGTTGCGTGAGCAGATTATATCTGGATTGTTCAAGGTGTATGTATGGGCATACACCTGAGCTGAGCTGACTAGTTGTGTTTAGCCAAGGATGGTCACGAGATGGAGTTTCTCTCTCGTCTAGGTTCCCTCTAGCTGGGATGAACGGACTGTTGCATTTCAGTTGCACTCATTGGTTTTGGGGTTTGGGGTGCCTACTGAGTATGTTTATAATCACCCATGCACGAGCTTTGCCCGCACATGTTTGTGTCTCGTGCAGACCACATGACATTTGAAGGAGTCCCAGGAGGACCCGGAGCAGGCTGAGCTTAGTGAGTGTGTTGACTGGGGTGTTTATCGGAGCTGTAAAGAGGGACCATTCTGGCGGGTGTTTGTGGCAGTGTTCCCCTTCATTAGATCAGGTTGGACGTCGTTTGTAGTTTTCTTTTGGTGGGCCCTATTTTTCCCATTTTGTACTTTTGTTGTTGCACTTTGGTTTGGGATAGACTTTATGCATGCATTTTCTTTTCAGTTTTTTATATATCTGCACTGTTACATAGAGGTGTCTGTGGGTGTGTGTGTACAGGTACCTTAGGATAATGCCTCTCATGTCTGTGATAGACTACTCGGCGCTAGTCGCCAGCCCCTGGCCTATTGGAGGTGGGATTAGTGAGTCGCGGTTTGAGCCCCATTGGGTCGGGTCGTGATAGAGTGGTATCAGAGGAGGTTCCACCTTTGGGATCTCAGATCATAGATGGTCTAGCTGTGAGTTTGGTTTGGGTGGTGTAATAGCAGTGTTAGGGTGTTTCGAGCTCGACTTTTAGGCCATAAACTCTAGTGTTGGTGCGGCCGCCGACGTATCCATACACTAGGACTCTGGTAACCTACCATTCAACACGGTACATTCGTACACTGTTCATAGGGACATAATGGTACATGCAACATATAGGACTGGGTTTTGGGTTTTCCTTGTCCTTCTTGAGTCAGCCCTCCAGATATACTCTTTGACTATAGTGCGTCTTGATTGTATTTCAGGATTCCTCCACGACGACCGCTAGTGAGGGTTTCACAGCTGGATTTTCGTGACAATCCTCCCTGTGTAGAGGTTCTGGACTAGGGTACAGGTTCAAAGGCTGGACCTCCAGGTGGTCCGCCAGTTGAGCCACCACCTGTCGAGCTGCTGGTTGTGCCGGTAGTGCAGGAAGAGGTTGCGCGCAGGCTGAGTGCACTGCACATGTTCCAGAGGCGGTGACCTATGAGGTTTTAGGGTGATCCAAACCCCCAGGCAGCTGATGACTTTCTCGAGGCAGTCACCCGAGTTTTCCACCTAGTGAGGACACCTCCAGTTCAGATGGTGGTCCTAGAGGTGACCCATCTGCATGGTTCTGTTAGGCGATGGTGGAGTTTGGTGACGGAGTCCCATGATGACGAGTCACTCACGTGGGCAGAGTTTGAGCGGCTCTTTAGGGAGGAGTTCTATCCAGTGACGCTGAGGTAAGTGCGGATTCAGGAGCTTCTGCAGCTTCGGCAGGAGGGCATGACTATGTCGGAGTACTCGGCAAGGTTTACAGACCTGTCGTGCTACTCCTTGGATATGGTTCAAGACCCGTTCTTTAGGGCTTAGACCTTCGAGCAGGGCTTACACAGGGACATCCGAGTAGGTGTGGTTTCCTTGTGTTTTCCAACCAATGTGGGAGTGTTGGAGCGAGCTTTGGTGGTGGAGAGCTTTCTGGCTAAGCAGTTTCCCCCTGTTAGTGTTGGGCACGTGAGAGCTGAGACTTCGTCAGTTGGATCGGCATCTGGTAGCTGACGACAGACTCAGGGGTCTAGACGTGGCCGACATTTTAGAAGGTGACCACAGGATGGAGGATCTGAGGGTCAGGGCTCACAGGCCAATTTTGGTTAGCCGAAGGAGAGGCGGTGTTATGCTTGCAACAGTCAGGGGCATCTTGCTAGAGATTGTCCGACTCGTCGAGCTGCTGAGAGGGAGCCGGTCGATGGACCCCCTTGGCAGAGGCAGCATCTCGAGCAAGGAGGTCCGCAGGGTGGCGAATGTGGCAACAGAGCTAGTGCAGTAGGAGGTGGTGGTAGATAGTATCAGTTGCCACTACCCCCACCCCCAGGTGGTCCACGCCAAGCTCAAGGAGCTGGTGGTCGAGGGCGAGGACAGTTGCATGCCCTAGGGGCTGTTTACCTAGAGGCTCCGCGGATGGATAGAGGTACGCCTTGTGCCTTTTCTACTTATGTAGTAGTTTGATAGACATCGTTTAGTGGTACCCTTCCTTTTTTCTATTTTCTAGTGTTTTGTTCAGGGCATTGGTAAGACCCTGTGTGGGTGTTGTTCGGCATGCTTTGAATGTGTGAGGAAGAGGGATTCATCCCCCACTGAGACACATTTTTGTGACGCGATTAAAACCGTGCGGGCGAGTCAGTGCCGCCCCAAGCGGATAGTATCGAGGTGTGGTTGATGAGTCCCTCTGACATATGTGTTCGGGAATGGGCATTTGTGGTTGAACTCACTAGTGTGTGAGACCCAGTTGAGAGTCCAGTCACATTCCTTGTTCTTAGGGCTTTTTGGGGACAAAATGTTCTAAGGGGGGAGGATGTAGAGACTCAGGTTTTTGGCCATGTCAGACATTGGAATATTTCTATGAATAATTCCAGAGCTAGGCACGAAGACGACGTGCGATTCTGAGGCCCGGTGTGCTCGGAATAAATGTTATAAAAATATTAAGTATTTTTATACTATGCATGTGGGGGGGGTGTGATATCTCCTAAAAGGTAGCTCAGATTGGGAATCTGAGAGCACGGTTGCATCTGGAGCATGCTGTTTACCCTAGGTGAGGTGTAAAATTTGCGGGCGTGGGCCTGCACTGAGAAACGCCACTAGGGGAATTTTCGTAAATAAATGGAGAAGTTAGTGTGCGAGCGTCGGCTCGAATAACTTCTGAACGGAGCCTCTGATGGAAATATGAGTCCGTAGTTGCGATCAGAATGACACGTTTACCCTAGGGGTGACCTTACCTTTGTTTGCATCAGGTGTCGGGTCCGAGGCGGGTTTGGCACCGGCGGGCGGCTGCTATAAATATCCCCCTTATTTTCATTCCTCTCAGCATTCTTCGTCGTTCTTCGCCGCCGATCCGCCGAATCGAGCAATCAAAGTGCACACGAGTTCATATTTCGACAGCAGACATTCGAGGAGCATGCAACGGAAGCTCTGGAGCGCGGATCTAAGGAAGAACGCCGGTGTCTCTCCCACGAGGTAGGCGGATTTGAGTTTTAACCCCCGATCCCATTTTTTTGTGTTTTCCTGAAAATTGAAGTCGTAGCAGTGTAGATCGGTTCCTGATGGTCGTGTTGACGCCACCGGATCAGAAAAAGGACCTCCGGGGTGCCCCCGGCGGTCCGTGGAAGATCCGCCGGTGTGTCACCGGTGTGGTGGTGCAGTGCGCCACGCGGCGGAGGGCCACCAGACAGGGCGGGCCGGCGACGGCGGCCAGTCCGACCTCTTTTTGTTATACGGGGTTCTTCAAACCCCGATATCATGCAATCCGGGAGTCAGATTCACGTTCTGTTTATGGCGACATGACCCTGGGGATGAGGTAAATCCTCCGGTGTGGGTTCGAGGGTATCAGAGTTCGGGATCATGGTTTGGGAGCGAGGAACGTCGTATAAAATAATATTATTTTATTATTTGACGACTTCGGGCCATTGTAACTTCCACCCAGAGCATCCGAATGAGGTGTTGTCAGTGGCATTGAGGCCCTAGTGGTACGGAGAACTTTTTGAGATGGTTTTCGGGTGTTGGGACGAAGAATGGGGTACAAGCCCTACGAGGCCGGGTTTTGGCATTTGCAGAGAAATGCAGCTTTCACACAAGGAGGCTGATTTTGACGGATGAATAGTTGATCTTGTATATTTTTCCGAGAGGATCGCAATGGTGCGATCCGTTCGATGAGTTTAGGGATCGAGGCGTGGGCCCCACTCGAGCTGGTTTGGGGGAATAATAACTTTTTCACCAGGTGTTCGTTTCGGTCGAACGAGTAGTCGATTCCGCTTGTTTTTTCGAGGGGATCGTCGTGGTATGGTCTGCTCGATGGGTTTCGGGATCATTGTGTGGGCCCCGAACAGGCTAGCTATGGTGAATAGTGCATTTTTCACTGGTGCTCTGTTTCGGGAGAGTAAACAGCCTATACTGCGTGTTTTTTCATGTAGAACACGATGGTGGCCTCGGTGTTGGCCTAGAAGGTGCACATTGTGGCGTTGTGGAGGGTCACTCGGGTTAGCGATGTTTGGACCAGTAGTGGATGAGGGTTCTCCCTTGGTTGGATCCTATGAGGGTTCGCGCGGCGTCACAACCTTCGTTTAGGTTTTTGATCCTCTCGATGGGATGTTTAAACTATTAGAGTTGTGTAATCCCTCCGGTGGGCCCAGAGCGGGATCCTCTAACATCTTTTCCCAAGATAAGGTTCTTGGTATTGTTGTGACCGCTTATTCACGGGCGGCGGTCCCCTATCTAGCTGGTTAACCCCGTAGGGTTTGTGGCATCATCAGGATTATGATCCCCTACATGGTGGGCTGTGCTCAGTAGGTTTGTGGAATCGTCGGGTACACGATCCCCTACTCAGCATGAGGTGTATAATAGGGTTGTGGTATCATTGGTTTTGTGATCCCCTACTCAGCGCGTGGTTTCAGAAGGGTTGTGGTATCATCGGTTCGATCCCCTACATCGAGTGTTATACCAGGTAGGGTTCCGGTATCGTCGTGTACACCTTTATATGGGCGATAAGACTCTATCTGAGTGATGTGCTTCTGTCCAGGGCTAGATCGGGTTGTGTTATCCCCCAGCAGATCCTGGGTGTGATCCCCTATCTGTGAGAACTACGTATGCCATATCGGGTCGTGGTATCCCCTAGCGGATCCTGGGAGTGATCCCCTATCTGTGAGATCTTCGTCTACCAGAGTGGGTTCTATTATCCCCTATCGGACCCTAGGAGAGATCCCCTATCCGAGGAGTTTGGTGGTTATGTTTTTTAGTGGGGTTTTCCTCAGTGACGGTTTCCGACGAGCGTGGTCTCTCGGGTGAGCGTCTGAGAAGTTTACTTGACACCCGATGGAGTGTATCTCTTAGGCACGTGTCATCTGGGATGACAGTGTTTGTGTGTTGTACTCTTCTAGTTGTGGACAGTTTCTAGTGTTGAGGTCGGTACCTCATGTGGCTTGTTGCGTGAGCTGATTATATCTGGATTGTTCAAGGTGTATGTATGGGCATACACCTGAGCTGAGATGACTAGTTGTGTTTAGCCGAGGATGGTCAAGAGATGAAGTTTCTCTCTCATCTGGGTTCCCTCTAGCTTGGATGAGAGAATTGTTGCCTTTCAGTAGCTCTCTTTTGTTTTGTATTTTTGGGGTGCCTACTGAGTATGTTTATACTCACCCCTACACGCGCTTTGCCCGCACATGATTGTGTCTTGTGCAGACCACATGCCATTCGACGGAGTCCCAGGAGGACATGGAGCAGGCAGATCTTAGTGAGCATGTTGACCGGGGTGTTTACTTGAGCTGTGCTAAGGGAGATTTATGTCGGGTGTTTGTGGCAGTGTTCGCCTTCTTCAGAGCAGGTTGGACTCGCTTTGTAGTTTTCTTTTGGTGGGCACTATTTTTCCCTTTTGTACTTTTGCTGTTTCACTCTAGTTTGGGATAGATTGTATGCATGGATTTACTTTTTAGTTTTCTATATCTCTGCGCTGTTTCATGGAGGTGTCTGTCGGTGTGTGTGTACAGGTACCTTAGGCTAATGCCTCCCATGTGTGTGATAGCCTACTCAGCGCTAGTCTGCAGCCCATGGCCTATTGGAGGTGGTCTTGGGGAGTCACGGCTCCAGCCCCATGGGGTCGGGTCTTGATATTCATGACAATGAAACTTGGAACCCCTAAAATTATTTTGAAAATCATATTAATAAAATTCAGTCCATTTCAAAAGAAAATAAAACGGAAGAATCTAAATGTGACTTACCTAGGAAGTCTAGAAATTTATATTACAATGCATTAGATACTATAATAGGAGAGTTAGATGCATGAATTAAAACTATATTAAATTTAGGAAAACTGGAATAATTTTCTACCTTTTTATCGAAGTTAAAACCTAAGATTATTGAAGAAGCCTTAGAATATGAGAGTTTTATGTTTTTAATGTAATAGAAACTAAACCAGTTTAGAATAAATGAAGTTTGGAATCAAGTATAAATTCCAACAAATTATATAGTAATAGGGACATATTATATCGTTTGAAATAAACTGGGTGATCGAGGGATCATAACCAAAAGTAAAGCATCATTAGTAGCTAATGTATGTAATCAGTATGAAGGCATAGATTATGAGGAAACTTTTTCCCTTTTTTCTAGATTTTAATCTATATAATCTTGTTAGCTTATGCAAAACATAAGAATTTCAAACAATATTATATTGATGTAAAATGTACCTTTTAAATGAATATTTTGTGGAGTAAGTTTATGTTGAACAACCTCTTGGTTTTGAAAATTCCCATAAACCAAAATCTATTCTTATACATACTAATGATATATATTGACATAAAAACGAATGTAGATCTTATTATGAATTAATGAGTACTTTTATTTTGAAAAAATGAATTTTCTATTAGATTGGAAGATCCAATTTTTTTTAAGAAAACTTTTTTTTCAAATATTTTATTAGTTAAAATATATTTTGATGATGTTATTTTTGGTTTGATTAAAAAAATGCTTTGCAATGTTTTTTCAAAATTAATGAAAAAATAATTTGAAATGAGTATAATGGAAGAACTAAATTTATTTTTAGTATTTTTGATTTATCAATACGATTATGGAAATTATTTAAATAAACATCAATATATTATTGATTAATTGAAAAATTTTATACTTGAATACAACAAGATTTATGAAACTTCTTTGTGTACTAATATAAAACATGATTTGTATAAAGCTATAAAACTGGTGGAAAAGATGTTATATAGAGGTATGATTGGAAGTTTGCTATATCTTATGGATAAGAGATCAAAAATTAGAATTTTTGTATGTTTATGTGATAGATTTCCTTCAAATCCAAAATAGTCCCATCCTACTGATATTAATAGTATTTTAGATATTTAAATGGAAGTATTTTCAGTCTCTTCTTTATCCAAAAAATTCTGATTTTAATTTAATATCATACTCAGTTGCTAAATTTAGAGGATATAGATTTGATAAAAAAAAATTATCTCATGAACATGTCACATTTTAAGAAAATATTTATTATTATGGTTTTGATAGAAACAAGACTCTGTTTTCGCATCAACCACTGAGGTAGAGTATGTATCTACTAATAGTTTTTGTGCATAAGTATTGCGAATGAAAAAAAAATCTATTGGACATTGGAATAAAATTTAATAATACAATGATTTTATGTGATAATAATATTGCTATAAATATTTCAAAAAAAATAATATAAGTCATTATAGGATGAATCATACTGATATAAGGCATCATTTTATAAGATATGATATCCATAAAAAATATATATCTAAATGATTTCTTAATACGTAATATCAATTATCTATTATTTTTACTAAAACAATTTCAAGTGAATGTTTTCATTTTTTATGGGGGTGTTATAAATATTTGACATTAAATAAATGTTTATAAATTTATTTTGAGCCTCTCTGTTTTTATTTTAATAAAAAAAATTAATGCGATTAAATTTTTTCTGTTATATTTTAATTTCTTTTTAAAAAATAATTTCATTTAATTTTTTTTATTAATATTTTTAAATTAAAAAATAATGAGTACATTCTAAATTGGTGTGAGAAAAATTATCACCTTCTCCCACTCTATTTCTCCTCTCATATATGTCCTTTAATTTTACTGGGCTCCTCTCAGTTACCATTCACTGAATTGATAAATCTTCAATACATACAACTCAAAACCTTCAGAGATAGAAACATTAAGAAGATATGAAGATGTTATGTTTGATGCCTCTACTTATCCGTTGGGGTTTCATTGTAGAGTGCATCTTGGTAGGGAAATCGATCTCGATTATTTAGATTCGACAAATATTTTACTCAAATAATCTATACAATTTCAAGGTCTATGGTACTCTTTAAAACGAAAAACTCACTTTTATTATATAAAATTCATGAAAAAAAATTTATAAATTAAACATTCAGTCATAGATTCAATTGTGACCTTATTGTCACTAAGAATAATGATAATGAATTTTCTATTTATTATATGTAAATCGATAAACTATATGTTGTACCAATGTGGGGGAGTTTCATTTTAATTTTAGGAATATAGGTAATAAAAAATATTTGTTATAGGACACTATGTTTTAAATATTTTGAATGAAAACTATAAATATGGTAATGATGAAAGTGCCTACTTCTGATCATCGAGTTTTGATGAAATTCATTCAATGTCAATTTTTCAGAGGACAGATGATCTAGAGAAAGTTATTTATCTAGACAAGTATAGATTCATTTTGTTTATGAAAAACAGTATGTTAAATTTATTCATTTTATGATATGTTATTTAACCCATGTTTCTATAATGATTCCAGGATGATATTTTATACCTAGGGAAGGATAATTTCTTTTTTTCTTGTGAAGAACATGAAAAATTGAAAATATGATTATTTTGTAAAAAAATTTCATCAGAAAAAAATTTAAATGCTAGGATTATAAAGAAGTAAGGTTTTGATTGGATTAATTCTTAAACCAGTCTTATGTCATTCAAAATGAAACAACAATGGAGGTTGTTCGCATCTGCTCAGGGGGAGTAGAGGATGATTCATTCAACTTGTTCTGTCAGATAGAGGATTGATTAAGAAGGAAAATAAAGCTCAGATGAAACTTTTGTTTAGAGAAGAATAATTTCATTTGACACTATAGAGACTATAGATGAAGTTGTTGTTAGAGATTAAAAAGATAATCCAGTGGTTGATCTTGTAAAAAAATTATTATAGTCAAGAACATAATATAGATGATTTCTCAAAACCAAAAACAATTTCTCGCATTATTACAGATTCTGATGTTATGGAAAGATTTTCCTAAAGATACATATTAGAAGAAAATAGCCAGTATAAGTTGTCTTTAGTTGAAACTAATCATTCCATGGCTCGGTCTCTAGAATAATTTGAATATAATGCTGATATTTTTTAAAGAAATATGAATATGTTGGAATCCCAAAACATGTCTCTACAACAAGAATTAGATGCCAAGAAAAAAATTTTGAGGATCTGAAAAGTTTCAGAGTGCCAAGATCTATATTTTAATCTCTTAATATCTATATATTTATATTAAAAAATTGTTTTTTATTTAGACCTTCAAGAGTATATTGGAAAATAGTTTAGAGACTTCTATTTTTTTGAAAGATGAATCTATAAAGAAGTTAGGGTTTTGTGAGTTAAAGATGATGATAGGGAGCAAATTTCAGTCTCTTAGGAAATCAATCAAGTATCAACCTCCTCTCAATATAATCCTCAAGACCATATTGGATGTTTTGAAGAAATAAACTCAGTGATGGATGATTTTAATGATAGTCCCCACACTCTTTAGTTTGAAAATACTCTATTAAGTGTTCTATTTGAAATTTAAGGGCATCAGGTCTGTAAGATTACTTCTAATGAATCATATTTCTGATTAGTGTTTAATAAATTTATGTATACGGAGACATTGTTCATTCAGTTAGAGGATGCTATGAATGAGTTTATGGTGGTTAATTTGGTTTAGAATATGAAGATTCTTTATGATTTGAAGAAGAAACTTTGACAGTGGTCATAAGTCTTCGACAACCATTTTAGATCTTTTTTCTAAATATCATCGATATTAATAATGTTGTTTAATAAATTCATCATCCTAATGCACCTTCTACCTCTAATGATTTTAATCAAACCTCTCATTTTGGAGAAAAAATTCATTTTCTATGGATTTTACTCTTTATTCAAAACATTTTAATTCATTTAAAATTCAATTTATTTTATTCTTATGGAAATTTATTATCCTATTTAATGTTCAATATTTTACTACCAATCCTAAAATTATTTATCTTATATCAGTTTTTATATACTATTCATTTATGGTTCAGTGTTTCAATAGCTATAGTTTAAATAATTTATTTTTTAATACCATCTTTTTTATATCAAAAACGAGGAGAATATATATGGGGGAGAACAGTTAACAACAAATTGTTTTTTTATTTATCAATTTACATGTATTTATTTTAACTATCGAAATAATACTATAAAAAACATATTTTTTATATTTTTCGATATCTAATTATATGTGTTAAAAAATATATTTTCATTATATTTTGGAGTATGTTATGGTTTTGGTGATCACTAAAATGGGAAATATTGTTGGGATTTTTTTCTCAAACCATAATATACAACAGGAAGGTTCGAAGTATGAGTTAAAACCCATTATCCCCAAAATTTATTAATAAAAATTAAAGGTCAAGTGATTACATGAGGTACAATGAGCTTGTACTAATAAGAGAAAAAAGAATAAAAAAATAAGGTGCCAAGAAAAACCTCGAAATCATCTGTGAGGGGTCCAATAATATCAGCAAGGAATGATGCCCAACGATATGTCATTGCAGAACCATCAAAGCATCAGCCCCCCAATGTCCAGATCATTATTGAATTATTATTTCCAAAGCCGATGGCCTATAATCAGGCTTTCCTGGAAAAATTGATAGCAGCAACATAATTTTTCATTGTGCAGATTCTTCATGAAATGCTCCAAACCATTAATGCAAGGACATGGGATATCCCCCATTGCCTAGGACTCCATTGAAGGGAAAAAGTCAATGTAAGAAGTAGAAACCCCCTGAACTTAAAAACAGAAACAAAGTGGACACAGAATATGATAAAAAAATCAGCTCAACGAACCAATGAATCCATGATGAACACCAATAACAGCAACCCATGTCAGCAAATAAATACCACACTACTCAATGAAAAAACCATGCAATGGTTATGCTTAAATGATAAGCATTCCATGAGTGAAAAACCACTATTCCCACCTAAGATGATGATAATCAAAATCAGGATTTCGATCATGTTTATGTTCAACACAATCAAATATACGCTCTCTGATACTAAGATAATCATCAACATATATTTCCTTGTTATAGTATCTTCCAAAAGACAACTTTTCTTTTTCCTCAATCCTACGGTATAAGTCCTCCTTGTAACCTTCATTAATCACCTGAGTGCAATTTATAAACATAATTCTATCCTCTCAATCCTCAATCCATGAGTAGGAGGCCTCTTTATATGATTATGAGGAGCCCTCTTTGTTAGAGGATTCTGGTGCAGAAGTATTTTTGTTGGGCACAGGTTGTGAAGAAATGTTAATTTCCTCTATTCAAAGCTCTAAAGATCTAGTGAAAATGATCCTCTCCAACATACTGTATTCAATTTTTTTTCGAGTCTTCTTAGGATGTAGAGTGACAAAAACATTAGGATCATTAAATGGTTTCTTACCTTTTTTGTCGCTCGAGTGAAAATATTCTTCCTCAATTTTATATGCATGCTTATTATCATCAAGATTAGAATCACCAGAAACAGATTGAGCCTCTTGTGCTATCTCATTAGTGGTTGGGGATGCTCCTAAGGAGTCAATGAAAGGCTTAGCATTATTGACTGCAACCATAAACCCAAAGTGAACAGAATCTTGAGTGCATTAAAGCTGTGCTGGGTAGGAATCCAAGACAGATGAAGGCATAAGTGCGACCTTAGAATTAGAGGGTTCAGCTTGTTTAACAGGAGGCCTCCTGTATTTCTCAACCCAGACGGGTTTTCCTTAACATAGCAATGGTTTCTCAAACATACGAGTGCTCAAAGGGTCCTTCTCAGAGCCAAAATCTCCAAAGGAGTGTCCAAGATTGAGGCAATTAGAGCAGTAGCTCGGTAAGGATTCATAGACCACTTCTTGAAAAAAAATCCAGCATCTCCATTCTGGATCCAAATAACTACATGCCGGTGTTGCATCAGATCATCCTCAAAACACACACACATGCAACCAATGGACTTGTGAGGTTTTTAGTACAATAATCCAACTTAATGGGATTTCCTATTTGTTTAGCAATAAGAAAAAAGGGAAATTTGTTTGAAAAAATGCATTGGCAGACCTGAGAAACCTAACAAGATAGGGGAAATCAGTGATTCAATGTTGCAATCAAACATAGGGGTCCATTTTTGGACTTTCATCGAGAATCCCCCATTGCTCCAATAACCCCTAGACCAAAGCCGATAGTAATCATTCTCAGAGGAAAGTCGTATCACAATATTCCTCGATTTGAGCAGGCCGATTTCAAAATCAACGAATCAAATGTATTCAAATGATTTCTGTAAGAATATCAGAGAGGGATGACGCTGAATGAATTTACCAATAAGAACAAATATAATATCAGAAGAGATAAAATTAACCTCCTTGTTCGAAAACACAATGGTCGCATGACCTCTATGGAGAAATTGCATCGGTTGAAAAGAATCACCAAGAGGCAGAGAAGAAACAGAATCAATATATCTGATGTGATCATCCCCAGAAACCACATCTGCGAATCTTCGACAATGGCCGCGTTTATTGTCATCATTCCACGCTCATTTCCCTCATTCTTCGCCCTCTTTCGGTTGCTCCATCATTTTTTTCAAACAATAATTTATAATATATGATGATTTTCATGATAAAAAATAACCTATATTTTTTTGTACTGAAGTTTTTTTGAGAAATATTTCAGGAATTTATATCTATGTTAAAGTAATTCAGCATTATGTGAATTTATCTTAAACCACTATTTAAAACCCTACGTTCATTAAATAAGTTTATTGTTCATTATCCCTACATTACACTAATAAGTTTACACATGTCTATGGTATCAACCCTATGTTATTCTAAATAGTATGTGATTGGTTTTACATCTGTATTTTCAGAGAATTTTCAAATGTATAGATCAACATCAATACATTGGAGTCTAGAATTACTATTCATACCACACTTTTAGGAATGTGAACTTATGGTTATTCAATGTTACATTCAGGATTTTATGATGAGAAGGTTGAGAGATGGATTATCATCCCGACACTAATTTTTTTCTTTATGTTGCATGAAGATTAATGTATGGTTATAAAACCATACATCGGTAGTAACTCTACACAATGTGAAGTAACCCTATGCTACGTGAAGGAACCCTACATTGCATAACAGAACCCTATGCTACACAAGGGTACCCTACTATATGCAGCTCAACTCTACATTTCCTTTTCAATGATGAATATTTTAAGCTACAATTTTATTATGTGATTACTGCAATTTTCAAGTCATAGGTAAAGACTGATTCAAGTATCATTATAATCGTTTCAAAGAACAATATTAATTTGAGAAAATCTATGATATTTTTAAAGAATTTTATAACTCCACTTGTCAATTGAAATTTTAACTTTTTGATGTTTTAGGATACTTTCTTGGATCTATAATATGAGTTAATCCTTTATTCTCTATATATTTTACTAGTGTATCATATCATGATACAGGATAATCAAGTTACATATTTTTATATTCGATCAATTTCTGGTGAAAATATTCTCATAAGTGTTGTTGTGGAAAACGATTGTCTTTGTGGAAGATACTACACTTTAGAGACATACATGTTATACCCCATATTAATATAAGCTTATTGCTGTTATTTCTTTCGATTATTATTATTATTATTGAAGATCATTTGTAGTCAGGATCACTTCAGAACTATACCTTCTTGAAGAAATTCATTTCTAAAGAATAATATCCATCTTATGTTAGTTGTTTCTTCTACAACTGTAGAGAACAACTCGAATAAACAAATCAAATTCTTTTGATTTATTCGGTTTTCAACTTCTCAGAAACATTTGTTTTGTATTATCAGCTTCCTGATCTAACATGTCAATATTCAGTTCTCTGTTAAAGAACTAGAAGGCTCTGTTTTTAGCCTTTTTTGTAAAGGTTTCAATTTTCCTAACTCAATTATGTATTAATGGTCTTATGATAAGAGGACCTTTCTAGTGAAATTCATGAATATCACAGTGATAGTGATTGGTGGAGTGTATTAGGGTTTTTTTGTGCTTCATTACACTATAAAAAAGTTATGTTCTTTATTGATATTCTTCTACTAATTATAATCAATATAGAAGAAAAACATTGCATATCAATATTAATTATAGAGGGTGTCAAAATCTAGGATTGTGGATGATTTCTGAAAAGAAAAAATTCTCCCCCATTTTTGTTATTTGTATTATTCAAACCTAACAATATCCACAAGTGAACAAAAAAATATTTTGTTTCATTTCGTCATATATAAATTACATTCATTTCACAAGGGACATTAAAAATCCTTATAAACCTACTCAAACAACCAGGGTGACATTCCGGACCCTGATGCCACTTAATAGGTGCCCTTAGCCTAGTGGCCACATTGCCTAATGTACATATTCCCAACCTCATGAGGCTTCCAACTAGCAGCGAGAGCCTAGGGTGTGTTTATGGGGGGACTAGTCCTTCATTACCAGAGTGTAGCACAACAGATTGATATAAACATAGGTAAATAGTCAAAGAAAAATAAGTAAAAAGTGGAAGTAGATAAATTAGTATATAAAAAGGGATAAAAATAAGTGTATCAACTAGAATAATTGATTATGATATGTCATGCCACTAGAAAACTAAAATACATGGATATAATATAGTAGGGATAACATGTTCCACAAAATTATAACAAAAATCAGATAACTATCCCAAGCATCCTGATCTCCAACTCTGTAATTTTTTATCAATGTCTATCCTAACTGAAATAAATTATTTGATCAAAGATGCATGATTGCCTTTGTCAAAAACAACTTACATGTAATCTACCCAAGGTACCAAATGACATGCATAGGGGTTATGAGATTAATCTTTTTGGGCTACCACCAACAATGTCTATGACATCTATCATGTGAAATAGAAATATAAAAGTGTGTAGGAATACATATAAAAAGTAAGGCAGTACAATGTAACTAAATACCCAAGTACCTACTTCATTCCTCGAATGGTCTCTGAACATATAACCAAGTCATTATTTTATTGTACCAATTTATAAATAAGTCACACATTAACAATGGTGACGGTTCCAAGATTTAATAAGGAATCCATAATTGATAGCTAACAAGAAGTGGTTCCATGGTATTCACTAACAAATCCTATACCTCTGGGGTCACTAAATCAGTAGTAACTGGGTCTAAATAAGGGTAAGAGTCAAATCCAAGGAGCATAGTCCAATTATTTTCACAATAAGATATATATCGAATCCAAGGTGATCATCCAAGGTAATATGGGGATAAGCAATGACTGGGCCATATGGGCTTTTACCATAGAACCAATATAACAAAATAGGATCGAAGGAGTGTACCCATGAAATCCTTTAATACTTTGTGATGGATCCTATGGTATCATACTAGAAATCCAATAATATAGAAGGATTGAGATCTAAGTGGGTCTCAACCTAAGAAATGTTCATCATTGAATCTCAAGGGTGTTTCTGAGTGCTCAAAACATTCCCTTATAGGAATCTAAGGCGATATTGAGTTAGGTCTCTCCTTTTTGATAATGAGTTCACTTAGTATTTCATTTGATTCAGGACATTAATTTAATTATAGATATAATTCCATATATTATGTAACCCATCAATCAAATCGTAGTTAATCAATAATTCCATTTAGTTCAATCCTTTCTATTCATTAGTGTGAAAATTAAAAGTAGCATGCAACCATTATTAAGTCTATAACAACCCCTCTCTTTATTAAACATATAACATACATTATTAAATAAAACCTTCACTTCATAAAACATAGAATATCAATATTTTTAGTGTCTATGGGGCTTAGAAACATTAAATAACAACATATAACATAAAAAACAACATCTTATTGAAAAATTCTTTTACCTGACCACTACATTCTCTCATACCTATCATTGCATGGGATAACATGAGGACATGCTCATGAAAGGGGTGAGATATAAAGCCCGGTTAGGGGATAAACAAAATCATAACATGTAGATTACAATATATTTTATTAAATAGTCATATCAATATATTGTAACAGAAAAATTAACATAAAGTCATGATAGAGCATTATAATCATAACATGGAGATGTGGCAACAAAATTTAACATGATATTGGCATGATCCAAGGCTCACTTCACATGGTGCATGACTAAACCCTCATTTCACATGAAGCATTATTATACCCTCATTGAACTTGAATTATCATGATTCAGCACTCATTTCCAATGATATATCATGATACTATACTTTACCCACTGCATTGGAGCGCTGGTAGGGTGCACCCTTATTAAACAATTCATTTCATGCATAAATGTGCCCCATGGATCATATAACATGGAATCAATCAACATTATAATTTATTCCACGATTAAAGAAATTTGAAAAAAATAAATGAATATACCATTCAATATTTATATGTTCATAATGGTCAATACCCTTGATAGAGATAGGGGTATGGTATTCACAGCACAATGATCATGGTTTGGAAAAACGTTGCGCAATTTCAGCAAGATAACGGTGTGACATTTGAATTCTTAAAAATGGTTGATAAGGGAGAAATGGGTGTATCATCATATGTACATGAAATGGACAGTAAGGTTGGGTAATATTGATACATTTTCCAACAAATTTAACAGAATTTTTATATGCAATACAAAACAATTTCTAGAATGAAAATGAGGATAGAAAAATTCATTACCGAATTTCGGAATGGTAACAGGTGTACATGGGAGGAATTAATGAGAGGGAAAGGGAATATATCATTATTAAAAAATGAATAGGGATGTATGGGTGAGGTGTGAAATCATACCCCAACATTTATAATTGAAAATAAAAGGGCATAACAACCAAAGGAATCTTGGACATAAATAAGGATTGTGATAATCCTTTACATTGAAATGTCATCCCAAAGGCTTGGGAGGGGCTTGAGAGAGACTCATTCAGAGATTTGGTCACCTTGGAGGGATTATAGAGGGAGGATTGTAGTGGTTGGATTAACTCCAAAGGATTTTAGTGAAGATGATGTTGGATCTTGGTTGGGTTTATATAGGAAAGTAGAGTTGATTCTTTATTATTTAGGGTTGGGAAACCACACATTAAACTAATCAAAAATACAAACCAGCCCATGGTTTTTGACTATGGTGTTTTTCAAAGGGGATTGGAAGTTAATATTTTATAAGGCCAATGTACGAAATTCATAAAACAATACTGCTGATTATGTAGAGGCGAGTCACACTATCAAGGAAATCAATTTAAAAAACTGAAATTTTTTATAAGTCTTGAAGTGTCCACTAATGCTTTGTAAAATAAATAAAAAAACCTATAAGCACATTATTTTAATGGTAAAACATATATTGGATGAAAATAATGTTTATAGTAGTTTATTACAACACTATTGGGTCATTATGGTCTCATAAAACACCTTATATATTTAAACAGTATTAATGTTTTCCCCAAAAATTTGACTATCTCAGAAATTTATGAGAAATTCACCATTGGATAATTTTGATTTCATGATTCCGAATATAAATTTTATTTTATTCAAATAATTTTTAAATTTTTTGAATTTTCACTTTTAAAATAAAAATCTACATTTATCGAAAATTCATGGGTTTTGACAAAAATAGCTTTCAGACAATAATAACAATTACAACTGTACTCATAAATATTATACGATAATTTATAATTTATAAAAAATAATTTAATAATTATAATATTTTATTTAAATATTATTTAATTCAAATATCCATTAATTTATCAAAATAGATTCCTTAGTTCAACATTAACTAAAAAAATTCTATTGGTGCTTTATAAAATTTTTACCAAGAAACAATAACAAAATGAATGTATATTCTTTATTATATACAAAAATATTATAAATAATTAATATAATAGGGTATTGTTAAAATACCACTTAAAACACTTGCATAATTCCTTAGGGTAAGGTGCGTGATTGTGACAGACTCTTGGGTGGCTCAGATAACATCACTCAAGTCGTAATATCTATCAAATTCCACTTCTCTCTTAGGTGGTTCCACTCAATATTAACGTTTTCAATCTCATCATGGGAATAGTCAAGGGCGAAGCCCAATGACGCCACCCCCATTCTATGCTCCGATAAAGGGGATTCATGCCAGGAAAGTCTACTAGGAGAGTCTATTGCTTCCTTTTTCTTAGTAAATTGGATTTGTTAAAGCCTTATATTTATACAAATCATGTGATCACTGTTCAACCACTATATTAGCAATGGTAACAATTATTAATGGTTTTTTTTAATCTAAAAGATAAAACAAAATAAGTTCATACGTTTTACATAACCATATGAAGACATTTAAATTGACCAAGAGTAATTTTCATTAATTAATTTTGGGGTCATTTCAATATTCCCCTCTTAAAAAATTTATCCCTCAAAATTCCCATTTCCCACAATAAAATAGATTTTTGTAACTCTACTTCTTCACTTCTTCCTTTTACCACATCACTTCTTTATACTTGTGGTTTTTCCAAAGCACCTTGAAGTGGGGAGTTGTCTTATTTCATAAAACTTTATCTCTATGATCTAAGATCTTCACTAGTTTCTCCACGTATGAAAGATCATTCTATTATTGTACTACCTCTAAAGAGAGTACATTTGAAGGGTCAAGTATATACTTCTTTAAGAGGGATACATGAAAGAAATCATTTACTTTTTCCAGGGTATGTGGAAGTGCTGGTCGATAGGCCTCAACCCCAACACGATCAATAATCTCGAAGGGATCGGTGTATCTAGGACTTTACTTCCTCTTCTTTCAAAACCTCATGTCCTTATTCCGCAGAGATATGTGTAGAAACACCATGTCTCAAAAATTGAACTCAAAGTATTTTTTATGGTTATCTGCATAACTCTTCTGTCGACATTGGGATGCCTTGATATACTACTGAATGGTTGTCACCTTCCCCACCATTTCTTCGACCATTTCTGGTCCTAGCATCTTACACTCACTGACTTCACCCAAACACACAGGTGTTCTAGACCTTTTCCCATAAAATGTTTCATGCGGTGCCCTTCGGATGGTTGATTGGAAACTGTTATTGTAGGAGAATTCCACCAGTGGAAGATATTGTTCCCACACTCCATTAATGTCCACAAAACATTATCTTAACATATCTTCCAGTTTCGGAATAGTTCACTCAGATTGGCCATCAGTTTGAGGATGATAGGCTGTACTGATATTCAGTTCAGTTATTAGAGAATGTTAGAGAATTTTAATGAACATTGAGTGGAATAGAATATCAGGGTCAGATACAACAGATAGTGGTACTCCATGTAGTCTTACCACTTCTTTGATGTAAATCCATGCAAGTTGATCAAATCAAAATTCCTCTTGAATCGCGATAAAGTGACATGTCTTTGAATGATGATTCACAACGTCCCTTGTTGCATTGTTTCATTTGGATGTCATTGGAAGCCTATTGAAAAAGTCAATGGTAATGTTCTCCGACTTCTATGTTGGTATGGGTATGGGTTTCATCATCCCCATAGACTTTTTCCTCTTAACCTTCACTTACTAACATACTATGAACTTTGATGTATATTCACCAATATTCCTTTTCATATTGTCCAATAAAATGTTTTTCTCAGAGATCTTGATACATATTTATTCTCCCCAGGTGAATAGAGAAGTTTGAGCTATGTGCATAATTCAGAAGCTCCATCATTATCTCTGGATCAGATGGTATACATAATCTTGACCCAAATCTCACTAATCCATTATTATCAACCATAAACTCTGAGGATTTCCCATTTATGATAGCTTGCAACCTTTTCAAAATTTCCACATTATTTCTTTGAGTATCCTCTATTTTCTTAAAGAGGGATGGATGTGGAATCATTTGAGAAAGGATTGATGATGTTTGTCCCTTAACGATTCCCATGTTCATCCTCTACAAATCTATAAATACCGGATCCTTTTAAATTATCATCAATGATATAATCACTTGATCTTTTCTACTTATAGAATCCACCACATTGTTTGATCTCTCAGGGTGGTAATAGATTGAGCAATCATAATCCATAATAATTTATATCTCTCTTCATTGGTGTATATTTAGCTCTTTCTATGTGAAAATATATTTGATTCTCTTGTGATCTGTATATATCTAACACTTCTCCCGATACAGAATAATGCCACCATATTTTCAACACAAATATCACAGCCGCCAACTCTAGATCATGCATGGGATAGTTTTTCTCATTAATTTTCATCTATCTTGAGGCATAGGCTATCACTTTATCATTCTACATCAACACACAACCCAAGGCCTTCTTCGAAGCAACATTAAATACCACATCAAGTTCTCCACTCTTTGTTAATGTGAGAACTGGTGAAGTAATAAGCCTCTTTTTCGACTCGTTGAATATAACTTCACATTCATCCCTCCAAGAAAACATCACTCCCTTATGAGATCTCTATATAAGAGGGTTGTACATTCGTGAGAATTTTTTCACAAATCTGTGATAATATCCATCTAACTCCAAGAAGCTACGGATATCCATTACTGATGTTGGCATCATTCAACCCTCAATTGTTGATATCTTGGTGGGACCCAATGATATCCCTTTTATTGTGATGATATAACCCAAGAAAGAGACCTCCTTCAACCAGAAGTAACACATTCTATACTTTTCATTGGGCTTCTCCTTCTGAAAGGTCTCTATTATAGTACTTTAATTCTCCTCATGATACTCCTTGGTTTTGGAGTATATTATAATATCATCTATAAATACTACCAAAAATTTGTTTAGGTAATATCTAAATACCATATTCATCAATTCCTTCATGATTTATAGAGCATTAGTACGTCTGAAAGGTGTTTCTATGAATTCATAGTGCTCATATCCTGTACGAAAAGCAGTCTTGGGGATATCTTCCTTCTTCACACTTACTAGATAATATCCTGGCAAACAATCTACCTTGTAGAAGTATTTTTCTCCACACAACTGATCAAAAAAGTATTCAATTCGTGGAGGAGGATACTTGTTCTTTATCTTGATTTTTGGAACTCACGATAATCAATGTAAAGGCACATTGACCCATCCTTGTTCTTGATGAAGAGGACTAGTGCTCCCCATAGTGAAGCCCTTGGGCGTATAAAATCTTTATCTGGATTCCCTTGTAGTTTTTTCTTCAGCTTCTCAAGCTCCAAAATAGACATTCTATACAAATTCTTGGATATTGGGAAACCATAGGTATAAGGTCATTTGAGAATTCAACATCTCTTCTAGGAGGGAGACCAGACAATTCCTTGGGTAAAAAATTAGCGAATTCCCTTAGAATAGGTACGTCTTCAAGGATGGTTGTGCCCTTGGAATCAATCATCTAAACCAGATATGCATGCTCATATGGAAGTAATATCCATGCTTGAGATGATGGGACTAATGACGATTCAATATCCTCATTGCACTTATACAGAATTGTGGGTCGATTATCCACATAAAGAGTGATTTCCCTCTCACATATATTTATGTTGGATCTATATATGGAAAGACAATCCATGCCAAGAATTTCATCAAATTCCACCATAAATAGTATGATGAGATTCTCTAGAAAGTTCTATCCATAAATTATAACTGGGGAGGTGTTATATTTAGGGGATGCAATGACTTCCCATTTTTTTGTACTCACCGAAATCATTATATCCATTATTTGTGGTGGTGTTGGGATTGTTCTACTAAAAATTCAGTATATAAAAGAATTCATAGAACTAGAATAAAGAAGTACATTCACTATTCTTGAATGAATAACTAGTGTACTTGTAACCACTTCATTTTTGGGGTTTACATTGGTGGTAGTGATAGAAAAAGATATCCCTTACTACCTTGGAGGTTGTTGGATTCATCTGAAAACCTTTGGATTAGAGAACATATTTTCAAGATGATTTAGTTTATTATAGCTGAAGCAATGAACAATGTGTTGATATTTGAACATAGAGTTTCTCTCCTCGGTCGCAGCCCTGGTTTTTTCTTGTCAGTAGTTAACAGCAAGGTGTATTTTTCTTCCACTCATAATGCATTTCCTCATCCCCTTCAAGAAATTTCCAAGGCTCTTTTTTCCACAACTTTGGAAAGTGGGGTGTTATAACATCATAGCACAGTTGGATTTATCCATCATACCACTAGAAATGATGTTCACCTTACACATTTTATCCCCATGAAACCCCTGAGATTCTACGATTACCATTTAGACCTTGAGGGAACATCAGAAAATTTCCTCATAGATGTCGAAGTCATAGATCGCTAGGTCCTCCCACAAGCTAGGTTTTATCCCACCAATGAAGTGGTCATCCTTGAATTCAGGGATAATGGAAATGCCGGAGGCATATCGTGAAAGCCATGTGATGTTTTCCTTGTACGATTTGACGGATTCGTCATCTTTTTTCAGGAGGGAAAATAAGTCCCTTTCCATCTTAAGATGGATCCTGAAAAATATTTTTCCAAAAACATCATATAGAAATCCCTCCATTCCAATGTCTCGATCTCCTCCACTGGCTTTATATTTTTTATCAATGTCCACCATTGATCAGCTTCACCCTCCATACGATAAGAATCCAGGTGAAATTTATCTTGTTCGGAACATTGAAGGATGGAGAAGATCTTTTCAATGGAGTTGAACCATTGTTGTGTGATTGAGAGTTTAGATTATCAATTTAATGTTGGAGGACACTGTCTCATGAAGAACTCAATAGGGACATTTTCATTATTATGGTGGGTTGAACATTCCTCTTGACCGATGGTTCTTTTCAATGATTGAGTAAGATGAGATAGTATCATTACAAAGTTCAAGAGTCCCACTCCCATCGTATTGGGGGTCTCATTAGAACAGTCATCACATTGATCTTCACATAGGTTGTTAGCCCAAGCCCTCCTATTTCCATCCTTAGGCTGGAAGAAAAGGAAAGTAAGAGGAAACACATAAACGGTATTCCCAACACAAAAATAGATGACTTATATATTACATTAATTTCCTTAACATATGAATCTATAAGATTCGTTCAATGTTATCATTGATATACTTTCTTACATGTAATCTTAGATTATTTTTTAAAATTACCTTTATAATGGTTTATACTAAGATTGTTAATTTACCAAAGAAAATACCCCTGTAGGGTTGTATCCAAGAGTGTCGAACGACCCATTGTCGTGTACCAGGATACCCCGAGTTAATACCGAATCTCATTGTCAGAGTTTTCACTCCTAGGTACATCTATGACAGAGCCTCGTCTACCTAATCATATCCCGACATGGATGTATTTTTTTTCATAAACCATTTAATCATTATTCACCAAAACATAGGGATGTTTTTTATTATACTTAGTCAAGTCTATAAGGCTTCACTTGGGTTTTCTAATCCTAATCCCAAAACTAACTAAACCAATCCTCTGATACCAACTATAATAACCCTTAATTTTATTACATACATAACATAATTTATTACATAAAACCTTCAATTGATACGATATATAAGATCAATAGTTTTAGTGTCATTTGGTCTCAGTAAAATTACATAACAATTTAAAATATTAATTAGAACAACTTATTGAAAACATACTTTACATGACCACATCATTCCCTCAGACATAGCATTGCATTAGATAAGCTGAGGACCTGCATAAGAAAAGGGTTAGGAATAAAGACCAGAAAGGGGGTACGAAAATAACATTAATATTAAAATAAATGTTAGTAAATTGGAATATCAATGGAGCTCAATACAAAGATAAACATTAAGGCATGATAAATCATGATAATCATAACATGGAGATGTGGCTACAACATTTAACATGATACTAGTAAGATCCAAAGCTCATTGCACATGGAGCATGATTAAACCCTCATTGAACATGAATCATGAGTAGACCCTCGTTGCACATGAATTATCATGAGTCAACAATCATTTCACATGAGGTATCATGATACTATACTTTCCCAATTCATTGAAGCGCTATTAGGTTGCTCCTTTCTTAAACATTTCCTTCCGTGCATAAGTGTGCCACATTAATCATATAACTTGGAATAAATCAACAACATATGTTATTAAACGATTAAGGAATGTGGAATAAATACATCAATGTACCAATCAATATATATATATTCATAATGGTTAATACCTTTGATAGAGAAATGGGTATGGTATTCACTACACCATGATCATGGCTTGGAAAAACACGGTGCAATTTTGGCAGCATAACGACGTGACATATGTATTCATAAAAATGGTTGATGAGAGAGAAATGAGTGTATCATAATATTTACATGAAATGGAATGTAGTGGGGTCATATAGTTACATGTCCCAACAAATGTAATGTAATTTAGATACATAATAAAAAATAATTGCTTGAATGTAAATGAGGATAGAGAAATTCCATACGGAATTTCAGCATTGTAACGGGTGTACATGGGAGGAATTAATGATACAGAAAGATGATCTATAATTATTAAAAATGAATAGGGAAGTATGGTGGAGTTGTAAAATCATACCCCAATATTTATAATTGAAAATAAAATGTCATAACAATATAAGGAAACTTGGACATAAATAAGGGATGTGAGAATCCCTTAATAGGAAGTGTGATCCCAAAGACTTGGGGGGGTTGAGAGAGTCTTGTTTGGAGCTTGTTGAATATTGGGAGAATTATAGAGAGAGGAGTGAATAGGTTAGATGAAATCTAATGTCTTTGAGAGACGATTAAGTGGGATAATGGGTGGTTTATATAGGATAGAGGAGGGAATTATTATTATTTTGGTTTGGGACACATCACATTAAACTAATAAAAACCACAAACCAGCCCTTTTTTGTGCCAAAGGTGAGTAAAAAACAATATTTTATATTTCAAATGTCGGAAGTTCTTAAAATAATATTGTTTCTTTTGTGGAGGTGAGTCACACTTTCAAGGAAATCAATTTAAAAAACTAAAATGTTTTAAAAGTCTTGAAGGGCCTACTAAAGATTTTTAAAATACATAAAAATAAACTAAAATAACATTATATTAATGGTAAATAATATATTGTTAGAACATAATGTTTATGGTATTTTATTAAATTGCTATTGGGTCTTTATGATTCCATAAAACACATTATATATTTAAACAGTAATTAACTTTTACCCAAAAATTCGAATGTCTCAGAAAATTGTGAAAATTCAGCATTGGTTAATTTTGCCATCATGATTACAAAAATAGTGTTAATTTTATCCAAATAAATTTCTAATTATGTGAATTTTCACTTTTAAAATAAAAAACTGATATTTATCAAAAATTCTGGGGTTTTGAGAAAAGTAGCTTTCAAACCTTAATAAAAATTACAATTTTATTCATAAAAATTATACGATCATTTATACTTAATAATAATTAATTTTTTAATAATAGTATTTATTAAAATATTATTTAATTAAAAATAAATTAATTATTCAAAATAGATTCCTTAGTTGAACATTAACTAAAAAATACTATTTGCACATTAATTAGTTTTTTACAAAGTAACAATAAAAAATGAATTTATATTGTTTTTTATATACAAAAAATTGTAAATAATCATAATTCTAAGGTATTATTAATCCACCTCTTAAAACACCCACATAAGACCTTAGGGTAAGGTGCGCGAGGATGAAAGACAATTGGGGTGGCTTGGGTAACATCGCTCGAGTTGTTATCTATATCAACTTCAAAATCTCCCATAGGTGGTTCCAATCAAGCTTAATGTATTAATTCTTAGCATGGGATTGGTCATGAGTGAAGCCCAATGATGCCATATCCTTTCCAAGCTCTGCCAAATGGGCTTCATACGAGGCAAGTCTACTGGAAGAGGTCATCTCTTCCTTTTTCTGAGTAATGTGGATTTATTAAAGCCCTATATTTATACTAATCATTTGATCACTATTCAGTGACTATATTAGAAACAATCATAGTTCTTAACGGTATTTAAAAATCCCAAACATAAAACCAAATAAGTGCATACGTTTTACATAACCATAAGAATACATTTAAATATGCCAAGAGGAATTTTCAGCAATGAATTTTAGGGTCCTTAGAAAATCCTCTTATGGAATATTCAATCATTATGGTTCACTCCACTACCTTATATTCACATGGTATAAAGAGTGCATTCAACTTGTAACTTACTCTTCTTTTTCAGTAAAACCAACCAAGTTATATTCATTCACATACTTTCCAATTTAGAACTTGAATTAGTTAAATATATTTAGGTACATAACATAGGAGGGTAAGGTGTGAGCGACATGGTACTTTTCATTCACTATTACTAGATAAAACAAGAGTATATTATAAATAGGTTTACTATTAGTGTAGTCAATCTCGCTCACACCTGAACGATGTCTTGAATGTTTCAAAACACAAAAAACTAAATTTTAGCATATCATCTTACAAGGGATATTGAGTGTTGTGGAAATTACCTCAAAAAAGTAATCACATATTTGGAAATAACATAACCATGCGATTTTAATGGTTATAACCATGGAATATAAATTCTAAAAATGACACTTGAGGGGTTCTATGGGCCCCCCAAAACAATTCCAAAATCAACGAACATATAGGAAGTGTTATAGACCATAAACATAAGGGTTGTACGACCATTCTTCTCCAATATCATCTACTAATTTGGTTTATAATATATTGTATATGAGAAATGAGGAAACAATCTCACACATAAATAAATAGGTCGGTAGAAAAAGAGAAGAGGAAAGGCACAAATAGACTCGAGTACCTACCATTATGTATCCAACATGATGAACAAAAACTTGATTGGATCCTGAATGAAGAAGATATTTCAATCCACACCCTATGCAATTTTAGAGGACCAATATGAGAGAAAAGTAGGGTAATTCCAGATGAATTGAGATTATGAGGATGGAGGAGACTAAATTATATCATTAATGGAAAAATTGTAAAATTACCCAAATTTTATCCTATGCATGCTTTGTACACACGGTTTGAAAAAACATGTGAAAAACAAATATGAGTACCTGGGGAAGGGGGATAGTAACATGGTTAGTACACATGGTTAGGGAAACCGTATGACAACCGTACAATAACGTGATTTCCAAAAAAGGTACCACCCATATGGATTGATCTAACCATGTGGCATTCCTTCACGATAAACTTCAAACATTGCACTAGGCATAGTTTTCCAAAAATAAACTTCTTCTAGGATCCAAAAAAACATAAACACCCTCAGAACCATCAGTAACTCATATGGAATCTATATTAGGTCCAAAATAAAGAATTAGAACATATTTTAAAGGATCCATACTTGATTGAAAAAATTGGGTTCTTCCAGGCTTCCCCCTAAAAAGAACTCATCTTTGAGTTCATTTTATATGGTTGGGGGAACACTGTCTAAGAACAACTCTAGACACTAGGCATGTATGTCGGTCTCCTTCTCCCATGTATCATCCTACACATGACCATGTTTCCATTGCACCTATAATAGAAGTACAGTTTTTCCTGAGAGAGCCTTCATGCTCTGATCAACGATGTGTTCTAGATACTCCTGAAAGGTAGCATCAATATCTTACTCAATTTTAATGGGATCAATAGTATGATATTGGTCAACAAGGTATTGTAAATGCTATGATACATGGAAGATTCTAGTCATGGAATAATACCTCTGAGGTAGCAGTAGTTGATAGGCTATCATCCAAACTCTTTCTAGGATTTAAAACAACCATATATAACAATGAGAAAACTTCCCTTACTTATATACCCATCTATTTAATAGACTGGGTGATACCCGAATGAAAACACCATCCCTAAAATTGAAATATAGATATCATCGATGGTGATTAACATAAGATTTCTGTCTATACTGAGCAATAGTCATATACTTTCTGATAAGATGAACTTGCTCCCAAGTCTGCTGAATGAGGTGTAGGCCCAGTAGTGCAACCTCACCTACCTCCATCTATCACAAAGGTGAACAAAATGACATATCTTATATGAACTCAAAAGTATCTATTTTTTTAATCCAATTATTATTCGTGGAATCCATGAGAGGGGTATGGTTATCCCAAGAACAGTCGAAATCAATGAAACATTCTCGGAACATATCATCTCAAACATTTATTTTCCATTATAATTTTCCAGTGGCCTGAGGGAGAAAAGTTGTGCTTAGAAGCAATTACATTCCCATATAATTCTGTAATCCCTACTGGAATCATGATTTGAAATGATAATCCCTATTTTAAATGATAGTATGTGGGACCCCATATTGTCATATGATCTCATGTAAATATAATTTTTCCAACTCACCAACTGGAAATGTCTTCTGAATAGTAATATAGTGGGATGAGTTTTTTAGTCGGTTAGTGACTACTCATATTGTGTTATAACCTCTCAGTGAACTAGGTACGCTGACTAAAAAATAACAGAAAAAATATTCGCATCTCCATTCCGGGAATGGATGTGGTTGTAACAAGCCTGTAGGTCTTTGGTTCTCTATTTTCACTTTCTAACAGGTTGAACACCTAGTGATAAAACCTAAAATCTGATGTCTTATCCCAGACTATAAATATTGGAATCACACGTCTTCCTAAATCATAGAGATTACTAGATAAACTATCCAGTGAGAAACATGGGACTCTTTCATCCACTATTCTATCATATCTGTTTGGACCCAGACAAATCCATGAATATACAGGATGTTGTCTCTATTTATAGACCAATCCATAGGTAGGGTATCTCTTCATATACTCTCATGTAGAGAAAATCCCTAAAAATCACAAAAATAGTATACTCTCCACCATATCAAGGAGGGAAGAGTTAATTTTCAATGATGGGATGTAAAAATTCTCTTGTCTATCATTAAAATCTATATGCAGCTCAAAAAAAGGCCCATTAACTTCCATTGATCACTAACTGCCCATAATTCGTGTGTTTGAACTTTTTATCTCAGTTCATATACAACCAAATTGCACTTCCCAGGTGTATACACAATCTCAAAACTAACAGATTGTAGATATTCAACCCATATCCTCTATCAAAGGTTCATGTCACGTCATGCAAAAATATATTTTAGGTGGTTGTGGTCTATTCACACGAAAAATATCTCACATAAAAGATAGTGTCTCCAGCAATGTGGGGCATAGAAAAAATATACTAGGTAAAGGTCTTCTGATATGTGATTTACCTCATAAGGCCATAACAACTGAGATCTATTTGTAATGATTACATCCTCCATCATAATAAATAATCTTTGGTCGATGGTTGGTGTATCACAGAAGACAGTATAATCTACAACTTGCTCTAGAATAATTATAATAAGAGATGATAGAATCCTACCTTTCACATCCTGAAAGTCTTTCGGGCACATTTCCCTCCAAAGGAACTAGAGACCCTTCTTTTTAAAGCTAGTCATATGTGAATAAATGTTTGAGAATTCCTATATGAAATTCTTGTAAAATCCAACCATCCCCAAAAACTTTGTATATCAAACACGTTTTGGGGGTGCTCCTAAAAAACTATAGAACTATCATTTTCTAGGTCAACATATACTCCCAATTATGATATTATATGACCCATTAAGTGAGCTTTTTCTATCCATATGTGAATCATAGAAATATTGGAATTAATATGATACTCTCTTAAATTACATAGAATGATCTTGAGGTGTTTGGAATGGTCATAAAAAGTATGAGAATACACCAGGATTCCATCTACAAGATGTACAAAATGAAAATCCATATAGGGATGGAAAACCCTTTTCATTAGGTCCATGAAAACATTATGTGCATTCGTAAGATTGTACAAAATAACAAGGTTATTATATAGACCATATATGTTATAGAAATTTCTATACTGTATGTCTAATGTTCTTACTCACACTTGATGATAAAGCAATAACTGGTGGATCTTAGAGAAGACCCTAGCTCTTCAGAGTTGTTTGAAAAGATCATATATTCAAGGAAATGGATACCAGTTCCTGACTGTAAACTGGTTCAACATTTAGTAATCATCACATAGAAGTTTATTTTCATCCACCATCATGGAAAAAAGGATGGGATAACACTATAAGTATATACTGGACATATAAAACCTTTGGCCACCAAATCATCTAATTGCCAATTGTGCTCCTGTAGCTTTATATATACCAACCTATATGGAGGAAAGGTCATTGGTGATGCTCCTGGAACAAGATCAATTTTAAACTCTACCTCTCTTTTGGGAGGTAACCCAGAAAGAACATCCTCAAAGGCTTCCCTAAAATGATCCACTACTAGAGGTAAATAGCTTTATATATACTATAATCCTCTATTAAGTGATTTTAAACATGGGAGGTCACTCGACCAGGCCCCTAATTCTCAGGTCCTACTCTACCATTCTTGACATCCCACTCACCCTTATATAGATAATGGATTCCCTCTAGTGATGAAAACGATACCCTACGACGATAGAAGTCTACAAAAGCATGATACTGATCCAATCAATCCATCCCATGAATAACATCAAATACTATCATCTCGAGACTGAAGAGGTTTAATAAGAAAGGTTATCTACCTATCTCAAGGGTATAGTACTAAACAGATGTATTCCCTCTATTAATACCCCTAACAGTGTATATAAGGTCATTACACTATAGTAATTCTACTTCTCCAAAATGAGAATTTACATGATAGATACAAAGATAAAGGATTTTGAATCACTCAAATCAAATAAAACAGATACTATAGTAGAAACCAAAATAATGGTACCTCATACAATAGATGGTCTCATATCCTGATCGTCAAGTAACATCTGTAGAGCATTCGACTGACCGGATTTGCGGACCTATGCAAGAAATGGACTACTATGATCATAAGTGATCGGTTTGCGTTGATGGTGATCAGGTGTATGGCTACCATGGCCAAAAACTACACTCATATTTTCCTACCGGTGATACACCAACTACCCACATAACACATTTCAAGAGAACCAATGTTAAAGGTGGATCCAGTTTTGATCCTTTTCAACTTGAAGCTGGTGGAAAGGTCATGCCGAACATCTAACGATTCCCAATATCGCCGAAATCCCTACGATATATTGTGTCTCTATCACAAAGGGGATTTAGGTTCCCCCATTTCCCACACTAATGAAACAATATAGATCTATTGAAAAAGGCACTATGGTTGTCACTACCTTGATAAGAAAACTTGAGTGAACATTTCGTGCCATTAGGAGAACTACTCGTATGTCGCGACACTGATTCTCAAGGCTCGGTGCTATTTTCGTCCCTCAGGTTGCACTTGGTGATAAGAGCATGCATGGATATTACATATAAATTAGGAAGGAAAAGAAATTAACTTTTTTACAAATGTTGTAATGAATCCCATTCTCTAAACATATATCATGAAATATCTCATCACCAGCTAGAAGGGATGAGAAGTGATGAAACTCTATGAAATAGGCTGAATATTCCACAACTGACATAGAACCCTAATCGAGATGCATGAACTCTTTGGATCTATCAGATATAAATATTTTCGAAAATAATGGATAATATAATTAAATCTATAAATAAACCCATAACATGACTTGATGATGACTGATATGGGTAATCACATTCCACCAGTTCTTGTCTGAATCATGCAACATGTAAGTAGAATGTTTGTCCCTCCACTCTGAAGGCATCTACATATTCTATAATATAGATAGGGTGGCCTCTAGCCAAGAATCTAAAACATATAGACTTTATTCCCCTATGAATGATTACAGATGCTTCTATTAGAATAGATGAGTCGGATCAGCCATCATAGGAGCAAGCTATAGAGAAGCATTCATAGACTACATCCGACATTGGAAACAATCACAAACATGGGCATCAGTGCCCATATCAGGTACAACAGGTGGTCCCTCTAGAGGAACTCTTAGTATTATAATTTGAGGCTCAAGGACCACCGCATCTAGATCATGGTCCTTACCACCCTCCTGGTGTACGACTCGAGGATGTCGTGGTGGAATTGGTCAACAGATGGCTAGGACATGCCTCAGAACAAGCTTAAGCATAAAGATAGCAGTAATAGCAGAAGGTGAACTTATGAATACTCACTGTTAAAGGCAAACTACAACAACTACACTTATATAAGGAAATGTATTGGTAAGTTCTCAAATATATGTTTCATTTCATTTTACATTTATTTACTAGGGTCACTACTTTACCCTTTATAAACATCACAAGGTAGGATAAGAACATGCAACCATTTAATTTTACAAGTCATGTTTTACTACATGATGAATAGTAATTTACTAAGAATAAGTACCCATATACCTTATATTATTTATATCATGATGGATTGACTCTGTAAATTACTCATAAAAACCCATCAGGGCCTATAACACCTCATTAATTTAAACATGAAATCACTCAATCGTAACCAAGTGTAATCCAACCATAAGTTAAATATCACAACACCACTCAATAATCACAGGCATATCAAGCAATAAAAATTTGTGAATTTTAACTATATTTTGTGGAAATATGCATGACATGAGAATCCTAAGTGCCTATAATGAAGCATGTAACAATGCATCATTCCCCTGTATCATCGGGGAAATGATAAAATATATTCTCAATAATAAGAAATGTAAATAACACCACACCACATGTGTGTCACATAATGGGGAAATAATGTCAGTTGTAATAGAAAAAAATAGAAAATAGTTTATAATTTGGGTAACTTGTATATTCCACTGAACATGGTTTCGCGATGCACAAGAATGACTTTTGACGATGTCCCAAGCACTCCTAATGTCTTGGCTATTATATCAAAAATAGTAAACCAAGAAAAGAACCATCTTTGATATCACTTTTTGACTTCCCGGACTCAGATTCCACCTAATAGGTTCTCTAAGCCTTGTGAGCCACATGGACACAAGTGAACATCCTCAAGTAAAAGCGAATGATGATTTGATATAATGACCTAGGGTGTGCGCGTGGGGAGACAATTCACTCATTATAAATGTGTAGAGCATCAAATAAATGTAAAAAGAGTTCCTTAGTAGAAGAAATATGAGTAAGTAGAAGACAATGAAGAAAATAAGGACAATAGTAACAATAAAAAATAATTGAAATAATGATTGATGATATGTCATATCCCTAGAAAAATGGAAAACATGGTTACATGTTTGTAGGAATAACATGTTTTAAAAAAATTATAATAGAAATAAAATAACTATCTCAAGTATCCCGAGCTCCAAAATGGTAATATGCTATCAAGATCCAATCTAAAAACAAGAAATAAAGTGTTTATTGATGTATGATTCCCATTATCATCACATGAATACATGTAATATGCCCTAGGAACCAAGAGACACCTATAGAATGTGTGATATAAATGATAGTGGGCCACTACCAATTGCGTCTATAACATTCAGCCTATGTAATGGAAATGTAATGGTTTGTAGGCATGCATATATCTATATATATTAAGGAAGTACAATGTAACTAAATACAAAATTACCTTATTATCCCTTGGATGGTGTATAAACATATATACACGTTATTATTAGATTGTACTGATTTATAAATAGGTCACACGTTATCAATGGAGAAGGATACAAGATGTAACAAGGAAACCACAATTGATCATTACTAAGAAGTGGATCCATGGTATTGACCAAGGAAAACTAGACCTCGGGGTTGCTAAATTTGTAGTAAATAGGTCATGCTAAGGGTAAGAGTGTACTCTAAGGAGCACATTCCAAGGATTTATATATTAATATGGTTACTAAATCTAAGCTGTTCATCCAAGGAATGATGGGGATAATAATGATTAGGCCCTGTGGGATTTAACCATGGTTCATACTTTTTAATGATGGATCTAAGGAGTGTATCCCTGGAATATTTTAATACTATGTGAGGGATCCTATGGTGTCAAGCCGAGAATCCATTAATAGACAAGTAACAAGATCTAGGTGTCTCTTAGCCTACGAAAGCCACATCCTTGTATCGGAATGGGGTTCTCAAGTGCTCAAGGAATTTCTTGATAAGAATACAAGGTGAGATCAAGTGAGGCCACTCCTATTTGATAATGAGGTCACATAATATTTCATTTGGTTCAATCCTTTGCTTTCATTAGTTTGACAAGTCCATATAGCATACAAACCTCTAAAAAATCATTGTTAATCAATAATTCCATTTTGTTCAAGCCATGAATTTCATTAGTGTTACAAGGATAAGTAGCATTAAAACATTATTAAATACATTTTAGGGGTATTGAATAATTAATTTTCACTCTTATACCTTCCACTAACTTGGTAAAAGGGTTCTATGAGCATGAAACCTATTATTCTTTTGTAATTAAACTCTACAAGTCGTAGTCCTACAAAATCATTCCAATTTATAACATGAATTAAAAAATTAATTTTATGCACTTAACATAGTAGGTAAAGTGGAATTTTCATGGAAATTTCCATTCACCATTACATGATTCAACAAGAATTTATTATAAAGTGGCTTCCCATTAATTTGGTCAAGCTTGAGCACCCTCAATCGATGGCTCAAAAGTGTCAAAACATGAAAAATATCAATTGTGGCATATCGTCCAACACGTGATATTGGTCTTTGTTAGTGTAACCAGTAACAATTAATCACTTATCTGGGAAGAGAATTACCGTACACATCTAATGATAATAATCATGGTATATAAATACTATAAATGTCACCCGATAAAATTCATGGGCCCCACATGACAATTATAAAAATAAAAAACTTTCGGTATGAGATACAGACCACCCACATTAGGGTTGTATGATCCTTATCCGTGGATATGGGCCTCTAATTCCACTTAGAATGGTGTAGATCTGATAAAATAAGAAAAATTATGACACCTCAACAACTAGGTCGATATCAAGGGATGAGAAGAAATGATCAAATAGACTTAAGTACATACCACTGCACATCAAACATGACAAAAAAAGGTCAATTAGATCATAGATGAAGGATATATTTCAATACATACCATTTTCCTTCAAAGATCTCCAAAATTAGAGTGAAACTAGTTAATCCTTCCTGAATTCAGATTATTAGGAAGGAGGAGGCTTAACTAGATCATAAAGGGGAAAATAATAAAATTACCCAAAATTTACCATGTGAATGGTTTGAAAAACAATGATCAAACCAAGTATGGGTACCTAAGGAATAGGGGAACTATAATAGTTAGGATGAAAGGTTAGGGGAACCATGTGCCAACCATATAGTAAGGCTCTATCAAAAAAGGAACCACTCGCAATGTTTGATGCAATCTCATGGCCTTCCCGCATGGTTTACTACAAACCATGTGACATGCCTAGTTTTCCAAAAAAAAAGGTGTGTTTTGGGCTCAAAACAATCCCTAAACCCCCATGTAAGCATAAATAACAAATTTTGAATACATATTAGGTTGAAAATAAATAATTAGCCTATAATTTAAAGGATCCATGCCTGAGTGGAAAAATGGGTTCTTAAAATCGGATGAAGATTCCATATAGTGGTTCTCCACCTCATATCCTTCCACCAATGGGATTTGAACATCCTAAGCCTGGATGGAGCTTGATGAACACTTTATAGAGCCACATATTTCTCTATATATCATCATAATATTCCTTAATTACTTTTTTACCAAATAAATTTACATATTCGACTTATTTTTCATCCCAGTCTTTATAGTGGTCCTCAACAGATCTTGTAGTATCCACCACCATCCTTTATTTTCAAGTAACCCTTGATTGGCCCACGAAACTCCAATATATATTAAAATTCATTTAATAAACCACTAAATAAAAGGTTATAGATTACAACATCTCAAATTAATTATAATGAATTTTATGTATAACAATTTTCTATATTCTCTAGGAAAGACATCCATGTACCGTCATCAGTGCTCATGGAACCCATGAACTTATACACTTCCATCACCCACTCCAGACTTTTGTTCAATTATCACAGGATTCCCCTTCAACCCAACTCACGATTTCCTCTGAAAACATGAATCGCTCCATGACTTCATACATCAAATGAATATCTCAATCTTTTCCTCACATAGAATTTATTGTACACTATTTTCTAGTCCAAAACTAATTCTAATCCTTTTGCTGAACTCACCTTTCGTTGAATTAACATTGTAAAACATAGTTCCACTAACCTAACATTTTGAGGCTCCAATTATACATTTGATAGACTCACGACTACTATATCTGGTGATCTTAATTATACGGGCCTAAATTCAGACATCTCATGGTTCTATTGAGTTATATTAATATAGTATCATCCATGTGTAACTTTCCATGAATGAACATTTGTTCCTCAAACACATAACTGAGAAAATAGTTTGCACACAAAATATAATAATATCCAACCTGAATATTATTTTTTAAGGTTGAGTATATTAATATATCACCTAGAGTCCTTTCTCATTCACAAACCTATATCCCATTATATTTCATCCGTTCACCCTCCATCCATAGAACCCACAGGGTTCCCCCGAACCATGCTTATTCATTTAATTATCTAGGTTCCCAATGAAAAAAATCCCCTATTATATTCTCTAAAACCAAGATTTTTTGTTCCTACACATCCTCCAAAATAATCTTAATGCCTCCATATAAACCCTATAAATAATGTAAGAATTTAGTTTCTATCATCCTACATTATTGAATTTCCATTAATAGAATTATCCATATACCATGGCCATAGATCTGCTCTATCAGATCTCCAACATTCCCAAAAACACTTCCACCAAGATTCTGCTACTTCTATATATATATTGGGGAGTCAAAATCTAAAGAAATTATAAAAACCCTAAATTTAGATCTTCACCATCCATAATGTTTGAGATAATCGGCAAGTAAAACAAGAAATGAATTTCTGATCAGTGAAACCAAGGATTATATAGTCCTTTAATCCCATATCTTAACCTGGTTCCAAACCCATAAGGATGTTAAATCTATATCGAAGTCTTTCTATCACTCTGATGACCTTCCAATGAATGTTTACATATTTTTGGAAGCACTTGTAATAAAATTCATAGTGGATATGGGGTAATTAAAATATTGATATTTTAAAGACCGAGAAATTTCAAGGAATATTGTTTCTTAAATACTTTGAAAATTTTCGAGTTGTGGCTCTTGACGAAACTTGATACCGAGGCCCGGTGTGCCCGGAATCAATTTTCGAATATTTTCGCGGGTACATTCAGTGAATGAACGAGCGAGTATTTATAACTTTTGATCCGGTGCTCGGAATTGAAATATGAGGGCACCGATGAACTCTTAACATCGGTAATTTCTTAAGGGGGCAATTATCGCGGTTGCGTTTGTGTGGGAGGAGAAGTTTAAAAATGTGTATTAAATAAGAAGTGAATAAAAATATGGAACAATATTTATTCTATAACTAAGTGGTCATATCCTACATGGGGGAGTTGTGGTGGGTCCCTAACTACCCATGTGAGGATATTTGAGAGGTGGAGCCCACATGACCACCAACCTTTCACATTCCCATAACTCTCAAAAACACCCCCGTTAAACTAGTTAACTCTTCTTTATTGAGGAGTCTTCCTCTCCCTCTCTAACTCCATTAAAACAATGCAACTTATCACTTAATTAATTAGAAAACTCATGGATTAATTAATTAAGTGAATTGGAATTGTAATTTTGTTAATTTTAATACATGGAATGATTAAATAAAATAAAGAGAAACCTAATTTTATTTTTGGTTGGCTTGTTGTGTTGATATTTTGGGGAGAGAGCTCTTGTTTTGAAGAACGCTTCATCTCCTTTGTTGAAGAATGCCAACTCTCTGACGAATAACATCGAATCAGCGACCCTGGATTCACCATCCTCTTATTCCTCCATGACAAGGTAGGAGACACCGACACGGGAACATGGAAACGACAACATTCCTTGTTTTCTTCTCTCCGTGATAAAAAGGGGAGAAGCCACTTCCTCCTCGGACGCTCTCTGTTGACATCTACGATTCCTTATCTCGCGACGCTGTCAAACGCGACGCCAACGTTCGACATCGATTATCGAGGTAGGGGTTTACTGTTGAAAGTGGATGTTTACATACCCCGTACACATTGGAAATCATTGTTTAAATGTGGCCGATTGTTATCATTTTACATGGAGGGTGCAAGCAGATCGAACACGGCCTAACAACCCTCTCTTGTTCTCGTTTAATTATTCTAGAATTTCCAATCGAAGGTGGAGGAGGCATGATGCCGTTGCAAATTTTAGGGAATGAGACAAAGGAGGAACGACTCCGTTGCGCCAGGCTGGGAATGCGAAAATGGAGGCCGACACCATCGCTCTGGTTGTGCGGGATGAACCAGCCTGGCTGTCGGCCGGTCGGGCGAAGAAGAGCCGAGGCGCCAGGAGGGTGCCACGCTAGAGGACAGGCCAACCCATCGGCTAGGCAGCCAGAGCTGGACCGCGGCACTAGGAGGGTGATTTACTGGAAGATCGGCAGGTCTAACCGGCCGGTTTGGGGAAGGGTGTCGCCGCTGGTGCGGAACACCGGGGGGGGGCATTGGAACCCGCTCGGCTACAGCCGAGCCACTCGGCCAGCCAACCAAGCCAGCCGGGAATCACCACTTTGGGTCAATCTGCATCCCTTCGGTCCGAGTTGAGTATTTTCCTTCGGACCGGTCCGACACCCCTGCTGGGTTGGACCCGTCAAACGGTGTTAACCCAACCTGTCGGCCCACTAGGCTAAACGGGCCGATCCTCTTAGTCACTTAAACGGGAATAACTCTGAGATCATGCGTCTGATCGACACACCGTCTGCAGCACTATGACCCTATCAAGGAGAAGATCCTTTTTTGATACTATAAGTAAGTTTCAGATGAATATGGATATCTTTCGGGTTAGAAACGAGCATATTTCTAACCGTGCCCCTGGGACGGAAAAACCTATATCTCTCAGACCGGGCGTCTGATTGACGCACCGTCTGTCACGTTGAGTTCCTATTTACCAGAAAAAACATTGTGATACATTAAATCTGGACTTCATGACAGTTGATGTATTGACCCCCTTGGCTCATTGAGTGGACACTCCTGGAATCAAGCGTGCTGTGTGCGGGAACCCTAGAGCTGGCTGAGACTGCGACGATGATGACAACTGTACCTGGATCCTACGTGGGTTCGACACTGAGGATGAATGTACTAGGATCCTCTGTGGGTTTGGCAGCGATGGCGACTGTACTGGGATCCTACGTGGGTTCGGCAGCGATGGTTACTGTACTGGGATCCTATGTGGGTTTATTAGTGATGACTTCTGTACTTGGATCCTACATGGGATCGGCAGGGGAGATGATTTAGAGGCTAGATATATCATCTCCACCCCTCTTCATGAATAATATACCTGTGTGAGCTGAGTCTTGACTTTCAGTCATTGTTATCGATGTGATTGACTAACTTTCCTGTGTGGACTAGGTTGAGCATTCACGTGTGGACAGGGTTGTGATTTCCAGTGTGGACTGGGTTGTACTTGGGCTCTTAAGTTGGAGTCGAACTGGAATTGACGACTTAGGAATATGTATGGGCATATACCTAAGTAGAGTTGGGTAACACATCATGTTTGTATCATTCCTTTATGGTTTATCCTTTTTGGATTTTGGGAGGCCTTAGGGAGTCTCGGGGTCCCTACTGAGTATCGTATACTCACCCCTACATGGGCTATGCCTGCACTACGTTGTGTTGGATGCAGACGATAGAAAAACACTAATTGAGGTGGAGTCTTGTGGTGTGGGACGGTACCTGGAGATGTACCACTTTCCAGGATGTACACAGAGCGGACCACTGGACCCAAGGAGCTGAGGAGACCATTTGAACCCACCCTTCAGGTGGGATATACGGAGGATGACTCAGTGGTTGTTGGTTTACTTTACTGCAGTTGTTCTTTCATTACTGTTGTATTGTACTTTCAGTTGGGTTTGTATTCCGGACCATTTACTTTCCAGCACTTACTTTGGTACTCAGTTTACTTAGTGTTTACTTCATATTACGTACTCTATTGTGTTTGTTTACTTATATAAAGGTAATCCCTTCCCTTTTATCAGGATTTATGCCTTTGGTGCTAGTCGCCAGCCCCTGGCCTATGGAAGGCGGGCTTGGGGTAGTCACGACACGGGCCCCAAGGACGGTTCGTGACAAATTGGTATAAGAGGATTCGATTCTATCGTAGAACTGAGGACTCTAATAATTTCTTCTTGTGAAGAAATAGGGTTAAAGATATTGAGTGTGGTTATTAGTCCAGGGAGTCCAGTGTTGGTGTGGCAGCCGACGTATCCATACACCAGGACACTGACTTCTGATTTCCGACTAAGTGCTCGAAAACATTGATTTCATGTGTGTTTCAAATGTTATCTTATTGATTACTCTGTGTCATCTCACCAGGTATACTATATTAACTATGGTGCACCTGTTTCTTTTCAGGATGGCCCCACGACAACAGCCAGCTATGGTTCCCAGTTATGTGCGAGATGGCAGCCCACCGAGCGATGTGGATTCAGTGCAGGGCCCCATTACAGTGGAGGCACCTACAGTACCTATACCCGCTGGGCCACCGATACCACCAGCCCCAGTAGTGGAGAGTGCACACCACCTGAGTGTGCTGCACGAGTTTTAGTGACAGAGGCCGCCCAGTTTCCACGGTGAGATGGACCCTCAGGCAGTCGAGGAATGGATGGAGGCTATTGTTTGAGTCTTTATATTGGTAGGGACACTAGCAGATCATATGGTGATCCTTGCAGCGAGTCTCCTACATGCAGTAACTGGTATATGGTGGAACCTGATGCTCCAGGTGAACGATGAGGCATCTCTAATTTAGACGGACTTTGAGAGCCTCTTCCTCTCAGAGTTCGTTCCAGCCACCCTGCGTGCGGTGCGCATCCAAGAGTTACTACAGCTACGGTAGGGCAACATGACAGTAGCCCAGTACTCGGCGAGATTTACAGACCTCTCATGATACTCCACAGACATGGGACGATACCCATTCTTCCGGGCTCAGACCTTCGATCATGGACTGAGGCATGAGATGAGTGCTTCAATGGTCTCCCTCAGCATTCTGACATAGGCAAGAGTAATGGAACGATCCCTTATTGTGGAGAGCTTCCTTGTGGAGCCTACGCCAGCAGCGAGGCCTACCACAGGGCGACACGTAGCAGAGTCTTCTATAGCTAGCAGTAGGCAGATGTCGCAAAGGTCAAGCATACCAGGCCATTAGGTGGGCGACCTCATGATACTGGTATGGAGGTGTGGGGCACACGCAGTAGAGCCAGTCATACGAGAGGCAGGCAGTGTTATGCATGTGGCGGGCTGGGGCACATGGCTCGTGACTGCCCGACCCACCATGCAGAGGAGAAGCAGACGGTTGAGGGACCACACAAGAAGAGGAAGACGTTCGACCATGGCGGTCTGCAGGGAGCAAGCGGATGAGGAAGAGGAGCTGACCGAGCAGTGGGTGGTGTGCGATGCATTGAGGATCTACCACCACCACCACCTGGATGTCCACCCCGACCACGGGGAGCTGGCGGACAATGGCAGGCTCAGCTTCAGGCAGTGGTGGCTTATGACCACGGCGCACCTGAGATGATTAGAGGTACTATATGTGTCTACTATACCCTTTCTGGAGCTCTTATAGAAATAGGAGCGAGTCATTTTTTATTTTCGCTGCCCTTGTTCAGAGATCGGAGATTCTGACAGAGCCGTTGGCTCGATCCTTACGGCTAGAGACTCCCATGGGAGTAGACTCGATGGTTATACACTTGTGCTTCCAGTGTGAGCTTACTATAGGATGTGAGAGCTTCAGCTGGGATCTTCTTGTAGTGGCGTCGAGGCCTTACGATGTCATCTAGGGTGTGGAATAGTTATCTATAGTCCATGCCTAGATTGACTGTATTTGGCACAAAGTGCGGTGTGTCCACACAGATGGGAGCAGTTTCACCTTCATCGGCAGAAGGAATCCTTTTAAGCGTAGAATGGACTTACCCAGAGGATAGGGAAGCTGATCAAACATTAGTTGGCTAGTCTTATTTTCGGATCGGTTGATGTGTGGAGTCCGAGTTTTCCTATTGTGGTGGATCAGTTTGTGGATATTTTCCCTGATGACGTTCCAGGACTACCTTCTCGAAGAGAGGTAGACTTCTATATTGACTTGTACCCTGGGACAACCCTGAAATCTACTCCATCATATCGGATGGCTACCGCGGAGCTTCGAGAGCTGCGGGTATTGCCGGAGGACATGAAGGTCAAGGGATTCATCTGACCCCATGTTTCACCCTGGGCTTTTCCGATTTTATTCGTTAAGAAGGAGGATGGGAGATTATGGATATGATTCGACTACCATCGCCTGAATCAGGTGACCAGAACAAGTATCCATTCTCTAGTATTGACGACCTCTTTGATCAACTCAAGGGAGAACAATGGTTCTCGAAGATAGACCTCAGGTAAGGCTATCATCAGCTTATAGTTTGAGACAAGGATGTTTAGATGACGGACTTCAGGTTTCGATATGGCCACTATGAGATCTTGGATATTCCTTTTGGCGTATCCAAAGCTCCAGCAGTGTTCATGAGTCTCATGAAAAAGATCTTCCTGCCTTACCTCGATCAATTTGTCGTAGCCTTTATCGATGACATACTGATTTACTCGACTATGGAGGAGGATCACGCCTACCACTTGCGGGTTGTACTGGACACACTCTGAGAGCACCATCTTTATGGTAAGCTCTCAAAGTGTTTGTTCTGGATTCGAGAGGTCCACTTCTTGGGGAACGTCATCTCTGAGATGGGAGTTGATGTGGATCCTGTTAATATTGAGTAGGTACTTGCTTCGGAGCCACCTAGGAGCGTGACGGAGGTGCAGAGTTTCCTAAGTATGTATGGGTACTATCGGAGATTTGTGACAGACTTCTCCAGAGTTGCATCACCGCTTTTAGCTTTTAAGAAGAAGGGGAAACCCTTTGTATGGTCAGATAGATGTCAGCAAAACTTCCAGGAGCTGAGGCAGAGATTGGCCAGTGCACCCATCTTGAGGCTAACGGAGGAGGGCATAGGGTACATAGATTATTGTGATGCATCAGGGAATGGACTCAGGTGTTTCCTGATGTAGGAGTGGGAAATGATCCCTTATGGTTCATGACAGTTGAGGTAGCACGAGAAGAACTACGCTACCCATGACCTGGAGTTAGCAGCAGTGGTCTTCACCTTTAAGATGTAGCGGCACTATCCGATGGGCGAGCGCTTTACAGTCTACTCTGACCACCAGAGTCTCAGGTACATATTCTTGCAGAAGGAACTGAACCTAAGACAGCGATGATGGATTCTGTTCCTCCAGGAATATGACTTTGAGATAGTCTATACACCTAGGAAGGGGAACGTGATAGCTGATTCTCTTAGCAAGAGATCGGGCATTCAGCTACATGGAGAGGCGATGGAGCAACTAGCCGCATTGCAGATATCCTTCATGGAAAGAGATGGAACAGCCTTTCTACAGTCACTCACAGTCACTTCTCCACTTAATCAGCGGGTTAGAGAGGCTCAACATGGGGATGTTGATTGTGAGACGTGACGTGCACAAATATCCACAGGACATGCAACTGATGGATTTTATGGAGGAGGAGATCACGTAATCATCTTCAGGGGATGTACCATGGTACCAGTTGCATTACATGTGGAGGTGATAAGGGAGTTTCAAACTTCCCCTTTGGCAGTACATCCAGGAGTAGCGAAGATGTACCAGGATCTCAGACGACAACACTGGTGACCATGTATGAATAAGGTTATGGCAGAGTTAATTTCATGATGCCTCACCTGCTAGTAGGAGAAGACAGAGAACTAGGTTCCGATAGGCTTGGTGCAGCCCTTAGAGGTCTCAGATTGGATGTGGGATGGGATATCTATGGATTTTAGGATGAGGCTCCCTCGTACTTCCAATGGACATGACTCCATCTGGGTGATTATCGACCGACTCACCATGTCGGCCCAATTCCAACCTATCAGAGAGCAGGGATCAGTGGAGAGCTTGAGATGCCTCTATGTTCAAGAGATCGTACGGATTCATGGTGTGCCATCATCTATCGTCTCGGATTGAGATTCTCTTTTTACTTTCTGGCTTTGGAAGGGGTTGCAGGGGGCTTTTGGGACACAACTATGCCTGAGCACTGCCTTTCATCCTCAAATGGATGGCTAGATGGAGAGGACCATTTAGATTCTCAAGGACATGCTCCATGCATGTGTTCTCGACTTTGGTCGTAGCAGGGAGGATCACCTAACTTTGGTGGAGTTTTCAAACAAAAACAACTACCACTCAACCATTGGGATGAAACCATAAGAGGCACTGTATGGATGACCATGCAGATCAACTCTGTGCTGGATAGACCCAGGGGAGTCAACACTTGTAGGACCAGAGATGGTCTAGGCTATGATGGAGAAGGTGCAGATTATCCAGGAGCGGATGAGGACTACACAGAGCTGGCAGAAGTCCTATGCTGATAGGAGACAGAGACCACTGGAGTTTGAGGATGGAGACCACGTTTTCTTACGGGTCTCACCTTGAGATGGTTTATAGAGATTTGGCCGGGGCCGAAAGTTATCTCCATGATTCGTCGGACCATTCTAGGTTCTCAGAAGGGTAGGTGAGGTGGCTTATCGCCTGGATCTCCCACCTCAGTTGCACCGGGTGCACGATGACTTCCACGTATCTCAGCTAAGGAGATACGTGCATGACATGATGCATATCATTGATCACGGGGAGATGGACATTGATGACGGTGTGACTTTTGTGGAGGTCCCAGTGGAGACTGATGATCGATAGGAGGATGTCCTACATGGACGGTCGATTCCTCTGGTGTGCATTTGTTGGTAGCACGAGAACCTTCAGGAGAGTACATGGGAGCGGGAGGCTCATGTGCATGAACCATACCCTCATTTGTTTCCATTTTTATGATTTAGCTTTATGGGGACATAAATCCCTGATGTGGGAGTAATGTAAAGACTCGAAAATATCAAGGAATTTTTTTTCATAAATTCGTTGGAATTTTTCTAGTCTGTGGCTTCTGAAGGAACATGATTCTGAGGCCCTGTGTGCCCGGAATAAATTTTGAAAGTTTAGGTCGGGTATGTTTAGTCAAAGAATGAGTGGGTTTTTCTGAATTTTGATCTGGTGCTCGGAATTGGATTCTGAGGGCACCGATGAACTCACAACGTCAGTAATTGTTTAATGGGACCATTACCGCAATTGCATTTTTGCGGGAGGAGATGTTAAAAATTGTTGACTAAATAAGAAGTGAATAAAAATGTGGAACAATTTTTATTCTATATATATGTGGTTATATCCAACATGGGGGAGTTGGGGTGGGCCCCTAACTACCCATCTGAGGATATTTGAGAGGTGGGGCCCACAAAAGCCCCAACCTTTCACATTCCCATAACTCTCATAAACTCCCCCTTTATACGTGTTAACTCCTCTTTAATGAGGACTCTTCCTCTACCTATCTCACTCCATTAAAACTTTCCAACCTATCACATAATTAATTGGAAAACTCATGGTTTAATTAATTAAGTGAATTGGAATTTGAATTTTTAAATTTGAATGCATGGAATGATTAAATAAAATAAGGAGAAGCCTTATTTTATTTTTGGATGGATTGTTGTGTTGAGATTTTGGGGAGAGAGCTCTTGTTTCGAAGAATGCTTCATCTCCATTGTTGATGAATTCCAACTCTCTGAAAAAGAACATCGACTTGGCAACCCCAGATTTACCATCCTCTTCTTCCTGCACTACAATGGACGAGACACCGACATGGGAACTCACTAATGACGTCACGCCTTGTTCTCTTCTCTCCATGATAAAAAGGGGAGACACCACTTCCTCCTCGGACGCTCTCTGCTGATGTCCACGAATCCCTATCTCGCGATGCCGTCAACCACGACGCCGACGTTCGACATCTATTATCGAGGTAGGGGTTTACTCTTGAAAGTGGATGTTTATGTACCCCGTACTTGTTGGACATCGTTTTTTAAATATGGACGATTGTTATCATTTTATGCGGAGGGTGCGGGCCAAATGAACACATCCCAACAACCCTCCGTTTTTCTCATTTAATTATTCTAGAATCGACAATCGAAGGCGGAGGAGGCATGATTTCGTCACGTCGTGCTGGGAATGAGAAAAAGGAGGCACGATGCCATTGCGCCGTTCTGGGAACACGACAAAGGAGGTTGACGCCATCGGGCCGGTTGTGTGGGAAGAAACGGTCGGCCCGTCGGCTAGCCGGGCAATGAGGAGGCGCGACGCCAGGAGGGGGCCGTGCTAGAGGACCGGCAGGCCCGTCAGTCGGTCGGGCGGAGTGGGACCGCGATGCCAGGAGGGTGCCATGATGGAAGGCCAATGGCCCGCCCATGTGGGAAGCATGCACAGAAGACCGACCAGTTTAACCGGACGGTTTGGGGAAGGGCAGCGCCGCCTGGCGCTGCCCGTGCAGAAAACCGCCCCGCCCCCTTTGAACCCGCTCGACTTCCGCCAGGGCCGAACCGCGCCACTTCGGGCCGAGCCATACCACTTCGGGCTGGGCCACGTCCCTTCGGGCCGAGTTGAGTATTTTCCTTCGTACTGATGTAACACCCTTTTAGGGTCGGACCCATCAAACCGGGTTAAATCGACCCGTCAGCCCACTTGGCTAAATGGGTCGGGCATGTTAATCACTTAAACGGGAATAAATCTAAGATCGTGCGTCTGATCGACACGCCGTCTGCGACACTAAGACTCTTCCGACAAGAATATCCTTTTTCTATAAACTATGTATGTTTCAGATGAATTTGTATATTGGTCGGGATAGAAATGAGCATATTTCTAACGGGGCCCCTCGGACAGAAAAACCTATATCTCACAGACCGGGCGTCCGATTGACGCGCCGTCTGTTGCGTTCTGTTTCTATTGACGAGAAGGAACATTTTGATACATCAACTATGGACTTCGTGATAGTTGATGTATCGACCCCCTTGGCTCATGGAGCGGACCCTCCCGGAATCAAGCGTGCTGTGCTCGGGAACCCTTGAGCTGGCTGCGACTACGACGATGACGACGACTGTACATGGATCCTACGTGGGTTCGACAGCGAGGACGACTATACTAGGATCCTCCGTGGGTTCGGCAACAATGGAGACTGTACATGGATCCTACGTGGGTTCGACAGCAATGGATATTATACTTGGATCCTACGTGGTTTCGGTAGCGACGACTTCTGTACTTGGATCCTACATGGGTTCGGAAGGGGAGATGATTCAGAGGCTATATCTATCATCTCCACCCCAATTCGTGAATAATATACCTATGTGAGCTAAATCTTGACTTTCAGTCATTATCATCAATCTGATTCACTTACATTCTTGTGTGGACTGGGTTGTGTTTTCCTGTGTGGATTGGGTTGTGCTTTCATGTGTGGACTAGGTTGTACTTGGGCTCTTGATTTGGAGTCGAACTGGAATTTATGACTAAGGTATATGTATGGGCATATACCTAAGTAGATTTGGTTGATACTTCATGTTTGTATCTTTCCTTTTTGGTTTGTCCTTTGTGGATTCTGGGAGACCTTCGGGAGTCTCGGGGTCCCTACTGAGTATCGTATACTCACCCCTGCATGAGTTATGCCTGGACTACATTGTGTTGGATGCAGACGACCGGCAGCACAGATCGAGGTGGAGTCTTTTGGAGCCGGATTGTACCTGGAGGTGGACCACTTGGTGGTACGTACACGGAGCGGACAACCGAACCCGAGGAGTTGAGGAGACCATTTATACCCACCCTTCAGGTGGGATATCCAAAGGACTACTCAGTGGTTGCTGGTTTACTTTAATGTAGTTGTTCTTTCTTTACTGTTGTAATGTACTTTCAGTTGGGTTTTTATTCTGGACCATTTACATTCCAGCACTTACTTTTGTACTCAGTTTACTTAGTGTTTACTTCAGCCTGCGTAATCGATTGTGTTTGTTTACTTATATAAAGGAAATGCCTTCCCTTTTATCGGGATTTACGCCTTTGGTGCTAGTTTCCTGCCCTTGGACTATGGAAGGGGGACTTGGGGTAGTCACGGAATGGGCCCCGAGGATGGGTCGTGACAGATATACTCACTACTACTATATCTGGTGAGCTTAATTCCACTGTCCTAAATTCTGACATCTAATGGTGGTGGTGAGATACCATTATATAGGATCTACAATGTGTAACTTTCTATGAATGAACATATACTGATCAAACATGTAACTAAGAAAATAGTTCTCACACTAAATCCAATAATATCCATCTTGAAAATTATTTATTAAGGTTGAGTATAAAAATCTCATACCTAAAGGCCTTTCTTATTCTCAAACCAAAATCCCATTTAATGTATTCCATTGACCCTCCATCTATAGAACCCACATGGTTTCCTCACTATGCATATTGTTTAAATTATTCAGGTTACCAATGATAAAAAATTCCCTATACTATTATCCATAACCCATAATTTTTGTTCCTCTACACCCATTAAAGTTATCTGAATGCCTCCATTGAATCCCTATGAAGAAAGTAAGAATTGAGTCTCTTGCCCATACATTATTAATTTTCCATTATTTATATTCTCCATACGCCACGCCTATGAGTCCACTCTATCGGATCTCCAGCATTTTCAAAGACTCTCTCACAAAGATTCTGCAACTTCCAAGTGCATATTGGTGCATCAAAATCTAGAGACATCAGAAAAACCCCATATCTGGATATTCACCTTCCATAAAGTTTTATCTCATCAACATGGACAACTCTGACTAAACATTTTGATAGTGACACCAAGGAGTCTATGGATCTTTTATCACATATCCTCCACATAGTTCAAACACCATAAGGATCCCACCACTATATCAAGGTCCTCCTATCACTATGATGATCTTACAATGGTTGTTTACATAGTTTTGGACTAACATAAATATAATTAAATATTGGGATATGGGGTAAGTCCATTCTCCAGCATCAACATAGCCCATGTTTATAACTTATATATACTTGAAGACAAGATAACAACACCTTATTAATTCTAAATGATTTAATTATCCTCTAAATATACCTACCTCGGACGAAAATAAAACACCCCACCACATGTTCCAACTGAACACAAACATCATGTACTATCATTTCAAAGACCCTCAACCTAACTACACTATAATGAAGGATTTAAATGAAATACTTCCCTCATATTAAATAGAACATTCTATAAATTTTGAATCCCCTCCCCCATTCAAATATCTTGTTTTCTTGGTCGGTATTATTGACTTAGTATGACCTAGCCATTGGTCATTCAGAATATATTTTAATTCTTATCCCATGTATTCTAGACTATCTTCTCATCTTCCTACATCTAGGTTCTTCTCATTTAAAAAATATTAAACTTTTTCAATGGACACCATTACATAATCCAACCATAAATGAACACTATCATCCATCAAAAAAAATTTCACTCTTTTCCACCACCTTCGATAAAATCTTCATGTGACATAGAATTATTATCATTCCTCCTCTCTTCCTCCTGTGTGCTAGAAATAACCATGACTCAGACTATTTCTTCTAATTATCCATTTCCTGGTACACGAAAACTACTTATAGGGATTGAAACCTTTCTATATATTCAATAACTATGAATCCCAATTCAAAATGAATTTTCTCACACCCTTACATAATTTCTCATGCATTCTATAAGACCATTTTTTGATGAACTGGAACTATTTCATAGCAGAAATTAAAATCCTCTATCTAAAAAGAAATATTACATCGAAGACATTATTTAAAACGTTCCACCACATCCCACTCAAAATATTTTGATTCATGTATCCATAGATCCAAAGTCGTAACAAAAAAACTATTCTCAATAAACACTTAAAACTAATTTCAAAACCCCCTACCTGGTTTATATTTGTAGAACCTTTAAAAATAAACAATCCTAGGAATAAACCAACTTATTATCTTTTAATATCATTGAATTTGACTAAAAACTGACTTATCATCTAACAACTCTTTCTGGGAACATGAATCATCTATCACATAACTTTGAACTTCTTGAATAATCCCTATACATAATATTTTATCCTTCTAGCTCAATATCGTTACTTCTTGTTGACTAATCCATAAAATCAAACATACAAACCGTCCAATATTTTTTTCACAAAAATTCTCCAACGTTAATATCTTCTAATATAAGATTATCACTCTATGCCTAACCCATCCAACTCTTTCCAATAGAAACATGAGATACCACTGAATAAAAATAATGTTTGGGATCATAAACATTATTGAAAATTATAGTAGTCATACACTAACTTTCTGAAATCCACTTAACAAATGGAATATGACAGATTAATATTTAAATTCAATTAGGTTTTTGATATTCCAATAATAATCACTAGTACCACTTCCATCTTCTTGTGATATTCTTCCAATAACCTGATAGAACACTTGATTTTAGAAACATAATTGTCTCCCATTGTGATTTGAATATCACCACAAAATGCAACATGACTCAAGACACCTTATTTGCAACAAAACTTTTGATATCCTGTAATCCCTTTGGCTCTACCATTTTTCATCCAGTAATTTCCTTTTGATTCAATGATAAATTGACCTATACAAAATGTGGTACGTATGCTTTTCCAAAAAAAAATCAGCCAATATTTGAAGAATATTATTAGGGATAAATATTTATATTTTGATCACTCAAAGTTTTCCCTTATGGTAATCCAACACAATCAAACATTATTCACTAAAATAAAACCCTAAATATGTAAACTAAAAATTTTAAGAACATCAACTACCACATTGGTTTGTCATCCAAAATTTATTGTCTATCACTTGATGGTCCTCATTCTGATGAGTGTAAAGGATAACAGGAATTCCAAAAACACAAACATGCATGAAAAACGTAAAAAAAAATTTGTATAAGGATCGCAGACATTAATAATTATTTCATACATTCATGGTATAACAACAACTTCTTTTCCTTCCATAAGATACATAGTACATTCCAGTAACAAATAAAATCATAAATTATGACTACCTTACTCAACTCTATTAGATTAATAATTCATCTTTTGATGTTCTTCATATTTGTCATCAACAATCATCATTCTAGCCTTCTTCATATCAATGCACTCTAATTTCCTCCTTTCAGAGCTATCTCTTCCACTAATAGTCTTCATTATCCCCTTTACAAATTTCTAGATATTATTTTTTAATGCATAAAAAAATATTCTATCCATTATTTAAAATTTTCCTCATTTCGACATCCTATTAAAACCACTATCCTTTATTTTTTGGTGAACCTCCATTTTCATGTGAAACTCTCAATAACCTATATCATTTTTTATATTGACAAGAAACTCTCTTTAAATAGTGAACATAATCTCTATATCACTCTAATTAATTTAATGAATCTAACTATTTTTATTCTCTAGGAAATATTTCCACTTAATATTATCATAGTTCATAAAACCCACAAACATTTACCCTTATATAGCTTAAACCAGACTCGCATTAAGATACTAGCAGATTTCAATTCCTTCCACATCACTACATTCTTTGGATGCATGACTTTACCCTTCACTATATAAAATATCTCCTCATCCGAACACTATTGTGCTCCAACCACTAGACTAAATATCATTTAAATTCTTCAACTAACTTCACATTATAGTGAAATCATGCCATCCAATAGACATATATTGATATTAAATCTTCAGTCACCTATAGAAATTCTATTTTACTAACTATTATCAAATTTGGTGAACATTAACACACTATCATGAATCTTGATGTCTCATAATGCTACTAATTTTCTTCAATTCATGTTCTTTAAATTGTAACATACATTGAATAAACGTCTAAAACACTAAAACATAACAAAGAAATATAATACTCAAAATAAATCTAATAATAATGAGCTTGAATAATAATAAATGTTTGAATATTGTGATTGAAAAAACGATATTAGTTAGGTATTTTAATTGAAAAGAGGCATGATTGAAAAATTTTGTTAGATAAGTTTCATGATTCTAGGATTCTAAATTATTAATTTATTTTTTTATAATGATAAATTGATGGATTACCTTATCAATTTATGTTTTCTTTTTTATTATACAACGAGATTTTATATTAGACCATGATAATGATTATTTGTGTGGGACGATTGATACCATGTATATATATATATATAGTATTTTTATTGATAAAATGATTTCATTCTACTTAATTTATATTGTATTAAATATTTTCATGGAATTATGAATCATTACATGATTTTGGATAATTTTTGGAGAAAAATAATAAAAATAAGAAAATTTACATTGGGGCGTTAATGATGAATATTAAAATTTGGAATAAAATAACAACAAATAATTGGTTATGGAATGAATATTAAAATATATAATACCAATATTTTGTTTAAAAATCACCATGTTATTGTGTAAAGATATTATATATAATAAAATGTGGAAAAATATAGAAAAATTGCATGTTTTGAGGAAATTTAAATCCCATGATGAAGATATAATAAGAAAATACCTTAAAAAATCCATGCAATTTCTGGTGATTATCAAATGAGAAAAAAGAATAACAATTTATAAATATTTTAATAGATTTTAAGGGATATATTTATAGTCAAATGGGTTTATATGAATGGATTTAATATAGCAGTGATTATTGGGGACCTCTCAGGAGGTTTAAAAGAAAATTAAGGACATTTTAGTTACTTTTAGAAGACAAAACAATAATCCAAATCCCTTCCACATGGCCTATGAAACATTATGCACATTTAAGTTTGCCTCAAAAGTGTTTCGATATATTTTCCAGTATAAGGAATTTCACCACAATATGTTCAATTTTTCAATTTTTTTTAGTTCATGTTTTGAATAATTATAATAGTTTTATATATCCTAATGATAATTAAAATTTATGCGAATCTTTTTGTGATATTTGGAACGCCTCAATATGCCTTTAAAGAAAAAGTTAATGGATTTGAGTACCAATTGAAGAGGTAAATATAGAGGAAGATATAATAGATATATAATGTACTTTTTATTTTATAATGAGATTTCCTCTCAATGGATAACACATTAGCCACCAATGAAACTATTGACTTTGGACTATCTTCTACCAACTGAACTTTTTCATCAATGAATCAAAGGTGGAGGCTATTATCCAATGTTCTATATAAGTTTTATTTTACTTTAGTATTATTTATGAACTAGTTTTTTATTTTATTTTGGTATTACTATATTAGATTATTCTTATTTCAAGTGTTTAATTATTACTCAATTTTTTCTTAGTTCATCTATTTTTTCACTTTTTCTATAGCATATTTTTTATTCGTTATCAATTTAAGATTAATGATGAGTGGAGAAATTTAAAAAAGGGAAATATCAATGTAAAAGGATGTATTCTAACACCCTAGGTAAATAATGAATATGATTTTTTTATATTTATCCCTATTTGTGAATAAAATGTTAATATTAATTTAAACGGAACACTATGATCGATGGCTTACCCAATACGCAACAATGAGTTTCTTTGAAATCATACGTTGCACTCTAATAATAAAATAATTTTATTTAACACCTAGACATTGTAATGACGGAAATGAACAGAACTAAATACAAAATTATTATATATGTTTGTCAAATATTTTTACTTTTTACAATAAATTCTAGAGGATTAAAAATGCGAATGAATCCAATTTTAAGCGTAAACATTCTAATATTCTTTAAAAGGTCAATTAACCTCCTTTCGATGGGGAACCTCTTTTAAATCCAATTGTTTAAAATTTTATGTGTCATATTTGACATAATAAAATTCTTCTTTATAATCGGGACATCAAAATTTACTTTGTGTAAATTTTTGGTATTTTTCTGAAAAGTTCATTTTTTAATGAATAGTGAAAAATGTTGTATTTTAATTCAAAACCACTTTTTAATCTAATTTAATTATATGATTATATTATCATATGAATTGGTTTTAAAGTGAAATTATAATATATTTTTACCATTTAATCCAATTGTGTTCATTGGAATTAATTTCACTTTGAAATTGGCCTTAAACTAGTGTGAATATTTTGATATATATTGTTTCATAAAAACACGCTATTTGTTCTGACAGCGGGAATTAATTATTAAATTAATTAATGTAACTTATAAGTTTTTAATTTTGTAAAATAGACATCATTTTTTATTTTGGAATATCAAATATATCTTTGGGTGAATTTTTGGTATTTTTCGGTAAAACATCAATTTTTTATGAATAGTGAAACCACTAAGTGGTAATTAAAAAACTGATCTTTTCGTTTAAATGAAATTTTACCACCTCTATGTTTTGAATTTCAGAAATCCGACATACATGGAATCCATTAGGAAGTAAAATGTTGTTCAATAGGATTAAAATAATTTTTTGGTGAATAGTAACTTTTATGTTTTTAATCGCGATTAGAGGTAATTAGTGTAATTTAATGTAAAAATAATGTTTTAATAATATGATGACCTTGAAACATGTCCTACCATTATTGGATGTGTCATGGTCGACCAAGAAAATACATGGGTCAACTTGGGGACCCCATGGAGCCACTTTTTTAGGAAAATGACTTTAATAACGTTTTATTTAAAGTTTAAATTAAAATGTCACAAACATGTGTTGTTTTACTAAAACAATTTTTACATTGGGTTATACAAGTCATATTTTTGGATATAAATATTAATTAGAAAGATAAAAATATTTCCTAAATAATGATATTTTTTTATAATTTTTAGACATTAAATAAATTAATTTATTCATGACACCATGATGAAGCAGTGATTACCTCGTTATTTAACGATTTAAATAAAATGAATGGTTAATGTAAAATATAAGCCCTACACTTGTCGAAAACCTATTGGATGTGTGTATTTCGATCTATTTTCTCCTTATCCTCGAAATATATAATTTTTGGACCTTTAAAATCTGAAAATCATTTTATAATAAAGTAACCTTTTATAACATTCCACGAGTGCCCCTCCTCTCCTCTTATAAAAGGCCCCCACCTCTACCACCTTACCCACACCTCTCAAGCCTTTGGTTTGGACATAATCTACCAATTTTGTCTCTCCACATCCCCATATTACTCTTAGAAGCCTCACTTTTTTCATAGGTATTTCTAAGGAATCCTTTGAGCTCAAATCAAAAAGAGTTACCCGATTTAAAGGCAGTGTCTTCTCTTGGGTTCTTATGTTTTATTTTGCTTCTCCAATCCACCTAAACACTTTTTATTCCTTTATTTTGTAACAACACCAGTATCATAAATATAATAGGATGTTTGTATAAGAAGTATTCAAGCTACACTTACACACACATCCGTCTAATGGTTAACGAACATACTGTTTCTGTGGATGGCGAATTACTGCCTCACGAAACGATGATTGTTCAATATTCTTTTAACACATTTTAAAGTGGCCATTATGATGTCACTGAATTTTATATATGATATATATGGTATTTATGTTTTCCATTTTCTTCTGTATTTTATATTTAAAACATACCATTATGCTTTTCATGTTGTGCAAATGCGATAATTTTATACGAGAAAGTGTGGACTACCGCCTCCTCAAGTGATGTGACTCGTTCATGCAATACATGGAATGTATAAAGAATTAAATTAATGAACTTATGTGACCTATATAAAATATATATTATACTTTAATTATAATATATATATATATATATATATATATATATCTCAATTATTTTTAATTCCATTAATATGTCAAAGAAATGAAAGTAGCGTTCATGCGTACGTACGGCCTACTGTCTCCATGAATGGTGCATTTTATTTCTTTTTATCTCCAAATACTATAGAATAGTATAAAATGAATATATATTGGATATATATGATATTTGAAACATAAATACTATTCATGATATGATGTACATATAACTACATGGAAAATTGTTTTCCAACTAGTTCAATTTTTACACATGTACCGAACATCGACAAAAACGTCTGATATGAACTCAATTTATTAACAAATTATTATAACATTATAATATGTGATATGAACTGAATAATAATATTTAAATTAGGTCCTTGAGAAATTATAAATTGACAAAATTTTATTATTCAGGATATTAAAGAGCGATCGAGTCATGTGAGACACGAGGTAAGGGATCCTACCCCTCTCTTCCTTTTTAAGTACACTCTATTATGTCATTCCATTTAAGCTCATATTTATTATGATTGGGATGTTCTTTTATATAAATATTACTGTACTTTTCTTTATATTCATATGATTAGAGACCCTATTTTCTCTCATCAATCCATTTTGGAAGTTTTGAGTTGCGCCGTTAGGCTGCTGAATTTTCGTATAAGATCCAACCTCTCTGTTTCTTTTTAAGTACTCTTCTTTATGTCACTTCTTTTAAGCACTTATTTGTTATGTTGGGGGATGTTATTTTATATTCTTATTTCGGTACATTTTATGTTAATATGATGAGAGACCCTATTTGATCTCATCATCCAATTTTTGGATCTTTTAAGTGGCACCGTTAGGCTGGCGTGTTTTCCTAAGGGATTTTTCATCTCACTTTTATTCCCGTGAGATTTATGCCACATTTGTCACCATTTTATTTTGGTTGGTATATGTACTTCCCATTATTCTATTCTTTGTGTAATATACTTTCGTTTATGACGACATACATCAATGTTGTATTGTCTTTCTTTCATTGGGTGTATGTTTCGAAAGATACCCAAGTTGGTAAGGGAACCTTTCACCCTCCTCTTTTTAAAAGACTTATTTTGTTGGGTCTTTTAATTTACATATTGTAATGTTGGGATATTTTGTTCTATATCCTTATTGATGTAAATTTTATGTCCAAGTGATGAGATACCCTTACTATCTCTCATCAACTAATTTTCTGAATTTTGTAGAGACGCCATTAGGCTGTCAAATTTTTGCAAGGGAACTTCTTAACCCAATTTTGATTCTTCGGGATAAACTTGTACTCCTTGAATATGTCATTATATGAATATGTGTGAATAACCTATGATTGTTTTACACTTAATATCCACTTATATTTGGTGTATTCGTTTGTCGCACATAATTATTTAATTGATTTATCCTTAATCCAAGGATACTGTCTTTGTAAGGGATATCGTCTCAATATCCTTTCATTGATGAATATTTTGTTTTATACACAACCTTCTTTTATACGGATTATAAACCCCTTTGACTTTTACTTTTATCCAAAAGGAATCTTTTTTATACGAAGCATTTTACTAAATGACAATAGGGAATGTTTTTGTTATACATATGCGGCGACAACGACTCCTCTACCATCGTGACCATTATTTGAGTTTCGGATTCCTCTACAAGCCATACCTTTTTTATGAAAACTAAATACCATGTTTTACTTTTCTTTTATTTTGATATTGAAAATGTTTTTCATAATGTTTTTTTATCAATTTTTTGTATTGATATCTTGTGATTGAAAAGCGGAAATGTTATGTTTCCTTATGCATGTTTTATGTGATACGATTATGTTATGATTATTGGGAATTATTATGAAGACGGGTGGTTCTGTGAGAAACTAAGGGCGAGTGAGCCTGAAATAGCTCTCCAACGCATTGGGTAACGCGAAGGAGTTAAACGTTAAGGTTTCTCTGAAGATATTTAGGGAATATACTGTGATAGGTATTTCAAATGTAACCAAGAGGGTTACTCCCTATGTAAGAATGTTATGAATGCCTCAAGTTACCTTTATGTCTTATGATTTCTATGATTAATTCAATATTTGATAAGGTATGTTAAAGTGCATATGTTTTATGGGTAAAGTATGATTTCATTCTTATGTATATATGTACTCATGTTTCCATTCCATATTTTTATATCCCTTACTGAGCTTTTAATGCTAACACCATGATTTTGAAATGTTTTTCACAGGCCAAGGGAAAGGTACATGATGTGATTATAGTGTCAATGAAGTGTCAAGAAAGAATCCATGTTTTATTTTAAATATGTATCTATTGATGGTAAAAATGAATACTATCTTTTATGTAACCACTTTGTTTAAATGTGGAATGTAACGCAAGTTTTATGATCTAATTTTCTAACACTCTAAACCTGAGAAGATCCATAGTGTGAATTATACAATGTTATTCAATATTAAGTAATGTTATAAGGTCGGGGCCTTATAGTTGGTATCAGAGGTCAGTTTAGATAACTTTTGAGGTTAGGGTATTCTCTTAGCATAATTGAAATAACCATAATGGTTAGGATTTCAGAAAGAGTCCTAGTTTTAGATAAAGTTAATGAGTAAGTATATCTTAGTGTTTATCTTCCTCATTAGTACATGATGATTTTTTTGATATACTCACACTAATATGTCTGTTTTTAGTGAATGGATGGATCTAGAAGGCACCAAAGTGACAATAGGTTTGAAAGAAAATGTGGTGGTTCTCTGATTAAGAGACTGTATGAAATGGGGGATTCAATGAAGAAACTCATGGTTATTCTAAGACAACTATCAAAGAGTCATGATCAACCACTTGGACCTTGGTATATTCTATAATGCATCATGTACGAGATGACCAATCGATGTGGAAGGTCAGGTAATAATTATAAAGGTAACCATTAGGGTTTATATGATCCTTACTTTTTAGGTAGTTATGGGTTACTCTATGATCTGATGGAAAACGAAAGGAATGAGATAAAATTGAGGTTAAAATATGTTTCGATTATTTTTGAATATTTTATCTCGTTTTGGGGAATGTTTTAAGAATTATATAGATTTGGAAAAATGACAACACGCTTACCATGTGACAACCCGTCGCATCGGACAAAGCTGCGGGAATCGAACCCATAACCAAAGTACAACTAGTATTTATCGCCTACCACTGGACTACATAAAGTCCCTACATTGTATGAATTCTCCTTTTTAGTTAGATAATTTTATGAATTAATAGTAAGTTGATTGTGGGTTATCTATTGAAATTATTATCCTATCATGGAGGATATGTGATTAGGTTAATTACTTTTCAATATGGGACTTTTAGAGAATGTGATGTTATTTGGATATAATTGTTAATTTTTACCTTGGAAGACGATGTGACTAAATCCTTCAAATATTTGGGTTTCAATCTTAGTTTGGTTTACTTTGAATAATTTTATGGACAAATTGTTTATTGAATGGTCTTTTTTGAACTTTGTGTATTGTTTGACAAATTTTGGAGATTAAGAATATTTTTTTTATAAAGGATTATCCGTTTCGGGTATTATCTGATCTCATACTAACCTTTTTGGTTTTAGTTTTGGTTATGGTCTAAAGACATGGGAAGTATGTAGTTCACTTTTGTGGTGTAGGTGATTCTCTAGAAGTTTATTATAGCTCTCTTAATGTAAAAAAGTCATCCTAAATACTCATCTTTTGGAGAAAATTTGAGTTCGTGTAAGAAATCTAGTAGAAGTTGAAAGTCAACATGACAAATAAGTTTGTTTTCTTATGATTTAATTAAGCTCAAAAAACAATTCCTCAATGAAAAGTATCTTAAAAAAAATGGTGCCCGTTTACTTTTCCTACTGGGGAATCCAATACCATTTAACCCATCACAAGTTTGTGATTTTCATATGGTTAACTTTCTCCAAGGCATGATTACTATCACTCTCCTTCAGAACATGACGCTTTGTTTTTTCCTCCATATCCATATTTTCATACTTGTAATCCTAGTATGGGTTAACTCGGGTGACCTCTGTACTTCTCTTTCTTTCTTTTAAAGTGATTGTTTTACCAACTCTTGTTCCGATAGGGGACTTTCAATGATGTTTCCGAGCCCAATTTTAAAATTGCGAGGACACAATTTCCAAAAGGGGGGAAGGATGTAACACCCCAGGTAAATAAAGAATATGACATTTTTATATTTATCCCTATTTGTGAATAAAATGTTAATATTAATTTAAACGGAACACTATGATCGATGGCTTACCCAATACGCAACAACGAGTTCCTTTGAAATCTTACGTTGCACTCTAATAATAAAATAATTTTATTTAACACCTAGCCGTTGTATTGACGGAAATGAATAGAGCGAACTAAAAAATGATTATATATGTTTATCAAATATTTTTACTTTTTACAATAAATGTTAGAGGATTAAAAATGCCAATGAATCCAATTTTCAGTGTAAACATTCTAATATTCATTAAAATGTAGATTAACCACCTTTTGATGGAGAACCTCTTTTAAATCCACTTTTGACAATTTTATGTGTTATATTTTACAAAAAAATATTCTTCTTTTGAATCGGGAAATCAAAATTTACTTTTTGTAATATTTTGGTATTTTTCCGATAAAGTTCATTTTTTAATGAATAGTGAAAAATGTTGTATTTTAATTCAAAACCTCTTTTTAATCTAATTTATTTATATGATTAGATTATCTTTTCAGTTGGTTTTAAAGATAAATTAGAATATATTTTCACCATATAATCTAATAGTGGTCATTGGAATTAATTTCACTTTAAAATTAGACTTAAAATAGTGTCAATTGTTTGATATATATTGTTTCATAAAAACACACTATTAATTCTGAGAGCAGGAATTAATTATTAAATTAAATAATGTAACTTATATGTTTTGAATTTTTTAAAATATACATAATTTTTGATTTCAGAATATCAAATATATCTTAGGGTGAATTTTTGGTATTTTTTGGAAAAACTTCAATTTTTGATGAATAGTGAAACCACTAAGTGGTACTTAAAAAACTGATTTTTTCATTTAAATGAAAATTTACCACCTCTATGTTTTGAATTTCAAAAATCAGACACACATGGTTTCCATTAGGAAGTAAAATGTTTTTCAATGGGATTAAAATAATTTTTTGGTGAATAGTAGCATTTATGTTTTTAATCACCATTAGAGGTAATTAGTGTAATTTAAGGTAAAAATAATGTTTTAATAATATGAAATGACCTTGACACATGTCCTACCCTTATTGGATGTGTCATGGATGACCAAGAAAATACATGGGTCAACTTGGGGACCCCATGGAGCCACTTTGTTAGGAAAATGACTTTAATAACTTTATATTTAACGTTTAAATTAAAATGTCACAAACATGTGTTGTTTTACTAAAACAATTTTTACGTGGGGCTATAAATGTCATATTTTTTACTATAAATATTCATTATAAATATAAAGATATTTCATACATCATGATATATTTTTTATAATTTTTAGACATTATATAAATGAATTTATTTATGACACCATGATAATGTAGTGATTAGCTCGTTATTTAAAGATTTAAATAAAATGAAAAGATAATGTAAACTCTAAGACCTAAACTTGCAAAAAACCTATTGGATTTGTGGATTTCTAAATCTTATCACCATATCCTCAAAAAATATAATTTTGGGATCTTTACAATCCTTAATGAATTTTATAATAAAGTATCCTTTTATAACATTCCAAGAGTGCCCCTCTTCTCCTCTTATAAAAGGCCACCTCCTCTTCCACCTTACCCACAACTCTAAAGCTTTTGGCTTAGCCAAACCCTACCCATTTTTTCTCTCCACATCCCACTCTTACTCCTAGAAGCCTCATGTTGGGAATAAGTCCTTTCAAGGAAACCTTTGAGCTCAAATCAAAAAGAGTTACCCGATTTAAAGGTAGTGTCTTCTCTTGTGTTCTTTTGTTTTATTTTGCGTCTCCAACCCCCGTAAACTCTTTTTATACCATTATTTTGTAACAATAACAGTATCTTCAATATACTAGGATGTTTTTATAATAAGTATTCGAGCTACACTTACACACACATCCGTATAATGGTAAAAGAACATACTGTTTCTGTGGATGGCGAATTACAGCCTCACGAAACGATAATTGTTCAATATTCTTTTAACACCTTTAATGGTGGCCATTATGATGTCACTGTATTTCATATATGATATATATGGTATTTATGTTTTCCATATGTTTCTTTATTTTATATTTAAAACATACTATTATGCTTTTCATGTTGTTCAAATGCGATAATATCATACGAGGAAGTGTGGACTACCGCCCCCTCAAGTGATGTGACTCATTCATGCAATACATGGAATGTATAAAGAATGTAATTAATGAAATTATGTATCCTATATAACATATATATTATACTGTAATTATAATATATATATATATATATCCCAATTATTTTTAATTCCATTAATATGTTAAAGAAATGAAAGTAGCGTTCATGCGTACGTACGGCCTACCGTCTCCATGAACGGTGCATTTCATTTATTTTTATCTCCAAATTCTATGGAATAGTATAAAATGAGTATATACTGGATATATATGATTTTTGAAACATCAATAAATTCTGGATATCATGTACCTATAACTAGATGGAAAATTCTTTTCCAACAAGTTCAATTTCTACTCATGTACCAAATATCGACAAAATTCTCTGATATGAACTAACTTTATTAACCAATTATTATAACATTATAATAAGTGATATGAACTGAATAATAATCTTTAAAGGATTTCCTTAAGAAATTATAAATTGACCAAATTTTATTATTCAAAAGATTAAAAAATGATCGAGTCATGTCGGACACGAGGTAAGGGATCCTACCCCTCTCTTCCTTTTTAAGTACACTCTTTTATGTCATTCCTTTTAAGCTCATCTTTCTTATGATTGGGATGTAATTTTATATTACTATTACTGTAATTTTTCTATGTTCATATGATTAGTGACCCTATTTTATTTCATCAATCAATTTTGGAAGTTTTGAGTGGCGCCGTTAGGCTCCTGAATTTTCGTAAGAGATCCAACCTCTCTCTTTCTTTTTAAGTACACTTCTTTATGTCACTTCTTTTAAGCTCCACATTGTTATGTTGGGGGATGTTATTTTATATCCCTCTTTCTGTACATTTTATTTTAATATGATGAGATACCCTATTTGATCTCATAAATCCATTTTTGGATGTTTTAAGTGGCGCCGTTAGGCAGCCGAGTTTTCGTATGGGATTTTTCATCTCACTTTTATTCTTGTGATATTTATGCCACATTTTCCACCAATTTCTTTTGAGTGGTATATGTACTTCCCATTATTATACTATTTTTGTAATATACTTTTTTTGATGATTACTTACATCAATGTTGTATTGTTCTTCTTTCATGCGGTGTATGTTTCGAAAGATACCCAAGTCGGTAAGAGAACCTTTCAGCCTCCTATTTTTAAAAGACTTCTTTTGTTGGGTCTTTTAATTTACATATTTAATTGTTGGGATATATTCTTATATATCCTTATTGATGTGAATTTTATGTCCAAGTGATGAGATACCGTTTTTATCTCTCATCAACTCATTTTCTAAATTTTGTAGTGACGCCGTTAGGCTGTCAAATTATTGCAAGGGAACTTCTTAACCCAATTTTGATTCTTTGGGATAAACTTGTACACCTTGAATATGTCATTATATGAATATGTTTGAATAACCTCTGATTGTTTCAAAAATAATATCCACTTATATTTGGTGTATTATTTTGTCACACATAATTATGTAATTGATTTATCCTTAATCCAAGGATACCGTCTTTGTAAGGTACATCGTCTCAATCTCCTTTCATTGAGGCATATTTTGTTTTATACACAACTGTCTTTTATATGGTGTATAAATCCCTTTGACTTTTATGTTTATCCAAAATTAATCTTTTTTATACAAAGCATTTTACTAAATGACAAAAGGGAATGTTTTTGTCGTACGTATGTGGCGACAATGACTTCTCCACCGTCACGACCATTATTTGAGTTTCGTCTTCCTCTAAAAGACATACATTTTTTAATGAAAACTAAATACCATGTTTTACTTTTCGTTTATTTTGGTATTGAAAATGGTTTTCATAATGTTTTTTATCAATGTGTTGTATTGATATCTTGTGATTGAAAAGCAGAAATGTTATGTTTCCTTATGCATGTTTTATGTGATACGATTATGTTATGGTTCTTGGGAATTATTATAAAGATGGGTGGTTATGTGATAAACTAATGTCAGGTGAGCCCGATATAGATCTCTAACGCATTGGGTAACGTGAAGGAGTTAAACATTAAGGTTTATACGAGGATATTTATGGAATATACTGTGATGGGTATTCCAAACGTAACCAATAGAGTTACTCCCTACTTAAGAATGTTATGAATGCCTCAAGTTACCTTTATGTCTTATGATTTGTATGATTTATTAATGATTTTATGAGGTATGTTAAAGTTCTTATGTTTTATGGGTAATGTATGATTTCATTCTTATGTATATATGTACTCATGTTTCCTTTCCATATTTTTATATCCCTTACTGAGCATTTTGTGCTCATCCCATGTTTTTGAAATGTGTTTTACAGGTCAAGGGAAAGGTCCATGTTGTGATGATAGTGTCAAGGAAGTGTCAAGAAAGAATCCATGTTTTATTTTAAATATTTTTCCATTGAAGGGGAAAATGAATACTATCTTTTATGTAACCACTTTGTTTAAATGTGGAATGTAATGAATGTTTTATGATCTAATTCTCTAAAACTCTAAACCTGAAAAGATTCTCAATGTGTAATCTTGTAATAACTCAAGATTATGTAAGGTTTAAGGCTGGGGCCTTATATGTATGTGATATATTTTAGAACATATTAACTGATATGTAAAAAATATTCAGTTATATTGAATCAATAATGAATTAATATAATGAATTCATTTCAAATTCATTGATTAAAAATGTTTAATAGTGAGGAAAACCCAATATGGACTTATTAATTAAATAATTAATAATGAATTGGATTCTTCATTTACACTTGAAATTTAAACATAAAAAAAATTAATTATTTTTACTCTTATAAATATTAATAGTTGAAGTTATATTGAAGAACATAAATCAAATCGTTCTGGGTTTTAATTATAATCATAAAAATTTTAGTTTGAATTATTTAATTTGTGATGTTTAAATTAATTAATTTTGTTTAGACTTTAATACGCTACCCAAAAAAGATTCTAAATACCATATTTTTTGTTTTAATGTCTTCACTATGACCTCTTTTTCCTCATGGGATAAAACTTATAATTACACTAAATTATGACTTAACAGTTAGTATTTGTTTAAGAATAAATAAATTTATAATTTTCCATCCATCAGAAGAAATGATGCTTCTTAGGTGGTCATGAGTTAATCTCTAAAATTGCTAAATCTATAAAAATTATACATTTTATTCACCTTTTAATTCATAAGAAATGATAATATTAAACATTCCTTTAAATTATTTAAGGATGGTGGAAATATTTTTTCCAATTAAAATAATCTTATAGAAACCAGTTGTAGTTAATCACTCAATATCTCATAATATTGTGTTTTAATAGAAATTTCATGGAAAAACGCAATATTTTATCTAAAACATCCCAAATTGAATACTTAAATATCTCTCTAAGACCAATAGGATATAACCTTTGTATTGTGGCATGAAAAATCATGATACATTTAGTCAATTTTATAACCATTTTCCATAAAAAAATATTAAATTTAATGATATAAAAGTGATAAACTCAAATATATAACACATTGATAGAATCATAAATAATATTTTTGGGTAGTGAATAAACTAAATATGGATTAATTAAACGTTTTTATTATTCATTTTCAGGATACTTAAAAATTTCAAAATGATCTAACCATGTATTTATGGTATCTTTTATCATATGAGGTGACTCTTAAATGAAGTATAATATGTTATCAAAGAAATTATTCTTAATATTCATCTCATCTAGATAATCTAGATAAACGAGTCACCATGGTATGTTAAATTCCAAGAACCACTTTGTATTTTCCAATTAGAAAATCTTTTAAAAACAAACTACAAATAACACATATGTAATATAAGGGAATTATGACATGATATTTTTTACTTAAATACCTAAGATCGTTGAGGATAACAAATTATTTAAATTATATCTATCATAAAATTATTTATATTTCTTTGGAAGGGTTGATTATGAATAATATATATTTGATAACAGTAAAAAAAAATTGTTTTATTCCATTTATTGGCATAAGTTCTTTACTATGAACTATACAATGTGGATAGGATTTGTGAATATACAAAAACCATCTAAGTAACATTGAATACACAAAAAAAACCATGATTTACCATAGAAATTACACTATAAATGTAAAATCTTAGTGCATACCTACATCATATGATGTTATTACATCGTTCTATAACATTTTCAACTCATAAATCTATGTTTTCGAATAAATATCAATATTAATTTTTGGATTTGTTGGAACTAATAATAAAAAATATTGATATATTTACCACATCAAAATCAAATAATCTGTGTTTTATGGAGTTATAAAAATTGGATAATAGGAATATTGACTACCATAGACACAAAAAGGAAAAATTCATTCCATATAAAAACACAACTAGACATTATGAGGTTCCAAAGAAAAAGTTGAATGAAACTAAGAAAATAGTATCCCTGAGTTACCATCACACTGATGATTGAATATTCTATTTATTAAAATACTAAATCAATGAAACCTCAGGGATAAACTTGTACCTATAGTTTGGAGATAGAAACTGAAATCTAATATTAATAAAAAAAGGTACCTCAATTGTTTAGTAAGAACTTAAATATTTTGAATGTTTTATGTCTTGGTACCTCTATTGTCCACATGTTGGAAAATTATATAAATATTCAAAATAAATATAATATAATTTAAAATCATTTGAACATGTATAAATTTTATGATAACTAAGACAAATAATATTCATATGTTATTTAGCATCGATTAAATTTGTAGAAAGTTTAATTCAATCCCGAATCGTAGATTCAAAAATTATTAGAACTAGATTAAAACAACTATTAAAATTCAAAAAAACTGAGTACAAATATACATATTTCATAATATATATTAATTTTGTAATATTTAATCCCTGATATATGGGAATGGAATATTTAAATACATTATAAAATTGAGATGATTCAAATTGACAATTATCATCATTATTTTGAGTTTATGATTGTTGAAAATATAAACTAATATCCTCATGTACTAAATGTTTATATAATGATATATGAGGAAAAAAATGATCTACCTTCTAATTTATATTCCCTATGTTGATATAAGAAAATTTAATACCACTGAAAAAATCACAATAGATGAACACCAATGATATCAACAATTCGTATCTCCTAACATCATCGTAATGAAATCTAATTGTCCTTTATAATTTAAAATAAATATTTTAAGATTAAAATGAAATAATAGTTTCAACACCCTAATGTTATATAGGATTTATATCATAATCATTTGTATTTTTTCAATTACTTATAAAAATACACCACATAATAGAAAATACTGTCTATTTTCATAAACTATTTTTTTAATCATAAATTACAAAATAAAAAAAAAATATTTCTTAGAAAAATATTTACAGTAATTTATATCATTTTATAAACTAATATATAATATACATTAATTTTAAAAATTCAAAATTTGTATTAATTTAATCAAATTATTATAATTTATTAATTTTAATATTCTGATATATTCATTTTTATCAACATTATTATATTTATAATTATATAAAATAATATAATAAATTTTCAATATTAACAGTTAATGTTATTTTATACACACTACTTTAAATTCATTAATTTTTAATTTTTCACATATTAAAATTTTCAACATTAGGATTTTAAAATAATTATGTAATTAAAATAATTAAATAATTTTATTACATTAATATTATTATTTTTAAATAATTTAACCATTTTTTATTATAATATGACAGATGAAGTAATTATTTTAATAAATATAATAAGTTAAAAATAATATTTAAAAATTTTAAATAATTAATTAAAATAAATAAATTTTTTATACTAATTAATATTTCTTTTATTTTTTATTTATTCAATTATATTTTTTTACGGATTATGATTACAATATTTTAATTAATCCAAAATAATTATAGTTTTATCTTATGATTTATATTTATGAATTATATATGACATGTAATAATTTTTATAAATATACTATACAAATAAATTAAGAATTACTATATTTTAAATATTTTATTTATTTATTTAATATATTTATTAAATACAAAGAATAAAAATTAATTATTTTTTTAATATATTATATTTATAAAGAAATGTTTTTTGAATAATTATAATTTTTTCATTATATTTTTCATAATGAAATGTATATAATTAATAGATAGTGGTGTGGATGATCTGACCATGATTGGTATTCCAAAATTTTCCACACTGATGGGTTTAGTGTCAGTTAAAGAACTTTATAAAGTAAAACTTATGTGTGATTATTATGAAAACTAGTGAAACAAAGATTCAATAGATTCTGAATATGTATGCCCTCCAACCCCATTAGCTATTGAAGTCTTGGGGCTTGGTACTTCCTCCCTAGAGATGCAGCCTCAGTATTTAGAGTATTAGAAGGTGGAGGAGGCTACAACTCTAATACAAAGTAAGGGATCTAATTATTCTTTTACAATACTAAAGTGGAAATCCCCAATGTATGTGGTTGTTTAGACACACAATTCACATGCAGTACATGAAACATTAAAAGCACGAGTGATTACTTACAATCTCTTCAGAGCATTTGATTTTCATAATAAAGGGTATGATATAGGATAACAGGATGGTCATGAGGCATGTTGTACTATTTTTCCCCAAAAACCCCATTTTAAAATTGGAATAAAATAGGTGAGGATCAAACCCTCACAAGGAAAAACAATGAAGATAATATTTTGGATCACATATCTAATAAGGTGGAGGTTCCGGAAGAAGTTTGGAGATCTGAATTGAACGATAGTGACATTGATGGAATTTAGAAACAATTGAAATCATGAAGTCGAATATGTCATCCCAAAGGTCAAGGATGTGGGAATGGGTGAACAAATTTTAATATTATGCATTGTATGGAACATATGATCGGGGATATGATTTGGAAAAAGCAAGGCCTTTGACTATTTTCTAAATGAGAGTACCATTGTTATGTCTGACCCTAACTCACATTTTACTTATTTTGTTGTTGTATACGAAAATGAAACTAAACCAAATTTTTTTTAAAAAAATTATAATATAATAATTACAGAAAAATTACCAGTTATATTATTTAATTACATTTTTTAAAATAATAAATTATATTTTTCAAAAAAAAATTTAATTTTTCTAATTTATTTAAATTTTTTAAATATAATATTTGAAATATAATAATTCAATTATAAATTAAAAATAATATTTTGAAACTATACAATTATAATAAATAATATATAATAACGTACTAATGAAATAATACTATTGTTTAAAAAAATTCAGTTCTATAATTATATCAAAGAATGGAAGGGAATACTGACACTATATAGTTATATATGATTTTTTATGATGGATAATGGTGATGGAATAGAAAATACATGATTTTATAGTTAACTTCTGAAATGAAAAAATGAATTTTTACAGTGGTAATTGTGGAAAATAGTTTTTGATAAATCCGTTATTAAATTAATAATTTTCATTTCAATGAGAGTTTATTATGATAAATATTTTTTACATCCTAATTATATGTATTTACAACATCATGTCCAGTTACTCCTATAAAAAACTCTATCATGCCATATAACACTAAAGAACCTGAAAACTAATAGTTATTACATCCTAATATGTTATAAATATTTTGTGTAATGATTAATATCTCATCACTATAAACAGTATTGAAATATATCATTTTTATGGTCAAACAGACCTTTGAAAATAATGTGTTTCAACTAATCTATTTTTTGGTTTCATTATTAATAATTTTTTGAAAATAAATGAATACTCCATAAATATGATTTATTATTTAAAATTATCATCCTTATAATCTCTAAATTTAATAATACTTTTCTCATGTTTTCAAAATTTCTATAGTGTTTTATATTTTTCAAATAAAATAAATTTTATAAGGGATTATAAGATAAATTACAAAAAAATGTTATTAAAAAAATCATTTTTACATAATATATATATATTTATTTATTTAAAAATAGATCGTGTGAAATTTAGTGGAAATATAATTTTTTACACATTTATTGTATTTTCCTTATAAAATATAAATTTTTTTCACCCTTTAAATTAAATAAATTTATAATATACAAACAAATAAAATTTATGTTCCATGTGAAATAATAGCCTTTTTTAAAAAGGAAATTTATTTCATGCCTAAATTTTATATTCAATATTACATCCTCAAAACAACAACAACAACAATAATAATAATAATCTCATGTATGATAGTAAATAAATTTCATGTATAATAATATAGCTACAACAAAATCAATTTTTTCTCATGTAGGATATGATATAAATTTCATGCACAATAATATATTTTTATAAAATAAAATGTATACTTATCGTGGAACAATATATATTTCACAAAAAATAAAATAGTTATTTTAATATGTAATTTTCATTCATGCATTATATGAGTTAAATTCCACATAAAATGATAAATCTTTATATAAATTAAATTTAACTCTTATACCACATGAGATAAATTTTATTTATAAAGATATATATTTAAAAAATTAATTTCATCATATTTATGATAAGAAATATGTTTTTTAAAAAATAGTTAATATTTTTTACATAAATTTTATATCAAATGTATAATAAGAAAAATTTAATGTAAAATCATATAATTTTTAGTTAAAAAGATATATATTTTATAAAAGTAAATTTATAACATCTCAACAATAACACAAATGTCACTGAAAATGATATATTATTTTAAAAATCAAAACGTTCTCATATAAATCTCGTGGTAAATTTTACTTATCATGTTTTATATTTTAGTGAATAAAATTTATACAATTTTTTGGTGAAAAAAATTTCATGCGACATCATAAAAGATTTATAAAATGATATTTATCTTATGTATGTGGTGAAATATAATTTAGTAATAATAATATTCTTTAAAATGTAATATTTTTTAATTTTAAAATATAAAACAAATATAATGACCAATGATATATATTTTCATAAAATAAAATATATCACATATATTAGATGAGATAAAATTCAAATTCAAAAATTCAACTTTTAAAAAATATTTTATCCATATATACTCAGATACATTTCCTATAATATAATATTTTTTTTAGGAAATTAAATTTATCTTATATATGACATGAAATAAATTTGAAATACAATAATATATTATTTTCAATATGAAATTTATTTCATTATCATGACATTAAATTTTCTATAAAAAACTAAAATAAAAAAATGAAATATATAACATGTATTAGATTATAAAAATTTCATACACAATGAATAAATATTGTAAATTAGGAAAATTTATCACATGTACAATAAGAGATAAATTTTAAGTGTAATCATAATTATTTTAAATAATGAATTTTATCACAAGTTTGAGAAATATATATATATATATATATATTAAAATATATATTAATAATGAAATTTATACCCTACATAAGATTATTTATATTTAATGCACAACCATATATATTCCCCTAAATGAAATTTATCTCATTTAGGATATGAGATATTGTTTATGTATAATAAAAAATATTTAATAAAATGTTATTTATATCCTAAGTGGGATTACGAAAATTTCAATTCAAAAATTTATTAGTTTTCAAATTAACATTTATCTCATGTACGAGATGGAATAAATATAATGTTCATTGCAATATATTTTTAAAAATTGAAAATTTATACTTTGTTAGATTACATGAATTTTTATTACAATAAGAAATAATATAAAAAATAAAAAAAATTTAAAATATGTTTGTATGATAGATATCACCAACTATGTAGTATATCCTTTTAATATAATTTATCACTACCTAAATTATACCTATTTATAAAAATGAAATTGATATTCAGTATGAGATGTGATACATGTATAATCTTGTAAACAAAGAATTTTTTATTGAATGAGATAAGTTAAAGTTCATGGAAAATGATATATATTTTCTACAATTTATGATATCACATATGTGAAATGAGATAAAATTCACTTACAATGTTTTTATTTTTAATAATATTTTTTCCATGTGTCAAGATGGAATAATTTTTTGAACGATTTTACATTTTTTAAAAATTAAATTTGTATAATGTATTACATGAAAAAAAATTCAGTTATACTTATATTATAAATTTAAATTTATCCCATTTATGAAGGGAGATAAATTTAAAATTTAATAATAATACTTTTTATAAATAAATATTATCTAAAAATTGAATTTATCTCATATTTATATGAGATAAATTGAATATTATATTTTAAAATTTTGTAATATTTTTATAAAAAATTAATTTATATTTATCGTACATAGTGATTATGATAGTTTTTATGTATTTTTAAAATAAACTTTTTATCGAATATATCTAACAATGTGAATTAGATGATTTTTAAATTTGTTTAAATTTAAAAAAGTATTTATCATAGACAATTTATTTCATTTTAAAATTTTATTTTATTTTAAATTAAATTCATCATTTTTAAATACTGGGTTAAATTTCATAAAAAAAAAATTCCTAATAATTGAATGTTTATATACATAATGGTTTTCATTAATACCATGGGTACCAAACTATGGGTTCCCCTTTTGGTGGTGTGGGGGAGTTATGGGGTCTGTCCCCCCTTAACTATTGTTTTTGTTTCATTCATTATACCTCCTCCACATACCTAATGTAATCTTTATTTTCATTAATACATGTAAAAATTTTCATTTATCAATATTATGTAACCACCTTAAATTATTTTTATAAATCACATTATCTTTTTTTTGTATAAAATTTATTTAATTTCTAAGATTAAATTTTTTTTATGATGAGTATTTATAATTATATATTTTTTAATATATATAAATATATTAATATTTATGGAAGTTATTTTTTATGTTTAATGTGTTAAAATTTAACATTTATTAAATATTGTATCATGAATATATATTTTTATAAAATAAAAAAAATTAATTATATTTATCAAGTGAGAGAAAGGTAGTTTCTCAAATATTTAAAATGAGTTTTTTTAAATATGGATAGATTATGTAGACATGTTGTAGGGGACAAGATGATGGGAACATATTAGGGTGTAATAGAAAGGTGATATGTATTTATGATAATATGAGTGATGTAATATCTGAGAGAGGTGAGTGGTTAGTTTGTTGTGTTGAATATAAAGTGGAAACATGTGTGTGAAAAAGATATGTTAGAATATGATCTCTCATATGATAAATATTTTTTCAACCATATTTTTTTATATAACTAGTTTCTTTCCTATGCATATTCATGAGTATGATTATGAATAATAATGATGTTAATTATGATAATGTTAGAGGAAATAAATATGAATGAGTAAATAGAATATATAATATTATAATTTGGAAAGATTCGTTTATAATAAATATGATTTAAAGGAAATACCACTATATTAAATATAACATATAACATTAAAAATTCTATTTATTGGTTTAAATTACAAGATACCACAAATGTTTATTTGGAATCAATCTAGAAAAATATAATCCGTAAAAATATTATATTGTTTTTGTATCTTAATGTTGTTAAAATTTATCTTTAAATTAACTTTCAAATACATGTGTGGAGTCATGAAAATAAGTAAAAATGTTTTACAATACAAATAAAATGACCCCTTACATTAACTATAAATTCTGAAAATCTATTAACAATTATATCAATATGTATTATTATTATAGTGCATTACAAAAAATAAGATACAAAAATGGTTGAAAAAATGATAAATACTGATATACCTTTCAGGACTCTAATAATAAATTTTTTAGAAATCCTGAAAAATGTAAAGTATATTTTTTATACAATGTGGCATTAAAGAACATTAATTTTCAATTTAACTAGAATTTTATCCATTTATTTATGAGAAAATGCAAATTGAACCCTATTCATGGACATCCATAATAAATCAACCAAGGTTCATCATATGAATTTATATCATTTTAAGTAAATAATAATGAAATAATAAAACAGTACATGGAAATTATAAAGAATGGGAAACAAAAAGTATTAAGGATTCTGAAAAACAACATTAAATTCAATAAGAACACTAAAAAAATTTTAGGCATCATATAAAACTCTCATTTTAATAGCAAAATATTTTAAAAAAATTAAAATTTATATTTTATATTAAAATATACTATCTTAAAAATAATTTTACTGAGAAATGATAGATCAAATAGAGTCTCTCACCATGTGGTTAGCATGCATGGGAAATGCCCATGAAAAAAAATTAACCAAGAAAATATAACTTTGAAAATTTCATTTTTTACAAAAGACAACTACACTTTTTATCTACAACCTATTATAGCCTCCACTATAATATTTAATTATTTCTCAATAAATTGGAAATTCATATTTCTAGAGTCTATTGTCTTTATTTATATATGATGATAATTTAGAGGATTTGAAAAAATAGATGAAATGTAAACTATTATTAAAGTAAGTGAAATTGGATTAGGATGTAAATTGTAGGCATGTAAAGGACCTATGAAATTAAAATAAGAAATATTATTAAAAATTATTTTATCCAACATAAATTAGTGATAACTACTGAAAGAATTCATTTAAAATAGAAAATTTAAATAACTTATTAAATAATTCATGTAAACTATAAAAAAATGTTATAGTTTATAGAGAATATATATTTGGAATCCCTAAAAAAAGATTTTGTTATATATATTTCATGGATATAAATAATTATAAACTAAAAACCTATATAAGTATGCTATTTTAATGAAAAATAAATAATTTCACTTTTAAGTTTACATCATTACAATTTACATAAACATATAATTTCTATATCGTTTTTATATAATTTAAATACTTGTTTTCAAAATTAAAACAGACCTTGCAATTTTTTTAAGTCATACCTAGTTAATTTAATATGTATTTTTCTATAAGTGATATCAAATATGTGACAAATTCTCATTTTAATATTAATGAAAAACTAAAAATCAAAATACTCTCACATTTCATTTAAAATGATAATAAACAGTGGAAAATGATATGATTAAAAATTTAGGGTATTAATAATTTGTTTATATTTGAATATATTGAAACATAATCTTCTTACATGACATTATAGATTTTTAATCCAATATTTCACAATATGGGTTAGGGAATCATAATCCAAGATTATAAGCTGATCATGAGGTTTCACAAGCAGGGTCGAGGTGTTAAAATCTAGGATCATAGGAATGTGGAAACAGATGTGATAAAGGGGACACCCTCACTGAGGCGAAATGGGTAACCACTCAAAAATTATATGCCATTATGAACAAAATCAAATTTGTTATTGAATAATTATGGTGTGGGTGGGTGGGGGGGGTAAATTTTACATGTGATTAGTAACATTTTTATTTCTATATTACATGGTTTTTTACCCATTGATTAATATACGGTTCCAATGATTCATTATCACTTGTTAGTAGTGTTTTTATGAGGTTTAAACATTTTTTAGATTAAAATTTTAGTAATTTTTAATATACATGATTGAGTATTTTAATTTACCTGTAATATCATAACAAACAAGATTACAAAAATTGATAAAATTACTTTTAGAATAAAATTACATAATCATAAAATTATTGATTTGTGTAAAAGAACATCCAATTGAAATTATTATTCAATATAATGAAAATATAAAAATAAATTTGTCATGAACACAATATAATATTATATATCTAAAATCAAAAAAGGGTGAATATAAATGAATACATGACGTGAAAATTACAAATAATTGATTAAATATTGAGAATCATTTTAAATTTTAATATCAATAAATCTATAGTCTTATCACTAAGATCCATAACACACATTCAAAATAATTGGAAGAACAAAAAATATAACATTAAAAATAATTAATAATAAGAGAGGACCCATGGAGGGGAAGAAACCACGTATCTAAAGAAGTAAGGTAGAACATGAGGTAACCATTTATTTAAAGAAACCATGTATTCTGAGTATTTTCGAACTGAGTTTTGATAAGTAAATAGAATAGGTGAACACTACGATGATTACAATAAAAAATAGAAATGAAATATCTGAGATAACTAATGAAAAAAGAGATATAATCGTTACCATAAAATTAAAAAGTTTACAAGTGGATATTGAAAATTTTAAGCTATAAATTCATAGAATGAGAGTAAGAAAATGTTTTTCTAGAAGTAATTTAGTGGTAACAATGTTAATAAGTTGTAAATAGTCACCTAGAGAGAGGCACAAGTGTCTATGAAGAATGGGAAATAAAATAATTACAGATTTTATATGATAAATTTTAGATTTTTTATTATTTTTATAGTATAATTGATATTAAATCATGTTATACAAAATTTCATTTCATAAATATTATAATGACAAAATGATATAAAACAATAAAATGAATTCACTAAAAATGATTCCAGTTTATGTTTAGAAGCCAATACACGGACAATATTTACATCAAAGATTAAAGAATGGATTCCTTTTATTTTTCAAATAGGATATTCTTATAAATTCTATATTTCTAATAAAAAAACACACTAAATTTTTTGTCTTGAAAACCATAAAATATATCATTAATATCAAAACTATGGAGCGGTTTATAAAAATTATTGTAACAAAAAAATGAAAGTACCTTATCCAAATGATATCTCAAATTTTTAGTTTAATTATTATTGAATATTAAAATGGACATATCAACTTCAATTTTCTAATAATAGACCAAATAATTGGGTTATGGAATCAAGACCAACATATACATGCATAACATGTTTTCAATGACACAAATTACATTCCACATGTACAAAATTGAAGATGGAATGAAAAAAGAATACATTTTAATAGAGAATAATGATCTATCATAAACAATTATTATGGAAGAGGAAAAAAATTATTCATTTTTAATACATAAAAAATATGAATACATATATACACATATATCCCAAAAAATAAATACTTTAGGTTTTTAAAAAATATTATTGATATTGACCTCGTAAATAGTTTTTGTCACATTATTATTTTATTTATTCTATTTTAGGTCAATTTACTTGTTCATTATCTTCACATGAGTGAAGGAGAATAAATTTAGTGGGATGTACATTATATAATAACTTTTATGATTCCCAATTTATTGTATAAATACATTGGGGTAAATTGTTAGAAAATAGTTTTGTCGAAGTATTTTTCTTTATTACACGATTTTTATTTTCAAAATTCTTCATCTTATTAGGATGAATTGATGTGAAACACCCTATGATTTTAGAATATATATACCTTTAAAAAATGTATTAATATATTGTTTCCCATGAAAAAATGAAATAAAATAATACATAAGATATTGGATTATTATTATTAAAAATTTTAAGAATAATAAATTATATATTTGTGATCAATTATAAATAAAAAATATGATTAATATCACATAATGTTTTAAAAGAGAAATATTCATTAAAAGTAGTTTTTCTTTGTATATCATATTATCATATTAAAGATAAATTTTTGATTTTTTGAGTTTTATTTTTAATGATATTAAAATATTTTTATAATTTATCATGTCGAAATTATGATAAGGTGAATTGTTTATATTTTTCGAAAATAATTTTTTTTCAGTTGTATAATGAAAAACACAAATTTTTATAATACTATTAATTTCATGACATTATCATAATATAAGAGTAAAAAGGTTTTGAAACATTTTCATAAAAAAAATTTATATATTTAAAAATTAAAATAAAAAATATAAAAATTTCTTTATTGAGTTTATAAAACCATGTTTTACATTTTTGAAACATTAGTAATATTTTACTCTAAATGCTTTTTATATTTACTTATTTTAAAAAAATTTGGTTTCCTCACTTATAGAAATTAAATATAAAATAATGAATATAATATTTTATATCAACACTATCATACTATTTAGGAAGGTAAATTTCATTTTTATGCATAAAAGTATGATTACTATGATTGAAATTAATGAACATGGTGATGGTGAAATGGTTTATTTCAATGATTTTTTTTATGATATGGAATTTTTGTCTAAAAAAATTAATATATATTTTATATAATTAATTTTATATTATTTTTACACATATATTAAAATAATTTATCACTCATTTAATTGGTAGTTAATTTAAAATAACATTAAGTACAATTTAAACTGAAAACAATTCCTACAAAATTGATTTTTATTTATTTAATATTTCAATTGAAAAGATGAATTTATTTTATTTATAAATTTAATTATACTATATTGCTATCAAATTTATGTTAATAATATCAATATTCGGAAACAATAGTTACGGTATATTTTTAGTCATGAATAAATTACATTGGTAAAATCTAGTCACCATGGGAAATTTCAAAATTTTAATATATAAAAATCTAGTGGTGAAAGAGTTTTAACATGTTTTAAACATGTGTTAAAATGAATTTTGGAGACTTTATTAAACATATATCTTCCAAAAATTTATTATTCTATCCCTTTTTGATTTATTTACTATTGAATAGTTCCATCATTGAAAATGTAACAGGTTATTTAAAAAATTACATTTTTCCTCACTTATAAAAGGATATAACTTAAAACACATTTATATACCAACTAAAAAGTATTATCTTAACCCAAATTCTTCTTTAATATCTCTTAAACTCTATTACCACTTATTATAAGTCATTTCTTTCTAAAATACCATGATAGTTTAACTTGTGGTGTTACCCAAGGGAGAACATCCAAAGGGAGAGGTCATGTTCTCAGCCTAACTCCCTTAATTATATTTTTCTTCTTCCTAAACATACCAAATATTGTATAATATGTTTTTAAAAAAAAAATACTATGTTTGATAGTGTAAAAGGGACTCAATAGTGAGATTAAATGAACAACAAATTATAGTTATTATGTGATAGTTAAAACCTTTCGTTAAATTGGTGGGATAGAATAGAATTAACTATAATATGAAATATAAAATGGCCCCAAAAATTAATAATTTTTTACATAATTCATAGAATTTTATGCACTTAATTTTTTTAATATTAATTTATTTATCAAATACACTTTCTTCAAGAATGATTTGTATTACATTTTTTAGAAACTAATCTTCCTAATTTTTGGATATTTTGGAAATTTTAATTAATGAAATATATATCTTTTTTCAAATAACTATTCCAAATAAAATTATGGTTAATTTTCTATAATATTTTGAAAAGTTTTATTCTTTAAAGAAAAGTAAAAACATAACAATTTTTATTGAAAATTTCATTTTTCCTTCAAGTAATTTTAAAATATAATTATATTTTAGATTTTTTTAAAAAGTTAATTTTTTCATTTTTAATTAAAATAATACAATTATGGGTTTTAAAATTAATTTTTCACATTAATTTATTTTAAAACATTTTTTTTAAAATAAAATGTTTTCAAAAAAAAATATCTTTTCAGTTCACTGATTTAATTTAAAAATAAATATGAAAGAAAAATATTAATTTAGAACTATTTATTCTATATTTGGAAACAGTATATCCATATTTCATTAATATTTCTGTTTTATTTTTGGAAAATAGGAATATGAACCTTGGTAATTTTCGTTACCATGTTAAAAGGAAAATTGAGTAATTGAGGTTAAAAATAAAATGATAAGAACTAAAAATGACCCTAACACTTTCCTCAGTTTTATTAAATGAGTAATTTTCATAGAAAACCATTTATGAGTTTAATATATGTCATTCGTTTTCCTTTTTATAATTATTACAACATTTCAGATATTTTATTTAATGAAGAGTCACACATGTCACATTCTTGTTTTTAATAAGTGTTATATTTTTAATATCAAATTATCTATAATATATGTTAAAATATAAATATTATTTTGAAATAAAATAGAAATATATTCAAAACTAAATTTTATTTTAAATTTTTAGTGACAAAATAATAACGTTAATTTATTAAAAAACACAAACACTGTAATTATTTAATTAATGGAAACATTAAATACATGATACTAAAAATATTAAGGTAAATATAATATGTCATCGAAAATGAAATAAACGAATTACATGTAATAAATTTACATGTTAAAACGTATTAAAATATTTTTTTGGATTTATCCTTTATTATTATTATTTTTAAAAGTCAATGTAATAAATGGTGAAAAATTTACATTTATGATATTTGAAAATAAATAATATTTTAGTAAACGATATAAAATTCTAAAAACAATAAATTAAATCCATCTTTCTGAATAAGGTTATAAATTTCATACATGATCCATCTATGTGTATTTTTGTATTTTATTATTACTATATTAACCCTTAGAGAGTAAAAAACCATGTTATCATTCATGTTGTCTTTATCAGTGGTGGTGGATGCATGGTGGTTGAACTGTTTCTCTCGGCCTTTTGATGTAGTGATGCACCATTTGGCTGCTTCGGTGCTCCGCGATGCACCTCTGGCTACTCTGGTTTTTTTTCTCCTTGATGCACTTCATTGCTTCATTGCTTCTCTTTTTCCTTGTGGCAGCCGTGTTTTTTTTCTGCTTCACAGTAGTCAATCTTGTCAATAGTGATGGACTGTTTGGCTTCTCCAGTTATTCGTGATGCCTCTTTGTTTGCTCTGGTTTTCTCCATGATGCGCTTCGTTGCTTCATTTTTTTCTCCTGTGTCTCGTGGCTTTTGAAAATTGTTCAGCATTTGAGGCAGATTTGGATGATGGTGTTTTAGATAATCTGGATTTTCTAGATCAGACTGTCGATGAGATGCAAATGTAGTGGTAAGAATTGGCCTTTTGTCTCTCTACATTAGGTTGGCGGGTTTCTATTTCTTGCAGATTGCGTCGGTTGGGCGACCTCGGATGAGGTATGGGTGTGTTGAAACCCATCATTCAGCCGTCTTTTTTCATTTTGGATGGATGGGCCCCATGTTTGATGTTTTCATAGTGTTTTCTGGAGGAAGGTGCGACACATCAGGTTGACTGTGCATGAGTTTCTCGCTTGCACCGTCGGGTGGGCGGCTCGAAAGAGAGATAGGTGTACTGGTACCTATCATCTGGTCCTCCTCTCATATTTTAGTGTGAGATGGAGGAGTACTTTTCCTAGGTTGTGTTTCCAACATGACACATTTTTTTGCAGAGGAGGTGACGCATCATCTTTGTTTGATTTCACTGTTACATTTTCAGACAGGGGGGAGGAGATATTTCTCGATTGTTCTTGTTATGATGTTCGTTTCTTTTGTGGAATTTTTATCACTATTTGGACATTTTCTTTGTTGTTTAAGATGTTTTCATCTATCATTTTAATGGGTTCCTCCTTTTCTCATAACCTAAAAGGAGTTCTTTATATTTCATTTTTAGGGGATTCCCCTGCTTAAAAAAAGAGGGTTAAACCACAAAGATAAGCATAGAAATATAGTAAAATAATTTTTAATTTTTATATTATTATAGGATTCAAACCAAAAATAATTTTTAATTCTAAAAAAATTTATTTTTAGTTTTTTTAATTGAAAATCAATTTACATTAATTTAATGTTTTGAGAAATTCTAATGGTTCTTCTCCCCCCTCCTATAAAATTACATCTACTATTTTCATTTATTCACTATGGGAAACCATAATTTTCTACCAATATCTACCGAAATATATACATAGAATCTATATCCTCAATATAGGGGCCTTATTATAGGCATAACACCAACCTAAGTGGTCTTAAGGTGTTATGAAAAGGGTGGTTTCCGTAGAAGAGGTATCATTTTAATTAAGATTTTCAATTTTATTTTTTCTTGTAGCACCTCAAAATATTCCTTAATCATGATAAAATAATAAATAAAATATATTCCATATAAAAAGAAGTTATTATGTTAGTTTAATAACCCATATACATCTCCACTTCCATCAAATGTGAAAATAATTCACCATTCATGTGTACGGTGGACAACCACCTCACGAGGTGACATAATTCATTTTCCCTCACGTTCAGTTAGAGACAGTTATAATGATGTAAGTAATGGTTATATATGAGATTAATGAAATATTTATTATTCTTAAATGGAAATATATCATTTAATTTAATACTTATCAATGCACTGAAAAATGATAATGATATTCTTTTGTATGTGTGGACCACCACTTCCATAAAGAGAAGAGAGTCGTTTTTCCTCACCACGTGAAATGGATGACATATATAATTATATATAATGTATTAATATAATATTTTAGATATTATTATCATTATAGAAATATAAAATGATACATACTTTAATTATAAAATGATCATTAAAAATGAAAATGCTACTCATGCATATGTACGGCCTACCGTCTCCTTGATTATAACATATTTGTTTATTCATAACCATATTTAATGATTTTATTTAAAAGATTAATTAATATATAAAAATTATAATTATTGCATTAATATTATTTTTTATATTATTGAATCATAAACTATTACACCATAGTAAACTTACCAAATCCATTTTTCACATAGGTATTGAATATCGTCAAAATGTATGATGTGAACAAAAATGAGCAAGTAATTGTATATAACATAAAAATTATTGATATAAATGAAATAATAAATAGAATTTTTTTTCTCATGAATGTATAAATCAACCTATGATTATTTTTTACGGATATATAGAACATACATGAAGATTCAAACTCAATATAATCTACTCTTTATCTAAAATACCTTATTTAAATTTTCCTAACGATTTATTTTCTAAATAGATATATTTTATATCAATATATTACAAAATATAGTTATGAATTTTTTTATATAGACATTAATATTTTAGAGATTAAATTTTCTAATTTAAATAAAAATCAAAAAGGAATCTTTTTAAGGTTTTATATAAGGGACTTTCATTTCAAAATCTTCTTTTAATGTTCCCCATTCAACGATTTTTAAAAAGTCTGAATATTTTTTAATTATATAATAAGTGATAATTTTCGTGATTAATTAACTCTTTAATTCCCTTATTTTTTCTTCACAATTATACGTAATTAATTTCAATTAAAATGAATTCTTTATGATGTGTGATACTTTTACATTTTAAAATTGTTTTTTTCAAAAAAATGGTATTTTCATATCTGAAAGTGTCTTCAACATGGGTTTAAAATATTTTTCATTTTTTTATTAATGATGTGGTTCTTGCTCATTATTTTTTATTGTTTCACCTTGATAGTTATAGGTTTGACCATTATATCTTATACGATGGGTTTTCCTATATAGTAATCTAATACAATGGGGAATGATTACGTTATCTGGAGAAATATATTGGCAGTTAGCCATATGGCTATTTAAATTTATAAGTGTTTTTATAAGGGTTATGTAGGGTTTCTATGATGATAATTTCTCAAAGAATCTACATTACTTCTCTATTCTTGATAATTAGTTTTCATGGAAATATCTCGAATTCCAATGGTATGATATTGATATTTTTAATGGAAAATTAATATATTTTTAGATAAAGGTATAGTTTTTATTAAATCATTTTTATGGGTTTTCATGTATTTCACCGAACTAATGTTTTTAATTCTATTATCTGTTACTATGATTTTTAGTGCTAATCCGATTTTTAAATTGTTTTTACTGGTTTTTAAGAAATATTAGGGACAATAATGAGATCAAGATCAAATTTTTTACGAGATGTCATGGAAAAAACATTTTTTATTTTAAAATTGTTTCCTTTAGTGTAAAAATGGATATTGAGTATATTATTACACTTGTAATGTATGCGTATTATATTTACTATTTTTTCAAAATTCTTCAGAAATTTTAACCTAAAATATCTTTGGGAAAAGAATGTGATTTCTAGTTTTGGAATAACTAGAATATGAATTTTTTAAGGCTGGGTACTGACAACAAATATAATGATGAATGTATAATAACACAAGTATTACTAAAATTCATAAATTTTATTATACCAATGGAATATAGATTTTATACATTCTCCAAAAACTATTTGAAAAAATGAATCAACGTCCTGCATATATGTGAACTACCACCTCCAAGAAAGACGTACATGATTTTTCCCCATCATATTAAATGGATGATAATAAAATCATATTTTAATTATTACTATTATATTTATAAAATTATTATGATTATTAAATTACAAACCATTCCTTATCTTCTTCTCGAGCTATATAAAATGAAACTGTGTCATCTATGCATACGTGTGGACAAACTCTACCACAAAAGTAACATATTTCATTTTTCTTTTTAATCACTTATTTTTTATCTAAATATCATAAAACATATTTTAAAACCATAATAAAATAAATAAAATATCATTATGACTATTTATGATTTATTTTAATCAAAACAAACCAATTTCATAACTGTACACACTAATCGATTGTAAAACGTTCTTCTTTGGATTAGTTTATCCACCAACATAAATAATTATATTAATTAATATCATGTTAAAATAAGAAAACATAATTAATTGTGTTATTAGAAAATAATAATTAAATAATTTTTTAAATTCTCGAATCCAAATGGTAATATCTGACCCATTATTTATATATTACCCCTCATTGGTGAAAATTACCAAAACAAGATCATCGCTAACTTCATTGACATGAATTGTAACTATAATACATTTGAAATGATATTATAACTTTATGAATAATTATATAACTTATATTCATATACATTTAATTACCTTTGAGTGGTGAAATTTTAATATTTATATATGAATTTACCACCACCATTATGAATCTAGTAATAAACAATACAATCGTAGCATGTAACATCTGATGATATAAAAAATATAACTAACTGATATAATTTTTAAAATATAATTATAAATTATGTTTATAAAAATTAATAGGTATGAATAAGGTTCAGAAATATGTGGTTAAAATTTTTATTTTTTATAGGAGGTTAGTGAATGTTTGAATAAGTTGAATAAAAATCATTGATTTTTCATCTCAATTTTACCTCATTGATATGTGAAGTGTATTAACCTACTGTTTCAAATTTCCAGTTAATATATCCGAAATGGATTTATTTTATTATAAATATTTGTTAAATCTAATGGATATACAAATCTATCCCAGGTTGTACCTTCTAGGAATTTTCAATTCAAAAGATTATGATGTTGTATGTGTGTTTCTTCTAAATTTTTTTTCATTGATACATTTATTATTTTTTACACCAAATTTCATTTAAATGATCTATATACTACATGTTGAAAATATAAAATAATATATTTTTTATTGATGTTATTTGGAGATTAATTTCATTATAACTTTTATGGTGTTTTGATTAAAACATTTCATTAGTTTAAGGGGTCTTGACTTAACTTATATTTTTATATCATAATGATTTATCTTTTTAATATTGTTTCACATAATTGATTTATTTTATTTTATTATTATATTAAATATTATTTTATCCTTATTTTTTAAAAATTAATTGGTATATTTTATCTATATAAAAGATAATCATTTTGAGAATAATTTCCATCATCTCAAAATAATATATTTTCTTCCAACTATAGATTTTTTCTTCTCCCAAATATTATACATTATATTTTCAAACCCAATTATGTTTTCTATCATGTGAAATTATTATTTTCCTTCTACTATTTTTAAAATTATTTTCATACTTTTATCATGATTTGGGTTTTTAAAAATTATATCATAAAATATTTAAAAAGTGTTTTCATTGATTGGAAATAAAATGTTTTATTTTTCACTCTTTATTAATTTTTATAATATTCATATATTTTCAAGGACCTATTTATAATGATTTTTTAAGGTAAATATTTTAACAAAAATTAACATCAACTATTCAAAAATTAATTTATAATGTGATCCATAAATTTAAATTTTTTTGAAAATATTAGTAACTTTTATTAAAAACTATTGTATAGTTTTTTTTTCTATTTTACTATTTATCACCAATATATTTATTCTCATCAAACCCATCTTTCATAAAACACCATATAAATTATATTTCATAACACACATTTAGGATGATTAATTTTTTAGTAGTAATTGATTATATTCGTGATGACAATTTTGGTGATAGCATTTGGAAATGCTATAAAACCAAGTTTGTTTCAAAGGGTTCTTTATTATGCTTTGAGTGATTATTTTTACGTGGAACATATAAATATGGATGATTGATGGGTGGGGTGCTATATTTCCACCTACGTAATTAGTTATGTTTTATATCTCAATATATAACAATGTTGTGTATGGATAAGATCACATTATGCACTATTCACATACTAGTACGTGGATGTGACTGTGTTATTATTTGATCACTTTATTTTTCATGGACATGATCTAAAATAGATTTATTCACATGATGGTTCATGGAAATTTTAGAACGTCACTTTTTTTGCATGATGGTGTGTATATATAATCATATATAATATTTTATAATTTTTTTTAATGTATATGATCACATTTTTATTTGTTCAAATGCTTTTACTTAGACATGATAAATCTTAACTTTGTTACCAATATTTCAATTTCATATACCTATGTTTATGCCATATTTTTATTTCATATGTCTATGGTTATTCTTTATGTCTCGTTTTTATTTTCTCATAATCTTATTCCATTTTATATGTTTGTTCAATTTAATTTACATGTATTTATACCATTTTCTATGGATATGTGGTATTTTTCATGTTATTTTAAAAATATATTTCCTCCATTATCATTCTTTCTAATATCCTTTTAATATACCCATTGATGATATGTTGATATGTCTACACATTCTGAGTATTTGATCTCACACAATTCAAATGTTTAAATTCCCCAATTTATAATGGTGATTGAAACCTATACAATGTTTAGAATAGATCCTAGTGTGGTTTGATTATGAAAAAATGTTCAAAAACATATAATAAAATATGTTACATAAGTAAGAGATCCTCAAAAACAATAATCCTTCCATTATTTTTATTCTGTCAGAATTTGTGAGGTGCAATTTTTAATATATGGAAATGACATAAAATAATGATATGTTTAGTCTATTTTTTCCCATTTGTTATCAAATACTATGTGTAATGTTTGTATTATGAGAAGAGGACCCACGACTATGGTCTGAATCACCTAAGTTGGTATTAGAGTAGGTTTTATTTAATATATAGAATTAATATAGTAACTTTTGGGTATCAATTTAGTTATTTAATGATTATGATTAGATAAATGTAGTGAATCACCTAAGGATGAGGCTAATTGCTGGTTAACATCGAGATGTTTTGGGCATGTATTGATTGTTTGGTTACTTAGAAATTATATTCCTATTTGATAACTAGATATTGGATGTGGATGAGATAAAAATTCACTTAGGGGTAATCACCTTGAAAAGAGATATCTAATTTTCAAATCTATCTTTACTCGATGCATGAAGCGAGGGCCTAAGACTTCACACCCATCTTGATGCTCTAAGATTTTATTCGTTGGTTAATTCATATTATCATTACGAACCATTAAGAAGGATTTTAAAATTTATATATGGTTGGTTATAAAACCTATATACAACCATACTAGGTAAACCTGAACTACCACACCAGCTAACAAGTCTAAAGGCCTCAAGCATATTCCCAATATCTTTGTGTTTCTGATAAGCACCAGGGCATTACAAATAACCATATAGAAATAGTTTCACTTTTGAAAAAATGATGTGACTCATCCATTAATTATATGACCACACCAAATGAATAAATAATCATTTTTAAAAATTATCATATAGTAGAGTAATAATAAAATGACTAATATAAGATATCACAATCACCATCACATTTTCATATATAATAGGTTACAAACAAGACATACATGAGATATCTGTAATAAAAAAAGTTCAAAAAACTAAATACGGATCATGAACCAAATGTTAAATACATGACATCCCAGCTATACAAAATCCAAAAAATTTCCTCTAAATTAGCTAAACTTTGTAAAAATATCAATACTCAATCCCAACAACCCCTAATAAAAGTAAACAATAAGAGCCCCTAAATTCATGTTTCCCATTCCGTTAGATATGACATGTAAGATGAAGTCTACATTTACTCAAATCCATATAAATAGTGTGTAGAAAAAATCATACAATGATACCGCCATGAATATATATAATTATTTTATTTTGGAAATACAATAATCTAACATTAATCTCATTTTCAAAAACCATGTTCACTTTTTTTAATACATGTTAAATTGAAAAAAAATTATCTTTTTATTTACAACTTTTTTTATCAATGAATACATGATTCCAAACATGATTAAACATAGATAAAATAAGGAAGCATCCACTTGGAATAACATTATCCACATACCTACGCATGAAATAAAAGTGAGAATAATCATAAAATCCATCATGTGAAAAAAATAAATGGAAATGTGCGTAACAAATGATATCTCAATCAAATAAGGCACTCACAAAATTCGAGAAAGAAAATAATTCAACCATGGATAAGAAATACAAATCATGGTATATAACCATATGTTTATGGTGTTATAGTAATTATAACATGGTAATATATATATCTAATCACAATATAAATGATAAAAATCACACTTAGTTTTCCTCAAGCCCAAATATCCATGATATTACTCATTCCCTTAGTCAATATTTTAGAATTTCACTTAATGTTACTCCCAAAGTCTCACTCAGACCCTTTAAAAAACATAATAAGCTCAATTTTTCATACTCTAAAAGGTTCACTCAGTCCCTTGGAAAACATAATTTTTTTCTATGTCCTGATAACACACACCCATGGTTCCACATATTCTACTAAATTCCAAATATATCAACATCATAATATGCCAATAAAAATTCTATTTCAAAATCCAATTTATTAAAATAAAATTCCTATTTTGGTAAAATAACATCCTTATGTTAAAACCATTTCTAAATCCCCCAAATAAATCCATTTAACCCCATAAAATATATTTGAACCGTTTAATTAAACACATCGAGTGAATTAAAAACAAATCCCATTGAAGAACAACTTTAAATAAGAGCAATTCAAATAAAAATCATGAATCAAATCTATAATGGATATAAAATATATGACAGATCAATTTATTGGAAATTTGAAAAAACAAATAGATAAGGTATTAGTGGTTAGCCATGGAAAACACCCTTAAATAGATATACCTACCTAAAAAATGATCCATATCTTGTTGGCTTCAACCAAAACAACTATAATCATACAAAATAAGTCCATTCAAATGAAAACCCAAAGGAAGAAACAAAATAACCTGTTAAAAACTATATATTCATCAAAATTTCATTCTAAAATTATATACATCCATGAAAAAGGAAGAATAATGGGAGAATAAGGGAAAGGAAAGAGAAATCATGAAAAAAGTGTATTACCTCAAGCTAAAACACTAAGGAATCAAAAATAATCCATCACCAAGGATAATGTTGAAGCTTAAAATACAATTTATAGGGTTTTGTATTCATTGTATAAAAATGAGACCAAAAGATCATAAATTCATCAATGGGAAAATAAAAATTTCTAAAAAAATTAATGCACTCAATAGCCCTCAGGAATTGGTTATATGGTTAGGAAAACCCTGTGCCAACTATTCATGACATATTGTGTCATGATACTAAAAAATACATATTTTTTAATAAAACTCCCATTGTTATGAAATCTATTATTATATTATGAAAAACCCTACTAATCATAAAAAGTAACAATTGCATAGTTATTTGCATAGTTAGAAAAATTGTGCTGAAATCATGAACCAAATTATGTTTTCCCAAAAAATAAAATTTAGGGTCATCAGAATTCAGGAATGTAATGAAAAATATAATTGAAAAACTAAATCTCAAATAATACATACCAGTGAACTGATTATCTTCACAAACCTCTCCACCATATCACATTCTTTGACCACAATGTCTTCAAGAATTACTTGAAGAAAATGGGAAAGGAGACTAGTTCCTCACTAGAGACTTCCACCCCTATATCTCATGGATATCTCCACCATTCTTCCAAATAAAATTCTAAAATGATATTATTTTATGTTGAATTTTTTTTGATAATCCATGATAAAAATAGGCTACTCTAAAATGGTGATATCAGGATCAACCTATAAATAATCCCACTCTACCATGTTAGATTTTTTTGGATGTTATCTATTCATATGGGATACATGAAAGACATCATGAATATTAGTTTCCATAATGAAAAATAAAACTAATAATCTACATTATCAAGACATTCTATAAATATAGATTGACTCAACATAATATGGTTCCAACTTCCCCAAAATTCCTATTTGACTGTTTCCTAGTCAAACTGATAACTGAATAAACAACTAACCATTGGCCAAAAACACTAATGGTTGATGAATTTTATCTGTGTATGACTTCTGGAGACTCTGATTTATATCTATAACTTACAGAATAAATGAAACTTTCTTTTTCATCTGATGGATGATGCCTTTTCCTAATAATTACTATTGAACCACCACATCACAACAAAACTTGGACAAATAGAACCACCCATATAACAAATTAAATAGGTTCATTCTAATCAATTAATAATAAATAATATTATAAGAAAAATTCATTAATGGATGATAAATATTTCATAAACCCCTAGAGTTATGATCACCTTCCCAAATTATATCCTCATTAGTCTGGATGGTCTATTCAATATGACCATCTATCTATGGGTGACACGATTTTCTCAATCTTATCTTGGATTAAAAAGATTCCTATAGTTATTTTAAAAATTGAAAAGTTAAAAGAGCATCCTGATTTAATACTATCACTAAGGGTACTCTATGAAGCCCAATAACCAATCAAACATATAGTTTCTAGATCTCCTCTACCTTCGTTGACACCCAAATAAAAATAAAATGGGATTATTTCTTTTAATGATCAATGAAAACCCATATAACATATTTCCCAAATAGACTACAGGGTAAAGAAGATCAAAAAATCAATTAAGATTTCATCCCACATCCAAACTAGGATAAGAACAGGCTGTAAAAAACCATTTGATCTAAGATGGTAACCTTTGATCCTATGGTTGGTAAAAAATCATGAAACAAAGTTTGAAAAAGATCCCTTCATCTACATCCACTAATACATACACCTCAAGGTATAAAACATCATGGCCTCTATGATGTAAACTTTCTAACCAGAATGATTCCCCTCATGCATCACCTCCTACCTCATGGTCAAAGAAACTACAACCCACTTCCTTAAAAACAGTGAATAATTAGGAGGATGAAACCAAACAATTGAGGTCTTCCAGCCAATAAAATAATTTATAATCGACTCTAACTCATGGTTGGATTCCATATCACTCTTAACCTGGTTAATAAGAGAATGTGTGACCTCTACCCTGGTCAAAACTATAATATCTCTATAATTATGAACTTCCATGTTTATATAAGCGAACAAACTCATCATTGTCCACTCATACACTGAATACCAAACAAAATGGAGTGTAAAATATCTTCTCAAAGAGTCTACAAAAAACCACATTTCTAGGGATATAGGCTATATCAAAATCAAATATAGGATTATAATCAACCCAATATGTCATCCTAGAGTTCATGTCCCTCTAGGTAAAGATAAAAAAATTTCTTTTATGATCTGAGTAAACTATAACATGTTCCCTAATTAGGTAATGGAACCATAAATTCAACACATGAATAACAACTTCCAACTCTAGGTCATGGATGGTGTATTTCCATTAATTTGAGATAATATACCAGCACCCATAAATACCACATGGTCATCTTGAAACAACACACAACCCCACCGCACCCCAGAGGCAAACAAAATACATTAAATAGTATTTCATAATATTAGAATGAATCAAAAATGGCTTGGAACTGAAATTTTCATGAAACTCATAAAAATAAATATGGTATTTCTCAATCCACTAAAACTTCCAACCTTCCATTGTTAAGGATATCATGGGAGAATCTATCATGGAGAAGTCCCTAAAAATTATATAATACCCATGGAAGCCTAAAATGTTTATAATCATAAATATACTTGTGGTTTTCTTATAAGAAATAACTTCATGGATCTTCATGGGGTCCACTAAAACTTCTTTCATAGACATCACATGGCTAAATAACTCCTCTTATTGTAACTAATACATAAAATTAGATATCTTGTCCTATGTATGGTGCTCTATTAATATTTCCAAAACAAAAACTAGATGGTATGTGTGAACCTCCTCCATATTGGATTGCACCTCGATGTCATTAATGGAACTGACCAATCTGGATTCCAAAAACTGTTGAAATATATGGTTCATCAAGACCATATAGTTCATATAATCATTCATAAAACCAAATGACATAACCATGTTCTCAAAATTCCTATTCCAGATTATAATGGTTGTCATAGGGGTATCATCTTCCCGAACCCTCAAATAATGGTAACTTAATCTAAATTAGATCTTAATTAACAAATGATATCATCTGATTTGGTCAAAAAATCATCAATTTTTGGATATGGGTATTTGTTGATTTGATTCACTCAATTATGCTTATGGTATTGTATGAAAATTCAGATACTCTATCCCAACTTATTTTCAAATAGAATAGATGAAACCCATGGTGACATGATAGGGAAACTAAATCTCTTTCCCTCAATGTTCTATGACTAAAAATTAAACTCTAAAAATCAAATTAGAGACATCTGGTAAGATATTAACGAAATGGGCCTCATCTCATGGAGCATATCGATAGTCGACATTCCCTTTCACTTATCTAGAATCCTAAAAAAAATCATCTAGAAACACATCAAGGCACTAATCCCTGACCACTAGAGTAAATGTAAAATAACACTAAATCAAAACATCAAAGAACATCCTCTAAATACGTATGAGATCAATTCATTCTATGAATCAATGGGCCCTTACCGTCCTGATCATAGATCACCCTCGTCCTAGAAGATGTGATGGATCCCATCGGGACATTGAAATTGGTCCCTATGTTGATCACAATCACCATGATCTTTGAATATAAAAAACCAATCCATAAAAATGATATGTTTTATTATTTCCATGAATAATAATATCCAATCCAAAAAAACATCCACATCATTGATTTAGACCTAGAACTATATGAAAAAAAACCACTCCCCCTCTTCCTACATAGTAGGGACTGAAAATCCATCAAATACCCATTATCTTAGCTCATACTCCTAAATCCTAAAGAATCATTAGATATATAAATGAATGGATAAAACTCATATCAAATAAAATATATTCTATGGAAGAGGAAATAAACATTGTACCTCTCATGGTCGTCAACTAGGATTCATTGTCATTAATTACTATATATACTATATAATGATGTCCCACATCCGGATTTCCCAAAGCCTTACTCACCCAATGAGAATCCCATATAACCATAGGAAATGATCCTTCACCCATAGAAGCATCTATTCCTGCATATGATCTATTTTATAATGAACAGGCAACTACACTACGTTCTGGGGAAGTCTTATAGAGGAGATAATTATGACATAGAAATCCACACTAATATATAGTCTTTAGAGCCAAATGACTACTAATAAACTTTTCCACATCCCAAATTTGATTAATTATTCTTCCTCTTCTTGAAATATAATTAACTCTGGATACATATCATTAAAGGACAATAGTTGATACCAGTCTTCGCTACAATTTTTCCTCAACTATTACGCCCTTATCAACCACCTCAACATAGGTTAGAAAACAAATGAAGATAAAAATTGGCCTAATCTCATCCTTCAATACCATTTAATAAGGAAAAGGATTATGATTTTTCTTTCAAGGATCAGTAGAGATAGATGAACCACCTTAGAAAGACAAGAATCATAATCTATCACTAAATGATCACCATACTCTATAATCACAAACTCACAAGCCATCACTACACTTAATGTCTCAGAATATAGATGTTGATTAAAAATCACAAAAATGTTAGTCCATGTGATGTAATAATAGATATTCTCTAGTACCAAGGATTCCCATATTTTTTTACATGGTTCATCTAAAATATATATATTGAAGACAACCTTTGAGGTCTCATGGGTTTTCAAGTATTGAAAGATACACATGATCCATTTTAGCCACTCATCTAGACCATGGGTTACCTTATCACCATGGATTATCAATGGAATTTTTTAGTGGGTACCTTCCACCATTTTTAATTGATATCAACCACCCTATTGGCTTAAGGACTAGATAATACCAATCACTAAATCCACTAATTCCGAATAAACCATAGATTTTTTCTATAGGACAAGCTCCACGTCTCCCTCTCTACACCTAGATGTGGTTATTCTAGGAGGCGTTGTATACAAAAAAAAATGTATGCTTAATAAAGACTCATTTATATCTCATTTAATGACAAAAAAACCATAAATATCTATCATAATATATATAAAACAATGAGAACTATAACCAATGACAATATCAAATGATAAAGAATATAAAACATAAATTTTAAAAATATCTCCTAATATGCATGGTTTAGCCACGCGATTAAGAAATCCATCTTCCAACCATGTAAGTACCATTAGAAGATAATATAGATTGAAACATGGCTTCAACATGGTTACTATGAACCATGAACCTAAACCATGCACCTCTTGTTGTCCTTTCTGTTTCAATCTTAAACCGAAAATAACCCATTATCTCACACCATAACTCATAATAATAAGGAAAATATATAAATTATAAATAAAAACCTTTTAATGAGCTAAAAAACACATCCTTGTAGCACCCATGGTAATTCGAGGTTTAAAAAGAAGAAGATAAGATCAAGAACTCCACTAATCTTACCTCTCATAAGTCAATGGTCTTATCTTTGATCTACTACAATCTCCAAAATAAAAAGGTCATTCGATATAATTTTTTATCCAATCGGCTTATGTAGACCAATATAGTTATCTAGATAGCGGTCCAAAAAGCCCAAAGTGAATTTTCAATCACCATGGTTATCCAATATGATCATGGGAATCACAAATAACCCTATCAGAATAGTTTCATCCATAAAAAATAGATCGAAACATCTATGAATTATATAGCCACACTAGTTGAACAAACAATATAAACATATATAAACATATAAGACAGTAAAAATAACAATTATTAATATAAAATATCATAAACACAAATCATATAACCATATATATCATGTCATAAAAATATTCAAACACATGAAATCCCTAGTCAAAAGATGAAAAACCTAAATTTGGATCATTAACCAGATAACCAATTCATGAAATACCAACTATAAAATATATAAAATCTATCTATAGAAGATGAAATCCAAGAGACTATGTCTCCTCCATCATATAAACCCCAGATGGCAGTAATAAAAATGGGTCATTAAAATGAATGGTTGCCTTGACCTTACATGTGTCACTGACAAAAAGAGTCTACATACGAACAAAGGCACATGAAAGTTGTGAGAAACAAAATAGTATAGGACACCACCATGAATTTATTAATATATTTTAACCATTATAATATATAATACTACATAGATTTTTTTTCTAACCCTAATTCATATTTTGAAACATGTCTATTTGAAAGCACTTTTCCATATGAAATTCCCCTGTATTTTCTAAAATACTACATGTTTAAAAAAATTATTAAACAAAGATCAAAATAATGATTCAATACAAACATCCAAACATGTTCAATAAACCCAAATATTCAATTAAATTTATCATAAGAATACATTATTTAAAATAACCAAATAAATAGAAATGGGTACAACACATTATAACTTAGTCAAAAAAGTCACTTACCTAATATATGAAATCATATAAATCAATAGATCATATGAAATATTGAATATAGGATCAAAACATAAGGTTCTTGTGTGAATTTCACTCTAACATGGTTTTATACTTGATAAAAAAATACAAGTCTAAAATCACAATCGATCTACTGTGAGTTCAAACTTCCAAAATATTACATGATCCCTTGGTCAACATTTTGGAAGTTCATTTTATCTTCCTCCCAAAGGATCACTTGGTTTATTATAGAAAAACATTAAATGTTCACTTGGTGTTTATCCAAAATATTTACTAAGTCCCTTTTACAAGATACACTTTTTCAACATCTTATACTCAGAAACATCCAAGGTTCTACATGTGAAACTCAATTCCAAACATATCAACATCAACAGGTGATAATAATAATTTCATTTTCATATAAAAATTAATTAATAAAAATTCACATTTTGATAAAAATAAGTATCAAGGTAAAAACAAGGATAGATCTATTAAATAAATACATTTATACCTATAAAATATTTTTAATTCATTTAATCAGACATATAGAATGCATTAAGATTCTACCCACTTTAAAACAAATCATTAAAACACTATATTTATTGAGAAATCGATAAATCACACCAAAAAAGATATAGAATCAATCATAAACTATGTTAATTAAAATTTTAGAAACAAAAACCAAATTCAATAAGTTATTTCAGGTTACCCATGGAGAACACCCTTAAGTACAGACACCTACTTTAAAAATAAACCGAATCTTTTTGCCTTTGATGAAAACCACTAGAATCAGCTAAGACATTTCCTAACATGACTAAAACATGAATAAAAAGACTGAATCCCATATAAAAAATTATGTTTATCCATAGGGAATTGTAGGGTTTCACACATTAAATAAAAAGGAAGAAAAAACAGTGAATCTGGGAAATAAAAGTGAAATCATAAAGAACTAGGATTACATCGATCTAAAACACCATGGAATATAGAATAATATTACACTAAGGAGATGGGAGAAGATATAATGACAAGAGAAGATGATGTTCATATGTGAGAGAATAAATGAGACCAATAGACTGAAATCTATCAAAAAAAATTGTTATTTCTCATATTTTTAATGACCAGGATAAGCCACATGATTTGATAAAACGGTTAGGAAAACCATGCAACAACTATGTGAGAGATTATATCTCAGAAAAATAAAAGATATATGGATTTTACCGAAACTCATATGGTCAGGAAAATGATATCCAAACTATTTAAAATACCATTTTCCCCAAAACCTCGACCATTCACAGTTATCCACACGATTAGAGAAATAGTTCCATAATACTATGTCATGGTCTGTTTTCCTCACAATACCAAATTTTTGACCCCTACCACCTAGTATCTCAAAAAGTAAATGATGAAATAAATACAGATTCAAATTATAAATACATGTTAATTGATGGGTGTCACAAAACATAATAAAAATTTGACCATTGGTATACTGGGTTAAATTTAATGAGTTATAGGTTAATAAAATTATATTATATTTGAAATAAATGTATAATATATTTAAATGAAGGTTTCATTAGATAATACATATTTTGATTATGTATCAATTTTTATATAATCATTTATTATGATTTTAATGGTTATTAATGGAATCATCATGGATTTATTATTTGGTTAGAAATAAGATATTTAAAATGAATCTATAGAATGTATGTCTCTAGAAACACATAACATTTTGCAATATAAGCATATTTTGAATAAATGGTTGAGAATCAGAATACATTCCTATTGTGAGGGAAATGATATTTTACATAGTATTATATAAGATAGAATGGTGGGTATCACTATATAATCTTTATCTTGGTTTATTAATATATTTTAGACACCCCACGGTATTTTTTACACCCCAGGTAAATAAAGAATATGACATTTTTATATTAATCCATATTTATGAATAAAATATTAATATTACTTTAAAGGGGATGCTATGCTCGATGGCGTACCCAACACGCAACAACGAGTTTCTTGGGAATCTTACGTTTCACTATAATAATAAAATAATAATATTTTAAATAGTAGTTAACGCTTAGCCGTTTTAATGGCGGGAATGAACAGAAATAACTACAAAATGATTATATATGTTTGTCAAATATTTTTACTTTTTAAAATAAATGTTAGAGGATTAAAAATGAAAATGAATCCAATTTTAAGCATAAACATTCTAATATTATTTAAAAGGTCGATTAACCGTCTTTTGATGGCGAACCTCTTTTAAATCCACTTTTTGACAATTTTATGTGTTATCTTTGACAAAATAAAATTCTTCTTTATAATCGGGACATCAAAATTTACTTTGTGTAAATTTTATGTATTTTTCCGAAAAAGTTTAATTTTTAATGAATAGTGAAAAATGTTGTATTTAAATTCCAAACCTCTTTTAATCTAATTTATTTATATGATTAGATTATAATTTGAATTGGTTTTAAAGTGAAATTAGAATATATTTTTTCCATTAAATCCAATAGTGGTCATTGTAATTAATTTCACCTTGAAATAGGACTTAAACTAGTGTCAATCTTTTGATACATTTTGTTTCATTAAAACACGCTATTTGTTTTGACAGCAGGAATTAATGATTAAATTAATTAATGAAACTTATATGTTCTGAATTTTTTAAAATAGACATCATTTGGGAATTCTGAATATCAAATATAGCTTAGGGTGAACTTTTGGTAATTTTCTGAAAAACATCAATTTTTGATGAATAGTGAAACCACTATGTGGTACCTATAAAAACTAGTTTTCCATTTAAATGAAAATTTTTCCATCATTGTGTTCTGAATTTCAAAAATCCTCGTTAAGAAATAAAATGTGGTTCAATGGGATTAAAATAATTTTTTGGTGAATAGTAACTTATTATGTTTTTAATCGCGATTAGAGGTAATTAGTGTAGTGTAAGGTAAGAATAATGTTTTAATAAACTTAAATGACCTAGACACATGTCCTACCCACATTGGATGTGTCTTGGCCGACCAAGAAAATCCATGGGTCAAATTGGGGACCCCATGGATCAACTTTGGTTGGAAAATGACATAAATATCTTTTTATTTAATGTTAAAGTAAAAATGACACACACATGAAATGTTTTACTAAAACAATTTTTACATGGGGTTATACAGGTCAGATTTTTAACTATAAGTATTCATTAGAAATCTAAAAATATTTCCTACATCATAGTAAATTTTTTAATAATTTTTAGACATTAAATAAATTAAATTATTTATGACATCATGATGATGCAGTGATTACCTCGTTAATATAGGATTTAAATAAAATGGAAAGATAATGTAAAATCTAAGACCTACACATGTCCAAAACCTATTGTATGGGTGGATTTCGAACTCTTATCACCTTATCCTCGAATTACATCAATTTGGGACCTCTTAAATCCGAATACCATTTTAAAATAATGTAACTCTTCTTTACCTTCCATGAGTGCCCCTCCTCTCCTCTTATAAAAGGCCCCCACCTCTACCTCCTTACCCACACACCCAAAGCCTTTGGCACATCCAAACCCTACCCTGTTTGTCTCTACACATCCCTCTATAACTCCTTGAAACCTCACTTTGGGAAGAAGTCTTCCCAATGAAGCTTTTGGTCTCAAACCATAGGGAGTTACCCAATTTTAAGGTAATGTCTTCACTTGTGTCCTTTTGTTTTATTTTGCTTCTCCAGCCCTATAATTTCTTTTTATTCATTTCTTTTGTAACAAATCAAGTATCTCCAATATGCTAGGATGTTTTTATAATAAGGATTCGAGCTACACTTACAAAAACCTTCATCTAATGGTTAAAGAACATACTATTTATGTGGTTGTCGATTTTCTGCCTCACGAAATGATGATTGTTCAATATTCTATTAACACCTTTAATGGTGGCCATTATGATGTCACTATATTTAATATATGATATATATGGTATTTATTTTTACTATATTCTTCTGTATTTTATATTTAAACCATAATTTTATTCTTTTCATGTTGTGTAAATGCGATAATTTCATATGAGGAATTGTGGACTACCGCCCCTCAAGTGATGTGACTCGTACATGCAATACATGGAACGTATAAAGAATGAAATTAATGATCATATGTGAACTATATAACATATATATTATAATTTAATTATAATATATATATATATATATAAATATATCATTCATTTTTAATATGACATAGAAATGAAAGTAGCATTCATGCGTACGTACGGCTTACCGTCTCCATGAACGGTGCAATTCATTTCTTATCCACAAATGTAATGTACTATTATAAGTACATATATATAATGGATATATATGATATATGTTAAATCTAAATAATTAATATAATTATTTAATTAAAATATACATTCATCTCATTAGTTTTAATTCCATTAATATGACATAGAAATGAAAGTAGCGTTCATGCGTACGTACGGCTTACCGTCTCCATGAACGGTGCATTTCATTTCGTACCTCTAAATGATTATGTGATATTATAAATACATGTATATTCTAGATATATATGATATATATGATATCCAAATCAGGAATGTCATTCTGGATATAAATAACCTTTGACCACACGATCAACATGTAATTGTAAGAAGTCCACTTTTTTACTTAAGAACCAAATATCGACAAAACAAACATTATTAACATAAATGATTAAATAATGTTTATAACATGTCAATAATTGATTTAAAATGAATAATTAACTTGAAAAAGGTTCTAAATCATGTAGAAATTAACTCAAGTTTATTATCCCGGACGTTAAAGAACGATCGAGTCTAGTCGGACCCAAGGTAAGGGATCCTACTCCTCTCTTTCTTTTTAAAGTACACTCTTTTATTCCATTCCTTTTAAGATCATCTTTCTTGTGATTGGAATGTTATTTTATATTACTCATACTGTAGTTTTTAGGTTCATATGATGAGAGACCCTATTCTCTCTCATCAATCCATTTTGGATGTTTTGAGTGGCGCTGTTAGGCTGCTGAATTTTCGTAAGAGATCTAACCTCTCTCTTTCTTTTTAAGTACTCTCCTTTATGTCACTTCTTTTAAGATCCTCTTTGTTATGTTGGGGGATGTTCTTTTATATTAATCATTCTGTAAACTTTATGTTAATATTATTAGAGAACCTATTTGATTTCATCAATCCATTTTTGTGGCGTCGTTAGGCTGCCGAGTTTTCGTAAGGGATTTTTCATCTCACTCTTATTCCTGTGAGATTTATGCTACATTTGCCACAATTTCCTTTGAGTGGTGTATGTACTAACCATTATTTTACTCATTGTGTAATATAATTTCGTTTATGAGTATTTACATCAATGTTTTATTTTCCTTCTTTCACGGGGTGTATGTTTTGAAAGTTACCCAAGTCGGTAAGGGAACCTTTCACCCTCCTCTTTTTAAAAGACTTCTTTTGTTATGTCTTTTAATTCACATACTATTATGTTGGGATATGTTCTTATATATCCATATTGATGTAAATTATATGTCCATGTGATGAGATACCCTTTTTATCTCTCATCATCTCATTTTCTGAATTTTGAAGTGACGCCGTTAGGCTGTCGAATTTTAGCAAGGGAACTTTTTAACCCAATTTCGATTTCTTTGGGTTCAACATGTAGTTATTGAATATGTCATCCTTTGAATATGTTTAAATGAACATTTATTGTTTTACACTTTATATCCACATATATTGGGTGTATTTATATTTGTCACACATAATTCTGAGATTGATTTCTCCTTAATTTAAGGATGCCTTCTTTATAATGGATTTCATCTCATTTTACATTTCTTTTGAGACTTCATTGTTGTTATGCACCAATTCACTCTTATATGGTGTGTATACTGTCCTTTGACATATTATATCATGAATACCTTTATTCTCATGATATTATAAAGTTCGGGTTAAATGTTATTCTTCTTTTATTTGTATTCAAGTGTCTCTCATTTTGTTAAAAACTATTTAACAAAAATATCGTTTTAAATGTTTTAAAGATATATTATTCTAAATCTTTATTTTTAATGTCCATTTTTTCGAAATTGTTTTCATTATTTATTTATATGGACATTAATGTTTTAAAATTGTAATTCCATTAAAAGCTTCAAAGTGGTATGGGACACTTTGATTCAAAAATCTCTTTTAAATGGTTTTTGAAAATGGATTGATTAATTCAATATCTGGGAATTACTTATTGTGATTTCAAATGAAATGTTGTTATTTAAATGTTAATATTTTCAATATTTTATGTGTAATTATGGTACTTGGACATTTTACGGGTGGTTAAGTGATAAACCATATGGCAGGTGGTGCCGTGAATACCAGGAAGGGTGGTTAGGTTATAACCTCCAATGCATTGGGTATGGAAGTCGGTCGTATGGCTATTCCATTAAGTATGTGTGCAAGTCGGCCATATGGCTATTACATTAAGTATGTGTGGAAGTTGACTGTATGGTTATTCCATTTAACTATTTTTATGTCCCATGTTACCTTTTTATGTTATGTGTTCTTTATATGGGTTTTATGGTAATCTTTTGGTTACAAAAGGGTAAGTAATGATCTTATATTTATTGAAGAGTTTTTTTTACTACTTAGAAAAGGTGAAAGGTATTACTTTGATAAAGTATACATGGTTTACTTGTTTTTATGAAAAACTAATAGTTTTTATTCTTTGTATATCCCTTACTGAGCTTTTTATGCTCATCCCATGTTTTTGAAATTTTTTTCACAGGACATAACATCGAATAGTGTCAAGGACGGGATCAAGGGAAAGTCATGCTACCTAAAACATGGAACTAGACATGTTTCTTTTTATGAGATTTTATTTTATGGAAACTTAGTAGAAGTTTCTACTTTGTAATCTTTTGAGTTGTAATAGTTATTTCCTAATTCTCTAAAACTCTAAACCTGAAAAGATCCTCGATGTGAATTATTAATTTAATTCAATATTAAGTAAGGTTTAATGCTGAGGCATAATAGTTGGTATCAAAGGTCGGTTTAGATAACTTTATAGGTTAGGGTATTCTCTAGGCATAAGTGACATTACCCTAATGGTTAGGATTTCAGAAAGAGTCCTAGTTTTAGATAAAGTGAATAAGTAAGTATATCTTAGTGTTTATCTTCCTCATTAGTACATGATGGTTTTTTTGATATAATCACACTGAAATTTCTGTTTTTAGTGAATGGATGGATCTAGTAGGCACAAAATTGACAATAGTTTTGAAGGAAACTCTGGTGGTTCTCTGATTAAGAGACTGGATGAAATGGTGGATTCAATGAGGAAACTCGCGGTTGTTCTAAACTTACTATCAAGGAGTCATGATCAACCACTTGAACCATGGTATGTTTTGTAATGCATCATGTACGAGATGAACAATCGATGTGGAAGTTCATGTAATAATTATAAAGGTAACCATTAGGGTTCATATGATCCTTACTTTTTAGGTAATTATGGGTTACTCTATGATATGATGGAAAATGAAAGGCATGAGATAAACTTGAGGTTAAAATATGTTATGATCATTTTTGAAGATTTTATCTCCTTTTGGGGAATGTTTTAAAATTATATAGTTTTGGAAAAAGGACAACACGTAGACCGTGTGACAACCCGTCGCGTCGGACAAAGCTGCGGGAATCGAACCCACAACCAAAGTGTGACTGGTATTTATTGCCTACCACTGGACTACATGAAGTCCCTGGTTAGTTTGTCTGATTATTTTTAGTTATATGATTTTATGAATTAAGAATAAGATGATTTTGGGTTATCTATAGAAATTTATTAACCTATCATGGAGGATATGTGATTAGGTTAATTACTTTTCAATATGAGACTTCAAGAGCAACTGATATTATTTGGAGATAAATGTTCTGATTTAACTTGGAAGACTATGTGAATAAATTCTTCAAATATTTGGGTTTCAATCTTAGTTTGGTTTACTTTGAAGAATTTTATGGACAAATTGATTATCAAATAGTCCTCGTTTAACTCTGGGTTTTGTTGGACAAATTTTGGATATTAAGGATATATTTTCTTTTTATAAAGGGTTATCCTTTTCGGGATTATCTGATCCTGTACTAACCTTTTTGGTTTTGGTTTTGGTTAGAGTCTAAAGACATGGGAAGTATATAGTTCTCTATTGTGGATTAGGTGATTCTATAGAAATTGATTATAGTACTCTTAATGCGAAAAAGTCTTCCTAAATACTCGTCTTTTGGAGAAAATCTGAGTTTTATTAAGGAATATAGTAAATTTTGAAAGTCAACATGATAAGTAATTATGATTCCATATGAATAAATTCCTCAATAAAAATTAACTTAGAACAAAAATGTTGTCTATTAACTTTTCCTACTCGGGAATCGAATACCGTTTAACCCATCACAATTTTGTGATTTTCTTATGGTTAACTTTCTTCTAGACATGTTTACTATCACTCTCCCTCAAGAACATGACCCTTTGCTTTTTCTTCCATGTCCATGTTTTCCTACACAGAATCCTATGATGGGTTAACTCGGGTGACCACTGTACTTATCTTTCTTTATTTTAATGTGATTGTTTTATCGACTCTTGTTCCGATGTAAGACTTTCAAAGATGTTTCCAAGCTCAATTTTAAAATTGCGAGGACGCAATTCCCAAAAGGGGAGAAGGATGTAACACCCCAGGTAAATAAAGAATGTGAAATTTTTATATTTATCCATATTTGTGAATAAAATATTAATATTACTTTAAAGGGGATTATATGCTCAATGGTGTACCCAACACGCAACAACGAGTTTCTTGGCAATCTTACGTTGCACTCTAATAATAAAATAATATTCTTTTAAATAGTATTTAACGCCTAGCCGTTGTAATGGAGGGAATGAACATAACTAACTACAAAATGATTATATATGTTTGTCAAATATTTTTACTTTTTACAATAAATGTTAGAGGATTAAAAATGAAAATGAATCCAATTTTAAGCGTAAACATTCTAATATTATTTAAAAGGTCGATTAACCGCCTTTTGATAGAGAACCTCTTTTAAATCCACTTTTTGAAAATTTTATGTGTTATCTTTGACAAAATAAAATTCTTCTTTAGAATCGGGACATCAAAATTTACTTTGTGTAAATTTTTGGTATGTTTCCGAAATATTTCCATTTTTAATGAATAGTGAAAAATGCTGTATTTTAATTCAAAACCTCTTTAGATCTAATTTATTTAAATCATTATATTATATTTTTAATTGGTTTTAAAGTGAAATTAGAATATATTTTTACCATTTTATCCAATAGTGGTCGTTGGAATTAATTTCACCTTGAAATCGGACTTAAACTAGTGTCAATCTTTTGATACATTTGTTTCATAAAAACAAGCTATTTGTTTTGACAGCGGGAATTAATTATTAAATTAATTAATGCAACTTATATGTTCAGAATTTTTTAAAATAGACATCATTTTTGAATTCGGAATATCAAATATAGCTTAGGGTGATGTTTTGGTAATTTTCTGAAAAACATCAATTTTTGATGAATAGTGAAACCACTAAGTGGTATCTATAAAAACTGATTTTCCGTTTAAATGAAATTTTTCCATAATTGTGTTTTGAATTTCAAAAATCCAACATACATGGTTGTCATTAAGAAGTAATATGTGGTTCAATGTGATTAAAATAATTTTTTGGTGAAGAGTAACTTATTAAGTTTTTAATCGTGATTAGAGATAATTAGTGTAGTTTAAGGTAATAATAATGTTTTAATAAAATGAAATGACCTAGATACATGTACTACACTCATTGTATGTGTCATTTCCTACCATGAAAATCCATGGGTAAACTTGGGGACCCCATGGGGCCACTTTGGTTGGAAAATGACATAAATATCTTTTTATTTAATGTTAAGGTAAAAATGACACACACATGAGATGTTTTACTAAAACAATTTTTACATGGAGTTATACAAGACATATTTTTGACTATAAATATTAATTAGAAAGATAATAAGATTTCCTAAATCATAGTAATTTTTTTTATAATTTCTAGACATTAAATAAATTAAATTATTTATGACATCATGGTGATGCAGCGATTACCTCATTAATAAAGGATTTAAATAAAATGGAAAGATAATGTAAAATATAAAACCTACACATGTCCAAAACCTATTGTATTGATGGATTTCGAACACTTATCACCTTATCCTAGAATTACATCAATGTGGTACCTCTTAAATCCGAATAACATTATAAAATAAAGTGACTTTTCTTTACCTTCCAAGAGTGCCCCTCCTCTCCTCTTATAAAAGGCCCCCACCTCTACCTCCTTACCCACACTTCCAAAGCCTTTGGCTCGGCCAACCCCTGCCCATTTTGTCTCTCCACATCCCTCTATAACTCCTTGAAGTCTCGTGTTGGGCATAAGTCTTCCCAAGGAAGCCTTTGAGCTCAAACCAAAGGGAGTTACCCAATTTTAAGGTAATGTCTTCACTTGTGTCCTTTTGTTTTATTTTTCTTCTCCAACCCCCTAAACTCTTTTAATTCATTTCTTTTGTAACAAATATAGTATATTCAATATCCTAGGATGTTGTTATAAGAATTATTCGAGCTACACTTACACACACCTTCGTCTAATGGTTAAAGAACATTCTGTTTCTGTGGTTGGCGATTTTCTGCCTCACGAAACGATGATTGTTCAATATTCTTTTAACACCTTTAAAGGTGTCCAATATGATGTCACTGTATTTTATATATGATATATATGGTATTTATGTTTACTATATGATTATTTATTTTATATTTAAACCTTACTTTTTTTCTTTTCATGTTGTGTAAATGCGATAATTTCATATGAGGAAGTGTGGACTACCGCCCCCTCATGTGATGTGACTCGTACATGCAATACATGGAATGTATAAAAAATGAAATTAATGATCATATGTGACCTATATAACATATATATTATACTAGAATTATAATATATATATATATATCATTCATTTTTTATATGACATAGAAATGAAAGTAGCGTTCATGCGTACGTACGGATTACCGTCTCCATGAACGGTGCATTTCATTTCTTATCCCCAAATGTAATGTACTATTATAAGTACATATATATAATGGATATATATGATATATGTTACATCTAAATGATTAATATAATTCTGGAATTAAAATATACATACCTCTCATTAGTTTTAATTCCATTAATATGACATAGAAATGAAATTAGCGTTCATGCGTACGTACGGCTTACCGTCTCCATGAACGGTGCATTTCATTTCTTACCTCTAAATGATTATGTGATATTATAAATACATGTATATTCTATATATATATGATATATATTATATCCAAATCCGTAATGTCATTCTGGATATAAATAACCTTTTACCACACGAACAACATGTAATTGTAAGAAGTCCACTTTTGACATAAGAACCAAATATCGACAAAACAAACATTATTAACTTAAATGATTACATAATGTTTATAACATGTCAATAATTGATATAAAATGAATAATGAACATGAAAAAGGTTCTTAAGAAAGTACAAATTAACTCATGTTTATTATTCAAGACGTTAATGAACGAACCAGTCAAGTCGGACCCGAGGTAAGGGATCCTACTCCTCTCTTTCTTTTTAAAGTACACTCTTTTATGCCATTCCTTTTAAGCTCATCTTTCTTGTGATTGGGATGTTCTTTTATATTCCTCTTACTGTAATTTTTATGTTCATATGATGAGAGACCCTATTCTATCTCATCAATCCATTTTGGATGTTTTGAGTGGCGCCGTTAGGCTGCCGAATTTTCGTAAGAGATCTAACCTCTCTCTTTCTTTTTAAGTACTCTCCTTTATGTCACTTCTTTTAAGATCCCCTTTGTTATGTTGGGGGATGTTATTTTATATTCATCTTTCTGTAAACTTTGTGTTAATATGATGATAGAACCTATTTGATCTCATCAATCCATTTTTGTGGCGCCGTTAGGCTGCCGAGTTTTCGTAAGGTATTTTTCATCTCACTCTTATTCCCGTGAGATTTATGCAACATTTGCCACAATTTCCATTGAGTGGTGTATGTACTACCCATTATTTTACTGATTGTGTAATATAATTTCATTTATTAGTATTTACATTAATGTTGTATTGTCCTTCTTTCACGGGGTGCATGTTTCGAAAGTTACCCAAGTCGGTAAGGGAACCTTTCACCCTCCTCTTTTTAAAAGACTTATTTTGTTATGTCTTTTAATTCACATAATATAATGTTGGGATATGTTCTTATATATCTTTATAGATGTAAATTTTTTGTCCAAGTGTTGAGATACCATTTTTATCTCTCATCAACTCATTTTCTAAATTTTGAAGTGACGCCGTTAGGCTATCGAATTTTACCAAGGGAACTTTTTAACCCAATTTCGATTTCTTTGGGTTCAACATGTAGTTTTTGAATATGTCATCCTTTTAATATGTGTGAATGAAATTTTATTGTTTTACACTTAATATCCACTTATATTGGGTGTATTTATATTTTTCACACATAGTCTTGAGATTGATTTCTCCTTAATTTAAGGATACATTCTTTATAATGGATTTCATCTCAGTTTACATTACTTTTGAGACTTCATTGTTGTTATGAACCAATTCACTCTTATATGGTGTGTATATTGTCCTTTCACATATTATATCATTAATCCCTTTATTCTCATGATATTATAAAGTTTGGGTTACATGTTATTCTGCTATTATTTGTATTCAAGAGTCTCTCATTTTGTTAAAAACTATTTAACAAAAATATCGTTTTAAATGTTTTAAAGATTTATTATTCTAAATATTTATCTTTAATGTCCATGTTTTCGAAATGGTTTTCAGTATTTATTTATATGGAAATTAATGTTTTAAAATTATAATTCCATTAAAAGCATCAATGTGGTACGGGACACTTTGATTCAAAAATCTCTTTTAAATGGTTTTTGAAAATGGATTGATTAATTCAATATCTGGGAATTACTTATTGTGATTTCAAATGAAATGTTGTTATTGAAATGTTTATATTTTCAATATTTTATGTGTAATGATGGTACTTGGACATTTTACGGGTGGTTACATGATAAACCATATGCCGGGTGGTGCCGTGAATACCAGGATGGGTGGTTACGTTATAACCTCCAATGCATTGGGTATGGAAGTCGTCTGTATGGCTATTCCATTAAGTATGTGTAGAAGTCGGCCGTATGGCTATTCCATTATGTATGTGTGGAAGTCGACCGTCTGGTTATTCCATTTAAGTATGTTTATGTCCCAAGTTACCTTATTATATTATGTGTTCTTTATATGGGTTTTATGGTAATCTTTTGGTTACAAAAGGGTATGTAATGATGTTATATTTATTGAAGAGTTTTTTTACTACTTCGAAAAGGTGATAGATATTACTTTGATAATGTATACATGGTTTACTTGTTGTTTTGAAAAACTAACAGTTTTCATTCTTTGTGTATCCCTTACTGAGCTTTTTATGCTCATCCCATGTTTTTGAAATGTTTTTTACAGGACTTAACGTGGAATAGTGTCAAGGATGGGATCAAGGGAAAGTCATTCTACCTAAAACATGGAACTAGAAATGTTTCTTTTTTTGAGTTTTTATTTTATGGAAACTTAGTAGAAGTTTCTACTTTGTAATCTTTTGAGTTGTAATAGTTATTTCCTATTTCTCTAAAACTCCAAACCTGAAAAGATCCTCGATGTGAATTATTCATTTAATTCAATATTAAGTAAGGTTTAAGGCCGAGTCCTTATATTATTGTTATTAGTAATTTATAATTAAAATTATGTGGACGAAATTGATTTTTGTGTTAGGGGGAGAATCATGAACCCTCAAATTTTAGAATAAATTTTCCTTTAAATAAATATTTTTTTATTGATTATTTCACATAAAACACTTAAATAAAACAATCCATAAAATACTAGATAAATATTATTTAAAAAGGTATTATTTATAAAACCTATAGTAAATAAATTTTTTTAAAAAATTATATATTCAGGAAAAATAGGATTAAGAACATTTGATATTTTAAAAATAAATTTACAATATAATCATTTTTTTTCAATATTTTATTATCATTTAAAATATAAACTTATAAATTATATTGTTTTAAATAATCATTTTTTAATAATTTATAATTTCAAAATAATGTTAAGGGGAATTTTTTAGTGTTTTCAGAAATAATAAATTTTTAGTTTAATAGTGAAAAATATCGATATTTCTAAAACAATTGATTTTATAATTTTTATAATACTATATATTTTATAACATTGTTAGAATACAAGAATAACTATTATATTTTTGAAACCATTTAAACAAATAGATTTATATGTTAAAATAAATCGTATTAAAATGTTATTGTGAATTTATGAAACCCATGTTTATCATTTTGGAATCATAAGTAATATTGTTCTCTAAAAAGTATTTGTATCACGTTATATTAAAAAACTAGTTTTCATCACATGTATAAATTAAATATAAAAAAATGTTTTTTTATTTTAGATCAAAATTTTCATATTATGTAAAAAAAAAATTTCATTTTTAGGCATTAAAGTATGAATAATAATATTTAATTTAATGACAATAATAATGGTAAAGGGGTTATTTTGGTTGAATTGTTTTATTGATGTTGTTTAAACTTTATCTCATAAATTAAATTGATATAATTTATATAAAATTTTTTTTATTATTTTTTAAAATATAGAATATATTATCATACATATATTTGGTAATTAATTTTATATATGATTATGAACACACAATGTTGAAAATAATATTTTAGTACTAAATGGTTTTTTAATAATTAGTGTTTTTAGTTTTAATATAAGTATTCACTTATTTATAAATTGAATTAGATTATATGAAGCTAAAATATTGGTCAATAACATCATAATTTAATAAATAAATTACCTGATATTTTTAATAATGTATAAATTACTTTGGTAGAAACTAGTTACAATGGTAAAAACCTAAATGTTAAATTGTAAAAAGATTGTGGTAAAAGAATTTAAGCAAGTTTAACAAATGTGTGAAAATAAAGAGTAGAGGATTTGTAAACATTATCTCACCCCAAATACATTATTTCACACTTTTGGATCTATATACCATTTAATAGTGTCCTGGGATCATTGAAAATGTATTGGATATTTACAAGAAAATGACAATTTCCTCACTTATAAAAGGGGACTACATACGCCACATTTATCCACCCATTCCAAAGACCTAAATCAACCCATGATCTTATTTAATATCTTCTCAACTCTCTCCCAATGTCTAGGTTATGAACCCAATTTTTGATTGAGTTTTCTTTTTTGTTTTTGAATCATAAAAATTTAATGATGTCAATTTGTGGTGGAGGTGAACATATTGGAAAGAACGTGTTGAACCTAATAATATTCATAAGTAACATGGAAGTGACACTTCTATCACTAGTTTTATATAAATGGAGATAAAATATATTATTATAGATGTTTTTTGTTTTTATATTTATATTAGAATGGAAGAACATCTATAAGTAATATAGTTTTTTATTTGGAAAAGGAATGATAAGCATATGGAAGCAGTTTTGAGTAACTATGTATACCATGATTAAACGAGTAATCATGAGATGAAAGTGTTTCTACGTGGTGTTGCGTATTCAAATTTTGTTTAGATAGAAGTGATGTTGATAATAGTGCTTCCATTGTACTATTAAGGTTCAAATCATTTGATGTAAACATAGAGAGATGTTTTTATCTCCGAAGATCTGGATATATTTCTTCAAGGTTCCAGCCATCAATGTCTTGCGATTGATAAAATATTGTTAATAATAAATACATATACTAGTAGAGTATAATTAAAATCTATAACTACATGTGGAAGTTGGATGTTTTCTATCACATGAATAAGTTTTCTGAGCCAGAGAGGATCTATCCATATGTGCATAACATTGTATCTACTGATGTATGATGTTTTAATGTCATTGAGAAGGGGTGTATTTTCATTAAATAAAATTGTAAGATATTTGAATAATGTCTGAAACATGGGTCAAAACTAGAAAAATGTAAAAGTACTTAATCATAAGACTATAAGGATAAACATATAGCTTCAACTTAAATATTTGAGTAATTTTAAGGTATTGGAATGAGGTAGGAAACTAAATAAGGGGTGTCCATATGTCTTTAATTGTGGATTATAATTCTTTATCATAAAACTTGGAGCTGATCACAATTCTTTGTAAATATAGACTCGTCAATGTAATTCTTTATCATAAGTATTTTTTTCTATAAAAAAAGACATTAAAATGATTTTGTGATATTGAATGTGTGGAATAAAAGTGATAAATTAATTATAAAAAGTTCTTGACTCTGATCATAAGACTATATATCATAAGAATCTGTAATTAGTGAAAGACTTTTTGATAAACATAAGGACATAATAGTTATAAATATTTATGAGGGTTTTGTTCTAATAATATTTTTTTATTATATAATTTATATTCTAATGAAATAAAAGAATAAATAAATTATATTATGTTATATGTGATATTCTTCATGAATCCAATATCATGATCAAGTAATAGATCATGATTCAAGCTGAGAACTAGATAGATAAAATAGATGTATAATAATATAACTCTAATGGAGTTTTACTCTATATATTACAAGATCCAAATCACTATTATTGGCTAGAAATATAAAGTGAACTTATAGGAAAATATTTTATGAGGAAATTGAATTTATATATAGGTAAATAAAATTAGAATTCCACAACCATGAATAAACTGAGTCTTATATTGTAATTATTGGAATATTTTGAATGCTAATTTATATTTATTATTATAGGAATCGAATGCCAAGATTTGAGGGAGATTGAATATAAAATAGATTTGTCGTTTTTGAAATTATTATCATTAAATATAAATGTATGTGTAGGTCAAATATAATGACGGGATTCTCTATTTATTAAAAAATAAGATACTATACATGTCGAAAGCAGAAGAAGTGGGTTTTCTCGATGATAAACAAATCACAATTATTATGTCGAAAGGTAAAAATAATGATAAGAATGTATATAATGGAATTCTTCAAATATTTTGTATTCAAGAAAAGAAAAAGGTGTCTTTGTTCTATAATTATTCACTGAAGAAGAATAAGAAGAAGTAATCTTGTCAAACCAGATACTGATTATATCTTGAATTAATTATTTGAGATGGTTGGCCCTAAAACCATAGAATTTTTTGTAAAAATCTGAAAAAGTAAGAGTTTGGATAAACTACTAATTAACATATTCAAAGATAAAGTTCTAATATAGAGTTATATTGTAACGTACTATTGTATTTGTATGAAACAAAATGAGGCAAATAGATGACTATTTTGTCTGATTGAAGAAAATCATTCATAAATTTAAGGATAAAACCGATCTAAAACCAGTTAATTTCTTCAGGTATTTGAAATTTATTCACATATAAAAAGGGAAAAAATACATTATGTTCTTTTTACCATGTTCATTCTAGGATAATAGGTTCAAGATCATACACATTAGTTGGATTATTTTGATAATAAGAATGATTTCATTCACATGTGGTAATTCAAATGATGAACTACGAACGTAGTCATAAAAAAGGACAACCTCAATAAGAAACTCTAGTGTTCAACTAAATTTATTTGTTTCTCTCTATATATATAAACATATGGTGGGATAAATATAGAAATATCCACTTTCTGAATATGTTACGAGGTGATTGAGGGATAATTGTAAAATTAGATTTAAAAAGTAACACAATATTGATTCACCCACATATTAGTGTGGAAATATCCCAATGTCTTTCTAACAATTGGATTCCTTTTATAAGTCACACATCTATTAAATTATCATATTTTATATTCTATTTGAATAATTTACATTTTATTTTCAAAAATTCTATATGATGTACAAATTTAAAAAATCCTATGAATTACCTACAAAAGAAATCATGGAAGATATTTCTTAAAGGGAAATTAAGAACATAATGAAAATATAAACAAAGAAGTTAAGAATGTAATTATCAATGAAGTTCTATACACTATTTGAAGGTAATCAAATAGGAAGTAATTATATTACATATTTTAATGAGCCTCCTCTTAAATATGATTATAATATATTCCTCAAGATCGAAGATGGAAGGAATAATGTCTCCCCATGTTTTTATTTTGAATATAAAAAACATTTCATGGAAGATTATGATTTGGTGGGAAAATTCCCCATCAAGATATTGGAAAAAAGATTAGTCAAATGTTTTCTATCATACTTATATAATTAATGGGTACATAAATCCCCTATCAAATATTTCTACAACGAAGCTATGTATTGATGAGGATGATCACAATTTCGAGTATTCACAAGATTAATCAATTAGTGATATAAAATATATATTATTTAACCACCATAATGAAATTATCATATTTGTTTTTAACATATTTAAATGGAATTACGAGGTGATGACCCACTATAATTATAATAGTGAAAGGATAGAAATTTTTTGGAAAGAAAGGGTACAAATATTCGAGAATATCTCTGAACAAGTTGTAGTCACATGTACAAAGAATGTGGAACATGAGAAAATATACACATGATTTTAAGACGAGTGGATCAATATAATTTAGAAGAATGAATAAGTTAATATAATACTCGATAAAATGATTAATTAATTATATTATGTAATTTTTATTAATAATACTGAACTTGAGGTTAATGAAAAGAGGATTAATAAACTTGACCATATACTATAAGAATATATTGAAATTCATGATGATTAAATTGAAGTGATATGAAAGGTCAATAAAGGAAAATTTAAATTAATAGATTTTTAGAAAATCATATCCAACATGAAATGTCTCAATATTTCAATAAAATTAAAAAAATAGAATCAGTTCAATCAATGTATTCAAAATAAGTTGAAATGAATGATGAAGCCACACAAACTACAATGAAAGACTATAATACTAAAAAAATTATATCATGTAAAAAACATCTCGAGATCATCTTTTCATCATTATATAGAATCCTCAAAGGAAACTTATCTGTCCACTTATGAATATAATAGTTATGCTAAACCAATTTCTGTATACTGTGAAATTTCCATTTCAAAATATATAAAAAAATAAATGAATATAATTGATAGGAATCCTTCCATATTGTAAATTATGGATATAATAAGTTATATAAGAAATGGTTTCCCAAATGAATCCAAAAAGACTACTTCTAATGCTAAGAAAATATAAAGCCACCAGTTCTATAAAATGTGTACAACATTTGATTCAGAAAATGAAAACATGTTTTTTTGGTTATTTTTTCTATTGGATAAAATTAAAACATATGGATACATAATGTTGCTATATTATTTTATCCAATGGAAAGAAATTTTATCCTACAGTGAGAGAGATAAAAAGTGAGAAACCAAGACATATATAGAATATAAAGAAAAATCGATACACATGAAAAAAATTTGGAATAATTGATAAACACTATAGTGTTTTTAGTGTTAGTAGTCACAAATAAGATGCATAAAATTTTAAATCATTCAATATTGAAACAATAAAAAATATAGATAAAATAAAAATGATTCTATAGAAGATAGAATATCCAAACATTGGAATGAAGAATGATAAATGTGTTGAGATTATAGTTTCCAAAACTTTTATAATAATGGATGGAAAATTATACATGGATAATATGTTGCAGGATAGTAGTAATGTTAACAAAAAACACAAGATTTAAATTATATAAGAAATATTAAATGGAATTCGTTTATTAATTTTTGAAATGAGTTTAACGTATGGAACCATTTAGATAGACTATGAATGCATGGTTTGAATAAAATAAGATTGAATATAATGAAAGACCAATCCAAGGCAGAAATGAAATGAAAAAGTTGGTGAAGATCATATATTAAAATAAATATGAAAATTGAAAAAATAGTTGAAAAAATCCCAAAGTAATATCTTGAAAATTTTCCAGGTCACATGACAAAATAAAGATAATTAAAATCGTAATAAAATGGGAAAATACAAACAATATGAAACAGTTCAATATGAAGAAGAAATATAATCACATGAGAGGTAAAAAATATGATAACTAAATATCTAACTATGAGTTATGAAGTATATACAATTAGGATGGGAAATTTTCAAAACAGGACATAGAATAAATTACATATCAGAAGGAATCATTAAAAAACGTGAAAAGAAGTATCATGATTTTCACGATCCATGATGATTCGTGTTTAAAAAAATATCCAACACAAGGGGGAAAAACATACTACCTAAATAAAAATTAATGTTAAAAAATCATTGTGAAATAAGTGATTATCTATCCTGACATGGATCTAAATTGAAGACATCAAACTGGTTGAAAATACATTCCCAATAAAACTTTACACATTGATGAATGATAAAGTCCACCTTATTACCTAAATCATTTTCAATGTATACTAACCATACATGGAATTAATGTTGATTGTTTTCACAAATTAAGAACTAAGGATGTAAATTAAAATGGACTAAATATTATAGATTAAAAGATGTCACCATTTTAGTGTGACTTATGAAATGGAATTATAATGAACATCTGGGGAAAAGAGAAACCACGATGGAGACGAATAAGCTATTATAATCATATCAGTAGAGTGATGAATGTATCCATCTTGGTTGGAATGAAAATAAATGATACACCAAATAATGTTTGAATATGTGAATATTCGGGATGATGAGACAATTAATTCTTCTATCTAGATTTTTTCTCAACAATTGGAATCACAAATATTACTTCATCATGAAATAACTCTTGATTATATAATGGTGTGGTTCATCTTGTAATTAACCTTCCTGAGATATACCACTAATGGATTCTTGAATTGGGCCACCACTTGTCTGAAGGGAGTTACTAATCCCCATGGGATGGGAACTAGTGGATGGACATCTTAGAAACAGACTTAGTAGTATATTCAACCAATAATCCATGTAACGTACAACATTAGAAATATAATAATAATTGTGCATGACCATTATGTACATCATACTTCCACACCAAAGAAAAATATAAATAGAGAGAAACCTAATATCAAAAATCAGAAAATAGAAAAACAAAAATGAGAACCAAAAACCTATATCACCCTCAAAACACCCTCCACTTCATGGAAAATATGCGCACCTCCAAATACTCTACTTCTACCATCATTAAATATAGTTACCTTCAATTCATAAAAAGTTAAAAAGGACTATTTAGCGTAAGAAAAATCATGATAAGAGAAACACACTAGACATTCTATGAATATAAAATGTAGAACCTACAAAATCATAGAATGAGAACCACATTCAAAATATAGTAATATAAATACTAACCCCAATAAATTGATGATATGAAGATTAGCATGAAAAAAAAGAAACAAAAACCTCAAGAACTGAGATAATTACATAGGTGTGATCACAAAATATCTCATTATTCCCCAACAACCCCTAGAATCTAAGTAGTCACTTATGTTTTACATCATAATAATGCTAATTTTAAATATAATTAAAAAAATTCTATATAATTATAAAAAATAAACAAAAACACATTATGAGTGAAAAAATACATTCCATGATTTTTGTTAAATAACAATAATTAGGTGGATAACATTATTCCATCACCTAACCCACATAGCCAAAACACTTTTTAAAAGTCTGACTTTAAAAACATTAAATAAACACCTCTTTTAGGAAAACACATTTCAAAACTCATAATAGGATTGAATTTATCAGAAGATTTTCTAAAACATGTTTGAAATATAGAAATTTATAAAACCAGACACAACCTCCTAAAACCCCATTTAAATACTAACACACACATTGTGATTCAAATCAAATCCTTTTTGTAACACCCTAAGGTTCTGCAGTACAATTCTCTTTGAAAAATAAAATAGCGTGTGATGTACATAATACTGAGTTCAAGCGCACCACGACCTATCAAACTCGCTATTTAGAAAGTGGTTATGAATAGTAATAACAACATTATGAGTTTTATATATATCCAATAAAATTTTAACATTCATCTTTTCTGTTCATTAGATATTATATAAAGACAAATTCAAATTTTCAGTTAAAAGAATTATTTTTCAAAAAATGTAGTTTTTCCGCCTTTTAAGGGTAAAACCTTTATAATATAATATTTTAAATACTTATATATTCAATTTTATGAAACTAATTTCTTCTTTAGAAGTGAGGCATAAAAAATTATATTGGATAAATATTTGGGGTTTTTCTGATAACTTTCATATTTTGATTAATATTGAATGATACTAGATTTTAATTGAAAACAACTTTTTTTTATTTTAAATGCTTTATAATGTTAAAATGTAAATTAGAATGGGTTTTAAGTATAATTAGATTATATTTTTTTCATTTAATCTAATTTTGGTCATTATAAGTAATTTCACTTTTAAATTGGACATAAACACATATCAATCTTTTGATTGTTTTTACTTCTCAAAAACCTGCTTTCTGGTTTTGACAAAGGGAATTGATTTTAAATTAATTAATATAACATCTATAAATTGTTATTGTTTAAATTTTAATTATTTTCAGATTTGGAAAATCAAAATTATCTTATGGTGAATTTTTTCTAATTTGCTAAAAATGGTTAATTTTTTATAATTAGTGAAAAACATTGCATTATTGTTTAAAACCAGACTATTTAATTAAATAATTATTTATTTTATTTAAAATAATTTTAATTAAAAATAGATACATAATACTTATATTACTTCAATGTAATTCATTGGAGTCATTTTATCAAAAAATTAGATGTATAAATGTTTATTGAAAATTTTTAGCGTTTTTTACCCACCTTAAATGCACGTTAGAAAATTAGCATAAAACGTTATTTTACTAATTCTGTGAATTAAATATAAAAAATACAAGAGATAGGGTTGACATAATTATGTAATATTTAGTTCAATAAGATGAAAATAATATTTGGTGAATAGTAACTTTGATCATTATTTACCATGGTTAGAAGGAAATACAATAATTAATGGTAAAAATGATATTATAATAACCCTAACACATGTCCTAATTCAATTGGATATGTTTTTTTCGACCAAAATCAACCTTAATAATAAAATATTATCCACTTTCTACCACTTTTATTAGATAAAGACATTTATTATTATTTTATTTAATGAACAGTTAAAGGTGTTAAATTCAAATGTTTATAATTAGAACATTTTTAATATGGGGTTATACATATAATAAATTAGACTATAAATATTCATTATAAAGAAAAACATATTTCCTACATCATGGTATTTTATTTATAATTTTAGATATTAAATAATTATATTTATTTATGACACAATGATGATGAAGTAATTACCTTATTAATGAAGGATAAATATAATTGATATTATAAATAGAAAAATAAATGTAAATTGATACTTTTGATGCATTACAAGAATTTTCTAGAATATTATGAAATTTTAGGGTTGATTAAAATATTTTTTTTGAAGTATTCATGCTATTATGACTTTCACAAAAACAAAATACTAAATAGTGTCAAATTGACATAAATGAGTTTTAAAACAAAATATTATATTATTAAATGATATAATAAACTTAAAAATCTATCTATTGGACAAAATGAAATATATAATGATATATATATCATTAATGAACTACTTGAGGTTCTTTTGGACGTTTATTGTATGTTTATAAACCATATAGTGTATGTATAGAATAAGACATAGTAAAAGTTAAACTAATTAACTAAGAGTTAAATCTAAACGATAAGGTTAATATGGTTACCTAAATATGTCTAAAAAATATTTTTTGAAGGAATTTCGACTCATAACCACCTTAGACTCGAAATTAGTCCATTCAGATCCATTATAAACTGAAAATTTAAATATAATAAAACAATATTTCAAACTTCTCCTAAAGTGACCCTCACCTCTCTTATAAAAAGGTACTTCCCCTTCTCTTAATTTACCTCATCCAAATCAATTTTTCACAGACCAAACCTAATTAAAAACCCCTCCCAAATACCATCACTTCAACTTAGATGCCTTACATTGATTATAAAGCTATCCTAAAAACCCTTTTTTATCAAATCAAATGGAAGTACCCGAAGAAGAGGTAATAATTTCAAAACAACATTCAAAGTTATTTTCTTCTTCCACTTCCAATTTCTTTGTTATTCCATTAAAAAATAATATCTCTAGTTACTTTTACAATTATTGATTTTATTATAAATATTTTACAACCATATTAATTATTCTATCCATCCTATGAATGACAAATTTAACATACGTGTGTACGTACGACATACCATCTCCACACGGTGGTGTGGGTTTTAATTCAACATTTTATTATTTTTATGTGTATAACAATGGGTAAAATTAATATAAATAATAAATATAACATGTTAATGATTCCATATATGTTATTTACCATAAATTTACATAGTATTTTCCCATCAATTGAATGATATTGTTGCTCGTATGTACGTATGGATTACCGTCTCAACAGACGCGATAGGATTCATTCCCCATCGTAACCATTCAAGAATAATTTTCAATTTATGATTTAAAAATAATTTTTAAGAACATAATATATTTCTGTATATGAATCAAATACATCCTATACATAACAAACATGACTTACCTAACAAGATATATAAAGGAAAACAAATCAGTTAAAACACAAAACAATGATACTACTGAAATATCATTAACAAAGCAATATTAGAAGATCATATATGATAGCTTATTTGTGTATATAATTATTGAATTATTTAATAAAAATAATTTCACCATTATACAGGAGCTTAATGTACCCTATCCTAAGGAAATGTACAAGGTAAGGAGTTTTCAACTCACTTTTATTCCCTTTAGATTCATGCTATATTTTCTTTTATTAACTATTGTATGGTGTATATACGACAAATGATTGCATTCATTGTGTAATATAATTTAATTAATAGGTATTTGTGTCATCATTTTATGATCCTTCTTTCATGGGTTTTTTTCATATGTTACCAAATCTGTAAGGGAATTTCAAATTTCAATTTCCACTCACTGGGTATTTTTCAAACTTCATTGATTATTTTAATAAAATATTATGTGTGAAATCACTATTTGTTTACTTATGTAGTAATTTACACTACCATTTGTGTGTATTTACATTTTATACACATAATAACTCCATTGAAAAATCTTCAAGTCATCGATATGAACTTGATAAGAGTAATTTTAACTCAATTTCTATTCATTGAGTTAAACATCCAAGTCATTGGTGTTGTTTTTACTAGAATATGTGTGAATGTAATATTATTTAATTACATTGAATATCCAATAATATTTAGTGTATTTATATTTTTCACACATAATTATTTCATTGATTTATCCTTACCCTAAGGATGCGGTCTTTTTAAGGGATTCCTTCTCAATTTATATTCCATTGAGACTTTTTTGTTTTTATACAACAATTCACATTTATATGGTGTATATATTGTACTTTTACATATTATATCATGATTCCCTTTATTATCATGTTGTTATATGTTTTTTATTACCTCAATTATTTTTATTCAAGCATCTCTCATTTGGTTAGGAACTCTAACTAAAATATAATTTTTAATGTTTTATAGATTTATTCTTCTCAATATTTCTCATTAATTTACATGGTTTAAAAATGTTTTTAAGGATTTATTTATATGCACATTAAGTTTTTAGAATAATAAACCCTTTTGAAAGATTAAATTTGGTATGTGATTCTTTGATTCAAAAATCTATTTTAAATGGCTTCTTGATAAACAATGAGACTTTTAAATGTTTTCATGAAAAAGGTGGATATTTCCCTCAAATAATTGTGATGATTATTTTGTTATGTAAATATCCATCATTATTCTTGATTTTGGTTAATTTATTATAATAAAATATTTTATATTGTATTTAATGAGTTATGTTGGACTGTGGATGTGCTATTTTTATTCCATTCATGGTTTGTGGGAAAATATTGACATTTCGTATGCTAGTTTTAATATGATGGTTTTGATTGTGATACAAACATTTCATATGAGGACTTCATTGGACATAAAATGTTATGGGTTGTGCTAGCTATAGCTCCTCGATGCATGGTTAGGTTTCATGATACAAACTAGTGTCTTGGTACAAGGCCTAGATAAAATTTTCTTTGTAGTCTTCGCACAATTATTTGACTATATGGTTATGATGTACCACATGATGCATTCATTAATTATGAAATTAGCTATTAATAATAAATGTGATTATTCAACTAGTTGAATATCCATGTGAATAAGTAAATTGAATTATTTTATTTTTAGTTTCTATATTATAATGAAATTTTGTTTAAAAGGGTTGTGTTTTAGTCTTATACATTACCTTAAATGTTTATTATTATTTATGAATGTTTCTTCTATATCATTATACTTACTGAGAATCTAAGCTCACTCCTTTCTATGTTTTATTTTTTCCAAGGATGTAAAGAAGTATATCATGATTAACCTACAGGAATAGGCTAAGGGATATGAATGTGTTTAAAGAGAACAAAATGTTTTTTTCTTTATTACATGTTTTAATGTAAAACATAGGTATGTTTCAAGTAATTATAAGGATACTAAAATAATCGGCCTTTTAGGAATTGATCACTTGTGATCATACCAATTATATGTAATAATTCACCAACTCTGGGTAACTAGGGTCGGGGCATTATTGTTGGTATCAGAGGAAGTGTAGTACAATCTTTAGAAACTAGATTGAGTAAAAATGTGATTACATAACTTCACCCTAAGATAAAATTGGTGATTATTATAGGAGAACATCCAAATTTTTTGGTAATGTTAATATTATGTGTGTTTTCCAAGAAATAAATCTATGTATGGATACGAGCAGGTAGGGGAGGCTCTGGAACAGATGTACATAGGGGTAAATCCCGAAAACACCACATTAAGCAACACTCGAATGAAAACCGATGCATAACAATGGGCCTTGCTGCAATCATGTTTACGAAACTCCCATGGGATATTGTTAGGATAATTAAAATTTTCATTACAATCCAATTTGATGGATTTTAATATAATATGAGAATAAATAACCTTAGTCAATCCTAAGGTGTTTTAGATAGAAAATTAGGTGTCATGATATTCTCTAAATGATTTTATGACTATTGTTACTCATACAATGCTTTCTGGTGTTAGTCAATGGATGGATTCCAATAGAGATATAGTAACATTGAACATGATGTAAAAGGTTAGAACAGTGGTGGAAATGAGTAATGAAATGTAATTTTGATATGATTAAATGATATCATGTTCATACCGAATCTGTTTTCCAAAAAAAATGATCAAAAACATATATATTAACCAACTCCCAGGCTCAAAAAAGAAGATAAAGGCAGCAAATGATAAGATCTACAGTAGTGGAGACCATGGATAAAATAAGTCTCAATTATCATCATTCATAAAATATGGAAGCAGACACTTAGGAAAGTGACTCTATGGAACAACGAAATGATTTATGTGTGGGAAAGATGGACATAAAGGGATGACGTTCGATGTAAAAATGAAGAGTACTATGGATGAAAATAAAAATTATCCCAAGAATCCATTTATAGTCATTTACTGTAATTGTATAGAACCTCAGCATTACCCAAGTGAATTACCTATTCTATAGGATAACCTCTAGGTTATGGAAGAGCCTATATAGAAATAAATGGTTGGAAATTTTTTTAAAAGTATTATTACTCTTTGTTAATGGGATTACATTGGAAGGATTTTCTCTTGTATGTGTAACACTACAGTTTTTTATATGAAAATTATATTTGAGGATTAATTTTATATTCTAGTGCAAATATATTTATAAGTAACCATTTGGGTTTATACGATCCTTGAATTTGAGGCAATTACTAGTTATTAAATTTTTGGATGAATATGTGAGGTATGAGATAACAATTGTGGTTAAATTATCTTATTGTTATTTTGAGGAATTTATCTCATTGTGGGAATTCTATAAAATATAGTTTTTGAAAAAGGTCAACCTGCAGTCCTTGTGACAACATGTCGCGTCAGAAAAAGCTATGGCATTCGAACCCACAACCAATGTGGAACTTGGTTTTATCACCTACCACTGGACTACGTGATGTTTCTGGTTAGTGTGACTAATTATTTTTAGTTAAATTATTTTATTGATCATTAATAAGTTGATTTTGGATCTTATTCTTATTAAATGGATATCCTTCTCATATAAAAATTGTTTTCTGATTAAGTGATAAATGTTTTTTTGGAAGGCGTTCTCTCTATTGGGAACACTATATGCCTAAAAAATAGAATACCATGGGATCTAATTTTTTATTAATGGTGTATTTTTATCTATGTTTTTATTATGGACCTATAGAAATTTAGATTATTTATGGTATTTATTGATCGTTGGGTATTTTGGGATTAATTTTAGAAATTAAGTTTAGTATTTCTTTCTTTAAATGATTATTCATTATGAATATCATCTGATCTTGTCCTAACCATTTTGGTTTTGGTTAATCTCTAAAGAAATGGGAAATATATAGTTCATATTTTGTGGATTATGTGATTCTCCGTAAGTTTATTCTAGTGCTTCAGGTTTGACTAAGTCATCTTGAATACTAATTGTTTGCAGTGAAATATTATATTTGTATAATTTATTTAAAGGATGGAACTCTACTTAACAAGTATTTTTTTCTTATTCTATGAAGAAATTAATTCTTAATCAATAGGGAAATATCCTAAAGTCAAAAATGTGTTATCATAATACATTACGTTATTCATCATAGATTTTTGGATTTGAGGATCTCAATTATCCATTCACTTGTTTTTTACTCAGTCAGAATAAGAGGGTGGGAAATAGGGGCCCTTGGAGCGGCACATTTCATCTCTCCCAATGGGCTAGTGTTTCCTCCTCCGTAGCTGCTCCCTTCCCTCCTCCGGCGTATCTCGAGAGCCATGGCATCATATCCTTCATGTCGGCGTCACCTTGGTTCGATATGGGGATTTCTATCCTCGTGGGCTTTGGTAAGGCCTTGTTTTCATCACCCTTCATTCTGAAAGTCTTCAGCGGGCCTGTTTCAGATATGGGAGGTCAGAGATGCACGTCGGGCGATAACGTCTTGATTCGGTTGTCATGGATATGGTCTATCTTCGGCTGCTCTTGCGAGGCTTTATCTGGCCACGCTCGACGGGCATTTTCAGTGGGTGTAGATTCTGATATGGGAAGACGGAGGAATGAAGAAATATCGGATCATGGATCTTCATTGGTGGTTGTGTCTTGGCGTCAGCCTCATAATGACGTGGAGGGGGAGGGACTTTTACTTCTAGATTTGGGCAGTCATGTGGTATTCTTTCATGTCTTCTCTTGATGGATCTTGTGTTTCTTGTTGATTGCGTTGATTGCATTGAATTGGTGGATCTGTTGTGTGGGATGAATGCAATTGGCTGTGAAAGGGTTGTTCTAGTTGTTTTGATTCTATTGTTTGAGGTGAAATGGAAAGAATTTTGGGGAACCTAGACAAGGTACAAGGTTTTTCTTCAGAAGGGGTTTGAGCTGGTCTTCTTCCCGAGGCATGACTTTTCAGATTTATAAGATTGAGAGGGTACGGCGCAACCATCGGCACCATGGCCGTGCATTTTTCATGAGATAGCTTGTTGAGTAGCCATGCATTGTTGGAGGTGAACCTGAATGATATTAATATTGGTTGAGGCACTTTCTTGTAGTCTTGTTCTGGGTTTCAATCCTCTTGTTTTTTAGAATTTTGTTGATGTCATGATGTCCTTGAAGACTTTGTTCCGCCTACCCTTAAAAGGGGGATTATCCAAAATCTATAAACATTTCAGCCCTTGGGATATTCAGTCACTTGTTTGTGATTGATGACCTCAATCGATCATTATAAATATTTATGTTTTTCGTCTAATTATAATTTCCACTAATGTTCTCCTATTATAAATCCTAATTTGGTGGTGACTTTTTCATTTCCCTTTACCTCTTATTAAGACTAAAATTTATCAACCCTATTTTTGATGTGGGTTTTCCATAAAGGTATTTTTTATTTTTTTCCTTTAATTTCTGATGAACAATTTAAAATTTTGAGGAAACAATTTATTGAAGGAGGGAATAGTGTAACAGACCATGATTCCATGGTACATTTCTCTTTGAATAATACAATAGAGTGTGATGTATGCAACATCGAGTTCAAACACACCACGACCTATCAAACTATCTGTTTAAAGTGTTGTTATGAATTCTAAGAACCACATTTTGAATTTTATATATATCCCATATAATATTAAAATTAATCTTATGGGTCTCATACACATAATATAAGGACAAATTCAATTTATCAGATAAAATAAGTATTTTTAAAAAAATGCAGTTTTTCAACCATTTAATGAGGGAACGGTTTATGATAAAATATTTTACACTTTTATATATTCAATCTGATAAAATTAAATTCTTCTTTAGAATCAGGATATAAAAATATAGTTTGTATAAATTTTTGGTGTTTTCTGATAATTTTATATTTTTATGAATAGTGAAAGATAATAAATTTTAATTAAAAACAGAATTTTTAATCAAAATATTTTTTATTGTTATATTATACATTTGACTGGTTTTCAGTATAATTAGATTATATTTTTTTCATTTAATCCAATTTTGGTCATTGGATGTAATTTCACATTAATACTGGATATAAACCCATATCAATCTCTTGATAGTTTTTATTTCTAAAAAAACCCACTTCCTTGTTTTGCAAAAGAGAATTGAATTTAAATTAATTAGTTCAACTTATATGTTTTGAGTTTGTTAAAATATACATCATTTTGGGATTCTGAATATCATTATTAGCTTAGTCTAATGTTTTTTATTTTTCTGAATACTTTTAATTTTTGATGAATAGTAAAAAACACTGCATTATTGTTTTTAAACCAAATTTATATTTAAATAATTAGTTATTTTATTTAAATTAATTTAAAATGAAAATTGATAAATAATAACTATATAATTTCAATTTAATACATTGGAGTCATTTTATAATGAAATTAGATGTATAAAATTTTATTTAATTGTTTAATCCTTTTTACCCACCTTCTAGGCACGTTAGAAAATATGAATAAAATATAATTTTACCACTTCTCTGAATTGAATTTCAAAAATCCGAGTAACACGGTTGACATTAGTAAATAAATGTGGTTCAATATGATTAAAAAAATATTTTTTGAATATTTACATTGGACTTTTATTAACCACAGTTAAAAGTAAATTGGGTAATTAAAGGTAAAAATAGTATTATAAATACACTAGAACATTTCCTAATTCTATTGGAAAGGGTTTTTCGAAAAAAAATAAACCTTATAAATAAAATATAATCCTATTTGGTCTACTAGGATTAGATTAAGACATTTATTATTATTTTATTTAAAGAATAGATAAAAGTGTAAAATTTAAATTTTCAAACTAGAACATTTTTAATATAGGGTTATAAATGAAATAAATCCGACTATTAATATTGATTAGAAAGATAAAAAAATATTATATATCCTGGTATTTTATTTATAAATTTTATACATTATATAATTAAATTTATTTATTGCACAATAATGATGCAGTAATTACCTTATTATTGAATATTTCAATTAATTGATATTATAAATATCAAAATAAACATAAATTGATATTTTTGATGCATTACAAAAAACATTTAGATTAAAATTACATATTAGGGTTTATTTAATGAGTTTTTTGATGTAATCATGATGTTATGGCTTTCACAAAAAGAAATTACTAAATAGTGTCAAATTTGACCTAAATGAGTTTTTAAAACAAATATTATATTATTAAATGATATAATATTCCTAAAAATATATGGATCGATAAAAGTACTTATATGATGGTATATATATATATATATATATTTAATGAACGACTTGAGTTTCTGTTGGTAGTTTGTAGTATGTTTATTAACCATTTCGTGTAAGAATACAAGAAGACATGGTAAAAATTAAACTAATTAACTAATATTTAAGTAAAAAAAAGATAAGGTTAATATGGTAAACTAAACAAGTATGAAACCTATTAATTGAATTTATTTTGACCCAAATCCACCTTAACCACAAAATAAATCCATTTTTATCCTCAATAAACCTAAAATTATTATATAATAAAATAATATTTCAAGCTTTTCATAATGTGACCCCACCTCTCCTATAAAAGGGTTCTTCCCATTCACATTATTTCACATCTCAAATGCCATTTGGATCATCCAAACCCTGCTCAAATATTCTCCCAACTACGCTCACTTCAGCCTAGAGACCTTATATTGATCAAAAATCCAACCTATGGAGCCCTTTTCATTAAATCAAAAGAAAGTACCTGAAAAAGAGGTAATAATTTCATCACATATTTCAATGTTCTTTTCATCTTTCACTTCTTATTTCTTTGTTCATTCCATACCAAAATAATAAATCCAGTACCTTATACATGATGTGATGTTATTATAAATATGGTACATCCATATTCATTATACTATCCATCCTATGAATGACAATGTCACTGAACGTGCGTACGTACGGCTTACTGTCACCATGTCGTGGTGCAGTTTGTTATTCAACACTTCCTTATTTGTATGGGTATAATAATGAGTAAAATTGTTGTAAATAATAAATATAACATGTTAACCATTCTATATATATTATTTACCATCTAATTAATTATGATTTTACCATCAATTGAATGATATTGTCACTCGGGCGTATGTATGGATTACCGTCTCTGCAAACATGGTAAGCTTCATTCCCCATCATAATCATTAAAGAATAATTTTCATTTGATGGTTTAAAAATAATTTAGAGAACATAGTATCATTATGTATATGAATTAAACACATCCTATACATACCAAACATGACTTATGTAACAAAACATATAAAGGAAAACAAATTAGTTAACAACCAAAACAATGACACTACTGAAATATCATTATCAATGCAATATTAGATGAACATATATGATATCATATTTATGTATTAGGTTTTTTGATAATTTAGTAACAATTATTTCACTATTATACAGGAGGTTAAAATACCTCAATATAAGGAAAAGTACATGGCAAGGGGTTTTCATCTCACTTTTATTCCAGTGAGATTCATGATATATTTTCCACTATTCACTTTTGTTCAGTGTATGTACTGCCCATGATTTTATTCATTACATAATATAAATTAAATTATGGGTATTTAAATAATCATTTTATGAACCTTATTTCATGGATTGTATGTTTCAAAAGTTACAATATCTGTAAAGGAATTTCAAATTTCAATTTCCCCTCATTTGGTTTTATACAATGTTCATTGATTATTTTACTCCATGATATTTGTGAAATCACTATTTATTTAAATATGTAGTAATTTTCAATCACCATTGATTGGATATACTTTTGATACACATAATCACTCTATTAATAAATTCTAAAGTCATCTATATGAACTTCATAAGAGTAATTGTAACTCAATTTCTATTCATTGATTTAAACATCCTAGTCATTGGTGTTGTTTTTACAAGAATATGTGTTATGTCCTCTGATGGATTTACACTGAATATCAAATCATATTAAGTTTATTTATATATTACACACATGATTATTTCATTGATTTATCCTTAACCTAAGGATACAATCTTTATATTGGATTTCATCTCAATTTATATTCCATTGAAACTTGTTTGTTATTATACACCATTTCACTTTTATATGCCGTATATATTGTACTCTGACATAGTATATCATGATTACCTTCATTATCATGATATTATAAGGTTTTTATTAAATCAATTAGTTTTATTCAAGATTCTCTCATTTGGATAGGAACTCTAACGAAAATATCCTTTTAAATGTTTTAAATATTTATTATTTTAAATATTTCTCATTAATGTCCAGGTTATAAAAATGTTTTAAGGATTTATTTATATAGACACTAATGTTATAAAATTAAAATTACTTTTAAAATTTACAATGCTTTGTGGGACACTTTGATCCAAATATATATTTTGAATGACTTCTTGATAAATACTGAGACTTTTAAATGTTTTCATGAAAAAGCGGGATATTTCTATCAAATAGTTTTGATGATTAATTTCATATACAAAAATAACCATCATTTTTCTCGATTTAGGTTAATTTTTTATAATAAAATCTACTATATTATATAGAATGAGTTATTTTTGACTGTGGATGTGTTATTTCTGTATCATTCATGGTTTGTGGATAATATATTGACATTTCATATGATATTTTTAATATGAACTAGTACTCCACCGGTGAAAATGCACGGGACAATCAAATTTTTTTCAAATAATCTTGTTCTACACCATTCAAAAAAAATAGTCAATATAATGCTTAAAAAATGATGATGATGAAGTGAGTGGACTTAATGTGAAAATGGAAATGGAGTGAAGACTAATGTCGGAAGAGATGGATCATGATGGAATGGGAGAGGTGGCTGTCAATGATAGAGATGGAACGAAAGATGAAGGTGGGGTTGAGGCAATATGATCCTCAAATGAAATACTAAATGAACATCCTATAAAATAAATGATTCAAACAAAAAATGTATTATAGTATATAAAACACATAACACATCACTCAATGAAAATATTGAGAAATGGAAAAATGGAAATAATAACCCAAAAAAATCATTTAAACTCTCATTTAATGAAATAAAAAATAAATAATATATCAAATAAAATAAAATATATTCTAGTCCAAAATACTCCAAATGATCCCCTCTTCCCTGATGATGTATATCCCCAAATTGTAGTGTGACTCCACCCAATCACCATGTAGAATCGAGACCCCAACACTAGAATTTTTTACAGATTTCCTGCCATTAACATCAACTATAGTATAATTATGTGCAACAGTTGGATGTAAAATTCAAGATGACCAAACTAAAAAAACATCAAGTAAATATTGTTTCTAGTATACTTGGGTTTTTATTTCTAGATTTAAATTTAGGGGAATTATGGATGAAATTTGTTGGTTTTCCAATTTTACATGAATGGGAATGATTCATTCCCACTCAGTCCTCATAATAGTTGGATCATGACCATAGTGGGGGAAAATGCTCAAGTGTTTAACATATGAACCCATGAAGATGTAAAGTTACTTCAAAACATATAAACATCTAAAAGACATGTTTATATTAAGAGGATAAAATAAAATAAATAAACAATGAAAACTAATATAAAAGGAAATAGCAATACAAATCCATCTTTATCATACATGTTATGGAATAAAATAAAAATGAAAAACAACTTAAAAGAAATAGTAGTAGAAGAAGTGGTAGTGAACTGTTAATTACCATTTTTCTGACATGAACTGGTTATTGAGAAGGATTTACAAACTGAAATCATTATTTGAGTTATAGTGATGTAATAAGAGGAAATAAGGTAGAAGCTCATCAGAAACAACTAAAATTTTGGATGGAACGTGCACCCGATTCACTCTGCATGCTGCACAACTATCATGAAAATGAGAAATTCCAGCCTACACAGACAAAGAGAATAGTTAATCTAGAATTTAATGGTTATATAGAATTTATTTATTTTGAACACATTAAATAAATGCATATGATAATGAGCACATGCATATGTAGGAAATTGCCTGAGTGGGTTAAACATGCACCATTGATTTAACGATCCCAATTTCAGTGAAATAATCTTCAGTTTTGTTGAAACTCTATAATAATATGTAGATTCATTTATTACTAATAGTTAATCAAATGTATATAGACTACGGTAAAAGACACAGCATTAGGTAATCATATAATTTTATTCCAATTTAAGAAATATAAGGAAATAATTCTATATAAAATAAGGGAATAATACGGTTTAATGTATGATGAAATAGAGGAAGAAGCATTACAAAACGTGGAAAAGGTTCCAGTGAAGAGAGAAAGTGTGGAAATATGTGGTGGCATCAAACCAGAACCCCATAATTTTCTCCTAGTTACCCTATCTAGGTAAAAATTTGTCTTAACTAGTCGAGGCTTCTAACTGGAGTCTCTAAAAAAATTGAAATCAATGTTGTGATTTTTACCATCAGATGACATCTTTCATAGTGAATACTCAACAAATGAGATAGTCAGATAAAAAATCAAAGGAACACATCTTATAGTTGTCTTTAATCAATTAAAATTTAACCAAAAAGTGACATAAACCCATTAAAATACATGAATGAGAAATACTCGAAGGTGATGATAATTGATTCAAGAGATGGTAATGGATCTGGATTGTAAAATAAAGCAAAAAACGATGTTTTCTTCATCCAACAGTGAAAATTATACAATAAATATATGAGAAGGGTCATAATATTGAATTAAAATAGTTAAGAAGAGTGACATCCCCCATGCCCAAAAATGAATAGCATGATCGAGTTCATCATTTAGAGAGATGAATAGCAAATGAAAATAATCATACTAACAGGTTGAATAAGCTTACAAACAAATAAGTACGAAATTCCAATGTACCAAATTCATCTGAACTGATAGATTCCCATAGAAATACTTATTATTAGATGCAAACAGAACTCCTGAAATAAAAATAATCAAAGTATCAGAAATCTAAAAAAGGAAAAAATGACTGTAAACTTCCAACCGAGAAAAAACAAATTGAAAAATCCAGCATGAAGTTACATAGAAAACTAGGAACAAAGTGAAGTGAGGTTTCTACCATAAAATTCTCAAACAAATAATGAAAGTGCCATCCTACTTTCTCAAACATGAATAACATGATTGAATCCAAAATATAGATAAAACATTTGATATTAATATATTGTCGTAGAAGTCCATAATTGGATGGAGTTCAAGCAATGTGATCCGTCATAGTTCAATAAATATGTCATATATGATATCATTATTGAAAATTGAAAGTTTATATTACAAATGATTGAACAGAAACAATAAGTTCGATAAAAGATATCATAAAAATTATCAGATAAAGATAAAAATTCAATAGAATATGAAAGTATATTTTTTTTAAAACTGTTCAAGAAATACACACATTTATTGGAGTACGAGAAAATTTATTAACTGTAATAGAGGAATTTAGAAGAGAGGTTAAAGCTGTAATTTCACCTCTAGAGAACTCATAATCAAAAAGAAGTGGTGTCTCCCTTAGGATCTATTTGGAAGTCAAATATTTATCTGAAAAAAGAAGAATGAAAAAAGAAAATAACATTAAAGGAATCCTGACTTTTATATATGATTATTCATTATAGAGTAATATATGGACCAAATAACATTTCATCAATGAAAAATAAAATAAAATAGGATTCATGTAAATACCTTTAAACTTTCATAGTCACCACATGATATATTGAGATTTCTAACTGCACCTTCCACCTAGCATATAATGAACTCCATTTTTTCTAAATAAAGATCATCCCTCCAACATTATGGAAAACATTATTCTTTTTGAATGTAGAATACTAAAATAAAAAATAAAATTTTCAAGATTCATTCAAAAGGAAGGAGGGTGTGACATACCACATGTAAACATGATCAAATTCAAAAGGAAAGTTTAATCTGATTAAGGAATGGTCGTATGTGATAAAATATAAAGATTGGTTCTTCGAAAATGAAACAAATAAGTTTATGAAAGTATTTGGATGACCCTAAAATTGAATGTCCAACTCAAAAATTGATATGCATATTCTCATCACAAGTTTCAATAGGCTAATTCAACTGAAAAAATTCAACTAAATCTAGTTAACATGTATATTTTTTACAGAAATTGGCATAAAAAGTTACATATGCATTGTCTATAAGAACATATATAAAAACCACAGTGAATATACATGAATTAAACTGTAAAAATTGGGAATTAAATTAAATGATGTAGGCATACCAAAACTGCACGATGCTCTGTTGCAGTGGTGGAAATCTTTTAAACCCCTAAAAAATATAACTGAAGTAACATTTGTTGAGTAGAATAAGGATGTGACATGATTAGGGAATCATAATTGGAGATGTTTCATATTAATTTTTGAAAATATGATGTGTAATTTGAAATACTAATTGTTGGAAGGAAGGAAATATGTTTACAGAAATTGAGATTAATGCACCTTTTCCGAAGCTCTGTATCTTTAGGGTTTAAAGTATAATTTAAGTCTTATATATTAGGTTTCATACTGAAAATAGTGTATCCCAAATTACTAATTCATGAAAGTAGAAGTTTTTAAATACAATGTGTATATTATATATGAATAGAGTTAATTGGAAGACATAAAACCGCAGATTATTTTTAGAGAAGATATGAAGGAAAACTCGCTGAATGTTGGATGTGTCTGGAACAGGTTCAATCTATGAAAAGAATAAATCTCCACCTATTGTAATGATATTTGGAGGAAGGGTGAGATAGATCATCGAAGTATATAGTAGGTTTCAGTGATGTTGAATAGATTTTCAAAGAGGTTTTTGGGAAACCTCCACGGCAGTCGAATGTAAAGAAATAATTTCTTTGTTTTGAGTGGTAGAGCACAGAGGAGAAAACAATAACTACAAACCATGTCAAAAGATGATGGAACTTCAAAGAGGGAGGTGTAGGGATTGGATTGATGAATATCGCAGGTATATGTAGGAAGAGTACCTGGTTAACGATGAGGTAAAAATTAGTGGTGCGGGATGTAGATGCTAGAGGTGAAGAATTTATATGGGAACTCTAGGAGATGGCGGAGAAGCCCGAGATGGAGAAGCCAGAGGCAGAGCATGCTGGGGGGAATAGGGTTTTTGAGGGGGTAGAGCTATAGGCGGCAATGGAAATCCTATGTGGAGGTAAGGAAAAATTTAGATGAGATTTTGGATTTGGAGGAAATGTGCAGTAGGATTTGTTTGGATGGAAAAAAAATCACGATAGGGTGAAACATGTATAAGAGGAAAGCCTTCTTTAGTATATATATAGATAGATATAGATTTTGAAGTTGTTAAACTAAATATTTGAGAAACATGATTGGAAACAGAATTAATGTTTCAAAGCTACATGCTTCCCACAATCATGGAACAGGGGGGAGAAGAGATCAAGAATTAAATTATAAATCACCCATCTACCAGCTTGTTGCAATGCCAACAAATCTATTGATTCATTGAACCATCATCTCCTAATAATTGATGATCTGTGACAACTTTCCCTAAAATTTGTGGATCATCCTCATCATCTAGACCATCAGAAATTTTCCAGTCATAAACCCATCCATCAATGATCAAACTACATAGAAATCAAGTGAGAAATTTGAGAGACAGTGATGGATGGAATTAGTTTAACAATTTGATAGATACCTAGCCAAAAGGTGGGCATCCTCTATAAAAAAATCCATCTATGTCACTCTCTTAGAGGAAATAGGTCAATTAGAAAAATAAAACAGCCAAAAACCACATATTGAAACATGATGAACTAATATGTGAAGTAAACACATGAAAAGTAATATTTAAACATTATCTGGATAAGAGAATAAAAATAAACAGGGAACATATGTCATGCACTATCCATGGAAGAGGCTCATTCATTGCTTCCACCTACTTAACATCGGTGTGTTCTCCTTCCATAATAGTTGAATCTATATATAATGGTTGATAATTAATTTACAGAACATGAAGAAAAATAGTTTAATGATCAATAAAAATGCATCATGTTACCTTATGTGATTCATAGTAATTATGTTTAAATAACACTTATCTCCAAATATTGTTTTAATTAAAACCAGTTTATATATACTGGGATAAATTGTACCTACAAATTTCAAAAAACCACCCACAATTCAATTTATATAGATTCATTTCCTATAGAATACATGCCAGTTGGAAGTGTTGTTTTTTCCATTCTAAAAATAGATCAATGGACCTAATAAATTGAAAATTCAAAAAATATCAAAGGAGATACAGCGAACAAAACCTAAAACTAAAACAGAAAGGGGAAATCTACATGGGTCACCACTGAAGGGAAACTAGAAGCTGTCATGCCCCTGATGTTGGGCTAGAAAGGTGTATGAAGATAAAAGTATGTCTAATCTTCATGGGGTACACATACCAAAATAGTAAAAGAACGGGATTTAGCATTGTTCTCATGAAACTCATTGAGCATAACCCTGTAGAAAAACACACCAAAAACCTATAGCAAAGAACAAAAAGAATATTTCATTGCCACCAGAGTGGAGAACCAGATAACCCCAAATAAAGAATCCATAATCAATGAAAAAAATTTGATTCTCACCCAGTTCCAACTTTATAAGTGTGTGTATCCCTACAGTATATTATTACTGAGTTATATACTATTCATGTACATGATAAAACCATCGATTAACCCTAACTCACAGTTTTCATATAAGATCATAAACCTAGAACAGATGAAACTGCAAAGGGGGAAATATGGAAAATATGCGAGGACAGCCACCGGCAGAGAGAGTCCATGGATAAGATTCATGAGACATCCATATGAAGTGTTGAAGTGAAGGGAACACATAACAAATAAAAATAATAGGAAACACCAAATAAATCCATTAATGTAACAACACATTAAAGAAACAATCCCCCTATCCCACTACCTGAAAGGATGGAATTTCCTCTATTAAAAAAGGATGTAATATACAGAATAAAAGAATTTATAGAATACCTGATGATTGGTTTATGTTTTTATATTAAAAAGGATTCCATTTCCTCTACTCAAAATAGCAGCATCACCAAATTTCCTACAAAATAAAACAAATATATTAATATATATTCCAATATTTCGGTGTAACGACCCATACTTTACATACATTGTTAATACTTCAAAATTGAAGCACACTTATTACAACATATGACAAAACCACAAAGGACCGTATAGGTATAGTATCTTTAGAAACTGGGAATCATAAACAACTGGTTCATAAATATTCTACAGTGTCTCCCATTTATTTCATCATATCTAGGGTCCCTTTTAGCATATTCTACTTAATATCTATCTTCCTGACCTGGGGAAAAGAAAACATAAAAGGGTGAGCTCAAATGCTCAGCAAGGGCAAATAAAGGAAGTAAAAATCATATCATATCTTTTTGAAAAGAATAACCTGCAAAAGAGATCATAATATCATAACATGGATTAAATCATAGAAGTGAAAATGAGATCCCCATAATCATAACATAAAACTTGAAACTTTGTGGCATGCACACATAATCATGTAAAATCATTTCTTGTTAATCATGACGCATTTCCAAGACTATCTTAGTGGACAAAGTCCCTTTCTGAACCGAGTCACCCTCGTTCCAGTCCTGTTTCACTGAACCGGTATAACCTACCATTCCAGCCATGTCTATATCATGAGATATAAAATCTTTACCCAATGCATTGGAGGGATATATAGGTCCCACCCATCTTATAATGAATCCTTTCTTATGTGTGCCACATAATCATAAATCATAAATCATAGCGTAACCCATGTAATAAAAATGGGATTCTTAAACAACATGAAATCATAAAACAATTCATATAAGATAAAGGAATTCATAAAAATATTTCCATCACAACATAATCAAACCAATGTAATTATAGGGATAAAAACAGAACCCTTTTATTATCTTAGATGGAAAATAATTTTGATAAAAAACTTGAACTCCATTCTTGAGGAAAATATCCTTTCTACTTCAAAAACACTTTTCCTTTCTTAACATGTCATAAAATTTTAAACTAAAAGAAGTTGATGAAAAATAAACTTGAATACTTGTAAAGGATGCTTCTTGGAAATAATGTTTTATGAATCCATTCATGTCGTATAAGTTAAAAAAACATTCTTCGTACTTTTGTCGGAAAAGTCAAAAAGTACCTCGTACGAAAAAACGACAAAAGATTCCTTTCATATTCTTTACTAAAAACTCACCGAAAGGTAAAATTGGATTTAAACTATTTTAAGTGGATGGAAACAATATTACATATTGAGGGAACATGGATGTGGATGATAAAATACACCCCCAATAAATACTTACGAATAAACAATCTCGGATAAAAATGAGATTGTGATATTTCCCTTACCTTAGGTCTGATTTTCTTTGTACGTGTCCGAAGCTCCTGTATAGTGGTTTAAATAATGTTATTGACTTATTCCAGAATCATACATATTTATATGATATCATATATGGTAATATTCTTAGCTTCTTGTTAGTAATATTTCATTGTTACTTGTTACTCGGGTCTTTATTGCCTTTTGTTCTTATGCGTGTTTTGTCAAATAAATTCTTATTCTTATCTTTAGGTTATAGATACCTCATTTCCAGAATGGTATTAGTGTAGTATATATCATATTAATTCATTAAATTCATTTATATAATCATTATGAAATGAATATCATGTAGAACGAGTCGCATCACATCGTGGAGACGGTATTCTGTACGTACGCACGAGTGATGATATCGTTCCTATGATCGTGGAATTGTATTGGAGTATATATATATTATTTCAGTATAAATATTACTTTATAATAATCATAAATAGTTACTCATTACACCATTATACCCATCCTTGTAAGGTGATGGTGGAAAATAGATTACACCACGGCGTGGAGACGGTATTCCGTACGTACGCACGCGCGGTGATTTCAATTTTCCGTAGGATGGATAGAAGGTGAATTAGGGTTGTTTCATATTTATAATAAAATATCAGTATTTCAGTAATACTGATGTTATTACTTTATAATGAAACAACTAAAGAAGAAGAAGTTGAAGAAGAAAGAAATTGAAATGATCGGTAATGGATATTACCTCTTCTTGGGAACGCCTCTTTGAATACTCCACTTAGGGAACTAAGATTGGTCTTTGAAGAAGACCAGGTCCTCTAGGATTATTCTATGGAAGTGGAGAGGAGAAAATGGCAGGGGTTGGCCGAGCTTGAGTGCTCAAATTGGTGTGAGGAGGAGGGGGAGGAGGTGCCCTTTTATAAGGGAGGAGAGGGGCACCTTAGGAATATCTCAAAATATTATTATATATTAAAGTCAAAATCGGTTTATAATGCTTCAAAGGGTCTTATTTCGAAGATAAAGCGGGGATGGGTCTAAATCCTATCAACCAATAGTATTTAGACAAGTTTAGGGTATTATTTTAACCTTATCAATTATATTTAACTCTATGTTAAATAATTTAACTTTTACCGTGTCTTTTTGTTTTCTTTCACTATATGGTTAATACACTTACTATAACATGCCAAACGAACCCCAAATTGTTTATTATTAATATATATATCCTTATCTATGTAATTTGGACGAACCATAGATTTGTAGGAATAAAATAACAATTAATAATATAATATTTGATTTAAGAACTATTTTGTGTCAATTTTGACACTATTTGATATATGATTTTTTTGAACGTCATAAAAGAATTATATGTTCGAACCAAGTTGATTAAATCAACACTAATATATCATAGTAACCTAGAAAATTAGTGTAATTCATAAAAAGTCTCAAATTACATTTATTTTGGTGTTTATAACATCAATTATGTCAATATTTCATTAATAAGATAATTACTGCATCATTATTGTGTCATAAATAAATTAAATTATTTAATGTCTAAAAATTAAAAATAAAATACCATTATGTAGGAAATATTTTTATCATTCTAATTAATGTTTATAGTCGAATATATCTTATGTATAACCCCATATTAAAAATTATTTACTTATTAAACTTTGATTTAAACTATTTTAACCCTTCTTTAAATAAATTAATAATAAATGTCCTAATCTAACCCAAGTGGGCTTAAATGGTCATATTTTATTCCTAAGTTTGTTTTTGGTCGAATTAAACTTATCCAATAGAATTAATACATGTGTTAGGGTAATAGTAATATCATATTTACCCCTATTTACTATTAACCGCGGTAAAAAAGTAAAAAGTTACTATTCACCAAAAAATTATTTTTATCTCATTGAACCACATTTTACTTACTGATATCAACCGTGTCTGTCGGATTTTCGAAATTCCATTCACAGAAGCGGTAAAATTATGTTTTATGCAAAATTCAGTTTTTAACCTACCACTTAGTGGTTTCACTATTCATCAAAAATTGAAAGTTTTCAGAAAAATACCAAAATTTCACCCTAGGCTAATTTCGGTATTCCGAATCCAAAAATGAAGTCCATTTTGAAAGATAAAATTTATAAAATTTCAAAAAGTGGTTATTACTATTCATAACGGCTAGTTTTAATAATATTTTAATAGCATATCGTTGTTTAGTGAAACTCAGCATTGCGTACGACGCAAGCTATTGAGGAAGGTCGCGATTGCGTGTAAAGTAAGCCAAGCTAGTATGTAGTGAAATATTCCTTTGATGATACATAAAAACAAAATATTACTCATAAAAATCTCGGGTGTTACATTCTACCCCCCTTAAAAAGAATTTCGCCCTTGAAATTCGTCACATTGTAACAAACAGATGAGGATACTTCTCCCTCATCATATCCTCAAGCTCCCATGTAGCTTCTTCAAGTTGGTGGTTCCTCCATAAAACTTTCACCAATCGAGTGGTCTTGTTTCGTAAGACTTTTCGCTACGATCCAGAATCTCTATCGGCTGTTCTTCATAAGAAAGATCTTGCTCCAGCGGTACAACTTCTGAGCTGAGTACATGTGAAGGATCAGGTATGTACTTTCTCAGGAGAGATACATGGAACACATCGTGAACTTGAGAGGGATTCGGTGGAAGCGCAAATCGGTAAGCTACCTTTCCAACACGATCCAGTTATTCAAAAGGACCGATATACCTAGGGCTCAACTTCCCCTTCTTTCCAAATCTCATAACCCACTTCCAGGGAGATATTCGTAAGAACACTTTATCACCCACTTCAAACTCTAGGTCTTTTCTTCGGTTGTCGGCATAACTTTTCTGTCGACTCTGAGCTTCCCTTATGTGTTGTTGAATAGATCTGACCTTTTCTGCCATTTCATAAACGAGATCAGGTCCTAATAGCTTTCTTTCCCCAACTTCATCCCAGCAAGTTGGAGTCCTGCATTTCTTTCCATAGAGAGCTTCATAAGGAGCCATCTAAATACTGGATTGAAAGCTATTATTATAAGAAAATTCCACCAAAGGTAGGTGTTGATCCCAACCTCCATTGAAATCCATAGAGCAAGCTCTCAACATATCTTCTAGGGTTTGAATTGTTCTCTCAGACTGACCGTCTTTCTGAGGATGATAAGCAGTGCTGAAACTCAACTCTGTATCCAGAGTATGCTGAAGACTTCGCCAGAACATCGAGGTAAATCTCGGATCCCGATCAGATATAATAGAATGTGGCACTCCATGCACTCTTACCACTTCCTTTACATATATCCTGGCATGCTGATCTAGAGAGAAATCCTCTCTAATAGCAATGAAGTGTGCAGAATTTGTATGACGATCAACTATGACCCAAATAGCATTATTTCCTTTGGATGTTTTAGGAAGTCATGTGACAAAGTCCATAGTGATGTTTTCCCATTTCCATTCGGGTATGGGTAATGGTTGTAACATCCCCTTAGACTTATGTCTCTCATCTTTAACTTGTTGACAAACCAAGCATCGAGAGACATATTCAGCAACATCTTTTTTCATTCCATCCCACCAGAAGTACTCTTTCAGGTCCCTATACATCTTCGTGCTTCCAGGATGAATAGATAATGAAGAACTATGAGCCTCATCCAGCAGCTCCTTATTTAATTCAGGGATGGGAGGAACACAAACCCGATTCCTGAACTTTATTATCCCATCACAATCAAGGTTGAATTCAGGAACATTTCTCACCTTCTTTTGTAACTCGACATCTTCTTTTTGTGCCTCTTTAATCTTCACATGTATAGATGGTTGAACATTCATTTGAGAAAGATAAGATTTTTCCCCTTCCATTATAATTCCAAGATCCATCCTTTGTAAATCCATAAATATTGGATCTTTTGTGATCCTCATCATGGATAAACTAGCATGGTCTTGTTGACTTAATGCATCTGCCACCCTATTTGCTTTCCCAGGGTGGTAATGGATTGAGCAGTCATAATCCTTAATCAGCTCCAACCATCTTCTTTGACGCATATTCAACTCCTTTTGCGTGAAAATATACTTTAATCTTTTATGATCAGTATAAATATCACACCTTTCACCATAAAGGTAATGCCTCCAAATCTTTAATGCAAAGATTACCAAAACCAACTCCAAATCATGTATTGGGTAATTTTGCTCATGGATTTTCAACTGTCTTGAGGCATAAGCTATCACCATATCATTTTGCATAAGAACACACCCCAATCCCTTCTTGGATGCATCACTGTAGATCACAAACCTTTCTCCACTACAAGGCAGTGTGAGAACAGGTGCACTGGATAACCTTCTTTTCAATTCCTTGAAATTCTCATCACATTCCTCTATCCAAACAAACTTAACTCCTTTCCGAGTCAACTTGGTGAGTGGATTAGATAATCGTGAAAAATCCTTTAAAAAACGTCGATAATATCCAGCCAAACCAAGAAAACTTCGGATCTCAGTTACTGTTGTTGGTCTTGACCATCTTTCGATAACCTCTGTTTTTGCTGGATCCACAGATATCCCCTCTTTTGAGATTATGTGACCCAAAAATGCAACTTTTTGAAGCCAAAATTCACACTTGGTAAATTTGGCATAAAGCTTCTCCTTTCTCAGGGTCTTCAATATAATTCTCAAGTGATCTTCATGGTCTTCCTTGCTCTTTGAATAGACAAGAATATCGTCTATAAAGACTACCACAAATTGATCAAGATAGTCTCTAAAGACTCTATTCATTAGATCCATGAAGATAGTAGGGGAATTAGTAAGACCAAATGGCATCACTATAAATTCATAGTGTCCATACCTTGTACGGAAAGCCATCTTTGGTATATCCTCCCTTTTGACCCTTAATTGATTATACCCTGAACGAAGATCAATCTTGGAAAAGTATTGATCTCCGCGTAGTTGGTCAAATAAGTCATCAATGCGTGGGAGAGGATATTTGTTCATCATTGTGATCTTGTTAAGTTCTCGATAATCAATGAAGAGTCTCATTGATCCATCTTTCTTCTTAACAAATAAAACAGGTTCTCCCCAAGGTGATGCACTAGGGTGTATGAATCCCTTATCAAGATTCTCCTGGAGTTGCTTCTTCAATTCCTGCAACTCAATTGGGGCCATTCTATAAGGTGTCTTTGAAATAGGCAAAGCACCCGGTACGAGTTCTATTGAAAACTCAACTTCACGATTTGGTGGAAGACCCTGTAATTCCTCTGGAAAGACATCATCAAACTCTCGTACGATGGGCATATTCTTATTCGTATGTTTCTCACCAACCATTTGAGATAAATAACCTTCATTTAGTGGAATTAATACCCATAAGATGGAAGAACCTTCTACTGGAAGGTTATATTCATCCTTGCATCGATAGACGATCATAGATTGATCTGGAATATGAAATGTGAATTCCCTTATTTGGCAATTGATATGAGCTCCATGTAGAGAAAGACAATCCATGCCAAGATTCACATCAAATTCCACTAAAGGAAGGATCACAAGACTTGCAGGAAGCACTTTCCCACAATCTTCGATCGGAGAAGAATTATAAACTTTTGATGCGACTGTTGTGCCATTAGGTGTTTTCACTGCTAACTCAACATCTAATTGTTGAGGTAATACGGTGATACCCTTTGAAAAATTTTCAGAAATAAAAGATTGGGTGGATCCAGAATCAAATAAAACATTTTCTACTTTAGAGTGGATGGTAAGTGTACCTTTCACCACATCGTTATCGTACTCCACATCGCTGATAGAAATTGCATGTGACTTTCCTTTGTCTTTAGCCTTAATATTTTGTTGATGTCGACCATCATCATCAACCCTTGGATTTGGGCATTGATTGGCACAATGCCCCATCTCCTTGCACTTGAAACATTGAAGTGTAGTAGGTTCATTCTATGTATCCCTTCCTTTGTTTGCATCATTAGACATCTTCTTCCCATTATCGCGGCATTCAAATGCCCGATGACCTTCCTTTCCACATTTGAAACATTTACTTGTCCCTTTAAGACAACTCCCTCCATGTTTCTTTCCACACTTTGAGCATAAGGGAAAGCTCATCTTCTTTTCAGTGTGCTCTTTAGATTTTCCTTTGACTTCCATCTTTCTCTTCTTATCAAACCCATGTGACTGATGGGTTACTCTAATCTCCATCTCGACATTGAGAGCACATCGAAAGATTTCCTCGTAGCTATTGAAGTCCCTTATGGCTAACGCCCTTCGAAGACTTGTTTTTAAGCAACTAAAGAATCGATCGATCTTACTCTCAGGTTGGATAATAATACCAGAAGCATACCTTGCAAGTCTTGTAAAATTTGCTTCATAGGTACCAACAGATTCATCATCCCTTTGCTTCAGTTCAAGAAACTCTTTCTCCATCTTTGTTCGGAGAATACGAGGGAAGTACTTATTGAAAAATAAGTTCTTGAACTCGTCCCATTCCATAGACTCAATTTCATCCCATTGCCTCGTATTCTTAATAAGATTCCACCATTGATCAGCATCTCCTTCCAAACGATACACTACTAGGATGACTTTATCATGTTCAAAATATTGAAGAACTGAAAATATCTTTTCAGTAGTAATAATCCATTGTTCAGCAACTAATGGATCAGTAGACCCACTAAAAGAAGGTGGATGCTGCCTCATGAAGGATTCAATAGAATGTTGCTCCTTCCTTTGCTCGTTTGGAAGTCCTGCATGATTCATAGCTTGAAAAAGTTGTGTGAGCATGGCTACAAGATTTTTCATTCCAGCTCCCATATCGTTTGGTTGCTTAGGGGGACAATCATTGCATTGCCCATCGCATTCTGCATTAACACGGTTCCTTCGGGTTCCAGCCATTGACTAAAACCAAGAAAAATTGTGTGAGCAACACTAATTATAATAGGAAAACCACATAATCAAAAATTTCACACATAAGGTCTTATCCTAGAGTATTCGTGGCCATTTCTAAAACACTAAGATTGTGTTCTATTCTTAGACATATCCTTAGGGTTCTTACTAAGGATTTCACATCCTAGTTTCCAAAGGTTGACTATACCTTTCCTCTGATACCAACTATAACGACCCATACTTTACATACATTGTTAATACTTCAAAATTGAAGCACACTTATTACAACATATGACAAAACCACAAAGGACCGTATAGGTATAGTGTCTTTAGAAACTGGGAAACATAAACAACTGGTTCATAAATCTTCTACAATGTCTCCCATTTATTTCATCATATCTAGGGTCCCTTTTAGCATATTCTACTTAATATCCATATTCCTGACCTGTGGAAAAGAAATCATAAAAGGGTGAGCTCAAATGCTCAGCAAGGGAAAATAAAGGAAGTAAAAATCATATCATATCTTTTTGAAAAGCATAACCTGCAAAAGAGATCATAATATCTTAACATGGAATAAATCATAGAAGTGAAAATGAGATCCCCATAATCATAAAATAAAACTTGAAACTTTGTGGCATGCACACATAATCATCGAAAATCATTTCTTGTTAGTCATGACTCATTGCCAAGACTATCTTAGTGGACAAAGTCCCTTTCTGAACTGAGTCACCCTCATTCCAGTCCTGTTTCACTGAACCGGTATAACCTACCGTTCCAGCCATGTCTATCTCATGAGAAATAAAATCTTTACCCAATGAATTGGAGGGAGATATAGGTCCCACCCATCGTATAATGAATCCTTTCTTATGTGTGCCACATAATCGTAAATCATAAATCATAGCGTAACCCATGTAATAAAAATGGGATTCTTAAACAACATGAAATCATAAAACAATTCATATAAGATAAAGGAATTCATAAAAATATTTCCATCACAACATAATCAAACCAATGTAATAATAGGGATAAAAACAGAACCCTTTTATTATCATAGATGGAAAATAATTTTGATAAAATACTTGAACTCCATTCTTGAGGAAAATATCCTTTATACTTCAAAAACACTTTTCATTTCTTAACATGTCATACAATTTTAAACTAAAAGAAGTTGATGAAAAATAAACTTGAATACTTGTAAAGGAAGCTTCTTGGAAATAATGTTTTATGAATCCATTCATGCCGTATAAGTTAAAAAAACATTCTTCGTACTTTTGTCGGAAAAGTCAAAAAGTACCTCGTACGAAAAAACGACAAAAGATTCCTTTCATATTCTTTACTAAAAACTCACCGAAAGGTAAAATTGGATTTACACTATTTTAAGTGGATGGAAACAATATTACATATTGAGGGAACATGGATGTGGATGATAAAATACACCCCCAATAAATAGTTACGAATAAACAATCTCGGATAAAAATGAGATTGTGATATTTCCCTTACCTTAGGTCCGATTTGCGTTGTACGTGTCCGAAGCTCCTGTATAATTTTTTAAATAATGTTATTGACTTATTCCAGAATCATAAATATTGATATTATATCATATATGGTCATATTCTTAGCTTCTTGTTAGTAATATTTCATTGTTACTTGTTACTCGGGTCTTTATTGCCTTTTGTTCTTATGCGTGTTTTGTCAAATAAATTCTTATTCTTATCTTTAGGTTATAGATACCTCATGTCCAGAATGGTATTAGTGTAGTATATATCATATTAATTCATTCAATTCAATTATATAATCATTATGAAATGAAGATCATGTAGAACGAGTCGCATCATATCGTGGAGACGGTATTCCGTACGTACGCACGAGTGACGATATCGTTCCTATGATCGTGGAATTGTATTGGAGTATATATATATTATTTCAGTATCAATATTACTTTATAATAATCATAAATAGTTACTCATTACACCATTATACCCATCCTTGTAAGGTGATGGTGGAAAATAGATTACACCACGACGTGGAGACGGTATTCCGTACGTACGCACGTGCGGTGATTTCATTTTTCCGTAGGATGGATAGAAGGTGAATTAGGGTTGTTTAATATTTATAATAACATATCAGTATGTCAGTAATACTGATGTTATTACTTTATAATTAAACAACTAAATAAGAAGATGTTGAAGAAGAAATAAATTGAAAAGATCGGTAATGGATATTACCTCTTCTTTGGAACGCCTCTTTGAATCCTCCACTTAGGGAACTAAGATTGGTCTTTGAAGAATACCAGGTCCTCTAGGATTATTCTAGGGAAGTGGAGAGGAGAAAATGTAAGGGGTTGGCAGAGCTTGAGTGCTCAAATTGGTGTGAGGAGGAGGGGGAGGAGGTGCCCTTTTATAAGGGAGGAGAGGGGCACCTTAGGAATATCTCAAAATATTATTTTATATTAAAGTCAAAATAGGTTTATAATGGTTAAAAAGGGTCTTATTTCGAAGATAAAGTGGGGATGGGTCGAAATCCTATCAACCAATAGGATTTAGACAAGTTTAGGGTATTATTTTAACCTTATCAATTAGATTTAACTCTATGTTAAATAATTTAACTTTTACCGTGTCTTTTTGTTTTCTTTCACTATATGGTTAATACACTTACTATAACATGCCAAAAGAACCCCAAATTGTTTATTATTAATATATATATCCTTATCTAAGTCATTTGGCCGAACCTTAGATTTTTAGGAATAAAATTACAATTAATAATATAATATTTGATTTAAAAACTATTTTGTGTCAATTTTGACACTATTTGATATATGATTTTTGTGAAAGTCATAACAGAATTATATGTTCGAACCAAGTTGATTAAATCAACACTAATAAATCATAGTAACCTATAAAATTAGTGGAATTCATAAAAAGTCTCAAATTACATTTATTTTGGTGTTTATAACATCAATTATGTCAATATTTCATTAATAGATAATTACTGCATCATTATTTTGTCATAAATAAATTAAATTATTTAATGTCTAAAAATTACAAATAGAATACCATTATGTCGGAAATCGTTTTATCTTTCTAATGAATATTTATAGTCGAATATATCTAATGTATAACCCCATATTAAAAATGATTTACTTATTAAACATTGATATTAACTATTTTAACCCTTCTTTAAATAAATTAATAATAAATGTCCTAATCTGACCCATGTGGGCCTAAATGGTCATATTTTATTCCTAAGTTTGTTTTTGGTCGAATTAAACTTATCCAATAGAATTAGGACATGTGTTAGGTTAATAGTAATATCATATTTACCCCTATTTACTATTAACCGTAGTAAAAAAAGTAAAAAGTTATTATTCACCAAAAAAAATTATTTTTATCTCATTGAACCACATTTTACTTACTGATATCAACTGTGTCTATCGTATTTTCGAAATTCCATTCACAGATGCGGTAAAATTACGTTTTATGCAAAATTCAGTTTTTAACCTACCACATAGTGGTTTCACTATTCATCAAAAATTGAAAGTTTTCAGAAAAATAACAAAATTTCACCCTAGGCTAATTTCGGAATTCCGAATCCAAAAATGAAGTCCATTTTGGAAGATAAAATTTATAAAATTTAAAAAAGTGGTTATCAATATTCATAACGGCTAGTTTTAATAATATTTTAATAGCATATCATTGTTTAGTGAAACTCGGTATTGCGTACGATGCAAGCTATCGAGGAAGGTTGCGATTGCGTGTAAAGTAATACAAGCTAGTATGTAGTTAATGATTCCTTTGATTATACATAAAAACAAAATATTACTCATAAAAATCTCTGGTGTTACATTAGGTATACCGATAATTAAGTAAAACTAATCTGTCCATATATATGTTATTTATCATTCCATACCCAGGGTTCATGTTTACAGAATCATCATATTTCACAGGGTGGATGTTAAAATAATCATCTGAAATCAGGAAAATTCAGTCGTACACATATTGTGATAGGAAAATAGTAATTCAGTTGAACACATATAGAAGTTGTAAGAAAGGGTGAAACTGAAATAGGCTTCAAAACATCCTAATCCCTACATGAAAAGAGTACGGAATACATTAATGATTTTTGAACTCATATTGAACCATTATTTCCCTATAGTAAAATCATAAACCATGAAAATGCAGTTGAGAAGATAATCACCCCCAATATGATTCTTTAATAAATGGAGACATGAAACAGAATGTAATGGTACATATAAAACCCAAAAGAATGATATAATAAGAAAATGATTACTCAAAATTATATTTGTATGTACAATTGATAATATAAAGAATACATATATCATTCCTCATATTATTTGCACCACCAGATTCCCTACAAAACAAATCAAATATATTAATATATATATATACCAATCTTTATGTATAACAATCATTTAGTAAAACTCCTATGTCCACATATATGTTTCTCCACATGCCATCCCCCAGGTTCATGTTTAAAGAATCATCATATTTTCCATGGTGCATGTTTACAGAATTATTGATAATTAAGAAAATGCAATTGAACACATATAGAGGTAGGAAGATAGTAATGTAGGTGAAAATAGATAGAGGTAGTAATGAAGGTTTCTACTGAATTCTTCTTCAAAACCTCCTGATCCATGCATGAAAAGAGGTTGAAAGACATTAATAATTTTTTAACACATAAAACAAGTATTTCCCTGTTGTAAACTCATAGACAAAGAATATTCCGTTGAGAAGATGCTCACCCCCCATTCGAGTCTTTAATAAATTGAGACAAGAAAGGGAATATAACGGTGCCTCTAACTCCCAAATAAATGATACAATAAAAAAGGATGACTCAAAACTCTATATTCATATATAAAATTGATAATATCAAGAACACACATATAATACCTCTAATTATATACAACATTACCTGAATATCTCAAAGAGAGTACATGATTCCCTTTCTAAAATACAGGATCCACTACTTTTATAAATGATTAATTCATATAATAAAAAACATGGTCCAATGTTCTAATAAAACAAATGGTCCACTATTCAAATGAATTACATGATCCACTACCCAAATAAAATTCATGACCCACATGATCAAAGAAAAAACCTGTTCCACTACTCTAAAAAATGATTTATTACTGAAATAAAAAAACATGATCCACTGATGAATGATAATACAAAATTTACATCTATAAAAAATGGTCCACTAATCTAAAAAAGTTGACAAGAAAAGGATGTATAAGAACTATATTCATATGTAAAATTTATTATATAAATAATATGCATATCATAGATCAAATTATCTGCACCACCATATTCCCTGCAAAACAAAACGAATATATTAACATATATATATATATATAAATCATTATGTATACAAGTCGTTAAGTAAAAATATTTTGTCCATATATATGTTGCTTCTCGTTCCATCCCCAGGGTGTATGTTTAACGAATAATCATATTGCATAGGGTGCATGTTTACAAAATCATAAAAAACCATGAAAATGTAGTTGACCCACGTGCTCAAAGAAAGACTTATTCCACTGCTCTAAAAGGGATTCATTACTGGAATAAAATACATGATCCACTGATCAAAAAAATACAAGATCCACTACTCTAAAAAATATTCCACCACTCTAAAACATGTCATGTTATGTTTCGAAGTAGTAAAAGTAACAAATTAATTTTGGATGTGATGTTAAGGATGAAAAATATGAAAACATTTCATCAAAATAAAGCTATTGTACTTGGTTTTTTGTTGATATGAGTTATGGTGGTTGAATAAGAAGTAATAATCTAGGAGATGAGCACCTACATAGTCATTAAATATGTTTACCTATAGATACTATAATGTTTAAAATTATGAATACAAATTATGTTTGAGTAATATGGAAACACATCAATATGGAATCCAAAAATATGTATAAGAAATATATAAAAACACTACTTATGAAAAATTGGAAAACAATTCAATAAGAATTATAGAAATATCTGTGTATGCCTAATAAGGAAACACACGGAAATCAGGAAAACAAAAAAATAAAATATGGGTGAATGGTATTCGTGTTTGGTAAAATTAAAAATATGATTTTGAAAAATATCTTTAGCCACTGTACATTGACTACATAACATTGACTACATTTTACTTTGTATAATTTAGTTACTAAGTACTAGATGAAACCAAACCAACATAGCTCTACTTCTTCTTGCTGAGAGAGAAAGGAAAATATCAAATAGTTTACAAGATAAGATACAATTTAGCATTATTTGAATGTAAACATGCATCATTCAGTTGAAAAAAATGTTAATTATATCAGGGGAATAACATATCAATTCTAAAACCAGATAAATATGCCAATATAATGTGTTTTATTTCATTTAAAACATTTATAAATTCAGGTTTAACATTATCATCCATCGATAACCCATTCTATCAATATAGCAACAAATATTTTGAATCAGAACAAAACTAGAAAAATATGCCAATTTTAAAATTATCAATGAGCTAATAAATTTTTTAATAAAGGTTGATTTTAATAATAATAAAAACTTTACAGAAACAATTTATTTGTAGAAGTCTGTATAACGTTCTTGAATGGAGCAATCATCTATGTTGGGGTTCAAAAGTCCTCCATCTTAAAAGCAGATATATTTATTAAAAAAATTATACAATAAAAAACACAAGCAAAATCAAACCATATAAATCAGAAAAATGCAATTGATATGATAATTAAATCATGAAAAAAATCCTTACCCATATCAGTGATAATGTTCTTAGGTTGGAACATAGACTCCTTGTAAAAGGAAGAGATAAATAACTCCTACAACAGGGAAATGAACATCCCTTTAAGCAAACTCTGACCATTGTAAAATGACTAATCATGGAGGCCCTACATTGTTATAGATGGTGGTCTAACCTCGTGAGCTGTAGTTGAGGAATATATGAGTCTTTTATGGGTGTTGATGCTAACCGCATGTTATGTACGTGTGGAGGATGTCTGTCATGGATTACAGGAAGGGAAGCACGAGGGAACAGGAAATGGAAGTGGGAACCGTAGGAGTATACTCCAAATTGTATGTGGGATTTAGGTTTGGAGGGAGGGGATTCTGGAACCCTAGGAGATGGATAGGGAGGGTCACGGGTTTGTAAGAGTAGGATCTGGGGATGGAGGGGTGGTTGATAGGGGATATGGTCATGGAGGAAAATGTAGGGACTCCGAGGAAGGAAGTCGAAAAATTGAGAATCAGTGGAAACCCTACCGTGGGAACACCGAGGAAGCTCAATGTAAAAAAATGGAGGAGCAGTTAAAATGGTAGATTGGGGAGGAAAAAATCTCGAGAGGGAGCCCTATAGATTTCTGGGAAAACATGCTGAATGAATCATCAAATGAAGATAGAGGATTTCAAGGGGTTTTCAGAAGGTTGTTCGGTGGAGGTAATTTGCAATGTGGGTAGATTGGAAATAGGCAGAAGGAATTAGGTTTTGTATGTGTGGGTGGAGGAATGAGCCGAGGGAGCGACACATGTCTGGATATTTTTTTTCGTTAGTATATATATATATATATATATTTATATTATGTTCCAACCTTTTCATATGAGGATGGAATAGGACTTATTATGTGATGGGTTGTGCCGTCTATAGCTCCTAGATACATCGGTAGGTCTCATGAGGCAAACTAGTGACTTTGCAGAAGGCCTTGACAAAATCTTATTTGTGTTATTGGCACAAGGCCTTGAATATGTGTTTATTATGTCCAACATTATGCATTACATCATTATGAAATTAGCTATTGATATTATATGTGATTATTTGACTAGTAGAATATCCATGTGAATAATTAAATTGAATTATTTGATTTATATTTTCCATATTATGCTGAAATTTAAGATTAAATGGCTTGTGTTTTTGTCTTATACATTTCCTTAAGTGTTTATGCTTATTTATTAATATTTCCGCTATATTTGTATCCTCACTAAGCATCTGATCTCACCCATTTTTATGTTTTATTTTTTTCCCAGGATGTGAAGATGTATATCATGATTAAACTGCGAGAATAGTCTATGGGATATGAGTCTGTTCAAAGGGAACATAATATTGTTTTTCTTAATTTTATGTTATAATGTAAAACATAAGTACGTATCTGGTACTTCAATGTCTACTAAACTAATCGGTATTTCGGAATATGATCTCTTGTGATCATACCAATAATATGTAGTAATGCACCGATTTCGGGTAACTTGGGTCGGGGCAATACAATTTTTCACTTTTCTCACCAGAGAGAACATTTCAAAATAATTTCTAAAAATATTTTGAAATCCCGTAAATATTATATTTTTTCATTATTATTTAAAATTATTTCAAATTACCTTTTCAAATAGTTTTAAAATAAACCAGAATATAAGGGAAAAAACAAAACCAGGAACCACTATGTCATGTATCTTAATTATAAGAAACAAATGACAAGTACATATATGAAAATCATTAATCCATGAACTAGGGGAAACATTTAAACCACAAGTTAAATAACCTAAATGATCCTTAAAGGATCATAGTGTCATAGAATCTACCCTAGGTCCAGTCCTTATACCATCCTCAACATTGTTTAATAATGAAACCTATAGGTGTATATTGCATCCTAAAATAAACCGCCCAACTATCTTGAACCAGAATCATCATAAGGGAGAACAAAATATATCCTTATTTCATATAAAAATGACATTAATAGTGTGTGAGTACATATTGTAGTGCAGTTCTTGACATTCACATAACGTCATGGGTTCCCAGGACAAATCAGAATGGAGGTGAGAATAGTCAAGCATTCATTTACTAAATGATAAAAATATTAAAAAGAGACATGTACCACCACCAAGCCTCACAAAATCATCCCCACTATCAATGAACATTAACATCACATGCATTGCATGAAAGATAAATATTCCCTTAAGGGATGTATCCCTCTAGAGGAACACGTGAATCACATGGGGGATCTAGAGGGTATTTTGAAATTTATAAAAATGGTTTATCAAAAAATAGCTAATGGGATACATCATTATAAATAATGCATGGGACTATAATATATTTCATTAAAATATTTCTAAAACTCAAATGGGAACCCATTCTTACCCTTTTTTAAATTTTCTTTGAAAATACACAAATTCACATGAGTTCCAAAGATTTAAACCAAATGGTAAACTCACCAATTTAAAATCATAAAAACGATGCTAAAAATTTAAGTCTCCTTCCAAAAACCACATGTGGATTAAAGGATATAGTAAATTAATATTTTTTTAAAACATAAAATGGGTTCTCCCCACCACCTTTTGAATTAAAAATCCTTCTTTAAAATCAACTGATGCTTTTTTCATAAACACATGTCTTGGATTCAATATCATTCCATGGTTAAATTCACCTGTATATAAAAAAAGAACCTCATAGGGCATACATATAGTTATACTATAAAAATGAAAGAACCATAAAAATTACAAGGAATTAATGGAATGTAATATAATGATACAATAGAGAGATTCATACCTCAGACTAATAGAAATCAAACTGAAAGAAATATATGGAGAGCCAAAACATGTCACCTTCAATGTAAAAGGATCCCGAACAAAATAGAGTGTCCCTAAAAACCATAAACACCCTCGAATTAAATTTCAAACCCATCTCAATCCATAGAATGAAGCATGGCTGAAATTCGGGTTTGTAAAAGGGAAAATCAGATGGGGAAGAAATGAGTAGCGGGAATGAAGTTTAATATCTTGAAGACTACACATGAGAACAATTGGAATATATGGATGAAGAGGGCTAGATAGATGAGGAGTTTTCCAAATAAAGTAGTGAAGTCAGGGGGGGTGTGTTTCTCGATAAAAAGAGAGGAGGATAGAGGGAGGAGGCCATTCAAGGTAGGAGGAAGTCAATTGGGAGGGTCACATGAGGGATTAGTGGCTGACAGGGGCTGTCGCACACGCCCATGGAGGGGAGGGGGGTGAATTAGTGTATAAAATTTTACAGGTTAATAAAAGAAATAAAAAAAATTAAAATGAAACCCTAAAATTTATAAACACTAGTAGATAGAACGATTAGGCCTCACCATTTACGTAACATTTTACCAACCATTTACAGGGCTCTTATTAGCCAAACCTCACCCCAAACATCTTATTATAGGCAAACAATGGTGAGAAAAAAACCATTCCCAAACCATGATAAATGGCACTGACCAATTACAGATCAAAACCACACACCTTTCACATGGTCTACGTATCCATTCCTGAGTGATGTACCACATTCTAGACTCAATGAAAGTCTCACACAGTTACTACTGGGACTCACACATTTCACTTAGACTATCCACCTAAACCAAACACTAAAGGAAAACATCAAAATTTCACATGTTTCTGGATGAAAATCCATGGAAAATCAAAACAAGCCTCAAACACAAAAAATCACATAATATAGAAACCCCAGTGACTCCACATGTGTCAAAAACATCCAACCATAAAACAATATTTTCCTAGAAAGTCTAAATTCTATGCAGTGGTCAAAAAGGAAAAAGATTTCTAAGGACACTATACAATTGAATAGAAAATACTCAAATAAAAATTAGCATGAACCAACCAAAAAATTTAATAGATAACATATAAAGAGATATAGATTGAGCATCACCCCCTTATAAATAAACTAAAATTGTTTAACAACTGAAAATACATTCCATGAAAAAAAAGGAACATCACTATGAAAGTAAAATTGAAAAATCTATAAGGGGAATCACCAATATCCAACATTCAAATCCAACCATAAAAAATTGGTTCTGGAAACGTCATTGGATGTCATAAGCTTCAAGAATCTCAATGTAACATACAGAAAGAAACTACATTTTATTTCATCTCTAAGAAACACTTTAAAACCACAATTATAGAACTGGAATGAAAATATCCCCAAAATGTAGAAAAAAGTATCAACCAAATCCAAGGCATCCAACCAATATCCTCAAGAACAAAATACATATATTGTTAATAAAAAACATTGATCTAACCACATGGTCAAAACTGACATACAAGATTGTTTAGATCTCTCACCATGAAACACAATCCAATAGTAATTACAATGAAAATCATAGCTCAGTAGCATCCACATCCCTACCAGACAGAAAGCTACACCACTAAGTATCCATAAATGCACCCCGATTTCTACCCATATCTAATGTTATTATTGAAAATGACACATTTTCCAAAACATTTATGGGAATCAACAAACATTATGTAATGATATGTGAAAGAATTATCAAAGGATACACCTCATATGACAGAAAAACAAACAATTCTTTCATCCCATGGACACAATTTTTTTTGGAAATACCCTAATCCTCAAACATATGAAAAAATATCACGGAAACATTCCATACCAAAACTAATATAATAATCTATTGGAATACTGATCCTCACTTATCCATTAATTAATTCAATGCTCTCAGGTCTAAACTACTAATCTCAACAATATTAAAAGGATCTTTTAAAGAATAACTACCATAGAATTATCCAAGGAACACCACTTTGATATGGAATCAATACATTCCACTCCATTCTAATCTTGGGTGGTGATTAAAGGGGGAGGATGAACCTTTTGATGAACACCATACCACCGTACAATACCTTTCTAGGAGGGGGCATTATACAACCTAATGTATAATAATGTACAGGTTCATGTCCACAATATTTCATTAATCAATCTAGAAGTTCAAAAAGTAAAATAATTAATATGTTTACTAAAAAACAAGGCATCTTCAAAAATGTCGTTTTCAAAACCCTGGAACCATTGAAAATTAGGAATTCTTTTACTTGAAACCAAGGAAAACAATTTTAAAAAATTCAATCAATAAGAAGTTACTTGGATTTGATAACTATAAAACAATTCCAAACATGATTTCAAAATAAACACCACTTTTTTAAAAACTGAAACATCATTCCTTGTTTCAAAATATAACACATACATTCTATTTGAAATAGTTATCAAATCACATACCCTTTTAAAAAACATCCAATAAGGGTAAAATCAAAACATGCCATATTAATATATATTGAAATAACTAGTTTCCCCTAAAATAGGAAACCCATATTTTAAAACACCGTGTTCACATAGTTAGAAACCCATTCAAAGGTAGAAAATTTTATAAATTTCATCTAAAATCTAGTATTTAAAGAACATTGAAATCCCAAATTCACTTATAAAGAATATATACCCATTATTTTAATACCAAAATTTTTTTTATTGTGAAAATAAATTTTCACCCATACAAAATAAATTTCAAATAACATGCACAAATCATAAATAATGGCATAACACACTCTTTTTGAAAAAAAATACATATAAAAATTACAATATATCACAAGACCAACCATGACCCAAAAACGACTTCCCAAATACCAATGGAAATCCAAAAGGAAAGTGTCCTGAGTAACAAAATCACTATGCTATAGAACCATGACTGACTAGGAAACAATTTTCATGACTAAAATGTTAATTGTGTATTAGTCCATAAAATATTTCCAGAATAATTTTATGGTAGTTGAATGGTTTAGAAGACCCTATTATCCAATCTCAAATCTTGAATTCCTTGTTCACCACCATTTGAAAGTCTAATCTCACCCCCAATGAAATTCAAATATTCTATTGAGGAACACATCTTGATCCATGGTAAATCAAATGTATATGACTTGAAAAAGGAAACCAAATTAAAATGGAAGAATGAGGTTCAAGTCAATAAATAATAATCTAGACCCACTATTCAACTGTTTCTCAAGTTTCATTTAAAAATTATAACTCAATCATACCCTGACACATCAAATGGAAAAATGGGCATCGAAAGGCTTATGATTATTTGGTAAAAAAGAACCCAATATATGATACCATTTATAATGAATTAGTAATGGTTTTCCATCTGATGGATGTCTGAACCAGCTCTACACTAGCTCGAAGGGCATTTTTGATCCCCGATTGCAAGAAACAGGTTCCTGGGTATCATAAGAACACACTTGGAAATGGTTTAACCCAATAATCAGAGAAGAAATTAGCAAAAAAAATATCAAAAAATGGAATGACCAATCTATGCATTGGACGTCAACTCTAGATAAAAATATAAACAAGGAAGTTACCTAATATTAAAACATGGGAAATAATGAAACAACAGTGAGAACTAAAACCATCCCCCACACTCTAAACATCCACCCCCATAATGAAAAAAATTAAAACCTCCATAGTATTTTCTTCACCCACTAGAAACTATAGTTTACCTATATCCAAAAAAATTAATAATAACATCTATGTGTCCCATGGGAAATCAAGTAAGTGGATACACACAAGACATTATATGAAAATTAAATACATGTCCTACTAAATCTAGGAATGAGAACAATAGGATAAATTTTGAAAAATAAACATTGGCTTTAAAAAATAAATTCTATCAATATCAGCCTAGTGAAGAAGAACTAGGAACCTACAAATAAGATAATAATACATGTATGAGAAAAAATCACAATTTATCACACAAAAACCTACTAAAGCTAATAATCCTCTTTCATACTACATCCTAATGATCATAGTTTTAATTACAATAGAAAATAAAACATTTTTTATAAAATTATAAAAAATAAGCTAAAACATATCACACATTCCAAAAACTCTTATATAAAATTATTATTAAATAAAAACAATTTACTGGAAAACATTTTTTCATATCCTAAACCAGTTTGACAAAACACCCTTTTAAATTTCCACTTTATAATCATTTCATAAACCACTATTCTAGAAATAAAAATTTCCAAATTTATAATTTGTTTCCATTTATTACATGGTTTTCCTAAACACATCTTAAAAAACCATTTATAGAACCAGGCACAATGAGTTAATATCCCATTTCAAAACTCCCACATATATAGTGTTTCAAAATAGATCATTTTACACGTTTCTCGCAAGAGAACGCCTTTCAAACTTATTTCTAAAAATAGTTTTAAAATAATTAATTTCAGTCAGATAGATTCCATTGTTATATGTATTTCAAAATCAATTTTCAATGCACTTTAAAATAATCTACACAATATTGAATAATAAACAAAATTATAAAGCACTATGTAAAGTCACCCAATAGCCAGAGACAAATGAAAATTACATATGTTCCATGGAATAATCCATGAATTGTGGGAGACAGTTTTAGAATTAGGTTAAATACCCTAAATAAACCTAAAAGTATCCTATGTCATGTGATCTACCCTAGGTCCTAACATGATACCATCCTAGACATTAATAAATGGATGTGTTTTAATATTAACCACCCAAATAGACTGCACTAGCATCATCAGAATGGAGATCCCAATAAATCCCAATTTCATACTATAGGGGACATTATTTTTATTGGAGCTACCTTGTGAAACATAAATATAAAATCTAAATTAATTACCTAGGACCCCATGACCAATCAAAATGGAGGTGAGAACAATAAAGCATTCCTTTACTCAAGGATAAAACTTTTTAAAACAATACACACATCAACTCCTACCCACAAATACTCAACCCCATGATAAAAACACTAACAAACATATACTATGAATCAAGGATAAACATAACCTAGTGGTATCATAACAAATCATGGGAATACATGAATCACATGGGTTCTGAAGAGTATACCACGTCATTGATAAAAACCTCAGTTCCTTAAATTCTAAACTGTTGACTTCTTTGAAACAAAAAATTCATGTGATGCCAAACCTTATAATTAAAATGATTTTGAAACTCAAATGTTAACTCACTCTTCCCACTTTTAAATCCCCCATTGAAAATATTTAATGCCACATGAGTTTCAAAGTTTAAAAACAAATGGAGAATCTCACCCATTTAAAATTTCACAAACCATGTTACTCATTTTAATCAATTTAAAAACACTGACATGTGGTTTTAATGTCATTTTAAATCAAGGTTTTTTTTAAAATAACCTAAAACCTATATTTAACAACTCTTTTATATACTGAAAGTCTTATTTAAAACCTGTTGAGGAATTTTTGACAAACTCATTAAATGGATTAAATCTCATGCCAAGTGTATTTTCACATTAATATAAAAAATGGACCATTATAAAGCATACATATAGGTATTATTATAAAAGGGAAACCCTTGAAAAGAGAAATAAATTCATTTTGATAAATATAAAATGATGAAAATAGACACCTAATTTGGAGAAATGGAAATCATGCCAGAAGAATGATACATTGATACAAAACACGTTGACTTCAATGGAGAAATACCACACAAGAAAGAGAGATTCCCCTCTGAACCCTAACAAACAAAACCATACTTTTATACCCATCCGAAAATGTTGTCCAACGAATTTTGTGATTATGGTTTCTAAAATGGGTAAAATAGGAGGGACAATAATGGAGAGGAAAGAAGTTTTATCATATGAGCATCCCATGAAATAATTGTAATAATCAGGGGAGGAAGGAAGCCAAACAGAAGGGGATAAATCATGTTCAAGAAGGATGGATAAGGTGGTGTATTGACCACAGAAGATAGGATAGTCCAAATAGAGGAGGTCGCATGAGGTGGGAGACCACCAGTAGGGAGGGGTCACACGAGGGAAAACCAACAACTTGGGGGTGGAGGTGTCTGTCACATCTATAGAGTGGAGGGGAGGGGGTGAGGGAGTGTATCATATTATAGGGGCATTAAAAAAAGAATAAAAAAATCAATTTAAAAACCTAATATTAAAAACATGGTTATACCACATGGTTAGTCCATATGGTTTACCTAGTCATGAACCAACCATTAGAAATGAATACTATAACTGAACCACATCACATACTATTTTTTTTGAGACACATGGTTAAAAAAACTGTGCTCCAACATTTCCAAATAAAACATCAAAATTATTGAGATGAACCACATGATTGATGGATGGTTTAACTAAATCTGTGATATCCATGAGCCACAAACCTGACTCACTGATGGTCTCTCACGGTTTCCCCTTATACTCACACAATTTCCCTTAGACTATATTACATAACCATTAACTAAAGGGAAACATAAATGTTTTCTATTTTTTATGCTAAAACATGATGGAAATTAAAATTTTCTTAAAAAACAAAATCTTACTATAAAAATTATAGTGAGAGAGTAGGTTTCACCATATCTTAATGAGGAGTCACTTGAGATTCTATTGAGATTATTCATTTCATTCAATTTTAGAATTATTGGATGGATTTTGGTGTTTGGTCATTAAAAAAGGAATTCATTCCCATTATCTTATTCTTGTTTTTCATGAGTTTATCCTTATATTAAGGTGTATAAGTTTTTTTTAAACAATGAAACATAGTTTTTTTAACATAAAATAATCTAGGGATAATTGAAATCAAAACATGTTAACAACACTTTAACTTTTTAATCTATGTTTAAAGTGAGTGTAGGTAATTCAGTTGGAAAATATCTAATAATATATGAATGATATAATATTAGTAAGTAGTATAATCCAAGATACATTCGAAAAACCATGGAGGATAATAATTTTAAAAGATAACATTTGTTATCATATTCTATTGAATATGGTAAGCTTCGATGTTTAAATGCTCTATAAATTCAAAATACCTTATTTTATAATTTATTTTTGTATAATCTCATTTTTAACTAGTTTGAGGGGAAATATAACATGCTCTATTGTCCCCGAGGCACAATAGCCAGTATATTATATAAATTAATAAAGAACAAACACATCAGACAACCCCCACCCTAGTTTTTGCTTTATGATATTCCTAATCTCTTGACATGTATGGTCGATTTGAATGAATTATCCCACATAGAACTACATGGTGACTAGTACCGATAATTAAATACATACACACTCATTCTCCCAATTTTATTATATTTATTGGTGGTTCCTTCCTTATTTGTACCAATTTTGGGGCATGCATCTTTGGATCTCACCTACTTTTTTCATTGAACAACACTAAACATTAAATGATAGTGACCCCCCACTACCTCAATGTCGATGACCTATTCCCATGGATCATCTCCAAGACCCCCCCGACATATGCTTGGATCATATAGAATTAGAGTGTAATGATTATTTTCCCTATGGATTATGTATAATTGATTACACCCTCTCTCATATTCTTTATAATTATTAATGAAATGGGGGAGAGTGAAGATTATGGATGTAGGTAATAATGAGTAAAAGGGAGACATGAAATGAGTTAATATATTGGAATGCCAATTTCTAGTAAGAGTATTGAAAAATTATAAATAGGGGAGATTTATGAACCTACATTGTGTATGAGTTGTATTTTTTATTTGTGAAGGATTCAATATAAATGATGTAATAATGTGATAGAGGATAACAACTTTGAAGGAATATATTCAACCAAATCATGTTAAAAAGAAACATAGATGTGTAATATCCATCATTGGTTATATAGAAAAAAGAAAAAATGCAAGACTATTGATGTTGGGATCTATAATATTTAATAACAATGGAACAAGTGTTGGAAGTTCTGTTGTTATCTATACAAAAAAAGATGATATGAATAATGAAGCTACTATGAGTCATTATCAAACAATGATTAATGTATTCTTCAAGAGTTGAAAGTGTTACCTCTCTGGGTTCAATTTGTATATATGGTTCAAGAAGAAAAATAGTGATAATTTTTTCTGTCATTGTAATAATAAGTTTTAAATCACATGATAAAACATGAGAGGCATTATGTTATCTCAGATGATCTAGTTTGAAATATTCTAGGTAGATATGTAAATGTATTTTACATAATAGTTTTCTTAATTGTTATGATTATTTTAATTTGAATAATATGATCAAGGAATGGATGTTCCATCCATTTATACACCATGATTCCACTTATGAACATAGGTAGTGATAATTTTTTGAATTATGTATTGAAGTAATTGAGAAGGGATATAGTTTATTTGAATTATCCCAAAATCCATTTGAATAAATTTTTTAACTTGGAGATGAAACTATAAAAATAGAAATAATTGTGATAATAATACTTTGAGATTGAATGTAAATCTTCAATGTAAATCTCAGAGTAACCATAAGTATTTGAGATGAGGTAGGAAAATAAAAAATTGAATTATAATAGGTATTTAATTTTATATAATTACGATTTATCTGAAAACATTAATCCAACCATAATCCCTTGATAATACAAATTCATCATCATAATGATTCATCATATGTACTTGTGTTCCACCATAAGTATTTGAGTTGATCATATTACATTAAAAGTTTGATAGAAATATGAAAAGGTCATGAGAATAATTTTGTGACATTGAGAATATGACATTGGAGTGTGGTAATTATTACTAAACATAAAACTTTTTATTTACCATGAGTCGACCATGTTAAAAAAAATTATGAGGGTTCTACAGTAAGAAAAGTCAATATTTAGAATTTAATATTTAGAAGAAATAAAAGAATAAGTAAATTAGGTAATTCCATTTTCAATGTATTTTATGAATCAAAATTCCCTAAACTAATAATAAATCTGGATGTAAGCTGTATCATCTATCCCACTACTCAGTGTTTTGGGATATGGAAGAATTTCTACATGGCCTTAGGAGAAATCCCCAATATGCCAAAGGCTGATAATAATTGCCAATGACTTCGACATAATTGGGGGATGATTTTATGATGAAAATAAAAACAACCCAAATAATGAATACAATAACCAAACCACTACATAATTTATGATGATAATATATAGATCTCAATGTAATATCAACTGATATCAAAACCAAACTATACCAAAGTACCAAAGAGTAAGACTACTGACATCATAGTATTTGGTGGAAGACAAAACCAAAATTCTCAAGACTCCAATGAGAAAAACTTAATAGATCCCAATATGCTCCAATATCCAACTACACAACTTGACCCAAAGTAGCATGAAGCATCATAAAAGAAACTAGATTCCTTTCATTTATAGGTGTCTTGATATATGATTTTTATAAATCCCCAATGATACAAATTGTAGGGTGACTAATGAAACTCAATATTTTTTTTTGAAATGACGTCTCTAATAAAACCTCTTGGATATATATTTTTAGCACACACAAACACACACACACACACACACACAGATATGTACATATAAATTTATATAAAACAATTTAAAACAATTTTATTATTTTGAATCAATACCAATCATTTTATCATGAAAAAAGTTTCCATGATATCATCCATTTAATCCTTTCAAACCATTTAACAATCCATTTAGCATAAAAAATTCCCATACACACTTCCAGAAATGCATTCCCATGTGAAAGTTCCATACTCCATAGTGGTATCATTCTGATCTACCAAGTTGTCATAAGGTATCCTTATACCAGTTCCCTAATGGCATATTCCCCTTCTATCGGGTCACATTAGTGAAAATGAACACATGCCAACCAATTATTCCAAAACCATGAAAAACCAATTATGATAGAAAAATTCAATGAAACTATATTTTTATTGACATCCATTCTGTGAATCATTTTCCTATGATTTTAACCAAACAAAAAATTTTAAAACAATTTTTTTAAAATAATTCAACAATGAAATTTTCAGAACAATCCCAAAATTTCACTAACCATCACATAAGAAGGTCTCTAACATGACTTGAACAATAATTTCACAATAAATACCATGTAATTATAAAAATGAAAGAAATAATTCATGTTATAATATGAGTATTAAATAGTGAAGTCACCTACCTTAGAAACTATGGTGAAAATGAATAATGAAATTAATTCTTCAATAAAAACAAGTTGAATATTCAAAACCCAGTCTAAGATCATGATACATTACATCATCACAACCATATATCATCATTATTGGACTCAAATATCATAGATCTATCCTAAATTAACTAGATATATGAATTTAATAGAGGGATGAAGAATATATCTATGTAAAATCACCATGAACGGATATATACCAAGACATCCAAACTTCAATGAACAATGATTTAACAATAGATCACTCCCGGATCAAAGAGGATAGTCTCCACATACATTGGGAGGAGTCAAAGCCATGATAGGGTTGTCAAACAAGGAAAATGAGTTTTTTATGCGTAATCCTGAATGTGATTCAGGATTTAAGGATATAATTTCTAACCATGCATGATTTAGGTTAATGGTTAGGAAAAATGTGGGAAAATTGTGTTCCATCCACTATCTCTAAGCACCCTTCATGCGGTTGTCTCACACTGTTAGAAAAACCATTCACCAGCCATGTTTTTCACTATATTTTATTTTTTCATGGTTACTCCTACGTGGCCATATTCCCTTACTAAAACTATAAAGGGTTATCAAGGAAATCCGGAAAAAATTCTAAGTGTGTGTATTTTGGAATAATCTAAATAGGAGTAGATCCTTTAATTAGAAAAGAAAAATATCTTCAAATCCTAATTGAAGTAGGTTATGATAGTTTATTGAATACCTCTAATGCACTCTTAGGAGCATAACGAGTAAATATTCATGTAGGAGTATCAGTGGTAAATGTTATCCTATACATTCATTAGTTCTTATAGATTTAAGTATTAGTAGAACTCTTGATGTAATGATCAGCATGAGGAACAAACAGATATCATTGGGATTCCCACCCTATAGAATATGTGTTAGGATGATCAGTTGTCTTTATGTAAGGTTCTACAAAACTATAAGACCATCTCTATGGAATGATGTGAAATGATTTATGAATCTTTTTCAATATAAAGGAACATCAATTATAGAAATGACACTGTATGTGGTAAATCCTAAGAGGCTAACTTGGCCTAGGGGATGAGTTTCACTAGATCTAGAGGAAGAAAGAAGGAAGATGATACTTCTTCAAAATTTTATTAAATAGGTTGTAAATAGACTTATCATCTCTAAAGTGAGATAATATGAAGATGATCTTAAATCAGAAGGATCAAGATCATGTAGATCAGATTTGAAGATAAATGTAATGACCTGAAATTTTGAAAAATATTTGTTACATGAATTTTTGTATTATTTTATTTTATACTCAAAAATTATATATCCTTTAATTAATTAAGTGATTATCATTAAAATAATACCATTTGGATTTGACTGTAATATGATTATTGGCCAATATGACAGTTGGTCAATATGATAGTTGGAAACTAAATTCTTATCATTCTGATTTTTTTATATAAATACAAGCGATCATGGTTAAATAATACCGAAATAGTGTTCAATGGAATCATACAGTATACTTGGGCCATACAAATCCCATCTATCAGAGCTTGGGAAGGAAGTTGTATCAATAGGCTTTTCTTTGGACCAAGCCCAATATGAACTCCAACATTTGATGCAAGAACTGAATCGCCTACAGGAGAAGTTAATGAAGTCAAAAATCACCACTAGGTCAATGTTGTCCGAGCCTCCCCAAGATTCTATCACCATAACACATCATACACTTAGGTCTGATTCATGAGTTATAAGGGGTTATGTAATGATACCTTAGTTACATTATGTTATCCTTTTGTATAAATAAAATTGTTATTTTATATTATGTTAAATTTTTTAATTTAAAATGTCAGGATAAATGTAAGATAAATTTATACAAGTTCTATATTATTGATTAATTTTGGAAAAGAGGTATTTTAAAATATTTTTCGTATACATCAAATAATTAATAACATAACATTATTTTCAAAAAATGGTCTTTTATTGTTGTGACCATTAATAAATTTAGAGTCTAATAAGATCAACTTAATTTTTAGTGAATAGTAAAGTACGAATAGTGATATTACCCATATGAATAGTAATGTGACCAATGGAATAGTAACCTCACTAAAGAATGTATAAATATAATTTAGGCATATTTTATGGTGAAGTGATATAGTAGAATAAGTAAATAACGTGTTTAGAGATTATTAGTTAAGTATTAGTATTTTTGGGTGAATAGGGTTTTTATATAAACATTAATATATCATAATTTAAAAACTATTTTGATAAAATGGAGTTCATTTTCGAATTCAGAGCATTGATATTAGGATAGGGTGAATTAATGAGATTTTTATAAATGAATTTTTTTAGTGAATAGTAAAATTATAGTTTTGAGTTTCGGTGTGATTAGTGAAATCAATAATGATGTAATAATGATGAAATAATTCTGGTCCGCTTGGGAATAGTATTTTATGTTATGAGGTGTCCCATGTGGCTAATCCAATGACAAAATTACATGGGCAAGACCATTGTATTGCAAATTCCACCGATGAGGTGTCCGAGGGAAATTAAATAAATATCCCCTGACTTTTGCTATAAATACAAACCCATTCATTCATTAATTTTATTCCATGTTATTTATCAATGAATATTTGTTCTTTTAACCTACCAAGGAGTCCTCCCAAGTTTCCCTCAACCTCCCCCAAGGTCCCAACCTTCATGATTTAAATATTACTCTTCCTGGCAAGGGAACCTTTCACCCTCTTCTTTTAAGTCATGATTTAATGTATGCAACATCTTCTAGTTTCAATTTTATTATGTGGGGGTATGTTATTATATATCATTATTTTGTCCATTTCATTTTCAAAATGATAAGAGACCCTTACCGCTCTCATCAACTGATTTTCTGGATTTTTATGTGACACCGATAGGCTATAGATTTTTCAGAAAAGAAATCACATCTTCTCTTTTCTTGCAAGTTTCCTCTTCATGTGGTTTGTCATTCAAATATTCATACCATGTTTTTATTTAAATATTATTCTTTCCGAATACTATATTATGAGTTATTTTTGAGTGGTTGATCCTTGTCCCCTCTCTTTAAATGTTTTATAAAACATGTTATTTAATAATTATACTGTCAAATTTTAATCTCAAAATCTCTCTCTTTTTCTCAAGAAATTATCTTTTTTTATTTATGTGATTACCCAAATCTATTTTCATTTCCATGGGTATTCATTGAGACATAAAATTTATCTATTTTATTATGGAATTCACATACATATAACCCTCACTCTCTTTATATGGGTTATAAATATCATATAGATCTTATTTTTAAGAACATTTAAAACGTCATGATTTTGAAGTGAAACCCATTAATTTTACTCAATTTGGGTTATCCATGAAATGTATGATTATTATATATGTGGATCACATAATTATAATGACTTATTAAGGGTGCCCCTTGATAGCACTCCAATGCATTGGGTAAAGAATTTAATCTTTAAAGATAACAAGTTTTACGATACCTTGGTTAATAACCTTTGTAATTTTTATGACACCTTAGGGATGAACCATGGTGATATGCTCACGAATGACTAAATTAAATTTTGTACTCACATATTCAGGTTATAGTTCATGTTCTTTTCATTATGATATGCATCTACATCCATTGATCATTATTTATTTTTTTCATCAACTTCTTTATTGATATCACAAGTAAAATAATTTCCTTGATTTCCTTTCTGGGAATTCTTCTCACCCTTTCCTTTGATATATGTCTACAAGTTATGAGATGCAGTAGTTTTACATATGATTAACTTTTAAAGAGGATTTTGATGTGGATTTAAAAGTGTGATTTATGTTTTCATGCATTTTGTTGTTGATTTCCAAGAAAATAGACATTAAAGGACTTCTGTTCGTAAAATGTATTGAAATCATATGTTTTAAAAAAGAGGGATGGAATAGTCAGTGTTAATGGATAGTTTAGTTATTTATGGAAATTAGGCTCTAAAAACATTAGGAATAGACATATATAAAATTTTAAATATAGGAAAACATCCTGGTATTTTGGTGAAATATTATGTATGTAGTTTCCGAACAAATAAATCCTTTTATGGATACGAACAAGAGGATGTTTTCCTGGAACAGATATACCTCGGATAAAAAACTCTGACAATGAGTTTTGGGCTTGAATTGGGGTATGTTGGACCATGAAAACGGGCCTTTCTGCACTCCTAGTTTAACACTAGTAGGGGATATGTTTGGTCAGTCAAAATCTTTTTATGAATCATTATGAAGTATTTATAGGGAAATGTAATTGTTTAAGCATGAAAATTTAAGGCATAAAATCCTTTATATTTGAAACATTCATAAATTAAATAAGATTCTAACTAAATATTTATTCTTTTAGAAAATGGATGGCAATAGGAGGAACCTTGAAAATGGTGACTACAATGGACCATGTATGGACATCCCTCCAATGGAAGATGGAATGGAAAAAATAATGATAATGATGAAATAACTAAATCAGGTTATGGGAAATAACATGAATCAAACTGAGAGACTGATCTCACCAAGAAGGGAATAACATTATATTGAGTCCATTATACATCAATAACCACCAACTTTCAATGGATCTACTGACCCATTGATTTCTGAATAGTGGATCAGCTCTATAGAGAAGAACTTTTCTATTCTACATTGTTCAGAGCAGGAGAAGGTCACCCTTGATGTTTACCACTTTGAGAAAAAAGCTGATCAGTCGTGGGAACTGATTAAAAACATGAGGCCAAGATTGGAGGTTGATGATATGGAGTGGAAGAGTTGAGAAGGATCTTCTTTTGTATATATTTCCCTTGTTCCATAAGAACAATAATGGATAAAGAGTTTCTCGAGCTTATACAGAATGAGAATAAATCTGTGGGAAGATACAAGATGAAGTTCACAAGACATTCATGTTACACCTCTATCTTTTTCAGGGTTCCAAATGGTAAGGTTGATAGATTCTTCGATGGAATGAGACCTCATTTGCGGAAGAATATGACCAACCGAGACTATGATAACTTTGAAGAGATCATGCGGAGTTTGATAAAAGTAGAACTAGAGTTTGGTGAGACGCAATGGTATCACAAATCCAATGACAAGAAAATATCAATGGAAACATTCTTAGGGAAGACTTGTGGTCGAGGAAGAGGAGGAAAGAATGTTCAATGTCCCATGTGTAATAATTATGGGAAGAAGCATTTGGGGAACTTCCTGCTTAGGATCAAAAACTTATACAATTGTGGAAAAGATGGACATATCACAAGGAACTGTCATAGTGAGATTGAGCCTAAACTCCCAAACACTAATTAAAAAGGTAAGATGGTGCATGCCCTACCTGATGTCAAATGCTATAAGTGTTGAAAGCTTAAGCACTTTGGTAATCACTTTCCAAATCTGATGGCAATGGATGGGAATCCCCATCATCCTCATCATCTGCTAAGGGAAGAATGTTGAACATTATCAATCACTATAGTTGATGTTGATGCACCAAATGATGTGGTGGTAGTTACTCTTGTTTTTATCTCAAATCAAGAAATTACATTGTTCAATTCTGGTTCAACACATTCCTTTTTTTCTCCATGTTTCCAATGAATTTAGAATCAAACCCCAATTTTCTAAATGTAGAATTATTAGTTAGGACAAATTGTGGGATTATCTAAGAATCACCAGGGTTTAGAAATTATAGAATTTACATTAGTGACCACAAATCTTATCACAAATATAGTTTTCATTCCCATGCATGAATTTTACATTTTACTATGGATGGACTGGCTCTCAAAGTATAATTCTATGATTAAATACATAATCAAGGAAATGTCAATAGTAATGAATGGAAAACCTATAGTTATCTTCTCGGGAGAGATATCTCAACCTGATCATTGTCTAGACGAACCTCCTATATATATCTTTATAGAGGTGATCGATGAAGAATAAGAAGTAAATGAGTGTTTATGGATAGAAAATGTCCCCATCATCTAGGAATACGTAGAAGTATTTCTGGAGTATTTACCCAAAACTCCCCAGAAAGAGAGTTATAGTTCTCCATTTAACTCATACCTGTATCTCATCCAATATCGAAGACCCCATATGGGATGTAAAATGTGGAGCTGGAGGAATTAAATAAGAAACTATAATATCTTTTGGAGAAGGGTTTTATCCGTCCAAGTGTGTCTCCATGGGGAGCACTTGTTCTCTTTATGAAGAAGTAGGATGGATCAATGTGGCTTAGCATTGATTATAGTTAACTAAAAGGGATCATATTGAAAAACACATTCCCTCTCCCAAGAATTAATGACTTATTTGACCAACTTTGTAGAGCACAATTATTCACTATGATTGATCATCGATTTGGTTATCATAAATTGAGGTTGAAGAAAGAAGATTTTACAAAACCTGTATTCTGATAAAGATATGGGAATTATGAGTTTTTTGTTATGCCCTTTGGACAGACTAATGCACCTACTATTTTTATGTATTTTATGAATAGAATCATTAAGGACTACATTAATAATATTGTGGTAGTTTATATTGATGATATTATGATATATTCCAAAATATTCTAGGAGCACGAGGATTATCAATGGATTATATTGCAAACTATATGGATGGAGAGTCTTTTTGGAATGTTCAGAAAATGTGAGTTTTGGTTACAACAAGTTGCTTTCGTGAGGAACATTATTACCAATGAAGAAATCACAGATGACCCTGCAAAGAAAAAAAGTTGTAGAGGAGTGGCCTCAGCCTACAACAATAACTGTGATTCATAATTTCCTTGGATTATCCGGTTATTATAGGAGGTTTGTGAAAAAAGTATCATGACATTATAATCCATTATCCAAGTAAACTCGAAAAGGGGTCAAGTTCATTTGGAAAACGTAGTGTGAGGAATGTTTCCAAGAGTTGAAGAAGATATTGGTTACTACACCCGTGTTAACTCTTCCCTCATGTAGAAAAGGATTTGTTATTTTTAGTGATTCATCTCTGAAAGTGATTAGGTTTGTCTTCATGCATGATGATACAGTCATTTCTTATGCATGTCAACCTTTGAAGACTCATGAGCATATATATCCTACACATGATCTGGAGGTGGCTTCGGTTGTTTTTTTTTCAAAAGATATGGAGGAACTATCTTATTGGAGAGAAATGTGATATAAACAATGTCCATCAATGTTTGACGAATATTTTCACACAAAAGTAATTGAACATGTGTTAAAAGTGATGTTGGAAATTCTTAATGAATATGATTGTTCAATTCATAATTACCCATGAAAAGAGAAAACAAAGTCGCTGATGCATTATGTAAAAAGACCCAGTTGTTCTTTCCATGGTGAGGATTCAAAGAGAATCATTGATTAATGACCTAGTAAATCTAGGCATGGAAATTATAATGGATGGTAATCATCAACCCTAACCTAAATTATTTCTCAACCATCATTACTAGAGAAGATAAAGAAATCTCATAAAGAATATCCATTGTTACAGAAGATGTTTGGGGTTATGAAGGATGGGATGTTTCCTGAGTTAAATATTTATCAAGAAGGTGTACTAAAATTTTATACAAGACAATGTGTTCCATCTATTCTAAAAATAAAGAAAAAGATTATGGATGAATCTCATAGATCTATATTCTCAATACATCTAGGAAGCACAAAAATTTATAGAGACCTAAATGATCATTATTGGTGGGATAATATGAAATAGGAATTGATGACTACACATCAATGTGCCTGGTATGTCAGCAAGTGAAGGTAGAATGACCACTTCCTAAAGGGGGTTTTCAACCACTATCCATACTATCTTGTAAGTGGGAAAATATCACTCTGGACATCGTCACTGGTCTCCCGAGAACTTAAAAAAACAATTCGATATTTGTTATTATGGACTATCTCACCAAGAATGCCCATTTTATCACAATTCGGGAAGATTTAACTATTGATGATCTTTCGAGGATTTATGTGAAGGAAGTAGTATGGCTGCAATTTGATCCACATTCAATAATATCAGATCATGATCCAAGGTTCACATTAAAATTATGGAGAAGTATTTATCCTGCTCGGAGTGCTGAATTGAATTTCAGTATGTCCTATAACCCCAAAACTAATGGCCAATCTTAAAGGACTATTCAAACACTCAATGATATTCTGAGAACATGATCATTAGAATTTAATGGTGGATGGGATCATCATCTCCCTTTAGTTGAGTTCTCTTACAACAACAACTTCTACTCATTCATTCAAATTGCACCCTATTATTCTCTATATAGTAATCAATGTAGAAATCCTACGTGTAGGCATGATGTTGGGGAGATAAATAATCATGGTCTTGACCTTATGCAAGACATTATAGAGAAGATCCATGAAATCCAACAACACATTAAGGCTGCTCAGTGTCGGAAAAAGAGCTATGCGGACAACCACTGGAGGGACTTGGAGTTTTATGTTGGTGAAAATGTATTTCTTTGAATTTATCCTTGAAAGAGAATAATCAGGTTTGGGGAGAATGGGAAGCTCAACCCTAGGTACATTGGCCCTTATGAAATCCTTGATCGTGTTGAAGCAGTGGCCTATTGTCTTTCACATCATCAAAATCTAGCATAATTTCATGATTTCTTCCATGTATCCCTCTTGAGGAAGTACATACCAGACCCTTAACTTGTACTAAATCCAGAGGGGGTACAACCAGAAATGACGTTTCTTATGTAGAGCAGTCAGTGGAGATCTTGGATTGTAGGGATAAGGTTTTACACAACAAGACTACCCACCATGATAAGGTGATTTGGAGAAATAAAAAATAAAAAAAAAGCTATGTGGGAACCATAGGAGTCAATGAGCAAGAAGTACCCACACCTTTCTCCTCTTGAGGGTACATGTTAAAATTTTGGGGACGAAATGTCTTATGGGGGGGGAATGTAATGACCCAAAATTTTGAATAATATTTGTTTCTTGAATTTGTGTATTATTTTATTTCATATCAAAAAATGATATCCATTAATTAATTAGGTGAGTATAATTAAAATAATTAAATTGGGTTTTGACTATTATAGGACCACTGTTTAATATGAATGTTGGAAAATAAATTTTTAACAGTAAGATTATTATTTATAAATACAAGTAATCATGGTTAATTAATACATGAGGGGTCAATGAACTCATCTAGTAGACTCGGGCCATGCGAATCCCATCTGTAAGAGCATGAGAAAGAGTTTGCATCACTGGGATTTTCTCTGGACCAAGCCAAAGCCAAAATCCAACATGTGAAGATTGAACACAATCACCAATGGGATAATTTCAAGTTGATAGATATAAATACTCAAATAATGTTTTCGAAGCCTCCCCAAGATTCATTCTCCATAGCACATCTTAAACAGATGTCATATGAAGGTGTTATAATGGGTTATGTAATGAGACCTTAGTTATGTTGTGTGATGCTTTTGGATAAATAAAATTGTTATTTCTTATTATGTTAAATATTTGAATTAAAATTTTCCCGATAAATGTAGGATAAATTTATATAATTTCTAATTTTTTTATGAATTTTGGAAGAGATGTATTTTAAAAAAAATAATTACATTAAATAATTATCAATGTAAAATGATTTTCATGAAATGGTCTTCTATAGTTGTGACCTGTAATAAATTTAGAGTCTAATAAGATCCACTTAATTTTTTGTGAATTGTAATGTATGAATAGTTATATTACCCTTATGAATAGTAATATGAACAGTAAAATATTATCCTTACTTAAGAAAGTATAAATGTAATTTAGGCATCTTAATTGGTGAAGTGTTATAATAGCATAAGTAAATAACTGTTTCCAAAATTATTAGTTATGTGTTTGTATTTTTTGGGATAAATAGTGTTTTACTAGAAAATTAAATATATAATAATTAAAAAATTATTTTTATAAAATGGTGTTCATTATTAAATTCAGATAATTAATATTAGGTTTGGGTGAATTTATGAGATTTTCATAAAATGTTTTGTTTTTTTTTTGAATAGTAAAAACATTGTTTTGTGCTTCTGTGTGATTAATGACATCATTAAGGATATAATAATAATGTAATCATTCTGGTAAACTTGTGAATAGAATGATATGTTATGAGGTTTCCCATGTGGAATATACCATGAGAAAATACCAGGGACAAACACATGTTTTTTTGAATACCACCAATGAGGTGTCCCTTTGAAAATAATCAATCATTCCCCCACTTTTGCTATAAATATCATTCCATTACATTATTATTTTCATTCAAAATTAATCATCAATTAATCTATGGTTTTTTTACATCCCAATGATTCCTCCCAAGATTCCTTAATTCACCCCAAGGTTCTAACCTTCATGATCTTGAAGATACTGTTCAAGGTAAGGGAACCTTTCACCATCCTCTTTTAGGTAATGACTTCCTTTATTTTATGTCTTCTTGTTTCCATTTTATTTTGTGGGAGTATATTATTCTTTATGATTATTTCTATCGATTTATTTTTTAAATGATGAGATACCCTTTCCACTCTCATCAATTTATTTTCTTGATTTTTATGTGACACCAATAGGCTGCCAATTTTTTTTTAAAGAAATTACTTCTTCTATTTTCATCAAAGTTTTCTTTTCATGTTCTATGTCATTAAAATATCCATAAAATGTTCCAATTTCTATTTTATTCTGTCCATATAGTATATTAAGAGTTATTTTTGAGTGGTTGATCCTTGTCCCCTCTCTTTTAATATTTTCTAAAAACATGTTATGTAGTCATTATGCTGCAGAATTTTCATCTCAAAATCTCTCTTTTTCTCAAGAAATTATCTTTTTTTATTAATGTTAATACACAAATACATATTAATTTATAGTGGTATTTAGAGAGACATAAAATTGATCTATTTTATTCTATAATTTACATACATATAAACCTTACTCCTATTCAATGGGTTATAAATGGCATAATTATCTTATTTTTAATCACATTTAAAACATCATGATTTTGAATTTAAACACATTAATTGAACTCTCTTTGGGTTATTTATAAAATGTATTCTTATGATCTATGAGGATCACATGAAAATAAATACATATTAAGGGTTTTCCATTATAGTGCTCCAATGCATTGGCTAATGAATTAAATCTCTAGATATGACATGTTTCACGATACATTGGTGAATAACATTGGTAATTTTTATGACACCTTAGGGATGAACCTTTGTGATATGTTAGTGATTGTAAAAAGTAAATTGTGTATCCACATATTCATGTTATGGTTCAATTTCTTTTCATTATGATACATGTCTCTACTTCAATTGCTTATGTCTTCATGTTTTTCATCAATTTCTTATTGATATCACAAGTAAACATATTACCTTACGTTCCTTACTGGGCCTTATACTCACTCTTCCCATTGATTTATGTCTCTAGGTTATGATATGTATTAGTTTTACATAGGATATACTTTTCATAAGTCTTTTCAAGGTGATCTAATAGAGTTTTTATGTTTCAATGGATTTTGTTCTTGATTTCCAAGGCACTAGACTTCAAAGGTCCTCTGTTAGTAAAATATAATGAAATTTATGAATTAAAAAGGTGGGATGCCATAATAAAAAATTTCAAATCAGAAATATTAGAGAACCCTTTGGAAAATGAAAGGATATCAACTGGAAAATATAAATGTACTTTAGTATAATCACACAGAATATCAATTTCCAAAAAGAATGTTGAAAAAATGACAATTTGATTAACTATCTATAAGGATGAAGAAAATCATGTAGGATATTCATTACACAGTGAAAAGATAGGGGAGTCAAATAAATTGGATAATTATGTATTAATGAAACTACATGTGTTGAACTAATTGATACAGAATGTACATTATATTGTACAAGAATATGATTTTTAAGAGTAAACTGGGAATCTATAGAGTTAGAAGTAAGATTTGGTAACAATGCAACTATTTTGATTCATGAAGTAACCAAGGATATTTATATTGAACTCTATAGAAGAATATTTATATAGCAGATTCTCTATTTTATTCCACAATTTTTTGAGGATTTAGTGATTTGAAATAAATTCCTTAGAATTTTTCTTTCTGTAATGATAGCTTCAAAAGAAATTATCCTCAATAATTATCTAATTCCAATTTCTTATGGAAATACTAGAATAGTTATAGACACAAATGTATATACTATTAAAGAGTAAAACTATAGAGATGACAATAGAGAATACCACAAAAAATTGACTATTGGAAAGAATTGGTGTGATTGAATTTTATAAAGATTAATGAATAAAATGAATTGATGAGATAAAATATTTTTTACTAGGAAATTTTCAGAAAACCCTCTGAAACTATTGGAAAAATAAATTCCATAATATACAATCACCCTTAAAGATCCTATTACAGTGACCAGAAGTAAGGGAATTCATTATCCAGATGATATAGTTAAAAAATTTGAGAATGAAATTCCAGAACTAATCAGTCTTGGACAAATCGGGCATAGGGAAAATTCTCACAGGAGTGAAAAATTCATGGTAATGAATCATGCATAAAAACAATATGGTAAGGCTAGAATGGATATATATTTTCGAGACCTCAATTTTTCCAAAATTTATGATGGAAACCAAGAATCTTTGAAAAGGAGGATTGGGATTGAATGGCTAATGACATATCCAATGTTTAATATCAAGTCAGGATATTGGTAGATTTAGATCCAAGATGATGTTATACCAATAAAAAAATTTACAATGATAGTTGATTTTTTTATTGTGTAGTAATTACATTTGGACTCAATAATTCACCATAAATATTCCATAGGAGAATGGATTAGGAATTCAGTAGATTATCCCAGTTCATGGAAGACAATATTAAGGATGTGCTCGTATTTTGTAAAAATATATAAGATCATATAAAACATTTTCAATAAGATGCTAATGTGTTCTGAAAAAAAGGATGATACTTTCCGAAATAATTATCATTTGGATGAAACCAAAAATATAATTATTGGAATTTTAGATCCAAGAACATAGAAAAAATCTTTAACAATATATTGCAAAAAAATGAAAAACATTCCTCAATGAGATTACAGATTTTAAGAAGATACATTTGATTCTTGGTATAATATGTTATTCCGGAGCATAAATCAATTATTTAGTAAAAATATTAGTTCCAATATAGATAATGTTGTCTAATAAGGTACCATGGGATTCAAAGGAAAAATATTCTAAAGTAATCAGAATTTTGAGTAAAAATGAATATAATATTCTAGAATTGGAGTATCCATATGGAAGTGAATATCAATTTATCTTAAAAATTGATGCATTAGACCCAGAATTATGATGTATCCTAAATATTAGGAAAAACCATAATGATAGTATTGGTAGATACCAGAAAAGATTTTTTAATAAGGTAGGGAATAAATATCATGTCAGTTAAAGGGAAATTCTTGTATTCCTTAAATAATGTAGGTATAATGAGATTCTCTTGAAAAAAAATTTACTATAAAAACATTTTATTATTACATAAATTTTTTTATGGTAATTAAATTAAAAATTATTTCACCGAAACATCTCTTAGGGATGAGGAATGAATTGAAATCTTATAATATGAATGTAGAAAATATTAAATGAAATGATAATTTCATTCTAGTTTCATTAACATGCTATTTTGAATATTATAGGTGAAATGTTAGAAAGTTGTAAATCGAAGAGATTTCATGTTTTAATTTTTAATAATTCTATGACAAAATTCAAGGTTATCAATGAAATGGATGCCAAACGTGAAAAAAATTGAACATAGAAAAGGGATTCTAGTAGAGAATCACCTTTATAATAAAGGATCTTCATCTAGTAAAGTTGATAAATCATATAGCACAAGTTCCTCACCTAGAAAATCTGAAAAACCAAAAATTATTTAAAGTTACTTCTATATACTAATTCTAAAGATAAAAGTCATATTTAATTCTTTGTATATGGTCAAAAAGTCCATTAAAGCACTCAATGTGTAGATATGCCGAGAAACATGAAGGCGTAGAAGAACTATAAGTTTGAAACGAATGGATGCTCTAAAGAAATATAATACCATTAAGGGCTTGGCTGATCAAGAAGAAGGGGAAAATAAAATATATAAAAGGTCTCAAAAAGAACCTCACTAAAGGAATTTTCAACAAGAACATGGTCACGAAAGTATAGATAATAATTGAGATCAAGAGCCCAATCCAGTAATGGAAATATGGAAATATTTTCAAAGGATTCAAAATATTTCAAGGAATAAATACAAAGACATTTATAATATGATCCCAAAAATTAAAGATGACCATATATTCAAAATAGGTATGAACCATGTTTTAGAATTTCTTGAAGAATCCAAACATTTTATGGAGGATAATAAAAATATTGATCGAGATATGATCAGTGTGTTCATCACTGAAGAGATCAAGACGAAGGTCCAAGTTTCTACTCTTCCAAAAAATGTTATAATGATCGAGGATACAATTATAGATGAATATTAGGTGTTGCAAAAGTTTTAGAGGATGTTAGTAAAAGGGATTCTGAAGCACCATTTACCAGATATGGCATTAGAATTAGAATAGTTCCTTAAATTCCATAAAGCTTTTAGAATGGGAGCTATAAAATTATTGGTATTTAAGAAAGTAAATTCCACTTTCAATTGGGTACCACATATGGTGAGAACAGTTCTAAACAATACATATCAATGTTTTCTATAGAGTATTGCACACATTGAACCTATTAGATTACCATATAGATTGGTAATGCTTTGGAATCAGTACTTCGGACACTAGACTAAAGGACCTATCTAGGATGCTTTTGAAGATTCGTAGTTTAGAAATAAATATTGGATAGAGTTCTATTTGGAAAATATCCATTATTAATATAAATATATTTCATGTAGTATTTATCTAATTGAATCAAAATGAAAAAGAAAAGATTTTACATTCTTTTTAGGAGGCAATGTGTTAGTATCTATCAACTCTATAGACATTCAAAATGCAAAAATGTCACATCTGACAGACTTTTTAGTGGTGGCACACAAGATTCCATGAGACCTGATGATGTGGAGAGGATATAAATATGATATCTTTATAGTTGAAGATAAAATCCAATACACCATAAAATAATGGTTCAGAATGAAAGAGTATGAAGAATAAGTCTCAAATGGAGAAATTATCAATGACATGTACGATATGGAGGGATTTTAGGTATTGATCCAAACACATTTCACACCCCACATGGATGATAGGATCATATTAGACATGTCAATTATGTAATTGTTTTTCGTGTGAAATGTGTAGTGGATGTTGTGAGGTTCTGCGTCCCACCTTTTTTAAATTTTTACTTTGTTAAAAGTGTGTTAGGTAAGATTCGAGTTAGATTCTTTGGAAAGATGAGTCCAGAGGCCTATATAAGGGACCTCAGACCCATTTTTCTGGGGAGGTGATTTTGAATAGAAATTAGAATGATTTTAGACATTCTCTTTCAACAATCTCTTTTTTCCCTTTAGTTCATCATGCAGCGCGATTCAAAAAACAATCCTATGAATATGATGAAAGGTAATCCTATTACCCTATTCATGGATACTGTTTTTTTTCATGTTTGTGAATTTTTCAGCATTTGTAGACTCCCAAATTGTGATTTCCTAGGATACCTCATCTGAGAATTCACCCACAAGTGGTATTAGAGTGTGTGGGGTGGGGGTGAAGGAATCTAGAATGCTTCTTCAACAGATTTTCTAGTAAAAATTCCTATATCCCAAGGTTAAAGGTCTTTATTATGATCATAAATGGCTAGAGGGTAGGGTAAGTTACTATGAGAAAATATATAGTCATATTTGGATTAGAATGTATCCTAAAATTCAAAAATATATTCTCCTTAGAAAACAATCCTGATGTACATGAGTTAGGGAAGAAAGACCAAAAAACTCATGAAAAGCCTATGGAATTAAAAGAGGAAATCAGGCGCACATATTATCATCTCGGACTATCCAAGTGGTTAGTCTAAAACCTAGAAAAAACACTATGAGATAAAGAAAATGAAGTATTATGATTTTTACTATAAAATATATCTAGATGAGGTTCTAGGGTTGGACCAAATATTTGAGATATATGGAAGAGGCTTGAAGGGAAATCTTCAAGAGATGTTTCGAATCAGCCCGATGCCACACTCTCTAATATGTATCCACATAAAGATAAAAAAAGTGATAGTTTATCAGGATGATATACTACAGATGATTATTTATGGCCTTTAGCATGAGAATCTCAAGAATACCAAGAATATGTTTCGATTATTCCTCAAAGTATCCAAGAATACCAGAAATAGAATACATGATATTATTACTCAGGAGAAATGAGAACATGGTGATATAGAACATGTCTCCATGAACCTAAATGAAAAGATCAAGAAAGTTGAAGACATACAATCCAAACTCAAAGAGAATAGATAAAATAAAGATACTAAGTCATCTCCAACCAAGAGAGTTGATGGAAAACCATTGGAATCCAAGCCAGTATGACATGTAATCTCTTAGAAACCAATTCCTTGGGAATTAAAGAAAGGGCCATTCAAGGATTTTTTTTCAAAAAAAAACATGGAATTTAATCCCTCATATCCCATCTATATTCAAGAAGAATATAGTCCAATTAAAACACATCCTGATGGTGTCCCTCAACATGGGACGATCATAAATCTAGAATGCTAAAACGATCCCAGAAAATCTATAAATGAATGGGCTCTAGACCTTCAAAATTATATGATATCAGTTGGTTTATAGTAATGAACCATATATTGTTCAATTAATTTTTCCAGAGCTACCTTGGTAGGTAATATAGGGTAATTTTGAGATATACTGTTGAGACACTCATATGTAATAAAATATATCTAGGAATATACTACATTTCCAATTGAGGTTATACTTGTTTTAGATGATTTCCAAAAAAATTAGTTTTCAAGGAATTTACTAGTATATCGAGATGGGGAATTGGTAGAAAAATATATAACAACTTTAACTATGATCCAAATTTGTGACATGTGTTACTTTGAAAATTTTCATTGTTTGTTTTATAATTGATATTACATTTCTAACTATTCATAATCTTCAAAGAAGTTGGCCAAAAATTGTTCAACAAGCCTTGAAGACTCAACTTTCTCAGAGTGAAGATCCGCAAGACACTCTAGGTGTTCTAGAAAAAAATAAAGCATGTGGTAAGACCCTATTGTAGGAAGAGGAATGTCTTACAGGATGTAAGAAATATTCCATACATGATTTATTCTTTTTCCCAGATGTAGAGGGTGTTACATGTAACACCACGAGATTTTATGAAAAATATATTTTTTTAATTTCATTAATGTCATGTGTTGTACGCTACACCAAAAGAAGCTTTCACAACATGCATCCATGACTTGCCTTGCATTGCACGCAATCACGACCTTCCTCGATAGCGTGTTTAGTACGCAATAACGAGTTTCACTAAACAACGATATGCTATTAAAATTTTATTAATACTAGCCATTATGAATAGTAATAACCACTTTTTGAAATTTTGTAAATTTCATTTTAAAAAATGGACTTCATTTTTGGATTTGTAATATCGATATTATCTTGGGGAGAAATTTTGGTACTTTTCGGATAACTTTCATTTTCTGATGAATAGTGAAAATTACTAAATTTTAATTAAAAACAACCTTTTTAATAGAAATAATTAATAGTGATAAATTATTAATTTGAGTGGTTTTAAAGTATATTTTTACAATTTAATACAATGTTGGTTATTGGATTAATTTCACATTTAAACCAGACATAAACAACTGTCAATCTTTTTATAGTTATTATCTCTTAAGAACACACTATTTGTTTTGACGACGGGAATTAATTTTTAAATTAATTAATGCAACAGATATGTTTTGAATTTGGTAAAATATACATCATTTTTTAATTCATCATAACAAATATAGCTTAGGACTAATTTTTTGTATTTTTCTAGAAACTTTCGTTTTTTGATGAATAGTTAAACCACTAAGTGGTAGATAAAAAATGAATTTTTCATAAAACTTAATTTTACCACTTCTGTGAGTGGAATTTAAAAAATCTGAGAGACACGGTTGATGTCAGTAAGTAAAATTTTGTTCAATGAGATTAAAATAATTTTGGTGAATAGTAACTTTTTACTTTTGTTACCACAGTTAAAAGTAAATAGGGTAATTAAGGGTACAAATGATATTATTATTACCCTAACACATGTCCTACTTCTATTGGATAATTGTAATTCGACCAAAAACAATGTTAGGAATAAAATATGACAATTTAGGCCCACTTGGATTAGATTAGGACATATATTATTAATTTATTTAAAGAAGGGTTAAAATAGTTAAAATGAATGTTTAATAAGTAAATAATTTTAATATAGGGTTATACATAATATAAATTCAACTATAAATATTCATTACAAAGCTAAAAAGATTTTCTACATAATTATATTTTTTTTTTAATTTTTTTAATTTAAATATGTTAATTTATTTATGACACAAAGATAATGTAGTAATTATATTATAAATTAAATATTGTCATAATTGATGTTATAAATACCCAAATAAATTTAATTTGATACTTTTTATGCATTCCAGTAATTTTCTAGGTTTATATGTCATGTTAGTATTAATGTAATTAACTCTTTTAGAACTAATCAATCTGTTATGAATTTCAAAAAAATTAATTACTAAATAGTGTCAAAATTGACATAAAATAGTTTTTAAAACAAATAGTATATTATTAATTGTTATATTATTCCTAAAAATCTATGGTTCGGAAAAATGAGATAGATAAGGTTCTATATATTAATAATAAACATCTTAGGGTTCATTTTCCTTCTTATAGTAAGTTTATTAACCTTATAGTATAAGAACTCAAGAAGACATGGTAAAAGTAAAATTATTTAACCTAATGTTAAATCTAAATGATAAGGATAAAATAGGAACCTAAAATTGTATAAATTCTATTGGATGAGAGTCGTTCGACCAATACCCACCTTAGATTTGAAATAAATCAATTTGGAGATATTTAATACCGAATTTGAATTTATAATAAAATAATATTTTTAGTTATTCCAAAGGTGCCCCTCTCCTCCCTTATAAAAAGGAACCTCCTCCCTCTCTTCCTCACACCACTTTGAGCCTTCAATCTTGGCCAAACCCTGCCAAATTCTCTTCCCCACTTCCCTAGAAACGTCCTAGAGGTCCTGGTCTTCTTCAAAGACCAATTGTAGTGCCCTAAAAGGAGGACTCAAAGAGGTGCTTCAAAGAAGTGGTAATGTCCGTTACCGATTCTTTCAACATTATTTCTTCTTACAATTCTTCCTCTTAGGTTGTTTCATTATGAAGTAATAACATCAGTATCCCTCATATAATGATATGTTATTATAATTATGAAACAACCCTATTACACCATCTATCCATCCTACGGAAAATGAAATCAACGCGTGTGCGTAGGTACAGAATACCATCTCCACGCCGTGGTGTAATCTATTTTCCACCACCACCTTACTTGGATGGGTATAATGGTGTACATAATAGCTACATATGATTATTTTAAAGTGATATTGATTCTGAAATAGTATACATACACTCCAATACAATTCCATGATCATGAGAACAATATCATGGCTCGTGCGTACGTACGGACTACCGTCTCCACGACGGGATGAGATTCATTCTCCACATTAACCATTCACGAATGATAATAAAGTATATATAATAAGTAATCATGAAATATATGAAATAATAATGATACTGTATATATGTGTATATATATTTATGTCATCTACTTAATTCCATTCAACTCAATAAGGAAACGAAAACAGCGTTCATGCGTACGTACGGCCTACCGTCTCCATGAACGGTGTAATTTTTTTCCATTTACTAATCTATTATATATATGTATATTCTGAATATATATTATATATAAATCATGTTTTATATTCTGGAATTAATTAATCATGATCTAAGTAATCATATGAATAATTACAAGTCAAAACACGGACGAAAAATGAAATGATTTTACCCAAAACGCTCTTTAACATAGAATTTACAAAAGAACGGGTAAAATAAAGTCATAATTGAACCATATATGATATCATAACAGTGCCTATGATTCTGGAATAAGACAATGACATTATTTAAATCATTATATAGGAGTTTCGGACACTTATGAAGCAAATCAGACCTAAGGTAAGGGAAATATCACAATCTCATTTCTATCCGAGATTGTTTATACTTTGAAATTTACTAGGGTGTATTTTATCACCCACATCCATGTTTCCTCAATATGTAATATTATTTCCATCCACATAAAATTTTTTAAATCCAATTTTACCCTTTGGTGAGTTTTTAGTAAAATATATGAAAGGAATCTTTTGTCCATTTTCATACGAGATACTTTTTGACTTTTCCGACAAAAGTACGAGAAGAATGTTTTTTAACTTATACTGCATGAATGGATTTTAAAAAAATTATTTCCAAGAAGCTTCCTTTACAAGTTTTCAAGTTTATTTTTAATCATCTTCTTTTAGATTAAAATTGTATGACATGTTAAGAAAGGAAAAAGGTTTTGAAGTAGAAAGGATATTTTCCTCAAGAATGGAGTTCAAGTGTTTTATCAAAATTATTTTCCATCTAAGATAATATAGGCTTCTATTTCTATCCCTATTATTACATGGATTTGATTATGTTTCGATGGAAATATTTTTATGAATTCCTTTATCTTATATGAATTGTTTTATGATGTCACGATGTTTAAGATTCCCATTTTTATTACATGGGTTATGCTATGATGTATAGTTTATGATTTTGTGGCACACATAAGAATGGTATCATTATGAGATGGGTGGGACCTATATCTCCCTCCAATTCATTGGGTAAAGATTTTATATCTCATGAGATAGACATGGTTGGAATGGCAGGTTAAACCGGTTCAGTGAAACAGGACTGAAACGAGGAGTGAACTCGGTTCAGAAATGGACTTTGTCCACTAAGATAGTCTTTGCAATGAGTCTTGACTAATAAGAAATGATTATCTATGATTCTGTGTGTATTCCACAATGTTTCATGTTTTAAATTATGATTATTGGGATTACATTTCACTACTATGATTTATCCCATGTTATGATATTATGATCTCTTTTGCTGGTTAAGATTTCCAAAATGTTTTGTTCTTATGAATATGATGTGATAGATATTTCTTTCGTTTACCCTTACTGAGAATTTGAGCTCACCCTTTTTTATATTTTATTTCCCCTGGTCAGGAAGAAGGTTATTAAGTAGGATATGCCAAAAGGGACTCTAGATATGATGAAATAAATGGGAGGAAAAGTAGATGCTTTATGAACCAGTTGATTATGTTTCCCAGTTTCTAAAGACACTATACATATATGGTCCTTTCATGGTTTTTTTATATGTTGTAAGAAGTGTGCTTCAATTTTTAAGTATTAAACATGTCTGTAAAGTATGGGTCGTTACAGTTGGTATCCGAGGAAAGGTTTAGTCAACCTTTTGAAACTAGGATGGGAGAACTTTAGTGAGATCCCTAAAGATATTTCTAAGGTATGTCTAGGGATGTCCCTAAGCTTAAGTATAAGTATAGGTTGTAGTACTAGAATTACGGTAACCTAAGATGTTAGATATTAAAGGTACTCCCCCTTTATTATGTTGTTTTCCCTAGAATGATTTTTACCTCTCACACTATTCTTTTTGGGTTTTAGAAAATGGCTGGAAACAAGACGATTCACGATAATGGAGGATATAATGGACAATGGAATGATATTCTTCATGAGAAACCAAATGAAATGGGATTTGGATGTCCAAACATCATTATTATGCCGAATCAGCAATCTCATAATATTATCAATAATGTAAAATTTGGTAAGTTTCCAAACTCGGCTAATAAGATAAAGAAGGAGTTTCATGATGATCATAGAGGAAAGAATGTTCAATTTCCCCTATGTAAATCATGTGGGAAGAGGCATCAAGGAGAATGTTTCCAACGAACTAAAAGATGCTTTGGGTGTGGAAAAGAAGGACAGAAATCTAGTAAGTTTAATGGAAAAGGTTCAGTTAACACCAGGGATGAGGGTAATGGTATTGCTACGACATCAACAATGGTTAAATGTTTTAAATGTGGAATTTACGGGCATTATGAAAACCAATTCCCTAAGGGAAAGTCTCATGAAGAGAATCAGTATGGTCGTATTGGTAGTATTTATGTTGATGATGATGAAGAAACAACAAATGATATGTGAGATGAAATAATTGTTGATGCTCGGTCAATGGTTTAAGAATGTAATGGAATGATTACATGTTTATAATGGTTAATGTTGTATAAGTAATCTCATGGTACTATGGAATAAACAGACATCTATGGATTGTTACACTATTGTCTTTCCTTGAGTTTTGAAAGTGTATCATTAGTGGTACCAGTATCCATGAAAGGTAATTCAGATATTTTTTGAATGTAGATGATATGCGCATAATGAAGGGATAAGGAGAAACATAAATGTTTGATAGTATTCATGAGCTCATGACTGATATAAGGAGAAGGATATATCATGGTTTGAGTATATAGAAATTTTGGATTTTGGTATGAGGAAAGAGTTAACTTTTGACAGCATTCATGTTTTCACTAAGGTTTAATGGGTAATCATTTTTCAAGAGAATACATGATTAAGGTATTCACAGGATTGGAATGTGACCAACAAGATATATGGGGGATAAATGATGGTATTCACATGCTTGGTTGATGACATTTCAAATAATTGTTTTCTTTATACTATGAGCTTGGACCGAAGTATTTTAGATAATCCTAAATATTGGAATGGATTATGTTGGACATAAGTTAGTATTGTTTAAGGATAGAACTTTTTTGTGATATTATTGATGGGATGTTATAGTAATATAGCTTTAGGAAAAGGACAACCTGCAGGATGGGCGACAACCCATCGCGTCGGACAAGGCTGTGGGAATCGAACCCACAACCGAAGTGCGACTGGGATTTATCACCTACCATTGGCCTACAGGAAGTCTATGTTTAGTATAAACTAGTTTTATTATATTAAGAAGTATAATATAGGAAGTATAAGTCCATTTTAGGAACCATATATGATTAATGTCACTATAGATGGACTTATGTATTTTTTGATAACTTTTCTAACATTTTGTTTGAGACAGATGGAATGACCCATTATTCTATCACATGATCTGCTAACACATCACGAATGACAAATTCAACTTCATTTCTTTAAGAGATAAAGTGGAAATTGTCCAAAGAACGACCAGCGGTGAGACTATACCAAAATCCCGAAAGTATTTCTTCTAATTCCAATTTCATCAACTTTAGGGAAATGATCTTGAAAACCAAAAATGTTTTCCTAGTGCTCTTATATCTGATGAATCATATGGTACCTTATATCGTCACAAATTTATGGCTTTGTGATTGCTGGCTTTTCTATATCCATGTTCTCTACCACTCTCCATCAGAACATGATGGTTAGATTTCTCTTCCATATCCATATTTTCACCTATGTGGAAACCCAGTGATTAGTTTATTTGGGTTACCGTTATGTTTCATACTTTTGTTTTTAAAGATTGGTTTTGGTATTCCTTTTTCATATGTGGGTTTCTATTAATGAATCTTTCGAGTAGTAAACCATTTATAACCCCGACGAATTTCGAGGGCGAAATTCATTTTAAGGGGGGTAGAATGTAACACCCCGAGATTTTATGAAAAATATTCTTTTTTTAATTTCATTAATGACTTGTTTTGTATGATACACCAAAATAAGCTTGCACAACACACATCCTTGACTTGCCTTGCATTGCACGCAATCACGACCTTCCTCGATAGCGTGTGTAGTATGCAATCACGAGTTTCACTAAACAACGATATGCTATTAAAATATTATTAAAACTAGAAATTATGAATAGTAATAACCACTTTTTGAAATTTTGTAAATATCAATTTAAAAATGGACTTCATTTTTGGATTCATAATATTGAAATTATCTTAGGGTGAAATTTTGGTACTTTTCGGATAACTTTCATTTTCTAATGAATAGTGAAAATTACTAAATTTTAATTAAAAACAACATTTTTAATAGAAATAATTAATAGTGATAGATTATTAATTTTAGTGGTTTTAAAGTATATTTAGATTATATTATTAAAATTTAATACAATGTTGGTTATTGGATTAATTTCACATTTAAACCAGACATAAACAACTGTCAATCTTTTGATAGTTGTTATCTCTTAAGAACATGTTATTTGTTTTGACGACGGGAATTAATTTTTAAATTAATTAATGAAACTGATATGTTTTGAATTTTGTAAAATAGACATAATTTTTGAATTCATAATATAAAATATATCTTAGGCGTAATTTTTGGTATTTTTCTGGAAACATTAATTTTTTGATGAATAGTGAAACCACTAAGTTGTAGATAAAAAAATGAATTTTTCATAGAACATAATTTTACCGCTTCTGTGAGTGGAATTTCAAAAATCCGAGAGACACGTTTGATTTCAGTAAGTAAAATGTGGTTCATTGATATGAAAATAATTTTTGGTGAATAGTAACTTTTTAGTTTTTTTACAACCGTTAAAAGTAAATAGGGTAATTAAGGGTAAAAATGATATTATTATTACCCTAAAACATGTCCTAATTCTATTGGATAAGTTTAATTCGACCAAAAACAACCTTAGGAATAAAATATGACCATTTAGGCCCACTTGGATTAGATTAGGACATATATTATTAATTTTTTTAAAGAAGGGTTAAAATAGTTAAAATCAATGTTTAATAAGTAAATAATTTTAATATAGGGTTATATATAATATAAATTCGACTATAAATATTCATAAGAAATCAAAAAATATTTCCTACATAATTATATTTTTTTTTTAATTTTTTGACTTTAAATAATTTAATTTATTTATGACACAAACATGATGTAGTAATTATCTTTTTAATGAAATATTGACATAATTGATGTTATAAATACCCAAATAAATGTAATTTGAGACTTTTTATGAATTCCACTAATTTTCTAGGTTAATATGACATGTTAGTACTGATTTAATTAACGTTTTTAGAACTAATCATTCTGTTATGATTTTCAATAAAATCAATTACTAAATATTGTCAAAATTGACATAAAATAGTTTTTAAAACAAATATTATATTATTAATTGTTATTTTATTCCTAAAAAACTATGGTTCTGCCAAATGACATAGATAAGGTTATATATATTAATAATAAACAGCTTGGGGTTCGTTTGTCTTCTTATAGTAAGTTTATTAACCTTATAGTATAAGAACACAAGAAGACACGGTAGAAGTAAAATTATTTAACATAATGTTAAATCTAAATGATAATGTTAGAATATAAATCTAAACTTGTCTAAATTCTATTGAATGTAAGTATTTCGACCCATCCGCACCTTATCTTCGAAATAAATCAATTTGGAGCTATTTAAAAATGAATATGACTTTATAATAAAATAATATTTTTAGTTATTCCAAAGGTGCCCCTCTCCTCCCTTATAAAAGGGAACCTCCTCCCTCTCTTCCTCACATCACATTGAGCCATCAAGCTCGTCCAAACCCTGAAAAATGCTCTTCTAAACTTCCCTAGAAACATCCTAGAGGTCCTGTTCTTCTTCAAATACCAATTTTAGTGCCTTAAAAGGAGGACTCAAAGAGGCGCTTCAAAGAAGAGGTAATGTCCGTTATCGATTCTTTCAACATTATTTCTTCTTCCACTTATTCTTCTTAGGTTGTTTCATTATTAAGTAATAACATCAGTATCACTCATATACTGATATGTTATTATAATTATGAAACAACCCTATTTCACCATCTATCCATCCTACGGAAAATGAAATCATCGCGCGTGCATACGTACGAAATACCGTCTCCACGCCGTGGTGTAATCTATTTTCCACCACCACCATACTTGGATGGGTATAATGGTGTACATAATAACTATATATGATTATTGTAAATTGATATTGATTCTGAAATAGTATACATACACTCCAATTCAATTCCACGATCATGAGAACGATATCATCGCTCGTGCGTACGTACGGACTACCATCTCCACGACGCGATGAGATTCATTCTCCACGTTAACCATTAATGAATTATTATAAAGTGTATATAATAAGTAATCATGATATATATGACATAATAATGATACTTGATTTATGTGTATATATATGTATGTCATCTACTTAATTCCATTCATCTCAATAAGGAAACGAAAACAGCGTTCATGCGTACGTACGACCTACCGTCTCCATGAACGGTGAATTTCATTCCATTTACTAATCTATTATATATATGTATATAATGAATATATATTATATATAAATCATGTTTTATATTCTGTAATTATGTAATAATGATCTAAGCTAAAATAAGAATAATTACAAGTCAAAACACGGACGACAAATGAAACGATTTTACCCAAAACACTCTTTAACATGGAATATACAAAAGAACGGGTAAAATAAAGTCATTAGTGAACCATATATGATATCATAAAAATGTGTATGATTCTGGAATAATTCAATGACATTATTTAAATCATTATACAGGAGTATCGGACACTTACGATGCAAATCGGACCTAAGGTAAGGGAAATATCACAATCTCATTTCTATCCGAGATTGTTTATACTTTAAAATTTACTGGGGTGTATTTTATCATCAAAATCCATGTTTCCTCAATATGTAATAATATTTCCATCCACCTACAATTTTTTAAAACCAATTTTACCCTTTGGCGACTTTTTAGTAAAAGATATGAAAGGAATCTTTTGTCGTTTTTCATACGAGGTACTTTTTGACTTTTCCGACAAAAGTACGAGAAGAATGTTTTTTTAACATATACGACATGATTGGATTTTTAAAACATTATTTACAAGAATATTCCTTTACAAGTTTTCATGTTTATCTTTAATAAACATTTTTTAGATTAAAATTGTATGAAATGTTAAGAAAGGAAAAATGTTTTGAAGTAGAAAGGATATTTTCCTCAAGAATGAAGTTCAAGTGTTTTATCAAAATTATTTTCCATCTAAGATAATATAGGGTTCTGTTTCTATCCCTATTATTACATGGATTTGATTATGTTGTGATGGAAATATTTTTATGAATTCCTTTATATTATATGAGTTGTTTTATGATGTCACGATGTTTAAGATTCCCATTTTTATTACATGGGTTATGCTATGATGTATGGTTTAGGATTTTGTGTCACACATAAGAATGGTATCATTATGAGATGGGTGGGACCTATATCTCCCTCCAATGCATTGGGTAAAGATTTTATATCTCATTAGATAGACATGGCGGGAATGGCAGGTTAAATCGGTTCAGTGAAACAGGACTGAAACGAGGAGTGAACTCAGTTCAGAAATGGACTTTGTCCACAAAGATAGTCTTGGAAATGAGTCTTGACTAATAAAAAATGATTCTCTATGATTATGTGTGTATGACACAAAGTTTCATGATTTATGTTATGATTATTGGGATTACATTTCACTACTATGATTTATCCAATGTTATGATATTATGATCTCTTTTGCAGGTTAAGATTTCCAAAATGTTATGTTCTTATGAATATGATGTGATAGATATTTCTTTTGTTTAACATTAATGAGAATTTGAGCTCACCATTTTATGTCTTCTTTTCCCCAGGATATAAAGAAAGTTTTTAGGTTAAAAAAGGAAGATCTTTATGGGAGATGTTGAAGATCTTTCACCACGATTATAAGATTACGTTCCGAGTTTCCAAAGACACTAAACTATTACGGTTTTTGTGTGTGTGTTTTTGTTATGTACTAAGTATTCTACAGAAGCAATGTAATGTCCATGTACGTTAAGCTTCGGGTATCTACATTACAGAAGGATATGGGTTTTGTTGAACAAGGTAGTAGGTTGGATAAAACCACCCAATATAGTTAAAAACATAGTGTCAGGATGCCCATTGTGAATAAAATCATTTTTACAAGAAAATTTGTAAATAATTTTGGAAGTGAAAATCATCAATTATATTTTCAGGAAGTAATCCATAAAAATATAACATGCCCATAATTTATTGGTCTGATTTATACCACAATTCTTCGGTACCATATCATTAAATGACTAAGAACATTTAAGATGAAGAGATATATGATGTCTATAAAACAGATAGATGATTATTTACAATTCCTTTTCTAAAACCATATAGGGTTAATAATGAAGTCCATATAAATTCTAAGTATGTGCATTTGGAATAATCAAGATATGATTAGAACCTTTAGTTAGAATTGTACAAGACCTTCCAATCCTAATTGCAGTAGTATATGGAAGTTTTTCCAGTTTATCCAATGCACAATTAGGATGAGAATGAGAAGATCTTTAGGAAGAAACAACATGTGTAAAGTTGATCACAGACATGCATGTAGTATTTACAAACATATGTTTAGTATAAATCTAGAAGTAAATACCAACACAAAGAACTAGAAGAAGATTTTGGGATTTTAACCAGGCAAAAGATGTGTTAGATTGATTACTCTTCTTCATAAAAAGGTCTACAATACTAGAATATCATCTCTAAGTATGGGTGTGGAATGATTTACACTTTTCTCTAATTTGAAGAAACATCAATTAGAGAAATGACAACACATGTGGTAAATCCCAAGAGGAAAAACTGGCCTAGGGAATCGGTTTTACCATATACAGAAGAATAAAGAAGGAAGAAGATACTTTCTATAGATGTTATTAATAATGTTAGGAATAGACTTTTCATCTCTGAGGTATGCGGAGATGAAGAATATTTAGATATGAAGGATCAATATCAAGTAGGTTAGATTTGAAGATAGAATATTTATAATACTAAATAATAGATAACCCTTTGTAAAATTGAAGTATCTCAATTGGAAAATCTAATTGTACTTTATTAAAAGCACATTTATCATCAATTTCCAGAATGTCAATTAGACAAAGGACTGTTCGACTACCTATCTATAAGGATTATGCAAATAATTTAGAATATATGGGATCTTCATTACTCAGTGAAAAATAGAGGAGTGGAATACATCGGTAATATTAATTATTAGTGAAACTGCAAGTATGGTCCTAACTGATATAGGATATAAAATCTCTTGTATATGAATTCTATTTTCTGGAGTAACCTGGGAATATACACAATTGCATGCTCCAGTTCGTAACAATGAAATAGTTTTGTTTCAAGAAGTTTCCAAGGATGTTTCGATTGTACTCAATAGAATAATATTTATAGGTAAAATGCATTGTTTTATTCCTCAAATGTTGGATGACTTATTGATTCATAATATATTCCTTAGAAGATATCAACCTATACAGATATTTTTAGAATAAATCATCCCCAAATATTATGTAATTCCAAAAGCTTATAGAAAAACTAGAATGGTTCTAGATAACAATGTATGTACTTTTATAGTGGAAAACAATTCATATGATAATAGAGAAAATCCCAAAAATATTGAGCAGTTGAAAGAACTAGTCAGATTGAAGGTTTTTAGGATTAATAAAGAATAATAATTTCCTATGATAGAAAATTTTTTATCATAAAAATGGTAAAAAACCTATAAAACATAAGAAGATTGCATTGAAAGAGGCTATAATCACAATTAATGATCCTAGTATAGTGATCATAAGTACGGTAATTACTAATTTTGATGAGTTTGTTAGAAATTTGAGAAACAAATTATAGATCTAATCAGTCATGGAATAATTAGGGATATTGAATGTCCTCATAGGGGAGCATAATTGATGGTAATGAATCATACAGAAAAAATGTGTGGTAAGGCCAAAATGGTTATAGATTATCATGGCCTAAATTGTTCAATAGAAGATAAAAGATAAAATATTCCTAATCATGTTTTTTTTGAGAAACCAGATTATGAATTGAAGTCAAATAATATATTCTAGGTTTGATCTCAAGTCATGATATTGGTAGATAAATAAAAAAGAAGAGGCTATACCATGAAAAGCAATTACAATTCCAGTTATCATGTTTTAATGGATGTTCATGAAATTTGGACTCAAGAATGCACCAAGAATATTTCAAAAGGTAACAGACAAGGCTTTCAGTAGTTTAGCATAGTTCATGGTAGTCTATATTGATGATGTGCTCGTATTTAGTAAAAATGAGAGAGAGCATATAAAACAATTGTTGTAAGTTGATGATGTGTTAAAAGAGAAGGGATGATTATTTCAGTAAAAAATATCATTTGGGTGCAACCAATGTTGTAATCCTTGGGATTGAAGATCCAATGAAGTAGAGAAAAAAATCAACCACATATTTCAAAAAAACTACAAACATTCCCGATTGAGCATACTGATCATAAGAAGAATTAAGTGTTTCTTGTTATAATATGTTATGACAAAGAATACATCATATATATATCTAAATTTTTAGTTCTAGTATAGATAATGGTGTCTTGTAATGTCCCTTGGTATTGGATGAAAATATTCTTATGTAATCATAATTTTGAAGAAAAAATAATAGAACCTGCCGGAACTGGAGTATCCATATGGGAGTGAAGATCAAGTTAGATCATAAATAGATTCACCACATTAATAATGGGGATGTATCCTAAAGATAAATAATAATAAATGTGATTGTATCAGTAGATACAAGAGTTGTTGTTTTAATAGTGTTGAGAAGAATTATCATATATGCTAAAAAGAATTTATTGTAGTCCCTAAAATAATTATGGCTAATGATCATTTCATTGGTAATTTTTTCACTAGAAGAACAGATAGTTCATATATAATGAATTCTCAGAGAATTAAAATAAAAATTATTACATAGGAACAACTTATATGGTAGAGGACTGAATTGAAATACTATAACATTAATTTAGAAAATATTAATGGAAAATACAATGTCATTCCAAATTCACTAACATGAAATTTTGACACATTCAAGTGAAATGGTAGAAATTAGGAAATCAAAGAGATTTTTGAATTATATTGATAATCATCTGGTGTAAAAATACACAGTTATCAAAGAAATGAATGAAAGAAGTTACATACATGAAGAATGTAAATGGATTCTAGCAGAGAACCACATTCAGAAGTGGGGATATTCATAGAATAAGTTTGAAAGAATAGAAACCACAAGTTCATTGGATAGAAAAGCTGAAAAAACAAAACGTTATTCACAAAGACCTATAGACAACAAGTCTAATGATAATAGACATTTTGTATTCTTTATATGTGGTCAGAAAGGCCGTTAAAGCTCTAAATGTCCAAATAATTTTAGAAACTGGAAGTCTCAGAAGAACCAAAATATTTACATGAATGAAATATCTAATTTTAAAGTGATAACCATTAGGATATGGGCTGATCATATAGAAGAAGAAAATTACATGTATAAATGTTATCAAAAATAACATCCTCAACAAAATTTTCAGCAAGAATAGGACCAAGAATTTCAGATTGATGATCTTGTTGAAGAGCCCAATCTAGCAAAGGAAATATAGAAATTTATGAAAAGGATTACAAATATTTCAAGGAATAAATCCATAGACATTTATAAACTGATCCAAAAAGGGAAAGATGATCGGATTATCAAAAGAGTTCTGAACCATGTTTTATACATTAATGAGGAATTTGAAGATCTTTCGGAAGATTATAAACAGATTTATCAAGATATGATTAGTATTTTCATCACTGAAGAGATTAGGCTGAAGGTCCAAGTTTTTGGTCTTCATGAAAATTTTATAACGATTAATGATATAGGAATGGAAGAATATATTGTGTTTAAAAGGTTTTGGAGGATGTTTGGAATATGGATTCTGAAGCTCCATATACCAGATAAAGTATTAGAACAAGAAGAGTTCATAGAATGATATAAATCATGAGAAATGGGAGCAATACAATTATTAGGATTTAAAAAAATACATTACACATATAATTGTGTACCAAAAATGGTGATAATACTTCAAAATAATGCATATCTGAGTTTTTTACAGTGGGTTTCACATATTTAATCTACCAGATTAGCAGAAAAATTGGTCACGCTATGGAAAATGTACCAAAGTAATTGGACTAAAGGACCTATCTAAAAAGTGATCAAAGATTCATTATTTAGAGATAAAGATTGGTTGGAGTTAATTTTGAATAAGGGCCATTACAAAAGATTCTAAATCATATGGAGTATTTATCTAATTGAATCAAAATCAACAAGTAATGATTATATATTATTTGTAGGAGAAAATCTTTTAGTCTCCTTCTACTCAAGAGACATTCATCATACATAAATGGCACATCTGACAGACATCGCGGTGGAGGTAGACACGATGTTTGAATAACTCAATACATGGAGAAGACATAAAGAATATATCATTATTATCAAAGACCCAATCCTATGCATCATCAATGAATTTCTGAAAATAAGTGGTTCTGAGAATGAAATCTCATTTGGAGAAATGATTGATGCTATATATGATTTGGAGGGATCCTAGGCGATGATCCAAACATGCATCTTATCCAACATTGACGATAGGATCCAATCATAAATGTCAATTGAGAAATTTATTTTTATTGTGAAAGGTGGTGTGGATGTTTCACGATTGTGAATCCCACCATTCAATTATAATTTTTCCTTTTTCAAAAGTGTGTCCTGTAATAATAGAGTCATCTTCTCAGGGAAGATGACACTAGAGGCCTATATAAGGGACCTCAGACCCATTTGTTTGGGTATGTGGTTTTTAAAAGAAATCATAATAATTTCCGAAATTCACTCTTTACAAAACAGTTTCAATAATGATATAATTTTTATTTATTCTCCACGTCTTGAGTTATTCATGAATCGTGTCTACCTCCACTGCAAAGTCTGTTTGATGTGCTATTTCATCTTGCTTTATGTCTCTAGAGTTGATAGAGACAAACACATTGTATCCTAAAAATAATATACAATATTTTATTGTTGATTTTTATTCAATTAGATAAACACTCTTCTCAATTTTTGTGTGTTTATAATGGAAATTATTCAACCTGAAATATATCCAATATTCATTGCTGAACTATGAATCTTCTAATGCTTTCTAGATAGGTCCTTTAATTCAGTGCCCTGGGTACATATTCAATAGCATGACTAATCTATCTACTTATATAATAGGTTCAGTATGTGTAACACAGCATAGTAAACTCATATATGCATTTTTTAGAACTATTATCTCTATCTATGGTTCCTAATTGAATGTGGAATTTATTTTCCTAAATCCCATGAATTTTATATCTCCCATTGCGAAAGATTTATGGTGTTTAATTAACCATTATAGTTCTAATTCTACATCTAGTATAAGTAGCTTTAGAATCATTATTCCTAATATCCCCCAAAACCATTGAGACACTAGATATTCTTCCATACCTATCTCCATGAGCTTTCTAACTTTTTCAAGAAGACCAGAAACGTGGACCTTTATTTTTATCTCTTTAGTAATGATCATACTCATCATATCTCGATCAAAAATTTTATAATCCTCCATATGATTTTTTAATTCTTCTTACATGTTTAAAACATGGTTAAGAACTCTTTTGAATATCTGATCATATTTACTTTTCTAGATCAGATTATAAGTGGATATAGATTTATTCCTTGAAATATTTGGATTCCTTTGAAAATATTTCTGTATTTCCTTTTTTTGTATCAGGCTCTTCATCAAGATCATAATCCAATCTTCCTTGATATTGTTATTTCTGAACATTATATTGATGAGATTATTTTTGAGGCCATTAATTCTTTTCATGTTCTTATTCAACATGATCTTTCCATCTCTTAATGGTTTTCTCTTTTAATTGACTCCTTCTATCTGTGTTAATCTTCTTGTTCTTCTGAGCCTTCATGTTTCTCAGATTACCTGCAAATTGACTGCTATAATGGAATTTATGACCATATACCAATTATTCAATATGAATTTTGTCTTTAGAATTTCTGTCTAGAGGCCTTTCTAAATAATTAAATAGTTTTTCAGCTTTTCTAGCTGATGAACCTTTGATTTATGATTTTTGACCGTACTAGATGAATATCTTTTCTTCTAAATGCAATTAGTTGCTACAATACATTTTATTTTTTCAATTATCTCATGTTTGTCATTCATTACATTGATAACTTGTCATTATTCCACAAAATTATTATCAATGCAACATGACATCTCCATGAATTTCGACTTTCTTCTAATGCAACAACAAGACTCAAAATACCTACTTAGTGCATATGGAATGACATTATCTTTTCATTTATAATTTTCTATATTAATGTTATAGTATTTCAATTCATTCCTCCATCATAAAATTAATGCATAGATAGAAATTTTTAATTTAATTCTCAGAAAATGTTTTATATAATAAATATATTCTCTTATAGTAATGTGTTTTCCCATGAAAATCTTTTTAGCCCTAATTACATGAAGGATTGTAGGTAATTATTTTTCACGGAAATGATAATTAATATCTTCCATATTAAAACATTCACTCTAGTATCTACTGATACTATCCTTATGGTTTTTCATTATCATTACGATACATCCCCATAATGAGTCTAAATCATCTGTTTCAAAGATAACATGATCTTCACTCTAATCTTGATACTCAAATTCTAGGATATTTTTTGTTTTTTTCTTCAAAATTATGATTACCTCATAATCTTTTTCATTCCAATCCCAAGGTACTTTACTAGTCTCCTTTATTTATATCGTAAATATGATTATTTCTAAATCTATGATTTATGCTCTTACATAACATAATATATGAGGAAACAACTATATCTGCATTTGATATAAAAGATCAACGGTGAATGTTTTTTGTTTTTCAAAAACATGTGGTTGAATCTTTTCTTTTCTTCCATGGATCTGAAATCCCAAGAATTCTATATTTGTTTGCATCCAAATGATGATTCTTTATAAAAGTATCATCCTTTATTTTACGAACACTTAAGCAACTTAATGGAATTTTTTCATATGGTCTTTTGTATTTTTCTCAAATAGAAAAACATCATCAATATAAACTTTGATAATGTACTGAATACCTTGATCATTCCCCTGTAGAGTATTCCTATTTCATTATTGAGACTATATGGAATGTCTAGCCATTCAAACAAGCCAACTGGTGTTATAAATTCTGTTAATGGTATACCTTCTTATTTGATCATTATCTGCCAATATCCCGGTTTGAGATCAAACATAGAACATAACTTTATCCTTTTATTCCTAATCCCTATTCTAAAATCTTATTCATTAGGTATATTTTATCCATCATCCTTTGTGAAATAACTATGGTCGTGATAATATATTACCATTTTGTATTTTCCATGATAATTTTATGCATGATTCATTATCATTAATGTCACACTCCTTTGATGACTTTCACTATGCCTAATCAGTCTAAGACTGATTAGTTCTGGAATTTTTTTTCTCAAATTCCATAACCATCTCATCTTGATAGGAAATTCTATTACTTATGATCACTGTACTAGGATCGTTAAGTGTGATTGTAGTATTTGGAATTTCCTTCTGCCGTGTTTTTAGAGGGTTTCCTGACCAATTTTATGATAAATAGTCTTTTATCATATCAAATTCAATTTATTTATTAATCATTAGAACATTCAATCAAACCTTTTATTTCCACCATTAAATATTTTGGTGCTATTCTCTATCTTCATTCGGATAGATTACCCATTAATAATAGATACTTTTTTATGTGGACTCATTCTGGTTTTTCCATAAGAAGATGGAATTAAATGATTTTTTAGGATAATTCATTCCATAAAATTCATTATCGGATTATATTTTCTAAGGGATCTATTTCCAATCAAGAATCAATCTGGTAATTGAGGAATAAAACAAAGCATCCTATCTATAAATATTCTTCCATTGAGTTCGTTCTGAACATCACTGGATACTACATGAATCATAATTGTCGCATTGTTACCAACTGTACTATGCAACATTATAGATTCCTAGGTTACTCCTAAAATTCAGATTCTTGTATAAGTTAATTTACATCATGTATCAAATAGGTCCACAAATAAAGTTTAATTAATACTTAATTTTTCCAATGTATCCCCACCTTTATCTTTTCACTGAGTAATGAAGATCCCATATATCCTATTAGAGTTCCTTCATCCACATATATGGGTAGACTAAAAATCATTTCCCCAACTATCATTCAGGAAATTTATGTTCTATATCCTTATATTGATGTATCGTATCATTTTCTATTTGAGATCCTTGGACTTTTCCAAGGGGTTTCTAATATTTCTGATTCAAAATATCCTATCATCAAATCTGATCTACCTGATCTTGATCTTTCTAATCGTTGATTATGTTCACATTCTCTAATCATATAGATGACTTTTCTATTTATGGATTGTTTAATAACATTTGGAAGAAGTATCCTCTTCCTTCTTTCTTCCTCTGGATCTAGTGAAACACAATCTATTGGCCAAGTTAGCCTCAAGTGATTTTCCATCTGTGGTGTCTTTTCTCTAATTGATCTTCCTGTATCTTCGAAAAGATGTGTAAATATTTCCACACCCTTCCTTAGAGTTGGCCTTCCTATATTGTAGAACATTACATAAATATGAGTAATCACTCTAACACATCTTCTGTCGGGTGGACCTCACAAAGTTGTCTTCTGGATCTTCGTATTGACATTTATATCCTGAGTATTAATAATCCTCCTATCAATAATAACTACATGAATGTCTGGGATAACCTTTACCCATGCCTCTCCTATATAAAAATTTTCTCCTGGTCCTCCTAATAGTGTAGTGGAAAAATTTAATAAAAATCCATCTACTATTGAAATTAAGATTGGTAGATCATATCCTTTTCTGACTGAAGGATCAACTCCTATTTGGATTATTCCAAAATTCAAATACCTATAATTTTTATGTATTTCCTTGATAACCCTTTCTATTTTTAGGAAAGGTGTTTTAAAATATCCTCTATCTATTTTATAGACATCATATGTCTCTTCATCTTCAATGATATTAGTCATTTCTCGATGTGGTACCCAAGACATCAAGTATACTTTGTATCAATAAAATATGGGCATCTTCCATTCTTGTCAATCTCCTCCTTATAAAGGGATTTTATTTTATGAAGAATGAACAAAATATCCTTCCATCTAATATAGTTTTACTAGTTCTTAGGAGTCTTTAGGTGTATTATCCCTTGTTTGAATCATGGATATTCGAAGCTAGATTAAAATAGGGTTATATCATTCTTTTTTATATTAGCCATAATCGTATTCCTCTAAGTACTCTGAATATAAAAAATATAATCATCTATCATTTGAGTCTATATCTTCCCCCTAGATAGGTTCATACAATATATTTGATGAATCATCCATCATTAATTCTTTGATATTTCCCCTTCTTCATTCTGTATATAGGGAAATTTCAGCGATGTGACCATTCATACTGAAAATTCAACAACAATCACAATAGGAAAGAGATTTTCCTTCAGGGTATTTAGGATACTTCTCATATTTTTCCTTAACGATTCCTCTCATATATTTTTCGATTTTATTTTGTCAAATAAATATCTTAGATTTTTTTTTCATTCATGTTAAAAGTATAGTTGATAATTTTATCTTTCCAAATCATATCTATATTTTCATGAATAACTTCTTTCATTCACATTTTTCATCCTATCATTGTGTTTTAATGATCAATGATAGGTTTTTCCAAGATCCTTCTATGTTGGACCACAAACATATCTTCCCCCAACACCCTCTACATTTTGGAAACAAGCTGATCTCGTGTATGGAATATTTCATATATCATGTAATACATACCTCTTCTTACAATAGAGTCTTATCAACTACATTATTGTTTCTGCTCTAACTCATAGAGTTTCATGTATATATTTACTCTAGAAAAGACACGTCTTCAATGTATGTTGAACAATTTCAGGCCAACTACCTAGAAGCGTCTGGATAAATACATGTAGATAATATTCTTTATCTCATAGTCGAAAAATATAATACCAATGTTGAAACTCAAAAATATATTCTTCAATGTAACACATGTTAGAAATTTGGATTTAGGTGAAAGTTGTTATAGGTTTTTCTTTCAATTCTCTATCTCTATCTACTTGTGAATTCCCTAAAAAATCATATTTAAGTAAATCCGTTAGTACCAGCATAACCTCAATTTGAAATGTAACATATTCATGGATAGTTGTACTCACTTATGTGTGTCTCAGTAGCATATCCCAAAATATCCCTACTTTAACTCTCAAAGAATCTCTTGAGAATTTAAGAACACTATCTATGGTCTGTGATTGTAAACCAACTGATATCATATAACATTGATGGTCTAGAATCCATTCATCTATTGATGCTCGATGATATTTTACAAAATCTGCTTTAGGATCATTCCATGTTGAGGAACAACCTATGGATGTGTTTTCTATGGCCTATATTTTTCCTGAATTTATCTCGGATATATGTTATTGGCTTATATATTTATATGTTGAAATAAATCCTTAAACGATCATTTTTTTACTTTATAAAGAATTGGTTTCTGGGAGATTTCCTCCCAAATTGGCTTCACATCCCATGGTTTTACACTGAGTCTTTTCATAGGTTATGACATAGCCTCTTTCTTTTTTCTGTTCTCCTTGAGATTGGCTAGTCATTCTTCAAGATTCTTCATATTTTCATTTAGGTTCTTTTAGACCAGTTCTATATCCCCAGGTTCCCATTTTTTCTAAGTAATAATATCATGGTTATGTTTTTAGTATTCTTGGATACTTTCAGGCATACTCGAAACTTATTCCTAATATTTTTGAGCTTCTACTGCTAAAGGTCATCCACAACCATCTACAATATATCATCTTGATATAATTTCTATTTATGTATCTCTATTTGGATTCTTTTTAAAGATAGTGGAAGCAGACTGATTGGAGGCATCTCATGAATCATTACTTTTAACCCACCACCTAATATCTCAGATATTTTTTCCAACCCCTTAACCTCTTATGGACATATTTTACTATTCAAATAAAAATGTGTCTCCTTATCGATCTCCAAGTGTTCACTATAGGTTCTGTGTAACACCCCGACCCCAGTTACCCAGAGTCGGTGCATTATTACATAACATTGGCATGATTACAAGGAATCATGTCATGAAGGATTGATTAGTTTAGTAGTCTTGGAAAATAGATTATATACATGAATTTCAACATTATAACATGAAAAAAACAGTAATTTATTCCAGTAGAAACATCCAAGCCTCCAAGATTATGCTTGCAAGTCACTCATAACTAACTTCTTCATATCCTTGGAAAATAAAACATTATAAAGGGTTGAGCTCAGATGCTCAGTATGGGTAAATAATTTAGCGGAAGTTATAAACTTTTAAGGAAAGATGTGTAGTAAAACAATAACCTTTTAAACATAAACATGAACATAATATGACAAAAATAAATCAAACATTATCATATAAACATGAACATGGATATTATACTAGTCGAATAATCACATGTAATAACTAATTTTATAATGAGGGAATGTATAGTATAAGAATTTAATTTCTGTGTCAAGGCATTGTGCCATGACCTAGGGGATAACTACAACCGGACCCCAACTGGGAGAGCCTCTTTAACCAGACACCATCCCAAAAATCCTCTATAACCGGACTCCAAACCGGAGAGCCTTTGTAATGGGTCTCCAACCCGGAGAGCCACTGTAACTGGACTCCAACAGAGTGGGTCTGTTTTAACCGAACCCCAACACGAAGGGCTTAATTTTACCGGTCTCCAACCCAAAACATACAATTCCAATACAGTCATAATAATAAAAGGTTGAAATATAACATAAACATTCATATTAAAACTATAATACGAAATGATAAAACATTATCCATAAACCATGAATGGAATAAAAATAACTCATTCATAGTCAAACATATCACAGACCCCAAAATACAATATGGACGATTTTTATCATAATATATCATCTTAAAACAAGTTAAAAATCCATTAAAAGATGTTGACATAGATGAAAATGATCAGTAAAATGCATTTAGGGAAATACCCATTTTTCCTAAATCATTTAAAATTATCATCATTTATAAAGGTAGTCATTTAAAAGGTATTTTTGAATCAATGTGCCCCATACCACATTGAAACTATTTTTAAAATAATTATCATTTCAAAAACATTCATGTACGTATTAATAAATCCTTAAAATCATTTTGAAGACATGGACATTAATTAAAAGGGTTTAGAAAGAAAAATATTTAAATCATTCATAATAGTGATCTAGTTAATTAGACCCATCCCATTAAAACATAAAATATTGAGTTTGAAATAATTTTTATAAAATAGGGGTATCTTTGATAAGAATTTCCTAGAAAACACATACACATGATCAATCTCGGAAAATAATGAGATTGAGGAAATAAGCCTTACATCGTTGTAATCAATCGAGTCATATGAAAAATAGTCAATAACCACCAAATGAATCACAGAGTATCATGAATATAAAGAGAATCATTATAATAAATATCAAATGGATGTACACAATACACCACATGCAATAAATAAGTGGTGAACAATATAAATCTCACAGAATTAAAAGTGGGATAAGAAACCCCGTACCACATTTCCAACTTGACTCACTCGTATGTTCCGTGTTCATCATGAATAATAAAGTTAAGTTAATTTATAATTGGTTAAAAATATTTTAATGTTTATTATTCCTTTTATACCACTTATTACCTTGTTATAATAATTAGATAATTATTGGAGTTCATATCAGATATTTTTTCAATGTTCGGAACATGAGACAAAAATGAACTTGTTATAATTATAAATTGTCCATGTGGTCAAATTTCTATTTTCTATAGAATGATATTACACATTTATATTTAATATATATCATATATGTCCAGTATATATATGTATTTATAATAGTAAATAACATTTGGAGATAAGAAATGAAACACACAGTTCATGGAGACGGTAAGTCGTACATACGCTTGAACGCTACATTCATTTCTATTTTGTATTTTAATGGAATTAAAACATACAGATATATAGTTATTTAATAATTCTACTTTAATATTATATATAATATCATTAACTTCATACTTTATAAATCCCACATGATTCATTAACGAGTCATATCACTTTGAGGGGGTGGTAGTCCGTACTTCCTCAAATGAAATTATCGCATTTTACCCATAATAGAAACCATAATGGTATAATATAAATGGAAAATATAGAAGAAAAAATAAAACAAAAACAGAATATATATATATATATATCATATATAAATATAGTGCCATATTCTTGGCCACCATGAGTGGCGGATGGAGATAATCGAACAATCATCATTTTGTAAGACGTTAGTTTGCCGACCACAGAAACAATATGTTATTTACCCAATAGATGGAGGTGTCTGTAAGTGTAGTTCAAATAATTCTCATAAAAACATCCTAGTATACTGATGATAATTTTTTATTAAAATAAATGAATAAAAAGAGTTTATGGGGGGGTTGGAGAAATAAAATAAAAAAATAAAAGAAAACAATTTCTGAGAAATCGTTACCTTTAATTTGGGTAACTTCCCTTAGTTTGAACCAAACAGACTTTTTGAAGTGACTTATTCATAATGTAAGGCTACTATCTGTAATATAGGGATCTTGAAAGCTTATTTGGGTAGGTTTTGGACAAGCCAAGGGGCTTGAGAGATGTGAGGAATGTGATAGAATTGAGGGCTTTTTATAAGGGGGGAAGAGGGGTTCTTTATGAAAGTGTGAAAATATTATTTTATTATATAATTATTACCGGTTTCTAAAGATCAAAAACTCATTAAGGTTAAAGATATGATGACTCATGTTCTAAATAAATTCATCCAATCAAAATTGGGAAATTTTTAGATGTTATTTTACTATTTATAATCTTATTTACTTAAATCATTTATTATTGAGGTAAATACTACATCATTTTTGTTTCATAAAAATTTAATTTATTTCACGTCTTAAAATTATAAAAAAACATGATGTAGTAAAAATTTTTAGCTTTAAAAATAATATTTATTGTTGAAATGATAACTCATATAACTTCATGTAAGAATTGATTTACTAAAAGATGTTTATTTATGCCATTTTTTCCTTTACATTAAGTTAATTAAAATAATGTGTAATTATCATTCATAAGTTGATCAATAGGTACCGAGATCGTCCCAAAGATTTCCATGGTCGTCCATTACTCATCCAATAAGGTTAAGGAAAGTGTTAAGGTAATTATTATGATATTCTTATTACCTTGAATTTAACCTATTTATCTTTAACAGCGCGGTAAATAAAAGTCAATAGTTATTATTCCCCAAAAATTATTTTAATCTTATTGATCCAAATTTTACTTAATTAGGTAATCCATATCTCTTAGATTTTTGAAATTCAACTCATAGAAGTAGTAAAATTATGTTTTATGGAAATTTTCAAATTCTCATAAGAGGTGGGTAAAAGACGGTAAAAAGTTTGATAAATTTTTTATATATCTAAACTTATTATAAAATGACTCTAATGAATTATATTGAACTTATATAGGTATTATGTATCTATTTTTACCTAAAATATATTTAAATAAAATAAATATTTATTTAAATAAAGAGTTTTTTTAACCAATAACTCAATGTTTTTCACTACTCATAATAAATTGACAGTTTCCAGAAACATACTAAAATTTCACCCTAAGAAAATTTTGATATTATGAATAAAAAAATTAATTCTATTTGACCAATTTAAAGACATAGAATTATCATTTATTAATTTAAAATCTATTCTATTTGTCAAAACAAATAGCATGTTTTTAAGAAACAATTTCTATCAAAAGATTGACACTTGTTTATGTCCAATTTCAAAATGAAATTAATTATAATGACCTAAATTGTATTAAATGATAAAAATATAATCTAATTATACATAAAAACCATTAAAATTCATAATTTAACTCTATGAATTATTTTTATTAATAAAATTATTTTTAATTAAAATTTAGTATTTTCCACTATTCACCAAAATATAAAATTTATCATAAAAATACCAAAAATTTATCAAAACTAAAATTTAATGTCCTGATTCTAAAGAAGTATTTTATTTTATAAATTTTAATATATAAAAGTTTCAAATATTGGATTTAAAAAGGGTTCTCCATTAAAAGGCGGTAAAAATAAATTTTCTGAAAAATACGTTATCTGAAAAATTGAGTTTGTTCATTTATTATGTCTAAGAAACACATAATATAGTTGTTAAAATTATATAAAGTATATAAAATTTTAAATTAAGTTTATACTATCCATAACCATTTTTGAACATCTAGTTTGGTAAGTTGTGGTGCACTTGAATTCAGTGTTGTGTGTAGCCCATGTTATTAAATTATTTTTAAGAGATAACATACTATGAAATATTGGGGTGTTATATTCTCCCCTCCTTTAATAAATTGCGTCCTCATAATTTAAAATTATTCTCCTAAAATAAGAGGTTTAAAATAGAAAATACTATTGTGGAAAAACAATATTGGAAATAGGGTTAATTAAATTTAGTCTTAATAAGAGGGAAATTGAAATAAAAAAGTCACCACCAACATAGGGTTTTGAATAGGAGAACATTGGTGGAAATTACAGACACATAACTTGAGAAAAACGTAAATATTTATAGGGAGTGATTGAAGTCATCAATCACAAACAAGTGTAAAATTGGGGGCCTCAAAGCCATCAATCTATGATGATTTATAAATTTATTGGTTCAACAAAACCTAAGGTATTTGGATAACACATTTTTTGTTGTATTATACCTTACCTAATGATTAATAATTTTTTTCTTCGAAGAATAATAATATATATATATATATATACTTGACAAGTAGAGTTCCATCTTTTAACTAATTTTTACCACAAAATTATCTTTCACCCCAAAATATAATAGAAATCAAAAATATTATATTTATATAAATACCAGGAAAAAAATTATAATAACTAGGGACTTCTTGTAGGCTAGTAGTATGTCATAAAGCGTTGTCACACATTGATTATGGGTTTGATTCCTGCAGCTTTGTCCTATACGACGGGTTATCGCCCGACCTGTAGGTTTTCCTTTTTCTAAAAATGTAGTATTCTAATAGTTCAAAAATTATATTAATAAATAATATCCAAATTTAAACTTAATCCATTTAAAAAATTGAGCTATCCAAAATACTTCTGTCCAAACTCATAGTCTATAATTTATAAGGAAGGTAAACAATATGAAGATCTCTTTTTCCATGTAATAAAATATGAATACCTTCATCATGTATTCTTTTAAAACATAGTAATAACATGAATTACATAAAATCTTATAGATTAAATTCATGCTCCCTTATTCCTTATTGAATACTAGATATTTTCTTTATATCCATTTGTTTAATATTCCAACAATGATGGTGTAAAAAAACCATTAATCAGTTCCAAGGAAGTTAAGAATATCCAATATAATTTATCCAAATCAACTATCTCTTATTCCAAAATCAATACCTCAGTATCAAGACCATATTATTGTTTACCTTTCCTTCAACAATATATTTTCTTAAAAATTTAACCTGTTATTGAGTCACTTCATTTGGTTCTACACAATCTTTAGTTTTTCCTGAAATAATAATGTAGTACAATCCTTATATACTCTGTAATTATTATTACATGTACGTCGTTAATATAATACTCAAATGACACAATACTTTAATAACAATGTAAGAAATCTAATCATTCATATTCATCTTCTGTAGTATCATTACAATATTATTCTCCAATAGTAGCATTTGGGGAATACTATGCCGATTTGGACATTGATTTGTGTAGTGTCCCAGCTCCGTGTAGTTGAATCATTGTACATTTGAAACATTTTTCTTACCCTTTCAATCACTTACTTGTCCTTTTTCTTCAAGCTTATAACAAACTCCCATTCGTTTCAAGCATTAACCAAGGTTATTCATTCCACAATTATCTCATTTGGGAAAGTCCTTCTTTTACCTATTTCCTTTATCCATCTATCTCTATTCTATCCTTTTGTTCTTTTGCTTCCCTTCAAAGCCATAGGAAATAGAGAATTCATTGCTTATCTTATTAACAAATGATACTATTTCCTAATATGCTGAGAATACATGGGAGACTATTTCCCTTCTAAATGTTGGCTTAATACCATGAAAGATATTATCCTTCTTACTCTTTGGATCATACGTATTGAGAGATTTCACATTACCTCTACTATACGCCATTTCCATAAAATGGCATTCTCTAGTCCAGTTTATGAATTGGAAGGAATAAATCCAAACTTGTAAAATACCTAATGTAAATTGAACATTTTAGGCATATAATACATAATCAGAAAAATATTTTTGTTGAGGAGGTATATACTCGTAAATCCTACATAATGATTTGTAATGAAAATGAGAATTATCATAAGCATATCCCCTGGGAGTGTTGTAACCCAGAGTGGAGCAAGGCCCGTTGTCGTGTACTAGTTCCCATTCGATTCTAGCTCAAAGCGTTGTTTTTGGGTTTTACCCCTAGGTACATGTGTGCCAGAGCCGCCTCTATCTACTTGTTTCCAGATAGGGATGTATTTTCTTGGAAAACTCACAAAATCTCTACATTAAAAAAATTCTAAGAAGTTATTATATAATAATTCTCAATGTCTATCTTAGGGTAATGTCCTCTATTCAGATATTATCTAAATTAAGTTTTCAAGGTTATTGATAAACCTACTTCTGATATCAACTGTAATGCCCCGACCCCAGTTACCTAACATCATTGCATTATTACATCACATTAACATGATTACAAGGAATCACGTCCCAAAGGACTGATCAGTTTTTCATTCATGGAAAATATATTACAAATATGATGTTAAACAATACAACTTGAAAATAAAAAACAACACTAATTTATTCTATTAGAAACATCCAAGTCTCTTAGATTGTGCTTGAAATTCACTCATAACTCACTTCTTCATATCCTGGGAAAATAAAACAAAAATAAAGGGTGAGCTGTGATGGTATGTAATGGTAAATAATTTAGCAGAAGTTAAAACTTTTAAGGAAATTTGTGTAGTAAAACAACAACCTTTTAAACATAAAAGTGAAAAAAATATAGAAAAAATAAATCAAACTTTACCATATAAACATGCACATGGATATTCTACTAGTCTAATAATCACATGTAATAACTAATTTCATAACGAGGGAATGTATAGTACCAGGCATTAATTTCTGTACCCAATCCTCGTGCCATGACCTAGGGGCTAACTGCAACCGAACCCCAACCTAGAGAGTCTCTGTAACCGGACTCCATCCCGTAGAGCCTCTATGACCAGACTCCAACCCAGAGATCCTCTGTAACCGGACTCCAACTCATAGAGCCCATGTAACCGGACTCCAACCAGGTGGGTCTTCTATAACCAGCCCCAACCCGAAGGGATTTCTTTTTCTGGTCCCCAACCCGGATCATACTAGTCCAATACATTCATCACATGAAAATGTTAAAATATAACATAAACATTCTTATTAAAACTAGCATACGAAATGACATTACTTTATACATAAACCATTAATGGCATAAAAATAACTCATCCATAGTCAAACATATCACAAAACCATAAATACAATATGGAAGATTTGTATCATAATATATAATCATCTAAAAATTTTAAAATCCATTAAAATATGTTGACATCGAAGTAAATGATCAGTAAAATGCTTTAAGAGAAATTCCCATTTTCATGAAATTGTTTAAAATTCTCACAATATATAAAGTTAGTCATTGAAAAGAGAATTTTTAATTAAAGTGTCCCATACCACTTTGAAACTTTTTTAAAAGAATTATCATTTAGAAAAATTCATGTACATATAAATAAATCCTTAAAATAATTTTGAAAACATGGACATTAATTAAAAGGGTTTAGAATGAAAAATCTTTAAAAACATTAAAAATAATGATCAAGTTTAATAGACCCTCCCATAAAACCTTAAAATATTCCATTTAAAATCATTTTTATAAAATATGAGTATCTATGATAAGTATGTCCCATAAAATACATACACATGAACAATCTTAGATAATAATTAGATTGAGGAAATAACTCTTACCTCATTGTAATCAATCAAGTCGTATGAACAATAGTCCATAAAAAGCAAATGAATCACAAAATATAATGAATATAAAGAGAATCATGATGGTATATATCAAATTACAGTACACAATACACCACATGCAATAAATAAGTGTTGAACAATGGAAATCTGATGGAATTAAATGTTACATAAGAAACCCCTTACCATGTGTCCGACTTGACTCGCTCATATGTTCCTTGTTCTTTCTGAATAATAAACACAAGTTAATTTCTACTTTATTAAGAATATTTTAAATTTTATTATTATTTTAATATCACTTATTACCATTCTATAACAATTAGTTAATTATTTGACTTCATAAGAGACATTTTGTTGATGTTGAGAACTTGATTAAAAAATGAACTTGTTATAATTATAAATTGTCCATGTGGTCCAAAGTTCATTATCTATAGAATCATATTACTAATTTAAATTTAATATATATCATATATTTCCAATATATATATATGTATTTATAATAGTACATATCATTTGGAGATAAAAAATGAAATGCACCGTTCATGGAGACGGTAAGTTGTACGTACGCATGAACACTACTTTCATTTCTATTTTGTATTTAAATTAAATTAAAACATAATGATAAATAAGTATATTATATTTATAGTACAATATCATATATAATATCATTAAATCCATACATTATATGTCCCACATGAGTCATTAACGACTCAAATAAATTTTTGGTGGCGGTACTCTGCACTTCCTCAAATGAAATTATCACATTCTACCCATAATGAAAACCATAAAAGAATGATATAAATGGAAAATACAGAAGAATAAAAGAAAACATAATCATAATCTATAAATTATATATAAATACAGTTCTATATTAATATCCACCATGAGAGGCGGTAGGAGATAATCGAACAATCATTGTTTCATGAGGTGTTAGTTTTCCATCCATAGAAACAACATGTTCTTCCCCAATTAGATGGAGGTGTGTTTATTTTTAGTAAACATAATTATCATAAAAACATCCTATTATGTAGAAGATACTGTTGTTTCTATATAATAAAAAATATAAAGAGTTAATGGGTGTGGGAGAAGTAAAATAAAACGAAATAAAAGAAAAGAATTTAAGAGAATCAATTACCTTTAATTTGGGTATCTTCCTTTGGTTTGAACCAAAACAAAATTTTGAAGTGACTTATGGTTAAGTTAAGAAGTATAGGTTTAAGATAAGGATCTTAAGAGCTTATTTGGTCAGGTTTTGGACGAGCCAAGGGGATTGAGAGGTGTAAGGAATGGGTTAGAAGTGAGGGCTTTTAATAAGGGGGAGGAGGGGTTCTTTATGAATGTGGGAAAATATTATTTTATTTTATAATGATTTTCGGTTTCTAAAGGTCCCAATCTCAAAAAGGTCAAATATAATAAGACTCATGGTCGAAATAAATTCATCCAATAAGAATTTTACAGGTCTTGGATGTTAATTTAATATTTATAATCTTATTTATTTAAATCATTTATTAATGGGGTTAATATTGCATCATATTTGTGTCATAAATAATTAAATTTATTTGATGTCTAAAAATTTAAAAAAACATGATGTAGGGAAATAGTTTATCTTTCCAAATAATACTTATAGTCGAAAAGATAACTTATATAACCCCATGTAAGAATTGATTTACTAAAAGATATTTTTATGTAATTTTTGCCTTTACTTTATGTTAATTAAAATAAATTATCATTAACATTCATAAGTGGATCCATGGGGTCCAAAATAGACCCAAAATTTCCCATGGTTGGCCATGACTCATCCAATAAGGTTAGAAATAGTGTTAAGGTAATTTTGTATCATTATGATATTCTTTTTACCTTGAATTACCCTATTTGCCTTTAACCGTGGTAAATAAAAGTCAAAAGTTACTATTCACCCAAAATTATTTTCATCTTATTAAACCACATTTTACTTAATAAGTTTGACTGTTTCTCTCGTATTTTTGAATGTCAAATCACAAAAGCAGTAAAATTATGTTCTATGCAAATTTTCAAATTCTCCTTGGAGGTGGGTAAAAGAGGGTAAAAAGTTCAATAATATTTTTATATATCTAAACTTATAATAAAATGACTGCAATGAATTATATTGACAATATATAGGTATTATGAATCTATTTTGACAAAATTTTAATTTAAATAAAATAAATAAATATTTAAATATAGATTCGGTTTTAACCAATAACTCAGTGTTTTTCACTATTAATCAAAAATTGAATGTTTTCAGAAAAATACCAATATTTTACTCTAAGAAAATTTTTGGTAATCTGAATTAGAAAATTATTTCTAATTTACCAATTTCAAAATAAAGAAGTTTTTTTTATTAATATAAAATTAATTCTCTTTGTCAAAACAACGAGTGTTTTTAAGAAACAATACATATCAAAAGATTGACACTTATTTATGTCCAATTTCAAAGTGAATTTTATTATAATGACTTAAATTTTATTAAATGATAAAAAGATAATCTAATTATACTTCAAAACCATACAAATTAAAAATTTAACACTATAAATTATTTCCATTAAAATAGTTTTTTTTAATTAAAATTGATTATTTTTCACTTTTCACCAAAATATGAAATTTATCAGAAAAATACAAAAAATTTATCAAAACAAAATTTTTATGTCCTAATTATAAACAATAAATTTTTTTTTTCATATTGAATATATTAAAGTATCAAATATTGGATTTAAAAGGGGTTCTCCATTAAAATGAGGTAAAATTTTATTTTCTGAAAAATACATACTTTATTTGAAAAATTTAATTTCTTCTTATATTATGTCAAAGAAACACATAATATTGATGTTATAATTATATGGAATATATAAAAATATGAATTCAGTTAATACTATCAATAAAAAAAATTTAACGACTAGTTTGGTAAGACATGGTGCCCTCGAATTCAGTGTCGCGTGTAGAGTAAGTTATTGAATTACTTTGAAAAGATAATATACTATGAAATCACGGGATGTTACATTCTGGACTAAACACATCTCTTGTCGAAGATGAGATTTTATATGCCTAATTTCTGTCTTCAGTTCCGCATGCTTATCATGAGTTTCCAGGGCTTTCTGCCCTAACAAGATTACTTAGGTTCGTTTTCAATGGAAAATCTGTCTTCTAGAATTTAGAGATACTTTATAATCCAAATATGACTGGATTTGTTTTCGCAGAACCTTACCCTAACTTCTAGCCATTTTTTATCATAATAAAGAAATCTAACCAGGGTATCATAGAATTATTTATTAGAAAATCCTTTGATGTTGCACTCTTGATGGATTCATTCTCTCTCTCTCCCCTTGTTCTCCAATACCACTAGTGGGTGGACATTATCAAACAGAAAATCAGCTACCTGGAAATCATTTTAAATCCCTTACAATCTACTTTAGATTTATATATGTTGTTGTTGTTGAAAAAATAAATAAATAATAATTTATAATAAATTCTCCAAATAAATTATTAGTAAATTACAATTTTTCAAAATAGATAATATCTTACAATTACATTTAAATAATATAAATTCAAATTAAATAATTTGACAAAACATTTTATTATTTTTGAAAATTAAAAACAACGTACATTAAATAATTAAAAAATAATTTAACTAACAGGAAAATACGAATTTATGAGAAGATTAAATTATAATTTTAAAGTAGTAAATATTTAATAATTTAATTATTAATTTTAATATAAAAATTAGCAAAATATTACAAGATATAAATACGGAATTACTATAAACAACAATTAATCATTTCATAGGTAAACAAACATTACTAAATAATTAAAATAAATAAAAATTGATAATCTAAATAATAAAACAAGAATTTTTTTAAAAGAATTTAACAAATTTCTAAAACGAATATAACATAACCTTATAGCGATAATTAACAAAATTAATATCATTTAAATCATCAATTACATAAAAAATCCCCATGAAGGAAGTGAAAAATTCTATTAATAAAGGTCATATCAAATTCACACACACATAAAATTTCTTTTCCTCTATAAAACATTAGTCACATTCAATGTTCAAAAAATAATAATAAAATCTAAAAGCCGAAATAACACTAAGAATTGATTATCTTATTTAATTTACCACATGGATTATTTTACTTAGTAAAAATTAATGTTTCCACAAAATAACGTTTTCCTGTGACAAATATTTTAATGTTTTATAAAAAATATCGAAATTGAACATTTTGATGAAAATTTAACAAACATCAATTTTCATCCTCCAAAAATTCCAAACGTCTCATTATCTCGATGTGAACATACACACAAAATTTAGGAATCTATAATAAAGAGACACACCTTTAGATGGGGTGAAGTGAAAAAAATTTTGTGTAATAAATAAACCATCTTAAAGATTAAAGAATAATGAATGAAAATAATAAAATAATGAGTTATATGTATAATTTTATTCATATCTTATGAGTTAATTTCAATCTAAAAAGTTTAGTGTTAATATTAATCATATGAAATTGTCCCAAGAGTTTATGAGAAGGAATTTTTTTGTAGTTTAAAAGTAAGATGATTGAATCAATAAAATATAATAACAATTAACGATTAATATCTTCAAAGTGGAATGAGAACCATAAAATTTAAGAAAAACATTTATGCAGTGAAAATTCATAAGTGTTGCTTTAATGCATTAAAATTTGATAATTTTAAGGGTTCTATACAAGACATCAATGAATTAAAGTTTAGAAAATTTTTAAACCCTCCTCTAACACATTAAACAATAAAAGGTCCTAATAGTTGAATGTAAAAAGTGAGAGGAAACTCTTTATGGTAGATTTTGTTCAAAAATAGATATAATTAAATAGGGAATTAGTCATGTTTGATGGCCACAAGATAGCTCAATAATTTTTTTTCTATAAAAAACAATAAAAACATGCACACGAACTCCATCTTCTTAATACTTAACAATTGAATCACGCTAACAGGGAATTTTCAGGTAATGTTAACGATATACTCAAATAAAATTCATTAGTGAACAAATTAGACAATTAAAGGAAAAAATTCAGAATTTAAAATGTTTAAAATAGAATTAATGAATAGAAGGGTTAAAAATGAATTTAGCATGAAAACTCATTTAAATGCTATATGTACAATCATTTATAACACTCTATACCACAAGAAACATACTTTTCAAGTTAAATTAAAACATACAGAATTCAAAATATTACTACCCTAGAATAGATCATTAACATTTGAATTTCATCATTTAACATTTACCCATTTTCAGTTCGAGTAAGTCCTCTGGTATACCAAATTAATCTACTACAAAATATATAATATAAACATAAATTTTGAGAATTTAAATTCAAAAAAAATACATAACCGGTGAGAATAGATAGGAAAGTGTAATCGAATTTTATTTTTAATAACATATCCTTCATCATAGAGTCACACTCAGCCTCTTCAAATGATGTATTGAAAAAGAGAATCAAAAAACATTATTTCCATTATTGCGAATTAATAAAAATGTGGCCAAGTATAAAATGGGTGTTTGTTGATAATATTAAGAGGTAAAACCAATCAAGTAGGTTAAGTTTATTCAAACACAATAGAAAATTATAAAGAAAATACAATCATTGGTTTTCTCCCATGTGACGCTAAATTATAAGTCTTATGAAATAATACAGTTCCTTAATGATTTCTATCCTTCATCATTCAATATTTATGAGTTATTAAAAATTGAATCCTTGGGATTGTCTTTTTAAATTTCATAAATTTAAATCCTGACTTCATGTAATTCAACATCTGGAACCCCCTCCCCAATCATCATATTTATGAAAATAATCATACATTAACCAGAAACATATAAAACCAAAATTTATTTCAGAGATCCAAGATATTAAAACAAAAATTCAGATATATGTCCAATGTACCAACCTCACTACTATCTTTCTCACCGACACTGCCCCTACACATGATTCATTCTACGATTGAAAATTTGATAAAAAAGTTGATGTACACTTCTCAATATGAAACATATGTTGAATCATAGAATCAAAATTCCTTGTCTGTAGAAAGGGAAGAGTCCTAAATTTCATCTAATTATTTCTGTAATTCTTGGATAGAAAATTCATCATCCATATAATGAAAATAAGTCTGGAAAAAATTATTGTCCCCATGTGGTAAATATCCTAAAACAATCTTATAACTCACTATTAATAGTTTTGGAAAACTCATATTCATCCACCATCTAAATAGAACTAAGAACAATATCAACTTTTCAATTAAAACACTATCTTTTAGTAGAAGAAACAACATTAATAAAATCAAACTTCTCAAGTTCAATAGGATAGGAAACTCATTACAAAATATAAATAAGATAGGGTTACTAACATCTAACTTCATCTCAAGAAACCCTTTCAACATGAAAGTTTTATTGTGGTTGGAACACTTCATGGTTTTGGGAAATATAATTCCTTATTTGGTTCTCATGTTTCCCTATCTTTTCTAGATCAAGTATGTACATAGATTCAAAAAACATCTAGAAAATTATCATTAAAATATCTTTACATTATGTCCTCAAAAGGTGAATGAGTATATTTTTTAATATCTACCCTATACACTTCCTCATCTACATTAATAAATTTAAAACTAAAAAGAAGAGGTTACTCTTGGAAAACATGGAACTCCTCTAGATCATCACCATCCAGATAGATCACTTTATACATTGAATCATCAATCACAGCTATAGTTTTGGCTAAGAACTACTGAACTATAAGTATTGAAACATTGTTATCACATTCCATTTTAATTATAATTAATTTATTTCGAAATGAATTTTTTACTACATTAACCTATAAGTAATATACTCTATCATAAGGGTCAAGAAGAGACCTATCAGCTAATTGTAGAAACACTTATTTTGGTTTGATATATTTGAGAGAAATTTTATTAAATAAGGACTGGGGAAAAATGTTAATTCTTACACCTATGTCACAAAGGCACCTAATCTCATTAATCCCACCAATTTTATAAATGATAAGAAAATGTCTATGATCATTTAGTTTGGGAAGAATATTTTTTTGGACTACAGAAAAACACTCAATATTAAGATTAACAGTTGAAATATCATGCCAATCTCTCTTGTTAGTCAAAAATATTTTTTGTAATTTTACATATAATGGATTTTTTATGGCTCCCACAATAGGAATGTTGATATTAAATCATCAAAAAATCTAATGAAACATCAAGTAATAGGGTTTTTAGTTCTTTTTCAGCACTTTTGGAAAATTAATGGGAGGTGTATAATTTTTTAAAACCAATAGATAAAGACCCTAATTACAAAAAAATACTTTCTTCTTACATTATTTGACTACTCATAACATAATTTTATATTATTCTTGGGAATTTATATTTTAATTTTTAGCATGTTGATGACTCTGGACACCTCGGTCAGGATTAATATATTTGGTATTTTTTGTTGTTTTTTTGGGATCAACTATAATTTATTATTTATAATTCCTATGATATTTACTAACTTGTTCTTGAGTTCGTAGACATGATCTGGTAGTTATAGTGATAAAATTTTCTTTTATATCCAACATATTTGTTCTAGATAATTTTCCCTTGTATCTTTCTCACATATTGTTAAAAAGATGACACATTTGTAACTCAATATTTTAAATTATATAATTTGATTAAACCCTATAAAAATAATGTATAGGATTTTGGGAATATAAATCAACCATTTGAGAATCAAATATTCTAATTAAATTTTGAAACGTACCCCTGAAATCCACTTGAGAGTTTGAGGATTCCACATTGAACTGGTTCTTAAATGAGGGTATAGATTATTTAGGGTAAACAGGAGCAGTATATTGTTTTAACACAGATTTTTAATTCCATGATAAGTCTTATTTTTTTACATCTATTACTATATTTATTTTATAATGGGTCCTTGAAAACTTGGTTAGATCCCTAAATTTATCAAATTGGGAACTCTATTTAGGATGAAAAAATAGATCATTGTTTGGAAATTTTTCTATGAAAGACCATACATACCAAAAAGATAACACAACTCCCTAAGATAATATTTGTTAAATAAAAAAATAAAAGAAATATGTTTATCCCTATAGATTACTATCTTTCTTATGAATTTATGGGCAATTTTCTGAGTGATTGTAAATTTTTTTTTGAGTTCATATGTTGTCATACCTAAGAAGTTACCTCCCCAAAGTTGATATACAGGATTTTGATTGTAAGGAGTGTGACCATTATAGAAAGCATGCATCTATAGATGTGGGGAATGCTTCTGATAAGGACCTGGTCTAAGGATTCAAAAAAACCTATCCCACGTTTTTAGGAAGAGTCAATCCTCATCTTGAATGAAACTAGTTATTTTTTATCTCTCTTTGTTGGTGGTGTTCCTAAAAAACACGGTAATAAAAGAATGTAAAATTTGATCCCAAATGTCAAAATTATTCTCATTTAAATTTTGTAAACCACATTGGGAAGTTCATTTTAAATAGAATGAAAATAAAATCATCCTAATATCCTCTGCATTCAAACTATAAAAAGGGAATTGTTGAATTTTTCTATAAAATTATTTATGTATTCTAAAGAATCATCACCTGGATTTTCATTAAAGGAGGGTACCATAGAGAGGTTGTATTGTTTTATTTTGAAATTCCTAGAACATTAAGATAACTATATACATGAAGTATGAATATTTATAGTTATAAGATATATATCCCTAACCATAGACCACTCACCATCATCATTTATAGGATAAGGTACAATATGATTTTAATTATGATTTCTAGATCTCATTGATTTTCATAATTTGAATTTTCTATTTTTTGTTTATTCATATTCTTATGAGATGAATATTTATTTTTACTTTTTTTAATTAAATGATCAATTTTAGATCTTACCATTGATATAGAGTGCATGAAATTTTAGTTTGAATAGGTTAAGATTAGCACACTATAGTGAAAATAATGAGAATTTTTTCATAGCAGTATTTTTTAATTATTTTTAAAGAGTTTAATTTTAATAATATGGTATTTTTTCTGTGTTCTTATAGTGTTTAGTTAGATGTTCCTTCCATAAAAACTATTCCAAAATTTGATCGCTTCCTCATTGAGAACATTTCAATATTATTAATTAATAATCTAATTGGAAACTAGTTGAATGGTAAGAAGGAGTATAATATTCTATAAGGAAGGATAAAGAATAATTGGATGATATAAGAAAACTATTATAGGGGATTTGTGATTATGGTGGAGAATGTGAAAATATAATGGATAAAGGTAAGAAAAAATTTGAATTAGGGTTTTCAGACCGCACTACCCAGAGAAAAGTAATTTTTTCTCTAGCTAAATGATATTATTCCTATTCCAGCAATAAATTGATTGTGTTTATAATCAATTAATAGTAATTCATTTGATCTACATAGTGAATTGAACACACATATAATTAATCATTGTACTAAATAATTTGATGAGAGATGTTATGTGATGGAAAAAAGAGACTTTAACCTTTTCTAATTTTCGAAAATTTGGATGATTCTAAATGAAAATTAATTAACTATTCCATCCTCTAGGTCATTATAATAATATAAAAATGATCATCATGAGCAAAAAAATCACCGGACAAAAAATTCACTAACATAAAAGTGGGAACATGATAAGAATAGATGAATAAATTCAATAAAATATTATCTAATTCCCCTAAAATATTTAGCCAAATATTATCATAAATGAAAATAGTATTGATTTAAAGAAATAAACTGAAGAAAATGAATAAAATAATAAAGAAAAATAAAGTGTAATCCTATATTTTGGAGTATATTTCATTTCCATATCGACCTTATATTGGTTCTTTTTTACTACCCAACTACTACTGCCTCCTCCCTCTAGAATAATTTGTTCCTATATATGTTTTTTGAATACCACATTATACTTAAGACATGTAAAATAATTTTATTCCCCTAAAGGGTAAAAAAATTAATTTTTCTCCACTTCATCTGGAGAAAACCAATTGATAAGTCAATTATTAAAAACTTCATGTAAATAAGCTATCACTATTATATAATATATGAAATTAAATTTTTCTACTATAATCATTAAAATCAAAATTCTAGAATCAACATGTTAGCCTATACTGACAAGATTTTATGCCTTTTTCATCCATCAACTTGTTCACATCAATAAATTAAATTCTCTATAGAAACACTAATATCTTCAATCAAAAATGGTAAAACTTCATCTCTCAGAAATTTTTTTTATTTAAATTATATAGGTCAATATGAAAAAATTTAACAAAATATATATACCAATATTTTCATGAATTGAATCAACATCTCTCAATGAATATTAGACCTCCACTAAATCCATCAACCATTGCATAGATCCTCATAGGAATTTTGTTGATCATGAAGAATTACCTAAACATATAGTCATGAATTGAATCAATCTAGAACTATAATCTTACTCTGTTATCGATTGAACAACTAAAAATATTGAGAATCAACAAACAAAACACTATATAACTCAGGTTACTAGAAATCAGAGTCCACTATGAATTTTATTTGACTGGCACAGGTGGCATGACTATTCCCCATCACCAAACATTTCTCAGTGAACCAACAATAGTAATCTCAAGCATCTTGAAACTCAGCTTCACCCCTTCGTTATTAATATTTTATGCTCAAAACTAACTGTCTTCATCAGATGTATAGAAGGATGAATCACCATGTTCATTTAAATGAAGATGGGTTATATTCAAAAATATTATAATTGTCTTTATTTATAAAAAAACACCTGACTTTGAAGACAGAATATGGCTTGAACTATAGATCAACAATAATAAAAAAGATTTCCCCAAATAGAACATCATCTTTACCCATACGATTTTCCTTTCATAATCTTTTATTTCATTAAAATTTCATTTAGTAACTGAAATACAAATCATGCGATGTGTTATTGAAACCCTCATTGACATATTTGATTTAGATAAAATGTTAGTTTAGAAATCAATAACAAATATAATCACATTCCCCAATTCAGCATCGATGATAGTGACATCGAGTTCAATTCATCTTCAACCAAGGAGCATCTCCTTGAACTCGTCAGACCAAGATCATGTGGTGTGGAATATTCCTTCAAAATTTATAGGTCATCAAACATAAATTTATTTACACCATTGGTTCATGAAATTAGTAGAAGAATAATTTAGTATTTGGTAACCACATACCCAAAAATAAGAATAAATGACACACGTGTTCATTCAAATATGTGCGGATTCATTTATGTGGCAGCCATTCCATTTTTCCTATGTGAAGTAAATTGGGTATGTGAAGAGAGATATGTGAAATTTTGATACCTAGAGATCCAATTATTTGGAAATATTATACCCTTCCACATTTGGGTACATGGTACCCACTGAAAAAATCATCTACATGGGGAGAATTTGAAATCCGATATTATGATTACACATTAGATATGCAGCTACAAACATAAATAAAAATTTCAAGGGATATAAATTCATCAAAGAATCAATTAATAGTATAATTTTTAAAAAAATTGTATAATATATTTTAATGTATAAACAGCTTAACTTTATAATAAGTAATTTCTTTAAATAATAAACGACTATAAAAAATAAAAAACAAAATACATTAAGTAATTAGCCAATAATATTAATTAACACTAAAATAATTATTTGTAAGTGTTTTAAATTTTAATTTTAAATTACAAGTGGTTTATTTACATAATGAAATGAAATTAAAAATTAAACATTAATTTATTAATAATTTACATAAAACAAAATTACATATTACAGTAACAGATATAAATAAAAAATATATAATAATAAATAATTATACATTTGATTAATAAAACAATCCGAAATTAATATTTAAAAGAAATAAAAATTGATAATTAAATAAACAGTTATTATTATTACTATTAATTTTATCAATTTATTAAAACAACTATTATTTAACTCTATATTGATAATTAATCAAATTAATATCATTTCAAGAATTAATTACTCAATAAATACACAAAAAGATGTGAAATAATGTAACAAATAAATGTGACATCAGATATCATTATAGATGCTATATAATTTTCACATCATATATATCTTCACATTTCTCCATAAAAATATGATTCATATTAAATTCCCTATATAAAAAAATAAACATAATGTATATATGGGAATAATTTGGTTTCTCATTTTCTTTTTAGATATTGGAAAATGGGGCATGGTTTCTTCTCAACCCATAAAACCCATCCAATTCAACTTTAGATTTTGTTCGGATTTTACCATCGATTTTCCAAAATGGTAACATATTTCTATAACATGGTCTTCTTGATCTTTTAATCATTCATATTAGATGGAATATGCTTCTTAAAATTGTAATAAAATAACTTATTTTCTTCTTTTCTTACTCTAATTTTTTATCCATTAACAATTGTCTAGGAAATATGGTTAAGAATTCTTTTTGAAAATCCATAGCCACATTTTTTATTATATACACCATATTTACAAAAATATATTATAATAATAAGTCACTGATGTTGTATCATCATTCCTAAATAATTAATATTTTTAATAAAATAAGATATGAATTTTTTAGTTACATGCCCAAACAATTTACACCTTCCATAAAACTCTTAAACAACATTTGGGATATCCCTTTTCGGATACTTCTCAGGAAATTTGAGTTCATTATCTCAAATTTCTTACACCAAAACAATTTTCTACATATCACCTAGATTAATTCTTTTCTTTTTCATATCTTTCTTTTTTACTCTACAATTTTCATGTGTTTATTACAAAATTTCATAATGTGGACTTTTCTACTATAATATAACCATCTCAACATTTGTTTGACATTTTTTAACATTATTATTAAGTGTTTACTACATAAAAATTTTATTATTTTTATACCACAAAGAGGACTTAATCTCATTAATTCATTTATTATACATTTTATATAGTATTCTCTTCAAATTTTCATTTAAATTATGCTGTTTATGTTTATACCAGCCTTATTCATCATAATGAACGTTTCTCTTGGAAATTATATATAATTTTTACGGCAACAAAATTTTTTCATGGAAAATATATTTAATTGTTTTTTTTAATAAATTTATGTAATGATTTATTTACCATAACTATAGATATAATACCCCTTAATTTAGTCCTTATTTTTATTTGAGTGATTAAAAATTATGAAAACATTAAGTGACCTTTTGTATAATCATTTTACAGAACAAAAATAGGGAAAAATATTGATTTTTTACCCATGTTTGTAGGATAAATATCATTGGAAACCTGTTATTTTTAGACATTACAACACCAATGTTGGAAATTTTTAATTTATAATTTATTACATATATTCATTACATACACCATTGATTATATAATGGATCTATTAGTATTTATCTTCACCCATGTTTTTCCAAAATTTCATCTGGAACCTCCACTATCAATAAATACAACATAATAGTAAATAGATTTTTCTAGAATAAGGGTTTCCATTATTTAAGTGCATCAAATAGATTTTTACATAGATAATTTCAGGATCATACTACTTCATGAATGAGTTTATTCAGAATTAAAATTTTAAGAAACAATCTTGGTGGTTGTTTATCTTTTATTAGTAGCTCATGAAGTCTCATATTATCTAGCTTCATGATTTTTTAAATTGACATCTAGTGCAAAAAATTTCCTGTTGAGAGTATTCATCTCATCCTAAACAGATTTCAAAATATCATCCATTTCATCTTTATCTTCTTAATTTGATCCTAAAGAATTTTTTTACCCATCGTAATGAATTTGACATCCCTATTATCTTCTTTCCTTAAATCTCCAGTACATCATAATTGAAATTATTTATGGGATTATATATTCATTCCAATGTATGGATCACTTCTCTAAGAATAATTTTAGTCACCAAATTCTCATAAACACATATTTTGAAACATTATTTAACCTGGGGATGTATTTATTACAATTTAATATACATACATCTTTGGATTTAAAATTTTGTTTGAGATTTCATAGGTTTTGAAACTTCTTGGTCAATGTTTTTCCATAACATCAACACCCAACAACATATGTGATTTTTAATCTTATATCTATTTGATGTAAAAAAGTATATATGTGAAAAATTAAACTTAGAAAATATTAATATATCTCTTATTTTCTTAGTATAAATCACCCAGTGATTCATCAAGAAAACAATCTTCATACTATTAATTGTTTGAACAATAAAATGATTGTGGTAAACCTATAACTGTACACCTAGAACCTATGAAAAAGTGTATTATTTATATACTATATTTGATACCAATTGAAATGAACCAATTTTAACCATCCATAATTTTTGTATACCTATCTAACAATGAGTCAATTACCCAATACATTTTATCTTTATAGTTTTATGAAATTAGAAATTGTCTTTTATGTAAATAACCCATGCCTTTCTCCACAAACTAACATTATCATCCATTATTTCATGATTTTATTCTTCCATATCCTACATAATTCTACACACATGATCCCACTTTAGACCAATTTTATTTAATATCATTCATTATAACCTAGCGAATATGGAAACATGAGAAAGTGTGATCTCATTTTCTCATTAGGGTTAATCATTGGAGATATCAATTTATGATTATAATTAATTATAGTATAAGCATAAAAGTATGTTATCATCAACATAACTTGAAACATTCAAATACAACCTGTCACAGATCATAAAACATGTGTCATGTAATAATGATTTATTATTTCAAAAGACATGAGTCGTAAGTGTGAGAAATCATCATTAATCAATCATGATTAATTAGATAACATTACCATTATAAAAAAAATGTCATAGGGATTGCGTGGATCAGTATTAATCATAGAAAATTAAAATAATTTTTTTGGAACCTTGTATTCATCATGGAATTACCAACATAAGATAATTACAACATTATTATAGAATTAAATTCTATCTATTTGAATTCATAATTTTTTAGGAGTTCATTAACATCATTATCACATAGTATTTTATTAACTCTATCTTCTCTTAGGAGTTTCATAACTACATCATCATTACCCAATTCATCGGATTTATATATAATTCTAGTCCCACCCATCACATAAGGAAAACCAAACATATATGTTTTACATGATCATAAGGTGTACGTCACATCATCGCAACATAACCCATAGAAGATAAATGCTTTAAAAAAATCTCATCATCAAATAATAAAAATCATTCGAGTGAAATGAATTGGACGGTATTATAAGATCATTAATTATCTTGACATAGACAAAATAACACATGGGAAAAAAACAAGTGTCCTGAAATCATGATAAGATCATAATAATCATAAATCATCTAGAAGAGTGTATGAAATAAAAAAGTGTTATCCACTGTGAATCATAACAATCTGTAAAAGATCCTAGCATAGATAAAAAATCTACTTATAAAATTATTTAAAATATTCTTGATAATTAATAGAAAATATCCAATAATTTGTATAACATTTGAAAATATTAAATTCCAAGAATAATTATAAAATGTATGTAATGTCTTGTATTTTCTTGTCATTATTTTTTTTGGATATTTTATTGATTATTTCAGAGACTAAGCACTAAGACAACATATGATTCTGAGGCATGGCGTGCCTGGAATAAATAATTAAAATATATTAAATACATTAAATAGCATGCCCAAGAATTTTTCATAAAATAAAGTTTAATAACATCTAAACAGGTTCCCAAATTAGAATTATGAGGGCACCACTAAGATCCAAATATGATTTCTACCTTGGGAACGAATTAAAATTTATCTGTACATGTAATTTGTAAAAAACTCATCACATGTGTGAAAATGAGTAAAATAATTAAATAAATAATTTTATTTTATTTTGTGTAGACACAAAAATTGAGTAATATTTAAATAAATGGTTATGTTAGAATTCAAAGTTCAACCACATAACTCTATAGGATGTAATGTTCTGGACTCGGATGCCACTCAATGTTGAAACAATCCCACTTGGATACTTGGCCTCAAGTGCATCTCACAAAACACCAGAGGTTACCAACTATCAGTAAGGTCATATGTGTGTCAGTGTGGATACTATGCCTTATTACCAGAGTATATCACATCAGATGTCGATAAAAAATAGATAGTGTAAGAATGTTAACAAGAAGAAAATTTGTAACTATGAAAGATAATAATATATAACAAATTCAGAAGTGTCTCATATACAATGATTCAAAAAATACTTGTATATAGAAAACAACCAAAACATGTACAGGTTAGTACAATACAATACAAGTACCCAAAAAGAAAAAATTAAAAAAGCGTACCAATATCACTACAAGACTCACCAAGTTCCCATGATACCTTACTCTAAAGGAATGATCCACAACCTGAGTTAGGGGATTTCTCCTATCCACAACTGCAACCATATAGTATGTTTGGATTCCTATGGTGGCCCAAATAATGTCTAAGATAAACATCCTAGTAGAAAACCACCCATAAATATGTATATTTCTATGTAGCACAATTCAATAAGATAAACAAGTGTACGAATGTAGTAATTTATGTATTAATACCCAAGGCATATAGCTAATGCTACCAAGTAATACTAAATAGCCTCTCAATACTCCAAGAAATAATTTTCATTTACTAAAAAAGAAGCTAAAAGAAAAATAAAAAACACCATAACATCTACATAATCCTATAAGTATCGATTCATCATATCCATTCTGTATAATTAAAGATGTCATTATTTCCATGGTTGTGTCTTATAATGAAGTGATTCACATTCCCATGGCCACACCAAAATAACCTAAGTGTCAGACCATGAATGTTCATATCCATGGAGTCAAAGACCAATTCATCCTCAATGAGTCCTAGGAGCATCTCTATGGAAACTATATATATGCCCTGGTTGGAGTCCTAGGAAAATGTATACCAACATGTCTTAAGTGAGATAAAGAAACCCAGATCCAAGGGTTAGAAAACCCCAAGTCATGCCATAGAATCAAGACCCAAGAGGCAATACTACTCAATGAGTCTATAACCACGTTCTACATCCCTGGAGAGCATTCCATGAAATATATACAAACCTTAATCAATTTCATACCCTTTGTAACACCCCAAGATTTCATAGTGTGTTATTTTTTGAAAATAATTCAATAACTTGCACTACACGCAACACCGAGTTCAATAACACCATGAATTACAAAAAAAAAAGCCATTCAAAAGAGGTTATGAATAGTATTATCTAAATTTTAAACTTTATATAATCCTTATAATTTTAGAATCCATATTATGAGTTTCTTAGATATAATGCAAGAACAAATTCATTTTCAGTATTGCACTTTTATCAACATTTAATAGTGAACCCTTTTTAAATACAATATTTTATGCTTTTTGACTAAATGGGGACATCAAAAAATTTAAAATGAAACATCTCAAGCTTCCACGGTACGCTTTCCTTTGAATAATACAATAGCGTGTGTTGTACGCAACACCGAGTTCTAACAACCAATCAAACTAGCCGTTATGAATAGTAATACCTACTTTTTAAAATTATATATATTTTATATTTCAAAATGGACTTCATTTTTGGATTCGGAATATCTAATTTAGCCTAAGGTGTAATTTTGGTACTTTTCGGATAACTTTCATATTTTGATGAATAGTGAAAATTACTAAATTTTAATTAAAAACAACTTTTTTAATCAAAATAATTAATAGTGATAAATTATGAATTTTAGTAGTTTTAAATTATATTTATAATATATTTTTACCATTTAATATAATTTTGGTCATTGGACATAATTTTACAATTAAACCGAACATAAACAAGTTTCAATCTTTTGATAGTTATTGTCTCTTAAAAACACGCTTTATGTTTTGACAGCGGGAATTAATTTTAAATTAATTTCTAACACTTCTGTGTTTTGAATTTAGGAAAATGGATTCCATATTTTTAATCAGGAAGTTCAAATTGTGTAAATAGGTAACTTTTATTTTTAGACATTTTGAATAATTACTACGGTAAATATTTTATTTACCATGGTTAAAGGGTAAATCCGGTAAATAAGGGTTAAAAATAATATTATAATAATAAAAAATTACCCTAAAACGTGTCCTAACCTTATTTTTGGACACATACCCGACCATGGGCATCCTTGGGTCAATTTGGGGACCCCTTGGAGCCACTTGTATGTGGTAGGGACACATTATATTAATAAAGTTAAAATAAAAATAAAAATGGCATAAGCTTACATCTTTTAGAAGAACAATTTTTACATAGGGTTATACATGTTGGATATTCGATTATAAATATCCATTAGAAAGCTAAAAAGATTTCCTACATAATTATATTTTATGTATAATTTTTATACATCAAATAATTTAAATTATTAATGACACAATAATAAAGCAATGTTTACCTCATTAATAAATCATTTAAATAAATAAGATTATAATGATTAAAATATTATCTAAAACCTGTCCAATTTATATTGGTTGATATTATTTAGAATATGAGTCATCTTATCTTCGACCTCAATGATTTTTCGACCATTATAAACCGAATATAATTATATTATAAAGTAATACTTTCACTCTTTCTTAAAGAGCCCCTCCTCTCCCTTATAAAAAGAGACCACTTCTACTCATTCCTCACACCTCTGAAGCCACTTGGAAAGTCCAAACCCTACCCAAATACGCTACCCACATCCCTCTCCTCCTCCTTGAAGCATCCCCTTAGGCAGAAAGCATTTCAAGAAGTCCTTTGGTTCCAACCAAAGTGAGTTACCTAAATTAAAGGTAACGATTTCTCTTAAATTATTTTCATTTATTTTGCTTCTCCAACCCCCAAACTCTTTTTATTTCCTTTCTTTTGTAACAACACCAGTATCCAAAATATACTAGGATGTTGTTATAAGAAGGATTCAAACTACACATACACACAACTCTATCTAATGGATGATGAACATAATGTTTCTGTGGATGGCAAACTAATGCCTCACGAAACGATGATTGTTCAAATACATCTTACCGGCTCTCATGGTGGCCATTATGATGGCACTATAATTAAATATGATATTAATAATATATATTCTGTAGTTCCATTTTATTTCATACCATTATTCGTTTCATGTTGTATATACATACGATAATTTCATTTGAGGAAGTGTGGACTACCGCCCCCTTAAAATGATATGACTCGTTCATACCACACATGGAACGTATAAAGGATGGTGTTAATGAACTTAAGTAACATATATAAAATATTATATTATACTGGAATAGTAATATACCTATGTATCATTTGGATTCGATTCTTTTAAAATAAAAATTAAATGGAAGTAGCGTTCGTGCGTACGTACGGACTACCGTCTCCACGAACGCGATGAGATTCATTCTCCATCGTATCCATTAAAGTCTTATTCTCATTTTAGGGTTAAAAATAATGTTAATATCATTATGATTATGAATAAGATATAATCTATCCATTACAAAAAAGTCTTACGTAACCAAACATTTATGAAGAACGAATCGATTATCACCCGAAATGACGATAATACTAAGATATTGTTAATAAAGCAATGTTAAAAGATCATATATGATATCATATTAATGTATATGATTCTTTTATAATTTAATAACAATTATTTAACCATTATACAGGAGGTTAACCTACCCCCAACAAAGTAAAAGTACAAGGTAAGGTTTTATTTCGCAATCTCTTCATTATCCGAGGTTGTTTATACATAATTATCTACTGGGACCTCGTTATCATCCACGTCCATGTTTCTTCAAAATGTATTTCAAAACATTTTTAATATTTAAAAGAATATGGGTTAAAGTCATTTATACCCTTGTTTGACTTTTTATAAGAGGTTTATAAGGGAATATTTCCGTCGTTTTCCAAACAAGGTGCTTTTTAACCTTTTCGACAGAATTAAGATAAGAATGTTTTTTTAACTTATACGGTGGGTGCGGTTATTTTCCGCCGTTATAAAATCGTCAAAGCTTCCCTTACAAGCTTATAAGAATATTTTCAAGAAAATGTTTTATTTTATATGGCTCTTAAATGATTTCAAAAATAGAAAGAGATATTTCTCTAAAAAGTGTTTTGATTTCATCTATGTCAACATCTTTTGACGGATTTTACGCTTATTTGAAGTTGATTTATTATGATACAAAACTTATATATTGTATTGAACTTTTTGTGATATGTTTGACTATGGATGTGCTATTTTTATACCATTCATAGTTTATGGTGAAATTATTGACATTTCGTATGCTAGTTTTAATACGAATGTTTGTGTTATGTTTAAACCTTTTCATATGGGAATGCATTGGACTTAATATGTGACGGGTGGAGCCCGCTATAGCTCCTCGATGCATCGGTAGGTCTCATGAGACAAACTAGTGTCTTGGCACAAGGCCTTGACAAAATCTTATTTGTAGTCTTGGCACGAGGCCTTGACTATGTGGTTATGATAGTCTGGCATTATGCTTTCCAACATTATGAAAGTGGTTATTGATTTTTTCATGTGATTATTCGATTAGTAGAATATACATGTGAATAAGTAAATGGAATTATTTCATTTTATTTATGCCATACCATGTTGGAAGTTCATGTTTGAAAGGCTTTTGTTTTAGTTATACATTGCCTCAAATGTTTATTCTTATTTATTAAAGTTTCCGCTATATTGTTATCCTTATTGGGCATTTGAGCTCACCCCTTTTATATGTTTTATTTTTCCCAGGAAGTGAAGAAGTAAATTATGAATGACCTGTAGGGATATTATGTGGGGATATGAGTGTGGATTATGGAGACATTATGTTGTTGTAGTAGTTTTTCATTTTATGATGTAATGTAAAACTTATGAATATATCTAGAGTTTCCAAGGCTACTAAACCAATCGGTCTTTCGAGATTTGATCTTTCTTGTGATCATTCCAATGTTATGTAATAATGCACCGACTCTGGTTAACTAGGGTCGGGGCGTTACAGTTGGTATCATAGGAAGTTTAGTACAAACCTTGGAATCTAGATTTAGATAAACTCTGATTAGAGAACGTAGACCTAAGATGAACTTTGAGGATTAGTATAGAAGAACTTCCTAGAATTTTGGTATTGTAGAGATTTTGTGAGTTTTCCGAGAAATACATCCCTGTCTGGATACGAGCAGGTAGAGGCGGCTCTGGCACAGATGTACCTAGGGGTAAAACCCGAAAACACCGCTTTTAGCTAGACTCGAACGGGAACTGGTGCACGACAACAGGCCTTGCTGCACTCTTGGATACGACACTCCCGGGGGATATTCTTAGGATAGTTATCATTTTCTTTACAAACCATAATGATGGGTTTATGTGTATATACATCCTCAAATGAGACATTTTTTTGATTATGGATTATATCCATAAATAGTTCAATTTATATTAAGTGTTTTATAAGTATGGGATTATGTATTTTGATTCATAAACTGATCTAGTGTATTCCATTGTTTATAAATGACGCCCAGTAGAAGGAATGAGAACTCCAGAAATGCACATGATCCAAAGAGAAGGAAGGATCATATCTTTCATGGTCTTAAGCTAGAATTTATAAGAGAAATAGTCTCCCATGTATTATCATCATATGAAGAAATAATATCATGTGTTAATAAGATAAGTAAAGAGTTTACTGAGTCCTATGGCTTTGAAGGGAAGCAAGAGAAGAAAAGGATGGAAGAGAGAAAGATGGATAAAGGGAAGAGGGAAAAGAAAAATTTTCCCATATGTGGTAACTGTGGAAAGAAACACCCTGGAACTTGCCTGAAAGGAATGTGAGTTTGTTATAAGTGTGGAGGAAAAGGGCACAAAGTACATGACTGCAAGGGTAAGAAAATGGTTTCAAATGTACAATGCTTCATTTTCAAGGAGTTTGGACACTACGCGAACCTATGTCCCAGTCATCAGACTATGCCACAAATGATGTTATTGGATAATAATCAAGTTATGATACTACCACAGATGAAGAGGAATGATTAGAGTTCTTATGTTGATTATGTCAATTGAGTGTTGTATCAACAATGTACTTGTTATAATAATTATGGAGTATATAAGGATTGTACTGAAGTACTATTTCATTAAGGACTTGAGATTGTGTGGAACAAATCAAAGTGACTCAATAGCAGGATAAATATTTGGAAAATATATGGTTGAGAGAATGATAAACCATAATATAGTTCTGATATCGAGGTAGTGATTTTGGAATAATACATGATTGCTTTGGATAAATTATATTGGATATTCATGACTACCTTGCAACTGATTAATGATTTGTATATTCCATCATTGTGGGGGTTTAAAACATTTTTGGATTGATGAAGTATATCCAGCATTTTATGTGGAATAAGGGAGCATAAATGTAATCAATAAGGAATATGGTAATTTAGGATGTTTCAGTGTATTAAAAGAATACATGATGAAGGTATTCATATGCTATTACGGGGTAAAAAGGATCTACATTATGTTTACCTTCCTTATAAATGTTGGACTGTGAGTTTGGACAGAAGTATTTTGGATAGTTCTAGTTTGGATTATTTTGGATTGCCATAAAAGGACAACCCGGAGGTCGGGCGGCAACCTGTCGCGTCCGGCAAGGCTGTGAGACTTGAACCCGCAACTGAAGGGCGACAAGGGTGTATCACCTACCACTGTCCCACGAGATATCCTGGATTAAATAATGTAGTTTTTATTAAAAGATCTTGTAGATGAATTATAAATTCGTTTATTTTGGAACCCTATACGAATAGTGTAAATAGAATTTTTTACGTTCTATTATCTTTTAGAGTGAAAGATGAGTTTGTGGTAGAAATTTATTAATGGATAAAACTCTAATTATAAAGTAAGTATATCTCCTTATGATCTTAGCCAATCTCATAAATAAATTCCTCAACGTTAAGAAAAGGAACTTAGAACAAAAATGTTGTCCAAGATGGTACCTTAAATCATCACTAATTTATGGCTTTGGGATTGTTGGCCTTTTCATAGCCATGTTCTCTACCACTGTCCATCAGATAATTGATGGTTAGATTTTTCCTTCCATATCCATATTTTCCTACATGGAACCCTAGTATGTGTTATTTTCGGTAATCTTCATACTTTCCACTTTTTGTTTTAAATAGGGGCCTCATTAATTCATTTTTCAATGTGGGATTTCAACTAAGATATTTTGAAACGTCAAAAATGTGTTATCCCAATACCCTATGTGTTGTTGAACCGATGGATTTTCAAATCATCATAGATTGATGAGTTTAAGGACCTCAATTTTAAACTTGTTTGTGATTGATGACCTCAATCACTACCTATAAATATTTACGTTTTTCCTCCAATTATATGTCTCTAATTGCCACCAATGTTCTCCTAATCATAATTTGGTGGTGACCCTTTCATTTCTCTTTTCCTCATATTAAGACTAAATTTTAGTAACCCAATTTCCGATGTGGGTTTTCATACAAATATATTTTCTATTTTAAACCTTTTATTTTCGAAGAACAATTTCAAATTGCGAGGACGCAATTTATTGAAGGAGGGGAGAATGTAACACCCCAAGATTTCATAGTGTGTTATTTCTTCAAAACAATTCAATAACATGCACTACACGCAACACCGAGTTCAATCACACCATGACTTACAAAAAAAAAGCCATTCAAAAGAGGTTATGAATAGTATTATCTAAATTTTAATCTTTATATAATCCTTATAATTTTAGAATCCATATTATGAGTTTCTTAGATATAATGCAAGAACAAATTCATTTTCAGTATTGCACTTTTATCAACTTTTAATAGTTAACACTTTTTAAATACAATATTTTAATCTTTTTGACTAAATGGGGAAATAAAAAAATTTAAAATGAAACATCTCAAGCTTCCACGGTACGCTTTCCTTTGAATAATACAATATCGTGTGTTGTACGCAACACCGAGTTCTAACAACCAATCAAACTAGCCGTTATGAATAGTAATACATACTTTTAAAAATTATATATATTTTATATTTCAAAATGGACTTCATTTTTGGATTTGGAATATCTAATTTAGCCTAAGGTGAAATTTTGGTACTTTTTGGATAACATTCATATTTTGATGAATAGTGAAAATTACTAAATTTTAATTAAAAACAACTTTTTTAATCAAAATAATTAATAGTGATAAATTATGAATTTTAGTAGTTTTAAAGTATATTTAGAATATATTTTTTCCATTTAATATAATGTTGGTCATTGGACATAATTTTACAATTAAACCGAACATAAACAAGTGTCAATCTTTTGATAGTTATTGTCTCTTAAAAACACGCTTTTTGTTTTGACAGCGGGAATTAATTTTAAATTAATTTCTTCCACTTCTGTGTTTTGAATTTAGGAAAATGGATTCCATATTTGGAATCAGGATGTTCAAATTGTGTAAATAGGTAACTTTTATTTTTTGACATTTTGAATAATTACTGCGGTAAATATTTTATTTACCATGGTTAAAGGGTAAATCCGGTAAATAATGGTTAAAAAATAATATTATAATAATAAAAAATTACCCTAAAACGTGTCCTAAACTTATTGGTGGACACATACCCGACCATGGGCATCCTTGGGTCAATTTGGGGACCCCTTGTAGCCACTTGTATGTGGTAGGGACACATTATATTAATAAAGTTAAAATAAAAATAAAAATGGAATAAGCTTACATCTTTTAGAAGAACAATTTTTACATAGGGTTATACATGTTGGATTTTCGATTATAAATATCCATTAGAAAGCTAAAAAGATTTCCTACATAATTATATTTTATTTATAATTTTTAGACATCAAATAATTTAAATTATTAATGACACAATAATGATGAAATGTTTACCTCATTAATAAATCATTTAAATAAATAAAATTATAATGATTAAAATATTATCTAAAACCTGTCCAATTATTATTGGTTTATGTTATTTAGAATATGAGTCATCTTATCTTAGACATCAATGATTTTTGGACCATTATAAACCGAATATAATTATATTATAAAGTAATACTTTCACTCTTTCCTAAAGAGCCCCTCCTCTCCCTTATAAAAAGAGACCACTTCTACTCATTCCTCACACCTCTGAAGCCACTTGGATCGTCCAAACCCTACCCAAATACGCTACCCACATCCCTCTCCTCCTCCTTGAAGCTTCCCCTTAGGCAAAAAGCATTTCAAGAAGTCCTTTGGTTCCAACCAAAGTGAGTTACCTAAATTAAAGGTAACGATTTCTCTTAAATTATTTCCATTTATTTTGCTTCTCCAACCCACAAACTCTTTTTATTTCCTTTCTTTTGTAACAACACCAGTATCCAGAATATACTAGGATGTTGTTATAAGAAGGATTCATACTACACATACACACAACTCCATCTAATGGATGATGAACATAATGTTTCTGTGGATGGAAAACTAACGCCTCACAAAACGATGATTGTTCAAATACATCTTACCGCCTCTCATGGTGGCCATTATGATGGCACTGTAATTAAATATGATATTAATGAAATATATTCTATAAATCCATTTTATTTCATACCATTATTCGTTTCATGTTGTATATACATACGATAATTTCATTTGAGGAAGTGTGGACTACCGCCCCCTTAAAATGATATGACTCGTTCATACCACACATGGAACGTATAAAGGATGGTGTTAATGAACTTAAGTAACATATATAAAATATTATATTATACTGGAATAGTAATATACCTATGTATCATTTGGATTCGATTATTTTAAAATAAAAATTAAATGGAAGTAGCGTTCGTGCGTACGTACGGACTACCGTCTCCATGAACGCGATGAGATTCATTCTCCATCGTATCCATTCAAGTATTATTCTCATTTTAGGGTTAAAAATAATGTTAATATCATTCTGATTATGAATAAGATATAATCTATCCATTGCAAACATGTCTTACGTAACCAAACATTTAAGAAGAACGAATCGATTATCACCCGAAACGACGATAATACTAAGATATTATTAATAAAGCAATGTTAAAAGATCATATATGATATCATATTAATGTATATGATTCTTGTATAATTTAATAACAATTATTTCAACATTATACAGGAGGTTAACCTACCCCAAAAAAGGAAAAGTACAAGGTAAGGTTTTATTTCGCAATCTCTTCATTATCCGAGGTTGTTTATACATAATTATCTACTAGGACCCCGTTATCATCCACGTCCATGTTTCTTCAAAATGTATTTCAAAACATTTTTAATATTTAAAAGAATATGGGTTAATGTAATTTATACCCTTGTTTGACTTTTTATAAGTGGTTTATAAGGGAATCTTTCCGTCGTTTTCCAAACTAGGTGCTTTTTAACCTTTTCGACAGAATTAAGATAAGAATGTTTTTTTAACTTATACGGCGGGTGCGGTTATTTTCCGCCGTTATAAAATCGTCAAAGCTTCCCTTAAAAGTTTATAAGAATATTTTCAAGAAAATGTTTTATTTTATATGGATCTTAAATGATTTCAAAAATAGAAAGAGATATTTCTCTAAAAAGTGTTTTGATTTCATCTATGTCAACATCCTTTGACGGATTTTACGCTTATTTGAAGTTGATTTATTATGATACAAATCTTCTATATTGTATTGAACTTTTTGTGATATGTTTGACTATGGATGTGCTATTTTTATACCATTCATAGTTTATGGTGAAATTATTGACATTTCGTATCCTAGTTTTAATACGAATGTTTCTGTTATGTTTAAACGTTTTCATATGGGAATGCATTGGACTTAATATGTGACGGGTGGAGCCCGTTATAGCTCCTCGATGCATCGGTAGGTCTCATGAGACAAACTAGTGTCTTGGCACAAGGCCTTGACAAAATCTTATTTGTAGTCTTGGCACGAGGCCTTGACTATGTGGTTATGATAGTCTGGCATTATGCATTCCAACATTATGAAAGTGGTTATTGATTTTTGCATGTGATTATTCGATTAGTAGAATATCCATGTGAATAAGTAAATGGCATTATTTCATTTTATTTATGCCATACCATGTTGAAAGTTCATGTTTGAAAGGATTTTGTTTTAGTTATACATTTCCTTAAATGTTTATTCTTATTTATGAAAGTTTCCGCTATATTGTTATCCTTACTGGGCATTTGAGCTCACCCCTTTTCTATGTTTTATTTTTCCCAGGAAGTGAAGAAGTAAATTATGAATGACTTGCAGGGATATTATGTGGGGATATGAGTGTGGATTATGGAGACATTATGTTGTTGTAGTAGTTTTTCATTTTATGATGTAATGTAAAACTTATGAATATATCTAGAGTTTCCAAGGCTACTAAACCAATCGGTCTTTCGAGATTTGATCTTTCTTGTGATCATGCCAATGTTATGTAATAATGCACCGACTCTGGGTAACTAGGGTCGGGCCGTTACACCCTTTAATAATTTTATTCCATATGATCCTACCCAGTCATATAATCAATTAAATCTAATTACATTCAATGAGTATACCCACTCATATAATCAATTATGTTCATTTCATTCAATGAGTATAACCACTCATTTAATCAATTACATTTATGAGAATTTCCACTCATGGATTCCATTCCCATTTAATCAAGTCACATGGTTATACCCACCCATTACTCACAATTCACTTTTATACAAGCCACGTGTGTATTCCTACCAATTTAACAGAGTTTATAACAAATCGTTTTATGAAATTTAAATACAAAAAATGAGTTTTCACAGTCGTTTAACCAATTTAATTTAATCCATTTAATCATGTTTGGCATTAAGTATCATTTTAACAAAAGATTAGGAGGCATAAAAACTCTTAATCTTGTAATTCAATACCATTTAATTATAATTGAGCTTACATAAACTTGGAAAACTTAATAACACAGCCCTTAGGTGGATCATTAAAGTTCAAAACCAATTAAAAGGCATGAAGCACCCCATGCATGGCCTTAGATTGGGGAATCCCACCATTGCATCTCAAGGAATCTATGGGAATCCCTAATTGGTAATATTTAATCTATTAAAATTTAAAAATTCAATATCGGGGCTGTGTTGAAATGGTTGCTGAGTAGTATAACGGCCTATATCTCTTTAAATAAAAAAATCTGAAAGAAAATTATAGAACACCTACATTAGTTCAGTAGTGGAGTGCTCATCTAGTATCAAGTCCTGATTCAATTCAAGTTAGTTTAATTTTAAATAATATGTGAAGAATGATATATTAGGGAATATGAGCCTAAATCCAAATACCATTATTGATAGCCAAATGAATCTATAATGGATAAAAATGAAATGTAGATCTTACTATTGTGGATTGAATGAGACAAACCCTACTCAAATTAGAGATCAAATGATTTTCCAGGATCATATCATAGTTTATCCAATTAGAGAGCTCAAAGGGAGACCACACTCTATTGTGCATTGATGAAAACCAAAATTATGTTATAAAAATATTTAATTTAGAATTTCAAATTATTAAAATTTGAAAAGTATAGGGGTCATACTGTTTAGGCACATGGTTTGTGTAACCTCTCGGCCCAGGCTCTATGAATCAATTCCCCAAGCTAGTTGGTCACATGACCTCAACCGAACCTCCCCATACTCTAGAGGCCCCCAACGAGCAATGAGAGCTTGGTAACTCATTCATGGGGATAATATACCATCACTCATTAGATAAAAACACCAGAAGAATAAAATGAACAAATAGAAGCATATATATGACCAAAAAATACACATGTCACAAGATAACCAAACAAGAAATATAATACTCAACTAAAAGAAAAAACATGCCATGCCTATATATGTGTCATGTGTCTATAATTAAACTGAAAATAAAGACATTAAATCTCCCCAAATAGGTCTCAAACAATGTCTGGTTTCCTATTCAATGATCCATACCTAATCAGCCACCTATCCCAGGGCCTTTTCCCTTTTCAAGTCCTATATCAATATAATCTATTTGGTTATCAACCTAGTACCCCAAATAGGGTCTGATTACAACTCATTTGGTAGCCACCAATAGTGTCTAAATCAAGTCCAATAAAATATAGTACAAGCAGTTCTATAATTAAATATGTACAATGAAATAATAAATAGTTTACCACATTTTCATTTACTATAATCTAACTACATTATCTCCATGGTTCCCAAGGATTCCCATACATCAATACTAATTTCATCACATACCAGATCCCGAAGCATTCCCTAGGTAATATAATATATTAATACATGCTTTTAGGAGAAGCTCTAAGTATTGTAGGTGATATGATATCTCGGTACCTGATTCGACTCATGTCGGAGTTCGAATGTTCTCATGTGAGTCCACAAGTCAGAGATCCATTAATTTCACATTTATATTCAACATTTCCAAAGTTTCCAATATCACAATCGTAATTAATATGACCTTGTTACCATGCTTACAATTCAATGTAATGACCATGTTCCCATTCTCTTTACTCATAAGCACAATAAAAATGTTACTATGTATACATCACATTGAAATGATCTTTTTATAATTCTCTTACTCATAATAATGATGACCATGTTACCATTTTTACTTATCAAATTTGGATGACCATGTTCTCATTAATAAACACATAAATAATTCGTCAATTAATTATCCACATCAATTCCCTTACTAATTCAAAAATTAGTTTAATACACCATATCCATTACATAACAAAACAGTTTTCTAAATGCCTCAAACCCATTTGTTAATTAATTAATTAATTATCCATCAACACAACTCATATCCCATAACTAATTTTCATGAATTATTTATCTTATTATAAATCTCAATAATTTATATTTTTCTCACAATTAATTATCTAGATCATAATCGCAAGCACCTAAATAATTCTTAATTAATTATATATACTTATCCAATTTGATATCACATAATGAATTTCTCAATTAATTATCTAAATTAAAACCCCTCTATCTTATATAAAATTATCCCAAATTAAATTTCTAATAGGGAAACCCCTTATGATAAAGATTAATTCCTCAATTAATCACCTATTTAAACAAAGATTGTATAACTCAATTGGTTAGTTTAATAAACCCAATACAAGAAAATAAATTGTTAAATGATACTAGTAATTATTCAATCTTTCATATACATATCAAATAAAAACTACCAGAATTAAATTTAGAATAGATACATCGATTAATTAACTGATTTTTCCCAATGGAAATCCCTAAAATCTAAGTAGCACAATGATGTTGACAAAAGGACAATATCTAAATCCCTAAACCAAAATCAACATCAAAGATATCGAGATTTCATTAATCTAGATATATATCCACAATTATAGATATATATGTCACCAAATAGGTTTATATACAAGGAAACATATGATATCTTCAATGAAAAGATCAACAAAATATAGTAAATAGGACAGGGACAACATCAGGATGAAATACTCTTACTGAGAGAAGAGAGAATCTTCAATTCGGGTATTCGATCTCGAATAACGATGTTCATAAGGATGTGGAATATGTTCGTGTGAATTGTAGAACCTTACTTTAACCATATTAATGTAAAATACTATGTTAGGGCCACATAGCAGGTTTAAAAGGTCAATAATGGTCGAAAATGAGTGAGATCCACAATTTTAGGATCTCACTGTCGGACATCCCTGGGTTTAGTCGTACTGTTAGAAAAATTGTATAGTAATCACAAATTAGACACTTAATCAAGGGGAACATCACACAGATGCCCCACACGGACTCTCAAATCGTTCTTTAATAGTGCCAATGATACTACCTCAGAGACTAGAGATCACACAACTTCTTCTAGGTAGCCGCACAGTTTATTCAGACTATGCACCAACCAGGAACATTATATTTTTCTAATTTTTTTTCTAAGACTTAATTCAAACAAACACCAATCCATAACTCCCATCAAAGGTACTTTTTAAATAACAAAACGTTCGTTGAAAATGCATCTAGATAACTCCAGAAAAAGATGGGATCTTACAATCTCCCCACCTTATAAAGAATAATCCTCGAGCTACACTTCAAATCAATTCTAATATTTTGATCAAAAACTATTTGGAAATTGAGCCCTCATATATGATTCTTTTTCCCATGGTTCCCCTTGTAAAAAAACATGTTTCCATAACACCCAAACTATCGACACGGTCGTTCCTCACAACACTTTATCACTGTGATCCAACACACGTATCAGATGCTCCTGAATGGAGGAATGTTTCTCCAGATCAAACTCATCCACATAAATAACATGAGAAGGGTAGAGGTGATAAAACCAAAGTTGTGATATATGTAAAAAATCATGCATATCACCATATCTCTATGGAAGAGCCAATCAAATTTCCAATAGACGGATTCTCTCCACTATCTTTATGGGTCCACAATCCTGGGAACCAACTTGCCCTCCCCTTGTATCCTATAGTGACCCAACCAAGGGGAAACCTGAAGTAATACATGATCACCCTCTGTAAACTCATGGGTTCATCTGCTTATTTGATAAAACAACTTCTGTCTACATTGAGACATATCCATACATTTTTGAATCAACTACACTTTCTCTGATGTCTCCTATATAAGACTCATCCCCAACAACACTGACTCACCAGCCCCCATCTAGTATAACAATGATCTACATGACCTCCCATAAAAAGCCTCATATGTTTCCATGTGTATAGTTTCCTAAAAAAATTTGTTATAGGAAATCCAGGCTAAATCCCAGTGCTTGTCCCAGGATCCACTAAAGTCATGCTCACATGTCCACAAAAAATCCTCAAGCACCTGTGTAGTGCATTCTGACCGCCCATCTATCTGTGGGTGGAAATATGTACACAATTAAACCTATGTACCAAGTTAATTCTTTATACCCTACCATAATCATGAATTAATGTTTGAATAACAATCTAAAACTATTTTCTGTGGCACTCTATCCAAATGGAATATCTCTCATACGCACATTTCTCCAAAAATGTTCTACTAAAATGGTTTCCCTTATAGGAAAGAAATGTGCCACCTTTTTCAGTTGATCCACAATGACCCAAATAGATTATTTCTTCCAATGATTCATCTTAATATCCACCACAAATTTGGTGGTCATGTCATCCCACTTCCATTATGGAATAGGAAATGGTTGTAGAAGACTACCAGGTCATTGATGCTCCTCCTTCACCTGCTGGCAGGTAAAGAATCTTGTCAAAAACAATGTTATCTTATTTGTCATGAATAGACACCAAAAATGTCATCATTGGTCATGGTACATTCTGGTTACTCTTGGATGAACCACCCACTGTGAGACATGAGATTCACACATGAGATATTTTCCCTTAAGGTTAACCACTATGGATCCTCACACTGTTAATACCTAATCTGCCTCAAAAGTGTAGATTCGACTATAACAAAAATATAAGTCGTCTCCTCCTAACAGTATTAAACTACAACATGAATTTCAGCTACCAATTCCATCATCTACCACTCTTCACTAAACTTCTGAATCATAGGAGTCTGAGTTTTACAACTCAAGGAATATGCCACACTATTTCCCTTCATAAGAATATATTCCAGTTCAGAATTAGAAGACTATATATACTCAACCCATCTTGACACCTGAAGATTCAAATCATGCTTTGAAAATATATACTTCAACCTCATGTGATATTTATAGACAGTTTACATTTCTCCCAAAAGATAGTATCACTAACACTTTAGAGCATAAAAAAATGCTTCCAACTCAGGGTCATATGTAGGGTAATTCAGTTCATGAGGCCTCAACTACCGAGACCCACATGCCACAACTCTATATCCCTGAATCATCACAACTCCTTGTCCAATTCTAGAAGCATCATGATAATCCATATAATCCTCTCCTGACTTCGGTAGGATCAAAATTGGTGCTGATTTTAAGTGATTATTAAAATCATGAACATTTCTCTAAGAATCCTCATACCATTGAAAATTTCCCCATTTTGGTTAATCCAAAAAGTGGGACTATCCAATGGGAAATGTATTGAATGATTATCCTACAATATCTTTCTAATCAGAAGAAGCTTAAAATATCAAAAAATTTCATGGGATGCTGCGAATAAACCACTTCTCGAACCTTATTTGGGTCCACTGACACAACTTCCTCTAAGATGATGTGTCCCAAGAAGTATACCCGGTCAGTCCAAAATAGACACATTGATAGCTTGGTCTATAGCTGATGCTCTCTTAGTGTAATCATAATGTTGTCAAGAAGTTGGGAATGATCGTCATGAGTCTTTGAGTACACCAAGATATCATCCAGAAATACTACCATGATCTAATCCTGATACAGATGAAATATCTTGTTCAAAAAATCCATAAACACTTCATGTTCCTCTATCAAGCCAAAAATAATTATGAAAAACACATAAAGGCCATAAATACTTATGAAGTCAGTATTTATTATATCAGAAATGCATACTCATAATTGATGGTACCATGATCTCAAATAGATCATTGATAACACACAATCTCCCTTCAATTGGTCAAACAGATCATCGATACACAGAAATCGATATCCATTCTTCGCATTCATTTTTTTGAACTTACCGTAATTAGAAAATAAGCATAAACTACTATCAGACTTCATTCTGAGAAAATAGGTGATCTCCAAGGTGATGTTATAGGATGGTTAAACTTGTTATTCTACAAATCCTCCAACCGAGTCTTAAGATCATGAAGGTCAGTTCGTTTCATTCTGTAGGATGGAATAGATATTTTCCCAACCCACGTCATGATATCAATAATGAATTCGACATCTTTCTTAGGTGGTAACCCAAGGAAGTCTTTATCAAAGACATCCTGAAATAGTTCAACTAATTTTTGAAGGAAATAATTTTTAACACCCCCACCATAAAAAAAGACTTGGAACATGGGCTTTGAGCTCTCCCAATTACTGAGTTATTAGCCACAGTCATCCTGCTTGGATAACCCAAAATCCACAATGAATATACTAGTTACCCTTATGAGATAAAAACATAAATATCCTATTATAATAATTGGTGTGGGCTTAGTGTGTGACTAACAAGTCCATAACCATAATTAGGATGAATCCCTTCATATAAAAAATAGGGATCCCTGAGTAAATGATATTCCTAGATCTCCAATGAACATCTCATGAATAGATATGTATCTCTAGAACATACACAAAATGGTGTATTTATAGTCGTTACCCCACTCACAAACTTCACTATCAAGTTCAAATCCTCATCATGTTTTGTAGATATAAACAAATGGGATGCACTGGTCTCAAAAAAATGAACAATCTATAGTAGAAGCTACTATAATAGTACATGTTACACTCTAGGGTATAACATCTCTAGTCATAAGTGTAGGTTGTACTATATGTAACTATGTATCCCCTCTTCCCTAGGAGTCTATTTGACTCCAATGAGAAGCAACACACTACTGACGTGGGCAATCTTTCCAAGAAGCACCATGTTCACTATCTCTACCACATTGGCTAGTATAACTCCAAATGCCAGCCTGATTTGGTGTAGAAAAAACTCATCCCATACTCTGACTATGCCTATATGCACCTTTAGTACATGTCTATCACTATGACCAAAAAATCATTTATAGATGCCACATCATTCCATAAGATCAAAACTCGACTAGTTTTTGAGAACAATGTCAATGATAGTGTCTCTCCATATCACACTGATGACAGATCACCCTTGTAAGGTTCATTCTGAATGACCCTATAATCAATATACTCTTCTTCCTACTACCTTGTGTAACGCTTTCATAGTGGGGCTTCTCTTAAGGGTATAACGACTTAATCATCCAATAACAACTAATTTTCCAGCACTATAATCCTCTCTAAGGATCCCTTCATCTATGAGATCCTAGTCCACTACATCTATAAACATCTTCAGCCTGAAGATATTCACCTGGGACTTAATCTCGCATTTATGTCCATCATGAAAATTTTTGTTATAGCTGACTCATCTCCTACTAAAGTGATATTAAAATCATTTTAGATCTATGTAGAATCTGGAATATTCCATCACAAACAGTCCCCCATGTTTCAGATTCATGAACTTTACAACTTTCTCTTGTCTCAGTGCCTCTGGATAAAAGTGTTCCATAAACCTATCCAAGAATCCCTTCCATAACATACCATTAGTCTGTCTAGTTTTCACATGAATGTCCCAAAGTGCTTCAGGGATCCCCATAGCATATATATATATATTCATCATGACCCTCCTCTTATCTAGAGTCTCTAAATGGTCAGGTATTGTCTCAATGGACTCAACCCAGAATCCATCTCCCTCCAGTCAACCCACTCTAGTAAAAGTTAGTCGGTGCTGAAACTCAAACGATCGTGTTAATTCATACATGATTTTCAAACCCCACCCTGTGTCTATTTCAATGAATTACATGAATCAAGTGAAGTTCTCACAAAAAATTTCCCCTTCATCTTCATTTGGCATGATTGGTTCCTCAAGTTCCCTAACTAAAAAAACATTCCTAGGCACGCCCCTCGGTCGTCCCATCAACAAGAGTCATGAAGGCATAATATCTACAAATCCAAACACAAAACTTAGGTCTCATAACACAACCTTATATGACTACTTATGAAAAATAAACATAATAAGTATTCCACCACCTCACCATATAGTCAAAACGGAGGCATTATCACTACCCTTAACCATTATTCTCTTAGTTTTTGTTTAAAAGGGGTAAACATAGTTTCATAATCATTTTTATCATTTAAAAACCCAATTATTACAATTTTTCATCTAAATAAAATCTTACTCAACTCATGTTAGGAATTATTTTTCATTTTAATCTCATAAACAAGGAAAACATTTCATGTTTAACAACTTACCAATAACATGTTTTCCTTTGTGTGCATAAAATGATGCATGTTATAATAACCCTGAGTGCCTTGAATGTTGTAGGAAGACTCGACTATCATGACATTATGGGCCACTAATAAACACATAATAATTCTCCGAAACAATAATCACATCACACCACAAGTGTATCACCCAAGGTGAAATAATATTCAACGGTAAATCAAAATAGAAATGACAACATCCTCAGCTTTTGTAATTAGTTTTCCCTTCATACATGGGTTTTAAACTCCCATGAACGAGATCAGTACTAAGACATGACACTACCTAGTCTCCAATCTACCTTTCCCAAAATAGTATGACAAAAGAAGAAGAATGAATGCCTCCTTTGATGCAACATTGTAACATCTCAGTCTGAGTTCTGATAAAACAAAATTTATTGAATATTTTATTGACAATAAATGAAAAAATTTCCTCACATTGTGTTAAATATGATTATTTATAAAATATTTGGGATTAGATCATTCATTTGAAAATTTGATGAACATTTTAGTTTTACCCTCTAAAATTCATTGTAGCATTTCAGACATAAATATTTTGAAATGGATAATTTGAATTTAAATTTTGTTAGATATGTTCATGAATTAATTGGATACAAATTACATTCATGGTATATGAGCTAAATTGTTCATTTGATTAAACTTAATGGGCCATAAATTCAATGTTCAGATGGAATCTCCAGATTGAACATCAGTTCTATATGTTTTCCATAACATCTTCATCCATTCTTGGATTTGGCCCAAATTTTGAGGAGTCCTCTAGGACCCATTTTTAAAAAAATCACCCTTCTGTAATGATAGATGATTCAAGTTTTTATTAGGTCAAATGGTTAGTTCAATTTAGAATAAAATATATGACCGAGATTCCCCATTCACAGTTGAAAAAACATTAAACCCAGCCTCCCCTCCACTATATAAATTGGTGTTTCTCTCATTTGGAGGGTTTGGGATGTGAATTAAAAAGTTGAGGGCAGAGGAGAGGTTTTTTCTCTCTAATACTCCAATCTAATAAATAAGGGTAGCTCTTGATGGAAAGATCCCTTGTTCGAAGCCTTCTTCTTCTTCCTCATTACTGTAATGTTTGTGTCATCATAATATACATCTTAATTATTATTTTATTTATTCAATTTTCTTCTATTTTGATCAAATTTATTATTATATTAATCTTATTAATTAGTTTGGAATCATGATTAGAAACAATATTGGGTTCTACCCTCTCTAAACATTTGCAAATGAAAAAGGTTTCTACGATGACTACACCACCCATAGAAGAGTAGTTCTTTTTAGCAATAGATCTTCCTCTAACCTCTTACATTCATTTATTTTTAATCAATGAGATTATATAATTAACATAATATGATCTATTAAATTATTTTTTAATTTAAATGAATCTAATCATCCAATTGAACAATAAACACAAATCATGTGAGGTTGAGAATTGTGTGAATTGTAAAGAGCGCGAACTTAATTGGTAATTCAAAAACCACATGACATATATTTGTAGTGTTATAATATAGTCCCTAAAATCAGTTAAATATTATTTCCATAGAGGAAATGTGCCTTAATATACCACTGACATTAACCTATCCTGATAATATCAATCAAATCATGGTGTTGTGATTGCATGTTCCGATTTTAGCCTAGGGTTAAATTCACATAATCTTTATGGTAAAGATAATTCTCATAGGGTTTGGGATTTAATAAATTAGGAGACAATAATCAAGTGGATATTAATTTAAATGATAATTATTAATAAATTATTTAATATATAGAGTTATATCTTTTACACTTTCTAAAAATATTTTTCTAAAAAGACATCTTCTCGTTGTGCTTTGTTAATCAACATTCAATTCAATATTTAATCATTGAAATCTTATTCCATAAAACATATTCTAGTTCTATAAATGATAACCACCACATAATTTTATGTAGTGTGTTTCTTATCATATATTTCAATTTTATAATAGCTTTATTATGTTGTTAAATTTACTTCCTCCTTTGAGAGACGACCTTGGTTAGCAACTTTGTAGTACCCAAGTACCCAAAAAATCACACTTCATTTGAGAGCAACCATGATAGAACCATAAAAATTGGAACTATTTCTAGGGAGGAAATTAATTATTTCAAACAATTAGAGGTATTTATTTTATTATACATTTTATTCTCTTCTTCTCTTCTTTATTCATTCTTTACCCAATCTGAATTTTTTTCTACTTCTTTTATTTTTTTCTCCTTTTCTTGGACCACTAACTTAATGTTCTCTTTTTTATTTTTTTACAATGGTCCAATATTCTTCTTTCCATTTTTATTTGATTTATTTCCTGAAATCATCCCCGATATATTTTATATCTTGACCCTGAGATTGAATATAGCCTTTGGGCTGGAATCAGACATTTTCAGACGACGTGAAGATTCAACATTCAACCAGTTGGAGAATTCCTCAATTACAGGAACACTGAAATTGGAAACACATCTATATAAAACCTAAAACAAGAAAAAATTTCTCAAAATAATGGAAACCAACTTAGTAGAACCATATGAGAATCGGTTGCACCTGATATTAACTATCATCCAAATTGTATTTCACACCAAAATCTGGAGTCAGTCATCGAACTGAAATATGGGTAATTCAACATCTTCCAAAGTTTCATTGATTATCTGGTGAGGACAAAAAAAAACATTAAAAAATTTAATGTTTTTTGATTAACCCTTAAACCAGGAAATGTATATGAAGATCAATTCAATCTAAGAGAATTCTCTTTTTCACTTGAAAGATCTGTAAAAGACTGGATGAATTTTTTACAACCTAAAGGCGTAACATGTTGGAAAAATTTAAAACATCCTTTCTTATAGAGATTTTTTCCTACATCAAGGACCACTTAATTTTTTAAATATATCTCAGGGATCAATAAATCTCATGTGGAGTCAATTTATGAGTACTGGGAATGATTCAAGATGTTGTGTGCAAGATTTCTACATCACCAAATCATTGAGAAACTCCTCATCCAATACTACTATTAAGGAATCACACCTACAGAGAGGAGAATGTTGTATTCCATGGCTGGAGGAGCATTGGTAAAAAAGACACTAGAATATTCACGTGCGTTGATTGACAAAATGTCCCAAAACTCCCAATAATTTGGAGATCGATGTACACTACATGTTAGATAAGTACATTAGGTAAGAATTAATTGGCTCAAAAAGACATCCCAATCCCCTCCTTCAAGTCCTTGTAGCATTTTCATTGAGACAAGCCATCCCACTGACTATTCCCCCAACCTCAAGAAACATATGATTGTGAAGAAGTGTTCCTTAGGAGACCATATCAGTAGCAAAATCAGTCACATTCCCAAAAGAAGTATGATTATTTTTCACTAACATACATCCAAGGGTGGATGAATTATTTGGCTCAAAATACATCCCATTCCCATTTTTCAAGGCCTTGTGGCATTTTAACTAAGGCAAGCCACCCAACTGACTGCTGCCCCCAACTACAAGAAACAGATTATTGGGAAGAAGTGTTATCTAGGAGACCATATCCGTAGCAACAACTGTCACATCCCCAAAATAAGAATAATTCATTTGCACTAACATACATCCAAGGGTGGAAGGAACAATTGGATTTGAGGTATGTATCTGAACAACTACAAAGGCCCCCTTTTCAACAAAACTTCTTGATGCCTCCTCTTTACAAATAGGGTTTCCACAAACCCCAAAAGTGATTTGAAGTTCAAGAATCAACAAGTCAACCACAAGGTATTTCTTAACCAAAGGTAGATTCTAATATTGTTCATATTTTGAAGAAAATTGTTCTTAATCAACATAATGTGATAAAGATTCATGGTTTGGAGCTTATGGAGTTGATGACTCAAATGAGCCAAATTTCCACTTCCCTCCATGAACCGGTAAGTAAGAATTATAGAAATCTCCCTTCCCAACCTACTCCAAATCCAACGGGGAATTTCAGTGCTATCAAGTTGAGAAGTGGGAAGAAAAAAATGATACATCTTCACCCATTGTTCCTATGGGATTCACCTTAACTCTAGAAAACACCCATTCCACACCAACTGCTGAGAAGCCCATGGTGAAAGACAATGGTATGAAAATGATTGAAGATATTTCTCATAAACTCTTTCCTTATCCAAATAGAGTTATTCAAACCAAAAAGATGACTTAGGGGGAGATTCTAAAAGAAGTGTTGGATACATTCAAGTGTGTGTAGATCAACATCTATTTACTTGAATCCATTAAAAAATTACAATATATGAAAAATTATTAAAAGAACATTTTACAAATCAAAGAGTGCTCAAGGGAAAATAAAGGATCAAACTTGGAAAGAATGTGTCATCACTCATTACACCAACATTGGAAATGCCAAAAATCTTCCAGGTTACAGGGACATTCAGCATCCCATGGACCATAGGGGTGTTACACTTTTCTGATGCTTTATGTGATTTGGGAGAATCCATAAATGTGATGCCTCAGTCTTTATTACCTTATTTAAATGTTTGTGAGTTGAATATGACAAGAGTAGTGGTGAATTTTTTGAATAGATCTATAACATATCCAGTGGGATTCCTTGAGAATGTACTTGTCCAAGTAGAAGAAAATATTTTTCCAACAGATTTCTATGTGCTCAAAATAGAGGGCGATCAAGTAAGTTCACATGCTCCCATTACCTTCGGTAGGCCCTTTTTCAAAGATGAAAAAACTATCATAAATATCAATAAGGGTACACTTTTCAGGGGATTTGGAGATGGAGATGTTATATTTTATGATATGGACTCCATGAAGTACCCTATAGAGGACCATTCTACTTTTGTTATATCCTATATTGAACCACCGTGTAAAAATCCAATGGATTTTGACATTCTTATTTTTATGGTGATTATGAGTATTGGTTCTAGTTTGATGTCTAATATTACTTCCACACCTGTTTCTAATGCACAAGAATCTCTTAGATTTTATTTTTAAATGTATTCAAATTCTGATTTTGATCATGTAAACTCTGATTATGACATGGTTGTTGAGTATTCTTATAGATTTGATGCTTTATTCTCTATTTTTAATGATGTATATTCTGATACTTATGTTCATTGGGCACATATTTCAGTTCCTCCAATGTATCCATCCATAAACCCACCCGCCCCCCTTCATTGAATCTCAATCCATTTGAACCAAATCTCAAATAATCATACATGTTAAGACGTGAGAGATTACCTGTTATAATTGGTAATAATCATCCTTTTGAACATGAAGAAATTCTTTTGATTCATTTAAGGGATAACATCAGGGTAGTCAGGTGGACCTTGTATGAAATATCAGATATTAGCCCTTCCATTTGAATGCATATGATTATTTTAGAGGATGGGGTTAAACCAATTAGGAAGCCACAAAGGAGACTCAATCCAACCCTTCTAGAATTTTTTAAGAAAGAAGTTGAAATTTTGCTTGAGGTAGGTATAATCTATCCCATTTCAGATCCCTAGTGGGTGATCTCTATTCAGGTTGTGCCTATGAAAAGAGGTGTTTCTATTATTAAAAATGAGAAATATGAGGTAGTTACAATGAGGGAGAAAAACAGTTAGCATGTGTGTATTGATTATAGGAAACTAAATCAATCCTCTTACAAGGACCATTTCTCCCTCCTATTTATTGATCAGAGGCCTGAGATACTAGTTGGTAAGACACACTATTGTTCCTTGGATGTATTTTCATGACGTTTTCAGGTTCCTATTGCTCTAGAAGATCGGGAGAAAACTAAATCAACATGTCCCTTCGACACATTTTTCTATCGAAGGATTCCAATTGGACTTTGCAATGCCCCAGGTATCTTCCAGAGATGGATGGTAAGTATGTTTTCTGATTCTGTTGAGACATGAATGGATGTATTTATGGATGATTTTTTAGTGTATGGGTCTTCATTTTATGATTGTATCTATAGTTTGGGAAAGGTGTTGAATCGTTGTATTGAGATGAATCTGGATTGAACTTTGAAAAGTGTCATTTTATGGTAGAGAATGGCATTGTCTTAAGTCGAGTAGTGTCAAAACATGGGATAGTGGTTGATATATCGATGGTAGATATTATTTCATCCCTACATTATCCTTCATGTGTGCATGATGTTAGATATTTCATATGGCATGTAGGATTTTATTAGTGATTCATCAAATATTTTAGTATGACTGCTCTTCCTATGTCATAATTATTTCAAAAGGATTCCGATTTTGTGTTTTTTATTTTTTACAGAGATTTTTTTATGAGCTAAAATAGCATTTAACCAGTCCACCAATCATACACCCCCCACGGTGGGAGATTCCGTTTGAGCTTATGTGTGATTCCTCCAACTTCGTAGTTGGAGCTATCTTATCTCATAGGGTGGAGGGATGTTCACATGTGATTTCATATGAATAGAAGAAACTATATTCATCCAATAAAACTACACAACCACTAAAAATTATTTTCATTCCATCATACTTTCTTTAGATAATTATGTTCATATTTATTGGGATCTGATATATTTTTTTGCGACCATGGAGCTCTAAGGTACCTTTTGAAGAATTTGGATGCAAATCCCAGGCTAATCCAATGGATTCACCTTCTTTAATAAATTGATATTGAGATAAAGGACAATAAGGGGCCAAAAAACTTGGTGGCGGACCACATGAGTAGGCTTACACACGCACTAGAGGATGACACCTTGGACTAGGTACCAATGTGGGACATGTTCCCCAATGAGAATCATTATTCCATCTCATGTATGCATATTTGGAATTCTTATTTAGTTAACTTCCTTGTTCTATCTGAAATCCTAGCAAATTTAATGAAACATCATGTTCAAAAGTTAAAGCGTGAGTCATGATTTTTTGTGTGAGATGATCCAAACCTCTGGTGCATGTGTAGTGATCATGTTATTAAGAGGTATGTTCTTGACCAGGAGTTTGAGAATATTCTTTATTTTTTCCATACACTTTTATGTGGAGGACACTTGGGACTCCAACGGATAGATAGGTTGGTTTTAGACCCTCGATTATATTGTCTTTGTTTATTCCATGATTCTAATCTATTTTTTATGTTGTTCTCTCGTTGCAAAAATACTGGGAAAATTTCTATGAGACATGAGATGCCGCAATAACCCATAATATTCTATGAGATATTTGATGTTAGGGCCATCGATTATATGGGTCCATTTACTAGTTCCTTTATTTTTTTTTGTATATTTTGGTTTTTATTGATTATGTGTGAAAATGGGTGGAGGCTAAGGCCACCATGAATGATGATTCTAATGTTGTTGTGGAAATTGTCCAAGCACATATTTTTGGCAGGTTTGGAGTACCGAAGGTCATCATAAGTGAAAAACGGACACACTTTTACTATTAGAATTTTTCTTCCCTCCTTTAGAAGTATGGTGTGACACACAAAAAATAAACACCACACCACCCCCAAACAAATTTCTATGATGATGTTTCAAATCGTGAGTTGAAACAAATGTTTGAGAAAACTGTGCTACAAAATAGGATGGATTGGAGAAAGCTCTTGGATGACGTGCTATGGGATTACAGGATATCCAAATTCAAATCCACTATTATATCCATATTTCATATTGTTTTTTGGAATTCCTGTCATCTCCCCATATAATTTGAGTATCAGGCTTATTGGGCTATAATGAAATAAAACATGGATTTGGAATAAGATAGAATCCAAAAAAATGTGCAAATTCAAGAGCTTGAAGAGATTTTATTTTCTTTATATGATAACTCAAGGCTCTACAAGGAAATATCAAAATAATATCATGAAAAAATAATCCATAAAATAGAGTTTTTTGTGGGAGAGAATGTCCTTCTCTATAGTTCACAACTAAAGATGATGTCTTGTAAGTTGTGTTCTAGGTGGTTAGGTCCTTTTGTTGTGACTAATATTTTTCCTTATAGTGATATGGAGATCACACCAAGGGGATATAAGATATATATTTATAGTCAATGGAAAATTTTTATGAAATACAATGAGGGACTTCTTACTGATATTATGGATTTCACCACACTGCATGACCCCATCATCACTTGAGCATATCAGGCTGTTCCTAACCATTAACTTTTTTTTATTCTTTTTCCTATTTAAAATTATACATTTCATTTGTATATTTCATCTCATATGTTCCAAATGTGGACAATTAAATATTTTATGTGTGGTGGAGGTAACCATTCAGTTTATTAATTTCAATTTTTTCCTGGTTTTCAATGATATTCAAACAAAATTGTATGGTTTTCAAAGTTTATGTGCTTATTTTTCAATTTTTGGTATGTTTTAGAAACTTTTGAGCTGAAATGATTCTCATCGCCATTTTTAAATTCATATCAATAATTAAATCAATTTATCCCATTAAACTAAGCTTAAAGGAATACTGAAAATGACTTTGTTTCATGTTCAAATATTTAGTAATTTCATGAAATGTACTCATAATTTAGAATATCATGGAACATATCACTATCTCTAAATTTGAAATCACTTTCCTATGAGTCTTATGAACCATTATGTTCATATTATTTACATTTATCTCACTTCTGGTTATAAGAAAACCATGATTGATTTAACAATAATATGATTTATTCTCATCAAAACTTGAGGGTTTGTGGTACTTATGTTTTAAATTATTGAGGCATCTTTTTTGTATTAAAGCCCATATTTTAAATAATCCTTTTCATAATGGCCTACCATAAACTTTTAATCCATGTATCCCTTAGAATCCATGAACATCCTGTTAGGTTTTCAACATTACATTCCAATGTTCCCTATCCAACCAACTCTTGAAGTCAAATACAAAAATATAGTTGAGCATATGTGTGAGGGGATGTTGTCTTGTGTTGTGATTCCACATTTTGTGATCCTTTGGGTGGAAAATTAAATTCCGAAGATATTTTTTTCTTCTTAAGCAAATGATTACATTGAATGTTGATACTTTTTTAGAGCATTCATGTTATGTGAAGTTGTGCCTTTATGGAGCTTCTATCAGAGGAACAAAGTCGTGCCTATCTCGACCTTTTAAGAAAATTATGTTTGAGAAGATTTTCATTTTTACTACTGAAATATTGAATAATGTGAACATTCCATTATTTTTAATTATCATGAACATGAATTAATCTTAAGGGGATTGAGTCGTAGACCATATTTAAGTGAAAAATAGATTAATTCATTTTTTCTTCAAAAAGTGTCAGTCCCCCCCCCCTCATTCAGCCATAGAATTTTTCACATCTATATCCTAGAAACTGAAAGCCCTAAAACAAACCTAAAGAGTCATCTTGATATACATATGTCCATGACCCACATCAAGTGGTGATGTAGGAATTTATCATGTGTATAGTGACCCTTTTACGAGTTTGGATGAGAAAGACATTACGAAAAAATTGACATTTGTGTGATAAGTGAAAATTCAAGTGAGTTAAGTGTTTTGGGCATGGGAGGATAAATGAGCTGGAAATATATTGAATAATATAAATGGGGAACTTGAAATTATGGTTTTTATGATGCATGATATCATTATATTCATGGAGTGTAATATTTTGATCTCAAATATATGTGTTAAATTTTTTTTTTGATTTTATATTGATGTTTACTTGTCAAATATTTTCAGAATACATGATCAGAGGTTTTGAACGAGAGTAAAAAAGCGTAAGTATGGTGTAGTTGAGAAAACATATTTTTTTTAATATTTTATTGATAATAAATTAAAAAATTTCCTTACATTTTGTTAAATATGTTTATTTACAAAATATTTCTGATTAGATCATTTATACAAAAATTTGATGAAATTTATAGTTTTACCCATTAAAATTCACATTAGTATTTCAAACATAAATATTTTGATATGTATTGTTTGAATTTGAAATTTAAGTAATATGTTCGTAACTTAATGGGATACAAAATTAATTATGAACATATGAGCTAAATTTATCAATTTATTGGACTTAATGGGCCTAGAAGTCAAAAATGGGCTAGAATCTCTATATTGGACATCAATTCTATATTGGTCTATAAAAACATCATTTTTACATTTATTAGGTCCCAATTTTGAGAGAAGCACAAGGAGTCATTTTCTCACAAATCATCCTCAGGGAAGGACTACTGATTCATGTGGTTTGATGTCAAATGGGTGGCTCAAGTTGGATTAAAATATTTGGCTAGGATTCCCCATTCACACTTGAAACCACGTTAAACCTAGCCTCCCCACCACTCTATATATTGTTTTTTTCTCATTTTTAGGGGTTGGGACGTGCATTAGAATGTTTAGGTATGAGGATAAGTAGTTTCACTCTAATTATCCATGCAATTAAATAACAGTATCTCTTGAAGCAAGGATCCATTCATCAAAGCCTTCTTCTTCTTCATCATGTTTTATATTTTGTGTATTCATAATATACTTCTTTGCTATTATTTTATATATTCTATTTTATTCTATTTTGATCAAATTTCATTTTAACTTAATCATCTTAATTTGTATGGAATCGAGAGTAGAAATGATATTCGGTTCCACCCTCTCTAAACCTTTGTAAAAGAAAAACATTTTTATGATGGATACACTTCCCATTGATGAGTAGTTCTCTTTAGTAATCGATATACCTCTATCCTCCTTCATTAATTTATTTTGAATTAATGAGATACTTTAATTCACAAAATTTGATCTATTAATCATGTTATTAGTTTATATGATTCTATGAATGCAATTTAACTATAAAAGCAAATCACATGAGGTTGAGAATTGTGTGAATATTTTAGAGCGCAAACTTAATTGGTAATTCAAAAACCACATGGGATCAATTTGTAGTGTTCTAATATAATACCTAAAAAATTTAATTATAATTTCTAGAATGTGAATGTGCCTTAATTTTGCACTGACCATAAGATAACCTTATAAAATTAATCAAAGCATGATGTTGCAATTGCATGTTCTGAAGTTATCCAAGGGTTAAATTCACTTCATCAATGTGGAAAAGTTAATTCTCATAGGGTTTGCGATTTAACAAATTAAGGGATCATAATTAAGGGTATATTAATTTAAAGATAATTATTAATAAATTATTTAATAGTTATAGTCAGATCGATTAAAATTTCTAAAAATTGTTTTCTATAAAGAAATCTTCTTGTTGTGTATTGTTAATCGACGTTCATTTCAAAATTAAAAAAATGAAATATTATTCCTCTAATGGTCTTCTAGTTTTATATATGATAACCCCTACATCATTTGGATCAGTTTGTTTCTTATATATTATTTTATTTTTAGAATAAATTTAATATGTTGTTAAATTTACTTCCTCTTTTGAGAGACGTCCATGGTCAGCCACTCTACTGCACCAAAGTACCAAAAAAATCAAAGTTCATTTGAGATCGCCCAAGATAGTGCCTATCAAATTGGAGTCATTTCCAGTTATGAATGTTATTATTTCAACCAATTTTAGGTATTTATTTTATATTACATATTATCCTCTTATTCCCTTCTTTCTTCCTTCTTTACTCAATCAGAATTTTTTTCAGTTTTTATTTTATTCTTCTTCTTCTTGGACAATAAACTCAAACATAACATTTATATTTTTACTATGGTCCACTTTTCTTCTTTTAATTTTTATTTTATTTACGACATGAACTAATCCAGAAGAACTTTTAGATCATGACCCTGAGATTGAACATAGCATTCGGGCTGGAATCAGACATTCTTAATCTATGGGATGTTTCAACATTCAACAAATTAGAGAATTCCATTATTTCAAGAACAATGAAATTGGAAACACTTATATATAAAACCTATAACAAGAACCAATGGATAAAAAATGGAAGTGAACATAATAGAACCATTTTATAATTGGATGTACCTGATATTTACTATCAACCAAATTGTATTTCATAACTAAATCTTGATTCAGACATAGAATTGAAATCTCGGATAACTAACCTTCTTCCATTTTTTCATTGATTATCTAGTCGGGACCCACACCAACACCATAATGATTTAAATGTGGTTTTCTCAACCATTAAAACAAGAAATGTATCTTAAGATCAAATAAATCTAAGGGAAATCCCATTTTCACATTATGGAGCTGCAAAAGACTTGATGTATTATTTAAAATATGAAGACCAAACATGTTGGAACGATTTGAAACATATTTTCTGGTAGAGATTTTTTCCTTCACTGAGTACCACTTCTGTTCGAAAGGATATCTCTAGGATCATGAAATCCCAACGAGAGTCAATGTATGAGTACTGAGGGTGATTCAAATGTTGTGAGCATGTTGTATGCATCACCAAATTAGTGAGAAATTTTGTATCCAATACTTCTATGAAAGAATCACACCTATGGAGAGGAGCATGGTGGATGATATGGCTATGGGACAATTGGTGGAAAATACACCATTAGTTGTACGTGCATTTATTTACAAATTGTTCCAAAACTCTAAACAATTTGGCGATCAAGGTATATCACACGTTAGAGAGTACATCAAGTAAGTCCTTCCTCTATTGAAAATAATTTTATTATTACTATGTTGGAAGAATTGACCACTATGGTAAGGCATATTTCTTTGGCTCAAAAAATCCCAATCCCCTCTTTCAAGTCCTTGTGACTTTTTCCCTGAGACAAGCCACCCAACTGAATATTTCTCCCAACTACAAGAAACCGACGATTGTGTGGGAGTGTTGCCTGGAAGACCATATTTGAAACAACAATAGTCACATTCCCAAAATAAGTATGATGAATTTTCACCCACATACAACCACATGTTGAAAGATCAATCAGATGTGAGGTATGGTTTTGGACAACAGCAAAGGCCCCCTTTTCAAAAAAACATCCTGCAGCCTCCATCTTACAAACATGGTTTCCAACAACCCAAAAGGTGATTTAAAGCACAAGAATAAACAAGGAAGAAACAATGTAATTCTCATCCAAAGGTAGATTCTAGTACTGATGTTTTTTTGAAATAAATTTTTCTTAATCAAGAGAATATGATGAATATTCAAGGTTCTGAGCTTAGGGAGTTAAGGAATCAAATGAGCCAGATTTCCACTACCCTCCACGAACTGGTATGTAAGAATTATGGAAATCTACGTTCCCAACCTATTCTGAATCCCAAGGGAAATTCCAGTGCCATCAGATTGAGAATTTGGAAGAAAACAAATAATACATCTACCCCTATTGTTTCACCAAGATTCACCTCAACTCCCGAAACGCCCCATTCCACACCAATTGTTGACAAAACCCAAGGAGAAAGGTAAAGGTGATAAAAAGATTGATGATATTCATTCTAAACCCCTTTCTTTTTCTAATATTGTTGTTAAAACCAAATATATGGCTAAATAGGCGATGTAAAAAAGAATTTTGGATATATTCAAGTGTGGGGAGATTAAAATACATTTACATGATGCCAATAAACAAATACCAATGTGTTAAAAATTCATAAAATAACATTATACCTATCAAAGTGTGATCAAGGAAAAGGAGACGATCAATATCGGAAGGAATATTTCATCACTCATTATACTAACTTTGGCAATGCCGACAATGTGCAAGGATCCTAGGAAAATCACCATCCTATTCACCATAGGGGAGTTACTCCTTTTTGATGCTTTCTGTGATTTAAGAGCATCCAAAAATGTGATTCCACACTTGTCATTATATTCATTATAGGTTGGTGAGTTGATGCTGAAAAGGGTATTGGTGTAGATGGTGAATAGAGATATAGTATATCCATCAGCAGTCCTAGAGGATGTACTTGTCTAGAATAGAGATATGATCATTCCAGTAGATTTATACATGAATAAAATTGAGAAAGATCAAGTAAGTTCATGTTCTCCTATTATCATTGGTTTCCCTTTCCTTAAAACTAATAAAACTATCAAAAATGTAAATAAGGGTAAGCATTCCATGGATTTTGAGGACAAAATTTTTATATTTAATGTTATGGACTCCATGATATACCCCTAAAAGTTCCATTCATCTTTTTTTATCTCCCATTTTGATCCACAAAGTAAAAACCCTATGGATTTTTATTGTCCTATACTTATGGAGATTATGAGTATTGGTTCTAGTCTGATGTCTAAGAGTACTTCCACACCTGTTTCTAATGCATAATAATCTCTTATATTTGATTTTGAAATATATTCATATTCTAATTTTGATCATGTGATCTTTGATTATGACATGGTTGTTGAGTATGTTGATGGATTTGATGCTTTATTCTCCAGTTTTGATGATTTATATCCTGATATAGATGTTCATAGTGCACATATTTCGGTTTATTCAATGTATCCTTCCATATATCACCCCCTTCATTGGAACTCATGCCATTTCCACAAAATCTCTAATACATAGACTTGTAAAGTGACTAGAGAATACATGTTATAATTGCTAATAATATTCCTTTTGAACAATAAGAATAGATTTTTAATCTTTTTAGGGAGAAAATCAAGGCAATCAGGTTGACCTTGGCAGCCATACCAGGTATTAGACCCTCCATTTTCATGTAAAACATTCTGTTGGAGGATGGGACTAAACAAGTTATTCCTTCAAAAAGGGGACTCAAACCAACCATTCTAGAAGTTGTTAAAAAATAAGTTGAAAATTTTCTTTAGGCACATATAATCTATCCCATTTCAGATTACTAGTGTGTGAGTCCTATCCAGGTTGTGCTTTTGAAAAGTGGTGTTGCTGTTATTAAAAATAAGAAAGATTAGTTAGTTCCATTGAGGGTGAAAAATAGTTGGTGTGTGTTTATTGATAATAGGAAAGTACCCCAGTCTACTTTAAAGGACTATTTCACACTCCCATTTGTTGATCAGATGTTTGAAAGACTAGATTTGGAAACACACTATAGATTCCTGGATGGATTTTCAGGATATTTTCAAGCTCCTATTGCTCCATAGGTACTATATGAAACTGCATTCACCTGTCCCTTCAGCACATTTTCCTACTGGAGGATGCCATTTTGTCTTGGCAGTGCCCAAGGAACCTTCTAGATATACATGGTGAGTATTTTATATGATTTTATTGAGACCTAAATGGAGGTATTTATAGATGATTTTATAGTGTATCGGTCTTCATTTGATGATTGTATCTCTATTTTCTGAATGTTGTTGAATCGTTGTATTGAGAAGAATCAGGTATTGAACATTGGAAAGTGTCATTTTATGGTAGAGCATGGCAGTGTATTAGGGAATTTTGTGTAAAATCATGGGATATAGGTTGATAGATCTAAGGTAGATATTATTTCATCCCTCTACTATCTTTCATGTGTGTGTGATGTTAGATCTTTCTTGAGGAATTCATGATTTTACAAGAATTTCATCAAAACTTTTACTAAGATTTTACTTCCGATGTCCTAATTACACTGAAAGGATTCTGATATTGTGTTTGAAGATTCATTCCTGAATTCCTATGATGAGCTAAAACAACCTCTGACTGCTCCACCGATTATACAACCCCCATGGTGGGAGCTTCCTTTTGAGATTATGTATGATGCCTCCAACTTCGTAGTTAGTGTTTTCTTATCTCAAAGGGTGGAGGGACATTCACATATGATTTAATATGCATAGAGGACACTATATTCATCCCAATAAAAATACACAACCACGTAAAAGGATTTTATTTCAATCATATGTTCTTTTCATAAATTCTATTCATATTTATTGGGCTCTAAAGTAGTTGTTTTTTCTAACCATGTAGCTCTAAGGTACCTATTGATGAAGTCAGATGCAAAGCCTAGGCTAATACAACAAATGCGCCATCTTTAAAAATTTGATATTGAGAAAAAGGGTAAGAAGGGGTCAGAAAACATGGTTGTGGACCACATGATTAGGCTTACTCAAACACTAGAGGAAGATACCTTGGACTATGTACCACTTTGGGAAATTTTCCCCGATAAGAATCTTTATTCCATCTCCTGTACAAATCCTTTGTATGTTGATTTAGTGAACTACCTTGTTTCCATTGAAATACAGGTTAATTTAAAGAAACATCAAGTCCAAAAGTTAATGATTGAGTATAGATTTTATGTGTGGGATGATCCATACCTCTAGCACATGTGTAGTGATTAAGTTATTAAGAGGTGTGTTCCAGACCATGATTTTGAGTCTATTATGCATTTTTACAATACACTTTCATATGGAGGACACATTGGACCCCATCAGATAGCGTGGAAGATTTTAGACTCTATATTATATTGGCATGTATTATTCCATGATGCACATCTATTTTGTATGTCGTTTTATTATTTCCATCAAACTGGGATCATTTCTAGGAGACATGAGATGCCCCAATAACCCGTACTGTTCGGTGATATTATTGGTGTTTGGGGAATCGATTATAAGGGTCCTTTTCATAGTTCCTTTGTTATTTTATATTTTGGTTTCCATTCAATATGTGAGAAAATGGATTGAGTATATGGCCACTAGGACTGATGATTCTCTTGTTGTTATGGACTTTGTCAAATCACATATTTTTTGTCGGTTTGGAGTACCGAAGGACTTCATCGGTGACTAAGGGACACACTTCTGCTATCATAATTTTTATTCCCCATTTGGAAGTATGGGGTGAAAATAAACAACACCATACCACCCCAAAATAAATGGAAGGGATGAGGTTTTAAATTGAGTGTTGAAACAAATTTTGGGGAAAACCATGCTGCCAAATAGGAAGGATTAGAGAAAGCACTTGGATGATGCACTATGGGATTGTAGGATGGCATATAAGACACCTGATGGTATTTCCCCATTTCAGATTGTTTTTGGAAAGCCTTTCATCTCCCCATAGAATTTGAGCATCAGGCATATTGGGATATAAATTAATGCATCATGGATTTGGCCCAAGCAGGAATACAAAAAAAGATTCAAATTCATGAGCTTGAGGAGATTCAATAGTTTTCATATAAGAACTCAAGGTTCTATTAAGAAAGACAAAAATAATATCATGACAAAAGGATCCTGAAAAGGGAATTTTATGTTGGAGAGAAAGTATTTCTCTATAGTTCGTGTCTAAAGATGATGCCTGGTAAGTTGTGTTCCAGGTGGTTATGTCCTTATGTTGTGACTAATTTTTTTCCATATGGCGCAGTGAATATCAAACAAGAGGACATAGAAATGAGCTTTATAGTCAATTCTAAACGTTTGAAAAAATACATTGAGGGACTTCCTAATGATGAAATGGATTTCATCACACTACATGAACCCACCATCCCTTGAGCATATCAGGCTGATCCTAACCCTTTCCCATTTTTATTTCTTTTTCCTATGTAAAATTATACATTTCATGGGCATATATTATCTCATGGGTTCACATTGAGGACAATTCAATATTTTATGTGTGGGGGGTGGGGAACCTTTTTGTTTTTTAATTTCAATTTTTTTCATAATTTTTAATGATTCAAAAAAAATGTGTGTTTTTTAAAATTGGTGTCATTAATTTTCATGTTTTGGTGTGTTTTTTAAACTATTTTTCTGAAATGATTTTTATCACCATTTGACTTCCATAACAATAAGTGAAACTATTTATCCCATTAAACTAAACATAAATAATTTCTAAAAATGAATTTGTTTCATGTTCAAATCATTAAGAATTTCATTAAAAGTACTTTGAATTTTGAATCCCATGCCACATGTCACTGCCTTTATATTTGAAATCAACATCCTGTTAGGCTTATGAACCATTATTTTCTTATTCATTAAATTTACCTAATTTTTTTATAGAACCAAACCATGATTTATTTAACCAGAAATTGAATTATTCTTGTCAAAACATAAGGGTTTTAGGTACTTATGTTTTAAATGAATGAGGAATTTTTTTGGTATTAAGGCCTTATTTGAATGAACCCTTTTTATAATGGAATACCATGTACATTTAAACATTTTATCACTTAGAATTCACGAACAACCTATTAGGATAACAACATTATATGCCAATTTTCCATATCCAACATAATATTGAAGTGAAATTTATTAATCTAATTGAATTTAAGTGTGGGGGAAGCTGTCTTGTATAGTACTACCAAATTTTATGATCCATTGGGTGGAAAATAAAATTATGATGAGAAGTGTTTTCAGTTGAAAAAAATCATTCTATTAAATTTTGTTCCATTTTTGGAGTGATCATGTTAAGTGGAGCTATGCATTTTTGGGGCTTCTAATATAGGATGAATGTTGTGCCATTCTCAATCATTCAAGAAAATCATGTTTGAGAAGATTGACATTTTTACTATTGAAATGTTGAATAGTTTACACATTAATTTATTTTTCATAATGACTAATATGAATTGATTTTAAGGGGGTTAAAGAGGAGTCCATATTAATGTGAAATTTAGATTAATTCTATTTTTCTATAAAAAGAGTGAAGCCCCCCTCATTCAGCCTCAGAATATTTGTAACAGCCCAAGATTTTATAAAAAATATTCTTTTTAATTAATGTCTTGTGTTGTATGCTACACCAAAAGGAGCTTGCACAACACGCATCCTTGACTTGCCTTGCATTACACGCAATCGCGACCTTCCTCGATAGCGTGTGTAATACGCAATACCGAGTTTCACTAAACAACGATATTCTATTAAAATATTATTAAAAATAGTCGTTATGAATAGTAATAACCACTTTTTAAAACTCTGTAAATCTTATTTTTCAAAATGAACTTCATTTTTGGATTCGGAGTATCGAATTTAGCCTAAGGTGAAATTTTGGTACATTTCGGATAAATTTCATATTCTGATGAATAGTGAAAATTACTAAATTATATATAAAAAACAACTTTTTTAATCGAAATAATTAATAGTGATAAATTATTAATTGGAGTAGTTTTAAAGTATATTTAGAATATATTTTTACAATTTAATACAATGTTGGTCATTGGATGTAGTTGCACATTTAAACCAGACATAAACAAGTGTCAATCTTTTGATAGATATTGTTTCTTAAAAACACGCTATTTGTTTTAACAGCGGGATTTAATTATAAAATTAATTAATGAAAATTCTACGATATGAATTTGGTAAAATAGACTTCATTTTTGAATTCGGAATATGAAATATAGCTTAGGATGAAATTTTGGCATTGTTCTGAAAAACATCAATTTTTGATGAATAGTGAAACTACTAAGTGGTAGTTAAAAAAATTAATTTCTTCATAAAACATAATTTTACCGCTTCTGTGAATGGAATTTCAAAAATCTGACAGACATGGTTGATATCAGTAAGTAATATGTGGTTCAATGAGATAAAAATAATTTTTTGGTGAATAGTAACTTTTTACTTTTTTTTACCACGGTTAATAGTAAATAGGGTAACTAAGGGTAAATATGATATTAATATTACCCTAACACATGTCCTAATTCTATTGGATAAGTGTAATTCCACCAAAAACAACCTTATGAATATAATATGACCATTTAGGCCCACTTGGATTAGATTAGGACATTTATTATTATTTAATTCAAAGAAGAGTTAAAAGAGTTAAAATCAAAGTTTCTTCACTAAAACATTATTAATATGGGGTTATACATAAGATAAATTCGACTATAAATATTCATTAGAAAGATAAAAAGATTTCATATATAATGATATTTTATTTATAATTTTTAGACTTTAAATAAATTAATTTATCTATGACACAACGATGATGCAGTAATTACCCTTTTAAGAAAATATTAACATAATTGATGTTATAAATACTCAAATGAATGTAATTTGAGACTTTTTATGAATTACACTAATTTTCTAGGTTACTATGATATATTAGTGTTGCTTTAATCAACTTTTTTCGAACATATAATTCTGTTATGACTTTCACAAAAATCATATATCAAATAGTGTCAAAATTGACACAAAATAGTTTTTAAATCAAATATTATATTATTAATTGTTATTTTATTCCTAAAAATCTAAAGTTCGGCAAAATGACTTAGATAAGGATATATATATTAATAATAAACAATTTGGGGTTCGTTTGGCATGTTATAGTAAGTGTATTAACCATATAGTGAAAGAAAACAAAAAGACACGGTAAAAGTTAAATTAATTAACTTAGAGTTAAATCTAATTGATAAGGTTAAAATAATACCCTAAACTTGTCTAAATCCTATTGGTTGATAGGATTTCGACCCATCCCCACTTTAGCTTCGAAATAAGACCCTTTGGAACCATTATAAACCGATTTTGACTTTAATATAAAATAATATTTTGAGATATTCCTAAGGTGCCCCTCTCCTCCCTTATAAAAGGACACCTCCTCCCCCTCCCCCTCACACCAATTTGAGCACTCAAGCTCGGCCAACCCCTGCCAAAATCTCTTCTCCACTTCCCTAAAAACATCCTAGAGGTTCTGGTCTTCCTCAAAGACCAATTTTAGTGCCCTAATAGGAGGTCTCAAAGAGGCACTTCAAAGAAGAGGAGCTTCGGACACGTACAAAGCAAATCGGACCTAAGGTAAGGGAAATATCACAATCTCATTTTTATCCGAGATTGTTTATTCGTAAGTATTTACTGGGGTGTATTTTATCATCCACATCCATGTTTACTCAATATGTAATATTATTTCCATCCACCTAAAATTGTTTAAATCCATTTTTACCCTTCGGTGAGTTTTTAGTAATACGTATGAAAGGAATCTTTTGTCGTTTTTCGTACGAGGTACTTTTTGACTTTTCTGACAAAAGTACGAAGAATGTTTTTTTAAAATTATACGGCATGAATGGATTTTTAAAACATTATTTCCATGAATCTTCCTTTACAAGTTTTCAAGTTTATTTTAAATCAACTTTTTTTTATTTTAATGTCGTATGACATGTTATGAAAGGAAAAATGTTTTTAAAGTAGAAAGGATATTTTCCTCAAGATTGGAGTTCAAGTATTTTATCAGAATTATTTTCCATATAAGATAATAAAAGGGTTCTGTTTTTATCCCTATTATTACATGGATTCGATTATGTTGTGATAGAAACATTTTTATGAATTCCTTTATCTTATATGATTTGTTTTATGATGTCATGATGTTTCAAGAATCCCATTTTTGTTACATGTGTTATGCGATGATGTATGATTTATGATTATGTGGCACACATAAGAAAGGATTCATTATAAGATGGGTGGGACCTATATCTCCCTCCAATGCATTGGGTAAAGATTTTATATCTCATGAGATAGACAGGGCTGGAACGGTAGGTTATACCGGTTCAGTGAAACAGGACTGAAACGAGGGTTACTCGATTCAGAAAGGGACTTTGTCCACTAAGATAGTCTTGGAAATGAGTCTTGACTAACAAGAAATGATTCTCTATGATTATGTGTGAATGCCACAAAGTTTCATGTTTTAAGTTATGATTTTTGTGATTACATTTCACTACCATGATTTATCCCATGTTATGAAATTATGCTCTCTTTTGCAGGTTAAGATTTCCAAAAGTTATGTTCTTATGAATATGATGTGATTGATTTTTCTTTTGTAAACCCTTACTGAGCATTTGAGCTCACCTTTTTATGTTTTCTTTTCCCCAGGATATAAAGAAAGGTTTTTAGGTAAAAAAAAAGAAGATCTTTATGGGAGATATTGAAGATCTTTCACCACGATTAGAAGATTACGTTCCGAGTTTCCAAAGACACTAAACTATTACGATCCTTGTGTGTGTGTTTTTGTTATGTACTAAGTATTCCGCAAAAGTAATGTAATGTCTATGTACGTCAATCTTAGGGTCTCTACAATATTTCACATCTAAACTTGACTAACTGAAAGCCAGAGAACAACCCTAAAAAGTCTTCATGTTAAACATATTTACTTGAAAAATATCCGGTGGGGATTTAAGAATTTATCAAGCCTATGGAGACCCTTGTTTGAGATTGGATGAGACATACAATGCTGAAAAATTGACATTTTTGTGATAAGATAAAATTCATGTGAGGTAAGTGTTTTCTGCATGGGAGGATAAATGATGATGAAATATGTTGAATGATATAAATGGGGAACTTGAAATATTGGTTTGTTATGAGGCATGATATATATTGTTTCTTGGTGTGGAATTTTTGGACCTTAAATATTTGTGTTTTAAAATTTGTTTTGATTTCATATTCATGTTTACTTGTCACAATTTTTAGGAATACAAGATATGATGTTTTTCCAAAGAGTGCCAAAGGGTAAGTGTGGGGGAGATGATAATACAAATTTTTTTTGAATATTTTATTGACAATAATTGATAAAATTTCATCACATTGTGTTAAATATGTTTATTTGTAAAATATTTTGGATTAGATCATTAATTTGATATTTTGATGGAAATTCCATTTTTACCCTTTAAAATTCACTATAGCATTTCAGACATAAATATTTTGATATGAAATATTTGAATTTAAATTTTTTTAAATAATTTCATCACTTAATGGGTTAGAAATTTCTTTCAAGACATATGAGCTAAATTATTTATTTTATTGTACTTAATGTTCCATGAAGTCCAAGTTGTGCTGGAATTGGTAGATAGGAAATCAGTTATGTATTTGGGCCATACCTTGTTTATTCATGCTTAGATTAGACCCAAATATTTGTAGGATATCAAAGACTAATTTTCTCACTAATTATCCTTCTATAAGGATATATGATTCAAGTTTTTGAGAGGTCAAATGGGATGTGTAAATTGGATTAAAATATTGGGCCAAGATTCCCCATTCACACTTGAATCCACTTTAAACCTAGCCTCCTATCCACTCTACAAATTGGTTTTTTTCACTTTTCTATGGGTTGGTACCTGAATTAGGATGTTTATGGAATAGGATAATTTGTTTCAATAAAATTATTCAAGCAAATAAAAATGGGTAGCTCTTGAAGAAAGGATCCCCTCGGTGAATCCTTCTTCTTCTTCCCCATGTTGTAATGTTTGTGTTTACAATATATACATTCTTTTTCTTCTTTTATTTATTCTAATTTCTTCTTTTATTATTAAATTTTTTATTCTATTAATCATCCTTATTGGGATTTAATCACCAGTATAAACATGATAGGGTTGTACCCACTCTATACCTTTTCAAATGCAAAATGTTTCTATGATGACTACATCACCCACGGAAGATTTGTTTTCTTAATAATCGATCTACCTCTAACTTCCTTAAATAATTTTTTTGAATCCAAGTGAAAATTTAATTGAAATTATATGATCAATTAATTGAGTTCTTAATTTAAATGAATCTATGCATGTAATTTAACAATAAACACAAATCATGAGAGGTCGAGAATTTTGTGAATTGTGTATAGTGTGAGCTTAATTGGTAATTCCAAAACCACACGGGATAAATTTTTAATGCTAAAATATAATCCCTAAACATAGTTAATTATACATTCTAGAGGGTAAATTTTCCTTAATTTACCACTGACCATATGATAATATTATAACATCAATCAATGCAGGGTGCTGCGATTGCATGTTCTGATGTTAGCCTAGGGTTAAATACACTTCATCTTTTTGGTAAAGTTAATTATCATAGGGTTCAAGATTTAAAATATTAAGGGAATATAATTAAGTGGATATTAAATTAAATGATCATGATTAAAAAATGATTAAATAGTTCATGTTATATAAATTACACATTCTAAAAATAGTTCTCTAAAAAGTCATCTTCTTGTTGGGCTTTGTTTATCAACATTAATTTCAAAATTAAAAACAAATGCAATCATATTCTTGAAAACATATTATTCTTTTATAAAAGATAACCCCAACATCATTTTAGGTTATGTGTTTCTTATATTTTATTTTATTTTTAAAATATCTTTAAAATGTTGTTAAATTTACTTCCTCTTTTGAGAGACGACCTTGGCCAGCCACTCTGATGCACCCAAGTACCAATAAAATCACACTTCATTTGAGAGCTCCAAAAACATCGCATTTCAAATAAGCACCGTTTATTGGGAAGTAAGTAATTATTTCAAAAACAATTATGTATTTATTTTATTTTACATTTTATTCTCTTCTTATCTTATTTCTTCCTTCTTTACCCTATCTGAATTTTCTTCTTCTTCCTCTTTTTGGACCATCAACTCAAACTTATCATTTTTATTTTTAACATGGTCCACTTTTCTTATTTTTTATTTTTATTATATTTATGATATTACTTAATCCGAAATATCTTTTAGATCTTGAACCTATGATTCAACATAGCCTTCAATCTCAAATCAGACATTTCAATTCTACGGAATGTTTAAATAGTCAACCAGCTGGAGAATTCCACTATTCCAGGAACAATGAAATTAGAAACACTTCAATATAATAAACAAAACAAGAACCAATGACTAAAAATAATCTAAATGAACTTAATTGAACCATTCGAGAATTGGATGCACTCGATATTAAATATCAACAAAATTGTATTGCATACCCAAATCTGGAATCAGATATGGAATTGATATCTGGTTTAATTCACCTTTTTCGAAACCAGAATTGATTATATAGTGATGAACCAAACAAAAAAATTAAAGAAATTAATGTGGTTTGATCAACCCTTAGACAAATAAATGTATCTAAAGATAAAATCCAACTGAGGGCATTCCTATTTTTACATTATGGAGCTACAAAAGACTGAATGTATTATTTGAAACATGAAAACGTAAAATGTTGGAATGATTTGATACTCGTTTTTGTGCAGAGATTATTTCCTGCATCATGGACCACTTCCATTCATAAGGATATCTTGGGGATCAAGAAATCCTAATGGGAGTCAATGTATGTGTAATAGAGTCAATTCAAGAAGTTGTGTGCAAGTTATCTATATCACAAAAGCATTCATCAACTACTCATCCAATACTTCAATGAAAGACACACACTTATGGAGAGGATCATGGTGGATTCCATGGCTATAGGATCATTGGTGGATAGGACACCAGTAGCTGCATGCGCATTGATTTAAAAAATGGCCCAAAACTCCCTACAATTTAGAGATCGAGGTACATAACATGTTATAGGTGTACATCAGGTAATTCATTCCTCTATTGAAAATAATTTTATTGATACTAAGTTGTAATTAATGACCACTATGGTAAGGTAGATTAATTTGGATCAAAATACATCCCAATCTCCATCTCCTTCAAGGTCTTTTGGAATTTTCCCTGAGACAAGCCACCCAACTGATTGTTTCCACCACCTACAAGAAACAAAATATTGTGCATCATTGTTCCCTAGGAGAAAATATTAGCAACAACAACAGTCACATCCCCAAAATATGTATGATTACTTTTCACTAACATTCAACCAAGGGTGTAAAGATCAATTAGACATGAGGTATGGCTCTAGAAAACAACAAAGGCAATTGTTCAACAAAACTTCTAGGAACCTCTACCTTACCAACAGGGTTTCCAAAAACCCCAAAGGTGATTTGAAGATCCAAAATCAACTAATTAACAATATAGGAATTCTCAACCAAAGGTAGATTCTAATACTGATGATCTTTTGAAACAAAATTTTCATAATCAATAGAATGAGCTAAAGAGGCAAGGTTCGTAGCATTGGGAGTTAAAGACTCAAATGATCCGGAGTGACACTACCCTCCATGAACTGGTAAGTATGAATTCAGTAAATCTACCTTTTCATCCTACTCCAAATCCCAAGGGGAATGTCAGTTCCATCACATTGAGAAGTGGGAACCAAAAAACAGATACATCTGCACCCATTGTTCCTCTGGGATTTACCTCAACTCTAGAAAATCCCCATTCCACACCAAATTTTGAGCAACCTAAGGAGAACGATAATGGTAAAAAAAGATTGATGATATTCTTCATAAACCCCTTCTTTTTCCAAATTGAGTTGTTCAAACCAAATTAATGGCTAAAGAGGCGATGAAAAAAAAATAAGTTTTGGATATATTCAATCATTTGGAGATCAACATCCCATTAAATGAGGCCATTATACAAATACCAAGTTAAGCGATATTCTTAAAATAACATTGTAACAATTGAAGAGTGATCAAGGGAAATGAGAGGATCAATCTTGGATGGAATGTGTCAGAACTCATTACACCAACTCTTTCTATGCCGACAAAGTGCAAGGATCCAAGGACATTTACCATCACAGTCACTATAGGGGAGTTACACTTTTCATATGCATTATGTGATTTAAACGTTTCTATAAATGTGATGCCTCTCTCTATATTTTCTTCTTTATAGGTTGGTGAGTTGAAGCTGAAAAGGGTAGTATTGTAGTTTCTGAATAGAGCTACAAAATCTCCAGTGGGAGACCTTGAGGATGTACTTCATTGGGTACGAGACATGATCTTTCCAGCAGATTTTTACATGCTTAAAATGAAGGAATATCATGTAAGTTCATGTCCTCCCATTATCTTGTGTAGGACCTTCCACAAAACTACAAAAAATATTTTAAATGTAAATGAGGGTACAGTTTCCCTATATTTTGGACACGAAGTTGTTATATTTATTGTTATGGACTCCATGAAGTACCCTATTGAGGACCATTATACTTTTGGTATCTCCAATTATGAACCACCAAGTAAAAACCCTATATATTTTTATTGTCCTGTGATTATGGAGATTGTGAATATTGGTTCTAGTTTGATATCTAATAGTACTTCCACACCTATTTGTAATGCACAATACACTCTTAGATTTGATGATTCATCGATTCATATTCTAATTTTGATCATGTTCAATCTAATTATGACATGGTTATGTTGTATGCTGATGTATTTGATGATTTATTCTCTAGATTTGATTTTATAACTTCTGACACTAATGTCTATTATGCACATATTTCAGTTCTTTCAATGTCTCATCCATACATCCCCCCCTTCATTGGAACTCAATCCATTTCCATCATATCTCAAATACTCATACTTTTTATGTGGAGAGAGATTAACTATTATAATTTCTAATAATCTTCCTTTTGAACATAAAGAAAATATTTTGAATCTTTTCAGGGAGAACATAAGGGAAATCAGGTGGACCTTGGCTGACATGTCTAGTATTACCCCATCCATTTTCATGCATATTATTTTTTGGGTGGATGGGGCTACACCAGTTAGGAATCCACAAAGGAGACTCAATCCAACCCTTCTGGATGTTGTTAGAAAAGAAGTTGAAAAATTTCTCGAGGCATGTATTATCTATCCTATTTCAGATTCCAAATGGTTTCGTTCTATTTTGGTTGTGCCAACGATAATTGGTGTTACTGTTATTAAATATGAGAAGGACGAGTTAGTTCCAATGAGAGTGAACAATATTTGGTGTGTGTGTGTATTGATTAGAGGAAACTAAATCAGTCCACTCTCAAATAACCATTTCCCCCTCCTGTTTATTGTTCAGATGCTTAAGAAACTAGCTAGGAAAACACACTACTATTTCTTGGACGGATTTTCAGGATATTTATAAGAACCTATTGCACCATAGGATTAGGAGAAAACAATATTCACATGTCCCTTCAGCACATTTTGTTACCAGAGGATGCCATTTGAACATTGAAATTCCTCGGGTACCTTCCAAATGAGCATGGTGAGTATTTTTTCTGATTTTATTGAGACCTTCATGGATGTATTTATTGGTGATTTTACAGTGTATGTGTATTTATTTGATGATTGTATCTCAAGTTTGGGAAAAGTTTTGAATAATTGTATTGAGAAGAATCTAGTCTTGAACAGTGATAAGTGTCATTATATGGTAGAGCATGGAATTGTCTTAGGGAATGTAGTGTCAAACAATTTAATAAAAGTTGATAGATATAAGGTATATATTATTTCATCCCTAACATATCCTTCATATGTTCATGATGTTTGATCTTTTCTAGGACATGTAGGATTTTATTAGTGCTTCAACAATGATTATAGTAAGATTGCTCTTCTTATGTAATGATTACTTCAAAAGGATTATGATTTTGTATTTTTTGTTTCTTACAATAATTTTTTTGGTGATCTAAAACAATGTTTGACTACTCCACAAATCATACATCCCCCATGGTGGGAGATTCTTTTTGAGATTATGTGTGATGCCTCCAACTTCACAGTTAGAGATGTCTTATTTCAGAGGGTGGAGGGACACTCACATGCGATTTTATTTGAATAGATTACACTAGATTCACCCTAATATAACTAAAAAACCCCTGAAAAGGAGTTTAATTCTTTAATATTTTCATTAAATAAATTCAGTTCATATTTATTGGGATCTAATGTAGCTGTTTTTTCTAACAATGCTGGTCTAATGTACCTCTTGAAGAAGTCAGATGCAAATACCTGGCTAATTAGATAGATATCCCTTCTTCAAGAACTTCATATTTACATAAAGGAAAAGAAGGTGTTAGAAAAAATGGTGGTAGACCCCATGATTAGGCTTAATCATGCAATAAGGGATGACACCTTGGACCAAGAACCACTTCGGGAAACTTTTCTCGATGGGAATCTTTATTTAATCTCAAGTACGCATCCTTGGTATGGTGCATAATTTAACTACCATTTTGCCTCTGAAATCCTAATAACTTTAAATAATTATCAATTCAACAATTTAAAGAGCGAGTCAAGATTTTATGTTTTTGATGATCCATACATATGGCGCATGTGTAGTGATCATGTAATTAAGAGGTGTGTTCCTAATAAAGAGTTTGAGTCTATTCTGTATTTTATCCATACACATTCATGTGGAGGACACTTTGGACCCCAACATACTGGGTATATTTCTAGGAAACACTATATTCCAAAACAAACCATACTCTTCTGTGATATTTTTTATATATGAGGCATCAATTTTATATGTCCATTTCTTAGTTCTTGGTTTATTTGTATATTTTGATCATCATTGAATATGTGAGAAAATGGGAGGAGGCAAAGGCCACCAAGACTGATGATTCTCATGTTGTTATGGACTTTTTTGTAGAACATATTATTTGCAGGTTTGGAGTACCAAAGGCCATCATCAGTGACTAAGGGACACACCTCCACAATCATAATTTAGCTTCACTTCATTGGAAGTATGGGGTGACACACAAACCATCAACAATATACCACCCCAAAACAAATGGACCAACTCGGGTTTCAAATCTTGAGTTGAGGAAAATTTTAGAGAAAACAATTTTTCTACATAGGAAGGATTGAAGGGAGAGCATGGATGATGCTCTATGGGATTATAGTATATTATACCAGACAGGCATTAGTATATCCCCATTTCAATATTTTTTTGGGAAGGTCTATCATATCCCTATGAAAGTTGAGCATTAGGCTTATTGGGCCATAAAGAAATGCAACATGGATTTGGCCCGTGCTGAAATCCTAAGGAAGCTTCAAATTCAAGGGCATGATGAGATTTTACTTTCTTCATATGAGAACTCTAGGCTCTATAAGGAAATATCAAAATCATCTCAGGAGAAAATGATCCAAAAAAAGAGTTTCAATTAAGAGAGAAAGTCATGCACTATAGGTCACGACTGAATCTGATGTCTGGTAGGTTGCATTACATGTTGTTTGGTCCTTATGTTGTGACTAATTTTTTTCCATATGTTGTAGTGGAGATCACACAAGAGGACACATGAAGTAGATTCATAGTCAATAGGGAACATTTGAAGAAATTAAATGAGAAATATCATATTTATGCAATGGATTTATCATACTAAATTACCCCATCATCACATGAGCATATCAGGCTATTCATAAACCATTTGATTTTTTTATTCTTTGTCTTATTTGAAATTACATATTTCATGTGTATATATCATCTCATGGGTTCACATTGAAGACAATGTAATATTTTATGTGTGGGGAGGGGGGGGGGACATTTTAGTTTAGTATATCCAAATTTTTTTCTAGTTTCTAAATGATTTTTCCAAAAGTGTGTTCTTTTCAATTGTTTTGTGATTATTTTTCAATTTTTTTGCGTGTTTTTGAAAATTTTGAGTAGAAATGATTCTCATCACCATTTTGAGATCCATATGAATAAGAGAAAAAATTTATCCCATGAATCTAAGATTAAATTAATGGTGAAAATGACATTGTTTTAAACCTAAAATCTTTAGTAATTTCATGAAAAGTACTCTGAATTTGGAATCCCATGCCACAACAAACTATCTTTATTTTTGAAATCATGTTCCTATGAGGCTTCTGAAACATTCTTTTTATATACCTTACATTTTACTCAAATCATGAGAGAACCAAACCATTCTTGAATTAAATAGAATTCAATTTATTCTTGTCAAATCAAGAGGGTTTGAGGTATATGTGTTTTAAATGATTGAGTCATTTGTTGGGTGTTAAAGTCCATATTTCAATGAATCCTTTTTATAATGGCCTACCGTGAACATTTATCATTATAGACCTTAGAATTGATGAAAAAACTATTAGGTTAGCCACATTACAAGCCAATCTTCCCTATCAAACCAACTCATTAAGTGAAATTTCATAATTTAGTTGAATATAAGTGTGGGGGAAGCTATCTTATGTTGTGATACCACATCTTTTGATCCTTTGGTTGAAAAATGAAATTCTAAAGAGATGTGTTTGCTGCTGAATAAAATCATTACATTGAATGATGTTCCTTTTCTAGAGCTTTCATGTTGAGAGAAGTTGTACTATTCTGGAGCTTGTAATAGAGGAATAATGGTGTGCATATCTAGAGCTTTCAAGAAAATCATGTTTGAGACGATTGAAATTTTTTCTGCTGAAATGTTGAATGTTGTGCACATTCCTTTATTTTTCATTGTTATGAACATGAGTTGATGCTAAGGGGATTAAAGAGGAGACCATATTTAAGTGAAAATTAGATTAATGTAATTTTTCTTCAAAAATATTCAAACCCCCTCATTCAACCTCATGATTATTCACATCTATATCAAACCAACCGAAAGCCATAGAACAACACTGAAAAGTGCTCTTGATAAAAATATGTCCTTGACACAAATCGGGTGGTGATATAAGAATTTATCAAGCCTATGGTGACTGTTGTATTAGTTTGAATGAGAATGGAATTAATACAAAATTTAGCTTTTGTGTGATAAGAGGAAATTCAATTTAGATAAGTGAATTGTGCATTGGAGGATAAATGAAGTGGAAATATATTAGATGATATAAATGGAGAAAATGATATAATTGTTATTATTAGGAATTATATCTTTTGTTTTTGGGTGTGTAATTTATAGATCTCTGTTATGTGGGTTTTAAAATTTGTTTTGAATTGATATTGATGTTTACATTTCACGATTTTTTAGAATACATGATATGAGGTTTTGCCAAGGAGTGCATAATGGTATATGTGGGGGAGTTGATAAAAAACATATTTTTAAATATTTGAATAATTATAAATGATAAAAGTTCCTCACATTTTGTTAAATATGTTTAATTATAAAATATTTGGGATTAGATCTTTCATTTAAAAATTTGATGAAAAATTCACTATTACACTTTAAAATTCAATATAGCACTTCAGAAATTAATTTTTTGATATCTTTTATTTGAATTTAAAATTTTGTTAATATGTTCATGATGTAATGGGATACAATTTTTAGTCAGTACATTTGAGATAAATTGTCATTTGATTGGACTTAATGGTCCATGATGTCAATGTTGGGCTGGACCCACCCGATAGGACATCAGTTCTGTATTTGGACCATAACTTCTTCATTCTTTCTTTTATTAAGTCCAAATGTTGGGTGGATATTGATGAATCATTTAATCAAAAATAACCATTATAGAAGGAAATTTGATTCATGAGGTATGGAGGAAAAACGGTCCGTTCATGTTGGATTAATATATTTGGCTGAGATTCCCCATTCACACTGCAAACAACATTAAACCTAGCATCCCCTCCACTCTATAAATTGTTTTTATCTCATTTGGAGGGGTTTGGACGTGAAATAAAAATTTTAGGGAAGATTATAAGTTATTTCACTCAAATTATCCTAGCAATTAAATAAGGATAGCTCTTGAAAGAATGATCCCTTTGTCGAAGTCTTCTTCTAATTCAACATGTTGTAATGTTTGTGTTTTCATAATATAAATATTTTTTCTTCTTTTATTTAATCTCATTTCTTCTGTTTTTATCAAATTTCTTCTTCTATTAATACTCCTAATTGGCCTATAATCAGGATTTTAAATGATATTTGGTTCTACCCTCTCTAAACATTTGCAAAAGAAAAACGTTTCTATGATAAATATACCGCCCTTGGAAGTGTAGTTCTTTTATGTAATCAATCTACCTTTAACATCATTAATCAATTTATTATGAATTAGTGAGCTATGATAATTAAAATAATTTGATATATTAATTTAGTTTTTAATTTAAAAGAAACTAAGAAAGAAATATAACAATCAACACAAATCACGCGAGGTTTAGAATGTTGTGAATTGTGTGGAGCGTGAACATAATTGGTAATTCAAAAACCACACAGGATCAATTGGTAGTTATCAAATAATATCCATAAACTCAATTAATTATAATTTATATAGAGGAAATGTGCATTAATTTTCCACTGAACATAAGAAAACCATATAACATCAATAAATGTAGGGTGTTGCGATTGCATGTTCCGAAGTTAGCCAAGAGATAAATTTAAATTATCATTATGGTAAATATAATTCTTGTATGGTTTAGGATTTAACAAAATAGGGGATCATAATGAAGTCAATATTAATTTAAATGATAATTTTTAATAAATTATTGAAGAGGTAGAGTTATATCGATTACACTTTTTAAAAATAGTTTTCTAGAAAGACATCTTCTTGGTGTGCTTTGTTTATCACCATTCATTTCAAAATTTAAAAATTGCAATCTTCTTACAGAAAAAATACATGTATTTTTAAAAATTATAACCCCACATCATTATAAGAAATGTGTTTCTTATATTTTATTTTATTTTTATATTACATTAACTATGTTTTTAAATTTACTTTCTTCTTTGAGAGATGACCTTGGTCAGCCACTCTATTGCACCCAGTTACCCAAAAAATCCCCCTTCATTTGAGAGCGCCCATTAAAACACCATTCAAATTAACACAAATTTTTGGGGAGTCAAATAATTATTTTTAACAATTAGAGGTTTGTATTTTATTTTAAATTTTATTCCCTTTTTCCCTTTATTCTTTCTTCTTTACCAAATCTGAATTTTTCTTTTTCTTCTTTTATTTTTATCTTCTTCCTTTTGGACCATCAACTTAAACTTCTCATTTTTATTTTCACTATATCCCCCTTGTCTTATTTTAATTTTTGATTAATTTATGTCACAAAATAATCCCCAAGATATTTTAGATCGTGACCTTGAGATTAAACATAGCCTTGGGTTCTAATCAGAAATTCACAGTCTACGAGATGTTTCAACATTCAACCAGTTGGAGAATTCCTCTATTTCAGGAACACTAAAATTATAAACTTTTCTATATCAAACCTAAAAGAGGAACCAATGATGAAAATAATGGAAATTAATTTAATAGACCCATTTGAGAATTTTAATCAACTTATATTATCTATCAACCATATTGTATTTCATACACTAATCACGAATTAGACATGAAAATGAAATCTAGGTTAATTCACATTCCTCTAAATATTCATAAATTATCTGATGCGGACCCAAAATAAAACTTTAAAGAATTTAATTTGGTTTTTTCAACCCTTAAACCAAAATATGTATCTTAAAATCAAATCAAACTATTTGAATTCCCATTTTCATTTGATAGAGATGCAAAAGACTAGATGCATTATTTTCAAACTGAAGACGTAACATGTTGGAATGATTTGAAATGACTTTTCATGCAGAAAATGTTTCCAACATCAAAGACTACTTACATTAATAAGGAGATCTTGGGGATCAAGAAAGCCCAAGGGGATTCAATGTATGAGTACTAGGAGTGACTCAAGAAGTTGTGGCAAAGATGAATGCATCAACAAATCAGTGAGAAACTCATCATCCAATACTTTTATGGTGGACTCAAAACTATGGAGAGGAGCATGGTGGATTTCACATATGGAGGATCATTTGTGGAACAGACACCAGTAGCTGCACGTGCATTGATTGAAAAAACTAGCACAAAACTCTTAACAATTTTTTGATCGAGGTACACCACTTGTTAGAGGAGTACATAAAGTAAGTCCTTCCTCTATTTAAAATAATTTGATTAATACTAATATGGAAGACATTACCACTTTGGTAAGGAAGATTGATTTGGCACAAAAGACATTCCAATACCATCCTTCAAGACCTTGTGGCATTTTCACCGAGATAAGCCACCCAACTGACTGTTTCCCTCAACTATAAGAAACACCAGATTGTGCTACAGTTTTCTCTGAGAGACTATATCAGTAAAAACAACAGTCACATCCCCAAAAAAAGTATGTTTTATTTTCTTCAACATACAACCAAGGGTGGAATTATCAATCGGACAAGAGGTACGGATATGGAGAACAACAAATTCCCCCTTTTCAACAATACAACTAGCAGCCTCCACCTTACAAATAAGATTTCCATCAACCCCAAATGTGGTTTGATCCTCAATAATCAAAAAGTCAACAAGGGAATTATAAAAAAAGGGTACATTATAATACTGATGAACTTTTGAAACAAATTTTTCTTAATCCACAGAATAATCTGAAGAGTCTAGTTTCAGAGCTTAGGGATTTGAAGAATCAAATGAGCTAGATTCCCACTTCCGTCCATGAACTGGTAAGTAAGAATTCTAGAAATCTACCATCCTAACCTACTCCAAATCTCATGGGTAATGTTAGTGCCATCACATTGAGAAGTTTGAAGCCAACAACTGATACATCTACAACTTTTGTTCCAATGGGATTTACCTTAACTCCAGAAAAGCCACATTCCACACTAACTGTTGAGCTACCCCAGGAGAAAGATAAAGGTATGAAAAAGATTGATGATATTCCTCCTAAACCCATTCATTTTCTAAATAGATTTTCTCAAACCAAAAATATGGATAAATAGGCGATGAAAAAAGATATTTATTATACATTCATTCATGTGGATATCAACATCAATATACTTGAAGCCATTAAAAAAATACCAAGGTATAGGGAATTCATAAATGAACTTTGTACTTATTGAAGAGGGCTCAAGGGAAATGAGATAATCAATATTTGAAGGAATGTGTCACCACTCATTTCACCAAATCTAGAAATGCCGAAAAATTTCAAGGATCCTGGGACATTAACCATCCCTTGCACCATAGGGGAGTTACATTTTTCTGATGCTTTATGTGATTTAGGAGCATCCATAAATGTGATGCCTCACTCTGTATTCTCATCTTTATAGGTTGGTGAGTTTATGCTGAAAATATTAGTGATTCAGTTGGAAAATATAGCTACAAAATTTCCATTAGGAGTCCTTGAGGGTGTACATGTCTGGGTAAAAAACATGATCTTTCTAGCAAATTTTTACATGCTTAATATGGAGGATGATCATGTAACTTCACCTACTCCCATTATCATTAGTAGGGCCTACCTAAAAACTAAAAAAACAATCAGAAATGTCAATGAGGGTAAAAATTCCATGGATTTTGGATACAATGTTTTTATATTTAATGTTATTGACTCCATGAAGTACCCCTTATAAGACCATTATTCTTTTGTTATCTACTATTTTTGAACCACCAAGTAAAAACCCTATAGTTTTTTATTGTCTTATTCTTATAGAGATTATGAGTATTGGATCTAGTTTAATGTCTAAGAGTACTTCGACGCCTATTTCTAATGTACAAGACTCTATTATATTTGATTTTGAAAAGGATTCATATTTTTATTTTGATCATGTGAACTCTAATTATGACATGGTTGTTGATTATGCTATTGGATTTGATGCTTTATTCATTAGTTTTGATGAAGTATATTCTGATACTAATGTTCATTGTACACTTATTTCAGTTCCTTCAATGTCACCATCCATAAATCACCCCCATTCATTGGAAAAAAAGTCAATTTCACCAAATATAAATAATTTATACTTGGTATGTGACAAGAGATCACCTGTTATAATTTCCAAGAATCAACCTTAATAAAATAAAGAATAGATTTAGAATCTTTTGAGGGAGAACATCAGGGAAATCGGGTGGACCTTTGATAACATATTCGATATTATCCTCTCCATTATCATGCATAGGATTATTTTGGATGATGGGCCTAAACATGTTAGGCAGCCACAAAGGTGACTCAATACAACCCTTATGGAATTTGTTGAAAAAGATGTTGAAAAATTTCTCAAGGTAGGTATAATATATCCCCTTTCATATTCCCAGCTGGTGATTCCTATTCAGGTTGTGCCTAAGAAGAGTGGTGTTACTGTTATTAAAAATGAGAAATATGAGTTAGTTCCAATGAGGGTGAAAAATAGTTGGTGTGTGTGTATTGATAATAAGAAACTAAATCTGTCCACTCACAAGGACCGTTTCCCCTTCCCGTTTGACGATCAGATGATAGAGAGATTAGGTGGGAAACAACACTGTTTTTTCATGGATGGATTTTTAGGATATTTTTAGGTTATTATTTCTCTAGAGGATCAGGAAAAAACTACATTCACCTGTCCCTTTGGCACAATTGCCTACAATTGGATGGCATTTGGACTTTGAAATGTCCCATGTACCTTCCAGAAATGTGTGGTGAGTATTTTTTCTTATTTTATTTAGAATTGCATGGAGGTTTTTATGGACGATTTTACAGTGTATGGTTCTTCATTTTATGATTATATCTCTATTTTTTGAAAGGTTTTGAATCAATTTATTGAAAAAAATCTAGTCTTGAACTTTGAAAAGTGTCATTTTATGGTATAGAATGGAATTGTCTTAGGGCATGTAGTGTCAAAAAATGGGATTGAGTTTGATATATCTATGGTAGATATTATCTCATTCCTACAATATCATCCATGTGTGTGTGTTGATAGATATTTACTTGGGAATGTCGGGTTTTATTGTCGCTTCATAAAATATTTTAGTAAGATTTCACATCCTATGTCATGAATACTTCAAAAGGATTATGATTTTGTGTTTGATGTCACTTAATGGAATTCCTATGGTGAGCTAAAACAATGTCTGTCCACTCCACCAATCATACAGCCCCCACAGTGGGAGCTTCCTTTTGATATTATTTGTGATTCCTCTAACTTCTCAGTTGGACCTGTCTTATCACCAAAGTTGGGGTTCACATGTGATTTCATATGAATAGAATACACTAGATTCAGCCCAATAAAACTACTCAACCATGGAAAAAGAGTTTCATTTCGTCATATTTTCATTAGATAAATTCCATTCACATTTATTGGCCTCAAAAGTAGTTGTTTTTTCTATCCATGAAGCTATGTGGTTACCCTTGAAGAAGCCAGATGAAATATCTAGGATAATCTGAGGGATATTCTTTCTTCAGGAATTAGATATTGAGATAAAAGACAAGAAGGGGTCAGAAAACATGGTGGTGGACCACATGTGTAGTCTTAATCACACACTTGAGGATGAAACCTGGGATCAGGTACCACATCCGGACACTTTCCTTGATGAGAATCTTTATTCCACCTTATGTACGCATCCTTGGTATGCTAATTTAGTAATGTACATTGTTGCCTTTGAAATCCCAGAAAATATAAAGATACATCAAGTCCAAAATTTAGAGAGTGATTCTATATTTTATGTGTGGGATAATTCATTATCCTGGCACATGTGTAGTGATCAGGTTATTAGGAGGTTTATTCCTGACCATGAGTTTGAGACTATTCTACATTTTTCCCATACACTTTAAGATGGAAGTCACTTTGTAACCCAATAGATAGCTATGATGTTTTTAGAATCTATATTTTATTTTCATTAATATTCCATGATGCTCAACTGTTTTGTAAGTCGTGATCTCGTTGCCAACATACTGGGAACATTTCTAGGAGACACGAGATGCCCTAATGACCATTACTATTCTGTGAGATTTTTTATGTATGATGAATAGATTTTATGGATATTTTCTTAGTTCCTTTTTTGTTTTATATTTTTGTTGACATTTATTATGTGAGAAAATGGGTGGATCCTAATTCCACCAGGACTGATGATTCTAAAGTTGTTGTGGGATTTGTTAAAGCACAGATTTTTTAGAAGGATTGGAGTACCTAAGGAAATAATCAGGGACCAAGGGACACACTTTTGAAATTTGAATTTGGTTTCCCTCATTCTAATGTATGGGGTGACACACAAAAAATCAATTCCATACCACCCCCAAACAAATGGATAGGTTAAGGTTTCAAATACAGAGTTGAAACACATTTTGGAGAAAACTATGCCGCTAAATAAGAAGGATTGGAGAAAGTGCTTGAACGATGTGCTATGTGATTATAGGATATATTACAAGACACCCATTGCTATGTCCCAATTTCATATTATTTTTAAGAAATCCTATCATATCCCTATTGAAGTTGAAAATTGGGGATATTGGGATATAAATAAATGATACATGGATTTAGCCCAAGATGGATTGAAAAGGAAAATAAAAATTCAAGAGCATGAGGAGATTTGATTTTCTTCATATGAGAACTCAAGGCTTTACAATTACTTATTAAAAGCAGCTCCTGACAAATTGATCCAGAAATGTGAATTTCAAGTGGGGGAGAAAGTCTTTCTCTATAGTTCACGTCTGAAACTGATGCCTGGTAAGTTGTGTTCTATATGGTTAGGTCCTTATGTTGTGACTAATAGTTTTCATTTGGCTACTGTGGAGATCACAAAAGAGGACACATGAAAGAGCTTTACTATCAATAGGAAACGTTTGAAGAAATAAATTGAGGGACTGCATACTGATGCAATGGTTTCATCACACTGCACGAACCCATCATCACTTGATCATATTAGGCTATTCCTAACCCTTTCACTTTGTTTATTCTTTTTCATATTTATAATTATAAATTTTTCTGGCATATATCGTCTCATGGATTCACATTTAGGATAATGAATGATTTTATGTGAGGGGGAGGTAATATTTTAGTTTAGAAATTCAATTGTTTTCTTTTTTTCCAATGATTTTAAAAAAGGTGTGTGTTTTTTAAATTTTCAGTGTTTATTTTTAAAAAATTTATTTGTTTTTGAAACATTTGAGCTGAAATGATTCTCCTAACCATTTTGAAATCTATATCAATAAGTGAAACAATTTATCCCATGATGCTAAGCTTAAATGAATGCTTAAAATGTCTTTGTTTCATGTTCAAATCATTACTAATTTCAGGAAAAATAATCTGAATTTTGAATCTCATGCCACATCTCACTGTATTTATATTTAAAATAATTTTACTATGAGGATTCTCAACGATTATTTTCATATTCATTACATTTACCTCACTTCTTGAGAGAACCAAGATTCTCTTGATTTAACCAGTATTTCATTTATTCTTGTCCAAATATGAGGGTTTGAGGGACTTAGGTTTTAAATTATTGTGGCATTTGATTGGTGATAAATCCCCTATTTCAATGAATCCTTTTTATAATGGAATACCATGAACATTTATTCCTTGTATCCCTTAGAATCCATGAACATCCTATTTGGTTATCCATATTACAAGGAAAGTTTCTATATACAACAAACTCTTGAAGTGAAATTACATAATCTAAATGAACATAGGTTTAGGGGAATTTGTCTTGTGTTGTGCTACAACATTTCGTGATCCTTTGGGTGGAAAATTAAATTCTGAAGAGATGTGATTTTAACTAAAGTAAATAATTACATTGAGAGTTGTGCCTTTTCTATAGATTTCATGTTATGTGATGGTGTTCCATTATGTAGATTCTAATAGAGGAAAAATGTTTTACCTATCTAGAGATTTAATGAAAATCATATCTGAGAAGATTGACATTTATACTACTAAAATTTTGAATAGGGTGCACATTCTTTTATTTTTCATGACAATGAAAATTAATTGATTCTAAGAGGATTGAGGAGGATTCCATATTTATGTGAAAAATAGATTAATGCAGTTTTTCATCAAAAAGAGTTAATCCCCCCTCATTCAGCCTCCAAATTTTTCGCATCTAAATCCTACCAACCGAAATCCACAGAACAACCCTAAAATGTGAATTGTGTAGAGAGTGAACTTAATTGTTAATTCAAAAACCACATGATATCAATTTATATTTTTCAAGTATAATCCCTAAAATCAGTTAATTGAAATCTCTATAGAGGAAATGTTCCTTAATTTAACACTTTCCATAATATAACCTTACAACATAAAACAACGAAGGGTGCTGCGATTTCATATTCTGAATCTAGACTACGGTTAAATTCAAATCATCATGGTGGTAAAGATAAGTCTCCAAGGGTATAGGATTTAAAAATTTATGGTAACATAATTATGCAGATATTAATTGAAATTATAATGATCAATATATGATTTATGTTGTAGATTTAGATCGATTAAGCTTTCTAAAAATATTTTTCTAAAAATACATCTTCTCATTGTGCTTTTTAATAAACTTTCATTTCAAAATTATAAACATTGTAATCTTCTTCATGTAGAAATCTTCTAGTTTTATAAATTATAACCCCCACATACTTTTAAGTAGTGTGTTTTTTATCCATTATTTTATTTTTGTAACACCTTTAATATGTTGTTAAATTTACTTCCTCCTTCGAGAGACTACCTTGGTCAGCCAATCAGCTGCACCCAAGTACCCATAAAATCACACTTCATTTGAGAGCACCGATGAAAACACTATTCAAATTAGTGCCATTTATGTGGAGGTAAGTAAATATTTCAAAAAAATGGCATTTACATTATTTTACATTTTATTCTCTTCTTCTCTTCTTTCTTCTTTCATTAGCCAATCTGAATTTTTCTTCTTCTTTTTGGACCATCAACACAAATTTCACATTTTTATTTTTACTATAGTACATTTTTCATGTTTTCATTTATAGTTGATTTATGACATGAACTAATCTAAAATAACATTTAGATCTCAGCCATGAGATTGAACATAGCCTTCGGGCTTGAATCATAAATTCTCAGTCTATGAGATGTTTCAACATTCAACCAGTTAGAGAATTCCTCTTTTCCCAGAACACTAAAATTGGAAACACATCTATATAAAACCTAAAACAAGAAAAAATGGCTGAAAATAATGGAAATGAATTTAATAGAACCATTCAAGAATTTCTTGCAACTAAAATTTTCTGTCAACCAAATTGTATTGCATTCCCAAATCTCGAATCAGAATTTGAACTGAAATCTGGTTTAATTCACCTTCTACTAATGTTTCATGGCATATCTGGTGTGGACCCAAACAAACACCTTAAATAATGTAATGTGGTTTTATCAACCATTAAACCATGAAATGTTTCTGAAGATCAAATTAAACTAAGAAATTTCCCATTTTCACTTGATGGAGATAGAAAAGACTTGGTTTATTATTTACCACCTCAAGACATAACATGTTGGAATGATTTGAAACATGTTTTCTTGTAGATATTTTTTCCATCATCAAGGTCCACTTTCACTCGTAATGAGATATTGGGGATCAAGAATGCCCAAGGGGAGTCAATGTAGAAGTACTGGGAGAGATTCAAGAAATTGTGTCCAAGATGTCCAGATCACCAAATCAGTGAGTAACTCTAAATACAATACCTCTATGATGTACTCACACCTATGGAGAGAAGCATGGTGGATGTCACGACTTGAGGAGTAGTGGTGGAAAAGACACCAGTAGCTACACATGAATTTATTGAAAAAATTTCTTCAAACTCCCAAAAATATGGAGATCGAGGTACACCACATGTTAGAGGAGTACCTAAGTTAAGTCCTTACTCTATTCAAAATCATTTGATTGAAACTATGCTTGAAGAATAGACCACTATTGTAATGCAGATTACATTGGCTAAAATACATCCCAATACCATCCTTCAAGGACTTTGGAATTTTCATTGAGACAATACACCCAATTGACTATTGTCCCCAACTTTAAGAAATAGACGATTGTGCTATAGTGTTTCCTAGGATTCCATGTAAGTAACAAAAAATAGTCACTCCCCCAAAAGAAGTACAATTACTTTTCCCTAAAATATAACCAAGGGTGGAAGGATCAATCAGACATGAGGTATGGCTCTGGAAAACAACAATGGAATCCTTTTCAAAAAAAACTTCCAATAGCCTCCACCTTACCACAAGGTTTCCAACAACCTCAAACATTATTTGAAGCTCTATAATCAACAATTCAAATAAATGGAAATTCTCCAAAAATCTAGATTATAATATTGTTGATCTTTTGAAACAAATTGTTCTTAATCCACAGAATAAGCTAAAGACTCAAGGTTTGGAGCCTAGGGAGTTGAAGACTAAAATGAGCCAGATTGACACTCCCATCCTTGAACTAGTATATAAGAATTATGTAAATCTACCTTCCCAACCTACTCCAAATACCATGGGTAATTTTAGTGCCATCACATTGAGGAGTGGGAAACAATCAACTGATCCATCTAAACCAATTGATCCACCATGATTCACCTCAACTCCATAAAATCCCCATTCCACATGAACTATTGTGAAACACAAGGAGAAAGATAAAGGTATGAAAAATATTGATTATATTTTTCTTACACCCCTTTAATTTTACAAATAGAGTTGTTCAAACCAAAAAGATGGATGAAGAGGTGATAGAAAAAAAAGATCTGGATACATTCAATCATGTGAACATCATAATCTCTTTGCTTGAAGAAATTAAAAAATACCAAGGTGTGAAAAAATCATAAATGAACATTTTACCAATAAAACAGGGATCAAGGGAAATGAGATGATCAATCTTGGATGGAATGTGCCAGTACTCATTACACCAACTCTAGCAATGTCGATAAAGTGCAAGCATCCTGGGACATTCACCATCCCATGAACCATAGGGGAGTTTCACATTTATGGTGCTTTATGTGATTTAGGAGAATCCATATATGTGATTACTCACTCTGTATTATCTTATTTACATGTTTCTTAGTTGAATCTGACAAGAGTAGTGGTGTATTTGGCGAATAGAGCAACAACATATCCAGCAGGAGTCCTTGAGGATGTACTTGTCCGGGTAAGAGATATGATCTTTCCAGCAAATTTCTATGTGCATAAAATGGAGGATGATCATGTATATTCAGGGGATCCATTTATAATTGGTATCCCCTTCTTAATTGGTCTGGAATTAAGAGTACAAATGATATTGGGTTCTACCCTCTCATAACCTTTGAAAATGCAAAACGTTTCTATGATGACTATACCGCCCATGGAAGAGTAGTTATTTTTAGCAATCAATCAACCTATAACCTACTTTATTAATTTATTTTGAATCAATGATCTATTTTAATTCACATAATATGATTTATTAATTTATTTTTAAAATTAAATTAAGCTAAGAAACAATTGAAAAATAAACACAAATCACACGTGGTCAAGAATTGTGTGAGTTCGGTAGAGTGTGAACTTATTTGGTAATTCAAAAACCCCACAGAATCAATTTGTAGTGTTTAAATATAATCCCTAAACTCAGTTAATTGTACTTCATAGAGAGGAAATGTTACCTAATTTACCATTGATGATAAGATAAACATAGAACATCAATCAAAGTAGGGTGCTGCAATTTCATGTTCTGAAGTTAGCCTAGGGTTAAATTCACATCATCTTTGTAGTAAAATTAAGTCTCGTAGGGTTCGTGATTTAAAAAATTAAGGGATCCTAATTAATTTGATATTAATTTATATGATAATGATTAATAAAGTTTTGATGAGGTCCAGTTAGATCGATTACACTTTCTAAAAATATTTTTCTAAAAAAACATATTCTCGTTGTGCTTTGTTAATAAACATTCATTTCAAAATTAAATAAAATTATACTTATTCCAGTAAACATATTCTGGTTTTATATATTATAATACCCTATCCTTTTAATTAGTTCAATTATTATCATTAATTTTATTTTTAGAATACCTTTAATATGTTGTTAAATTTACTTCCTCTTTTGAGATACAACCTTGGTCAGCCACTCTGTTTTACCCAAGTACACAAAAAATCACACTTCATTTGAGACATCCTAGGAAAGTGCCTTTATGGTTCCACCTATTGGTGCCCTTTTTCATTCAGTCACATGACCTCATGCACACCTCTGTATATGCTAGTGGCTTCCGAATAGCAGTGAGGGTTTGGATATTCATTCATGGGGAAAATGTACCCTCACATATTAGATTAAAACATAAATGGAATGAAATTAAAAAACAAAATCATATATATAACCAGAACCAAACTCTTGTCCCAAGATAACCAAAAAAGAAATATAATACTCAACTGAAATAGAAAACATGTCATGTCAATATGAGTGTCAACTGTATTTAATGAAGCTGAATATAAAGACACTAAGAATCCCCAAACAGGTCCCAAACTATGTTTCGTTCTCTCCTCCATGCTCTATCCCAATCATCCACATATCCCAAGGAATTTTCCCTTATCAAGTAATATAACATTATAATCAATTCAGGTACTAATTAGAAATATGAAATATGGTTTGAGTACAACTATGTAGGCACACATGGTGTCTAAAACATGTCCAATCAAATGATAGTGCATGAAGTTGTATAGGAAAATAAGCACGATGCAATAATAAACAGTTTATGACATTTTCATTTATTATTATCTAAATACATTTATTGAAGGGTTCAAAAGGATACTCGTTCCTCAATAATAACTTCATCTCATACCAAAGCCCAAAGAATTCCCTAGGTAATACGATATAATAATACCTACATCTAGCTGAATATCAATGTATTCATGGTGGTATGATATCTCAATAACTGATTCGACTCATGCAGGAGTTTGAACATTATCGTGTGTGGCCATAAATCAGAGTTCCATTATTTCTGTTAATTAATTTCACATTTATAAATCTCATTTCCAATGTGAAAAATATCACATATGTAAGTAATATGACCACGTTACCATTATTACTCATCAATATAATGACCGTTTTCTCATTCACATTACTAAAAAGTATAATGACCATGTTAGCATGAATACATCACATTATAATGACTATATTCCCATTCTATTACACATAATTATGATGACCATGTTACCATTTGTAATTTTAAAATTATAATGACCATGCTCCCATTCATGAAAACATAATAAATTCATCAATTAATTATGGCACTCCATTCCATTTCGAATTCAAAATTAGTTAAATACACCAAATTCGTTAGTTAACGAAATAATTATCTATATGCCTCAACACCATTAATTAATTAATTAATTAATTAACCAACATCTAAAATCATATCCAATAAATAATTTTATAGAATTTATTTTATTATTCGAATTTCAACTCATCATAATTAATTTCACAATTAATTATCTATATCATAATCTCAACCACATAATTAATTCACAATTAATAATCACAACTTTACCAATTGGATATCTCATAATTAATTTCCCATTTAATTATCGATATTACAATCCCTATATCTTATAACTAATTTTTCCAAATAAATTATTTGATAGGGCATACCCTTAGTCTCATGATTAATTCCCCAATTAATCACTTATTTCAAGTAAGTTTTGATAACTCAATTGGTCAATTGAATATTCCCAGTTCACGAAAACCAATTGCTATAGGATGATAGAAATTATAATATCTTACATATACATTTCAAATCCATGACTATGGGAATTATATTTATACCACATACCTGGATTCATTGACGGATGATTTCCCAACGGAAATAATGAAAATCCAAGTAGCTCAACGACGTTAATAAAAGACCCCGATCAAAATCTCTAAAACAAAATCATGATCAGGGACATCAAGATATCATAAATCAAGATCTAGATCCACAATCCTAGACCTAGATATCACCACAGAGGTTAAGATCTATGGAATGAGAGGATATATTCCATGAAAAGATCAAGTAAAGATAGACGAAATTACAGGGAATGCATCGGGATGAAATCCACTTACTGGGAGAAGAGAGGATATTAATTTTGAGCATTTGATCATGAAGATTAGTGTTCGTTAGGCCTTGGTATCTCTCTAGTTCAATGGGAGAACATTCCATTACCCTTAGGAAAAAAATACCCAGTTAGGGACACATAGGAAGAAAAAAATGTCATTAATGAATGAAAACAAGTGAGATCCATACCTTTAGGATATCATTGCCTACACTTGCAATGTTTAGTCACATGGTTAGACAAACTGCACAGTTTAGTTGCACAGTTAGACAATCTGTGCACTAATCATGAGTTAGCCACTACTTCAAGGGTCACTTCACATGACTACCTTGCATAACCTCCCAATCCATGCTTTAACTATGCCAAATATTCTACCTCAAAGACCCAATATCACATGGTTTCTCCTAGGAAGCGACAATGTTTGTTCAAAACATTCACCAACCATGCTTAATCCACTTTTCTCCAAAATTTTCTTAGACTACAACAAAATTATACCATATCCATATCTCCCATCAATTGTATTTATGTAAAAATAAAAAGTAACTAGAAAACATTAGGATATAACTACAGAAATAGTTGGTATCTTATAGTTTGGAAAACCATGTTCCAAACATAAATTGTTCCTGTAGGACATAGGGAAACCCCCATTATTTTCCTGCATGTTTTTCAAACCATGAAGAAATCATGTTATAACAATATGTCAATGTCTGCAAAAAATGCAGACCTAGTCGCATGGTCTTGTGGCCCCATCCACGTGGTTAGGAAAAATAATATAGCCTACCTTTGATCACTACAAACCACTTGCACGGTTTACACCGACGATTCTACATGCCAAAGTCACCCCAAAATAAGGATCTGGACACCGAACAAGTCACAGACACCTCCAAAACACTCGTGCTAAAGTCGGGCACTCACATAAGGCCATATATAAACACTAAAATTGAAAAATAAGGGATATTTACAGAATAATAAAATTTTGGTTCTTAAAATATTACCCCATATAGCAATTCATCCTCGAATTAATCTCTAAGTGGTGGTTAAGATTCGTTAGAGAACCACTTTGGCCATAGAGAATGTAATTCATCATCCAACTCCAAAGTCTCATCGTGTTAATGAGAATTCTACCACAACACCCATACTATATGAACTTACTGAATGCATAGAACCTTTATTCTCATATAAATGATTAATATTATATGCTCCTCAAATGAAAAATTCTATCTATAAATCAACCTCCTTAGGGTAAAAAATGTGAGATGTGTCTGAATGATAGTAGTGCAGCTGAGATGTGTAGAAAATGTCATTCATGGATTTTAATTGTGAGGTAACTAAAATAGATAGGCAATCGACCTGACTCTCCCCATAAACATGAATGGACTATCATATCATGATGAATGTTTACCCTATGTTTTGATCTATTTGTGTCCCAGAAATGGGGAAAGATGCAAGACACTAAATCCTCGACCTCAAACTCAAGATGTTATCTATGACGATTGACATTTTATTTCCATAGAGACTGTGTAGTATCCATCCATTTCAGAATCAACTGGACCTTCACATAGGTGTCCTGAACAATATGTGGTCCTTGTAAAGCTACCTCACCTACCTATTTCCATCACCGAGGTGATTCGAATGGCCTACCATATATAACCTCATAAGGTTCCATATGTATTGCCACATTAAAACTATTTCTGTAGGATAACTCAACTAAGGGTTCATGCTTTCCCGAAGAGCCCCCAAAATCTAGGGCACATCCTCACATCATGTCCTCCAACACATGTATCATTATCTCTGACAGACCATCAATCCAAGGGTGGTATGATGTGCTCTGAACCACTTTTGTACCCAAAAACCATTAAAAACCCAACTAGAAATGATATGTAATGTGGGTGTCCCTATCTGAAATTATTTTTCTCGAGACCCCATTAAGTCATAAAATATCACATATGTATATATTTCCAACCCCATAAACACTTATGGTCTCCATGATTGGTATGAAATGAGAAACTGTCATGACCTATTAACAATAACTGACACTACATCATTACCTTGAGATGACCTCAGTAAACCAGTCATGAAATCATTCGCTACATCATCCCTTTTCCACTATGGAATAGGTAACTATTGTAAAACAATTTCATGTCAGTGATGTTTCTCATTCACCCACTGATAGGTGGAACACCTTGTAATAAAACCAACCACCTCACACTTCATACCTAGCCACCAATACAGACGGTGCAAGTCATGAAACATCTTGGTGAATCTGAGATTCCCCTCCCAAGATGAATCATGAAACTCCCACATCAACTCCTCATGTATATCCCTCGAACCCAAAACACATCCATGGATATGAATGATCTCAGCCTCTCCCATATTCTATCTAGGTGGTGGATCCTTAGTTGCAACATTCTCCCATTGGATGAGGCCCTTTGAATCCAATAGCAGCCTCATCCTCAATCTATCCAACAGGGTAGAGGTCACAACTAAGGAGGATAGATAAGTCTGTCCCTCAGTCATGCACCTCAAAGTTCATCTCAAAAAAAAATTCCTTAAGATACCACTCTTAACTAGTCTGTCACACTACCTATATCCATGTATTCCTGCTTAGTGCATTGACCACAGAATTTCCATTACCAAGTATGTTGGCAAGCTCAAAATCAAAATAATAAATGTACTCCACCCACTTCTGATGACTCATATTCAGATCATGCTGTGATGATATTTACATAATCATTTTTTGTCCATGTACACCACAAAACACCCCCCATGCATGTAATTCCTCCAATAGTGGCATTAATAGAGAACTATAGCTTGATAAAAATCAAGCATCGGGTAATTCCTCTCATGTGGCCTCAGCTACCGAGACCCGTATTCCATGACTATATTTCCCTACATCAGTACTACTGCCAACCTAATACCTGATGTATCACAAAACACAGTATAGATTTTTCCTTATTCTGGTAGTATCAGGAGTGGTGCTAATGTCCACATCCCTTTTAACTCCTGAAAGGATATCTCGCAATAAAATGACCACAAAAACATAACACCCTTCTTATTCAAGAATGTTATCAACACTTCCAAGAATGATAAGTCATATATGAAATTCATGCAGTAACAAAATATAACCAAGAAACTCCATAAGTCAAAAATCATCATGGGTTGTTATAGGAATCTAAAACTATCACCTTGATTAGGTCAACTTATACTCTTATTTCTGAAATGATGTGATCCAATAAGTGAATTTAATCTATCCAGTAGTGGAAATTTATTAGTTTATCATATAAATGATAATCTCTCAATGTATTAAATATGATCTCAATATGGTTGGCATGGTCATTTATATTTTAAGAATAAAAAGAGATATCATCCACATGAACTACCACAAATGAATCCAGGTAAGGATGGAAAACTTGGTTCCTCGGTTCCATAAAATATGCTGGTATTTTTTTGAGATCGAACTTCATTACCAGATACTCATATAAAATATACCTTCTATAAATGGTTTTTTGAGGTATGTTTTCAAGTAGAACACATACATGGTGATATCCTAAACTCAAGTAAATTTTTGAGAACTCTTAGGCTCCTCAAAGATGATCAAACAGTTTTTCTATCTGTGTGATGGGATATTGGTTCTTAACTTTCAATCGGTTCAACTTGTGATAATACACACATAACCTAAGGATACCATATTCCTTTTTTTTATAATGGTCTGCTACTTCCCAAAGTTACGTATTGGCTTTGATAAACCCCTTTTCCTATAAATCTTCTTGTTTATTGTTGAGCTCCTACAACTCCATCGTAGCCATCCTATAAAGATGATGGATACATGTGCCACTATTACCACTATATTGGTCGAAAATCAACATCTATATTAGGAGGTAAACTAGAAAACTCATCCGTAATGATGTCCCTAAAGCACTCAACCATTGGGGGAAAGACTTCCTGACCTACTCCTTGATCATCTAGATTCAAACTAGCGATCTAGGGCTATCATTCTGCACAACCCATGATGCATTTTTTCATCTCATATTTCATAGATAGCACATTCACCCTTGTGAGTATACTCTACACCCACATGTGATTATAATTTCACCCTCTACTAATTCCATTCAATGTAAGGTCGATAATCTACTAGCCATTCTGTACTATGTATGAGATCAAACACTTCCATCTCAAATTCATATAGATCCTAGATGAAGTGACTCCCACCAAACTCAAGTGGCACTCCCTAAATAGGTGCACATTCCCCATTCTAATTTTCAATGAAGTGTCTAGAATTAAAGAACCCTTATAAGAAAAAAACAGGACAATGTCTTTTCACCACTAATGTAGATATAAAAATATGTGTTGCAACTATATTAAGAAGAAAAGATGTAATTGTAGAGGCTAACAGTATTTTCCCTATCTTTATAGACAGTCTGAAACCCTTCTCCTATGAGGTAGGCTGTATAGATTATTAATGGAATCCACCACGTCCCTATGATACAACCTCATTGCATGGAGTATGCCCAATCCGATGTATCAGTGTAACTAGTGTCTGGTTACATTTTCCACAACTACCACTTCCCTAGACTGATCGTCCATTGGTTCTCTAGATCTATTCATTATGATGTGTGGAGGATCTTGGCCTCGAACCTAATGTCAGATATGACTCATTATTACTCACAAATGGAGGGAAGAAGCTGTGGAAATGTCTCATGTGGCCCGTCAAACCTCAAGCTCGGGACTCTACTATGTCATGGTCACACTAAATCATCATGTGGCCTATCCTACCACACTTCTAAAAAACAATAAGATATGAGTACCCATAGAAAGGCTGGTACTCATCTCATGGGATTCCAAATAATTGAACTTCTTTTCTAAAGATATTGAACCGTTGGGTCGAGAAATGACACTGACCTAGTCTATGCCCCCTACTTCCCTTAGGGTTTTCTCTATAATCAGTGCTTGATTCAAAATCTCAATGATAAAGGTAAAGATGAACATGTTGAACAGATATCTGATAGCATGTCTGAGATCTTCCTCGAAGCACATCTCTCTAGATAGCACATCAGAAAGGTACGTCTGCACAAAACACTCCAACTTAGTAAAGCTTGTTGATTAATCCATAATCATCATCACACCCTTATCCAGACACATAAAACCACTAGCCTACTCTTCTCATTTATTTTTGGGGTTGAAATAGTTATTAATTAGGGTATAGAAGTCATACGAACCAATATCGTGTGTCCCATCAAACTGGTTTATTACATCCCACAAGTGATTTGCTTCACCATGTATTATGTAATCAGTGAGCATGACCCTCCTCTAAAGTGGTTTTACAAGATTCTTAAAAAATAGTTATGTATTCTCTAGACACTACTTGGTATCATGTGGTCCATAATCCCCAAAAAACTGGGGAGGATGATGATGATAGAACACTCATGTCAACTCATCCATAGAGGAGGAAGGATGTAATGCTCCATGATAAATCTTCATGAAGTGAAAGAATCCCTCAAAGAACTGTACCTCAACACCTCTATCAAAAATAGTAGCTTGTGTCATATATAGCATTGAAGGAGGATCAGTTGGAATCCCATGTCCCCTATCTTCAATGTTTTGTCATCATGGTGGAATGCCTCTGCATTTACAAACAAACACCATAGAAAAGAACAATGTCAATGTCATAGGTCAAAAGCATAGTATAGGATAAAACCCTCCCAAAATAAAGTCACCCCATACCCTGATCCAAATGATAGGAGAGAATAAATAATAGTCACCCAAATCAATAGAAACATTACCTATTACCCACTGAAAATAATGGTCTATTCTAAGTCTTAGTTTCTCATTTCATTTTCATTTAACATTCATTTTTTTTAAATGATTTAACTGATTTTCCAATAAGCTCCAATCCTTGTGGGACTATAATAGCACAAAAACAAAACATTGATGCCCATATAACTCATTCTATACCTCATTTAGTTCACATTAAAAAAAATAGTCATTAGGTGCATAATTTTCTAGTCCATAAGGGCCCATGCACCTTATGAATTTAAAGATGACATCACTTTTACTTTCACCAAAATAAATCTATAACAACTGTGGGCACACCTATTACAACAGATTTCACAACAACATTTGTCGTGTAATTCATCCTTAATGGCAGGGCAAATGCATGTAATTTTACATCTATAAAGTCACTTACATTATACATGAGATGGAATACCCTCATTTCATTGGGCTATAATAGAAATATAACCACAATCATATCAATAGTCATAGCACAACACATGTGCATCACCCAATGATGTAATATAATCAACTGTAATTGTGAAAATCCTAAAAAAACATCAATCCATTTTTGGTAATTTGGATTTTCCTTTAACATATTCTATATATTCCCATGAAAATCTCATTAACAAATTCTATTTTCTTCCTATGATTTTCTATTTTCACAAATCATCAAAGAAAATCATAAAATAAACCTACTTCTGATATAAATTTGTAGCATCCTGGACCTGGATTCCACTCAATAGTTCCCAAATCCCAGTTGGATACAAGGCCTCAACCACACCTTTCCAAACACAAGAGGCCACTAACTAGAAGTGAGGGCCTAGGTGTGTTAGTGGGGACATAATTCCCTTACTACTAGAGTATATCACAATGGATTTTGACAACATACAAACATGTGATATAGATTAACCAGAAAAAATAGGTAAATATGAATGAAAGGAATATATAAAAATATTACAAGTGCCTCATATACAATGATGTCGATGATACATGTGTATAAAAATAGCCAAAATATGTACATGAACGTAAAGTACAATACAACTATCCAAAAAAGTACAAAAAGACAAAATGTATCCCAGTATCATTGTAAGCCACAACATGGTCCCATGCTCTCCGACTCTAATGTAACGATCAATAACTTATGTTATGGGGATTTCCCCCATCCACACTTACAACCATATAATCTATTGGGGTCCCTGAGGTGGACCAAATGGGGTGTGAGATAAGAATCCTAGTAGGCAACCCCCAATTGATCCATACAGTTTTAAGCAGCATAATAAAAAAAGACAAATAATTGTATGTAATCAGTAATATAAGTGTGAATGCCCAAGGCATATATCCACTACCACCAACTAAAACCAAATAACATCTCAAGGATCTCTGTAATAAGTTTCATCTCTGAACAAGGAAGCTACAAGAAAAAATAATAAATAATACAGAACCTCTATACTACCATATAAACCCAATCCCCACAGCGTTGACATATAATGAAACATGTCCTAATTTCCATGACCATGATGTATAATGAAGTGATTCACATTCCCATGGACACACCATAATTACATAACTGTCAGACAATAAAGGGCCAGATCCATGGAGTTGAAGACCAAGCCATACTTAAGGAGTCCTGGGAGCATCTTGATGGAAACACTGTATAGGCACTGGTTGGATTCCTAGGAACTTGTATACCAACACAAACTATGTGAGTCCAAGAAATCCAAATACAAGGGTTATCATATCCCAATTCATCCCATGAAATCAATACTTAAGAGTCAATATTACTCAAGGTTTCAAATACAACATTCCCGATCCACAGAGAGACATGCATGGAATCTGTAAAAACATTCATCCATTTCATAACATTTAAAAATTCAATTCCATATCTGTCCATCCACTCATATAATCAATTAAATTTAAATAAATTATATAATTATACCCACTCATTTATTCAATTACATTGAATTACATTCAATTAGTATACCCACTCATATACTCAATTACATTCATATGCATTCCCACTCATGTATTCAACTGCTATTTAATCATGTGACATGGGTATACCCACCCATTCATCACCATTTTCTACTAAAAACATCGCATGGGTATACCCACCAATTAATCAAGATTTAATATTAAACATTCCACATGTGTATAGCCACCCATTTAACACAATTTTTATGAAATACATTTAATCAATTTATATACAACCAACAAGTATACCCACTCATTTAACCAATTCTATTTAATCCAGTTAATCAAGATAGGAATGGAATATTATGATAACATTTTTCAATATGGGAGAACATATTATAAGCATGTAATTAAATCTCGTTTAATTATAATAGAGCTTCCTTTAACTAGGAAGACTCAAGAATACACCACATGGGGGGATTATCAAAGGTCAAAACCGAATAAAAATAATGGTGCACCACATGGGTGACCATAGTTTGAATAACAAATCACCAAAACATCTTAAGGAACCTATGGGAATACTTAATATGTCATATTTGTTCTATTTTAATTAAACCATTCAATTTAGAGGCCACACCGGAATGCCCGAAAGCTGGAATAATGACTGATAGCTCTATAATGCACCAAAAGTCAAAATAAAATTATAGACCACCTGCCTTAGCTCTGTAATGGAGTGATCGTCCAATATCAAGTCCTGATTTGACTTGAATTATGAGAAATATGAAGAATGGAAAAATAAGAAATTATGGAATATGAACCTAAATCCAAATAACATAGTTAATAGCTAGAAGAATTGAGAATGGTTAAAATAGAATGTACATCTTAGCATTGCAGTTATGATGATACAAACCATGATTTAATAAGAAATTGGATGATGAACCTGGATCAAATACTAGCTTATCCACCTTGACATCTCGGAAGTAGGTCCCCTCTATTGTGTATTGAAGAAAACCCAAATTAGGTTATAAAAAAGATTTAATTTTAATTTTTTTTTTCTAAAATCATAAAAATATAGGGGCTTCATGGTTTATGTGTATAGATTGGAAAACCTTGCACCACGTCCATAGGGGAACTAGCACAATTTACCCACATGGTTTACCAACATCGTTTACAAACCATGTGGAAACCATCAAATAACCCTCTATCAACGTATAAAAAACAGCATAACTAAATGCAAAACCATGCAACCCATTCCACATGGTTTGGCCAAACCATGAGGCCTTCCTCTACTCACTTCCATCCAATTTCAAAATTTATGAAACCATGCAGTATACCCAACATGGTTTACACTAAAAGTGCACCGGGACCAAATCTCCCCAAAATTGGGTTACAGGCTTCAAAAAATCCCCAGAGACCTCTAAAACAACCTTGATCACTACAGGCACTCACATGAGGCCATATTAATGAATTCAAATTGAAAAGAAGTGATCCTTACCTGATACAAAAATATGGTTTCATACATAAAACATGGAGATATCATTGGATAATTATCTCAGGTGAATGATAATGGGATCATAGATCATTGATTAACACACCTCGTATTCAAAGGATCTCGCCAATAAATGAGAAACAACTACATTTTTCATATTTGATATATCCAAATCAAGGATGGTTAGTTTTTTTTATTTTATTCTACCCCATTCATTATTTATATAATGAATTCTAATAAATTAATGAACAGATCAATCCATGGTTTTATCATTATTTTGGATGAGTTTATTTTGAATGGGATTGATGAGAGAATATATTTGTGATTTGATTATTTTAATTGTTTTTACAAGATTATGGATTGAGATTGACATGAAAATTGATCAAGGGGTTTTCCTCCAATCCTTTCTTCTTCATTTCTCCGACCATTCAACCTTCATTATGGTAGTTCATCATTTGTCTCGTGGATCGACTTATCAAAATCAATCGATCGTTTCACACCTGTTTCATTTCACAATTATCGGATATCATAGAGATAGGATCAACACAACATAATGAAGGTGTGATGATGGAGACAGAGAAATTCAGATGATAGTGGATACCTGATTTCACGTTCTTGATCAATCAATGAAGAATGCTGATTTGATCCATTTTCTAGGTGAATCGGATGGCCAGAATCTGATGGAAGGCGACGCACAACTGAGGTAGATCCATGAATCCAATTGATATTTACGCCAAATTCAAAGGCGTAGGTTATTTAGGCTTGGAAAAAATGAGGAATATGGTTTTTGAAAATACCCATACAACACGGTGTGTAAATCAAGATTACACAACATGTGGTCCCCTTGAGATTCAGTTAGTTTTTTTGGTAAGAGAAAATAATCACATGACATGTTTCTAATCCTAATCAACATGTGGTACCTCTTGGGTTGACTCAGCGTGTACCCCAAAGGGTACACAGACATGGGGTGGAGTACACAGATAGCCTATACTATGTGTACCTACACAGAAATGGGTTGAGATATGTATTGTTTTCACGAGAATGTCCCGAGGTTAAGGGAAACGATGTGTGACCCCTACTATAAACTATTCACTATATTTTACATGGATTAGAAATGTTCTCCTCCAAATCATATATAAGATTTATTAGGGTTTGTTCCCATTTTCCATTCCCTGAATGATGGTATGGAATCATTTCCTAATCCTAGGACTATGATTCATTTAGTAAGACTTCTTGTATGGAGTCATTGGAATCCCAATGAGAGGCCTAGAGATAAATCCTCTATTCAACTTCATTCCCCTGGTGATGTTCATTGTATCTTAATGACCAACACTACACATGAATTGATCCTGTACATACTATTTTAAACAATATTGAGATGTCAGAATCACCCCATGGACTTTAATGTGATATTCGTCTATGTTTCATATGCTCTTCATACTATATGCATGTTCTTACTCATGAAGATACTTGAAAAGCAGTACCTCTTATATAGATGTTACCAGTTCAACCACAATCAAGAGTGTGTTCTCCCATATAAGTGCTTCATAGAATTTCTGTACTAGAATCCTAGGCTGGTATACTATGGTTGTGAGTTACCTCATGACTGTGTGTCTTTCTTGATTTTATCTAGATATTCATTCTACATTTTTTGTAGACATATACCTATGTAGAGATGACAATATATCTATTTTCTATGATATGTGGTTTCAGGGATTCTTATTGAGTATTTTTATACTAAACCTTCAATGGATTTTACTGCATGATTCTTCTATTGTGTAGATTTTAGACCATTTGATAGTGTCCTAGGAGGACTCAGACCATACGGTACTTAGTGATACTTAATGGACTAAGGTCTATTCGTGCGTCTTTCTGATAGCAGTCATAGTACTTATTTTCGGTTGGACATGTGTTTTCCAACTCTTTATAGTAGGATTATATTTTTAAATTGTTCCATTCTTTGACTTCGTGTCATACTAGGGTTACCGTATTTATATGTATACATGCACGGTTGTTTAGTTCTTTTCCCATTTCAAAATTGTATAGGTTTATAGATGTGTGCCTTTGTACATTTACATAGTCTAAGGCATCCCATGTCAGAGATATGCCTACTCTGAGATTGTCGCCAGCCCCTGTCTTATTGGAGACAATATCATGAGTTGCAGTATGGGTCCCAATGGTACGATTCATGCTAGAGTGGCATCATATGGGGTGGTTCTACATTAGGATCGATATTTTGTGATATTGGATTAGGGAAACAATGTTAAGTGTTTGGATTTCATCTTTTAGGCTAGAGACTCTAGTGATGGTGAGGCAGCCGATGTATGTATACACCAAGGCTCTGATCACATGTGTTTTGACTCAGAACATGAGAACACCCGTTGCAGTATAAAACAATGTTACTTGCATCATATATGGATGCATTGTGGTTTACATTCCCTTCTTGAGTCTTCTCTTTCTAAATACTCATTATTCGTGGTACATCTTGTTTGTTTCAGGATGTCTCAATGACATATGCTAGTAGGGATTCAACATAATGATCTCAAGGATGATCCCATTAGTTATTAGGTATAAATACAGGGACTAGTTCCCAATATGTTACCTCTAGGTGGTGCACCATCCATACCACCACCTATAATGTATCATGTGATACCCGCAATACTAGTGGATGAGGAGTGCATGATGATTTCCCATCATGAGTATCAGTGGTGGAGACCCCTCAGAATCAGAGGTTAGCCTGAACCACAAGAAGCTGAAGTCTGTTTTGAAGTAGTGACCCTAGTTTTCCATCTTGTCAGGACACTAGAAGATCAATATGGTGCTCCTGGTAGAATGGGTTTTTCAGGGTTCAGCAGCGCAATGGGGGGGCTTAATTACCCAGTCTTACAATGAGTTGAATCATCCATGGGAAGCATTCAAGTAAATTTTTATAGATGATTTATCACCAGTTATGCTATGATATATACATATCTAGGTACTCATATAGATCAATCAGGGAAACATGACAATTTTAGAGTATTCATTGAAGTTTACCAACCTTTTCAGGTACTCGATAGATATGGTTCAAGATCAATTCTTCAAGGCTTATAACGTTTTTGAGATGTCCGTGTAGAGACATTCTATCCAATGTTATCTTCCTATGAATTTCTATATATATGATGGGTATCTAGAATGAGAATTTGTGGTGGAGTGTTTTTTGGTCGATTAGGGGCATGTAGGAGTAGAGACCTCTGTAGCAGTGAGATGAAAATAGTATTAGGGAACTGTATGTGCCATAAATTTTAGGAGGTTGTATTAGGATAGTGGATCTAAAGTTCTAGGATCACATGGTGGGTCCTGTTAGCTCAGAGAAATATGGTGTTACTCCTGTGATCAAAGATGACATATTTCCAAAGATTGTGTGATACAATGTATAGTTGACGGAGAGACCATGTATGGGCTACTCACACAGAGATAATGGAATGAGCAGGTATATTTAAGTGATAATAAATGCAGTTGATGATATTGGAGAAAATTAAGAGGTGGTCAATGTTTTGAATTGTTACCACCACCACCCCGAGGTGGACTATTCCAGGCTAGAAGAGATGGAGGACATGGCTACGGATAGCTGCAGGGAGTCAAAGATTCAATGTAGAGGATCCAAGAATGATACAATGTATGGTATATGTATTTTCTACCATATTAGTAGTATATATAGACACATGTTCTTGTAATTAATTTATTTTTAAATACCTTATACAAGACTTATAGATTTTTTTGAACCTTTGTCTTTATCATTACACATGGGGACTCGTACTAGAGAAGCCATAGAGATCACACACTCATGCCAATAGTGTGACATGTCTATTAGAGGTGGGGGTTTCTATTGGAAACTTTTTGTAGCAGTTTCATGGTCTTACAACATCATTATTGGTATGGATTGGTTATCTAAAGTTCATACCCAGATTGATTGTTTTAGGGGGAGGGTGCAGTGTGTCCATAGTGATGGAACCATGTTCTCCTTTAGCTATGGAAAGGAAACCAAGGTAGTGTAGGATGGACACATGTATAGGAGGGTGCAACTAATTAATCATCATTTGGCTAGACTAACCCTGGGTGTAGTCAAAGTAATGATTTACCAGTTTCTTTCATTGGTTGTAGAGTATGAGGATGTCTTCTACATATATATTCTAGGTTTACCTCCCTATCGAGAGATAGATTTCTGCACTGATCTACACAACGGTATGACGCCGATATTTGTGCCATCGTATTGGATGACTACCACAGATCTTTGTGAGCTGAGGGTGAATTTGGAGGACATGTATAAGAAAAGAACTATTTCACCAAATGTTTCACCCTCGACAGCCCATGTTTTTATTTCCAATAATGGATGATGGGAGCTTAATTTTGTGTGTGGATTACCAATCCTTGAACCAGGTCACCAAGAAAAAAAATATCAACTAATAAGTATCAATGTCCTTTTTGATTAGTTTAGAGAGGGGTGGTAGTTCTAGAACTTTTACCTCAGATTAGTCTTTCACATTTTGTGTGTGCAAGATAAGAAAATACTAAAGAAACCATTCAGATGTCGCGATGGCCACTATGAGTCCTCGGTGATTCCATTAGGCATAACAAAAACCCCATCCTTGTTCACGGGACTCATGAATGGAACCTTTCATCCATAATTAAGACATTTCATGGTAGTATTCATCAACTATATCCATCTGTACTCGATGTCTAAGGAGTAGCAAGCGATAAACTAGAGGATAGTTCTGGACGTAATCTGAGAGAACTAGCTTCATAGAAAACTCACTATGTGCTAGCCCTGGATTCAAGATATCCACTTTTTAGGAAGTGTTATCTGAATAGATAATGTGGAAGTGGACCTGAGAAAGTTTCAAGAAGTGTTAGCTTGTGAGACACTTAAGAACGTGGCAGAGGTTCAATGCTTCCTTTGGTTGGAAGGCTATTAATAAAGATTCAGACATGATTTTACCAAGATATCATCACCCATAACCATTTTACTCTAAAGGGACAACCTCTCTTGTGGATTTAGAGGTTCCAAATTTATATTCCATAGATGATGAAGAGATTGACGAGTGATTAGATCACGAGATTTCCATAGGAGGGTGTCGAGTACATACTACATTATGATTCATCAAGAACTGGTCTTGATTGTGATGTGATGTAGAGTCAAGTAGTTATTTCTTGTGATTTATTCATGTTCAGACTGCACGAGCCGAACTACATAACCTGTGATCTTGATTTAGCAGTTTTACTCCTTACTTTGAAGAGGTGTCCACACTACCTGATGAAATATAGGCTTATCATATACATTGATCACAAGATTCTCAATTATACCTTTTGTCATAGGGACCTCAACATGAGACATAGGATATAGATAGTTTTCTACCATGATTATGACCTCAAAATTTACTATAATGTTGGTATGGGGTACATGGTAGTAGATTCTCTCTGTATATGATATTTTACATAGTTTTTAAATGAGGTGTCATAGAATTTGGCGTCATTGCAGTTATACTTTGTGGATGGAGATGGAGTAGCTTACCTCTGGTCAGTGTTCATTACCCCTCTGCAATTGTAGCTATTCGGGGAGGAAAAACTTTGGGATAATGACAATGAGACCACATATGCAGAAATATCCACAAAGAATTCACCTGATGGATATTATAATTTTAGAGAGAATATTCTTCTTTTTTAAGGAAGCATGATGATACCCATGATTTTGTAGGAGGAGGCTCTGATAGAGTTTCATACATATCATTTGGTGGTACATCCTGGTCTAGAAATTATGTACGAGGACCGTCAATGTCTATTTTGGTGGCCATGAATAATGAAAAGAGTTACATAGTTCATCTCTCGATGCCTTAATTATCATCCAATGAAAGTTGTGCACCTACATCCAATGGGTTTAGCTTTATCCCTTAATGTGACATAATGGGAGTGCGATGGGATATATATGGAATTCATGAATGTATTTCCATGTACGTATAGGGGACATGATTCCATCTGAGAGATCATATACTGACTCAACAATTCATACCACTTCACAGTTTTGTGAGAACTGGTTTTGGTAGGGAGATTCATACACCTATAACATTAAGAGACATTCAAAATCCATGGAATTCTTTTGAAAATTATTTCTATCCATGATACTCACTTTACATACAAGTTTGGAGGGGATTAAATGAAGAATTTGCTACAGAATTACACTTAAGAAGAACATTTCATCCCTAATCTGATCACCAGATAGAGCATACCATTCAATCTCTGGAGGACTTGCTACAATCTTTTATTTTGGACATTGGATATAGTTCTTAAAATCACCGACCACTAGTGTATTTTCCAGAAAACAATAGCTATAATTCCACCATTGGTATGGAATCAGTCATTCATTTTTATGGGCTACCCTGTAGGTCCTCGCTTTGCTGAATTAACTCAAGAGAGTCGGCACTCATGGGCCTAGAGTCGGTGCGAGCTACAATAGAGTAGGTGCAATTCATCAAGAGTGTATGAAGACTACATAGATCCATCAAAAGTATTATGATGACAAATGCCAGTCATGTGGAGTTATACGAGGGATACCATGTGTTCCTATTGGTTTCATCTCAGCATGGATTATATAGATTTGTTCAAGGAGGATTACTATCAATGAGGTTCATCAGCCCGTCTAGATACTATGCTGAGTTGGAAAGGTGGAATACCACTTAGCTGTACACCAATAGTTAAAATGGATACATTGTGTCTTCCATGGGTCATATATGATGAGGTACGTGCATTACCAATCACACATCATTAACTGGGGAGAGCTGGACATCATAGATGGATAAAACATAGCGACATAACTGGTAGAGATCAAGGGTTAGCATGAGATGATAAACCATGGGTGATTGATTCTATTTGTTCATATATGGTGGCAGCATAAGAATATCTTGGAGAGCACATGCGAGTATATGGATCAGATTCATGTTCAGTAACACCATATTTCTTTGTATCCTTTTTTTGGATTATCATGGATGTGAATCCCTCAAGTTGGGGAGAATGTAATGTATTGGATTTTCAGTTTAATTTTTGGGATATTATACATATTATTTTTAAGACAACGCATTGTTATGGAATGAGATCTCTAGTCATGGTATGACTAAAATAAATTTTTTTAAATATCTAAAATATATTAAATAGAATAGTCAAATAATTTTCATAAAAAATGAGAGTAACTTCTAAATGGATGTCTGGATTAGAAATTTTAGGGAACCATAGTTTTCATAATGCATGTTTTACCCTAGGGGTGACATAACCTTTGTTAGCATAGTTCATTTGTAGAAAATTCATTGCGGGAATAGAAGTGAATAAAAATAATTAAATAAATTATATTTTTTTAGTTTGTGATGATGAAAAAATTGAAACATCTTTAATTATTGGATAATTCTCTCATTAGAAAGATGAAAAGATCATGGATAAATAATTCATTCCGCAAAAAATCCATGTATATTGAAAATGTATGTCACACATATTCATTCATCATTAACGTTCGATCTGAGCTCAGTTTGTGTATGGGTATCTATTGTATTCTTCCATCTTTTTTACTTCTATGTAGAATGAACATCAATAAATGAACTGCTTGATCTGATGTTTGTTATTTTTGTGGAATGTGTTTTATTTTTTGGGGTTTTTATAGGATAATTTATTTGTAATTTTATTATTTCAATATTCATTCTAATGGTGATGGATCGAGATCAACACAAACATCGATCGAGGTTTGTTTCTCCAATATTATGTAGTTATTTTTCCTCTCCATTCACCGTTTAAAAAAATAATTAGTTATTTGGTTTGTGTCTTGACTTATTCTAATCGTTTAGTCATTAAAAAACTATTGATGGGAACAATTATCTAATATCATAAATCATGGATTAGCATGTCATGATGGAGGTGTGATGACGGAGAGAGAGGGATTCAGAGATGGTGGATACTTGATTTTTCATTATTCATAGTTCAATGAGGAAAGCTAATTTGATCTATTTTCTATGTAACTTGGATTGATGAAATATAATAGTATGCAATGATGATTCTTGGTTGAGGTATATCCAAGAATCTCATAAATATTGATGTCTTATTACAAGGTGAAAATGGCATCGGCGCACATAGAACGATGAACCACGTTTTTGGAAAACCCAAACAACACGGTGTATAATCTATGATTTCACTGTGTGCGGGGCCCCCTTAATAGAGGCTAGAGTATCAGGTTGGATAACAGTATCAAAAGAAATGTAGCTAGTCCTATAAGGTGTGTGGTCTTTCTTGAGTGAACTCAGCCTATACCTCAAAGGGTAAACAAACACGTGGTGGAGTACAATGACATCCTACATGGTTTTTACTCCCTTACACAGACATGGGTTGAGAGACGAACCATATACATGGGTAAGACCCATGGTTAAGGAACATGACATGTTACACCGAATACATGCTGTGAAATAATTTATACATGGAATAGAAATATTTTCATATGTATCATGGACACAATTTGATTGAGTTTTTCCCCTTATCCTTTCCCTATAGGTTGGTATTGAATTATTTTATACTCCTAATACTATGATTCCATTAGTAGGAATTCATGGATAGTGTCATTACAATTCCTCCAAGAGTCATGAACTAATGTCCTCTATTCATATTCACGCCCTAGGTGGAGTTCATGGTATCTTCATGACCAAAACTACACATGCATTGATCTTATACTTATACGGTTAATCTAGATTGAGTTGTTGGTATCACCCCATGACCTTGTAAATGATCACCATATATCTAATATATTCTCTACAGACTATACACATTTTCATAGTCATGATGAGAATAGAATAAAATTACCTCCCAGATAAACATCATCAATGTTATCATACTCAAGATTGTGTTCTTGCAAATGAGTTCTTTGTGGAATCTTCGAGCTGTTATCCTAGACTGGTATACTATGGTTGTGACATGCCTATTGACTATGTGACTTTCGGGAGTGTATCATGATATTATTGTTAATTTTTTTAAACATATACCTATGTATATATTATGATATTTCCATTTTTTATACATTTTGGTTTGAGGGTGTCCTATTGAGTATTTTGATACTCACTCTTACACGAGATTTTCCTATATGTGTCATGTATTGTGCATATGTTCCAACAATTGATAGAGTCCTTGGTGGTCCAATACTAGAAAATGTTTAGTGAGATTGGATAGACTAAAGTGTTTTCCTGCAGCTTTCTAATAGTAGTGCAAGTACTTAATTTTATGTTAGACTTCTGTTTCCAGACTCTTTGTGGCGGGATTGAATTTGGCCCTGTTTTAATTCTATTAAATCATGTCGTACTTTGGTTAAAATATTTAGATATCTTAATTCATGATTGTTTTGTTTTTTTGATATTTATATATTTTATAGGATTTTCTATGTGTGCATGTTTATAGGTACTTAGGCTAAGGCCTCCCATGGAAGTGAATGCTAGTTTTCAATTCAAGTCCTATTGAAGATGGGCATGGAGAGTCGAGACCTGGGCCTCATTGGGATAGGTCATGGAAATGTATTTATTAGAAAATAACCATGGAATATTGTAAAGTAATATTAAAAGAACATAAAATCTATTCATGTGGGAAAATTCATTCGTTTGATATGCATTAAAATAAATAATTCTTTCACAATTCTTGTAAAAATTCATAAACAATATATTTGAAAACCATAATAACAAATAATTTTTTAAAACTGTTGAATAGAAAGAAAAATATTGTTGAAAATGAAATCAAGTAATAATTTTAGTTTATAAAATTACATTCTTAAATTAATTTTAAATAACATGGGCATGGATTAAAATGTAATGTTGACTAAAGTGGATATGGGCTAAATTTTTCATAAAAACGTTTTGTTAATTAGTTTAGATTCTAAATAGTGGGAAACAACACATATACATAAAATATATTGGAATATAAAAAAGAGAAGAAATTATATTGGGATTAATATATTTGAATCATATAATTTCCATCAATGTAAATTTAGCATAGAAAACTCCAAAAGGAAATGAGATGTGACATAAACCCTTACCAAATTGGTCATCTATGAATTAAAACCTATTTAAATAAAGATACATAGATAGATTTATAAATCCAAATAATTTTAATTATATGCATCATAATATAAAATCATTGGTAGTATATAGACCACCCAAAATATGTGAGTGGGTAATATGATATGTTTCTCAATGAAATGATAGAGAGATGAAAACCCCTCACCTCAAGTAACATGTTTCTTCATAAACATTAATAAATCTTGTATATTTAGTTTTAATTTACTATAAATCCTTTATAAAACCATATTTATGTATATATATCACATTATATAATTCTTGTAAAATTTACAATTATCATTTTATTAACAATTTTTTATTAAAATCATTATTCAGGTGAGAACTGGTTAGATTTACATGAATGTTTCATTAAGAATATTAAAGTACATGAAACATGGTAATTTTTACATCATGTAAAGAAAAATAATCATGAAATAATAATTATATTTATTCATTATATACACGTTTATAATCACTCATATACGTTGCTGATGATAAATGAATTACTTCACTTCACAGAGAGAATATGCATATACACACAAGTGATGTTTCCAATTTTAGATAAATAGAATGAAATAACGGTAAATAATAATTCACCTATAATAAATAATTATTATAAAACAACTATTATATATATATATATATATTCAATTAATCTATCCTTATTACCATCCATGTAAATCATAAATTAAAAACAATGCACATCGATTCGTGGAAGTGGTAGACCACAGTTACTCATTGGTCAAATTATTATTTTCCAATGAATGGAATTGTATGATGGTTTATTATTTTTTATAATTACAAAAGAATAATTATTTAATAAATATTATACATAAATATTAAATACATAATAATAACCTTCCAATAAAGACAAGGATGGAAATTGAAATACATCGCTTCATGAAGATGATAGTTCATACACACACATGAGCGATGCTTTTATTCCCTACTAGAACATATAATAAAAAAAAGTGAATTTACTTGAAAATAATAAAATTTAATTATTTTCATGTAATGAATGTTCTTATATATACATTTTTATATAAGATATTGTGGAGGTGTTTGAATAAATAAACATGAAAAAAAATAGTTATGAGTTATACATCTACATTGGAAAGCCTCAGTTTGGTTACACCTTAAGACTTCAAAGGATGGTCTTACAGCGAGTATATGGATTATAGAATAAATTCATAAAGGTTAGGTGGCATTTTGGGATGGTTTTGGAAAAAATAAAATGCTCAAAATTTATATTTACCCAAACCTTTTACACACATTATTACATTATTTTAAGCATAATTATTCATGAAATAAAAATCATAGATCATAAAGTCTGGAGTCTTTAGAAGACTAGGTACATAATTAGAAGACATGAAATGATAATAAAAAATGATTCTATTTATATTAATAATGTTATCCTAACTCTCTTTGAGATTCTGCAACTACATAGGAAAACTAGGAGAATACATAGACAAAAGGGATGAGCTAAAAATCTTAATAAGGGAATAAACATGGTATTGAAGCATAAAAATGAGTTAGAAGTCAATAAATGAAAACCTAAAAGGAATGAGTCTTGAATAATCATAAGTATTCACAACAAAGAGAACATGGAATCATACGCTCACAGAATAATTGGAAAGTGAAAGCAACATAAAACTTGATATAAACATAAGGCAAGGCTAATTTCCAAGACTATTTTATGTGGTGGATAGAGTCCCATAATGGATTAGGTTTACTCCAAAAACCCATAAATAATTTCTCATGATACATATTAATTACCGAAATAATTGAATCTCTATATGGGTTCACCCATCATAACATGTTCATGTACATTTGTGTGGCATAAATAATCAAACAGAAGGAATAAACATAAGGGTTACCCAAAGAAAGAAATGGGTATCATAATCTTGTCCTAAATATCAATCTAAGGGAATATAATAGTGGTATCCATGGAATAATGTATTTAAATAATTATTATACATTCATAATGAAAAGATAAAAATATATCATGAATAAGGATATCCAACTAAATTTTAATCATTAAGAATAGTGGCTAGAAAGCTTTTGATATTTTTCACTTAAGTGTGGTTTTATGGAATTGAATAAAGAGGAATCAAAGAGGATAAAATAATAATTTTTTTCATAAAACTATAAATGAACTAAAATATTTTTTCCTCTTAAATTGAGTTATTTTTGGAAAATACCTGAGGGTTATATAATTTTATGATAAATGTTTACAAAAAGGATAATTTCCCTTTAATTGGATTTTCTTATCGAGAGGAATTGAGAAGAGAACATTGTAATACATGTAATTCACCGTCAAATAAAAATTAATTTAGGTACGGAAACATGTGTAGTAAATATAAAAAAAATACATTAGATTTATTAAAAAATAATTATTGGATAAATTAAGGAAAATCGGTATAAAGATCAACCCAATGTAAATTTTTAGATATATATATATCCATTACCTTATGTTTGAATGCATTATACACATGTAATTAAGATCCTAGAAAATAAATTTTGATTCATTACTTGATTAAATAAAATAACTCTTACTCATTTATTTTATTTTTTATATTTTTAATAAGTTAAATTATGTCCCTTTTAAAGAGTTATAAGGTTTAATTTTTTCGTTCTGGGAGAGTTCATTTCATGATTTTATGGTTGGTCAACTTGTATATTGATATGAATGTTCATGTGGAATGGGAATAATATTGTAGAAGTAAAAATAAATGATATTAAAACACTTATAGAGGTTTAAATGGTCCTATAAATTTTTTTTTCTTAAAATAGTATTATTCATTTGATTTAACATTAATGATAAATGTTTAGTTTATTATGACGATTTTTCCAACCATCACGAATTAGTTTCATTTTATTTAATATCATGTCTATATATTAGTTAAAGAAAATGAAATATGTTTTTATATAATAATTAAAATCTTATTTAACCATAATAATTTTTTAATGACCATCCATGAAGGCGGTAATGGAAAATAGAAACTCATTAACCTCGTAGATGTTTGACTACTATAAATTGAACAATGGTTTTCTTTATTTTAATAAGAGAAAATGAGAAAATGAGATGGATAAAAAATATTCCATTATAAATATAAGATTCTAGTATATAAATTAAACTAGAGTTATTATTCTCTTATAGATGAATGATGAATGGAGAAGGAAGAAGAAGAAAGGAAATTATAAGTAGTTCTCTGAGAATGTTACCTATGATATATTACCTTTTTGAAGGACCCCATAGTGAAATTCGAATTAGTCTTTTAGTGAGTATATCAAAAACATGAAAATAAAGATATTGGTGATGATAGTTATTGGCCGAAATTTAGAAAGCAAAAAAGAATTATAATCTTTTAGGAGAAGGGATGATGATGGGTATCATTTATAAGCGGATGATAGGGGTGTTTTTTGAATTTCTCAAAATAATCAAATATAACTAGAATATTCGGGAGACTGATTATTAAAAAACAAAATTTTAAACTCTATTTGTTTCATGAATAAATATTTTTTCATATTATATAATATTATATTTCTAAAATATAAATAAAAACCAAAAAAATTCATCCCATTAATAATGATAATTACATTAGTCACCTATGAAACCAATTAAAATTATAGACATTACAACTACACAAAAAAATAAAAAATAATAAATGTGAATATAAGGATATGCCTAATCTTATATAATAATCTTCTCATAGAAAACTCTATAGAAATAAATCAAAAAATTAGAAAATGAATAAATAACTTTAGAAAATGAAAATATAAACCTAAATGGATTTGTACTGAATTTTGAGTGAAATAATGATGTGTTATTTATAGGGTATCAAGGGAAATATTACCATTCCTATTTTACCTTTTGAAACTAAACACTTGTTTAATATTTTTACCATTATAATTAGTGTTTATAATTCTTAATGATAAATGATAATTTATAGGAAAAGGTTAATTGATATCCAAAACTGGAAGATTCATTCTGATTGAAGCCCATTTTTCCAATCATTGGAGGTAGATATCATCACTGGGGGTTTCCCTTATAAAATCCCAATTCATGCTTCAAAAACTAAAGCCTGAAAAAAATCACATTTAAAAGAAGTTCATGTTTGTAGAGATTTCCACCTATTCAATGCTAACCATGCCACACCATTAAACTACTGCCATCACACACCTTACCCTTAGGGTGTATGTAGGTGTAATAAGGGGTTATATGTCTTGGAATTATTTGCGTGTAGTTTAAATTCATTTGAAAAATTACAATTTTTATTCTATAAATTCCTCTTATCAAGAGTTTTTCTTAATAAAATACCTGTTTGAGTGAGATGAATTTGAAAAATTGAATTTTGGATGCAAATAAAACAAATTTTTATTTTTTAAAAATATATATACACTTTTATTTTAAAATTAGTTATTAATAATAATATTTTTTAAATAAAATAGCTTTTTAAAACACTATTATCTATATATAAATGATAAAATAATTGTATAATGGCCTAGTAATTATATATAAGTCTGAGAAATCAAACTTTGACTTAAAATACATTTTTTAAATAAAAAAAGATTATTATATTTAAAATATAAAATTGAGATACCATTATAATTATTCTGAAATAATAAACAATATATTAAAAATCAAAAAAAAAAACAAAAATTAGGTTAGGGGGAATTTATGAGAATTTTATAAAATAATTTTTTTCCTTAAGTAGTAAAAATATCATTTTGTGTTTTTGGAATGTTTTATGACTACAAAATTACGTCGTAATGATTTAATAATTAATTAACCACTACATATGTCTCAAAATATTTTATTATATATATATATATATATAATTTTAATATATTTTAATCAATTTTAAAACAAATATATTTCCTTTAAATGTATAAAATGGAATATATAATTTTCAAAACATTGCTTTGTGGAAGATTTATTTTTACATGCCAAAATAAGTAACTAAAAATGGAGTTTAGTTTATTTATCAAGATATTAAAAATTGTGACTCGAATTTACAAAACCATGAGTAAATACTATGGATCAATTGTTTTTCATTTTCCACAACCTGGATTTCCAACACCTATAATCAGAATTATTAAACAGTTCCTCGACTTTTCATATAAATATCTTCCCTTTTAACCATTTGACTTCCCTCCTAATTCATCCTCCATGATTTCATGTTGATTTTTCCTCCCAAGGATTCCCCCACAAGGTTTCATTGAGCCACCAAAGTTCCATCCTCATGTTTTAGGAATTTCTCTTCAATGTAAGGGAAATCTTCACTACTATTTTCCATTCAACTTCCATTTTTCGGGTATATCTGCTAATTTCCAAACCATGTTCTTTTTTTATACATTATATCATTACATTAATGTATTAAGAGTATTTTACCAATGGGGATCCTTCATTATACCTCATTCTACACTTTTCTAAAACCATGTTTTATAACTATCGTGCTCCTGAATTTATATCTCGAACATTTCTATTTTACGTGAATTTTTTTTTCCTTTTTAATTGAATACCCAAACCTGTTTTATTTTTAGTGGGAATTCAATGGATGTAAAAATGAATTATAGTTTCAGGTATTTAAATACATGAATCCCATATTTCCTTTTCATTAGTAAAAGAATGATGTAATCATCATGTCATTATGAAATTTTGTACATCATGATCTTAATAAAAACCTCACTCTTTATTCTCTATAATTTATTAATAAAAATATTTATTAAGATCTATACAGATCAAATTAATTATGAAATATTAAGGGTGGACCATTATAGTACTCCCACTCATTTGGTAAATAATTTAATATCAATATATGACATGTTTTACAATACCATGGTGAATAACATTGGTGATATTAATTTATGAAACTATTGTGATAAAAATTGGTGATATTCCTATGAATGTTTCATTTAAATTTGATAACAACATTTACATATTTTGATTTAGGTTATTATTATTTTTATTGCGATATGCCTTTTTTCATGCCTTATTTCAATAACTCATGTTCTTATTAATATGTCTCATGATCACATTATTTTTTCATCCATTTCTTATTCCCTTACAGGTCTTTAAGCTATCACCTTTCCTTTGATGTATTTCAAAAGGATATGAGATTTTTTAAATGTAACTTAGGGTGGATATATAAAGATGTCTCCCAAATGGATTTAGGATACTGTTTTGTATTTTCATATAATATTAATATTATTTCTAAGAAACTAAACTTTAAAAGAAATTATGTTTTGTCCCATGTAATGAAATTTTTTCTAATAAAAATGTTAGATTCAGTAGTTTTTTTCAATGGATGGTTTAGTAATTCACAGAAATTATGACTTGAAAATTTTAGGTTGAACCCTAGGGACAGGTCCAGCAAAAATAAAAAATCCTTTTATTTTAGTAAGTATTGTGTTTCTTGATTCCATGAAAACACATCCCTATATAGATAATACAGGTGGTTGTGTCTATGAAATAGAAGTACATATGGGTGAATCCCAAAAACCACGCATAAATATAGACTAGTGTAGGAACTGATGCATTACAATGGGCCTTATTGCACACCTAGTTTGAGACTCCTACGACATATGTTTGGTTAATCATAATTTTTTAAGAATTATTATGAAGGATATATTGAAAAAATAATAGTTATTTGGAGGGATTCATATCATTTTTATGAATAAGGGTATTAGACATATACATCCTTTTGAATTATAATACTCATAAAATTAACAAATTTATCACTAAGGTATTTTCATTTTTAAAAAATGTTATTAAATAGGAGGAATGATTAAAATGACATGTGAAATGGATGATGAACTGACAGGATTCTGATGGAATATGGAATGAAAGACATCAAGAGGATGATGAATGAACTATCTTGAGTTATTAATAATAAAATGAATCTAACTGAGAGTCTAGATTCACTTAAAATGGAAAAACATTATGTTGAGTCCTTCAGGCATCAACGACCATCCACTTTAAGTGGATCTTCTGACAATTTGATTTTTGAAAAATGGTTTCCTCTAATTAAATATACATTTTCTATACTCCAATGTTAGAAATATTATAATTTCACCCTGAAAGTTTACCACATATAATTAGATGTTGATAAGTGGTGAAAACTGATTAAAAACACAAAGGCAAGAAGGGATATTGATTCTGTAGAGTTGGATGAGTTTAGAGAAATATTTTTAATTAAATATACTCTTATCTTTATGTAAAAAAAATTTTTGAAGGAATTAATTAACTTAAAATAGAAGGAAAATGCATAAATGGGATGATATGATATTAGATACGAAAGACTTGGTTGATATATCTCTAGCTTTGTTATGGATGCTACGGGAAAGGTTGATAGATTAATTGATGGAATAAGACCCCATATGCATAAGAATCTAGAAAATTGATACTATGAAAGCTATGAGGATATACAGAGGAGTGACATGAAGGTTTAATTGGAGTTTTTTGACAAGAATTCATCACATATATTTAATTGAATGAATAGATAAATGGAACGAAACCTAGTGAAGAATTTTGATCCAAGAAGAGGTGGAAATAAATATCAACTCTTGAAGAGAAACAAATGTAGGAAGAAGCATTCATGGCACTTATTTCTCAGAAGAGGAAAGTGATAAATGTTTTTAATATATGGGAATATATGTTGGAACTGTCATGGTCGGGTGAATACCCAACTTATCACCACTAACAACAAAGGGAAGATGTTGCAGGCCCACCAGGATGTTCAACGATTCATGTGTGGAACAATTTGGATCTTTTAAAATAAATGTAAAAATCAGAAGATAATGGATGGAAACCACCATAAACCTCATCATAGAATAATTGGGAATGTTAAATAAATTTCTATCATGATGGCTGATGTTGAGGATCTAAATGATATTGTTGAAGGTACAGTTAGTGTTCTATCAAAGATAGCAATTACTTTATTTGTTTTTGGTTCTACACATTCCTTTATTTTATCCAAGTTTGAAAAGAATATATAATCCATCCCTAAACTGTTATAAGATGAGTTATCAACAAATAATTTAAAGATATTATCATAGCATAAACTTTTTTTAGTAACTCTAGTATAAAATTTGGTGAGTACAATCTCACCGCCAATCTAGTATCCATCCCATGGTGTAATTAGACACAATACTAGGGATGGGAATACTCTGAAAGTATAATTCTAAAATAAAATATAAAAACAAGGACATTCCAATAATCTTAAATAGAAAACACATATTTATTTTCAATGGATAGATTCCCCGACCAGATATTTTCTTAGAATCACCTCCCAAATCCATATTTATGGAAGTTATCAGTGTGGATGGAGAAGGAAATGAAATTATAAAGATGGATAATTTCTCTATTGTTTAGGAATACATTGACATATTTCCCATAGAGTAACCTAGAAATCCCCTTGGAAGAGATTTATAGTTATCTATTGAACTCATACTTGGATCCAAGCCGATATGAAAGACCCCATATTGAATGGAAAATATGGAGTTAGATGAATTAAAGAAACAGATTCTTGTTGTTTTGGAGAAGATATTTCTTCAACTAAGTGTATCTCCTTGGGGGGAAACATTTCTATTTGTAAAGAAGAATGATGGATCAATGTGACTATGCATTGATTATAGATAACATAATCAGATAACAATGAATAAAAAGTACCATCTCATAAGGATTGATGATTTATTTGACTAGCTTTATGGGGTACAATTTTTATCTATGAATGAACTCCAATTGGGGAATCATAAATTGTGGTTAATTAAAGATGATATTCTAAATATGAACTTCTAATAAAGATATGAGAATTATGTGTTTTCTTTTATTCCCTTTTTTTGAGTAAATATCCTTATATATTTATGGATTTGAAGAATATAGTTTTTAAGGACTATTATGATAAATTCAAAGTAGTTTTTATTGATGATATTATAATGTATTCCAAATGTGATGAGTATCATGAGGATTATCTATGGTTTATATTTAAAACTCTTAGGAAGGACAGTATATATAGAAAAATCACAAACTATGATTTATGGTTATAAAATGTTACATTCTTTGGGTACACTCTAACCAATGAGGTAATCACAATTGAACCTTCCAAGAAAATGAATATAGGGTAGTTTCCTAATCCTATAAAACTAACTACGATTCCTAGTTTCCATTGTGTAGTATTATATTAAAAGATTTTATTTAATAACAATTCATCATTTTATATTCCAGTAACCAGGTTAACTCTAATAGGAGAAAAGTTCTTCAGGAAAATGGAGTGTGAAGAAAGCTTCAATGAACTGAAGAAGAGATAGGTTACATCACCCTTGTTAACTATACCCTCTGATGAAGAATGATTTCTAATTTATAATAATGTTTATCTAAAATGTATTTGGTGAATTTTCATGAAAAATGACATGATGATTTCTTATAAAACATGATAGTTAAATACTCATGAGTAGAATTATCCTATGCAGGACCTAGAAATAGCTATAATTATCTGTTCAATAAAAACATGGAGGAACAATCATTATGTGCAGAAATGTTATATTTAAAAACATCACCAATGATTGAAGTATATATTAGGATAAAATAATTTGACACGAGACAATGGTGATGGTTGGAATGTCTTAGGGACTATGAATTTTCAATAAAATATCACTCTAGAAGAGAAAAAAAGTCACCAGTGCAATAAGTAAAAATGAACCAATTTTTTTAAAATGGTGAGGTCTCAAGGAGATCCATTTATAATGGTTATAGTATAGTAAAACATGGGAATATTAAGGTTTGGAACATCATTTACAATATCCCAAATTATTTATCAATTATCATAGCAAGATAAGATCAAGATATCCCAAAGAGAAAATACTTGGATACAAAATAAGATAGAGGATGTGAAGGATGGGATGTTTTTTCCATTAAATATTAAACCAGAATGTGTTCTGAATATCAGTACAAAGCTATGTGTCCCATATATCATTAAGATAAAAAATAACTGATGCATGAAGCTCATATCACTACATTATCTATACATCTTGGAAGCCCCAAAATTTATAGGTACCTTTGTGATCATTATTGGTGGGATAATATGAAAATTGCGATTTCTGGAGACATCGCAAGGTTCTTGGTGTGTCAAAAGTGAAGGTGGAGTGAAGAAATAATAATTGGTATGACAACCACTAACATTACTAACATGGGAGTGGGACAATTTCATTTTGGACTTCATAATTTTTCCCCAAGAACATCAATGGAAACAATGTTATATGGGTAATAGTGGATCGACTAACCAAGACTTACAATTTCATTACTATTCAAGAAAATCTATCTTCTTACCTACTTTTTAGAATGCATGTATAGAAAGTCGCAAGGCTTCTTGGGGAACAACATTATATCATTTATAATCATAATACAATGTTCGCATCTAACTTAAGGAGAATTATTTAACATGCTATGAAAAATAAATTGAATTTTAGTATAGTCTATAAGCCCCAAATTGATGGCCAATCATAAAGGAATATTAAGATACAAAAGGACATGTACAGAACATAATTAATGATGTTTAAAGATAAATGTGATCAAGACCTCCCATTAGTTGAGTTATAAAACAATAATAAATTCCACTCGTGTATTAGAATAGAACCATATGAATCTCTATATGGAATAATATATATAACTTCTACCTATTGAGATGATTTTGGTGACAGAATGTTTTCTGGGACCAATCTTGTTAAAGAGATGATATAAAAGGTTTATTCCATCCAAAAACTTATAAATGATGGTCAGATTTGGAAGAGGAGATATTTTGATAATTTTTTAAGGGACTCAATGTTTAATTTTAGGGTTATAGTTTTCCATCAGATATCACTATGGAAGAATGTCATGAAATTTGGAAAGAAAGGGAAGCTTACCCCTATGTAAATTGAATACTTTAAAATATTTGATCATATAGGAGTAGTGTCATATCAAGTAGAACTTTTACCAAATATTTATGAAGCTCATGATATATTCCACGTATCTCTATTGAGAAATTACATACTTGATCCCTCACATGTAATGAATCCAAAGGTGGTACAACTAGAACCTAAACTCTCTTATGAGGTGCTTCTGGTGAAAATATTAGAAAGTAGAGACAAAGTTATATGTAGCAAGACTGCCCACCTTGTCAATGTTATGTGTGGAACCATAAATAGAAATAAGAAATTTGGGAACTAGGTTAGGAAATGAAGAAGATGTACCTTAACCTTTTCCCAACTGAGAGAATGAGTTATAATTTCAGGGAGGAAATTTATTAATTAGGGAATAATGTAATGACCCAAAATTTTTTAAATGAAAATTGTTTCCTGAACAAATGTATGATACATATTTTTTATGTTTATACATGTACAATATAAATATAATCAAACAAAATTTTATCTCGTTAATAAATATCATTTCATTAGCCTGTTTTGAATGAAATAAAAATTTCAAACATTATAATGGAAAAAAATATAATATAGAAAATTTTAAATGGGAAAATAAAGATCATTCCAATATGATAGAATCTCCATACCCATATAAAATGCTACAAAAAAATACAAAATATTAGTAAACCAAACAACATATTTTGAAAACGAAAATATAACCATATGTAGAAATTTAGTGAATTTTTATTGAAATAATGATGTATTATTTATATATTAAAATGTTGAATGTGACAACTGGGAATCAACCATTACATTACCTTCGGTCGAATATGACCATTAGTTAATATGATAGTCGGTCAGTATGACTATTATAAACTATACCATTGGATGATATTTTGACCATTATAATTAGTTTTTATAAGCAGTAATGAAAAAGGATAATAGATATAGAATGGTGAATCAATGGCCTCAAATAGTAGAGTCATTCCATTTAAAGCCCATTTTTTAAAACATAGGAGGGAGGTATTATCACTGGGGTTCTCCCTTGACCAAGCCCAAATCTGAGCATAAACATGTGAATCTTGAATATAATCGCGTATTGGATTCCATGTTAGTGGAGATTAACACTTGGTCGATGATAGTCGATCCAACACACAAAACTACCTCAATTGCACACCTGACCCTTAGGGAGTTTGTAGGTGTAATAAATACTTACATGTCTTGGCCCTAGATACATATATTAGAAATTCCTTGGTATAAAAATTAGTTCATTCAACAAATTCCTTTAAAGAATATGTTTTCATAATAAAATATATATTAAATTGTGATGAATTTGATAAATTGATTTTTGGAAGAAAATATATAAAAAAATTGTATTTTTATAGAAAATATATTAACTTTCATAATAAAATAGTGTAGTTCGAATAGTATTTGTTTTATTAAATTAGTTTCTTAAATAAATTTATAAATAAAAATTATAAAATAATTTTACAATGTCCTATGAATTTTATTATATATTTTAGAAATTATAATGTACTATAAAACTAATATATTTAAGAAAATACTAATTTTTTAGTTTAAAATTTAAAATTCACATATCTATAGTATTATTCGGAAAAAATAATCATTATATTCAAAATCATCACACTGATATTTTTTTAGGGTGAATTTATGATAATTTTCAAAAATTATTTGTTATTTCACAAATTGTAAAAATATTGTTTTGGGTTTTTGATATTTTTATGACCTCATAATTATTTCCTAATGATGTTATAACTAATTAGCCACAATACATGAAAACAAATATGTTTTTTTAATAGGTTTTGATCAATTTTCAATCCTATAAGTGACTTTCAAAGGTTTAAAATTGAACATTTAATTTTAAAAACATTACTTTGTTGAAAAATTAATTTCCATGTGATAAGATTTATTTAAAATATATCAATGATAACGAGGCTTATAATATCATAAATTATGACTCAAACGTCCTAAACTATTATAAAAAATAATGGTTATGACAATGGTTTTTAATTTTCCACAACATATATTTCCAAGACCAATATTTGGAAATTATTAAACAATTCATCCACTCATCCTATAAATACCAATCCATTTCACCATTACCCTTTACCACTAATTGATAATAAATGAATTAATAGTGATTATTATCTCAGGGAGTTTCCCTAATGTGTCCTCCGGACTCCAAGGTTATATCCTCATGTTTTATACACAACTCTTCAAGGTAAAGGAAATCTCAACTTTTTTTCCATTCATGTTTCCTTTTCTATGAATATCATCTAATTTACAAAAAAAATTGTACATAGTATATTATTCTATTAATATAATAATATTATTTTATCAATGGGGGGCCTTAATTATCCATCATTTTACCCTTTTCAAAAACCATTTTTTATACTCGTCATGCTGCTGAATTTACTTCTCAAATATTTATTTTTACAATGAGAAAGGCTTTTTCATTTTTAATTGAATATTTGAACTTCTTTTATATTCATTGGGTATTAAAATAGATGTAAACAAGGTATAAAAATTTGGTTATTTACATACATGGAACCCATATTTAATTTTTGTGGGATTAAATATGAAGTAATGATCTTGTCTTTATGTACTTTTATACTCCATTATTTTTATAATAAACCCACTATTTATCCCCATTGTGTTTATATAATATATTTATATGATTTTTAAATAATTTATTAAAAAATTATATTCACGAAGTATCATTATCATAGAATTTAATAATACTCATTACTTTGACTATAAAAACATCAAAAAAATGAGTCAAATTTAAAAAAATATTTTATTATATCTTAAAAACGTCATTATCATCTATATAATTCGGGGATCCCCTTAAATAACTAAAATTATATTTATTTTATTATTTTTAATATCATTTAAATGATTTTTCCATTAATTTAATAATTAATTCGCCATTATTGTGTATGAATTTAAGGTAATTATTTCATTCCTAAAAACTAAAAATAAATAAATGATATAGAAAATTCATTTAGATTTAGAAATAATATTAATGAAAAAACATATCTTATATATAAAAACATATTAAAAATGTTATACGTATTAAAACAGTAGTGTCTCATCTTTGACATTCATTAAATGAAATACTATAAGGGTACTAAAATCAACCATGTGTATTGAAACATTCATAAATTTGACCCATGAATGATTAAAAAATACAATTAATCATCAAATTTAATGGGGGCATGTGTTAGGTTAATTTTCTAATCTAAATCATGTTATTTTTACCATTAAATACCAATTTACCCTTAACCATTGTAACAAAATAAACTACGGTAGAAATTTATATTGACATAAATTAAAAGGGAACTATTTAATAAATTTATACACACTGATTATAAATATATATTTAATTTTAAAAAATCTATAACATAGACGCCAAAAATATTAATTCAATTTAAACCAAAAATGCATCAGAAAACTGTTTTTCAAGAATATTCCATTTTAAATATAAAATATTTTACACTTACTTCAAGAAATAAGTCCATTTAAAAATGAAAATTTAATTATTCTAAATTATATTAAAATAAATAAAATTTCAAACTAATAAAAAATAATTTTCTCTTTTAAAAAATTTAAAAATAAAAATTAGTTTTCAATTTAGAAAATTATTTTTCACTATTCATTGAAAAAAAATATTTTCATAAAATTCTAGAAATGTCTTTCTAATATACTTTTTAAATTAATATTTAAAAAACTAGTTTAATTATTTATGATATTTTTTCTAAAAGTTAATAAGTTTATTTATTTCTCAAAGATAGCAGTAAAATTGTTTCCAAAGAAAATAAATTTTTTATGAATAAAATGAAATTTCTAAAAATTATTTTTTTATTGAATAATATTTAATTAATAAATATTAATAATAATATAGTTATTATTATTTAAACCCTCCAATTAAATTATGAGGACATGAAATTTGAGTTAAAATAATACAATTTTAATAATATATCATAGTTTTAAAATGCGGTGTTCCATGCCAAAAAAGATATCAATGAAATCAAATTATTTAAAATTTATTATTTAAAAAAATATTGAAGTGTGATTTTTTTTGAAAAATTAAGCATAATAGGTTTTCTTTTAGAAGTGGTCTAAAAGAAACACTTGTAATTTCGTATAACATTTAAATATACAAAATAACATAATCATTTAAAGTGGAAAATAAAGAAATAATTTTGGATATAAGATATGTAAATATCAAAATACATACAACTAAAATAATTTGGATAGTTTTAAGTAGAATTTTATACCATATCATTAAGATTATCCCCCTCATTAGCCATTTTTAACTTTTTCATGTTAACAACTTCTTCAACCTTGTGGTTTAGAAATTTACTTTTTATTTGGAAATTAACTACGAAATTTTAAAAAAAATGAAATTTTAGGCCATTTACCAATAAAATTGTACCCTTTAAATATCTTTTTTATTTTTAAATTACTTAATAATATATTATATAACATAAAATATAATTGCAAAAAATTTTGGGACTACTAAAAAAATCTGACATTAAAGGCATCACGATAATAATGGAATTCAAATATAAACTCTTTAAAACACTTATACATTATAATAATCCAATAAAATCAGTTAGAATCATAATTATACAAAAAATAATTAATTTTAATGTTTTTAGATTCATTTCACTTATTTTTCTACTACATGGAAAAGTTGTGTTTCATCATTACACAAGAGTTTAATGAAATTAAAACATATCAAAAATTTAAAATAATATAAAAATATTAAAAATAACTTTTTTATGTCAGAAATAATATTTTACATTCATTCATAACATATTTTAATACCATTTAAAATTTATTTGATAAATTAAAGTTAATAGAGTGACATTTTTTCAATTATCTATTACTTAAAAAAATTAAAGATATCATCAATGTAAAGTAGCATGAAATTTGAAAATTTTAGACTATAAGATTATTATTATTACTAATATTCCATCGAATAAAATAAATAACACTTTTATACGGATTTTTAGGCCTCATATGATAGTTTTAACGTTGTTTTACCCTTTTTTCCATTACTGTGGTGATAACATATTTACCACGATTACTATTCATTATGACATAAAATAAAGGGAACCTATTTAAAAAATATGAAACAAATTATTCCAAATATTAAATATAATTTAAATTATTCAATTTTTATAAGTAGAATAAATAAATATTAATATTATTGTGTATAATGCAATGAATGTTTTTTTTTTGATAAATGCATTTATAAGCATAAAATGATTTTATATCAACTCAAGTATAATTATGATTAATGTGGAATAATTTTTTTTTATGTTAAATTAAATTTTCTAATATTACACTAATAATAAATACAATATATAATGATACTTTATATTACTTGATTTCAAGGACAGAAATAACAGTTTTTAAAAAATCAGTATTTTCACTATTTACCTAGAAAACATTATTTTTGAAAAATTCATTAAACATAATCATATGACTATTATGGAATGATTATTTCAAAAATTATTCCCATTCTTTAAAAAATAATTTCCAAAATTTTTAGATGTTAACAATAATATCCAATGATAATTTTTCTCAAAAAATTTTGTTTTAAAGTGTAAAATAAATTTATTTTTATACATTTCATAATAAATATAATTAAATAAATGTTAATTAATTCAATTGGATGTAAAATATATTTATTTCACCATAATAATTTATCAATATTGATTAATTTAATATATTAAGATAAAAATATATTGAACATATATTTTTTATGGAAAATAATCTTTTAAATTAAAAATATTTTATCTTCATTTCTAATAAATTTAAAATTAATGAATAAATAATTATTAATTTTATTAAGGAATTTATCTTCATATATTTTATAATATTTTTATTCTTATTCATACCCTCTAAACCATGACTTGGTCATATCATTCATATTTAAATAATATTTATATAGTATATGATAGTTTTTCTAAGCTTTATATTGCATGTATCACACACAATTAAAAATATAAAATCTATTAAATAGAAATATAATCTAAAATATTGGTTTCCTTTATTCATTACCTATAAATAAAGTGTTACATTGTAATTTTTATCTCATGTTGGATGGAATAAAGTTAAAAACACCATTTTGATGAATTACAATGAGTGGATGAGAAATATATCTATGTAGAATAAAATACATTTTAATCAATATCGATCCCATTTAATATTTAAAAATGTTTTTATGATTGGGAAACTTATCATTTAATAGTTGGTTGTACTATAAAACAAATTATTTTTAATTGGATTTAAAAAACATACATAGATACAAAATCTATATTTTCTACATTGGACATAATAAATTTATCTCCCTCTTGCATTAGTTTAAGGAATTATTTTACCATTGAGATAAAGAATGAAAGAAAATATACATGTTTATTATATTTTCACAATTTTATCCTTCAGTTTTTTTGATCATTTTCCACATTAGTTTCTTGATAAATGATCATTATTAATTTTTCATGTATAGATAAATTAGGTTAATTTTTAATATATCATACGATACACATAACAATGAGAAGTTATTATTATTATAACAAGATATTTTTTAAGACCAAAATGGATATCGCAAGGTAAGATAAAACATAAAATTAATAAACCATCATATGATGAAATAATACACTAATATTAAAAACCCTATCAATTACACCAAAAGTTCAACCTATGTCATTGCATAATTAACTAACATAAAAAATCATCAAAATATGCATGAACATATTCAAATCCCAATAATTAAACATATTTGATCACATATTTTACTATTATCAACATAACATTTATCCTTTAATAACATTAATCACTCATACAATCATATACCAAATATTTATATATTATAATCCTATATATTTCAAAATCTAGTATTCATTCCCAAAAATAACATAAATCACCCTAATGACACAATAAAAAAACATATTCTTCTAAAAGAACACTCAATTTTTACTCTTAAAATAAATAATCATACTAAACTTAATTATCTATATAACACAATCATATATTTTAACAATATAGTGATCTTTTTCAAAACTAAAATCAATCAATTAGCCCCAAAATCACTTTTAAATCCCATATGTAACGAAAATATGATAACCCTATTTCCCCATTAACTATAATTACATCACCATCCAATAATATATTAACCATAATGTTTATGCAATTATTTCATTAAAAACCTATATAACCAACTAAACTAGCATTTAAATAAGCTATTTCATAACCTGAAGGGTGTTCTCAATCCCCAAAAGCTAGTGAATAGCACTTGAGAATCAAGAATTATCAAGGGGAGTTATTTTACTATATAAATAACCAAAATATTATATAAGACTTAGATGAAAATCCATAAATACCCAGTATGCCAATATAGTCAACAAGGAAAGAGAACCACAAAATAGAATGTATAAACTGATAGATGAAATAATAATCTATGAAGTCAAATATGAAACATTCAACACCACCTCCAATATCTCTTCATAATAGTTTAATCACATACTCTTCATATCACTACTAACTCCCAAGGTTCTACTACTAAGAACATCAACCACCTTTAATATGTGGTTTCCCTTTTCCCTCCCCTACCAAAATAAAGTCTTTCTACACCCAAAGTAATTTTTAGGCTATGAGAAACACTATTCCAGTAGGATATCAGAAAATCATTCCATTAGAATACAATATTAAATCAAACTAATATGACTAACTTTAAATAAATCATGGAATATAAATTATTTTCAAAATTTATAATGAAACATTTTTCATAACATTTGAATGGAATGTATGAAACATTCAAGAATGTGAATTTCAATAAACAAGAACGATTAAGAAATTTATCATATAGGCTTGAATAATTCATTTTATAATCATTTGAATATACGATTGATTTTAAAACATTTCATTATGGTTAATATCCCAAGGTATAGTTAGATTAAGGATCGCCTTTCCTTACAAATATCGGTTAAATAAAAATCATGGTGTATACACACATCCATAAATCTTAGGCCTACAGGGAATAGGAGTCTACCTCAACGAAAAAACTCCTCTCCCTCATCAAGTTTTTTTTATGTTTTCTTCATCAATTCTTATCTAGGGAGAGTAAATACATTCCTAAAGTGATTATCCTATACTACCCATCTAATTACCTAAGATCTCATGTTTTTTAATGAAATTAAAAATGGATAAAGTCCTTACTCTCAAATTATTTTTATCAATAATATTTCATGTTTCACAAAATAACAGTTTCATGATGCCATTTCATTTCAAAAACCAACTTCTGGTGGTTTTTAACAACACTTATTCTTCTCAAAAAAATGCTTCTCATATAAAATTATTAATACATTTCATGATTTCACATAAAAAGTGTCATCATCAATGTCATTTTTAAAATTGGTTATTTTAATTTAAGATTATTTTCCTAGAATCAACTCTTTATTTCAAAAACCATTTTAAAGAGTTTCGTCACAAACCATGCAATTTAAAATAATTTAACATGATCATCAATTCAAGATTTTTGAAATCAATTATAAATTCATTTCAATTGAAATAATAAATAATAATTTCAATTAATTGGTGCTACATTATGTGTAATATATAGATCCAAAAATACCAGGTATGAGTTGGAAGTTCACATGACATCATGTGTGCCTCCTAGTATGCAAGAGGCTGCTGACTAGTAGTGAGGGTTTTTGTTTGAAAATGGGGAGACTTTACCATCAGTATTATTGAATAGGGCCAATAATGAACAATATTTACCATAATAAGCCATCAAATTAAACACATGTAATATTTAAATAAATGAAATGCATGTCAAATAAATGAACTCAATAAAATGAAAATCCCATCCAGAGTAAATAATGTAGATAAATAAGCAAATAAATAAATTTAGATCATGTTGATGTTCATCGTCGACAACCACCAGCTCCATGCTCTTTAGCTTAGCATTCGACCATATGGCCCTTTACATTCATCAGAACCCCCAAGAAATATAAATGTGGACTAAAATTCTAGAGTAGGGTGTGATTATAGAACACTATAGGACAACAATAATGTGTCCTTAATATTGCGTTCTTATACATAATACTGTATTACATAATCATAATCAATTATTTATAAGAAAATAAATCTTAAAATCCAGACATAGTGGTGGTCCACTAACAAATAAGTCACAAATCACATAACTGTACATTCTTCAACTCCATGTTGGATTGATAATAAGATGATAATCGAAGTAAATAAAAACTAACCACTATTTTAGGGAACCTATTGATTGACAACCTCATGGAATCTTATGTATATGATACTCAGTTTTATCATGGTCCTTATGTATGATATACTACTCTCAAAATAACAAGTAATCAATTATACCACTCTCAAATTATCTACTCATTGAGAATATTTCCCAAAAATCAACATGTAATTGGGAGAACACATTAAAAATCAACTAGGCATCATGTAACCAATACTAGGATTCCAATCATCAAGTGCATATCCCCCACAAAAATTAATTTTATCATAATATCTCTAACCTCATTTATGGAATCATACTTGAAAATCAAATATTTCAAACCCCGACCTTTAAAATAATTTTATTTTATTATTTTTCATCTTTGGATATTCTTTTCAATGTTCAGGTTGAGTTAAGGTTTAAAATTTTTTATGTTAGAAATTTTGTTGTGTTTCGGGCCTATGCATGGGCACCACATGGTTAGCACTAAACATGCGGTTGGCCTAGGTGACCACGAGACCACCTAATTCTTAAAATAAATAAGTTTTATGAAAATAAAATAACAAAAATTCATAAACCATAAAAATAGTAATATTATTGAGATAATAAAATTATTATTATTAAAATTTTTGTAAATAATAATGTTATTAAGTTTTTATTAATGTTAATATTATTAAAAAAGAAATTATTAATATTAATATGATTTTTTATATTTTTTATATTTTTTATATTTTTTATTACTATATTATTATTATTCTAAGTGTTTTTTATTTTTTAGAATCCCAAAGGTTTTCTTCGTTCTCCGTCACCCCCCATCATGTCACCCCCTTCTCTCCCAGTCCACTTGAACATTCCACCTCCCAACTGACCATCTCCCTCAGCATCAACCCACCCTCCTGTCATCTCTCTATTATGTGCACACCTCTTTGTTTCTCCTCTCTTCAGTAGTCTCACCCACCAGCTGTTGCACCTTCCTATAAATCACCCTCATTCATGACGTCCTCTAACTGAAGGCATATGGCATGCCACCTCTCCCTCCCTTTGACAACCACATCTCCTCTCATCTTTCATGGAAAATTCATCCCCTATAAGTTTCCTCTAATTTCTCTCTTTATTTCTAGGGTTTTCTTTATTGGGTTTCTTGGATGGATAAACCCTAGATATTTTGGTTGATTTAGATTTCAGTTTTCTATAGATCTAGGGTGTTTGGTTGGTCCATGAGGCTTTGTTCTACCCCCTATCAAGGTTTCATTTCATATACACACCACAGAGGTATGTGACACTATGAAATTAGATTCCTTTGGAATTCTAATATTTTTGTGCGTTATTTCCTTTTGATTCATTGATAAGTTTATTTGATAGTGTTGTTTGGATTTCAATTTATTTTTGTCCTTGGCCTTGGTAGAAATGGTTCTTTTTTGGGAGTCCTCATTTTATGATTTAAATTTCAATATTTAATTATGCTAGGAATTCTATGAAATTCATTTGGATATTTCTAACAATTTTTCAATGTATTAATGGGAATTTTCAAATTGGGTTTTCATTGGGTGAAAATTTTATTTTAAAGAGAATTTGGTTTTAAATTGAGTTGTGACCTCGAATGATTTTAAAATTGTGTCTTTACTTTTATTCCAATGGAGGTTTGAAATGGGATAGTGTTCTATCCATTGGAAAAATTCCTTTTTTCCTCTTGAAATGTTCATTTTATAGAAATGGTTGTCCTTGGGCCTTGTTTTGGTTTTCAAAGAATAAGACCCATGTGTGTGTTGGGTAGTTTTTTAATGTTTTGAATTCTTGGGTGGGTTTATCTGCAGATGGAATGGTGGATTGATTTGGGAAATGGAACTTGGTTTTGAAATTGGGGGGGGGGGGGGGGGTTGCATTCTTTATGTTTGATAAAAATTCCATTGATTGTTTTTATTTTAAAACAATATTGATCATTAGGCTTTAGGCTAAATCTGTTTTTGAGTGGGCTTCTTTTTTATTTAAATGTTGTTACATGTCTTAAAGGGGTATTTTGGCTTTATAAAGAGAAAAAATAATTCCTTTGACTTAATTGGTTATGGTTGAGGGTGTGTTTTCTTTCTCTAGTAATTGCATCTTAACATAAAATTGTTTTAAAAAGGAATTCAAATAATTGTTTGATATAAGTGAAGGCCCAGTTAGAACTGTTGTGATATTGATTTTCCATTGATTTTTTAGATGATATAATTATTAATTAATTAATTAATTGAAACCCTATGTTAGGGTTTTATTTTGGTATTTTGGTTTCTTATGGGTTAGGGTTGTGCGAATGGTCTAACGGGGCCTATTGATATGGATTCTGTCAACCGCCACTGATGGAGAGATGGTTCAAGATGTTTCGGTGCACCTATACCATTTGAGGTATGGATTTTATGTTGTTCTTTTGATTGAAACCATCATAATTAGGGTCTTTATTTATTTTAATGTTTATAGTATTTTTTGTGTATTGATTCGAGCTCTGCTTTCCAGATTCATGTCGTCGGGTCTAAGGTAACTCACATGTGTTTGTATATGTATGAATGTATATATATATATGGGTTCCCCTGTTATATGCATAATAATCCATCTAAGGGAATATACATGTATGGGGCTAGGAGTTCCAATTTAAATATGATAAAATGCATACGCAGGTGAGTGGCGACTAGTAAATGCATATAATTATTTATGTAAGGATCCCCTTTCACATGTTCATGGCCACAAGGATGTTTTCATATGGGTTAGGTGTCTTTAAATGTATTTTAATGTGCATAAAATTAGAGGGGGAGAAACAAATTTCAGTTAAAATTTTCTATTGGATGAATGTTTGGTTTCGTTCTACCTTCAGGTATGTTCCCTATGCATTGATCCTTAATTGCAATTTCCATTATTTCATGGTGTTCTTAACTCAAGTGTCTTGTTCATTATTATGAATTGTATGGTCTATATATATATACATAAATGGTAATGGTTCTTGAAAAGTAGTCTCCAATATGTTTTGAACGTGAAATAGTTATTTCCAAATATGTGTGGCCTTTTATATGACATTGTTAAAAAAGAATAATGACATGATTAATTTTCCAAAGAGTTCCAAAGTGATTAAAGAAATGGGATCTTTGTGTGAAAATGATATGAAATGGTGATTTTAAATTCATAAAAATGACTACATCTTAAAAAAAATTAATTGTTTTTTAAATATATAATACATTGCTTGTTTAGTTCAACATTAAAATGGTTTGGGAAACTGAAAAATGCTGGGTGATTATGTGTTCTAAAATGAAATGTGTTTCTTGTATGTAATTAAGCTAGTTTGGAACTTTAAGAATGGTTTAAGAAAGTGGAAAAACATTTTTCAAGGCATTCCCCTTAATTCAAGAAATGAGATGTAAGTTTTAATGTGTGATTTCTGATATGTTCATAGAGTAATGTCTTGTGTGTAGTTGTGTGACATAAAATGGGGAATGTTCTAACAGAGGGAGATAGGAAGCGATAGGTTGAATGGGTTTTGAAAAAATAAATTGTTATTTTTATATCTATTTTCTAGATAAAACATCACCACCATTAAAATAGAGAACATGGGAATCCCTGGGTACCTAGGTGAGAAAACTAGGATTAGTACGCTAGATGATTCCAAAGTTCATCATCTCAGTTTCGTCTAGAAAGACTGACGCTACGACAATAACAAAACTTTTTTTAGGATTGGATACCACTAGGCCATGGTGGTGTCCCCTCCAAGTGTCTTGTGCATATGAATGTTGATGGTTTTGGTTGCTATAACACATTTCACTATCGTATGAGGATCTAAGGACCCCAACTAACACTAGCTGCTTAAGGATTTCCCATGGTGTGTGTAGTGTGATATTTATTTCAGTTATTTCATAAATTATGTCTCATTTTTGAAAAAACCTTTTTTAATATGACTTCATTCTTTTCATTTAGAAATTTTAATCCAATATTGGGAACCATTTTGAAAATGTAGTGAAGTGGAATCATTTTTCTAAAAATGTAATCTTGTGGAAAGAATTTGAAAATAATGAAAAGCATTAGTTTATTACATCATATTTTTAAACTATCATGACTAGGTTTATTTTTAATTGTAAGGGGACAGGGAGTTGTTTTATTTTTTCATTCACACTGAGCATATCACTTCTCAAGCCTACATTATCTTTTTCGTTTTAGGTTCTAGTATTAGATCACACTTGTAGTGAGCATGTTTTTGGGTATGGTGGGGACCCATGAGGTCCCATAGAGGTATGTTTAGTTGCGTAAATTTACACATTATACCACATCTAGTGTTTATTTTATTGGTTTGGTTTATAACTTTTTTTTGTTTGTTTACAAGCCAAATTGTTCCCGTATACTTTATTTTGATTCCCAAGTCTAGTTTTCTGTCTGTGGGGATCGGGAAAACCCTTCGAGACTTGTCACGGGCCGCCTCAATTGACTAGATCATGGTTGAACTGGGTTGGTACATGAAAAAATGGTTTTATAGAAGGCCATTATTATTTGGGTTGTATGGTATAAGAAGATTAGGACTCTCAAGACTTAAGAGGTTGGTACTGGAAGGGTTTCATGAACCCTTTATCATTTTGAACCTCATTTTTCAAGGGGTAGTTCAAGAATAGAGTTATTTATCTTTGTTTTGGATTATGGGATGACAAAAGTTGCGAGCCAGTGTCACATTTTCATCCTACAGGGAGTAGTGACCCATTTGGAGTCCAATTTCATAGTTCAAGTCGCTCTTAGTGTTTTAATCTACTTAGGCAATGTCCCACTACCATGTCACTGAGTTTTTCATAGTCTCTTTTCCCTCCTTCATATAGTATTGTGTGTGTTTTTATTGTATTTTATTTGGTTGGTGTAAGTATTATTTAGATGATTAAAATGGTTTTGAAATGAAAATACATTATTCCAAATGGATTTGACATTGTAATGTGGGTTTTGAAATTGAAATCATTTTGGATTAAAAGTTTGGGGCTTGATAAACATGATAATAGAATGCCTTGGGTGCTCCTTATGAGATTTTACATATGTTTGGGTATGTGTGAGAAGTGTGTGTTGTCACATGTGGATGGAAACACAGGAATACACATACGATGGTTCATGGGATTCCAAGGGTGTTTATTTTAAACCAAAGGATTTGGCTTGTTTTTCTAAAAGTGGGTTTGATAGGGGAAATGCTTTAATAAATTGAAATTAGTTTTGTGAAATATTGTTTTGTGTTTGGATACTATCTTTTAATTGGACAGTTTTGAATATCCAAATAAAAAAGGAATTTTTGAAAAGTGATAACTTTCGGTTTTGTTGGCATGTTTTTTGTATGACATCCTATTAATTTTTCATGATGTGTTAATTTTTGTCGTGCTTTGGTTGAATGTTGGTCTCAGTTTGTGTTTCTTATGTTGTTCAGAATGTTCCATACAGAAAGGTCCCTCAAATTTATATTGATTCATGCAGAGTTCTTGAGTTGTTATGGATGTTGGCGGTCTTTTGTGCTGTTAGAGGTCCGTTAGAGGTTCGTTGGAGGCATGTATTGGGCTTGAAGATGTAGAGTTTGTCATTAGGGTGTCTGGAACTCCCAAGGCTATCAATGTTCGTGATATTTTGGAGTTTTTCAAGAGTTTAGTTTTAGACAAGTGGATATTGGTTTCCCAAAACTCATTAGATGTTTTGGTGAAATTTAAAATGTATAAGTCCACCTTAATTCATGGGTTTATCCTTAAGTAGGTGAATTTGAGGTAGGTGGAAGAGTTGTGGGATTTCTGGTAGGGTTAGTTGTTGGTAAAATTTTATTTTGGAAATATATCACCTCTTATTTTTTGTAAAGGTTCCCTATATGGAAAGACATACAGGACGAAGGAACATGTTCTTAAGGAGTATTTTTTGTTGGTTATGGCATCTAGTTCGCTAGAACGCTTCTAGGTGTTCCACTAGTGGGGTCGGTTTGAGAATTCTAAGAGTTCTTGTTGCGTCCCTCTGTATTGTTGCACCCAATGTGGTCACTCGGCTCACCTAAAGAAGTCCATTAAGAAGCATTTCTTGATGAATGAATTGTGACCAAGGAATGACCATACATGATTATGAGGTATGAGATGCATCAGCCATTATATCCCCAACCTCAAGTCTTAGTTTGAAGATCAGACACAGTCAGGGTTATCAGGTGTACATGAAACATTTTCTTAGTTCTTGATCATTTTCCTTGGAATAGAGACATTTAAAGGATTTTTATTAATTTCCCCCTACTATTGTACATTCATCATGTTTTTTTAATTTTATAATGGATTTTACCCATTGTTATCCAAGATGTTCTAACTGATCCAATGAGGTTTTTGGAGTCATTCATTTTTATTAGAAGATTTTTATCCCTCTCATGGGTTGGTTTCTCTTTTGGTTATAGTTTTTCTTGTTTGGAGATGTAATTGTTTGAGGAGATCCATGATTGATGGTTTGTTCACATCTTCTCTTTGGTTTGAATTTATTTTTTTTGTGTTTTCCCGGGTGTTGAGATTCTAATTCTAGTGGTGGTATGGTTGCACTTATCATAGGGGAGTTGCATGAAGTTCATGTATGGAGTTCCCATCCTTGTTTGGGGTCTTTTCTAGTTAGTGTAGAGAAATGGTTGTGTTGGTTTACTCATCATGGTTTCATAGTTTGTCAGGTTCCCCAATAGTGGATTTCTTGTTTATGTCTTGGTGATGTTGTTTGGTTTTTTGGTTCCCAATATACTGGTGTTCTTATGCTGGAGAGAACTACCTTGTGTTCTCCCCTCATTCTTGGGATTCATTTTCCTCTTGAATCAGTATGGTGTGACCTCTGGAGAGAAGGTTCTTCCTAGGATTCATGGTTTTCCACTGTTTTTTCTGGGCATGGACTCGAGTTTTGGTTGGCTATCAACTCGGTAACTTTATGGGGGTATAGAGTATCTGTGGTGGGGAATGTTGTCACACCTTGACCTTTAAAATTATTTTATTTTATTATTTCATAAATTGGGATATGATCGTCAATTCCTACGTAGAGTTATTGTTTAAATTTTTTTGACATTTGATAATTTTGGTGGGTTTTGGGATGGTGCAAGGGCACCGCACAGTTATCAGTAACAGTTGGGTAGGCCTAGGTGACCGTGAAGCTGCACAATACATAAAATAAATAAGTGTTATGAAAACAAAATAAATCAAATTTTTAAATCATTTTAAAAATAATATTGTTGAAATATTAATATTATTATTAAGTTTATTATTATTATTATTATATTATTAATAATTTCATTATTATTAAAAAGATAAATGAATGATATTAATATGAATTTTATTATAATTTTTTATTATTTCTCTTTTAATATTAATATTGTTGTGGTTGTTATTGTTGTTGTTGTTGTTATTATTATAAGTGGTTTTATTTTTTTAAAAACCCAAAGGGTTTTCCCTTTCCCCCACACACCTCCATCGCAACGTCCCTTCTCCCCCTCTCTACCTACGTACTGTACCTCCCAGACAACCTTCTCCTCTGACATCATCTCACCAGCTAATCATCTCCCTCCCTAGTGCATGCCTCGCCATCATTCCTCTCTCTGTCCAGCTCTCCCACTAATAGGTGCACCACCCTCAGGCTCATCCTTTCACATGACACCCACCAGCCAAAGGCATTCGATGTGCCACCCCTCCTTCCAAACAACGTCCACGTATCTTCCCATATTCATGGGAGAATCCCTTCATGGTGAGTTTCCTCTCCTTTATCGCTTTATTTCAATGGTTTACTTAGGTAATTTCTTGGTTGGTTGAACTCTAGATATTATGTTTGATTTTCATTTTGGGTTTCTTTAGATCTAGGGTGCACGGTTGGATGTGGTTGTTTTATACCTCCCTTCAACATTTCATTGCATTTGCACACTACCTAGTTAGGTGCCAATATGAATTTTGATTCCGTTATAATTGTAATATGCATATTATTTATTTACATTTGATGCAATTATATGTTTATTTGATAGTCTTTTGTTGATTTTAACCCATTTTATTCCTTGGACATGGCATAAATGGTTGCTTTCTTGAGTCCTCATTTTTTTGACTTAAATTAGATCATTTAATTATGAAAGGCATTACATGAAATGCATTTGGGTCTTTATAATGGTTTTAATGTGTGAAAATGTGTCTTTTCTAGTTGGGTTTTCATTAGGTGAAAATGATCCTTTCTAGATAACTTGTATTTAAATTGTGGTGTGACATCAAATGATTTTAATATTTGGTATTATCTTTTATTACAATTATGGATTTAATTGGGAGAGCCATCTATCCCTAGTAAAAATTCATGGTTGTCCTCTTTAAATGTATTTTTATTGAAATGGGTAACCTTTTTCCTTGTTTTGGTTTTCTATGAATGTTACCCATGTGTGTGTTAGGTGGTTTTGTAATGTTTTGAATTATTAGATGGGGGTTTCCTTGGATAGAATGGTGGATTACCTTGCGCAATGGAACATGGTTTTGATATGGGGTATTATGCATTCTCTATGATTGATAAAAATTCCAATGAATATTTTCCTTGTAAAATACAATTGATCATTGGGATTTAGGCCAAATGGGGTTTTGAGTGGGATTTTTTTGTTTAAAGGTATTTCCATATCATAAAGGGTTGTTTTGGTTTTATAAAGAGAAAATGTAGTTCCCTTGACTTATTTGATTATGCTTGAGGGTATGTGCGAATTACATTGGAATTATATTTGACTGTAAAATTGTTTTCAACGAAATTTGAAAATGTATTTGATATGAGTGAAGGATTGTTTGGAACTTGTGATGTGACATTGATATGAACTTGATTTGTTAACTGATTGAATGATTAATTAATTAATTAAATGAAACCCTAGGTCAGGTTTTTATTTGGGTTTTGTGGGTTCTTGTAGTTTAGGGTTGTGCAAATAGTCCCTCGAGACCTATTCATGGGTATTTCATCATCCACCGCCTAAGATGAGGGGTTTTAGGATGTCTTGGTTCACCACAACCATCCAAGATATGGATGTTATACTTTTTTTGGTTTCACGCCATCTTAATTAGTGTATTTTTTAGGGTTTTTTTATTTGTGTGGTAATGCATTGAACTCTTCTTTTCAGTTTCATGTCGCCAGTTCTAAGGTGACATGCCTATTTGTTGATAGGTAAGTATGTATATATATGAGTGTGTGTGTGTTTGTGTTCCCCTATTACATTTATAATCATCCATTATAGTAAATATACATGTATGGGGATAGGTGCTCCCATTTATATATATGAAAAAGCATATTTAGTTGAGTGGAGACTAGTATATGAATGTAAGCATATATGTACGGATCCCCTTGCACATGTTCATGGCCATACAGATGTGTGAATATGGTATTGAAATCCTTACATATATGTTATGTTGAATATTCTAAGTGGGGAGCAATAACTTTTAGTTAGAAAGTTCCATGGGCCAAATGCTAGGTTTGGTTCCACCCTGAGCTAGGTTCCCAATGCCTTGATCTTTAATTAGAATTTCTATTATTGCTTGTTGTTCATTAAATGTGTGTCTTAAAATTTTATATGAAATTACCCTGCAATATATGTATATATGTATATACATAAATGTCTTTGGTTCATTAAAAGTTATATCCAAGATGTTTTAAATGTGAAATGGGTATTTCAAAAGACATGCGGCCTTTCTCCTAAAATTGTTATAAAATTTTAATGACATGCCTGATTTTCCAAGGATTTATAAAGTGATTTAATAAATGGGCTTTGGGTGTGAAGATGAAAACAATGGGTGATTTGACATTCTTGAAAATGACATATTCATTGTAATAATGAATTTAATCAATTTTTTAAATATATAATACCATAGTTTTTTAGTTGGGCTTTCAAACAGTTTTGAAAACATAAAAGTGTATGGTGATTATTTGTTCAAAATGAAAAGTGTTTCTTGTAAGTAATTAAGCCCATTTGGAACATTGAGAATGGTTTCGGAAGGTGGAAAACACCATGTTCTGGCATTCCCATTAAATCTAGAAATTGTATAGAATCGTTAATGTGTGATTTGTGATATGTGCCTAGTGTAAAGTCTTGTGTATGGTTGTGTGAAATAAAAGTTGAATGCACATGAGGGAGATCAGTGGTGAGAGGATGAATGTGTTTTGGATAAAGAAAGTGTTTTGGTCATATGTGTTTTATTGATAAATCCTCAGCACCATTTAAATAAAGAACATGGAAAATCCTAAGTACATATGTAGGAAGGTTAGGACTACAACACTAGATTATTCAAAAGTGGTTTATCCAGGTTTAATCTAAAAAGATTGACACTACATCAATAACAAAACATTTTTGATTATTGGAGACCACTATTCCATTCAGGTGTCTCCTCCTAGTGGCTCATTTATGAGAATACTGATGGTTATGGTTTCTATACCATGTTTCACTGTGGTAGGAGGATTTTAGTTCCCCAACTAAAAATAGATGCTCAGGAATTTTCCATGATTCTTGTGACGTTATTTTCATTTCATTTTGTTCCATATTCGATCTCTCATTTTTGAAAAAACCATATTTTAATATAAAATAAATTATTTTCATTTATGAAGGTAAATTATTTCTTAGAAACTGTATTAAAAAATTTTTGGAATTGATTTTTTTAATCAATTTAAACTTGTGATATTAATTTGAAATGGATGAAAAAATTAGATTATTATGTCATATTTTAAAACTATCATTTTTGGGTTTCATTTAAAGGTGAGAGAATAGGATATTTTTATTCTTTGGTAATCTTACTCAGCATATCGGTGCTCACACCTACATTATCTTTTCAGTTTTCAGGTTCTAGTCCTGGATCTCTCTTGCAGCAAGCACATTTTTGTGTTTGGTGGTGACCCACGAGGTCCCTTGAAGGTATGTTTAGTTTAGTAACATTACTATTTTTACCACTACTAGTGTTTATTTTTTTTATTTAGTTTATAGCTTTTTCATCTATTTATTGTCCAAATCATTAACATATTCTTTATTTGGATACCTGGCACAAGTTTCCAGCCTGGGGAGATCGGGAACACCCTTTAGACATTATCGTGGGCCGGCTCGGTTGATCAGATAATGGTTGATCCTAGTTGGTTCATGAAAAAATCGTTGTTCAGTGACTAATATACATCATGCAACACAAAGGTCAACTATGTGTCGATCCACCTAGTACATAGGAATCGAATTCATCATCAACATTAAATTCTGTCATAACTCCAACCTATTTTGGGGTCCATCATCACAATTATCACAACCCAATCTCACTCCCCCTCTATGGTAATGAAATATTTCATCATGATTCACCTATTTAAAGTACCACTAAAAACCACCAAATCATGATAACATATATACAGGGTGAGCCTACAAGAAGGAATAACACAATATATCATCATGATAAATAAATAAGAAAACATAATGTCATGCATTAAAAATAAAACCTAAAAAATGTTGAACTATAATCACTCATGGTGTCACAACATATATCATGGGATACACACACAAACCAAAATGCGATCACAATCACGAATGATATAGAGTAATCTAAAATATAAATTTGGTATGTAAACAAGAGCGATGAGGTAAGGAACAACCTACCTCAATTTCCTCAACATCAATGACTGATCCATCGAAGGGTTTGTCACTCAAAACGTGTTATCACACCAATTAGAAAATATGATCACATTATATAGACTCCTAAAACCAAAACAACCTATTTTATTCTTATAAGAAATACAATATTACATGTGATAATAATTTCTCTCTCGTAGATAATTTCTAAATTTCATTTTAGGTCAATGTATAATTTATAAATTTTCCCCACATGAATAATTAATCATCCAATAAATATCATCGAATAATTTATTATAAAATTTTAAATATTTATTTGAAAATTTATTATAAATCACTGATTTGAAATGTGAAAATTAGATAGAAAATACCTCACTACCTCAAAAATGTAGTATTTAGCTTCTTCTCATTGAAACAAACCCAAAAACACTGAAGAACTATAAACATTATCAGTATAAGAGAATATATTGAAGAGAGAAGTTTGATAGAAATAAATAAAATATATATATATATATATATAAGAGAGAGGTAGTAAATGAGAGAGGGATGTGTGAGTGAAAATGAACTGCTACTATGTAATGCCCTTTGGGAACCACCCCAAATTTATACTCCTTTTAATGTATTTTTTAAATAATAATTTATTCTTTACCCCCATAATCATTTATTAATAAATTATTTATTTTCCAATTAAATCCATATGTCACCCCAATCATCATTCAAGAATTTCATTAATTTTAAAACACCCAAATAGACATTTATTCATCTAATAAATATATTTTCTGACTAATATATATATATATATATCATTAGAAATACTTATATATATACATCCTAATATATATATTTAACACACACATACATACACACATTATATATATACAACATCACATAATATAAAAATATATTTAACACAAAAATATATATATATATATATACATTATATATATATAAACAACCTGAAATAAAATATAATTGATCATATCCTAGAAAAATATTATTTTCATAAATTAATAATAATAATAACACTATTGTAGAAAATGTTTTTCACACCAGTTTTTGTTGCTTTTTAATGTCAGTTATAAGATAATGTTATTAAAGGAGACACTATAAATATATTTTGTTTAACATTGTTTAAATAAATGGCATTGTAAATGAATAATAGTATTGGTTTTTCACATTTGTTATAGTATAAACAACATTAAAACCCTCTCGAAATGTGCTTTACACAATAGTTAAAAGTTAACTGAGGTGAATAATTGGTTTTCCATGTCGGTTAAATTTTTACAGACGCTGAAAACCCTCATTTCTAACTGCATTTCACATCGGTTATGCATAAACTGACCTGAGGGTTTCCAGGAAATATTTAAAATTTATTAATTTAAAGTTAAAATATGGAATATAAATAAACTAAAATATAATAAAACATGAAGAAATGATTTTCCTATCGAAAAAAGTTCAAAATAAAATCTTTCAACATTACATTATAGAGTAAAAAAAACAAAAATCCAAAAAAAACCTATAAAATGGTCTTTCCATTCAACATGAGTGTGTCTAATATCTTGTGTAATTTAAGGATTAGGGATATAAAAAATATACAAAAAAATAAAATATTTTAAAATGTATTATGAAAAAAATGAAAAGCAATTAATGAAACCTTTATAAAGAAATCCATTATGTTGGAACATCGTAACTATCATAATTGAAATTATTTCATAATAAATCCTAACACATAATATCCAAATTATATTTTATGTTGTTGTTTATGAAAATAATATATAAATGAGTATTTATTTGAAAATAATACTATTAACTAATATATCCAAATATTATGATTATAAATTATTTTTTCCCTTCAATTTTACATTTTTATCTTTCAAATCTATTTCACTGTGGTATCTCTAATGAAATTACATCCTATATAGAAAATAATATGACAGAAATAAATTTATAATTTATTAGGATAAAAACAAGTATTACTAATTTCAAACATACATGTCCAATACAACATTAAAATTTTGTCTCACTTCACCTTGGATAGAGAATAACTAGTAAAGTATCTACTACTTAAGACATAAAACACCTAAAATCAAATTCCAACTGATATAAAAGAAAATTTATTGTCAATGGTTATTATGTTAAAAGGCACATATCTCTTTTTATGATATATTCATCATACTCTTGAAGATAAAGAAGAACCCACCACTGAATAATTGCTTCATTTTAAAATATTTCAGCAATATAAATTGTTCTTTTTTCATTATTTAATGTTATTGCTACAAGTGAATTTAATTGTGAGCCTATAAATCCATATACATCTGACATGTCATGATCATTATGCATATTATGAAGACACATAATACAAAACAAACATAAGTATAAATTTTCAATAAATTAAATACTGGAAAAGAATTATGTGAAGACTTGCATTAAAAAAAGTTACATCATGTTGATGCCCAAAAAATCTCCAGCTACAAGATCCAGGAATTAGTTATTCCAAAGCACTGAAGTTATTTCACACCCAAAAACACCAAATTACTCTAAAATATCATAATGAACAGATAAAAATATGAATATCTTGACAATATATCAAGACTACTATAATATGTATCTTAAGTCATAACACTTTTTATTCGTTGTTGTCTATATATTATATCTTTAACTACAATTTATTCATTAAAAAGATAAAAATATAAACATTAAAATGATTAAAAAATATTATAAAAAATGAATGAAATGATAAAATATACACATATCTGTATGGTAATTTGTCACAGAAGTCTGGATGGGAAAACTAAAAAAGTTGTTATTTCTTTTCCCAACTGTACTCAACTCATCTGTAAGTAATGGTATTCACACTGATATGTCTATAATATTCTATAAAATGACTCTATTATGCTCTATCTCTAATTATTGATAATGAATGTTATTTAAAATATAAAATACCATCCCACTTGAAACAATATGATGAAGAAAATCATTAACATATAACTCACTATAATGGGGAAATTGTTGAGGAGAGGGTTTACAAGTAGTATACAGAGTGGGGGATGTTGGAGGAGGTGGAGGAGTGATAGCTGCTGATAGAGGTGGAGGAGCAGTCTAAAACTATCCTTTCATTTATCTAAAGTTAGACTATACAATATCATTGACCCTATCCTCCATTGACACATGAATATACTAAACACGATCCAATAAATATTATAGTTTTTTATAAACACCCTGCATTACAGAAGCTGGGGACTGTTGAAATGCATTTTTCACTGATACACATGTTGTGTATCCACATGAATGACTCCGGTGTTTAGGATTTCCCAATGTTGAAGATAAAATATCTTACCTACCCATAGTTAAAAAACCCCCTTGGGTGCTCTTATCCTAAAGATAATCATGTATAAATCATTTGATAAATACTATAATGAATCAAAATATATAAATAATTGAATTAACATAAATAAACAAATAATGTAAACATCTTCCAATCACCTCAGCTACTAATATCTACTCTTATGTAAGATATTTTCCTTTTTTTATCATCTAAAACCTCTTCCATTTTTCATGTCTATCCAGGTGGGATGGAGGAGAAACCTCTATAGTGTTTGAAAACTCATTGCTTAAGTTTTTAAGTTTTATAGCCATCTATTTTTCTTACAATAATGTATACCCTCTCCAAGATAATGTTTGAGGGTATACATTTCTATATACTATTTCTTAATGAGATATACCAATTTTCTATAACTTAAGAATAATTAAATCATTAATAAATAAATAATAAGATCATATAAAAAAATATTCTAAAAGGTAACATTACACTTGCTAAATAATATTCTTACATTCAATATTAAACATTTTTTTCATGTATCTTAATCAATGAAAGGATATATATATATATATATCACATGTATTTTTATATTTCCTCTTCCAATAAATAAACTTTGATATAAGGGTTGATTTAAAATCTGTTCTTGTCATAGAAGCCAATTATAATCATTTCCTTCTGATTCCTTTAGAATCAGTTATGTCATATATTATCTAATAAGAAGGAAAAAAATATATTACTATAAAAATTTAATGATAATTAAAATAATAACAAACAAGACTAACAAAATGGTCTCCCACAAGTGAGAAAGTGTTAATTTTTTAATACTTCTCCAACCCTTAATCAAAATACTAACATTGATTTTACACTAAATTGAAATAAAATGGTTGAATTGTTTTGAATTAGGACTTCTTAGAATATAATTATCATCAATGTATACCACTATCCTATAGTCCTTGTTATGGGAAAATGATAATTTTGGTAAACATGTGCTTTCACATTTACCAACCCTCGAACTCTGCATTATCCCTATGAGAGTAGATGTATCTTGTAACAATGTATAAGGCTCATCAATAGAATCATGTGCACATTCATCCCCATAGGTATGAGTATGATCATATCCAAAATTATGTTCGGGGTAAGTTGATTCATCCGTCGTTATCCCACAAGTTAGAGAAACAGAAAATTAGTTTAGATATATTCAAATTGAATTATTATAATACAAATGAAAATAATAATTGAAAAATTAACAAAAAAATTTAAATAAATTAAACATATCACATTTATTTATATTTTTTATAGTTAACTAAAATGCTAACAACAATAAGATATAAAATTTCACATAAAAAAATGAAAAAGAAATCAAAAAATGGTCTCAAAAGTAAAATTTATCCAACTTAATAAATCATTTTTTACACAGAAAGAATATTTTATCAATTAATAGATATGTTACTTAATAGAAAACATAGTAATATAAACAAAACTATAAAAATATAAACAAAAAATTTAACTTACTAGTTATAATAAGTGTTTTAATAAAAAAAATAAAATAACTAAAATTTTATGATATTTTAAATTGTAAAAGGGAAATAAAGATACGTTACTAGTAATGTTTTGAATGTTCTAAAGGATTATTTTCCCAAATTCCCTTATTATTATGTTTCTGTTTGACACAATCCATGTCTATGATGTTCTCATTGATATTATCTACTAATATTTCCATGCAATTAGGTATTTCACATAAATCAGTAACTTTGTCGAGTTTATCATCACCAACATACTATTTTTTTCTTTGTAAAAGAATATACTTCTATATTTCAGATTGATCAGGAACATAGAAAACTTGTTTTTCATGTGTCTCCATTATAGAAGGATCAACTGTGTATTCCAATCTATTCTTATTAACACGTGTCATTCCATATTCATCATGTCTATCAATGTTGTTACTATTAAACCATTTTTATTTAAACACTAGATCTGGAAATCTAATGTCATCACCTCCCATATTTTTTCAGTGACTTTATAATAATCATGTTATGTGAAAATTCAGTTTTTTTAAGACTCGAAAAAATGAATTTCTTTTGTGAACCCTAATACACTACAATTTTTAACTACACATCTATTTTCTTTATATTTTATATGAACTCTATAGGCAATAATCTCTGACCTAAACCATGTTATCAAATTTAATAGTGTGCCACATACTAACCATCTCAATATTTCTGATTCATCTAATATAGCAAGAATTATATCTTAAGACTATTTATTTTTTTTTTGTTATGAACATAAAAAATACACTCATCATTAAACTTTAGATAACATTGTTTTAACACATTTATATGAAATGTGATATATGGTTGAGAAACATCTTTGATATTAAATATTTATAAATGTACCTTGTTTATTGATTAACCTATCAAAAATTTGACTTTCAATCCACAGTTCCACTTTCCCCATAATTAAACTCATTCATTGTGAGGTGGAGGAAAACCTATGTGCTCCACTACAGATAAGTAGTTTGTAGAAAACTCAAAAACCTTCTTAGAAATATACTTCTCAACAATAGAGGATTTCAGTTGATATTGATTCATAACATACCACATCAATATCTTCATATAACATTCAAAAGGATATATCCAATGTAGATATAAAGGTCCACAAATCATTATTTCTTGCACCAAATGAACCATTAAATGCAACATGATATCAAAAAAAGGATAGTGGAAAATACATTTCCTATTGAAAAAGAATAGAAATAATTTCACTTTTCCTAATTTTTCTATGAACTCAGATTAATCACCTTATTACAAAGTTAATTAAAAACTAGAGCACCATCATGATATTCATTATGAAATATATATGATGTATTTGATGCAGTAAAACTGGTAGTATTTAGTGCATCATTACATGAAAACCGTGATACTTCATAACTTTCATCATCATATCCTTTAAAGTAATATTGTTTTATATTTTAAGCATAAACCTGAATCACTTTGATATCATTAAGTCACATAAAAATCTACATTTCTAAAATTTGGGTAATGTATGAAAATATGGGGCCACGAATATATGTCTTCCATCAATAGTGGGAGCTAACTCCAAATATATTCATATTGAGATAATGTCTGATCTTGCATTAAACCCAAATTTAGTCTTTCCTTTAATATCTAGCAATGTTCTGATCACGATGTCATAAATAATCTTCTCCATGTTCATGACATAAATGTTATATTTCACAACCTGATATCTCGAATATGGTTTCTCAAAAAATATAGACTTTTCTTCCAAATATTTCTATCATTACCAGATATCTATGTCTTTTCAAATTTCACATAAGGGTTTTTCACCCCCACAAAATACTGATCAATGGATAGAGGTTTTGGAGAAATATAAATTATTTTGATCTATGGAATGCATTTTTTAATCACTTATTTGAGTGATCCATAAGAAAAAACATTAGATGATACATGTGTACTATTTTTCGCCAATGATGCAATTGGTAATATGAATTCTGTTTATAAAAAATTGGACACATTTTTGTCCCCTTAACACTTTATCCAGAAAAATTTCCATACAATAAGAACTCATTTATAGAAAACATAATCATTAAATTCAGTTGAAAGTATTCCTTTTTATAAGAATCAATCACACTAATATCATCATCCCATAAGAGTTTCATATTATCAATTAATGGTGACAAGAAAATGATAATATCAGTTCTGAGTTGTTTTAGTCTAGAGATTATTAAACTCAACATGAAATACTTGCACCTCATACAGAATTTTAGGAGATATGTTTTAAATCACCAACAAGACATGTACATAATATGTGTGTTACTCAGTCATTGATATAGATTCATTCCATCTGTGTATATTCTATGTCTACTATTTTTATCTTCAATTCCAAATGTAGGAAACTATAATTTAATTTTCTTCTACTTTGAACAATCAACTGGATTGGTAATTTTCGATCATATGTCTTCTCATCTACAGGCTATCATAACCTATTATTGTCATGTGAATTTGAAAACAATCCTTTCAAACAATGAATTATAGGATGATACCAAAATTTCATGTTAGGGTTCTCTATAACATCAAAATTAGTTTTTACCTTTTCCATCAACTTATACCGTGACATCCCACATATAGGAACCTATTAAAAAAATTCACATTCCTTCCTATATATCACATAATCATTGATGAAAAGATGAATTTATTTGTAATGTAATCCCATAAGACATAGTATTTTCATTACATTATAATTTGATTCTTAAAGATCATTTTCTTTATAACAACATCTTTCCACAATGTGTAGACAATGAGTAAGTCTCTTATCACTCCTACTGTGATTTTCCTACATGTTAATCATTCATAAAATTAATGATAAAGCCATAAATTCCCATAAACTTGAATACAATGATTTTTCAGCATCACCATATAGATGCTAAATTTTTGGTTCTTTCTCAATTGTATCTAATTAAATATCAAATATCATTTTATTAATTTCAAAAGAGTTATCATTTTACAATGAATTATCACTAATATATTTAGAATTTTCCCATGCTTGACCATGCCAAATCCTAGGGCTATAAATCAGATTAAAACCGTTAAAAATTAAATGACCATTGACCTCTGTTCTTTTTAACTTCATAAAATTTAAATATTTCATGCATGGATAAAAAAATGTGGTTTTCTGGAATTTTTTTTTTGAAAAATTAAAAAAAACAACACCTTCCTCATATTCATCACTTATTAGAAGCTCCGTAATACAACTGTGACTCATTATTAACTATAAAAAGTGTCAAAAATAAATATTCTGTCTAAAAATATTTAGTTGTTATAAAATTGATCAAAAATCATTCTAGTCAAACCATGTTTAAATCTATATCAAAATATGTGATAATTTGAATGTAACAAAACTTTTAAATTAAAAAATATATATGCATATTTGAAAGGCAGAAAAATAAATTCTAGAAAATAATGCAACATAATTTTTAATATAATTGATAAATCATAAAAGTAATTTCAAGGAAGTCATTTAAACAAATTAGTTATTCTTCTTTATTTTTCATTTTATTATAAATGAAATTAGATACAATTTTAATTTGAATATTACTAACCAGAATCTAATTCAAGTGCACATATTCTATTTTGATTGGAATATTTATTCTGTGATATTGTAAGAAATATTTTTTAAAATAAAACCAACAATTATTAAGAGAATAATTAATTATTTTTATAATATAATCATATATAAGAGTTTAAATGACATAATAATGAATTATCTATGATGTACATTTATATATATAGATTTAATATTATTTATTATTCATTCCTAGTGTGTTCTTATAATTTTGAAAATATATGTAAAGAAACCCATTGACAATTTCTATTATTTATTCACTAGTAATTTCAACATTATAATTATATTAAATCATAAAATGGGGACCTCCTATATAATATATGATTTTTTAATATAAGAATATAATAACATTAGGGGAAAATTGATGATATTCATATAAAATACTTATAGGATATTTAATATTGGACTATATGAAAATTTTATTGATTTCATAAATTACATTTTAAGATTACTAAGACACTAATAAATACATAATGCTAATTGAAATTTATCCAAATACACGACATTGTATGTATACTTATTTATTGATTCACAAACATCATCCAAATAAGCAGCATTTATAGATTGAATTAAGAAATTTAAGATGAGATACAATATAATATATAATGAAACAATTAAATATAAAATATAACATTAAAATATAATGAAATACATTAATTTCCACATCAATAAATGGTTAAAAAAGTTATATGAAGACGGAAACCAGAGATTTTCTATGAGAAGATCTATATAAATTTGAAAGTGAGAGATTTGAGTAATGATAATTGAAAAAGAAGAGTTAGGACATCTGTGACATTGATCAACTGAAAGATAAGATCAATGTGTGACTCTTACATAAGAGTTTATAGTTGAGAAGATTAAATACAGGGAGGAAATATGAGGATGTATGTAGCTGGAAAACTGATATTGGGGCCCAGGGATCGAATAAACAAGGTTCAAGATTTCACATGAGAGATAAAATATTTTTATTTCTCTCCATTGAATAATAATGAAATTATTAAAAATGGAAATTTATAAAATACTTAAATATAAATCCTGTCGGTTATACAATAACGGGCATGATAGAGCAATTGTAATTACTTTATAATGACATTTATATAGTAACCAAAGCCAAAAAATAATGTTTCTCACATTGGTTATAAGATAATACACCTGATAAAACAATTATATTTTCTTTATCATGTCAGTTACTATATATAAACAATGAGGGAAAAATCATTATGATGGTAGTTATATAATAACTGATGTGATAAAGAGGAATAAATGATTTTTCATGTTGGTTTACCAAGAACATATTTGGGAAAGAAATATTGTAGGGTCCCAATAATTCAGATAAGGGAAGGTAAATACTCCCAAAAGTTTGGTAAATAAGAAGGATGCATGCTTGATTGAAAATTTCTAATGAAATAGGAAGTTATCAAATTCTGCAAAAGAATCCATCCTAGTCTCGTACCATCACCAAGAACGGTTTTTAAAAGGAATAAAATGCATACCAAAGGTATGAATATGGACTAGAATAACCTGACCTACGAGGAGTTGGCCAGCAAACGAGATATTCTATGTTGAATTTCCACCCACAATCCAAAGCTGTCTAGAACCATTTTCATTGGAATAAATCCAGTGGAAGTGCACCCTGTGTACCATCCCCGCGAACAATGAGGTCCACAGATGAGTAGAAGCATGCGACATCTCACACCTCCAAAAATCGAAGTTGAATGAGTCATCTGTGGGCCAGAATATATCCTTGGGCTTCTAGAGAAGGTACTGCGTTAACTGCAGATAGAGCTTATCGTGTTCTCTATAAAAGGACCACCAGAGGAATCAACGAGGGAGAAGTGGAGATAGATGAGAGAAATATGGGTGATGAAATAATAAGGGATACTTAATGGTTTCACTCTTGCTTCTATCTTGCTTCATTAGCGAAGCATGATGCGCGAAGTGTAAAGCACTTCCTCCGCAGGTACAACCATCCACATACCATAAACCGGTGGAATCAATTAATAATAATTGAACTGAAAACCCAACTGGTAAACCATGAACCAAAGACTTCTCATGGATAAATTTCCCATCAATAAAAATACCTCTTACCATCCTTCATTTTGATCTCCGCATAGTGTATGACTATGTGAACTGAACCCGGTGCCGCTTACCCAATCTATAAACAGATATAACCCAAACTGGTATGGTGAGCTACCTGTCACATTGGTACGCAGTTGGATATACCCATTCCCATGTACCACACCAGTACGCAGATGGCCCTCCTTCCTGTATTCCACTATAGTAGGCGGTGCCTTCCCCATCCCTCATGAGAATCCATTACGCAAAATGGGGAATTTTCTGGTATTGTTATTTCCAGTTCCAACTTCACGCCACCATTACCATCCAGTCCTCCTTGATCCCACTGCAAACTTGTACTTCGGTACTATGATAAGGCCTCATACAAAGCCACTAGACCCATATGTTCAAACCATCAGGTGCATCAGCGTGTCTTATTCAGTCTACATACCCATGGTAAGTGGAGTCACAAAGGCCCTCTCAACAAAGTTGTGGGATTCAGGAATTCACGTAAGGCTACATACCCATGGTATCCTGAATTCCAACCATGGTTTTCCAACATGAACCACCATGTTCTCAAGATTATGGGTGATCACCTGCTTTTCCATTAAATTAGGGATAGTTATTAGTCGAAGGGGTAATGTTCTCTCCCCCCTTTGGGAGGAAGAAACACCTCCCCTTCCCAATAAATTCTCTGGGGCCCTCCCACTAAGGTAAGACCCCAATCATTTGAGGCTGGGTGTCGTGACCTTCAATGTCACTTCACATTGAATGGTTCATCACCCTTCACCCTCGAGCACCATCGCTCATTTCCCTACCGATGTGGGATCTCCCTCCCCCTCCAATAGGGGAAGTCATGTGCATTTTTGAATCTTTCAAATCCTCATGTTTCTCAAACCGAGCATGACTCACGTGTTCATAGAGTTTTGTCAAGATCAAAACATCAACACACCTTCTGAACTACGAGAAATATGATTCCTGACAAAATTATGATGTGCAGGACACTTTCCATATGTTCTTAGCTCAAAAGGGTGCCCATTCCAAAAGGGTCCACCAAATCATGTATATCAAATGTGTTGCTTCCATTCATAATCCCAACACCTTTCGAACTATGAGAACTCTGATTCCTAACCAAATCAGGATACGTAGGATGCCTTCCAGAAGGCCCATGCTCAAAAGTGTGTCTATTTCAAAAGGGTCCACCCAATCTTGTCTATCAAATGGGAAGCTCCTTTGCATAGGCCCCACACAATCCGAACAATGTGGGTTTTCATTCCATTCTCTAGGATATGTAGGAAACCCTCATTGTGGGACTTATCCTATCATAAACTCACCCTCCACACCTTGGATGATGATAAAATCTAGAGCCCCTTATAATATAGCAAAGTCAGCATCACCTCAGTGGCCTCAAACATATACATGCTCATGATGATCTTTCATCTAAGGGTATCCCATGGACACACTATTCAGGAATGAACCATGTATTCACAAACATATTAACATGAAATAAATATATAAGTGTCCTAGTACAGGCAACAATCCTCCCACAGAATGGTGCAGTGAGCCCGACATCACATTCTATCGACCAATGGAGTCCTTAAGTGTCTTTGTCCAAATCGTCAGTTGATGAGTTCCTTATTTTAGAAAAAATGTCTGTGAATCAGGAATAATAGGTCCATTGGGCATTCTTGGATCCACGAATAAACCCATAGGAGACCATCTGAAGAATTTATATCTGAGAATGATCGATTGCAGGAGTTCTTGACCCCCACTCAATCACCTACTGGGATAGATAGTTCCCAATAGGGTTAATTCAACATTCTATAAAGTATAATGATGATGAATGGGTCAAAACAAAGGAATTGAAAATTTGAAGATAGTCCATCACTATGGAAAAAGGTACGGGTGATGATTCTTGTCGTGCCACTTCCGCATCCCCTGTAAACGCGCCACCTTAGATGCGAAACAAAAATGGTGAACCTGACATAAATCTGTAACCAAGGTGGTAGTTCTACCCCCAATGATAAAATAAAAAAGGATACTGAACGTCGGTAACGACCCAATGTTTTTCAATGGAAATTCAATTCTTATAAAAATGACATAAAATCAAATGAAAAGACAACAGAATGAACAACTAAGTGTTAAGTGATCTTTAAACAAAATTTTCTCACTTCTTTGTTTTGAATTTCAAAAATTGGCATACACGGTTGTGTTCAAGATGATTTTTGGAGTCTAATGAAACAAAAATAATTTTTGGTGACTACTAACATACCCGTGTGAATTTCAACCAACCCTTAAGAATAGTAATATGACCCTTATATATATTAAATCATCCAACATAAGAGTAACCTTACCCGTGAATAATTAAATAAAATTTAGACATCGTAGAATGTGACAATTTTACCTTAGTAAACGTTTTGGTATTTTTTAAGTAATAAATAATTAACTATAATTAATTAATTAATTAAAAAGAAAATTTATTTTCTTAAAATGTGTTCATTAATTATAAAATTGATTTCTTATATTTTTAGATAATTTTATAAGAACCTACGTATTTTCTGAAAGCACTATAAAATAAGTTTTAATTTTTGAAACTATTTTTTAAGTAAATTATGATTTTAATTAAATATTAAATTAATAATATTTAAAAAATTATTTTTGAAAAACGAATTTATTTTTGGATTCTACATGTCGAAAAATAGTTGGGGTAAAATTTCGGGATTTTTCTAAAATACTTGAATATTTGGTGAATAGTAAAATACATTAATTTACCAAATAAATACATTATAATTAAAACCCACTATTCCTGACATCAAAAGTGATGTAAGCACAAAAATCTAGAACCCAAATTCCTTATTTACTATTCTTGGTCATGGATGACTCAAAATGCTTTGTCTTGTGAGGAAATAATATACTAATGAATTTTATATTAAGAAAACCCCTCTCCCCTCCACTTTAAAAACCACCCTTTCACAACCTCATTTTCTCACACCTCTCAAACTCCAATACATCTATAAATTCTGCCCAAACATCCTCCTGAGCCCCTCTCCAATGTTCAAGAGTAACTAGTTTCATCAAAAGACCATGCCTAGCTTCCTTAAGGGGGATCTCAAGATGAGGATTTAAGAGGTAATTTCTCTCCCTCTTCTCCTTTAATTTCCTTTCATGTTTTAGTTCGTTTCTTGATCTTTCCCCACATATCTCCATCCAAATGGTATTTTAACTCCAGTATTATACATTAAATGTAATCTTATGATGCTAATGGGAAATTATGTCATTCAACACCATTTCTCTCTACCTTTTATTTTATTAAGGAGATTGTTGTTCGTGAGGTGTTAATTTATCACCTTCAAGAACGACATGTTTTCTTCATCCATATCTACCACCAGATCTGGTCATGAAACTATTTTTATGGTTGAACCATAACATGGTATATGTATTATCTCATATTTAATGTTCTGGAACTATCATATGACCATATTTCTAGTGATAAAATAAAACAAGTTCATTATGGTCGAAAAATCGCTCAAATTTACCCAAACAATCGTAACTTAATTATTATCTAATGATTCATCCACATAGATCTAATATAATTCATTATAATATCTTATAAAATAATGTAATATTATTAATAACATGTAATATCAGTTCTTAATGTTTACCCATGTTCTAAATGAACCTCAATTTATGAATACTACCGAACCACTCAACAAAACCATAAAAAGAAACATTCCCGAACAATGTTTTTTAAAAATCAATAATTCATCCAAAGGAACATAAAATCACTTAATAAAACCTTAATTAACCATATTAATGTAAAAAGGTTATAGATTTATAAATATTGAATATAATGTCAGTATATCTGACATTAAATAGAAGGAAGCAGTCAAATACAATGTAAGGGGAAATTAATGAATCCCAATTTCATCCTTCAGGTTCTCCCTCTTTCACTCCATTTTTTATATGGTTACTCCTAAAAAATAATTTTTTTCATTATTTTATTTCCATTTATAGGATATACTTTTTTTACCACTATTGTCTATGTCAAAAAATTTTCCAAAAAACCTCTTCTTTTAATAAATCACCTTTTACGTCTCATTCAAGGTTGATGGATTCTATATCAAGTATGTTATTACCTCTTTGTTTAGGAACCCAAAGATTATGAATTTGTTCTTATGAGATGAAATCCATTCCATTACATGGGTTAGTTATGTTATTAATTGATATATGTTCTATTTTTCATGCATTATAATGATAATATTATGATGTGACGGGTGCACCCAAAATTATATAGGGCAATATGAATGTTTGAATGTGACGGGTGCACCCGGAATTATACAACGCTCCAATGCATTGGGTAAATTTATGAATCTCACGAGTAAATGTGAAATGATGTTTTAACAAGATTCAATCTTGTTTCACAAGTATGTGTGGTATTTAACCACTAAGGCACAATGTTTCATTTTTATGCATTGCCACATTTCATGTCTTTTATTAATGCTCCTATCATGTTCATGATCTTTTGCCTATGTTATTATTATGCTCACCCCATGCTATATTGTTCTTATCTATCCTCTTACTCGGCTTTTAGCTCACCCTTTTTTATGTATATCCTTGGGTGGGAATATGTAATAAGAAGAGTACAAGTGCCAATGGGAATCTAGAGAAAAAGAAATTAAATAAATGTATATTCCCTTTGTTGAAATTGTTATGTACGGTCCTAGTTTACCCATGAAACTAAACCTTTGGATCCTATATGTGTATTACTATTATTTTATTTATCTTTAAAATTATGGAATAGTAATTTCAGAAAGGGGTGGGTCATTATAGTTGGTATCATAGGAATGTTTTAGTTAATTTGGGTATTAGAATTAGTGAACCCTATAGAAAACCTCTATCATGAGACTAAGTACAAATATGCACACAAGAATTTTTACATAGGGATCCTATAAGTTATTTTTTTGGTATAAATTGTTTAAATGAATATGTTATGTATTCACGGCCTGTTTACTTATGTTTTCTTCTAACTTTTTCTATTTTAGAAAATGGTGGGAACCCGGAGAAATCATGTCATCAAATCGTGCAAGGGCCAATCCAATGATTTCTTGAACGACATCCCCAATGATATGTGAGGTGGAGTTAAAAATATCATGGTTATGCTTACCCAATTATCTCATGTTATGAACAATAAACATAAAAATGCGGAACATCCCTCTTTACCAAAGAGGGAGAAACTAGCTAAAAGATGTTTTATGTAGCAATGACCACCGACGTTTAATGGATATTCTGATCCACTATCTGCGGAACAGTTGGTCAAATCCATGGAGAAGATGTTTTTTAGTCTTCACTGTACTGGGATGGAGAATCTGAACGTCGTCATTTATCATCTAGATGGAGAATCCGATCAATGGTGGGATTTGATTAAGAAGACCAAGCCAAGGGAGGAAATTGAAGTGATGGAATGGGAAGACTTTAAGATAATTTTTCTTAACAAGTATTACCCATTAACTCTTCTCACGAATATGGAGAGAGAATTTATTGAGCTCATGAAAAAAGAATGAAAATCTGTGACAACCTATTCAACAAATTTCACAAGGATTTCAGGGTACGCATTGGGTTATGTTATCAACAATGATAGGGATTTTGATAGATTCTTTAGTGGATTAAAACAACTACATCGAAAGGCTCTATCAATTTTGAGACTTTGGGAGTTATGAAGAAGTTGTTCGATGTGTCCTAAATGTGGAGATAGAGTCTGGAGAATTGTCCCATGGATATGGAGATAAGAAAGGGAAGATGGATTTTCAAGCTGGTGGATCTAATGATAAGGGTGGGAATAAAACTCAATGACCCACATGCCAAAAATGTGGGAAGTTGCACCATGGGAATTTCCTCAAATGGATGGGGAAAAGCTTCATGTGTGGGAATGAAGGAAATCATGCACAAGAGTGTCGAAAAAACATGAAAAGGAAGGAGAATGTGGCAAATGAAAGGAGAGAACCACTCATGGTTCAATGCTACAACTGTAAGGAACTAGGGCACTATGCAAGTCAGTGCACTAAACCTCGAGTTCTCAAGGGTAATCAATGTCAAAAACCACCAAATCCAAAGGAATAAGGGAAGGATTATGCCATCACTACTATAGAGTTGGAGCATGATTATGAAGTCGTGCAAGGTAAACTTCCTATTCACTCAAGAATCACAAAATTATTATTAGATTATTGTTATACACATTCCTTTATATCTTGCAAATTTTCTAAAACTATAGAATCGAAGCAGCGAATCCTTGAAGTAGAGAAATTTGTAAAAACAGCAAGAGGGGAAATCATTGCAACCCAAGTGTTTGACTCCTAACCTGTTGGCGTATGTGGGAAGATTCATCCAAGGAATCTTGTAATACTTCCCTTGGTGGAATTCGACACTATAATGAGAATGTATTGGCTCTCGATATAGAGAGCACATATCAAATATCGGGAAAAGGAAATATATTTTCATATTCTGAACTATCCCATTCTCTCTTACAAATGAAAGGAAGATCAAGATTCTCATTTGAAAAATCCTTCAAGGGTTTGGGTGTTGATTCCCTATAAAGAAACATGCCTCTCCCTAAAGGTTGAGTCGAAGGAAAGTGCCTACCTCGAAGAAATTCCCATCGTGAGGAAGTACGATGACGTATTTCCCAAATAGTTACCCATAATTCCCCTGAATCATGAGGTAGAGTTCTCAATTGAACTCAAATACGAAGCTACTCCTATCTTGAAGTGTCCCAATAGGATGTATCCTATCAAACTGGAAGAGTTAAAGAAGCAGTTGCAAGAGCATCTGGACAAAGGGTTCATACGCCCTAGTGCATAATGATGGGGTGTTCCATTTCTCTTTGTGATGAAGAAGGGTGGAACAATGTGGCTATGTATCAATTATGAGGAACTCAAGAGGATCAACATAAAAAAAAGTATCCTCTTTCAAGGATTGATGGCTTGTTTGATTAGTTAAGAGGATCTCAATACTTCTCAAAGTTGGATCTTCGTTCTGGATATCATTAGGTAACGGTGAAGAAGGAAGATATTCAAGAGACTGCCATCCGTACAAGGTATGAGCACTATGAGTTTTTGGTGATGCCCTTCAGACTTACTAATTCCCCTGCAATCATCATGGATTTTATGAATAGAGTCTTTACACATTACATTGACGAATTTTTGGTAGTGTTTATTGATGATATTCTCATCTACTCCATAATAAAGGAGGAACATGAAGATCATCTACGACTTGTGTTGGCGACATTGAGGAAGGATAAATCATATGCCAAGGTCAGGAAGTGTGACTTCTGGATAAAGAAAGTCATGTTCTTGGGACATGTGATCACATGTGAGGGAATTTTTGTGGATCCGTCAAAGACAATGGTGATTGAGGGATGGCCCAGGCCCTCTAGTGTAACAGAAATCCATAGTTTTCATGGATTAGCTGGGAACTTCAGATGTTTTGTGAGAATATTCTCACAATTTTCAAGCCCACTAACTAATTTTACAAGGAAAGGGGTAATGTATGTTTGTACTGAAGAATGTGAGGAACGATTCAATGAGATAAAGAGAAGGTTGATCACTGCACATGTACTCACATTACTGAAAAGTGGAAAACGTTTTGTGATATTCAGTGATGCTTCAATGAAAGTCTTGGGTTGAGTACTCATGAAAATGATAATGTGTTATCCTATGCCTCATGACTATTGAAGATCCTTGAGAAGAACTACCCGACGCATGATCTAGGGCTGGAAGCCGTGATTTTTGCCTTGAAAATCTGGTGTCACTACCTTTATCATGAGAAGTGTGACATATACACTAACCACAAGTCCCTAAAGTATACATTCACACAAAATGAGCTCAACATGTGTTAAAGAAGATTGTTATAGATAATCAAGGATTATAATTTCTCTGTTCATTACCATCCTAGAAAGGCGAACAAGGTAGTTGATTCCCTAAGAAAAAAAGAACCTGCTACTCTATCCATGCTGCAGATTGAGAATGACCCTATCTTCTTAGATATGAAAATGATGGATTTGGAAATCATAAGGGCATAAGATACATCCTACATTTCCCAAATTATTGTGCAACCATCAATCCAAGAAATTATTAAGGAAGAAAAAAGGGATGATGTGGGTATACAAAAGAGGGTGAATGAAGTAAAGGAAGGAATGTTTCCAGAGTTTAATATCGACAATGATGGTGTGATTCTATATAGAATGTGGCATTGTTTGCCTTCATCACCCGAGATATAGAAGGATCTATTTGGACAATGCACGTAGCTCAACTTTCTCTATCCATCCTGGGAGATCACAGATGTACCTTGATCACCGTGAATGCTTCTGGTGGGATAACATGAAGAAGGAGATTGAGGAATATATATCAAGGTTCTTAGTATATCAGCAAGTTAAAGCAGAGCGACAAAAGTCAAAAGGGATGATTCAGACATTTCCTATACCCATGTGGAAATGGGAAAATATTAATATGGACTTTGTCACGGATATCCCAAGGACGTCGAAGGGAAATAATGTGATATGGGTTGTGGTTGACCGACTCGCCTAGACTTCCCATTTTATCGATAAATGGGAATATCTCTCGCTTGAAAAAATTTCAATGATATATGTGAAGGAAATGGTGAGACTGCAATGAATTCCAATCTCAATTGTCACTGATCATGATCTATTGTTCACATATAAATTTTGTAGGAGTCTTCAACATGCTTTGAGTACTGAATTAAATTTCAGCACGACCTATCACCCCCAAACTGATGGCCAATCTGAAAGGACTATTCAGACGCTTGAAGATATGCTAAGTGCCTGCTCTCTAGAATTAAAAGGGGGATGGGATCAGCATATCCCATTGGGTGAGTTCTCATACAACAATAGCTTCCACTCGAGTATTCAGATGGCTCCATATGAAGCTCTGTATGGAAAGTGGTGAAGAACTCCAACCTGTTGGGTTGAATTTGGAGAAATAAAGCTACTCGGACCCGATCTTATTCTAGAGACGATAGAGAAGTTTGATGTCATCCATAAACACACCAAAGCTGCTCAAAGTCCGCAAAAGAGATACACTGACTGCCATTGAAGGAACTTGGAGTTTGACATTGGAGATGAATTCTTCCTTATAATATCACAATGGAAGAGATCCATGTGGTTTAGAAAGAAAGGAAAGTCAAGCCCAAGGTAAATTGGCCCCTTTGAGATCCTTGACCTCACAGGATCCATGGCCTATCGACTTTCACTTCCACCAAATATGGCTAAAGTACATGATGTGTTTCACGTATCACTCATGAGGAAGTACATACCTGATCCCTCACATGTACTAAACTTTGTAGTGGTGCAGCTGGAAGATGATCTCTCCTATGAGGAGCATCCAGTAATGATTCTGTATTATAGAGATAAATTTATACACAATAGGAAAACCCACCATGTCAAGGTTATGTGGAGAAACCATATGTTTGAGGAAGAAACTTGGGAACTATAGGAGGTGATGAAGGAGAAGTACCCTCACCTGTTTGAGTAAAGTGAAATTTCGGGGGTGAAATTACTTTAGGGGGGAAGAATGTAACGACCCAATGTTTTTCAATGGAAGTACCCTTCTTATAAATATGTCATAAAATAACTTGAAAACTCATCATAATGAACTACTAAGTGCTAAGTGACATTAAGTCAAAATTTTGTCACTTATGTGTTTTGAATTTCGAAAATATGGCACACACGGTTGTATTCAAGATGATTGTTGGAGTCCAATGAAACAAAATTAATTTTAGGTGAATAGTAACGTAACCATATGAATAGAAACCTACCCTTATAAATTGTAAAACGACCCTTATGAATAGTAAATCATCCAACATAAGAGTAACCATAAACATGAATAATTAAATAAAATTTAGACATCAATGAAAATGACAATTTGACCTTAGTAAATGTTTTGGTAGTTTTTAAGTCATAAATAATTAATTATAATTAACTAATTAATATAAAAGAAAATTTATTTTTATAAAATGTGTTCATTAATTATCAAATCAATGTCTTATAGTTTTTATAAAATTTTATAAGACCCTAAATAATTTTTTAATGCACTATAAAATCAGTTGTAATTTTAGAAACTGTTTTTTAAGTAAATTATGATTCTAATTAAATATTAAATTAATAATATTTAGAAAATTATTTTTGAAAAATGGACTTCATTTTTGGATTCTTCACATCAATAAATAGTTGGGGTGAATTTTTGGGATTTTTCTAAAATACTTAAATTTTTTGTGAATAGTAAAATACATTATTTTACTGTATAAATACATTATAATTAAATCCCACTATTCCTGACATCACAAGTGATGTATGAACCAAAATACCAAACCCACATGCATTATTTTCTATTCTTGGTCATGGATGAATCACTATTCCTTGTCCTGTGAAGAAATAATAAACTAATGAATTTTATATTATGAAAACCACTCTCCCCTCCACTATAAAAACCACCCTTCGCACCCTCATTCCTCACACCTCTCATGCTCCAAGACTTATCTAAAAGCTGCCCAAACATTCTCTCAAGCCTCTATACCATGGTCAAGTGCTAATGGTATCATCAAAATACCAATCCTAGCTTCCTTAAGGATGATCTCCACGAGAGGATTAAAGAGGTAATTTCTCTCCCTCTTCTCCTTTAGTTTCCATTCAAGTTCAAGTTCATTTCTTGATCTCTCCCACCTATATTCATCCAAATGGTATTGTAACTCTAGTATTATACATGTACTGGAATGTTATGATGCTAATGGGATATTTTATCATCCACCCCCTTTCCCTCTTCCTTTTATTTTATTAAAGAGAACGTTGTCCGTGAGGTGTTAATTTATCACCTTCAAGAACGACATGTTTTCCTCTTCCATTTCTACCTTTAGATATGATAATGAAAACATTTTTATAGTTGAAACAGAATATTATAAATGTATTATATCCTATTTAACGTTCCGGTACTATCTTATGAGCATATTTCCAGTGATAAAATAAAACAAGATCATTATGATCGAAAAATCGCTAAATTAACCCAAACAATCATCATTTAATTCTTATCTAAAGATTCATTCACACGGATATAATATAATTCATTAAAATATCATTAAAACTCATGTAATATTTTTAATAACATGTAATACCAGTTCTGGATGCTTACCCATGTTCAACCTGAAGTTCAATTCAAGAATACAAGTGAACCACTGAAGAAAACCATAAAAACAATCATTCTGAACAATGTTTTTTAAAACACTATAATTAATCCAAAGGCACATAAAATCACTTAATAAAACCATAATGAAACCTATTAATGTAAAAAAGGTTCTGGATTTCTAATTAATTAATATAATGCTATTATGGAGGACTTAAAAGAGAAGGAAGCAGTCAGATACAAGGTGTTGGGAAATTCTCGAACCCAAATTACATCCTTCGGGTTCTCCCTCTTTCACTCCATTTTTGATATGGTTACTCCTAAAAAATAATTTATTCGTCATTGTCATTAAATTTATAATATATACATGTTTACCACTGTTGTATATGTCAAACAAAATTTTTTCCAAAAGAAACCTTTTTTTAAGAACTCCCCTTTTACATCACATTCAAGGCTGATGGATTCGGAATCAAGTATGTCATTCCCTCATAGTTTTGGGATCCCAAAGATTAAGAATGTGTTCATATGAGATGAAAAACATTTCTCTAGATGGGTTATTTATGTTCATTATTGTTATATTTTCTATGTTTCATGCATGATAAAATAATATTATGATGTGACGAGTGCGCCTGGAATTATATAGTGCAATATGAATGTTTGAATGTGACCGGTGCGCCCAGAATTATACGGAGCTCCAATGCAATGGGTAAAGTGATTAATATCATGAGTAAATGTGAAATGATGATTGAAAAATATTTTTTCTTCATTGACAAGTATGTTTGGTAGTTAACCACAAAGACATGATGATTCATTTTTATGCATTGCCACATTTCAAGTCTTTTATATATTCTCCTCTCATGTTCATGATCTTTTTCTTATGTAAGGATTATGAACACCCCATGATATATTTTTCGTATCTATCCTTTTACTGGGATTCTATCTCACCCCTTTTGATTCATATCCTCAAGTGGCCACATGTACTAAGGAGAGGAAAAGTTCCAATGAGAAGCTAGAGAAGAAGAAATTAAATAAATTTTTATGCCTGATGTGGTAATTGTTATGTACGATCCTAGTATGACCAAGACTCTAAACCTTTGGATCCTCTATGTGTAATAATATTATGTCCATTATCATTAAAATGATTTAATGGTAATTTAAGAGAAGTTTGGGTCGATAAAACGTCAGACTATTTTTTTCTCCCCTGTACACGAAAAATGTGCCACCTCAGATGCGGAACAAAAATGGTGAACCTGACATGAATCATTAAACAAGGTGGAAGTTCTACCCCGTGATTAAAAATGATACTGCACATCAGACCTTTTTTCAACCCTGGTATGTGTAAAATGAACCACCTTGGAGGAGGAATAAAAATGGTGAACCTGACGTGAATACTTTACCAAGGTGGCGGTCTCACCCCACTCAGGTCCCTTCACCACGTATTAAAAGAAAAGGGGATGTGGGCCAGGATCAATCTCCAAATTTGATGTGCATATGTTTATATGAATGCTAATTTGATGAAGTTTTGTGGTGTGTATGTAATATATTTATTTTACTGGTTTCTTTAAAGAACCATTAGATCCAAATGACATTCCAACGACCCATACAGACACGCACATCAGCGATCCCTTGAATGCGACAACAACTACCTCCCTTTCCTCAAAGAGGAATATAAAGTCAATGTTGAAGAATTCATATCAACTACAAAGGGTCCCTACCCAGGATCTCCCACCCGAGAGCGTCGCCGCCAACATCGGACGACTACAACTCCTCCCTCCAAGGAGGAACTTATGCCAAGGGCACCTTTAAAAGTCCAGGAGACCCGGGTCCCTCGGGATTCCCATCATGGGTGGTGAACAAATAACTAGTGACATATTATAACCCTCGTTCCTAAGAATCAGATCCATCATACTTATATGGCGGTAGTCGGTGGGAAAACATATGACTATGCCCTCTCCACTCAAGCCCGCTATAGAAATAGGGTGGCATAATACAATCACATGCACATTCCTTCTAGTGCTCACTGGTCTTGGCATGCAGACAGAGTAGCTAGCTATAGAATGATTCAAATATCTACTGATGCACAAAAAGCCCGCCATCATAATAGGGTCGAAACTAGCTATCTGCAAGTACAAACACCTACTGACGCATTTCAAGACTGTCGTCAAAATAGGGAAGCAATATGTTATATGTAAACACAAACACCTCCTAATGACTTTCAAGCACGCCATCCAAATAGGTCGGAATCCAAATATGAGCAGAGAAAAATTATTACAGATGCCTACAAATCTAATGAGAGAAATATAATGGAATATGAGAAGATGAAAATCCCTAGTCTTGAATAATAAGAACACAAGTAAAATATGGTGAAAACCAGAGAATACCATCGATGGTAGACTCGTTCCTCTTTCATGGAACAGGAGAACTTCTAGTATCTACTGGGAACTCATGGAGGACCAGAGCAGGCACAAGATCCTACTCCGACATCAGAATGGGGCTTCATACCCATTCTGGCCAAATATGTATCTCATCACATCCTGGAAATTATGGAAGATAATACATTGATTCCAGAACTTATCCTCAAAACTAGTCAAGAGATCATTACATCAGCGGAAAAGGCCATAAATCGTGCCCATAACCCGATTTTATCGAACAGAGTGACTCACTTGCAAATTGAGTTAGTCACTCTGGAGTAGTTATGCATCGCTGCTCCTGCCCATAAGGGTTAATGACAATATTCCACTACATACGAAAAACTGTATCGAGAATAAATACTCGTTCCAACTGCGGGACGCTGATCTAATGTGGTGGCCTCTCCATGGCAGGAATATATCCTTTCCCAAACTCAAGATGCTCGTTGGTGTTTCCTGATGACATTATGGTACCCAACAAGACCAGGACCCATATATGAAGGCCATTACCAATAGAAGATGACCACAATTACCCGTAAGAGAGTGCCTATAAATGAAAAGATCCAAAGGAAACTAGAAAATGAATAGAACATACATGATCCTACTATGCGATAACCTAGGGTTCATGCCGGCCTCAAACATATATCAACAAATACCGAAGACCCTATAATTTCATTACCAAATTATGGAATTTTCAATAGAATTTGTGAAATTCCTCATAATGTCTCTACCAACAACTCGAGAGGTCCTCCACAGAGCACCCACATGGGCTTACTCTGTGGGTCAAGAATGATCGAATATGAGAGCCTATCTTCTAATGCACATCAGGGTATCCCTCCCCTCAAACTGATGATCATAAAGCAAGATGGTCCTCTTCTTGTTATCGTCCTCCCTGATTTTCTTCCTTAGTGTATACAGTGTAGATATGCTTCTCCCTATAGTCGGACATCATGTCATGATTGTATTTCTTGCCATGATGACAGTCATTGTGAAGTCCCTCCATGAAATGAATGTTATTTTGAATGTACTCCCTAGAGTAATTCCATGAAACCATCAGGTCCTCCCCTCATTTTAGTACATCATAAATGTCCTCCCTATGATTTAAACTATAACAATAATCTCTTCATCCATATATCAATTCATGATGGTAGTCCTCGCTATGATGAAGGTTATTGAGAAGGCCCTCCCCGCAATGAAAGTTACAATGAATTCCCTCCCTATAGTAACGCCAAGAAATGTGAAGCTTCTTCCCTCATTGAAGTACATCATGAACATACTACATAGGATGTACAATGTAGAAATTCTACTTACATCTAGATATCGAGTCATGATGGTAATACTTTCCATGATGACAGTCATGGTGAAGGCCCTCCCTGCAATGATAGTTGCTGTGAAGGCCCACCCCACAGTAAAGTCAAGAAGCATGAAGGTACTCCCCTTTGAAAATCCTACCCTAAACGTCCTCCCCAGGGTACATGCCATCAGGAAATTTCCTTCGGTTGGGCATCATGCTTCCATGGTAGTCCTCACCATCGCAGCAACACTTAGGAAGGTCCTCCTCACAACGCAAATACATGCTGGCAAGAAGGTCCTCCACATTACAGAGAAAATATGTGAAATCCCTCTTATGCTAAGGCACTCAGAAAGGAGTTAGGAACCTTTGGTACTCTTTATATAATGAGTGATATTTTTTTCCACTAGATGATGGGTCATGTACTTGATCATCTTCTGAGCCACCCCCGCAGCATCATCAAATTGATAAGGCTCTAACTAGCTCATTTTCATAGAACGAAATAATCAAGAAGCAGTTGAGCTGGGTATATCATGTAGAGGACCCCTCAAAAGAAAAAAACATGATATGTTGCTTGTGAGAAGACAAATAGGTAGGGATAATATACCAGTGATGTATTTTCCTACGAACCCTTATCACTTTCACAAACTGGGAGAATTGTCTGGGGAATGCACACATAGAATTCGGCTCAATTTATGGACAACTCTTCAGAAGCTGAAAGAAGAATTCCTACCCAGTGAAGGGTACGTGGAAAATGGCAGCATGATAGGGGAGCTTCACCATCTAATTAAAATAGAAGCCCTCCCATATACAAGGCAGCCACAATCATAAAGGTGAAAGAAAATCCTTGAACTAGATTTCCTCCATGCAGTGAATAAATTGCATCACCTTATTGGTGATGCCCCTGCTAGTGTTCACAATCTGTGGTGGGGAGAACATAGATCTTTACACTTTACCCTACGTCTCGTCCAGTAGGCCGCAATAGAAATGAAATCTGGCAATTTCTTCACCTAGAGACAGCAATCAAACGAAACCCCTACATAGGAAATATGGTATACTCAACAGATGTTGTCTTGGAATATGTCTCGAAAGCATCAGGGCCGAAGAGGTCAATCCATCGAAAAGCTTCTGAGCCAGGTGACCAGGAACAAATAGCAGACTTCCCTCCAAAGGGAAGCCAACCAACAAGCAGTTCCCATGTCTTTAAAAGGCCATAGACTCCATCTAGGCTTTTTTATATAATCAGCTCACACCCTTAGGAAAGTACATTAAATTGAATGTATAGAAATAGCGGCGACTATAACCGCGATACAGGAGACACCCCATCCGACCGGGATGGGGTAATTTTAAAAACAAAATTCCTCTATAAGACCAACAAATTTAGGCTATAACGCATCGACAGGAGAAAATGAAAAACCAGAGCCCATGGGGCTAGTGGATTTTTTTCCTCAAATACCTACAAATCGGACATCGTTCTTCTACCATCTAGGAATAATGATGAATAAGGGAGTTACATGTTCCACCCCCTCTCACGGTTCTCACCCTCCACGATAATGGTGTGTTACAATGTCAGACCAGGGCTCCCTTCGGATCAATCTTCAACAAAAGCCAAAAGTGTAGCACCGATTAGAAGAAGAAATTCTAATAAAGGGTGCATGAAGCCTTCCTAACATTCCATGCTGGGGACACCACCACCAATTTGGTATTCCTAAGTGAATGTGGTGAACATAAACCCCACAGATCTCAGAGGAAGAGACGTAGGGGTAGAAGACATAACAGAAAATCGTTCTATTCCATAGTGAGCCTGAGGCTATGCATACCTAGAATAAGAGGGCAACCCTAAATATAGGATCCCCATCAGTCAACCCAACATTACCTCTCCTAGGAAACACCTAAAAGTTTGGAAAATAAATCCAATGTCATCTATGACCCACCTCCTCCTCCCCATGAGAGTTTGTAAATCACCCTCAAGGAAAGGTTCACCAAGTAGGAGGAAGAAATGAAAGAGCTCAGACAAATTAAAGGCGAGAAACGTCAAGGGAGTTATCTCATCGGATGTGTTCCCTCTGTGGAACATCAGCAGGTGATTCTAGAAGAGGTTCCCATACCACATGCACTCATCTTGGTGAATTAAGACACTCCCAGAGTACCATTCGACCTAGCCCTGGACGGACATCAATACATCCCCTCATTGGGATGGAAGACCGAATATACCCATGTCAACTCACAAACGATTCCCCTAGGTGGTCATCCACCTCATATTACTGTAGAAATGATACACCCAATCTTGGCCCCTTCCCTGCCAGCTTCATCTCAAGCCTAATAGTATATACCTCAAGGGATATTAATCAACTTCGAGAAGCTTACGACTTAAATAGAACACATGGAGGGGTGGTGTGCTCTGATACAACCCTAGAACAAACCCTACCGTGAGGGGGTGAGAAATGTTCCGCCATAACCAAACTTATGAATCCCCATATTCCTAGTATTCAATGGATCAGGGGGACCCAGAACAACATTTGATGCACTATACCTCTTTCTGTGACCCCATTATGCGAAATCTAGAGTGGAAATATGCCCCAAAACTTAGGTGCTTTGTACGAACCATGCCAGGCTCAACTTTCGTTTGGTATACTATCCTACCAGCCAATTTAATTACAGGCTGGGAGGACCTCTGATGATAGTTTCTCTTCCAGTTCTGTTCGAAAATACCACGATGATGGTCAGTGATCTCATTATCTATATGTAGCTAGAGAACGATTGAGTCTCAGACATCATTTCCATATGGAAAGGACATACATATTCCCTAAACTGTCCACTCACCCAAGATGAGATGCTCTCAATGTGCAATGATAACCTTTTGGATGAATTATGGACATCGCTCATTCCATTGTAGTACACCAATGGGTTTCGGGACTTTTCTTCCATTTCCCAAAAGATATAAGACATATTTAAAATGAACTAACCTGTAGTCCTGAGTAACCCCACCACCCTCTTGGTAAAGAATGGGAATTGTTGAAGTGGCTTACTTCATGCTTAAGAAACCCTATTTCCGACGCTTCCGCCGGGGCACTCGCGCATCCGTCTGTGGAGGAGGACATGCAGCATTTGTTGCCCCGTATTTCCGCTTTCCAAAGGTGGGCAGCATTCGCTCATTATTCAGGAACGTTTTCTCCTTGATCGAAATGGGATGATGGGATGTCAGTTATTCCTTCTATGGATTCCTCCTCAGAACTCATCACCTAGTCTGGGTCTCCCTCATAGATTTAATTCATTGTTTGTGAAATTCGTCCCAGTGCCATGTTTACATGGACACTGGTGAATTACACTGCTTCTGTCAGGACATTCTAAAGGGTCTGGTCCAGGAAGCAACCTTCAGTTGGGGGAGTAGTCACGTCGAGGCATCAGTATCATGTCTGTATGCTGGGGAACTGGCATGTCTGTCTATTAACCCTTGTCATAGGGCTTCTCGATGGCATGGAAGCCCAAGGAATCCTACATTGAGTGTGGGGAATTATATGCCATAGATATATATCTGAGGTTTTCCTCAGCTTCCTGTGTTTAACACATGGTATGCTGCAGGTTTAACGTCCAGCAGAGACGGATCATCCCAATCAGAGCATTAGCTGGAATGGATCGGATTGAGGAATTTCCCTTGAAGGGGTGCCGATACCGGAACCAGCCCACAGGCGGCTACGAAGAGGAGCGGAATGGTATGATTTCACCGGGATATGGCAGTCTGGGTGAGAATCAGGATGGGTGATGGAGAGTTGAATGAAGTGGAGGGGTAATGAAACGGGACCATCGCAAGGGCAACAGTAAAGTTGCGATTGAGTCTCAAAGAGACCTCCTACATATCCCCGTGGCAGGGAATCAAAGTCCGCGTAGTTCGAGATGGTGCCGGCAACCTGATGTGAAGGTGGAACATGGCCCGATGGGCATCGTCAGCGAACCGACGTGAATATGGGACTTGGTCCGATGGGTGTCGTCAGCGAACCGACGCGAGTGAGGACCTTGGTCCGGATGGTGCGGGGCTTACACACTTGGCTGCCTAGGTGATGGTGACCTGACGTGAATAAGGTCGGAGTGACAAATAGGTGGTGGTATTGAACCTATGGGAGACCTTCTACGTACCATGCCTGTACATTGATCGAAAACCACGTAGTTCAGGTTGGACACAGGAATGCCTATGTGAATGAGGAGGACCAGGGGGGCCTAGTGGTGGTAGTCTTGGACCTCGTGGATGCTTCCTACATACCATGCCTTGACATGGATCAAAGACCATGTAGTTCACGTTGGTCACAACGGCTTGCCGTCGGACTGGGATGCAGTTTAATGTCATGCGGGACGAAGGTGGAACCTGACGTGAAAGAATGACGGATGGGCTTGAACCTCGTGGAGGCTTCCTACGTACCATGCCGTGACATCGATCAATGACCTCGTAGTTCAGAGGGGCTTCATCGGTGAAACGACGTTAAGGTGAACCTGGGGGTCCACTTGTGGTGGTCTTAGACCTCGTGAGGCTTCCTACGTACCATGCCATGATATGGATCAAAGTCCACGTAGTTCAAAAGGGGTTTCGTCGGTAAACCGACGTGGAGGTGGACCTTGGTCCGATGGGTGGTGGGCTTGAACCTTAGGGAGGCTTCCTACGTACCAAGCTTTGCCATGGATCAAAGACCACATTGTTCGGGAATGGCGGTGGGTGTTGGAGAACCGACGTAAATTGAGGGACCTTGGTCCGATGGGAGATGGGTTTGAACCTCGTGAGGCTTCCTACGTACCATGCCTTGACATGGATCAAAGTCCTCGTAGTTCGGGTTGGTCACAACGGCTTGCCGTCGGACTGGAATACAGTTTAGCGTCGTGCGGGCTGAAGGTAGACTCAACGTGCAAAAATTATGGGTGGGATTGAACCTCAGGGAGGCTTCCAATGTACCATGCCATGACATGGATCAAAGTCTTCGTAGTCCAAATGGGTGTGCAGTTTAATGTCATGCGGTACAAGCGAATACAGTTTAACATCATGACGGACGAGGAATTACCATGGCCGATGCTTACTCTAAGCCCACGTGAGTCATTCTCGGTGTGAGAAACAAGAGGCAGCAATGACCTGACGATCACACCACGAAGGGTGCATCCGTGAGAAGCGAAGAGGGGCTTACGCGTTAGGCGGCCCATGGTGTTGGGACATACTCCATGATGGAGGCCTGAAGTACGGCAAAGCGCAACGAAAGAGGGATTTGGGACCAATTATGGGAGGTGCCTTGTTTCCTATCACACCCTCCACTAACCTTGGTAGTGGGGAAGTACGGAGATGCAGGGGTGCAGCCTTCCGTAAGAGGGGATAGGGGCTTACAAAAAGGTGGTTGCTCTTATCCCATGGACATAAGCTACTCCGAGAAGGAGGATATCATCCCTTCTGGTGGGGGTTACCCCGTCTCTATGGAGACAGGTGGCGTAAAAAATGTCTGAGCTGGGGGGAACCCTACGTGTGAAGCACGGGACTGGATCACAGTTTAACGTCATGTGTTTAGGACGAGGTGCTTGGCAGTTTAACGTCCTGTAGCTCGGATGAGGTGGGTTTACTCCTCCCCCATAGGTCTTACATAACCGGTACCACTTGCTCCTTAGGGGAGGGATGGTACTAGTAAGGCCATGGTAAAAGGGGGTTGTGGAGCGAACCATCGAGGGGCCCAGGTTAGTGTGGCTATGTAAAGAAACAATAGACATTAGTGTGCCTATGCGAAGAAGCATTAGGCGAAGCAATGCTACGGGTGATGTTGTCCGTGGGGCATTGAAATCACATCATGCCACCCTGGAGGGTCCCACGGGAAGAGGAATTTCCAAGCAGAGGAGCGTGCGGGGATTCTTTTTCAGTCTTTCCTTGCGTGCAATATTTTGGAACCAAAAGATTCCCCCCCCCTCAAACTTGTAGCCGCGGAAGGATGCAGGGTCGGAGTATGAGGGAAAATCACCAAAATTGTCTCCATTTCTCTATACGACATCGTGAAGGGGGCCCGCGGTGCTGACCGCGACCACGGGATTTGGACGCGCCGCGTTGCTCCTCTTGGGCTGGGCGCGCCACGAAGCTTCGGGGTAGCCACCTATAAATAGTGGGCCACCTATTTTTTCATCACACGATTTTCTTTTCCTTTTGTGCTCTCGATTTCGCGAAGCTCCGCGTCCTCCGCGTCTGCTCTCCGCGAATCGAGCTTCGCGGTGAACCGCGGGTCTCCGACTCCGCGACCGCGCCAAGCGAACTCCTATTTGCTGGCCTAGGTCCGACTCTACGGCTTGGTTTCACAACCCATCTTCGCGAGAGATCTTCGCGAGCCGGCTTTGTGACCCAGCTTCACGATCCTTTATGAAAAAATCTTTATTGAGTGTTTGAACCGAAATGGCCCATCGAGAAGATGTGTTGGGGGTGATTTCCGACGCCGCCCGGAGGGATGAGATGGCCAACTGTCTGGGCCTTGGGGAGATGGTCTGAAGCCACTTGGACCATACCTCTTTGACAAAACTGCTATCGGAGGGCCAGAAGAACTATCCGCAGTGCAAGAAACTATCTGTGTATGGATTCAGGCTGAGGGATGACGTCTTCATCCCTAATGTGAGTAGGGATGAACCAGCTTGCTGGTTTAGGAGCACGGCATGTCAGCACCAGTGGTTCAGGGCGACCGATGGTCATGCGCGGGAGGACTTCACACCCATCACCGCCAACTGTCTTTACAACCATGTGAACAATATTGATGGGAAGCCACTGCAACTGGAGACATCCCCTCCACTGTACCGTACCATGCTGAAGGCGGCGTTGCAGGATCCGAAGAAGGGGTGGTCCGATGAGTGGGACCTGTGCCAAGGCGGAAAATTTACTAATGACTGGGCCTGGGCCTACTGGTTAGGTGCCTCATGCGAGGAGAATGGGCTGAGCTGAGAAGGGTGGGTTTATATGAGGCGGTGTGGGCCTCCCAGTTCCACATTTACCAACTGAAACAACTGATGCCGGAATTGCTGAGCAGATGGTCATCTAGGACCAATACATTTCACCTGCACCATGGGGATGTGGGCATCAGCCTGTGGGATGTCCACTACATTTCGGGGGTTCTGATCTTGGGGGCCTTGTATGATGAGTTCTTCCCCGTTATGAGCGCGTGGGAGGATACAGATCAAATGCCGCAATTGGCGTCTGCACTAATGGCACTCGTCCCGAGAGAGTACAAGGAGAAGTAAGGGATGTCCACTTTAAGAAGTGGTTCAAGTGCGACATAAATTTCCCAAAAAATCGAGAGTTCCCTCCGAGGCCTCGAACATGTATGAGGGCGGCTCAACGGGGTAAGGAGCACTTGTATTGGCGGGTCTTGGAGGACAACCAATGGAAGACTTGGGGTTTTAGTGTCAGCACTGAACAACAGCCGATAGTCAGTCTGGCGGCGTTCATTGCAGCTCACATTTGTGGTTGGATCCTTCAGGTGAGGGATACCAGCATGGGGGTGCGGCACAGCTCATTTATCATGGCGTCCATGCTGGCCATGGGGCAGCGGGTCAATCTGGGGATTCCCATGCTCGCCAAGCTGTACAGAATGATGCGGAACATTAGAAATGGCAAGAACCCGCCAAGGATATGCGGGCCCTTCACCCTCCTTGATGGGTGGGTTGCGGTGCACATCTGGGGGATCTATGAATATCCAAACCATATCCCACCGACGAGATCAAACATCCGCCCCTCCATCCTGAATGTGGTCGGGAGCTTCCCCTTCAAATTAACCGTGCTGACGGTGCTGAACCGAGTGTGGAGGGAGGATGAGTTTAATTTCCACCCCTTCCAATTGCCGGCGAGGATACTCACTGACGACGAGCGGGGAACGGAAGAGCACCGGGCTTACCTCCTGGCCTTTCGAGACGAAGTTTTGGTGACACGAGTGGATCGTGAGCCACTTTGCGAGCCGTACACCACACATCGTTTTGTGAGGCAGTTCCGGTGCCTCTAGCGGCTGACCCCGCATGTCTACTAGGAGGTGTGTCACGAGGAGAACCCGTGTGTGATGAGGCATCTGTGGCTCATGTTCACACGGGAAAATGGGAAGATGCGAATTACATTGCCTACATCCACCGCTTCTTTTGGATTATTGAGGTAGTATGCCATTAGTTGGGAGGCTGGTTGCCCAGGGGAGATGCTGAAGCATCCAACTATTCTGGTTGGCGACGGTGGGCCTCCTCTATCCCGAGGTCGGGGTCGGTGGGCAGTTAGGGCCTCTCGTGGTGGCGGGGCTACCGTGGCGGCAAGACCCGCACCGGCCGAGGGTGTGGCAGCAGCGAAGGATCGGTAATTCCGGAAGAGAAGAGCCATCCGGAGGGGCGACCACCGAGGGGATTTCATAGGATATACACTCAGGCTACGGGGAAGCAGCTGCGTCATATCGACATGGAAGAGGATGCCGTCTTCTCGGAGGCATGGGACATTTGGGATGTCAACCGGCAATTCCTCAGTCCACCCGAGATATGGGCGCACTTGAATCACCACGAGATGGAGTTACCGGGCATAGGCCCAATCCGGGCCGGTTTTATGGCGTCTCCGGCGGAGGTAGAGCAATACTTGGACGAGCTGGAGGATTACGTTCACTCCAGTGGTGCCCCTCGCCCAATGACAGACCGGGTGAGGGTACTGCTGGATTGAACGTTCCCCCCACGCCTCATTCTCGCCCCTCGGTGGGTGATGATGCAGGACCTTTAGATCCCGCCCCTATGGCTGCGTCCAGTTCCGTGTCTGGTGGGACCAGAGCACCCGAGGTGGCTCCTCCGGAATCTCTATACCTTCCAACAGTATACGGAGGGCCTCGTCTCGGGGTCCCGTCAATATCGGCTGAAGAGCATCACCAGGAGGTCAATCTCCGTAAGTTTCCTCTACCGGTTTCCTTGTCGTCATATGTAGACTATGCCTACTAACGTTCATGTCCCTCTCTGTCGTACAGTTCTCCAACTGGCGTGGGCTGCTGCGGCAAGGCAAGTCGGGATGTCTGGTGGCATCCCTCTTGGGGGCATGCCGGTGATGGTGGCGATAGTCCCCCCATCTCCCCGAGCTGTAACACACATCATCACTGGCGGGGCCACCAGAAGGGTTGTGCCTGAGGTCATTGAGGTGGAATCCGATGAAGAGGATCGACCGGCCAGTCCCAGTCCTGTCGTGCCTGCTTCAGTGCCAGATGTCGCGCCGGATTCAACGTGAGATTCAGATCCCTCCGAGGTCTTCCTGTGGGCATATCCTGCGTGCGAGCCTGCCAATCGCGTAGACTGGGGAGAACCGGCCTCAGACGACGAAGACAATAGCATATTCTACCGCCGGTCGTGGAAGTTAATCATGCGCTTCACCAAGGACACCCCCCAAGCGCTATGGCTGGACGAAATGGATTGACATCGCTCGCAGCTGCGCGAACTGTGCACTGGGGGAGTCGATGCCCAACATCCTCACGCACTCGTCCGGGATCTTATGACGGAGAAGATCCGGGAGCGTGATCGTGGACTCAGCGTGGGATGGCAGCGGAGGAAGGCGACTAACATCAAGGGGATCCAGGAGGCTGAATGCGAGGTTCAACAACTGTAGACCAGGGCGGATGAGAACTCAGCCTCTCTTAATGCATAATCTTATCTGATCTCACAGTTGAAGGCACAGCTAGCAGAGGCCGAGGATCATATGAGGAAGGCTTCTGGAAAGATGGATGCCATTCAGGTTGGGGTAGAGAGGGCCAGAGCCAAGGCTGACGAACTGCACCCCGCCGCTGCTGAGGCGGAGTGGGTGCTAATTCAGCGGCAGCAAGTTTTGGACGCCACAAGCCGAAGGGTGGCGATGCTACAACGCTCTTTTGGCGGGGTCAACCCGTCCATGGGGGGATTTGACCCCCGAGTACTGTAACAAACAAAAAACCTTTTATTGGTACTTTCTCTCTTCAATTTATTCCTTCTTTGTTTTGAAGGCCATAGCATGCATGATTTCCACTGTTTGAATCGGTTCGTTACATCCCTACAATGTCTGTGGGATTTTCGGCGATAATTCCCTAAGCTCACGTGGTTCATGCCCGATGTGAGAAACATGAGATAGTTGCCTTCTCGTCCCTCCTATCATAGGAGAGGAGACCATGCTCCGGGCATCCGGGATTTGGATTACCAGTCTGGATTTCAGAAAGATGGGAGAAGCTTGGCCGAAGAAGAAATTTCTCAAAACAGCCGAATTACCATTTATTCAGCATGCCCTCATACACGAACGGTGAAACGCCAAGGGCACTGAAATCGGTCCGAACATATGGAAATGTGAAGCGTGAATTACGATTCCCAAGATTAGGAGCACCGTGGGGATGGCGTGACAATAAAGGACAGCCGTTAACCATGGAGGGGAAGCGGTATCCTTACTGTGTTAGCCTGAATTGGGGACAAAAAATGAGGGTCGACCATTGACCATGTTCGAAACATGGGACCATGTCACAAATGTTGTCGGTCAATCTTTCGGGACCTTGACCCCGGAGAGTTGGCGGACCCTGGGTCAAGCATCTATACTGTTAGGGGGTCCCTCCAAACATGACCAGTCTTCCGGAACGTTGGCCTAGGACGGCAGGTGAGCCGATGCGGCATGAGACCAGGCCGTTAGGGGGTCCCATCAGACATGAAAGGGGGCGAGGGTCCGAATAAGGGGCACGCAAAGCATGGAATATGGAATGATGGTTTGTCCTAACAGAATCCAACAATCATGTAATTACATCATCGTGGCGGGGACACGCCAGATGGGTGCGTCAGATTGGTTGTGGATCCTTCCTTCCTTGGGGCAGGGTCTCTCTAGCGAGGGGTCCGGCCAGGGTGGGCAAAAAGGGGAAGGATATGATCAATGATTCATATGGGCTGGGCCCTAGGAAAAATACCATTGTGTCCTTACATATCCCATGAGTATGGGAATCAAGCCACACATAGTTCTGAAGACACAGTGTAGTCATAGACCAACACTGACAGGCGAAATCCTCTCTGGCAGAGGCTCTAGTGCATCCCATGATTAACATGGGGCATCCTGAACATGTTCAGGGTAGAACCGCAGTTTAGTGTCATGCGTTGAGGACACATGGAATCCTGTAGCTTAACATCATATGATAGGACGTCGGATAAGGGGAAGATCCTAGGGAGCGTGTGGTGCGGTAGATATGAAACTGGCGTCAATGAGGACTTAAAGTCCAAATCACACCACATATCCCCGGAGGAAACTCTTCAGGTCTAGGGACCAAGAGTGAGGATTAGGCTGGGCCCGAAGCAGAGTGGTCGGTCGTTCCTACGTACCCCATGAGGATGGTAATCAAGACGTACATAGTTATGAAGGTGCAGTTTAATGTCATGTGGGACGATGAGAAGCCTGACCATGTTGGTACACATCCTGCCAAAACTACTAAGCCCACGTGAGTCATGCTCGGTGTGGGAAACAAGAAGTAGTGGTGGAAATTTCCCGACACAGAAAGGGGAAGGTTTGGGCAAAGGGATGCTCAATGAATACTGACCCAATGACACTAACACGATCATGTGGTGCACCTAGATGCGAGAAGAGAAAGAGCCGAGTATGATGGAATTCCACTTGAACATGAGGAAGTGTAAATGTGTGAATCATGGCACTTGAGATTCAGATCATGATGATGGCGGCGTGACGATGGAGGATAACTGATGACCGTGAAGGAAACCCAACATCCATATCATGTTAGCCAAGAATGGGGATAGACAAATGAGGGTCGACCGTTAACCATGTTCGAAACACGGGACCATGTCACAAATGTTGTCAGAGATCTGTAGGGACGTTGGCCCAAAACGATTGGAGGGCCCTTAGGTCCAGCATTCATGGAGATCCATTAAGCCTAGCATCCATGTAATCTGAGGGTCCTTTTGGATGTTGAAGAGGATGAGGATACAAATAGCGAGCTCACGAAGCCTGGTCATAGGACAAGGGTAATGTCACTATGAAAATCCCACACTTTGGGCGCTTTGTCAATACACATCTGAATACGACAACGAGACGTATTAGATAGAGGGAGCAGAGACCTTTCCCATAGGGATATCATTGTTTAGGGTCGTAGAATTCGGACCAATGGGCGGGAGGAAACATAAGAGGCACATGGTGGAGTAACATAAACAACTGGAATGAATGGGAATAGGGGGTGTGTACGGTGCGGTGAACAACCCGACGTGAATGAGGACATAATCCCGTATCACACCGCACGATCCCCTTGGGAGAGGTTTTAGGTCAAGGGACCGAAAGCAAAAGATAGGCTGGGACCACGGGGAAGTTCTCGGGCGCTCTTATGTATCTCATAAAAATGAGAATCAAGCCTCACATAGTTTTGTAAGGTGGCACAGTTGGGTACTAGTGCCAGGAAAAAAGGGGAGTGCGGGTGTGGCCCTTTCACTAAAAGAAGAGGAATTTGATAAATCTTGTTTGTCCATTAAGGTGAGTGGGGTTTTTTTTGTGAAGCGATAGGCCTAGGGTAGAAATCCCTAGTGTCGCCATAATAATCAAGCCATGATAGGCGTTGACAAATGGCATGGCATGTGACCAATACCCAACGTGATGTCTTCTACAACAAGGTCATCACAATGCAGTGTCGTTTTTCGTCGTGCGGCTAGGACGATAATGTCACAGTTTAGGATTGTATGATAGGACCAAGCATGCATTTTAACTTCATACAACCTAGATATATAAGAGACAATGTTAGGCGGGGAATGTGTATGGTGTCAAGTGGAATAACCGACGTGAATAGGGACATGATCCCACATCATACCGTATGCCACTCCACGAGGGAAACCTTAGGTCGAGGGGCCTATATAGAGGTAAGAGGTGAAAAGTGGGGGGGAGAGACTAGCTCCCTAAATGGGATGGACCCGAAGACAAGGTGTCTGGGTGGTCCTACGTATCCCATGAGGATGGGAATCAAGCTGAACATAGTTTTAGATGGATCTTCGTTTATGGTCTTAGAGCTCAGACCATGAATGATGACAACTTCTTGATTAAGCGCAGACGTCAACCCGATCCCTAAGCTCACATGAGTTAATCTCGGTGTGGGAAACAAGGGGGGGTATCCTTATCGCAATACATGGGGCGTCCATCAAAGGGGAGTCAGCAGAGAGCCCCGAAGGACACCTTTGACACGGCTTGTTCCCCCAATGCGCAGACGTTCATGGAGGAATAGTACCAAGAGTTCCAAGACTCTACTTGGACATTATGAGAATGGAGAAGGATGTGAATCGTGTAACTGACATTTTCGACTTAATGGGGTTGGCATGGCGATAGATGAAAACTGTTAACTGTGGCGGAAAAAACAGTCTCCATGTCGCGTTAGCCTGAGGTGGGAACAACAAACGAGCATCGACCACTGACCATATTCGCAACGCGGGATTTTATTGATTCGTTGTCTGCAACCCTCGGGGGTGTTGGCCGGTAATGGTAGGAGAGCCCTTGGGTGTAGTATCCAGGCCGTTCTTGGGGGTCCCTCCAGGTGTGAAAGAAGATGGAATCCCTGATGCAGGGATACACAAATCCTGGAAAGCGGGTGCAAACGTGTCCGAGTAAAGTTTGGCATTCCAGGTAATAAACTATAGTACCCTTAGGAACATTGGTGAACCGCTGAAAAGGGTCGACAAAATAGCTCAGGAAGGAGAGGTACATAGCGTGGTCATTATAAGACCGACGTGAATGAGGAAATAATCCCACTCCACACCATATAATCCCCTCGTGGAGGAAGGGTAGACCAAGGGGCCAAGGTGGGATGAAGATTCCCGATAGATGGGGATGGACCCGGAGCTTAGTCATTCGGGTGGTCCTACGTATCCCATAAGGATGGGAATCAAGCCACACGTAGTTCTAGAAGATACTCAGTGGGCAGGATACCCTAACGAGGACGTGTACGATGCGGCGAGTAGCCTGACGTGAATGGGGACGTAATCCCACACCACAACGCACAATCTTGTGGGAAAGAACCTGGGCCCGGGGGCCCGGCAAGGCCAACGGGCCGGAGGCTGGGCCTCGGTCAGGAAGGCCTGACAAGCTCGCAGTTTAACATCTTGCAGTGAGGACGAGGGTCAGGGAATAGGATTCCCTGGACAGAGGAGGTGTATGGTACGCTGAACAAACTGATGTAAATGTGGACATAATCCTTCACTAAACCATACACTCCTGGTAAGAGCATGGGCTAGGGCCTGAAAAGGCCACGGGGCATGAGGCTAGGCCTCGGTGGGGGAGGCATGAGGCTGGGCCTCGGTCAGGACGGCCTGACTAACTTGCAGTTTAACGTCTTGCAGCATGGACGAGGAAAGAGATAACTGTATCTTGTCTGGGAATGTGTACGGCATGGAAAGTAACCTTTCGTGAAAGAGGACGTAATCCTATACCATGCCATACGTTCCTAATAAGAGAATCGGGGCCGTGGGCCCGACCGCAGGCACCACCCGGAGGGATGTTCGTCGCTTCAGGATGGGGCAGAATGAATCACTGCACTCGATGTTTGGGACATCTCGGGATGGACCCGAGGATCCAGGACACTATTGACCATGTTCAAAACACAGTGTCCCTATGGTGACCTGATATGGGAACAACAAATGTGTGTCGACCATTGACCAAATTTAAAACACAGGACTTGTATCGGCTTGTTGTTCGGAAACCCTCGGCGGCGTTGGCCCGTATCGGTAGGAGAGCCCTTGGTCTTAGTATCCATGCCATTCTTCGGGGTCCCTCCGGGTGTGAAAAATGATGGAATACCAGTCATAGAGTGGGTGAAGCATAGCTGTATCCATCCACGAAAGAGGCGAACATCTCCAGGGGGGATGTGCAGCAAGGTCGAGGATTGCTCGATGTGTGTTGGGGAAAAAGTGTGCACCCTGCCATATGTCTTGACCCACGGGGAAGATTTTAGCTTTTGGGCTGAGCCAACGGACAAAATGTCTGGGTGTTCCTACATATCCCATTAGGATAGGAATCAAGCCATATGTAGTTTTTGAAGGCCATGCAATTTAACGTCATGCGGTGAGGACGTGGGAGGATAGAAGAACGGGAGTGGGAACATGGTGCAGCCCTTACAATCCTTGTATGAGTAGGGCTGTATGAGAGGGGCTAAGAAAGCCTACTCCTCGCTACGCAAGGACCCTCCAAGGAAACTATTCCAATTGGGGTAGTGAGAGAGAAGAGCTTGGGGCTGGGCTCAAGACGAGGTGTCCGAGTGTTCCTACGTATCCCATTAAGATGGGAATCAAGCCACACGTAGTTCTTGAAGTGCAGTTCAACGTTGTTTTGGATGAGAAATGTGTCTCAACTGGGTATATGTACGGTACGGTGGGTAACCCAACGTGAATGAGGATGTAATCCCACACCACACCGTACAATCCCATAAGAGATTCCGAGTCGACGAAGGCCAAGGGGCCCGAGGCTACGCATTGGTCAAGGATGCCTTACTATATTGTAGTTTAATATCTTGCAGTAAGGACGGGGGCCGGGGGCCGGGGGCCTGAGTAGGCCAAGGGGCCTGAGGCTGTGCCTCCGTCAGGAAGGCCTGACTAGTTTTCGGTTTAACGTCTTTCTGTAAGGACGGGGGAAGATCTTAGTTTAAGGTCATAGAGCTCAGACCATTTTGTAGTTTATCGTCCTACAGGACGGCGGTGCAGTTTAAGGTCATGCAGGACCATACAGTTTAAGGTCGTGTTGGACCATACAGTTTATGGTCGTGGTGGAACATACAGTTTAAGGTCGTGCTAGACCTTACAGTTTATGGTCGTGTTGGACCATACAGTTTAAGGTCATGTTGGACCTATAAAATCAGGAGAAGTACTGCTTGAGAAACCTGGCATTGGTGGGAGGAGTTAAGCACTCACCACCTGTGGTCACCAAGGAGTACGCCCTATTGGGGTAAACCTTATGGATGATACAAGGCCATTCCCATTTGGGTTCTATCTTGGGCGGTTTCCTACCGGGGATCATTGGCGCTTGAAGGGCCAGCACTAGGTCGTCCTGTAGAAATGAACGGAGGCAAACCTTCTTGTTGAAGGCCCTTGCCATCTTATTCTAAGGCCTTTCTAGATTGTGCAGGGCACGAAGCTAGTTCTCGTCCAGTGCTTCTAATTCAACAAGATGGATTTTGGCCACTTCATATGGTGCCTGCTGGTCATAGAGTGTAGTGCATAACGATGGCAGCTGGATCTCGATGGGTAGGACGACCTCATCCCCATACACCAGAAAGTATGGAGTCACCAGGGTAGAGTTGCGAGTCGTCGTCCGATAATCCCAGAGGGTGTTAGGGATCTTGTCCGGCCATCTTTTCTAGTTTTGACCAACCATCTTCTGCAGAATGTTAGAGAGGGTTTTTTTGAACTCCTCGATCTGTCTGTTTGCCTGCGCGTGATAGTGGGAGTTATGGTTCGAACGGATGTCGTACAAGGCATACAATTTCTTCAGCTCGGCCGCTCAGAAGTTGGTGCCGTTATCGGTGAGGACGGTGTGAGGGACCCCAAACTGGTGGATAATATTAGAACTCACAAAGTCAATGATGGAATGGGCCTTGACCTCTTTGAGTGGAACTGGCTCTGCCCACTTGGAAAAGAAATCTGTAGCAGTCAGGATGAACCTACACTGGCGAGCTGTTGCCGGTGGATATGGTCCCACTACATCAATTCCCCATACTGCAAATGGCCAAGAGTACTTGGTGGGGTGAAGAGGCACTGGAGGCCAATACAGGATGATGGCGTGAACTTGGCACACGTGGCATCTCTTAGAATACCCGATACAATCGTGGATGATAGAGGGCCAGAAGTACCCCAACCTCCGGATTTGATGGGACAACTTCTGCCCAGCTTGATGAGCACCATAGTAACCGACGTGGACCTCCTGCATAACATGAGGAATCTCTACTCCTTGAATGCAACAGAGGAGAACGCCATATGAGCTCCGCTTATAGAGGATCTGCTCAAGACTGGGACCACTCTGGAGGGTAAATTGCAGCGCGCGGCGTCGTATTCGCTCGTGCTCGGCCCGGTCATCTGGGAGGAAACCATTTTGGAGATACTCCAAAAAAGGTGCCCTCCAGTCAGAAGTGGCTTCAACCATTGTGTCTGATGAACCTGGGACCCCTGACATAGAGGGCCCGGTGGTGAGATGACTTACCCGCCGACCATCATTGTCCTCTTGGGTGATGGGGGAAATGAATCTCCGGTGTGCCACATGTATGATCAAATCATCTTGCTCGGGTTCTGTGAGCGACGAAGCTAAGCCAGCCAAGGTGTCTGCTTGACCTTTCTATGCCTGTGGGACATAGGTAATCTCTAGTCGAGAACAGAACTGGGCCATTAGGTGGAGGGTGCACTCTAGCAGAGGTACAAGCTCCAGCTTCCTAACGACATAATCTCCATTGACCTGCTTGATTACTTGCTCGGAATCTCCTTTCACATGTAGATGGGGAACGTCGATCTCACGGGCCAACTCGAGGCCGGGGATGAGAGCCTAGTACTCTTCCTCGTTGTTGGTATAGCCTTCTGACAATAGGAATGAGTATGGTAGGATGGCTTGCACCAGGGTAATGAAGACTATATCCACACCCACTCTGTTGAGCTTAGGATCATTGAGCCTCCAACCGGTGGGGCTCCGGGAGGCACCGTCGAAGTGAATTTCCCAACATGGGACGACATGATAGACTGAGAGGATCGTCTAATTAAGAAAATCCAGGTCCAGGGATTGATCCAAAGATGTTGGATGGGTAGCTAAAAAGTCTGCCAACACCTGTCCTTTAATGGCCTTTTGAGATACAAACCTGATATCAAACTGCTAGAGAATCACTTCCCACCGCGCTAGTCGGCCGGTCAACATGGGGCGGTTTAGGATGTACATCAGTGGGTCTACCCAAGAGAACAATTGTACCTCATGGTGCTACAGGTAATGCCGCAACTTCTGTATGGAAAAGACGAGTGCAAGGCAGCTCTTTTCAATAGGGGAGTATCTGACATCCGTATCGAGAAGCATGCGACTGAGATAGTAGAGACTGTTCTCAGTACCCTCATCATTCTTCTGGGCGAGAAGTGCACTGGGGGATCGTTCCAGGGTGGTCACGTAAAGGACCAGTGGATTTCAGGAGACGGGTGGCATCAAAACCGTAGGTTGGAGCAGATATTTCTTGATTTCCTCGAAGGTGGTCCAACATTCCTCATCACATTCATAAATGGTGGCTTTCTTCATGAGCCGGGAAAATGGATTACACTTGCCAGCCAGATTCGCGATGACTCGGCGTATATAGGCTAGGTTGCCTTGGAGTCCTCGGAGTTCCCGAATATTGCTCTGGGGAGGAATTTGGCTGATGGCATTGATCTTCTCTGGGTTGATTTCAATGCCTCGGTATCTAACAGTAAAGTCAAGAAACATCCCATAGGTGACCCCGAAGGCACACTTCAACGGGTTCATCTTCAGGTGACGAGAACGGAGGAAACCGTACACTTCTTCAAGGTCGTTGAGATGGTCCTGGCGCTGACATGATTTGAGCACTAGGTCATCTATGTATCATTCCACCAGCGTCCCGAGAATCGGCTTGAATATGTGATGCATGACCCTCTGATAAGTGGCAACTACATTTTTCAAGCCGAAAGGCATAACCTGATAGAAAAAGGTACCTTGGGGAGCCCTGAAGGCGGTGGACTCCTCGTCCTCGGGGGCCATCTGGATTTGGTTGTACCCGGAATACCCATCCATGAAAGAGAGAGCTTGGAACCTGGTCGTGGCATCAATCAATAACTTAGTCACCGAGAGGGGGGAGTCGTCCTTTGGGCATTGGCGATTAAGGTCGCGAAAGTCGATGCCGACTATGATATGCCCATTCTTCTTCCTGAATGTCATAATGTTGGCAAGCCACTTGGGGTTCTGGACTTCCTTAACAAAGTTGGCTTTGATTAGCTTGTCAAATTCGGCCTCAACCATACCACCATGAGAGGGGTGCATCTTCCTAGGAGGCTGTTTAAACCCGCGATGGTTTTCCGGGAGGCCCAGACGGTGAACAGCTACTTGAGGATCTAGTCCTGCCATCTCACCATTACTCCAGGCAAACACGTCACGGTGTTGTTTGAGAAATTCTACGTACTTATGTTGCTCCTCGGGGGACATGGCTGCAGTGATCAATGTGGGTCTCAGATCTGCCTGGCTACCAAGGTTCACCTGTACCAGTTCATCAACCGTGGTAGAGACGCCTTCCTCAAAGGCGGGGGGAGCCTCCTCCAGGTCTTCCTCTCCACCCATGGGGGGATTTCCCACAACAGGAGATACTTATGGGCTATCAAAACCTGAGGGAAAGCTAGTGCAAGATTGGGCAGTAGTGGTCATCATATCAGGAGACTCACTTGCCATTGAGACTATAACAATGATGGCAGTCGATCCTAACCCATCTGGACATCGGCCCAAAGGGCCACATTTGATGAAATCAAAGCAATGGTGACTTGTCATCCTGAGTCGGATGATTCCATCCTGGCGGAAGAGACACGTATGGCGTATCGCTGTTGTCATAATCTTGACATTCTGGTACCGCACAGGGGTAGGAGGCTCCGAGATCACCTGATCCTGGTTGGTATAGGAGTACGAGGTGATTTTCCGCCGTCACTGGGACATGGGAACATTCCTTCCTTTCAGACTTGAAATAACAAAACATTGCCCCATGTCGGGGTTCGTGGCCTCCAATCGGTGGATCAGTAGGATGTAGGCATCATCCATGATTGTCCGGGGATCAGTTGTGACCGGGGCGAGTTCATCCCCACTTACTAGGATTTTCTTATCCTTACTATTGTAATAATCAGCATCCAGATAGAGGGCCTCACAAGAGGCAAAAGGAGAAGAATCTCCTTGGAGCACCCATACTCGACCATTGAGGGAGTATTTGAGGCACTGGTGATACGATGAAGGGACTGTCGCATGTAGATGGACCATGGACTACCCATCAACTCGTTGTAGGCGGTGTCCTGAGAGACGACCATGAACTCGGTGCTAGAAATTAAGCCACCAAAATGAGTCTTTAGGAGGATATTGCCGACTGGGGTTTTCTCGGTCCGGTCGTGTCCCTGGATTCTGAGGTAAGAGGGAGTTATATCATCTTCAGACAGACCCAGATTTCATAGTATTTGAGTCGGAATTTGGTTTATTCTGGAACCCGTGTCAACGAGGCAGTGACGGACTTCCACACCATTGATGTGGCCAGTGATGTATAGCGGGCGAATATGACCCTATATAAGAGGGTCCTCATCTTCACCAGAGAACGAGATAACCTCCTAACATTCGGCGTTATTAATTTCCTCGACATGGAAGGCTTCTACAACTGCTACCTCCGTCTCAAACTGGAGGGGGCTCCTTAGGGCCTCGGTAAGTTCCTCGTGCATTTTAGACGATAGGTGAAGGGCCTCAAGGATAGAAATCCTTACTGGAATGTCGGTAAGGTGCTTCAGGACATCATACTTTTGTTCCAAGAGCGAACCTCTTCTTATAAGAGGTCGTTCGGCAGTTGGAGGCATAGCGGGTCCTACCGGTTGAGCAGGCGGTTGGCTAGTGTTGGGTACATCCTGCTGCCTACTAGTTGAAGCCTGGAGAGTAGTCACCGGACTAGGATCGGAAACAAAGACTGGCCTGTAGATGGGAAAGACTGACTGTGATACGAATGAGGTAGCTCTTCTTGATCTATTAGCATAAACGGCGGTGGAGGTAGAGCTGAGGGTGCTAGATGGGGTTGCGCGTGCTGAGCTCTGCGCTAAGCCTGCGGTCTGGTCTCAGTAGTGTGCACGGCTTGGCTGAAAGTGCCTGCTAATGTTCCTCAACGAATAGTATGATTGTGTTTCCTCTGACGTTGACGTCGGCTGGGGACATTGGGGAGGATCGCCTAGCGTTCCCCTTCGTCAGGAGTCATATAAGGTTTTACCAGCTCCACGGTGTTAACCGAAGCATACCCCTGGCTATCACTCGACGAGTCATCGACTACCAGGCGGATAATGGGAGGAATCCCTATTTCAGGTGGCATAAAGATGCCAAGAGTGCGGGATGACAGTGGCACCAGCAGAGCGCGTTGTTTCTTCTTGCGTCGTTGCTGCTTGACCTTTTGGGAAGAGGTCGACTGTGAAGGCGATGTAGAGGTACTGGATACTCCTTCTAAAGGATCCGGCTGCTTCAGGCGTGCCCGAATGATACCATGGGCACAGATGATGGTTTTTAGAGCCATCCAATCATTGTATCTCTGGGACCTGCGTCTGGGAACCTGATTCCACTCGCCTTCACTGTCGCTACCGATCCTTGACCCTGCAAAGACACCCGCCACTTGTGTTAGTTCCGGGCCCAACCTGACTATTTTGTTGTTGACTTGGTCTTGAAGCCAGTATTTAAACACATAGCATTGCTTAAGGGTGTGCCCCAGAATCCAATGATAGGGACAGTAGTTAGGGTGATCGGTGAGATTCGTCTCTGTCGGCCTTCTGCACTCGGGTAGGTACACAATCTCTTGCTCTAGATCACATCGGAAGTAGCCAGGGACCTGATTTTCGTTTAAACGAATATGTATGGTTCCTTCATTCCGGATAGGGGGCCCGGGGGGCCTGGCCTTGAAGAGGGCCCGTAGGGGCCTGCTGAGGATGCGACACCTGATTGTCTCGCCAAGGTGGGGGTGGCGCATTGCGCGGGGGAACCTGTCGATTCTGAGGCAGCCACTGCTGGGCAGGAGCCTGTGCTTGAGGAGGAGGACCTCTGAGGGGTTGTAGGGATGGTGCCACAGGATGTAATTCTAGCTGCCTGGGGGCTTCTATTTGGGCCACCACAGCGGGTTCGGCTCTGGCCGTCCTCCTGGCTGGGATCATAGGGGGCAACAAACGTGTTTGACTAGCCTGTTGCAGAGCCTCCTCAAGGCGGTGAGTCTTATTTGAGAAATCCCAGAACCCTCCAGGGTAGTTATAAGTGATCAGGGAAGGTACCAGCTCCATTTTAACGTTCCCTACACACATCATTAGTAATTTCTCTTGAGTTAGTGGCATATCGAGGGAGTATCTAAGTCCCTTCCACCGGGCGATGAAGTCTGCGACTCACTCATCAGGCCTTTGCTTGCACTTGAAGAGGTCTGCAATGCTGGTCTTCCACGTGGTGGAGTTGAAATGGTGTAGGAACTACCGGCGGAGATCCTCCCAACTGGTCACTGATCTGATAGGGAGCTGGTTGTACCAGACGAATGCAAGACCTTCCAATGTCTATACGAAACATCGGAGATTGGCAGCTTCTTGCTGGGAAGGAGTCCCTAGAATGGGGCCACACCTGGAAGAAAAGTGGTCAAATGCTGTGGTGGGTCCCCTGTCTGGTTGAAGGGAAAGAAAGTTGGATTCCCAAATCCAGGGGGTGCAGGCATATCATCCACCCACACTGGATATGGCTTTCCATCCGGGGGGACTGCCACCTGCCGCATTTCCAACGCATCAAGGCAGGCTATGAGTGCTGCTATAAGATCATCCGGGTGGGGGTCCAAGTCTGGACGGGGATCCCTAAAAACATGTGAGTTGCCCGGTTCTTCGACACGGTAGATGGCTTCAACGTCTCATGGAGTGACTGGCGGAACGGCCTGTGGAGCGACTAGGGGATCCCAGACTGGATTCTTTAGATTGCCCTGTCGTTCAGGAGGGTTTGGCGAGACGTATCGCACCCTCTTACCGTAAGTTCCGTCTTCTGCCCTGTCTGCTGAAGTAGCATGATCAAGGTTGTTCGGAGGAATCTCACTTGGGGAAATTGGTCCTACCCCTGCTGCCCCGGCTTGGGATTACCATAGTCGAGTCGCCGCTCTGCAGCGTGCTCGACCAAGAGTTCGTCAACCAGCCTCTTCTGCTCACCAAGCTATTGGTGTAACGCGGACTTCTCTGGATCTTCGTCCGTCTTCTGTACAGAGGAAGACGGGACGAAGTGCTTGACAGTTCTGACGTTCTCCTTAACCCTACCAACATTTCGACAGAGTACTATTGATTCGGTTGGTACATGGGGACCTATAAGGTTCCTCTGTTGATGGGTAACCCTCCCTGATGGGTCCAGCAGTGGTGGAATGCCCTCGGGGGGTAATTCTCCATCGATAAATTCAAGCTCGTCTTCCTTGTCCACTACGTCAGTCATGTGGACCGTAACCCCTCTCGATGCCATGTCCTCAATGTCGCATAATGAATCGGGCTGCCGTCGGATAGGGATGAAGAGCAGAGAGACATAGTGTCCCCAACCATGGACTTGCACGTGGGGGTAGCTTCCCTGATGACTATTCGGAGTACATTGAAACTCTGAACAAATTTCCATTGAAGGGTGCTCTGACGGCCTGGTTACTCAGGGTGCTGGGCCACAGGACGTGCGGCCAAATCGATCAGGCGGCATTGCTCGCTGATTTATTCAAAGTGATCTTGACTTATGGGGTAAATCACTCGTTCGTAATGAAGGTGGAAGTGTGTCACCCATACGGTTCTGCAAAATCACCCCACCTCTTCTGGGGTAAGGGACTCTGGTGCGTGAAAGTTTGGTGCTGCCGTCAGCTAGAACATTTCCGGGAAGTGATCCGCTGTGTGAATGCTCCAGAAGCTCCTGGGATCGGACTCGGGGTCTGTCCATGTATTGCCCCACTCATCAATCGGGGGCGGCTGAGGGATCGATAGAGGTACCGAGGCAGACCTCTGGGATGGTAAACTTGGAGGTAGAGAATATGACGAACGGGATGACTGGCCACTGAATTCCGGGGCATCCTCTAAAGAGTGAGGTGTCCTGACCACGATATCACGATACGATGGGATGATAGCCACAACATCAGGTGAAGGAGTTGCGGTGTCCGGTGATAGGTTACGCCGTTGTTGTACTGTCGTTAGTCCCCAAAATAGCTCTCTGTGATCTCTGGTAGAGGTAGAGGGCGCTTCTGGTGACAACGGTGGTGATTGCATGGTCGGGACCTGCGAAATTTCCACGATTTCTTTCTCCTGGATATACTTGCAGAGAGAGGTGGGAATCCGGTGGACCTTGAAATCCGGGATAATGAGGCTGACGCGCCTGGTTCCTGCCCTAGTCCTTGATGCGGAGGAGTAGGGAGAAGGTTCCATCCCTGAGTCGTATTCCGCCACAGAATCTGAGAAACGAGCCAGTTTGATCTCCACCAGCTCCCCCCCCCCAGGATTCATCCTGTGGTGGTGACGACCCATTCATCTACCCCGGGGTGGCTCTTCGGGACAAGGTTGATTCTCAATATATACAGTTGGGGCTGTGCTAGCACCATGGCAGAGAGGGCCCCCACTCGAGGTAGCCGGGGTGCGAGGTGAACCAGGGAAAATGTCGAGGGGTACATGGGGAGGACCTCCATGGACAGTGCGGGCGAAGTGAGGCGGACCTTCACTCCCCAAGTTGCCGGGGCGAGGAGGACCTTCTTCAGTTGCAGAGAGGATGTAGGGAGGACCCCCACGTTGGAGAAGGACCGGATGGACAATGCCTTCATATTGGCAGTCAGGGGTAGGAGGAGGGACTCCATACCTTGTATAGTGAGCGCGGGAGAGGTTTTCGCGCCGAGTGTCACTGCCGCGGGGCGGGTCATCCATCGGGACATGGGTAGCATGAGGCATACCTCCGTGACGAGCTTCGGAGAGGGGAAAGACCACGCTCTACGGAATTGGGTTATGGAGATGACCTCTTTATGGAGTGACGTTACCACGTATTGGTTTGCGACAATCATCGCTTGGTCCTATGACCTAGAGATTCAAACCAGCCAGCTCGTGGGGCGGCTGAGGCCTTGATCCCGGTCGGGTGAAGGAGTGCCCCTGCTCAGTGTATGAAGAAACTCCATGATGTGCGTCGGTGGTGGCTTGGCCCATTGTATTTGTTGACGTCGACGTATCTTGGTGAACTTCCTCAGCCTGGGCCCGATGCTGACGTCAGGTTAGACGAGCTGGCGCAGGTGGTGCAGGGGCATAGCCTACATGCTCTTCCTGCAAAGTTGAACGGCGGTGCTGACGCGGCCGAATAGGATCCCTTTCTTGGAGCCCTTGGATCGGGACTCTGAGTGGGCCGAGACGAACGTCACCCGTCTCATCAGCATAAGGAAGGGATTCGTCGATGCATTCCAGGGACAGGATCCCGAAACGATTGAACATTGGGGTGGGGAGCAGGGGCTCCCTACGCGGCCTATTAGGGTGGCGTTGACGGCAGGGCCTAGATGCCTCTAGGTCCAGGCGGGCCATATCCCGAGTTGGTATGACCCCTTCCTCCTCGTTCTTGCGTACAATGTTGTTGATCACCCTTCACTGGATGATCTCAGACGGGGAGAGGGGACGTGGGCGCCCCGTATTCAGGGATATAGAGGCCATCGTGGTGGCAGTGAAGCCATGCGCGGCGGCTGTGCCGGTATTTCCCCTGCCCCTACGTAGGAGAGCGGGCGGTGATCACGGCTCTATAGCAGCAACCTGGTTCATGGGAAACAGAGAGATCAACTCATCAGCACTGCGAGGAAAAGGGTTGAAAACCATTTCTCGAACCTCATTCCATTCTCCATGTCTGTAAGAAGGATCCACACCAACACACTGCAGAACGGAATTCCCCACGTTCTACTGCACCAATTTCCATTGAGTTTCACGCCAGGCCCTCCATTTTCTTGGTGGGACCCGACACCAGATATCTGGATCCGGTGACACGTCAATCTACTGGTGTCTCAAACACTACTAATATCTACATTGAGGAGAATAATTTCATGTCGGGTTCACCATTTCTGTTTCTGACGCTTCCACCGGGGTGCACGCGCATCCGTCTGCGGAGGAGGACGCACGACATTTGTTTCCCCGCATTCCCGATTTCCAAAGGCGAGCGACATTCGCTCCTTATTGAGGGACATCTACTCATTGATCAAAATGGGATGATGGGATGTTGGTTCTTCCTTCTGTGGAATCCTCCATAGAACTCGTCACCTAGTCTGGGTCTCCCTCATAGATATAATACGTTGTCCATGAAACTCTTCCCAGTGCGATGTTTCCATGGACGTTGGTTAATTACACTGCTTCTGTCAGTACATTCCAAAGGGTCCAGTCATGGTAGAAACCTTCAGTCGGGGGAGTACTCACGTCGAGGCATAAGTAGCGTGTCTATATGCTGGGGAACTGGCATGTCTGTCTATCATCCCTTGTCATAGGGCTTCTCGAGGGTGTGGAAGCTCGAGGCATCCCACATCGAGTGTGGGGAATTATATGCCATTGACATATATCTGAGGTTTTCCTCAGCTTCCTGTGTTTAACAAAGGGTATGCCGCACGTTTAACGTCCAGCGGAGACGGATCAGCCTGATCAGAGCATTAGCTGGAATGGATCTGATTGAGGAATTTCCCTTGAAGGGGTACCGATACCGGAACCAGGACACGAGCGGCTGTGAAGAGGAGCGGAATGGTATGATTACACCGGGATATGGCATTCTGGGTGAGAATCAGAATGGGTGATGGAGAGTTGAATGAAGTGGAGGGGGAATGAAACGGGACCATCACAAGGGAGACAATATTGTTGGGCTTGAGTCTCGAAGAGACCTCCTACGTATCCCCATGGCAGGGAATCAAATTCCACGTAGTTTGGGATGGTGCCAGTGAGCCGACGTGAAGGTGGACCTTGGCCTGATGGGCATCGTCAGTGAACCGACGTGAATGTGGGCCTTGGTCCGATGGGTGTCTTCAGCGAAACGACTCGAGTGAGGACCTTGGTCCGGATGGTGCTGAGATTACACACTAGGCTGCCCAGGTGCTGGTGACCTGACATGAATAAGGTCGGAGTGACCAACATGTGGTGGTATTGAACCTCTGGGAGGCTTTCTATGTACCATGCCTTGACAAGGATCAAAGACAACGTAGTTCAAGTTGGACGCAGGAAGGCCGACGTGAATGAGGAGGACCAAGGGGTCCTAGTGCTGGTAGGCTTGGACCTCGTGGAGGCTTCCTAAATATCATTCCTTGACATGGATCAAAGACCACGTAGTTCAGGTTGGTCACAATGGCTTGCCGTCGGACTGGGATGCAGTTTAACATCATGCAAGACGAAGGTGGGACCTGACGTGAAAGAATGACAGATGGGCTTGAACCTCGTGGAGGATTCATACGTACCATGTCGTGACATGGATCAAAGAACTCGTAGTTCAGAGGGGATTCGCCGGTGAACATACGTGAAGGTGAACCCGGGGGTCCACTTGTGGTGGGATTGGACCTCGTGAGGCTTCCTACATACCATGCCTTGTCATGGATCAAAGTCCACGTAGGTCAAAAGGGATTTCGTCGGCAAACCGACGTGGAGGTGGAACTTTGTCTGATGGGTGGTGGGCTTGAACCTCAGGGAGGCTTCTTACATACCATGCCTTGACATGGATCAATGTCCAAGTAGTTCGGGAATGGTGGTGGGTGTCGGAGAACTGACATAAATTGAGGGACCTTTGTCTGATGGGAGATGGGATTGAACCTCGTGAGGCTTCCTACGTTCCATGCCTTGACATGGATCAAAGTCCTCGTAGTTCTGGTTGGTCCCAACGGCTTGCCTTTGGACTGGAATGCAGTTTAGCATTGTGCGGGATGAAGGTAGACTCGATGTGAATAAATGATGGGTGGGCTTGAACCTCAGGGAGTCTCCCTACGTACCATGCCATGACATGGATCATAGTCTTCGTAGTTCAAATGGGTGTGTAGTTTAATGTCATGTGGGACAAGGGCATATAGTTTAACGTCATGCTGGACGAGGCATTTCCATGGACGATGCTTACTCTAAGCCTATGTGAGTCATGCTCGGTGTGAGAAACAAGAGGCAGCAAGGACCTGACGATCACGCCGCGAAGGGTGCCTCTATGAGAAGCGAAGAGGGGCTTACACGTTAGGTGGCCCATGGTTTTGGGACTTACTTCAGGATGGATGCCCGAAGTGTGTAAAAACGCAGTGAAAGAGGGATTTGGGACCAATGATGGGAGGTTCCTCGTTCCCTATCACGCCCACCACTGACCTTGGTAGTGGGGAAGTACAGAGATGCAGGGGTGAAACCTTCCCCAAGAGGGGCTAGGGGATTACACCAAGGTGGATTCCCTTTTTTCATGGACATACGCTACTCCTAGAGGGATGATATCATCCCTTGTGGAGGGGCTGACCCCATCTCTATGGAGACAGGTGGCGTAAAAATTGTCTGAGCTGGGGGAACCCTGCGTGCAAAGCACAAGACCGGATCACAGTTTAACGTCATGTGTTGAGGATGAGGTGCTTGGCAGTTTAACGTCCTGTAGCTCGGACAAGGTAGGTTTATCCGCCCCCCTAAGACTTACATAACTGGTACCCTTTGCTCCTTGGGGAAGGGAAGTTACCAGTAAGGCCGTGGTAAAAGGGGGTTGCGGAGCGAACCATCGAGGGGCCCACGTTAGCATGGATAGGAGAAGAAGCAATAGCCGTTAGCGTGCCTATGAGATGAAGCCTTAGGTGAAGCAACACTACGGGTGATGTTGTCTGTGGGACTTTGAAATCACATCGTGCCACCCTGGAGGGTCGCACGGGAAGAGGAATTGCCGAGCATAGGAGTGTGCTTCGTGAAGTGGAGTGCCTTGGCCTAGTATGGGGTAGAGGTGTGGATGGGGGGTGCTTTGAAAAGTGGAATAGTATTCGCGGAGCACTACCTCGCGAATCAAATGTGCCTCGTGAAGCAAAGTGTTGTGAGGCAGTGCGCTTTGCGATATGTAGCAACCCTGCCTTAGCATGGGGATCACTAGACCAGGATGGGTGTTTCACGAAGCATAAATGCTCCGCAGCTGCCCAGGTTCCCTTGGGACTCCCCCTCCTTTACGAATGCCCTTGATCTCCGTGAAGGGAATCCCTCTCGGAAGAGGGGATCATAACGAGACAAAGCGAAGGCTTAACGCGAAGTATATGTACCTCGCGGAGCTCATGATTCCCGGGGCAAAGGGTGCTTCACGATTCGGTAGAGGAGCAGCTGAAAGATCAGATTTTCCATCCACTAGGCTCCGTGGGAGCACAATATTTATAGGAAAGGGGTTCCGCAAAGAAGAATTCACGCGGCGCCAAGGGGAGGCGGTGCTTCGTGGCGCGCTCGCGAACGTCAGGCCATTCGTGGAGAGGTACCGCTCGGGTGCTTCGTGGCGGGCTTGCAAACGTCAGGACGTTCGCGAAAAGGTACCACCTCTAGTGCTTCGTGGAAAGCTCGCGAACGTCAGGTCGTTCGTGGGGAGATACCGCCTCCGGTGCTTCACGAGACCGCGATGCTCGGGGGTGCTTCGCATCGGTGCTTCGCGAGGCAGCATGTGGGGCTTCTATTTCGCTCCTTCCTTGCGTGCAATATTTTGGTTCCAACACACCCCCGACACCTACCACAGCTGCAAGGCCCCCATTGTACCATGTGAGACCCCCTAGATGGAAAAATTCACCCCCACATCGGCCAGATGACTGAAAGGGTGTTATAAGAAATCTATTTGAAGAATGAAGAAATAAAATTTATCCGTTTTATGATGATCAGTTCCACGCCTATTTCATAGCCGTCATGAATTACAGTCTTCTCCAATTCTAGAACTAAAGTGCGCTAATGAAGTGGGTCTCGATGGCCATCCCAATTATTTTCTATATCACCTGATACTAGGACACACCATCAAGGAAAGCATTGTTTTCAAGGATATCTTGCAAAATATGGTGGATTCTAGGAATGACATGTTGGGCCTGCCACCAACACTACTAGATTATGTTTCCCACTCAGACTCAAGAGGGGAAGAAGAGTGGAAAATAGTTACTAGAAAGATGATGAAAATCTTGAAAACTGGATGACCCAAAAGATCATTAACTGAGTCTATGAAATCCTCCATGTGCAGTTGAAACAACCTAATGTGCCCCAAAAAGATCTGCAAATAGTACAACCATCCACCTCGGCCCCATGGCCCTCTAAAGGACAGAAGGGTAGAAAGAAATAGCAATAAGATGATTTGGTATCTAAGTAGAATTTAGTGTTTCCACCTCTGGAAATCATGAAAATAGTATTGGTTCAATGGGTACCACCCCACCAAAAGCTTCAACAGGCACTGCCCCGCCTAATGGTACCATCAGGAGGAGGAATTCAGGGAAGAATAATATCATATCAAGAACTGATATTCGGCACCATTAATGCCTTTCACTTGATGGACCATTTCTCATATAAAGACTATGTCCATGAAACCAAATTCCCCACACCTAACTGGAGAGCTAGAGGAAGAGGCCACAGAGGCCGAAGGTTTTATGGAAGGCATGATCGTGGAAAGATCCAAATTCCAAGTCACACCACAAGTCGAACCTTTAACATCGTGGAAACTCGTGGAAGGACCATTTGACAAACACAATGAGAACTGGAATGATCATTCACCCCCACCTGAGGAAATACATGCCCAGTTATCTTGAATTATCCATCAGGGGATAAACAAACATTGAACTTCTCAATGTATACATGTAGACCAGTTTGAACAAACGTGGAAAAGACTGTAGTACTTCCAGACTCTTCCACAGATGCCGAACCATCTACATCCAAATATCAATTCCATAAAGTGTCTATAAAAGTTCTACCCTGAGCAGGGAAGCACCGACCTTTAGATTAGAAGTATAAAATTTTAATGAATTTGTCTTTAGTGCAAGAAAATCTATTGATCCCGAATGATTTGAGTTTATATATAGATCTAAATGAGGCACTCATCGAATCCGTACTATGTCCCCAGGAGTTCGAGGATGAAATAGAAGCGTATCAATTCTACCAAATAATGACGACTCCTGAATAATGTCATTCCATGATCTCATTCATAGACATGGGTGCATACACTATCATGCTTGGGCACATAAAACCCTTATATGTGTCTAGAAAGATAAATTTAATTGATGTTGGAGGATTTTCATCAACAAAGGCTCTGGAGTTAACACCCACCAACTTTGAATGAGTCTTCGACTATAATATGATTATGACAGCTTGACACCATGGACTAGAACTCTACTGGGATACGAAAAAAGTGAGAAAAAACCATTTAGAATAACAACGCATAAAAATTCAATTGGAGATCTCATATCATATTCTGAGTTCATGGTGGTGTGGAAAAGTATGAACTTTGACGTCCTGTTAGGGAGGCCCTAGCTACATCAACATGATAAAATTCTGTCCTCATACCATCAATGCATTAAATATTGAACTAATGGAAAAAATGGGAAATTGCATGCTGATAAATCGCCACTGGAGTCCAGTGAGTCACATTACATCGACACATGGTTCTATAAGTTGGAAGAAAAACAACCTTCGGCTAACGATATTGATTGGATCAATTCCCCGAGTGGATTGGAGATGGCTTATATCAACCCCTTCCAGTATCTTGTGTAGGAGTATGAACTACCAATCAACCAAGTAAAATACGTAATTACATGCCCGGATACAAACTCAGTTTTCTTCATGGTCTCTGTTATATCCACCAAGTCCAAAGTCATGAAAGTGCGGGATGACTCCCGTATTTTCAGAAAAATCTCTATCAACGATGCTCTCAGCCCATCCTTGGGACATCAAACTACCCTTTCCTTACACACTAATGAAAAAGATGGTTTCTTTCCCAATATTGGAGAAGTTATCCCAAAAATAATTTCTCCATCATAAGTTAAAGATGAAAAAGATGATGAAAAATATGAGGAAGAATACCTCAAAGACGCCCCTCCTACATTTGAAGAATTACTTTCCACCACCATTGATTAACTTAAGAAGATAAATCTAGGAACTGAAAATGACATGCTGCTCACTTTAATCACTATGGTCATTCCTATTGAGGAAAAAGAGGCTCATACCTCCTTTCTAATAATGAATCGAGATTTGTTTTCCAAGAATTACACAAGGATTCCAAGCCTTGATCCTGAGGTCTCCACCAATAATCTAGGCCTCCCAGAAGATTACTGGGGCTATAAACATGCATCTATAAGGACACACTAGACGCATGCTGCAAAAATACAGGCTGGTGTTGACAAACTGATCAACACCAACATCATATGAGAGGTCCAGTATCTGATCTGAATGGAAAACATATCCCCTATCAAAATGAAAATGGAAATGTTAGGATCTGCATTGTCATCTGGGAACTTAATCGGCATTGCACAAAAGATATCTTATCAATCTCGATCACAGAGTTGTTGATCAATGCGATAACCGAATATGAAGCTCACTCCTTTATAGAAGGATATTTTGGACACAATCAAATATGCATGGACTAAGGATATGAAGAAGATACTGCTTTTATGGCTCCTTAGAGAGTGTTTTGTTTTAATGTGACGCCCTTTGGTCTAATGAATTTTGGAACCACATATTAGCATGCTATGCATCGCATCTACAAACAATTTTTGGGAAAAGTAATCGAGTGTTATGTCGAAGACATGGTGTTTAAGTCATGACACTGTTCGAACCACCTAGCTGACCTTGAAATTGTCTTCAACAAATTGCGACAATACAGTTTTAAGATGAATCCATTGAAATGTGCCTTGGGAATTATTTCAGGAAAATTCCCTGGCTTCTTCGTACACCCTCGTGACATCAAGGTTGATCCTGAGAAGAAAAAATATATCCTTGGCATATCCCCACATCACAACCTCATTGAGGGGATAGGTCTCTAGGGGTTCCTCAACAACATTCAATTCTTTAGAGCCAGCTTGGCTGGTAAATGTTTACCTTTCTCCATGCTTATGAAGAAAAGAGTTACATATGAATGGGACGATGGTTTTCAAGACGAATTTTATAACCTCAAAATACATCTCTTAAGCCCACTGGTTCTCTTTCCTCCAGTTGAGGGGAGACCACTCATTTTATATGTAACTGCCTTGGAACGGTCATCAGGCACCTTTCTCATGCAGAAAAATGATACCTGCAGTTAGAAAAACTTATACTACCTCATCCAAACAATTATTTAAACTGAAAATAAGTATTTGATGATTGGGATGAACTTATTATCCCTACTATTCACATTTCAGAAGCTCAGGAATTACTTACATGACCATGAGCTTCACCTGGTCTACTACTGCAACCCGCTCAAGTATATCCTCAACCGTCCCATGCTAAATGGGTTCCTATCACGATGGGTGGTCATCTTGTAAAAAAAATTTATATGATATGTTCCCCTGAAGGCCAAAAAGGTTCAGGTGTTAGCATACTCCATGGCTGAGCACCACTTTGAAGAAACAACATCATTTGATACCGAAATTTCGGATGAATAAGTGTTTTCCATCATTGAGAACCCCCAGACGTGGGAAATGTGCTTCGACGGTGCTTCCCAAAGCATGATAGGGAAATGGATGGAGGATCCCAAGCCCACAAAAGTTGGGTTTGGAGTTGTAATAATATCTCATGAAAAGGCCATCTTACCTTACTCTTTCATTCTTTTGGAAGGGTGTATGAACAAGGAAGCAGAGTATCATGCCCTCATTACAGGCCTGGAATTGGCACTCCAGGTGAAAGCCAAACACCTAAAAATAAAGGGTGATTCATAAATATTCATCAAATAGGTCAACAGTGATTATGCTATCAAAAACTATGTACTGGTTCCATTGATGAACCATGTTTGAGAATTAATGGAAGAATTACCATCAGATCCAATGTTGACTCATGTCCCCTAGTCACAGAATGATCAAGCGGACGCTTTGGAAAATGCAGATACAACCTTGGATGATCCCAACTGGGATGAAATAGTAGTCGACTTTTCCCACCGTTGGATGGTCTTGCCATTCATCTAGGTAAATATAGGTGAAATTGATGAAATTAGTCCTCTTCCAAAGCCTTATTGTCATACCACTGGTTGGAAGAAACTCATCACAAATTACCTTCAGAACAGGGTACTCCCACTATTTAGGGACGAAAAGGAGTAGTTCCGAATACGGGCTGTTAATTTTACCATGTACAATGGGGAGAACCAATAGAATGTTATCTACAAATGTGGCATCAACAGAGTCCTCCGGTTTATTTATGGAGAATAGAGTGATGCCGTTGTGAAATAAGTGCACTCCAGAGCTTGTGGAACACACATGTAAGCAACCAATCTCTCTCACTAATTCTAGAGGCATGGGAATTACTAGAACACCATGAAATAGAATTGCACCATATTCACTAAGTAGTTAGATTCCTACCAAGTTCATTTTAATTTCATACATAGCCCCCTGTAGTTTCTTCTGCGACTAAGTACTATTGGTTATTTGTCTCATGGGGATGGATATTGTGGGACCATGTCCTCCTGCTATAGCCAGACTATTCAAGGTCATACTCACAGCAACGCACTACTCTTCTAAATGGGATGGAGCAATAACCCTTAAGGAAGTTGGGATGAAAAACATCATCACGTTTGTGAAGGACAACATCATCACCCGATTTGGTGTCCATCATATAGTACTAACTGACAATGGCACTAACTTCTGCTCTGCTGAGTTGGAAAAGTTGTACAAAGAATCTCAAATCATGACCAACCGGTCATCCTTCTACCACATGGTGGCCAAAGGGCCGATAGAGGCTATCAATAAGACTCTGTCCAATATACTTCAAATGATGATCGATAAGGATAATTATTCATGGAAAGAGAATCGCCTTCATGCTTTATGGGCTTACCAGACCATAACCCACAACACCACTCAAGAAACCCCATACTCACCAGTATACGGGGCATAGGTAGTGTTACATATCAAAATCCACATGTTGTCACTTCTTTTGGCCATTTTTGGTCAAATATCAATAGACGAGCAATCCCTGAGATGGTTTTATGAATTTGGGAAGTTTGATGAAAAAAGGATACACACTATGCACCATTTGGAATTCTACCAAAACCAGATTGTACGAGCCTTAAAAAAAATTGTTCACCTTCGATCATTCATCAAATGAGAAATGGTGTTAGTCTTCAGAACTCTAATGATACTATGGAAGAATCCCCCAAAGATATAACAAATGTGGGAAGGACCGTAGGTCATACATAGGGTCTATTCCAATGGAGAATATTCCCAGATATCAATGGATGGAGATCTCATCATAGCTCCCACAAATGAAAAGTTCTTTAATAAATAAATCCTATAAAAATTCCCATATGAATTTGTCCGAACTAAATGACCCTAAACTATGAGTTATATCACCCTGATGCATTGGTCCAAAATCAATGACCCTAAACTATATGTTATATTACCCCCTGTGCATTGGTCCAACCTCAATGACCATAAACTATGAGTTAAAAAACCCTTGTCCATTGGTCCGAACTCAATGACACTAGACTACGAGTTATACCACCCTTCTGCATTGGTACGAACCCAATGACCCTAAAATATGAGTTATATCATCCATGTGCATTGGTCTGAACTCAATGAACCTAAACTATGAGTAATATCACCCCTATGCATAAGTCTATGCTCTAAGACATTAAACTATGAGTCATAAAAAATTCCCTCTATATTATGGTCTGGGTTCTATGACCCTAAACTACGAGTGATATCACCCCTACACATAAGTCTAAGCTCTACGATATTAAACTATGAGTCATAAAAAATTCCCTATATATTAAGACCCAAGATCTATGGCCATAAAAATGTGTAATAATAAATGCACCCCATACCAATGTCCTAGCTCGAAGAGCTTAATCCATGATTAAGAAAATTCCCCCCATATCATAGTCAAAACTCTACGACCTTAAACGATGAGTTGAAAACAATAACATATCATGGTCCAAACTCTAAGACCTTAAACTATGAGTCATCCTCTTTTCCACATGATGATAAACTATAAGGAACACTTCCTCCCTGTATGATGTTAAACTACATTGCATAAAATATCCTAATTGCATGACAATAAACTGCATGAGTTTTCACAGAACTATGTGCGGCATGATTAATTCCCTTGTAGGATATGTAGTGATGCCTCGATCTTCGATCCTTGCCCAGTAACTATAAATAAAAAAGCTGCCACCACTCCCCCTATCTATCCATATTCGTAAAGGAAACCCTTATCACTTCTTGTTTCTCACAACGAGTACAACTCCCATGAACATAGGAATGCTGATAGAGATTCTCTTACAGAGGCCAACTATGGGGTAACATGGCAGACCTAGAAACCGTGATGGGTAGAATAAAAATTACCCTACCCTTAGGACAAATCCAAACAAGTATGGGTAATGCACATAACTATGTACGACATGATTCCTGTAACGACCCAATATTTTTGAGTAGTATATTAACTTACTCTTAATGATTTAATAATATGTTAATGGTTAATGCAGAAAGAGGAGTCGATGGCTTCATCCAGTAGACTCGACCCTTACGAAGCCCACTTGTCAGAGCTTGGGAAGGAGGTAGCATCTGTGGGCTTCGCTTTGGACCAAGCCCAAGCCGAACTCCAGAGTGTCAAGCTTGAACGGAAACACGTGCGGGAGAAGTTCGAGTTAGTAGAGATTACTACTAGGGTGATGTTATCTGAGCCTCCCTCAGATTCTCTCACCATAGCACACCTTACACTTAGGTCTTATGCCGGTGTTATAAGGGGCTATGTGACGAGACCCTAGCTTCCTTGTGTAATCCTTTGGGATGAATAAATTGAGATTTCTTCCTTTAGTGATGTTTGTGAAATTTCAAATGTTCGGATAATTTTAGAATGTATTTTATTGATGAATTTTGAAAAAAAAGGATATTTTAAAATATTTATGAAAACCCTAAATAACTAATGATGTGTAATGATTTTCAAAAAATGGTCTTCTACAAAAGTGTTCAGTAAGGAATTTGGAGTCTAATAAGATCAACTTAATTTTTGATGAATAGTAAATTATGAATAGTGATTTTACGCTTAGGATTAGTAATAGGACCAAATGGATTAGTAATTTTACTCAAAGAACGTTTTAATATAATTTAGACACCTATATTAAGTAATGTGATTCAATAAAATGGGTATATAACGGTTTCATAAATTATTAGTCAAGTATTAGTTTTTTCGGATGAATAGTGTTTTTTAATTAAAAATTTAATTTAAAACAATTAGAAAATTATTTTTATAAAAAGGACTTTATTTTTGAACTCAGAACATCGATATTATATTGTGGTAATTTTTGGGGATTTTTCTGAAAAAAATGAATTCTCGATGAATAGTGTTTTTATTTAAAAATTAAATTAAAAATATTTAGAAAATTATTATTATAAAATGGAGTTCATAAATGTAATTAGAACATCGATATTTGGTTAAGGTGAAATTTTGGGTTTTTTCTGAGAAAGTATAATTTTCAGTGAATAGTAAAAATACAGTTTTAGGGTTTCTGTATGTTTAATGACATCATAACTGTGTCATGATGATGTCATGAGTTTTTTTAAGGGTTGGCCGGCCAAGGGTGATGAATTATTGTTTTGGGGGCCCCTTGTGGCCTAACTTTATGGAAAATATCTTGAGAGAGCACATGGGTTTGAGAAAAGGACTTGTGAGGTGTCCCTTGGCCATTAATGCCTTGTCCCCTCACTTTCCCTATAAATACCCACTCTTTCCTCCTTTAGTTTTCACTCCCAACTCCCCCTCAACGAAGTTCTGGTCCCCTTACCTCCCAAGGAGTCCTCCCAAGGTGCCCCCAAGCCCTCAAGGTCCAAACCTTAGAGTTTTAAAGAGTTACGTTTAAAGGTAAGGGATCCGACCCCTCTCTTTCTTTTCATGTAATCTCTTTTATGTCATTCCTTTTATGATCCATGTTATTACGTGAGAGGATGTTCTTTTATATTCCTCTTACTGACCCTTTCATTTTTATATGATGAGAGATCCCCTCTTACTCTCATTATTTCGTTTCATGAAAGTTTAAGTGACGTCGTTAGGCTGCCGAATTTTTAAGTGATTCTTTCCCCCTTCTCATTTTTCAAGTTCGATTTTCTTGTCAAATCTTTAAAGTTCCTTTTTATTATGTTGGGGTATGATATCTATATCAATCATACTGATCTCTTATGATCATATGATTAGAGACCCTATTTGATCTGTTCAATTCATTTTTGTTGAAGTTTAAGTGGCGCCGTTAGGCTGCCGAATTTTCAAAAGGGAAATCAAATTTTTGTCTTCCTTCCATGTTTTCATTTCAAATGGTATGTCCTTGAAATTGCATCACCATGTCCATATATACTTCTTATTCTGTCCCTCTACTGTTTTATGGGTCAATTATGATTGTTTGACCCATGTTCCCCCCTTTTCAAAATTTTCTAAAACCTTGTAACATTGCTGTTATGCTGCAGAATTTTCGTCTCAAAATGCCTCTCTTTTCTCAAAATTATTTTATGTTATAGAGTGAATACTCAAAGCACCTATTTCTACAACGGTATTCACATATATATTAAAATATTCTATTTTAAATTTTGGGATTTACATACATGATACCCACTTCACTTTCTGTGGGTTTAAAGTAACGTAAAGATCATGTCTTTAAAGCAGTTTTTAAAAACGTTATGATTATGAAATTAAACCCATTTATTTTATTCTATATGGGTTATTTATGAAATGTTTGATGATGATATATGTGGCTCACATGATAATAAAGGCAAATTTAAGGGTGCGCCCTGATAGTGCTCCAATGCATTGGGTAAAGACTTAATCTCTAGAGATGACCATTTTAAGGATGCCTTGGTGAATAACCTTGGTAATTTTTAACCACACCTTGGGGATGGACCTTGGTGAAACGAAACGATTGTCAATATTAAATGTTGCAGCCACATCATCATGTTATGAAAATTTTTATTATGATGTAGCTCATGATTTCTTTCTCATGCCGTAAAGTTCTTTTCATGTCCTTATTGAAGTATCTCAAGTTCACATGTAAAATGTTTCTCTTGTTTCCCTTACTGGGCCTTCTGCTCACCCTTTCTTTTGATGTATGTCCCCAGGTTATGAGATGCATAATGAACATAGGGTGAACTAAAGGAGAAGCCTTTCAAGTGTTTAAGAAGAATGTTTTATGTTTTTTTTATGTATTATGTTCCTTGTTTCCAAGACACTAAACCTTAACGATCCTCAGTTCCGTGTAATGAAATGAATGTTATGTTATAAAAAGGCAGGATGCTATAATTCCTGCCATCGTACTATACATATAAACTCCTCGATCTTCGATCCTAGCCCAACTCCACTAGGGAAGAAAACAAAAAATTTCCCATCATATTCTCTATCGCCCAAAACATGCGAAAGTGACTCTATAAAAACTCCTTGTTTCCACATAGAGTATAACACATGTGAGCTTAGGGTCAGTGGTAGGGATTATCATATGAAAATAAACTCTTAGGGAGTATGGTAGGCCTAGAACCCGTATCAATTAAAACAAAAATTCCCTCAAGTTTTCCTAACACATCGAACATACGTATATAGGGAACATCCAAAACTATGTGTGGCTTGGTTCCTTCTCTTGTAGGATACGTAGTGACACTTAGATTCTACATCCTAGGACAACCACTAGAAAATAATACCCCATTCTCACATACATGGGTCAGGCCTATTTGGATGCTTTGCGAAGGACACAATTAATCATTGTCTTGGAATTCTCACATTTACAAGCACACCTTTCCCGTTTTTCACGCTTCATACCTCAGGAAAACATGGATCCTCATAATAATCCAAGACCTTATCAGATGGAAGGCCAATGTCCTATGAATACCTGTGATTGACTACGCACATCATTCCCTAGAGGCTCAACATAATTCAACCACAAAAATGTCTATCAATCAAAGGAAAATTCATCTCTAGGAGTGTTCTCTTCTACCTCAGTACGCCCAATAGATTTCATGCCCCATGTAATCTTTCCTAATTCAGGTCACCCATGGGACAATGGTTTACACCTTCTTTCATCACTCATGTATATGGAATGCTGGAACACCCTGACTATGATTAACCTGAAACTATTTAAGGCCATTACAAGGCCAAATTCGTCCTCACCACACGATGTTAAACTGCACGGTCAAAATTATCCCTATTAAATTATGTTAAACTGAAATGGTAGAATCATCCTTACCACACGACGTTAAACTACAAATAAATTCATTTAGCCTAAAAATTCCCCCTAATTCTGAATTCTATATTCTTAGATGTTAACACAGAAACCTTATAATCTATTGTTTCCCACACTGTGGATACCTCATGGGACCTTAGGAATCTTAGCAAGAGATCCACTATGACATTATGGAAATAGAGCCCAAGAACATGGTCCTAGAAGCATGACCATAAAAGGCATGTCACGGTTCCCTCCCCAGAGATGAACCCTGTGTCCTAGCCATGTGTTGTTAAACGATTGTGTATCACAAAGATAGAACAAATACCTCACCCTACGTATGGGTGGAATCTATGTAAGGGACACCATTACATGCGTAAAGCACACCCAAAATGTCCCCAATATGTCCAGATACGATCTTTCCATATTCCAAACTCGGTGATTTGAGAGAACATGGATCCTCATAATCATCAAAGGCCATCTGATATAGAAGGATAGTGTCATGTGAACACCTTTTATTGACTATGCAAATCATACCCCAGAGGCTCTGCATTCGTCACCAATAAAAATGGACATCAATCAATGGAAAATTCTTCCCATTAGAGTCATATCCTATATCAATATTCCCTATGGCTTCCATGCCTCATTAAATCCCTCTTGATTCAAGGGCCCTCAATGTCATGGATTACATTTTCCTCCATTCACCCATCCTAACCATATCGGAGCATACATGCGTAGTTCATCTCTGGTCTCTTTTGATGTTTCCAAAAGATATCCCATCTATGTGCGTGAAGTTGATCCGCATGCAAAGGAATAGTGCCCCCACTCTTTTCCGGGTTTCCTAAAATATGTTCAGCTAAAAAGCCTCATTTTGTTATTAGGGGAACCCCTGGTCATTGGTCACACACCACATTGCAAATGTTCTAAATCTCCATCATCATCAAAGACCATCAGAGGCGGAAGGCCACTGCCCTGTGGACACCTTTGATTGACTGTGCATATCATTCCCTATGGGATATGCATATGTCTCCCACAAAAATGGCCATCAATCAAAGGAAAAGTTCATCCCTAGGAGAGTCCTTTCTAGCCTCCGTACACTCATATTACATTCATGTGTTGTCACACCCTTCAATTTGGAAAACTATTGTATGAAGGCTTATGTACTGCCTTCTTTCTAAGAGCATATGACATGAAAAGGAAAGAGGGGACCCTTAGTTGATCTGACCACTTACCAGCTCTCCCACATGCATATAGCAAAATGTGTGGGAAAAATTTCCCACTCAATAATGATATGAATATTCCTAATGTTTTAAGAAAACACAAATCAAGATAGCCACCTATTGTGGTTCCAAATATCATGATAAATCCAAAATGATACAAATCCCATCATCCCATCAGATTTGGAAGGCCAGTGTCTTGGAAACACCATTGATTAACAATACACATCATGCCATGGTGACTCTCCATAGGTCTCCCACAAAAATTCAGGCCAATCCAAGGAAAATTCATTTCTAGGAGAGTCTATTCCTCCATTGGTACTCCTAAAGATTCTTCTGAGCCTCATGCATGTCCAGAATCCATAAATCAAGGGTCAAGAAAAATCTATAATCCATTTCTATAGGATATTTGGACATTCCCAGATGATGGTCCTAAGTTAGGGTCCTATCCTGTTAAGTCTGGTCAAGTTTGTTCGACCTGAAACAACATTAGTAATTTTTATTGTTAGGACTGTAAACAGCTAGCAAGAAAGACGATATACTCACCAGAGGTAAATTCTTCCAAAGGCACCTTTGGGTAAAAGTAAAGTATTGGTATCTTAAAAAATCATTGAGCCATCAAAAAATCTGCAAATCTTGTTAGGTCAGAAACCCATAAAGGGCGGCCCAAGTAAAAGTCAGGTTATACCCGCTAAGCCCATATCATGTAGAATTAGGCAAAAATTAGGGTAATAATGAAAATGGCACAAAAGTTTTTGAGTTTGTTCTATTAATACTTAGAAATAGTATAACTATGCTCGTTGAGTCCGTTATCTCAAGAAAAAATTAGAGCATTATCTTACCATTAATTCCAGGATCATTTTTACATCAGAATAGCCTCATATTCATTCTGATCAGACCCCATTCTGATGGGGGAATTTTTAGGGTCCCAAAAATTCAGCAAATTGAAGGTAAATATTCCAAAATATTTTGTAAAGAAAAAGTATACATGTTTGAATGAAAAATTAGGAAGAAAAGATAATAAGTCAAATTTTGAAAAGGAATCCAGCCCAACCACGTACCATCGTCGAGAATGATTTTCAAAAGGCATAAAATTTGAACCATTTGTATGAAGATGGCCTGTATTGAGAAGACCTATGAGGCATTGTCTAGTGAACAAGGTTGTCTTTGGTGATTTTCCAGCCATGAACCAAAGATGACGTGAAGCATTTTAGGTGGACAAAATCTGGTGGAAGTGCACCCCACAAACCATCCTTGTGAACAATGTGGTTTGCAGATGAGGATAAGAATGCATCATCTCACACCTCCACAAATCGTTGTTCACTGAGTCATCTGTGGGCCAGAATCTCTCAATGGGATTCTGGAGAAGGGGTCCTGCGAAGCGCAGATAGAGCTTCCCTTGTACTATATAAAAGGAACAATAAAAGAATCAAAGACGGTGCGGTAGAGACAAACGAGAGATAGACGAGCGATGAAAGCATGAGGGAGACATAGCAGTTGCACTCTGGATTCTACCTTATTTCATTAGTGAAGCGCGAACCATGAACCACTTCCTCCGTAGGTATATCCAGCCGCCAACCATAAAAGGAGGAAATCAAAAAATAATAATAGAACCGTGAACCCAATGGTAAATTGCAAACCAAATACTTCTCACTGATTAATTTCCCATGAATGGTAATTCCCTGTGGTCCTACATCAATATGGTGCTCCACATAGTGTATCTCTACATGGACTGAACCCAGAACCACCTACGCAATCGGTACACAGATATATCCTAAAGTGGAATGGTGAGTCGCATACCACTTTAGAATACAGTTAGAAATACCCATGCTCGTATACCACACTGGTACGTGGATGTCCCTCCTTCCAACAAACTACTATTTTATGTGGAGCCTTCGCCATCCCACATGAGAAGAAAGTACATAGAATGGGTTGTTTTCGGATATTGTTTGTTCTTGTTCCAACCTCACCCATCAATTATTGTCCAGTCCTCCATGATCCGTCCACTAATCGGTCCTCCGGTGCTAGGCAAATGCCTCCTCAAAAGCCACTATAGGCATATGATCTGACCATCATGTTCATTAGAATCCCCTTTTGAGTCTATATACCCCTAGTAAGCAGAGTCACGAAGGCCCTCCCAACAATGGTGCGGGCTTCGGGAATGCCAATAAGGCTACATTACCATGGTAACCTAGATTCCAACCATGGGATTCCGATGGGAACCTCCATGTTCTCGATATTAGGGATGATTAGTTGCTTTTCTATTCATGGAAAAACAATAATTAGTAGAAGGGGTTTTGTTCGCTCCCCTCTTTGTTGAGGATGAAATTCCTCCCCTTCCCAGAACATGCTCTGATGCCCTCCCACTGAGGTAAGTCCCCAATATTGTGAGACAGGGTCATGCGAACCTCAATGTCACTTCACATTGAATGGTTCATCACTCTGTGCCCTCATGCACTGTCTCCCCTGTCTCTTCCATAGTGGGATCTCCACCCCCACCAATCGGGGGGAGGAATGTGCATTGTTGAATCTTTAAAATCCTCTTATTTCTCACACTGAGCATGAATCACATGGGATTAGTGGTTTTTGAGGATCAAAACATCACCAAACCTTATGAACTATGAGGACATAGATTCCAGACTAAATCAGGGTACGTAGTAAGCATGCTAGAACGCTCAACCTCAAAAGGGTACCCATTCCAAAAGGGTCCACCCAATCATGTATATCAAATTGACAACTTCCATGCGTAATAACCAAACCATTAGAACTACAAAATCCTTGATTCCTAACTAAATCAGGATATATAGGATACCATCCAGAAGGCCCAAGCTCAAAAGGGTGCACATTCCAAAAGGGTCCACCCAATATTGTGTATCAAATGGGTTGATCCCATGTCTATGATCCACACTATCTGAACTACGTGGGTTTTGATTCCACTCTTGTGGATACGTAGGATTCCCTCCTTGTGCGGCTGATCTCGACATAAAGTCACACACCTTCCCCTGTGGTTGAAGATAAACTCTAGAGCACTTTATAATAAGGCTTAGTCAGCATCATCTCGGTGGAATAAAACATATGCATGCTCACGATGATCTGGAAAACTAAGGGTAGTACGTGGACACACTCTTCATGAATGAACCAAGGATTCAAGAATACATGAACACGACTTAAATCTAAAAGGGAGTCCTGGAACATGAAACAATCTTCCCCCGAAAGGGTTCATTGAGCCTGACCTCATATTCTCTTGACCAATGGAGTCCTTAAGTGTTGTTTGAAAAATCGCCAGCCGAAGAGTGCCTTCCTTTGGAATGTAGGTCCATGAATCATGGATATAAGGGCCATTGGGTGTTCTTGGATCCATGAATAAACCTATTGGTGACCATATAAGGAATTTATAACTTAGAAGGACCGATTGAATGGGTTCTTCACTCCCACTGAATGACCTTCTAGGACCAACAATTCCCCTATAGGGTTAATTCAACCTTCTTTAAAGGATAATGACTTTGAGCGCGTCGAAACAAAAGAATAGAAAATTCAACGAGATCCTATATATATGGGAAAAATGAAAGGTGATGATTCTCTTCATTCCCCATAAACATGCCACCTCGGAGGAAGAACTAATATAAATTGATTTGTCATCTCAGTTATAAATAACCAACATGAAAAATCTATCTTGATCAATACCATTGGTGCTAGTGTAACAATAATATTAATTATCATTTAAAAAAACACCAAATATCAACTGTGAACATTTTAAACACAAATTTATTTTAATTCCCATAATATTTAACAAATAAATATTAACCCGAAAATTTCATTTATTTAGCCCAAGGTAATAATATTAATGTTATTACCTAACCTCGTAATAAGTATCCACCCATGGGAAAATTTCACCCATTAATCAAGTGAATCTAATTACACATGTAATTTACATTTTTTTATTTAATGTAAATAATAATAAAAATATAATTGTTATTACCATTATGTGGAATGTATCCAAGAAACCCACACACACTATTCATATGTCGTAACTAGGGTAAAACTCATATTCTAGACCAAAAGGTTGTTTCATACTTCTCATATGACAGACTATTTATGAGATATTTCACTATTTTTGGAAAATATATAAAAAATATTAAATAAATTATCCTCACCTATGATTTGGATGAGTTCCTAATAACAAAAAATGTTATGTCACGTATAGGATATACCCTAAATCACTGACTGAAAGTGGTCTCAAATTTCACATACAAGACACCGTTTAGGATACATTTCATTATTTTTTGAAAATAGCGTGCAAAAATATTAAAGTATATTTATTTATTTTATTAAATCAATATCGAGAATTTCTTCGCCTCATAATTTCATTCTAACATAGTTCATTACTCTGAAGAATATTTCATAGAATATTCTAAAACATTAGTAGTGATTTTACCCTTACCAAAAACCATTATGTAATTTATTAATTAATTTTTATTGAAAATTTACATTATTCTTATAAAAATATTCATAAATTATTAACAAATAAGGTTTCATTATACTTAAAAAAATAATGAAGTAACAATACCCACCCTCTTTCAACTTCTCATCCATGAGAAGTACCACTAGTGGCCTTTTTTGAACAAAATAGGCAATTGGGTATGAACATCTGACTCCCTCTCCAATGTATCCATAACTATTAGAACATTATGAACATAAAAAAGATTATATCGAGTGTATATTATCACAATAGTTTCTCTTAGAATTATATCATAAACACAAGATATATCCCTCCAGCAACAATCCTTGGTTTCCATATCCACATGATAGTCATAGACATTGCATATATATTAACATAGTAGCATGATTAGTTTAACTAATTAGTACCAATATAAATATATCACAATTGTATGAAACATAGATTTATCACATAAGGGCAATCTATCCTAAACATATAGCACAAATCATGTCATTTAATAAATAAAATACTTCACAATAAAATAATAGGTAGATATACATCAGGTGATCCTATGTTCCAAGTCATTATGCACAAACATACTTGAAATCCCATAAATCACATAAAAATTTATTGTGCAGAACTCATGGTGAATTTAACCAATGATAATAATGAAACTTAATTTCCCAATTTATGTAAAACATAGTGTTCTACTATACAGTTCTATCTGGGAACTATCATAGTTACCTTACTCCAGTCCCGACCATTCAAATTCTTATCTATCCTTTCCCAAATCAAGGAAAGAGAAAAAGATAAGTTAGTAAGCCTAGTGCAGATATAATACCGCTTTGTAGGAACCAAAATTCCTCAATCCATGATCTTATCCATTTAACCCCATGGTTATCTTGTAATACCATGGATAGATTCCTAGAAAACCACAAACTTTTACACAGATTAATGAATGTTTTCAATAGAAAATAATTTTTATTTTAGTGTTCTTTGTCCTCACTCACAATCACACCCTGATAAATATCCCATTAGGCAACATAGAATATGAATTTGACCTTCATGTTTAGGTTGGGATGCTTCAAAATGGAAACAGAGCCAATACCCCCCCAAAAGAACAGTGGAACTACCTGTGTTTGGTGTGTGGTTTCCACAATGAGGATGTTGTGATTTAAAGGGGTGTATAGTGTAACACACACAAAAATTGAGACTCAAAAGCATAAATGTTACTACCCATGTCAAAAAGTCACACTTTTCTTTTTCAAGAGACTACCTAATTATAAATTCCATGTTAACAGTGCTTGGATTGGATTAGTGATCAGGACGGGTGACATCCTGCGATGTTTTACTGGGTGTGTGTGATTGAGGATAAAGAACACTCAAAGAACAAGTGATGGCCTATGGGGACAACCATTAGTATGATATGTGACCACCGTTTATAATTTACTATGGGGTGATAGGATGAAAAAATAGGTATTACTAGAGACCCATTTACATCAGATGACTAGGTTCATGGTTCAGGGACGGACAGTTCATGACATTACAAAACCACCAACCTCAATTCGTGGTATCATCAATCATCTAAAATAGGTTACAAAATCAGATAGATTAATGGATATAATTATTAAAGAGAAAATATAAGAAATATAATTCAGAAATATATATTTGGATCCCTTAATTACATAAGGATTTATATCCCTTGAAAGAGGAGGGACATGGGGAAAGAGGAATCGAAAGAAAATCAATGTTACACATAGAAAAAGAAATTCAACACTTCAATTAGCACTTTGATAAAGGAATATTCAAGGATGGAGGGGCTAATATATAGTGTGTTGGGATGTTAAACATGGTATTACAGAAGCCCATGGGGTTATTTGAATAGGTTCATGGATTGAGGACAACCAAATCGTGCCATTAAAAAACCACCAACATCAATTCATGATATAATCAATCACCCAATTGGGAGTCGAAGTCATAGATATATAATACTAGAATTAATCAAGAAGAAATACTAGAAATAGAATTCCAAAATGTAGATTAGGATCCATCAATGACACAAGGACCCATATCCCTTGATGAAGGAGAGACACAGGTAAAGAGGAATACACAAACAAATCAAACCTACACATAACAAATGAGATTACATGGTTCAATCAGCACATTGATCAGTGAATATTCGTGGTTGTAAGGTATAAACTGACTATAAGAGAGCATCTAAAGATGAATTGATTGAAATATATTTGAGAGTGGAGGTTAAAGAAATAAAATCGGGATTTTGAGAAATGAAATTTCAATAATTCCTTTTTATTACTTGCTTAGATTAGAATAATAATCTAGAAAGTAGATTCCACCTTCTAGATAGTGGTTCCATTAAAAATTATTACCCTTTTAGAAACCCAACAGGTGGGCGGGAGGGACTGTATAGACTATCGGATGAGTCTCACCAGTGGGACGATGGACTATTAGTAGCTTCATTAGCTATATGTCTATATGAATCTTTACACAAAACTCCAAGGATCCTCCCAAAATCCAATACAAGAACCAATGTCACAACCTTGGCCATAAAAAATATGTTAAAAAGAAAGAGGAGACATGAATAAAATTGTAAAAAAATGATAGAGGGAAATACCAAAGCTCAAAATGAATCAAAGGGTTGGGATGTTATAATTCACTCCACCATGATGATTTCTACCACCAGAAAGCCTCATTAAGAAGAATTTTCCACAATGAGATGAGTCCAAAATTTTCATATCATCATCACACATTGCCACATATCATGATCATGTAAACCATGATTCTATACAATTATGATAAATGGAATATAAATATTAAATGACATTTTTACCGGAGAATCAATTGTTTTAAATGGATACTCAGTTACAGTCATAGCGAGTTCCACATCGAGGTCTTCCTAATTAGAATTATAAGATGAGACTAAAAGATATTTGTTAATATGTGACATGTGAAACACATTACCAATTGATATCATTTATGGTGGAAAGACCAAGTGGTCTTTCACCTTACCAATTTTTTCCACAACCTAAAAACTTACCACATATCTAAGTCACAACATTTATTATTTTCCAATCTATTAGTGACCTATCTACAGGTAGACTATGAAGAATACATAGTCACTATCTGTGAACTCCCCTAAAAGTCTATGATGATTCACATAAGATTAATAATATCATTGAGTTGTTAAAAACCTCTAACAAATCTTTTATATAATCACCGACATCTCCTAGACCAAGCTAGGTCCCACTAAGGAAGCATATCTAATATCCAAGCAACAATGTATAAATTTATAAGGATGACCATGAAAGGCCTCAAAAGGGAAAATTTTAATGGATTATGGTTGCTATTATTGCAGTGATACTCACCCAGTCCCAAATTTAAATCTCAATCACTTCTAATATGAAGGGTGAAAGAACAAATCATGTCTTAAAAAATATGTATTTTCTGTTCCTTCAGACCATCATTAGAGGATAGAATTTTATGCTCACCATGACATGTGATACCATAACCTCGAGGAGGCCAATAAAAAACTGATATGTGAAATAGTGTTCCCTATTAGAAAAAATAGTATATGGAACTATGTGAAACCTAATAATTTACAGTACAAACTATTTTTTCAAATCCTAAAATTTAGTGGTATAATTAACATGAATTGTGTTAGTTGATTAGGTTTTTCAGTAAATCACTCTCAAAATCACATTATTTCCACTTGGAGTATGTGGAATCCCAACAACAAAATTCATAAATGTCACATCCCATTTTAAGTCAAACTGAGGTTTGATTAAAGCATACCAGAATGCTTTTGATGTTCAACCTTCATAAACCGATAGGTTTGACAGTGAGAAATAATACCAGCAATGTACTGTTTCATACTAGGACACTAAAATTAAAATCCCTTACTATAAAACATATTATTTAGGAATGAGTGAACTTCTCACTATGAAAGGTGAAATCCCCCCATCACAACCTTCATCACAGTTGATAGAATGACATACCTATTCATCAAGCAATGAATTACCTCTAGAGATAGAGACTACTGAATGATGTTCTCCCCACCATATAATGAATTCTAGATACTTTAGAACTGATCATCACGAAACTACTTTTGGATGATCATCTCAAGAGGATAAGGTTTGAATTAAACACATATTATAAAAAACATGGTCTTATCCCCATTAAATCTCTGATGCATACAATAAAATTGTTTCATGATATTATACTTTTCATTAAATTCATTTATAGAATGGGTGGGAACATTATTCTAGGAGAATCAACATCAACATTACCCTAATGAGGAGTGTAGGAAATATAAATGTTAAAATATAGTTGGTACTCTAATCATAACCTCTGTTATAGAGTCAAATATTTCTACAAAATGGTAAAACTGAATATCTTGTGATTATAGTCAATGGAAAACCTTTCCTTGAAAAGTTATTTCCACAAAATCCTATGGAAATGAATCACAATTACAAGTTCTAGATCATGTGTAGGATAATTATTATTGTTTGTGTGAAGAGGACAGGAACCGTAACCAAGTACATGGACAAATTATATAACAAATTCATCCAAACCATAACAAAAAGAATCATAAAAGACAATGGCGCTCTGCCCGTCCTCTTGAAGAGTCAACAATAGAGTAGAATACAAGTGGTTCTTCAAATAATCAAAGAATGTGTAACACCTAAACTACCAAATGAACTTCAGTCCCTTATTAGTGTGAGTAGTCAATAGATAATCCATAATATATAAATATTCCCAAATGAGATGATAATAACCATCCATTCCTATGATTCTTTGAATATCAAAGACATTATGTTGTTCCTCCCATTTAAAAAAACGCATCCATATTTACGATTAACAAATATACATTTTTTAAGGATATGTACACCATGAACCTCAGATCTTATATCTATAATTGTTACTTAAATAGCTTGGTGTAATGTTATTGATTCCAAGAGATGTAAAATGAAGCTCTTAAATGATGTATATGATCATAATAAATTTTTTAATAAACCAATATTTCTTCCTATAAAACCATAATGAAATAGTCATGAAATGGGTATAGAAATATATTCAGTATTTCAATGAACACAACAAGAGCATTGTTCAGGCCAAAATGTAGAACAAGATGTGTATAGTGTCTATACCTACTCCTAAATTTATTCTATGGAATATTAGAGTCCTCTGTCTTAGTCTTGTGGTAACTAGTTTTGAGATCAATATTAGAGAACCACTTAACCACTTTCAGATAATAAAATATATAATCAATTCAAGGAAATGGGTACATTTTTTTGATTGCAACATGATTTATATTTCAATAATCAACCCACATATCAATGGTTGCTATAAATTTCATATAAAAAAGTACCAAGGATGCCCAAGGTGACTCAATGGATTGAATGAACCATTTGGATACCATTTAATCCAACCGATTCATTATCTCATCTAGTTATGTTGGTTCCATATAGTAGGAAGTAATATGTACTGGCTATATACTGAACACCAAGTTAATAAAGAACTCCACCTCCATCTATGGAGGTAGGATATAAAATTCTAATGGAAAAAACATTGATAAAATCAATAGATACTATAGAATTTTCACTATAAAAGAATTGTTTCTCCTATTAAAATATAAATAATTATATCAACCTACCCAGATATGGTAGATGATGTATGGTTCGTGTGAAAACTGGGTCCCGGTGATAGCACAGCCACCCTGCCATAACAAGGCCATCGGGTCTTGGCCCACCAGGTACCACCAATTGCCCCGCAGACATGTATGGCCCACCCCAGGGTCCACCCACGTTCCTGAACGGGTCATCTGACTAATGACAGTCCCCACAGGCCAACACTTTTCCTTTCCAGTGTGATTTTTCCTCACTCACACACACCTCCATCTATGGAGGTAGGATATAAAATTCTAATGGAAAAACTTTGATAAAATCAATAGATACTATAGATTTTTCACTATAAAAGAATTGTTTCTACTATTAAACTATAAATAAGGATATCATCCTACCCAGATCTGGGAGATGAGGTATGGTTTTTGTGACAACTGGGTCCCGGTGACAGCACAACCACCCCGCCTTAACATGGTCGTCGGGTCCTGGCCCACCAGGTACCACCAATTGCCCCGCAGACATGTGGGGCCCACCCCATGGTCCACCCACGTGCCTGAACGGGCATCTGACTAATGGAAGTTCCCACATGCCAACACTTGTCCTTTCTAATGTTCTTTTTCTTCACTCACACACACCTCCATCCATGGAGGTAAGATATAAAATTCTAATGGAAAAACATTGATAAAATCAATAGATACTATAGAATTTTCACTATAAAAGAATTTTTTCTCCTATTAAACTATAAATAAGGATATCAGCCTACCCAGATCTGGGAGATGAGGTATGGTTCGTGTGACAACTGGGTCCCGGTGACAGCACATCCACCCCGCCTTAACAAGGTCGTCGGGTCCTGGCCCACCAGGTACCACCAATTGCCCCGCAGACACGTGGGGCCCACCCCAGGTTCCACCCACATGCCTGAACGGGTAATCTGACTAATGCCAGTCCCCACAGGCCAACACTTGTCCTTTCTAGTGTGAGTTTTCCTCACTCACACACACCCAGGGAAACTTCTTAGAAGGTCACCCATCCTGATCACTACTCCAGGCAAAGCACGCTTAACTATGGATTTTTAATCAGACAGGCTCCTGAAAAGGAAGGTGCACCTTTTTGACATGAGTAATAGCATTTAGTTATTTAATCTTTTATCATTTGGGGATATTACAATCACACCCCTTTTAGTGAACAACACCCTCATTGTGGGCCCTAGATCTCATCCCTGGCAGTGCACCACGAACTTAAGGCTGGGTTCCTCCTCTGATAACAAATGTGACAACTGGGTCCCAGTGATAGCACAGTCACCCCGCCTTAACAAGACCGTCAGGTTCTGTCCAACCAGGTACCACCAATTGCCCCGCAGACACGTGGGTCTTACCCCAGGGTCCACCCATGTGCCTGAACGGGTCATCTGACTAATGACAGTCCCCACATGCCAACACTTGTCCTTTCTAGTGTGCTTTGTCCTCACTCACACACACCCTGGGAAATGTTCCAGAAGGTCACCAATCCTGATCACTACTATAGGCAAAGAACGCTTAACTATGGAGTTATAACCAGACAGGCTCCAGAAAAGGAAGGTGCACCTTATTGACATGAGTCATATAATTTAGTAATTTAACCATTTATCATTTGGGGATGTTACAGTTCGACTATAAATCATGTTTAATTCTCCATAAAGAACATGGAACTTCAAATCAGTGGTAATAAAGGGAACTCACTGATGATAATAGTTATTCAAATATTTGTGAGCAACTAATCAGTCATTCAATGTATAAAATCTAGGGAATTTATTTCAAGAACCAAAAGGTCCCATATAAGCTTGATATCTTATAATTAAAAATCAGAAGTGGGTCATCAGAGACACCCCTTTTATTCTTGATAGGCTTTGTAATCTCTATCTCACAAAGAATAAGCTCTATTGGATGATTCAATTTGTCCGTAGTGATGTTTGACATGAAATAATTAGAGGGACTAGTATTGCATAATGTAGGAACTAAATTTGGATTGTTAAAAGTGGTACCTCTCATTTAAATAGGATCAATTTTGGTTCCCATGGAATATTTTTATATTGTGTGAAGTTTCTTCATTGTTGATTCATATAAATATAATCCTATATTTCATCATGGATTAGAGTATTCCATAGTTTCTCTCAATACTGATGATCATGAACCACTGTGAAGGGAAGTAAAAACAAAAAATAACCGCTTAAGGTGGCCTGAATTGCCACTTTAGCTTCAAATATTTGGTTCCTCCATGAAACCCTTCTTTGAGTTTTCAATTATTCTATAATGGAAGAATGTTAATGGGACTTTACTAGACACAAAAATATATATTGAGGATGTTTTTTGAAGACTGCCCCTAACCCTTATACTCTAAGTCTTATTTCACATCCTATTCCACATAAAGTAACTACTAAAGCTACCATTAATAGTTGGTGGAACTCTATTCAACCATAACATAACTACCTAGTAAAATTACACCCTCAGATCCCTATCCAAAAAATCTACATATTAGTTAGGATTAAACATAAATACATGGGAGAAAATATATGATAAAATATTCATCTAACTCCATGGGACCGTAATCTTATAATGTAACACCACCTCAGGTAAAATATGAGCTACTTTATTTAAATTATTTGCAAACTATGTCATTATCCAATCACCATGTGGAAGGCTAAAGAACTCCATGGACATTGAAAATACCATGGAATCTAGATAGAATTTTTCTTTGATAAGGGTACTGAAGTCCTTCCACTCTAATCCATCAATATACTTCATCAGAATTATATAATCACACATTCTCATTATAGGACACACAATATTGAGGATGACAAAATTCGTCTAAATAGAATTTGACATCTCGATGAACCCTTGGAATAATTTAATATTTCTTAAAAAACCCTCTTACTCATATGTATTTTATTTTCCCTAGAAGGATGGTGGTTTCTAATGAAGAAACTCCTAGGATTGTTTTCTACTGTCATTCCATCACAGTTCGACTTTTATATAATGAATGGCTTAGGTGCAGCTCATTGGCCAATATCTCAGAATGAATGCACTACTACCTTCACAAGGATATTATGGAATATAGGGTTATAATGTTATAGTTAATTAGTTTCTCCCACTAGAAGTGTGATTATACATATTATTGGTATCATTGTACTACACAATATAAAAATACAAGGAAACATCATTCAATAGATAATTTAACATCATATCTATCAGTTAAAGATCACATTGGGAACACAAATATCAAATCATGGATTTGGAAGAGTCTAGAATCTGATTAATTAATACCTTAAATACACTTTTCCAATCATCCTTGGTATCTCAAGGCATGATATGATGAGAACTAACCAGAAAATCACTCATATTTGACACTTCATATCCTGAAAATCGAATCTCCCATATGATATGAAATACAAAACTGTATAAAATTATCCATAAAGTGTTGAATAAATTCCATTGCTAGAAATGTTTCATGAAAAATCCTAGATTACCCAATAATGTGAAATCTGAGTAATCCCTAACATGGACTGAATGTAATTCCCAAACCCTATGAGCTAACGATAGCACTTAAGAATCAATAATGATCATGGGGAGTGATTTTTCTACATTATAAAATAATCAATACATAGGCATCTCATAAGAATCAATAAATCGTAAATATGAAAATATATTCAAAATTAAAAATGTACCCTAAGAGGGAAGGTACAAAACCTCACACTAAATAAATTTACAAGACATCACATCAAATAAAGACATCATCACCGAAAATATCTCCTCGTAATGGGTGGATCACATACCCACCTATCATTGTCAACTTCTAGGGTTTCACTATCATGAGAAACCACCACCTTGAAGTGATATTTTCATTCTTCTTATAAAATTTGGATGAAATTCTACATATGTCTAAAGGAATATATTCTATATGATAAACACTATACAAGTATTTTGCAACCATATAATTCAATAAGTATTCAATATAAAATAAACCAAATATTTCTAAGAAAAAATAAATCATGGAATCGGAATTATTTTAACAATTTATAATAAAACATTATTTTCAAAACATTTAAATGAAAATTAATAAAAAATGAATGAATAAAGTTTTTGATCAACATGTATAATAAATTTTTTCTTCAAAAAACCATAAATAAAACATTTAATAAAAACAAAAATCTATATTTTATTTTAAATTATAGAACCATAGTTATTAACATCAGCGTTAGTTAGATCAAGGTTTAAGGATCCTCATGAATCTCATTGAAATATGTCTCAAGGTGTATATAGATCCATAGATATTTGGCCTAGGGGGAAAATGAGTATATCCCAATGTATAAACACCGCACCCTCATAAAATTTAAGTTATGATGTCTTTGTCAATTCATTTCTAGGTAGATATAATAAATGCCTCATGTTGTCATATTGGAATACCCATCTAACTACCTAGGATCCCGTGAGCATTAAATAAATCCATGGTGGAGGAATTCCTTCTTATCAAATCAATTTCATCAAGCATCATTCATACCTCACCAAATCACATTTACATCATACATTTCATTTTAAAATCCAAAATGAAACGGGTTTCATCAAAATTCATGACATTATAATTAATTATTTTCATTCCAAATTCATAAAAAATTTATTCCTTCACTTCTCAAGAGTCATCATAATGGTCATTCTCTAAATCATTCATTTCAATTTAAATTTTTTTTCTAAGAATCAATACATTATTTTGGAATACATTAAAATTATGGTTCATCACACACTATGGAATTTGAAAAAATTAACCAAAAATGTCAATTTATTCATTAGAAATCAATTCAATATCCATTTCAATTTAAAAAAGTATGAACAAATACAATTTACAATGACTACAGTAAAAAACCACCTAATTAAATTCATTGTACCATAAACCAACCTACAAGAGATCCAAAATTATAGAGATGAAGGGATAAAACCAATCATTAGGGGATACTAGAAACCCAATTCACAAATAATGATATAGATGAATCAATGAAACAAATTTAAAAAACCCTTAAATAATGAGAGACACAATGAAAGAGGAATCCAAAATCAAAACAATGAGGCACTTAGTAAAAAAGATTTTACATTCAATAAACATTTGGACCAATGAATATTCAAGGTTAAAAGGGAAAAAATTGACTCAAGAGAACCTCAATAATCTATTGGGATGAATTAGGTTTTAGGGTAGAGGTTTTGAAAATAAAACATGGTTTTTGGGAAGTATAATTATTATAATTATCATCACCAGCTTACCTAGATCAGAATCATGAGTTATATGGTAGTTCTAAGAATAATTCTTGTAGGAATGAGAGCTTAATGGGATGGATGGTGGAGTTAATATTGGAATTCTAGATTCCAATCATGCCACCATCTAGTTGGTGGGTCTCACTAGTGGGTCTATGGACTACTTATAGGTAATATAAAAAACCCATGTCCACCATTATTCAAAACATCCAAACACATCATAATAACTCAAATAAGAATCAATATCATCCCAATCCCTCAAAAATATATAATAAAGATATAATAATGAATAATCAATATAAAAAATTCATTCCAACTCATAGATCATATATTAAAGAAATAGACAAGAACATGTAGTTTTTGTCAACATATTTTCCCAATAACCATCTTCACAAATAACATCACACTAAATCACATGATAAACCTAAGGGTTTCATATATCATAATGATCCTTTAAAATATAAAACATATCCCCCAAAACATCTTTAGTCAACTAACATCCCGTCACATAAAATATCAAAAGGGTATCTAGGAGTTTGAACTTTTTACCAACCATAAATATAAGAACCAATATATGTATCCTTAAGTCTTAAATTATCCTCATATGATAACTTCATAGCCATTAATGTAATCAAAAACATGCTCCGATACAATCTATGATAGACCCAAAACCATACACCCTGATTCAGTTCTAGAAATGTATTCTTTACATGCTATATTTATTCCAAACAAAAAACCCGAATTTTAACCATCCATAATTACGATAGCCATAGATAACATTGATTAACATAGAAATGCATGAAAATTTATGTTTATAGTTTTATAGAATTAGGAAAAATACTTTATCTAATAAAACCCATGTATTTATCTTCAAAAGGGGATATTTTAAATTATAATCAGATTTTATTATTCCATAAGAAGAATTTAATATACCCCAAAAAATCTCCATAAATGACATCGTTCATTAAACATCTTATATAATATCATTATAACATTGGTAAAATTGTAACATAATAAAAATTGATATAATATTCTCAGTAAGGGTAAACATGGTAGAAATCTGTCCATGATTATTTGCAATCATATGATAAGCATAATGGTATGATAATTTTTAAATAATTTAAAATGACCATACACAATATATCCTATATCATAAAATGTGAGTACCGGAATAATGATTTATCATTTAAAAATACATTACTCATAATAATAATGAATCATCATTAATAAATCATTATCCATGATAGCATATCATAGGAATAAGAACATGGCCAATAAATTATTTTTATCAATCATAATAATAGAAAATTAAAATAATATATCGGGCATCAAAAATCATCATGGATTTACCTAAGAAGGATAATTCCAACATTATCTTAGGAGAAACTTATATATAGTTAAATTTATAATCTCTTAGGATTTTATTAACTCCATTGTCTCATAGGATTTTCTTAACACCATCATCAATTAATAGCTTGTTAACAATGTCATCATTACCCAATGCATTAGAGGGTAATATAATTCTTGGACAACCCATATCATAATAAAAAACATAAATATATGAACCATAATATCTTAATAAATTCCTCATATATTTATAATATAACCCATGTAAATGAATCTAATTTCATAAAAATATCATCATTTTATAACCAAAATCCATATAGAGAAAGGAATTTTATAGTATTATATCCTTAATATCATCATAGATTAATTAACTAACATAGAAAATATTTACACTATTTTACATATCTCTTTTATTTATTTGATCCTAAAAAATTTATCATTTTGATCAGAATTTCATTTTTTTCAGGATGTTTTGAGGTTGTAAATGAAAATTGAACAATTCATGAATTTTTTCTATTTTCAATAGCTTTTTTATTTTGGGTATCTATTTTAAATATTAATCCAAATTGATAGATTAATTTTTTCTAATATTCATATATTAATTGGATACAAATTTTTCAATTACCAAAACTCTTGATTTAGCATTCTAAAGGCCCCCAAAAATATTTATTTGAAAAACGGTTTTCTTCTTAGTGTGATTGAACCCACATCATTTAGTTGAACATTACATGTTCTAAAGGAAACCAAAAGTGATTATTCCAATTGTTCATGAAATAAAACTCAATTACTCAATTTTTGGTACAGTTTCAAGGAGATATCTGATCATTAATGAAATTGATGAGGGAGTCCATATAGAAGAAGATGAAAGGTTGTTTTGGATAAATAATGTATTCTTCATTAAATAATTCATGTCTTTTCAAAAAGTGACCCAATAAATTTAAATTTTTTGGTTTGAAAGATAAAAATATTTAAAATAAATCTTTAAAATATTGTATAAGAATAGTCAACTAGGATATCCCCAAATCAGATCCAACATTCATTGAAACAGATTCTGGATAAGAATTTTCACTCCCATTTTTCCATTATATTATCTTCAATTATTCATTTTAGGGATGGATATATTGAGGGAGTAAGATTTTTTGGATACTATAGAATTAGAAGATGATTAACATTGATGAAAATGAATTCATAGAGGTCTATTATCTAAGAGGTTGTGGGATGTAGAGATCTAAAGACATATCCCCTTTTGATTTTTTTCTTTTCATTGTTTTTATTTGTATTTCATTTGAAAAAATTTAATTGAATGAATAAGGTTTCTTCCTTTATTGAATTCAAAATATTCTAAATTATTATGTAGTTCTATTCCAATTATAATGGGAAATTTTTTTATGCTTGTTGTTTAAATATCTTTCGACTAGGTCTCCCCATTGAGCACAATGAGTATAATCTAATTTAGTTGCTCGATGGTCTTTTGGTAATAAGATCACACTCATAAGAGGATAAAAACCCATGATTGAGGTGTAAATATGGTTTTTAGTTAATTTAGTTATATTCCTTGAGGTCTTTAGGTATACAATAGTAAATACATCTGGATAATTCATGTAGAAAAATGATATTTGTAGTGATTAAAGATTGAGGATTTTCCACCTCTATCTTCATTAACATGTTACATCCAGCACATTTTCATATAATTTCTAATCAATAGTGTATATTTATATTGGTAACCTGGTTCTATTTCATTTAATATTTTTAACTAATTTTAATCCAATATTTCAGTTCTAATATTTAACAAAAATATTAACATGGTGGCTATTTTATAACAGATCTTGTAATATTCTTGTGAGAAAACCTCATGGTCACCAATGTGAAACATTTTTTATGGGAAAAATATTGATTGTAGTTAAATTAAAAAAACTATAAGCTCAATTTTATATAATTTCTATGGAGGTATCCAATGTTTTTTAATTTTTTTTAATCTTTTAGGATTTTAACCACTAGTTTAGAATCTTCAAAAAACCAAAAAAATGATTTCATAGTGATTACTCATATGTCTGGCCGGATTATTTACCATTTGAGGAGTCATGGAATAAATAATATTTTAAATATAAATTCAATTAAAATAAGTTAATTCTCCAATAAAATAATTTGATTATCCAAAAAAAATTATTTGGAGCTTCAACATCAAGCTTCAATGATTCCAGAATTAACCAATGAAATGGTGATTCTACAAAATTTTTTCAATGAATTGAATGAATTTAAATCTCAAATAGATTCTCATGAAATAAAAAGTATTATTTGAAAAACTCTTGATGTAAATGATCCTTTTTTGATGTGTTCAAAACTGAATTTGAATCTTTTTTTAAAATTTGATGGAAGAAATTGTCACTGATTCAACAATGGAAATGTATTTAGAAAATGAAATGTCATTGGAAAATTATTATGATAACATTTTTGAAAAATAAATTTCATGTGAATTACCATATTTTAAAATTAAATATTCTGACTCATTGTATGAATATTTGGATAATAGGGAATATAAACATGATTCATTCAACTTGGATGAGAATATTGAAGAACCCGTGATACAACCAAATTTCCAAACCATTGTTTTTGGCTATTAGATAGATTTTGAAATCAAGAAGTCACAATGAAATGACTAAAATTTTGATCAATTATTCTTTGATTATTTTTGTTTTAAATTATTAGAAGTTTCTCCCTATAATGATTTAGTTCCTTCTACTTTTTAGTGGAATAATTTTTTGGATGAAGAGGATGTCATGTATGAAATTGAAAAAAATAATGGTGTTACCATTATTGTAAATTGGTACACATCATGATGGTGGTGCCAAGATATATATAAATTTAGAAATTAATTTTGAAGATGAACTTAATGATGAACCAGATATTAAGATTAAAATTCAAAACCCAATGGAGGTATTTTGTAAGGAGAATGTCATTGGTTGTTTGTCTTATATTTGGCTGCCTCTTAAAATACACCATTAGAACATAAATTTCATGGACGGTAGACTAAAGAAATCTATTTTTCATGCTTATACATGTTTGGTGAGATTTTGAATATTAGAGATATTTCATTTTGGCAGTTCATGAGGAAGAAACTACACCCTCCTTCAGATTAGGGATGATCAATTGGAGCTTCCTATCTAGGGGCCAAGAAATCCTAGTACCCACTTGGGGGTTCATACCAAGCCTCTTTTCCCATACCATTCTCTTTATTTTTCTTTAATTTCATCCAATAAATTTTTTTCTATGTTTTTTCGTATAGGTTTCCAAGTTTCTATTTTATAGAGGATAGATCGGGGATCTTATAGCTTAATAAAAACTAGTTCGTGTCATTCCATCACACATTATTTTTTATTTATTATCTATTTGACTTTAATTTATCACTTTAACTATTAAAAATGAGGAAATCATGAAAAATATGTCTTGGAGAGGATCATCATTGTAAGATTAGGATTTTGTGTGTTTTATTTTCAAATTTATTATTTTCATATTCTTTTTATATTTTGTCCATTTTTTTAAAATTTTGTGTGTTTTATTTCATATTTTTTTAAAATAACTTGTGACATTAAATAATGATATTTTTCACTTTTGAATCTCATTCTAAGGAGTGAACCAATTGATCCATTGAAACTGAACATAAATGAATGCTGAAAATGACATTATTTTATGTTCTAAATTATGGATATTTATTGAAAAGACCTATGATTTTTTTAATATGATAGAACATATAACTATCTTTATCATTGAAATTACCATTCCTATGAGCATTTTAAACCCATTCGGACTTTTTTCCACATTAACCGCTTTTTTTGAGTCAACCAATCCATGCTTACAAAAATTATAATTTTTTATATTTCTATCAAAACATGATGGATGGGGTACTTGTGATTAACATTTATGAATAATTTCATGGGGTATTGAAGCCCCATTTTCTTATTAATCATTTTTATTATAGCCTTCATTTCACATTTGATCGTTGTGATCCCTTGGTATCAATGTGAAACCATTTAGGTTAGACACATTACAAGACATATTTCCCTTCCCAACCAAATCTAGATGTGAAAATGCATGATATAGTTGAACTTAAGATGAATTGTGGTGTTATACCTCATGTGGTGTTGAATTGGGTGGTTATTAAATCTTTTAATATATTTTTTTCCACTGGAAATTTTTTTGCTGATTGGTTCTCTAATCTGTAGATCACAAAAGAAATGGAGTTGTGCCCATCTGAAGCTCTCAATGGACGAAAGTTAGTCCCTATCTAAAGCATTCATGAAAAAAGGTCTATGAATACCATTTTTCTAAAATATTTATATAATTGGTTGTAATAGATGAATTTAATGTTTTTCGAGATGACTATCTTTTAAGGAGAGTATGGAGGAGACCATAATTGAGGGAAAATGAGAATAATGCATTTTTTCTTAAAAATATCCATAACCGCCTTATTTAGTATCATAGTTTTTCATACATGCATCCCACTAACATTAATCCACATACAAAACATGATACATACAAATTATAATCACATGTTATTTTCTTATATTGGGTGGAGATATAGAAATTTATCAAGCCTATGGTGATTGTTTTCGGAGGTTGGATGAGGAAAGCCTTATTGAAAATACAAATTTGTGTGCTGATAGAAAATTAATGTGAGATAAGTGTGTTATGTGCATTAGAGGAGGACAAAGTAAAAATGGATTGAATGGGATTAATTGAGAACCAGAAATATTTGTTTTTGATGGTTTATGATATCTTTTGTTTCATGGTGATTAATTGATGAACTTCATTGGTATATGTTTTGAAATATCCTTGATTTGATTTTGATGGTCACTTATCCAGCAGTTTAGGAGCTATGTGTCGGGGAATTTATAGAGAAAATATTTTCACTATTACTCATATATATTTTAATGATTTAATCCTACCCAATTTAACATTTATAGCTGAATTACATTGTTTTTGGATTTTAGGTATATTCTCATCTTTTAATTGAAAATTTCACAATTCATTAATTTTATTGGTTTTCAATATATTATGTATTTAGGGTATATATTTTACAGTGATGATCCAAATAGTCTAATTTTTTTATATTTAATATATTTGTGAGATAAATTCTTTTCAACTAGTCCATGTATTTATACATCCTTCAAGAGGCCCTAAAAATCAGTCATTGTAGCATGTGGTTCTTATCATCATGATGATACCCACCTCATTCAATGCAACATAACTAGGCCTATATGAAAAAAAAATATAATTATTTGAAATGGATATAAAGGAGAATTCAATAGAGTCAATGTTGAGTTTTAAGGATAAATTAAATCATTAAATCATTCTTTGAGGGAGTCAAAATAAGGCAAGAGGTAAAGTAATTTTGGACATAGAAAGTAATATTAATTTATATAATTTATATATCTTTCACCTCATATCCCAATACCATTATATTTTTTTATATAGATATAATTATTTATAAAAAATCTTTATAAGAGTCTAGATGATGATTCCTCTAGGAGGATCCCTAAACAGAGCCAGCACTCATTGAAACATGTTCTGGGCACCAATTTCCACCCCTATTTCCATTTACACACTCTTATAATATTCATTTGAAGGATGGATGGATTTATAAGGTGATATTTTCTGGATTATATATTATGTATATTAGGATTTACATTGATGATAATCAAGGTATGAAGGTATAAGCTTCAAGCCGTGCTGGGTAGCCGAAATTTGGGGACATACCCCCTTTTGAGTTTGTGCATTTCATTATTTTCATTTTTATTTCTCTAGAAATTTTGTTTCATTAATTAATCATGTTTCGTTAACTATTTAATCCAATTTAATCTTATTTATTATAAAAATATGTTTATAATATAATTGTAAATTGGTTATGATCATTGTTTATATTTCATTTGGTGAGGTCTCCCCATTGTGCATAATGAGAGTAATCTGATTTTGATTCTTGGAGGTCTTTGGGTAATCAGATATCTTTCATAAAATTATAAAAACTCATTTTTCATGTCTCAATATTGTTTCATTTTAATTTAGGTGTATCCCTTGTGGTCTTTAGGAATAAACAGAGAAATACAATTGTACAATTCAAGCAATCAATGATAAATGGAGTGTCAGAAGATCAATGTTTTTCCATTGCATCCTTCGTTATCGTGTCCTTATCAGTATATTTTTCTTGTAATTTCTAATAACGAACATATATTTATAGTTTTATTCTGGTTTTATGTCATTTTACGTTTTTAAAATCATTTTAATCCCCAATTCAGTTAAGAAATTATAAAAAACAAATTAAAAATGTGGCAGTTTGATAACTTGGCTTGAAACTTCCCCATGGGACAACCTTGTAGTCACCACTATGATAAATTTTTAAGGGTAAAAATATTCAATGGAGTTTCATGAAAAAAACTCTAGAATCATTAATATGCATGAAATAAATGGGTTTTATTAAATCATATTGATATCATCATCATCATCATAATTTATCTATGAAATTGGATGAAATAGTAAGATCGTATCCCCAGGGAAGTATAAAAATACCTAAAGGATATTGTCATATACAAAAAATATATTTTTAAAGAATAGTTAAAATATTTTATTTAAAATAAAATTAAAACACCATATTCTATTTAATTAATTTTTTTTTAAAAATTATCATATAATAGTGAAAAAAATAAATTCAGTATAAATAAATATTGAAAATATTAAAGCAATATTAAAAATTAATAATAGTGATTATGGCTGGATTATGCTTTGTTGTGGTAAATATTAAAACATTTCTTCCTTTCACAAATTTTATAAAATATTTTAAAAAACCTCTTTGAAAAAAATTATAAAAATTACTTCAAAAATGTTTTTAATGGAAGGTAAAATATGTTTGAAAATTATTTCAAATAATAATTAAATCATATAAAATTACATTTATAAGCACATTTTATATATTATGGACTTGAAAGAAAAATATTGTTGAAAAAAGATGAAATAATGTCGGTTTATAAAAAAAATGCTTAATATTTTTAAGTACCAAAGAGAGGGAAATGGTAATAATACATAAATATTATTTTAATAATCATAGGATAATAATGTATATTTTTTATAAAATGATAATATGTAAAATAATTCCATCAATGTAAATTTAAAATTGACATTATTCAAAACAATTTTGATTGTGACATAATCCCTTAATACTTTAGTAATTTTCGAATAAAAAACCCAAGAGTATAGAATCATAGATGTATTTGAAAATAAAAATAATTTTAATTATAATAATCATAAAATATATTTGTGGGAAACATTTACACCATAAATAAATAATCAATGAATATGAAATATGTCTCACAGAAATAAATGTTAGATGGTAAACTCTTACATCAAGTCATGTCATTCTTCATACACATACGAAGATACTATATCATAAATATATCTTATATCTATTTTAGTACCATATTAATATATATATATATATATATTAGTATTTACAATTCAATTATAATTTCAAATTACTTTTTGGTTAACAATTATACACAAAAAGCATTATTCAGATGAAAATTTGTTTTTTCCCTGCATGTGTTAATTTAGTGGTCCCATTCATTGAACCTAAGTCATGGGATAATAATATAATGAATCATAATAAAGTAATAATTATAATTTTTATTCATTATGTATACTTTTAAAATAATATCTATAATGCGGTGATTAAAAATTAATTATATCACTTCGTGTAGGCAATATTCTCTATGTATGGATAGTGATATTTTCACTTTTTGATAGATAGAATAAAATAAAGGAAAATTATAATTTATATTTATGGATTTATACATATATCATAAATATTATATATATTCATTAAATTTATCCTTATTTCTATCTATATAAAGAAGATATAAAAAACAAGTAACATTGCCCTGTAGATGTGGTAGTCGACACGTTCGAAGGAACGTCATTATTATTTTCATACATATGGAAATGTAAGAAGATATATAAAATTTATAAATATAGAATAATAATTATGTTATAAATATCATATATAATAATTAAATTTATCATAATAACCAGTTGTAAAAATAGTTGATTAAAAATGAAATGCATCGCTTTGTGGAGATGGAAGTCCATAAGTATACATAGGTGATTATTTTATTTCATATTATGATGGAAATGAGATAAAAAAGTGTTATTACATGGATATAATAACAATTTATTATATTTAATAAACTTATGTTATTATATCTACATGTTAATAGATAAAACAGTACAGGTGGAAGAAGAAACAAACATGGAAACACTCAGTTAAGAGTTATAGCTACTTTGGAAGAAATCCCTTGGATTACACATTATTCCATTAATGTATTTTCTAACAGTGACTATATATATTATAATAAATAGTTAGGTATGTTTTTAAGGTGTCTGTACAGGTCATGATTGAGGAAAAGTACTCAAAATGTCAGATTAAGAGAGGAGATGTGGTCTCTATTATAAGAGGGGGAAAGTGGCACACTTGTAATGTTTAAGAGATTTAAAATATAATATATATCATAATGATTTCAATTATCTCAAAATGATCATATATTATAATATATTATAGGTATATATAAAAATACCTATATCCAATGAATTTTTTGCATGTTTAAGTTGAATTTTCAACATTATATACATGTTCAACCCCCTCGTTAACCTTTTTCAATTATAGTCATAGAAATAATTTCATTAATTCAAAAGGGTTATAAATTTACATTTAAGGTTGAATTTAAAAAAAAAATGGTCCATCGATGAAATTTTCAACCACTTCTTATTTCAATTTTCCTCTTGAATTTTTTTTATTTTTTATCCTTTAATAAATTTTTATTTAACATAAAGTATCATTAAAGTCAATTTTTGGACTATTGAATTTTTTTAAATACATAAAGATAATAATGGAATTATAATATAAAATATTATTCCATAAATTATAAATTATAATTATTGAAAGCAAGTTTGGGAAATCATAATTCAACACAAAATATAAATTTAAACTTCTTACCATTATTTACGTGATTTTTCCAATGTTTGCACAACTGTTGAAAAATAATTTACGGCAATTATAACGTTAATAAAAATAAAAATAAGTAAATATTGTAATTATAACTTATTTTTTTTCAAAATAATCATTTATTGCTATTCATAACATTTTCTTATCCCAATTACAAAATATAAGATAAATTAAAAGGCAAGAAAGTGACATGTTTGTAATTTCCTTTACTAAAAATAATATATAGTATATAATCAAAGGAAATTAATAAAAGATTTACAAAGCTTTTAATATTTAATGGTTCATGCCAAAATAACTCATACAATAAAATAAATACAACTGTTATGGATACATTTAAGCTGTATCTCATAGTTTTATCCCAATATTACCTGTTTTACCCTTACCACAATGACAACAGTTTTACCACGGTTGTTGTTCCTAATTTCCAAAAACAAGAGGGGTAAATTTATAAAATTTTAACTATATTATTAATAAAGGGAAATATATTTTTCAATTTTGAATTTTTTATTGTAATAAATAATTTTTAATATATGTGTGGAAAACAAAACAAAAAATTGTTTTTAGAAAAAAATTATTTTGAGCATAAAACATTTTTCTAAAGAATAATGTATAATGATTATTCCTATAGAATTAATTATATAATTTTTAATAAAAGTAATATTATTTTAATTTAAAATGAAATCCAAAATATAATGTTACTTTCGAAATAATTTATTTAACAAAAAAATGTCAGCTCGGTAAAAATCAACATTTTCACCATTTCCTCAAAAAAGAGATCTTTTAGAAAAATTACAAAAAATAAAATTTTTGAATGTTAGGAAATGTTTTCATAAAAATGTATTCTCATTATTAAAAAAAATTATAATTTTTTTTAATAAATTATAATATTCACACACAAAATATTATAGAAACAATTATTGAAGTAAATGTATTCTTAATGCATAAAATGAATTTATTCTAATTAATTTTCTAATAAAAATTATTAAATGAATGATAATTAAATAATTTGGTTAAATAATTTAGTTATATAATTAAAATAATTTATCAATAGTGATTAATTTAATATATTAAGATAAAAAACATATCAGACATAAAAAGTATAATACAAAAAAAAACATATATTTTTTCCCTTCATGAGATTTTATCTTCATTTCTAACCACATGATAATAAATTTTTTTATTTATTATAATTTTTAATATGTAAATAAATTCTAAATATATTACATAATATGTTTATTCTTATTAATATCCATGAAACCAACAACAAGGTTATTACAGTCATATTTCAATAATATATCTATAATATATCACAACATTTTTAATTCACTATTTCATGTATCACAATATATCAAATAATAAAAATCTTTTGGCCTCTATATTCTATTTATTTATAATGGTTTTGTATGAAACCGTTATATGGAACCGATTGTGATTGGAATAGAAATTTCCATTTTAGGTAACTCTAACTCTTCTTTAAATTCAAATATCCACTTTAAGTGTGTCTAATAACAACTATGACTGTAAATTATATATTATTAGAGGTGTAACCATGTTCCATAATAAAAATTGAGATGCATAGAGGACCATGCAGTTACACTAAGAGGGGTATCACAATAAAAAATATTAATTTAATTAGTTTTATTTTAAATTTTTACTCAATTTTTATATTATAACATATAAAACCCATTATGATATATTATTATTACTTTTCCTATAAAACATCACCCAATATGTAAGAAAGATACTAAATAGAGCACAACACATGATATTTTTACAAGGTTCACCTCCAATGTGGGAGACTATCTCCTGCTACGTTTAGTACATTTTTGAGACATTGATTTTCCATTATAACATTGTTATAAATTTTTATTGGTTCAACCATTCATCATCTTATAATCATAGTGGGATGGTTTCATCCAAATACAAAATATTAACTAAAATAAATAAATTAATTGTTTTATATATTGAATTCTACCCAGGTGAGATATCTCTTGAAAATCTCTGTAATTGGTTGGGATTATATTGTTAGCCTTTATTATTAAAAATGCCTTCTCACTATACTCATGAATATTATATTCCTTCTACTTTAGATGTATAGGAATAATTTGAATGATCCGATTTCACAGACATAATTCTTCAACTACCAAAAAATTTAGGAAGGATGCTGCATAAAATATATCATCATACTTCACTGAATATTCAGAAGGCTCGACATTAAATTTATCTTACAATATAATTGGAAAATTTAATATCTAATTCTACGAAAACCCCTTCCAAAAATCCAAATATTAAAACATTATACAATATTAGGATAGATTTCCATGGATGTTAATTTATGTTCTCTTAATTTTTAGTGTTCTTAATTTCTTCTATAACCTCGTCGTATATATATAACAACATTTAAATATATGTTGGTCTTTCTCACCATATACCAGCATCATTAGTTATTCTATCATTTAGAATACTAAAATCAAAGAAACATTGATTATGGTATCACACTATTTTTCTATGAAATATTCCCGATATTAATTTATGGAAACCCTTTTTCGCTATTCTTCACTGCATATAGTTCATATGAATCTGTTCACCGGACTATAAATAATTATACTTAAAAAATTCCATTACTCGAACATCACAAAACTAATGGTCACACAATTTATACACAATAATGGTTCCAAAACCACTTCTTAACTCAGATTCATAATCCTTTTAGCTCTTATTAAAATATTCACACAAATTTAAATCAACAAATGATATTCTAATTTTATTTTCACATATCATTGTTTATAGTATTTTCTACATTAAAATATATATTATTTCATGGACTTTTTTATATTCATATCATAATTTTTTCATGATATTGTTTCTATACAGGTGAAACATCAAATTTTTTTATTTGTTCATCCTTATATAATTTCTGTATGTAGAATGTCATTTAAAAATGTGTACAAATAATTCTTTTGAAAATCTAATAATATTCTATCCCAAAAAAATGCTCAGATTTATCTCTATACTCCCATACCTACAAATTATGCAAGAATTATAATCATAAGTTGATCTTGGAGTAGTACTAAATAGTATCACTTATAAGAATCATGGATGTGTTTTCGTTCTCTAGATGGATTTAAAAAACATTTAGTTATAGTTCTATATATGTATCTGAATTTGATGTATCATTCTGGAATTAAATAAAAATATATAAACATACATTTCTTTTGTTTCTCATGAAGACTCCATCATAAGTGTTTTTTACTACATTGTTTTTTTGAAAAAATATCTTTCTTCCAATGAAATTATAGTCTTCTGATCACCATAGTGTAGTCCTCCTTTATATGATGAACATTTCATAATCTCAACTCGGTCAGAACAACTTTTCCATGTATGAAAAAACAGTTTTATTAATTAATGATCGACCTTACTAGAATGACAATGCACATTCATAACATTGATATATATGTTTCCTGAGATAAAAAAAGAAGAATCGTTACTTTTAAATCTAGATTATATTTTGTGCTATCCACAGTTTAGCTATATATCCCCACATTCGTCATCAGGAGTACACAACACCAACTGCGTTTCTTTGATATTTATCCCAAAAATACATAGGACATATAGTATCATAGAGTTTTAACCTAAGAATGGGAACTACATGAATTCATAACTGTATAGTTAAAGTTTACCCTATTATCTCATATAGAGGTGTATTACCAAAGGCTTATTACCTTGTGCCTCACTCATGGATGTCATGATATGATATAATTGAACATGATATTTACCCTTAGCATAAAACCTTAGCCATTCAGAGGTATAAGATAGGTCATATTGTCTATTTTAGACATGATAAGATCTACAATAACACCACACAAACACATTCTTCATGAAAATCCATGGCACATTAGGAAAAAATTGATAGAAATGGTGTCATCCAATTTACAAATACAACACATTTTAATCTATGAATATTTATTTCATAGAGCGTATCCTAAAACAAAATTTATTGTGACTACAACATTTTTATTACATAATATCGGAAATCACGTTCTGTTGCCCAACCACTACATCTATGATCTCTATAGTTCCCTATACTAGTTTTCCATATACACACACTAGAACTAAACCATCACTAACCCTCCACTCCATTATTTTCAAATTTTTTGGTCGTGGTTGAGTTTGGTCACATGATTGGGATGAAACTATTGTTTAATATAGTAAAAATTTATTTCTTTTTCCATTTACCTTAACTAATTTTAAACCTACATTGCCTTAGAAAATATTTTATTTTACATAATTAAAATTAAAAGATACAAAATAAAATCTATCCATAATATAAGTCTAAAAATTCTTCATTCAACTATAAGATTCATTAAATCAACTCAAAACTCTTCAAAACATTCCAAATTCCTTTTTCTCTTATTTGAGAATTTCCATGACTAAAAATGAATACTTAAATATAGATTCCAACTACAAAATATTTTTGTAGTTAGTGTATTCATCTTCTTTAGTACTAGATATTCTCTACACTAATGATCAACTCAATAACCATGTAATATAACACTGACTTACTATCAAACAAACTACTGATAAAAAATAATACATCAGCTCTAATAAATCACATAGGATCATAAATCACTCTATGGATTTATTAAAAATTCCCATTTTAATTATAATGAAAATTTTATTATTATCCCCCTTAATGAAAATAAATTATAATGTATTAGATAAAGAAAGATTCTACTCATCTCCTTCCTTCACAAAATATCTTTTCAATCATTTCCCTACTATTATCTCATTATTTATTTTTTATCATACTTTTATAAGGGATATACATTGATGTAAAAAATGATTCTCTTGGTAGAAGCCACTCATTTAAGTTAGAAATGATCCATAAATAAATGAACTGTAATTATACCTGAGTAATGACTGGTGAAGAAAAATTGAGTGGCTAATCGTAAAAACAATACTATCCATTTACAATCTTTTATAGAATATCATCATTTAAACCCTTTTAAAGGGAGGCTTGAAAGGTTTTATACAAATATTTTTTATTCATCTCAAAATATATTATAAGAGCATTCATGAAAAATCAACTTTCTCCCACATAAAAAAAACATTTCCCTTTCTATCAAATAATTAATCTCACCTTTCAATTTTAGAATTATTTTCACACATAAAGATTAGAGAATATAGATAACAAACCTCTTTAATGAAATGTTTCAATTTTTAAAATTTTAATATATGAAATAATATAATACAACACTTACCATAACATTAAATATTCATGAGATAAGAAATGAGATACAAATATTTTTCCTCCAAGATCCCCCACAAGGGACTCACTAAACACTTATTCTTCGTGGATGAAATTCTTAAAAATAATTCAGAGAATATTGTAGTATCATCTATGGTGTTTTTGTAGTCAATATAAATCTAGCTAAAGTACTATATGATTTAATTCTTTATAGATAAAATATAAATTTCAAAACATTTATTTCTATAATAATCCTATTTAATATATTATTTAAGTTCATTTCCCTATATAAAACAATTCCAAATTTATATATATGTTTAATATGGGTTATCATTTTATCCGTAGTTATAAGAACTGAGTTGGGAGTTTCTTCTCAATCTATACACTCCTTTAAATTCATCATCATCTTTCATCATTCCTTCTCCCTTGGTTTTATAAACACTATTATTTTTGGGTATCATGTATATCTTCATATTTTTGATATTCAACTAATATGAAAAATGATTATTCACTTTAGAAAGTAATTAAATTTAAATCTTATATGGTTACTCAAACTTCTTAGTAATTTCCAATTGGTCTTGAAAAATAGTTAACCATTATTTTGGACCATTCTCTTCTACTATATTGTATATAGAATAAATATTTACCACAATATTTTCTATATAATAATTCTCTAGTTCATCCCAATGTTCTTAAATAATTCCACATATCCAAGAAACCATTTCATGAATTTTGTAATTGTTTCCCTAAAAAAATTTCACCTACTAAAACACTCTCAAATAACATTTGGGTTAATTCATTTAGATAACCTACTGTGAAATTTGCGTTCATCATCTTGGATGTCTTTAACAATATAGGTCCACTTATTCATCTCATGGATTGATTATAAACATTTCATTTTAATTATTCCATACACAGTAATTTACATGTCCTATTTTCAATTGCTCAAAGTGTAGTGTTTTCATCCTTAGTAGAATCATTCTCATTTTGTTTTCATATAATTTGTAGTATTATTTCTTGGTATGCCCTACAAAAAAACATTCTTCCTCTTATACACCAATTAGTAATAATCTTTATCCATTATTTTCATATTAATTTTTTATTTCTTATCTTTATATTTCCATATGAAAATTTTAAGGTAGATTTAGAGAAACACAATTCATTACAATGTCAACTTTAATTTAAATTTCCATAGAATATTTAACAGCAATCAAATCCATTATTAGTAAATTGATTTACTTCAATATATGTAATTGTTTTCTATATTTTATAATTTTTTATCATCGTATGTAATGTAGTTACCACAAAGGAACTAAATCATTGACCTGATATGGTTCACCACATGGATTCAAGTGCACAAAACTATATTTCAGTGGATTCCGACTAGATATAAAGGCATAGGGTGTGTGTGTGGAGAGGTTATTCCCTTGTATCAATGTAACAAGAGAATAAATAAAAAAATATAATCCATATAAGTAATAAATTATTTTTTAATGAAATTAATATAAACAAGTATACAATAATAAATGAAATGTAGTAAAGGACCCCAACAACCTTTTTATAAAAACAACTCTAATAACCCACTGGTCTGACCACATAGATACTAGATTAAATAAAAGAAACAGAAATAATGTGAAAGTCACTACTGAAAACACCGATATATACTACAAACACATCTTAATTTACTTATCCAATACAACCATCTCGATTAGTCTTTTGAATCAGCCCCACTTGTGCCTGAATCCAAGTGAACATCTTCTATAGTACCACACAACAATAGTGGAACGAGCATAGTGTGAGAACAAAACATAGTAGCGAACCACCTATGTGGTATTATACATACCTAGTAAAAGGATGTGTAATTATATTCAATCTTATCATCAACATAATAATAATAATAACTTCTAAAAATAATCTAAAAGAAAAAATTCATTAAAAATCATGATTTCACAAGGGCATGCTCAAGAAATATTCCCAACCAACTCGAGACATAACTAGAATGAAATAATTGAAAAATTATCATTTGTAAACATAATCTATAGTACATTATTGGTTATATGATCATTATCATCTAGGAATCCTGTGTCTAGAGAATTGTGGTGGATGTCTTACCACTCAAGATATTTATAATCTTATTGGAATGTGGGTCCACAATCCTTTTCAGAGATACATACTTCATCTAGTGTAATAAATAAATATTATCAACCATCCTTTCCATATACAGATACATGTTATAGCCCTAGGATCACCCATACACACCTCTCAAAACCCTAATGAACGATTCTAGGTAGTATCTAATCATATTATAAATGAATCTGTGGGAATTTCATAAAACTCAAGCTATGTGAATCCAATCTAATTCATGACTCAAAGGTCTAGGCCCTTATAAAAATCACAATATTGTTGTTCAGATGATCCCTAGGGGAATAATACTTATGATACCTATAATAAATTATCTTTATATCCAGATACAATCATGGAATCCATTCAATAAATGGCTCGATAAACCACTCCTAGAAATTTTTTTCATGTTTTGTAATGGTGCATCAACCCAACACTAGGGAGCATCCTTAGAATCACTCTAGGAGAGTGTAGTTGTCATAAAAATATATCAAGAAGATTGTGAAGTGTTATTTATAACCATCCCTAATGAAATATTAGGATCACCAAGTCCAACATATGATCATGTAAAGTTAGAAAGATATATTTTAGGATCTACATTTGAGCATCCTAATAATACCAATAAATAAGGCACAGAAGATGGATCCAAGGAATTACCTATGGGAATTCCAGTCATATAATCATTATGTACACTCAAAAACCATATATAAGGAAGTAACATTCAAGATCCCTGTCATATGCTGGATCATGTAAGGTACATCATCTAAAAACCCCGAAGCACCTCTAGTTATCATAGATGAAAAAATAATAACAATGTAAATAGATAAATAAAATAGTGTGGGTGGTTGAACAACATAACCAAATCACAAGTAAAGTAGCCTCATGGGATTCAATGTTGTCTAAAGTTATTTTTTCCACCCACTAACACCTCTAACCAAACCCACGATTTACAAGATCAGGGTTTGTCAACCACCAAGGAACCCACTAGGTCCTATGAGTTAAAACCATGGAGAGGCATCCTACATAGGATACTATAAGTTAACATATTAAAAATGATTCCTTATTGGGACCTATTGAATGAGTAAGAAAATAGAGGCATCCTATTTTAGATCCTCTAGGTTAGATCGTAAGTAGAGGAATCCCATAGGGGGACCTCGTACATTGTTTTAGTCTCAAGAGGAAGTATGAATCTAGCATGTACGAGTTTTTAGTGACCCCTATAATTATTCCATTTAATTAAAAAATTAAATTATTTAAATATTCCCCTAAAAATAATATAATAGGGGGAATATTATTTTGGGGAAATCCAAATACTTCACATACTACCATATATATGCATAAATATTATATGTAATATATTATAGTCTATCCACCATTTAAAATAATTCCATTTATTTTTCGAAGGACAGAAAACAACTACAAAATATCATCCATGGTCATCAAGACATGTGACGTCCTATATGATATTTAAAAAATTAGAAAAAAGTAATTAAAACTACTATAATAAACTATTTAAAATAAATAGGTTATAAAAAAATGAAAAAACCTAACTTCAATGGCATAAATCTTAAATCCTAACAATCATATCTCATCACAATTAAATAGTGACCACACTCTTGTTAACAACCCAGAACATATCATTAATCATGGATCTAGAATAATCCCTAATAATGAAAATCCAAACATCCACCTTAAAATTTTAATATAGATCATAAAGATTTAGAAATTCTCTTTGCAAATGTACCCTGAAAAAGAAATACCCTCTATGAATTACATACAGCCTCCCAAGTCTCTATCTACAATGGAAATGTGAAATTCCCCTCACTTTTATCTGATTCCATCACGTTCTAGTGGAATCAAGAATAAAATTACTAACTATATAATTTAATCTAGTAGGAATATGAAAAATAAACACAATTAAGGATAGGGGAGTCAATGGATTACTTCAAGGTCTCCAATGCATCCGACGATGTTCTATTTTGACCAAGAATGAGAAATAACTATGATGGAGAAAGGCAGATTGAGGCTGGAATGCATTTGGGATATCATGGGATAAATGGGGTAGAAAGAGGGGTAAAAAAATTTAAGGGTTAGAGGCGATTTTTTTTTTTACCCTTTTAGTGTGGAACATTGTTAGGATGCATGATTTAGAAAATCATGTTCCAACTGTGAGGTGATACTATCTAAAAGAACCTAAACCTCACACACTAGCAGTAGAAACATAGTGTATCCTCGCACCAACTGTGAGGCCTCTATGTAGAAAAATTCATACCCTTGTATGTTTCTGCCCAACTTTCTGTGTGATTTCTCAAACTTTTCTCATGTAAAAAATTGGTCTACATAGTTAGGCTTCATGGTTAGCACTAACCATGTACCGATCATGGACCACTAGTTTCAACTTTCCAATACTTTGATTTCAATCCCAAAACACTTAGCACACTCTCTAAAACTATAATCCAATATATAATCCAAAAACATGTCTCAAAAAAATATTTATAGAAATTAATACATTGAAATTATCATTTGAGTATCTGAATAATATTTGAACCATCCAGGAATTGAAAATTCAATTTCCTGAAGAAAAATTTCACCTCAAAAAATATGGTCATTACAACCTCCCCACAGTAGAAAATATGATCCCTGTGATGTATTGGTGAAAAAAATATGACCTACCTTGGTCATGAGATTCCATTTAAATGATCATATTGTGTTTCCAAATTCCCAGCATTCCTTTAACTAACCCATTAAGCATACGACACATAAGATGCTAAAACACTAGACAACTCCCTTAATTTCTAAAAATATATAATTATTGAACTTACTCGTTCTTGTCTAACTCATGAAATGATCATGAAATCATATCATTCACCAACTTTATTATGGTACTCGAAATAATTGGTTCTAAAATTCAGTGACCAATTCCAAACAATGAAATTCCACCATAAACGTCTGTGAGGGCTGGATGAGTTGGTTCAAGGAGGTGGCGACCCGTCGCTGAGGTTCCGGGTTCGAGTCCTCACAAAGGCAATGTGCACCATACGCCAGCGATCCTCTCGTCCCCTCGACTTCGTGGGAACTGGCCCAAGCCCAAGGCTGGCCACCTTGGGTCTAGCTGGGGATGTGCGACAGGGGGTGGGGAAGGCCACCTCAATACCCTCTAAACAGACAACACGTTTGCCCACGAGGGCTAGGTGAGTTGGTTCAAGGCGGTGGTGACCCGTCGCTGTGGTTCTGGGTTCGAGTCCTCACAAAGGAAACACGCACCATATGCCAGCGATCCGCTCATCCACTCAACTTCGTGGGAACTGGCCCAAGCCCAAGGCTGGCCACCGTGGGCCCAGCTGGGGACGTGCGACAGGGGGTGGGGAAGGCCACCTCAATACCCTCTAAACCGACAACACGTTTGCCCGCGAGGGCAGGGTGAGTGGGTTCATGGCAGTTGCGACCCTTCGCTGAGGTTCCGGGTTCGAGTCCTCACAAAGGCAACACGCACCATACGCCAGCGATCCTCTCGTCCCCTCGACTTCGTGGGAACTGGCCCAATCCCAAGGCTGGACACCTTGGGCCTAGCTGGGGACGTGTGACAGGGGGTGGGGAAGGCCACCTCAATACCCTCGAAACTGACAACACGTTTCGCCCGCGAGGGCAGGGTGAGTTGGTTCAAGGCAGTGGCGACCCGTCGCTGAGGTTCCGGGTTCGAGTCCTCACAAAGGCAACGCGCACCATACGCCAGCAATCCTCTCATCCCCTCGACTTCGTGGGAACTGGCCCAAGCCCAAGGCTGGCCACCTTGGGCCTAGCTGGGGACGTGTGACAGGGGGTGGGGAAGGCCACCTCAATACCCTCTAAACCGACAACACGTTTCTCCGCGAGATCTCGCTCCCCCTCCCGATCGGAGGGGGGAGGCTCGCGTTCGCCGGCGTCTCAGAAGGAGGTTGTCTATTCCCTACCCTTCCTGAGGATTTCTCTTTCCCCAAAATCCCCAGATGTCTACCGGGTGGCACCACAACTTTCTCTGCTTCCGGATGAGATTATTAGCGCTGAGGAGCTGCTCAAGTTTACATTGGTGGCTCGCTTCCGTCCGCATCGACCGTCGGTTGAAGTGTTATCCCAGTTTGTCTCTGATTTGTGGAATCTGAAGGAGCAAGCGGTCACCGGGTTGCTGGACTGAAGACATATAATGGTTCATTTCATCTCTGAGGACGATTTGATTTCCGCTTGGTCTAGGGATCCCCGGAGGTGCGGTGACTCTTCCTTCTTTCTATTCCGGTTTAGCTTCAACTTTCACATGCAGCGGGAGCCTTCCACGGTTGCGACTTGGGTTAGTCTTCTTGTCCTTCCGCTTTCATTTCAAAACCCATCGATCCTCTGTGCCATTGGTAATATGACTAGGAGGTTTTTATGTTCGGATCAACAAACTGAGGCTGTGACACACCCAATTTGCCCGCGAATTTATGTTGAGGTCGACGTCGCCCAGCAGCCAAAGCATTGTGTCTGGATTACCGATGGGAAGGAATTCCGATGGATGTAGGAGGTCGTCTTTGAATCGTGGATGAAGTATTGTGTTGGTTGTAGAAGGTTTGGGCACCTGGAGGCCGTTTTCCGCAACACCAAGGTGGGTGTTTCCTATCGGGCGATGGAGTCACAGTCTGGTAGTGGTTGTGACCTTGATGTTTATGCGAGGATGATTCGGGAGAATGTGAAGGTTGGATCTGGGGTGGTTCTGGCTGGGTCTGAGTGTGTGAATGAGGATCTTGGTGCTTCTTTAGAACCAGTGCTATTTTCTGACGCTGGAGCTTCTGCTAGGAAGGGGACTTGTTCGTAGGCCCCCTGCACTGAGTTGGCACTTGTTCAAGATACTTCTGCTGGGAATTCGGAGAGGGAGATGAGGAATGAGCCTGCTGTTGCTGTGCCGAGGCTTGGTTGGAGTATGAAGGCAGTGGAGGTGTCCTTAAACCCAACTGTTCTTCAGGTTTTTGATCAGTTGAGAGGTGATCTTGGTGTTGAGTCCCGAGCTGCAACGGATGGGGTAGGCCATATGTAGTTGGTTCCTATTCCTCAGGAGCATGTGACCAATTCGGCTATGGACTCTAAGATTATGGGTATCCCTGTGACCTGCAACCGGTTTGAGATTCTGGATTCTGAGGAGCTTCCGCTGATGCTGGAATCTCAAAAGATAACTGCAAATGGAGACTTGCAGGATGTTGTCACTAATATAGGAGGATAAATGGAGGTGGAAGTGGAGAGGGATCCTTCTGTTTATCTGAGTATCTCTCACCATGAGGAAAACATGAAATGTCTTGCATTGATTGATACTAATAGTCATTTGGAGATAGAGCGTGGAGAAAATAATGGTTTCCAAGAGGTGAAAGCCTCTGGAAAATGGGGGGACCTCTCAGATAGTGAAAAGGAGAACAATTGTGGTAGGACCCGACTCTCTTATAGTGAGATTGTCCTGGGGGAGAAGAGGAATGTGTTGGGGAATGAGAAAGTAGGGACTTCTCCTCCAAGGAGAAATCCAAGGAAGGAATGCTCTTCTATACCGAAACCGATGACTACTAGGTCCTCTTCCATCAAGAGAAAAGGTATGAAATTCTTTGACAAGCTCTTATATTTGGAAAAATTAAATCTTAGAAGGAAGTATGCCAAGGTTCTGGCTCAATATGACAGCTCAGAGTGGGAGTCGGCTAATGCAGATGAAGCAATGGATTTTGGTTATGGAGATGGGTAGGATTTCTATGATATGTAGCTGGATTGTGGTATGTGTTTCTCTTTTTGTGTACTTTTATTTTATTTTAATAAATGGTCAGGGACTTTGTCTCTGGCTAAGCCTTCCTGGTAAATACCACCATAAAATTTTCATACCAAAACACTCCCCTAGAATCCAAATGAATCTTCCACAATATTTCTCATGTTTCAACACTTGATTCAACAGGAATAAACATCCCTTGCTCCTTGATCTGATATAAATGTGTGAATCCTAATCACCCAAGCTCAAACATGACTTGCTAGATTTTCCTTGAAAATACACATCTCGGCTTTAATGTTTATATATGTCACGCCAATGGTGTACTAAATGTGGTAACATTCCCATCAAATCAATCCATTAGAATAATATCTTCTCAACCCACCTCTTTTTGACTAATTTTGAAAATAAATAACTTGAATAATTGACACATCATAATAACCAGATTAAAAAAGCATTAATCCCATGGTGTATCAAGATTTCATTGAGCATGATCACTTAATCTCGTACCCAACTTTTTATGACGTCACCTGGATTAACCATCCCCTTCATAAAACTATCCTCATGTTATAACACAAGAATCGTCACAAATCTAATCAAAACCCTTAGACTATCACAATATATAATGGGTCTGATTCCATTGCCCAGACTTTAACAAAGTCCATATTCGAACATGTACCTATCATTTACTAAAAACAATATTCATACTTTGTTATTTTATATTAGTGGAATTTAAAATAAAAAATTAATGTATTATGATGGTCTCATATTATCAGGACATCCCACTCCCACCTTAGGAGCATCCTTGTCACCGCACCATTGAAATGAATTCCCAATAACCACATCATATACCCATTCTACCACTAGACTTATCAAATAACATGACTATTAATCTGATTATACATATTTTCCAATGAAAACATCACCCATCTCTAATTCAATCATCCCTAGGATGGTTATATGGATTTTTTTGAAAAACAGATCATAACGATTGTTATGTCCCTCAAATGGCCAATAATGGTTTCACTACCATATGCTTACATTACACTACTCCTTGATAAAAAATCCCAGTGTCATCCTTTCATAAATACATAATACGATATTTAGGTTGATTAATTTATAGTTCATGCTCCCAAATTATACTCAAGATGATGTCATGATATGAAGCAGTATTTTCACTAAATAAGGAGAACACTGTGATTCCATTAATTGGTGTGTATCACTCTCTCAAAGACATGGGTGCATCAAACCAGATTATACATTCCTCTAGCCAGTTACTAATACCATGCCTCCCAACCAAGGGTCTCCAAGTCTAGCCATAGGTCAACCAGATCATGGTTATATATCCATTCTCGATGCCTCCTCTACCATGGTTGTACATTTATCATTTTATCAGAACTCCCCAAAAATCCTTCCAATGACATTTACTTTTAACCATCATTCGTCATCTCACACAATAATTCTTACTAGTGTATGATTTGAATGGTAACATGTGTATTGGATACATTACATTATTACCCTACTCACACTCCCATGAGTCATACATTATATGGTCAATAAGACAATGAAACAAGGAATGTCAGTCTCTATAATCCTGTATCTCCCTTGAAACTACTATCCAAAATGAAGAACCTCCCTTGTGCTATGATTTATTCCATGGCCACCCATCACAAAATGTTATTTCTAAAATTAGAGAGCCGATCACAGAACCAAAGATTAATTGGGTAAGTTAACTGAGCTATCCTTCCCTTCAAACATGTCTTAGAAACACCGGAATCCTAATGATTTCATAAAAATAGAAGGAATCAACCATCCTATATGAAAACAAAACTTAGCACCTACCATTCATCATTCTCAAAATGAGCATACAAGAAATATTACATCCTAAAACAGAATTCATATACCTAAGATGAGACCCATTAAGTATTCCATCAATCCAATTAAATATTGAACTACCAAGGTTTGATTCACAAAAAAGGTCCTTTAGTTCTCCCTACTAGACCTAAAGATAAATACTTTTAGTAGGTTCATTAGGTCTCACAACCTTTCCCAAGGTCAACCTCTCACCAATTTCATATCTCACAAGGTGTTATTCACGCACCCATCTGAATACAGGGAATCCATAGTGCTTGTAAACCACTCTAAGGGAGGTAAAGATAAAATCAACCTAATATGGTCAAAACTACCAACATCATCCTAACAGGACCTGATTGTCTCTATGAATAATTATATGGGAGTCCTTCAAATTGAATCATTATATAAACATTGAATTAAACGATGAACTTGAACTTATAGGGAATCCACATACTGTAATACCCAATTAGGTTTCAATTTCACAATAAACAATTAGGTACCTATCAACATGACACTATGGGATATGAATAGATAATTATAGAAAAGGAAGGGTAACTAAATTTTCATAGTAATCTAGATGAAAAACTATATCTAGGTTATTATGAATCATTAGTTAACCTCAACTAATAATGGATACACCCTCATAGGGACTACTGAATGGAATGAACTAAAAATACTAACATATAGGGATAAAAAATAAGCACACAAAATCATTTCATGTTCTACATTTTACTATAATCACATGGTTTTGTTATGTATAATTCCATTTGAAGAAATATGAGAAAACACCATAATGTTTGTTACTAACACATTAAATAACAGAATACATGAAACAACACCCCCTGAAGGGTCTAACACCTAGAAACCACATACCATATCAACCTACTAGGATTATTTCACCTTTCTAGCATAACAAATAATCCTTTAGACTCATTTTAAATAATCTCATCATAGATCCACATATCCTTCCACCAGAAGGAAATATATAAACATGTATTCCTAATTGAGTATAATTACACCAAGAATCCATATGGAAACTCACCATTTAGTTTATTGCATACACATTAATCAATTTCCATATTTAACTAGTGAAATCAGTCACTTGTACACATATAACATATGGACCCTACATACAAAATATAATGCATGATATAACTCTTTCCTTTTTCAACAAAGAGACAAAATCATTCGCTGGGAACTTTCCAATTGTTTGAGAGCCAAAAATCCACTAGTTACTTCTCACTAATAGAACAAGAGCCACAGATCCATATTAAGTCATAACCTTAAAATAACATGTCTGTTGATCAAATAAAAAGTTACATATAACTATAACATCGTATATTAGAAAAAAAATTACATATCATTTCTAAAATGGACTTCTAAATAAAAAAATTGTTGTTGATGCACCAATCTGATGTCCATCATAGACTCAGAGATAATACTAATACTTGTGTCTAAAATATATAAAATAGTAAAAAATTGGAAAATAAATATCTCTCCTAACACTTTGTAATATTCCACTCAGAAGCCACTAAAATAGTGCCCCAAGCTAGTTCATCACATTGACTCAAAAATGCCTCTCCTTATGTCAGAGTCTGCTGACTAACAGCGAGGATATAGGGACTGTCTATAGTTATATTATTCCCCTGTGTCAGATTAAATAATGTAGTAAATAACCAAATATAATTCATATCAGTAATAAATAGAGCACAAATGTAGTAAATATAATCAATGTTGTAATAATAAATTTAATGTAGAAAATGCCTGAATGATCTTCTAATACACAAAACAACGATCACAAATTAGGATGACCACATAGATACAATAGTAAATAATAGAAACAAGAATAATGTACAATTCACTATTTTATAGAAAAATCTATACTAGATACCCAATTCCACGTATAAATTCAATCCAATTTTCTAGATCAGTCCCAGGCCTCAAACCCACGTGTACCTACAATAATGTGAACTTCATCTCAGGTACCCAGAGTAATAGAATCCTGAGTAGTGTGAGAGTATATTAATAAATAGGGAACCACAATTTTATTATTGTGCAATGCCAGTAAAAAGAAATTTATGTATATGCGAGTTTATCATCAGGATAATAATTATAATAAAATCTACTAAAAATAAATTGAATGTCAAAATTCATACAAAATCGTGATTTCATAAGATAATTACCATGAAATATACCCATAATAGGTGAGAAATAAATGGAATAAAATATGTTCAAAAAATATCATGAGTAAAATAAATAAATCTTCGACCCTTGGGTCTGTGAACCAGACCATCTTAACATCCTGTAACTAGGTAATTGAGATGTATATCGTACCACTCAGTCCATGTATAATCCTATCAATCTTTTGGTTCATAATTCTGATGGATGAATCTTACATAAACCATCACCAAAAATTTCTTTGAGAAAGAAACATTAGAACATGAAGATACATTCCCTTGACTTGGAATCACCCATAATCACCTCTAATCACTATAACAAATCCACAATGGATTCCATACCACTCATGTTATGTTAATCGTGTATGATGTTTGAATCCTAGGTCCTGGATCATATGTAAGACAATAAATTTCAACTCAGATGAACCCTAAGGGGATGATCATTATGAAATATAGAAGGAATGCTCTCCAGATCAAAGTATAAGCTCGAAATCCTTTAAATTAATTTTTATATTTCCCACATGTGAACAAATCCATCATGTTTTATAATGTTGTGTCTACCTGACCCTATAGTCTATCTTAAGAATCATTCGAGGAGAGAATAATCATCATAAAGTATATGTCAAAAACATTATGGAGGTTCAGGTCCAACCATCTTCAATGAATGATTAGGAGCACCATTCCCATCATTTACCCATGTATGGTTGAGAATTTGGATCCCATGTAGCACGTATGAGCATTCCAATAGTATAAATAAAAATGGCCCCGAAGAATGATCCTAGGAATTACAACTAGGAATTCCAATAATTTAACAAATATGTATTAAAAATAACAATATCCTTGGCAGTTCATATGTGAATCCCTATCATATAAAACATCATGTTTGTCTCATCATACAAAAAATAGGAAGTGTCACTGGAAAAAATATCTATATTAACATTAGACATGTAAATGAATAAATAAATTAGTAAGGGATACTGAATTCCTAAAAACATCCACCAATACAAGAGCCTCATGTGATTATGTGTTTGGTATGGGTTCTCGGTGCCACCGAATACTATATCAACCCAAACATATGATGTACCATCTTAGGGTTAGTCAACAGACTTGGTAACCAAGATAAAACAAAAAAGGGGTATCCTACCCTGGATCCTCTATGTCAAAATCTAATTAAAGGCATACCTCTTGAGATCCCTACAAGGATTAAGAAAGTAGAATCATGCTACATGGGATCTTCTAAGTTAGATCATAAGTTGCATGTTCCCATTGGGGTACCTTGTTTTGAGTTATAGTCTCATGTTGAAGTATGGAGCTAGAACATAGTAGTTTTTAGTAACATATATCATTCATCTATTTAATTACCAAATAAAAATAATTAAATAGAGCATTGAAATAAATATGAATAGGGGGAATAATAATAATGGGAAATTCCTAGAATTCACATAATAACATAAATATGAATAGATAACATAGGTAAGGTACTTTAGACCACTTACCTTTTGGAATATTTTCAATTATTTTTCAAATGGTTGGATGTAGTTGTAAATCCATTCTATGATCATTAGGATGTGTAATTTCATGTGTCACAATGAAACCAAAATAATTTAGTAATTATATTTACAATAATTATTTAATTAAACATAACATGTAATAAAAAAATTTAAATAACAAACGATAAGGGAATAAAGCTCCAAACCTCACTAGGTGATCACGCCACACTTGAATGGAGACCAAACACTAGTCAACAACCGATGAAACATCATCAAACATGGATCAAACATAATCCCTATGAAACTAATTCCAAAAATCAAACATAGAAATTAAATATAGTCTTAAATGATTTATAAATTTACCATGCAATGTAACTTAACAAAACAACATGTGGAAAAATGTAAATTTCCCCTCAGGTCACTCTCTTCAAAGGTAGAGTAGAATTCCTATCACCAGTATCTAGTTTTATCATGATCAAATGGAATCAAGAGAAAAATAAACAATCAGGGAATTTAATTAAGAGGAAGAATAAAAATAACTCAAACAAGACTAATAGAGTTTGAGGCTTAACTCAATACTACTGTTGTATCTGATGAAGTTCAATTCCCACCATGAATTATGAAGTACTCTAAGGGAGGAAGGGTTAGAAAGAAGATGTGTGTGACGGAATGTTTGGGTGAAATGAGGGATAAATATGGGTAAAAATAATTATGGATTGGGGTTATGGTAATTTTTCCCTTTTTAATGAGGTGTATGTATAGGTTGTATGACCAGGCACACCGTGTGCCAACTGTGTGGTGCTGTTGTCTACAAGGACCTACACCTCACATTGTTTTAGTGAATGGTTAGTCAATCCATCCACCAAGGATATGTCACGTGTAAAGAAAAATATATATCCCAAAAGGTTTCCCCTAGCCTAACGTAGTGTTTTTTAAACCCTTCTCTTGTAAAAATGAGGATTCACGGTTAGGCATCACAGTTAACACTAAACATCTACTAACAATTCATAGTTGACTACACCTTCCAAAAACTATAGTTTTGGTCCTAAAACCATTGAGATGCTCCCAAAATCTCTAATACATATTAAAAACCTTAATAAAATATAAAAATATTATTTTGAGGCATTCCAACCTTTAAATTCACATTCTATGTCTTCGATAAGGATTTGAAATGTCTTGTAATTAAAAATTTAACTACATATGAAAATTTACACTTGAAAAATATGTGATGTTACACTATATTTCTACTATAAAATGCATTGTAGATTCATTTTCATCCAATGATTAATATATTTTTCAATATTCAATTCCCTAACGCCCAAACATTCCATAGCACAAAAAATTTCCAATAAATCACAATTTTATAGCATTTGTTTGTCATATTAGTGGATCTGATACACTTATATTATTTTACATTATAACTCTTATTTTGATATTTCATCTTGGATATTGAATTATTACACTTATTTACATCTACCATTAATTATAAAGTGTATTTTTATGTACTTTTATTCACTAATGATTGACCATTATTTATTTTTGAACATTCACTAGCCATCAATTCAACATTAGTAAAAATATATTTTTCTAGAACTACGGTTACCTTCTCCAAGTGCTTTAAAAAGATTTATACATTGTTATTTTCAATATTTTAATGAAGATAGAATGATTTTTTTCATTATTATGTCAATTTTCATAAATATTCATGGAATATTTTTTTCTTTTCTCGATAGGGTTGGAAGACTCAACATTTTTCACAACATAATTTTTCAATTTGAATTCTAGTTCAAGACACTTCATGTGGAGATTAATATTCTCATTTTAAATCAATTTAGTCATTATTCATATTATTTTTTGATATAATGAATATTATCCTATTAAATATTTATTACCCCTTATAAATAATTTTGATGCTCTAATATTTCGTTTCTTTTCCCCAAGCCGAGCATATTTGACATTCATAGATGTTTGATATAGTTTGTCTAATTGTTAAAACACTTTTTTAAAAAAACATTCCATCACCGCTCTCTCACAAAGCCATATTTTTAATTATTCATTAATATATGTGATATTATCATTGAAATGTAATATATATTATTTTATAAATTAAATAACTGGAATGAGAGGTTTTACTCTATAGAAATTCATGGAAAATGCTTCTTCCATACAATTAACTTCCAACTATAGCTATTATATCCCCTTGAGGCCAGTAAGTATATATGTGACAACATCAACTAGGACCATTTTAATATATATATTCATTATAGAGTAAAAATCACTAATTAATTCTTCATGCACATAATCTTTATATTCTTTATAGTTTAAGCTTGAACATTATCATATATAGGGATCATAAACAATTGATTTAACAAATATAATACCACATCAACTACCTTTAATTAGAATTGTATCCAATTTTTCATTTAGGATATTTTAATTATTATTATCTTATTTGTTTTATCTATTATTTTAGGTTATAGTTGAAACTCCCATACTGTAAATAATAAAGATGAAAACTAAATTTTCCATTTGAGGTAATTATAATCTTATTCACATTTAAAATTTAACATCATATGTGTCCAATATATGCAACTCGGGTATTAAATCAGATATAGTTAGTTGTAGAATATTTTTATTTCATTCAAAATTATATGACAATTGGATCTTATATGTACAAGGATTGGTTGGGAGGTGTAATCCATGTACCAAAGTTTTATTTAACAGTTTAATTTTTCCTGTGACCCCTTTTTATATTGGATCCTCTTACACATCTTAGGATTAACAGACCTCTAATTTTCCCAAACACATTTAGGACACATTCATGATAGAATGTAAAAAAACCGTAACAAAAGGTATTTTTACAAGTTTCTCCCCATTGTGGGTGAGAATGTCCTTGTGGTGTTCGAGTCAAGTCTAAGTCATTATTAATTTTACACTGAAGCCTTATTATCAATTATAAGTTGGTTGTCTATGTATCATCCTATTAAAATTGTGGGATAATATTATACACATCTTATATATTCAATATATTTCAAAAATGATGATTTCATTATACTGGATCTTATTAATGTGAGTTATCTACAAAAAATCCTTAGTATGAAGTTTTATTATACTGCAAGGGTAATGTATTTAAATGGAACGTTTCTCAGAACTCCCTAATGAGATCTTTCATATATTATAGATGTATTTCTATTAAATAAGTGATCTTCTTTCTCAACTGTAGTTCTTTTGGTACCATGGAATTTACCGGAAAATCATTATGCAAGTCATCCCAACAACGTAACTTTGAAATTAGTGAACTTTATAATCAGTTAATATAATATTTGATTATTAATAAACTCCGTCCAGGAATACTAAAATCTAATCCTTATAAAAATAAAAATATATATACTTAATTTGTTACTTTTTTCTTTTAATTTTCAATGTTATTATCTTCTTCATGAACTTCAACATATAGACATAAGAAAACCTAAAGAATATGTTGATCTTACTCACGGCCTACCGGCTTCTGTAACTTCTGGTTCATCTAACTTTTATCTTCTAGAATATTTATATTTAGGAAACTCAAATTATTTTACCACATTATATCTTATTAATTCTGTTCTCATTAGTTTTTTATGAAAACCCAGCTTCAATTTTCTTCACTACATGTACTTTAAATGAATAACATCACAGTATGTCATAATGTATTGGTTCAAATATTCTTGTTTATTGGCATCGTGAAACTAATTCCCATAAAACTAATTCAATCCACAGGTTCCACAAAAACTACTCATCTCATCTTAATGAACCTATTCTCTCATGAGAATATATTCATGAAAACATAAATTGTTTCTTTATTTTATCTTTTATATTGTGAAAATAAGAGTAAAAGATAAACTATTCCTGGAAATGTATATTATTTCATGTAATTCATAGTTATTCTCATAATTAGTTTGAGATACTGTATTCATTCACATAAAAAATTTCATATCAATCCTTCACATAATTTGTTTGAGATACTATCTATTTTGATTGATAAATTTATAGTGCATCTCAACACTATAATCTCACATCGTGGTTAAGATATATAGGTTATTTCCATAGTTTTTCTATCATGGAATTCATGACATGATATTATTGAAAACTACATGAACCATCAACATGAAAATCTAGGTAGAGCAAGGAAAAAGATGATGAATGTTTGTTATTGTAGACATGACATAAATAGTGCATTGACATAGTGCACACCACATTGATATTTATCTAGGCTTACACAATTGGATGGAAATAGATGATTAAAAACGCTTCCTCCTAAAGAAATATCGTATCCCATGGATAGATTAGGGTATCCCATTTTTATATATAATATTAATTTATTTCCTTTCAATTTTCCTTATCCAATATTTAACGTATATTTCCTTTGATGTCATAAAATCCACTTGGGGTATTCATCTTTTGATATGGTATGCATTATTATATACTCTTTTATACATCATTATATTGTCTATCCACTTTTTTGTGTTGGATTTGTAATCATAACACTTCATATTCACTATATAACTTAGGTTATGGTATCACCTCTACCTGATTAGATTATTTTGACATAACTTTCCACTTATATATATCTAATAGAATAAAACACATTCGACCATGAACACATATCTAGTTTGTGATCATTGATTTTGAATATTTGAAAAATAAATTAAATATAATAAATTGAACAAATTTTTCCATTATATTTTAGCATAGAAAAACAAAAATTATTATATCATTAAATATAATGAAAAAGATATTTATTTCCATTTTAATGTCTCTATAAATATGTTTCTCTAAAATTTTATAATATACTATTATAAATTATTACATATATTTTAGTATAATAAATATGATACATATAATATTCTATTTAATTATTGTATTGTACATTTTGTCCAACCAATCTTCATATTTATTACAGCGTCTAAATGATTTTTTTATATTTACTCATTGGATTAAGATTTATGTATATAAAATATTTAATAACACCTTGTTAAAACATTTTAGGAATTTATCAATATAAATTGATAAATTAAAATATATTCTATTTGTATATTCATAATTTGAAAACTTATTAAATATATGATTTCCCAGATGTAAATAATTTAAAATTATTAATTTTATAATTTTATTTCATTATGAATCACATTATATGTCTCAGTGAAATTTAGATCACCAATACACTTAATAAGGATAATATATTAAAATATAGTTTTCATAATGAAAACACATTGAAATATATGATCATTTACATGTCATTTATCAATGAATTAATTTCTTATGTAATAATACCATATACACCTAAATTAATTTAATCTATAAATAATTTTAATATTTATCTGAATATAGGTCCTTGTAGATTGATTTTAATGGTTTTTCCTTTTTGAATCCTTTATGGATTTTCATATATATACTATTTTGATTCTCATATAAGTAAATAATAAATACATTTATAAGATTAATTTTATAATTTTCAAACTAATTTAATATCATCATTAAATATCATTCATAACAGATGTGTGTGCCTCCTCAAAATCAATTGAATGTTTATCAGAAAACCTGTATATGCTGAGAAAAATTTTCCATTAAATAATATCATTTTATCATTTCACTTTTCTCACAAAAAACACACTTACAATAAATATTATACATGACTTCTTTGATTTCATAATGTTTCTAAATATGTTTCTCTTACTATGAATTCTCAATTTAGTTTGAATTGTTCCATTTTAATTATCTTAATGAAGTAATTTTTTAATATTCAAAACCAACATTGTTTCCAGATCTTCTTTCTTTATATCAAATTCTAATGAATATGAAATTATTTAGTCAATATTTTATAGTTATGTTTTATTCCATAATTCCATTACTGTTGATTTATTATAATAGATTTCATTACTTTCAAAACATTCATCATTTTATCATATATTGAATAGTTTTAATGAACCACATAATGTGTTTTTTATAAAAATATTGGAATACATGTTTCTCTTTGAACATATTCCTCTATATTTGGGATATAAAATATATACACTCATTTTATTTTCAAATGATTCTTATCCTTAAATATAATTAATTTTCCACGATTCATTCATAAATTTAACATATTTGCATTTCTAATAGGAAACTTGAGTAATGATTACTTATGATATATAATTGTTGTAATGTTAATTATAGTTGTTGCATCCATGGTAAACATGTATGCTTTAGTTAATCACATTATATAAATGAATGAATCAAGAAAAAGGTTTTAAAATTATTCAAAATAAAAACATGTTTCTTACCATCATCTCATATTATAACACCCAATATATTGAAAGTATAAAATTATGTTCAATTTTGTAAAAGACACACAACACTGAGAATAGATTAGAATCTCATTAACACCCCCAAAAAATCATTATATACTTATTTAAAAAAATTAAATCCCATCATAAGCTTACGATACTCACAACCATGAGTTTTTTAGGTTCGATATAATATTTAATACGAAAAATCATTCTAAAAAACATGATATATATAACTATTATAACCAAGACATTAATTTGGTGGGTATAAGTAACATTAACTACTTTATCCAATATATATTTATATACTCAAGCAACCTAACATGGTTCAAGAAGTAACTGCCTTAAGCCCACCTTTATAGACCATGGGATGGAAACATGCAGAAAAAAGAATAACTAATATGGTAGGCCTTTTCTTAATGTACCTGTATGCACAAACCCATCCAACTCTAGATATAATTGTATAGGAATAAAAGAAAAAGATGAAATGTCTATAGTAAGAAGCATACCGAAAAACCCTCATAATATTACAAAGAGTAAAATTGTATAAAATAAAATGTAAATGGTGAAAATACATGACCAACAAAAAAGATTTACACACCTAAAAAAGCATAAAAGTAAATTCTAAGATAGCATATCTCAGGATCTCCAAGATCCAACCACTATACATGATGAAATTCAGAATGTTTCCCTAACATCCTATGTTATCATCTCGGAAATATCTATCTCATTCATAACAGACAACACATGTTGGTAAATCCCATGCATGGGTGAGTATATAGATACCCAATAGGACACCCAAAAATTTGACAGGTGATCAGTAAGAGATGTGATATGACTTGATAGATAGAAAGATCAACCCAAAGTAAGAGTGTAAAAAATACATCCACTTGGACAAAGATATATATATATTTTCAAAACATAGAATCCCAAATGAGAGAGAATGAGGACATCAATATCACAAAACATCTTAGTAAAGAGTTCCATTGTTGTAATAGTTTATCAGAAATTCCCAACATCTCATGCATCTTCCTAGCAGAAACATCCTTGTCAAGCCAAACCTCACCATTATACAAGATAGTTGAGGGGTAAAATATCTTGGTAGAGGACCCTTTCCCCGGTACAATAGGAGGGTACCACTTAGTACATAGCTATAGGACCCATTCTCTACCATGATAGAAGGGTTCCACTCTGATGATCTAGTATCCATTCCCTCACTCAACCAGAGGGTTCCCCAAAATAGATGATAGATAACCCATGAACCACATAGCTCGAGCTTTCCTCTCTAGTAGTCAGTAAAGGATCCATGCCCAACCCAGCTAGAGGGTTCCACTCTAATAATCGGAGACACATACTAAGACTCCATAGGAGGGTGCACGTGGTGGATATGAAGATTCACATTCCCTATCCATGTTGTAGGGTTCCACTCAAGTAATTAGTAAAGGAATTGTGCCCATCCTAGTTGAAGTGTTCCACTCTAATTTTTAATTGAGGACCCATGCCCTAACTAGTAGGAGGGAACCTCATGGATTATAGATAGAGGAACAATGACCTATCCCACAAGAGGGTGACACTATATATATAGGTAGAGTATCCATTCCCTCTCCTAATAAGAGGGTTGAACTCTAGTGTCTACAGTAATCCTTTATAATCACCTCTATGGTCAGACATCGCATAAAGAAAACTCTTACCTATAACATATCACATAACATCTCAAAATCCACTACTATTTCCCCCATCGTATTTTACAGGAAAAAAATCATGGTTGGATAATCTCATGCCAAAATAAAATTCCAAATGAAGAAGATATAAGAGGTATAAGGTCCCTCAAAAAGGAAGAAGGGGAACATGGTGTGTAAGGAGGCCCACCTTGCATGTAGTCCCCAACTACTACTTATAAATGTATCTACTGATACATGGATCACTAACGATATAGAAAGTCATAGTGTATAGAGGACTACATGGTGATCATTAGCCACCCAAGGTCTTACATGTTATCTCTAGACATGTTCGCGTAATTGTTTACACATCGTGTAAAGGATTGGATGACACTAGGCATATGATGCCAACTCAATACCATGTAAGATTCTATGTGAATCGTGTTCCTCCAATCACACATGGAGTCCAAGGACATATGGGATCACAAGCATGTATCCTTTGTACACACCAAGTTAGTCATCTACGGTTATATGTTGAGTGATCCCACCACATGGTGTTTCATATTTAACTCTAAGTGAAATCACAGTAACCACAAAAATAGGACTACACTGCATGTGTTCATTAGACTACACGATGTTTAGTTGTTCATTTCACACAATCTTATATCTTTATAGAACACCTCTAATATAGATCTTCATGCCTCATATCTCACGTACTGGCCTCCCAAAATTAGTTGAAATGGTTTCCATTTATCAATTTTGGCTATCTATTTTGTGGAAAATGGGTTTCCATTTAATTATCTCAAGTTCTATACACCTTGTACATCTCGTACTAGGACAGACCACAATTCTGATCCTGGATTTACATGGAAATCATCCATAACTCATAAATACTTATAATTTATCCTTCTTTCTTAAATTCATTTCTCAGACCTGATTGCACTGTGAATCTAGTGGGCTAATTTGTTTCAGTACTGCCTAGAAATGGCGAACCGATATCCTATGTGGAAATTCTAAAATAACATAAAGAATGATTATGGAAAATTACCAAGAAGAAAAGTTGAAATGATTATTTTCTATGAAACCATGGCCAAAAAATAAAAATTAGTGATATTTTGGGTGAGAAACATTTCATAAACTAAATAATCAATTTAAACATAATCATGGGCTCATTCAAAGGCCCAATTAGAACACATATCTCTGAAATAATACTATCACACTCGATAATTGAATCAATTTTGGTAGAATACACAAATTTATGTGTTCTAACTATAATTGTAAAAACATTTATCGAAGAATTCACTCACCAATGAATGAAAGATGTCATTGTGTTTATTTCACATTGATCTTTCGAGATCCAAAGTTTCGTTGTCATTAGATTCTGATTCACCAATGTGAGGATGGAATAATGCCTCTCAATGATCCATGGATTATGCTGATAACCTTGGAGATCATTCCATAAAATAATACTTATAGGGATGCGGTATAGTTCTATGACTTTAATAAAACAAATTTGTGTAACTATTTATTTATTAAATGGACCTGCCAATAGTCACTATATACCAACACCCAGGGAAAACAAAATTTAGGTCATTAAAATGGTAAAAATTTCATTATAGATTCAATATTGGTCATAGATTTTTGATTCGAGATTCATTTTAATAGATATACTATCTTCATTATGAAACCATCAGCATGTAGTATAAAATATAATAGATATATTAATAAATTTAATTATTTGTAATCCAGGACTATAAATCACAATCCATATCAGTGCCTTGCTATGAAAATATATCTCGATATACATAAATATATTACAAGGTAAAAGAGATCTCTAAAATATTTTCTCATTTAATATTTTCATCCCCAAAAAGAAAAAATAAATAAAACTCTCATGATACTAAGACAACATCTAGATCACCCACTCCTATGACCTATCATGCATGCCCCCCATGCTGCCACAACACATGAAACAAGGGAATGGTCCATCCATGTAGGGTCATCTACTATTGATTCTTAATCCCCACCAGGTTCTCCTCAAATGTTCCTCCCTCCTCAATGTACAACTTGTGATAGTTAATAACATGCACAGTTTCTTTCACATTTCTCCTTATATATGACATGTTAAAGATCTCATGCACCCGGTCCAAATTTTTGGGTCAGGTGGGGTTGTAAGAAACCAATCCAACCCTCTTGAATATCTTGAATAGTGTGTCAAACCATTAGAATAGCTTACGTCACGTGCCAAATATCTATAATAATCATCATGGGAAGACTCTTATGAAAACATGGTATCCCTACTCAAACTCAAAGGGCCTATGATGTTGATCTCTTATCAGATATTTATCTTTTATATATTATCCTCTTCCACTCACAGAAGTTAGGGATAGTGTTATTAGTCAGCCCATCTATTTAGGGGTGAATGGTTGAACTCATCCTCATCTGGGAACTGAATACCTCCTACATAACCCTCCACAATGATGACATAAAGTACACATCCTGATCAGAGATATTAGCCAGGGATCCCCATGAAGTTAAATAATTTCTAGTAAAACATCTTCCCCAAACTCTCAACTGAACTCTTCTTCCTGATATAAAGGAAGATCATTGACATCGTGAGTTAGTCAACTATCACCCAGATGGAGTCATGTCCTCCCATTGTCCATATAATTCCTATAAAAAAATCTATGGATATGACATCCCATTTCACCTACTAACAGGTGATCCACCATGAGATGAACTAAGTAATTATCCATCTCATGCCGAACCACCAATACCACCATTGAATGTATCTATACATATTGCCCACTTTATGATGCATAACCAAAGGATATGTGTGAAACTATTATATAACCACCTTCTCCATCATTTTTTGGACCACATTGCATCCCTGTAAGTAAATTACATGATTCCCTCCATAAAATCTACTGATTGAATCTCCTAATGATATGTGTCCATGAATGACCACATAGTCGATGTCACCCAACTGGGACTCTCTCACAATCTAGAAGAGATGAGGATTAAACACCATCAACTAATGAAAAGACACACCCTCCTTCTCAAAATGTGTTCACTGCAAGGAAGATAATAGATCATATTACCCCCCAAAACGAGCATAGTAATTCTTTCTTAGGTTATCTACCACCGTGTTTCCCTTCCATGGAGTACAGAATATTTAAAAGTCATAGTTCTATTTGAACTCCAATAAACTCGACTTTATCAGGTTCAAGAATCACATTGTGAATACATACCTAAGACTATTATGGTTTGGGTAATCAAAATTTCATTATCCTAGAAGATATTTCCTCCATATCCATTTAGTGAAGACTACCGCTGAACAATATAGGTCATGATTCCCATATTTTTTTAATGGGTTCTCAACTAACTCAACCCATATGTGATAACTACCTGCCACTATATCCACATGTAGTCGAGACCTCCTCCTAAGGAATCTCAATGCACTACATTCTCCATGCCCTCATCCAAAAGTATAAAAATAGGAGCACTCAGAAGCCTCATCCTCAAATCAACGAAGGTCCTATTTAACCAATAATTATATATAAAAGAATTCCATTTCCATATCAATGTTGTATAATTCGTTGAAATCTTAGGGAATATTTCCAAAAAAACATCCTATAATACCCCACCAAGCCAAGAAAGTTTTGATCCTCCAGCATAGTGTTGGGTGTCTCCCAACAAATCATTGTATTAATCTTGAATAGGTCCATAGCTTATCAATTATCAAAAATGACATGCCCCATAATGTGAACCTTGTGAATCTGTAACTGACACATCAAGAGCTTTCCATAATGCTGGTGCTCCTGAAAAAAATATATGACCATCCTTATATACTCTTCATGATCCTCCTTTTAAGAAGAGTATATGAGTTTGTAATCAATTAATAAAACATGACAATGGTCCAAATATAGCTGAAAAAATATGATTTACCAAAGACATAAATGTGATGGGAGAATTCATCAAACCAATGATAATCACTAGGTACACATAGTGTCCACAGAGACATTAGAATACTAGAATCAAAATATCATCCCCGCGAACTCTAAAATGGTTGTATTTACACCTAGTATCTATCTTTGAGTACCATATAACTCCCCAAAAATTATCAAATAGGTCATCAATAATTGAAAATTGTACTTGTTCTTTTATCATAGTCTAGTTTAGGTGATGATAATCAAAAAAATCCACAATCTTCCATCTGTGTTTTTCAAAAACAGCACTGAAACTATGCTGGGGGAAAACTAGGTATGATAAAACCCTTCTATCAATGTTCCAACAACCTCATCCACAACTACTGGAGATTGGTACGGGATATATGATATAACATAAAAGATATTGGTGCCATCTTGGGATGGAACTCGATGTAAATATCCATCTCCAATCTCAGATGTATTTGCAAGATATCTTTAAGGAATATATTCATAAAATTCTCCATGAATGAAGTAATCCATATTCATGAAGAGCCTTATCCACCAAGGTATACACATTCCAACTAATGGGTGATGGAATAAAGACAAATTCTCAAAAAGCCCTCGTATCCTTCCCTGATATCCTTCTATCCCATAAATGATAATATCATTCCATCTGTGATAAAACATCTTCTTCTTCTATGGTGATAGTTAATCTAGGATCAGATCCTAGATAACAAATCCATAACCAAGAAGATGTTGTAGGTTTTCATAATAAAGACTAAATGGTATGATGAGAACCTCTCTATACCATTTGATAACTTACACTCCTAGAAAATAAACAATATATAGGAATCATTTCCCATCCGAATCTTAAGATAAATATGTAGGGACAATGACACAAATGGTGGAACTATATCTCTCATTAGGTGTAAAGAGATGATGTAATGACTCCCACAAATTTCTTGTAATACTTAATCAAGAGTAGAATTAACATATATCGTACCACTAATCATATCCTACACCACTAAATTATATGCATCTATAGCCTACTTCTGTTTTTGAATCAAACCTTATGTTCCTTGAGTATAATGTGGGATAACTAGGGGTGGTGGTGGATGGATATCAAATCATTATCCACAACTTATAGCTCCTCCTCATATAGCCCCAACTACTCATTTTCCTATTCCACCTCCCAAAGGTCCACCCTTCCCTTAGTATGAATATCCTTCATCAAGGTGCTACCTATGTAATGGTGTTTAATCTACTATTTTCATTCGCTCCTCAACATGCTAGGTTGAGAAACCATGTTCCATTTGAACTCTCCCATCACATGCATATAACCCCCATCTCTAGACTACCTTGTTCTTATATGCTTCTATGGACAACATTCCCAAGCCTAATCTTGAGAAGATCACCCATGTCAAGATCCGGTGTATTGGTGTCTGCTAGCTACTGCAGACAACACATCTCTATAATTTCCACTACCAACACAAGGTTTCTAAAATCCATATGAAGGGAAAATATCCATCACCAATTCCCACTCCAACACTCCATAAATTTTGGGAATGGATAAAGGTTCCCCACTAGCATAAATGTCTCCATGAGGACCCTACTCAAACTTCTCTGCTTAGAAGTATCCATCCTAGATCATTCTGAGGGACTATAAAATAATGTTTGTCAACCTCACAACAAAATTAAACATTTTCATCCTTCCCTACTAAATCCTTAGAAGCTATAAATCAAAACCATGTGCATGAAGTATGGGTAATACATTTCATGAAATAACTGATGGATGTCAGTACATGAGAGTGTCGACTACTCATGAATATACATAAAAAGAATCCACCAATTCTCGGATTATCTGAAGAAATGGACAAATTATATCGAAATAATCAGATTACTCTGTGTTTGGATAAGACTAAAAATAATGATTCTTGACTCTAGCTAGTCCATTGTTTCCTGAAGATGGGGATTTCTGCATAACCTCAGTGGCCATTGGCACTTCAATGGGTTGTGTTATATAATCCATGGTGCATTCAAATCCCATTAATTTGTATGATATACTAATAAAAAAGTGGGGGTGCAGCTACCTATCTACATGGAGGAAGAACCTCATGTGATGGAGCCTAAACATAGGTATCATTACCCATTTGATCCCCAACAAGATTTGAAATTAGTATTCTTGTTGGTAATTATCATAGAGGCATATAGAAACCATAACCAAGGCATTCCGCAGTTATATGAGAATATATATACATTGATTAACTAACTCAATATGGACAATGAAAAGACTCAATCCTATATGATGCATGTATCATAAATCCCTAAAAAATTATTGGTATTCTGAGTGGACAAGAAGGTAGTCAATGTTCTGGTGAATGAATACGTTGACCACTACACCAATATAGAGCTCCCAAACCAAAAAGTATGACTTATGATAGTTTGACAATATTTCCCTAAATTACAACCAAATCCTCATAAGGGGACTACAACAAACAAAATCAAAAGCTATAAACTATTATAAAGTCAATCTATTATGACCCAACCTAGTGGGGATCGACTAATAAAAACCCATATTCTAATTCCACATTCTACGGGCTGGAGTGAAGATCTGAAAGTCATAAAGAGTATAGTATTCCTTTTCATTGTGTACATGTTTTCACACACCCAAACATGTATATTTAAATGGACATAGGAATAAAATAATAATATGCAATATCTACCGTAATATACATACATGAAAAAAACTCTAGAGAATACAAATATTATGACAGAGTAAACTAAAAAGAAAAGGGTAAAAATACATGCACTAGTAGATAGATGTCTCAACCTAAAAACTAGAAAAGTAAATGTTGATATATCACAGCTTCAAATCTCAAAGCATCAACCACCATAAATGGTTAGATGAACCTAGTATCCCTAATCACTTCTATAATCATCATCCAACTGTCTTTCATCTGCATAAGACATGACATGTGTGGGAAATTCTCATGTAGGGGTGAGTATATACATACCCAGTAGGTTGTCCCAAAAGATAATAGTGGAGTAGAAAGATAAATAATAGGAATATATGGACAAATAGCTCAATACAATGTATGAGAGTAAAATAGAATCCAACAACACGAATGAAGATATAAATATTATCAACCCAAAGGATCCCAAACAAGAGTGAGAGAGGGAGAATCTTCATCTCACAACCCAACATAATAATGAGTGACAATGATTCAATAGTAAAAAAATGATTCAAATTATCTCACACATCTTCCCAAGTGAATAATCTAAGACAAACCACCCCTCACCACTGTGTTTCATATTTGAGGGGAACACTCCCAAAGTAGTGGACTAATACCATGGTACAACCTGAGGGTTCCACTTAGTAGATATCTAGAGAACCCATGACCTATCCCTGCTAGAGGGTCCCAATATGATGGTTGAGTATCCATGACCTGAGTCTACATGGGGTTGAAAATAAATAGACCATAGAAGGCCCATTCTTAGCCTAGCTTGACCGTGCCACTCTAGTAGTCAGCAGAGCACCCATGCTCAACCCAGCTGAAGGGTTCCCCTCGAATGGTTGAAGACCCATACCCTAACTCTATTGGAGTTCTCCACTCGGTTTATGGGTAGATGATCCATTCCCCACCAAAGTTAGAGTGTTCCACTAATGTAATTGGTAGGGGACCCATGCCCAGCCCAACTGGAGGGTTCCGCTCTAATAGTCAATCGAGGACCCATGCTCTACCCAGAATGAGGGTGCCACCTAGATAATAAATAAAGGACCCATGCCCTTTCCCACATGTATGTTAAAAACTATATAAAGGTAGAGTACCCATTCCCTATCCTAGCTTGAGGGTACCACTCAATTATTTATGGTGATCGAACAGGATCAATACTATTGTTGGGCATTTATTAAAGAAGTGTCACACCCTAAACATCTAAGATCACATCCAAAAGGCCACTAAATAAGACACCGTCAAGTTCTATACGAAAAAGTCCTCAGTATAAGATACTCACATTCTGAAATATATGTTCAAATGAAGGTTATATGAGATGAATAAGGGTCATTAAAAAAGAGAGACACACATTGTGTAAGGGGACCTATATGATGTGTGGTCTTTCACCACTTCCTAGCAGTGTCCCTTCAAGTACGTGGATCTCTAAAATTGTAGCACTAAAGAGTGTGTATGTGGACGACATATAATTCCTCATCCACCTGGGGTCCTTTTGATGCCCTTTGTTCGTGTTTGTGTATGTTACCAATTTCCGTGTACTACGGTACATGATATGTAATGTCCAATCCAGCATTCGGTGTCTGCCGCCTGCTCAAGCACATGTAATATTTTATGTACACAATTTTCCTACAACTATATATGGTGAAACATTCTATATAGGATCATAGAAATGAACCATATGTACATACTGAGTAGGTCAACTTGGTTTAAATGACATTTTGTCCCTCCGAACGATGTGTCATTTTTATCTCTAAGAGAAACCCTATCCATAATAAAATCTATAATACACAAAAAAAATCTTCAAATTACAAGAAGTGTGGATTGGTTTTTTCATTGAATGTATGATATATACTACGTGTTTCTAATATAACTCTTGATATTTCATATCTCACCTCTAGATATTCCAATATTTTTGGATAAGGCTTATATTCATTGTTTCAAGCAGTTTATTGGCCAGAAAACATATTTCCCTTTCATCTAATTGAATTCTTTATGCATCATACAACACAAAATCCAAATTCAGATCTCTAATAATTGTATACAATTTCAAATAGCCTTAAATACTACAAATTCATCTATTATTTTATAATCAATTCTTTTGATGTGATTCCTCTACGAATTCAGGGGTCTAATTGGTCGTGATCTCTTTTAGTAATGTTGAACTGAGATCTCCTGGGCGAATCGATGAAGAATGTAAAGAATTAATGTGAGAAATGCACAAGAAAAAATGGTTTAAAGATAATTAACCAAGATTTCCTGGGCCAAAAATAAAGAATTATGAGTATTTTGGGGAGGAACATTGCATAAATTGAATAATCAATATAAATTGATTCAAGGGATCTTATAAAGGATCATTTTGAACAAAAAAACAAATAAAAAATATGATTATGATCAATATATTAATCAATTGCAGAAGAATACACAAACTGATGAATCCTAAATGAATCTTCAAAGATTATAATTAATGAAACAAATTCCAATTAATGATAGAATTCATTGCATTTGGTATTACTCAAGCTGTTAGGATCTAGAATTCTGTTGTCGTGAGAATCTGATTCGTCATCGAGAGTGTGGAAGAACACATCACAATGGTCCCTCGCTTCTATAGATAACCCTGTAGATCCTTCCATATTAGAATACTTATATATGCATCTAGGTTTATAGGTTTAACTAAATAAAGAATTTTAAATATTTATTATTATTAAATTCACCCACCAATGGTCTATATATCCGAAAGCCCCTTGCCGACTAATTTTAGGTCTTTCATAGGGTAAAAATCACATTCTAAATGACAATGTGGTACCAAATTTCAGATTTTATATTCAATTTAAGAAATATCCTATTTTTTTAAGAACCATTCACGAATAATAAAAAAATATATTTAATAGTATTATAAAAATAATTCCGGGTGCACCTACCATTAGAATCGCACACCTTCTCAACTCTTAGGTGTGAATATATTTATAGATATATTTAAAGGTCTTAAAATTTAAATATGATCTATAGAATAACTTCCTAATAAATATAAAATAATTATAAATTTTTATTAAATTATCATTCATTTTTTTGTGATGTGATTTTTTTTCAATAACATGTTTTCTTTATAAAATATTTTTGAATTTTTATCCTGAAAAATATTATAATAAATTTTTAGACATTTAAGAAAAAATATTTTATAAAATGAACAAAATTTTTTAAATTATAATTTCAAAATTTACTTTGGTTGAATGTTTATAATTTTTTAGAAAAATATTGCTTTTTTTTAATATTGTAAGATACTGATTTTTGAAAAATAATCATTTCATTTCCATAAATTACATAATTGAATTATTATATTATGTTTTTGATATGAATTTTAGTAACATAAGTATTATTTATTTATATTTAATCAATTTTATTTATTTGGAATAAACATCATACAAGATTCAATTATAAAGGTGAATTTGGGTTTATGAAATGATATTTTTCTAATAAATTTTTTGAAGTAAAAAACATTTTTCTATTTTTATTTATTTAAAATTAACTTAATGACTACTGATGTAAATGAAATATATATATTATATATTAATTAATATTAATTTATATTCAAATAATTATTATTATTTGTTAAAGAGTAAATATGAAATCATCATGTGCTTGAAAAAAAGACACTTCTTGAAAACCTATTTTCTCATCATATTTGAAAGTTTAGGATTGAATTTTTTTTCACATTTATAAAATTTATTTTAAAAAATAAAAATAATTTTTTAATTCATCATGTCAAAATTAATTTTTGTAACAGTTTTTATAATTTTCATAAAAGATCAATCTTTTAATGAATTGGGAAAAAAATATTTTTATTAAAAATTTCCCTTTTATTTAAATTATTTATAATGATAAATTATATGTTAAAATGGATTCAAAGAAACATTATAAAAAATATATATATTAATACAATTTTTTCATTTTAAATACTTTTATTTTAAAATTAGAAAAAAAAATTATATACATTTGAACATTTCCTCATAGAAAACTCTCTATCTCGTCGAGTCTGTGTGATTAATTTCAATTTTAAATTTTCATATTCTTTTAATTGAATTTGAAAAATTGGATTTAATATTTGGGATCAAAATAATTTATTGTTTCTCAAAATTTTATCTTATTTCTTGACCTAAATTAACTGGGAAAACAGTAAAAAAACATTACTGTTAAGGTAAAAATAGATTTATCATAGAGATAAAATAAGAAGATAAAGTTAAAAACGACCATTAAACATTTAAATAAATAATATTTTTTCCATATTAAGAAACTATCTATTCTATGATAGAATGTTTACTACTTTAAAAGCTTGTTACATGATAAAAACATTGTTATGGTTGAATCTTCGAATAAAATTACAAGTGTCATGTACTTTGTAAAAGGCCACCCCCTCTTATCTCTCATTCACCCCTTTAATCTTATTTGGATCATACAAGACCTAAAATAATAACATAAAATATTCAATCACATAATCATAGAATACTTATTTTGTATATAATGGAAACATTATAATGGTTTTGGTGCATACCTATGAAGGGTATCTGAAGAATATGTAATGTGCTTCAACAAGTTTTTTTTTATTTTTCTCCACATCCATAAAATATTATTAAAAAATAATTATATAATAAAATAAGTATCTCTAATATAATGGTATGTTTATATTATATTTTAATTTAATAAAACCATCTCCACTTCTATCATATGATTTTTTATATCATCATTCGTGTGTTAGGCGGACAACGGCTTTGTGGACCGATGTCATTCGTTTTTTCCATTACAATGTATCACGATTGGGTATTATGATTGATATATAGTATATATATGATTTATATAAAATTATTATACCAATTAGTAATTAAATAATATATATCTCTTAAATTTTTCATTCCATAGGGGATACTATAATGTCGCTCGTGCATTCAATGGACTACCACCTCACTAAGTGATGTGATTAGTTATTCACTAATACATTACATGGAATTTAATAATGATAGTGTTAATGAATAAATGTAATATAAATGAAATTATTGTTATATTAATGAAATATTAATCATAATTAAAATATAATGTATCACTTTATATTTCATATTAAAAAAGATGATAACATCATTTATGTACATGTAAACTACTACCTTTATGAAGCGATGTGTCTCCCTTTTCCTCACCAAAACACATGGATGATATATATATATATATATTTAGATTTAAATATATAATATGGTATATATTATATTATTATAATTTGGTAAAGATAAAATATTACTTAAAAAATTTTCATAATGACCATTGAAAAATGGAAATGTTACTCATACGTTTGTACAACCAATCATCTCAATGATTGTGGAATTATTCTTTAATCAAAACCATATTCCATGATTGATAATAAAAGTATATTTTATGTATAAATATGATAATTATATTATGATTATTATTCTATATATTAATGAAATATATAATATTCATAAGAGCAGGATCATTAAAAACAATACATGAATGAAAAACAAGACAATTAACACCCGAAAAAATGAAAAAATGAATTATTATTAAAGAATATGTGATAAAATTTTATAAAAGTTTTATATATGATGTTATAAATAATATTATTATTTAATTAATAAGTTAATTTTTTTAAAGAATAACTATATTAGAGGATAAATCATGATCAACTAATAGGATGTGTGGGTTAATGGATTACAACATCACATTTTACACATGATTGAAACAAGAAATATTCATCCACTATTTATTTTATTTGGTGCATATAATTCCCAAAAATTTATTTTATATTGATTATCATAATAAATTTTAGATTTACATATCCATTTTAGGATATATATATATATTTCTAGGGGTTTAGGGTTCAAATGATTCCAAAGTATTAATGGATTTTTATCTCAATTTTCCATTTTGAGACATATGTTATGTAATGAACCTATATTATGTTTTATGGTGTGTATAAAGACCCTTTGAAAATTTATATCATATGTATCCATAATTTTTTTGCATTATATGTTTCATTTAATGTTATCCATTTATAGGCTTTATAATTCAATGTTGCCAAAGTTGTAAGAGTTTTATGATATAATCTCATTATTTATAAATATTTCTTTTGATTATATTTTTAAGGATGAAATATCATGATCCATATCTCAATAAAATCATGAATTTTCATCTCCTATTGTAATTTTTTTTCATAATTGATATTTTCCCTTCATTTTACACTCTTTTTATACTAAATAGTTTTAATTGATTTTGATGAATCATCTTTTTTATTATTTTCAATAGAAACCAGTTTTCACTAAAACAATTGTTTCTCAAATTGTTTAATTAAATACTTTTAACATTATTAATGTGATTTTTAAACACATTTTTACACTTGTTTGAATTTTATAAATTGTTTTGAATGTAATTTTCACGTAATTTCCCAAATAATTCATGTTTGGATTTTTCCAAAAATGTGAATGGAATAATTCTTAACCCATACTACATGAATGAAATTTTCCACAATCAAGACCAATATTCACAGTAATGGTTTCATTATATGTTTTCAGAATATTTTAGAAAAAAATAATTTCCAAAAATTTTGATTTTTTTTAAAAAAGGAAAAGTATATTTTCCATAAGTCGTGTTTTAATTTATTTTAAAAATATCCTTTATATGTTTCTAAAGTTTTTTCCCAGTAAAATTATTTTGAAATTTTATTTTAAATTTTATTAATTTTAAAAAAGATAATTTCAAAATTAAAAGGTAATTTTTCCCTAAAGGTATTTAATGAACATTTAATGGTACTTAAATTCATCAAAATTAGAAACCCTTGTTGTTAATTATGCTCTAATTAGGATATTTTATAATTATACTATAATCATTATTTATCTAGATGTATTAAGATTGTTTCAAAAATATTTATATGGAACCCATTTCTTATCCGAGAGTTCATCATGTTTCAAGGAGATTGGTATGAAACCTATTTTATTTCCATGCTTTAATCATGTTATAAAAGGAATAATGATTGTTTATATGATTTTTATGATCATAATAAAGATCTATGTACTTTATTAATGTTGTGACTTTTGGACAGAATATACAATGGGGCATCATAGATAGAACTGGGTGATCCCATTAAAACATATCTAATAATGTATCCCAGATTTCATTAGCTGAGCCTCATATAGCATATACTATAGGTGCACCCAGATAGATATCCAATGCTTTAGGAAAAGATTACATCCTCTAAATAATTACAATGTAAATTGGACATATCTCTATATAAATTATAAGTGTTTTATAAGTGTTTTAATAATATTATATTTCAAGATTGAAATGTGTTTTTCTATTCATTCCAAGGATATATAGTATTTATTTTGATCAATATTGATATCACATGGCTCTTGAATATTTATTCTAACATTTCTTTCATTTCTCAAAGCCTTATGCCAGGATTTGTGATTTATGAATGATGTATGATGGGTATGAATACTTTTATGATTCACTCATGCACTTTAATTATTCTATAATACCTATACACACTTCTTATGTTCATTGATGACACTCACATGTCAATGCTTATGTTTACCCTTAATGATTATTTGAGAACAACCATCATAATTTTTGTATTCCCCATATGTTCAAGATATATTGTTAAAATAATCATTTCTATAAGGGGTTTCTTTTGGATGATTATGATCACATAATTTTAAATAAGAAAAGTTGGATTAAGTAGGTGAAATTCTCACTTAACAACATTGTTATTGTTTATATAGGGGGTTTTCCTAATTTTATAAAACTCTAAACCAAAAAGGCCCTTGAGAATATAATTGATCCATTTTTTCCTTTTTATTTTGAAATGGTTGGTTAGAAAAAATTAGTTCACATTTATCTATATCAAAGATAGAAATATAAAATAAATTATTTCGGTACTAGATCTGGGAGTGCAGGTTCGAAATTGTTATAGTTGTTTTCATAGGTTGGATTCGTTAACTTTATATATTAATATATTTTTCGGTGAGTTTGTTTTAAGAGTTGTGGATAGAATCCAAGGCCTATAGAATTAAGTATGATCACAAGAATAATGTCTTAAACACCCATTTTATGGTCTAAAGTAATGAGATCGTAATGTGATTAGTGACACCTTATGAAATGTTTTATTAGCTTAAAGAATATGTAATTCCTTGGTTTAATGTGAAGTTGGTATTTAAAAGTTTTGGAAATATAATTTAATTTATTGATAACTTTTTGGGTTTAAATGACCTTATATATGGAAGTAATTATGGGAACATAAGTTTTTATCATATAGATAAGCACAGTATTGAAAAGTGAGAATGGGACTAAGAGATTCAAAAAAGGATCTTCATATTTTTGGATTTAAATATAAAAGGTATGAGATAACACTTGTGATTATAATCTCACTATAATGTTTAGGTTTTTTCGGACATCATTAGTTTGAACTTTAGGTGTTACTAATAAATGTAATAGAATAATGAATCATTTCATTATAATAAGGTATACTCATTTTGTGAATTTTCTTACGATGTTCTAACCATTGTAGTTTTGGTAAATTTCCAAATATTATTTGAATATTTTTTATCCTTTTTAGGTTTATATGATCCACTACATGTTTATTTTCAGTTCATCCTCAATGAAAAATTCATATGGAATACTAATAGTCTAGAGAAAATGATCATATTATGGTGGAAATTGACAAAATGATGAATTTCTTCTACTCAAGTAGGTATATATCCATATGCTATTAGTCTTGATTGAAGAAAACTCTGGAACTTTATGAAAAGTATTGTGAAAAAAATATTTTATTTTATTACATTCATATCCAATGAGTAATATGAAATTATATATCATCATATATTTATGGTTTTTAGGCCCTTAACTTTCCATTGACCATGCACTTTACTTTGATCAATGACCTCAATCACTATGTATAATTATTTATTCTTTTATTCAATTCCCACCTATGTTCTTCTATTTTCAATCTTAATTATGTGTTATTTTATATTTACTATGTAAATAAATGTATCTCTTATTAAGAGGATTTTTTATTAAACCTTTTTATGATGCGGGTGTTAATAAAATAGTATCTTCAAATTCCCATCCATTAATTACTGTGATAAAGGATAAATCGTGGGGATTAAAAATTTTAAGGGGGTGGATGTATCAAATTAAAATTCTAAATGAAGAAAATTATGTTTGATATCATAATGAAAACAAAACACAAAGTTTAGATGAGAATGTAACACCCTGATAATTAATGATATATTTATTTTTAAGTAAATTTAATATCTTCAATAGATTTTGGAACTCAAATCCCTATAATTTTTATGTTTTATAGTGTATTCAACATGCAACATCAAGCTTAGATGACCCATGATATATATAACCATTATAGCCTAGCCATTAAATTGGAGAGTATAAATAGTAATATATAATTTAATATATAGATATATATATATTTCATAATCAAGACAAATAATTGATATATATTTTTGTAAAAAATAAATATATTTTTAGTAATGGGATTTTATTCTTTAAAAATAAATTCTCTTTAAAATTGATTTTTTATTTTCTTCCATCAAAAAAATATTAAAGTAAACTAATAAAAAAATTTAAAAACATTATTCTCTAAAATTAACATAAAGATTTTAATTTTAATATAAAATATTAATTTGTTTAATATTTTCAAATTTTGCTGAGAACAATTAATTTCCAGTGAATAGTGAAAAGTACAGATCTTTAAAAAACTATCATTTTTTTTCAATAAATTATGTAATTTACAAGACCCATTATGTTATCATTATTATTTAATATAAAAAAGTTATTATTGAGTTATATTTAGTCTAATTAATTTATTTTTAAAAAAACTCTTAAAATAATTTTAGGATAAGGTTGTCTTTCGGTTTAAAAAATGGGATTTTTATGAAAATGGATTTAATGTTCATAATGTTTCTCTTTTTTTATTTAATTAAAATAACCCATAATGAAGAAATATTTAAAAAAAATAATTAATTTTATATAAGTTATTATTAATTTATATTCACATTTTAATTATTATTATATATTGAGTTAATATGAAATCATCTAGCACTTTAAATAAATACACTTCTTGATGCCATTCTTTTTCATCATGTCTGTGGGTTTTGTTTTAATTTTATTTTTGTAAACATTTGGAAAAATTATTCTATAAAATAAAATTCATTTTTCAAATAATTAATTAAAAATTACATTAGAGTGTACTTTTGAAAATGTTATGAAATGATGAATTTTTGTTGTATAATGAAAAATATGAAATTTTAATTGAATACAACCTTTTTAAACAATTATTTATAAAGATATATTAGATTTTAAATTGGTTTTAATGTAAAATTATTTCAATTATATATATTAATCCATATTAGGTTATTTTAAAGAATTTAATATCTAATTGGATTTAAAAACATTGTAAATATTTTAACATTTTCTCTTCGAAACCCATCATTCTCATTGCGCCCGGGGGATTAAGTTTAAATTTAAATTTTCTTATTAAGTGAATTTAACTTTGAAAAATTTATTCCAAATTATTAATCATTAATATTTAAAATTTAAATTATATTGAATTTAATTATTTACTAAACTTGATAGTGAAAACAATTAAAAAAATTACACTGGTTAAGGTAAAAATATGTTTACCAGGGGTTAAACAATGAATATAAGGGTAAAATAACCTAATTTTTTAAACACCCCTTTCCTGTACATATTTTGTCATTATATCTTCTATGTTTGATTATATCCCATTTTTTAAGCTATTTAAATGATAAAAATGTGGGTATGATAGAATCATTTAAAAAATTACAAGTGTGGCACCTTCCTCACTTATAAAGGGTCACCCCTATCCTCAATTATAAACACCTTAAAACCAATTTGTCTCAGCAATTAACTTAAAAAATAATTTCAAAACATTTGTCTCATAATACAAGGAGCCTTATGTTGTTCATAAATCATACCTAAGAAAGATCATTATTCAATCACAAAGAGGATACCCGACGAAGAGGAAACGTTCTTTGACAAGTATTTTTATTTTATTAATTTTACACCTCATTATATTATTATTAAACCGTTATGACAAAATTTAATTAGTACATTAAATATAATTTGGTGATAATATAATAATTTCATCACTATAATCATCTTAGCTTCCATAAAATGGGTTTCAAAGTCTTCATTGGTGTGTGTGGTGGAATACCACCTCTCTAACCGATGTCCTTCATTTTTTTATTAAAATATATCATGGTTTATAATAATGATGAATTAGAAGTATATATATTTATATTATATTTATAACATATTTATACCTATTTATTTATTATATAATATATAAAATTTACTATCCATTTTATAGGGGATACAATAACGTCACTCATGTGTGCAGAGGACTACCGCCTCACGCAGTGATGTGATTTTTCTTTTAGTAAAGCATGGAATTGAATGTAATAGGTATACAGTTAATTATTATTTTCTATTTGAAATAAATTATTGCTATATTAATTTAATATTTATCATAATTACATGATAATATGTGATTTTAAATTTTTACTCTAAAAAAAGATGAAAAAGTCGTTTGTTTACGTGTGGACTGCCACATTCATGAAGTGATGTGACTCTCTATTAATCGCCAGAAAAAATTAATGATATATATATATTTATTTAATGAAATATATTTTATATTTTATAATTATATAATTATTTTAATATAAAATGTTGCTTACTTTATTTCAATAATTTCAATTGAAAAATGAAAACATTCCTCATGTGTATGTACGACTTACAGCCTCTATGATCTTAACATACATAATCTATAAAAACAGTATTTAATGATTTTTATTGAATGAAAAATTAATGTTTAAATATGATAACTATTTCATGAATATTATTCTGGATATTGTGGAAAAATATAATATGCATATGAACTGGAATATACATAATAAAGAATGAATGAAAAAACAAGGAAATCAACACCCAGAATAATGAAAGTAACAAAATATTAATAATGAAAGTGTGATAAGATGTTAATAAAGGGTCATATATGGTATTATAAATACTAATATTTTTATTCAATAATATAATAACATGATTAAACCCACTATAAAGGAGTATAAATCATGATCAACCAAAACGATGTGTGAGGTAATGGATTTCCACCTCACTTTATTCTTATGTGAGACACATTCCATATTCAACACATATTTCCCTTATATGGTGAATATTCTAACAATCAAATTATTTTATGATAATTAATCTAATAATTATTTTCATTTATATATCTTTTTGAGTATCTACATTTCATGGGGTTTATATTTACAGAGATTCGGAAGTATTAAGGTATTTTGGTATCCATTTTCATTCATTGAGACATAATATATTTCTTGAACCTGTAACCTTTTATGAGGTGTATAAACATACCATTTGAAATTTTATAATATGAATCTAATTCTTTGTATGATATTAATGGATTTATTTACTGCTATTTTTCATGGGTATTAGGATGTCATGTTAGCAATGTGGTAAGACTTTTATGATACAATCTCAACATTTAGAGGGATTGTATATGATTATATTTTTTAGATAATAAAATATCAAGATACAAATCCTATGAAACTAATGAATTTTATTAAACTCTGGTTATTTATTTAGAATACATGTTTTTCCATCAATTTCCTCTCTTTATTCAATTAAGAGTTTAAAAGAAGGTTTTTATGAGAAATAGAATTTATTTCTTTTTTCAGATGAACCCCATTTTCTTCCAAAACCATGTTTTCAAAAATTAATTTAAAAATTGTTTCTACATATAAAAAGATGATTTATTAAATGACTTTTTTTTACCAATTTTTAACTTTTAAATTTTCTTGAATGGAATTTTCATATCATTTTCCAAGAAATACACATTTTTCTTTTGCAAGAAATGTTAATGAAACATTTATTTTATCATGTATAAAATGAATATAACTTTATTTATATCATGAACATTAATTTCTTTGAAGCATACATTATATTTTTTCAAGAATATTTTAAAATAAAAGTATTTTCAAAATGTATTATATTTTTTGAATCATGGATATGATATTTTATTTAAAAATTGTTTTAAATAAATTTTGGATTTCCCTTTAAATGTTTCCATGGTTGTTTTCTACGAAATGATTTTTCTCAATATTTTGTGGATATTTATTTATTTAATAAATAAGTTATTACAATAATGGAAATTTTATATTCTTCAAAATTTATTTAATTTCTTTTAATGGTATTTACATTTATGAAAATTCAAAAACCATTATTGATACTTAATCCCCAATGGTTATATTTTCTCTGGATATCCTTGTTATTCTTTGTTTAGATTGATTGATATTTGTTCAATGTGATTTTTATGGAAACCATTTCTTTTCCTCATGTTAATCATGTTTCAAATATATTTTTATAGAGCATTTTTCCAGTCCATTGGTTAAAGAAGTTATATAAAAAATAAATATTATTTCTATGAGTTTTATGATGAAATAAAAGATATAATAACTTTATTCATGTTGTACTAATTAGAGGTATTTATAGATGGGGTGGGCTATATGATGTTAGGTGATCAAGTAACGAATAATAATACAGGTAATGATAGACATCACTGGGTGAGCTCGGGATAGGTTATACGATTGATGCACCAAGATTGCGCTCCAATTCCTTGAGTAATGATTATGTTATCTAGATAATTAAATAGTATATCATCTGTATGGTTGTTCTAATTATATGGGTCCTCTAAGGCTTCTATGAAAATGTTGTTTCAATATACCAACAAATTTTATATATTCTTCCATGGTTTTATAATTTTTTCTTTTATCAAGTTTGATATCACATGGTTCATGAATATAGATTTTATGAATCATCCCTTTGTTAAATCTTTATTGCATGATTATTCCTAGGGGTTCTGATATTGATGTGTAGGAGTTAATTATGATTTTTCATTCCCTCATATTAGGTCACAACACCCTTATTCACTTTTATATTCATTTATAAAATTCAATTGTAAATCTTATCCCCTTATAGAGAATTTGACCTCAACCTTATTATGTTTCCTTTTCCCAAGGTGATCAAGAAATGATGTCTAAGGAATTATGTCTTAAAGAGAATTCATTTGGATGATGGTTAATTAATGTGAAATAAAAAAAGTGGGTTTATTAGGAGAAATTATATTTTAATAGTATATAAATTGTTTATATAGTATTTTATGATAATTATATAAAAATATAATCCAAAATGGTCCTTGAGACTTGTATGAACCCGAGTTATTGGGACGTGTCAAAATCGAAACGCTATTTGAATTTTGACTCGCTTCTGAGAAATAAAGAGAAATTAGACAATTATGTGTTAAACTTTTGAAGTTAGGGAGGTCGTGCAGGTGTGCACGTTTGGCGCATGGTCTGAACAGACCGTGATGACAAACCGTGCAAAGCCTCTGGGTGAGATAGAGGCTCCGCACAGGCGGCGCACGGTTTTCCAAACCCTGCGGGTTGGCCGTGCGTAGTTCCTGGGTGAGGTAGTGGCAACCACACAGTTGGTGCACAGTTTTCTAAACCATGTGGGTTAACCGTGAAGCCACTCAAAATTAGGGTTTTTCAGTTCTAGGCCTCCCAGAAACTCCCATTCTCCTTTTTTTCTTCCTTCCACTCAGGGCTTACGCAGGGAGAGCCGACCGGACATTCAAATCCCTCCCGATTCTTCGTCTGAACTCTGATCTAAACACCGTTTGATGCATTGTAACTCCTTCAATAAGGCCTTGATTTCACTTGAACAATTTCTCCTAATTTTTTCCCTGGATAGAGTTATTGGGGTTTGAGAGGTTTTGATTCTTTTGTAGATCTACCACTTTTAGAACTAATTAGAGGCTTTCATGAGAGGACTAACATCGTACTAGAATGAGGTTTTTGTTTCATATATTCTTTCTGTGTTTTCGTGGTCATTTGGGTAGCGCGAGCTATGACACGTATTTGGGTTTTTTTAGAGAGACCCTAAAATGTCTGCTATTGCATTTTAAATTTCTTATTGGACCTATGGGATACCTTGGGTATGCCCTTTGTCCTGTCTCGATTGAGCATGGCAAGGCGAGAGGCCATTGCTCACATGGGGCATTTTGGTCGGGGTTTCCAAAATGAGAACACTTGAATTGTATTTGATTAAACTGTTATGTATAATTATTTGAACCATGATATGAATTGTTGGAGACCTTAGAAATTTTAGTGTTGTTGTGGGACAACACTTTATTAATACAATTCATCTGTTTAGATAGTTTTTCCTACTATGTGTAATGTTAAAATGTGATTATATATATGTGTTGTGTAATTTTTCATATTCTGGAACCTTCCGGTTGTGATGGGCATGACACGAGGTACATGGGTTGTTTTGACCTCGGGATTGGTCATTATGGATGTTGACTTGAGGTAGTATGACTGTCAGGTTGGGCATGACCCGAGTTACATGGGTGGTTTTGACCACGGGATTGGGCATCAGGGACGTAGGTTTAAGGTTGTATGTCTGTCGGGTTGGGCATGGCCCAGGTTACTTGGATGGAAAAGCCATCATACATGAGCGGCATGGTAGCAGGGACACGAGGTGTCAGATGTGTGGTGGCTTAGGAACTATTTTTGTGATTACCGCTCACCCGCAACATTGAGTTATGTGAACGCATAGATACACTATGATGAGGTGGTTTGGACAACTCTTGTGGGTAGAGGCCCCCGTAGATGTAGTTTAGGTACTTTGGTTGGGGGTGCTGGTCATAGGAAGCCATGTGGGAGGTGAGGATCCTCTAGGGGATAGCTTTGAGACTATCTGGTTGGGGGTTGAGGCTCGCCGTGATTTTAGGGTAGGTATCGCTATCCCTCCGGTTACTTGTTTGAGGGCTGATATCGACATTCCTCCAGTTACATGATTTGAGGGCAGGTATTGTTGTCCCTCTGGTTATTTATTTGATGATAGACATCGTTGTTCCTCCGGGTTACTTCTTGGGCGTGCCTTCGGGACGTCAGTACTTGAGGCACGAGGTTTCAGGTGGCACAAGGTGCCAGGTTACTATTCTTGGGCATGCCTTCGGGATGTCGATATTTGAGAAATATAGTGTCAGGGGGCACATGGTGCCAGGATACATGACAAAGATTCCAGCGTTGGCCGAAGCAGGTGACAGTCCTTGGTGGTTGTTGAGAACCAGTGGAGTTTGTGTTTATTTGTGCATCATACTATTTACTATTTTCCTTAAAATTCATGCCTACTTAAAAACTTATATAAGGTATGCACGATTAGATGGTATCCTACTGGTATTTGTCTCACACCCTGCACTGGCCCTTCAGGACGGGTGCAGACTTTATGGATTAATGTACAAGAAAGTGGACAGATTCAAGAGCTGGGATGCATTAGTTGTTACATGGAGATGGTATGGACCTTGAGGTCTTACCTATCTGGAGTTATCTAATTTTGTTTCCTTTCCTAAATTACCATGCTCACTTGTTGTAGCTACTGTTGGTTAGCCATTGGCGCCCTTTTTATATTCAGATATGTATGACCTGTTTTGGATGTATGTTTGTTGCTCAATAGTAGTTACATTTGATCAGCATGTTGTTGTCTTTATTTCTACTGTTGTTTTTATATTTATTTCTCATGCTGTTTGTCTATATTGATTATGCTTCCGTTCTACGGGTCTGGTTCGAGTCTGCTGAGTCTTTTATTCTACTACATCTTTACTATTATACACGGACTATAACCATTGTTATTATCATCTGACAGGTTTTATCCTCTCCACTATATCTATTATACCCTCGCTGCTAGTCGGCGGCCTTTGGAATTCGGGGAGGTGCACCTAAGGTTGTAACACCCGACCCGTTTAGCACTATTCAGGTGGCTATTCGGGTCCGGGACGTTACAAAGTCGTATCAAAGGAGTTCTTGATAGGGATTTAGTAGCAGTGCTTTTATGAATACTAGGATTTGAGACTTCTCTTTTTATTTATACTTGTTTTACGATTTGTTTTATGGTAGATTGGAGATAGGTTGTTGCTGAATCTGGGTTTCTAGATTGTGCTTAGGTTCCTGCAGCCCCAGGTATGTGAGATGGACCTAGTTGCCATGGGTGGGAATTACTATTTTCTTTATCTCAGATTACAGTTTTTATGATTTCCACGTCGGTGGATCACATGTTGTGTGATGTTATTGGTTGTGATATGTAACCTTTGAACCAGTGTGATAGGGGAGAATTGGACATTGTCCCGGTATAGAGAGGCCATTTTTCTAGGCTTTTGATAGGCACATTTTAGGGTATTTCAATTTCATAATTTCACATATGGTTTGTGAAGTGATAATTCCAAGTGAATAAAAATCAATTTCCTTGCTTTGTATGATCTGAAATGTGAATTGGTGAAATTCCAGATACAATTTCTTGTTTATTTCAAAGTGTTTTTCCATGCTTTGTATATTTGTAGAATTGCATGTGGCTGGATTTTTGGGTCTGGCTCTGATTAGAGCATGCATGTACTATTGGTTGAGGTGATTTTTATCAAAAGTATTGGGAGACTCAGTCGTCGGATTGAGGAAATGTGATTTCTCAGGACGGGCATGGCCCAAGGAAATTTTGATACTTGGCACTATTAAGGGCAGGTAAGGTGGCCAAGAGGTCGGGATTCTGTGGGGAATGAGTTGCGGTGGGGGAGAGTAAGGGTGGTAGTTATGCACTTCCTTTTACTTCTTTCCTTATCTGCGTTGAATATATATATTTATATATATGTGTGTGTGTTGTCTAACCATTTATGGTATTCAGCAGGTTAATATTTGGGAGACTTAGATGGAGCGTCAGACGGGAGATGATACAATTCAGTCGGTGTAGGATTAGGTTCAGGATTTGGTACAGTCAAAGCATGAGCCGCAAGTATAGGCTTTGGGACATTATCTAGTTCAGGATCCAGTGCATGAGGGATAGCAGTCGGGTTTGGTAGTGTTCGGGCTATGGATTGACGAGCAGCTCCGAGCTATCCTGGTACTTGTCATGCAGGGGATCGACAGAGGTGCACAGGGTACAGATCCATCTATGGAATATCTGACGTGGGAGTTCTAGTCGTAGCACCCGCCACTTTTTCAGGGTTAGGGTGGTCCTCATATGGATGAGAACTCGATAGAGAGCATGTATATGATCTTCGAGCAGCTCGAGACACCTCCAAGGAGGAGGGCCATGCTGACGACGTACATGCTGCGAGGACCGGAAAAGCGCTGGTGGGATGTGTAGGTTAAAGATCGCAGGCGCGAGGGACTGGCATGGAAGGACATCTAGGATAGGTTGATTGAGCACTTTTACCCTGAGACGCTGACAGCTGAGAGATCTTGGGAGTTCTTGAGTCTTCAACAGGGACACATGTCTGTCATGGACTATGCAGCTACTTTCACTGAGTAATCTCGCTTTTGAACCTAGTATGGTATCCAATGACGTAGCTAGGGTGAGGCTCTTTTAGAATGGCTTATGACACTCCATTCCCGTCAAGGTGACTATTTTCAGGATGGGATACTTTTCAAAGTTAGGGAATCAGGAGCTCATAGCAAAGGTCAACCAGATAGATAGGCCCCAGGTTGGTTGGGTGATAGCTTAAGGTGATGGTTTGGACAATTGGAAGTGAGGAAGGAATGTGTTTCAGTAGGGAAGTCTAGATAAGGACTCATCTAGACCATCTCGTAGTAGTTCTTCAGTGGTTTTCTTTTAGTGTGGACAGTCGTGACATGTTCGGACTCAATGCGATAGGCCTCCAACGGAGTGTCGGGCATGTGGACAGGTCTAGCATCAAGAGAGGTTCTGTAGGAAGGATTCTCAGATAGCTGGCAGACAGGCACCAAGATAGATGGTGGCATCCGGATTTGGTTCACGTTCGATACCAGGATAGGGTATCGAAGGTTCAGGTGCCTGCGGAGGACGTGACATAGACAGTGGGATCCAACTAAGGGGTCAGTGGCCGGTGGCTGGAGCAACACCACTGGGAGGTTAGGCATCAGGTAGTCGTACTTCAGGCTAGGTGCGTGCCATGGAGCTACCAGAGACTGATCAGGCTAGTGAGATGATGATGGTTAGAGGTACCCCATGGTTGTAGCTGTGATTTCCTTATTCTCTTTTTGCATGCCCTGTAGAGACATGTCCGTTTTGAGTGCACATGATGCACACTATCTATGTGGACTGACTAGATTCTTGTCAGTGGGATTGACACCATAGAAGGTGTGTGATATATATATATATATATATATATATATATATATATGAGATACGTAGCATTAGGGGCATCGAGGATGCAGGTTATTTGAGGATCCATGGGCATCGGGGCATCGAGGATGCAGGTTACTTGAGGTGCTAGGAACTAGGTTTGTTTTGAGCATCCATGGGATTCATGACCTCATGGAGATGGAAATCTCTGCAGGGCGGGATACGTTTTGCTGTTGGAAATGACACGGGAGCTCCAATGAGTGGCAGGGGTGACGATGCGTCAATAGAGGACCTTGAGTCCAGAACAGAGGTTTGCAAACCTTTTCTTGTTCAGATTTTTGTCTGGTTGAGACCGAGTTAGGCGATTCATAAGGTGGGGAACCCCTCGAGGAATTTATCCATAACCTTGTGGAGGGGGAAGTCAGGGTTTCTTTGATCAGGGTGGTGTGTTCGGTTCCATCCCCAGGTTTCATTTGATAACTTGGGGATGAGCTATGTTAAGGTGGGGAGATTGTAATATCCTGGGTTTTTTGAATGGGTAAAAATCCCATCCCTGATTGAATTTTGACTCGCTTATGAGAAAACTAGATAAATTGCACAATTCTGGGTTAAAATTTTGAATTTAGGGAGGTCGGGTAGGTGTGCACGGTTGGCGCATGGTCTAAACAAACCGTGCGGACAAACCATGAGAATCCTCTGGGTGGGACAGTGGGCTCTACACGGGCGTCACACGATCTCCCAAACCGTGCGGGTTGGCCGTGCGGAGTTCCTGGGTAAGGCAGTGTCAATTTCATGTTTGGTGAATGATTTTCTAAATCGTGCGGGTTAACCATGAGGTCCCTCAAAATTAGGGTTTATAAGTTTCAGGCCACCCAGGAAATCCCATTCTCTTCTTTTTCTTCCTTCCACTTGGGGCTTATGCGAGGACAGCCAGCCGGACCTTCAAATCCTTCTTGAATCATCATCTGAACTCCAATCTGAACATTGTTTGATGACTTTGAACTCCCTCGGTAAGGCCTTTATTTCCATTTAGTCATTTTTCCTAATATCTTCTCTAGATAGAGTTATTGGGGTTGTGCAGTTTTGATTCTTTTGTAGATCTACCGCGTTTAGTCCTAATTGGATGATGTCATCGGAGGAGTAACATCGTACTAGTACGAGGTTGGTGGTTCATATCTTCTTTTTTGTTTTTGTGGTCATTTGGGTAGCACGACCTATGATGCATATTTGGGTATTTTGAGAGAGACCGTAAATTTTCTGCTATTGCATTTTAAATTGCTTATTAGACCTATGTGATACATTGGGTATGCCCTTTGTCATGTCTTGATTGAGAAGGGTCGGGTGAGAGGTCGTTGCTCACACGGGGCATTTTGGTCGGGGTTTCCAAAATGATAACACTTGAATTGTATTGGTTTAAACTATTAGGTTTAGTTATTTAAACCTTGATATGAATTGATAGAGACCTTAGAAATTTCAGTGCTAGTATGGTACAACACTTGCTTAGTGCAATTCATCTGTTTAGATGGTTTTTTCCTGTTATGTGTTATGTTAAAATGCGATTATATATATGTGATGTGTGATTTTTCATATGCTGGAACCTTCAGGTTGTGATGAGAATGGCATGGGTTACATAGGTGGTGTGACCACGGGATTGGGTGTCATGGATGTTGGCTTGATGTAGTACGACTGTCAGGATGGGCATGACCCAAGTTACCTGGGTGGTTTTAACCAGGGAATTGGGCGTCATGGGCGTCAGTTGGAGTCAGTATGACTATCTGGTTGGGCATGGCCCGGGTTACATGGATCTCAAGGCTATCATACTTCAGCGGCATGGTCGTAGGGACACAAGGTGTCAGATTTATGGTGGATTAGTTACTATTTTTGTGATTACCGCTCACCCGAAACTTTTAGTAGTGTGCACACATAAATAATCCGTGATGAGGTGGTTTTCCCACTCGTGTGGATATAGGCCCCTATAGATGCGTTTTAGGTACTTTGGTTGGGGGTGCTTGCCGTAGGAAGCCACGTGGGAGGTGAGGAGCCTCTAGGGGATAGCTTTGAGGCTATCGAGTAGGGGGTTGAGGCTCGCCATGATTTGAGGGCAGGTGTCGCTGTCACTCCGGTTACTTATTTGAAGGAGGATATCTCCATCCCTCAAGATACTTGATTTGAGGGTAGGTATTGTTGTCCCTCCGGTTATTTATTTGAGGACATGCATCACTGTTCCACCGGGTTACTTCTTGGGTGTGCCTTCGGGACATCGGTACTTGAGGCACAAGGTGTCATGAAGCACAAGGTGCAAGGTTACTATTCCTGAGCGTGCCTTTGGGACGTCGGTATTTGAGACACGTGGTGGCAGGGGCACATGGTGTCAGGCTACATGACAGAGATTCCGGGGTTGGCTAAAGCAGGTGACACTCCATGTTGGCTGTTGAGCACGAGTGGAGTTTGTGTTTATTTGTGCATCGTACTTTTTACTATTTTCCTTATAAATGCATGCCCACTTAAAAAATTATATTAGGTACACACCATTGGATGTTATATTACTGAGATTTGACTCACACCCTGCACGAGCCCTTCAGTAGACATGAAGGCATTATAGATTTATGTGCATGAAAGAGGCCAGATTCAGGAGCTAGGCTACATTAGTTTTAGCATGGAGATGGTATGGACCTTGAGGTCATACCTAGCTGGAGTTATCTTGGTTTGTTACCTTTTCTATATTAGAATTCTCACAATTTGTATCTACTGTTGGTTATCCATTTCCACCCTTTTTATATTTAGATATGTCTAACCTATTTTGGATGCATGTTTGTTGCTCAGTAGTAGTTACAGTTGATCAGCATGCTTTGGTGTTTATTTCTATTGTCGTTGTTATATTTATTGAATCCACTTTTTTATCTATATTGATTATGATTCCATTCTGAGGATGTGGTTTGAGTCTGCTTAGTCTTTTATTCCGCTACATCTTTACTGTTATACACGGACCATTGTCGTTATTATTATCCTCTGAGAGGGTATAGCCTCCCCACTATACCAATTAGACCCTCGCTACTAGTCAGAAGCCTTTGGCATTCATGGAGGTGTGCCTAAGGTAGTATCACCTGACCCGTTTAGAACTGTTCGGATGGCTGTTCGGTTCTAGGATGTTACAGGACTTCAAGTGATAGAATTTTTTCTTTTGATGTTGTATGGTTTGGATGGGAAATAACATCGACATAATTATCTATATCAATGCTGAAAAAGTAATGTTTATGATTTCAGCAACAAATATACAATTACAGGTTAGGGGCTCTTTACATATTGTTAGTTAAGACAATCAATATATTTTAATGAATATACATTCATGGACATCTATATATTTGTCTTTCCCCACCCAATATAGGGAACACTTCTTCATTAAATTGGAAGTTAACCGAATCCATTTTAAAAGCATAAATAGTTTTAGGTTCAAGATATATGAGGATGGATGGGGATTCACATATGATGTATATATATATATATATATTTTGACCCTTCTCTGAGGTTGCATTTTCATATTTTGTGGGTTAGAAAATGACACATGTACCATATAATTAATAATTGTTAAATTGGATATACCCAAATCTAGAAAACACTTCATCTAGAGTAAATATTTTTTATGATATGAACATGGTATATTGAAAACAAAATTTATATCATGTAATATTAGACATCCCCATATATATCTCAAAAAATTTATTTTACTTTTAATTGTTTAGATTTAATTTAGTGAAATATTATTGATGATTCAAAAATACCATTTAGAGATTGTACATGGATGAAAAAATAATTTACTATAATGCACATTGAAACAAAATAACAATTGAAATCACGAGACATTAATTCAATTAAATTATCAATTTGTACTGTATTTATTTCATAATTATGGTCTCTTTCACATTTTAAATATTTTAGAAATAAGTAACACAACTATATTGCATGTTGGGATAAAACATTCAAGCAACCATCTAATATATAAATTTATCAATACAATAAAATATTGGATTGGTCTACATATTTGATGATTTATTACACATATATCTTATTGAATCCATTTAGAAAAATTATACATTATAATATTCATATTAATTAGTGACTGTCTTATAATTAGTATTCTATAAGGAAACGTTCTGAAAGAATTTGTTTACAGTTTCATGGTTTCATGGTTCGTTGTTAAAAGTCATTAAATTTTTAAAATTATTTTTCACATAATTTTGGAACCAATATTACCATATTAGTTATGTCAGAAATTCACTTTTATCATTTATTATTTTATTTCAACATGTGTTTTTATTGAATTTATAAAAACAATTAGGATGTTAATGTTAGTATTTTTTCAAGAACATGTCTCTTACTCAATTTATTATTATCAAGAGACTTATAATCTTCATTCCCCTGAGTTAAAAATTTTGTATTATGTCTATGATGGTATATTTCATAGAATGATAATAATTAACTCATATAATTTTTGGAAAAAACAATTTATAAATAACATTGGGTAATATAAAACAATCATTAACAATCCATAATAAAAATATATACACCACTCGATATAACATTTAGAATAAATTTTAATGATACTATAATATAAAAATATTTTATATTTTGAGGTTTGTGTGTGTCATTACACTATTTGGTTAATAAATATCCCCAATATGATTTAAATTATCTCAGGTCATTTTTGTGCTTCAATGTAAAATAATAACATCAATAAAAAAACAAAGAACACTTTAACCAAAAAAACATTAAAGAATATTTATCCAAAACATTAACATTATTTTCTATAGAAAATGACTCATATAATAAAAGAAAATTATGAAAATAGTTGTAGAGATTTTGAGATATCATCTCATCAAAATCATTAGTGAAATAACTTTCCTTGAGGTATTTGAGATCTTCATTTCTGGGTTTGTAACACATGATATTGTTCATGTCATTTCATTCCCTTTATGGGATATATCATTAAAATTTTCCACACTTTTATTTACTCTAAACAATACCTTACATAGTATCTAGAGTTTTTATGGGGTTCACCAAAATTGAGATAAATATCATTTCGAACCACAAATATAAGAGGAATATTTATAACGGTATTCATTTTATTATAAAAATAATTTGTGTGGGTCCTCTAGCTGTATTTATCAATTTTTATATGACTTAAACCATGATAAATGTATCCTTTACCATGCTCTAATCCTTGATTATTTTCATCTACATTAACATCTACATCAAAAAATGATGTTCCATAGTTATATTTTGAAAATAGTTATTTTTAATAAAAATTAACTTTTATTTTTATGTTTCATGTAATGATAACATGAGGCTATAATAATTTATATATAATTATAAATAATACTATTACAACATGTTTATATGTGATTAAAAAATATTCAGGTAGATATATTGAAGCATATGAACCTATATAACCACAACCCAATAAAACATTAAAATTGATATAATTTTATAAATGGTGGAGTTATATATAGTAATAATTTTATAATTTTATAAGTGTAACACATTTCATTCATTGTGCTTTGCATGAAAAAACTGTTTTAATGATCATACTCTTTCTTTATAATCTTATTATACTTTATTCAATTTTTTTTAGGACATTTTCAAATTGTAACCCAAAATTTAGATGTCTTTAGAGGAAGAAAATCACTTTTTATTTTCATAAAGGGGGATGTGAATTATTTTCATCAAAAATTTCTATGAAATTTATGGATTCTGGGTTCATTTATGTTGCCATGACCCATGACATTTTATAACTTTCATCAATTTTAATATTAGTGAATTTGATTTTGGTGACATTCAATAAAATGATAACTATACCATGGAACAAACTTTTGTAATCATTTTATATTAATACATATCGAAATTAAATATTTAATTCAACTATAATAATTAAAATTGATGAATATATAAATACATATTGAAAGTAATAAATTAAATAACAAATATATAAACCCATATCTCAAATGTGATAAAAATCACTACATTAATAATTAGTATTATCTATATCACATAAGTGAATTTAAAATATAAAATAATTTTTTTCTAAAATTAAAAACAAATATAAATTTATTATGGTTTGTATTTTAAATTTTTTTACAATATAGATGTTTTATTAAACTTTTCACATATTTATTTTCAATGAAAAAAAATTCACATGTACAATATATTTTTTATTTAAATATTTATCATAAATCCCAAATTATATAAAAAATTATATAATTAACCCAATTAAACAAACAATTTATACATAATTGTAAATAAATAATAAAAATGGTAATGAAATGAATGTTATAGTTATGTTATAGAAAATTGGGGGAGAGGGTAAAGAAATCATATTAGGTGAAGAGAGGGGCATGATAAGTATTAATAAACATATGAGAGAGGGGGGATATATGAGATAAGGGTGGCAGAATGTTGAGGTAGAATATTCTACGGTTGTAAATATGTTAAAAAGAGATACCAAAATATCCTAACTAATTGGATGAATATTTTTTTTTTAAATATTAGTATTATATTTTTTTTATTTTAAACAATTAATATAAGTAAATAAATATAATAAAATAAAATATCATTATATAATAAAATAATTTAAGAACCACATTGAATCATTAAACATGTATATTTTTGAACCATTCACGATGAGACTAAAAAACTTTATGCTTTTATTAAAAAATTATAGGGATTTTTTGGGAGATAATTTGAGAAGATATCTAGTAAATTAAATTTATTATGTGATTATTTAAAAATAACATGGGATTACATGTTTTAAACATAAAATTTAAGGTACTCAAGTCCCACATATATTTGGAAATGTAATAATGAATGTTTAAGTATAAGGAACCAATAATTTTGGACCCTTACATTTTTAGTTACCCAGACATAAGGTGTCAAAATGATGTTTGGTGTTGTTCTGAGGCACCCAAAACTACACACTCAGGTCATGTGTTGAATACACAGACTTTAGAATTTGGATTTGATACCATTTATGATTTCATATGATAATCATTGAAATATTACACATTAATATTTCAGTTTAAATATTACATCTCAAAAATATATCTCGCAATCCCCTGAATTGATAGTTTAGTTTCCTTGAGAAATAATTATATAACCAACTTTTTTTATAATAGTTGTGTACATTTCTCCATAATTGAACCACACTTTACCCCCTTCTAGACTCACATAGGGTATATTAAAATTCATAACATAGTTAATGGAAACAGGAGGAAGGTGTGTGATTTAATTGGTGGTTAGGGAAAAAAATTAAGATTTCATCAAGGTTTAGATCATGAAAATATGACAAAACATTATCATGTGATAAAAATATTATTAAATGGAATGTAGAATAGTATGAGTGGTCCATAAATCATGATATAAGGAAATTTTTTCCCCCATGAACAAAAAAATACCATGTTACGACCCAAACCACTTTAGAGCTCCTGTTTGGAGGAAGGTCGATCTTTCACAAAACAAATCTAGACTCTCATAGGCCATAGGCTGGTGAAAAGGCACTAATAAAGCACAATATAAATGGGTGGTCATTTCCTAGGTACCTATATAAACACACACAACTGTGTCTATGAAATAATTCATATAAATAATAAAATATAATAACAACTAGAGAAAAACAATAATGTAATAAGATCTAGGTAATACTTTAGAGTATGATAGGATAAAATCAAAGGGAAAAATAAAAAATCTACGACCAGCTAGAAATTAAGTCCCAACCTTACAACACATAAAATAAATAAATCTAAGACATCCTGAATATTGTCCTCTATGCCTAACTATATGTGGTATAATACCCTATGTATCACTATTCTCCGCCAATAAAAACTACTAAATTTTCATTGTCTTCCTAAGATGTGAATCTTGTGTAAAAATCTCATGTAGATGTGAGTATTTAAATATCTAACAGGAATCCTCGAAAAACACAATTCGAGAGATATAAAGATATAGTAAGGCAATAATAACCTATAATATTTGGTAAATCCCCAGTATATATATATATGTTCAACATAAATTCATCTGAGAATTAAATGGTATATCCATATCACATCCCATCCTAGGACAATGAGTTAGTATATAGCTCCAAAGGTCCATATCGGATGACCAACATCTCATGTGCCTATATTATAACTCCATGAATAGGATCCACAACTTTCCATTACTCAACATCCTAAAAGGTATTAATCTCTAGTATAGGACTTGTTCCTTAGTATGATAAGGGGTTTCCATTCCATAGATTAAGGAACCATTCCCTGGGGTGATGGGGAGTACGACTCTGTTAAAAAAGGACTCACACCCTAGTGTGATTTGGGTATCCCACTCCATGAATGGAGGACACACTCCCTAGTGTGATACGGGTCACACTTAGTGAATGGATAATAGGTTCCCTAGTAGGATAGGGGTTCCACTCCATTAGTAGAGGTACCAAACTATAGTTCATCCTGGGGTACCAATCAACAGATGACCCATGCCCTAGTGTGTTAGGCGGTTCTACTCAGTAGATAGAGGGAAATATAGGGGAAGTGTTCCTCGGTGTGACAGTGGGGTTTCAAACCCTGACATCCCTTAGATGATAATAACCAAATCACATTCATCATCAATATTTACCTAAAGAAATTTCATGCTCGTAGCACCCCAATATAGGAAACACTTGGGCCACAATCCTTATTCCAAAAAGGGGAGATGAGATGAATAATATACTAAAGGAAATACATGATGTGTATAGAGCCCACATGGCATGTGGGGAAACCAAGACACTTGGCCATGTTCTCTTTTGTAGTTGTATTTGGAAGAAATTTTATATAAAATGGAATGTACATATTATGCATGGTGTGTATCATCCACTCAAGGACTACCCATGTATAGCTAACCATACCTGTGTAATTTGAACCATGACCATATACCAAGACAATCCTGGGCACCAGCCCATGCCCATGTTCTCTAGGTATTCATGGCATGTCCCCCCACATCTGGTCCTGCGTGTGTGCCAACTAGAACATGTATAGGCCACCAAGGGAGGTTTATAAGGAATTATATCCTAACCACATGTATTGTAATCATTAACATGGCTAGAAACCATTGCATCCATAGAATATAAATTATATTGTGTGTGTTCTTCCATACTACACATCATGTACAATGATTTTTTCCAAAACGTACAAAACCATCAGGTGGATTCATGGTCTGAAATATTTGCTACGGATCTCACCATTTATCCTCCTAAAACTAAAAGGATACAGTTTTGATCATTGTTTCCTGACCTCCAATTGATGAAAAATGGAATCCAATTATCCACTTGAATCATACAGTGCATCTTGTGTCCATTATGTCCCTCTTAACTACTCTAGATCTCAGGACTATAAAGAATCACCCAAAATCCATCATGAGATATATTTGAAACACTAATAAATTCTTAATTCATTCAACCAACTTGAATCCAAGTGTTTGATCACTCTCGAATCTTCCTCGAAAATATTGAATCATGACCTCATGGTCTAATGATCCTGAAAAAGAAGAATGAGGGTGGGGGAGGACAAAAATAATGTTGTAACCATACAAGGACAATAATTATTGGGAAAATATCACACAAATATTATATCATGTGTGATAGATTTTCATAACAAGAATAATATGAATTATAAAAGCTAGTTCAGATAGATGATTCTTGTGATGAATATGTGATTTACAATTGAAAATAAATGTGATAAAATAAATTATTTAACATTTTAATCCAGTGGGATAAAATAAAAATTGATTACTGATACCTAAATTTGGATAAATAATTGTTGAAAAATGTGTTCACCATCAATGAAGGTGATCTAATACATTCACTACCTCTTGATCCACCTCAATCTATTCATCCATTAAAATTTTATTTGATTCACTAATAAAGAATGCCCAAATATCATATCAAAAGCTCCCAGGTCTATGTGATAAAGCCTAATGAAATCACGCTAAAAATATTTACATAGGTTTTAATCAAGGTCATATAAAATTAAAAAAAATAAATAATTCATTTATTTTAATTAAACACACCAGTCAATGACCTCTTTAACCGAACATCCCAAATCGACCAACCTTAGGTCACACCATGGGTAAAACATGCATTCAAAATTCAACCACAGTCACTAAAGTTCCATTAGAGGTCCCCATAAATTACAAAAATGATTATTTCACAAGATATATTATAATAATATTTTATAATATTTCAATTCTGAGTCACTATGGGGACTGAAATCTCTCTCTAACACATCAAATGGCTCTACAAATATTTCTTAATATATAATAAACTATTTCGAAGATCAAATTGTGTCAATAAATTCTCCCCATTATCAGGAATTGACACCTAAAATGAGATGTCTAATGAAAATGGTGGGGACAGTAATCCTCTATCTAGCTCTTTCACTACTAGGATATCACTTATATGATCACGTGTCGACACAATACATGATCCAAGTGAATAAACCATACCTGTAGGATCTTCTCCTTCATAACATCTATTTCCATCGAGTAGCCCATGTAGGTGGATCCATATTTAATTTAAAACTCTCCTCAATCAATAAAATGTGTATTTTCATCTATTTATCTCCTCAAATGTGACATGAAGAAGACATCATGAACCCAATTCAACCAAGTGGGTAGGGCTAGGTTGTAAGAATCCTCACCAACCCAATGTAGGGCATCAAATTACCTGATAAACCTTGAGAACAATTTTTCTCCCTAGCTAAAGCTCCACTATCCTTGTTATGGGGTGGATCTTAGGAAAACTTAGTCTCCCTAATTAATCTCCAAAGGCCAATTATGTCTATCTGTATAATATTTCTATCTACATTGGGCCTTTCGGCCACCTTATTGGACTTGGGTCCTACAAGGCTTTCAGGCCACGCAAGGACTTCGGGACTCTTGACTCTCAAGGCCTCCGGGACACCTTAAGGTCTTAGGGCCACCCCAAGTGCTTTGGGCCTCTTGAATTCAGATGTACCAGTTTAATTACAAGGAACGAGGCTTCATACACGGTGAGTGTGACTATTTTCCACTGTTATAAAATTATCGAATTTTCCCTTACACATTTATAAGAATATTTTCAAAATAAATGTTTTATTTTGTAATTATATGGGTTTTAAATGATTTCAAAATAGTAAGAGATATTTCTCTAAAAATTCATTTTGATTTCATCTATGTCAACATCATAGGATGGATTTTGAGCTTATTTGAAGTTGATTTATTATGATACAAAACATCTATATTGTATTGATGGTTTTGTGTCATGTTTGAATGTGGATGTGTAATTTTTATACCATTCATGGTATATGGATAAAGAATTGAAATTTCTTATGCTAGTTTTAATACCTATGTTTATGTTATGTTTAAAAATTTTCATATGAGGACTGAATTGGACATATAAAGTGATGGTTGGAGACCACTATATCTCCTCGATGTATCAGTAGGTCTCATGAGAAAAACTACTGTCCTGGAACAAGGCTTTGAAAAAATCTTATTTGTAGTCATGTAACAAGGCCTTGACTATGTGGTTATGAAGTATGTCATTATGAATTCTATCATTATTAAAGTGGCTATTGATATTGCATGTGATTATTAGACTAGTAGAATATCCATGTGAATAAGTAAATGAAATTATTTCATTTTATCATTTCCATATTATGGTGAAGTTAATGTTTAAAAGGCATTTGTTTTTGTCTTACATTGCCTTAAATGTTTATGCTTATTTATGAATGTTTTCGCTATATTATTATCCTTACTGAGCATCTGAGATCACCCCTTTCTATGTATTATTTTTCCTAGGATGTGAAGAAGTATTTTTTGACTGACCTACAGGGATAGTCTAAGGGATATGAGTGTGTCCTATGGAAACTATGTTGTTCTAGTTTTTAATTTTATAATGTAATGTAAAACTTATGAATGTATATAGTATTTCCAAGGCTACTAAGTTGATCGGTCTTTCGGGATTTTTCCCATGTGATCATGCCAATGTTATGTTGTAATGCACTGACTCTAGGTAACTAGAGTTGGGGTGTTACAGTTGGTATCAGAGGAAGTTTAGTACAACCCTTGGAATATAGATTTTGAAAAACTCCGATTAGATAACATTATCCTAAGATAGAAAGTGAGGATTAGTATAGATAAACTTCCTAGAATTTTGGTACTGTAGAGATTTTGTTATTTTTACAAAAAATAAATATCTGTCAGGATACAATCAGGTAGAGGAGTCTCTGGAACAGATGTACCTAGGGGAAGAACCAGAAAACACCACACAGAGGTAGACTTGAATGGGAAATGGTGCACGACAACAGACCTTGCTGCACTCTTGGTTACGACACTCTCGAGGGATATGCTTAGGATAATTCTCCTTTTCTTTACAAACCATTATGAAGGGTTTATAAGTATATGCTTTCATAGAGAAACAATTTTTATGATTATGTTTTATATCCATAAATAGTTCAACTATGTTAAGTTTTTTACAACTTTGCAATTATGTATTGCGATTAATTAACTACTCTAGTGTATGCCATTGTTTAGAAATGGAACCTTGTGAAAGTAATGGAAATTATACTAATGCGTGTTATACATGTAGGTATTTCCCTCCTACTGAAGATAATTATACTGGATCTTGTGAAGAAACTGGTGCGGATCAGCTAATCAACATACTTGAACAACTCATTCAGGTTATGAATAATAACCTTACTCGTATGGAGCGCCCTGATCCACCATACAGAGAATCGATGTTAGACCGCTTCATGAGGCAAAAACCACCAACATTCAATGGGAGTAAAAATCCATTAGTAGCTAAGAAATGGATAAATTCCTTAGAGAATATATTTCATGCTTAGGGGAGTAGCGACAGAGAAAATGTACAAGGTAATGGTTAATTTTAGAATCTATTTATTATTCGAGGTTGTTTTTACATAAGTATCTACATGGACCTATTTATTATCCATATCCACGTTTCTTAAATATGTATTTCAAAACATTTTTAATATTTACTAGACTATGGGTTAAAGTCATGTATACCCTTGTATGACTTTTTATAAAATGTTTTGAAAGGAATCTACCCATCATTTTCTAAACACAGTACCTTGTGACCTTTTTGACGAAATTAATGTAAGAATTTTTCTTAACTTATACTGCGGGTAAAACTATTTTCTTCCATTATAACATCGTCAAAGATTCCTTCACAAGAATATAAGAATATTTTCAAAATATGTGTTTTGTTTTATAATTATATGACTTTTAAATGATATCAAAATAGAAATATATATTTCTCTATATTTTTTTGGTTTCATCTCTACCAAATATTTTGATGGATTGTGAGGTTATTTGAAGTTGATTTAATATGATAAAAAAATTCCATATTTTTTTTATGGTTTTGGGATATGTTTGATTGTATATGTGTTATTTTAATCAATTCATGTTTTATGGATAAAAAATTGACATTTTGTTTTCTAGATTTAATATGAGTGTTTGTGTTATGTTTAAACATTTTCATATGAGGAATGCATTGAACATAATAAGTGACAGGTAGAGCCCGGTATAGCTCATCGATGCATCGGTAGGTCTCATGAGTGAAAATTGTGTCTTGGAACAAGGCCTTGAAAAAATATTATTTGTAGTCTTGGAACAAGGCCTTGAATATGTGGTTATGAAGACTAGAATTATTCATTCCATCATGATGAATGTGGAAATTGATATTTCATGTGATTATTCGACTAGTAGAATATCCATGTGAATAAGTAAATAGAAATATTTTATTTTATCTTTTATATATTATGCAGATGTTTATGTTTAAAAGGCTTTTGTTTTAGTCTTACATTTCCTTATATGTTTATTCTTATTTATGAACATTTCTGCTCCATTTTTATCTTTACTGAGCATCTGATCTCACCCCTTTCTATGTTTTATTTTTCCCATGATGCGAAGAAGTATATTATGAATGACCTGTAGGGATACTCTAAGGGATATGAATGTGGTCTATGGAGGCTATGTTGATTTATTTTTTTATTTTATAATGTAATTTAAAACTTATAAATGTATCTAGTATTTCCAAGGATACTAAACTGATCATTTTTTCGGAATTTGATCCCTTGTGATCATGCCAATGTTATGTAATAATGCACTGACCCTCGGTAACTAGGGTCAGGGTGTTACACTTTCTGACCAAAGGTAGGCCTCTAGAATGATAGGAGGAATGTTTTAAGGATATTTGGATAGTGGTTGGTTGATCCAAAAGGCTTTGGATGTGTTAAATTAAGAGAAGGGGAAGTGCCCTTTTATAAGAGAGGTGAGGGTCACTTTAGGAAAATCATGAAATATTATTTTATAATAAAATAATTTTCGGTTTATAATGGCTCCAATATAAATTATTTAAAGTTTAAGGTGGGTAATGGGTCTAAAACCACTCAACCAATAGGTTTTAGACAGGTTTAGGTCACCATATTAGCCATATCTTTTAGATTTAACTCTTAGTTAAATAGTATGACATTTTCCATGTCTCTTTGCATTTTTATATTATATGGTCAATAAAAATACTATAATAAGACAAGAATACCCAATGTGGTTCATAATTAATATATATAACCTTATATATGTCCTTTGTCCAAACATGATATTTTTAGGAATATTATATCAATTAATAATATAATATTTGTTTTAAAAACTCAATTATGTCAATTTTGACACTATTTAGTATTTGATATTTTTGAAAGAAATAAATACTTTATAACACCATATAAAATTTATTTAACTGACCGTAACAAGTCATACTAACCTATAAAAATATTTTAACTCATCGGAAGTCTCAATTTACATTTATTGGGATATTTGTATTATAAATTATTTTAATATTTAATTAATAAGGTCATTACTGCATAATTATTGTGTCATAAATAAATTAAATTATCTATTGTCTAAAAATTATAAATAAAAACCATTATTTAGGACATATGTTTTTCATTTTAATGAATATTTATAGTCAAATTTATATTGTGTGTAACCCTATATTAAAAATGGTTTAGTTATTAAACATTGAATTTAACACTTTTAACCCTTCATTAAATAAAATAATAATAAATGTCTAAATCTAATCCATGTGGACCAAAGTGGATAATATGTTATTCCCAAGGTTGTTTTTGGTTTAATTATAAATATCTAATAGAATTAAGACATGTGTTACTGTAATTATGATATCATTTTTACCATTAATTACCCTAATTACTTTTAACCGTGGTAATAAAAGTCAAATATTACTATTCACCAAAATTATTTTCATCTTATTGATCCTCATTTTATATACTGATATTAACCATGTCTCTTAGAATTTGGAAATTCAACTCACAGAAATGGTAAATTTATGCTTTATACAAATTTGAAAATTCTCCTAGGAGGTGGGTAAAAGACGGTAAAATGACAGATAAAATTTTATAAATCTAAACATATTAAAAAATGAATCCAATAAATTACATTAAAAATATATAGGTATTATATATATATATATTTTCCCATAAAATAAAATAAGTAGATATTTAAAGAAAAGTCGGTTTTAACCAATAACGCAGTTTTTTTCAATATTCATCAAATATTGAATGTTTTCAGAAAAATACCAAAAATTCACCCTAAGATAATTTCATTATTACGAATTAAAAAATGAATTCCATTTTGAAAAATAAAATTTATATATTTTCCGAAAGTAGGTATTAGTATTCATAACGGTTAGTTCGATTGGTCATAGTGTGTTAGAATCTTGAAGTTGCGTACAATGAATGTTATTGTATTATTAAAGGGAAACATACGATGAAAGATTGGGGTGCTACATTTTTTCCTCATAAAAATAATTTCATCCTCAAAATTTCAATAATATTACTGAATATAAATAATTATGTTGTTCGACATCATATGTTCCTCGAGTTCCAATATTTCTTCTTCCATCTAATGGTTTCTCCATAGAATTTTTACCGAACGAGTCATCCAGTTTCTCATCACTTGTTCTCATGTATCAAGAATCTTAACTTTATCTTCATAATAAGATAGATCATGTTCAAATTCAATTTCCTCATTGGTGAGTACATGCATTGGGTCAGACATGTTTTTTTTTTCAATAGTGATACACGGAGCACATCGTGAACTTTGGAGAGACTTGGTGGAATTGACAAATGATAAGCCACAACCCCAATTCGTTCTAGAATTTTTAAATGTTGGATATACCTGGGACTTTATTTACTCCTCTTACTGAATTTTATAACTCCCTTCCATGGAGATAATTTCATGAAAACATGATCTCCTACCTGAAATTCCAAATCCTTCCTTTGGTTATCGGCATAGCTCTTGTGCCTACATTGAGATGCTTTAATGTGGGTTTGGATAACCTTCAGCTTTTCCATCATTTTCTCATCATGTTCTGGGAATACGAGTATTAATTCACCAACAAAATCCTAATAATTTGTTGTGCGACATCTCTTTCCAAATAACTCTTCATATGGTGCCATCTGAATACTTTAATGGAAGCTATTGTTAAAGGAAAAATCTACCATAGGTAAATATTGATCCCACATACCTTGAATGTCAAGTCAGAAAGATCTCAACTTGTCTTCTAATGTTTGAATTGTCCATTCTGATTGTCCATTGGATTGAGGGTGGTCAGCAATGCTCAAATGATGTTCAGTATCTAGGGCCTTCTAAAGAATTTTCTAGAATATTGATGTAAAACGGGGATCACAATCAGAAACAATTGATAGGGGTACACCATGGAGTATTAAAACTTCATTAATATATAGTATTTCCATGGGTTAAAGTTATAGTGATCCATCTTTTTCTTACATTACTATTACATCATTTAAAATATAAACAACATAATAGTATTACACATAGAGGATCCAAAGGTTTAGTATCTTGGGAAAACTAGGACCATACATAACAAATACAACATCAAGCATAAAGATTTATTTAATTCGTTCTTCACTAGCTTCTTAGGGGAACCTGTCCTCTCCTTAGTACATATAGCCACCTGAGGATATACATCAAAAGGGGTGATATAGACGCACAGTAAGAGGATATATACGAACAATATAGCATGGGGTGAGCATAATCTTTACATAGGCAAAAGATCATGAACATGAGCGGAGCATAAATAAAACTCTTGAAATGTGGCAATGCATAAAAATAAAAAATCATGTCTTAGTGGTTTACTACCACACATAATTGTGAACCAAGATATAATCTTGTTAAAACATCATTTCACATTTACTCATGAGATTCATCACTTTACCCAATGCATTGGAACGCTATATAATTTCAGGCGCACCCGTCACATTTAAACAATCATATTGCGCTATATAATTCTGGGTGCACCTGTCATATCATAACATTATCATTTATCATGAAGGGCACAATGAACATATAACATAAATCAATATAATGAACCCATGAAAAGGAATGGTTTTCATCTCATAATAACACATTCATAAGCATTGGGTTCCCAAAAGAAAGCAGTAATAACAAACATGTTACAAGAACCTTCCACTTTGAGTGAGAAGTAAAAGGGGCGTTCTTAAAAGAAGAGTTATTTTGGAAAAAAATATTTTTGGACATAAAAACCGGTGAAAAACCTGTATATCCTAGAAAATTAAAGACAATTATTAAAAAATGGTCATTTAGAAGTAACCATATCAAAAAATGGAGTGAAAGAGGATCAACCCAAAGGATGAAAGTTGGGTTCAAGAATTTCCTCTTACCTTGTACCCGAATGCTTCCTTCCATTTAATATCATGTATAATGACATTATATTCATTAATTAGAAATCCAGAACCATGTGTACATTAATAGGGTTCATTATGGTTTCATTATCTCATTTAATATTCTTTTTGATGACTTATAGAGTTTAAAAACATTGTTTTCGGGATGTTCGCTTTTATGGTTTTCTTGAGTGGTTCACATGTATTCTTAAATTGATGTTTGGGTAGAACATGGGTAAACATAGATAACTGATATTACATGTTATTAATGATATTACATGAGACTGAATTATTTTATAATGAATTATATTAGATCCATGTGGACGAATCATAAGAGAAGAATTTAATGATGGTTATTTGGGTAAATTTGGGCAGTTTTTGGATCACAAAGAACTTGTTTTAACATATCACTTAGTAATATGGCCATAGGTTATTTCCAGAACATTAAATATAACATAATACATATAACATATTCTGTTTATACCATAATAATGGTTTCACGACCAGATCCGAATGGAGAAATGGAAAAAGAAAGCATGTCATTCTTGAAGGTGATAAATTAACACAACACGAACAACGTTCTCTTTAATAAAATAAAAGGAAAATGGAATGAGGGTTGGATGATAAAATTTTACATTAGAATCATAAAATTACATTATGTGTGTAATACAAAAGTTAAAATATCATTTGGATGAAGATAGGTGGGGAGAGATTAAGAAATGAACTTGAACATGGAAGGAAATTAATGGAGAAGAGGTAGAAAAATTACCTCTTGAATCTTCCTCTTGAGAACCTTCTTAAGGGCATATGATTGGCCTTTTTTATGAGACCAAAAGCACTTGGACGTAGGGGATGGGCTAGAAATGGACTTTGGGCAGAGTTTAGAGAAGTCTTGGAGCTTGATAGGTGTGAGGAAAAGAGGGAGTGATGGGTGGCTTTTATAGTGGAGCGGAGAGGGGTTTCCTTAATATAAAATTCATTAGTTTATTATTTCCCCACAAGAAGAGGAATATTATGTCTTGAATGACCAATAATAGTAATTTTATAATGTAATCCCGAACCAAGTGGGCTTACATTAGTATAGTATCATTGATGACTCAATTAATAGATTATTTAGCATTTATTTTGAATTATCGGATTCTACTATTCATAAAAAATTCAAGTATCTCAGAAAATTGGCAAAAAATTACCCCAACCATTTTTCAACGTGTAGAATCCAAAAATGAATTCCATTTTAAAAAAATAATTTTCTAAATATTATCAATTTAATATTTATTTAAAAGCATAATTTACTTAAAATAAACTGTTTTTAAAATTAAGACTGATTTTATAGCTCTTTCAAAAATTATGTAGGGTCTTATAAAATTATCTATAAACTATTAGACATTGATTAAATAATTTATGAATACATTTCAGGGAAATAAATATTCTTTTAAATTAATTAATTAATTATCATTAATTATTTATGACTTAAAAAATACCAAAATGTTTACTAAGGTCAAATTGTCACTTTTTAAGATGTCTAAATTTTATTTAATTTTTCATAGGTAATGTTACACTTATGATGGATGAATTACTATTCATAAGGGTCATATTAATATTAATAAGGGTATGTTACTATTCATTAGGGTACGTTACTATTCACCAAAAATTATTTTTGTTTCATTAGACTCCAAAAATCATCTTGAACACAATTGTGTATATTGGATTTTCAAAATTCCAAACATATGGGTGAAAAAATTATGTTTAAAGGACACTTATAACTTAGTAGTTAGTTATTTTGTGTTTTCATGTTATTTTATGACATAAATATAAGAAGCGAATTTTCCATTGAAAAACTTTGGGTTGTTACATTCTCCCCCCATTAAGAAATTTCGCCCCCGAAATTTCACTTTACACAAAAAGGTGAGGGTTCTTCTCCTTCATTGCCTCTTCTGGTCCCATGTTTCTTCCTCAAACTTATGGTTCCTCCACAACACTTTGACAATATGGGTTGTCTTGTTGTGTAGAACCTTATTTCTTCGGTCTAGAATCATTACTGGATGCTTCTCATAGGATAGATCATCTTCCAGCTGCACAGCCTCTGAGTTTAGTACATGTGAGGGGTCTAGTATGTACTTCCTCAGTAGTGATACATGAAACACATCATGAACTTGAGCCATATTCGATGGAAGGGCAAGCCATTAGGCCACAGCTCCTATGCGGTCAAGGATCTCAAAGGGTTCAATATACGTTGGTCTTAACTTCCCTTTCTTCTTGAATCGCATGACTCTCTTCCATGGAGATATTTGAAGTAAGACTTTATCTCAAATGTTGAAATCCAAGTCCCTTCGACGGTTGTCAGCATAGCTCTTTTGCCAACTTTGAGCAGCATTGGTGTGTTTCTGGATGCCTTTAACCTTCTCGGTCATCTCTTGAATGAGATTGGGTCCAAGCATCTTTCTTTCTCCAACTTCATCCCAACAGGTTGGAGTTTTACACCGCTTCCCATAAAGAGATTCATACGGAGCCATCTGAATACTCGAGTGGAATCTATTGTTGTATGAGAACTCAACCAATGGGATATGTTGATCCCAACCAGCTTTGAATTCTAGAGAGTAGTCTCTTAGCATATCTTCAAGCGTCTGAATAGTCCTTTTAGACTGGACATCAGTTTGAGGGTGATAGGTCGTGCTGAAATTTAATTCAGTACTCAAAGCATGTTGAAGGCTTCTCCAAAACATAGATGTGAACCTTGGATGACGATCAGAGACAATCGAGAGTGGAACACTATGCAGTATCACCACTCCCTTCACATATATCCTTGCAAGTTGTTCAATCGAGAGGTCTTCCCAAATAAGGATAAAATGGGCAGTCTTGGTGAGTTGGTCAACCACAACCCATATCACATTATTTCCCTTTGACGTCTTCGAGATACCCGTGACAAAGTCCATAGTAACATTTTCCCATTTCCACATGGGTATAGGTAATGGTTTCATCATACCCTTGGACTTTTTTCGCTCATATTTAACTTTCCGACATACAAATCACCTTGATATATATTCTGTAGTCTCCTTCTTCATGTTATTCCACCAGAAGTGTTCCTGGATATCACAGTACATCTTGGTACTCCCAGGATTGATAGAGAATGTTGAGCTCTGTGCATTATTCAATAGCTCCTTATCTATCCAGGGTGATGAAGGCACACAAAGCCACGTTCCAAACCGAATCACACCATCATCATTGATATGGAACTCTTGCAGCTTCCCTTCATTTACTGCATTCACCCTCTTTTGTATCTCCACATCATCCCTTTGTGCTTACCTAATCTTCTCCTGGGTGGATGGTTGCGCAATCATTTGGGCAAGGTAGGATGTATCCTATCCCCTTATGATTTCCAAATCCATTCTTTTCATTTCCAGGAAGATATGGTCTTTCTCAATCCGCAACATGGATAGAGTAGCAGGTTCTTTTCTGCTTAGAGCATCAGCTACCTTGTTCGCCTTTCTAGGATGATAGTGAATAGATAAATCATAATCTTTGATTAGCTCTAACCATCTCCTTTGATTCATGTTGAGCTCCTTTTGTGTGAATATATACTTTAGGCTCTTTTGGTCGGTGTATATGATACACTTCTCAACATAAATGTAGTGACGCAAGATTTTCAAGGAAAAAATTCACGGCTGCCTGCTCTAGATCATGCATCGGGTAGTTATGCTCATGGATCGTCAACTGTCGTGAGGCGTAGGCTATCACATTATCATTTCGCATGAGTACAAACCCCAAGCCTTTCTTTGAAGCATCACTTTATATCACAAAACTTTCTCCACTTTTCGGTTGTGTGAGTACAGATGCAGTGATCAACCTTCTCTTTAGCTCCTTGAAGCTACCCTCACATTCTTCCATCTAGACATACTTTACCCCTTTCCATGTTAACTTAGTTAGTGGGCTTGACAATCATGAGAAGTTTCTCACAAAATTTCGGTAGTACTCAGCTAATCCCAGAAAACTAGGTATTTCTGTGACACTAGAGGGCATGGGACATTCCTCAATCGCATGTATCTTTGAAGGATCCACAGAAATTCCCTCACATGTAATCACATGTCCCAAGAACTTGACATGATTCATCCAAAAGACACAATTTATGAACTTGGCATACAACTTCTCCTTTCTTAATGTTTCCAACACATGTCTTAGATGTTCTTCATGTTCCTCGTTCCTCTTGGATTAGATGAGAATACCGTCGATAAAAACTACCACAAATTTGTCGATGTAATGTCTAAAGACTATATTCATAAAATACATGAAGATTTTAGGGGCATTAGTATGTTCAAAAAGCATCACCAAAAACTCATAGTGCCCATACCTTGTTGGAAGGCAGTCTTCTGAATATCTTCCTTATTCAACATTACCTGATGATATCCAGAACAAAGATCCACCTATGAGAATTATTGAGCTCCTCATAACTGATCGAACAAGTCATCAATCCTTGGGAGATTATACTTGTTCTTTATGGTGATCTTGTTGAGTTCCTGATAATCGATACACAACCGCGTTGTTCCATTCTTCTTCTTCACAAAGAGAACTGGCACACCCCAAGTTGATGCACTATGGCATATGAACCCTTTGTCCAGATGCTATTGCAGCTGCTTCTTTAACTCCTCCAGTTCAATAGGAGCCATCCTATAGGGGAAATACGAGATAGGTGTAGCTTCGGGTAAGAGTTCAATTGATAACTCTATCTCATGATCCGGGGGGTATTCCAGGTAACTCTTTTGGAAATACATCTTCGTATTCCCTCACGATGGGCATTTCCTCAAGGCTAGAACTTTCCATTGACTCAACCATTTGGGAGAGGTATGCTTCTTCATAGCGAATCAACACCCACACCATTGAAGGAATTTTCAAAGAATATTCATGATCTTCCTTGCATTTTTATAGGTTCATGGGATGGTTGGGAATAAGAAAATATATTTCCTTTTCCCGACAGTTGATATGCGCTCTATATAATGAGAGCCAATCCATTCCCATTATAGCGTCGAATTCCCCCAAGGGATGTATTATGAGATTTTTTGAAGAATCTTCCCACACAGGCCAACAGGAGAAGAGTCAAACACTTGGGTTTCAATGATTGCACTACTAGGTGTTTTTACAGATATCTCTAATTCAAGGATTCGGGGCTTCGATTCAATAGTTCTAGAAAACATTCAAGATATAAAGGAATCCATAGAACCAGAATAAAATTATACTTTTTCCATTCTTGAGTGAATAGGAAGAGTACCTTGTACGAATTTATTATCATGCTACACCGTCGTAGTAGTGATGGAATAAGCCTTCACTTGTTCCTTTGGATTTAGTGGCTGCTGACGATGATTACCCTCAAGAGCTCGAGGATTAGTGCAATGGTTTGCATAGTGCCCTAGCTCCCTACAATTGTAGCACTGAACCATGGGTGGTTATCTCCTTTCATCGTCTACATTATCCTTCCTTTTCATGTCTTTTCAACACTCTTGAGCATGGTGTCCTTATTTCCCACACTTGAAGCATTTTCCCGTCCCTTTGAGGCAGTTCCCATTGTGAAACTTCCCATATTTTTGGCATGTGGGTCGTTGATTTTTATTCCCGCCTTTATCATTAGATCCACATTCTTGAAACTCCGTATTTCTTTTCATATCACCATATCCATGATACCATTCTCAAAACTCCATCTCTACTTTGAGAGCACACCAAAAAACTTCTTCATAACTCTCAAAGTATCGAATTGAAAGAGCCTTTCGAAGGTGTGGTTTTAATCCACTAAAGAATCTATCAATTTTTCTATCATTGTTGATAACAAAACCCTAAGCATACCCTATAAGCCTTTTGACATTCACTTCATAGGTTGTGAAAGATTATCCATCTTTTTTCTCGAGCTCTATGAATTCTATCTCCATCTTCATGTGAAGTGTTCTTGGGAAGTACTTATTAAGAAACATTATCTTATAGTCTTCCCATTCCATCTCTTCAATTTCCACCCTTGGCTTGGTGTTCTAAATCAAATCCCACCATTGATCAGCTTCTCCATCTAGACGATATACAGCTAGATTCACCATCTCAATCTCAAAATAATGAAGAACAAAAAATATATTCTCCATGTAGTTGACCCACTATTCCGTAACTAGTGGATCGGAAGATCCACTCAAAGTAAGTGGTCATTGCAGTATAAAACATTCGATAGCCAGTTTCTCCCTCGTTAGTGAAGGGGGATGTTCCCCATTATTATGGTTATTATTCATAACATGAGATAATTGGGTAAGAATTTTCATGAAGTTTGGAACTCCACCTCCCAAATCCTTGGGGATGCTGTTCGGGCAATCATTGTATTGGCCTTCGCAAGATTTGTTGGCCTGATTTCTCCTGGTTCCCACCATTTTGTAAAATAGAAAACGATAGAACAAAACATAACTAAAAATGTAATGAATAACATATTAATTTAAAAAATTATACCAAAAACATAACATATGGGATCCCTAGGTAAATACTCTTGTGTCCATTTTTGTACTTAGTCTCATACTAGAGGCATTCTCTAGTGTTCACTAATCCTAATTTCCAAATTAACTAAACCTTGCCTCTAATACCAACTATAGCGACTCATCCTTTTCATACATTACTATAACATCATTTTAAATATAAACAACATAATAGTATTACACATAGAGGATCCAATGGTTTACTATCATGGGAAAACTGGGACCATACATAACAAATACAACATCAAGCATAAACATTTATTTAATTTCTTCTTCACTAGCTTCTTAGTGGCACTTGTCCTCTCCTTAGTACATGTATCCACCTGAGGATATACATCAAAAGGGGTGATCTAGATGCCCAGTAAGAGGATAGATAATAACTATATAACATGGGGTGATCATAATCATAACTTATCCAAAAGATCATGAACATGATAGGAGCATAAATTAAAGACTTGAGATGTGGCAATGCATAAAAATGAAACATCATGTATTAGTGGTTAACTACCACACATACTTGTGAAACAAGCTAGCATATTGTTCACACATCATTTCACATTTACTAATGAGATTCATCACTTTACCCAATGCATTGGAGGGCTATATAATTCCGGGTGCAACCGTCACATTTAAACATTCATATTGCGCTATATAATTCTGGGTGCACCCGTCACATCATAACATTACCATTTATCATGCAAGGCACAATGAACATATAACATAAATAAAAATAATGAACCCATGAAATGTAATGGGTTATATATCATAATAAAACATTCATAAGCTTTGGGTTCCCAAAAAAAAGAGGTAATAACACACATATTACAAGAACCATCCACATTGAGTGAGAAGTAAAGGGGGCGTTTTTAAAAGAAGAGTTCTTTTGGGAAACATTTTTTTGGACATAAAAACCCAGTGACAAAAATGTATATCCCAAGAATGTAAAGGAAATGATGAAAAAATGATCTTTGAGGAGTATCCATATCAAAAAATGGAGTGAAAGAGGAAGAACCCAAAGGACGGAAGTTGGGTTCGAGAATTTCCCCATACCTTGTACCCGAATGCTTCCTTCTCTTTAATGTCCTGTATAATGACATTATATTCATTAATTATAAATATTGTACCATGTGTACATTAATAGATATCATTTTGGTTTCATTATGTCATTTGATGTTCTTTTGGATGACTTATAGAGTATAAAAACGTTGTTTTGGGGATGTTCTTTTTTATGGTTTTCTTGAGTGGTTCACTTCTACTCTTAAATTGAAGTTTTGGTAGAACATGGGTTAACATCCAGAACTGATACTACATGTTATTAATGATATTACAGGAGCTTGAATAATTATATAATGAATTATATTAGATCCAGGCAGACGAATCATTATATAAGAATTTAATGATGGTTATTTGGGTAAATTTGGGCAGTTTTGGGATCACAACGAACTTGTTTTAACATATCACTTAGTAATACAACCATAGGTTATTTCCAGAACATTAAATATAACATAATTCGTATAAAATATTCTTATTCCACCATAAAAATGGTTTCATGAAAAGATCTGATGGTAGAAATGAAAGAAGAAAGCATGTCATTCTTGATGGTGATAAATTAACACCACACGAACACCGTTCTTTTTAATAAAATAAAAGGAATGTGGAATTGGGGTTGGATGATATAATATTACATTAGAAACATAAAATTACAGTATGTGTACAATACAAGAGTTAAAATATCATTTGGATGAAGATAGGTGGGGAGAGATCGAGAAATGAACTTGAACTTGGAAGGAAATTAAAGGAGAAGAGGGAGAGAAATTACCTTTAGAATCTCCCTCTTGAGAACCTCCTTAAGTGCCTAAGCGTGGTATTTTTATGAGACCAGAAGATCTTGGATGTGGGTGAGGGGCTAGAGAAGGTGTTTGGGAAGAGTTTATAGAAGGATTGGAGCTTGAGAGGTGTGAGGAAAAGAGGGAGTGAAGGGTGGCTTTTATAGTGGATGGGAGAGGGGTTTCCTTAATATAAAATTCATTAGTTTATTATTTCCCCACAAGACAAGGAATAGAAAGTCTTGAATGGCCAAGAATAGTAATTTAATAATGTAATCCCGAACCAAGTGGGATTACATCAAAAGAGAATCATTGATGACTCCATTAATACATTATTTAGCATTTATTGTGAATTATCAGAATCTACTATTCATCAAAAATTCAAGTATCTCAGAAAAATCCCAATAAATTACCCGAACCATTTTTCAACATGTAGAATCCAAAAACGAAGTCCATTTTTCAAAAATAAAATTTTGAATATTATCAATTTAATATTTAATTAAAATCATAATTTACTTAAAAAGAACAGTTTTTATGATTAAAACTAATTTTATAGTTCTTTTAAAAATTACACAGGGTCTTATAAAATTATCTAAAAACTATTAGACATTGATTCAATAATTTATTAATAAATTTCAGGAAAATAATTTTTTTATATTAATTTATTAATTATAATTAATCATTTATTACTTACAAAATACCAAAATGTTTACTAAGGTCAAATTGTCACTTTCTAAGATGTCTAAATTTTATTTAATTATTCATAGCTAATGTTACTCCTATGTTGGATGATTTACTATTCATAAGGGTAATATTACTATTTATAAGGGTATGTTACTATTCATAAGGTTACATTACTATTCGCCAAAAATTATTTTTGTTTCATTAGTCTCCAAAAATCATCTTGAACACAATTGTGTATGTCTGATTTTAAAAATTACAAACATAGGGGTGGAAAAATTATGTTTAAAGGTCACTTATCACATAGAAGTTCATTATTTTATGTTTTCATGTTATTTTATGACATAAATATAAGAAGTGAATTTTCCATTGAAAAACTTTGGGTTGTTACAAATGTGGTCAATCATCTCTTATAGCAAGAAAAAGTGCTGACATTGTAAGACGATAAACAATGACCCATATTGCATCATTTCTTCTAGGATTATTGGGTAGCCCCATGAAAATGTCCATCATAATATCATCCCATTTCCACTTAAGTATGGGAAGAGGTTGCATGAATCCTCTAGGGTGTTGTCTTCCATATTTCACTTGTTGGAAAACCATACATATTGACACAAATTAAAAAATATCTCTTTTCATGTTGTCCCACCAAAAATTCTCCTTCAAATCACTATACATCTTGGCGCTCCTAGGGTGTATAGAAAAATTGGTGCTATGAGAATCATTCAACAATTCCTTTTTTAGATCAGGTATATCGGGAACACAAAAGTCTCTTCCCAAAATTTCAAAATTCCATCTTCAAATACAAAGTCACTCAATATCACATAATTAACAGCTTTAATTTACTTTAAAAACTCATCATCACAACTTTGAAAACTATTTATCCTTTCTAGTATAGATGGTCTGGAAACCATTGGAAAATTTATTGATGTTTCACTTTACATGGTTATAACTATATTTATATTTACTAGATCAATGAAAATAGGATATATTTTAACTCTATTCTTGTTCAAAAATCCATGATCCTTTCTACTCAAAGCATTTTACACCTTATATGCTTTCCCCAGGTGGTAGTATATAACGAAATCATTATCCTTTAGTAGTTCAAGACATCGTCATTGCCTCATGATGAGTTCTTTATATGATAAAATATATTTCAAACTCTTATGATCAATATAAATCTCAATTTTTTCACCATAGAGATAGTCTATCCATATCATCAGAGCTAATATTACAACCACTAACTCAAGATCATGAGTGGAATAGTTTTTTCTCATGAAATTTTAGCTGTCATAAAGAATAAGCAATAAATTTATCATTCTTCATAAGGAAAAAACCAATTCTTTTCTTTGAAAATTCAGTATAAATAACTAACCCATAGTTCCTTGATGGTAGAGTCAAGATAGGAGAATTGAATAATCTTCTCTTCAGTTCTTCAAAAAATTCTTCACAGTCTTTTGTCCAAAAACATTTAACACCTTTATGTGTGATAATGGTTAAATGACTTTCCAATCAGGCAAAATTATGGAAAAAACACCGACAATAACATACTAAACTAATAAAACTGCGTACCTCAGTTATACTCATTGGTGCTATCTATTCTTGTATTGCCTTGGTCTTTAAAAGATCAACAGAGATTCCATCCTTAGAGTAAATAGGGCCAAGAAAAGAAATCTCCTGAAGCTAGAATTCACACCTGCTAGAATTTCCATATAATTTATTTCTTCTAAGATTCCATAGGATAATGGGCAAGTGATTATCATGATCTTCATATCTTTTGGAGTATACCATGTTATCATCAATAAATAACACTAAAAAGTCATCAAGATATTCCTTGAAAACCCAATTCATTAGATCTACGAAGAAAAATGGTGCATTAGTCAATCCAAAAGGAATTACTGTAAACATGTATTGCCCGTACCTGGTTCGAAATGTTGTTTTCAAAATGTCATCCCTCTTTACACAAAACTGATGATATCTAGATCGAAGGCCAATCATTGACAAATATAGAGCTCCATGAATTTGGTTGAATATATCATTAATGTGAGGGAGGGGATACTTGTTCTTTATTATTATAGCATTGATCTCCTTGTAGTCAATGCACAACCTCATAGATCCATCTTTTCTTCTTAACAAAATGGATAGGGGCTCCCCATGGAGAAACACTAGGGAAAATAAATCCCTAATTACTAAATTTATCTAGATTATTCTTTAGTTCCATTAATTCCACAGTGGAAATTATATAAGGGGTCTTTGATATGGGTCTTGAACCAAGAATTAAGTCAATGGAAAACTCAATTTCTCATTATGGAGGATGTCTTGGTAAATCTTCTGGAAACACATCAATATATTCTTTCACAATAGGTATGCACTCTATTAAATCATTCTTTTCCCCACCCATAGTTATTTCATTCTCTACTTCCCCAATAATTGAATATAGTTGAGCTACTGGGGGTGGATCTATATAAGAATCAGGTGGTGACATTTCTACACTGAAGATAAGTTTCTCCTTATCATCATAGAATATTGTAAACTCCTTCTAATAATAAATTTTCTCATCATGGTCCGAAAGCCAATCCATACCTAGGATTATATCGAATTCAATCATGGGTATGACGATTAGATCAGCAGACTAATATCATTTATATGCATTAATGAGGACTAATTCACAAAACATTGTTGAAATGATACTTCTCTTAGAACTTTTTACTGACATCTCCATTGGTAAATCCAATTGGAAATATCTAATTTTCATAGAAAACAGGGAAGATATGATACAATGCGATGATCCAGAATCAAAAAAAGCATTGGATAAACATGAGGAAACCATTAAATTACCTTCCACCACATCCTTCGGAGCTTCAACATTAGTATAAGTGATTACATAAACCTGGCCTTGACCACTTGACCTTTTTTGAGGTAACTTTCAAAGGAGATTATGAAATTCATTTTATTAATTCCCCTTTTCTCTACCATTCTATCATTCAACTTTGACAGCCACTTTCATCCCCTTCAAATCACGAGAATGGTGGACTTTTTCACCACACTTGTAACAGACTCTCATTCCATTCATGCATATATCAGTGTGTTTCTTCCCACATTTAACATAGGATAGATATTCAACATTTACCTTCTTCCCCTTATTTCCATTTCCAAAGTGTTCAACAGATCTCTTCTTCTCGTACATTTATTTATATTCATATAACATAGAGAATTATTTTTCTATCTAGATAGCACATGAGAAAATACCATCGTATGATAATAAGGATTGTGATATTAATTCTAGTTATAGAATTTTTTTTAAACCATCAAAGAATCGATCAATATTAATCCTTGGGTTACGTATATAATCTGTAGCATCCTTTCTAACCTTTTATTGTTAGCCTCATATTTTCTGACATTCTAATCCTCTTTTTTCCTTAGACACAGAATTTCCTTTCCATATTTGTTCGATGGTCATGAGGAAATTATTTTTCTAAGAAAAGCTCATTAGACTCCCTACATTAAATATTTGATACTTCATCATATGTCTAGGTGTTTTGAATTAACGAACACCATTGATCTGCATCTCCTCTGAGGCGATAAACTACCATGACAACTTTTTCCATTTCGCTACTCCCCAATGTGTGACATATATTCTCTAAGGAATTTATAAATTTCTCAGATAGTAATAGATTTGTTCTCCCATTTAATTTTGGTGGTTTTTTCCTCATGAAGAGGCCTAAAACTGATCCTCTATGTTGTGGATCAGGGTACTCTATATGGGTATGGTTATTATTCATAACCTGAGTGGGTTTTCCCAGTATCGGGATAAGTAGATTAGAACCAGTTTCATCACCCGCTCCACTATAATTATCTTGAATAGGAGGAAAATATCAACATGGATTACGTGTGTTGATACAGTTTCCATTCCTTCCACTAAGCATTATTTCTAAATAATGGCATACAGTAGATTTTTTTTATGAATATCAATACATAATTCCAAACTTGTAAAACAGTTAACATAAATTGAACAGTTTATGGATATAATCCATAATAATAAAAATATTTTCATTCCGGAAGTATATACTCATAAACCTTTCATAATGGTTTGTAATGAAAATGAGAATTATCATAAGCATATCCCATGGGAGTATTGTAACCATGAGTGTCGCAAGACCCGCTATCGTGAACCAGTTCCCGTTCGAGTCAATCTCAACACAGTGTTTTCAGGTTTACCCCTAGGTACATCTGTGCTAGAGACACCTCTACCTGCTAGTGTCCAGATTGGGATGTATTTCTTGGAAGACGCATAAAATCTCTACAGTACCAAAACTCTAGGAAGTTCTTCTATACTAATACTCAAAGTCTATCTTAGGGTAGTGTTTTCTAGTCAATGTTTTTCTAAATCTAATTTCCATGGTGTGTACAAAACTTCCTCTAATACCAACTGTAATATCCCTACCCTAGTTACCCAGAGTCGGTGCATTATTATATCACATTGGCGTGATATAGGAAATCATGTCCCAAAAGACTTATTAGTTTAGTAGCCTTGGAAGTACAAGATACATTCATAAGTTTTACATTACATCATGAAATAAAAACATCAAAAACATTTTGTCCCGGTTTTAATAAATTTATATCCTTAGCGTATCCCTACAAATCCATCATAAAATACTTCTTCACATCCTGGAAAAAATAAAACATAGAAAGGGGTCAGCTCATCTGCTTAGTAAGTATAGAAATATAGTATAAAATTTCATAAATAAGCAGAAAAATTATAGGCTATATACAGTACCACAAATATTGTTTTTCGCAGCGCCCCCCCTTTATCAGTGCTAACAAAAAAGCGCTGATAAAGGGACCCCATTTATCAGCGCTTGTTTAGTAGCGCTGATAATGGGGGGGCCTTTATCAGCGCTTTTTTTAAAAGTGCTGATAAAGGGTCGACTTCAAAAAAAATAACAAATCTATTAATATATTAATTTATAAATATAGTTATATTGATATATAAATATAATATATAATTTTTAAATATATTTTAGATAAGTATAAATTTACATTTACACTTAATATACTTAATGTATAAGATATTTAGTGAAAATGGCTTCTAAAAAAATTAAAAAAAACTAATTAATAATTTGATATTTATTATAGAGTAATAGTCATTTAATAACAATTTTAAGACTTAAAAAATTTTACAAAATAAAAAAATATCCAAAATATGTTTAAAACGCAACTCAAACATCAAACAGTCATAACTTTTGATTGGGGTGTTCGTTGGAGCTCTACCACATATCAAATCGAAGCCTGCGATGAGCTCTACGTCTTCTTGACCGGGATTTCCTTGATCAAGGGATTTTCGAGGCGAAAAGAGGCCCAGAAGGCCTCCAAAAATGAGTTTTTAGTCGAGGTACCCCATTGTTTTTACATTTTTTGGATTTTCAGCCTCGTTTAAGGGGTATTATTGGATTTTTTTGTTGGGGTCCTAATTTATTCCAAGGTATTAAATTTATATTCCTATTATGTCTTTGAAATTTCATCATTTTTTATAATGCTCTGCTATTTATAATCAAATATAAAACAATATATTCATATTTTTTATATATTCACACCTAAAAATTTTATTATAAATATAAATAATAAAATATATTTACATATAAAATATATTAGCTTTATCTAAATAATAACTAACATCCATTCTTTTTAAAATACAAAAATATGAATATTTATATACCTATATATTAATCTAACTATATATATATAATAATATAACTATATATATATATATATTAATCTAATTATATATATTAATCTAATTACTATATATATTAATATATCTACATATATATATATTACTATTACTATAAATATATATATTAACATCACTATAAATATATATATTAATATAACTATATATATATATTAACATAACTATGTATATATATATTAATATAACTATATATATGTTAATATAACTATATATATGTTAATATAACTACATATATGTTAATATAACTATAAATACATATTAATAGAAATATATATTACTATATGAATAAATACAACTATATATATATATATATTAATATAACTATATATATATTAACATAACTATATATATTAATATAACTATATATATAAATATTATAATATAACTATATATATATTATAATATAACTATATATGTATTAATATAAATATATATTACTATACGAATAAATATAACTATATATATATATTATAATATAACTATATATATTATAATATAACTATATATATATATTAGTATAAATATATATTACTATATTAATAAATATAACTAAATATATATATATATTGATATCATGAATTGGAAGACAAATTGAAATAGAGTAGTGGAAAAGGCTAAGGCTCGCAGGGGGGAGGTTTCGAGTTCAAATCCTGGTGGAGGCAGGGCCACGCACGCATGAGTGAATATAGAAGAAAGCGATGTTAAAGGGTGAAGGGGGTGCGTGGGGTGCTATACAGGGGCAGAAAAGAACTCTAAAAGGGGGGATCAAGCCCTATAAAAGCCCCCCGATTGGCAGCATTTTTTAATTTTTTTTAAATTTTAATAAATTTTACTAATTTTTTTTAACTTTTCATACATTTTTTCTATGCTTTTAAAAAAGTGCTGATAAAAGGGGTCCTTTATCAGTGATAAAACGAAAGCGCTAATGAAGGAAGCGCTCATATAGAGGACTTTATCAGCGCTAAAACAAACTGGTGATAAAGGACCCTTTTATCATCGCTTTGTTTTAGCGCTGATAAAACACCCCTTTTATCAGCGCTTTTTTTAGCGCTCATAAAAGGGGTTTTATCAATGCTTTTCAGAGTGCTAATAAAGGGGACCCTCCCCCTTTATATTCGCCGGCTTTATTAGTGCTTTTTCTGGCACTGATAAAGGACATTTTTAGCACTGATAAAAGCTGTATTTGTAGAAGTGGTATTAGGGTACAACAAGAGTCTTTTAAACATAATCCTTAGTATAACATGGGAAAGATAAAATAAAATAATCCCATTTACTTATTCACATGGATATTCTACTAGTAGAATAATCACATGAAATATCAAAAGTCAATTACATATTGATTGAATGCATAATGCCGGACTTCATAACCACATAGTCAAGGCCTTGTTCCAAGACTTCAAATAAGATTTTGTCAAGGCCTTTTACCAAGAAAATAGTTTGTCTAATGAGACCAACCGATGCATCGAGGATCTACAGAAGTCTTTACCCATCACTTACCAAGTCCAATTCATTCCACCTATGGAAAGGTTTAAACATAACATAAAAATTCGTATTAAAACTTTCATACAAAAAGTCTATAATTTATCCATAAAAAATGAATGGTATAAAAATAACACATCCACAGTGAAATATACCACAAAACAATAAATACAATAAGGAATATTTGTATCATAATAAATCAACTTCAAACAAGTTTAAAATCAATCAATGGATGTCGACATAGATGAAATTAAAACTTTTTTTGAGAAATATCTCTTTCAATTTTGAAATCATTTAAAAGTAATATAATTATAAAAGAAAATATTTATTTTGAAAATATTTTTATAAGCTTGTTTCATATTCTTTGACGATGTTATAATGTCAATATATAGCCACACCCGCCGTATAAGTTATAAAAAGACATTCTTACCCTAATTTTGTCAAAAAGGTCATAAAGTACATTGTTTGGAAAATGACGGAAAGATTCCCTTCAAAACATATATGTTCAAATAAGGGTATAAATGACATTAACCCATTTTCTATTAAATAGTAATTTTCATTGAAATTCATTTTTAAGAAAACACAGATGTGGATGATAAAGAGGTCCCAGTAGATACTTATGTAAAAACAACCTTGGATAATAAAGAGGTTGTGAAATTAACACTTACCTTGTACAATTCCTTGGTCGATGGAATGTTAAACTCCTATATAATAGTTAAAACATTGTCATTAAATTATACATGAATTCTATACATATATATTATATCATATATGATCTTATAATATTGTTTTGTTAATAATATTTTAGTAGTATCATCATTTCGGGTGTTAACTGATTTGTTTTCCATTATATGCTTGGTTACGTAATCCATGTTTGTTATGGATATGATGTATTTGATTCTTATAAAGAATGAAATTATGTTTATAAAAATTATTTTAAATCATAAAATTAAAATTATTCTTTAATGATTATGATGGGGAATGAATCTCATCACGTTCGTGCAGATGGTAACCCGTACATACGTAAGAGCAACAATATCATTATATTGATAGAGAAATCGAATGTAATTGGATGGTATATCATATATAAAGAATCATTAAAATTTTATATATATTACTTATGTCAGTTATACTCAATAATATTCCCATACAAATAGTTAAGTATTTGAATAACAAACTACACCACAACATGGAGAAGGTAATCTGTACATACACACGTATAGTGACATTGTCATTTATAGGATGGATAGAATGATGAATATGGTTTTAACATTTTTATAATAACATCAAAGTATATAGAAGATAATGGAATTATTATTTTATAATGAAAACAACAAAGAAAGTGGATGTGGAAGAAGAAAATAACTTGAAATAGGTGGTGAAATAATTACCTCTTCTCCAGGTTCTTCCTTTTGATTTGATCAAAAGGGATCCTTAGGTTGGATTTATGACCAAGGGAAGGCCTCTAGAATTATGGAAGGAATGATGGGGGGATATTTGCGTAGGGTTTGGCCGAGAAAAAAGGATTTGGATTTGTGAAATTAAGAGAAGGGGAAGTTCCCTTTCATAAGAGAGGTGTGGGTCACTTTAGGAAAACCTTGAAACATTGTATTATAATAATATCATTTTCAGTTTCTAATGGCTAAAAATGATTTATTTAAATTCTATAGTGGGGATCGGTAGAATAAATCTCAAAAAATATTTTTTATACAGGTTTAGGTCATCATATTATCTTTATCTTTAAGATTAAACTCTTAGTTAAACAGTGTGACATTTACAATGTCTCCTTTTATTTTTATATTATATGGTTAATAAACATATTATAACAAACCAAGAGAACACCATGTGGTTAATTATTAATATATATAATCTTATCTAAGATTTTTGGATGAACCTTATATTTTTAAGAATATTATATCAATTAATAATATAATATTTGTTTTAAAAACTCAATTATGTCAATTTTAACACTATTTAGTATTAGATTTTTTTGAAATCCATAAAAACGTTTTCACTTAGAATAAACAATTTTTAACAACCCATAGCATATCATATTTACCTATAAAATAATTTTAATTCATCAAAAGTCTCAATTTAAATTTATTTGGATATTTATAATATGAATTATTTTAATATTTCATTAATATGGTAATTATTTCATCATCATTGTGTCATAAATGAACTAAATTATATAATATATAAACATTATAAATAAATTACCATTATGTAGAAAATATATTTATCTTTATAATGAATAATTAATTTTGAATTTATATTTTGTTTAACCCTATATTAAAAATGGTCTTGTTATTCAACATTGAATTTAACTCTTTTAACTCTTTATTAAATAAAATAATAATAAATGACTTATCTAATTCAGGTGGACCAAAAAGGATCAGGTTTTATTAATAAGGTTAATCATGGTCGAATTATACTTATCAAATAGAATTAAGACATGTGTTATTGTAATTATGATATCATTTTTAACCTTAATTACCCAATTTACTTTTAACTGTGGTAAATAAAAGTAAAAAGTTCCTATCCAGAAAATATTATTTTCATCTTATTGAACAACATTTTACTTATTTAGATTATCCTTGTTTCATGTATTTTTTAAATTCATCTCACAGAAGTGGTAATATTACGTTTTATACAAATTTGCAAATGATCCTAAGAGATGGGTAAAAGACGGTAAAAAGTTCGATAAAATTTTATATATCTAATCTTATTATAAAATGAATCCAATTAATTACATTGGACATATAAAGGTATTATGTATTTAATTTGACCTAAAATAAATTACAATAAAATAACTAATTATTTAAATAAAAAGGTTGTTTTAACCGATAACGCATTGTTTTTTCACTATTTATTAATAATTTAATGTTTTCAGAAAAATACCAAAAAATCACCCTAAGCTAATATCAATATTCTAATTTCTAAAATGAAGCCAATATTGAAAAATATAATTTATAAAATTTCAAAAAGTGGATATTAATATTCATAATAGCTAGTTTGATTGGTCGCGGTGTGCTAGAATCTCGAAGTTGCGTACAATTCAAGCTATTACATTATTCAAAAGGAAACATATCGTGGAATCTTGGAATGTTACAGAAAATAAAATTGAATTTTGTTGTACATAAATATATAGATAAAGGTCTCACACCCAACTAGTGGGGGAATTCAGACTCTATCCATCCTATATTGTACTCGCACATTATTAGAAACAAACGTGTGTTGAGATTGTGCTTTAATTTAGATGACTCATGTCCTAAGTATGCATGGGAATATTGAACTATAAAAAAATGAAGTGTACCAACAACTATCCATAATTATGTTTCCAAGGTAATAATAAAACATGATTCCGCTCTTATCATCCTCCATATACCCCACCATCGTTATTATAGAGTAAAAATTTAAATCTATATAAAACGCCACAAAAATGGCCGTATATAGACAAATGTATCCCCCAATTATGTAATATGGGGAGAAGATATCCAAATATAATATATACTCTTCTATATAAAATACATTATAAAAACTATGAAATGGTTATAAATGTATCATATCATACTATGACATTATTTGAATTGAATTCAGTATTCAAATAATGTTTATTTTTAGGCCACAATGCTCAACCCATTAATATAATGTTGCAGTGACCTCCATTGGTTTCATCAAGAAACACTAATATTATCTTATTGATGCTTCAATAATTACTTTTACACCATTATATAAAAAAATCATAGTCATTGGGGAAAAAAATTAATATTACAACTCATGAATTTATAATTTCATTACACAAAGTCAGTCGTATATACATCCAACACTGGGAAAAAAATATAGAAACCCAATGTAGAAACGTATAATTATCAATTTAGACTCGGTAAAATGGTGGGTTTAGTCATTGTGTAATTTAATTCATTATTATATCACAACATAATTCATTGTCATTGTGTAATTGAATTCATTATCATATCATTACATAATTCATTAAACATGATCCCACTTTCAACTCTACGCATTCATCAATTCCCTCATCATGAAAAACATTTTTTGGAGTGCATTATTGCTAATATACTACATTTTTATATCCAATATCATTAATTTGATCAATACATAAGGGTAAATGGGTTTAAATTAAATGAAGTATTATGTAAAAATTTTCATTATATATTATGATGATATTTGATAAATGATATATAACGAAAAAGTGTATTTTAAAATAAAAATATATAACATCATGGGATTGAAATCATAAGTAACTCAAGGATGACATTTAAAATATGATATTGGAAGAAGATCACAACAATAACATGAAATAATATAGTATATAATTGGAAAAATGTACTATCTATGAATTCTCACATCAAAGTCACACAAATCCAAATAATGAATTAACCAAGTAATACAAATGCAATCACTAATGTTTAAAGAGTCATTGATACTACATAGGATTCAAATATTGTACTACCAAGAGACAGTTGGTCATTTAAGGTATATGAAATTTATGAGAAATATGGTTCTTCAATTATTTATACCGAAAATCTGGGTTTCTGAATCATAGAACAATACATTATGTTTCTATATAATTTTAATAAAGATGAACTCGGTCAAGATGTAGTAAGGATGATCACACAATAACATCAAATGGTCAACCAATATATAAAATCCAGAGTGTGGTAATGCTAAATATTAGAGATTCAAAACTATTTACAAATTACTACAAAATTATATAATAACAACACAATATGGTCAACCATTACACAAACCATGAATCCCTAGTTATCATATTATGAATCATGCCTGAATGATCTTCCCTAAAAAAATGTCATGGTACAATAAAGACCATCATGATGCAACTTGACATATCATTCTATAAAGTGAAAATATTACTCATGTTTTTTTTGGAATTGAATACATAATTCTAGGTCACTATAATATTTAATATAGTTTTTAATATGAATGTATTATAGTTTTATTTCCAAATAAATTTTTATTTATAAATTTTCACTTATGTCATGTATTTTACATATGAGTAGATTTATAAAACACATAAATGTATAACATTATGGTAGAATAAATAAATTAATATCATGATGTATTTTATGTTATAGGGATGTGTAAAGATTAGTTTCTATTATGATATAAAAATTAAGATCATGAAATAAGAAGGATTATTTATCTAGAATGAAATGTGAATGTATATCATGTAGAATTTAATTTATACGTTCCTTTATATATTTATGGTTAATTCGTATATTAATTAAATTATCTATGTTTATCACGTTACATTGAATATATACCTTGATACTTTGTTGCATTTTTAAACTAGTCATGTGGCTTTGCTAATTAATGTTGGTATTGTATATAGTTAATCATCTAGTATGTATTTGGTAAGAGAGATGATATTTTCCCTACAATATATTGTTATCAATTTTGGTCCCTTGATTGAATTAAATTAATTAAATTCATATCCATGATTAATTTAATATCATATTATTATTTTATACTTGATAAAGTCAATGTATTTAATTCATTCAATTTGGAATGCAAATATTTGAGAATACTTAATGTATGAGTTGATCTATACAAGACTGATATATACCATGTCTATATGATAAATTATATTTGTTGAATACATAGATTATATATATATATGATTTATGAAGAGATATATATATTTATATATATATATGACATTATCGTATAGGGATATTAGTATATTTATTGAATATTACATCATATCCAGTTATATAATAAGCTACAATAACAATTTCCTAGAGGATAATATTTTCTTATTTTTATGAAATAGGGAATTAAAAATCATTTTTAATGGTAGAATGATCCATAGGTTCACATGGTATGAATCAAGATTAGGATTTGGTTTGTTATAATGTGTTTTTTAAAATTGGATAGATTTTATATGATAACCATAAAAAGTGGATTGGGATGGATCCATAATGAATTTTTAGTTTAAAATCATATATTAGAGGCTTTAGTAAATGTTTATAATTATTAGATATAAATAGAAAAGTATAATATTTGTTTTTCTGGGTGTAAACACATCTCAGTTTGTATGATATCATCAATTATTGTACTATGTTTTGTTATTCATCATGTAGTGTTATAAATATCATCTGACCACTTCATCAAACATGATTATCAAATTCTTGACCTATAATTGATTATGAAAAGATACATTTATAATGAAATGTTCACTAATTTTTTCAAACATGATTTACTTAATTGAGGAAATACATTATAATTTTTTTTATGATTATCCCAATATATGGTTTATTATTAGAAATGCAAGAAGTATCTTTATAAAATAATGACACAATATAAAAATGAATTGTTCATTTAAATATTATGTATCACTAATAAATTATAATAATATAAATAACTCCCTCATTCTCACAATTTCCTTAACCGAGGCGGGGGTTTTCGAATGGTACATGATAAGCCAAAATATCCCATAAATGGTTATTTATTCTAATTGGTTGATAGATACATATAGTAGAACATGCGAACTGTCAGTTACTATGGATTATCTGTCAACCTAATTATACAAGAAAGGATAATAATAAATAGAGAGGTTCATAAGAAATTGTTTTTTAGTTTATTTTTAATATTTATGATGTCAGTTATTCATGTGGTCTGATTCAATGTTTTCTTTATCTGGTATTTTATCAATTAATATATTACACAAAACCTTATATCTCACTCCCCCAAATTATGTATTATTGTGTAAATATTTTTTAATTGAATAAATTTTTTAACTATTTTTAGACACTTTTATTTTATGTTATATATTTAAAAATATAAATTCACCCCCTCACGAGCATATTTTAGAAAAATATTTGTATCATATATTTATAAAATATTTACATGTATTCTAGGATTACTATATTTTATTCCTCAATCCTCTAAGAAAATTAAAATATTTATTAATTGGAATTAATAGAAACATCACGAAAAAAAATTTATTCTACCAACCGACCACTATATTTCAATGGAACCAATTACTCCCTATAGAAAAAATAAAGCCCATATATAAATCATTTAATTTAATTTATAAGGTAACATTGAAGATAATAATGGGAATAATGAATCTCATAAAATGAAATAGTGTTTGATAACTATGTTATTAAATATACAATTGTGAATATACAATTGTTTTTATTTTTTAACTATTAATAGATAAATTTAACCATGCGTATACCAAAAAAATATACAGAACAAATATGGCATATTTTGGATATTTCCAAAGAGGGAAAATAATATATTATATAGATGTATTTAATCATATATACCACCGATAATGATACATTTAAAACAAATCATGATAAATCTATCTTTGAAAGGAATTATAGGTTCAATGAGATCATTAACACTAAGATATATCATGAATAGAAAAGAACATAATATTAGTAAATCTAAAAGTTAGTAATTTTTTTGAAATGTTTAGATATATTAAAATTACCATTATAAAATCATACAACATCAAATAATCCATAAAAGGATTTTGTAGAAAAGTTCAATATATAAAATTAGGAAGTAAATTTCAAAATAATTATTAATTTAGAATTCCAAAATGATACAATTTCATTCAATCCTTATTATAAATTAATGAAACTTATTTTGGCAGACATTAATAATTAAAGTGGTCATGAAAATGATTTTGTAATAGGTAATGTTTCAAGAAGATTACATGAATTCTATAATAATATGTGACAATTACAAATGTAATCCATATTTAATGGAATTTATGAAAATAATGGAGAATGATAAAAAATAAAAACAATTAAAATAAAATTAGATTTACTGAATATAAAAACAATAAAATAGCATTCTTAAACATGCATAGATCAAATACATGATAAATCTTCAAAATGAAAATTACCCATGTAAATTAATAATACCCAACACCAATAGTTATTTAGAATTTATTTGTAGTGATTATTATAATAATTATATTAATGAACAATAATAAAAGTCTAATTTTTTTTATATCCTCCAAAATGATGTATATTATATTTTTAATATAATTAGATAAATAATATATTGTATCTTTATTAGGTTAGCTGACGATATCAAAGGATATTTTTTTCTCTAAGATACTATAAATTTTATAAAAGATATGTATACTACAACAAAAATAAAACTTATATTTATATTCAATGAGAAATTATAAGATAAAAGATAAAAATTTATCTGACAAGTGTTTTAAAATACTGATTCAAATTAAATATGATGAAAATGACAAGTATGGAATGACACTAGAAAAAATTATTTAAATAACCCTATATAAATGTAATGATCCTAAAAGCCACTAAAATCAGAAATATATAGGTCTGTAATCATATATGTAACCATATAAAATTTTTGTCAATATTTTAAAATTTTCTCAAATAGTTAATATGCATGAATGTTTTAAATTATTATCATTAATGTTAAGACATGATACAAATTTTGTTTTTTTACACCATATTTAATTTTCTTCATTAATTAAATTAATTTTTTTTCTGTGTGACACAATATTATATGTATTTATAATAAACGAATTTCATAAACTATATAATAAGTTAAATGTAATTCTATTCATTATAAATAATTATATAGAAAGAATAAAATAATTCCCTAAAATTAAAAATAATAATATGGGGAAATAAAACTAATTAAATTATATAATTATAATAGGAAAATCCATAGGTTTGTGGTATCCCATAAATACCACAACTATAAAAAATAAAAACATTAGAATTATGATGTTCAATTGGTGGAAATTACAGGGAAGCTTGAGACAGTACAACTTTTAATGTTGAATAAAGGAAATGTGTCCATTATAATCGTAACATGTCTATTAGAATTTTATCCTGGTGATTTGAATAGTAACATGACTATTGGAATTGTATCCTAACTCAAATAATGTATAAGTGTGTATTTTTAAATATGTATGTCATGATAAAAATAAAAAAAATTATTTTTTAAAATTAATATTTAAATATTAAAATTAATTATGATTGAAAAATTATTTGAAAAAATTAATTAATTTATTCAATCTCCCTATCAAAATTTTATTTGATTAATTTTTTTCTACTTTTTTATAAAATATTGATTTTTTATATTGACTGTAATAATAGTGTTTCGAAAAAAAATTCATTAATGACACAAAATTGACATAATAATGATGATATAATTTCTATAAAGTATATTTTTTCAGAATATATGTTCAATTATATAAAAATTTTATTTAACAGTAATAAATGTGATTTGTAATCATTAAATGTAATTTAATAGTCAAGAATATAAATATGTTCCATTTTTCAATTAAAAAAATTAAAAAATTTGGTTATTTAAGGGTTTAAAAGGAATAAAAAATATATGGTTTTATTTAATTATTAATAATAATTCCAAATAAAGGAAATTCATGAAACAACTAGTGCCAACCCCGAACCAGGCACCGAAGTAGATTCGCGACAAGGCCCGAAGGGCATTCTCGATCCCCACAAGATGGAAACTAGGGTCACGAAACAAAAGAGAAACCAAAGGGAACAATTTATACCAATAATATGCAAATAACTAAATAAAATAAGGATTATATGAAATGCCCAATGAAAATAAATATAATAATCAAACTAAACTACTTTTAAAAAGATGCATGTTACCAAACTGAAAGACCAACCCAATTTATCCTAAAGACCACAACGCGTCCGTGTATCTTCGAGGGACAATCTCCAATACCAAGACCAACTATAACACATACTGATTTAATTGAAGGTGAATCCTTCACCAATGGATAAAAATAATAAATAACTATAGGAGTGGGTATTAAAACTCAGTAGGTGATCTCAAACAACATATTCCCAATGCACTGCCATAAAAAAACATCAACATCACATTTGAAATAAAATATTCAAAAGTATGATTTTAAACAATTTTAACTATAAAACATTATACGACCCATTTCCCTTTTCATTCTAAATCAAGGTAAATTTCAATTCAAGTGGCATTACCATTTTCATGAGAAATGTGATTTTTACCTTCCAAAATGGCCCTAAAGAGTATAAAATATTTCAACATTATTTTTTTCATAAACCATTGAAATAAAACACATATCTTCCCAAAAAAACATACCAATATTTATAACATGATAACCATAATATAACAATGGTAATGGTAATATGAAAACAAGAGTTACCCACTATTTATCCTCTCAATCATAATTGCAAGCAACTAACTGTCAATAGACCTAGGAGCTCATGAATAATCTTTAACATTCTAATATTTGTTAAATCATCCAGAAAATAGTCTCACCCAATGACATCAAATGTTACGAACATGCTTGGACACACCCTAAAAGGTACAGTTCAAGGGTCCCAATCCCATAGAAATAGAAATAAATACCCATGTTATCGGCCACCAACTAGTGTGTAACTTAACTAATGTAGAAATAGATATTCGAAAATTAAATAGAAATGTCCTGTTGTAAAACCTAGATATTTTAAGAGAGAGATTATATTAATTTCATTGATGTATTGTGTTCTTCACAATAGAAATATTTTATTGTGCCATACGCAACACCATATTAGCTTGCAGTATATGCAACACTATTGTTGCCTTGTGTTACATGCAATTCCAAGTTCATTTGATAAAATTCATTTCAAGTAACACAAAGTATATATTTTGTTCAATATATAAATAAAATATTTTTTTTATTATGTTATACACAACACCAATGGAATCTTTCACTTAACACAACACTGAGTTGTCTTGCATTACAGGCATGAGCGACCTTCCTCAATAACATGCATTGTACACGATACTGAGTTTCAAAAAACAATGATATATTATTAAATATTATTATTTAATGGGATATAAAATAGGATTTAAGAATATTATTAACAAAATTTGGAATATTATATTACATTATAATTCATCTTACACATTTTCAATAACATGAAATAATAACAAAATCAATTTTTCTAATAAAAGAAGTAATTTCCAAAAAAATAGTTTTACCGCCTTTGGATGGAAAATCCATTTTAAATCTAGTTTTTTACATGTTCATAAGTTTAATTTGACAAAATAAACTTCTTATTTTGAATAATGATATAAAAATTTACATTTGATAAATTTTTATATTTTTTTGATAAATTTCATATTTTGATGAATCTTTAAAATTCGCTAAATTTTACTTATACCTCACTTTTTTCATTGATATAATTTATACGGTTAAATTATAATATTTAGTGGTTTTAATGTATAAATATAATATATTTTTACCATTTAATATAATTTATATCATTATAATTCATTTTACGTTTAATTCATAGGTAAAAGGTTTTCAATCTTTTATAATGTTTTAACTTTTAAAACCCATTTTCTCAACAACAGGATTAATTTTAAATTAATTACTCCAGCTTATATGTTTTGAATTTTGAAAAATGATTCGTTATTTGTAATTAGGATGTCCAAATTGTTTAAATATATAACATTTTTTTAGACATTTTGAATAGTAATTTTAGTAAATATTTTATTTTCCTTGGTTAAAGTGTAAATATGGTAAATAAGGGTAAACAAATAAAATTATAATAATATTAAATTTTCCTAACACGCGTACTAACCCAATTTTATGATATATGGCCGACCATGGGCATCCTTTAGTCTATTTTGGGGCCCATAGAGCCACTTGTGAGTAAAAAATGACTTTTAATTACTTTTAATTTAATGTTAAGAAATATATAACCAAAACATATATCTTTTACGAAATTTTTAAATGGTGTAATATAAGTGATACCTTCCACTGTAAATAGTTATTAGAAATATAAAACTTTTTCCCACATCATTATATTTGTTTTTTAATTTTTTGACGTTATATAAATAAATTCAATAATGACACAATGATGATGTAGTGATTGATTTATTAATAAAGGATTCAAACAAATAAATTTATAAATATTAAAACAATTGTAGTTTTGTTATTTTATTGTCATACATGACTTTATGAATGATATTTAATTATTATCTTTTATTTAATTGTTTATCATCTAAGGAAAAAGCTTGTTATAAATTTTTAAAAATGTCAAGTATGAATAATGTAAAGAAATTGACACAATTAATAACAAAAATAATAAAATTGTTTATTAGTTGATATTAAATTATTAAAAATATGAGATTCATAAAAATGGTTTATATAATTTCATATATGTCATAAATAACTTTTTCAATGTCATTTTACATGATATGGTAATTACATTTACCCACAACGTGTAAATAACATGATATCATGGTAAGATTAAAAATTGTAAGATAAAGGTAATACCAAAACAATATGGATAAACGAATATTTCAAACATGTAAAAAAGTTACTGGTTGATGGGTATTCTAACTAAATTCATATTTTATTATAATTAATAAGTTTTTGACTATTTTATTACGAAATTGAATTTATAATAAATTAATATTTTGGAACTATCATAAAGTGCCTATCTACTCTCCTATAAAAGAAAACCCCCTCCCTCTCCACTTCAATCTATTTTGAGCCATCACACTAGGCCAAACCCTATTCATTTCTCTTATAAACTTGACTAGTTACAATTTAGACATTTTATTATTTTCAAAAGTCCATCTCTAGTGCACTAATGGGAAGTCTAAAGAGGGACATTGTGGAAGAGGTAATATATTCTACTGATTCTTTCAAATTTATATCTTTTTCTGAATCCTCTACATTAGTTGTTTCATTATAATGTAATAAAATTAGTATCACTAATATACTGATATGTTATTATAAATATTAAACAACCCTATTTCACCTTCAATCCAACCTACGAACAATGAAATCACTGCGTGTGTGTACGTATGGATTACCATCTCCATGCCATAGTGAAATCTATTTTTCACCACCACCCTACATGGATGGGTATAATGGAAAATAACATATCTATATATGATTATTATAACCTGATAATAATTCATAGATATAAAAAACTTCCAAATAAATATCGTTCGACAATTATAGAAATGATATCCTCGCTCGTGTGTACGTACGACTTCCCATCTCCATGACGCGATGACACTCTTGCTTCATGTTACCCATACACGAAGAATTATAAATTATATAAAATAAATAATCATGAAATATATGACATAATAATTATACTATATTTAAGTATATTTATATATCTATTTATTTACTTACTTCCATTCAATTCAAGATGAAAACGAAAACAATTTTCATCCGTACTTACGACCTACCATCTCCTTGAACGATGTATTTTATTTCAATTATCTATATATATTATATATATATACTTAATAGATATGATATATAAATCATTTTCTACATTCTAGATGTATTTAAATCGTGATATAATTAATAATATCAAGAACAACAAGTCTAGACATTTATGATAAATGAAACGATTATTTCCCAAAACATTTCTTTAAGAAGGAATTAACGAGTGAACAGGTAATATAAAGTCATGAATAAATTATAAATGATATCATAACTATTATTATGGTTTTTTAGAAGTTAATATTATATTTAAACCTATTATAAAGTAGTTTCATACACATATAGAAGAAATCAGACCTAAGGTAAGGGATAACTTTTCCAATCATGTTTTTATTAGAGATTATTTATACATAAGTATTTTTTAGGTGTATATTCATCATCCATGTCCATGTTTTATAAATATATGTTTTTATAAAATGTTTTCTATTCTTTTATGTATGTTTAAATTCAATTTTACCCATTTTTTACTTTTACACAATGGTATGGAAGGAATCTTTCTTTTATTTATATTACAAGGTACTTTTTGGCTTTTCCAATAAATGTATTGGAAAATGTTTTTTTAACTTATATTGCATGAATAGATTTTAATGCTTTCATAAATAATTATTTCCATGAATTTTAGTTGAAAAGTTTTCATTTTTATTTTAAATTAACTTCTTTTTCTTTTAAAATTGCATGACATTTTGAGAAAAGAAAATGTTTTTAAAGAAGAAAGGATGTTTTCCACAGGAATTATGTTTAAGTGTTTTATCAAAATTATATACCATATACGATGACATTGGTTAATGTTTCTATACATATTATTACTTTTATCTGTTTATTTTAATTATATTATTAATTTTATAAAGGTCGTTTTTATATGGATTATGTTGTGATGGCATGATGTTTAAGAATCCCATTTTATTTCATGGGTTATGTTTAGATGAATGATTGGTGTTTTGTGTCACACGTAAGAATGATTTCATTATGTGATGGGTGGGACCTATATATCCCTCCAAATCCTTGGGTAAATATTTATGTTTCATGAAATAGACATGGATAGAATGATAAGTTAATCTGGTTTAGTGATACTGGGCTGGAACAGGGAGAGTACTCTGTTCAGTAATGGATTTTGCCTGCTATGGTGGTCATGGAAAAGAGCCTTGACTAATATAAAATGATTTTATATGCTTATGTTTTTAATAAAAAAAGTTTCATGTCTTATGTTATTATTATTTTTATTTCATTTAACTTCTTCTATTTGTCCCATGACATGATATTATGATCTCTTATGAAGGATACGATTTTTAAATATCATGTTCTTATGAATTTGATATGATTAATATTTCCTTTGTATACACTTATTGATCATTTTAGCTCACCCATTTTTCGTTTTATTTTCCACAGGATCTAAAGAATGGTTTTAGGTAGCAAAATAGGGGATGATCAATATGGTATATGTGGATGATCATTCACCATGATTAGAAGATTATGTACTAAGTTTACAAAAGGAAATAATGTAATAAGTTCGTTGGGAATCTGTTTTTTTTCATGTATTAAGTATTTTGAATAAGTAATTTAATGTTGATGTACATCAAGTGTGGGTCTCTACAGTTGGTATCAGAGTGAACGTTTAGTTAACCTTGGGAAATAGGGATTCGAAAACGTTTATGAGAACCCTTGGAAAATTTCTAAGGAATGTCTAGGGATGTCCCTAATGATACGTATAAGTTTAGGTTATAGTCCTAGAATTACGATAACGATCATGAATAACCTAGGATTAAACCTAATATTTTTGATATTTAATGTACTCCCACTTGACTATGTTGTTTTCCTTATATGATATTTTCCTCAAACACTTTTTTTTGGTTTTGAAATTGGCTAGAAACAGGGGGATTCCTGTTAATGGATAATATGATAGAAAATGGAATGATATTCTTAATGAGAAACCAAATGAAATGGGATTTGGAAGGAAAAGTATTTTTATTAATCCTAATCAACAATAACATAATATGATCAATAATCTCATCTTTGGTATGTTTCTTGACTTTGCTATTAAAGGAAAGATGGAGTTTCATGATGATCATAGAGGAAATAAAGTTCAATTTACCTCATGTAAATCATGTGGGAAGAGGTATAAAGGAGAACGTTTCAAAGGAACTATAAGATTCATTCGGTGTGGAAAATAAGGACAAAAATCTAGTAATTGAAAACGAAAGGGTTCTGTTAACACAATGGACAAGGAAAATGGAATTACTAAGACATAAACAATGGTTAAATGATTTAGATGTGGAATATATGGGCATTATGAAAATTGATCCCTAATGGAAAAGCTCATGGAGATAATCAAAATTTTTGTATGGGTAGTATTTATGTTTTTGATGATGAAGAGACTACAAATGATATATGAGATAAAAGAAGTGTTGATGAATAAAATGATGAATCTCAGTCCATGATTTAAGATGGTTTTGGAATGATTTCATGTTTATCAAGAGTAATTTTCTATACGTTATGTAATGGTTCTACTGAATAAAAAACCATTTAAGGATTATAACACTATTTTTACCTAAAAGTATTTGAATGTATATATTTAATGGTAACAGTATCCATGAAAGGATATTCAGATATTTTTTGAAAGCAGATGATATGCGCATAATGAAAGAATACAGATAAAATACTATTTTTGATGGTATTAATGAGATAATAATGTATAAAATGACAAAATGATATCATGGTTTGAGTATATATAATTTTTATATACATTTGGTGTATTTATAGAGTTAATTTTGACAGTATTAATGTTGTAACTAAGGTTCTATGGTAATTTATGTTTCCAGAGAATAAATGATTATGGTATTCAGATGTTTGGATTGTGACAACAAAGATTTACCAAATGATATATGGGATACAATTGTCAAGTAGATTTATTTCACATATTTCTAATGTTTTATATTTTCAGTTTTTGGATGTATTTTAAATGATATAAATTTATGGATAGTATAATTAATATTCCGATTGAATTTTGTTAGATTAATGTATTCTATCACAATATGTAAACTTGTGAAAATTTAATATTATGTTCTATAACTTTTTTTTGAGATAGATGGAATGACCTATCATTATATCATATGATTTTATAACACTTCATGAATGAAAAATTTAACTTAATTTCTCTAAAAAAGAGATGAAGTGGAAATTGTTCATGGAATGACCAATAGTGATATTACACTGAAATCAAGTATGTATTTCTAATTATGAAAAAATTCTTCAACTTTAGGGAAATGATATTGAAAACCAAAATTTTTTACTAGTACCCTCATATGTGATGAGTCAAATGGCACCATATATCATCACAAATTTATGGATTGGTGATTGTTGACATTTTCTTAGCCATGTTCTCTACCACTCATCATCATAACATGATGGTTATATTTCTCTTCCACATCCATGTTCTTCACTATGTTATCTTATGTGGAAACCTAGTGGGGAGTTAATTTGTGTAACCATTATGTTTCTTACTTTATTTTTTAAAATTACATTTTAGTATTCATTTTTATGATGTGGGTTTCTATCAAAGAAGTGTTCCTGTAGTAATCCATTTATAACACCGACAAATTTCAAGAGAGAAATTCATTTATCGGGGGTAGAATGTAACACCTAGATATTTTATGAGATAGATTATATTAATTTCATTTATGTATTTTGTTTTATTCTACACAATGTTTTTCTTTCCCTATATGCATCACCATATTAACTTGTAGTATACGCAATACTATTCTTGCCTTGTGTTGTACACAATTCCAAGTTCTTTCTATAGAATTAATTTCATGTAACATTGAGTATAGATTTTTTGCAATATATAACGATAGTATTTTTTTAATATTTTATAAGTAACACCAAAAGAAGATTTCCCTACACACAAAACTGACTTGTCTTGCGTCACACGCAAGAGCGACCTTCCTCGATAGCTCGCATTGTACGCGATACTGAGTTTCACTAAACAATTATATATTATTATATATTATTATTTAATGGGATATTAACTAGCCATTATGATATTTTTAACCACATTTTTAATTTTATATAACATTATCATACATCTTACACATTTTCTAGAACATGAAATGAGAATAAAATCAATTTTTCGAATAAAAGTTGAATTTTTTAAAATATGAAATTTTACCACCTTTTGATGGTGCACCCTATTAAAATTTTGTTTTATAAATTTTTATAATTCCAATTTGAAAAACTAAAAATATTTTTTGAATCATATATAAAAATTAATGTTGGATAAATGTTTGATATTTTTTTGATAACATTAATATTTTAATAAATAGTACAAATACGCTAAATTTTAATTAAAAACAACTTTTTTTCATCGAGATAATTTATGTGGTTAAATTATAATATTTAATGGTTTTAATGTAGAAATATAATATAATTTTATAATTTTTAATAATTTATGTCATTAGCATTTATTTTTCATTAAATTCAAGGGTAAAAAATTTCAATCTTTTACAATGTTTTAACTTTTTAATCCCCTTCTCTCAACATTGAGAATAATTTTAAAATAATTAATTCAACTTATGTGTTTCAAATTTTGAAAAAATGGAATCCATTTTTGGAATCCAGCGATCTAAAATGTGAATATTGGTATCTTTTTTTAGACATTATGAATAGTATCTTCAATGAATTGTTTATTTACCATCGTTAATGGGTAAATCTGGTAAATAAGGCAAAAAAATAATATTATAATAATATTAAATTACCAAAACAAATGTAATAACCATATTTTATGATACATTTCCAACCATGGTCGTCCATGGGACTATTTTGGGACACCATAGAGCCATTTGTAAGTGAAAATGACATCTCATTACTTTTAATTCAATGTTAAGGAATATATAACGTAAACAAATATCTTTTATAAAATAGTTTTTATATGGGGTTATATAAGTGATATATTTTACTATAAATAGTAAATAAAAATATAAAATTATTTTCTATATCATGATATTTTATATGTAAATTTTGAACATTAATTAAATAATTTAAACTATGACAAAATTATGATGAAGTTATTTCTTCATTAGTAAAGAATTCAAATAAAAGAACATATAAATATTAAAACAATTGTAATATGGTTATTTTGATGTCATAAATTAATTTTCTAGATGATATTTAAGTACTATATTTGATATAATGCCTCAGTTTCAAATTAATCAGGTTGATATGTATATTTAAAAAAGTTATCTTTGAATAGTGTCCAAAATTGACACAATTCCTAACATAAAACATAAAATAGTTTATTAGATGATATGAAATTTATAAAATAGAAAATTCTTCCAAATGGTTAATATACGTCCAAATATTATATATATATATATATATATGTCTTTTTTTCCCTTTTGACATGATATAGTAATTAAATTAACCCACAATGTGTAAAAAACATGATATCACGGTAATACAAAAAGGGGTAAAATAAGGGTAAAACAAAAAAGATATGGTTAAAAAATTATTCAAAACATGTAATAAAATGATTTTATGATGGTTATTAGAACCCAATTCATCTTATATTATAATTAGATAATTTTTGAACCATTTTACACCAAAATTGAATTTATAATAAATTAATATTTTGGAACTTTTCAAAAGAGCCCCTCTCCTCTCCTATAAAAGGGAACCTCCTACCTCTTCTCTTAACAACATATTTATACTTCAATCTCAGCCAAAACCTGCCCATTTATATTATAAATTTTTTTATTAATATTCTTGAGGTGTTTTTCTTCTAAAAAGGAAAACTCTACTTCCCAAAGAGGAAGTTAAAAGAGTCACATCGAGGAAGAGGTAATCTCATCTACTGATTCTTTCAAATTTATTTCTTCTTCTAATTCATCATATTTAGTTGATTCATTATAAAGTAATAAAATCAGTATCAATAATATAATAATATGTTTTTATAAATTTGAAACAACCTTATTTCACATTCTATCCATCATATGAAAAAATAAATCACTATGTGTGCGTACGTACATAATACCATCTCCACGCTGTGGTGTAGTCTGTTTTTATCCACCACCTTACATTAATTGGTATAATGGTGGATAAAATTAACTATATATGATTATTATAACATGATACTAATTCTTATATATTATAAACCATCCACTTTAATACCATTCACCAATTATGGGAACGATATCATTACTTGTGCATTTGTACGGCTTACCGACTCCACGACGTGATGAGACACCTTCTCAAAGTTAACAATTAAATAAGTACTATAATGTATATTGTCACGACCCGACCCAACAGGGCTCGAGCCATGACTCCCCAAACCCACCTCCAATAGGCCTGGGGGTGGCATCCAACACTGAGTAGGTTATCACACACATGGGAGGCATTAGCCTAAGGTATGTGTACAGACCCACCCACACACACCTCCATGCAATAATGTAGAGATATACAAAACTGAAAATAAAATGCATGCATACATTATCCCACAACCAGAGTAAAACAGAAGTACAAATGGAAAAATAGGGCCCACAAAAAGAAATCTACAAAAGCGCGTCCAACCAGCTCTGAAGAAGGGGAACGTTGTGACAAACACCCGCCAGAAAGCTCCCTCAGCACCGCACCGGTAAACATCCCGGTCAATATCACTCACTCAACTCTTCCTGCTCCAGGTCCTCCTGGGACTCCGTCGAAAGGCCTGTGGTATGAACAAGACACAAACATGTGCGGGCAAAGCCCGTGCAGGGGTGAGTATAAACATACTCAGTAGGCACCCCAAAATCCCAAAACCAAAAGAGAGAAACTGAAAGGCAATAGTCCGCTCATCCCAGCTAGAGGGAACCCATATGAGATAGAAACCCCATCGCGTGAACATCCTCATCTAAACACAACATGTCAGCTCATCTCAGGTGTATTCCCATACATACACCTTGAAAAATCCAAATATACTCCACTCACGCAACAAGCCACCTGAGGAACCGACCTCAACACCAGCAACTATCCACAACCAGGAGAGCACCCTCCACGATCACTGTCATCCCATATGACACTCGTATAAGAGATACACTCCATCGGGTTTCATACAAACATCTCAGACACTCAACCGAGAGATCACGCTCGTCGGATAGCGTCACTGTGGAAAAACACACTGAAACAGCAAGAACAACAAACTCTTAGGATAAGGGATCGCTCCTAGGGTCAGCTAGGGGATTCCAGAACCCACACTGGTATACGAAGATCTCATAGATAGGGTATCACTCCCAGGGTCCGCTGGGGGACACCACGTCCCGATCTAGCATTCAAAGATCTAACAGATAGTGGATCACTCCCAGGATTCACTGGGGGATTCCAAAACCCGATCTGGCCCTCGACAGAAGCACATCACTCATAGATAGGATCATCACCCGTATAAAGGTGGTCACGATGATACCAGAACCCTATCTAGTATAACTCTTGATGTAGTGGATCGAACCGATGAGGCCGCAACCCTACCGAAACCACGCGCTGAGTAGGGGATCGCAGAATCAACGATACTGCAACCCTACTATACACCTCATGCTGAGTAGGGGATCATATAGCCGATGATGCCACATCCCTACTGAGTATGGACCACTATGTAAGGGATCATAATCCCGATGATTCCAAAACCCTACGGGGTTAAACAACTAGATAGGGGATCACCACCCGTGGATAAACAGTTACAGCGATACCAAGAAGTCGATCTAGGGTAGCGATGCTAGAGGATCCCACTCTGGCCCACCGGAGGAATACCACAACTCTGACAGATTAAATATCCCATCGAGAGGATCACAAGCCTATAGTAGGGTTGTGATGCCACGCAAACCCTCATAGGAAAAAACCAAGGGAGTACCCTCAACCACTGCTGGTCCAAACGTCGCTAACTCGAGCGACCCGCCACAACACCACACCGCGCATCTCTAAGGCTGATACTGAGGCCACCATCGCGTTTCACATGGAAAAAATATGAAGGATAAGTTGTTTACTCGCCCGAAATGGAAAACCGGTGAAACGTTACTATTCACTGCAGCTAGCCCATGCGGGGCCCACAGAACGATCCCGGAACTCAACAAACGTATCATACCATGGCGATCCCCTCAGAAAAGTACACAGGATCCACTACTCGCACGTCCGAAACGGACACCTGGTGAAAAAGGCACTATTCACTAAAGGCCAGCTCGGGTGGGTCCCATGCCTCGATCTTGAAACACATCAAATTGATCACACCATTGCAATCCTCTCGGAAAAACACACAGGATCGACTACTCGCTTGTCCAAAATGGACACCCAGCGGAAAATTTGTGTTTCTCCGAAAATGCCAAAACCTGGCCTTGTGGGGCCCACACCCCATTCTCAGCCCCAACTCCCAAAAACCAATAACAAATTTCTTCCGTACCATCAGGGCTTCAACACCACTGACGGCGCGACAATCAGACTCTTTGGGTAGAAGATACAACAGCCCAAAGTCAAATAATAAATAAAATATTATTATTTTATTCGACGTTTCAAGCTCCCGGGCCAAAATCCCAACTCACAAAATTTTTAAAGTGAGTTCAAAAGGTCTTTCTCGACACTAGGAACGCGTCGCCACAAACATCTCGCAAATCAGAGTTACGTTTTGTGAGTTACGGGGGTTTGAAGAACCCCTAGAAAATCATGGTCAGACCACCGCCAGCCTCGCTGGAAACCACCGCGCCGCCGCCGGATTCTGCTGCGCCACCACCGCCGTTGCCATAAACCGCCATTCCACCACGGCACCGTGCTGGATTCTGCCATGGCCGCAGCCAGAATCCGGGATTTTTGCCCGAAAACCTCCGGGAACCCCCGGGAGCACCTCGATCGGTGCTCTAAAAATAGATCCGAATCATGTTTCAGAAACCTTGGGACCCGAACTATAAAACCCTGATAATGATTTGAATAAAAACAACAAATAAACAGGGTATGGGATTTTAAAACTCAAACCGCCTACCTGTTGGCGGATCGCCGAAGCTTCGGGTGCAGAATGACGCATGCGAAGTCCTGGATCTTGATTTGCTGACGATCGACGCTGAAAATGGACGTTCGGAGCTCAAATCGGTGAAGAACGGAGAGGGGAGGAGGTGGTTCCATGGTCCTATGCGCAAAGGAGGTGGGGGTGATTGATTTCCCATTTAGTTTTTTTTTATAAAAACCTCAATTAACTCTCCCCAACAACTCACCTACGACCAGGTGCTTGGTGCAGTCAAAGGTAAGGTCGCTCTTAGGGTAAATGCGTCGTTCTGAACGAAACAGTGGACTTGGAATTGTGATCTGAGACTCGGTTCAGAAGTTATTCTAGCCGACGCTCGTAAACAGACTTTTCCACTAATTTACTAAAATGCCCCTGGTGGTGTTTTCCATAGCAGGCCCACATCCGCGATGTTTACACCTCGCCTAGGGTAAACGGAACGTTCCGAACGCAACCGTGCCCTTAGAATCCTATTTTAAGCTACCGTTTGGGAGATATCACACCCATGCCATGTGCATAGTATAAAAATACTTAATATTTTTATAAAATTAATTCCGGGAACACCGAGCCTCCGAATCGCACTTCGTATTCACGCATAACTCTGGAATTATTTGTAAAAATAATACAAAGTCCGACAGGGTCAAAATCGAGTCATTACATCCTCCCCCCTTAAAAATTTTCATTCCCGAAAAGCCCTAAGCGAAAGGGAAGAAACTGGACTCTCAATTGGGTCTCCCATTCCTGCGAGTTCGCCAACCAACACCCATGCCTGGACACATAAGTTAGAGGGACTCATTCACCTCACTTCAACACTATCCGCTTTGGACGACACTTACTCGCCCGCACGGTTTTAATTGCATCACAAAAACACTCTCGGTGGGGGAAGGATCCCTCTTCCTCAGGCATTCGAAGCATAGAGAACAACACACACACAAGGTCTTAGCAATGCCCTTAACAAAACCTGAGCAAGCAACAAAAAGGAAAGAGTACCATTAAATAGTGTCCATTAAACTACTACAGAAAGTAGGAAGGACACAAGGCGTACCTCTATCCTTCTGCAGTGCCTCTTGGTCAATAGCCTCTAGGGAATGCAGCTATCCTCTCCCTCAGCCCCCAGCTCCCTGAGATTGGTGTGGACCACCTGGGGGTGGGGGTGGTGGAAAATGGTACCGCCTACCACCACCTCCTGCTACACCCACTCCGCCGCCACGTCCGCTGCCCTGCGGACCTCCTTCCTTGAGATGCTGCCTCTGCCAAGGTGGTCCATCGACTGACTCCCTCTCAGAAGCATGTCGGGTCAGAAAATCCCTAGAAATATTTCCCCGACCATCGCAAGGATAACACCGCCTCTCCTGCGGCTGACTAAAACTGGCCTTCGAGCCCTATGAGCCCTGAGCCTCAGATCCTCCATCCTGGGGTCGCATCCTAAAACGTCGTCCACGCCCAAACCCCTGAGTCTTTCGTCGGCTACCAGATGCCGACGTCTCAGCTCTCACATGCCCATCACTAATAGGGGAATATGCTCAGCCATAAAGCTCTCCACTACCAACGCTCACTCCAGCACTACAGCATATGTGGGCAGGCACAAGGAAAGCACACCTGCTTAGATATCCCTGCATAAGCCCTGCTCGAAGGTCTGATCCCAAAATAACGGGTCCCGAACCATATCTAGGGAGTAGAATGACGGGTTTGTAAACCTCGCTGAGTACTCTGACACGGTCAGACCCTCCTGCTGAAGATGCAGAAGCTCTTGAATCTGCACTAACCTGAGCATCACCGGATATAACTCCTCCATTTTGAGCTGCTCAAACTCGGCCCACGTGAGCGTCTCCTCGTCATGGGACTGCGTCACCAAACTCCACCATCACCCGGAAAAACCTTGCAGAAGGGTCGCCGCTAGGACCACCATCTGATCTGGAGGTGTCCTTATTAGGCGGAAAACTCGGGTGACTGCCTCAAGCTAGTCATCAGCTGCCTGGGGGTCTGGATCACCTCAAAATCTTAGAGGTCGCTGCCTCTGGAACTCGTGCAACGCACTCAGCCTATGCGCAACCTCATCCTGCACTACCGGCACAAACAACTTCTCAACAGGTGGTGGCTCAACTGGCAGACCACCTGGAGGTGCAACCTCAGAAACCGCTCCCTGCTCCACAACCTCTGCACGGGGCAGATCGTCAGCACAATCCTGCTACGGAACCCTCGCTGGCTATCATTGTGGAGGTATCCTGAAAAAAATTCTAGACACACCACAGTCAAAACGTATATCTGGAGAGCTGACTCCAGAAGGATACGGAAAAACCAAACCAAAACCCAGTCCTAAATGATGCATGTATCGTTATGTCCCTGAGACTAGTGTACGAATTTCCTGAGTCGAATGGTGGGTTATCATAGTCATGGTGTATGGATACATCATCTGCCGCACCAACACTGGAGTCTCTGGCCTGAATGTCGATCTTGAAACACCCTAACACTGCCGTTATGCAACCCAAACCAAACTCACAGCTAGAACAGCTACGCTCTGAGATCCCAAAGGTGGAACCTTCTCTGATACCACTATGTCATGACCTGACCCAACGGGGCTCGATCCGCGACTCCCCAAGCCCACCTTCAATAGGCCAGGGGCTGGCGTCCAGCGCCGAGTAGGCTATCACACACATGGGATGCATTAGCCTAAGGTACTTGTACAGACGCACCCACATACACCTCCATGCAACATTGCAGAGATATACAAACTGAAAAGAAAATGCAGGCATACATTATCCCTCAACCAGAGTATAGAAGAAGTACCAAGGGAAAACAGGGCCCACCAAAAGAAAACTACAAAAGCGCGTCCAACCAGCTCTGAAGAAGGGGAATGCTACCACAAACACCTTCCAGAAAGCTCCCTTGGCACCGCACCGGTAAACACCCCGGTCAATCTCGCTCACTCAGCTCTACCTGCTCCGGGTCCTCCTGGGTCTCCGTCGAAAGGCCGGTGGTCTGCACAAGACACAAACATGAGCGAGCAAAGCCCGTGGAGGGGTGAGTATAAAAATACTGAGTAGGCACCCCAAAAACCCAAAACCAAAAGAGAGAAACTGAAAGGAAACAGTCCGCTCATCCCAACCAGATGGAACCCATAGGAGAGAGAAACTCCATATCATGACCATCCTCGGAAAAACAGAACTAGTCAGCTCGGCTCAGGTGTATTCCCATACATACACCTTGAACAATCCAAATATACTCACCTCACACAACAAGCCACCTGAGGTACCGACCTCAACACCAGCAACTGTCCACAACCAGGAGAGCACCCTCCACGATCACTGTCATCCCATATGACACTCGTCTGAGAGATACACTCCATCAGGATTAATACAATCATCTCAGACACTCACCCGAGAGATCCCTCTTTTTGGATAGCGTCACTGAGGAAAACCACACTGAAACAGCAAGAACAACAAACTCTTAGGATAGGGGATCACTCCTAGGGTCTTCTAGGGGATTCCAGAACCCACCCTGGTATACGAAGATCTCACAGATAGGGGATAACTCCTAGGGTCCGCTGGGGGATACCATGTCCCGATATGGCATTCAACGATCTAACAGATAGGGGATCACTCAAAGGATCCGCTGGGGGATACCACAACCCGATCTGGCCCTCGACAGAAGCACATCACTCAGATAGATGATCATCGCCCATATAAAGGTGGTCACAATGATAATGGAACCCTATATGGTATAACTCGCGATGTAGGGGATTGAACCGACGATGCTACAACCATACCGAAACCACGCGCTGAGTAGGGGATCGCAGAACCAACGATACCGCAACCCTACTATACACCTCATGCTGAGTAAGGGATCGTATAACCGATGATGCCACAACACTACTGAGTGCGGCCCACTGCGTAGGGGATCATAATCCCGATGATGCCACAACCCTACGGGGTTAACCAGCTAGATAGGGGATCGCTGCCCATGGATAAACAGTCACAACGATACCAGGTACCCGATCTAGGGTAGCGATGCCAGAGGATCCCACTCCGGCCAATTGGAGGTATACCACAACTCTAACAGATTAAACATCCCATCTATAGGATCACAAGCCTACATTAGGGTTGTGATGCCATGAAAAAACTCGTAGGAACGAACCAAGGGAGTACCCTCAACCACTGCTGGTCCAAACATCGCTAACCCAAGCGACCCGCCACAACACAACACCGTGGATCTCCAAGGCAGATACCGAGGCCACCATCGAATTCCACACGGAAAAAACGTTGATTCAATAATGTTTTCCTTATGAATTTTCCATTCCTTCTTGTTTTGAAAATCACAAACACCTTATCTTCATGGAAAATTGCTTTTATAAGGAAAATTGCTTTTATAAGGAAATTTTCTTTAATAAGGAAAATTGCTTTTATAAGGAAAATCACTTTTATAAGAAAAATTATCCTTATCATATTTTCATCCATATTTTTCTTAAGTATAAGATTCGGATTCATTTCTATATTCTCGAAATTGTTTGAAACATTGATATGAGGTATTCTGTTTTTAGGATCCGAATTCTGGACAAGAACTGTAATAATGTTTCACTCCAAAATCCAGATGAGAACTGTAATAAAGTTTCATTCCGAATGCCGGATACTAACTCTAATTAAGTTCTACATCAGATTCAGGATGCGAATACTTAAGAAGTTCGACAATGAATTCTCATTACGAATTCTTGTGATGAGTTCTCTTTACGAATTCTGATAATGAATTCTCATTATGAATTCTGATAATGAATTCTAATTACGAATTCTGATGATGAATTCTCATTACAAATTCTGATGATGAATTCTCATAACGAATTCTGATGAAGAATACTCATTACGAATTCTGATGATGAATTCTCATAACGAATTATGATGACGAATTCTCATTCTGAATTCTTATTCCGACTTCACCTATTAAACAAAATATGATCATCTATGTTTTATACACTCCAAATTTATTTAGACTCCGAAAATTATCTTTGGTTAGACTCCGAACTTTCATCTTTCTTACATTGTTATAATCTGTATACTCTTTATTATTTTCCTTACACTCTGAAACCTCACTCCGAATTTTTCATTCCTAACTTTCGAGTTAGAATTTAAAACAATGTCGTACATTCTGTTACACTTGTTTTGTTATAAAATGATGTCGTCTATTTTTTTTATAAATTAACCGTTGTCTAAGTGACATGTGTACAGGTCCCTCCGTTTTTTAAGGAAAATATGACCGTTGGAGAAGGAGCTGACCTTACCTATAAATACGAGCTCATTTGAAAGGGCTCATAACAGATGGATGGATGAACAACTTGGTTATTGTGCATACATGCTTGAACTGATTTCTAGAGAGAGAGAGGCTCTTATTAACTCTCAAAGATTTGTGCGACTCCGAATATTGGTGATTACATTTGAGGACTTACGGGGATAGGAAGACAGAGGTTGTCGACTACCTTGAAGTTCGAGGGCTTCCGTGTTGAGGAAGACAGAGGTTGCCGACTACCTTGAAGTTGAGGGCTTGCGGGGATAGAAAGATAGAGACTCTGATCTTCGTATCGAGGGCTTACCCTGGTGTGGGTAAGACAGACTTACTTGAAAGTATAAATCAAGGGACCTTTATCCAAGGTTGTTTGATACCCTTCTCTTTGGGTTAAAATACTTATATCTTGTTACCTGTAGTTTTACTATGTGTTTATATTCCACTGCATTTTGTATTATAAGGAAAGTATAACTTTCTTATACTTCCTTATTTGTACTCTGTTTCATTTAGATTCTATAAGCTTTAAGGTAGAATCTCATAGTGTAATTTTTGTTAAGTTTCAATTTCTGGAACCATATTTCCAGAACCTACTTTCAGAATCTCTTTCCAAGTTTGAATAAGGTGTTAGAGGTGTTGTGAATTTTCTTAGTTTAACTTTGTTAAACTTAGACCATTCCTTTTCTTAAGGAAAACATAGTTATTTGTAACTAACTTTAAAGGTTCCAAAGGAATTTTTAAAGTATATACAATTCACCCCCCCCCCTCTTGTATATTGAGCATCTAAATCACTATTTTGATCCTACAATTGGTCTCAGAGCAGGTCTCTGAAATACTTATACTTACGAATAAGTTTTTCTTGCTCACTTTTCCATTCTGAACTTTTCCATTCCGAACTTTTCCATTCTGAACATTGTTATTACGAATATTTTCTACTAACAAGTTTGTGTGCCGAAGGTTATTTTAAGTATTACAGGAATTAATGTTGGTTCAATTGATAATCTAAATCCTACAAGACCACCAATCTTTGATGGTAATTATTATGAGTACTGGAGAGATCGAATGAAGAATTTTTTTATCAATACTAGAGTGGACAATTTTGTTATGCTTAATGATGATTATAAAATTCCTGATAAGGAAGTTAGAACTTTTACTAACTAGGAAAAGCAAGAATATCAAATCAACTATAAGGTACGCAATACATTACTTTGTTCAATGACCAGAAATATATATAGTCAAATTTCTTCTTGTGAAGAAGCTAACTGTATCTGGAAGAAGTTAGAGGTTACACAGTTTGGAACTTCAAAGGTGATTGAGACTAGGAGAGATATGCTCAGAGCTGAATATCATGGCTTCAACTTTCCTTATGGTGAACCAATATGTAAAGTTCAACAGAGATTTATGACTATCGTAAAAGGCCTACAGTCTATTGGAGAGAAAGGTTTAGATGATGATGCTCTTGTGGATAAGATAATTGATATCATGCCCAATGAGTGGGAATCCAAAAGAACAACTATAAATGAGAACAAGAAATTGACTCAGATTTCTCATGATGAGTTATTTGGAACTCTTCTCCAAAATTAAACCAGAATGAAGAGAGATGCTGAAAACATCAAAGAGAAAAATGGAAATGGTACTGTTAATTTTAAAAAAACTTCAAATCAGATGAAAGAAAAGACTCCTGAGAGAGTAACCAGATCCAAGTCTATGAAAGTTATTTTTCAATATGAAGCTAGTGAAAGTAAAGTCTCATAAAATGAATTAGAAAATCTTGCTCGAAGGATGAACAAGATAGGTGGCCAGAGAAATTTCTAATCCAAGTATAATAAAAAGGAAAGGAAAGATAAGAAAGATGGATAAGTTACTTGTTATGAATGCAATAGAGCTGGACATATAAGATCAGATTGCCCTATGCTCAAAAAGAAAGAAAGGAAAGAAAGGCATTCAGATAGGAACAGAAAGAAATATTATAAAGCCAAAGCTAAGAATGTTCTGAAAGGTAATCTCACCTGGAGTGCCAGTGGTGGTGACTCTTCAGATGAATCTTCTGATTATGAATCTTCAGGATAGAAGAATCTTGGTCTTATAGCAAGATTACCTATTGATAATCATTGTTTTATGGATAAGGTACCAAATGCTGAATCACTGACCAATGTCTCTTTAAATTCTAATGATAGTAAGTATTATGACTCTTCTGATGAAGAATCTTCTTCTGATGAAGAAAATACTTTACCTACATATGAAGAAGTCTCTAGGTTTGCTGAACTTCTTGAGATTGAGAATTAGAAACTCAATAAGAAACTTGATAAGGAAAACTCTAGAAATTCTATTCTTACAAAAGAGATATCAGATCTTTCTAAAGATCATGATAAGAAAAATGCTGATTTTAAAATTATTTCAAAAAATCTTGAGGGAGTAAGTTCTGAGAAGAACAAACTTTCTAAAGATTTAGAAAAAGTAATTTCTAATAAAAATGTTTATGAGCCTAGCTCTAGTTCTAAAACTAATGATTTTTTGGATAAAAACTTGGTTATAAAACTCATGTCTGAAATTTTTTCCTTAAAGAAGTGTTTATCAAACTTTACCCATGGTAATGAAAATTTTGATAAAATGTATTCACAAATAAGACCTTTAAGAAATAAATCTGGATTTGTTTATACCCATGAAAAACCAATTTTCAGTAACAATTATTTTGTTCCTCAAAGTGCCCCATTTTGTACCAAGTGTCAATGTGGTGGTCACTGGGCAAAAGATTGTTCCTTAAACAAAACCCAATCTCTAGGATTTCACAAAGCTTATTTCTCTAAGAAGATTTCGGTACCTAAAATTTTATTATCTGAAAATCTAGGATCCAAACAAGTTTGGATTCCGAAAGTCTAATTTTCTTCTTGTTTTTAGGAAAATAAAGAAAGTACCAGCAACAATACATGGTACATGGATAGTGGATGTTCCCGACACATGACTGGTAACAAAATCTATTTTGAAAATATTATCAAAACGAAAGGAGGAAAGGTAACTTTCCGAGATAATTCTAAGGGTGAGATTGTCGGTATTGGTAATATTGTTTTTCATGGTAAAACGTTAATTTCAAATGTTCTTTTTGTTAAGGGTCTTAAGAAAAACCTCATTAGCATATGTCAGTTATTTGATCAAGGTTACCTTATGAATTTTAGGAATGACAAGTACTTAGTTCACAATTCCAAGGAAGAATTTATTCTCTCAGCCAATAGTCAAGAGAATGTTTACACCTTAAATTTAGAAGACCTCAGGAGCCAAGATTTACCTTGCCTTAGTGTAATGGAAGATCATTCCTGGTTATGGCATAGAAGACTAGGTCACTGTAACCTTAAGAACCTATGTAAACTCTCTAAGAAGAAACTAGTTAAGGATCTACCGGAGCTTATATTTGATTCTTCTAAAATTTGTGATCCTTGTCAATATGGCAAGCAACATAAATATAGTTTTAAATCAATTGGTGAAGTCTCAACAACCGATGCATTACAGTTAGTGCACATAGATATTTTTGGTCCAACACAAACTGGAAGTATTGGAGGAAAATACTATGTGTTTGTTCTAGTTGATGATTACACTAGATTTACTTGGGTTTATTTTCTAGCAAAGAAATATGAAGCTTTTTATTTTTTCAAAAGTTTTAGAGCTCAAGTTAAAAATGAGAAAAACCTTCCATTGAAAACTATTCATAGTGATCATGGAGGAGAATTTCAAAATTCTGATTTTGAAACTTTTTGTAGTAAAAAAGGTATTACTCACAATTTTTCATCACATAGAACTCCTCAACAAAATGGTGTAGTTGAAAGAAGAAATAGAATTCTTCAACAGATAACTAGAACCATGTTGAGTGAATATTCTATAGATAGACATCTCTGGGCTGAAGCTGTAAGTACTTCTTGCTATACTATAAATCATGTTTTGATTAGACCTTTTCTGAATAAAACTCCTTATTAGTTATGGAATGGTAGAAAACCAAGACTATCCTACTTCAAGGTTTTTGGTTGCAAAGTATTCATTTTGAGTACTAAAGATAACTTACATAAATTCGCACCAAAATCTGATGAAGTAATTTTCTCAGGTTATTCCAAAACATCTAAGGCTTATAGATTTTTTAATAAAAACACTTGTACTGTTGAAGAAACAGTACATGTAAAATTTGATGTGTCAGATCCTTTTGTTTTTAAAACACCTCAGCCTACATCCTCAAATGAGTTTTCAAAAACTGATTATCAACCTTTGATAAAAGAACTTTCTGATAAGGATAATGTTCAGGAATATATTCCTGAAACATTTACCCCAGAAGACTTTCAACCCTATGTTGATGAACAGGCTTTTCAAAACACAAATCAGGCGTTTCTTAAGAATCTTCCCAGTGATAGTATAATTGGTGATGTAAATCAACCTATAAGGACTAGAACTTCCTTAAGAAATGAAGTAGAACATCTAGCATTTCTTTCCCAGTTAGAACCTAAAAGCACTGATGAAGCTTTATGTGATGATGATTGGATTAAAGCAATGCAAGATGAACTAAATGAATTCGAAAGGAATAATGTCTGGACCTTGGTTGAAAGACCTAAGGAAACTTCTGTAATTGCAGTCAAATGGGTTTTCAGAAATAAATGCGATGAAAATGGAATCATAGTAAGAAATAAAGCTAGACTTGTTGCTAAAGGCTATAATCAGCAAGAGGGAATATAATATAAAGAAACATATGCTCCAGTAGCTAGACTTGAATCTATCCGTATTCTACTTGCCTTTGCAGCATTATTTAATTTAAAACTTTTCCAAATGGATGTGAAATGTGCTTTTCTTAACGGTAATGTTCAAGAGGAAGATTTTGTTGAACAACCTCCTGGCTTTGAAGATACAAAACATCATGATTATGTTTTTAGACTTACCAAAGCTCTGTATGGCCTTAAACAAGCCCCAAGAGCATGGTATGATAGACTCACTAGATTTTTGCATCAAAATAACTATGTTAAGGGAAATGTAGATCTATCCCTTTTTATAAATAAAGTTAAGAAAAATGTTTTTATTGATCAAATTTATGTTGATGACATCATATTTGGTTCAACTCAGCAATCTTTGACCGACTCTTTTTCATGTCTAATGAAATATGAGTTTGAAATGAGTATGATGGGTGAGATAACATTTTTCCTTGGTTTTCAAATTTCTCAAAAACCGGAATGAACATACATATCTCAAAATAAGTATATTAAAGATCTTCTTAAAAAGTATGGTTATGACAACACTAAAAGTATTAGTACTCCCATTGGTACCTCAAACTCTTTAGACCTTGATGAAGCTGGGAAACCAGTAGATCAAACAACTTTTAGAGGTATGATAGGAAGTCTACTATACTTAACAGCTAGTCGACCAGACTTAAGGTTTTCAGTATGCTTATGTGCAAGATATCAATCCAATCCTATGGAATCTCACTTAAAGGCATTAAAAAGAATTTTTCGCTACCTTAAGGGAACCATGGATCTAGGATTATTTTCTACTTATGGAAATGATTTCATCCTAAAAATCTTTTCTGATGCTGACTTTGGTGGATGTAGAATGGATAAAAAAAGTACATCCGGAACTTGCCATTTCTTAGGAGATTCATTAGTTTCTTGGTCCTGTAAGAAGCAACATTCTGTAGCACTCTCCACTGCTGAAGCTGAATATGTAGCAGCTGGAAGTTGTTGTGCTCAAGTGTTGTGGATGCAACACACACTCATAGAATATGGCTTGAGTTTTACTAAAACTCAAATTTTGTGTGATAAAACTAGTGCCAGTTCCCGCAGTAAGAACCCTTCACATCACTCCCGTGAAAAAAACATAGATATCAGGCATCACTTTCTTAGGGATCACAAACTTAAAGGAGATATTATTCTTCAGTTTATCAGAACGCAAGATCAACTTGCTGATATTTTCACAAAATCTTTTTTCCTTATGATAGATTTGAATACATTAAACAGAAGTCAGGAATGATAACTATAAGGTAATCATTATTCATTAACATTATGTTGAAAAAGTCTCCTGACAGCAATAAACTCTTTTTCATAGGGGGAGTACATTTGATAGTTAGTTTAACAATGTTTTTCAAAAACTGTTTTCAAGATTTTCAGTATTAAATTCCGGAATAGAATTTCTGGAACTAAAATTTCCAGAATGGATATATTCATATATAATACTTCTGGAATCAAAGACTTAATATTGAACACTTCCGTAATGGAAAATTTTCGTGCTGATATTTTCATAACGGGATTTTCATACCGAATCTTTCATAATAAGTTTTTTCGTTTTCAAATTTTGTAATGAAATTTTCGTACTGAATTTTCCTTACTGTGTTTGTTTTTCGTAGTCAGTTTTCTGAATTTTTTCTTTTCTTAATAAAGTTATTTTTCGATGTTTTTGTAAGAATGTTACCAATTACGAATAATCCTCCTAAGCCAATCCGAAAGGTATGATTTCCTTACCCAAGTTTTCGTAGTCATATTTTACTTGCTGTAATTTTCTTATATTTTGTTTTTGGATTATAATTTTCTTAATTCATTGTTTTAATAAAAACCTCAAAATATCGGATTCGAAAGAGTTAGTTTTCGACCATCAGATCTGATCTCAGCTTATCACAACCGTTCGATCAACCGTGGAAGTTGAAACGTCATCTCATTGCCTATATAAAGGGGACCCAAATAGTAGTCCCACATCGGTTTTCAAGCTCTCGCGTCCCGAAGCTCTGCCCCTATGTTTTATGGTCGTTCCGAACTTCATCTTTCTCCATTCTGAACTTCTCAGAGGTCTTCAGATCCGAATGTCAGTGGAAGTAGCTTTTCAAGACATGTCTTCCTCCAAACCGATTTCGAAGTGGTTAGTATATAGAGAGAGGCTGGTCCATCTGGATTTCTTCAACAAGTACGACTCTCTTATTTCCTAGAATATCAAGATTAATGGTTGAGAAGATGTGGCGGTGTCAAAACCCGGAAACCAAGATGGAGTTTATTCAGATTAGCTTGTAGAGTTCTATGAGACTGTTTCCTTTCTTATGGAAGATGGAAAGGAGAAGTTGTCTTTTATGTCTTATGGTAAGACTTATAAGCTTTCTTATGCCAAGGAAGCCAGCTTGGTAGGGCTGAATAATGAAGATGAAGCTGAATTTATATCTCATGTGTTTCCAGATTCAAAAGGTAGTTTTGACAAGGAAAAAGCCTTCGAAACTCTCATACTAGCTGATGACAAGGCTCCGAAGATTGCTAGTTTATCAACAAGTTTCCGGATTCTGGAGTTATGGGTAAAGGGTCTTATCGTACCGAGGAAGGGTGAAAAAGATAGCTTAAAGAAGAGTGAGATGTACATCCTACATTTTCTGATAAATCTAAGGATGTTTAATTTGATGAAGCACATTTTTATCACTCTTGAGAATTTGAAGAATGGAAATCTGAGAGCTCAGAATATTATGTATCCAGCAATCCTCTCCAACCTAATAGTTCGGTGCCTTGAGTCTTTCAAGGAGGCTTGCAAATCTAATCCGAGAGTTTGCAAGATTATGCTGGTGAGTGATGGTCCACTCAAAAGAATGGATGTAGTCTTTGACAAGGAGTCTGGACAGTTTATTGATCTACCTACTCAAAAAGAATCAGTTCTGAAAGCTGCTGATACGGAATCCTCTAAGCCGGTAAGGAATAGAAAGCTGAAGGAAGTGGAAGTAGAAGCGGAGTATCCCAAGTCTAAGGAAGTTCATTCCGCACCTCCAAAACCAAAGAAGCAGAAATCTTACCCAGATGAGGTTGTTGCTAAACGGAGGGAGATGAAAGAAAAGAGAGTGCAAGGGGAGACTCAGTTTGTCTTGGACCATGCAGAGGTTAAGGCCTTGAAGGAATGAACTGCGTATGAGCTCGAAAAACAAGAAAAAGAAAAGAAGCTCAAGAAGAAGATGACTGAAGCATAGGTAGCTCAGGCTTTGTTGAAAATCAATGAGATGGTTTCAGCAAATATTCTTATTCCGAGATCTTTTTCATTGGAATCTCTACCTGAGACTCCAGGAACAGATTTCGTTGCTCTGGAAGAAGCGGTTGCCAATACTACTGAGGAAGTAGAGAAAGTTGAGCAAGTAGTAGAAGAAGAATATGTTTCTGAAGGAAGTGGTGAAACTGGAGATGTGTTGAAACAAGTAGATGATTATAAGGGGACACCTTCGGAACACTTATCACTCCAAACTTCAGAAGCTGAATCTTCGAAGCTAGTTACTCCAGCAATGGAAGAAGAGAAAGGATAAGAAGAAGTAGCTTATCATGGTGAAGAAGAACAACTTTTACATGATATTGCTCAGATGGAAAACATAGAGTTTGGTGTTCAGGAAGTTGGTGATGAGGAAGATAATGTTGTCCAAGTCTCTGATAGGGAAAAGAAAACTCCGGAACAGGATTCTATTCCAAAAAAAGACAAGGGAAAGCAAATTCTTGCTGATACTCCGAGCTCAGAAATGATGAAGAGAAAGGAAGTTGGTAGTTCTTCAAAGAGAATGTTTGACCTTATAGAAGAAGAAAATTCTCCAAGCAGAGTCTCGGATTCGGAGTCATCTTTGGTGGGGCATGACTTTGTTGTTCAGTCGTTAAAAAAGTTGGTGGGAACCATTCCGACCTTCTCAAGTATTGATTCAAGATGCCAGATGCTCCAACATGCTTTAAATCAGAAATCAGACTCCGTATCTATGGTTATGGACAAGTGTGTTGAAATAGAGGCTCAGTTCAGAGCATTCTTTGTTGTCTATGAAGCCCATAGAAAATCTTGCAAGAGGATGACAAACTAGTCGAGGAAGACTGTAGAAGAAATGAGGTTATTTGATGAATTTAAAGACAATGTCAAGGATACCTTTGAGACTGAGGACAGGAAGATAAATGAGATGACTTCTTCCTTTGAAGAGAAGCTGATAGATGAAAATAACATTGGGATTCAAGAAGTCAGAGATCTGAATGGGAAGCTAAATTCTGTTTCTCAAAACTGGAAGTTTGAAAGGGATCATCGGGTTGATTTTCAAGAGAAATTGAAGGCTCATGAAGAAAAGATCAAAGCTCATGAAGAAAATCTTCAAGCCCAGGAAGAAAAGATTGAAGCTCAATCTACAAGAATAGTGGTCTTAGAGAAGAAAGATGAAGAAGATCATAAAGACTTAAATAAGATCAAGACTATTCTTAAGAGTCTCATGGAGAAGGAAAAAAGATCCAAAATAGATAGATCTGATCTTTTGTGGTATTTTCTTTTGTTGCCGACATTTCAAACTTAATGAAATTTGAGCTTGTCGTTTCTTTTGTTGTTATAACTAATGTTTCAGGTACATTGTTATTTTTTCCATTCCCTTGAATTCTTTTTGAAAATCACAAAGGGGGAGAAGGAAATGATACTTAAGAAAATGAACTCTAACAAGAGATTATCTAACGGGGAGTTTCTCATTAAAGAAGACCTTCTTATTCGTAATAAAATGTAACTCTGGAAATCTAGAATACGATCCTTAGAGTTTCAAAGCCTAAGGGGGAGTTAGTTGTATTCATCAATAGCCTTAAAGTAGAGGGAGATAAGCCTTAATGTTTTTCGTTCTTCTTAGAATTTCTTTTTCGTAAGGATGTTGGTGCTTTCCAAAAAGGGAGATATTGTTGACTCAATAAGGTTTTCCTTATGACTTTTCTATTCCTTCTTGTTTTGAAAATCGCAAACACCTTATCATTAAGGAAAATGTCCTTTTTTAAGGAAAATTGCTTTTTAAGGAAAATTGATTTTATAAGGAAAATAGCTTTTATAAGGAAAATTATCCTTATCATATTTTCATCCATATTTTTCTTAGGTATAAGATTCGGATTAATTTCTATATTCTCGGAATTGTTTGAATAGTTGATATGAGGTATTCAGTTTTTAGGATCCGAATTCTGGACAAGAACTATAATAAAGTTTCACTCCGAAATCCAGATGAGAACTGTAATAATGTTTCATTCCAAACGCCAGATACGAACTCTAATTAAGTTCTACATCAGATTCAGGATGTGAATCCTTATGAAGTTTGACAACGAATTCTCATTATGAATTCATGTGATGAGTTCTCATTACGAATTCTGATAATGAATTCTCATTACGAATTCTGATAATGAATTCTCATTACAAATTCTGATGATGAATTCTCATTACGAATTCTGATGATGAATTATCATAACGAATTCTAATGAAGAATACTCATTACGAATTCTGACGAAGAATTATCATTACGAATTATGATGATGAATTCTCATAATGAATTCTGATGAAGAATTCTCATTCCGAATTCTCATTCCGAATTCACCTATTAAACAGAATCTGATCATCTTTGTTTTATAAACTCCAAATTTATTTAGACTCCGAAAATTAGCTTTGGTTAGACTCCGAACTTTCATCTTTCTTACGTTGTTATAATCTGTCTACTCTTTATTATTTTCCTTATACTCCGAACCTTCACTCCGAATTTTTCATTACGAGCTTTTGAGTTAGATTTTAAAATGATGTCGTACATTCTGTTACACTTGTTTTGTTATAAAATGATGTCGTCTATTTTGTTATAAACTAACTGTTGTCTAAGTGACAAGTGTACAGGTCCCTCCGATTTTTTAAAGAAAATATGACCGTTGGAGAAGGAGCCGACCTTACCTATAAATAAGAGATCATTTGAAAGAGCTCATAACAGATGGATGGATGAACTACTTGGTTATTGTGCATACATGCTTGAAGTCATTTCTAGAGAGAGAGAGGCTCTTATTAAATCTCAAAGCTTCGTGCGACTACGAATGTTGGTGATTATATTCGAGGACTTCCGGGGATAGGAAGACAGAGGTTGCCGACTACCTTGAAGTTCGAGTGCTTCTTTGCTGAGGAAGACAGAAGTTTCCAACTACCTTGAAGATGAGGGCTTACGGGGATAGCAAGACAGAGACTCCGATATTCGTATTGAGGGCTTACCCTGGTGTGGGTAAGATAGACTTGCTTGAAAGTATAAATCAAGGGACCTTTATCCAAGGTTGTTGGATACCCGTCTCTTTGGGTTAAAAGACATATATCTTGTTAGTTGTAGTTTTACTACGTGTTTATATTCCGCTTCATTTTGTATTATAAGGAAAGTTTAACTTTCTTATACTTCCTTATTTGTAATCTATTTCATTTAGATTCTATACGCTTTAAGGTAGAATCTCATAGTGTAATTTTTGTTAAGTTTCAATTTCCGGAACCATATTTCCAGAACCTACTTTTGGAATCTCTTTCCAAGTTTGCATTCGGTGTTAGAGGTGTTGTGAATTTTCTTAGTTTAACTTTTTTAAACTTAGCCATTTCCATTGCTTAAGGAAAACATAGTTATTTGTAACTATATTTAAAGGTTCCAAAGGAAATTTTAAATTATACAATTCACCCCCCTCTTGTATATTGAGCATCTATATCACTATTTCGATCGTACAAAAAACACGCAGGATAGGCTGTTTACTTGCCTGAAACGGACAACCGGTGAAAAGACAGTATTCACCACAGCCAACCCGTGCGGGGCCCACACAACGTCCCCAAAACCCAACAAACGGATCATACCACGATGATCCCCTCAGAAAAGTACACAGGATCCACTACTCGCACATCCGAAACAGACACCTAGTGAAAAAGGTACTATTCATTGAAGTCCAGCTCAGGTGGGGCCCATGCATACATCCAGAAACACATCAAACAGATCACACAATTTCGATCCTCTCAGAAAAACACACAGCATCGACTACTAGCTTGTCCAAAACGGACACCCAATAGAAAAACAACGTTTCTATGAAAATGCCAAAACCTGGCCTCGTGGGGCCCACACCCCGTTCTCAACCTCAACACCTGAAAACCAACAAGAAAATTCCACCATACCCTCAGGGCCTCAACGCCACTGACGGCGCGTCAATCAGACGCTTCGGTTAGAAGATACAATGACCCGAAGTCGAATAATAATAAAATATTATTATTTTAATCAACGTTTCAAGCTCCCGAGCCATACTCCTGACTCAAAAAAATTACAAAGTGAGTTCAAAAGGTCCGTCTCGATCCAAGGAACACGTCGCCGTAAACGGCTCACAAATCAGAGTTACGGTTTGCGAGTTACGGGGGTTTAAAGAACCCCCAGAAAATCCTGGTCGGACCACCGCCGGCCTCGCCGGAACCCACCGCGCCGCCGTCGGATTTTGCAGCGCCGTCACCAGAAACCGTCGCTCCGCCACCGTGCCTCACCAGATTCCGCCATGGCCACAGCCAGAATCCCGAATTTTTTCCGGAAATCTTCCGGGAACCCCTTGGGGCACCCCGGTGCTCCAAAAACAGATCTGAAACATTTTTCGGATTCCTCGGGACCCGAACTATACAACCCTTTTAACGATTTGAAAAAAAACAAATAAACAGGGTAGGAGATTTTAAAACTCAAACCGCCTACCTATTGGTGGATTGCCGAAGCTTTGGGTGCAGAACAACGCTAGCGACATGCTAGAGCTCGATCTGCTGACGATCGGCGCTGAAAACGGACGCCCACAGCTCAAATCGGCGAAGAACAGAGAGGGGGGGAGGTGGTTCCGTCGTACTATGCACATAGAAGGTGGGGGTGATTGATTTCCCATTTAATTTTTTTTATAAAAACCTCAATTAACTCTCCCCACCAACTCACCTTTGACACGGTGCCTGGTGTAGACAAAGGTAAGATTACTCTTAGGGTAAATGCGTCGTTCTGAACACAACAGCGGACTCAGAATTGTGATCTGAGACTCCGTTCAGAAGTTTTTCAAGTCGACGCTCTTAAACAGACTTTTCCACTTATTTACGAAAACTCCCCTGGTGGTGGTTTCCACAGCAGGCCTACACCCGTGATGTTTACACCTCGCCTAGGGTAAACGACACGTTCCAGGCGCAACTGTGCCCTCAGAATCCATTTCTGAGCTACCGTTTCAGATATATAACACCCTTCCACGTGCATAGTATAAATATACTTAATATTTTTATAAAATTAATTCCAGGCACAACGGGCCTCGGAATCGCACGCCGTATTCTCACCTAACTCTGGAATTATTCATAGAAATAATCCAATGTCTGACAAGGTCAAAATCCGAGTCGTTACATATATAAAATACATAATCATAAAATATATTAAATAATAATTCTAATGGATTTAATTTTATATATATATTTAAATATATATATATATATTTACTTACTTTTATTTAATTTAATATGGAAATGAAAACAACCATCATGCGTACATATGACCTACCGTCTCAATGAACGTTGTATTTAATTTAACATATATATATATATATATATGTTATATTTTTCTATATAATGAATATATATGATATATAAATCATGTTATACATTTTATAAGTAATTAAATCATGATATAGGTAATAATATCAAGAACAACAAGTCAAAAAACGTACGATAAATGAAACGATTATTACTCAAAACGTTGCTTAACATGGAATAGATAAATGAATGAGTATTATAAAGTCATGAGTGAATCATATATGATATCATATTATTATTATGGTTCTATTACATGTTAAGATTATGTTTAAACCCATTATATAGGATTTTTTCACAAAGACATAAGAAATTAGACCTATGGTATGGGATAACTTTTTTAATGTTGTATTTATATGAAATTGTTTATACGTAAGTATTTTCTAGGGGTATATTCATAATCCATGACCATGTTTTATAAAAATGTTTTCATAAAATGTTTAATATTATTCTATGTATGTTTAATGACATTTTAACCACTTTTGACTTTTACTCCATGGTATTGAAGAAATATTTCTTTTGTTTACCATATGAGGTACTTTTTGAATTTCCCAGTAAAAGTTCTAGGATAAAGTTTTTATAACTTATATGACATAAACATATATTTACGCTTTCATAAAGAATTATTTCCATGAATATTCCTTTACATGTTTTAATATTTACTTCCAATTAACTACTTTTCTTTTAAAATTGAATGACATTTTTGGGAAATAAAATATTCTTAAAGAGGAAAAGTTATTTTCCTCCAGAATTATGTACAAGTGTTTTATCAGAATTATTTTCACATTAAGATGAAAAAGGTTTATGTTTCTTTACCTATTATTACATTGGTTTGATTATGATTATGATGGAATTATTTTCTTAAAATCCATTTTTCTTATATGGATAATGTTATGATGACATGATGTTTAAGAATCCCATTTTATTTGATGGGTTCTGTTGTGATGAAAGATTTATGATTTATGGAACATGTAATAATGATTTCACAATGTGATGGGTGGGACCTATATATCTCTCTAATGTATTAGGTAAAGATTTATATCTAATGTGATAGACATGGCTGGAATGACAAGTTAATCTGGGTTAGTGATATAGGGATGGAATGAGGATAGAACTAGGTTGAGTAATTAAAATTGTATATTATGATTGCCTTGTATAAAATCCATTACAAATATGAAATGGGTTTATATGCTTATGTGTGTAGGCCACAGATTTATTATCTTATGTTATGAATATTGGGATTTCATTTATCTTCTATTATTTATCCCATGACATGATATTATGATCTCTAATTCTGGATAATATTTTCAAATTTTATGTTCTTATGATTAGGACATTATAGATATTTTATTTGTTTACCCTTACTAAGAATTTATGATCACCCTTTTTATGTTTTTTCCCACTATTATAGAAAGAAATTTTTTAGGTAGGAAAACAAAAAGGGATGTTCTTTATAGGAGATGTTGAATATATTTCACCATGATTAGAAGATTATATTCCATGTTTCCAAATGCGCTAAACTAATACAGTCTTTGGGTGTCTGTTTTTGTCATATATTATATATTCCACTTAAGTAATATAATGTCCATGTGTGTCAAGTGTGGTTCTCTACACATATTATCCATGTCATTTTTTATATATGAGGGTGAGCCGACCGATTCTAGACAAGCATCCAATCACACTACACGTATATAATTACTAATACAGTATGAATCATCCAAATACACCCAAGGATTAATCCCTTTCCATTAATCTCAGAGCTCACAATAGAGTCCACACTAAAATCTACTATTTATACACTACGTAAAAGAGTCATGAGGATTCATTAATGAGGAAATCCAATTAAATATAGAAAAACTCGGTGATAGGATTATCCATGGATTGTTTTCAAGATAATAATTTTCACAACATTCATCAATGTTACAAATGGGCCTTGAACTCTTTCCACAAAACCATTATTTATCAAATAACGAAAAAAATTAAAACGGCGATTATCATGCCATTTTACATTTTCCAATCATTTTAAAAACATCCATTAAGCATTCACATATCTCTTTAAAGCCAAATCCATTTATTTAAAACAACAAACGATCCTCTAACCACCACCACATGCGAAACCATTCTAAAAATCCAAATATGCATTTTTTTAATCCAAAACGATATTGAAAAAACATTCAATGAATCCAAATCATCATTTGAAATATTAGAAATATATTAAAAAATATAAACCATTCTTTAGATATAATAATGAACACGTGAAATCCAACTTGGTATTTTATAGAACATGTGGTGTGAAATATTTAACAAAAAATTCTATTTAACACCAAAAAAAGTGGTAACCACCTATTTTAATAGCTAAACAAATTTCAACTATCACAGATCAATATTCATAACAAAATGGTGGTTTGAAAATAATTAAACCAATGATTCCTAAATTATAAAGGAAATTTCAAATGGAGACCTGCACAATCTCACAACTCTTCAACAATGCACAACCATGATCATACCACGTGGTTTCCAAGAAAATATATCTATAAAGAGGAACTGTAAACACAACAAACCCCAATCATGAATCAAGGGAAAAAAACCCTAGATACACATGACCAAAGAGGAAAATGATCTCTAGAAACTATTGAAGGAAAAGAAAGTGATAGATTATTGGGGAAGACTAACATTATAAATACATCCCAAAACATGAAGAATCACCTTAGATATACCATTGAAGGATGAGTGGAGGCTTGGAGATAGAGGTAGGTGCATCCTTTAGGTCTCAAAAACCAAGGGGAGGCGAAAATTGGTGTTTTGGGTTATAAAAATTGAGATTGTATAATTTTAATTTCACAAATTTTTAAAATCTATGCAACATGCATGATTTGGCTAAAGGGTTTACCAAACCATGTACCAACCATACGTGTAACACCCCGAGATTTTATGAGAAGTATTCCTTTTAACTTATTTGATGTCTTGTGTTGTACGATACACCAAGATTAGCTTGTGCAATATGAAACATTGTATTAGCTTACAGTTTATACAAACACTATTATAGGATTGTGTTGCATGATAGAGAAACCTTCCTCGATAGTGTGTGTTGTATGCAATACTGAGTTTCACTAAACGAGATATTATTATAATATTATTATGAACTAGTCGTTATGAATAGTAACACCCAATTTTTAATTTTTTATAAATTTAATATGTCATAATGGAATTCATTTTTGGATTCGGAATATCGAAATTATCCTAGGGTGAATTTTTGGTATTTTTTCTGAAAACATTCAATTTTTGATGAATAGTGAAAACACTGGGTTACTATTTAAAAACCGACTTTTTATTTAAATAATTATTTATTTTATATAAATTTATTTTAGGTCAAAATAGACACATAATACCTATATAAGTTCAATATAATTCATTGGAGCCATTTTATAATAAGTTTAGATATATAAAATTTTTATTAAACGTTTCACCCTCTTTTACCCACATCCTAGGAGAATTTGCAAATTTACATAAAACATAATTTTACAGATTCTGTAAGTGGAATTTTGAAAATCTGAGAGACACGGTTAATATCAAGGAGTAAAATGTGGTTCAATAAGACAAAAATAATTTTTGGTGAATAATAACTTTTTACTTTTATTTACCACAGTTAAAAGTAAATAGGGTAATTAAGGGGAAACATGATATTATTCTTACCCTAAAACATGTCCCAATTCTATTGGATAAGTGTAATTATACCAAAAACCACCTTAGAAATACAAAAATACCCTTTAGGTCCCCTTGTATTAGATTAGGACATTTATTATTATTTTATTTAAAGAAAAGTTAAAATAGTTTAAATCATAGTCTAATAACTAAATCATTTGTAATATAGGGTTATACATAAGATAAATTAGACTATAAATATATATTAGAAAAATAAAATGATTTACTACATAATTGTTTTTCATTTTTAGTTTTTATTAATTGAATAATTTAATTTATTTACAACACAATGATGATGCATTAATTACCTTATTAATGAAGTTTTAACATAATTGATGTTATAAACACTCAAATAAATGTAATTTGAAACTTTTTATAAATTACACTAATTTTTTAGTCTAATATGACATGTTAGTATTGATTAAATTAACCTTTTTCGAACTAATAATGATTTTATGATTTTAACAAAAATCAATTACCAAATAGTGTAAAAAATAACATAAAATAGATTTTGAAACAAATATTATATTATTATTTGTTATTCTATTCCTAAAAATCTAATGTTAGGCCAAATGACTTATAGAAGGTTATATATATTAATACTTACCCACTTGGGGTTCGTTTGGCTTGTTATGGTATGTTTATTATCAATATTGTGTATGAAAACAAGAAGACACAGTAAAAGTAAAATTATTTAACATAGAGTTAAATATAAATGATAAGGTTAAAATAGTAACCCAAACATGTATAAAACCTATTGGTTGAGAGTATTTCTACCCATAGCCACTTTATCATTGAAATAAATCACATTGGAGCCATTATAAACATAATATGACTTTATTATAAAATAATATTTTACGTTTTTCCAAATGTGCCCCTCACCCCTCTTATAAAAGGGAACTACCTCTTCTGTCAAATTCACTCCTTCCAAGACATTTGGATCAGCCAAACCCTGCCCATTTATCTTCTCAACATATCTAGTTATATCATTTAGGTTATGGGTTTCTCAAAATACCATCTCTAGGTCCCTAAGAGGAAGTAAAAAAGAGACACGTCAGGGAAGAAGTAATCTCTTCTACCGATTCTTTCAAGTCTCTTTCTTCTTCTATAACCTCTTATTTATTTGTTTCATTATAAATTTATAACATCAGTATCACTAATATACTGATATGTTATTATAAATACGAAACAACCCTATTTCACCTTCTATCCATCCTACGGAAAACGAAATCATCGTGCGTGCGTATGTAAGGAATACTGTCTCCACACCGTGGTGTAATCGGTTTTCCACCACCACCTTACATGGATGGGAATAATGGTGTAAAGAATAACTATATATGATTATTATAACATTATACTGATTATGAGATATTATATCATCAACTCCACTTCCATTAATATAATTATGGGAATGATATCATCGCTCGTGCGTACGTACGGATTACCATCTCCACAACGCGATGAGATTTATTCTCCAAATTAAACATTCAAGAATGATTATAAAGTTTATATAATGAATAATAATGATTTATTTGACATAATAATGCTACTAGATTTATTTATATATATATTTCATCTACTTACTTCTATTAATGTCAATAAGGAAAGGAAAACAGCGTTCATGCGTACGTATGGCGTACCGTCTCCATGAACGGTGTATTTCATTTCATTTATCTATCTATTACATATATATATATATACTGAATATATATCATATATAAATAATGATTTACATTATGGAAGTAATTAAATCATGATATAAGTAATAATAATATCAAGAACAACAAGTCCAATCACGTACGATAAATAAATCAATTTTACACAAAACACTGCTTTAACAAAGAATTTACAAAAGAACGGGTAATATAAAGTCATAAGTGAACGATATATGATATCATAACAATGAATATGATTATGTAATAAGTCAATGAAATTATTTAAATCATTATACATGAGGTTCAGATACGTACGAAGCACATCAGACCTAAGGTAAGGGATAACTTTTCCAATCTCGTATTCATCCCAGACTGTTTATTCGTAAGTATTTACTGAGGTTATATTTATCATTCATGTACCTATTTTATAAAAATGGTACCATGTGTGTTGAAAGTCCTTTTTACCCATTTTTTACTTTTACTACATGGTATGTAAGAAATCTTTCTATTATTTACCATATGAGGTACTTTTTGACTTTTCCGGAAAAGTACTAGGAGAATGTTTTGTTAACTTATACGGCATGAATGGATTTTTACAGTTTCATAATGCCTTATTTCCATGATTAATCCTTTACAAAATTTCAAGATTATTTTCAACAAAATTCTTTTCTTTTAAAATCTCATTGAATTATGAGAGAAGAAAATTATTTTGAAGAAGAAAAGATATTTTCATCAAGAATTGATTTCAACTGTTTTGTCAAAACTATTTTCCATCTAAGACGACATTATTAAGTATTATTATGTTTCATGTATTATGTATCTATTATTTACATCGTATGATTTTTCTTATGATGAAATGATATCAGTTTATTTTATATGGATTATGTGAGGATGGGATGATGTTTATGAAACCCATTTTATTCGTTGGGTTATTATAAATGATGTATGTTTATTTTTTGGTACAAGTAAGAATGATTTCATTATAAGATTTTTGGGACCTATATCTCCCACAAATGAATTGGGTAAAGATTTATATCTCATGAGATAGACATGGATGGAATGGAAAGTTAATCCGATTCAGTGATACATGACTGGAACGAGAAGTGAACTCTATTAAAAAAAGGGACATTGTCCACTAAGCTGGTCTTGGAAGCAATGCCTTGGATACTATGGACATCAAATCATGTGATTAATGGTTTTCCACAATTACATGTTTTATTCTCATGCTATTTTATCATCATTTATTTTCCTTTATTATATATTCCTTACGTACTTCCAATATTTATGTCTTTGCTCAATATTTTTATGTTTAGATTTTATGTTCAAGTTTTTGCATTCAAATGTTTATAGATTGTTTTTATGTTCTCTATGTTTACCCTTACTGAGCATTTTAGCTCACCCTTTTTTTTTATTTTCCACCGGATATGAAGAAAATTTTTAGGTAACAAAACAAAAGGGGAAAATCTTTTTGGGAGATGTTGAAGATCTTTCACCATGATTAGAAGATTATTTTTCCGAGTTTCAAAAGACACTAATCTATTACAGTCCTTGTGTGTTTATTTTTGATATGTATTAAGTATTCTGCAAAAGTAATGAAATTTAAATGTACGTCAAGCTTGGGTCTCTACAATTGGTAACAGAGGAAACGTTTAATTAACCGTTGGAAACTAGGATGCGAAAACATTAGTGAAATCCCTAGAAATATTTCTAAGGTATGTCTAGGGATGTCCCTAAGATAAGTATACGTATAGGTTGTAGCCCTAGAATTATGGTAAAGATCTTAGAAATTAACCTTAGATGTTATATATTGAAGGTACTCCCCCTTGATTATGTATTTTTCCTCTCACACTATTCTTTTTGGGTTTTTGAAAATGGCTTGAAACAAGAAGATTCACGATAATGGAGGATATGATGGACAATGCAATGATATTATTCATGAGAAACCAAATGAAATTGGATATGGAAGTCCCCATATTGTTATTATTCCTAATCATAAATCTCATAATATGATCAATAATCTCAACATTGTTAAGTTTCTCGACTCAGCTAATAAGAGAAAGATGGAGTTTCATTATAATCATTGAGGAAAGAAAGTTCAATTTACCTCGTGTAAATCATGTGCGAAGAGACATCAGGGAGAATGTTTCAAAGGAATTGGAAAATGCTTTGGGTGTGGAATAGAAGGACACAAATCCATTAAGTGCAAAGGAAAAGGTTCAGTTAACACCATGGACAAGGATAATGGTATTTCTACGACATCGACAATGATTAAATGTTTTCAATGTGGAATGTATGGGCATTGTGCAAACCAATTCCCTAAGGGAAAGTCTCATGAAGAGAATCATCATGGTCGTTTGGGTAGTATTTATGTTGATGATGATGAAGAGACTACAAATGATATATGAGATGAAATAATTATTGAAGCTCGGTCAATGGTTTATGAAGGCAGTGGAATTATTTATGTTAATCAAGAGTTATGTTGTATACACAATTTAATGGTATTATGGAATAAAAATCATCTAAGGATTATTACACTATTGTTTTTCCTAAATTATTTGAATGTATATGTTGAATGGTACCAGTAACCATGAAGTTTTATTCAAATATTTTTTGAAAGTAGATTATATGCCCATAATGAATGGATAAGGGGAAAATAATATGTTTGATAGTATTCATGATCTCATGATTGATATAAGGACTAAGTGATATCATGGTTTGAGTATATAGAATTTTTGGGATTTTGGTATGTGGAAAGAGTTAACTTTTAATAGCATTCATGTTTTCACTAAGGGTCTATGGTAATTCATTTTTCAAAATAATACATGATTAACGTATTCACATGTTTGGAATGTGACCAACAAGATATATCTTATGATATATGCGGGATATATGATGGTATTCACGTGCTTGTTATGTGATATTTCATGTAATCATTTTCTTTATACTATGATATTAGACATATGTATTTGGGATAAGCTTAAAGATTGGAATGGATTATTTTGGACATCAAATAGTATTGTTTAAGGATAGAACTTTTTTCTGGAATGTAATAATAGTGTAGTTTTAGAAAAAGGGACAACCTGCAGGACGGGTGACAACCCGTCGCATCAGACAAGGTTGGGAGAATCGAACCCACAAACGAAGTGAGTCATTCCTTTATTACCTACCGTTAGACTACAAGAAGTCCCTGATTAGTAGAAAATAGTTTTATTTTATTAATCAGTATGATAGATGAAGTAAAAGTACATTTTTGGAATCATATACGATTAATCTCACCATAGATGGACTTATGTATATTTAATAACTTATGCTAGACTTTTTGTGATAGAAACTGATGGGATGACTTATCATTCTATCACATGATCTACTAACACTTCATGAATGAAAAATTAAACTTCATTTCTTTAAATAGAGATGAAGTGGAAATTGTTCATCGAATGACCAATGATGATATTACTCTAAAATCAAGTATGTATTTCTCCTTATGTAAAAATTTATCAATGTTGGGGAAATGATCATGAAAACGAAAAATGTTTTCCTAGTACCCGCTTATCCGATGATTCTGATGGTACCTTAGATCATCACAAATTTATGGCTTTTTGATTGTTGGATTTGTCATAGCCATGTCCTCTACCACTCTTCATCAGAAGTTGATGCTTATATTTCTCTTCAATATCCATATTTTCACCTATGTTCTCTTATGTGGAAACCCAGTGATGAGTTAATTTGGGTAACTGTTACGTTTCATACATTATTTTTTAAAATTATGTTTTAGTATTACATTTTACCATGACAGTTACTATGAAAGAAACTTTCAAGTAATAAATGATTTATAACCCTGACGGATTTAGAGGGAGAAATTCATTTTAAAGGGGGTAGAATGTAACACCCCGAGATTTTATGAGAAGTATTATTTTTAATTTATTTGATGTCTTGTGTTGTATGCTGCACCATGATTTTCTTGCGCTATACGCAACACCGTATTAGCTTACAGTATACGAAAAAACTATTCTAGGCTTGTGTTGCATGCTAGAGCAACCTTCCTCGATAGCGTGTGTGGTACACAATACTAAGTTTCACTAAACGAGATATTATTATAATATTATTTTGATCTAGCCGTTATGAAATTTAATGCCCAATTTTTTAAATTTTATAAATTTTATCTTTCAAAATGGACTTCCATTTTGGATTCAGAATATCTAAATTAGCCTAGGGTGGATTTTTGGTATTTTTCTGAAAACATTCAATATTTGATGAATAGTGAAAACACTAGTTACTATTTAAAAAAAACTTTTTATTTAAATAATTATTTATTTTATTTAAATTTATTTTAGGTCAAAATAGATACATAATACCTATATAAGATCAATGTAATTCATTTGAATCATTTTATAATATGTTTAGTTATATAAAATTTATATTAAACTTTTCACAGTCTTTTACCCACCTCCAAGGAGAATTTTAGAATTTACCTAAAACATAATTTTACAGATTTTTTTACTGAAATTTTGAAAATATTGGAGACAAATTTAATATCAAGGAGTAAAATTTGGTTTAATACGATAAAAATAATTTTTGATGAATAGTAACTTTGTTACTTTTATTTACCACGGTTAAAAGTAAATAGGGTAATTAATGGTAAAAATGATATTATTCTTACCCTAAAACAAGTAAAAATTCTATTGGATAAATTTAATTCGATCAAAAACAACCTTAGGAATAAAATATTACCTTTTAGGTCCACTTGGATTAGATTAGAACATTTATTATTATTTTATTTTAAGAAGAGTTAAAATAGTTAAAATCAAAGTTTAATAAATAAAACATTTTTAATATATGGGTATACATAAGATAAATTTGACTATAAATATTAATTATAATGCTAAGATGATATCCAAGATAATGGTTTTTTATTTATAATTTTTAGTCATTAAATAATTTAATTTATTTACGAAAAAATAATGATGCAGTAATTACCTTATTAATGATGTTTTAACATAATTGATGTTATAATCACCCAAATAAATGTAATTTGATACTGTTTATAAATTAAACTAATTTTTTAGGTTAATATGAAATGTTAGTATTTATTAAATTTAATTTTTTTGAACTAATCATGATGTTATTATTTTCACAAAAATCAATTACCAAATAGTGTCAAAATTGACAGAAAATAGTTTTTAAAACAAATATTATATTATTATTTTTTATTCTATACCTAAAAATCTAATGTTAGGAAAAATGTCTTATATAAGGTTATATATATTAATAATGAATCTCTTGGGGTTTTATTGGCTTGTTATGGTAAGTTTATTAACCATATATTGTATGAAAACAAGAAGATATGGTAAAAGTAAAATTAATTAACTTAGAGTTAAATCTAAATGATAAGGTTAAAATAGTAACCCAAACTTGTCTAAAACCTATTTTTTGAGAGAATTTAGACCAATCCCCACATTAACCTTTAAATAAGTATCTTTGGAGCCATTATATACCGAATATGACTTTATTATAAAATAATATTTTACGTTTTTCGTAAGGTTCCCCTCACCCCTCTTATAAAAGGGCACTCCCTATTCTATCAACATAACTCCTTCCAAGACATTTGGGTCGGAAAAAACCCTACCTATTTCTATTATAAACATCTATAGTTATATCATATAGGTTCTGGTATTCTCAAAATACCAACTCTAGTGCCCTAAGAGGAAGTATAAAAGAGACACGTCAAGGAAGAGGTAATCTCTTCTACCAATTCATTAAAGTTTCTTTCTTCTTCTACTTCCTCTTCTTTATTTGTATCATTATAAATTAATAACATTAGTATCACTAATATAATAATATGTTATTATAATTCTGAAACAACCATTTTTCACCTTCTATCCATCCTACGGAAAACAAAATCACCGCGCGTGTGTACGTACAGAATACCGTCTCCACGCCGTGGTGTAATCTGGTTTCCACCACCTCCTTACTTGGATGGGTATAATGGTGTAAAGAATATTTATATATATTATTATTATAACATTATACTGATTATAAGATATTATATAATCAAATCCAATTCCATTCATATAATTATGGGAATGATATCATCGCTTGTGCGTACGTACGGACTACCGTCTCCACGACGCGATGAGATTCATTCTCCAAATTAACCATTCATGAATGATTATAAAGTATATATAATGAATAGTAATGATATATTTGACATAATAGTTCTAATAGATTTATGTATATATATATATGTCATCTACTTACTTCTATTCAAGTTAATAAGGAAAGGAAAACAATGTTCATGCGTACGTATGGCCAACTGTCTCCATGAACGGTGTATTTCATTTGATTTAGCTCTCTATTATATATATATATATATATAATGAATATATATGATATATAAATCATGATTTACATTCTGGATGTAAGTAAAACATGATATAGGTAATAATAATATCATGAACAACAATTCCAAACACGTACGATAAATAAAATGATTTTACCCAAAACTCTGCTTTAAAATAGAATTTACAAAAGATTGGGTAATATAAAGTCATAAGTGAACCATATATGATATCATAACAATGAATATGATTATATAATAATTAAATGACATTATTTAAATCATATAAATGAGGATCGGATTTGTATGAAGCACATCGGACCAATGGTAAGGGATAACTTTTATAATCTTGTTTTCATCCGAGATTATTTATTCATAAGTATTTACTAGGGTAATATTTATCATCCATGTCCTTGTTTTCTAAGAATGGTTTCATGTATTTTTAATGTCCTTTTTACCCATTTTTTACTTCTACTACTTGGTATGTAAGGAATATTTCTTTTATTTACCATACGAGGTACTTTTTGACAATTCCCGCAAAAGTACGAGGAGAATTTTTTTTAACTTATACGGTGTGAATGGATTTTTACAGTTTCATAATGCCTTATTTCCATGAATCTTACTTTACAAAATTTCAAGATTATTTTCAACAAATGTCATTTCTTTTAAAATCTCATGGCATTTTGAGAGAAGAAAATTACTTTAAAGAAGAAAGGATATTTTTCTTAAGAATTGATATCAAGCGTTTTGTCAAAACTATTTTCCATCTAAGATGACATTATTATGTATGATTATGTTTTAAGTATAATTTATCTATTATTTACATGGATTTATTTTTCTTATGATGAAATGATATCTATTTATTTTATATGGATTATGTTATTATGGGAGGATGTTTATGAAAGCCATTTTATTCATTGGGTTATTATGAATGATGTATATTTATTTTTTGGCACAAGTAAGAATGATTTCACTATGAGATTGGTGGGACCTATATCTCCCTACAATTCAATGGGTAAAGATTTATATCTCATTATATAGACATGGCTGGAATGGTAAGTTAATCTGGTTCAGTGATACAGGACTGGAACGAGAAGTGAACTCGATTCAGAAAGGGGATTTGTACCCTAAGATGGTCTTGGCAGCAATACCTTGGTTACTATTGAAATCATATCATGTGCTTAATGGTTTTCCGCAATTAAATGTTTTATTCTCATGATTTTTTATCATGATTGATATTACTTTATGATATATGCCTTACATACTTCCATGATTTATGTCTTTGCTCAAGATTTTGATGTTTAGATTTTATGTTCAAGTTTTTGCATTCAAATGTTTATGGATTGTTTTATATTCTATATGTTTACCATTACTGAGCATTTGATCTCACCATTTTTATGATTTATTTTCCCCATGATATAAAAAACGATTTTAGGTAAGAAAACAAAAGGGGAACACCTTTATGGGAGATGTTTAAGATCATTCATCATGATTAGAAGATTATTTATCCTTATTTCAAAAGACACTAAACTATTACGGTCCTTGTGTGTTTGTTTTTGTAATGTATTAAGTATTACACAAAAGTAATGTGATGTAAATGTATGTCAAGCTTGGGTCTCTACAGTACGCTGCTTACTGGGCACAACATGGCACATACATGGTTTGGCCACACAGATTTCAAACCATGTGTTAATAGTGTAGAATGTTTTTTCCCTGAATGAGAGGATACCTGCATTCTTTATGCATGGGATCACTAAAAGTGAATGGGTTGTGCTACCACAACCAAAATCACTCTAATTATTGCACGTTTTCCAACAGCATGACGAATGGTTTACCCCGCCCATGCCCTAACCATATTCCTAGATAAAAAAATAAGAAACTCAAAATTTAACCCATTACGCCTAAAACTCGATATAAACACCTAGGTCTAAAATATATACTAGAATAATGGTAATAAACTAAAATCCAGGTGTGAAAATTCTCCCCACCATTAACAACATTTTTCCCCCATAAATCCACATCATCTTCTAGTCGATCGATTAAAGACTTTGTATTTCCACTTTTTCATGATCTAACATCTTAGAAAAAAATATCAACCACTTCTAAGAAGGTCATATGCCTCTTGCGAAAAGAATAAAAATTGTAACCATTTCCGGAGAAACAATGGGAACTCAAGAAAAGATCTTTGACATCATTCCTCAAACAAAACCGCTATGCACAATCCCCTAAAATCCAAAATTCACCCAACCCGAAAACAGATCATACTCAAAAGAATTCAAATATAAATCCACTTCCTACTGAACCACCATCTAAAATGAAATGGAATTATCAAAACGGGAGGCCGGAATGTACTCCACCCCCTAGGAAACCAACTAGGATCATCCAATTAAAATATGAAAACAACAAGAACTCTAGTGGTTCTTCACACCATTATAAAACAACTAGCTTGAACCATTAATGAGAGAAAACACAAAAAATTTCCAACACATGCCAAACAACCCATCCAGAATGTGGGACATCCAAAAGAAACTCATTCTAAGTGGAAATTAAACTATAATAAGGAATACTACAAAACAGAACCATAAAATGTCTCCATTACTTTAATGAAGACTAAATAATACTAAGCCCCATCACACCCATGGACTTCTGACTATATGTGAGCTTCACATTAAAGCCTATGGTTAGAGACTTGATGTTTGAAGCATCTATTGAATTATAGTTACGAGATGTTAATCCCCTGTTGAGACTCCATATTTATAATCCATTTTTAATAGACATTCATCAGAAGACACACCCTCCAAATTTTCCAATTTAGAAGAAAAACATCAGAAATAAGGCACATATCATTCTGCACCCCCACTCATGATGGAAATAATTTAGAACATCCAAAAACCAAAAATAATTTAAAACATAATTTTTTCATGTAATCCATAAAATTTTGAAGCATATAAATAAACTTAACTTTGAACTAATCATAGAATAACACACTACTTCGGTGAAGTGTCTCCACATCGCATCTTATAAACACCTGAAATAACCTAGTGTATGTGACATGGAATTCAACACGAATGATAATTCTTTTGAGTAATCAAAAAAACTTTTGATAATATTTTTTCCCACATTAATGAAACACCATGATCCCACTCATAGATGAATCTGAAAAAATATACCTATGTATTTTAATTCAAACAGCAACACCAATATATTCATGCCAACCCCCACTTCCTCAATATGAATTCCCAACACAACATCCATAAACTAATATAGGGTTGATAACCTCAAGCACTCCTTCCACAATAGATTCTACATGAACTACATTCCTTACCATGTCTACAGATGAAGTTAGACTGAACTCAAACGCATTCAACTGAAGATAAGGATAAATCCTATAATCAAAATCTTATGACATAAAGGAATCATTCACAAAATATTTTGTTTCTTATGGAACTAGGTCTACAAAGAGATGATATAACTCTAACACTAACCCATCATCCTGCTACAGATATCAGTTCTATATTAACTTCCTTAACCTCATCATTTTATAGACGTATTTTCAAATGTGTTAAACCTTGAAGAACACCCAGGAAATATCTTCCTGAGGCTTGTTCCAAGAATCAAAAATCCACCGCATCCATTTATGACCTTCAATAATAAAGACAGTTAATATAATATTAATCGACTCAAGAAACTCAATGAGGATAAAGTTACTTCCAATCATTTTTTCCACTCTTATGCATTGAGAGTATTTTCTCGTCCATAAAAGAGAATAGGATTCATCTTTTGAAACTCACGAATAAAATACATAGGATAATCTTCTGAAAATCCTTATCATGGGGAACCACCAATAGATTAACCACAAATATCACTTGAATCCATATGGAAGGAGATCATTGGGTCACACAAAATCCAAGAGCTCAATCAAAACCAACTCCACAACAACATTACTAAAACTCAAAACACACCACAAACAGCATTCGCAAAACACATGGAGGCACTCCACATTACTATTAGTTATCAACAAATTGCAAATTTTTTATTGAAAAAACTTCTGAAAAGGAAAAAACTCAATGGTTTTTTACACTTATCAATGGAATTCCATAGTGTATCACACAAATGCACATTATAGAGAGAATCTCATCACATATTAAACAGTCCATACCAGGCACACATCAATCAATAAAATCATTCAGCCGCTCTTCTCACATATTTATGCAAGTGATCACCCACGAAAATACCAAAGGTTGAAACAAAAAAAAATCTATTTTCAAAATTAAAACATTCTACCCAAAAATTCACAATCTCAACCCAAATTATATTTTAAAAATTTCTAAATCTTCTTAAAAATATCACCAAACATCAATGAAAATATTTTTTATAACATAACACATTAATCCATTTTATTCAATTCAAAATATCAATTAATAAATTTCAAAACATTTCCCAATACTTATAATTCCAATTACATGAAAACCATTTGATTAAAAATATTTTTTTTCATTTAAAACAACTTCAAAAACAAACATCTACTTTTCTATGACTTTTCTTCACAATGAATCTGAAAAACACTTTTATATCATTTAAAAAAAACCATTTTAATATCAGAATATTGTTTTAACAATAACAAAACAAGAGTTCCCAATACAATTTCATAATCATGAAGAACTCAAAGCAACTCACCAAGAATACAACTGTCGATGGGTGACATTTTTATATGGTAGGCAGCCATATGCCAAACACAACACTATCACAGAGAGTCTTCAAGGACCATTTCGGCAGCTCCACATGGATTTCGTAACCCCACTATTTCACTAATAAAACTATCCCAACTCCCTTTTCATATTAAAAACACAAAAAATTACATAATAATCAATAGAAACCAACAAAACTTGACTTACCATGGATACCAAAGGATCATAACGAGAAAGGGTTCATGATTTCCATCATATTACTACCTATCGTGACCCAAAAGTCTAAATATTTAATAGAACTTAACATCTTGAATAACAAAGGGCACTCTGAGGGAAAGGTCTTTTATGGAACCAATGTCCTATAATACCATTTTTTAATGTTCCAACCCAGGTCGACCCTGAACAGATCACCCATATCGATCCTTAAAATGGCCCAAAGGTTTTTCCCAAAACCCAATGGTGAGAAAATAGTGTCATCCAATAATAGATAAAGAAAAGGGAAATATTTTTCCTAATATTAACAAATAAAAAAAAACATAAAGATAATAAGATCAGTTGAAAATAGATAAATACAATATCATAATCGAAATTCTTTTAAAAATATAAAATATACCAAACAAAATGGCCAACACAAATGATCAAGTTGACCAAAACATCTCGATGTAACACTGAGGGTCAATATCCAATACCAAGACCATATATATCACACAATGATTGATCATAAGATAAAACATTCACCAATAGATAAATATTAAAAATTACTATAGGAGTGAGTATTAAAACACAGTCTGCATGCTTGAACAATCTATTACTAATGCACTTACTTTAAAATAGAAGAAACATCATCTTGATATTTGATTTACAATATATAAAAGTAATCTTTTTAGAAATTTTCACATTAAAATGAAATATGTTCCATTTAGTTTTCTTTCAAAATATTGTTTTTACTTTCATGAAAAATTACCATTTTCAAGAGTAAATTTATGATATCCTTTCAAAATGGTAGATTAGAGTATAAAAATTTATACATTATAACATTTTTCATAAACCATTGGAAATCCAACAAACCACTTCCTGAATAAATATGCCACACAAGAGAACACCAAAATAGTCATATAATAATGGAAATAGAAATAAGCACACAAGAGTAATCATCCAGCATCCATCTCTACCATCATGACATAAACTATGTTTCCATAGACATGGGTGAACCTAGGAGCATGTGAATAATCGATAATAAACAATTACATGTTGACTCATCCCAAAAAGAATACCTAACTCAATGAAATCATAAAAACCTAACAAACTTGGCCACACCCCACTTGGTACATAGTAAGAGGGGAAATCCTATGAAAATAATATTAACCCCCCCCCCGCAAATATGGGCCACTAGCTGGTGCGTAATATAACTAGTTCATCAATAATTATCAGAAAATTCCATATTTATGCTAGGTTATCCATATCATGATTTATAGAAGAGGGTGATGAAAATGATTCCAACCGAGCATCAAATCACATTATATATATATAATAACTAACAAAAAATTCAACACCTAAATCACCCAAGGATTAATCTCTTATAGTTAAACTCATAGATCACAAAAGAGTACACCAAAAAAGGATCTCCCGTTTCTTCACTATGTAAATGACTCACGAGGATTCACTTGTAAGGAAATCCCACCCATTAAAAATATACTGTCCAATAGGATTATCCTAGGACAGTTCTCATGATAAACAATGTCACCACATTCATCGAAGTGAAAATGCTCAATAATATCATTCTTTGAAAATTATATATCAACAAACCAAATCAATTGTCCAAATATGTTTGAAAACAAAATTTTAATTTCATAATAATTTTAGAAATCTATTTTAAATATTCAAATAAAACTTTCAATCCAAATACATTTTCATTAAAATTCTAAATGATCTGTTAACCACCACTACATTCCAAACCATTATTAATGGAAAAAATGCATTTATTTTTAAATTGAAACCCACTTTGACAACCCATTCAGGGAACCTAAATAATCATTTTACATAACATAAATATATTAACAATCTCAAAACATTATTTAGATATCAAAAACCACATGAATACGTCAACTATTTATTTAATTGAAGAGTTGGTGTACAATTTTTAACAAAACAGGTCTAGTTATCAAAAAAGGAGGTAACCCCTAATTTTCCCACCAAGAATAATTTTAAATATCAAATATCACAATTTAGCATTCAATGGAAGAGAAAAAGTCAATAGACCAGTGAATTTTAAATGATAAAGCCAAGTAAAAAAGGGTGACCTGCCCCAATCCCAAGGCTCTTTATCAAAGAAAAACTAGAATCACACCAATAGGCTTCCATGAGACAAGATCTATGAAGAAAAATAATAAACATTGAAAACCATCCACTATAAATAAATGGAAATAGAAACCCTATATCCACAATACCTAGGTAGAAGAATATGTCAAGAGAATATGGAATGCGAATAGGGTGATGAAAAGAGTGGGAAACCGTGAAAAATATTGCACCAAACATAGAGAATAACCTAAGATCTACAATGTAAGGAGGATTGGAGGCCTGGAGAAGTGGGTTGGAGCTTCCTTTGGGTTTTATGAATTGAGGGGAGATGAAAATGGGCATTTTGGGTTAAAAATCATGATATAATAGAGTTGAAACATCAAAAAATATAATGATCTGGGATGTCTCATGATCGAGCCAAACAGTTAACCATATTATGAACCAAATGTTTTCCACTAACGAGACACACATGGGAACATTCATGGTTTGGATGCACATTTTGCATACCGTGAACCAACCGTGCATAATGGTTCTATCCCAATAAAGAGGATACCCTCACTCTATGAATGGTTCTACTAACTGTGTGTGGGTCATGGACCCCTAACCAGAAGCACTCAAATGATTTTATTTTATCCTAGAGCATATATCAAGGATTTCCCAAACTGTTTGATGACCACTGTCCATGATAAAAACAATCTAAAAAACTAAATTAAAAACCAAAATACTTGCAATTCGATATCGAAACCGAAGGCAAAAAGATAAACCGGAAAAAATTTCAAAAATAAAAATCTGGGTGTAAATGTTTACAATTTCATGTTCTAGTTTTCTAATAAATATTTTTTCATTATTATTACAAAAAATTACCCTTCATTCTCTATATAATGTTTCCTCCCCACCCATTGGAATATCACATCAAAAATTCATCTTAGTTTCCATGATTTTCCCAATTATCCTCTCATACTTCTTCTAAAATATTTATATAGATTATAGTATAAACCACTTTAATCCAGTATGTCATTAAATTAATATATTAGGAAAAAAATTCATATAAAATGTATCATTGTGAACTATTCCTTTTATTTTTTTCCTTTATATATTCTCATATTTCATTTCTGACATCTCGACTAAATCTCATAAACATTTACTTATGATTATATCAAAATATAATAATTTTTATTATGAATTTTGATATTTTTTTAAACAACCTATAATATGTGTATTATATATATCCATATATAACATGCCTCATTAATGGTTGGTTTACTATGAAAAAGGAGATTATCAATTTTTTATTTATACCCACCTTTATGTCTAGTCAATGTAACTTTTATATTTATATGTTCATGATATTTTAACATTATAAATTTATTATTAGTGGTTTATAATTTATATATTATCCTTATCCCTATTTTAAAATTCATCATTAATGGTTGGATTACAACCAATAATGATTTTTTCTATAATTCAATGAAAATACTAAAATTAAAATGAAAAATAAATAATTTAAATAGTAATTTCATTTATAGGGACCCATGAATTATATATATATACATATATTAAATCTTAATAGATGAATCATAAATAAAGTTTTCAGGTAAATGATTAAGGATTGTAATGGTTGAGTGTCAATAGATACTAGATATTTTATATTCTTATTTCAGGAATTATCCTCAAGATCTCCCACAATGATCTTCTCACATGTTACTCTTCTTAGAGTTAACCAATATAAATACTTTATTCATAACATGGGGAAGGGAAATACATATAAATGTGAGATTAGATGCTCAATAAGTGTAAAAAATGAAGATATCCATGGTCACTTAATCCTCACATGATAATAATAGAATAAGAAAATGATATTAATATTTTAAAACCATACGCTTAAAGATCATAATATTGAGTGATGGAATAAATTGTGGAACTTCATAAGGCATTAATCATTAGGAAATCAATGAACACTACCCATTGGATCATGATATTGGAATTCGAGAAAATATTTTTTCATACACATAAACATAGAGAATAATTTCCATAGTATTAAATGATCACTACTGAGATTTTTCATAATGTATTGGGTTCACTGCCAAATTCATCGTATCGTTAGTCAAGGATAACTCCCAAGCCTATAATAGTGGACCATGTCCATTTGAACATTGGGTTCACTCTTAATTCCAATCCATATTATCTCATGAGATATTCCTCATTACCCAATGCAATAGAGTGATATATAATTCTAGTCTAAGAAGTCACGTAATAATAATTCATCAACATGTCTACCAAAAAACCACAATTCATCCATCATATATTAGAAATTCAACAAGGGAAATAATATTTATAAACAATGAAACATTTTTTATATCAAATCCCATGGAAAATAAATGAGTGTCATAAAATTCTCATCATAATAGTAATAAACCATCCAAATAAATAATAAGGGTGGTATCATAATATCATTCCCCTAAAAAATCATGTTTAGAATGTAAGGATGCTAACTTGGACGGAAAATTCATTTACAATATCACTAGAATATTTCATGATGAATATTCCAACTTAATTTTGAAACCAGTTATTTAAAATTAAAATATTTCTAATATACAAAGGAAAATAATTATATAAAAAATCATGATAACATAAAAATTAATATTTGAAACATTTATTGGTCAAGAATCCATTAATTTATATTCATATCTGGAAAGTTAATGATGAGATTCATTTCACTTTGTTGGTAAAAATTTAAAAACATCCACACTTAAAAAATGAAAGGAATATTTCCTTAATACTTTTAAAAAAATTAAAATATCTATAAAAATGGATTAAAAAATCTTAGTAAAATTTTAAAACATTCTTGAATACATTTTAGGGAAAAAATATACATAGAAGAAAAATACATTTATACTGAAGAAAAAAATAAAATATGTTTTTTTGTAAAAACATTATTTTGGTATCGTGAGTTCTTAAAGAGATGAAACTGAAAGGAAAGCATGTAATATACATAAATAAACATAAGAGAAAAAAATTCATGTGAATTTTTATATAAAAATCATTAAATTCATTATTTGGAATCATTATAATAAAAAATTATTGTAAACAATGTGATTTTAATATAAATCCTTTACAGCTTTGTTATCTTTTTGTATCATAACCTCATGAAAATGAGAATATTATATTTGTTTGTAAAATTCATTATGGCTAAATATTAATGTGGGAGTATTACCACATTTGGACATGATGATTCCAAATATAGAATCAATTTTATGAAATTATATTCATATAATTGGAAGAATTAAATTTAAAATTAAATCAACAAAACATGATGAAACAAACTTTTCTAAAACATTTATTATGTATAAAAACATTTTATAAAAAAATAAAAAATAAAATTACTTAATCAACATAATTGGATTATTGAAAATATAGATGAACTAATATTAATTTTAAATAAATTAAAAAAGGTAACATTTTCAAGGATTCAAATGAACAAATAAATTTTTATTAAAAATACGAACTTTTCACATTTCATTGAAAAATAAATATTCTCAAAAGCTCCCCAAACCTCACCCAAATAGAATTTTGACACAATGATTTGAAAAATAATTTTATTTTTTGAAAAAATAATTCTAAATTTTTTATAACATAATTATAGGTTTTAATTATAAAAATAATTAAAAGCAATTATTTTGGGGAAAGATATATTTTGGAAGCATATGAAAAAATTACTAAAAATTTAGTAATTATTGATCATTATAATTGATTTATATAAAATATTTTTACATTATACTTAAAATGAAAAAATTATTTTTCACTCTACAAATTTAATATTTATTTTATAATGATATACTATATTGTGGTATATTTATACATGGGTTTGTGTGAATCATATTCTATCAAATAAATTAAAGTTATTTGATAGGAAATATATCCTAAAATCTTAGGGTGTTACATCATCGAGAAATTATATCTTTAAAAAGAAGTTATGAAATAAATTATAATTGATCAATAATTACATAATTGAATATGATATCCATATTTAATAATGTTTTAGTAAGTAAAAATTTGGTATAAATAAGGTGTATGCCTAATAAAACAAAATATGACATGTGTTATTGGGGTTCTTATCTCAATATCGACTCTTATAGTTATGTATCATCCTCTTTATGTACCTTTTAGTATGTTGATATTATACACCACATTAAATTACCATTATTCGCCTTCCATTTATATATAGAGGTTGACATGTACTTTCCATTTACACCCATTGAACGATCCTTTATCCATATATTTAATAATATATTAGGGGATGTAACTTATCATATCTTATTATTTGGGATAATCTCTCATATCCAATCATATATCAAAATATAAGAGTCTAGTTTGTAATCTTGAACTTTCATTTATTTTAATATTGACCATTTATTTGGTTTTGGAAGTATACTCATTGAAATATCAGTCTCTTATGCTGATGTGAGGCATTATAATGTTTCTAGGGTATTTTTCATCTTAATTTTCTCACATTTATAATTCCTTTCTCCCATATTAATGAATTTTAATTCCAAAATTGATTATTCCAGTATATTTATAGGGAGTGAATAATTATTTTCAAGTTTTACTAAGTTGACACTTTGTTTTTAATTACCCCCTCAAGCATTAAAACCGCTTCCCCAGTTTAGATAAATGAATATTATATGTGATATAAATATTCAAAGGTACATATAATAAATTTAATATATTATATAGTATCACATATGGAATTTTTAAAGGTTTTGAGTCAATGTGAGTGCATACTCTTTTATAAAATAAACTATTCCCAGGAAATGTATTTTATCATACATAAATTTCCATTTATTATAAGTGTAGTACAGATCAAAAAATTAAATTTCCAGAATAATATATTTCTGAAATAAAATATTTTTCATACAAGAAAAACTAGTTCTCCAATAAAAATATTTATTCTATTACCACAAGTTCTACCATGATTCCTCTCAATGAACACTTGAACAATATCTATATTTTTCCTTGTATGTCATTGCGTCAACTATCAGATCTTGTAACACAACTTGATTTTTCAACTTTTATTGTATGAACAATATAAACTACATTATAGTTATCCATGTACTATAATATAAAAAGTAAAATACATGAGTACTATTTTGAATGATCTTTTAAATTGAATTATTGACTTAAATACATTATTAAACATTAGGTTTTCTTCTTCCTCGATACTCTTGTAAAAATATAGAAATATTTAATCTCGAATATCTATCATTTTTTTCATGAAATATATTTCACATAATATTTCAATTAATTAATCTATGAATTTTGTATTGACTATTCTCATTATATTATTCTCTTGAATTTTTATTACATGTGTTATCCATAGTATTGAACATACCTTCTTGTGAATAGTACCTTATTATTCATGTGATATATTAACTGCTTTTATTAAATCCCAATATAGTATATGCATTATAGGAATCATGAAAATGGTTAAAAGGTAGTACATTTAAATGTTCAAATATATCCATTCTTCTCTTAGCTAAATTATAATTCCTGAACATATCATGAGATATAAAGCAAGACAGACACTATTTCTTATTTTTCCCCATGTAAGAGTAAATTTGAATCATAAAACTACTATTATATTAAGTGATTAAACATATAATAAACCCTATGCTACACAAAACTTGGGGCGTGACACTATTTTTCTATTATCTTAAAAAAACTCAATTTGTGTAAGCCGGTTTCTTAATCATAGAACATATGAGAGTTGTTTTTTTCAACATCAACATCATTCCACATAGTTTCTGGTTATATATTTATATATAAAGGTTTCATCAATTTTTTATCCTATATTTTTGTAGAGTCAAACATCATTAAAATATATGAAAATATTTTCAAGTCATCTCAGCCTATGGAAATGATGAAAAATATTTTAGAAATTTGGTTTCTCATAAGGAAACTTCATATCTTCCATTGAATGTTTTATCTTTATTTGATTTACACAGAAATTTAATTATCATGAATTCACAATATGAATTCCATTTAAAAATAGCTACTATGACTTCTATATTTTATAGCTTACAACATGTATATTATGTCTCTCTCCCTGAATGAATACTCTACACTCACATTTCTCCTCATGCCACCGTATTGAAACATCCATTTTTATTTCATCTCATTAATAATTTTCATTCAATTTTTTTTCTAAAGAAATCAACTAATTAATGATCGTCACAGTTACTATATTTTTATTATCAATGTGTTATATACAAACATCCTTAGATAAGGTCTTGAACATCAAGAACAATGTAATAATCATCACTTGTAAAGAAATGATAGTCTCATTAAGAATAAGATCTTGAGAATCCATAAAAATTATTCCAATAATCATCAGTCTACTTTCTCATAGGAAACATGATATCCTTAATACATTGATTTTTATTCCGTATGATATATTGAAAACAAATACCATATTATTCTTCAATAATCAAAAAAGGTACTTAAATCCCACCCCCATTAAATTTTATTCAACACAACTTCACTATATAAATTCAATATTCTTCTCTATTTATTGATAATAATGAATATAATATAAACTACAGAATCACACACATGTTATTTTTTCTCTTTAAAAAAAATATTCCAGAGTTTAAGACCTATAACCAATAGTTTTTAATTTTTTTTCAGTTATATTCAATCATTTTAATGTTAATTAAACACCTTATTACATATTGATCCTTGTTCATTATAAATCTAATGTGAAAATGTATTCTGGTATTTGATTCATTTATAAATTCATAGTAGTTCCCTCATATGAGGAGACGTGTAAAGTGTTATAGTGATATTATTTTTTTATATATTTATAGTTTAACAAAATTCTATGATGGGACAAAAAATGTAACTATTAGGTGACAATAATCATTAGAGGGTGAGGCTTATTTTTAGGGATTTCAGACATGGTAATCTCATAGATTGGGGAATTGAGAATAGACCCACCATTACGAATTACACATGTTTTTTTGTTAATGGATATTTATATATGTGATCAAGTATGATTGTCCAAATAAAATTTGATTTGTATTAATACATGTTACAAATATTAAAATTAGATGTTTTTCATAAACCATAACATTAACATATCAAGGTTAATTTGGATACATTTCATGTTTCATGATTGATGTGTTATTAATGAATATATTGAGGAAGTACTTTTACCATCCATATTTAGGTAAAATGAAATCTCAACCATTTAATTGTAATAGAAAAACTTCATTAATTCCCATCCACCTGGTGCAATGATGTGTTTATTTTAGATAGTTAAAGGAAGTTGTATCATTCATATGTGTTAGTGACACATATATCAAAATTTCATAATGAGATATTGTGATAATGATATTATAGTATAGGGTGATTTTTTTATGTGGTTGTAGACATTGTTATAATTTTTCCTTTATCATGGATTCCTTGACCAATTTCTATATAGTAATCTTTAACGTTAGTCTATCCTGGCTCAATTCCAAAGAGAATTAATCCAAGAGGTTTATATAATAAGTGTTTTTTTATCTTGTTTAAATTCTACATGAATTTAATTATTATTGTAATTATTATTGTCAACATAGAAGAATAATTATATTAATATTTTTTTTGATCACAAATATTTATTGATGAATGTAATATTCAATTTAATATTTATTTATGTATTAAATAAATTTAAGGTAGTTTGAATAGACCAATACCATGTCTGCCGATAAATATTAATTTACAAGATAGTAAAATTAAATTCTCTTTTTCTCAATTTAAAATTCATGCCATACTTTTTTTTTATTTTTCATCATGGGGTTTAATAAATATAATTATATTATTTACGGGATGAAATTCAATTGAATGATATTTTTTTAACAAATGTCATAGCTCTATAAATACATGGCTACGTATATTGTATATAGTTAATCAAGAACTAGAGAATCATGGTACACAATGTATTTCTATCATAGATTCATTCTTCTATCTCCCTCTAATGAATAAAAAATTCCAGATTTATTTTTTTATATTGAAGGATGAGTGATCACCAAGAATGATGAAATATAATTTATTCGTTGTGCTTGCTCAAAAATATTAATTAGTTTTTCTTTTAGATCAAAAGAGCTTATATGTATCATAGATAGAAATATTTTACACTTGGATCCTTACAAAACAATGAAGGAAATGTGGAAAAAAATTGCAGATGATCTCCATCTACATTGAAGAAAGATCCTAAGACAAGGTAACATATTATTACATATTTTAATTACTTAATTATGAATTTAATGTGAAAGACCCTCTCTGTTGGTATCATTTTTTCCTTTCATAATTATCTAATGTAATTATTTCATTGATCATGGTGTTCACATTCCTACAACCAACCCAAAGGATCCATTTAATAATATTTTATTTATTTTCATGCATGGTACTTACTCTCTTACTAGAACCTAAAAGTGGAATCAAAGTGTCCACAATTACAAATTATTATAATTGACATAATTTTTTTTCTCATTTAAATCTGTATATTCATTTCATGTTTCAATTGTCTCTTCATTTTTTTTCAAATTATATTATTCAATATATTTGTTTCACAAAAATTATACCAAGACTGAATAATGATTAATGAAATTTAAATATGATAACCCCATGTAGATCATCCTAGAATTCTGGATAGAAAACACAAGAGTACACATCATGTACTCCCATTTTATATGTTGTGTATCCTTATTTATTGTACAAGGATGCCCATGTGGATTCCAGATCAACATATAATAAGTCTATGTGATGTGTAATAAATTCACTACATATAGACCAACAAGGTCAGAATATAAATTTTATAGAGTTCAAGAAGTGTAGCTTGACTATAAACCAAGTAGTCCTGAAGTTTTCAGGATAGAAAACATTGTGTCAAACCATGTCATGTAATTAATGAACCAATTGAATTTAATATACTATGAATATATACTAAAAACAATATAACTATAAGTAAATTAAATGTAACCTTTATAAACATTTTCTACATCCTAAGTATTCATAAAAAGTACATGATAAGTCCCTAGGTGTGTATTGTTGATATTTGGTTAAGATATATACATACCGTGTAGCTGGATTGTACACATAACATACTTTTATCTATATATGAGGAAATAGTAAAATTAATTAATTACACCTTAAACCATTACAACTTCATTTATATGGGTTGTTACATTGAAAGTAAACAATGTTCATTTGGGTTTACATTATATTAAAATTATAATTATTTCTTTGTTATATCTGAGACTATGAATGTTGTATAGTTATTATATATTAAATACTCAACACATTAAATTGTATATGATATATAATTTTCAAGTGTTATGTGGGTCACTATGTTGATATTACATGTTGTGAAATTAAGGCACGTATTGTGTACAAACCACGTTGTATGAGTGAACTACATATAGTTAATCCATACTTTTTAGTTCAGACATGTGAGGTTTTTTCCAATTATAATGATGTGTATTGTTTTATTGAGTTTAAAATAAAAAAAATAATTTATATTTTTTAAAATAATATTTAATTCAAATTTTATGACGATAAGATGTAATAATATTAAATTAACAAATTTATTTGAAAGATAATAATCAGATTAATTTATTCACATTTTATATTATCAAAAGAATTAATTATAAGGAAGTCCAAATAATTGTTTTATATGCATAATCATTTCATGTGTATGACTGATCAGGATCTTGAAAAAAATTGTGCATGATTTTTCTTTATTTAATTCAATTTCATAATTCAATTTTTAATTATTACTTATTGAATTAAACTAAAAAATTTTCTGTCATCCATCCCTATATTATTATGTAGGACATGAGTGTCCATGGTTTTTTATATAATTCACATTTAACAAATCCTTTGGATCCCATCACCTACGTGCGAGTTATAATTTCGTGTAGTTATTGGAGTTTGCTAAGGTGTGTGGAGACAATTCAATATGGAACTATAATGGAACCAGCCAAAGTAATAAACATGTTGAAATATGGAATATTGTAACTCCTTCCACAATCATTAATTGGATTTGTTCCCATAAATCATCAGTAGACTTGTCGTCCAGTCAATAAATCAACCATTAGGTAAGCTCATGAACAATTTTTTATTTATTTATATAGTTATTTTTTAATATTAATTATTTATTTTACCAAAGAAAGCCCAATATTAGAAGAGTAAATGAAATTATGTGAAATTAATGAATTATAATAAATGGATTATGTGCCAACATTTTCTCCTGTATCCTAAATTAATTATTTGAAATTCAGTTCATATAAAAATTAAATTTAAAAAATAAAATAAGATAATATTTTTTCATAATAAAATAAAATCCATCAAGTTAATATTAAATCATTTAGCCTTCCATCATATGAATTAATATAAACCCATAGTTTATGATTTAGTTCAGCCTCTAATGGAAGCACTTATAATTAGAAAGTTGTTTTATCTAAGATAGTTGGCTGACTATACTAAATCAAGATTTGGTATAATTTCCTCCATCATTCCAATAGAAACATGGAGACAATTATCATGGATATATGAGATAGTATTTTTGGTTTAAGGTGTCCAATCAATGGATCAATGATCTAAAATCTTGTAGTTAGGATTAATTTCTACATAAATGAATTATAATAATTTTAGTGGACTCCATCTAGATTGTAAGAAAGGATAAATATATCCTTGAAACTATAATTTCAAAAAATGTTGATACTCCAAGTTCAATGGTTAGGTTTATTGGGGATTGGTAAAATAGTGGGATATTTGAAAAATTTAATTTTATTATTTCACAGATATTTTGTACTCCAAAAATGTAAAAAAAATAATATTCTGGTATATTTTTTTGGAAAAATTGAATGTTTACCATCTATACTATATTGAATATCTGTAATGGATAAAGATCATATCATCAATGACAATATATTCTAGGTGTTGTTCAGACACATTCATGTTGTGTTGGGCCGTGAATGGAAATCTTATATTCTTGAAATCTCAATGATTGATCTTCCTAATAAATAAGAGTGTGGTGAAGAGTTCCTTGTCTTTGTAAAAAATATGAATTACATGGTGAAAATTTTATTTATGATTTCTTCTATTCCTAGTGATATCATTCTATCTCATGATAACATGGATTCATATAGAATTCTTAAGCATCTTCATATCCTATATTGGGAGAGAGATATAAATGCATGTTTTGAGATCCCCATGATTTTTTTTATTGAAATAAAATAGAAGGATCACAAGTTTGGGACTCATGTAGTCAAGATCATTGGATACATTGAGCACCTAGAAGTTTTAGGGTTTAAATTCCCTGATTAACTACACAATGATCTCATTATTTCATCAATTCCTCAAATATTTTATAGTTTTTTAATTAATTTTAATTTGATAAACATTGTTAAGTATCTCTAAAATCAATTTATGCTTTTTCACCATGTAGACAAGGAGGCAAAGCGTAAAAATACTTCTTTTATTATGGTGAAAAATCATAAAGGTAATTTGAAGAGTCCCAAAGACAAGGATTCTAGGATACTCCCTTCTATGAAAGTATTATTTAGAAGAATTATTTAGAATATGATGATGTTTATTTTTATGTGGATATAAGGGCCATTGGATAAAAAAACCCACATTAATAATAAAAGGAAAGCTTCATGTGAAATTTTTATTGAGTTCAATTTTACCATTTCAAAAATTTGGGTATTGGATATAGCTTTTGGTTCCCAATTATCTATTCAAATATAGTAACAAATTAGTTTCACAGGGAGATAGATATTTGACCAACTAACAAAGATAATTTTTTTTGTAACTATCAGTTAATACCACATAATGTTTCTAAATAACATGATATTGGTATTAAAATATCATTATTATGTACCATATAATACCAAAAACCATTATTTTTGTATACAGAATAGATACATATGGAATTACATTTATATTTGGGAATAAATTTGAATTCTATTATAAAGATATAATTCTTATGTTAATGATCATTTAAGTAATAGTCTTTATCTGTTGGACTATGAATACTATGTAATGAAAATCAATAACAAAATTAATCCACATGAATCATACCACACTAATCCTTGGAATCACTATATTTATAATGTAAATTAATAAATTTTGACAAAATAACATAAATATGGATATATATATTCTTTTGAGCTAAACCCACTTGGTTTATGTGACACATGTTTATAAGAAAAAAAGAAAAATCCCTATTTAGTGGAAAAAGTGAAGGGGATTAATATATTATGTAATTAATTTATACCAATTTGTGTGGAACACATCTATTAGAATAAATGGATGGGGAATCATACATCATAACATTTATTGTTGATTTTAGAATATATTGTTATGTCTAAATGATGAGGTATAAGTCAGATTATTTTCAAAATTTATTTGTATACACGAATTATGTTAATAATCACCTTGGTAAAATGATTAAGAATCTCCACCCAAACCATAGTGAATAATATCTTAATCTCTAATTCATTTTTTTACAGTACTTTGGGCTCCAATCCCAAACTTCTCCTCCATATGCACTTCCATGTAATGGTGTATAAAAAAGGTGTAGCCATACCTCGTTATACATGGTGAGGTCCATGATGTGTCATTAAGTTATTCCATTATTATTTTGTTGATATTCATTAAAAACATTCTCATACATAATAAAATATGTTCTAATTAAAGTTATAGATCGTATTACAAAATTTTTATAGAATTGAATGAAACCTGTGATTTCATACTTACATGTGTGGGGATTTAAAGTACTTATTATGGTATTTTAAAGTAAAAAACATGCTCCCCAAAGAATTAAAGTGTACCATTATAGGATATTACAAGGAAACAAGATGATTCTACTAATATAATCATTTACAAATTTTTTTATGAATGATAAGAATACCATAATCATTAGGATGTATCATATATATAAAAGAGATAGTGGGAGGGAGATCAACTTCAATGAAGCCTAGTCTTAAAATACACAAGATTTAGAAAAGGAAGAAATATCACAATGTTTGTGGTAAAAGATGGACCATATATACAAATACTGCATAATAGTATATTGGAGGTTAGAGTACTATAATGATATGGATTTCTAGTCCTTGAGCTCGATGACTTAGTATTAGTTTTGAATGATGATCATCTAAAGTAAGAGCATGATGTAAATGGAACAAAAATTAATAAGTTGAATGAATCCATGAATTTTAAAAATGGAATCAATTTATGATAACTAATATTTTATTTTTTAGAACATCCCGTTGACGTGAAGTCTATTAGCTAAAAATCGGTATTCAAGAAGAAAGTACACAAGGAAGGAAAACTCTGTACCTATAAAGAAAGACTAGGATGAAACGGGTTTAAACAACATCAAGGTATTGACTCGAACTAAACCATTTATCTAGTTCATTACCAAAATCTATCATAATTATAATTTACATTTCAATATATCAAAACTAAAAAATTTGGATAATGTATTTCAAAATTGACTTACATAATGGGAATATTTAAGAAGATGTATATATGACACATCCAAAGGGTTTGTGACACCTAATGAAACCATCAACATGTAAAACATAAAAAAATTATTAAATTAATGAAAGTGTCATTTCAAGTAAAATTAATTTTGATGATGTTATAAAAGAATATGGATTCATAATGATTGAATGTGATCCTTGTGTCTAAAAGTGTTTTAGTAGTAGTGTAAACATTTTTATAATTGTGCTTTTTAATTAAATATTACATATAATGAAGAAACAGTCCTATAGTTTGTTACTATCTAGTTAAAAAAATGATTATGCCTAAGTACATAGGTGATGTAGCTAATATTATTGGTATCAATATCCATCCTGATGAATCCTATAGATTTCTCAACCTAATTCAAGTTATATAAATTTACAAGATGAAACATTGGTTCAGTATGGAAAAATACAATGGGGTGTTATTTACAAAATCAATCGGAATTCATATTTCGATGAAAATGTGTCCTCTTACACACATATAATGAAATAAAATGAAAATTATTACATATATTTTAGTTATTCCTTTAGTCATGTATGTAATGTTATGTAGGATGCTAGATATCGCCTATGAATTCAGTACATTAATAAATTCCGAGTTGATCTAGGATACCGCCATTGAATTGAAGTGAAGATTATCCTCCTGCATCTGAGGTATACTATGGACATGTTCCATGTACATGGATGTGAAGAGGAAATAGTCATTATAGGATATGATGATTCCTGTTTCAAAATAGATCAAAATGACATGAAGTCTCAAACAACACACATATTCATTTTCAATGGATGTGTTTTGAGGTGGAATAACTCAAATTAGGAAATGGTAATTTATTCTATGAAAAAATAAAAATATATTATAGCCTATACGGTAGGTAATGAAATATAAAGGATTAAAAAATTAATAGTAGTGCCTAATGTGGAACGTAGTAGTTATGGTTTTATCACACACTATTTTGATAATAATACAAAGGTCACTCATCCAATAGATCCAAGGTCACGTCAGAAAATAAATCATATGCTTTGAATGTATCATCTCTTTATGGATTTTTATATGATATGATTCATTTTAGTGGGAAATATTTCCATGTAAGAAATCATGGTGGACCCCTTGACTAGTTCCTTAACTCAGTAGTTAGATGATTGTCATGTGAAGTCAAATAGACTAAGAGTCAAAGGTTGAAAGCACTACTCTAAGTGGAATTTTGTTAGAGTTGGTGTCCTAACATAAACTAATCATACATAGATATCATGAATATTAAATAATTTTAATGTTAAATTAAGTTATTTCACATAGTAAATTATTCTACATGAATTATATATAATAATTTCCCAGGGTATTTCTTTATTGGTAAGGTCATACAAGTTCCCCACTATGATTAGAAAGTTGAACATATATTGAAATATTATTAAATATAGTTCCTATAATTAGATATAATTATATGATATAACACAAGGAATGATATAATTAAGTGAATGTACTTATAATATCATTTGGAATTATCTCTTCAATTTTGAACTTTGTAATCTCCAAGATGGGAGATTTGGAGATCAAATCATCTAATTGGAACTCCACAAGATTTTTTGTCGTAATATTACCATTTCTATGACTGTGTTTTATGTTAAATATAATTTATGATTTTAGATAATACATGTTATAACTCAATCTCTAATATGTGATTTATAAACCATGGTGATAACATTTCATGTCATTATTGGATATCCTGGGAGCACCAGGAGTGATGTGTTGTTAATTAACAATTCAAGGATGGATTTTTTCATCCAATATTTATGGAATCTTATTTCTAGGTTCATTTATTAGAATAAAAAATTCACATTAAATTCCATTGACATAGTGTAATGTGGTATTTATTTTAGATATTAAATGAAATACATATCGACCATATTGTTTTGTGATATAGATTTAAAACCATATTGATCAGATATTATGAAAAAGATATTATATTACATATTGAGCATTAATATGTGGTTTTTGAAATTGTGACATTAAGTACTTTCTCATAGGTTACATGAACCGTTTTGAAAGAGAAATCTTGGAATTTAATCAATCTCACTTAATTATGAAGTGTATATATCCTATAGGGTTACACACATTGTGTTTCAGTTGATCATGATTAAATTTTATTGAATATAACAACTAGAATTAATCATATATTCATGTGTGATGAAATATTTTATTCATATTTATCAATCACTAATATTTGTTGAAAAATAAAATATTCAATTAATAATTTATTCAGGTTTTCAATGAATATAAAGCTTTTTTATGGACCGAGAACACGTCCAATGAGAAATACTAACATATAATATTATAAAATAATATTTTTCTTCTGTAAAAGTTATCAAATCATCCATTTAATAATAGTAATAATAATATTTTCATGGAGAATGATAATGGTTTTTATATTTTATAATGAATGGACTAAAATAAAATAATATTTTTTTAACCTTTTCCAAATCTTGATTTATTTATTGTTTTGATTATTGTATAGTGTTAATCAAGAACTAGATTATTATTTTTCTTATATAATTTCCCTTTCAAATTCCTTCTTATCCCACCATTTCATGAATAAGAATCATAAGATAGATTTCATCAATATTGGTGGATGAGTGATCAACTAAAAAATATAAAGCGATTGATTTTCCACGATAGCACCAAAATAAATTTTAATTTTCCTTAGAGATCAATAGATTATTTGTGGATCCTCACTTGATAGATTATACACTTTTATCATTATAGAGTAATGAATATAATATAGAAAATGGTTTTCATATGATCAATATATACAACAAGGAAATAATCTAATTAATGGTAATCTATAATTACAGATATAAATAACATACTTATAAATATAACATTAAAGATCCCAACTATGGGTTCCGGTTATAATTACATAAATATTTTAGGTAAGTATTTTGTTATTCATGGCATTATATTCAATGAAAATATTGTGAATGATCCATTGAATTTGTTATTTACTAGTTACCATAATCGTCGCTTCCATTACACACAAAACATATAATAATTAGCAACTTCTTCTCCCTCCATTATTCAATGTATTCATCATATCCAATTATAGACAAAAGGATTATGAAAAATATTTTCTTTAAAAATTATCCTTTATTTAGTCCACTCTATGTACATATGGGAAAACCTAGAAAAGAGAACTAGATTAATTTTATAAAGAAGTCAATGTTTTACATTAACTATTTCAGTATGTGATACCATGTTAACACATGTCATCATTGAGGAAGTGTAGCAAATTTCTTCATAAATCATATATTATTAACTCTATATTATAGTTATAAAAAATGGTTTAATAAATACACATATTAATTATTTCATGAACAATATATTCTAGAAATTTCATTTATGAAATCTATACGAATTATTTTAAATAAGAGATAATTGTAAAATTAATAGCCTAAAATGAAATACCAAGAGGAAAAATGATTTGTTTATAAGTAACAAATAATTTTAGTTAACATATTCTTTTAAATCATCCCAATTATTATTAATCAAATTAACCTCAGGTATATAATTTCATTATACTGTTTTGACAATGATATTATAGAAATAGAATTTCCTATTTGGCCATACTCACACATAAATTTTAACAGGTTATTATTGGATCCTTACAACCACCTACATGAATAATTATAGGGCATTGAAAAATTAATATTTCATATTAATATTTAAATAATGAATTTTTTCTATAATTTTAATTTAATAATTTGACACATTAATTAATAAAATGTTGTTCGTTTGTAATGAATTACGAAAACATGCTAATTTTTTACATCATTACTTTTTTTAATAACTAAAAAACTTATTAAATGAAATTATCATATGATATATATCTAAAAAATATCTATTCATGTACCTTGTGTAATAATGGAATGAGAAAAATTTAGGGAATAATGAATAATAATATGCATATTGTGAATATTGTACAAAAATATCATGATTACTCACACCTTATATGAAAAATATCTCAAAAATTAGTAATATAAATATAGATAATAATTATTAATGTAGTTTAAAAAATATTATTTATATAAATAATAAAAAAACCAACATCATTATTACACATTAATTCATGAATTATTATATAAAATTACACATAATACAACCCGACATATTGAGATGTATAGTGTATTTATAAATTAGGTACATAGAATAACATCTTGAACGTGGGACACAAACAAATTAGTTAGGAATTGATTAACATGATTCCAAAATTTCTATGTCCTTTAAAACTACAAAAGACACACTGGGGACATACATAAGAAAGTGGTGAGCTAGAAATCATAGTAAGGGAATTAACATCGCATAATATGAAGAGGATAATAAATTTTTGAAAATTGGCATATAAATGGGGAATAAAAAGAGTATGAATCATAAAAATTAACAATGAGACATCATATTTCATGATAATCATAACATAGGAAATGTGACAAAAACATAAACCACTGCATCATAAACATAGTTCAATGATAAACTACAAAGATATCATAGTGGAAAATATACTATAAATAAATTTGGTTCACTCCCTATCCCAACATTATGCATCATGATTCTAAACATTACCCAATTTATTGGAGCACTATACAATTACATGAACAACCATCACATTCAGTTCATTTTCATGATTAAGTGTTCCAAGAATGCTATAAAACATGGTTTCATTCATCATATTAATTTATTCCATTATCATTGAGTGTGAAATAAAATCATGTATGTCCCCAATAAAAAAATTAAATTTTAATAATTGTGAACGCCCTTAATAAGAAATTATTGTGGTATTCAGAAGAAATTATATTGTCATGGAAAATCGCGGTGAAATTTAAGCAGAATGACAACATCACATGAAGCTTCATAAACATTTATTTATTAGAGAAAAATGGGTCTATAATCAAATAGACATAATGGGGAGGTAATAGGGACCTGTAAGATAATATCCCATACGTATAAATTTTCATATAGAAGGTCTAATTCAATGAAAATACTAGAATAATGAAAATAATCATAAATAAATTTTGGTATGAAAACGTGTAAACATAAAGAATAATTTTAGGTTTAAAGAGAGTGAAGGTAAGATATAATAGTTTATAAATTAAATGTAATGTATGAGTAATATGTAAGAACACATCCCAACATTATAAAAAAATATTTAATAGAAATAACATAAATGTAGTTTTTTGATGGAAATGAGAATTGAGAAACACCTTAATAGATTTTGACATGATACCAGGTGTACATGATGGTTCATTAAAAGACATAAATGGAGTGGAAAGGGTCACTAATCTATAGAAATAAAAATAATTGTATGTGGGATATGGATAAAAAAATCCCAATATGGAAAAATAGAAATTAAGAATCATAAGATAAAATAATTTCAGGTATATAAATAGAGTGGTAAGTCCATTACATAACTGTGTGACTCTAAATGGCTTTAGAGGTGATTCTTAAGAGACTGGGGTTATTTGAGAGGACTCTATAGAGTTGAAGGTAGAATATGCATGTGATCCAATGATTTTGAGAGAATATAAATGGGATATTGGATGGGTTTATATAGGAAAGGAGGGGGATTTAATTATTATTTAGGTATTGGACTCTACATAATAGAACAATAAATCCCAAAAACCATCCCATGGGTTTTTTCCATGGGTTTTTTTAATGGTAGTTTTCAAAATATTTCATTACTATGAGGGCCGAACATAATAAAACATTAACCTTTCTTATGTGGATTTTTTTTCATACTATTAATGAAATGATTTTAAATTCATAATACATATTAATGGTTTTGGAGGATTCAAAATTGATTTATAAAGATAATCAAATAAACATAAAATAACATTAATTTAATGAGAAAACATGTATTTTATTTTTTATTCCATTTATATTAATTATTATATCACTTTTGGTACATTATGATTTCATAATAAACAAAGTCTATTTATCTGGTATTAAATTCTTTCCTAAAAATTCCACTCTCTTAGAAAATTATTAAAAATTCACTATTCGATAATTCTGATGGTCTTATTCCAAAAACAATATAAATTTTAACAAAATAATTTTCTAAACATGTGACTTTTTACTATTAAAATAATTATGGATATTTATTTAAAATCTATGGGTTTTTATATTAATTGTTTTTAGACCATAATAAAAATTACATTTAATGTCTTGAAATTATAATATCAAATATATTTAATAAAAATTATATTATAATAAAATTATATTAATATATTATTTATTTCAACAGTCTATTAATTAATCAAAATAAATTGCAGAATTTAATTTGAATATTTAAAAAACACTATTTGTGATTTATTCCATCAAAATAAAAATCATATATTTAGTAAAAATAATAGGATGAAATATATATTAATTATTTTATAAAAAATAATTCACATAGTCATATTTTAGGGACATGATACGTATTCTTGTAATACACCATCAAACTCATGAAGGGTAAGGTGTGTGATAGAGGGACTTTCATAGGGTGGATCAGCGAACATCATTTGGTCCACGATCTCGATGAGTATGAACTTACCCAATAAATGGATTCACTCATGTGAATGTTATTAAGATCATAGAGTAGGATTGGTCATAAGAAATTCCCAGAGATTCTATATCCCTCCGATGTTCTGATAAATGGGCTTTATAGGGTTTGATCCTACTATTTGTGGCCATCACATCCTTTTTCTGTGTCAATTGGATATTAAAAAAACCTATATTTATACCAATCGTGTGATCAACATTCAATGTCTATATTATCAAAGGAAATTATTCTTAATGGAAATTTTAATTAGATATGATATAATAAAACCAATGTGCATGTGTTTTCTATGACAATATTAAAGAATAATACATTTAAATACATTACAAGAGGAATTTTTATTATAATAGTTCAGGTCAATACAAATAAGATTCTAAAATATAATATTATGGAATCTATGTTTTGATGCAGGTCATTAAAAATAAGGTTCTAAAATATAATATTAAGGAATATATGTTTTGATGTTCCTTAGGATTGTGATAACCTTTGTGGGAGGGATTGACTCAGTTGTGATCATTTTTTATAATTTTGTTTCAATTGAAATTCATCGATGAAAATTGATAAAGTTTTCTTCCCTACCCTTGTTATATTAAATATATCATATTCAAGGAAAAAATTGATACTAAATAAAGGAAAAAAGGATATATAATCCTCCACCATATTATATTTACATATATACTTTCTATGCAGACCACAACAATCTATGGAAATTTATTATATATAAGAACTGAATACAACATGATCCAACTCACGATAGAAACCATCTACCTCCTAATATGATTGTTTATATGCACACCATATTGGTACACATTATAAATAATACCATCATTTATAATGTTTTAAATATGGAAAATGAGAAAACAAAAGTATAATACTCTTTTTAAATAACTCCCAATAGAATCATATGAAATCATCCATCCAATTTTCCCTATCAGATAAGACTCCATCTAATTTAAAGTTTGCATGTACAATATTTTTCATCTAGCGAGTTCACATAATTCTTTATAGATCATCATTTCTTCTATTTAATAATACCACAACACCTCACTTACTACATGAAAACATTGTCCAATAATGCCTTCGTCTAGTATACTGTAACTAAAGACTGTATGATTTCTCTGATCTAACCCGCAATCCGGAATCCTTTCACTCCATCGATGTAAGATATTTATATACTTTTACCTAATCATAATCAATAACATATTTTGGGATACAATCAATTGTAGTTCATCTTTATCATATTTGTTAATCCTGTTGGATCATATAGAATGATTTCCCCTTTATAATGGTATTACATGGGAATGAAATTATGGGAACCTAAATATTTTCCCACCAATCCAATATTCACTATCTATTTTACACTCTTATAGATTTTTTTAACATAATTTAATTCTGCCACATCTGTATACTTATTTGAACATGCATGGACACAGTATTAACACACATCTTCATGATTATATATCCCAACTGCATAAGGCACAAAAAAAAATAATATCTATATCATTATCATAAATAGATTTAAAAATTTATGTAAATCATTAATAAATCTTTTTAAGGGCTTTTTTTCCTAATACAATAATTATTGTATAAAAATCTAGTTTGAATCATCCCCACTACTTGTAACATCCCAAATCGGGTTCCACATAACAGTGCCCTAAGACTATCAGTTACATGACCTCAAGTATAAATACACACATGCCCAAGAAGGTCCTGACATCATTCCATGTTCCCTCATCCATGATCTATCCCAAATCCACCATCTTACATGGGACTGTTTCCCTTACCCTATAATGCAAACATGAAGTATATTTGGTTACTAACCTGAATGGCTGGGTAGTGTGTGATTATAACATAGTTGGCCTCCATCAATGACATCTATAACAATACCCTGTCAATAATAGTGTAAGGATTTCTTTAAAGAATAAGGTATAAGATATAAGGTATGCATTTCACACATTCAATTATTATTTATTTAACCACATAAACCAAAAGGTTCTCGAAGAAATAATTCACAATAGATAGCTTCATCATCCCATGTCATAGTCTAAAAATTATCACATATTCAATTCACAATTCATTATATTACATATTATTTCATTACACATTTTGTCACTATTGAAAGCATGACCACTTGGAAGCATAGTCTAATCTCAATCTCATGGGTGTAGAATATTGTGTATTAATACCCATGGGTATTTTGAGCCTCTTCCTCCATCCCACATCTCAAAATAACATGGGTATTTAGATCCACAATCCATTCCCCACACCTAAAAGTTACATATGTGTATTTGGAGCCTTACTTCACATATCACACTCATTTATCACATGTGGTTATTTTGAGTGTCATTCCTTAACCCATACTCATGTATTACACATATCAAAATATCAAAAATATCATAATATCACATAAATCAAAATTTCATATACATCCATGTTATGAATCATTAACCTTATCATTAAAAATTCTCATTTATGTAAAAAATTCCAAATTATCACAACAAACATAATTATTTTTCTTTATCACATGAAAAATATGAATTTATAATATTTATCTAATAAAAAAATTTAACAGTATAATTAATTAAGCCATCAAAGTTAGGCCTAAAATTTATTTTATTCTGGAAAGTTAAGTAATTCAAAATTAAATTTATAAACCAATTAACTTATCAAATATAAAATTCCAATAATAAATCAATTTAATTTCCCATTTTTCACCAATTTCATAATCTGAATTACCAAATTTCATTCTTACAAGTTCCACTAATTTCGTAATAGAATGATAAATGAATTAATGAAATCCACAATTACAGTAATTAATTAATTAATTTATTTATTAAATTCAATATCCAATTTCGAAACATTATAATTTAAATTTCCTAATGAATACACGAAATAGGAATTTGAGACAGTGAAAATTGAATTTCGACCACCTACTTCAAGGTAGTTGATGGACAATCAACAAAGGAAATCCCCAAATTAAAGTTGAAAATTCAATTGAATAACAAACAACAAGATTTAAGATCCAAAACCAAGATAAAAAATAGGACCGATTACGATATATCAAAACCATTATCTATATCCATCACCAAAAGAGGAAAAATTCCCTCCTGAAAAAGAGAGAATTATTGGACAGATATAGAAAAACATTTGGGATGGGAATATGTTACTTGTAGAGGTGTATATTATTCAATGTGATCGTCAATTATTCATGAACATAGTTTAGAAGCCCTTGGAATCTATTATGAAGACTCAAAAAATTATATGAAACCATTATGATTGAGTAGGTCCAAATTAGAGTGAAGGTGAAGTATTTCATGAATTTTAATACTAATTTTTGGGGAAATAAATCTTGTGTGCACTGTTTCCTAGGTATGATTGCAGAATTTTCCAAATAGTGTTCCCTAACCATGGGTCTCTCCTATTGGGGTTCATAGTTTCTCTTAAGAGGATGAAAAATATGGAAAATAATGCACCAATTATGAAATCCCCATATATTATGTTATGTACTGCTTTCTAGGGTAGGGCATATAGTTTGGGAAAAAAATGCATTCCAATCATGAACTGCCCATAAAATCCTTAAAAACATCCAAATTTCACCCAAATTTCACCCAATAAATAATCATACTATATATACACAAAATAAAGTAAATGAATACCTATCAATGATCCCAATACATCATCAGAGAAGTTTATGTTCTTTCAATATCCCCTCCTTATAATAGCTCATCCTTGAGATATACTCCCAAGCATTAATAGGATTATGAGGTAAAATGATCGGTCTAATGATTCATCATATTGACCTCTCTCTCTAATGTTTCCACATATACATGCATATGTTTCCCCAATACATGATCTATGAGCATGGTAGTTCCCCTAAAAAATTCTCACTATGATCCTACGTACATTTCATATGCTCCTCAATGTACATATTATTATCAAGCTCAATATCTTCCACATCGATCACATAAGATTAGTTGGTGTGGTACCAACAGTGTAATGAAAAATGAAAAAAAATTATTCATAGAACTATACCTTTGTGGAAGAGACAATCATTATACCACCATCCAGATTCTCTCCAAAACGACAATCAATCCAAAACCATGGGTTCCAAATTGCACAGCCTATGAATTCTACGGTGACCCAGTCTAGGAAACACATGAAGGAAGACGTGATCACCCACTATAAATCAAGGGAGTAGTTAACAACAATTAACATTAGAAATCTACCTACTTTGAGCCATATGCATTCATTTTTGAATCATATAAGCCTACTCTAATAAACATCCTTAGCCTCAATGACCACATTCTAAATAAATCAACCGAGACACGATGATTGAACAACCTTTAGTTCATGCATCACAATAAAAAAACCAAACTAATTATCATTGTAACAACCAAAACAACAATATTATCCCCTAGAATATTGAGTTCAAAATGACTATCTTTCAGAGTTTGGAACCTCCACCATCATTGAAGACTACTAGAATATCAACTCATAATTCCACAAATATCCAAATGTCTTTCAAAAATCATAACCCCAAAACATCTCTAATAACACTGTCTAACATTGTCATCAAACCCTTCCATTGTAAACACCATGAATGGACATACATCTATCATTCAGGAAAATACTAAGGACCACTTGACTTCGTTACGTGGATCTATTCCATCCTCGGAATGCACTTATCATCTATGAAGCATTGATAGGTGGATTATAACTCACCACATCAGTTCATTTTACCCAAATATTTTGATCCAACCAAGGCCAAACCATTCTAGAAACTACCATGATCCACTATTGACACATTACTCTATCCCCAAACCACAATTCTTTCCCATTGAACAAAAACACCCTAATATTTCATCACATAGTAATTTCTATGAAATAAATTATATGTAATTTCATAGTCAATGCTTCATCTTTTCTCTATGATATTGCTAGGATATACTTACCTAATTACTACATTTTGAAACAACAACTCATTTATTTAGAACCACACATAAGATGAAGATAACACTTGATTTTAACAATCACCATATCCAGTAACCATTGTTCCATACACATGTAATCCCAATAAATATCTCATAAATACCTTATTGGTATCCCAATGCCCTGAAATCCAACACACAGTCATCTCCACTCAACTAAAAACCCACCATCTTTCGGTTCATACATGAAATAGTAACACGATACTCCCCACCTTATCGCTATCATTATCATTGATTTTCAAGAAATTAAATACGCCATGACCCATGCATAAATCAAGATTAAAACCTAAAAACATGTATTTGTCTATATTGCATTTCATTGGAGATAAAAAACATTAACTGCTACCCGTTCAGAAATTCTGAGAATGGGGACCACAAAATTAGTCGACCTTCGGTCCATATTGATAACATCATCCAAAAACTGTCGATGGTGTACCTCCCCCCATCCATCTACACATATACCACTTCATGAATGAAACCACCAAGAAGACCCATAACCTATGAAAACACATTTATGTTGATAGTTTTTATAATCTATATATCTCTCCTCATATCGAAGACAATGTCATGGTATTATACATAATTTTCATTAGAAAAATGTACACTAATAATTCATCTTTGAAAACCACCACATATTCTCTATCCATGATGTTACCTCACACTAGGAAAGAACGTTTTATAGTCAACTATCTTAGGATTCTTATCCCTCAAACATCTCATCAATATCCCACCACATTAACCAGCATGGAGTAACAAAATGATATAACCACTACATGACATCTCATTACAAAGAAGCTATGAACCAAAACATACTGTGGCACTACCCCCACACACATCTCGAGTTCTTCCACCACGACTCTCGAGACTCACAACAGAATACCAAAATCTCTCTACACTGATCCAAAACCAACATATCCTTCTCACAACTAGGAAATGTGCATCCCTATACCCGGATCATCACCCATGTCACTTTTGAACCCTTGAGATCATAAATCTTCCTATGATCATTCATTGAACTATACTCAATATTCCACCAAACAAACAATCCCAAATATTTGAAAAAATGCATACTCACACAACCAACCGTGCCTTTATGTCTAAAAGACTCATTATACACAATTTATTTTAAAATGTTTCTCTGCAGCACCCCAAAAATATTACAAATATGTTCAACCCAATGAATTACCATCAACCTGTGTGTCACTTCCATATCAAAATAATTAATCCATGATTTTATCACCACTGTATTTTCCATCTAAAATAAACACAAGTTTTTATATAGATTTTCATAGAAACCATAAGACCATGTTTTTTAGAAAATTGGTCCTTCTAAAATGAGCCCAATAAACAACCATAATATCTCAACTTCTTCTCTTAGAAAATACCTAAGGAATTACCATGCAGTTTTAAAAATATCTTAATTAGTAACCATTCATCAATTCCTCCTATAATAAAACCAATTGTTATTTACATTCATAGGTAAGTGTAATACTGGGCTTACCTCTCTTAAGGATACCCTCTATTTTTTATGGATATCAAATCATAGTCGCAAGTTGATTCACATATCCAAAAATAATAACATTCCCACTGAGTCCTCTAGGAAAAATGTACACTACGATACACTCTATGTTTTCCACTATCAAAACCAAAAATGTCCTTTTATTCCATGAAAATCCTAAGGCTCTTTCAATATAGAAGACCCATCGTATTGGTCACCCTCATAGATCAAAAGTTACCATCTCACCAAACATGAGTAATTTCTAACAAGAACCACTTGATATCATTCTAAGACACACACATCAAACCTCAACATCTAGTTATTCATGAACACAATCCAAACATTATTCCAAAAACATTGATTCCAACTCACCATGTGAACCTGTAATCATGGTTTTCCAATAGGGGTACTTCCCCACACATATCTATACTATGAGCCCAGTTCCCACTCTAGGGTCCAAAACACAAAGCGTAAGAACCAAAATGGCGAGTTTTATCATATTCACATTTATTAACAATATCTCACAACCCAAAAGGCCTCACAACTTATAAACGAGTTCACAAAATAAGGAACGCTCACTACCCAAATGATACATAATTAGGGGAAAAATAAATAACATAAGGTATACTCATTTACCATGCCTCGTGGTTGTATCATCTATTTAAAATTGATACATTTTTTATTAAATAACTCTTCCCCACAATACCCATAACCAACAATGGCTCTTTCTCAATATGTGGAGGATAATTTATAGACATGTCCTTATATCATGATATAAAAAATCTTCATCCTAGAGGTATTCTACTAAAATAAAAAACACACATCTTCGAGAAAATTTCATAGTATATTTATATTAATAGAGCTTCAAATAAATCCATAACCCGAAATCCCCCTTTCTAACCACATGGTCAAAACTGCGCCCCTATCACTATGATTAACCATATTATAGCTGGGTCATGGTTAATAAGGGTAAAAACATTCTCAATTTCAAAATTTTCATTAGAAACCAAAAAATTCTCATAGTTCAGCATGTTTAATTCCACTACACATGTAAGAAAGAAAAATTATATTGGAAAAACTAACCCAAAACCCGTTTTCTCATGCATGACTAAAAATGATGTATCACACAATAATTAATGAGTGTACAAAATTATGTATTTATACTACAATATTGTTCCATACCATTCCATGAGTTTAATATAAAAAATATTAGAAAAAAAAATTCACATCAGAAAACAATTGCTTCACCCATGGGGATTTAACATCAAACTATAATAGAAAACACCAATAAAAAATCACGCATTGGGAACTTGGATTTTCCCATGTTCATGGGTTAGATATTCCATTGCATTAGATAATATCCATATACTATGAAATTCTACCCTCCTATCTACCATTTCCATATAGTATACAAAAGAAAAGAAAAGAAAACCCCTATAATAAAACAATATAACAGCACAACTAAAGTTACATCGTCCAATTTTCCGATCCGATCAGTATCATTACCTCAATATCACAACATATTATTCTATAGGTTGCCGACAAATAGAAACTGTCAAATATATATGCATCTGGAAACTATAAACTCACTATCAAAGTATCACAAAAACAGAAATAAATAAAAAATAACCAAAATAAAATAACCCACAACAATAATAAAGCCAAAACCGTAATGTAAAAATAAAACAAGATGAAACAGAAAAAGAAAACAATATCAAAAATTAACAGAAGATATATAGTTTCATAATAAGTTAAATTTATCTAATGAAAAAACAAAATATTACCCCGGAAAACATCCCAAGAGGGTATCTACACCATCTTCATTTCCTTTATCCATGATCAATCAACAATAAACTATCTATCATGGGTTTGTTGACCTTATACCATCTTGAAAACAAGAAGTCTATTAGGGTACTGATTTGGCATCCAATGTAGGGTGTGTGTTCATCTCAGTAGGACACCACCAACAGTGTCTAAAACAATATCCAACAATATGCATTTATATAATGGATAAAGTACAAGAAATAAGTTATGTAGTTCACACATTCAATTATTATTTATTTTAACACATAAAAACATGGGTTCTTGAGGACACACACACCATAAATATCTTCATCAGTCCACGCTGGAGTCTGAACCATATCATATATTCAATTCACGATTCAATATAACATGTGGTCTTTCATTAAACATTTAATTACTTTTATAGTATTATGATGTGGAACCATAGTCTGATGCCGATATCATGGGCATGGAACATCGTTTCTTGCACCTGATGGGAATTTGGGTCTTCAATTTGTATCCAATATCACAAAGTCACATGATTATTTACAGCCTCTACCTCTTTCCCACTCTTCTACGTCACATTGGTATTTGGATCCTCAGTCCCTATCCCACAACCTAATGTCACATACAGATGTTTAGATCCTATCTTCTTATCCCACACTCATTTATCACAAAAGGGTATTTGGAGCTTCAGTCAGTGCCCCGCACTCAATTTTTTTGTGCATACCACACAAATTAATAATATCACAATATCAAAAAAAAAATAACAATTCCATATGCAATAATGTTGTGCATTATTAACCTAATCATAAAAAATTCTCATTTAAGTGAATATTTTTAATTTATCAAATTAAAAAAATTACTAATCCCTATAACTAGGAATAATATGTTTAAATCACTATTTAACAAATTAACAATGTTTAATCATATAATTCATTGTTCCTTCAAAACTAATCCAAACAACACTTCCCATTAATATACCAATTCCATATTCAAATAATCAATCAATTAATTATTCCCATCAATTGAAAAATTAGACAACCATATTAATTAATCAATTTAATGTCCCATTATTCACTAATTGCAAACTCATGATACATAATTTAATTTTCACAGGTTTAAATAATTTCGTAATCACATGGATAATAAATTCCATAATTTTATTAATTAATTAATGAATTAAATTTTCAATTCATGATTAAATTTCAAAATGTTCCAATTGAAATATAAGAAGTCATACATGAAAATTTAGTTCAAAACCATTGAAACTTAAATTATACCACCTTCAAAAAATATCGTTGAATGATAATCACAAATAGAAATCCCCAAATTGAAGAGGATCATTCAATTACATGACAAATAATGAGATCTTGATCCAAAACCTACATAAAAAATTGAATGGATATAGAATTATCAAAACCTAGATATATATAAATCACCAATATTAAAAAATAATTAAAATATGAGAGAAATACGAGGGATATGGAGGAATTCATTCAATATGATAATCTCTTATCGAGAGAGGATCATATTTTTCAATTCGGTCATTGATTCCTCCAAAACAGAGTTTAGAATCCCTTGGAATCCATCTATAAACCACAAAAAATAACAATAAATCCTTATATCCAATTGGGTTGAATTCGGTTGAATCATTAGTGGTTATAGAATTTTAAATCAAATTTTATTGGACAAATAAATCCTACATGCACTTTTTCCTATGAAAGGGTGCTTGTTATTCAAATACATTCCACCTAACCTGCACCACTCCAATGGGGGTGCACATTTACTCATAAGTGGTTGTGTAGTTTGATATATAATGTTAAAAATTGGTAATTAGTCTTTATCTAGGGTTTCAATGTTTGTTAGGACAGGGCACACAGTTTGGGAAAACTATTCGCCAACCATAAACTACCCAAAATCCCTATAAAAACATCTAAATTTCACCCATACACATCCATGACAAAAAAATCCAAGATATAATCAATAAATGAAAAATATTACCATCTATTGATCGCAATTTATCTCTATAAAATGATAAGATATAAAAATATTCCCCTATTTTCATTGAAAAACAAAGTCTTTCTCATGAATGTGTGTCTGGGACATTATTAAGAATAGTCTATTCAGATATTCTCATTCTTCCTACTATCTGATCCCTATCGACTGATTTCATCAATATGATATATTTTAATCACTCTAAGTAATGTTTGTTTCTTCAATAAAATGTATATACAGATCTTAACTTAGTTTGATAAATATTCCTAGAATTTTACATCTAATGAAATAGATTTTCTCTGTTTGATATTCATTAGATTGATACAAGTTCGTATGAAGGTATGCCTTAAATTGACTTAATTCTATGTCCATATATAAACTATACTATTCATGACTTTTAGTCTTATACTTTTTATAGACTATAATTTTTATTCACATAAACAATATAAAAAAATATCCATAAAATTTATCATCCAGTGCAAGGGAAACATGAGATGTTATCTATTGGATAACATTATTTTGAATTCTAAATTATTATTTTTATGAATAATTTCACCATATGATTATAATGACTTGAAATTTTTTTATATCTCACTTATTTTTGGAAAAATTCATTACAAATTTATAATTCATTCATTTCTATGTTTAATACAACCCCCCTTAATTTTCATAATAATATGAAGAAACATGTGTAAGACTAAGATTAATTTTATGACTATTTAAAAAAACTATGATTGTTAAAAAAGACTAGTTCATCAAAGAACATAAGTTTTATTCTATCCCATTAAATTACATTGAAATTTTAGTGACACTCAAACATAAATATTCTTAAACCAAAAAAAATTCCATTATTTTTAGAAGCATTCAAACTCCTATATGGGTACTTCATCCATTTCTCTAATATATAATTCAGTCAATTGAAATACATCTGGAATCCTCATCCATGAAAATTCTAGCCAGTCATTTTTATTTTTTCCCTTGTATGTAAAAAACTATGAACATAAATTTATTAATGATGTAGAGAAACTTTATGGATGGAATAACAACCTCATGATCTTATTATTTTTTACTAACATAATTATGGAATAATTCGATAACATCCTTTATCACTTAATGAGAAAAACTCTCTTAACAAATCAAATAAAATTTTCTAACATCATATGTAAAAGCATTCCTAAAAAATACATTTTCAAAATATAAAAAATTATTCTACAAAAAGATCCTAAATAACCATCAATATACCCGTTTTATTTTTCATGAATCACATGATAATATACATAATAAAACCTCATTATTACAACACGTATTTTACATTAAAACCATCCAGCAACCAAGGTATTTTTCTCATAGATAATTCCCTAACACAAAACTACAATATTAAGAAACATTTTCAAATAAATTAAATGCATCAGTGAAAATAAAATTTGTATCCATAATAAGATAAATTTTATGTTATTTTTTCCCTCTCCCCAATATCATGATAACACCTTCTTTATATTTAAAAAACATTTATATATATATATGAATTTGTATCTCTATTTGACTTCTGAATATAATGGATAATTCGGGAAAACATTATGAACATTAAAGATGAATTTGTTGTAGGAAAAACGTAAAATTATAGTATTAGTTTCCAAATAACTTCACATAAGAATGATTTAGTTAAAAATCCAATAATTTGATAGTAATTTAATGGTAATAAAACATAAAATATCCCCCAGAAAATTTCTTTTTAAAGAAATTATTCATAATATCAATGTTATTTGGTCTAGAATAATTTATCTTGTTTTTAGAAATAATGATAGAACATTGAATATCATAAATAATCCTCAATGTCATTGAAATATTCATCCTAATATGTTACATTTGGAATATCATTCATACCATTAGATTATAAACATGGCTGGTGGAAACATATTATTCTTCTGTTTCTCTTTAATTAATAGAATATTGTTTCTTACAATTCCATCCCCCAAAAATTATACCAAAATAAAAATTAATCTTGATGATGAATTGCATTAATTATTACCTCTATATAAGTTATCATTAGGGAATCAAATAATGTTAACATCCCAAATTATTTATATAGCAGGCATTAAGATTTTTTTTAACATACCAATTTTTTTTTACTTTCATCATATGAGATTACTTAGGGTCACTTTGATATATTGAAAAAAATGTATCTAAATATACAATTATTGTCATAGAAGCTATATGATATATGTTGTTTCTTATGATATTTCAAAAGACTTACAGATTCAAAGGTTTCACGTCTTCATCTTAACATAACATTACAGCAACAAAGATAAGTGTAGAAGCTACAATGAATTATTCTATTCCAAAATATAAAAAAATGGAATACAATTCCTATAATAGAATTTATTTTTCCATATGTTGAATGTGTCATCCAAAACATAATGTTAAATCTTGGATTATTGACATCTCAACCTCCTTAATTTTACAAACAATATGTTCATATGTTGTATAATTGTCATATATAATAATTATATCATTAATTTAAAATTAATAAAAATCAGAATACATGATCTAACATAATTAAAATATAGGTTGCTATCCATATGTCCATTAGAAAAGATAAAAAAATTTAGTAAACTATCTTATTTTGAGTACCATGAATAAGTGGACTATTTTATCCCATAAAAGTTCTGTTCATCTTACACACCATGGTTCCATCATTTTCAATAATGTGCCAATTGGGATGGTCAATATAATCATCATCCTCAATCTAACCATTTTATAATGTTGAATTAACATATATTTATTATATTTTATAGTTTCACTATGGGGAAACTATAAAGAATATTTTTATGGTTTCTATTCTCAAAATAAAAGAAATAGTTTCATTAAAATATAAACCATCCACCCATGAGAAAATTTTGCAAACAATTTTTTATTTTTCCAGGATATTTTTCTAATTTGTTGAGTTGTTTTCAGTAAACCAAATTTGTTAAAATAAAATTATTTCCTAATGACTGTTGAGAAATATCCCATGTGTAATATTTTTCAATATGATATAAATATTTATAAATCATGTTTAATATCTCCATATTTTCAGAAAACTCATTAAATTATTGTGGCTCGACCTCTGAGATAACTACTCTCAGATTCACTTATATTTTTTTATGGTATAAACATGGGTTTTGAATTTTAAATGATCTATTTCAAATTCAATATATTTTCTATGTATTGAAATTTATGATATTTTATTATTGTATATAATTATTCATAGCATGATTTATATACCCATCTTTCATATGTGTTTTCTCAATGTCATCATACCTTTTATTATCATTAATTGAATTCATCATTTTATCTTCGGTAATAGATTTTTTCACAGTATTAACAATTTTTATTAAGAGAGTTAGATTGTTAAAAAATATTACATCATATGAATATACCAAATGTTTTACATTTTTATTCCAACACTTGAATCAACATCAATCTGTTGAGTATCCCATGAAGATTATTTCGTCAACGATTCCATCAAACTCTCTATGACATGGAATTTTAATCATAAGAAAGCAAGGAATTCCTAACATATTGACAATTTTAATTGATGTATTTTTCATATTACTAATCACTTATGATTTTTTTTAGATTTTAGACATAAAAAATAGCAATTTTGAACATGTACTATAGTACTTATAAGATATCCAAAGATAAATATAAAATACTGAAATTAAACCAGCAAGATTTATCCCATTTGAACTAGACTTCTATTTCCTGTCCATTATTCCATTTTATAGAGTTGTGTATAGAGAGAAATAATGGTGTTTGAATATGTGATTATTTCAATAATATTGAAAAAATTTATACTTCTTTTCTATGTTAGTTATCTGCATTATTATATACACAACAAGAAGATTCGTAGCATCCCTTCTATAAAATCTGAACATATCAGCAACATACGATTTTTGTTGCATAAATATTATAGTTTTAATATAAGATAAGTAATCATCAAATATAATTTTTTTGAGTTAATTTTTTTGTATCATCTATCCACAATGATCATATTTAATGAGATCATGTGGTCCGAGGGGTTGAATTTAAAAATTATTATGTAATTTACTAACCACCTTCCCAATATAACATAAATTTTATTCAAAATAATGTATATTTTTGTAGAAGTGGTATTTTTCTTATACAATCAGGGTTATAATGTGTTCTCAAACTAATATTCCTATGATTCCAGAGTCTTCTATAACCAAATATATTTTTAACATAATGACTCTAGAAACACATTTTACAAATATCTACAATCTAGAATATGTTAGCGCTCGTTCATTATCATTTTATTACAATGTTTCCAACTTTTAGAGTTATAATTATATAATATTATTTCTTAATTAAATATTCCTTACCATCATTACTATGTTGATAGATACTCAATATGTATTTATTGGACCCATCAACAAAAAAGCATGTTTCAAAATTAGTTTCAGAGAATCAATCTAAGCTATTCTAAGTCTATTCATTTTCAAGGGACTATAACATCTTAATGCAGCTACACCAAATTTATATTCCTAAAAAATTACCAATATTTTCTTATCACTTTTCTTGTGTGAGGAAAACCCACATTCAAGAATCCAATTTTTTTCCTTTTACTTTGTTTTATTGATGTCTCAACAAAAAATTCTCATTTATCAAGAATCATCCTCCTCACATCATTTCTATTCTTATAGTAAGAATATGTTCCAATGATTGTTGTCATATAATATTTAGAATTGTGACTATATTTTTTACAACATCAATTAATATCCTCTATAAAATTAAAATGGTTTTATTTGAGAAATTTATAACATTTGATGGTTTTTATTTAATTTTCTCATAAATCTTAGGAAAGTTAATCTTTTTTGTTCTGTTGCTTATATAACTAAAAATACTCTGAATTCCAAGAAGTGAAATAACATGCTAATAAATAAAATAAATTTACTCATATATAAAATTATACAAACAATATCCATATCATCCTGGTCTACTATTAAAAAAACATTCCCCATAAATCGTTTATTGAGGTTCAATATATATATATATTTATGAAACATCTAGGCATGAGAGAAATTTCATATAATGATTATTTTATCATTTTTTTTGTTTTGATTGAATTCAATCATCCTTTCTCAAGACATGATTTTCAGAATATGTTTCCTTTACATATATGGATTCAATAATGAAATGATGTTTAATATTTATTCGGTGTATATTTCAATTTATTCATGGAAAGTGTTTCATAAACAACGTAATATGAGCTACAAATTTCTTAAAAGTACTTGTTAATATAATTTCTTATCATATTAAATTGAATTTCAAACTGAAGAATATTTATTGGGATTTTCGAACCTCATGATCCATAGAACAAGTTTTCTTTAAATGTTCATCCATTGTACTTCCAGGTTCTTCATATTTGAGCATGAGGACATTCATTTTATCATTTTAATGATCATCATATCTAAGAAAATAAATATTACCTTTATTATCCATTTCACAACCCTCTTCAATATCCATATAACATTATTTAGTTTTTGGTTTTGTTCTATGGATGAAACTTCTTATGATCTCAATTGATAATCCCAATATGTTTTGTCTCCTTCTTCTTTATAGTATTCCTTCTTTAGAACATTATTTAATAAAGGTATTTACTTTTCTTATTTTGGTATTCTTTTGAACTACTTCTATTAGATTCATACTCAAATATATTACCCAGCAATATTCTTATTTTCATTATGGTTTGATATTTCTTACTTATGTTTATTTTTTATCATCCTTAGAGGTATTTATCCACTTCATCTATCATAGTTTTTCAATAGCATCATCATCATATTCTCGAAATTTCTTATTTATAAAATTTATTGGAAAATATTATACACCATCATATATGAAATATTTATGTGTAAGTATTTCTTTAAAAATTACACTACCTTTTTGGTAATTTAAACGTATAAGGAACATGATTATATCATTTCCTTTAGTATCAACTTCATCATCTTTTGAATCACTTATGACAAAAATTTATTCATCAACATGATGTATTTTAAATATTCTCATAGAGTCCCAATACAATTCATCATTGATCTTCCATTTCATATCCATATCAATATTCATCTCATATACTAAAAAAAGATTTTATAATTAATTATGTGATAAATAATCTTTATCCACTAATTTATAAATTATAGAATCATACTTGTCTTGAAATAATCTCAGGAAAATCTCAGTAATTATTAAATCCTCAAAGCCATCATTGGAATCTCTTTTTAAAAAAATAATTGACCACAGGGAAGTGCACATCAATAGTACCATCATTTTCAATTCTTATATATTGGAAATTTCTTTTCTATATTTATAGATTTTCGTCATTAACTTTGGTATTTCCATCAATGATATTGTTGTGTTTGTACCTAGTTTCATTATTTATCCTGAGACCCATTATCCCCCTAATTGTTTTTATAAAAAAGTTAATATAAAAACATTTATATCATTCCCAATAACCAAAAAATACCATTTTTAGTAAATTTTATTGGAACAACTTTTTAAATGGGTGGAAATCCAAAGTTTTTACATTAATTAGCCCTTGGATAAGTCATAGATGACATGAAATTTATCTTTTTTCCAACCATCATATTTTTTCATTGAAGGTATGAATACCACTTTTCTATATGCAGTTAATTATTTCCATGATAAGTATTTTATATGGAAATTATTCCCTGTAATACCACTTGAATTTTAAAAGGATCATGAGAACCACTAGAACAGATGAGGGTTGAATAATTGGAGATATATTTATAATTTCTTTCCTATTGAAAATAACCATTAAAAATGTTAGTGCTTTCAACCTTGTTGACAATATATAAAAATATTACAATAATGAAATGATAGAAAATTAAATCATGTCAAAAAATATATAGATGGTTTTTCGAGTTTGGGTGACTACAAACTTTACATGGTAAATCCTATCAGTCCATAAAAATTAACAATTATTTAGAAGTGAATAAAACTTAAACAAATTCCCATTAGAATCCTTATATATCATGAAATTAATGATCTTAAAAAATATCTCCAGTTTTTAGGTTAAACTAAATCTATTTAGTTATAAATTATTTCTTATAAAAAAGTGTCAATATAAATATAATAATAGTTGTACTCAAATCCGATCAAAAATGTTTGAAAATTTTCTATCTGATTTTCTCCATTTGGTAAGATTTTTTCTTCTGTGAATTGAATATGTTATCTTTTATAAATATTATGTGTCTAAATTTTCTAAACATTGATTCAAGGTATGTATATTGAAAAAAAACTACAATTTCTCACAATTTTCTCAAAAAAACAATCTCACAGTACCACTGTCCTTTATACTATGACTAAAGTCACATTCTGATTTCCATAATCAAACCATATATCTAATAGCCTCCCACTCCACCTCTTATTAGTGTTATTATTATTTACCCAAATCATTATATAGTTGGAAAATCTATCTTCCATAAAAAAAAATTGCTTTACCTTTTCAATTGATGAGAATAGTGTTAATTACAACAGTAAAAGCCCCCCTTTATATATGTATTCTTCTGGTAAGAAAGTGTTGAAACCTAAAATATTTTCCAAGACATTTGAAATATTCTAGAATATTTCCAACTCTTATAAATTATCCCAAATCAAACATGAATTATAAATAATATGAATACTTTTTTGGACACACTATCCTATAATGCAAAAAAACATACTGCTAGATCATTTTCTTAGTAGATAACCCACCTAAAAAGATCATCTCATCATCCTCATGTCCAAGTGATTTATAAATATGTCTAAGGATTTTGTAGAATTATCTATGATGTGTAATAAAAGAATAAAATCACAATAAATTCACCATAAAACATGAATGTTCTCCACTTCTCTAAAATTTTATTTGATCGATTGAATCCTTCTAGGGAAAGTGTCATTAATGATTTTTTAGAAATATTATTTATGTATATTATATTTATTCCTACTATCTGATTCACATAAATTAATTTCACCTAGATAATGAGTTAGATTTCATTTTTTATTTGTCTAAAAACTGTTTTCTAGATTTAATATTCTTATTTTTCATATCCACCCCTCTATTGTTCAATTTTTCCTATCTATTTGATATATCCACTTGCCACGTTTCAAGTATGAAATCATTATATTAGGATGCAAAGATATCCTAAATAGAGTAATCTTTTTAAATAAAGTAATGAATCACTGAATAATAAAATATTCATATTCCCAAGATAATAAAATTTTTGTGAAATGAGTATATCTAATTTCACATTTCCATTAATGGGGTTTGAATTATTATATTATAATTGGAACACCAAGTACATTTCATTATAAACAGATTCTTAACAGCAGTGGTAGAATAATAGCTTTTTTAATAATTTTACATGGTTACATAATCCTTGGCGAGGTCATGAATGGTTTGAAAAACATTACTCTATTTATTATAGAATAGATATATCTTTATAAATAGTTACTTGAGTTTCATTAGTTGGTTGTTTCATAGGATGAATCATCTATGATGGAACACAAAAAAAATATTTCAATCATTAAAAAATGCACAATTAGGGGCCCATGTATTTTATTTGATCATATCATTGAATGTTTCTTACTTCATAGAACCTGAAAATGTTCTCATGAACATAGAGTATCTATATTATCTCAGATAATCCCAAGTTAGTCCTCCCATATATGTGTTATTCAGGAAGGATATATTTTTCATGTGTCTATTTTTATAAAATCAATTAAATTGAGTGAACACTCTCTTTATGATCAAATTCATATAACAAATCATCCAATTATATGCATAACTTGTAGATTAGTGAATCGAAGAATTGATATGTATTATGGTCATTTGATAATATTTTTTCTCACACAACGATATGTTCTTGAAATGGCCTAGATAATCCCATGATACTCACATTGAAATATGTATTATAGTGGTGGGTGACTCTCTAAAGGATTCAAAATTACTATATAGACCAATATGGATCATAGTATTTATAGTCATTGGTTTAATTAATTTGAATTATCGATACCCCATCTCAAAATGAAATTTTTTAAGAATGATCCTCATATAAGTCACCAGAAACATATATAAAAATTCCCAGGATTATAGCACACAAGATAAAGCTAAAACATGAATTAAACACTTACACAACATTATATGTGTCAATATCTATTTATATTATATATATTCTAGAAACATTCAATAGGTTTAGACCAAATAGTGATCGAGGGATCAAAATAGTGTACCAAAACTCATAACCCCCAAAGTATGGTGCTGCACACTATTTAGAATTTCAACTGGAATAAAAAATAGTATGGTGACACTCCTAATTCTAAAATCGAAATTAGTTGGTAAATATGAGATAGAAATATCCAAACATGATTAATTTCTATTCATTTTACCGAGTATATAACCATGACGAAATTGTTTGTACTAGCTCTCATATTAACATATTTCATAGTTTTTAACCATATTATGGGAATAAAAATTTCATGAAACCTAATAAATCAAATATTCATAAGGAAATATTTATTTTCATGATATCCTTATATGGTATAAAAAGCCATCTATATTGTAATCAATTATTAACCATAAATATTTTAGGACTGTGGATATTGAGAACTCTTCAGTCACTTCTCCTTTAGATTTTTTTCATTAGGATGTAAACATATTTCAATTTACTTACGAATAAGGTATATTTTATATTTTGGAAACATAAAATCTCATTTTGATAAATATAAGGTGAATGTTTTTAATAAATAATCACTCGCCAACTGTAAAACCATATCAATGAAGTGATAATCTATAAATGTCAAGGCCATAAATTCATTGTAAACACTATCATTGTTTTGTAGCTCGAACATCACATTGGCTTGGTGGACCTTATAAAAAATAAAAAATCCTTACTATAGATAAAAATGTGATATATATCCTAGAATAATTTAAACATTCCCTCTATTATTTTTTTTATGAATCCAAGAATCATATCCAATCTAAGGTGAGGGCTTGTGTTTGGGATCAAATTATTCTTTTGTCGATGAAAATTTTTTAAGATATATACCTCATAATCTATATCATATTAGATTAATTTAAAATTGAATAAAATATGTTATTTTGATTTACTAGACATTAATATCAACCATGATGTTTTTATATTGTTATAATTATTAAAAAACAGTGCATCATCCAAAATAATTATCTATGCAAGGGCATCTTATTAGAATATGAATAAATTAAATCCCTATATTAAAATAATATAAGAACTTATGAGGTTTTCGTTGAAATTGATGGATCATATTAGCATTATCATTTTTTACCATGGTAAATCTATTTTCAAATGAGTGTGGAGTATTTGGATGTGATTAAATTTGATCGCATTCATTTAATAATAGAATAAATATTAATATAAAGACTATATATGTGTATCTTAAATAGAGTGATCAAAATTTCATCTTGCACAAGAATACTCTATTATCAATATAGGTGTCTATTTAAAATACCATCACATCTGCCAAATAATCCATCACTCTACAATATGACCACTATTATAACTCAGTACAAAATTTCACGTTTCTTAAGAAATTAGGAGTGGCCTGAAATTAAAAGAAACATGTGGGTTTATTTGATGTTTTATGGATTATTCCTCTTCATGGATGGATTAAAATTAATATTTATTGAGCCTCAAAAGTTGACCCATAATCTATAGGATATGGTGGAAATTTTTGTCCCAGTGTAAAGGTCCTTGGAAAATTTTTCAGTGCTTTTAGTATTTCCTCCACTTTAGTGGATGAAATGCTATGTCTTATTCATGTGGTTCTCTATTATTGAACTAAAAGGATGGGACCACCTTTGGATTTAATGTGACTATACCAATGTTGTGAAATATATACAGAATGGAATGATCCACCTGTCATGGAAACACATTACTTTATTGATGGAATTTCATACAGTCCACTCAGATTTCAATAAGATCACCACACATGCATAAAACAAATCAAAAATGGTGTTTTATGGGCTCACAAAAAATGAAATGAACAATGATATCACATTTTTTTATTAATTAACATCTTATTTAAATTACCTTCTTGAGAAATACCATAAAAATACCTTCTATTTGACACATGTAATCACTTTTCAATTTTAGAAAATTTATCTTGGCCTCTTAAATCAATAAACCCACCTCAGAAAAATAAATGTATTGATTTTAAATAATTGAAATGATAAAAAAAAATTAAAGGTAGTGAAATGTTTTTAATGTATTCACATGCTTACAATTCATTAAAGAGCTTTTTAATGTTGAGTTTCATTCACAATCTTAGCACTTTTACAATATATGAATGATTAGTAATGGGTTCTTATTAAAATAGATATTCATGTATGTGAAATATTTTAAATTAATTAAAGAACTAGTTCCTCAAAATGAGTTCACACAAATACAATCATATATATATATATATATGAAAAATTAGATATATTTGATATGGATTTATTAAAGGTGGTGGTTCTATATATTATTGAAAACCAACTTATATAGAGAGTAAGAAAAGTACTTTGAGGTTCAATGTGGCTATGATAGTTAAATCATACACATATAATTTTAGTTCTCACTATAATATAATTATGTTCATACTGAATAATTCCGATTTTTGTGGGAGGATTTTTTAGTAGAAAATTTTTTCTTAAGAATAAATTTATAAAAATAAAAATAATTTCATCAAATTTTAGAGGAAAATAAATTATATACCAAACACTATAAAATTCAATGCATGATAATATAACTCTTATTCGATAAACTGATAATTATTTCAACACCATTATATAATTTGTTGTGTAATCCTCCCAATATACGTGCACACACAACCATTTTGTTCATATATATAGATGTAATTCATAAGTCACTAATGTTATGAAATCATGCGAAAACTTTTGTTCCAGTATCTGTAGGTGATGAACAAATAATCAATTTTAGGTGAATAAAAAACCATTTATATTACAAAACAAAAAGAAATCATAGTTCTCACATAAATTACAACTATGAATAAATATATTTTCGTACTTCTAGATGTGACATTAATGTCACATTATTTACATTCATGTGAAATATTTACACTCCCATGTCCATGACATATATCCACATGATATATTTTATGATACATACCATACAATGACTTTATTATAATTTTTTAACAACATGAATTTATTTAAAATGAAATGATATTTATAATAGGATTTACTTATAAGAATACACATAGTTGCAACCTCTAGGAAATAAATTGTAACATAAATATCTTGGGTTAATAATTTACCTCAAAAATATTTTACATGTATATGGTATTTTATTTAATTTCTAAACTTTATACAAACACTCAAATTCCTCTCATGTATGTTTATGATTTCTTCATATACACTAGGATATAAATGATCTATGACACATGGTCTTTAAGATACACAAATATTTGTGTTATCTTGGTAATATGATTATACAATAGGATAACATACACACCTATGAATATGTCTTATAACCCATGTAAAACTATAATTCATGGTCAAATAATATATTTAATCAATAAATCAATAAGGAACCCAATTTTAAATAATTTATTATGTTGGGTTTTACATGTATAAGTCCAAACATCCATTATTTCACGAAAACCCCTTTTATAAAGTGGTGTCTCACCAATGTGAATTCAGTATCCATTTTTCACCTATAGTAGGATAAGGAACAATCTAATATTTTTCTAAAGAGTTTATCTGGAACTCAAAAAACTAATTAATTAGAACTGAATCCCAGTGTTACATTTTCATAATACCCTCTTATATTATGTGACTTCATCATTCCATTAGTTACCAACCACCTTTTATCACATGAGATCTAATAATATTAATTCCAATTCTATAGAAGTACCAGTCATAATTTTTGAACCCCATATACAGTACATCATTACTATACATTGAATCAGTTTTCCATCATTATGAATCATTCAAAACTTCATTTGACTTATACTGGAACTACATCTTAGGATTTCATTCATGTGGTCCCCTTTTTAGTGGAACTTTCAATATTGTCAACCACATCAATATCTTGGATTTTATTACTCAATACATATCAGGTATAAATCATATATTTATTTCATTATTTTAAAACATTTATATAATTTTCCTCTTCATATGACCTGAAACATCATGAATGTTGAGGTTGTTTCACACATTGTTCCCCACTACACGGACATATAATTCATGATAATAGTCATTCCGCTAGGATGTTAAAATGCATGGAAAATAATACCCATATGGATTTAAACTACATGATCTAAATTATTACTAGTATAAATCATATAATACACTTTTTTATATGATGGATTACATAACTTTTCCTATGCATTTAAAAAATGTAATCAATCATTGTGGGATTTGATTCCCTTTATGGGGGAGCAGTTAGAATCCCTATGCAAGTATCATTCTAAAATAACTATACTTTTTACCTCTTCATAAAACCTTCTAAATCATATATTCTTCAAAAAAATAGTGTAACCAAGAAGTTATCTCGGGGAACCACATCCCCAAAAATATCAAAAAATTATTTTTCATCATATCACAAAACTCCATCATAACCCTAATGTAATCTCAGTTGAGTATAAACCCAAACGTAACCCAATAAATATTATTGAATTGTATCAAATATCTAATAGCCCTTAATTAAATATTAAGGTGCTTAAACCCTAGAATAACCCAATTCACTATCCTAAGTGGAAAAAAGCAATAGTATAATCCCTAATCTTCTTAGGGGGAATTAAACCCCAACATAACCCAATTAAAAATCTATGATATCAAAAATCCATAGAAAACCCCATAATTCATCATTTATAAACCTAAACCCATATTTTAACTCAATTATCCTTCATATAAATAATAAAACTCTATTGTATCCCTAATACAATTAATGGGAACTATAAAATAGGGTAACCTAATTTTCCTTAATAGAGGGTAAAAAACTAAATTTCAACCCTTAAGAATAATTAGAAGTCTTTAACCCCATTATAATATATACCACCTTTAAAAATTGTATATAACTCAACAGTAGTCACTATTTCATCCTAGGGAACCTTAAAACCAATGTCATCCCACTCATTATTCTTGGATGACACTAAATAGTAACATAACTCTTAAGTAATCCCATGAGGCCTTAAATTCAACAATAACCAATTTCCCATCCAAAATATTATAACTCCATATAATAACATTTAATTATTACATGGGTACCATAGACCCCATAATAAACTAATTCAACTTCATGATGGAAAATTATTACAATATAACCCTTATTTCTTATAGGGGGAAATAAAAACCCACCATAATGTAATTTCTTTTCCTAGTAAATAAAAAAATATATTTTAAAACATAATTATTATCTAGGGGTCTTAAATTTCTGTTGTTACACAATTAACATTTGTTAATGAAAAAAAATTCAAAAATAATCATTATTCATTATTGTGGGACCTTTAATCCAATAAAAACTCAACTATCTTCCCACATTGGGAAAACACATCTACATAATCCTTTAAGTAAAATTATTCATTGATAAACTCAAACATAACAAATATACTCTCAATTGATTAAAAAGTGAATATTTATCGATGAATGTGATGAGTATACACACCATAAAACTACATTCCTTTCCTTTTGGGTTTGAACTATACCATAAACATCATTAAATTAAATATATATTTAAACTATAGTGTAATTTTTTGGCCATCCTAGATGCTATTAAACTCTCATGCGACATTCAATATAAATTGAAAGTATACCATGACCTAATACACATTTCTTCATGTAATAAAACTGAGGTATGACATTAAATTTTTTTGGGATTATTTAATTTATATAGTGTCCTTTGAAAAGTACAAATGTTAATTAATACCTTAAATCACATTTTTTCCATACCAAGGTAGTATGTGATGGAAAAATATTTGTATTATTATTGGAAAGTATTTTATAAACACAAAAAAAATCTATAAAAGAGTCTTAGTCGAGAAAATATTCCACATTATGGGATGATTTGACCTCCCCTAATCATGGTTTCATCATGTACAACTAAATATGACCATGATCCTATATATTTCCCATGAGGATGAGTGAACAATGATATGAAATTGAGGAATCACTAAGGCCTAATAATAAATATGGGGATGTATTCTATATGGAAACAACACTGTATATTTCCCATATATTAACAAAAATAATAATATATTATAGAATTATATTTAACTATATAAATAAATTGGTGGCAAGGTAATGAGTATTATATTTTATATTATTAGATATTTTATCAAAATAGATTTTGAAAATACTATTGATGAATCAAATATATATAACAAAAAAACAAAATTCATATACCAATAGGTTCCTAAATAATAAAATATCCACATGATAAGATCATTAAAATAATATATCAAAGGGATAATATAAATAGGTTGAAATTTATTATCAATGATACAAATATAATAAGGTAACATAAATAATCTTTAACATAGAATATATAACTTATAACACATAAATTAAAAATTTTGGTATTATAACTAACACCAGAAAACATGTGATACCTGGAAAAAATTAATCACAAATAGTAATCAGTGATATTAACCAAAGAGTCATCTAATAAAATATAATTTATAATAAATATCCCAAAACATCACTAACATGGACTTCCACTATAATGGTGTTTGTTAGGTACAAGCATGTCTTATATAGAAACTTTTCACCAGTGCATCTCTAACAACAAACCCAAAAATAAATTAAATAACCAATAACAAACTATTTGAAATTTTTATTTAGAACAATGTACATAAAATCCACCTAGTAAATTTGAATTTTTTTCAGGTGTCCTTACCCATGCTTCTAAATATTCTATAAGCTTTATACATTTTGTAAATATTTATATCCAATAGTGGGGGGACTATAAACACATTATCATGATATAGATTAACAAAAAATTATAAATATAAATAAAATAGATTTTCATGTAATATTACATTGTTTAAGATTTAAATAAAACTACAAAATAATATAATAATAAAAAATATCAAAATTATTCCCATGTATTGTCACATATATATCACACATCAGAAATGGAATCATCCAATAGACTGGACACATATATATTGTAAATAAAGTTTGGTAAAATATACGCATGAACTACCATAAAATATAATCTTTTACATACCTAAAATATTGCATAAAATAAAAATTTTGATACTATGATATGATTATATATAATAGGTTCCTCCCACTATCCTTCATGGGAAACATAAGTCTTATATATCCACTAAGGTGTATGTATTTGGAGTGGGTAAAACTCATAGTTATGACACCACTAATGAGACTTAAATGTTATGAGACTATATATACGGGAGATTAAAACATAGGTAATATTTAAAATAAATGATTATTGTGATATATAATTATTTATTTAATGTATTTATATTCATCATAGTATTATAAATAATTTTATAAATGTTTATTGTCTAAGTAGGATATTTTTTATTTAAGTAAATTCATCCCTGATTTAAATAGATTTATTTAAAAGTATAATATATTGATTTTAAAAATTTTATATTATTATAACTACTCAATTTTTAGATTCCACAGATGAAATATATCTTAGGATTAAATTTTGGGGTTTTTTGAAACATTTTATTTTTTGTGAATAGTAATATTTACTAATTTGTTTTTGAAAAATTATAAATTCATTTCATTAAAAAAATTATTTTAAAAGACCCGTTATATTAATAATTTATTTTTCAATTAGAATGAGATATATTAAATTAATCAATGTAAAAAAAAATTCTTTTAAATTGATATTATATTTTCTATTTGTATATGTATATTTTTATATTTTCAAACTAAAATTTATAAAACAAATATTGTCTATAGTGTTGTGTGCATTATAATTAATTGTATTTTAATAAACATAGATAAATTTATAATTAAAAATGGATTACATATCTACAATTCTTAGGTACAAAATTATTAATTATATCTCTTTTAATTTGTAATTATGAATAGTAACCGTAGTTAATACTTTTCTTATTAGTAAGGGTGGAACTGATAAAACATTATTAAGATAATGAGATAATGAACAAAATTTCCATAAAATAGGTAACAATTTTATTGGATATTTATATTCAGATAATAACCTTTGATGTATTGAAATTTTTTCAATTTCGTGACACATTTCATTAATAATAGCCTTGAATTGATATTAAGCAATGAATAAAAAAAAATTATCTATATTTGTTTAAATATATCTATTTTTTTCTTATATACAAAAAATATTATACCTTACGTGATAAAATATTATTTCAAACATGATTTAATTCTTTATCATGGTAATGTTTTAATGATATAATAATTACCTGAAGTGCCAAAAAATATTTGATGGAGTTCTTGTTCAAGTAATAAAAAATTCTGGTAAATGATTATTATAAAACCTAATATGTACTAAAATTTTTATTTTTATTGTGGTCTTATAATTTTATAGATAAATATAACATATTAGTGATGTGTTAAATGTTTTTATTCAAATTAACTTACTTTAATGTTATCATTAGAGTTAACCTATATGAATATGCCCGAAAATTAATTTAATGGTGAATTATGTTAAATAATGTATTATTAAATGATTTTAATGTCATAAAAATATTATCTTTTAACAATGGATTGTGATATTTTCTATTAAATAAAATATTTTCCACATTTGGGTAACTTTCCATTTTTAGAAAAATTCCTGACTCATATGGTGTAAACATTTATTATATCTTGTTATTCTTCAAAATTGTTAAAGGGGGGTTAAAACTAAGAGACAATAGTGAGAACATCACCTTAAATTGTAAAAAATGGATGAGATAATATAAACTAATCCCCATAAAATATTTAAAAATTTCCATTTGATACCAGTTTAACAATAAAATTAATTTATATTAATATAATAGTTTTGATAATGTTAAAGGTACCCCTCCTCTCAATTATAAATAAGAATCTACTATCCTCTCTTACTAACACATTTTGAAAACACTATTCCAAAAAATACCTATAGAAATATTCCCAAAATACCTCCCCATGGAATAGAGGTACTTTTTCACAAAAATAATAAAGCAAGTTTTCTTAATGTGTAATATAAAGTTGAAATATGAAGAGAAGGTATATGTTCTAACCAATCCATCTCAAGTTCATTAGTTATTCAAAATACTTAAAATATTATATAACAATGATAAAAAATAACATAATAGTCTTTAAAATAAATAGATTTTTTTTCTTATGTCTAATCCCTTTTTTATATCCTTTTACATTCACTGGGAATTGAAATCATTTTTCGTGCGTATATGTGGATTACCACGTCCATGAAGAGATGTGTTGGATTTTTAATCACCACATCAACAATATAGTTATTATTATAAATTCAATTAATATTTCCTATGTTAATGACATGGATATAATTTTTGGAAGAAATATATCATCTATTTTCACAATGTTTTAAATCTATAAAAAATAATAACATAATTCATGAGTATATGTGGAATACTTTTTTCATGAAGAGACATGATGTATATTTTATTTATGAAATTCACAGATGGTATAAAATATTTGTTTAATAAATTAAATGGTAATAATAAAATTATTTAGATTCTATATATGATGTAATTATGAAATCTTTTTAACATGTGCATCCTACTAATGTTGTTTTATAATTACAAACCGAGGGTCTTAAATATGTTCATTGTATTCTTAATTGATTAAGTAAGTAAATAGAACAAGATCATAAATGATAGGAAAAGGATAATAATAATGGAAATCAAAATGAAACTAGTTCTTACAAATTAACATAACTAATATAATTTTACTATTTATGAGACAAAAAATGTACAATGATAAATGGAAATTATGGTTAGGGATTCATCTTTAAGACCTGATATTAACGCACTTTTTTAAATTGTTCATCATCACATTCATGTTCTTATAAATTTTACAAAAATGTAAGTATTTAAATATAAAATATTGTTAAAATTAATTTTAAAATATTTTTTAATTTATATCTAATAGTTTATAATAGAATATTTTAATCATTTACCATACATGTCATTTTTGAAATTTTTTGCCAAATTAAAAACTAAAAGTTTCTTTATTATATATGAAATCAATGATTTTACCTACCATTATAGAAATTATTAATTAACCTGATTCTTATATAATTTTTTTTTGTTATTTTCAATAAAATTATTTCCCTCAATATTAAAGATATTTGTTTCTGAAAATTCTATGAAATAAAAACTATTTCTTTGTAATACGATATTTTTTAATGTTTTGTTAAATATGGAAGTTAAAACCAACTTAAATAATATTTTTTAAAAATATAAAAGAAATACTTTAATAATTCAATATATTGTTCTTGTAAATCTCAATTTAATGGTGGGTGATCCTAATATAACACTGATGACGGTTGAGCCATGTATCTCCCTCCAAGGCATTTGGTAAAGTGATAGAGTTTTGTAGTGATAGGTTAGTATTATGATTTTGTGAATTTTTTAGTTACATTATTTCTTTATATAGATTTTTTTATGGGTGAATTTATGTATAATTAGCTTAGGTAACTAGAAGATATGATCTCAATGTTTTTAGAAGGAAATATCATGATTTTAAAATGTAAAAAAATTTATTTTTGTTTTAAGGAATGTTTAGGAACAATTTTATAATAGTGTAAATACTTGATTTTTAAGGAAATGTATTCATGAGTATTCATAATTTATAAAAAAAAATTATGACTATAATTTTAGGTGATGGTTTACCAAGAAATGTTTCATCAAATACAATAAAATTTTATGATTTTTTCTGGAAAACGAAAATGGAAACTTCAGTTAAAAAGGTCATTTTGAAAAAATTAAAATTTCTTATAGATTTTGGTAATTTATAAAATGGAATAATCAGTTTATTTTCCAATATTTCCCCTAATGAAATTTTTTTCTCTTTCACATTGTCAAACGATTTTTATTATGGATTAATTATGAGTTGAAAATATAATATGATAGAGCTCTAGATATGGGTGTTACCCAATATTAGGAAAGTGTAACATTATTGAGAATGTTTTTTTGGAAAAAATGTACATTGTGTTGAAATTTTCTTTTTTATACAATATTCTACTAATTATCCTATACAATATTACAAAATTATATTCCAAATATATGAGCGGGTAAACCTTTTTATAGATCCAGTAATTATGGGTCTAAAATAGGACATGAAGTTATAATTGGTTTTAGAGGAATGGTTTAGGTACCATTAGATGTTCAGATAATGATAAAATAATGTTCCAAGGGGATATAATTTATAGTAATATTATCGGGATATATATTTTGAATATTTTAATGATTGATCATCTAATCCATATATATTCATAAATTTTTTCCACAGAGTAAACATTGTAGCTGAGGTAGAAATTCATTTATGGGTAAATTAAATTATAATTATCAATCTAGAATTTTTAGAAAATAATAGTATGCGGTTGTGTTGAGAAGTATATAAATGATCTTAACGACGACACCTATAAAAGTGAGAGACCAAATTTTCTATATATGAACATATCTATAATAGAAAATATCCTGAAAAACACCCTCTGGAATTCTATGGAACATTAGACCCCATGAAAGGTTATGAATGGATAAATTAATTAGAGAATATATTTGATTCATTAGGATATTCTTAATATTAGAATGTAACCCATAATGTTAATCATTTTGAATTTAAATCTAATCAATGGTGGATTTTGTAAGAAAATTAAGGAATGAAATAAATTGATTTCATTTAATAAATTTTATTAATATATCTCGTCCATGATTTTTTTAACAATGTTATTAGGAAAAATGGAATTAAAATATGTGTAGTTAATGAAATCGTGGGAGGAATCTATTTCATTAAATAAATATTAGTTCACCTATTTAGATAGGCATGTATCAAATTTCATTATGTCTCATAATACTAAAATTGGTCAGTTTTAATATGGATTAATGCTTTGATTATGGAATAACTAGTAACTCATTAGTTCAGAAGTAATGAGGAAATTATGCAGTGTCCTGAGAATGTTGTGATTGAGTTTTCACAGATTTGTAAAAATACATATATAAAGTGATATATGTGTTATGAAATGAAGAAAAATTTCTTGAAGAAACCTAAATGTATATAAATTAAATTAACCTATTTTTATATGTTTTGGAAAATATTTCTTGAGAATTTACAGAGAGATATATGAAGTGATTCTGATGTTAAAATCCTAAACACATGGTCTATAACTACAATGAGAAGAACTATTCACATCTTTAATCTAGTAATGTAACTTATATTGGGATATTTTGTAACTAAAATGTGTTTGTAAATTATACCAATTCATATTTAAAGTCTTTTACTCAAGGAGGTAGTTATCTAAATTGGAAATATACTGGGTAGAAAATTAGTTTTCAACTACTATGGTAAATGTGGGACCCTCAAATGAATTTTTTATTAATACATTAATTTTCTATTATAACTATGAAGAAGTATTGTTTCATTTTGGATCCACCCATTATTTATTATCTCAGAAATTCAATATTAAAATAAAAATATCTACTTGGGAAATGAAGTCATGAATTTTTTGGAAAAACAGTCAGGGGTAAAATAAATGAAATAATAATTTATAAAAAACATCATGTAGTCATCGTTGGAATGCGTTTTCCTAAAAATCTTATTAAATCTCTTATTTTTTATTGTTATCTTACTATAGGTATGAATTGGATTTTTCCAAAACATGTTAAGAAATTTTTTTAAAAAAATATTGTATTCTACTACCAATGAAGTTTTTAAATAATATATGATATTATGTTCACACTATTGATAACATATGAAAATGCTGTGAAACCAATATATTATTTTTGTGAATGATATCTTACAAATGTTTTTGATAATAGAGGATCTTTTAGAATAATGTTTGTGATAATATTCAAAGAATATATAAATGTATTTCCCTATGATTTTTCTTGTATTATTCATGATTGGGGGGTTGAGTATACTAATGAAATAGTTCTTAATGCTAATACAACTAGAAAATATCAATACAGATTATATTCATTTGAGTTGAAACAATTTAAAAAATATATTTTAGGATTTTATGGATAGAGGAATATTATTCCCTATAACTTTGACATGGAGTGATTTTATTTTGTTTTTTCAAGGGTAATATGGTTCTGTTGGAAAATTCATTTTTGTTATAGATTACTCAATAAAATAACTATTAAGAACAACTATCTATTACCTTGAATTTATGATATGTTAGAATTCATCCACATAGAAAATTATTTTTATAATGTGAATCTAATTTTAAGGTATATCAAACATAAAGGTGATGGAAGAAGACATTTATATGATGGTGTTGTATATTAGTTATGTTTATTAAGAGTCAGTATTTATGCCTTTCAGGTAAAAAAAATTCACAAATTATATTTATAAATCTAATTAATAGATTATTACATGAGTTTTGGAAAGATTTGTTTTGGGGGGGGACTATCAATGATATTCATGAATACCCTAAGTGATAATACAATAATGAGAAAAACACTATAGTATTTTCATACATTAAAATACAATATTTTTTTATAGAAAATTTAGTAATTGTGAATTTTTACCCAAATATTTATTTTTCATAAGTATATTATATGTAATTATAGAATAACTATAAATACTTCTTAATAAATTTGATGAATAATCGAATAGTTTAAAATTTTCATTGAGATCTAGTGTTTTCTTGGATTACTTGGTTATCATCGATTTTTTTCCTAGAAACATTTCTTGGTTATCTATCATATTAATTAATTTCACTCAAATGGGAGTTAAACAGGTCTGGACTGGGGTATGTGAGGAATCCTTTTATGATTTAAAAATATGATATGTTCATTTCAATGTCTTACCATTTTCAATTAGTAATAGTGAATTTTTTATGTATAGTTATGATTCTTTAAAGGTAGTTGGTTGTGTCTTGATTCCGAATGAGCTAGTTATCAAGTACAAATCATTTAATTTGATATAGTAGTTACATTATTTTATTATACATGACCTTGAGAGAGTTCCAATAGTGATTTATTTAAAATTGAGAAGGAATAATTTATTTATGTAGAAATGATATATATATTTATATATATATTATAAAAAACAATTTACATATTCACTCAAAATAGTTGAAAATTTGAAAGAGAATATGGATAGAAATTATTAAGTATTTTTATTTCACAATTCCCTATAATGATGGAAATTAAAACAAGCAAGATTATTCCCTATGTTGAACAAAAAAAATTATCAGTAATTATGTTATAACTGGAACAAGATTATTTGACTAATGATATAAGGAATTGTGTCCTAGAAATTTCACATGCCAAAACATCTCTTTATTTGATTAGGTATCAATATAATCCTCATTGTTAGAAAATAATCAAGGAGGCTCAGAAGAATATCATAGTTAGTAAGAAATAGTATATTCATTCATCATGGTTTAGTTTCCTAAGATTAATTTTGATAGTAAAGGTATTATTAGATATGTAAAGAGGTTGTTTTTGGGATGTGATTTTTAGTAAAAGAAGAAATTGGTATGAGGAAATAAATAATATTAGTTTTCTTTTCATCCTAGTAGTATTATGAATTCTAGAAACAATCAATAATATTAAATTTTTGGGATGGTATGAATAAAGATATCGATGACTTTATGATGAATTGTTTGAATTTTCAAAAGGTCAATGGTTAAAAACAACTACTAAAGGTAATTATTTAGTCTTTTCAATGCTTGAATGGAAATGAGAGAATATATAAATGTATTTTTTGGTGGTATTACTAAATACAACTCGATGTAATAATTTGATTTTTTTTTATTTCTTATACTTTGACTATATCTTATCATTTTTTACATATAAAGGATATTATGAATTTTGATCATATTTTAGGAAACTATCTTAAGGATATCGTAATGTTTAATATAGTTATTGTCTCCATTGTATATGATCTTAATACTATGTTAAAATCATTTATTTAAAACAAAAAATAGAAACGGGTGATGAATAAAAATTAAGTACATCTTTTTATCCTCAATATATTTCAAATTAAAGAATACAATTTATTGTTTGAAGGAAATGATTTCGGATTTATCATTATATTTTCATGTACTTTTGGATTTATGACCTTCATTATTTTAATTTTCGTCAAAAATTATTATCAATAATGTATACATATGGTTATTTCTAAATCTTTATACAAAAAATGATTTTATATGTGAGAATGTTGGGAAGAAGTCGGTGAGAAGAACGTTTTTTGAAATATTTGGTAAAATAAATAATTGAGGAATTAATGATAATTTATCATCATATGAGGGAAAAGGGGTATTGAAAAGGCTTATAAAAATCACCAATGTAAAGATATCTAGTTTGAGATAGGTGATCATGCTATATTTGAAGTTTCTCCAAGAAAGAGTGTTCTGAATATTGGAAGAAATAGAATATTAATTTCATTTTTATGCAATATAAAATTCTATAAAATATAGGATCAGTTTCGTTAAATGTAGCCTTACCTCTATTTCAATCTCAGGTACATGATATGTTTCATGTTTATTTTTTAAGAAATAATGTACCTAATACATCTCATTTTTGAGTCCTAAAGTGGTATAATTAAAAGAAAATATCTCTTTTGAAGAATAACTTTTTTAGATTTTTTTCATTGATAGAATGAATTAATAAATAATTTTATTCTCTATGTATAGTTTTTATTGAATAATAACATGATTATTGAAGACACATGGTAATCAAGAAAATTCTACGAGGGATGCATACACATTATTATTTAAGTAAGGAATACAATTGCGAGGATGAAAATCTCTAAGGTAGTATAATTACACAACCCAATTAATCTAGGATATTAATTATTATTATTATTTATATTTATTTATTTTCGGTATTTATATTCATCATTGTATTATAAATAATTTTCTAAATGTATTCAGTCAAAAAAGTATATTTTTTATTTATCTAAATGGAATATTAACAAATTGGAAGGTTTTATATAATATAAATATTTCCTGATTTCAGAAATTGATTTTGATAAAAGGCAACTTAAATTTGGAAATAATATATCAAATCTATCTTAGAATAATATTTATTTAAAAATATTAGTTTGACTGAATACAGAAAAAAGTAATTTTTTGAAAACATTAATTTATTTTAATAAAATAAAGTAATTGAAATGTATCATTATTTTTAGTATATTATTTAAAATAATAATAAAATAAATTTTACTATTCATTATATAAATTATTTTATAGTAATAATATTTATATTTGGTTTCTTTATAAGATTATTTTTTTTCTTTAAAACACATTTTTTATTAAAAACATTGCGTTTAGTTAACAGAAAAATAAAAGTATTTTCGATCACTTATAGAGGTTTAATGTTAAAATATTGATTCTAGATATTGAATAAAATGGTTTGAAATTTTAAAATAGTTTACTTGTATTGTATTTATTGTGATTAAAAACTGTAATTAATATTTCTTACCTCTATAAGGGTAAATGGGTAAAACTAGTTTATGACTATGATATAAGGCCTAAAACTATAACTTACACTTTAATATCATTTAATATAATATTTTTCTGAATAATAAAAATACATGGTTTAGTAATTTATCAATTTCCTAAAATATTACTTTGATATTGGCAATAATATGATATTATATAAAGAATAAAAAACTTACATCACCCACTTTGTTGTAACATCCTAATAATATTTTCATAAGGATAAATAGAAAATATTTTCATTTATAAATTTTTATTTGAAATATTAGTGAATTTTTATTATGGTAATTTATTATAGACCTTTAATGATGGAATAATTACCCTATGGGCCTATGCAAGGATGATACATTTCTTGTTCATGTAATAAAAAAATGGTGTAAATGATTTTGAAAAAATTTCATAAGACCCAAAATTGGGATGATATATTGTGTTATATTTATTTATTAGGTAAATATAACTGATTATTAATATTTTTCAATTTTATATTTAAATATATTCCTAAAATGATTCCATTAATGTCAAACAATTTGAATTGTCCTAAAAATCACTTTAATGGTATGTTAGGTTAAATAATAATTTATTTAATTATTCAATGACATAAAAATATAATCTTTGGCCAAGTGGATGTCATATGGTATATTATATTAATCATTTTCTCATCATGGGTCAATTTTCCTTTTTATATATCATTCCATTTTCATAAAGAGTATAAAAATTGATATCGTGTAATCATCAAATGGGTTAAAAAAATTTAATATTAAAATAAAACAATGATTCAATCACCAAAAAATGAAAAACAAATTACTATCAGAGGTTATTTTAACTAATCCACATCCTAAATTTTGAATATTAATATTTTTTTCTACGTAAACATGATGATTAACTGTTATTAATTTAATATTTTAATTAATTCCAAGAGTGCCACTCCACATCACTTATAAAAAGGAAACTCCTCTTATCACTTCCTCACACCTATTGATCACAATAATTTATGAAATATCAATATTTTTTTGTCTAAAATACCTCCAATGTACTATAGTATATTTTCATAGAAAATGACGGATCCTTGAGGGATTATGTTTTATGACTAAAAGTGTATCTGATGTTAAAGTGAAATTCCTCACCCACATATTTAAAATTTATTTTTTATTGTAACAATTTTAAATAAATGTTAACATGATGAAATAATATAATTTTTAACATACATATACTGAAATGTTACTATTTTTATGGTAAAAACCAGTTTTACATCCTTTTCAATCCTGTGGAAAATAAAAACATTGGCCATGCGTACATGTTGATTACCACATCCCAGAAGCAATGCTTTTTATTTTTCATCACCAACGACGAAGGATTGTTATTATAATGTACTTAATTAATATAAATAATATTAATAAAATAATTATCATTATGCAATGAAATTATATCATCTATTTTCTTCCCTTACTATCCACAAAAAAAATTATATCATTGTTCATGTATACATGTGGTATATCACCTCCGTGAATAGATTTGATTCTTTTTAACTTGTATACATTTCAAGGATTATTATAATATTATATTAAACATATAAAAATAAAAATAATTTCATGATAATTATTTTTATGTGAAGGAAAAATGATCCATTCGAACATTTCCATTCAACCAATGCTATTTTAGAATTATCAATTGAACATCCTCAAAACAAAAGATATAAACCTAATTGATTAAGTATCTAAATTAAAAATGATCATAACTATAAGAAAATGGATGATTATAATGTAATGAACATGAAAAATGTATAAATTCTAGTAAATAAAAAAATTCAACTTTATTATCCATGACTTAATGAATGCTTGATGCTATATGGGAATTAATGTAAGAGATTTTTCTTTGAAACCATTCTTACATATTACATTCAATACATTATCTTCCATACCAATTTTATTTAATATTTTCATAGATTCTTATGATTTATATAGAAAAAAAATTTATAATTATTTTTAAACTACTTATTAATTTATGTTAGATGTTTTATAAAGTAATATATTTAACATTTAATGCACTAGTAATTTTATCATTTTTTATGAAAGTAAAAAAATGTTTATATATATATATATTGACTATTTTTAACAATATTTTAACAATTATTTATTAAAATATTTCTATAATTATATCCATTTTTATTTTATAATAAATTATATCCATCAGTATTCTTGGGATTTTTTTTTAAACTTCTTTACTAAGGAAATGTAAACCTTTTAACATATACATGTATTAAATTAACGTTTTATTTTTGGAGTCATTAATGAAAATTAAGAAGGGTTTTATTTTTAAAATATAATATATATATATTTCTTTTATTCATGATATGGTTCTTTGAAATATTATAGGAATGATGTGGGAGTCTGATGTTATTGTGATGATATGTGATTGTGATAAATCTCTCCAAACAAATGGTTGAAAGCATAGATTTTTTTAGCCATAAGTTAGTCGTAAAAGTTATTGGAATTATATGGTTTAGTGATTCCATTTAACGGTTCTTGTAATGGTTAATGTAAGAATAATTTCCCAATTACATCAATGATAGGTTTTCAATTGTTTATTAAATAAAATAATGTTATTTAAAACACTAAGAATGTTTTTTTGTTTTAAAGGAATTTTGAAGAACATTTTTCATTAAAGGTAGATGTATGGTTCTTTTAAGGAATTTTATTCATGAGTTTTCATGTTTTCTAGGGTTAAATTATGATTATTCGTTTCCCTTATCATTTCAAATGAAATGTTTCATAAATGTTGTTTTTGAAATTAAGTTGTTATCAAGGAAATGTAAACTAATATTTGAAGTTAGATGTTCATTTTGAAAAGGAAAATATTATTATAAATTTTTTAGGTTGTAAAAAGGACTATTATGTCTATTTTTTATGAAATTTAATGATCATTATTTTAGTAGTCTAATGTATCAAAATAATTTTATTATTTTTCATTATCAATCAGTTGTGACATCCCAGATCGAGTTCCACACAGTGTAGTGCCCCGAGTTGGTGGACCACAACACCTCTGTCGTGCCTACTTATATACCAAAGGTTATTGACCAGAAATGATGGTATAATTTTAATCATGGGGAGACTATAACATATTTATCATTGTAATACCACAGAAAAAATAGAAAAATTTTAAAAAATGAAATGTAACCATAATGAGAATGTCACAAGTATCAACAGATGATCATAATAAGAAATACAATATCAAAACTAAAAATTAGATATGCCATGCCAAAATGTGTCAGTCGTCAAAGTGAAAAATCAAAAGTGAAGACACCAAAAACTATCCATTGGGTCCCAAACAATGTCTAATTCCATCATATATACTCTATCCAAATCAACCATATACCATAAAGCATTTTCCTTTATCCTATGATACAGACATGAAGTGAATTCAGGTAACAATCTGGAAGCTCGAGAAGGGTGTCAGTAAACCTGTGTAGTCCACCACCACCAACATCTAAAACAATATATAATCAATAAAATGATTATCCATTTGTATAAATAATTCATAAAAGTAATAAATTAAATAATTTAAACTTATTCAATTACACTTTATTTAACCACATGACACTTGGGTTCCCCAAGGTACCTGAACTCCCAATATCTTCTTTAGAATATGGCAGAGTTTGGACTATCCCAAGGGCATATCATATATCTTATAATTCAATTTTTACCATTCTTCATCTCAAAACACTTTTGAATTTCATTTTTTTTTCATTCATTGTATCAAATCACATATGAATTATATTATTTCCTTTAATAATTTCAATTCAAACTATTGTATTTGGCTATTATAAACCATTTCCCACACATTAATTTCATAGATTAATTCCACTACGAACATTCATCATTTATTATCACACTATGGGGTTTTGATCTAGTAAACAATATCCCACACATGGTTATCATATGTGGATTCCATTTTTACCATTCATCATTTAAATTATCACTATGGGCTTGTGATATAGTAGACAATGTCCCACACACGAATATCAGATGTGAATTCTATTGTTACCATTCATCATTTAATATCACACCATAGTATTTTGATGCAGTAGACCCTATGTCACACTTATTTATCACATGTAATTTCCATTTTTACCATTCATAAATTATTATCACACTATGGGATTTTGATGTTGTAGAACATGTCCCACAAAATTATCACATTAATTATTTATTCAATTCAATAATTAAATATACCCATCATTACATTAATTAATTAAAAATTTAATTAGTAACATCAATTCCATAAAATAATTAATAAATTAATTAATTATCTCAATCAATTTCATAATCACAAAAATATCCAAAAATAAATCAATAATTAATTATTCTTATTGAATAATTTCATTATAAAAATAATAAATTCAATAAATAATTATACAATTTCAATTATTTCTTTATATTCACAATTATTTCAATAATTAATTATTTAAATCAAAAAAAAAATTCATAATCCCAACCATATCCATTAATTAACAACACAATTACTTAATTGATTTTAACAATATCAATAACTCCCAAATTAATTCAACAATTAATTATAAAAAGTCATAACCTCAATATATAATAATTAATTAAAAATTAATTATTCATACTCACAATCCCAATATCTCGTAATTAATTCCACAAATAGTTATTCATATTCACAATCGCAATATTCTCAATTTCACAATTCAATCAACTAATTAATTCACAAAATTAATTATTTTAACTAGGAATTGAATTTATGATCATCTAATATAAATTATACATATACTTAAATATAATTAAATTAAATACATTGGGATTTGTATTACGGGCCACCTACCTCAACATTTGTGTTAAACGCTTGCCGATGGAAATCCAAAATTTGAGCGGAATAATAATATAGAATGATATCTATATCTAAAACCACAATTCCAGATCGAATAGTCAAGATTAAAAAATCTAATATCATTATCCAATAATCCAAGATCTACATGGAACAAGAAATAGGATATATTCCCTTTAAAATATGATTGATTGGCAGGATATAAAAAGAAAACAAAACAGGATTAAATCCTCATATTGGGTAGAGTATATATCAGAAATCCTCCATTCTATTCTATATGAATAGAGGATGGTTTCCCTATAAATTCATTAAAAACCTATATAAATAAGGTAAAATGAGTTGTTATTATTTAACGTCTATTTTGGTGAGTTTTTAGGGATTCTGTAATTTAGAATCTCATATTTGATTTAATCAAAACCATGCACATAATTTTCTGTCAATGGGTGCATAGATTTCCAAACCAATGGGTTGTAACCATGTGCCTCTTTAAGGGAGTGCATGATTTCTCTGAATTCAGAGAATAGTTTTAAAAACCATGAACTAATTGTACACACCCTCTATGTCAAATGTTGCACAGTTTGTTGGTTCAGGGACCACAATTTAGACAATCTATTCGCCAACCATCTACATGCCCACCTCATTACAAAATTATCAATTTTCCCCCAATCACATCCCAAGGTAATACCCAAACAAAAATTAATCAATAGTATAAAACATGATACTTGTAACCAAGACCGAAATTTTTCCAAAAAAAATTCAGTATCATATAATCTAGCCACCATATAATAGATCATCTTTGATCTATACTTCAAAGGATATCTATAATTCCATGTAAAAAATATCGGCCCACTGAACCTTCATATCTGTTTCACTCTTGCATGATTATTCCTAATCACGGTCACATTTTCCCAATACCTAAACTATCAGAATGATCTCACCCTACACCACTATCTCACTATGATCCAACCCATGTATTAGATCCTCTTCAAAGGATGCATCTACACCAAGATTAACACCAACCACATCAATCACATGAGAAGGGTTAGTGTTATACCATCAAAGTCATGGAACATAGAAATAATAATGTATAAAACTGTACTTCCTCTAGATGATTTTATCATTATGCCACCAGTATGATTCTTTTAATAATCTCAAATGGTTCAACGAACATGGGAGCCAACATGACATATCTCTATATCCTGCGGTGACCCAACCTTGGTGACACCATAAGGAAACACATTCCCTCTCTATTATCAGTAGGGTTCATATACATCTTTCATTTTAATTATTCAATCTACTCTGAGCCATATCTATATCTTTCCAAATCTATTGTACATGCATGGACATCTTCTGCACGAGACTCTATCTCAACAGTTCTAACTCACCGACCTCCATCAATCATTTTAGTGATCAATATGGACAACCATAATGATCCCCTTATGGTACCATCTATATAGTATCTTAATAACTCTTGTTATAGTAGAACTAGACTATAACCATATGCTTCTTCCAATACCATAAATGTCTATAACACAAACTCACAAAATATCATCAAGCAGCTATATAGTCTGGGCGAATAGAAATCTGTCTGTGGGTGGAAAGCTACACTAAAAAAACCTATATCCCAGCACCTTATGAAGTACCTTGATAAGAACAATGTCAAAACTTAATCGTGGACTGATACTATTGTCCTTGAAATATTTTTTGATGGTTTCTCACCACATCATATAACTCTCCCATCTAATCTACTATGTATGTCTCATACAGTAAAAATAAATGATCTATCTTTTGTCAAATGGTCCATAATAACTCAAATATAGTCATTATTCCATGGAATCATAAGGAGACCCACTGCAAAATCAACCATCGTGTCAACATTCTTACATTCAAAAATGTGGATTGGTTATAGTAAACCACCATATCATTGTTTATCATCCTTCAACTACTTAAAATGGTAGCATCATGTCACGAACCCCACTATATTTTTTTAATGCCCTACCACCAAAATTATCGACACAGTTCATGATACATTTTGGTTAAACGTGAATATACACCCAACTCTATTGCATAAATCTCTGGTATCATCTCTTCCCGCATTTTCATACGAAAAAAAAATTATTAAAATAGTTGAACTCATCCTAATATATTATCTAATGGAAACACGACTCCTGATCGTCAAGCCCTCCCCTTAATTCCAAACAATATGGATCCAAATACTACATATCCCTAATCCACCTCAAGAGTTTAGAATCCAATGAAACTGATATGGGAGCCATATACTCCTACATTTTTTTAACCACAACATGAATCTTAGCTTGAATTTTCATCATCTTCCATAGATTACTAAACTATTAAATATAATGAGTTTTATTTCTTCTTCTTAATGCATCATCAAACACTATTTCCCATCCCAGACAAATATTCCATATGAATATCAAAAAAAATGAATATAATCAACCCATATATGATTTTGGATTACAAATATCCATGTGAAAATTATATATTATGATATTTTTATTAGTATGAAAATTAAACTTCATAGCCAATAGATAATTCCAACAAAACATTAAAGAATAAACCATTGTTTCCAACTCAAGGTATAACATAGGGTAGTATCATTGGGGATTACTCATCTTTTGATACCCATATCCCAGACCACAATCTATTTACCTGACACTACTCCAAGAACTATCACTTAAGAATCACAAAACAACATATACTAATAACTTTGATCAGTTTATTATGATCAGTGCTGATTTCGAGTGCTTCTTTATCTCATTGAAATCATTTTCTCTTGCTCAAGAAATATCAAAATATACACCCATTTAGGTCAATCCCAAAAGTGGATATACTGAAACGGAAATATTTTGACTGACTCTTTGACAATATCTAGCTAATCCCATCAAGCTATGGATATCAAATAAATTTTTAGGCTACTACTAAGGAATAACTTCCGGATCATTCTATGGCTCCACAGACAAAGCTTACTCTAAGATGATGCTCCCCTATAAGTGTAATAGATCAATGAAAAACATGAACATAGATATCTTGGTCTATAGACTATGTTCTATTAGTATACTCAAGATGAAGTGAAGGTGTTGGAAATGATCATGATAACTTATGGATAACATAAAGATGTCATCCAAATATACCACCACAAACTACTATAGGTTTGGATTAAAAACTCTGTTAATCAGGGTGATAACCACTACAGGTGATTTCATTAACCCAAATAGTATTATGAAAAACTCATATAGGTAATATTTTATTTTTGATTGTAGTTCATGGTATATCAGAAGGGTAAACGCTCAACTAATGATTCCCTAATAGAAAGTCTATACATGAGAAAAAAATATTATATTAACTATAAAAATAAGTCATTGATATGTGGAAGAGGGTACCAGTCCTTTATTTCCATCCGGTTCAACTTACATTAATCAAAAAAAAGTATAGAGTCCCATCATCCTGCATATATAAAAACAATAGAGAACCCTAAATAAACATACTTGCTCATATTAAGCCTTTATACTCCAAATCGTCTAATTAATTATTGAGCTCTTGAAGCTCTGATGGTTCTATTTTGTATTATGGAATAGAAAATGGCTAATTCCCCGAAAATAATCAATTATAAATGGCACAACTATCTGAGGTGGAATCCTTAATAGGTCTTCAAGAAACATATCTTCAAACTGCTCCACTACTGGTAGAAGGACAACATACATCAATCCTCCGTCATCCAAAAAAACATACAACCTATGTGGTAAGAAACCCTAGTCGCTGGCAAAAAATCCCAGGTTTATCCTCCATGATATCCAACTATATTTTGTGAGTCTAATTATCAACCTCACAAGAGGTAAATTTCATTTTACTATGGTAACAATTCATGTAGGCTTGGTATACTACTACATAGTGTGTACCCACAACTAGGTCAAATACTAACATGTCAATAATATACATGTCCCATTGAAATTGATACTCCCTGACATCGGGAAACATCCCTTGGATAAAAATATGTTTCTATATCATACTCGATTATCGCTCAAATTTTCCCAAGAGATGAAGGTAGAACGGTCCTTGTAGTTTAGCTTGGGTTGTCGAATCCTCAGAGACCTAAGAAGTAACCTATGGACACGTACATTCTATGGACTATTTTCGGCTATGAAGTGGCAAACATGGATTGATTTTAGATGGGTTTAAAGGAACTATAAGAGACTTAAGTGAATTCAATTTAAAAGAATGAGTCGATCCTAGGTTATCGATCGGGGTGGATTGGACGTATTTCCTTTTTAATGATTTCAATTTCTTATATTTGAGATGGGTTCATTTAAGGAGATAAAACAACATCATCACTTACTGGTTTAATTACTACACCCTTTAATACTAATCACCTATACACTTGAAGGGTCAATTTTTTGAGCACTTCAAGGTAATGCTTCGTATTAGCACTTGAAGTGTGTGGCCTTAAATTCGACAAGGACGATGGTGTTTAAAAATCATCAAATGAAAATTTCAATTAAAGAAGTGATTATACATTAATGGGGTGATAAATAACATCCAATCCATCCCCTTTGTACTCCCTTTGATCAACCCATAAGTGGGTTATCCCTCCATTGATCCCATGGATTCAATGGAAGTGGAAAGTAGACTCATGAGGGAGGAAATGGAGAAGTAAAGAAGACAACAAAAATTAAATGATCACTCCACCGTTGTGTGAATAATTTCACAAGCCTTGCTGTGAATAAATTCTCACCTTGAGTCAACGGTATCAATGTGAGATGTAGAACAATAGAATAAGAGGATAATACGAACTTTTATTAAGAAACTAAAGCGAATTGAACAACTTACAAGTGAAAGACAAATTTGAGACAACAAAAGCGTAGCATAACATTACAATTTCACCAAGCACCAAAGATTAAAACCTCCTTCACCACCACTGCCTTAAATAGGAATTTTGGGAGTCTTGGGTAGAGCCTCCAATAGTAAAAAGGATCCCACATGAGTATGGTAGGACTAGGGTGGTGGAAAGTAATGGAGAGGGGACTTTTCCACCATTGACCCGAGGTGGCAGCCAGCTTGCTTCCGCCGAACAGACACGCTTGTAAGTCCTTCTAAATGGCCGAATCAGAGTGGGCCATAGAATAATACAATGGATCGTTGAATTTCTTCTAACCATTTATAAAATGTGGGCCCATTTGGAGTCTGTGTTCTGAGATATGATCATATTAGTGGGCTATTTTTCTGGGCCGCAGAATCTGGCCCAGAATTTTATCTCTAACTTGGGCCACCTAAATGGACACCATGGAGGCCGTATTATCATTGGATCCTACAGTGTTATGTGTTCCTATACATGACTTCTAGCATCCGAAGAATCTTGGGGTTAATTTGGCCTGTATTGTGGGACCCACAGTCTCATCAGTGGGATGGTGTCCAATCTTCCATCTCAAGAATTGCTTCCTTTCATTTCCAAATATCTCCATCATCCTCCTTGAATTCTCCATTGATCCCTGTATCAAACATGGTCATATTTAAGATTAGATAAATTTCCAAAAATATCAAATTAAAATATATATAATAAGATTTGTTTAAAATCAGATGAATCATTGGGTACTTTAAATGATGTTCAAAAAATGTACCACTTAATAGTGCATTTTAAGAAGGTATTACAATCATAATGTGAAATGATTTTCAAAGTGTAAAATGCACTAAAATTATGTTTATGAATAATAAATAACATGAATATTATATATATTACAAATTAATATTAGCCTCATTTTGTTGCTAATCAATACTCAAAATAAATTTTCTTATCGTCAACACACTACTCAAAAACTATATCACTAGGCTCAATTCATTCACGTGATTTTCAAAAGTGAATGTACTAAAGGCAGTTGTATAAAATAAGATACTAGTTAGTGTAGAAGCTATAATAAAATTACCTATTACTTTCAGCATTCCATCCCCTATATCGATTAGTGTAGGTTAAATTTCATCTAACGATCCTACCCTCGTTCCATGTGATGATATATGAACTCCTTCAGCTTCACCACTTTAATGATACATGATATTTCTCCCTAAATCACCATATAAACTTACTCTACCACCATGACTAGTAGAAATCCAACTATTATATTGATAAGGTGTAGAAAATCCACTTCCTACACTTTGTCATTGTATAACTCTTCAATTTCAACCTATCTATTGCGGGTTCCTACAGAAACTCTATAGATTTATCATCTTTTCACCGCCTCTGCACTCTACATGTTATCTAGGGACCTGTCTCGGGAAGTATCCCAACCTTCCACATTGGTTAAAGATCACTCGGGTATTATCCTGAGAAAATGATCCATATGGATGGTTACTCAACATCTCACTACCTTAGATAATGTTTTCTTACTTCTACTTCCTAATCTTAAGAGTCATACCTCTAGAAAATCTAAATAGGACCACTTATCAAGAAATTGAATCCTTTCATCGATTTTTCTCACCTATTAGAGCCCGAGCCAACATCTCAATAAACTTTTTTTTTAAAAATGGTTTACTTGGGACTTTTCGTACATTTAAAATCGTCCTAGAAACCCTTTATCATTGTTTCATATTCCCATGCCATGGCTGGAAAAAAGTGCTAGAAGTTTATAAAGCATCATGAATAGTCCATCAATGATATAGTCTAATGAGTCATCTATAAAAATTCAATATCTGTCTCAAATATCAGCTCCCCTCGATAGAATTGAACTAGGAACATCTTTGAGAATTCATTCCATAACACACCATGAGCAAGTACAATCCAAGCCAAAGCATCCAACCAACTCATCGTTGATGCTCTTATTATATAAGTATCCAACATGACCCTCTTATCAACAAGAGTCTTCAAATAGTCAAGAATATTATTGGTGGAATCAATCCATAACTCATATCTCCTTAGTAAACCCTCTAGTGTAAAATTCAATTAAGGATACAACTGTAACTCCCTCGTCAGATAAAAAATTCATTCCATAGTCCACCCTAGGTCTCTTTCCATGAATTTCATGGAACGAGAGAAGTTCTAAATGAAAAAATCTCTTTTTTCTTCACCCAATACTACCAATGCCTTAGGTTCCACTACTAGATGAGTATATCCATCCATGTAATCCTTTCATCATATCAATAATCATCATAATGGAAAAATTTATCTACAATTGAAAACACGCATCTCAGGACACATAAAACCACATTATCACTTTTATGTAAGAGTAGAACACAACAAGGAAAAACACGTCTTTCCCCCCAGCCCTTCCATGTGGTCAAAAAATGTGGATATGTCACTACCCTAAGCCATTCTACATCTTGGTTATGGTTAACCATGGGTAAAATCGTCATTATGTTTCTCATTTATACAAAACATTTTTCACATTTTTCACCATTTTACGAATTTGAATTTCATATTAGGAACCATTTTCAATTCAATTTTGCAAAGAAAGAAAAACAATTCATGTTAAAAAGAATAAAAAGATATTTTCTAGAGTGTACCTAAAATGATACATGTAACAAAATAACCCATTGTGACTAGAATGATGAATGAATACTCAAATATCATTTCATTCCAAGCCATGAGTCAAATCTAATAAATTTTAGAAAAAAAATCTCTTATCACCCAACATGTGCGTGATACATGGTGGAATAACATCCAACTATAACATCACACATCAATAATAAAAATCATACCTTGGGTACATGGGTTTTCCACCATACTTTGGTTTCCATATTCTATGAATGAGCTCAAAACCAAGGCATGACTCTTTATAGTGTCTTATCTTCCTTTATTAAACACCAATAGAAATGAAGAGAAAAGTGAATCCCTTTGATACCAGACAATGATGTCATGGATTGGGTACCACACACCCTAGTTCCCCGAGCTAGTGGGCCACATAATCTCATGCTCACCTCCCCATTTTCTAGAGGGTATAGACTATTAGTGAGGGTCTATTTTAGATTATGAGGAGACTATATCCTTTTTATCATAGTAATAACACTATAGAAATAAATAAAAAACAACCAAATGACATATAACAATACATTGGAAGACACCCGTAGCAAAAGATGACCAAAATTAGAAATCCAATATCAAAACCAAATAGTAGATATTCTATTCCAATATGTGTCCAGTGTCAAAATGAAAAATCAAAATTAAATACAATAAAAAATCCATAGTGTGTCCTGAACTATATCTAGTTCTCTTATCAATTCTCCCTCCAAATCAACCATCTAACATATGGCCTCTTCCCTTATCCTATCCTACAAACATGAAGCTTATTCGGGTACCGATCGAGATGTCTAGGAAGATGGTGATTACAACTCAGTAGGCCACCACCAAAGATGTATAAAACAATATCCAATCAATAAAAAGTGTTAATTTTTATATATGTAACATATAAAATCAATAAAGTAAATAATTTATATTTTCCAATTACTCTTTATTTAACCACATAACACTCGGGTTCTTGAGGAAACCCATACTCTCAATACCAACATTGGCCTGTGATGGAGTCCGAACTATGCCCAAGGAATATGGTATATCTCAGAATTCCACTGTTAAAATTGTTAATCTTAATTCACATGTGAATATTTTCTACCATTAATTTTCTCAAATCTCATTTTAATTTCATTGTTACTATTCAACATTTCAATTCACACTATGGGATTTTGATGCAGCATAGCATGTACCACACCAGAAAATAACATGTGATTTTCATTATTACTATTCATAATTTATTGAATCACTATGGTATTTTGATGTAGTAGACCATGTCCCATACATGGTTACCACATGTCAATTCCATTGTTTCTATTCATCATTTATTTTCACACTATGTTGTTTTGATGTAGAAGATCATGTATCACACACTATTATCACATTAATTCATTCACCAATTAATTAATCTATTATAAAATTACATATACCCCTAATTTAATTAATTATTCCAATGATTAATTAATCACATAAATCCATTTAATTAATTTATCAATTAATTAGTCATCTCAACAAATTTCATAATCACTACAATATCATAAAAATAATTCAAAAATTAATTTTCTCGATTCAAAAATCTCATTATCAAAAAAATTAATCCAACAATTATTTATAAAATTTGAATATTTTAAATCACACTATAATCAATTTAACTATTAATTACTTCAATCAAAACAATTTAATATTCCCAACCATTCGAAATAATTTATTCAACTATTAATTAATCAAGTTTAATAATCTCAAAAACAATATAATTAATTCAATAATTAATTATTTGAATTAAATAAATAATTATTTTAATTAATAGACTCAATATGTTTGAATAAATTAAATAATTAATTAATCATATTACAATCCCAGTATTTCTAATTTAATAATTTCGTAAATTAATTAATTCACTAAATAAATTAATTTACTGAATAACTCAATTTATAATCATCTATTAGCCATTATAAAATTACATAAATGTAATTGAAAATCAATAATTTGGGATTTAAATTATATAACATGTACCTCAATGTTGATGATAAATGATCACCAATGGAAATACTCAATGTGACTAGAATAATATTGAAGACTGATATTTGGAATAGAAACACAAATTCAAAATCAAACAACTAATATTCTACAATTCTACATCTAGATCCCAAATTCATAGATCTAGATCAAAAAATACATAGTATATTTTTGCTCTAAAAGATTATTGTTAGATGGAAGAGAATAAAGAAACCATACGTGATTAGATCCTCTTACAAAGTGGGGTTCATATCATCAATATGCTATTGTATTAGCCATTAATGGTGGTCAGGAGCCCTATAAATGCATTGAAAAACCTAAAAATGAGATAAAATGATTTTATCTATGTTATGGTCCATTTTGGTGGATTTCTGGGGTTCATGTGATTTAAAACCTCATTTTCGTATTATTTTAAAATACAAACACTATTTTCTAGGTAGGGGTACACTGTTTCTCCTAATATTGTGCATGATTTTGAAAATATTTCACTGACTATCTAAACCCTCTCTATCCAGGGTTGCTTTGTTTTTGACATAGGGTGAACGGTTTGGTAAAAAGTGCACCAACCCTGAGTATTCACTCCACATTTCAAAATTTTCAATTTTAACCCAATAACACCCTAAGGTAAGACATAAAAAAGTACCCAACATCCAACAATAGAGTACCTATAACCAATCGTGGTAAATCTTAATAAATGTTCGGGATCTTACATGATTATAAATTTTCATACATCAAATATTCATACATGGGTGTTAGCATGAACATAAAAGGTGACTATTTTATAACGAATGTTTTTTGTGGGAAAATGGATATTATATTGAAATGTTAAAATTATTATGTCATTTTTATGTAATTATCTAAAAATATAGATTGAAAATATTATTCAAATGTATGAATTTAAAATGCTTGTTATCAATGTTGTAATTATTTGTTGATTAATGTATTGTTTGTTATAGGGGAAGAGTGCATGTATAATTTAATTATAACATTATTAGAATGAAATACATAATATGTATAAAACACCCAAATCTGATGATTCAAATTCTAAGACCTTGTAAAATTGCACCTCACCTCAAAAACACTAACACATTTACATGGGAAAATAATAAGTGTAGAGGGATAAAATAGATTATTTTTGGGAATTATTTCACCTTGATATATATGAACCAAAACTATACACGTGGATGTAATAGAATATTTCATAATCATTACAAAATAATACCACCAAAAAATATAATTTATTTTCAAAACAAACATTATTCCAAAATAAATATAACACATATCAATAATAAATATGTAAACCAACTATAATATAATTAAACTAACTCCACTAAATCTAAAATATCTATATATAACACTTTATCGATGATGATTAATGTATTCTTCTTCCATGAATCACATATAATCATGTTTATATATTTAATTAGTTTTATATAAATTTGGTTATTATAAAATTAGTTTGAATTTCATAATGTCTTTAATAAGCTTCCATGTTTGACAAAATCCAATTTTGAAATTTAATTCAAAAGTGATAAATAAAAAAATTAGAACTCTGAAAATTAAGCTATCGAATAGTTTGAATATTTTTCTTATCATAATAAAAAATCCTCTCTTTCTTAAATCCCATATTTTTCTAGAAAAATATTATATATTACCACAAAATAATTCAAAAATCAAATTTTCACCTTTTGAATTTTATTTAATATGATATTTTATTTTCTAAAACTTATCAAACAACACAATTTTCTATAAATAAAAAAAATAATCATGTTTTCTTAAAACAAATGAAGAATCCCAGTTTTGTTACACCCTATGATCACATAGTATGTTATCTCTTCAGAGTAATTCAATAACTTCTGATACACGCAACACCGAATTCGAGCACACCACGACTTACCAAACAAACCGTTAAAAACTATTAGGGATTTTGTTAAATTAATTTTGAATTTTATTCACTCTATATAAATTTAACATTCATATTATGTGTTTCTTAGACATAATATAAGAACAAATTCAATTTTGCAGATAAAGGAAGTATTTTTCTGAAAATGCAATTTTACAGCCTTTCAATGGTGAACCCTTATTAAATCCGATATTTGACACTTTTATATATTCAATTTTAAAAAATAAACTTATTTATAATTTGGACATACAAATTTAGTTTTGATAAATTTTTGGTATTTTTCTGATAACTTACATATTTTGGTGAATTGTGAAAATACTAATTTTTAATAGAAAACAATTTTTCTAATCAAAATAATTTATACTGTTAAATTATGCATTTGAATGGTTTTGAAGTATAATTAGATTATATTTTTATCATTTACTAAAATTAATGTCTTTATAGTTAATTTCACTTTGAAATTGGACATAAACAAGTGTCAATCTATTGATAAATACTATTTCTTAAAAACACGCTATTTGTTTTGACAATAGGAATTAATTTTAAATTAATTAATTCAACTTCTATGTTTTTAGTTTGGTAAAATAGTCATCATTTTTTAATTTGTTATATCAAATATATCTTAGACTAAAATTTTGGTATTTTTCTAAAAACATTCAATTTTGATGAATAGTGAAAAACACTGAGTTATTGGCTAAAACTGACTTTTTATTTAAATAATAATTTATTTTATAAAAATTTATTTTAGGTAAAAATAGACACATAATACCTATATATGTTCATAAAATTAATTTGAGTCATTTTATAATAAGTTTTCGAATATAAATAATTTACAGAACTTTTTACCGTCTTTTACCCACATCCTATGAGAATTTGCAAATTTGCATAAAACATAATTTTTCCACTTATGTGATTTGAATTTCATAAATCAAAGAGACACGGTTAACATCATTAAGTAAAATTTTGTCCAATAAGAAGAAATTTTTTTTTTGTGAATAGTAACTTTTGACTTCTATTTACCGCAGTTAATGGTAAATAATGTAATTTAAGGTAAAAGGAATATCATAATAGCACAAAATTACCTTAAAACTTGTCCTAACCTTATTGGATGAGTCATGAACGACCATGTTCATCTTTGGGTCGATTTTTGGAACCCATGGAGCCACTTATGAATGATAATGACACTTTATTTGAGTTAACTTAAAGTAAAGGCAAAAATAACATAAACAAAATATCTTTTAATAAATTAAATCTTTCATTAGTTAATATAAGTTATCCTTTCAACTATAAATATTATTTAGAAGGATAAAAAGTTTTTCTACATCATGGTAATTGTTTTATAATTTTTATACATTAAGTAAATTAAATTATTTATGACACAAAAATGAATCAGTATTTACCTCATTAATAAATGATTTAAATAAATAAGATTATAAATACTAAAATAAAATCCAAAAGATGTCCAATTCTTATTGGATGAATTTAATTAGACCATGGATCATCATATCATTATCCTTTAATGAGTTTTCGAACATTATAAACCGAAAATCATTATATAATAAAATAATATTTTCACACTTTTCTAAAGAACCCCTCCTCCCCCTTATAAAAAGCCCTCACTTCTAACTCATTCCTCACAGCTCTCAATCCCCTTGAATCGTTCAAAAACAGCCAAAATAAGATCTCAAGAACCCTATATTATACCTAGAATCTTTAGTTTAGGCAGAAGGAACCTTAAAAAAAAATTTGGTTCAAACTAAAGGAAGTTTCCCAAATTAAAGGTAATGATTTCTCTTAAATTGTTTTCTTTTATTTTGTTTTATTTTACTTTTCCAACCCCCATAAATTCTTATTATTACTTTATTTTATGAAATCAACCGTATTCTCAATATACTATAATGTTTGTATGAGAATTATTCTAACTACACTTACACACATCTCTATCTAATGGGTAAAGAATATATCGTTTCTATAGTTGGAAAACTAACGCTTCACAAAACAATGATTGATCGATTATCTCCTACTACCTCTCCTAGTGTCCATTAAGATGTAACTTTATTAATATATGATATATATTTTTTTTATTTTTTCTTTGTTCTTTTTTATTTTCCATTTATATCATACCTTTATTGTTTCCATTACGTGTAAAACGCGAAAATTTCATTTGAAGAATTGTGGACTACCGCCCCATCAAAGTGATATGATTCGTTAATGACTTATGTGGAACGTATAAAGTATGGTGTTAATGAAATTATATATGATATTATAATTTAATTATAATTTAACTATGTATCATAATGTTTTAATTCCATTAAATAACAAAATAGAAATGAAAGTAGCATTCATGCGTACGTACGACTTACCATCTCCATGAACGGTGCATGTCACTTCTTATCTCCAAATTTTATGTAATATTATAAATACATATATATACTAGACATATATAATATATATGTAATCTAAATGAGTAATACAATTCCATAGATAATGTAATTTTGACCACATGGACAGTTTATAATTATTAGAGGTTAATTTTTTACTAAAGTTCCAATATCGGCAAAATGTCTGATATGAAATCATATAATTGACTAATTGTTATAGATAGGGAATAAGTGATATAAAAGAATTACTAAAAATTAAAATATTATTAATAAATTAGAAATTAACTTATGTTTATTATTCAGGAAGAACAAGTAACATACAAGCGAGTCAAGTCAGACACGTGGTAAGGGGTTTCTTATCTCAATTTTAATTTTATGAGATTTCCATTTTTTACCACATATTTCATGTAGTGTATTGTGTACATTACATTGATATATATTATCATGATTCTATTCATGGTATTATGTTAATGATTTGATGGTTATTAAATTTAGGTCATATGACTCAATTTATCACAACGTGGTAAGGGTTAATTTTAAAATCTCTTTATTATCCATGGTTGTTTTTACGTATGTATATAATGGGACCTCTTTATCATCCACAACCACGTTATCATAAAAAAATTATTCAAAACCATTATTAATATTTACTAGAAAATGGTTGATAGTCATTTTTACCCTAATTTTACCTTATATGTTTTGGAAGGAATCTTTATGTCGTTTTCCAAACAAGGTACTTTATGACCTTTTCGAAAAAATTAAGGTAAGAATGTTATTTTAACTTATTCGGCGGGTGTGGAAATTTTCTGGCATTATAACATCATTGAAGCTTCCCTTAACAGATTATAAGAAAAATTTAAAAATAAATGTTTTCTTTATAATTATGTGACTCTTAAATGATTTCAAAATATAAAGAGATATTTCTCTCAAATTGGTTTGATTTCCACTATGTCATCATCCTTTGATAAAATTTACACTTGTTTGAAGTTGATTTATTATAATACAAATCTTCCATATTGTATTTACGGTTTTGTGATATGTTTGACAATGGATGAGTTATTTCTATGCCATTCAAGGGTTATGGTTAATGTATTGAATTTTCGTATTTCAGTTTTAATACGAATTTTTATGTTATATTTCATCATTTTCTGAAGATGAATATATTGTACACGTATGTTTCAGGTTGGTGACTAGTAAAAGTTAGCCCTCTGGGTTGGGGTCCAATTACAGCAAACCCTCCGGGTTGGAGTCTAGTTATAGAGGCTCTCTGGGTTGGAGTCCGATTACAGAGGCTCTCTGGGATGGAGTCCGGTTACAGAGGCTCTCTGGGTTTGGGTCTAGTTACAGTTAGCCCATAGGTCATGGCATGGGGACTTTACACAAAAATTAATTTCTAGTATTATACATTCAATCATTATGAAATTATTTATTACATGTGATTATTTTAATAGTTTAATATCCATGTTCTTGTTTATATGTTTATTTTTTATTTATTTTTGGCTTATTATGTTCATGTTTATGTATAAAAGGTTTCTGTTTTAATACAAATCTTTCCCTTAAAGAATATTTCTTCCACTAAATCATTTACCATTACTAAGCCTCTGAGCTTTCCCCTTTCTTATGTTTTATTTTTTCAAGATATGAAGAATTTAGTTATGAATGACATGCAGGAATAATCTAGGAGGATTTGACATTTCTAATGGAATAAATTACTGTTGTTTTTATTTTCAAGCTATAATGTTGAACTTCATATATGTAATCTATTTTCCAAGACTGCTAAACTGATAGGTCCTTCATGACATGGTTCTTTGTAATGATGCCAATGTTATGTAGTAATGCCCCGACTCTGGGTAACTGTGGTTGGGGCGTTATAGTTGGTATCAGAGGAAGTTTATTAATAACCATAGAAATTTATTATATAAACTATGATTAGATAACCTTACCCTACGATAGACATTGATTATTAGTATTGAAGAACATCGAAAAATTTGTGAACTGTAGAGATTTTGTGAGTTTTCCAAGCAATACATCCCTATCTAGATATGAGCGGGTAGAGGCGGCTCTTGCACAGATGTACGTAGGGGTAAAACTCGAAAACACTGCTTTGAACTAGAATCAAACAGGAACTGGTGCACGACAACAATCCATGTTACACTCTTGGTTACGACACTCTCAGGGGACATGTTTAGGATAATTCACATATTCATTAAAATACATTATAGAGGATTTAAGACTAAATAGTTCCTTAAATAAATCATTTTTATGATTATGGATTATATCCATAAAATGTTCATTTTAAGTAAGGTATTTTACAAGTTTAGAATTATGAATTGAAATTCATAAACTGACCTTGTGTATTCCATTGTTTAGAAATGTTTCCCAGTCAATGAAATGAGAATTATAGAAATACGCATGAATGAAAGATTAAGAAGGACTATATCTTTCATGGAATTAAGCCAAAATTTAAAAGTAAAATAGTCTCTAAAATATTATCACCATATAAATAAATATTATCATGTGTCAATAATATAAGTTAAAAAATTCTGTGATTCCTATGTATTTGAAAGGAAGTAAGAGAATAAAAGGATGTAATAATGAAAGATGGATAAATAGAAGAGGTAAAAGAAGGATTTCCCAAAATTTGATAACTATGGAAAGAATCACCATGGTAAATTCATGAAGGGAATGTGAGTTTGTTATATGTGTGGAGAAAAAGGACACCATGTACGTGAATGAAAGGGTAAGAAAATGGTTCCAAATGTACAATGCTTCTTCTGCAAGGAGTTCGGACACTAGGCCAATCAATGTCTAAATCACCATAGTATTCCACAAATGATGTTATTGGATAATAATCAAGTTATTATATTACCACATATGAATAATAATGACTAGTGTCATTATATTGATATTAAAGAATTATGTCATTTGAGTATTGTATCAACAATGTACTGGTTATAATAATTATTGAGTATATAATGATTGTACGACACTACTATTTCATTAAGGACATAAGATTGTGTGGAACCCATAAATGTAACCCAATAGTAGGTTATTTGTTTTGAAAAATATATGGTTGAAGGAAAGGTAAACCATAATATGGCCCTGATACTAAGGTAGTGATTTTGGAATAAGAGATAGTTGATTTGGATAAATTATATTAGATATTTTAGACTACCTTGGAACTGATTAATGGTTTGTTTATTCCATCATTGTTGGAATATTAAAATACAGATATAAAGCATATATATATTATTCTATAAGTAATAAGGGAGAATTAATGTAATCAATAAGGTTTTATTGGAATTTAGGGTGTTACCATGTTTTAAATGAATACACGATGAAGGTATTCATATGTTATTATGTGGCAAAAGAAATCATCATTATGTTTAACTTCCTTATATATTTTGGACTATAAGTTTAGACAGAAGTATTTTGGATAGGTATAATGGTTTGAATTGATTAAGTTTAACTTTGGATAGTATTTGTTATGATTATTTTGAAATATTATAATACAATATTTTTAGAAAATGGACAACCTGGAGGTCGGGCGACAACCTGTCACGTCGGACACAGCTACAGGAATCGAACACCCAACCAAAGTGAAACATAGATTTATGACCTACCACTAGCGTATAAGAAGTTCCTGGTTATTATAAATTATTTTTTTTTCATGGTATATGGATAAATATAATATTTTTAAGTTCTATTATCTTTTGGGATGAAAGATGAGTTTGTGTCTGAAATTAGTTAAAGGATGGAACTCTACTTATCAAGTATATATATATATATATATATTATTCTATGAAGAAATTAATTCTTAAACTTTAGATAAAAAATATTAAAACAAAATATATGTTATCCTGATACCTTATGTTTTTTGAACCAATGATATTATAAATAATCATAGATTGATGGCTTTGAGGCCCTCATTTTTACACTTTTTTGTGATTTATGACACCAATCACTCTAAATAAATATATACCTTTTTTCTCCAATTATGTGTCTGTAATTTCCACCAATGTTCTTCTATTCGAATCCCTATGTTGGTGGTGACTTTTTCATTTCCCTTTCCCTATTATTAAGACTATCTTTTATTAACACTATTTCTGATGTTGGTTTTCCACAAAGGTATTTTCTATTTGCATACTCTTTTTTTAGAAAAATAATTTCAAATTGTGATGACACAATTTATTGAAGGAGGGGAGAATGTAACACTGCAAAATTTCATAGTATGTTATCTTTTCAAAGTTATTCAATAACTTGTGCTACATGCAACATCGAATTCGAGTGCACCATGACGTACCAAACTAGCCATTCAGAAAACAGTTATGGATAGTATTAACTGCATTTTGAATTTAATATACTCCATATAATTTTAACATCTATATTATGTGTTTCTTAGATATAATATAAGAACGGATTCATTTTTTCAAACAAAGGATGAATTTTTCAGAAAATTAAATTTTACCTCCATTTAATGGTGACCTCTTTATAAATACAATATTTGACAAAATAAACTTCCTCATTAGAATCGGGATATAAAAATTTAGTTTTGATAAATTTTTTGTATTTTTCCGATAATTTTCAAATGTTGGTGAATAGTTTAAAATACTAAATATTAATTAAAAACAACATTTTTAATTTAAATAATTTATAGTTTTAAATTATACATTTGAATGGTTTTAACGTATAAATAGATTATATTTTTATCCTTTAATACAATATATTTCATTATAATTAATTTCACATTGAAATTGGACATAAACAAGTGTAAATCTTTTGATAGATATAGTTTCTTATAAACACAATATTTGTTTTGAAAATGGGAATTAATTTTCAATTAATTAATAAAAATTGAATGTTTTTATTTTGGTAAAATAGACAAAATTTTTAAATTTGGAATATCAAATATATCTTAGGCTGAAATTTTGATATTTTTCTGAAAACATTTAATTTTTGATAAATAGTAAAAAACACTAAGTTATTGGTTAAAACTGACCTTTTATTTAAATAATTATTTATTTTATTTATATTTATTTTAGGTCAAAATAGATAAATAATACTTATATATGTTCAATATAATTCATTGGAGTCATTTTATAATAAGTTTAGATATATAAAAATTTTATTGAACTTTTTACCGTCTCTTACCCACCTCCTAAGTGAATTTGAAAATTTGCATAAAATGTAATTTTACCACTTATGTGAGTTGAATTTTAAAAATCTATGAGACATGATAACCCATAGTATGTAAAATTTGGTTCAATAAGATTAATTTTTTTTTGGTGAATAGTAACTTTTGATTTTTATTTACCGCGATTAAAGGTAAATAGGGTAATTCAAGGTAAACATATTATCATAATAATACAAAATTACCTTAACATCTATCTTAACTATATTTAATGATTCATGTATGACCATGGGAATCTTTGGGTTGATTTTGGGACCCCATGGATACACTTATGAATGATAATGACACCTTATTTTAATTAACATAATTTAAAGGAAAAAATGTCATAAACAAATATCTTTTTGTAAATAAATTCGTACATTGGGTTAAATAAGTTATATTTTCGACAATAAATATTATTTTGAAAGCTAAAAGTTTTCTTACGTCATGGTATTTTTTATAACATTTAGTCATAATATAAATTAAATTATTTATGACCCGAAAATGATGTAGTATTTACCTCATTAATAAATGATTTAAATAAATAAGATTATAAATATTAAAATAACATCCAAAACAAGTCCAATTCTTATTAGATGAATTTATTTCGACCATGAGGCATCTTATCTTCGACCTTAATGAGTTTTGGGTCTTTAGAAACCGAATATCATTATATAATAAAATAATATTTTCACACATTCTTAAAGAACCCCTCCTCCTCCTTATAAAAAGCCTTCACTTATAAACCATTCCTCACACCTCTCAAGCACAATGGATCATCCAAAAACATCCCAAATAAGTTTTCAAGATCCCTATATTAAACCTATAATCCTTAAATTATGAAAAAGTCACTTTAAAATGTATTTTTGTTTCAAACAAATGGAAGTTACCCAAATTAAAGGTAACCGTTTCTCTTAAATCCTTTACTTTTATTTTGTTTTATTTTACTTCTCCAACCCCCCTAAACTCTTTTTATTCCACTAATTTATGTCAAAAATTGTATCCTAAATATAATAGGATGTTTTTATGAGAATTATTCTAACTACACTTACACACACCACCATCTAATGGGTGAAGAACATATTATTTATGAGGTTGGAAAACTAACGCCTCACAAAATGATGATTGTTCGATTATCTCCTACCGTCTCTCATAGTGGCCATTAAGATAGACATTTATTTATATATGATAAATATATTATGGTCATTTTATCATTTTTATTCTTTATTTTACATTTATATCATAGCATTATGGTTTCCTTTATGGGTAAAACACCGTAATTTCATTTGAGGATGTGCGGACTACCGCCCCCTGAAAGTTATATGACTCGTTAATGGCTTATGTGGGACGTATAAAGTATGGAGTTAATGAAATTATAAAAGATATAATAATGGAAATATAATTTAACTACGTATCATTTTGTTTTAAATCCATTAAATTACAAAATAATAATGAAAGTAGCATTCATGCATACGTACAACTTACCGTCTCCCTTAACGGTGCATTTCATTTCTTATCTCTAAATGTTATGTGATTTTATAATTAAAAATATATACTATAAATATATGATATATATGAAATATTAATTAGTAATATCATTTAATAGATAATGGACTTTTTACCCCATGTAAATTTGAAAATTATAACAAGTTCATTTTTTACTCAAGTTAAGAATATCGACAAATTTTCTGAAAGGAACTCAAATAATTATCCTTGTGTTATATCAAGGTAATAAGTGATATAAAAGGAATGATAAAAATTAAAATATTATTTATCAGGTATAAATTAACTTATGTTTATTATTTAGGAAGAACAATGAATATACAATCGAGCCATGTTGGACATGTGGTAAGGGATTTCTCATCTAACTTTTCATTCCGTGAGATTTCCATTTTTCGCCACTTATTGCATGTGGTGTATTGTGTACTGCCATATGATATATATTATTATGATTATATTCATGGTATTTTATGAATGATTTTAAGGTTATTAACTTCAGGTCATAAGACTTGAATAATCAAAATGTGGTAAGGGTTAATTTCACAATCTCTTTATTATCCAAGGTTATATTTACATAAGTATCTACTGAGACCTCTTTATAATCCACATCCACATTTTCTAAAAAATGTATTTCAAAATATTTTTACTATATACTATAAAATGGGTTAATGTTATTTATACCCTTATTTTTCCTCATATTTTTAAAGGAATCTTTCCTCTGTTTTCCAAACAATGTACTTTATGACCTCTTTGAAAAAATTATGTTAAGAATTTTTTTGTAACTTATTCGGTGGGTGCGGCTATTTTTTGCCATTATAACATCATAGAATCTTCCATTACATGATTATGTGAATATTTTCAAAATAATTTTTTTTATAATTATGTTACTCTTGAATGGTTTCAAAATAGAACGTGATATTTCTCTCAAATAGTTTTGATTTCATCTATGTCAACATCCTTTGATAAATTTTACACTAGTTTAATGTTGAGTTATTATGATATAAATATTCCATATTTTAGTAATGGTTATGTGATATGTTTGACTATGGATGATTTATTTTTATTCCATTCATGGTTAATGGTTAAAATATTAAAATTTCATATGCTAGTTTTAATACGAATGTTTATGTTATATTTCAACCTTTTCTATAGATAAATGTATTGGACTAGTATGTTCCAGGTTGGGGACCAGTAAAGGTAATACCTCCATGTTGGGTTTTGGATACAGTAGACCCTTGAGGTAGGACTCTGGTTATAGAGTCTCTCCGAGTTAGAGTCCAGTTAAAGAGGCTATCCGGGATGGAGTCCGGTTCTAGAGGTTATCCGGGTTTGGGTCCAGTTAGAGTTAGCCCATAGGTCCTCGCACAAGGCCTTGACACAGAAATTAAAGTCTAGTACTATACATTCCCTCATTATGAAATTAGTTATTACATGTTATTATTCTACTAGTAGAATATCCATGTGCATGTTTATATGGTAATATTTGATTTATTTTTTCCATATTATGTTGAAGTTTATGTTTAAAAGGTAGCTGTTTTTCATCAAAACTTTCCTTAAAAGACTATAACTTCTGCTAAATAATTTACCCTTATTGAGCATCAGTGCGCACCATTTTCTTATGATTATTTTCCTAGGATATGTAAAGTTAGTTATGAGTGACTTGTAGTCATAATCTAGGAGTCTTGGATGTTTCTAATGGAATAAATTACTGTTGTTTTCCTTTCCATGTTTAATTTTGAACATCTTGTTTGTAATCTATTTTCCAACACTACTAAACTGATCGGTCCTTCGGGACATGATTCTTTGTAATCATTCCAATGTTATGAGATAATGCACCTACTCTGGGTAACTGGTGTTGGCGCGTTACAAGATTCAATTAATTTTTTTTGAAAATCCTCATTTCCCCTTAGAAAACTCATGCTAAGGCATATAAAATTATAATATAATCAATAAAAAGACTAAAAATATATAGACACCTATAATAAATTGCCCTTCTCTCTGTAAATATAATATCATTACATTCCCAGTTTTTTGAATGTGTGATCATTCAAAAAACCATACCATAAACCATGGGGTTTCCTCTCATCCTCTCCTCAACCTGATCATTTCTATGATTTATGCACAGTCATTACGTCACTACAGTACCAATGATTTATCATATCAATTTTAAAACAATCCTCATGAAAATTTATTTTATCTCTATGAAAAAAATGAAAAAATATTCCAATAAAAAAAAGAAAATATAACCATCTCTAATGGGTTTGACATTAATTAATTTTTTTAAAATTGACACAAACCATTATAAGGTAGATAAAAAATTCAATATTGAAAAATAAAAATTAAATCTATTAATATATTCACATTTTTATTCCCAAAACATTGATTTTTATCAAAATTTATAAATCCAAAAAACCATTTATATATCAATATAAATATTTTCAAAATAAAAAATCATTATTTATTTATAAATTATGATTTAAAAAAAAATTTATTCCAAAAAAATTAATAATTAAATACTATATATTCCAATATCATAGAAGTTATCACATCCCCCAACCTAGTTATATCATAATAAATGATGGAAATATGATATCCAAAATATCAAAATGGGGATGATTTAGTAAATTATCTTTCAAGATAAGTGGTGAAAAACAATCTATAACCACAAATACATAATTCTATCATTCCCATGTATGAATTTGAGAACGATAATGATAGATTTAAAGAGTCAAAGTAGAAATAGATCTTACATTATATTTTTTATGTCCTAAATCTATAATAATGATATATCTAGTAGATAATGAAAGATTCTAATGACAACCTAGTATTCTAATATAAAATCAAAATATTTTTAGAAAGAGAAATGTGTTGTTTCTCATTGTATTAGGTCATTTAATGTGAGTCTTTCTATATTTACCTTGAGTATATAGTCTCATTACAGAGTCTCTAGAATAGGGAAGCAGGCCAAGAATTTCCATTTTAAAAAACCTAACAAAAAATATTCACAATTCAAATTATCCATGACCGAGGATGTTAGAATGTATTCCACACTTCCTATAAAACCATGATTCACTATTTAGTTGCATGAACTTTGATAAAATGAAACTTATAATTAAACCTTAATAAAAATAAAATTTATTACAAAATATACTTTACAATAAAATCATAAATCATATATCCAAAATATTATTATGAATCCGATAATGTAATAAGAATTTTTTTTCCAGATTTCATGACCATTAACTTGTCAAATTCTATCCTATTAATCCATATAAATTCCTTAAAACCTCATGGTTACATCCAATAATCAATAAAAATGAAAAAACCAAGGAAAATAAGAAATTTTGGGAATTATAACAATATAAAAACCTAAATAATCTATCTCATGATATGCATCCTTACATATCTTTATACACACCGTAAAGAGAAAACAAATTAGTGTTATCCCACATGTAATTGTTTAATCACATCATAACGTAAAATAACAAAAATGTTAACAGCCTTATAATTATATTTGTAAACATTAGGGTGTACAATATAGTTTTCAGTCCACATTCCACAGTGTCACCGTACTATGAGGTTCCATGACATATGTGTTCTCCATTTAATAATAGTTTCATCATACCAACCATCACCTCATCTTATATCCTCACCTACTAACAGAGTAATGTCTTCTCAGGGGTATATGATGATCTACACAAATATCTCTTTCAGCCATGTTATATATGAACATTACAAAATTTATTATTCTTTTATTTTATAAAATTATGTAATTAATACAAGAAATGAAGAGAAATAATTATGTGGTACCATTCAAACCACATCGTATACCGAAATTATAAACTAATTCTTATAATAATTCTCATATCCTGAATTATTATTCATTAAATCAATTTATCCCTAATAAAACCTACTATAATTATAATAACTCTTAACTTATCAAGAATATAATGGGCCATAATCCGCCACAATATAAGCTTACTTAGAAGAATAGTTAATTAAAAATAATGAACTACCCAATTATATAATACGACATTTATTCCATTCCTTAATCATGGACCTAAATAATATTAAACCCATTCATTAAAACACAACACAAAAAATATACTTGATTAATCATAATCACGTTTTCCATGTTCATGATTTGTATAAATTTAAATCCTCTTATGAAAATGATGATTCATAATGTAACCTTTATGTCCACCCTAAATGGACTGCTCACATGGATTTACATTGGATACCATGGCTTTTAACGGTTAATTTCATACACAATACCCCAAATTTCATCTTAATTGAATTTCCAAGGACCATAAACCACTTTTAACCCCATTCAAAATTCCTTAAAAAGAACAGATATCGCTAAAAAAAATTATATAGTCAACACTAACTATACTCCTCAAGGATATATAAAAGAAAACATCTTTGGTATCATATAACTTCCCTCACACAAAGGCATCCATTTAGATCCCATACACATTAATAACATGAAGGTTAAATAATGATGTAGTCACTATGAAATCATAAAATATCCCAAACATGTGCTTAATTATTAAAATACAAATGAAGTTTAATTATTTCTTCTAAAAAATATAAACATTTTTTTTCCACATTAGAGTCTCTCTAGACTAAACATCCATTCTCCTCTACCGCATTGTATAAAAAATTGAATAAATTACCCAATATTATTATATCACCAACATCTAATTAATATGAATTTTTTCATACATTGTAATATCTAAATTCATCCCCCATTAATGAAAAATTATTCCTTTGAAATAGTCAAATTAGTGATTGAATTAAAACACCTCACAAGTTGAAACAAAAAATGAGAAAAACTATCAGGATTACCTCAACCATGGTGGATTGAACTCTTTTCCATATATAGTTCATGAAAAAGATAATAAAGAAGAATTTTGATGAAGGAAATGGTAAGTATAATGAATAAAAAAAGAATATGGTGACCCTCCTTTTTTCTAGTGGATTAAGTTTAGAGAATAGAAGGGATAATGGATAAAGTAAAAAAGTTGGTGAAAAGTAGAAAATTTCCAAAAAAAAATTATGGTTTAGAGAAATGTATTAAATTTTTGGTTGATCCCTTATATCAACATCATTTTATATTGGGATATCATTGTACACCATATAGTAGGTGGTAGAGTTAATAGGATAATTCAACTAACAACACACTAAAATCTCTTTGGGATACAATAAAAATTTTAGTGGCTAATATTAAAGAAAAAATAATTATTTCTTATTCAACAATTAATAAAAACACTAATCCATTATTTTATATAGTTCAATCCTTATCCAAAACATAAATTTTGGGATCAGGAATATGAATAAAATTCCTCCCCTCCACATTCATTTCAAAATTAAATACCAACTGACTCCAGTTCCATTGGTGTTAGACACTTTTGTACACCTATACATGATGACAAGTGTATTAAGACATATGATTTTTTTATCCGGAGCAAACATGAAGAGAATATAACACACACAACTGTGGGTAAGAAAGGATCGGTCAAACCCCCATCTAATGTTTTACCCACTCCATACGTGACACACTATAATTTTATGGCCCAATGGCCCCATAGATAGAAATCCATTCCATGGACTGAAGGCCCACCTGCCAAAGTCATTTGTCGAACAAGTATGTATGTATGTTTAGTTAATTATGAATATATATATATATAAATCCGTGATTGAATTATATAACTAAATATAATATATAAAACATATGCTATAAAAAAACTATATATACATATATTGTATTATGATCATTCTATATATAATTTTCATATTATTTAAAAATTATACACATGAAATGAATATATACTACATAAAATATATTTTTATGAATTGTATATGCATAAATTAATGTTTTGTTATCTCTCTCTCTCTCACACACATATGTAATGTAAGTTATTATTATTTTTCAAAAGATTTAAAAATTTAATAGTGTGTTCAAAATTATTAATATATTAATATTTTTTATGGTTTTCATTTATAAATATTTTTATGTAACCAATATTGTTCAATGTTGATGGACATTGAAAAAATTGGTAAAATAATTGAATGAAATTAAGTTGTTTTGTAGAACATGTTTAAGAACACATTATTTATTTTTCAATAAATTTATCAGAATGTTCTTCAATGGGTTTCGATAATCATGTCAAATATGATTTTTTATAATAATAATTATTCAGAAAATAATTTATGATATGAATTTAATTTTAATAAAAAATATAATATTAAAGAATTAAATATTCATATTATTATAACAAATGGTTTTTTAATACATTAGTAATGGAGAATAATTTAGTCAAGGAAGATAAATAATTTCCAAGGCATCTACTTCTAGGAGTTTTGTATTGGAAATATCATGGTTCACTATAACATATATCTTATAATATAAATATATGTTAACATATTATATCTCATGAAAAATATCTATATATCAGGGATATAGATTTTCCATATAATCTTATGAGGATGATCATTAATTCTAAATAAAAATGATCTGGTTTCATGTTTTTAGGAAAGGTGAGAACAATTTCATTAATGAAATTACAGTTTTTGTTCTAAACATACTCACATGAAATGAAATTTTTTCTCAAATGTTATCAATATATAATATTTTTCTTTTCCGTAATTAAATAAAATATTTAAATTAATAAAATTAATAATGATATCATTAATATTGTAACATTCGTTAGTTCAATTATGAAATCATTGGATATCAAACATTCACATTCAGTTTTGGAAACAGAAAATCATAGAATAAGACAATATTTATGGGATTTGTATCTTGAAATAAATGGGGGTATAATTAATATAACAAACTAGTTCAATTTTTTATTTATATAAATAAGGCATATATAGTATTACATATCTAACTATATCATCATTTTAGATAAATATTTAATACATTTCACAATATTACATTGCTTATAACATTAATTTTTTAGTGTATTTTTTGACGAGATACATAATCATTTTTTTCATGACTTCTGTTCCATACCATCCACAATGTTCATATCTCATGGTTTCTTTGTTATACATTTCATACAAAACAAATTTATTTATAATGAGGGGAAAATTGAAACATATGAATTGGTTAGGTAAGATTCTATGTATGGGAAATCATTAAAAATGTCATTTTAAGATTATATGAAATCATAAGATAATCAGAAGGGTTTGAGATAATAACCATAACTTACAATGTTCATTTCAAAATAGTAATAAATCATAAAAATTGAGACATGACATAATGCTTTAGTATTTCAAAAGTTAATCATAAGAGTGAGGAATCATCATAAATTAATAAACAATCATGGTAGAATATTATATGAATAAAAAATGACTGGTGAAATTTGGAATAATCATAACTATAGAAAATCATTTCTAAAGTTTCTTGGGATGTGTTTCCCCATTGAGATGGGGGGTTGAATCTGTGGTGTTTTTTATTAATTTTATTATTTTTGAAATTAACCTTTTTTTACATTTTAGGAACTGATCAAATCTTATGATTACTCAACCTCGCCCAATTTAGTAAGAAATAAATAGTATATTAATAAAATATTTTTACGAAGTTCGGTCTCAATGTGAGTCTTATCTTTATTGTGATTGGGTTGACAACCCAATCACAAATTCTTTACTATAATCCAAATAAGTTACAACATACATATTGTAACTAGTACAGAGTCACACTAATGTATATAGAGTTCCAATGGATTAATAGTTTCATAGTTCCAAAAAAAAATTTATAAACAATGGAATATATGTCACTTCTAAATGTTGTATACTTCAACACCAATTGATGAAGATCATTATTTGGAAACATTAATAGAAATAAAATAAAAAATTATCACTTTATTAAGAATATAAATAAAATGTTTCGTCTTCAAATCTTGGATTTTTATTTTCCATTGTATTATACTTATATAATATTTAAAATAATCATTATATTTATTAAAATATTGTCTCATATCACATTTATGTTACATCATACTCTCTGTACAAAACCTTACTATTGGAGGAACTTTTATCAATAAGTATACATCATAATTAATATTGTTTGTATAAAACAATGAGAAATATCTCTTTTTTATAACATTAGTATTAATTGTTTTCTAATAATAAACTACAAATTTTATAGGAAACAAATTATAGGTTAATGGTCAGTTAACGCAAGATAATTCTCGATAACATGGTATGATGATTAATAAAATTTCAGTGTTTGTAAAACCAAACAATGCATCACCTATCTTTGTAGAAAATATTGGAATTCAATATAAAATTATCAAAATTTATTTTTATATGTCATTTTCTATCCCTTATACTCAAAATATAACAACATTCTGCATAATGTGAGATATTTTTTGTGGTTTATAATTTCATTACATTAATATACACATACATTTTTTCTCCAAATACATAAATAAATACATTGAACATGATAGTATTTTCTGTTTCACATTCAATTATTCATATTTTCATTGAATTTATGCATATCATATCCTACAAACTCAACATTAATAAGAAATATCACTGAATAAAAAATTGTTCATCCAGAAATTCAACCTCACATGCCATTTTTTATCATTTTCACATATCACTTTCATTCACATACAACATTTATTATCTAAATTAAATACTAAAATATCAACATTCATTATAGTGTCTACATCCCCACCTTCTTTCCTACAAATTTTCTATATAATCATTTATTCATTCAAAAATTAATTCCAGAAATGAATAGTTTTCTTGGTGGAAAATTTTACTAAGCCATTTTTAAACTCTCGATGAGATTTGTTTGATAATATATTTTCAATGAACTCCTTTTTGGTTTCTTTTTTAAATCCCATGTTCAAAATGAGTCTTCTATATTATGATTATCTTTAAAAACTCTATATCACACAACAATTTTATGATTTTTCAAAATACATTGTAATATTATTTTCATAAATATAAAAAATCGTTTGATGATCCTATGTGGAAGTTTATTTCATTGTGATTTCAATATATATAAACCATCATTTTCAATTGGATTTTACATGAGGAAAAGAAGATCATATCATGCCTTCATTAGGAGGTGTAGATTAGCTATATCGGAAGGCTCTTATTCTATGTGTATGATTTTAAAACATGAACAAAATATTGTATAATAAATCAACCCACATTGATACTTCTATTGGTATTCACTATAGTTTATTACTCAACCACTACTACAATATCATCGACCTAGAGAGGGGGATCAGCACCCATACACCAACACACACACAACATGAGATTTGTTCTATCATGATTCTTCCACAGTCCATGCACCTTCTGAGTATGGAATTTTATCCTTATACGCAGGCCTACACTCATGGTGTGGGCCCTAGGCCTCTTCTACATTCCATGGGCAAGCATGGGTTGTAATCTCTTGAGCATGATTCACCTTCAAGTCACACAAATTTTTGTTGGATGTTATCCATAATAGCTTGGGGGTTGGGCCCAATTTTTTAATATGTCCAAATTCATTTTAATAAAAAAATAATAGTATATAAATATATCCCAAGCCAAAACCAAACATCTCAACATAAAATGAAAAATATTTTTTTGTATGGACTTCTTTTTACACTCAAAATTATTTTACATTTATGATATATTCAAAAACTTATCCCAATTATATATGGATAATTTCTCAATAATTAAATATAATGCCATCAAGTGAGTCTATAAATGTTTTCTCAGCATCACTACTTCATAGAAACACACCATATACATATTAAAATAACATTTAAAAAATGAAACACGTGTGTTTAAAAATCAACGCCTTTGTATTTTATTGTTTATATACCTTCATATCTTAAAATTCAATATGTTTCCACCATATCTACTTCCCCTTAATAGAAATTAAATGAAAAGCGTATATGGTCTCTTCTTATATCATATTTCTTCTCCATAAACTCTTCTATTATTTTTTTAAAAGATGGAATGACATCACATGATACATAAAAAATATCCTTTTGTAAATAACCTCTATGTCTATATGAGAATACCCGATGTATAACTAATGATATATATTAACAGTGATATCTATGATTTATACTAAATATATATGAAACTGATATGAAGCTCAAAATCTATCAAATGAACATTTGAAAACACATGATGTAAAATATCAGTCACACAATTTTCCATGACATTAAAATGATTATATACACCAAAATAATTTATATTTTGTCTCATAATTATAATAATAATGAACCCTCCCTTAATAAATATATTTTATAATGATATATAATAGTGTGACTGGTTTACTCAAAACTCAAGAAGGCTCCCCCTCAAGATATGCATTTAGTTTCATCAATATGGAATTAAATAAAATACATGATGAAAAAAATTCTCCATAGATTCCCTTCTTGTTAGAAAAAACACATAAAATAATATAAATTAAATATATACCCCATGATAGTATTCACGTGAGAAGAAAAGTATTAACATGATGTTTCATCCTTAAATATATCTCTTTTCATTACATTGGTGAAAATATGTACAGCCTAATATTTTGTTGAAATGTATTCTACCTTGATATCTCCAAATAAAACCTTTTCTATGATAAAATTATACCATATTTCAATATTAATTGATCTTCAATGTTGAAATATATTTTTAGACAACACAATAGAATTTTGATTATAAAATGATTTTTTCAACTGTCTCTTAATCTCATTTTTCAAATATGAAAACATAATTTTCATCCAAGTCATATCTGTCCATGATTTTTCATCTAAAAAGTATTCAGACTAATACATTATTATTGTTAATAAATTTTATTTCATGCTCCTGTAACTCACATAAACCTATCCCAATAAACATTTTCCACCTAAATTTTGTCTTATATATATATATATTCGATCAACATCCCAATTTAGATCAACAAACTCCATCAATATCAAATCTACATTATGTCTAGATATGATACCATATCTCAATATTCCATTATTGTATACCATAACTCTCATGGCGCCTAATATGTGATACACTTTTATATCACTCTAAAATAAGGGATATAATGTCACTGTAAATGTCATATCTTGCTTTAATTATTTTAGATAAAGTAAAATTCGAATGAATCTTCTGAAATATTTCCTGTTAACATTGCATCCAACTTCATCTATTCACTATTTGGTTTCAACTGAAATATGATTTCAAAATTATTTTCCATGTTAAATTCTAATCTTTTTCAGCTATTCCCTACCATATATTCCTTCTGGTATAAATATAATGTTTTTTATGAAAAATATAATATCCCAAAAATTATGTTAGTGGACCAAGAAATGAATTCTAAAATTTTCATTTTAGTTTATCACAAAACTCATCAAAACGTCATTACTCTTAACTAGTAAATATGATTCCATCCATATACACAATTAGTATGAGTGTACCGTTGAAAATGTCTCTCACACAAAGGTTACTATCAAATTTAACAATCATAAACATCATATCCCTTAAAAAATAATGTAATTTTGAATACCAGTCTTTAAGATTCAGATTCAAACTATAAAATTATTTTGATTAATAAGTATACAATTCTACCAATATTTTCTATGAAAAATACATCATCATGTTTTATATATACTTCTTCCTCAATATCACTATTTAGAAAGTCATATTTCACATCCATTTGATAAACTTCATAATTTATTTCTTCTGGTAATTTCATGAATATTATAATATTTTCTAGTATATCTAATGGTGAATTTTTTTCATTAAATTCAATTACTTATATTGAAGAATATCCTATTCCCACCATCATATATTTGTTCCTTGATACTTCACCTTTTATCTTTATCTTATTTATGAAACCCCACCTGGTGCCAAAAATATTTCTATTTTTACATCTTCATACAAGATCCTAAATTGGGTTATTCTCAATCTTATAAAGTTCCTCATTCATATATTGCATCTATTCCTCATATCAATTTCTTATATTATAGTATATTTTTAAATTTTAGAAATAAGTCTTATCTTCAGTTCTCAATCTTCTTCTTGTTTGAACTATTGGATATTACATTATAAGAATATTTTCTACTACAACTCGTTTCTTCATTTTTTTGGTTTCATTTTCAATTATTTCTATTATCACCATATATGTCATTGGTATTTTCAGAATCAATATAAGTAATGATTCAATTTTTCTCAGTAATTAAATCATTTTATAGTTACATTTTCAATCAATTTTCTACCAAATAATATCTATATATATCAACTGATTTAACTATTTATTTAATATTTCTAATAAATTTCATATCACTATAGTTAACTAACTTGTGAATCTCTTTTTTCTATCTTATTATTCCTCTATGATTAGGTAGATAGCCCTTGAAAATTATTTCATTGGATTATTATTTAATATTTCCTTGACTGATGTTCTTAATCATTGTGATTAAAATAATCCCAAAAAAACATTATGTATTTAAAAATTGGTTTTTTCTTATAAAATATTTAAAATTTTGATTTTTTTTCTTTTTTGGTATAGTATACGCCTTTTTTGTGTGTATGATAGTACATATAGATTTTCTCCAGAAATACTTCACGATTTTATGTTCAAAAAACATAGTCCATTTCATATATACTATACTTATGTTATTTTATTCAAATATCCCATTTTTAGTAGAGTATATGGTGTGAAATACTAATTCCCGGTTCAATTTTTTGGAATAATACTTTCAAAATAAGTATAAGTAAACCCTTTTCCATTATCTGATACCAATTTCTTAATAATGATACCCATCTCTTTCTCATATTTCCTACTAATAATGTTTCACATTTCAATTTCCTCTAATTAGTTTATGAGATGAATAACATTATAAAACCAAGTATAATAATCAATAAATGTAATGAAATAAAGATAAAATTTGGTATAGTTTTTTTCTTGTATCACATAATTCATTATGAATATGTTCTAGGTGTTTAGAAGACAAAATATCCACAGCTTTGTGTGCCCTTTAAAAAAATTACCCTTTTTAATAGGTTTCATATATTTCAACCCATTCTTTATTTATGTTGATAAAATCTATCCCACATTCATGCTATAATATTTTACTTATACTCATTTGATGTAGATGGTAGATCCCTATATTCTATATGTTTTTTAATATTCGATACTCTAGTGTCATCAATTTGTATAATTGCCAATTTAAAATTGGTTACCATTGGTTCTATTTTTCTTGGGAGATATTTATTCAATACATTCATAATTCGATCATAAATGAATAATTTTATAAGAACACTTAATTTAAATCATCATGAATTAGGATGAAATTATGAAAATTATGATTCATCCCATCAATTAATAACACAGTAATAGAGTTCATATTTTGGGCTTCAATATCTACTTTTCCAACTCTATTAATTTTCAGGGAACAATAATTTGCAATGATTACTTATCCTCCTTAATGATTCTATATGTTTCCTAAAACATTTGTCTCTCCATTCATGTTTTATGAACAACCACTCTAAAAAACCCATCACTTGGATTTTATACTCTCTTTCAATGAAACCTTAGAGGAACAAGATTATTCATTATTCATTTTTGTAAATCCATTTTTATTATAAATATTAGATATTTTTTAAAGGATAATACTCACAAAATTAGTAATAAAATTTCATTTATAATCATATATTTCAAATATTTCATCTAAATAATCAATCATTTTTTATTTTGGATGATTAGATGAAATCCTGATAACAACATGATTTGAATATTTTTTATCTTTTCTTCAAAATAACCACATGGTTCATGTTTCATCTCTAGTAGGGATATGTTATACCAAAAAAAATATGATTCCTGACCCAACAATTAGAAACACTTGATATTTCTTATAAACCGTGATATTGTGGATTAATACGTTACATTTTTTGAAGATTTTTTAATTCCCATTCCATATACTAAGATAATCTCATCTCTAGGGAAAGGATATTCTTGAATTATTTATTTCTTACTTTTTATTTGAAGATTATTTCTCACAATTATTCAAACTTATTACATATACAAAATTTTTTGTACCATCTTTATTAATGTTAATAGACTTATTTTGAAATTTATAATGTGATTAATTAACCTTCTTCTTTGATCCCCTCTTTCCATCAGTTTGTGATGATTTACCCTCAACCTCAAAAACCTTTCTGAAATATTCTCTAATATTTTTCAATATATTATATTCTTTATTATATTATAAAAAATTTCATAGACTATTATTCTTCCCTAAGATCTTGATTTTTATCTGTTTCCATCAATATATACTCAATTCCATCCACATTCTGTTTGTTTCTTATGATTTCTTCAATGTAAAGAATCTATATCATTGATCATTATTACATTTTCTAGTTATATTTCATTTTTATTTAAATAACATTTAGTGTTATTTTTTGATATTTTTATTTTTATTATGTAAATATTCTAATTCATTTTTCACCATATTTTCCATCTTTGTTTGTTCACTTTCATAATCTTCATTTCTTGATGTTTCAAACTATTTTTAAAAATGATCCATAAATATAGTTTCATCTATTAAATGACTATTTAAGGTGAATTCGTCATTCCAACCATTTATCACTAAATTTTTTAATTTAATTTTAAATAATTTATTCTTACTTTCATCAAATATGAATGTAAATTATGAGATCATTCTCCTTTTATTTTTTGTGTGGTTTCACAGCCCCAATATCAGGTTCAATATATGTATTATTAATCTAATTTATAAGAAAATGTAAAATTACATTATAGTTTTAGATCCTTGGTGGTAATTTATCATTATCCTTAACAATTAACTTCTTGAATATTTTTTATATATGATCAATGATTCTGTTATAATATTCATCTTTAATTTTATTATCAGAATCTATTGATTCTAAAATTTTATCACCCTTAATTATGAGCATTATAAAGGACTAAAAATATATCTCATTATCAATCATCTTCTTGATGATTGGGATCACTGAAATTTCATATGAAATTATTATGTCATGTAATTAAATGAGTGTATGATTATTTCTATCTTCAAAAGCAGGTACTCTAAAAAGAAACCTATCAAGAAATTTTTTCATTTGTTTCTTACAATATTTGAATAATCCCTATTTTATTAAAAACCCCAAATATTACTATTAATTTAATTGAATCTTGTGAACTATTTAGTAATATCTTATTCACTACACATCTTGATATCTTCAAATTTAATCATCCAAATTTTGAACTCAACGTCTTTGACTTTGAAATTTCCTTGGAAACATATGTTCAATTTTTCCCAAATCACCTTAATTTTTTAATGTCCTATAACATTTGAGTAATCATTTTCTGATAGATACATTAAAAATGATTTTTTTTATTTTACAAAAACATACATATTTCACATATCCATGAAATTCATAAGAGATCTTCAGTTATAGGTTGGAATACAATACTTTTATAACACTATGTTCATATACATGAGGTATTAGCTGGGAAAACATGATATTCTTCCATCTTTGATAGTTATTACAACTAAAAGTAGGAATACCCAGACTATTAGATGAATTCATATTATCTATATTCTATATATTGTATTATATCTTAAGGAACCACCCTATAACATTAACTATAGTGACTAGGTCGTTGTTCAACAATTCAGAAGGGGAGGGGGTGAATCAGGGGTGATTTTAATAACTTTTACTTCTTCTTAAATTAGTCTCTGTTAACCAATAAAGATCTGATAAACTCTTATAATCACTCAAACCATCCCAAACTAATTAATAGTTGACTTTTATAAGAAAAAAATATTTTTAGAATGTTTTGTCTCAATGTGATCCTATAAATTGTTGTGACTATTTAAACTCCCCAATCATATAATCACCACTATAATCACAACTGATTTAAATATAAATGTTATTACTAGAATAGAGTCACACTATTCTTTCTAGAGTCCAATTGGAATAAAGGATTCACACTACGCACCACTAAAAATGAGTGAAAAAATGAAATAAAGATCACTTCTGAATGTTGGATGATTATGATAAAATTGAAGAAGATATTTATTTTGATACGTTGAGATAAATAAAATATCATATTATCAGTTTCTAAAAAACATTACAGAACTGGTTCTTCCTCTAATTCCATATTTTTAAATCTCAACTGTATAATGATTATATTTTATGAGAAAAATTAATTATATATAACAAATGATTATCACATATCACATTTATGATTCTACCTATTTCCTTCACAAATCATAAATACTTCATGAATAGTTATCAGTAGATAAATTTCATATATAAACTCCATCACATAGGCCCATGATAAATATCTCGTGTCTACACATTAATGAAAAATGTTAATCTAATAATCCAACCACAATTTTATAGGAAATAAATTAGTGGTTAATAATTATTAAAGGAATGCTAATTTTGGGGAACAAGGTATACATTTTAAAGAAGTTCCATTATATGTGAAACCATAAAATGTGTTGCATCTCCCCAAATAAAGTATTGGCTATGAATTAGATTTATTAAAATTTCTTCCATGTAAGATTTTATTATTCTCATAATCCAAATATCACAATAGTACATAATAATTATGATTATTTGACTTTTATAATGTTATTACATTCATTTGGACATACTATTTTTATCTATAATCTGAAATCACCCAAAAGAGATTATATTGATTGAAGTTTAACATATAATAATTCATCTTCAAATGGTATGTCTGCATACTATATCAAATAGACTCAACACGCATGATAACTTTCGCCACATAACCACTAGTTAATCCACGAACACAACTTCACATAACAATTTTTAATCATAGATGTATTTAATATTTCTATCTTTATTATAGTTTGTATCCCCGTATTATACTGCAATATCCACATACATAATAGTGTTTATAGACACACAATTTCCAAAATACATCTTCTTTATATTCATTTATTCATCCACAAACCACATTCAAAAATATTTTTTATACATTACAAAAAAATTGTATTGACCCATTTTCAATATCTCAAGGTGATTTCTTTGTAAATATATGGTAGATAATCTCCTTTGTATTAGTTTCATGAAAAACTACATTCACATAGATTCTTCTACATGATGTTTAACTCCGAAATATATACAGTGAAAATCATTTTTATGCTTTTAAAAAATCTAAACTATATCGATATTAAGGAATAAAATGTGATGTAGAGGCTCTCTCATGATATATGGTTTATCTCAAGTTTCCCTATCTTCAATCCTTCATCGGTCAATGTATTTATACATAGTATGAATAATAAGTTCACACATCTTGAGGAGATGGTGTAGATTGTATGAATCTTACAATTCATATTTTATGTATATGTTATTAACTCCTGAACACTATAAAAATAAAGGTATCATCATACCAGGAAAGTTAATAAGTTCATCATTTTGTTTTATTAATCAATTTAATCCACTACAACATTGATATATAGATGGGGTATAATCACCCATAAACCCCCAAATTCACTCACAATGGGCTTCAGACTAACTGGTTCCATGTCCAACCCTTCTAGGCACACTCTAACGGTCATATACAAGGGATCAACCACAATATGAGAACCCTATGCCTCCTCTTTTTTATATAGACTTTACTAGTATGTCCTCCCTTTTGTGTGGTTTTATATTGGGTTTCCCAAATTACTGTGTTGAGGTTGGTTTAGATGACTTGTATGTTGTATTTTTAACTAATAACACATTCATATACATAAAAAATGTTAGTATAGAGAAATATCCCAAAAAAATAAAAATTCATTAATTATAATGAAAAATTTTATATATTTGAATTCATTCCCTTCTACAATATTTCTTCCATTTATGATCGGTTCAAGAAATTCTCACATTTATATTCTGAAAATTTAGAGTTTGAAATCCAATTCATAAATTGAGGCTATAAAAATTCTCTAAGAATGACCACTTCATACAATGTCACTGAATTGATATTGACACAACATTGAAAAAAATTTCCACACATGGGTTCCAAAATTTCAATTGTAAAGGATGACTACCATGCCTATCATTAAATAGTGGACATTGTCCTATTATGGTATGTGTTCACTCCCTAATCCATTTTCATTCATGCAATGGGTTCAGTCCTAAACCAATTTCTTGTAATATCATGACATATTAATTGTTATCTAACAAAATAGAGTGGTATTTAATTTTTGGCCCATGTATCACATAATTGAATCAAATTTATGCATTATACTTGATCATTGAAAATTAAATAATTCCATTATCTGATAAACTATTAGAATGAAATGGGTTTGATAAATAATTCATAATCACATAATAATGATGGATATAGAGAAATAACATTGATGGTTTCATTGTATCATATCCCTAGTGAATCATAACAAACATCAATGTATGTAGACATGGATTAAAAATACCATTAAAAGAACATTGATCCCTTCATAAAAAAACACAAGGAAAATATAATTTCTTTATTATAAAATATCAAATAAAAAATAATATAATTTCTGCAAAATTATTTTCATTAAAAAATTTTATTCAAACAAGTAGATAAATCATCAAATAAATGAACTATTATGTTGTCCAACAAAGCTATTTGTGTAGAAATCTTAAAAAATTATTCATTCAACATTTTTTAAAATATGTCAAAAATTATATATTTGAAAATCCATGTCAAATTTTCTAATTACTCCATTGAAAATTAGTCCAAATATTGTTAAAAGTGGAATTGAATAATCATGGGATCTTATAAGAGAACATTTTTGAAGAATTTTAATTAACATGTACATGGAAGAAAATGCTCATTAGACAAATTGAAATAAAGTAATATTTACTTAAAACCCTTCACATAGTAATTTTAAATACTAAATAGAGGATAACAAAAGGAAAACATGGAAATAAAATAACTAGAGAAGAATAAAATTGATGGGGTTTAAGATATAAATATCGTATAATTACTTTAATGGAGATTTAACTATATATAATCCCAATTGAAAAAGAAAGTGAAACATAAACCCCTACCTTAGGTGATAAACATTTATCTCTCTCTTATGAATATGATTGAAAATAAATTTATATATATTATAAATATATTATTGCACAATATTAATACTTATGTAATAATATAACATTCTACTAAAATTTTCACTCATACATTCATTAAATATTCTTCATTAAAATCGACATTTCAGTGTTAACCATTATTCTTCACATGAGTGATTTTGTTTTTTTCTTCCAATCATTTCAACTTATTCATTTCTTCAAATCTCAAAAACATAATGACTATATAAATATCATATTTATTCCTTAAATAAACATTAATATCCTTTGATATTAGGTGGTCATAAAACATTATTTTCGTCGCTTCATGGAGATGGTGGTTTATTTGTTTTCATGAGTAATTTTTCAAATTCAATTAATTGTATAAAATATATGTATATACTAATATAAACATCTATAATAATAATAATATCACAAGTAAAAATTATATTCATTAAATCCATCAGCATTACAATAATTGTATAATGAACATGAAAAATGAATCAGATCACTTTGTGGAGGTATCATGCCACATGTATTCTTGAATTTCATTGCCTTTTTTAGTATGCTATAATAGATGTAAAAAGTGGTTGTACCCTTAGTATAATAAAATATTAGAAAACTAATGATAATTCTTTCATCATTTTATGTTTTTTATAGAATATATATATAAGAAAAATAAGTAATCATAAAAGAGATAGGTGAATATGAATACCTCTTATATGAGAAACCACCTTTTGTATAGACCTTAATCTTCTATACATTTGTTTTTTGGGGACATAAAAATATCAGAGGCACTGTTAGTTAATAAAAAAAGAAATTTTTATTGTTATTTTTTATAAGGTTAAAAGTTTTATAATAAGTTAAAATATAAGTATCACTTTTATAATTTATGGGGGTTGTACTCTTATAAATATAAATAACAATAAATCTAAATTGAAGTGAAAGTGCAACCAAGTGGCTACATGTTAAAATATGATAAATTTTAATGATGAAATATATTTGTCTATTAATTGTTATAAAATTTTATAAGATATTTTAAACCTTATTATTTAGATTTTCCACCTTATGTACCCTTTTTAGCCTTATGTGAGGTAAAAATATTTACTTCTATTACTTTTTATTATGAAAAAAAGATGAATCGTTAATTATTTTAAATGATGATTATAATTATGGAAATAATTTTATGATATTCAATTTATATTTGTAGTATAAATTAATTTTTAATTTTCATGAAAAAAACCAAGAAATTGTTTTTTAGAGAAATTCATTTTTAGAAGAAAATGGATTTATTTTCACTCTTTACCTTGTAAAAACCATTAAATGAATTTAAAAAAAAATATATTGAATATATTTTATGTGTATGTTCTGAAATTTGTTTTATTATTTTTACAATGTATATTTTTTGTTTTCAAATATCCAAAACCCTCTTATTATTTTATGTAAAATTAATTCTGAACAGTTCACTATATTTTAATTACAACATGAGTATTAGTTATATTAATTATATAATTTCTATTTCAAATGAATGATAAGATGATAACATACCTTATATTTGACTATGAAAATGTCTAAATCACTTTATTTAATGGTATAATTTTATTCAATGAATCCTACATGAATTGCTAATCGAATGACCCACAAATAAGATTCCAATAGAAAAAAGATAGCTCTTTAAAGAAAATATTTCTAATGAATTAATATGATCAATAATGAGGTATTAAATGGGACTAAAAAAATATTGTATAAAAATAAAACAATAAATAAAAGTTGGTTTTTAATGAATACATGTTCTTCATACTTACACATCTAATATGGATCTTCAGGATAGTGAAAAAGAATATATGACTTAGATTGTCACTAGAGTTAACAAATGAAAAAAAATGAAACTATTCATGAACTAATTCAACATAAACCCTAAAAAATAATAACATAATGGTGATAATAATGGAATTAATAATTAAATTTATTTATAGGTTACTTGTTTGAGTGTAAAAATATACGTCATATCATGCCAGGATATCATAAACTATTGAATAAAAAGATATACAATAAAAAAGGAAAAAGAAATTGGCAACTAGTTAGTGTTATATGATGGAACATCAACAAATTGAACTATATTTAATTTATAAATAGTCTAAAAAACTCTTCATTAAGTCTTATCTTGATATAGTTTGTGCGGTCAAACATTATTTTAGATTTTTTTATTCAGATTATGATTTTAAAATTCAAAATGTTTCTAAATTAAATAAATTTAAATGCTAGGAAAATGTATTTTCAAAGAATTTATTTATATAATATTAATAATTAAAATAATGAGATACTTGTTTTTGGAAACAATGTAATTATTCAAGAGGATGAAAAATAAATAAATACTACTTATTCTTTTTATTCTATAGTATATGATACTTTAAAGTTTACTCAATATTTGAATGAAAAGAATGAAATAGAAAGTTGAATGTATTCAATAGAGTTTCTATCCATTAATCCACAATTGTGGGAAATATAATATTATGATGTCCTCGTATAAAATAAATATAATTAAATATGGTATTGGTTATTATAAAAGATTAGATGAAATTTATTGAAATCATTTTATTAAAATGAAAAATGTTTTACTTCCCTCCTCAGTTTTTTGAAATGTTTATGGAAAGTGAAATGAAAGTGATTGTAATTTTTGTTTCAAATAGTCTTTAGGATTTCTAGAAAAACCCATTTTTATAAATTTTTATCAATATTACCATGAGAATTTTTATTTGATTCTTTTTGGGAAATAAAGTGTTTTTATTAGTAATACAACTAGACACAAAGTAGCTTGTGTATTAAAATTGTCATGTAATTTAATATTTTAGGAAAGTTTGTCTAGATATCTCAAAAATAAAATATGGTACATTGAATGTATATTACCTAACAATATGAAAAATATTAACATTAATGTTTCACATGCACAACACACGGGATGGATGTAAAATTACATTTGGAGATAATTCTATAGGAAAAGTAAAAAGAAGTAGTAAATTTAGTATTTATTATTCTACATTAATTTTTAATGATTTATATATTGAATGATTAAAACATAACTTAATTATTATATCACAATTATAGATGATGTAATTAAACTGATTATTTAAATTTATCTGTTTTTAGCTTTAAGAACGAATCATTATTATTTTGTGGTAATTGAAATAAAAATATAAATAATACTAATCTGGTAGAACTATCTGTTTGATGTGTTATGTGTTTTAATGTTGGGATGAGTGATGGAATCCTCGGTAATCCACAATTATGAGTTTTTAGTTTCTGAATGTCACATAATAACATAAGAATTTCATACAATTACTTTCATTGAAGAGATTACAACTTCATGTTTTTAGTGGATTCATTAATGTGGAACAATATAACATTTTTTAAACATATCAATCAGATAAATACATTATATACCTTCAAATTTAGTATATATTTATTTATAGGTTCTTAATAAAATTTATATTCTTTTGGGTGTAGAAATTCCAAAAATATTGTTGATGATAATAGTAAATAAACATGGGTTTATTTTATTTTTTTTAAAAAATATTCTTTATTTATATTGATTGGATCTTCAAATATAGTTCAAAATAAACGTGGTTGGGTGATTGTTTCTATCAATAGTTATATAGGAGATGAATTTAAGCATTTTGAATTTTAATTTATTTTGAAATTATTGGGTTTTTCTAAAAAAAATTATTCCTATAAAAATTTAAAATATTATATTCTATAACGGTAAAAAGAAACATCTTTTTTAAATGGACATAACAATTTTTAGTGAAAATTATTTTCCTAGATATTTTACAACTATTTCAATTTTTTATTTTTATAATTTTTCAAATGGAATTACTATTAATAATTTATTAATGAAAAGTTCATATTAATTGTTTAAAGATAAAATTTTTAATGTTGGTGATTTTATAGTATTTGGTTGCAATGTTTTTATTTAAATTCAAATAATTATTTATATAAATTTGATGCTTAATATGGTTGGGGAATTTTTTATGTATATTAAAAATATAGTAAATATTATTGATATCAAAAAAATACCAATTGTTATTAAAGAATTTTTTCAAATTATAATATTTGAAAATAATTTAAAATTAAACCTACATTACAATATTTTTGATGATGTGTTTATAGATTTTATATTTGCTGAAGAAAAACCTTAGGATAATAATGAATCAATTAGGGTGGAGAATAATCCTTCCCGAAATGGTCTTGTCTTATAAAATATTCATAAATATCATCCTATTGGAAATTGTATCAGTAATATTGTTTCTAGTATTAAATCTCAAAAATATATATTAAATTTAGGTGGAAATTATATTTTTATTCCCAATCATAATCCTGATAATTTTAAAGATTCGTTAACTGATGATAACAATATTATTCCTCTAAAATATAAGCTTTATATGTTTCATTGAAATAATTTTTGGCCTTAATTAAAGTTTTTATTAGGATAAGAATAAATTTTTTAATAAAAATATATTTAGAAAAAATATGGATAATTCTACATAGATTTTCAAAAACAAATACAGACTTTATTTACAAGGATGTACTTTGAGAATAAGGTAGTGAATTTGAATGTCCATTTTCCACTTTTTTAGGATAGTAGCAGTTATAAAATTTTTATGTTTTTCTTTTTATCGTGGTTTTAAATTATATATATTTTATGTACATTTTTTTCCTCATAAATAATTTAATAACTGATGATTTCTATGTTTCTAAACCCCAGGGTTTTGAAAATGAAAAGTATTATAATCTAGTTTTTAAATTATTTAAAAAAAATTTATGGTCTCAAACGAGTACATTCTTCTTGGTATGAAAGGAATTTATTGTTTCAATGGAATAATAGTTTTAGGAAAGTGAATTCTAATTCTAAACATTTAATTAAAATAATTCCTATTTAAACTTTAAATATACAAATAAATGTTGAGGATATTGTTTTTTCGTTCATCTAATGAGATTATTTTTTATGTCTTTCTGAAATGGTGTCATATAATTTTTACATGATCTTATTGAAATAATTAATGTTCATTTATGGAATTCATCTTTCTTGAATAAAAGGTATAATTTTTCGTAATTAATATAAGAATATGAATGTCTTTCTTAAAAGGCTTGGTATTGATTCAAAAAATAAAATGAATCATCATATGACTACTAATTATAAAATAGATATTAATGGATCTCATAAATTATATGATATTAAATTTTATAGAGGAATGATAGGAATATTTATTTATTTAATAAAGTTTAGAACTGATTAAAAATTTATTGTTTAACTATGTGTAATATTTCAAAGTTCATACTAAATGCATTCATATTAAATATTTCAAAATTATAATTTTTTGTTACATGAAATATTAAATCGGGATTATTTATTACAAATAAAACTATTTTATTTTAATATTATATTTTGATACAGATTTTGGAGTCATTGGAATTGATAGAAAATTCACACTATGTATGTGGCATTTTCTTGAAAGCAGTTCTTTTTGTGGAATTCTAGGAAAAAATTATTTCATACAATATTTATATCAGAAGATGATCATATCTTTCTATTTTATTATTGTGCTCATTATTATTGAATAAGAAACCATTATGCAATTTTTTAAATTGTTTAGACAAATTTCCAATTTGTTGTTATAAAACATATGCACTTTTTATTTTTAGAAATATCTTACAACATTCTAAAAAATTATCTTGATCATCGATTTCATTTTATTAAACATTGTGCGAATAATTATTTTTTACCATATATAAACTAGGAATGATCGTATATAAATATTTACTAATCCTTTATACATTTCTTGGTTTAGAATAACTAAATTTGATCATGGGATTATAGAATCTTAATTATATTATATTTTAATATATATATATATAGGGGGTTCTAAATTATCATTTATTTAAATTATAAAATGGGGGGGAGTAAAATTTTAATGGTATAAAATGTTTAGGTATTGAAATCAAACAATAATGGGGATATTGTTTGGGTGTTCATGGTTGTGTTTTTTAATTAAAAATAGTTACTTTATGATAATGAATATTCCAAAACCTTATATTACTTTGGGTGAAAACTAGTTCAAACTAGTTCTCAATATTGTTATTATAATATTAGTTTTAGTTATCAAAATTCTATATATACTATTTTATATTAAATATAATAATTTTATATGACATTTATCAACTATGAAAAAGTCTAAATCTATCTCTAGCATCTTTGCATCTTCCCAAAAACAATTTTCAATCTATTGGTTTTAAAATTAATTTTCAGTTTAAAATATTTCATTTAAATATTTCATAATTTAATTACAACATGATTTTTATAGATTGTATTCTACTAAAAATTATTTCATTTTAAGTATGTATTTTTTATGTGGTGTAATCATTTCCCAATGATCATGAAATACTTATGGAATTATGAAATGTCTAGAAATCAAAATCTTTATCTTATCAATTATAGAGAATTTGATATATAGTATAACAATAATAATTTTATTTTTTTTGAAAGGATAGTATGTTTTTATACATTTATTTCCACTGAATTTTAGTCTAAAATATCACATAGATTCCATAAGAAATAGTTGAATTTATGAAATATTTCAATTACATTTTTTGTATCATTTATTTAGTTTATGTCTATTTTTTTAATATATATCATGATATACATGTTGGATTGTATTTTCCATTGATCTATTTTAATGTTATTTCAATTATATTTTTTTAATAATTTTAATGTTTTTTCTAATCTCATATATAATATGGGAAACATTTTACGATGTTTTTTGACATAATTGTACATGAAATGATGAACTATTAAACATATTCTTCATCTAGGATCCAATTAACCGATATTATTTTGGTTCTCTTATGTATGATAAAACTATCACAACATTCTTCCTTATAACCCCTTGAACACCAGATACCCCTACTTTTTCTAATCATATTTACATCCCCTATTCATTATTTTTGTAGGTTTTTGAGTCCTCCTGACAGTGTACTTGTTCTATTTCATTAAATAAGAAGGTCACAGGAATGGTCATTCATTTTTGTGTTGGTATTTTTTCTTATTCATCAGTGATAAATTCCACTACCACATAGTATAGTTTCATTAATGATAATGGAAGTTAAACCATTAATAGATGAAAAAATAACTTATCTATCATAGAAATATCGTGAATTGGACCTCGATGTAGGATGTAAGTCCTTTTTATGTAGTAAATACCGATCATATATGTATTCAATGTAATATTATAACATTTAGTGTGTATTAGTGTACCCTCTCTGATTGTAGTTACTTCCATTGGTAGTTCCATTACCCTATTTGACCCATCATCCACACATTTATGATAGTGCAATTCCTTTCCATAAGCGATACCTTGCAGTGACCTAAGCACCATTATACTCCCTCAAATAGTAGTTTTATACTACAACAATGATAATAGTGAAACACATTTTTTTTATGGTAGCACTATCCCACTACGTTGGTAGCACAGCAGTACAATGGTACAACATTTTCAATGGTCGTACTAAATCACCTATTCTTCTAATGAATGTGGTATCAACTTATTTCTACCAAAAGGTTAAAAAATTATTCAACATTTAGTTATTTATCATACATCCATTTCAAATATTTCGGTGACCTTTTTTATTATTTTTAATATTTTCATAAACTATATACTTATTATACATTTTTAGGTGTTTTATAAATTATTAATTTCCACATATATTACATGAATTCCATGAACTGTGCTTATAAATTTTTTGAATATGTTTTATGTTTTTTATTAATATTCACTTTATTCATATGTACAATTAAAAAATATATTTCCAAAGATTTTTTTTGTATTCTAAATTGATTTTGTGATATTATTATTCTCAATTTTAATATTTAGTTACAACCAACTGTGAAAACATAATCCTTAGTATTTAAAAGATCATAATTAAATCATTCAATTAGTATTCGCTAAAAAAACATACAAAAGTATTTTGATATTGAAAAATTCAAATTATCTTATAATATTAATGGGATTTTATTAACATAATATTATAGAGTATATTTGAATGATATAATTTGTAATTTGAATTAATTTTAATTTTAATTGTTTCTTAAAATTCAAATGATACATGATATAATTATTTTGGATGTAAAATCTGTATCTCATGGATAATTATCTAGTTGAATATTTAATTTCTTTACTAAATTATAGTTTTGTTAGTTTGTTATTGAATCTATTTAACGGTTTTAAGATTAATTCAAATTACATGAAACTTTATAACATCATTGAGAATTTTTGTTTATTTAATAAAATGTTGTGATATTTTAATGTGTTTTACAAGCACTAATTTTAGTTTTGATCCTTGATTAATTTTTAGGATGATATCAATAGTGAAAAATACAACTAATTCGACCTATAATTCCTTGACATTATGATCCTATACTCAACTCAAGAACTATTACCTCTATTTTCTTCATTTATGTTAATCATATTCTTATTAACTATATCTATAAAAATTATTTTGATCATTCATATTATATTGGTTTTATATTTATTTTTTTACATAAAAATGAATCTCTTTTTCACTTTATTAGGTTATAAATCTTAGATTCTAAAGTAACAACTATTTGGGTTATGACCCCCAAATTCTTAATTCAATTTTTTAATAGGGTTGTTACTCCATATAATAAACTCAAGTGTCTTGTGATTCATTATTAAGAAAAAGTAGTTTGAAATCTTGTTCTGTTTAAAACATAATTATATGGTTGTGAAAAATGTTTCTCACACTAAGTAGTGTTGTATAAGATTGAACTATCTTGAATATGGATTAAAAAACATTAAAATTTGTGTGTCCATTTTCTTTTATTCATTAGAAAATAACTCGATTAATTAACTTTCATAATTAATATATATAATTGATTTATTAGTTTAAATTTCCTACCCTAATATATTAACCCACCCAACCATCATCCATTACCTAACCTGGCATAAAATATAGTTCATACATATCTATTAAAAGCATTCATAAATTGTGTATAATTTAAATCATTATGGAAAAAATATTAAGTGTATAAAATATATTTAAAAAACAACCCTTTTAGCTTTAGTTATTTTTAATTTATTTTCTAATTAATTAATAAGCATTGAATTAAGATTCAGCATGTGTAAAAGAAATACTTTTTTAAAAAATACATTTCATTTTAATATTATATAATGTGATAAATTTCATAATATATGACAGTTGTTCAGAAAAGTTCATAATTACATTCTTCATAAGCTATCAGTAACAGTTTTTTACTAACGAAATACCTTTTAAAATATTTGGGTGTTACTTTCTACCTGCTAATAATATTTTTTCTCTCAAACATTAATCACTCAAATATAAAAATATAAGGGTACATCTACCTCTTCACATCCTTAGGTTCCCACATTTCATCCCTAATTTTTTAATTCTTCTATAAAACCTTTTATAGTTGAGTACTATTATTTTGTAGCACATTAAATATGTGATCCATTTTTTATATCAATTTATCCTCATAAAAATGAACATGATTTAATGGAATGGCATTTTAGTTTAGTACATTTAAAGGATATGGGATATACGTTTTTTATGGTGATACTTGGAACTCATCATGACCTTGAGAGAGAGTCAAAGGAAGAACCGGAAGATAAGATACCATTTTAGTGTGATCATGAATCTCATATGTGCTAATATATATAGGGATTAATGTTTTCTTTGTTTTCAAATCTCAAAACGTTCTTCTAAGGAGATATCTATACAAACAACTTATCAATATCCTTTAACTATAGATATCAATGATTACTGTTATCATAACTAACCAATAATATCTATTATTTAATGATGTGTTTCTAAATGGATTTGACCATCAATATATTTCTTCAACTATCTTAGGTTACTAAATCATCAATTTCCAAATTCATACCAACATTTTGGAGTCTTGTACATATTTCCAATGATGGATTCAATAAGATCTATATGAATTCATGAGTAAAATCAATTTTCGTAAGAATATTTTTATAAAGGAATGTGTTTATCTAAACATCATTTTAAATTGTTAAAAAATATCATAGTATAATTTCTAGTTCTTGAATGACCCTATCAGACAAAAAAATATTTTTATGGATGATATACAATTTTAAATCCAATCTCCGTATTCAAATCATTCTAAAGACTTCTTTAGAACATTTAGTTAATAGTTTGATCTTCAGAAGATATTATTGAGAGTGGTTTGGAAACCATTCCACTTAATTAATGTATAAGCCATCGATCTAACTAAGATGGAAATCTTATCTTATAGTAATGAAATGTGCTAATTATGAATAGTTGTCAACTAATACCAAAATAGAATTATTCCATCTATATTCGTCAATGATTTGCATCATAGAATCAGTGGTGATATTTTCCCATTTGGGTTTAGTTATAGGTAAGGTTTTAAAATGTAGATAAATTTATGTATCCTAGCCTTAAATTTATAGCACAAGAATCCTAGAGATCCTCACATTACACTATCTACAATCATGTTGTCCTACCAGAAATACTTTTTAATATCACAATATATCTTCATAATAAATGGATGAGGAGAGACTGATAGACTACGAGCTTCACCTAATAGATACTTATTCAATTAGGGTATTGACAAGACACATAATACATTCTTGATAATTATCATTCCATGACCATAGAGACATAATTGAGGAACATTCCTTACCTTATCTTTTAGCTAAAAATAGTATATATCCACTTCTATAATCATCCCATGAATAGATTGTGGAATATTCATATGAGGAAGATAATATCTTTATACTTTCATTATGATTTCGATATACATAATCTTTAAATACATAGGAATATGATCTCTTTCAATCATCAACAGAAAAAAACATTCATGGGCCTTATGACTCAAAGGATCAACCACATCATTCTCTCCAATAGGGTGTTTTTCTGTTGTGTAGTCATAACAATTTATATATTCCAACAGTCTTTTGTGGTGAATATTCAACTCTTTCAATTCCAATATATACATTAAAATTTTATGATAATTATATATATCCCACCTATTACCATAAAGATAATGTCTTTTTATTTTCAATGAATAAATTATTTCTCCCAACTCCAAATCACATGTCGTGTAATTTTTGTCATGAGAAATATTTTGGCATGAGTAATAAGATACTACCATGTTGAATTTAATGATAAAACTTCCCAGAAAATTCCTTGATAGATCAATATATATATCAAAAAACCCCTTATCCATGGAAAGGTAGAGTGAGAACAAATTCAATGAGAAACCATCTATTCCGTTCATTGAAATTTAATTCACAATCATATATCCAAAGTAGATTATATCTCTTATGAATCGAAATTTTTAGTAGATATTATATAAAAGATAAATATTTCTAAATTATTTGGAAGTATCCATAATCCCAAATAAAGCCATTTATTTCAATCATAGATTTTGGTATAGGTTATTGTATAGTAACTTCATGATTTGATGGATCCACTGATATACCCTTACATATAATTATATAACTCAATAATGATTATTTTTATATCATGAATTCACATTTACTAAAAATTTTATACAACTACTCATTTCCTATGGTATTTAGCACAATACTCATATAAATTACATGTTCATCATTTCCTAGGGAATATATAAGAATATCATTTATAAATACTTTTAAAATATTACCAAGATAACCTATAAATACTATAATTTTTATATCCATGATGGTAGAAGGGTTATTGGTATATCCGAATGGAATCATAACAAATTTATATTACCCAAACCCCATATAAAAAATATTTCTCATCTATGATATCATTTTGGAACCTTAACTGAGGACATACATATTGGAGGCAAATCCTGGAAAATTGTTACACTCCTTACAGTTTTTCAAATAAATCACTTGTGCATGGTAAATATATTTTTTCTTTATAGTAATGTTTTTAGGTTCACAATAATCATCATAAATACACATTGAAACACCATTCTTCTAAACAAAAAGAACATGTTCACCCCTTGTTGATGTATATGGCCGAATGAATCCATTAACAAGATTCCATTAGATTTTGTTCTCAAATTATTAAAACAAAATTAGAGATATTCTATAATTATTCATTTAAAAATTTATCAGACCAATTATGAGTTCAATTAACAAATGAATATCATGATTTTTGAGAACATTGAGAAAATCTTCATGAAATACATCAATGTATTTATACAAAATAAGAATATCATCATTTTTGGGTTTATTTCCAATAATTTTTTTATGTACACATCATGAATATGTACTAGGAGTCATAAAATAGAATTAATTTATATTGGAATTTCATTTTTATCCTCAAATATATAGGTAATAGATTATAGATTCATAATATCAAATGAGACATACCTTCTACAAAAATTGATATAGGATATACATAATTAAATCATATTCATTATTAAAATAACATAATGTTAATCAAGTGGTAGAATAACAATATTTAAAGGAAGCATATTATCACTAACCTCTATCAGAGAGGATCCATACACTTCATATATAATTATCATACCATCTAGAGTGTTCATCAATAAGTCAACATCTAATCATTAAGGATACCAATTAACATCAGTATGTACTTTTCAAAATATAAATGAATTCATGTGGCTATGCATAAATTATATACATAAATATTTTACTTTTTATATTAGTTCGTCAACTTAATAATTTTATATTAATTCTATACCATAACCAAAACGATTTGCATGAGCACCCTGAATTTTTAATCATGGTATGAAATTAAATAATAAATAAAAATATTCCTAAAATATTCTAAATTATGACTCCTTTTAATCACCCTATTACTCTATTAGGTTACCCCTATATGACTCTCGGTTCATCATAGGTTTCCGTAAGTTAATAATCATATTCTTTATAGATGAATCAATATAAAAAATTAATTCTGTATTATAACACTATCTACAGACATCTCAATATTACATACAGAAATATTGATCATTATAGATGAATATTTAGCACATTTCATAATAATATACACCCTAAAAAAAAGGATAACTGCATTTAATGACTACATACATAATCAAATCATTTGTTGAAATATATTTAATATCCCCAATAAATTTCCTCCCTCATGTTACACTTATTAAACAATTCTTACTTAAAAACCATTTTTAATAACCTATGGAAAATGATAACATTTAAAATGGTGATATTATTTGATTAATATGGGTAAAAATGGGATTTATCAATCAAATATTATATGTAACAATAAGACAATAATTTGAGAATGAAGATAAAATAAAACATTTATACCCAATTAGTTATAAAACATTGATCATTAGTAATAGAATAATGATTAGACATTTAAACATACATGAGTGTTAAGACTGAGAAAACATCATTAATAAATCATTATCCCTGAGATAATATCACAATCATAAGAACATGTAATAGTTATTATTGAAAAAAATATGTTTACATTATCATTTCATTATTCATGTTTCATTTAAACTACCATCAAAACATAGTGGATAATGTCTTAAAATAGATTTGGTTCACACATGATCCTCTTTTCTTGCTAGGAATATGTTAAAATCTCCATATTATTTAATATTGCCTCATTATATATCAATGGTTATTGAATATATTAAAAGGGTATTTATAATTACACGAGCATATATCACATTAATAAAAGCATATATATGGGTTTCATAATATCATAAAAATATTCAACATTCCATTGTATAACAATTCATAAAAAATGAATAGGATTTATAAAAATTTCATCATCATCCTATTACAATCCATTCATAGAAATATTATTGATAGTATCATTAGATCGTATATATATGGAATCATAAGAAACATAAAAGGACTGTCAATTAGATAAAAAATACCTTTAAATGAATATTCAAACACTTCATTGAATACATAATGAATATATCAATTTCTTATGATAACATTATAAATATAAATTCCTATAATGATGAAAAAATTATTTTCATTAAAATAACCATATAATATATTAATATAATCCTTATCTAAATGAACTATTTTTATGGATCAAAAATATGTTCAAGATTTAATTACTAAAAGATAGATTACTTTCACACTTTTTGTAATATGTCTCAAATAACTTATTATGAAAATAAAATAAAAATCATTTTAAAACCCTAAAAAAGTATTTTTTTAAGTGATGTAAAAAATAATCGGATAATATAAAATAACAATTCTTAAAGTATTTTAATGAAAATTTACATGGAAGAAAAATACCATAGACCAAATAGAAAATATAGTAATGTTTTCTCCAAAATAGTTTCACAATTTATTTATTTACCAAAGAGAGGATAATGAAAGAAAAACATTAAAACCAAAAAAATAATCCTATAGAGAATAAAATAAATAATCTCAAATAGATAAATATGACATATTTCACTAAAAGTATATTCAATCATATTAATCCTTATTAAAAAAGATATTAAAACATAATCCCTAAACCCAATTCCTAAATTATTTTTACTCATTTCATATATCTTCTATAATAAATTTATATTTATAACAAATTTATAAAAAACCATATTTATACTTACCTTAAAATATATAATTCCATTATAGGTTACTTTTCCCATAATTTGATAAGTCTTTATTAAAAATAATATTTTGGTGTTAATCATTTTATTTCTCATCAAACTTCTGGTCATATAGTTTCACTACATACACCTTAGTCAGTTTTTAGCATCTAAAAAATCATAATAATTATATAATTAAAATAATTATTAATTATATATTATTTGATAACAATTCATATTGATGGTGGTTAAAATTTATATAAATCACTTCATGGAGATAATCTTACATAATTACACAAAAGTAATATTATCATTTTTCAATGAATGAATTGAAATATAGGTAAATAATAATATATAATTATATAATAATGATTAAATAATATAATATAATATATATATATATATATATATTATTAATCCATCCATTTGTCCAGTCATGTATAGAATATGTGAAAAATTAATCACATTGCTTCATGGAGGTGGTATTACACACATGCGCACAAACGAGGTTCTTTTTTCCCATAGAATTGAAAGGATGGAGAAAATGGTTATACAATTAATTTAAAAACATTATAATTTATTAATTTTAAAATTTTATTTATTTTAATTATATTATATAATATTTATATGAGGTATTATAATAAATAATCATAAAATATTTTTTTGGAAGATAATTACTTATTCTTTTATAAACCTCCTTTGGCTTATACCTTAATCATTCAAAGGCTATAATTTTGGGGAAACTAGAAGATCTACCATTGGATCGGTATGTTATAAATAAATTTGGTGTTTTATTGGAATAACTATAGGGATATAAGTGTTTTAAGATTATAAGATAACTTTTAAACTTTTATAAGTGAGGTGGGTCTCACATTTGTAAATAAAATGAACATTAAATTTGTAATCATGTGAAGGTGGAACCAAGATGATAATGTTTTTGAATATAACATAATAAATATAAAAATTTCTTATAAGAATAAAATTTATACAGGTTTAATTGACATTTTTAACCTTATATTTTAGTTTAACCAATTCATTAACCCTTTTTATCCATGTATAAGGAGGAAAACTTATACCACGAGTAATATTAATTATAGAAAAAATATTGTTTCCATATTAAAATATTTTAGCAAGATGAATAAAAATATGGAGGAGATTTGTTCATATTTAATGTAATTTTATTTAGATTATATTATTTTTAACATTTATTAAAATCATTAATAAATTTTTATTAATTAAAATTATTAAGATAAAAACACATTACTCACATAAAAGAGTTTTTTAGAAAAAAAACACATCTTTTTTTAAAATAAAATTACATTATTTCTATTTATAACAAATTGATAAAAAATTATTTCAGTTAATAAATAAGTATAATAATATTTTTTTTCATTAATATATTATCCTGAATTAATTGTAAAATGATATAGATATTAAATATAAATTCTTATAAACTAAATATCTCAAAATTAATTATGGTCAATAGTATTTAATAGGTGAATTAGAAAAAAAAATTCAACTATTAAATTTCACTTTAATTCATCATAATGTGGTTCATTTTATTATGTGTGACCACTCATATAATTTATTAGTAATATGTTACCGAAAATACTGAAAACATTTTTTTATAAAAAGAAATATATTTTAAAATCATTGGCTGTTACAATATTAATATATATTTATTAATATATACTCTATAAATGATCCAATCAATTTCAATACCATATAATTGGTAATGGAGGTTGGTTCCTTTTTACAATGTTCATTTAGTATTATGAAAGGAATATCTTTCTCAATAATTTTAAATAAAATAGATAAAAATTATTCTATTTATAGTGTTGATAAATTATTTCCACATTATAATCAACGTATAAATTTATTCTTTATATGTATTTTCATTGTATAATCAACCATTCCCAATCAGTTTCCAAGCCTCCATGAAAAATCATTTTACTTTAGTAATTCATCATATAATCAATGGCATGCTAATAATGATTTCTTTAGGTTATGCTACAACAATTGTTACTATTTTTAATATATATATATATATATTTATATATATATAATTACTACAATTTATTATTATATACATACTTTTATAAATATTATTGTGTTGACTATTATTTACATAGACACAGACATATATATATGGATGTATAAATAAGTATTTTTATTTTTTAACACAAACATTAAAAAGAATGCATAAGTATTCATATAAATATATAAATTTATATATTTATGTAGACATGGATAGATATATATGTGTGTGCATATGTGTGGGGTTGGTAGGGGGGTTCTGAGTTCTATTCATATTATGTACATATATATTTATTTTTTATAAAATAATTTAATATAATTTTTATATTCTATTTATGAATCTTTTGGGTTTTTTAATATCTGGGTATGTATATTACTATATATAAATATAATAAAAAATGTGGGAGGATAAATTGTTTTCTAAAAAATCCTAAAATTAACATGTGTATGAACCCATGTCACAAGGAAAATCGATATATGATATTATTTCTTATTGAAATCACCTTGTGTAAAAAAATTCCATATAATTTACAATGCATTTCACGTATAAGGTATGATTGGTGGTGTCTTTAATGTAATTAAATATTTAATTTTTTTCAATTTTTTTGATACCAATTTATTTGATCATTTGATTATCATAAGAGGTTCAAGGATACACTGATGTAACAAAATTAAAAAATTTGATTCAATAACATCATTGTTATCATGCATTGTTATTATCAGATTTTATAACACTTAAAAATGATGATGACATATATGGACTTTGGATGAGGGTGCACTAATTCATCTATGAATTTTCTATATTGGAAAGTGATTTGTATTCTTTATTCTTAAAAGATAATACCTATCTAATCATGATAGTAAGAATTTTATTTTATTTATTTTTGTTAAAAAAATTTGATACGAATTTGATCAGATAATAGAAATCATTTTCTCTCTAATGATGATTGAATCCACACCAATTATTCTTATGAGACCATATGATTCAAGGATTTGAGTCCAAATTAAAATTTGTAAAACTAAATATTATTGTAGCTAGATTTTGAATAGCTTGAAAATATCTTTTCAATAATTTAATTATGAACTCTATATTATTTTAATTATAATAAAATATTTAATAGTTATTAATAATATAGTATGAATAAAGTATTAAAAACTATGATTTATAATTTATTAAAAGATAACAATTATCAAATGTCCCACAACATTGATATGAACAATTAAAAAGATTTTATACACATCAAATATATTTTATTTTAAAAAGAAAAGGATATAACCATGCTAAAAACCATGTATCCAGATGTTACTTTTATTAAGGCTTTGGTCAAGAACAATGGGAATGATAAATTTAGCTACTCCACATTAGTAAAGAAAGAATTGTTTTAATATAAGATAAATAAGAACCATACAATGATGTTCTTTATCTTGGTTCCTATAATATCTCTGTATCTGTATATTATTAGTCTAACGAGGTATCTATAAGATAAAAGGGATAAAGATTTATAATTATTTTCACATTGAAGATTTTTAGTGAATATTTGTTTGTATCTAATAGTAAAACTTTAAAATGAAATGATATTTTTTATTTATTTCATATTAATTTATTAAGGATAATTATATATCAAATCATTAAATATAGTTTCAAAAAAAAATAATCTAAATTAGATAATGAAAAATTTACCCATATATTATAGTATAATAATAGGAAAATGTTATATTAAAGTATTACTTACAAGAATATGACTATTATGATGACATTGATATTATTAAACATGATTTCTAAGGACATAATAACTAAATGATATCTCAATAGAACATGTATGAAATAGGATAATATTTATATTATTAACAGTATAATAATAATTGAACAAAATATTATTTATTTTATATTTACATGGATTAATAAAATAAATTTATTTTTATAGATGATATGTATTCATTTAGAAACATAAATGACGTGTATCAATAGCCCTATCTGTTTATCATATATATTCATGAATCCTTCCAACATAAATACTCTAACACTATCATTTCCTCTTAGTTTTATATTATAAATAGGAATGTAAATACCATTAAATTTTATCTATGCTATTCTTTATAGTGTCTATATTAGATTGTGTTTTTTCAATTCCTAGATGAAGAATATAGTCCTATGAATTTCCTTTTTTTTCATGGTAATTTCATGTTTTCTTTATGTTTAAATAGACTTTTGATTATTTTTCATATGATATATATATATATATTTATATTCCATTTCATATATATTAATATTGTGCAGTTTTTAGTAGATATTCCTATTATATGTGTGTGTGGGTTATTTTCATATAATTTACATTAATATATTGATATATGTCTTATTTAATATATATATATATATATTCATATATATGCATGTTTTTTTTACATAGATAATTATTTTTATATATGTATTTATGAATATATGTGTGTCTTCTATTTTTATATAAATTTTTTTTTTGATTTTGTATTATTTATAAATATATAGAAAAACTCATATGATATAAATGAATATGATTTATAATTTATTGAATCAAATATATTCTATATGAATAGATAGAGGAATTGATTTCAACACACTTAAAAATTATGATTCATTATTTTTCAAGATGGAAATATTAAATCTGGATGATAAATATAAGATAAGTTTAGAATTTGAGGTTTTTCATAGTCCATTCCCAAGTTTAGTGTCCTTATTCTATAGTTTTCTCCCTTATCTGGGTCTTAGATCTCATCATGGTGTGAAATAATAATTCTAAATGAGTATTTGTGTTTCCCTATGTCACCTTAAATAATCATAATTAATATTTATTTTTTGAACAATGACATTCATTGAATTAAGTAAATATTTTAATCAAATTAGTTGGGAACATGTTTTGTAGTGATTATATCCCAGAGGGATAAATACCATATCATTCTTGTTCATTATGGTTTGAAAAAATGATATGCTTAATAGATAACTCCATCCTGGAGACATCATGGGTACGAATTGAACTATAAAAAACATGCCATTTTGTATTAGTTATGTTTTATATATGGTCAAATTCAAATTCCAGAATAAAATTGACTGGAATGATTTAATGGAATCAATGGTTTTTATCACTATGGTTTTAAATCATCATTCACCAACTCGAACCAAGATGTTATTTTGGGATCCATATATTAGTTTAGTCTAATAAAATATAAATATAAATTTAGAAGTCCCCTTTTTCATCAAATTGAATATCTTAACATTTATTCTGACCTAGGATGAATTAGATCCCAGTTTTCAAGGACTATGAGAACCTTGGTGGGTAATATAGGTTCCTAAGAAAATGAGTTATACCTATTGAAATCTAAGGTAAGTTTTATCATATTTTTATGACCTATTTCCTTATTCTTTTAACAAGAGGAACTATTGATAGTGTTTTGTGAATCTTAATTATTGATGGATGGTCATTGGATGATATATCCATGGTTTGTTTGATGGTTATTGTGAAGCTTTTGTAATTTTAAAATTGTTGTTTATTACTTCTTATTTTCATGTTTATTTGAGCTTCATTTATGTTATGTTATTAAAAAAGAAATATATTATTGTTATTAACATGAAAATGGTATGTGTTTCTTTTTAATATGTAGATTATTTATATTTTATTAATTTACATAACCTAAAATTGAACTCTTTGTGGAAAATGAGGTTTTCATTACCATATATATGATTATGATGTTCATTTTATTGGTTTCTAGGTTATGTTTTTTCATATATGTTATTTGAAAATACGATCATTTTATAGTATAAATATTGTGAAAATTTAATACTATTATGGGATTGAAATTAGTTCGAGGTAATTTTAATTGTTGAGTTTGTAATGAATGAATTTTTTGGGTTAGATTTTGTAATGTTTTTATGGATACAATATCATAATGAAATAAATGATAAAACTAAATAGGATTAATGGAAATTAATTATGTTATAATCAAGAAACATTAATAATAATTTATTAGTATCCTGATTGTTGGTATATATAGTAAATGAAATGCATTACTGTAGAATCAATAAATACTTAGAAGTTTTATTGGTGGATAATAGATGATATTAAAATAATAATTAATTGATTTAATGTAAATATTACTCAATAAATTTAATTTTTTGTTAAAAATTAATCAATGGGAAGTAAATATTATTATGTAATGTTAGATAGAGATTATGTGGAAAGATATATTAATAGAATGTTGAAATTATCATTTTTTGGTTGATTTGGTTAGTTTTTTATTGTCTGGTTATAAGTTATATAACCTAAATTATAACATTTGTGGAAGGTGTGATGTTATTTTTTGTGGTATGGTTTGATAGAATGAAAAATCTAGGATGTGATGGCATTTTATTACTATATCATTATTTTTTTTATTCTTACACACCCCCACTCGAGTAGGGAAAGCATTTCAATTACCATATGGGTTTTTATGTTGATGTTGAATGATTAATCCCCTTGATTTGGGAGATACAGATCAGTAACTGCTCCCCCATTTTACATGTCCATAAATCTATTCTGTGGAAATGGGGTAGTGGTTTCGGTTATGGTATCTAGTGGGATCAACTTTGTTATGGGGTTTCAGTATCTGGATTTCATATGATGTAATGTTAAATGGATATGGGAAGAGGTTTTGTTATATATTTGGTATATAGGTATTGTCTGTGAATATATAAAGGGGTGGATGTTTCTTAATGTATATCACTAGATTTTGAGGGTGACTAACTCAGTGGGGAATGGAATAAAAGTTTCATTCATTATATTTTTTATTTTTAATATATATCTATAATAGATCTGTTGAGTTCTTTTATTATGAACTGTGTTTTTATATTAACTATAATTAGACATGAGTACACAAACTATTTATTGACTATATTTTCATATTCATTCCACACTTAAACTTGTGTTTTTTTTATGATCCTATAATGAATATGTGTATAGTTTCTATAGATTCTATATACAATATTTTCAAATTTTCTGGAAAAGTGATGATGAATGTGTTGCACCCTATTAGTTTTAATCGGGTTTTTGGTTTCCATTAGTGGATTCGTAGTAACAAATTATTTAATCCATGATTTTATTTATAGTTAATGTTAAGGTATTTTTAAATTTTTTTCTTGAATTACTTGTATTGTTATTTTACTTTTTGTATTTTTATTTTAATTGATTTGGGAATTTTACATTTATTAGTGGGAATTAGATTTGATTATGGAATTAAATATTTTAATACCCACCATTCAATATTTTTAAAACCATTAGTTATATTCATCAACCGAAGTAATTTTTTAGACATACATCCGGGGATATAGAAAATGTCCTTAATAACCAAAGAGAGGTTATAGTGGAGTTTTTCAAAGACCGAGTTGTATCAAAAAATAGTTTTTTCTATATGTAGGGTTTTGGGGAACGAAATGAAGAGGACTGTGTTGTCATGGTAATGAAATAGTAAAATGGAACTTGGTATTTGTTGTAATCCATCTAGGATATTTAAGATATAGAAGAGAAAAGATGATCATAAATAAGTATCCAAATTTCTTAATGAATATTCTTAATCATTTGTTTATTCATGATATTTTAGAAACCTCGGTACAATATATGAACTACACTAGTTTTTTATGGTATTTTAATTTAATTAATATTAGAGGGAATTAATATAAATTAAAAAATTAAATACCATATTTATATAAGGAATTTTTGATTTCATTTCACTTAGAGATATCAATGGTTGATGAAGAAATCAATTAGGTTAGGATTGTGAGTTACAGATGGATGATCTAGTGGAATATAGAGGGCTCGAAACATGAAAGGATAAATCACAGTGGAAAATATATTGGATGTTAATATGGAGAGGCTTTTGTAATTGTTTTTATTTTTTCCAATAATTATATGTAGAGGTAGTTATAGGTTAAAGATATAACTTTTGGGTTGATTCATATATAAAAGGTGCCTTTGATTCCTCAAGTGGTTAGATTACTTAGAGATGTAACCTTTTATTGGTTGAATATTTATCTTATCTAAAATTATGAAAATTTGATTATGTAGATGCTGATTATTTTTTAGTTTCAAATTGAATTTTTATGATTCATGTAACTAGAAATGTTACATCATGTGTTACTTTTTATCCAAAGGGTGAAGTCAAGAATATATGAATTTTTTCTAATGATTATGTACCTTCCCATTTATTGACATAGCCTTTTATAAGATGATGATGTCAGTTAATGAGATTTTCTAGAGGTATTATGCATAGATATACAATACAAGTTTTGAAATTCATGTTATCAACATATATAAAGGTACATATAATGGATTAATTTATTGAGATTACATTAATTGATAATAAATTCCCCTGATGTGTAATTCATAAAAAAAATCCCATGTATTAATGTTTTAAATAGTATCTCTTATTTTTTTATGGTGATCAAGGTTACAACTTTTAAATAATTTCTCATATTTTCTTTTATATAATTTCATTGGAGGTTTTAGTTCTCATGCCTCTACAAATATTATTTTTGTAATATTTAATTTTTTTTGTAAGGTGTGTAAACAAATGATCATGACTTCAAACATTCATTGTATTTTTTTTGATTTAGTGGTATGGTAGTTCGTTTGACATGATAGTTTTAATAAAAAATTTATATAACAACTTGTCAATTGAAACAATGATGAAATTAATATCTACCACTAATAAATGATAAATTATTTGGAATATAGATTCATGATCATGGATATCCTATGGAAAAACACCTAATGAAATGAAAAAAGGTTTCATTATTATTATGGGTGATGATATGAATGTGAAATTATAAGATACTGATTGTTTAACACAATGTAGTTTCCAACAATGGTATGAACCACAATTGATCGAGGTATCGTTTGTCAATATACAACATTTTTGTTAAATATATCCAAGCATTACCTACATTAGCATTACATAACTTCTGAGGAAAAAATAATACATGAAAAAACAGACACCCAATGTAACATCCCAGGTAAATAAATAAATAATATATTTTCATTTTAATTAATATTTTTAAAATTAAATAATAAGTCTACTTTATAGGGGCTGCTATGTTCGATGGAAAACCAGATACGAAACAACAGGTTTCTTTTAAATCTTACGTTGCACACCAGGTTGAGTCATACTAAAAAATATATAATATTATTATTTTAAATGGTAGTCAATTCCTAGACATTATAATTACAGGAATGAAGAGAACTAACTATAATATTATTATACATGTTTTTTAAATGTTTTTATATTTATCCAATAAAATTTTGAGATATAAAATTTGAATTAATCTAATTTTATGTTAAAATAATGTAACATTCTTTCAATGTTTGATTTACCGCCTTTTAATGGAGAACCCTCTTTAAATAGAGTTTTGGTCACATTTATAAGTTCTATTTGAAAAAATAAAATTCTTATATAGAATCTGAAATCAAATTTTTCTATTGATAAAATTTTTGTAATTTTTTTTATAACATTCATTTTTAATAAATAATGAAAAATAACGTATTTTAAACAAACTATCCTTTTAATAAAATTTATTTATATGGTTAGATTATCTTTTTAATTCATTTTATTGTTTAATTATATTATATTTTTACTATTTAATACAACTTTACCCATTCGATGTAATTTCACTTTAAAATTGGACATAAAGAAGTTTCATACTTTTGATGGTTTTTATTTCTTAAAAAAACACTTTTTGTTTTGGCAACATGAAATAATTTTAAATTAATTAATGAAACATTTATGCATTTAATTTGAAAAAATATACATCATTTTTTAATTCAGAATATCAAATATAGATTAGGCTATTTATTGGTATTTTTTAAAAAAACATCAATTTTTGATGAAATGTGAAAACACAGAGTAATATTTAAAAACCTGACTTTTTCTTTTAAATGAAATTTTACCACATCAGGGAATTGAATTTCAAAAATAATTCATAAATGATTTTTATTAGTACGTAAAATTTTGTTCAATAAAAAGAAACTAGTTTTTGGTTAATAGTAAATTTTGACTTTTATTTACCACGGTTAAAGGTAATTAGGGTAATTGAAGGTAAAAACATTATTATAATAATAAAGAATTACCTTAACACTTGTTTGAACCTTATTTTACGAGTCATGGATGACCATGGGATTCTTTGGGTTTATTTTGGAACCCCATTGAGCTACGTAAGAGTGATAATGACACGTTATTTTAATTAACATAATGTAAAGACAAAAATAAAATAAACAAATATATTTTAGAAAATTAATTATTACATAAGGATATATCAGTTATATTCTATAATATTAATATTATTCGGAAATATAACTAGATTTATTACATCATGGTAGTTTTTTTATAATTTTTAGACAAAATATAAATAACAGTATTTCTAATACAATAATGATGCACTGTTTTCCTCATTAATAAATGATTTAAATAAATAAGATTATAAAGACTAAAATAATATCCAAAATTTTCCAATTCTTATTGGGTGATTTAATTTTGTCTATGAGTCATCTTATATTGTACATTAATATGTTTTGGACATTTAGAAACCTAAAATCATTGTATAATAAAATAATTGTTTCAGAATTTCTTAAAGACCCCTCCCCCTAATAAAAAGCCCTCAACTATAACCCATTCCTCAGACCACTTAAGCCCATTGGATCATCCAACCTCTTGCCAATTAATCTCCCTACATCCATATCCATCTCTTATAAGCCTTACCTTATGTATAAGGCACCCAAAGAAGTTCATTTGGTTCAAACCAAATGGAGTTACCCGAATTAAATATAAGGATTTATTTTAAATTCATTTCTTTTATTTTACTTCTCCAAACTATAAGATGTTTAAATTATTTTCCTTTATAAAAAAACATTATCCAAAATATTGTAGGATTTATTTATGATAAGTATTTGAACTACACTTTCAAACCCCACCATCTAAGGTGTAAAGAACATACTATTTATATGGATGGAAAACAAATACCTCACTATATAATGGTTTGTTCAATTGTCACGTAACGCATCCCATATTGGCCTTTTAGATGGAAATGTATTTATATATGATATATATTATGTTTATTTTTTCTATATGAACCTTTATTTTTCATTAATGACATACCTTTATGGTTTCTATAATGGGTAAATGTGATAATTTCATTTGTGGAAGTGCGGACTACCACCCCCTAGAAGTTATATGACACGTTAATTCCATATGTGGGACATATAAAAGATTGAGTTAATGATATAATATATGATATTATACTGAAATTATAACATACCTATGTATCATTATGTTTTAATTCCATTAAAATACGAAATAAAAATGGAATTTATGTTCATGCATATGTACGACATACCGTATCCACGAATGGTGAATTTCATTTCTTACCACTAAATGTTATGTAATGTTTTAAATACATATATATACTGTATATATATGATATCTAAATAACTAATAACATTATGTAGATAATGAACTTTTGACCCCATGGAAAACATTTAAATATAAGAAGTTCATTTTTTACTCAAGTACCAAATATCGGATAAATAACTATTATTCACTTAAATGATTACATAATGTTTATAACATGCTAATAAGTTATTTATATAGAATGATAAACTTGAATAATATTCTTACGAATAAAAAAATTATAATTATTTTATTATTCAGGAGATTAAAGAACAAACTGGTCATGTCTGACACAATGTAAGGGACTTCGTCTCAATATCCTTTCATTGAGGAATTTTTTGTTTTATACACGTCTTGATTTTATACGTTGTATAAAAACCTTTGACATTTAATTCCATTCAAATAGATTCTTTTTCTACAAGGAATTTTAATAAACAAAAAAAATGATTCTTTTAACGTAGGTGGTGAAAAAAACCTTTTCCACCGCCATGAGTGTTATTTGATCTTTTGGCTTCTTTAACAAGTTGTAATGTTTTTAAAAGGAAAATAAATATCATATACTCAGTTAAATATTCTGTTGTTGAAATTTTTTGTGATAATGGATTTGTTATGTCTATATATTTTAAATGATATATTTTGATAGAAATGTGGAAATGTTATCTTTCCTTTATATTTGTTTTATATGTTATGAATATGTTATAGGTCTTGGGTATTGTTATGTATATAGGCGGTTTTTTGATAATCCTATGCCGAGTGAGCCTGAGATAGCTCTCCAATTCATTGGACAATGTGACAGAGGTATACATGAATGTTTCACCATAGATATTTTTAGAATATACTATGATGGGTATTCCAAATGAAACTCCCTACATAGCTGTGAAAGCTAAAACGTACGTATGTTATGGATGCCACAAGTTACCTTTATGATTTGTGTTTACTAGATAAATATTATGATTAATGAGGTATGATAAAGAGCTTATGTTGCGTATGTATTGATGAAATAATGTTTTCATTATTTGTTTTATAACCTTTACTGGGATTTTTATGCTCATTCCTGGTTTTGAAACTTATTTTACAATACTTAATGATGAATACAGTCAAGGATGGGATCAATGAAAAGTCAGGTTTTCTAAAACATATGACTAGACATTACTCTTTTTTAAGTGTTTTTATTTTATAAAAAAATTGAAACTTTGAAGAAGTGTCTACCTTGTAATTTTTGATATGTAATTTAATAGTTATGGCCTAATTTTCTAAAACTATAAACATTAAAAGACACTCAATGTGAATTATTCATTTAATTCAAGATTATGTAATGTTTGAGGCTGGGTCACTATAGTTGGAATCAGAGGTTTGTTTAGATAACATTAAGAGTTAGTTTATTATTAAATTAATATCCATAATTTATATTATGTTAATATTGAAATGCTATAGAATTTACAAATTACCAGGTTTCTTCGGTTAAGATATTTCTATGTTCAGAATGGTTTTCCACAGAGGAAACATGGTATCTATGTTGGGACAATATTAGGAGGAATGAAAACCATACAAATAAACCAAATGATATGGTCAGAATCGGAACTGAACAATTTGTTGCAGTGATGGAACAATTGAATAAGGCTATAAATGATCGTGGTGGCCATGTACGAGATCGCCAAGATCAATAGTAAAGGATCTTGTTAGTAGTGGAGCATTTCATGAGGCAACATCCCCAATCTTTCGTAGGATCATCTGACCTTGTGCCAGCTGAATGGTTTATTAAAGCACTAGAGATGATTTTTTATGTCATGTGGTGTTCATAACATCCAAAGGATTGTCTCATTGTTTACCGTTTTGAAGGTGAATTTGATCAGTGGTGGTCGATGGTGAAAAATTTTAGGGATAGTAAAGGGATTGATGCTCTGCATTGGGATGAATTCAGGGGTATGTTTCTTGAAAAATATTATCCTAAGGCGGTTCTTCTTAGGATGGAAAAATAATTCCTAGAATTGATGCAGAAGGATGACTATGTGGCTGCTTATGAAGAAAAATTCACTCGACTAGCAAGTTATGCTCTAAATTTCATATGAAATCTTCAAAGTAAAATAAACCATTTTTTACTCGGGATTAAAACCAATGTATCAATGGGATTTAGCTTCTCGTGAGTTTAAATGTTTTGAAAAACTTGTTCGATGTGCATAAGTGGTGGAAGTGGAGTTTTCCGATGAACATGTATTCTTTGACAAACAAAAGAATAGGAGGTCGAGGTGGATGAAAAATGGAAGAACCCTTCAAAAAAGTCTGATGGTAAGAAACATAAGTTTACAGTTTGTGAAAATTGTTATAAAAAGCAAGCTGGGGAATGTCTTTTGATTTCTGGTTAGCTCTACCAATGTCGTAAAATGTGACATAAAACTCATAATTGAACTGAAAAAAGATTATGGTAATGGTAAGAAAAAATATGATATATAGTCAATAAAATGTTTTATGTGTAATAAAATGGGTCATTAGGAAAATTAGTGTCCAACAAAGAACTCAACTGTGGGAATGTAACCAGACTACATGCTGGAAGGGGTGGTGAAGTCCTTTGTAACTACTTCTGCAGAGGTTGGGCCATCAAATAAAGTAGTACCATCTCTAGGGAGCTCATTAATTTACAAAGATTGATTTGAGGTTGGGGTACAATCAGTTGAATGTAAAGAAAGAAAACAATCCGAAGACCGTGTTTCATACTAGATATGGCCATTTTGAAGATGTAGTTGTTCCTTTTGGGTTAACCAATGATCCTATTATATTCATGGATCTTATGAATAGAATTTTCTATGAGTTATTGGATATGTTTGTAAGTCTGTTCATTAATTCTATTTTTGTTTATTCTAAGAGTTTAGAGGATAATGACAGTCATTTACTGGTTGTATTGAAAACCTTAAAAGAAAATAAAATTTATGGGAAATTCAGAAAGTATGAGTTTTGGTTACAAATTTATTTTTTCCAAGGTTAAATTGTTTAAAAAAATTTCATTATTTTTTATTCTGCTAAAACAAAAGTTGTTGAATAATGGACATGACAAAATAATATAACCGAGATCTGTAGTTTTCTTGGTTTAGAAGGCTATTACTAGAGGTTTTTTGAAATTTTTTACCAATTAAATAGTATAATGACTACATTAAATTGAACAGGTTTTATGTTCATCTAGACAAAAGAATGCGATGATTGATTTCAGGAATTAAAAAGAAGATTGGTGAATGCTTCAGTATTGGAACTACCTTCCAGAAATAGTGAGTTTGTTATCTAGGGTGACGCTTCTTTAAAAGGGCTTGGATGTTTCCTTATGTAGAAAGATCAGGTAATTTATTATTTTTTATGTGAGTTGAAACCTCATGAGTTAAATTACCCTATACATGATTTGTAATTATCTTTTTTTGTTTTTGGTTTATAATAATGGATGGTTCATTTTTATGGAGTAAAATGAAAAATATATACTTATCATAAATGTTGAAACTATATATTCAAACAGAAATAATTGAACATGAGATAGAGGAGATGGTTGGAATTAATCGAGGATTATGATTCCAAGATCCATTACCATCTGGGAAAAGCAAATAAAGTGGATGATGATATGATTTGAAAATTAATTCTTCATTAACCAATCTAAATTTGGAACAAGATCCATTGGTTTTAGATATGATAAACATTTTCAAAGAATTTGTTGGTGCAGGAAATTCTACAGTTTTGTTTCAGGTGTCAGTGAAATCATCTCTAATAGAGCGAAATAGGCAAGCGTAGAAGGAATACGATGAGTTTCATAAAAAGTTTTAGATGGTTCAGAAGAGTATGTTTCATGATTTTAACATTAATAGTTCTTGTGTTTTGAGGTTTGGGAAGAGATTATGTGTGACTTGTGAATTGTAGTTGAAGAATGAGTTGTTATGTGAAGCTCATACTTCTCCTTTTTAAGTTCATCCAGGTAGAAATAAATGTAAAGTGATCTTAAAGAGTATTACTAGTGGGATGGAATGAAAATAGATATTGTGGATTTACTGTGAGGTGTTAGACTTGTCAGAAGGTTAAAGCGGAGAGAAATTTACCGAAAGGGATGCTTCAGTCTTTTCTGGTGCCAGAGTGGAAATGGGAAAATATATCCTTGGAATTCGTTTTGGGATTAAAAAATAAACCTTGAGGTAATAATGAAATCTGGGTTACTGTTGATTAATTGAAAAAATATGCTAATTTCCTTTCTATGCAAGATACTTTGTATCTAGATCAACTTTCTTGGTAGTATGTTAAAGAGATAGTAAGTTTACATGGTGTTCCTCTCTCCATTGTATATGATCGTGATCCCATGTTTACTACTAAATTTTAGAAAGGCCTTAATAAGTTATTGGGTACTGAATTACATTTTAGTACACCTTTTCGTCCTCAATTAGATAGGCATTTAGAAAAAGGATTCATACCTTGGAGGATATGCTATGTGTTTGTTCACTGGATTACCAGGGATGTTTGGACTCACATATTTCATTGGTTGAATTTTCATATAATAACAGTTTTCATTCTAGTATATATATGGATCCATTTGAGGCATTATATGGGAAGCAGTGTCGAACTCCAACTTTTTAGGATGAAATTGGTGAAAGGAATTTGATGGGACCAGAATTGTTAGAAGAGATGGAAGAAAAAGTTCAGTTGATTCAGAAGCACATGAGAATAGCTCACAGTAGGCAGAAATGGTATGGAGATAACCGGAGGAATGATCTTTTTTTATGTAGTTTATCATTTTTTTCTTCAAGTTACTCCTTGTAAGAGTGTGATGCATTTTGGTAAGAAATGAAAGATGAGTTTGAGGTTCATTGGACCCTATGAAATTTTAGAGAAAGCTGGATTAGTTGCATTCAAAGTGGATTTAAATCCATGTTTATGCCAGATATACAATGTTTTCATGTTTCTATATTGAGAATATATCTTCCAGATCCATCTCATGTTTTCAGCCTAGAGGTAGTTCAGATGGAAGTGAATCACTCTTATTAATAACAACCAATCCAAATTCTTGACCGAAGAGAGCATGTGTTGCTGAATAAGGCAATTCACCAGGTAAAGGTTTTGTGGAAAAATCATATGGTTGAAGAGGTAACATGGGAATATGAAAATGCAATGAGGGTTAAATACCCCCATTTATTTAAGAATTGAATAAAATTTCGATGATGCAATTTCAAAATGGGGGAAGGTTGTAACATCTCGGGTAATTAAATAAATAAAACATTTTCATTTTAATTAATATTTTTTGAATTAAAAATTATTTTTTCTTTAAAGGGGGTGTTATGTTCAATGGTGTACTCGATACTCAAAAATGGGTTTCATTGAAATATTACGTTGCACACAAGGTTGAGTCATAAAATAATAATAATAATAATATAATATTATTACTATAATTAGTAGTTAAAAAATAGATGTTCTTATGGAGGGAATTAAATGAACTAACTTCAATATGATTACACATGTTTGTTAAAGGTTTTTACATTTATTCAATAAAATTTAGGGGCTTAAAATGTGAATTAAACTAATTGTAATCATAAATACTCTAATATTTTTTAAATGGTCGATTCACCACCTTTTAATGGGGAACCATCTTTAAATATAGTTTTTTTCACATTTATAATTTTTATTTGACAAAATAAAATTATTCTTTATTATCAGGAGATCAAAATTTAGTTTGGGTAATTTTTTGGTATTTTTCTAATAAAATTCATTTTTAATTGAATAGTAAAAAATACAGTATTTTAATCAAAACTACATTTTAATATAATTTATTTATATTCATATATTATCTTTTTAAAAAGTTATAAATTGAAATTATATTATAGTTTTACCATTTAATCCAATATTTGTCATTGGATGAAATTTAATTTTGAAATTGGACATAAACAAGGATCAATATTTTGATAGTTATTATTTCTCAAAAATACTCTTTTTTTACAACGGGAATTAATTTTAAATTAGTTAATGACAAATCTATGTATTTAATTTGGTAAAATAGAAATATTTTTGAATTCGGAGTATCAAATATTGCTTAGGCTGAATTATTGGTATTTTTTTTAAAACATCAATTTCTGATAAATAGGGAAAACACTTTGTAGTGGTTAAAAAGATGACTTTCTCATTTAAATGAAAATTTATAAGTTCTATGAATTGAATTTCAAAAATCCAACATACATGGTTGTTATTTTTAATTAAAATTTGGTTCAAATAGATGATTTTTTTGGTGAATAGAAACTTTTGTCTTTTATTTAACATTGTTAAAGGTAAATAGGGTAATTTAAGGTAAAAACAATATTGTAATAATAAAAAATTACCTAAACACTTTTCCTAAATTATTTGATGAGAAATGACCGACCATGGGCATTATTGGGTCTATTTGGGAACACCATGGTGCCACTCATGTTTGATAATGACACTTTATTTTTATTAACTAAAAGTAAAAGAAAAATGGCATAAACAAATATCTTTTAGTAAGTTAATTTTAACATAGGGTAGTATAATTTATCATTTTGACTATAAATATTATCTGAAAAGATAAAACGATTTCCTACATTATGGTATTTCTTTTTTAAAAATGTAGACATGAAATAAATAAAATTATTTATAAAACAATAATGATGCAATGTTTACCTCATTAATAAATGATTTAAATAAATATGATTATGAAGAATAAAATAATTTCCAAACCCTATATAGTTCTTATTGGATGAATTTATTTTGACCATCAGTCATCATAACTATAAATTTAACAAGTGTTGGACATTTAGAAGCCGAAAATAATTATATAATAAAATAATATTTTCACACATTCTTAAAGAGCCCCTCACCCCCTAATAAAAATCCCTCAACGATTAACCATTCCTCACATCTCTCAAGCTCTTTGGATCTTCCAAACTCTTCCCAATTATGCTCCATACATTTGTCTCCTATTCTTATAAGATTTAACTTAGGAATAGGTCACTTCAAGATGTCCTTTTTTTCAATCCAAAGGTAGTTAACCGAGTTAAAGTTAACAATTTCTCGTAAATTGTTTTCTTTTATATTACTTCTCCAACCCCTAAAATCTTTGTATTCATTTAATTTATAGCAACACCATTATCCTCAATATACTAGGATGTAGTTATGATAATTATTCGAACTACACTTTCACACGCCTCCATCTAATTCTTGAATAACATACTGTTTTTGTGGATGGAAAACTAACGCCTCATGAAATGATGATTGTTCAATTATCTTCTACCACCTCTCATTGTGGCCATTAATATCAAAATGTATTTATATATGATATATATTATGATTATGTTTTCATTATGCTTATGTATTTTTAATTTATATTATACCATTATGATTTCTGTAATGGGTTCACACGATAATTTCATTTGAGGAAGTGCAGACTACCGCCCCCTCAAAGTGATAATACTCATTAATGTCATATGTGGGATGTATAAAGGATTGAGTTAATTATATTATATATAAAATTATACCAGAATTATTATATACCTATGTATCATTATGTTTTAATTCAATTAAAATATGAAATATAAATGGAAGCCGCGTTCAAGAGAACGTATGACTTACCATCTCTAGGAACGATGCATTTCATTTCTTACCTCAAAATGTTATTTACTGTTATAAATACATATATACCATGGATATATATGATATAAAAATAATGAATACCATTTTTGAGATAATTGAAGTTTGACCACATGGACAAAATGTATAGATAATAATTTTTTAACTCATGTACCAAATATCAAAAGAACAAATATTGTTAACTCAAATGATTACATAATATTTATAACATTGTAATAAGTGATTTATAATGAATTATAAACATGAAAAATGTTCTTAATAATGTAGTAATAAACATTATTTTTTATTAAGGAGATTAATAATGAATGGTTCATGTCGAAAACGAGGTAAGGGACTTCGTCTCAATATCGTTTCATTGAGGATTATTTTGTTTTATAAACGACATTATTTTATATGCAGTATAAATACCTTTGAAATTTAATTTGATTCAAATATATTCTTTTTCTAAGAGGAGTTTTACAAAATAAAAAAAATATTCTTTTATCTTATGCGGTGACAACAACCTTTTCCACCATCGTGAGTACTATTTGATCTTTTGAATTCTTTAACAAGAAATATTGTTTTTAAATGAAAAATAAATACCATATAATCGCTTACATATTTTTGTATTGATAATGTTTTTGATAAAGGATTTGTTAAATCAATATATTTAAATGATATATTGTGATTGAAATTTGGGAATGTTATCTTTCCTTGATATTTGTTTTTTGTGTTATGAATATGTTATGGTTCTTGTCATTGTTATGTATATGGGCAGTTCTGTGATAAACTTAGGGCGGGTGAGCCCGAGATAGCACTCCAATGCATTGGGAAATGTGACGTAGATAAACATGATTATTTCTCCTAATATATTTAGAGTAACATCCCAAGTAAGTAATGAATTATGGATTTTCATATCTATGTCTATTTATGAATTATATATTGTTTTAAAGTCTTAAAATGAAAATAAATCCAATCTTAAGCATTGAATTATCTAATATTTTTAAAAGATTGTTTTACGGCCTTTTGATGGCGAACCATTTTTAAATCTATATTTTGACAATTTTATAAGCACTCTTTGTCAAAATAAAATTATCCTTTAGGATTGGGACATTTAAATTTACATTGGATAAATTTTTGGTATTTTTCTGACAATGTTCATTTTGTATGAATAGTGAAAAATACTGCATTTTACTTCAAACTGCTTTTTCATCTAATTTAATTATATAGTTATATTGTCCTTTTAATTTTTTTTTAAATATTAATTAGAATATATCTTTACCATTTAATCCAATGGTGGTCATTGGGATTAATTTCACTTTCAAATTGGACATAAACAATAGTCAAACTTTTGATAGATATTGTTTCTAAAAAACCCGCTATTTGTTTTGACAATGGGAATTATTTTTTAATTAATTACTACAATTTTTGTGTTTAGAATTTCATAAAATGGACTCCATATTTGGAATCATAAGGTCCAAATTATTTAATTAATACTCTTTTTTTGGACATTATGAATAGTAACGACAGTAATTATCATTAATTATCGTGATTAATTGATAATCGGGTAGTTAAAGGTAATAAAATAATAATATAATAACAAAAAATGACCCCAAAATGTGTCCTAAAGCTACTGTTTGTGTCATGGACGACCATGGTATTCCTTGATCCAAACTTTGCGACCCCATGGAATCACTTTTGGGTGATATTGACATTTTATTATATTATTTTTTAAGGGAAAGTATAACCAAAGTATGTATCACCCAAGTAAAACAATTTAAGTTATGGATGTGTAAATTATCTCTTAGAATATAAATAGTAATTCGAAAAATAAAAATATTTCCTATATCATGATATTTTTTTAAAATTTTTAGGGATGAAATTAATTAAAAATTTTATGACACCATGATGATGCAATGATTACCTCATTAATGAACGATTTAAATAAAATAAAAAGATAATGTAAAATCTAAGCCTTTCACTTATCAAAGACTTATTGGATGGTTGTATTTCGAATCCTTATCACCTTATCCTCGAAATATATTATTTTGGGACCTTTAAAATCCGAAAATCATTATATAATAATGTAACATTTCTTTACATTCCAAGAGTTCCCTTCCTCCCTCTTATAAAAGGCCCCCACCCCTACCACCTTACCCACACCTCTCAAGACATTGGCTCGTCCATTGTCTACTCATTTTATCTCTCCACATCCCTATCTTCATCATAGATTCTTTACCTTAGACAGAAAGCTCTTCAAGAAACCCTTTTGGTTAAAACCAAGGTGAGTAACCCGATTTAAAGGTAATGTCTTCTCAAATGTTCATTTGTTTTATTTTGCTTCTCTAACCCCATACACTCATTATATTATTTTATTTTTAACAACACTAGTATCTATTATATTCTAGGTTGTTGTTATGAGAAATATTTTCTTTACACATACACAGACTCCCATCTAATGGTTAAAGAACATACTGTTTCAGTAGATGGTGAATTACTGCCTCACGAAACGATGATTGTTCAATCTTCTTTTAACACATTCATGGTGGAAATTAAGATGTAAGTCTATTTATATATGATATATATTATTTCTATGTTATCCTTATGATTCTGTATTTTTCATTTATGTCATTTCTTATGGTTTCCATTATGGGTAAATGCGTTATCTTCATTTTAGGAAGTGCGGACTACATCCCCATCAAAGTGATTTGATTCTTTAATGCCATATGTGGGACGTATAAAGGATGGTGTTAATGGTATCACATATGATATCATACTGTAATTATTATATACCTTTATACCATTATGATTTCATTCCATTAAATATGAAATAGAAATGAATGTAGCGTTCATGCGTACGTACGGTTTACCGTTCCCATGAACGGTGCATTTCATTTCTTACCTCTAAATGTTATGTAATATTATAAATGAATGTATATACTGGATATATATGATATATATGATATCTACATATTGAATATAATTATGGATATAATGGATATTTTACCAGATGAACAACTTGTAATTATAAGAAGTTTATTTTTGACTCAAGTACCAAAGATCAACAAAACGACCATTATTAACATAAATAATTACATAATGTTCATAACATGGTAATAAGTGATATAGACAGAATAATGACCTTGGAAAAGGTTCTTAAGAAAATTTAAATTAACTATAGTTTATTATTTAGGATATTAAAGAACGATCGAGTCATGTCGGACATGAGGTATGGGACTTCGTCTCAATCTCCATTCATTGAGGCATATTGTGTTTTATACGCGAATTTCTTTTACATAGTGTATAAACCCCAATTAATTTTACTTTTATTCAAAATGAATTTTTTTATACGAATCGTTTTACTAAATGATGAAAGGGAATGTTTTTGTCGTACGTATGCGGTGACATCGACTTCTCCGCCGCTGTGACCATTATTTGAGTTTAAGATTCCGATACAAGCCATATTTTTTTTTAAAATGAAAAATAAATACCATGTTTTACATTTATTTTATTTTTATTGAAAAAGGTTTTGGTAATTTTTTGATTATATCAATGTGTTTTTGATATCTTGTTATTGAAATGTGGAAATGTTATGTTTCCATTATGCATGTTTTATGTGATACAATTATGTTATGGTTCTTCAACATTTTTTAGGAAGACGGGTGGTTTTGTGATAAACTAATGGAGGGTGAGCCCGTGATAGCTCTCAAATGCATTGGGTAACGTGAACGAGTTAAAGGATAAGGTTTATCCAAATGGATTTAGGGAATATACTATGATGGGTATTCCAAACGTAACCATGATGGTTACTCTCTACGTAAGAATGTTATGAATGCCTCGAGTTACCTTTATGTATTAAGTTTTCTATGAGTTATTCATAAACCTTATGCTTTCAAGCGGTATGTTATGTGATTATGTTTATGAAAAAGTATGTTTTCAATGATTTTTATATATACATGGACTAAGGTTTTCTTTCCATATTTTTATATCCCTTGCTGAGCTTTTTATGCTCATCCCATGTTTTTGAAATGTTTTTCATAGGACAAGGGAAAGGTATATGATGTGATGATAGTGTCGAGGAAGTGTCAAGAAAGAATCCATCTTTTGTTTTAAATATGTTTCCATTGATGGGAAAAATGAATATTGTCTTTTATGTAGCCACCGTGTTGAAATGTGGAATATAATGCATGATTTATGATATAATTCTCTAAAACTCAAAACCTGAAAAGATACCCAATGTCTATTCTTGTAATAACTCAATATTAAGTAATGTTTAAGGCTGGGGCCTTATAGTTGCCAGCACAGGTCTGTTTAGATAACTTTAGAAGTTAGAATTATTTTAAATGGTTATCAAAAAATATTTTTTATGGTCAAATTTAAATGATATATCATTTGAATTTTACCATGTAGCTTCATATAAGACATATTTGTTCAGAATGGTTTTACACAGAGGAAATAGGAAATTAGTGCTAGAAAGGTATACAAAATGAAATGACCTTCCAAATCAGCATCATGAGATGGTAATAATTAGAACTGGACTGTTTGTTGCAATAATGGAATAGTTGACGCAAGAGATAAATAGTGGTGGTGTCCATCCATGAGATCAGCCAGATCAACCGCAGAGGGACATGTCAATGGTGGAACATTTCATGAGGCAACACCCCCCATCATTCAGAGGATAATCTAGACCTGTGATATCAGAAGGGTGGATTAAAGCATTGAAGAATATTTTTGATGTCATGGGGTGTTCAGACAATCAAAAGGTTATTCTTGTTGTTTACCATCTGGAGGTTGAAGTAGATCAGTGGTGGTCAATGGTTAAAAATATCAGGGACGCTGATGAGATTGATGCTCTTGACTAGGATGAATTCAATGGTATGTTTCTTGAAAAATATATTCCTAAGGCTGTTCAACTTAGGATGGAAAAACAATTCTCTAATTTGAGGCAAGAGGACGACTCATTGGCTGCTTATGAAGAAAAATTCACTCGATTTGAAAGGTATGCTCCAAATTTTATCCAAGACCTTGATAGTAAAATCAATCATTTTTACTCAGGATTAGAGCCAAAATATCGAAGGGCTTTAGATTCTCGCTAGTTCAAGAGTTATGAAAAGATTGTTCGATGTGCTGAGAAGGTGGAAATGGAGTTTTCTGATGATCAAGTGTTCTATAACAACCAACATAAGAAGTGATCGAGGTGAAAAGATAAAGGGAAGAATCCTTCAAAAAGTTCTGATGGTAAGAAAACTATGATTTCAGTTTGTGATAAATATGGTAAAAGGCATGATGGGGAATGTCTTCTGAATTCTGGAAAGTGCATCCGATGTCATAAAATAGGACATAAGGCTCGTGATTTCACTAAAAAAGATCAGGGTGATGGTAAGATGAAATTTTATTTATAGTTAGTGAAATTTTTGAAGTGAAATGAGATGGGTAATTATGTAAATGAGTCTACGACAATGATCTCAATTGATGGGAAGTAGTTAGATTACAAGTAGAAATGTGTGGTGAAATCCTTTGCATCTACTTCAATAGATGATGGGCCATCAAATGAAGTGGTACTGGGTACTTTGTTTGTTTTTTCAGATTATGCCAATGTGTTGTTTGATTTGGGGTCTATACATTCTTTCATCTCTGAAAAATATTATAGTAAATTGGGAATTCCATCTCATGAAATGACTCCTGAACTTTTTGAAAAACACATGGGGGAAATTTTGGGGCAAAAATAATTTATAATAATCTTCCTATCCCTATCCGTGGATAGAACCTACTTCAAAACATTGTTGTTTTGCCTCTAGTAGAGTTTGATGTTATCCTGGTTATGGATTGGATCCTTGTTTACCATGATAAGATTGATAGTAGAGATAAAGAAGTTTCTTTTCAGAAAGGCTTTTAGTTTGTGTACAAGAATGAACCCTTGCTGTTGATAACATATTAAGAGGTAGAGAAACTTGTAAAAGATGGAAATTAATGTTACCTTGCACAAATTGTTGAAAAAAAGGAACCATTCATATTATTGATGTACTAGTGGTAACTGAGTATCCTGATGTTTTTCCTGATGAGTTTCCTGGAATAATACCAGATCGAGAAGTTGAATTTACGGTTGACTTAGTTCCTAAAGCTAATCCAATTTCAAAACCCCCATTATCGAATGGCTCAAATTGATCTTTTAGAGTTGAAGGATCAATTGCAAGATTTATTAGAGAAAGGATACATTCGACCTAGCACATCACCATGGGGTGCTCCTATCTCATTTGTTAAAAAGAAAGATGGTTTTATGAGACTTTTCATTGATTATAGAGCTTTGAATAATGTCACTTTTAAGAAAAAATATCCTTTTCCTCATATCGATGATTTTTTTGATCAGCTCCAGGGAGATAAGTATTTTTCAAAGATTGACGTGAGATTGGGGTACCATCAGTTGATGGTAAAGGAAGCAGATATTCCGAAGACTGCATTTCGTATAAGATATGGCCATTATAATTTTGTAGTAATGCCTTTTTGGTTAACCAATGCACCTGCTATATTCATGGACCTTATGTATAGAATTTTACATGAGTTCGTGGATAAGTTTTTGGTTGTTTTCATTGATGATATTTTGGAGTTTTCTAAAAGTAAAGAGAAGCATGAAAGTCATTTAAGGGTAATTTAGAAAACCTTGAAAGAAAATAAATTGTATGTGAAATTCAGCATGTATGTGTTTTGGTTGCAAAAAATTTCTTTCCTTGGTCACATTGTTTCTAAAGATGGAATAACTGTTGACCCTGCAAAAACAGAGGTTGTTAAGGAATGGCCAAGACCCACAAATGTAACTGAGATTCGTAGTTTTCTTGGTTTGGTAGGCTATTACAGAAGGTTTGTTAAAAAAATTGCCCAGTTATCTAGTTTAATGACTAATCTAACTCGGAAGGGTGTTACGTTTATCTGGACAATAGAATGTGATGATTGTGTTCATGAATTGAAAATAATATTTGTGAATGCTCATGTTTTGTCACTACCTCCCAGTAATGGTGAGTTTATGATCTACAATGATGCTTTGTTGAATGGAATTGGTTGCGTCCTAATGAAGAATGATCAGGTAATTTCTTATGCTTCACGTCAGTTGAAAACTCATGAGGTAAATTACCGTACACATGATTTAGAATTAGCTATTGTTGTTTACACATTAAAATTTTGGAGGCATCATTTTTATGGTGTAAAGTGTGAAATATATACCGATCACAAATTTTTAAAGTACATATTCACTCAGAAAGAATTGAACATTAGGCAGAGGAGATGGCTAGAATTAATCAAGGATAATAATTGTACAATTCATGACCATCCGGGAAAATCAAATAAAGTGGCTAACTCTTCGAGTAAAAAAATTAAAGCTTCATTAACCATGTTATGTTTGGAATGTGATCCGTTGGTTAAGGATTTGATGAACCTTGGAATAGAAGTTATTGGTGAAGGAATTTCTTCTGTTTTGTTTCAGGTATCTGTGAAATATTCTCTATCAGATAGAATTATGCAAGCTCAGAAGCAAGACAGTGAGTTGCAAAAAAAAGGTAGAGCTGGTTCATAAAGGTATGTTACCTAAATTCAAAATTGATAATGATTTTGTTTTGATATTTGGGAAGAAATTGCGTGTGCCATGTGATTCACAGTTGAAGAGAGAGTTGTTATGTGAAGCTCATAGTTCTATATTTTCTGTTCATCCAGAAAGTACTAAGATGTATAGGGATATTCGGAAGTATTACTCGTGGGATGGAATGAAAAGTGATATTGTTGATTTTATTGTGAAGTGTTTGACTTTTCAACAAGTTAAAGCAGAGCGGCAGTTACCGAAAGGGAAGATTCAGCCATTACTAGTGCCAAAGTGGAAATGGGAGAATATATCCATGGACTTCATTGTGGTATTGAATAAGACACCTCGAGGTAATAATGCAATCTGGGTTATTGTTGATCACTTGACTAAATATGCTCATTTACTTGTTGTAAGAGATACTTGTTCCCTAGATCAACTTTCTCATTTTTATCTTAAAGAGATATTCAGGTTACATAGATATCCCCTCTCCATTGTATGTGATCATGATCCCAGGTTTACATCTATCTTTTCGAAAGGCCTTCAGAAGTCGTTGGTTACTGAATTAAATTTTAGTACATATTTTCATCCTCAATCAGATGGACAGTCAGAACGAAAAATTCATAATTTGGAAGATATTCTACATGCTTGTTAGATTGATTATCATGGAAGTTGGGACCATCTAATTTCTTTGGTTGTGTTTTTTTATAATAATATTTTTCATTCTAGTATACAAATGGCACCATTTGAGGCATTATATGGGAAGTGGTGTCGATCTCCCTCTTTTTGGGATGAAGTGGGTGAATGGAAGTTGATGGCACCAGAATTGTTAGAAGAGTTCAGCTGATACAAAAACACAATAGAACAGCTCAGAGTAGGAAGAAAAGTTATGAAGACAACAGGAGTTAGGATATATCTTTTGAGGTAGGTGATCATATCTTCCTAAATGTTTCACCATGGAAAAGTGTGATGCGATTTGGTAAGAAAGGAAAGTCGAGTCCAAGGTTCATTGGACCATATGAAATCATGGAGAGGGTTGGATCAGTTGCGTACCGAGTGGCTTTACCTCTGAGGTTATCTCAGGTACACAATGTTCATCTTGTTTCAATGTTAAGGAAGTACATGCCAGATCCATCTTATGTTTTGAGTCCAGAGGTAGTTCAGTTGGAAGAGAACCTATCTTATGAGGAACAACCAGTCCAGATTCTTGACCATAGGGAGCAAGTATTGTGGAATAAGGTGATTCATCAAGTAAAGGTTTTTTGGAAAAACCACATGATTGTAGGGGAAACATGGGAATCTGAAAATTCAATGAGGGATATATACCCCCACTTATTCGATAAGTAAATAAATTACAGGGATGTAATTCTCTAAAGGGGGGAAAGATGTAACATCCCAAGTAAGTAAAGAATTATGGATTTTAATATCTATGTCTATTTATTAATTAGATAGTGTTTAAAAGGCTTAAAATGAGAATAAATCCAATCTTAAGAATTGAATTCTCTAATATTTTTAAAAGATTGTTTTACCACCTTTTGATGGAGAACCATTTTTAAATCAATGTTTTGACAATTTTATAAGCTCTATTTGTCAAAATAAACTTATTATTTAGGATTGGGACATTTATATTTACTTTGGATAAATTTTTGGTATTTTCTGACAATGTTCATTTTTTATGAATTGTGAAAAATACTCCATTTTACTTCAAACTGCTTTTTCATCTAATTTAATTATAGGGTTATACTATCGTTTTAATTGATTTTAATTCTTAATTAGAATATATTTTTACCATTTAATCTAATTGTGGTCATTGGTATTAATTTCACATTGAAATTTGACATAAACAATTGATAATCTTTTGATGGATATTATTTCAAAAAAAACCTGCTATTTGTTTTGACAATGGGAATTTTTTTAAATTAATTACCACAATTTCAGTGTTTGAAATTTGGTAAATTTGATTCCATATTTGGAATCATATGGTCCAAATTATGTAATTAAGGCTCTTTTTTTGGATATTATGAATAGTAACGACTGTAATTATCTTTAATTATCGTGATTAATTAGTAATCGGGTAGATAAGGATAATAAAATAATATCATAATAATAAAAAATGACCCAAACATGTGTCCTAATGCATTGTTTGTGTCATTTCCAACAATTTCATTCCTTGTGCTAAACTTTGGGACCCCATGGAATCACTTTTGGTGATAGTGACGTTTTATTATATTATTTTTTAAAAGGGAAAGTATAACCAAAGTATGTATCACTCAATAGAAAAAAATTTAGTTTTTCCTATATAAATGATATCTTAGAATATAAATAATCATTGGAAATCTAAAACTATTTCATACATCATTATATTTTTTTTATAATTTTTAGGCATTATATAAATTAATTTTTTTATGACACCATGATGAGGCAGTGATTACCTCATTAATGAACGATTTAAATAAAATGAAAATTTAATGGAAAATATAAGACTTAAACTTGTCAAAGACATACTATAGGGATGGATATTGAACCCTTATCACCTTATCCTTGAAATATATAATTTTTGGACCTTTAAAATCCAAAACTAATTATATAAAAAAGTAACATTTCTTGACATTCCAAGAGTCCCCGTCCTCCCACTTATAAAAGGCCCCCACTTATGCCACCATACCCACACCTCTCAAGCTATTTTCTAGGCCAATATCTACACACTTTTCCTCTCCACGTACCTCTCTTCATCATAGAATCCTTAACATAGGCAGAATGCTCTTCAACAAACCCTTTAGGTTCAAACCAAGGGGAGTAACCTGATTTAAAGGTAATGTATTCTCTAATGTTCTTCTGTTTTATTTTGCTTCTCCAACCCCATAAATCATTTTATTAGTTTCATTTGTAACACCAACCATATATAAAATATACTAGGATGTTGTTATTAGAATTATTTGATTTACACTTACAGACACTCCCATCTAAGGGTTAAAGAACATACAATTAATGTGGATGACAAATTACTGCCTCACGAAAAGTTGATTGTTCAGTATTCTTTTAACACCTTTAATGGTGGCCATAAAGATGTCAATAAATTTATATATGATATATATTATTTCTATGTTTTCCTTATGATTCGGTATTTTTAATTAATGTAATAACTTATGGTTTCCATTATGGGTAAACGTGATAACTTCATTTTAGGAAGTGCGGACTACCGCCCCCTCAATGTTATTTGATTTGTTAATGCCATATGTGGGCTGTATAAAGGATGGAGTTAATGGTATTACATATGATATCATACTGTAATTATAATATAACTTTATATTATTATGATTTCATTCCATTAAATATAAAATAGAAATGAAAGTAGCATTCATGCGTACGGACGGCTGACCATCTCCATGAACGGTGCATTTCATTTCATCCCTCTAATTGTTATGTAATATTATAAATGCATGTATATACTGTATATAAATGATATCTACATATTGAATATAGTTCTGGATATAATTTATATTTTACCACATGAACAAATTTTAATTATAGGAAGTTTATTTTTGACTCAAGTACCAAAGATCAACAGAACGACCGTTATTAACTTAAATAATTACATAATGATCATAACATGGTAATAAGTGATATAAAAGGAATAATTAACTTGGAAAAGGTTCTTATGAAAGTATAAATTTACTCTAGTTTATTATTTATCTATTTAAAGTATGATCGAGTCATGTCAGAGACGAGGTATGGGACTTCATCTCAATCTCCTTTCATTGAGGCCTATTTTGTTTTATACCCAACTTTATTTTACTTGTGTATAAACCACTTTGACATTTACTTTTATTCAAAAGGAATATTTTTTATACGAAGCATTTTACTAAATGACAAAAGGGAATGTTTTTGTCGTACGTATGTGGTGGAAACAACTTTTCTGCCGCTGTGACCATTATTTGAGTTTCGGTTTCCTCTACTAGCCATAATTTTTTAAAATGAAAAATAAATACCATGTTTTACTTTTCTTTTATTTTGGTATTGAAAATGCTTTTGATAATGTTTTGATTATATCAATGTGTTTTTGATATCTTGTGATTAAAATGTTGAAATGTTATGTTTCCTTTATGCATGTTTTATGTGATACCATTATGTTATGGTTCTTGGGTATTGTTTGTGAAGACAGGTGGTTCCATGATAAAATAATGGCGGTTGAGCCCTTGATAGCTCTCCAATGCATTGGGTAACATGAAGGAGTTAAACTCTATGGTTTCTCCGATGAGATTTATGGAATATAATGTGATGGGTATTCCAAACGTAACCATGAGGGTTATTCCCTACGTACGAATGTTATGAATGCCTCAATATACCGTTATGTATTATGTTTTATATGAGTTATTTATAATCCTTATGATTTCAAGAGGTATGTTAAGTGCTTATGTTTATGAGAAAAGTATGTCTTCAATGATTCTAATGTATACATGGACTAAGGTTTTCTTTTCGTATTTTTATATCCTTTACTGAGCTTTTTATGCTCATCCCATGTTTTTGAAATGTTTTTCACAGGTCAAGGGAAAGGTACATGATGTGATTATAGTTTCAATGAATTGTCAATAAATAGTCCATGTTTTGTTTTAAATATGTATCCTTTGATGGGAAAAATGAATACAGTCTTATTTGTATCCACCGTGTTGAAATGTGGAATGTAATTCATGATTTATGATCTAATTCTCTAAAACTCTAAACCTGAAAGGATCCTCAATGAGTATTCCTTTAATAAATCAATATTATGTAATGTTTAAGGTTGGGGCCTTATATTTAAAGAATATACTATGATGGGTATTCCAAATTTAACTCCATATGCGGATGTGAATTATACATTGTAAGTATGTTATTGATTCCACAAGTTACCTTTAGGAGTTGTGTTTACTATGTAAATATTAGGATTTCATGAGGTATGTTAAAGAGCTTATGTTGTGTATGTATTTATGATATAATGTTATCTTCCTTTGTTTTTTAACCCTTATTGATATTTTTATGCTCATACCATGTTTTGAAATATTTTTTACATGACTTAAATATGAATAGGGTTAAGGATGGGATCCAGGAAAAGTCATGTTGTCTAAAACATGGTACTAGAGATGACTCTTTTTTTAAGAGTTTTTATTTTAGGAAAAAATGGAATCTGAGTAGAATTGTATACCTTGTAATTTTGGAGATGTAATTTAATAGTTATGGACTAATTATCTAAAACTACAAACCAGAAAAGATCCTAAATGTGAATTATTAATTTAATTCATGATTATTAATGTTTAAGGTTGGGTACTTATACCCAAATATTGTATTAGTTTAGTGTCTTTGGAAACTCGGAACATAATCTTCTAATAATGGGGAAATATCATCAGAATCTCCCATAAATATCTTATCCTTTTTTTCCTTCCTAAAATAATTATTTATATCCTAGAAAAAAGAAAACATAAAACGGGTGAGCTCAAATGTTCAGTAAGGATAAACATGGTGAACATAAAACAATCCATAATCATTTGGACCTGAAAACACGAACCTAAAATTTAAACCTCATAATTAACAGCAATGACATAAATCTTGGTAGTATATAAGTAATTGATCATAATGTAAAATTAATAATGATAAAATAACATTGGAATAAAACATGGATTTGTGGAAAACAACTAAGCACACAATAGGATTTCCATAGTAGCCAAGGAATTGCTTCCAAGACCATTGTAGTGGATGATTTCTATTAATGAACTGGGTTTACTAGTCATTCCAACCCTATATTATTGAACTGTATTTACTTGTCGTTCTAGCCATGTCTAACTCATGAGATATAAATAATTACCAAATTCAATGGAGGGAGTTATAGGTCCCACCCATCTAATATTGAAATAATTCGTACATAAGCCACAAAATATTAATCATTAATCATAGCATAACCTATGTAATAAAATGGGATTATTAAACATCATTCCATCATATCATAATATATATAAAATAAATGGACTTCATAAAAATAATTCCATCATAAAAATAATCAAATCCATATAATAATAGGGATATAAATATAACCCAATTTTATCATAGATGCAAAATAATTTTGGTAAAATACGTGATCTGAATTCATGAGGAAAATATCATTTCTTCATCAAAAACATTTTCTTTTCTCAAAATTTCTTGAAATTTTAAATGAAATAATTGAGATGAAATTACACTTGTAAAATTGGAGAGGATTGTAAATACAATGTTACAAAGATATAATAATACATTCATGATGTATAGATTAAAAAACATTCTACTTATACTATTACCAAAAAATTCAACAAGTACCTCATATGGTAAAAAAAAGATTCATTCCATACCATGTATTAAAAGTAAAAAACTGGTAAAAATTAATATTAAAGATACAGAGAAGAATATTAAAAAATTTATTAAATAATTTTTATAAAACAAGGACATTGATGATGAATATATTCTCAGATAATACGTACATATAAACAATCTCGGATAAAAATGAGATTTCAAAATCATCCCATACCTTTGGTCCAATTTCTTCCATATGTGTTCACATGTACAATGAATTTAAATATATTATTATCCTCTAACGGAATGAAAATAATATTTACCATATCATATATTATTCACTTGTGACTTTATATTACATGTTCATTTGTCAATTCCATGTTAAAACAATATTTTGGTTAATAATATTTTTATTAATCATATGTGTTTGAACATGTTATTATTCATATGATTACATCGATCATGATTTAATTAATTCCATCATGTACAACATGATTTATATATATCTTATATATTCAGTATATAAATATATATATATATATATATAATAGATAGATAAATGAAATGGAATACACAGGTCATGGAGACGGTAGGCCGTAGTACGCATGAACGCCATTTTTATTTACTTATTGGATTTGATGAAATTAAATAAATGATATATATATAAATATAGTAGCATTATTATTTCATATATTTCATTATTATTTATTATATATACTTTATAATCATTCTAGAGTTTTTAACGTGGATAATGAATCTCATCACGTTATGGAGATGGTAAGACATATGTATGCACAAGTGATGATATTGTTCTCATAATTATTGATGGGAATTTAATTGGATAGTCTATAATATCTAAGAATTAGTATCATGTTATAATAATCATATTTAGTTGTTATTTCTACCATTATACACATCCATTTAAGGTGGTCATGGAAAATATATTACACCATGATGTGGAGATGGTAATTCGTACGTACACACGCACGATGATTTCGTTTTTTGTAGGATGGATTGAAGGAAAAATAGGGTTGTTTCATATTTATAATAATATTTCAGTATATGAGTTGTAAAGATGTTATTAATTTATAATGAAACAATATATAATAAGATATATATGAAGAAATAAATTTAAATAATTGTCTGAATATATTACCTATTTCTCGACGTGCCTCCTTTTAACTTCATTTGAGGGCACTAGAGTTGGTCATTTGAGAGGATCAGAACCTCTAGAATGCAGTTAGGGAATTTGAGAAGAGAAATGTGCAGTGTTTTTTGAGCACTAAGGATTAAAATGTATTGAAGAGAAATGGGAGGAGGTTCCCTTTTATAAGAGAGGGGAGGTGCACTTTAGGAAAGTTCCAAAACATTAATTTATTATAAATTCAATTTCAAAATAAAATGGTCCAAAACAAATTTAATTTTAAGATAAAATGATGTTTGTTCGAATACCCATCATCCAATAAATTTTTGAGTAGTTGGTAAATTTTTTGTTTTATCCTTATCTTTTTGGTTTTACCCTTATATCACCCTTTCTAATCATACTGTGATATCATGTTATTTAAACATTGTGGGATAATTTAAATACCATATCATGTCGAACGAACCAAAATAAGTAATTTATGAAATATTTGGACTTATATTTTCCATTTTAAGGAATATTAGATTTTTGGTAATTTAATATCATTCTATAAACTATTTTATGTTTTAAGTTTTGAATCATGTCCATTTTGGACACTATTAATACATGGAATTTTTAAATATTAATAACAACCTGATTACCTAAAAAATAATGAATGAACTAAAATATAATAAGTTAATATAATCTATAATATTAAGGGACGATATAAAAATAAACAAATTATATTTTATAATATTTATAAATTCATTTATACGAATCCTTTATTAATGAAGCAATCACTGCATCATCATAGTGTCATAATTAGATTTATTTATATAATTTCATAAAATTAAAAATAAAATATCTTGATGTAGAAAATATATTTATCTTAATAATTACTATTTTTAGTCGAACATATCACTTATATAACTTCATATAAAAATGATTTTATTGAAAGATATATGTTTAAGTCATATTTTATGTAACATTAAATTAAAAGTAATTAAATGTCATTTTCAATAAAAAATGGCTATATGGGGTCCCAAAATCGACCCAAGGATTTCCATGGCCAGACAAGTATCATCCAATAGGGTTAAGACATGCGTTAAGTTAATTTACTATTATTATAATATTATTTTTTCTCTTATTTTCCAGATTTACCCTTTGACCATGGTTAATAAAATATTTACTGACATTACTATTCCTAATGTATTAAAATAAAAGTTAACTCTTTACACAATATGGACCTCCTGATTCTAAATATGGAATCATATTTTACAAATTCAGAGCACATAATTTGCAGCAATTAGTTTAAAATTAGTCACATTTTTGAAAAAAGGGTTTTTTTTTAAAACATTGTACAATATTGAAATGTTTTTACATATGAATTCAATGTAAAATTAATGACATTGAATTAAATTTTCATAAAATATAAAAATATATTCTATTTATACTTTAAAACTATTCAATTATATATTTTAACCATATAAATTATTTCAATGAAAAAAGTTTTATTCAATTAAAATGTAGCGTATTTACATTATTCATCAAAATATGAAGGTTATCTGAAAAATATCAAAAATTTCTCCGAAGTATAATTCTATGTCCTAATTGAAAAGAATATGTTTATATTTTCAAATATAACATATAAAATTGTCAAAATATATATTTAAAATAGGTGCACCATCAAAATGCGGTAAAACTTCATTGTTCTGAAAAGTACTTCCTGAAGGACCCCGGGACATCCTTAGAGGGGAGGGGTGAATCAGCGTGACAACTTTTTCTTCTAATTTGGTGGATCTTGTTCCCACGTTGGTAGGAAGTTGTTGAACCTGTATGATGATTATGATTAGAAAGAATACATTCACATGCCCAGAGAGGGCACAACACTTTTTACTTGGTTCACCACTAAAAGCTACGTCCAAGGAGCATACGCCGACAAGTTTTCGGTCGTACCTGACTCCACTAATCTTCACTAGTCGTGGATTACAAAGGTTTGGGCACAAAAACACTGTCCCTGGCTCACTGCCTTTATAAAGGTTCAGGGATAGCTCGCTGCTTGCCTCGTGTCACTCTCGTTGACTCCCCTTGGCTCACTGCCGTTGGTGAAGTCACACTCAGTTTAGAGTTGTGAAGGTCTATGTCTCCTGTTCAGTATGATACTTTGCTTGCATCAGAGTCCCGAGTTGATGCTATGTTAAAGTCCAAATTCCATCCACTAATGAATACCCCCTTTTCCCTTGTCCACTGGGCAAAAAACCATTGGAAATGGCCTTCACAAAGTACCCCACTTCGCAAGGCTCCCAATTTTGCAAAGCTCAAACAAGCCTTCGCGGAGTCCCTGCCTTTTCCAGAAGCTCAATCGCGAAGCACTGTCACGATGCTCCAGCCTTTGCAATGCTTGGCTATCACAGAGCTCCTGCCTCTTCGTGAAGCTCACTGAGCCAACGCGGGGCACATGACTTTCGTGGAGCTAGAATAGCTGCCGCAAAGCTCCTCTTTCACGAAGCACATTTCCTTTGCGAGTGACCTTTGCGAGTCGAGACCAAAGGATTTTCTCTAAAATTCTCTCTTCTTCTCTTAAGGGGGTCATCCTCTATTTATAGGTGATTCCACCGACCCTTGAACTTTTTGCGCGAAGTAAACGCCACAGCATCTCAAATTGTGAAGCTCCAAAGTTACATCCGGAATTCTGTCCAAATCGCGAATCACCTCCGCAATTTTCAGATCGTGGAGCTCGTCGTAATCATGGAGGATCACCGTCATCATTCCTTCGTGCCTTCGCTGTGATGCTCCCTCGAAAATCCCTTCACTAATGCGATGCGCTTCAACTCTGCCATTCGTGAAGCTTTCACGTAACCGCGAAGACTCACTGCCTCCATTTTTCTGGTCTTCGTGATTTCCAAACCATGCATCCTATCTTCGAAAAATTCATGCCTTTTCCATATTTAATTATTATCGTCATGGAAATCCACTTTTCGTGATGCTCATCAACTTCCAGATTCTGGACCCCAAAAAATTGGAAACCACTGGGAAATGGTGCCACCTTCAATATTGTTGTCTGCTTGAACGGTATGATCTTTTTGCTGGTACACGATCTGAAATTCCATTGATTATTTACAACAAACACAAACCATACTCCAAATCATATTGACAAAAAACACAAACCATGCTCCAAATCATGCATTGAAGACCATGGTTCCAACAATCTCCCCCTTTGGGTTTGTTGGATATCAGAAAATAAATTCAATAGATATCCACCTATGTGAAAACCAAAAATGCAAGAATCAACTCAGCCAACACTCTAAGTATACGTGAGCAATGCTCGGTGTAGAAAAAAAAGAGAGGAGGCTTGAATTGGGTTCCACTGTTTTCATTCTCATTCTTCTCATCACAGAAGTTGCCTGAATTTATTACTTTCTCCTTTATCCCCCATTGACAATAAATCAAAAGACCAGTAAATTTTTTTTAACGTTCAGCTCAAACCATACTCCCCTTGGATAGTATCTCCCCCATAAACCTGCCTCATAGCCATAAACAGATAAAAACAGTTATCAAAAACGGGGAGAGGGGAATTTCGGAACCTCCTTATGTAGTAGGAGGTGGTTGAACACCGAGGTTCATCCGATGCTTTTCAAACACAACTGCTGACTATGGTTTCGTCAGGATATCAGCTACTTGCTCATCAGTTCCCGCGTGATCCATTCTAATCACCCCTTGCTCAACTTTTTATTTGATAAAGTGATACCTGATTTCAAAATGTTTTGTATGAGAATGCTGAACATGATTTTTTGTAAGATCAATTGCACTCTTGTTATCACAGTAAATCACCATTGGTTTCTTGACCTCATCACCAATATCTATTAATTGTTGCTTCATCCATAGCAGTTTAGTGCATGCCTGTGTGGAAGATATATACTCAGCCTCTGCAATACTAAGAGAATTACTTTCTTGTTTCTTGCTCAACCAGCCAAAACAGTTATTCCCAATAAATAATTCTCCACCACTGGTGGACTTTCTGTACACAACATCGCCAGCCCAGTCAGCATCAGAAAATACTGATAATTCACTATCCCTTCCTGCATCAAAGTATAATCCACAATTGTGAGTACCTTGAATATTCCACATGATTCTTTTTACTGCTTCCATATGTTCCTTGCTTGGATTATTCTGAAAGAGGGCTGCAAGACATGTGCAAAAGACAATATATGGCCGTGTCACTATCAGGTATAGTAGGATCCCAATAATTCCCCTGTACATGGTGGGATCTACAGATTTCCCATCCTCATTCTTCCCAAGTTTGGTTCCAACTAAAATTGGAGTTGACATTGGTTTGGAGTCTTGCATATTAAACTTCTTCAGGAGAAATCTTGCATACTTTTCATGAGAGATAAAAGTTTATTCTTTCCTTTGAGTCACCTGTAGTCCCAAGAAATATGTGAGCTCTCCAATCATTGACATTTCAAATTCTGATTTCATATGATTGGAAAATTCATCAACTGATTTTTTTCTGCTGCCACCAAATATAATGTTGTCGACGTAAACGAGAACCATGAACTGATCTTTTGGAGAATTTTTCACATAGAGATTGTGATCTACTCCTCCTCTTTTGAATTCCATATTCTTGAGATAAGAATCTAGTATGGAGTACCATGATCGTGGTGCCTGTTTCAAGCCATAAAGTGCTTTCTTCACCTTGCAAACCATTGATTCATCAGTACCAAGAAGAAAACCCACTGGTTGTTCAATGTAGACTTCTTCTTCAAGAACACCATTTAATAATGATGTATTGACATCCATTTAATAAACTTTATATCCTCTTTGGAGAGCCATGGAAAGGAACAACCTGTTTGACTCCAGTCTAGCCACTAGAGAAAAGGTTTCTTCAACATCAACGCCTTCAATCTGAGAATACCCTTTACATACCAGTCAATCCATGTTTCTGATAACACTTCCATGTTCATCAAACTTGTTCTTGAATATCCATTTTGTTCCAATCACATTGTGACCTTTTGGTCTCTGGACTAGATCCCATGTGTAATTCTTTTCAATATGATCTAACTCTTCATTCATGGATTTCACCCCAGATTCCTCTTTTGCAGCTTCTTCGAATGTAGATGGCTCTACAACTGATAGAAATGCAGATTGCGTGTTATTACTCATCCTTCTTGTTTGAGTGGGTGCACTCATGTCCCCAATTATGTTGGATGGAACAATCTCAACTCTTCGATTTCTCCTGCGAGGTTCAGTAGTATTCACTTCAGCCATAGTTTCTTCTTCAGATTCTTCTTCTGAGTCAACATCATGATGTGACTGCTGAGTGTTTTGAACAACTTCCTCTATTTCTGCATTTGTATTTTCTTCACGTTCACTTTGTTCCTGACTTTCTATCACATCAACATATGAAATCCTTGAAGCATTTTTGGTTTTCTCTTCAATTATCTTAACATCACTACTTTCCACAATCCTTCCCAAATGCTTGTTGAAACATTTGTAGGATTTTCTGTTCATTGAGTAACCGAGGAAAATTCCTTCATCTGCATTGTCGCCATATTTCCCTTGATTTCCTTCTTTGTTCCTAATGAAGCACTTACTTATAAAGACATGAAAGTATTTCATAGAAGGCTTCCATCCATTCCACAATTCATATGGTGTCTTCATCTCACCCATATTAAGTCATGTTCGATTCTGAATTTACACTACAGCTTGAACAGCCTCTTTCCAGTAATGTCATGGAATATGACTCTCAATCAGCATAGTTTGTGCCATGTTGTTCACATGTCAATTCCTACGTTCAAAAACTCCATTTTGTTGTGGAGTTCACATAGAAGCTACCTCATGCTATATCCCAAGCTTCTCTAGATAATTTTCAAATTCAATGGACGTGTACTCTCTTCCATTGTCAGATCGCAACACTTTGATTGTTCATCCAGTATCATTCTCGGTGATTCGCCGATATGTTTTCAGGCAGTCAAGGACTTGTCGTTTCCTGTGAATGACCATCACACATGGAATTCTACTATAATAATCTACGAAGAGGACAAAGTACCTTTCTCCATGAGTTCCGGAAACATTTATTGGCCCACATACATCAGAATGAATCAGATCAAGAAGGTGAGATGCCCTTTTCTTATTTTGCCGATATGAACTGCAGACCAACTTCCCACGAATACAAACATCACAAGATTTTTCATTCTCACGCATCAGGTTGGGAATGTCCATGAAAATTCTCAATTTTGATATTTTCTCCATATCTTGTTGATTGATGTGTCCCAGTCTCCGATGCCACAAATTTTTTTCTTCTTCAACAGTCATGTAACATACATTTTCTTCACTATCAACCTGATAAAACTTTCCTTCTATTCTGCATCCCTTCATAAGTGAATTGCCAGTCATTACCTTGATAGTGCAACCATTCTTATTAAAAGTAACTATAAGTCCTGAGTCACAGATCTGACTCACGCTGAGTTGATTATGATGTAGGTCATCTACGTAAAGGACTTCAGTCTTCTTTTGTTCTCCATTAGCTAATTCGGTACTTCCACTCCCTTTGATTTTTAGAGCCCCATCATTACCAAATCTTACTATACCATCAACCTTCCTTATGATATTCGTTAGTAGGATGACATTACCTGTACTATGAGATGAACAACCGCTATCCAGAATCCAGGTACTGTTGTTCATTGTAGCTTTGAGGGCCACCTCTACAAGTTTGGATTTCTCAATCTTCTTCCTTTCCTTCCATGATACATTAGATTGAGTATATAGAACTGATGGCCTTTCAATTATCGCTTTCACATACCCAGGTTCTTCATAGTCAATGTCTTCTTTGAGAGGTGGAAACCTGTTTGAAAGAGAAACACTATCTTTCTGATGAGACTTGACTTATCTTGAACTTCGATATAAGGTGTCCATGTCCCTTCTCTCCCTGCAATGAGCGGACTTATGACCAAAGTTAGAACAACGAAAATAATATCCATAGAAATTATTTCTTCTATAGGAATTGGGATATGAAATTTTTCTCCTTTGTTGAGCTTCTATATATTCTTCATTCAGATAGCTTCTTTCCTCTTCACAATAAGACATGGTATGGCCCAGATAGCCACAGAACTGACACTTCATGAGAGGAAATGTCTTCTCACTTGAATTTCTCCTCATACCTTCTTCTTTTGGAGAATAGTTAGATTTTCTGTCATTTCTGAATGTTTGAAGATAATTTTCAGTTATCCTTTTAGTTTGGATTGAGGGTTCCATTTTTGGCACTCTAGGTAACGTTTCAACATGTTGAACTTTCATCTTATCTTTATTTTGGATCTTTTCACTTCCAGTAGTTGATGTCTCAGCCTCACAGCTAATTCAACTCTTTCCCATGCAAGTGGGTCTTTGATCCCTCAAGATTTTTCCAACCCCATCTGAACCACACTTGGCTCTTGCAAGTAATTCTGCATCTGAGAATCTTCCGAACTGTATTTTCTTCCTCGATTCATTTGGAACTGATTCGGTCTCCATCTTGCACCTTAGAGTAACAACATCCACCTCAAGACCCTCAGTAGTCTTGGATTTTTCATCCAGTCTAGAGGTGAGGTCATTGATGACCTTTTCCTACTCTTCAATTCTCAGCTTCAGATCTACTACATCATCATTACTTTCAATTATTTTAGACTGTACCTTCTCAAATTCTTCTAGTCGTTCAATTTCATCTTCAAGTTGATCAACGTATTCAGTTGATTCTTCTACAATTGATTTCATCTTATTGTAGCTCTTACATTTAATCTTAAGATTACTAACCGCATCCTTAAGTTGCATCTCAGGATCTACACAAGTTCTCAGCTCTTTTTCTCCATCAGTATATTCTGACTTTTCAACAGTGGCCATCATAGAAACATGGTTCCCTGTTTTGAATTCTGGTTCTTCTTCATCACAGAATTCATTATCATCTTCTTCCTCTTCACAGACAAAAATCTTCCTTTGTAATTTCATACCAGATTTGAACTCTCCCTTTTTGAAGAACCTTCTCTGAGGCTTCTCAATGTTTTCTACTTCACTATCTTCATCATTGATCTTTCTTAAGCACTGAGAGGCAATGTTCCCAACTTTTCCACAACGGAAACATGCGAGAGGTAACTTCCCTTTGAATTTCCCTTTCCCCTTCTGGAACTTATTTGCAATGAGAGAACGGATTTATTTTTCGTCTCCATCTTCAACGCTACTATCCTTTGAGATTTTCAGTTTATCCATGTCCTTGAATGCCATTTCCTTGCTCACCCGAGTCGTAGCATCTTCTGGTTTGACTATCATTTCATATGCTACCAAGCTGCTTAGCAGATCATCTAGAGAAAGTTTGGAAAGATCCCTTTCCTCAAGGGCTGAAACCTTCGCATTATATAGAGGTGGAAGTCTTATTAATATTTTCTTTACAATATAAATGTCTTTGATTTCTTCGCCTAGACCCTAAATTGCTCCAACCACTTCAGTATTTCTATTGAAGAAAGTGTCTGTATTCTTGTCTGGAAGCATCTTCAGATCATCAAACCGATTGTGCAGCACTTGTAGCTTCATCTCCTTCACTTTGCTATCTCCTTCATAAATATTCTCAAGTTTATCCCACATGGATTTTGCTGAGGTTCAATCCATCACCTTTAGGTAGATCTGATCATAAAGGGCTGCAATGAGTGCATTCTGTGCTTTAGATCTGCATCAAGAAGTTTCCTATCTATTTCAGTCATAGCTAGGCCTGTTGGATTAGTGACATGTATTCCTTGCACAGTAGAAAAGAGAACTTCCATTCCAAGAGATCTTAGATGAGATCTCATTCTGTTCATCTAGAACTAGAGATTGCTTCCAACGATGTGAGGGACTCCCCTGACATTGACCGCGTTTTCCATGACAAAAAAGGTCAGATTCAACACCAGAAACCATTACCCTCTCATATCACTTGAAAGACCCTGGGACACCCTAAGAGGGGAGGGGTGAATCAGGGTGACAAATTTTTCTTCTAATGTGGTGGATATTGTTCCCACGTTGGTAGGAACTTGTTGAACCTGTATGATGATTATGATTAGAAAGCAAACATTCACATGCAGAGAGAGGACACATCACTTTTTACTTGGTTCACCACTAAGGGCTACGTCCAAGGAGAATATGCCGAAAAGTTGTCAGTCGTACCTGATTCCACAAATCTTCACTAGTTGTGGATTACAAAGGTTTGGGAACATAAACTCTGTCCCAAAATCACTTCCTTTATAAAGGTTCAGGGATAGCTCACTGCTTCCCTCGGGTCACTCCCGTTGACTCCCCATGTCTCACTGTCGTTGGTGAAGTCACACTCAATTTATAGACGTGAAGGTCTCTTTCTCCTGTTCAACATGAGACTTTTCTTGCATCAGAGACAAGAGTTGATGCTCTGTTAAAGTCCAAATTTCATCCACTGATGAATACCCCATTTTCCCTTGTCCACTAGACAAACAACCTTTGGAAATGGCCTTCACAAAGTACCCTACTTCGCAAGGCTCCCAATTTTGCAAAGCTCAAACAAGCCTTCACGGAGTCCCTGACTTTTCGCGAAGCTCAATCACGAAGCACTCTCACGATGCTCCAGCCTTCGCAATTCTTGGATGTTGCAGAGCTCCTGCCTCTTTGCGAAGCTCACTGAGCCAACGCGGAGTGCACGACTTTTGGAGAGCTAGAATAGCCTCCGCGAAGCTCCTCTTTCGCGAAGCACACTGCCTTCACGAGTGACCTTTGCGAATCGAGAGCAAAGTATTTTCGTTGAAATTCTATCTGCTTCTCTTAAGGGCCCGTCCTCTATTTATAGGCGATTCCACCGACCCTCGAACTATCCGCGTGAAGTCAATACCACGTCATCTCAAATCGCGAAGCTCTGAAGTTTCCGACGGTATGTTGTCCAAATCGTGAAGCACCTCGGCAATTTTCGGATCGCGGATCTCGTCGTAATGGCGGAGTATCACCATCATCATTCCTTCGCACCTTCGCCGCGAAGCTCCCTCGCAATGCCCTTCACCGCTGCGATGCGCTTCAACTCTGTCGTTCGCGAATCTTTGACGTAATCGCAATGACTCACCGCCTCCATTCTTCTAGTCTTTGTGATTTCCAAACCATGCATCCTCTCTTCGTAAAATTCATGCATTTTCCACATTTAATTATTATCTTCATGGAAATCAACTTTTCTCGATGCTCAGCAACTTCCAGATTTTGGACCCCAAAAAATTGGCAAACACTGGGAAAAGGCGCCACCTTCAATACTGTTGTCTGCTTAAACGGTATGATCTTTTTGCTGGTACACGATCTGAAATTCCATTGATGATTGAAAACAAACACAAAACATATTCCAAAACATATTGCCAACAAACAAAAACCATACTCCAAATCATGCATTGATGACCATGGTTCCAACACTTCCTTTATTCCAAAAATTTATTTTGTTCTCATATCATGTGTAAGATAAATGATAATGATTTATAAAATTAAAAATAATGTTAATACTATTCATAACGGCTAGTTTATATCCCATTTAAATAATAATACAATAATATATCGTTGTTTATTGAAACTCAGTATCACATACAACACAAGCTATCAAGGAAAGTTGCTATTGCGTGTGACGCAATCCAAATCAGTGTTGTGTGTAGTGAAATCATCCTTTGGTGTTGTATATAACATAATCCCAACATAGATTATTTATAAATTGAAACAAATATATACTCAATGTTTTGTAGAATAAATCATATCAAGAAAACAAGAAATTGTGTTTAACACTAGCCAAGAATAGTGTTGTGTATACTTAAAGATAATATGGTGTTGTGTATAGTGCATGATAATACTGGTGTAGCGTACATCACAAGACATAAAATAAATTAAAAATAATCTATCTCATTAAATCTCAGGCTGTTACAATTGTATTCATTTATCAATATATGATCATCCAACACAATCATCATGCCTACTTTATTTTTGTGTTTTTCCTTATGGATGGTAAACACAATATTACCCTTGACTTATTTATATTAATTTGAGGAATATATAGTTTAATATAGGCATGTATGGGATATATGTTATTTATTTGGTATCATAAATTTACTAGTGTGTTTTTTATTACTAATAAAGCCATAAAATATCATTCATGGTTTGGATTGGTTATATTCTATCATGGATATCAAAGATTTTTGTGGAAGAAGAATGATTGTCACTAACATTGATAGATAGTATGTGATATTTATTTGATAGTTGGACTATCAAATGAATTGAATATATATCATTATTATCACATCAAAGATGGTTGAATTAATTATGTTTTTATTAAACTACAAATGATTCATTTTTTGGATAAATAAATGGAATTGATGAAGTGTTAGAGTTGTGTTGTTTTTTATTAGCAATTCCTATGATAATTTTTTCATTGAATGTTAAAAGGTGATGTTGTAATTTTTTGTTGTATGAATCTATATATTATGAATATATTTGTCTTGATAATATATTTTTATTTCAAATATGTTTTTTAAATAATATATTACATCCATTAAAAAATTTACAACTTTAGCTGCTAAGTTGTTGATGAATATTATTTTATATGGAGGTTACACAGTTACCAAAAAATATATTAGTATCTATTTTTTAAGTATTTTGGTTTTCCATATATCATAAATATGGAATTTATTAATTTTTTGGTAGAGTTATCAAATTTATTAATGAAAATAATTTTACATGGGATATCTGAAATTTAAAAATATTGAAGATATTTGTGATCCTCAATTTATTATTTACAAAATTTAGAATCTTATATGAATTATTTATAGGCTTTCTAATTTGAAAAATAGAAATATAGAACATATTAATATAAATATATATATATATATATATAATTACATTTCTCACAAAAGAGGCACTGGTTGGGAATTTGATAGAGTGTATTTAACCATACTAAGATTTGATATAGACAACATCATATTTTACTTCAATAAGATGTAATTTAAGAAGATACTAGTTAGTAGAATTTGAGAAGTTAATGATTTCTTGGAAGATGTTTGATTCAATAGTTAGATGATTCTATAATATCTTTTAAAAGTAAATAATATCCTTATGGATATAGAATAAATTATTATTAAAGAAGGGATAATACTAAGAAATCTAATAGAGTAAATGATAATGGATCAAGAATCGAAAAGATAATATTTAGCATGTTTTGATGGTGGAGTATAATGTTGGTGTAATAAATGTTATGGATGATAATGGGGAATATAAGATGGTGTAGTTGGTACTATTGACGGATTTCATTGATGTAAATATTATGTGTCAGTTTAATGAAAGAGTAATTTTAGTTGAACATCCAAGGTGAATTCCGATGTGACATTTACACAGGTGTAAATTTTTCAATGATATAAAGTTATAACGTGTATAAGATGAGGGAATAAAGAATTTTATATTTTTTGATGATAAAAATATTAGAGAATATTATGATAAAAATATATGAAAAAATTATTTTATAATGATCAAATGTACACACATTTTTTTGGAGAAATGAAAGATGACCTCTTGAATCTTTAGTGGATTCAATGTCATTGTTTGAAGATTCAATGCATTCATAATTTGAATTGTTTGATTTAACTGAAGAATAAAAAGAGAATTAGAAATGCATTTAGAAATGATTTCATATTAATAAATCTTATGTTCAGGGGTGTTAATTAAGTTTATGGCATGATAGAGAATATTTCAATCTATATGGAAAAGATACAGACCTTTTGATGTTGAAATCAGGATTCTATATTATATTATTTGAATTAAATTACTAACTACTATTGAGTAGTTAAAGTAAATGACTAAGATATGATGATGGAAGATTATCTAGACTGTGGAGAATAAATTTATCAATGTTCTATAGGTTATTTAAATAATTTTCTCATTTACATATCTTCACAAACCATCATATGTTACTATACAACATCACTTTTGACACATCCTATGCCATAGTTGGAAGGGAATTTTCAAACCCAATGGGATGGAAACTACTTGATGAGAATAAAAGTACACATTTGGGAATGGTTTCAACCATGATAAAAAACATTAAAAAATAATTACATTAATCATAACAGACATTCAGAACATACAAGACAAATGAAAAATTTCAAGCATGAGATCAGAATTTTAATATTATAACTGCAAATTAAATAACCAAAATATGAGAGGATCCACTAGACAAACAAAAAGAGAATATGAAACATGGGAAAAATGACATGGTTTAACATCACAGGTAAATGAAGAATAATAGATTTTCATAAATATTAATATTTTTGAACTAAATATTAATTTTAATTTAAAATGGTTGCTATGTTCGATGTCGTACCCGATACACAACAATGAGGTTCTTTGAAATAATGCGTTGCACACTAATAATATAATAGCATTATTTTAAATGGAAGTTAACTCCTATACATTGTATTAGTGGGAATGAACTAAAATAACTACAATATGATTATACATGTTTGTTAAATTTATTTACTTTTATCCAAAAAACGTTAGAGGCTTAATATGTGAATGAATCTAATTTTAAGCATAATTTACATTAAAAGGTCGATTTACCACCTTTTAATGATAAACCCTATTTAAATATAGTGTTGGTAACATTAATAAATTCTATTTTACCAAATAGAATCATTATTTAGAATGGGGACATCAGAATTTACTTTGTGTAATTTTTTGTAATTTTTCCGATAAAGTTCATTTTTTAATGAATAGTGAAAAATATTTTTTTAATTGAAGACTGTGTTGTAATATAATTTTTTATATATGTTTAGATTAATTTTTTAATAGGTTTTAAAGTGTAATTAGAATTAATTTTTACCATTTAATCCAATTTTGGTGATTGGAATTAATTTCACTTTGAATTTGAACATAAATAAGTGTCAATCTATTGATAGTTATTGTTTCATAAAAACACGCTATTTGTTTTAAAAACAGGAATTAATATTAAATTAATTAATGGAGATTCTATGTTTATAATTTCGTAAAATAAAAAACATTCTTTAATTCATAATATCAAATATAACTTAGGCTAAATTTTTGGTATTTTTCTGAAAAACATCAATTTTTTATGAATAGTGAATCCACTTAGTAGTAGTTTAAAAAACTGACTTTTTTCATTTAAATAAAATGTTACCATTTCTTTTAATTAGAATTTGAAAATCCAACATAAAATTTTTTTATTAGTAAGTAAAATGTGGTTCAATAAGATTAAAATAATTTTTTGTGAATTGTAACTTTTGACTTTTATTTACCACGGTTAAAGGTAAATAGGGTAATTCAAAGTAAAAAGAATATTATAATATTTAAAAATTACCATAACACATGTCCTAACCTTATCAGATGAGTAATGGACGGAAATAGGAATCCTTGGGTAGATTTTTGAACCCCATGGATCCACTTATAAATGATAATGACACTTTTTATTAATTAATTTAAAGTAAAGAAAAAAATGACAAAATGAAATAGATTTTAGTAACATAATTTTTTCATAGGGTTATAAAAATAATATTTTCAAGTATAAATATTATTTGGAAAGATAAAATTATTTCCTAAATCATGGTATTTTTTAATGTTTTAGACAAATCCTAAATTACATTATTTATAACACAATAATGATGTAGTGTTTACCTCATTAATAAATTATTTAAATAAATAAGATTATAACAATTAAAATAACATCCAAAACCTGTCCAATTCTTATTGGATGATTTTATTTCGACCATAATAAATCTTATCTTCAACATTTAATTATTTTTTGACCTATAGAAACCGAATATCATTATATAATAAAATAATATTTTCACACTTTCCTAAAGAGCCCCTTCTCCCCCATATAAAATGAGACCATTTCTAACAAATTAATCACAACTATCAAGCCTTTTGGCTCATAAAACCTATGACAAATTAATCTCCCTACATGCCTCTCTTCCACTTAGAAGCATTACTTTAGGAAGAAGTCACTTCAACAAACCATTTTTGTTCAATCCAAAGGAAGTTAACCAAATTATAGGTAACAGTTTCTCTGAACTTTTTTTCTTTTATTTTACTTCTCCAATCCCTAAACTCTTTTTATTCCATTATTTTATAAAAATAATAGTATCCAAAATATACTAGGATTGTTCTATTAGAATTATTAGAAATACACTTACACACACCTCCATCTAATGGGTGAAGAAAATACTATTTTTGGGGATTGAAAACTAACACCTCACGAAACGATGATTGTTTGATTATCTCCTACCGCCTATCATGGTGGTGATTAATATGACACTATATTTAAATATGATATATATTATGTTTATTTTTTCTTTATTCGTATGCTATTTTCTTTTATAGAATACCTTTATGGTTTCCATTATGGGTAAACGCGATAATTTCATTTGAGGAAGTGCGGACTACCGCCCCCTTAAAGTGATATGACTCGTTAATTCCATATGTAGGACGTAAAACAGGATAGAGATAATGGTATTATATATGATATTATACTGGAATTACAATATAACTATTTATCACTATGTTTTAAATCCATTAAATTAAGAAATTGAAATGGAAATAGTGTTCATGTGTACGTACGTCTTACCATCTCCACAAACGGTGCATTTCATTTCTTTCCACAAAATGATATGTACTGTAATAAATATATATATATTGGTTATATATTATATATATGATATCAAATTAATTAATATAATTCTTGATATAGTGGACTATTGACCACATGGACAACCTATAAATATAAGGTGTTCATTTTTGACTCTAGTACCAAATATCGACAAAATGAACGTTATTAACATAAATGATTACATAATGTTTATAACATGGTAATAAGTGATATAAAAGGAATAATAAACTTGAAAAAGGTTCTTAAGAACATAGATATTAACATTGTTTTATTATTCATGATATTAATGAACTAACTGGTCATGTCAGACATGAGGTAAGGGACTTCGTCTCAATCTCCTTTCATTGAGGCATATTTTGTTTTAATACACGAATTTCTTTTATACTCTTATAAACACCCTTGACATTACAAAGGGAATTTTTTTGTACGATGTTTTTTACTAAATGGAAAAAAGTAATGTTTCTTTTAACGTATGTGGTGACAATGACCTTTTCGCCACCGCAAGTATTATTTTCTCTTTGGCCTCCTTAACAAGCCGAAATGTTTTATTTCAAGGAAAATAAATACCATATAGTAATTAATGTATTTTGGTATTGAAAATGGATTTGATAATGGATTTTTTATATCAATATATTTAAGTGATATATTGTTATTGAAATGTGGAAATGTTTTCTTTCCTTTATATTTGTTTTATGTGTTATTATTTTATAATGGTACTTGGACATTTGATGGGTGGTTACATGATAAACCAAATGACGGGTGGTGTTATGATAAACCAGGATGGGTGGTTATTTTATATCCACCAATTAATTGGGTATGGAAGTCGGCCGTATGACTATTCTATTTAGTGATATGTGTGGAAGTCGACCGTATGGTTATTCCATTTGAGAATGTTTATGTCCCAAGTTACCTTTATATGTTATGTGTTCTTTATATGGGTTTTATGGTAATCTTTTGGTTACAAAATGGTATCTATTGATACTTTATTCGGTGATGAGTATTTACTAATTCATAAAGGTGAAATTTATTACATATGTTAACTTATTCATGGTTTACATGTTGTTTTGAAAAACTTACAGTTTTCTTTCTTTGTGTATCCCATACTGAGCTTTTTATGCTCATCCAAAGTTTTTGAAATGTTTTTCACAGGACATAATGTGAAATAGGGTCATGGATGGGATCATGGAAAAGTAATTCTGTCTTAAACATGGAACTAGACATGACTCTTTTTTTCAAGAGTCACTGTTTTATGAAAACAATGTAAACTGACTAGAAGTGTAAACATTGTAATCTTTTGAGATGTAATAGGTATGTCCTACTTCTCGAAAACTGTACACCTAAAAATATCCTCAATGTGAATTATTCGTTTAATTCAAAATTATGTAATGTTTTAAGGTTGGGTCCTTATACATGGAACCACAATGGACACAATTAAAAAAAGAAGCACTAACAAGGGAAACCACCATCACCTCCATGGAAGGATTTACATTTACCTGAGTAAGAAAGAATAAGGTGTACATATTGTTGAGATTGTATATAGTGTTAGAGATCATTTTCACAGTAGGAACCACTAAGAAGGTACGATAAATTTATATTAAAAGTTAAAGAATTGAATTATTTTTAAAAGAATTTTAACAAGATGTTCAAATTGAGAAAAAGAATATTTTTATATGGAAAAGACATGAAAATGATAATTGAAAATAGTGAACAAAATAGTTTATGTGATATGGATAATCCCCAGATAGTAGTTAAACTGGGACCTTGGACCACCATACCTTAGTGATTGATCCATCTAACGATTCCCACTCATTATCCACCAGATATTTCAATTCAAGTTTTCTAGTGGTCCCCAATGTATCATAATTCATTTTGTTAGTGTTGTACTGTAATCTTTCCAAGGTACCCAGGTCATTACCCTTCAGACTCAAATTTTTAATTGTACATAGAAATCAATTTAGATACCTGGGGGTCCCATGTGCATATCATATTTTTCTATCATGAAATTTACCATATTGTAATATAAATTCTATTTTTCAAAATCCACACATGATATAAACAACAATAATCAAAGGGGGACACTATTTTTATTCTTCAAAACAAAACCAAAAACCTTAACAATGTCATTTTAACCCACACACAGAATTTTTGATTTTGTCTATATAAAAATTAAAGAAAACTAAAATCACCAATTAATAGAATGGTACAAAACCACCTACCATTTACTTAAAACCACCGAAATCAGATTGGAAATATATATTTGAATCAAAGGAAGTTCCTAGGAAAGAATTAAAACATTGTTTCAATAAAAATCCAATCCATAAAAGTGATATAGAATCCATAATAGTTTGAAATAATTATTTTATAACTTAAAATACATGTAGGAAGAAAGGCAATATCCTGATAATGGATGAGAAAAAGGGACAAGGGACTTAGTTGGAGGAATCCTAAAGAAAACATGGCATATAAACAAAAAAATTGAACCCATGAGGATTTGAGGAGTAAGGGATGTACACATTGGGATGGATACAGTCAAATTGAATGAAATAGAGGGGTAAAAGTATTAAAATAGTAGAAGAGATATTTTTAAAAAAACTTTTATTCTTTTAGAGGTATAAACTATTTGACCACACATTTTAATATACTGTGTTTCAACCATGTGGAAATTATGTCCAAGAGGAGGGGTATGATGCACATTTTTTTATCATGGGTGCATGACCATATTCCTAGATGTGATTCAAATATGTGACTCTTTCAGGGTCAACGATTTTGCAATATGTCATCATATGGTTTCTCCTATCCATGTCATAACAATGATACACCTTCATTCCATCAAAACACCAAATTCGTTATCGGAAAAAACCTAGAAAATACATTGAAAACAATTAAGTACGACAGTAAAAGAATCTATACCTCAATGAATACCACAGGTGTGATAAAAAAATCAACAATAAATAAATTCCTCCCTAAAAAGGTTAAATGATAGCCTGGTCAAAGAAAAAATTAGGATACTACTCCTCTACCCAATACTACTATTCCAATGTCTCATGCTCATCAATTTCATTCTACCAAAAAATATGAACTATTAGAATATATTTTTCTAGAAGAACATCAACCTAGGAATTCACATTCCACCATGGTTTTCAATAACTAATAGATCATGTTCATGTTCATGTTCTTTCAAATTAGTCATATGAGATGGGTTCAAATTATACTTCTTCAATTTCAATACATTGAAGACATCATGAATAAATGTAAATTAGGAAGGTAATACAAATAATTGTTACACAACAAATTTTTCATACATCTCCTATATTAGGAAACCCTAGAAAATAAGTCTCTCCCACTTCCATCCAACAAAATAGTGACTGAAATGGCCTACCATAAATTTTTTTAAGGGATCTATTCTGATTATCAATTGTTTGCTATTATTATAGGACAATTAATCCAACCCACGATTGTTATCTCATGGGCATATGATGACCATCATATGAATAGAGATATTATCTCCAAGAATCTGATCTTATAGTCATGGATGAACGATTATTTGAGGATAGTATATCACACTGATCTAAATATATTATTCCATTTCCTTTTATAGTACATCCCATAATAGAGTTTTAAAATGGGTGTCCCTGCTAAAAAAATAGTTGATGGAACACCATGTATCCTAATAATTTTTTTTGATACACATCATTCCCAATTCATCCACGTTGGTTGAATCACTTATCGAGATAGAATGTGTTGATTTTGTCAGAATATCAATAACCACCAAGATGGGGTTCTTTCACTAGGGTGTTTGTGAAAACCCATTAATGAACTCTATGGCTACCTCATCCTACATCCAAGAAGGAAAGTGGAGTTTTTCATGTAGATCTAAGGGATTATAGTTATTATCATGATCTGATAACCACTATAACATCTAGATTAATATACTACTATAAAAATATCATACCTTGCCACTTGAACTAATGATAAACTTTAGGTAACATCATGGTGGTTCATGGACAAATTTACCATTAACACTGGTTGTAATCTTACATCAAAATACTCATCCAGAATAATATCATATAAAATCATCAATGGATGTAAAGATTCAAATCAGAAGACATCTACCATAAATCATACTACTCCCCACGATTTAGAAATTTCAAAGAGAACGTTTCTATCACATATTTTGGTTTATCTTATCATACCAGTTCGATAATGGAGGGATTCAACTAAATTAATGTCAAGACCGTAACTCAAATTTGATCAATGGATTCTAGATACTTCCATGAAAAATTCCATCGTAGTCTATTCAATGCTGAACTCATTCAATGACTAGTTTTGAATATTTATACATATGGAAATAGATACAAAAATCCATTTCCCCATGGTATAGACAATATATAAACAACACCCCTAAAGGTACTCAACCCATTATCAATTCAATAAATTTATATCAATTATGGAGAATACATATGGAATTATTTTATGGTGCGAGTATATAATGAATTTATCCCAATATAGAATGTGACTCCACACTTTCAAAGAATACATCCTCGCATCCAGAACAAGGACGGGTGTAAGGTAATTACATTCATGTAGTCAAAGATAGTGTAATCATATGTCATCACATTCTTACCCTACGTCAGTATAGATCCATTAAAAAACAATAATTGTCATTATAAACCACATAATCCTTCCATAACTCATTTAAAATAATGTTAGTGGTAGTGGTAAACAGCTACATGAACTTTTCAATGGACTCTTATCTTTCAATGCAACAGGTCATCTTCACAACATTTCAAGAGATATCCATCATGTGTGGATAAATCCATGAAAAAACATTAAAAAGGATTTTCATATCCAAATAGGCCTAATAATCTCTAAATCAATAATACATTGTTTGGTTATTCAAAGGCAATCACTACATCAATTTTCTCTAAATAAATTGAAACCCGATGTTCCAAGAATAAATTTCCCAAAAATATAGCCCCTAAATCCATAATGAAAATTTCTAGAGTTTAGAATATAAAGGGTTACCCCATTGTGCTCCCAAAAAAATAATTATTTGTTCACTATGATTGTCATCTATTCTAGAATAGATCAGGAAGACATCCACAAAAAAATGAAAATGGAGTAATAATATTTATGAAAAACGAAATTAATATGGGCCATGAAATCCATTGGATTCTTTTTTATCCCAAATAGAAAAACAATATAATCGAAGTTTGTGTTCACGCTATTTAAAAATATCATAGGAATGTCTGCTTCCCTTACCCAAACACAATGATACCCATAGTACACGTTGATAATGGTAAATCCTCATTCCCCCATGAGTTGATCAAAGAGGTCATTTATTTTGTGGAATAGTTATTTATTCAGGATTTTTTCCCAGCTATACTTCTAGTATACTTTTCATAATTAGAGAGATACATTGTCCTTTTACAAAAATAACACCAGTGTGACCCAATGTGATATGACCGTTTGAATGAATAATTTGGATTCAAGATATTAAAACAGTATCTTTAATTTCAATAAATAGGTGGGGGAATATTGTATGAGGTTAGGGATATCATAAATTTGTGTAAGACCATATCGATGGTGAAATCCATATCCCATCATGTAGGTAACCCTTAAAAGGCCATTAGAAACACATATCGGAACTCATCCACCATGTGAGGAAACCCATTATTAGAACGATTCCCCCCTTCCTCCATCATAATCGAAAATACATAGAAGGAGATGATTCAGAACTCTTTATGTAGAGGTCTATCTCATCCTGGACATGGAACACATTCACCTTGGATAACGAATTTACTCCCTTCAGGTTCCATGAAACTAACCCACCATCAATAAAAATTGATATGAGCCTTTATGTACATGATAAAATCCATTTCTAAGATCACATCAAATATCCCCATTTTATAAATAATAAAATCCCATCACAACTCAACCTCTTATAGAATAATAACACATGATTGAAATATAAAACCCTATGTATTCCTCTTGATTACGAGCTTTAAATAACTCAATCGTGAAAGGGATAATTTTTGTCGGAATTTTAAATGAGTCCACTAGGTAGGAAGGGAAGAAATAACTAGAGTCAATTACAATAAATAATGAAATGGCTAAGGATGATGAAATAAAAATATTTTATCAATCTTATGTTATACATGTGTCTGATTCCATACGCGTTTGTTCCTGAGCATGTAAGTGACTAATCTCTCTCTGTTACTTGGGGAAGATAATAACTTTAATCTCTTGCTTGTGTATAATATTTCATGTAGAAGATGAATCCCCAACACCAAGACAACTAAACAAGGAACCAACAACACTGGATGGATCTAAATGAGTTATCGTTCTCTTATAAACTAAAGGGCCTTCACCTCATTGGTAGAGGGATTTTTTAAAAAAACCACCACATGTTAACAATGTTTCTAATCAAATGGAATCACCTTTCTTGATCTAACCATGCACACTATACATGTATAGGGATTCTACACTAATATAACATAACCTACCCTCCACCAACATATACTCACAAAGTTGTTTGGGAAGGATATCCAAAGATACTACCACCCTTTTCACCTACTAATTACATTTCTTTCTATAATATATCATTCCATAACCACACTAGAACATAACATGGAATTAGAAAGAAAAAAATAATTAAATTTCATCAAGGCTAGATAAAACATATTGGATTATGTCTTTAACATAAACTAGATGGTCTATGAGCAAATACCCTGATGAAATCACATTTCAAACAGTTTCGACATTATTTTTAAATTTTAACTACTATATGAGTGAAATGAAAAACTCTAAAAATAATTGGAATACTCCAACGCATATCATTATCCCTAATGGAGACCAAGAAAACACTTGGCACATAGAGAAACCCAAATTATCTGGGTAGTATTTCTCATTGAACGATTCCCAAAAATCTATCCAACCCATTTTCTCATGCTTCCAAGGTTTATCCTTTGACTTCCACCACCTAAAACTAGGCCCTGCCAATATGAATACCTCAAACATCATTTTTATATAATTGTTGATCTTGAAGATCCCAAATATCATCTCAATTTTATCAATAAAAACTTCCACTTCTTATGGATACATATATCTCAAGAAGGAAGTGGGTTTATTTTTAAAGAACTTCTGAGCCAAATATCTTTCAGGACATGGTTTATATTCCTTAACATGATTAGGTCAAGATCCCATTTCCAAATCCAAACATAGATTTTCTAAACCACAACATTAACTAACAATTGATCACCTAATGAAGTGGAAGCCTCTCTAGCCTCTTTAAACAACTGCAGGTGCAGTCTACTAGATGGCGTGGTTCTAAAAAAAATAAATGAAGAAGAGGAAAACAATCAATACATCATCTGACAGAAAACAAGAAAATAACATAATTTAAATGCTTCTCAAAAAATAAGTATTTGAAACCACAATAACTAAAACTACTAATTACATCACAACCCCCTTCTTTGGTTTCCATGCATAGAATACAACTTATACACCATACCTAAAATGGGATTCAACCAACACCAGACATCAAATAGCTACAAAATGTAATTTAAATGGTGCGTTGGATAGCTACCTCCACTCATAATGAGATCCTTAAGCATTTATTTTCCTAGCTCATATCAATCTAGGATTTAAAAATAATATGACTTATTATATGGGTGAACCCTCTCAAATACCATTTTTCATGACCAAATATGGGTTTCCATCTATCTTGAGTCCAAACTCGTCTTGTGACATGGATCAAATGTCAATTTTGAACCCCAATAGATGGAAAATAAATTTTTTGAATCATGGACCTCCTTTTGGTAATTATTTTTCAAAAGATAATAATAGGTGACACTAAAACAATTACATGCACCATAACCAATATCCAAAACATACCATAAAGAAGTAATCAACACAAGAATGAGTAAATAGTTTAATAATTAATATCTAAATCAAACCAACCACAATTGGTGGGGATCAACTAGAGTAACAAAACCTCAACCAGACTTGTTGATTAAAACCACAATTCCACTATTACCAACACCATCCAAAAGTTTAATTGGTAATAATATAAACCACTATCACATCCTTGGGAGGTATTTCAAATAACTATGTTGTATCGAATAAGGATTACATATATCCAACAGTTTATGTAGTGTGTTATATCACATTTCAAATAGGATAGAACCATGAAGCTTGTATTCAGTGACAATAAATGATAAATTAACATGATTGTTTCAAAATAATCAAAATTGGTAGTTTAAAATAAAAACAATATTTATTTATTTTTCAAAATAGAACAAGAAATGAATAATTAAAAACAAGTATTGATACAATTTAAGCACTATCAGTAATCCAAAAGTATTAGTTCAACTAGGTTCTATTATCCTTATACTTATGTCATGGATCCATATAGTCTTTTATCAAGAATGATCCCCTAGAAAGATCAATGAAATATTTATAGTGGTTTATAAAGAATCATAATTTGTTAAGTTAGTGTTGTAGTGTAAACATGATGTAGAGGATTTGTGATTACACTAATAACTCAAATAGTGTTCTAGTATTTTTTATCCCACCTAGATACCCACGGTTCCCAAAGTGATCTATCCCATTTTCCTAATAAAAAAATTAAAATATTCAATCATAATTCAATTTCACAAAATCCAAATATGAGAGAAACACAAATTAACAATTTGAAAACCATTTATATACTTTAATAAATTGAAAAAAAAATTAGGATTCATTTTCACCCATACAAAATATTTTTATGAACTTCTATAGACTAATTATTTCATAAAAAGAGTCAATAGTTAATGTCATATCATAGAACCACCTATCCTTAACATGAAATTACCCAAATCAAGATGAAAAACACATGATTTTTAAATTGTGGACCCTATGTATCCAAGAAAAGACAATAAATATAAAAATCCTAATCTAATATGTGATATTAGACCCATCATAATTCAACATAATCACTGGGGAAGAGATACCCTAACAGGGAAAGAGGAAAGATCCTGATAATGGGAGAGGAGAAGTGTGTATATGTCTCACATAGAATATTCTAAAATAATATAATCCAAATCAACCAAACAATATAACATAAAAGTATTAGAATAAGACATGACATGTTCCTAGGATGGATAATGTAAAATGGTGTGAATAGGAGGGTCCAAAAGGGTTAAAATTGGGGTGTGGAAAAGAGGTAATTAAAAAAATTAAAAATAATCATGCATGTAATTTCTTTTGGACACATGTGCTCCCAGATAGTGCACAACCCATATGAATCGTCTAACTAAGAGTTAGGATAAGATTAATGGTTTACATAGACAGGTCTATAATTATGTTCCCGGCTGTGCATCCTAGAAAGTTCCACTAGCTGGTTCGAATTATTTTCTCTCGGTTGGTGTACAGTTTCCCCAAATCTTGTAGATACTCTCATCCTCATAATTTTTAGCCAAAAAAATACCTTTTCCCTTATATGTTTTCAAAAAAATCAATGGAAATAATTTAAAACCAAATACAAAATGTGCACCTCAATGTACACCATGGGTTTGACATATATCAATACTAATAATTTGATAGAATTAATATAGATATATCGATATGTAAATTATAGAATATTTTTTTTCAAATTGTAGGATATCTGAGTTGAATATTATTAAAAATTTGAAAGGAGAATCTATATTTGAAAACATCACTCAGCCAAGAAGAGAAAAAACTAGTGATTTGGTTGATAATACTTAAAAAATTCATGTTCAATAAATTTATATTTTCATAAAAATATTACTTGGATTATATTACAGGATCAAAGGATGATCGGTTTTCTTATAGGAGAAATTAAGTGTAAAGTTTATCTAACCCACTTTCTTCATGGAATTAATGTGAAATAGTAAGAAACATATCCTAAAATATGATGATAATTTGATTTTGGAAAAAAAAATATTACGAAAAGGATTATATCATCCCTTTCCCCATATGATCATTTATTGATTTTAGTTATAAATATTGGTCTTTACTAAAAAACATATAAAGGAAGTAGTTACTCACAATGGGGGGAACCTTGTATCTTGTGAAACACTATTTTTGATTTATTTTTATTACATTTTGTGTAAGTTTGAGTTTTATAGTTCTAGAAGATCAAGACTCCAACAAGTTAAATAAGTTCATTTCATGTAAATTTTAATTTTAAAAAAGAGTATTATTGATTCAGTCCATCCTCACTATATCAATTGAACATTACATTTTTGGTAACTACAATAGGTACTAGAGAAAATAGTGTTTACATTGAAAGATTATTACATTGTTAAATATAGATAATTTTAATACACTCAATAATAGAGGTGTTAATATATTTTAAATAAGAAATTATCATGGTTGGAAGAATAAATAATTTCATATCACATTTCACATGACATATAAATTTATGATATAAATACAATGGGATTCCCACCAAGAGAAAAGAAGTTTCAATGGACTTTACTAGTCATGGAAACCATTAAATTGGTGAGAAGGAATGGAATATTGTTGTTATTTCCAAATAAATAAATATTTAAAAATTTTATGGCTCTCCAAATGAAAATATGACTTTGTATAAACATGAAAGAATTTTTAAAAGGGAATGAAAATGAAATTAATGAAAGGATAAAGATAAGAAGAAGTAAATTTGAATATGTGAGGAAGGTTGATGTGGAGATTATTAAGGACTAATTCAAAAGCCTAAATGAGATTATTAGAAACATCTTGTGAATTGGAGTTACATTGTGATATTCAGTGATATTTATGAAATGAATGAGAAACATCCCATCAATGTAAGATACTAATAATTTTTTTGATAGAATATAAATATTATTTTTATCTTAAAAAATTTCATAAAATAAATTTTCCAAACACAACCGACTAAGGATCCTCCAAGACTGGTGGTATGCTATGAGTGTGTCCATAATCCTTTCGATAAAATTTTAGGGGTTTTTGACCAGCACCAACCTGTAATATACCACAATATGAGAGGCATTTCCCAAAATTAACATTCAACACATTAACATATCAATAACATAAATAGATTGAAAAAACATCATGATGAATGTGTATATAATAAAATAAACCATACATCATTCATGAAAAATATGATGAGTAAAATTACATCCCATATGGTAAACATAAGTGGATAAACAAGTTTGAAAAGTCTTTTTTCAAAAATTCTGTGTGAAACTCCACCAACTTTCATATACTCCAGGATCACTATCTTACTCTAGATGTCACCACCGTGATCAATAAACAACCTTATATATAATATATCACCTTATTTAACTAGGAATATCGATGAACCAAATTCTAACATGTCAGGCTATATTTACCTCAACTATGGTCGTCAATGAAACAACATGTCAACTGCACAAACAAAACGCTTATGGGATCAAAGAGTGTGTAGGTTATTTATAAAATTAACTAAAAAATATCCTCAAAACAAAAAACAAAATTTAAAATAATATGTTATCTCAATATCTACCAGGAGTGAATTCTGGGTGGAAGACTAAGAGGGAAACAAGAACACAATGTTACATAAGTTCTCACTGTACATAAGAGTTACCAAACAATTGGTAAAGAGAAATAATCAAGATATGATATATAACTAGAATTATCAAGGATGAAAATATATTCCTAATAATATCATCTATAATTGTTGATATTCATAACACATGAAAAAAATAAGAAATCATGAATCACTGAGTAGTTAATGAATCCTCATGTTGTTATCCACTCATATGTCGCATCTCAAAGGATAGCCCAGTGGTGATAAGTATCCACTTATCCCTAATAAAACCACCTTTATCAGTACTTACAACCACAATAATGCCCTAAAATATGATAAGGGGATCATACTAATCACTAATGAATCATTTAAAAGTTAGGTATTACCCCTCAATTTGGTATTTCTATATCATACTCTTGATCATGAATAAGTATTCCCAGGTAATAAAACCCAAACAAGCTATCTAAAACTATACTAGATGATCCACTCAATCGATGAAGTTGTGTTGTAATATGTACTCTGCTAGAAAATCCCTGGCTTAGTGAGATCATTAATGTGAAAAATTCCAACAACATAGATAATGTATTCTAGGATAGTGTTTTGGCTATAATAATTACCTTATCAAATCGAATGGTAGAGGATCCTTGTACCCTTCATTGTTGTGTGTGAATACTAACCTTATCTATATATGGGGAGATGGATCTATATCTTCATATAAATGTTTTGCTGGAAAGGGTTACTGACACTATGTCCTCCCCAATATTCTCACTTAAACCTCATTGATAACCATATAGAGATTATAAATGTAACTACTTCACCTCATAATTTTGTTTTTATAGCATAATTGAGTACATTTTTGAAATATAATTGGATAAATACTCAAGATAACCTATTTACTTTATGAATAAATGAATCATATTAATGTTATTAGTTTTATCATATAATATTATAGAAACGATACATGAAAAGAATAGGGTCATTTCCATGCGTCAGATATAAGTACCACATATTAATCAGGAATCGTCAATATTCAGGCCCCTAATGCAATATCATAGACAACTCATAAAACTGAAATCTCAATAAGACGATATACCCAAGATAATATTATAATTAAAATAAAAATAAAAATAATATTATTATTACTATAAATAATTATATTATAATATGTTATATGTATAATTTTTTTATTTAGATGTAGATATATGGTCAGTTGTCACCCAATATCTCAATCCAATCAACTTTTTTTTAATTTCTTATTTTATCATTTCAATTTTAATTTATTTTATGTTTCCCAATAGTTTATCCATTGACTTTTTAGGTCCCTCATTCCAATAATTTTGGCCATCACTAGTCACATAGACTCTACTATAGCCACATCACCTCTAGATGATGCCTTTGGATATTGATCCTTTAAACATTGTCATTGTTTCCCTATGCTAATCATGCATGGTTCATCACTGTCACCTCTATTCAACATTTTAAGGACTAAAGCCGAAGAAAAATATAATTAAATCTTTAAACAGTTATCCAATTCTTAAAATTTCAAATATCTTTTTAGGTTTAGAGTTTTATATAATTAGATCATTAGTTTTATATGAAAAACCCATACAATAAATGTTGTAAATCCCCTATTAGTATCCATATTTCCTACAAAAATAATCTATAGTGACCCCAACCCCCAAAGTCTAAATTTGATACCTACTACCATTAAATTATAATTAACAACAAGGAAATCATGTACTAAAGGAACAAACCATTTTTTTACTATGGTAAACTACAAACATACAAGAGTTGGGTTTTAAAAATGAGTACATAAATTACAACATATTTTTTTTTACTTTTCTAGAATAAAATTATTCTACATAGAATATCCTTTAAAATATTTTTTTGTTCACTTCATAGAATCCAACTTAAATGAAATAAATAAATGTGATCTAAAAGAATAATTATGGGATAAGTAAAATTGATGTTGTTATGAATCAATAATGAATAATCAATATTGAAAAGTAAATAACTCAACACAAAATCAATTTAAATAACATGATAATGAATAATAAATATGGAATGGTATGTAATAGAGAAAACACATCATTTAATAAATAATATGATAATGAATATAATCCATATATTTTTTCATAGTGAAAATCCTTTAGATAATAATGACCAAAATAGGAATGAAGGCCATGCTTAATTATTTTATTCCATGTTTCTTATGTACATGGAACCATTATCATCAATAAATTTCACATGATGATTTAAAATAAGTTGGAGAAAACCCCTATAAGGATATCCACCTAGATTATAAAATGAGGTAACCAATGCATTTTGGGGTTATAACTAATGGAGTCCCACCCATTTTTTTAGGACCAACTCATTCCTGAAATATCAAATAATTGATTTAATTTATAAAAAATGTTTTTTATCATAAAATATCTATATTGATTAAATGATATTGATTTATAAATATTTCCCCTATTAATTGAAAAAATTTCAATGTGAAATAGCATATATATAAATTTGGTATGGTTTGAGAAATAATCATATCCCTGATAAATGAAATGGATAGGAAGGGGAAAATTAATGACTAGTGAATATTTCAAGGGGGATACATAAATGAATAAAGGATGTAAATATAAAAAATATAGTAGTTCATAATAATCATATACCATCTAGATAGAGATTTATTATGGTATCAATATAATGTAAACCCATAGAGGAATAAATCAGGGCTGTTTTCATTTATGAATAGAAACATAATAAAAAATATTTTTATAAACCATTTTAAGGAAAATATTCTCATAATTTAGATTTTTTTAAAAAATAAATTTTGTTGATAGTCATTTTTTAATAACCATTTTCATTAAAATTATCGTTGTAAACATTCAAATGAAGAATAAATGAAATGAGGATGGGTGAATTATTACAAGGGGAAAAAGAACAGACATGTTTCACTATATAAAGTTAAAAAAACAAAGTTCATTTTTCAAAAGGTGAAAAGAAAATTACTTGGAATTTATTTAATAAACCTTTTAAAATCATATAAAATATTTTCCAGAAAATTCTTAGAGGACATTGTTTTGGAAGAAATCATATTTTCAACTGGTGATAAAAGTAATGTCGGATTTTAATTAAAAAACTTATATAAATGTTTCAGTACCAATGAGTGGAAGATAGTACTATTAAAGTAGAAATATCATGAATAAATATAGGATAATAATTTCAAATGGTTTATTAAAAAAAATTCATTCTATTTCCATTATTTTAAATTCAATAAAAAATCTTTATTTGTATGAGATTGTGAAATTATCCTATAAAATGATCATAATGTAGAGTGAGAATTAATAAAATAATTTATTTTGTGAATCAGTTTCAAATTCACATAAAACAAGTGAAAAAAATATTATAGTAAAAATACATTATATAAATTATCATCGATTGATAAAGAAAACAATGGTCTGATAAAATATAATGAAACAAAATTTAGTTATTAAACCCATTACCACTTGGTAGCATTTATGTTAAAAATCCCCTGAGAAGAAATAATTCTAATTTAAAGATAAAATAATATTTGAAATGAATTATTCATGATATATAATTTCAAGGGGTACTATATACACCATATAAAATTGAATTGGTGAATAATAACAAATAAGTCTCAATGGAAAGTAAATTGAGAGAAAATCCTTTACTTCAAAATTTCATTTTCTTGTAATTACTTTAACCATATATATTACATTTTTAATAATATTACTACCCTCTTCCATAACAATATTAAAAATTATTATTTCATATATGATACTTTCATAACATATTATTAACCGTTCGTTAACATTATTTCATTACATTCTTCATTTCCAATAATAACAACTTCATGTTTCGAGTATGTTATGAAATTTTTTTAATATTAAATTTATAAATATTTATTAATATATATGAAAAAATAAAGAATTTAAATATTATATATATTAAATCATTATAAATTTAGAGTAATCAAAAAAAATTGATAGTAAATGAAATACGTTGTTCATGGAGATGGTGGGTCGTACGCACACATGAACACTGCTTCCATTTTCTGGTCCTATTGAAATTATAATATATATATATATATATATATATCTATATATAGATATATATTATCATTATAGTATCATATATATTTTAGTTATATAACATTTTTTTAAACTCATCTGTAATACATTTCATGTAAAGTGTGAACATATCATTTTTCATTGTGTGGTTATAATCCACCATACATAGGAATGATAATATCATATACCAAAAAATGGAATGCATGAAGGTATGTGTTATATAAAAATTCCATAAATATATATATAGTATAAATAAAATATTTATTTTATATAAACAATAAATGTTTCATTATTTATAACCTTGAAAGGTCATAATTGAAGAACAAATAACATCAATTTCCAAGGCGGTAGTCCGAGGTACATATAAATGACGATTGTGTATCTAATTTGATTGAATTTTGTAAAGTTTTAGGTATAAATGAATCAAAAAAACTACTCATTATATATAATTTATGAATATTAATTTATAATTATGATATAATATAAATTTAAATTGTAGATAAATAATTAAAACAAAAGTAATTGTTGAATTACATTCTCTCTTATTTAGTTAACTCCTGTTGATTTTTCCTAAGGTCATCTTTGGTTGGCCTTATGAAAAAATAATGGCATCTAATATGAGGGGATTGATGTTTTTAATTAATTTTTAGGTGTTCCTTGAACCCAATATATTTATTTATGTGAATAATTGTAGTGGGTGAGAGCCCTTTTATAATGGAGTAAGAGTTACATTCTTTTAAATACTTAAAGGCACAAAAGATTGGGAGGTCTTCCATATATCAAGTGTCTCCAATAATGAACCAATTTTTATAAAATATAACATAGGGTAGAAATATTTCAAGAAAATATTGGCAAGCGTGTAGGTTATTTCTCCCCTCATGATTAATTTTTAACAACTAACTAAACTCTTTTTACATTAATCACCCTAATGAATATAAATTTAATTCACTAATATTTTTGGTCAAAAATTATATTTTATTTCTGAATAATTATAAATTATTTTTATTTCAAATATGTAATCCATTTTTTCAAATTCAAGTCATATAAGTGCTAGAAATTAATTTAAAACTAATCATGTGGATGGGACAAGAAACGGGGGGTTTTAATGTGAATATATTCATAAGATAACTATGTTTTTATATATAAATTAAATATAAAAAATTATTCAAATGAACTAAATTGAATTAGTATATTTATTATATATCCAAAATTATTTTAAAACTAATTTAAAATATAATTTATCAATATAATTTATAATGATGGAAGGTTGGGTATAAAATAAATTTCAATATATTTAACAGTTCATCATAAATTGATACATATGAGAAAAATGCAAAAAATAAACACTTATTTTTTTTAAATTATGATTTAAAAAAATATTTTCTTTTTTTAAAATTGAATTTATATAAGTATATAAAAATATAAAAATATGTGTGGCATTAAAAGGCAGCAAAACTGCCTTTAGAAAAATAAATCCTTTTATGTGTACATTTTTTTTGTTCTTATCTTACACATATAATATATATTGGATGGATTTATAAAAATTAGATTAAATATATAATATATAAATATCATTAATATCATTAAATTATAGTAATTTATATAATTTATTATGGTATGTTTCCATTGGGTGCATAAAATTTTTTCTTTGTATAAACATTTCTATTATATTCAATTAGTTATTCTTTTCGTCTCTTCTTAGTTGGTAACTAATGAATTCATACAATTTTTTTTATAATTTAGATAAAAATATACACATAAAGTACTATTTTTAGTTAATGTTATATTTATTATAGGAAATAATAACATTATAGAAATATTTTGTGTTTTGGTAATACTTGGTCTTGCATGTAATGCCAGCTAACTTAGTGTTCAGTGAATTGCAATCAATATAAGATATTAAATTTATGTATAATAGTAAATATGTAATAAAGTCTTAAGAGATTATATTATATCATATTCTAGGTGTAATATGTCAAAAATTATCGTGAACAATATTTTCATATTTTGAACATTTAGGGTGTTACATTATCCCCACATTATATAAATTGTCTCCTCACAATTTAAAAATGACCATTATAATATAGAGTTTGAAATTTTAAAATAACATAGTTGAAAATCCCACATCATAATTTTTTTTAATAAAATAAACTATTTATAAATGATAGTGGAATGTAAAAAGGTGACATGGAATGAAATATAACTAGGTTTCTATGTAGGATAATATTAGTGGAAAATAAAGATATGTACTTAGAGGGAAATCAGAAATAATTATATGGAGTGATTTAAATCATTAATAAAAATAAATTCAATGATAAATGTAATGTTAATGGGCTCGAAACCAGATATCATTGATTATTTTTAATACTATTGGATCAAAGATATATTAGGATTACATTTTATTTTATGACAATTTTTTAAATGATGAGTAATTATTTTATAGCCTATGAATATATGTGAATATAATGGCATGAACTATTTCTATATTATGAAAAAAATTATTTCTTTTATGGTTCTTTGATAAATTTAATATTTATCCCTCTACTATAATAAATGAATACCAAATATTGAAAAAAAAATTATTCCTGAATCACTATAATTTACTTTCAATGGATCGTAATATCCATCAAAGAGTGAAACATATTTCCATATATTTCTAAAAATATTAGAAAAAATGCGTAATTTATTAATATCTAAACTAAAAAATTATTATTATATGGTCATCATTAATATGTATATGTAAAAATTTTTAAATATTTTTTTTTCAAATTAACAAGAAAATCTCGTAGGATAGTGGTAGGTATTGAACCCTAATCATCATCCAGTTACACGTTCAAGCCCCACCACCTTACTGAATGTGGTAGGGTGTCACCATGTATTCTATTTGTCCTTTCTCTAAAATAAGTTAATATATTTTACAATATCATTTCATAAATGTATGACAAAAATACTTGATAATAAATTATTCATTAAATAATCATTATTTGGGGTTTTCAATATGACCTTTCTTTCAATGTCTAATAATCATATTTTTATATAATCCTTATAGTTTATCAATACCATTAAAATTGTATCAATTAATTATATGTCATTAGTATTCAATAAAATTTCATTTAAACAATTTAATTTCTATAAATTTCCCTAAAACATTTGTAATATTAGTGTACTCCCCTCACATAAATCATAAAATGATGTATTCATTTCTTTAATATTTTCTTTATTCATAAACTATTAAACTCATGATGCTATCCAGATTGAGATGTATTTCTAATAAATACCACATAACCTCTAAATTAATAAAGTATTTGGATGTTCTTCAATACATATCCTCCATTTCAACCTATTCGATATGTTCCATAATCTAGGTTTTCGAAAATCTTATTCCCAGTATTTCTACTAAACATACTCTGATACAAACTATATATTCCCTTACCCCATAAGCATGGATTTGGTTCCTACTACTATTAAAATGGTATAAGATACAATTTAATTAAATCCTAAAAAATAAAATTTATTAATTGTATTGGTAAACTATATTAATACATGATTCTTGTATTTCAAATGTATTTAAAATTTACATCAATTTTTTTATATTTTCTAGAATAAATTTACTCAATATATAATATCCTTACATATCATTCTTAGATCATTTCTATTAATATGTGTAAATGGTAATAAAATAAGGGTGATCTCAAATTCGTTGTACGATTTAATTACAATAGAGTCTATGGGGAATAAATAATGAATAATCAATATTATAATGTGAGTAAGTACACACACATGCCATTTAAATAACATTATAAGGAATAATCAATATATAAGTAAAAACTAACTAAACACACATTCAATTTAATCAATAATATGAGAATGATATGTCTCCATTGATTTTTCAATAGTGAAATCCTCAAGAATATAATAACTGATTTCTGAATAAAAGAGCCTTTTAATCATTTGAATCCATGTCTCCTACGTATATGGAACCATTACCGTAAAGAACATTCACAATAAAATTTAAAACTCATTGGTGATAAACCCTATTTGTCTAGCCAATTGAGTCGTCCCATGACCCTTCTATTTTATCGAAGGGATATCATTAACTAGTCTATATGTGAGTTTTCAGGAAAAATAATTCAAAAAATATCTAATAATTGATGAAATTTATAAAACATTTGCTTATCATCAAATATCTATAATAAGAAAAGATTAAAATTTCTCAATATTTATCGAATTGATAAAATAATGATCCAGTGAAACATGTAATAAATAAATGATATATTGTTCTAGAAATAATCATATATGTGATTAATAATATGGATAATTAGGGGAAATTTAATGTCTAGTAAATATTTCAACTAGGGTAAAAAAGTGAATCAAGTAAGTGAATTTCAATACTATTTTTTCTCAAAATAATCATCAATAATCTAGATAAATATTAATAATTGAATAAATACAACGTATTCTCATTAGAGATAGAATATGGGTTGTTATTGATGATGAATAAAAATTTAATAAAAAGATAATTAAAAAAATCTTGAGGAAAATATCTTCTTCATTTTTTAATAAAAGTTTGAAAAATAAATTTATATCAGAGAACATTTTTACAAACATTTTCTTTTAAAATAAATTTGTAAAATATTGAAGGATCATTAAATAAATGGCTGTTTGAAATACCAAACAAGGTAAAAGTGATTAACACTTTTTCACTATAATGATGTAATAAAAGTAATTTTTTGAAATGAGACAATATGATTCTCCAAAAAAATAATAAATAAAGAAATTTGAATGGATAAATTTAATTTTGATTTTTTTAAATAAATATTTTGTAAGAAAATAGATTTCTCATTGAAGAGAAAAATGGGGATGGATTTTCATAAAAAAATTACAAAACATTTTTATGTACCAATTTTTGGAAAAATAGTTTTATTATTTTAAATAAATAATTAATTACTAGAGTATAATAAAATTAATGTTTTATTAAAAAACTAATAATATAAATACATTTAATGTAAATTCAAGAATTAAATAGCCCGATTGGAGTGAGATTGTGAAAAATACCCTTAAAATGATCGTGAAATTGAAGTGAGAATTAAATAATGAATAAATAAAATTTATAAGATGTAACTACCCATAAAATAAGTTTAAATACAACACAATATAATAAAAAAACATTATACACATATTCATTAAATGTCAAATACATTGAGGTAGTGATATAACTTAGTGGCACGAAATTCAGTTACCAAATTATTTACTATATGGTAGCTTCTCAATAAAAAAACTTAAGATAAATTAATTCAAATTTACACTAAAATACCATGAATAATTAGTTATTAATTATATTACATTTCATGTTGGAGTATAATAACCATTTAATAGACAATTGGTGCATTATATGAATGAAGACTCAATTAAAAGTAAGATGAGAAGAAACACCTTACTTTGCACTTTCATTTTTTCCATACTTCTTTTATAGTGGTTTTAAAAAATTTATTGAATTACAAATTAACCCTTTTAATAATTATGATTTATTATATGTTTCATTAATGACATATTATTACCCATTTGATAATAATAATTCATTATTTTTTTTAATTATGTTAATAACTATTGTGTATTCCGAGTATGATTTAACTTGTTATTTTTTGTTTATATTACTTCGTACATGATATAATAATCTATATGATTTTATAAATTTTTTCAATATCCAATATATTCAGTATTTATATATTTTTAGTAGTCCAAAAAAGTTGGTGATAGAAAATTAAATACACCGTTCAGGGACACGATAAGTCATATATACACGTGAACAATGATTCAATTTTCTTATCATATTGAATGGAAAATAGTTAATTCTATATATATATATATATATTTTCATTCTAGTATAATATTTATTTTATTTATATCAACTATTAATATTAAACCCATCCTTAATGAATTCTTTGTAACATGTCTGTGAATCACATCTCATCGCAAGGCGGTAGTCCACCGTACCAACAAATGACATTATTGTATTCCAAAAAATAGAAATTGTGAATTTATGAGTTATTTAATAATTAAAAATTTTAAATACATAATAAATATCTTATAAAAATTATAAATTCAATATTATTTATATCATTGTAAGGTGGCAGTGGAAGAATGTGTGACATCTGTTCATGAGGCTGTGGTCCACCGTACACATGAACAATGATTGTGTATCCAATTTGACGGAAGTGTGTAAAGATGTATTTAATCACATTAAAATAAAAACATCTAAGTATATTGATGATAATAATTATAATATATAAGAAACCTAAAATAATAATATTAAGGGGTTTAGAAATTAGTAAATCAAAAGTGATCATTAAAGAATGTTATAACTTTTTCATGTAATACCTTATTGTTTCCACCAAATGACTTACATGAATGGATTTTTTCTAGAAATTTTTCTATTAATATGAGTTATGGTAAATTTTGAAGTTATTTTTTATGGGTACATTGATCTAAATGGCTTGATAGGTTTGAATAAGTGAGTATTTTATTTCCTTTTTATTGTGAAGATGGAGTGGAATTCTTATAAATACCAAAAGGTAAACAATATTGGGATGTATCACATAAATAATTTGCAAACAATAATGAACCATTTTATAGCCATGATTTTATGTGGTAGATATATGTCCAACCAATGGGTCTTGGTCATGTTTTTGGGTACTTTTTCCTAATAATGTTCATGTTTAACAACTATGTAAACTCATTTTTAACTTACTCCCTATAATTAATTTAAATTCCAATCAATAATATTTTTTCTAAAAAATAATTTTATAATAAATTAATATTTAAATTTTTAAGATAAAAAATATCAAATCCTTTTTAACAAATTAAAATAATAGATTTCACAGAATTTAATTTAATATTAAATATATAGACGTGGTGAGAAAGCGGTTTTTTAATGTGAAAATGTACAAAATTTTACCTTGTTATTATATCAAAATTCAAAATAAAAATTATTTCAATAACCTAAATTGAATAAATATATTTTTAAATTATCTAATTTTCCATTATATAAAATTTATAAATCAATTTTAAATTAGATTTTGTTTAGATGAAATGTCAGTTTTCAATTTGAATTCACTATATTTCAATATTCATCCAAAAAATGAAACGTCACATAAATATACATAAATTTATATAATGATAATTTTTTAATTATTATATCAAAAATAAATTTTATTTTTTTATATAAATATTATAATTTTTTTCAGAATTTTTGTTTAAAATATGTTCTCTTTTAAAAGGTGGAAATCCTACCTTTGGCAAAATACAATTTTTTTTGCATAAAATTGGTTTTTTTCTTATATCATGGATATACAATTTATTTGATAAATTTTAATACATTTTATTGAATATATAAAATTCTAATTTCATTAATTTAATTCTCTAATAGTAATTAATTTAATTTATTGAGACCAATTTCCTATGGTTGTGTTGAAATAGTTATTTCTGAAAACATTTCCATTATTTTCTCTTGGTTTTTATTTTTGAATCTAATTAATTAGTATGTAAGGGATTAAATAATATATATTTTTGAATTTGGGTAATATTTTTCATAAAATCCATTTTAATTTCTTATTTTATATGTTATTATGTTAAATAATAATAATTTAATAATATATTTATGGGTGGTAAAACCCTGTTTTTCGTGTAATGCAAGCGATCAAACTGTTTCTTGAAATAAAAGATATATAATATATTAAATTTATTTTACATATTAAATATATCATAAATTATTAAGAGTGTATATTACTTTCTTCACCTGGTATCTTGTTTCATTCATGTTATCAAACATGATGTTCAAATTTTTATCTTTCGAGGTGTTATACAAAAAATTAAATATATAACAGGTTTCTTTCAATGAAACATCTTCCCAATTTTATTATTGAACTCACCATTTCCATTAATAATCCATAGAAAAATTTGAAATATATTATAATATCAAGTATAAAAGTAATAAATCTCATTATGGGGCATAGAAAAGAAGGAATAAACATGTGGGTCCATTTTAAAACAAGTACATCCTACGATATTAATCATTTAACCTAATAAATTTTCAACCAAAATAATAATTCACTAACACATGATATCTGATTTTCTACCGAACATTTTTCATGGAAATAATTATTAAAAAAATAATAAAAGTATCATAATTAGGATGGTTTCATTGAACATATGGGTTCCTATAAAAACAACTCCATAAAAACATTCATTTTATCCAAAAAGTGCATAATAATCCAATTTAAAAAAAATTCACTAACGTGCCACTTTAAGTCAAGTTATTTCAATGTTAAAAATAATTATGAAGCATAAAAATGTCATGATAGTAACATGGTACATCACTTTCTATATAAATCATAAAATTAAAAAACTAATATAGCCAACTTCTATAATATTTATCCAATGTACATAATCATTACCCAATGCATTGGATGCATATAAAAGATCCACATATCATTGGTTTATAATTTGACCTCCTATCCAAGGGTTATAATAAGACCACCCATCATTGGATTATGTCATAACCACCCATACATTTTTTTATAACAAAACCCTACATCATTATAAATAATTCCCATGATCCATAAATATTCATAAGTTAAGAAATATTATATGCATTCATCATTCTCAAAAAAATATTTTCTCTATCTGTAAAAAATTTGTATATATTAAAATATCAACTATATTAGAATACATTTTGGAAATTACCCGGAAAAAATGGTTGGAGGGTTTCTTTTTAAAAAATCATGAAATCCTTTAAAGTAATCCAACAATAAATGAATAGTTACGGTGGAAGGAATATTCATTAACACCATTTATGATAAAATAGACCATTCCTTTTTTTATTTTCATCAAATCAATTCATATAAAATATATAAAAATAGAACTTTTTAAAAAACCTAAAAATGTAACATTCATTTGACCATGTGATGATTCAAAAATTTTGATAACTTTATTTTGGTTTTTATACTCACAAACACAAACATTTGTGTTATAAATAAATTTGATTTTAAGTGTATATTATGAAATTAGTATTCTTGGAAAAACATTCCTTTGAAATTGTATTTAAGTCCTTGTCTCATGAAAAATATTTTTTGATGTATTTTTAATAGGTTTTAACATATTTTGGAAACATTGTTCATACCTTATGAATGTAGTCACAACATAAGGAAGGAACCCTAACTCTATAATGGAAAATATTAAATACAAACCCAATATTGTGGGGATGTTAGGGTTAAGGGACCTTATGATTAGGGGAAACCCTACCTTTGATGAAACAAACTTATTGTAGGTGCACCCCATTTTTATGATCAACCCTACATTTATAATCCTAATTTATATGTTTTTTATTAAATTAAGGAACAATATGTTAGGATTTATGTCATTAAATGAAGGAATCCTATGTTTGTATTTTTTAAATTACATGAAGGAACCCAATGTTTGGATATTCAAATAAAGGAATTTTAAATCCATGATATTATCCATGATTTTTGGAAATAGTAATAGTGGTCATTAAGATCTCTTAAAATCTTGTTTATGAATGATATAAAGGCTCAAGTTTGATGGAGTAAACTGTTACTATTCTAATGGGAAGTCATAACCTCTCATGAATGTTTTTGAATTAATATATTCACAATTTATTGTGTGATATTTCTAGAAATGGTCTGACATGGTGTCTGACAAATAGTACAAATATCAAGATGATCATTATCAAAAAAAGGTGGTGAAAATAATCAAATGGTTATAAACATAAAATCTATGTTTCGTTTCATTCATAGATAAACTTTTCGAACATACTTGTTTTGATCTATCATTTACTATTGTTTTTATGGATGACTTCACTTCTACTACAGTTTGTTGTTATATCTTTTTTTGTACGAACAAAAAAAATTATCATAGATAAACCTTCTAGAAATACAAGTTTTAACATCTGTCTAGTGTTGAATCAATCATTTTTTAAAGAAATACAATTTGATGTTAAAGATGTATTTTTTTTTATGTATTGTTGAATATTTAAATACATCTCTCAGTTGTTACTACAGTTGTGATGTCTAATCATTGATGTCAAAAAAATAATTCTCTATTGATTTGGGGGAGTTTGGGATTCTATGACCTTATCATGGTTAAGTGTCAGCTTTTTGAGTAAGATTTGGATTTGAAGGCAACTATAAAATAATCAAAAGGATTTATAATCATTATCTGTAAAGTTTTCAACTACCTACACCAATTTTTGGATTAAAGGGAATAGGATAATAGGACCCTCTGTAAATCACCAGGATTTTAGAGTTGAGAATCAGTAGAGTGGACTAAAAGATATTTATTCCCTAATCCACTTTACATCACTATATTCATTTACTTTATTTATTTAGGATACTCTCTCATCATCAAGAGAAAAGAAATGGTTCACTGATAAATAAAAGAGGTGTTCTAAATTGTTAAATGTTTTCAAAATACAAAAATCACCCCATCTTTTGTCTTTATCTTCATCATAACCATCTTGCCCATACATTTGGTATCAGAGCAAAACTATACTAGAATATTTTATTCATTATCATTTTTTTTGTTATCAACTATTAACATCAAATAAAGTATTCTTCTTCTATCATTATGTTGTTGGAAAACACTGTTTAATCTATTCATTATAAATACAATGGTATTTTACAGATGTTTAGTTTACTTTCCCTAATAAGACTATGATAAAGATTCAGACAAAAATATCCATAAATGAATGATTCTAGAAAATATATTTTTACTATTCAATATCTATATTATAATAGTAGTAATTTTGGATTTGGGATTTCCCCTATGATAATATATTTGAAAAATATTAAAATTTGGGTTTATTTGAAGGTAGTTAAACCATATGAAATCCATAAAAGAGGATTTTCAAAGTTGTAATAATGATCATGAAAGGAAATATGATCTAAATTAAAATGTTATAAATTCTATTGGGTGTGATTTAAGAACTGATAAATTCAATAATGCATCTCAATTTCCAAATTAATGTGAGAAGTTGGAGAATATTTCTATTGACAATGAAGGAACATATGATATTAGAAAATTAAGATAAACTTTTTCGAAATTATTGTTTGATAATTTCAGAATGTGTGAGGCTAAAACCGTCACCAAGACAAATGAATGGTTGATTAAAGTATTCAATGATGTTTCTTGAGAATTTTTTTTAAAATCTTAAAAAGCATTAAATTTACATAGAGTAATACCCTCTATGTGGAATAGAATATATTTAGCTATATTTCAATAAACACATATGATAAATTTATATATGATTGTGTTTATTAGAACACTAATGATGTATGAAGCAGAGATGCAGGACGAAGGTGAAAATAATTCGAACCATGAAGAAACATTTCTCAATAAAAAAATGAATGGATCATTTGATTCAAATCATCAAAAAAATGTATGAAGATATATCAAATCATTAAAATATGGTTAAGAAGGTATAAAAATATAAGATGACAAGGACAAATGAAAATAGAAGATACTAATGTATGTAAAAATTATCCTTCAAATAAATACAATCCATTTATAAAAGCACAAATGAAATATATCTACAAAATAAAAGGCATGATAATTATGTATTCTACCTAGAGTAACACTTTTTGATCGAAAAATGAATATTCAACAGATTTTGATTCTGAGCATAAAAAGAAAATTCTCTGTCTAATGATACATACATATAATGATGTATTAACTTATTAATCTCATAACTCTACTTGTGAGAAATTATATTTTGATTTATTTAACAAATATTGTTTCATGTTATATGAAAAGTATGAATATGTCAATAAATATCATAGAAACTTAAGTAATGTTATGATATTATTATTTTAGATAAAGAAAATGTTTCAAAACAAATTATAGATTTAAAATTTAGTTCTTCTTAATCATGTGATATACAAGATATTTAAATTAATGAACTATTGGAAGAATTTATGTTATAAAAGAAGACTCTAGTATTTTGATAAAAAGAGAAAAGTAATTAAATTAAATACTTGGGATAAATAAAATTCTCAAAGTAAATTTGGAATATGAATCAATGGTGAAAAAAATAAATTTATACAAAATATTTTTTCCTAGTTCAAATAATAAAATCATGTATACTATTAAATGTTTTAATTTTTGTATTAATAGCCATTATGTAAATGATTTTGGTTTCAGAAAATCTGAAATTTCTTGTGTTTAAAGTGTTTATTGTTCAAAATATATTCATAAACTAAATATTAAAATTCATACTAAAAATAAGAAATTTTTTTTTATAAAAAATCAATTGCTAACACTGCTATACCCCAAAGCATATGGCTACCAAAAATCACATGTAATTAATATATTAAAGGATGCTACAACTAAGCTTCAGTATTAAATATTCATGTGTATTTTGAAGGGATATATGTTAAAATATCTACAAAACAAGTTAACAACTCAGTAGTAATTTTTTATCAAATAATACTCTATTTTAAAGTCACTGATATATGAGTTTTTTTTATTTTAAAAAGATGTATACTTATTTTTCATTAACTATTATTAAAAATATGCTGAAATTATTATAAAATATATTTAATCTCTAATATAATTTTTTATACACTATTTTCATTTTGAAAATCGTTCAATTTCGTGTTAAAAAATTAATTCCTTTGGTTATGAAAACTGGAACAATGTTGTCACCTAATTTGTAATGATTTATAATATTTTTTGACTAATGGAATAGAAATTTCATGTTTATAATGCCATATCATAAAATTTCATCTTCTTTATAAAATAATAAAATTATGATTTCTTTTTTATGAATTATCATGTTCAAATATTTTTGAAAACCCAATAGCAACAATTTGATATGATCAAGCTCTTCAAGTTCAAAATATAACTCTTTATAAAAATAAATTCATGGAAACTTCTTGTGTTTTATTAGTTTTAATAATTATGATTTTCATGAAAGTTATTCTGAAATATATATGGATGATAAATGTTTTGAAGATTAGGAAGTATCATCTTCTCAATTTTCTAATGAAAATGTTCAGATCAAATTTGACACTTTTAATGAAGAAAACGAAAAGAAACAAGATTAGTTGGATATGATTAAAAATTCACATTCTGGTCAAAAGAATTATTCAGTATATAAAATGTTTTTTATTTGTTAAAAAATGTGTATTAGAATTTAAGAAATAGAAAAAATTTGAATGAATATTTTGAGTCCATCAAAAGATGAATAGTTATGTCAAACAGAGCTACTCCCAATAGAAGTCATTACAAATTACATATTGATAACTTGTAGCAATTTATGGTTTAATAGTGTGAATATTATTCAAATAAAATTAAAAAATATGTTCAAAAAAATATTAGAAGAAAAAAAAATAGTTTTTTATTCTCTATGTTCTAATGTTTGATGTTTGGAATGTTTAGATTACAAATCCAATTCATTATATCCTTTTTTCATAACACAATGAATGACATTAATATTACATTTTTAGTTAATTTATATTATAATATTTAGGTCATAATTTCATTACTAATTCCTCATCAATGTTCATGTATTTAATATTCAAATTGTCTCAAAAAATATATATTGTTTTATTTTATACGATAATGTTTTAATATTTTTGTAATATTAGTCAATGATTTTTATTTAATTGAATATCTAAAAACTATGATTTTAGGGGAGTGATAATAAAACAATCAATTTTATTTGATCGTTGATTTGTTATCACTGTTTTTAGAATGATTTTAGGGGGGTTAAATTTTAAATACTCAATAATCTTATCTTTTTATGTCATAAATAGGGGTGAAGTTTTTTGATGTTTTATTTATTTTAATTAGACTAGGAATTTTATATCTAATTTATTGGTCTCTATTTTCTTATTCACTGGTGTGGAAATTTTTTATTATTATAAATTTTTTATTTTCGGGGGAAATGTAATTTTAAAGTAATTTTTATGTGTTTGGTCTATTATGTGTGAGATGTTTTTATTATTTCTAAAAAATATTTATCAAAAAAAGAAAAATTATATAATGGGATTATATGTTTCAAACCCGTCTTTTTTAAATTACTTATTTTATTAATTTTTTGGGCATCGGGTAGTCTGGGTTAAGGCCCGACTTAATTATTTAGTTTTTATTTAAAGAAATACATGTTTTGGTCTTGAAATCTTTCAGCACACTGCGGTCAAAACCTCACGGCCTGCCCTATATTCAAGGAAAATGAATAAAATATAATGAATAATAAAATGGGAATAAAAAAATGTGTAATTGGATTCAAGGGACTATTTGAATGAGGATGATAATAACCTTGTTTTATAATATTCTTTTTGTAATTGATAATGTCAAGAGTGAAAATTTTATTAAGTTATTAATATTATAAGATTTGATATTATCGTTAACACAAAATTAAGTTACTCTGACTTTTTATTTTTATTTTTTTATATTATTTGGTTTTAAAGTGTTTCGTCAAGGTGCGAGCTAAGTCTCGATTGAACTTGATGTTTTTGTCGATAAGCGAGTTTCTCTTTTGGGGTGCAACAACATGCGAAGAATGGGTGAAACAGAGTTGCAATATCATACGGCCTCGCCAGCGCTACCGTGTGGGCCGCCCGTTGACCAATTAATTAAATAAATTGAGTTAATAATAGTGAAATAGAATTTAATGTTTTGAAGAATAAAAATTAAATTAAGATGAGAAAAATGTGTTAATAGTTTAATGTGTTGTTTTTTTATAAGTTGTGTTTTAGTGATAATAATAATAATATTATTATTATGGTTTTAGTTTAAGAATATTTTCAATATTATTAATAATAATAATATTATAATTAATTGGATTCATTTAGTTTTTTTAGGGTTTCTATTATTCTTTTTTTTTTCATTTTTTTCTTTTCTTCTCCCTCCCTCACTCTCTGTCGTCGGAGCCCTCCCCCCCATCTCTTTTGCATTTTTTCTCTCCCCATTGAAACCCTATGTGTCGCGCCCTCCCCACCCGTTTCCGGCCCTCCCTCTGTCCGGCGGACTCCCGATCGCCCCCTCTGCTTCCCTCGGACGACCTTCATTCGGCGACGCACCACACTCCACTGACCCTCCTGCTTCCTCCGGTGACGGGCCGAACCGCCTCCCTTGCTCCGTCCAGCGTCGCACCGCCTGCCCGACTCCACCTAGCCACCACCACCGCCTATACACTTTTCCTCTCCCCCCCTCTTCGGGATCGCGCCGCACCCAGCTCATCGACATTGTCCACCGACCCCTTGGATACTGTAGCCCCTTCTTCTGTTTTTCTTTTTTTTCCTACTTCCCATGAACCCCCGCACCCCCCCTGGTTCAACTCTCCCTCCCCAGATCCCCCTCACCCCGTCACAACCCTCTCCCCTCCTTTACCCCGTCGCATCGCACCCCTCTCCCTGGAACCCCGCGGGACCCCCTCCCACTTCCGGGTTCCATCCGGTGGTCGCCCCTCCAGTTAAGCCGCTCTTTAATTTGATTATTATTATTATTATTATTATTATTATTGCATTTATCACTATTTATTTATTTCATTATTTGATTTTTTTTTGTTATGGTTTGTTTTTCCGACGGATATAAGGTCCTATTATATGGTTCTAACTTGAAGTTATTGTTGAATTTGTGTTTTGGGTTTGTGCGAGGTCCATTGAGGTGTGATTGTCATGTAGAGGGTGTTTCGCGCCAAGCTCGCAATGTTTTGGTCCACCTCGGTCCATCCGCCACTATCTCGAGGTAGGTGGTTCCATGCGTTGACATCCTGTGGATAATTTAATTTGGTTGTTTAGTTAATCTAATATGTTATATGATTTTATTGCGTGATGTGATCTATGTTTAAAATGGTTTGGCATGCTCGTTTGATGAAATCGAATTTCCAAAATAGTATGGTCTTTTTGTTGTAATGTTTGTTTTTGTATAAATAGTTGGTTGTGCTTTGCTGGATGTGTGAAATGTGAAAAAATAAATTATTTGACATGTATGCATTTTGATAATTCCCCTTTTTTTAGAAATGATCATGTTTTCCATTTCGACCTTATTGGGGTAAATCCTAATATTGTTTAAACAATTGTTATATGGTGAATGTGACGTTTTAAAATAGTTGATTGTGAAATTGATTATAATATGGCCTTTTTACGTAAAAATATGTGTTGTTTTGGTGCAATGTTTTTAAGTTGGGTTCTAGGTGTAGATGGTCCAGATAATTGTATAGTTGGTGAGAAACTAGTTTTAAGGATAATTTATTAATCAAGTGGTTTGAACGACTCTCTTTTTTGCAATTAGGTGTGTATATTTGCGTCGACCCTTGTTGTGTCCTTTAAATAATGCTTTCTAAGTCGTGCAAATTGTTTGTATTCTTTGAGTGATTCCCAACGGGGGTTTGCAAAATGATTACGTAATGACAGATGTATTTTTAAAAAGGTATTTTGGGTGTGCGTGAGTTTTTGAAATGTTGTTTGGGTATAAAAATGGTGACTTTTGTTTGAAATATCTTGTTTGGTCTGCGATATGAGAACGAAATATACTATGTGAGTGTGAATCTTTATTGAGCACAAGGGAAACCCCGGGGTATCTAGGTGGTTCGACTAGAACTAGTGTGCTAGTGAACCAGATGGGTATCGTCCCCATTTCACTTAGTTGGATTGAAGATTGAAACACTAACTAAACATATGATATCTGAGGGTCGTGGCCTTCTAAGCCATGTGTTCTGAGGGTTGTGGCCTTCTAAGCCATGTTATCTGAGGGTCGTGGCCACCTAATCCACGTTTCACCGAGACATAAGGTTCTAGGGTCCCACTCGATCTAGATGAACCTTAGGGGATTTACCCATTGTGCTCTACCTTCTAGGGATTGGCGCCTTCCGTCGGCATATGGAGGACCACTTGGGTGTGTGTGTGTGTGTGTATGTGTGCCCATAAGGAACCATTCTCTTCCTCTTTAAAATCGTGTTTGTGAAATGAGTTCTTTTCAATGTTTTCCTTTAGAATTTGGTTTGTAAATGTTTTCTTTAAATGAATTTCGAAAGTATAACTTGAATAAGCACATTAGATTGTCCTTTTGATGTTGTGGCAAGGAACCATTTTATTGGGTGACGTTCTACTAGGCCTTTCGCTCTCACTCTGCATACACCTTCGGGTGTATGTAGACATTGTTTCTTGTGTATTCCAGGTTGTGACATCATGCTCACCAGTGGTGGTTCGAGTTGTTAGTGGCCTTCTCATACAGGTTGGTGTTGTGGCGTGTGGATGTTACACCACTCTTGTCGCTTGGAGGTTTGAGTTATAGTGTTAGTCTCTTTTGTTGTCGTTTATTTTTGGACGTTGGTTCTAGTTGTAAACCATTAAATGTTGATTTCAGTTTAATGGTCTCTTTGGTTGTCGATTCCTAGTTTCAATTTTATTATCATGTTAGTGTTTGCATATACCATTTTGGGTAAACCATTCCCTTAGGTTACTCTTGATACAGGGGAACTTGTGCCAGCCTGTGGGGATTGGGAATGCCCTTCAGGCCTTACCACGGACCGGGTCGTGCACCAGGTCGGAGGGCAACCCGGCCTGGTTCGTGACAAAATGGTATCAAAGGGAGGTTTGGTTTTCTTTCTTGGGTCATGCTCTTTTGAGATAGAGTCAGTGTAGAGAAAAGTTAATGTTGTCGGGACTCGACGTCCTGGCTACGAGTAAGGTGCCTGGCCAGCACACCTCATGGTGGGACTCAAGTTACCAAAGTATGTCGAGGTTTGTCTGAGTTTTTCTGGTCATTGCGGTTAATCTTGTCTAGGGGAAACGAAAAGGGAGTAGGGTCAGTGGTCTTAGTGAGCTCGCAGGGTCTGGCAAGCATTTTGGAGCCAGGGACACTGTCCTAATATACTCTCCGTGTCCAGTGGCGTGATTGGCGTATGGCCGCCAATCATATGCTCCAATCACCCTCTGGAACTAGTTTCCTCCTGCATTGTTTCTCGTCTCTTTGTTTTGGATTCGTGAGAATTTGGTTTTAAAGTAAAATGTTTTGGACTTGGAAGATGATTTTTTTTATGAAGCACTTTAAAAATAAAATGAGGTATGAGGTTTTAATGGTGTGGGTTGGATGTTTTTGTTTTTGAAAAAAAGGAATGGTTTGTTTTTTACCCTTGGTGTTTTCGTGGGAAACCACATGCATGAGTGTATATGGGGAAAAATGGTTAATGGCACGAGAGGATGAGTGCTTGGATGGATATGAGGTGGGTGCCAGCGCGGCACAAGAACATGCATGTGCGAGGCCCATGGGACACCATTGGTGTTTGTGCAAACCATTGGCTTTGCTTATTCTCAAAATGTTGTGTTAAAAGAAAATTTGGTGTTTTAGTAAAAAATGTTTGTGTGGCGTGTCCTAGTGTTTTGAAATTGTCGGATGTGTGGCGCTTTGAGCTGAGGATCCTTTATGAATGATTTGTGTCCCGAGTTTTAATTGTTATTTGTATGTTGATATGCATGCATGTAGTTGGTGAATTCTTTTGAAGATTACATCGGGGAGCCCTTGTAGTGGTTTCCCCTGCACGTTTGGTGTTTTCTTGTGGTATGTCTTGACTGTTGGACCAGTTTGGTTGGGTCCAAGGTTTTCTTTCTTGGCTAGTATATGCCCCCCATAAAGCGTTGTCATGTGATTGAGGTGTGGCCACAGACAATTCGCCATTGGCCGACCCTCCAGTTGATTAGAGGAATCACTTCGTGGATTCTAGAATTGAACCCACCTATCATTTTTACATCTAAGCGGATCCTATCACAGCGGGATGATAGATGCGAGGAGAGTTGAAGTGAGTTTTGTTCTATTTGATTTGTATGAGTCATCGGGTATGAAGTTTGACGTCGTTGCGTCTGAAGGTTCCCCCTTGAAACGGTGAAAGGAAATATAGCGGAGAAGGGTGAAGGCGGTTCAGAATTATCAGTGTTGACCAGTGTCATGAAGAGATTTGCAGTATATACATCGGTTGCAAGAGTCATGCTCGGTGACGTCTTGCAGCGTGAGGTCCCTTTGATAGTCAAAAGTGGTTTGGTAGTGGTAAAGGAGACTCCAGTGGGAAAAAGGTGTAAGAAACCCAAAGTTGTTGGTGCGATCTATCGTCCAAAATGACCTTTGGTATTTGGTTTGTTTTGTTTAAGGAAAGGCTCTTGTTAGGTTACTAGTTGGGCAGACCCAGTCGTATGAGGCTGCTATGGTCATTTGCAGGAATCATGTGGTGTTCAAGACACGGTTTAAAGTCTTTATCAGCGTAATGTTCCTCTCAACAGCAATGATCATGTTCAGGTGATGATTGGTGGTGTCGTGTTCTCATTCAGCGTGATAAAGGGTGATGCACATGCACCATTTCAACTCTGGTGTTGGTGAATGTTCCATGTATAATCATTCAGATGTTCTAATATGTTGTGTTTGATGGTGTTTCCTCGGGTGCAATATGATTGCGTGTGGCACCAAAATGAGAATCACCTCTCGGGAGTCTTTAATGCCTGACTAAGAGGCAGAAGATGCTTCAAACATTAGGGCTCTAGCCATAGGCCTCAGAGTGAAGCTGGCGCATGGTCAGGAACCCCGGAAGTGTATGGGACCCCAACATTATTTCTGTCACTATTGTTAAAAGTAGAGGCAGTTTAAATTGTTTCCATGGTTGTTCCACTCCGAATGAGCCGTCTGGTTGCATATGGTTTTCACGACCATGTGGAGGTGTGTTCGTCTCGTTGCCTTAATGTCTTGGGGATTGTGTCCCCTTGGATGCAATCATTTTAGTGGTACTTATGGGAATTTGTTGAGTAAATCTGTCTTAAATCTGAATAATTCTCATCCAGGAATGTGGAAATGCTGGTTTGTCTTGGGTCATGCTTTTGACGCCCAGTAGTCGCCCCCCGCCCTCCCCGCCCCTTGTGGTGGTGTGTTTGGTCACCATTGAGAAATTTTCAAAGTTCTATACCTTCCGTCAGTTCAAATGGTGGGGAGACCCACATTGGGTCTCGCACTAATGTATCTGGAATGAATCTGTGCTAGAATTCTCTTTAATTGCGGGGAGTCTGCTCGAACCTACCAGTGGCGGTTTTCCAGTCTCATTTCGAGTGTCACTGAGTTCCTATTGGTGGGGAGCCCCTTGGGCCTCCTCTTGTTGACCTTCTGATTCTGTTTTTTTTAATATGGCTTGGTGATAAGTGATAAGAGTGTTTCTTGGACGTGTTTTGACCATTCTAACCAAATGATGTGGTTTTTGTTTAATAATTTTTGAGTTGTTTTGGCTTGTGAAGTTGGTCTCCATGGGTGCAAGAGTTCCCTTCCTCGATCAGTCAACTGGAGGCATTCTAACTCTTTGGGGCGGGCGACGCATATCAGGATGTCTTTTGACACATTTCATGAAGTTGTCTTTGAATCACTTTGTCTGAGAATGATGCTTTTTCCTCTTTTCAATTGTTGATTTTGGGGATCCTCTTTAAACTTGAGCGGAGTAACAACTTCTTCTTTGGGTCTCGGCCTTAGTTGTGGCTTTCCAGGGATGGAAAGCATTATGGTGGGGAGAATTGTCACACCCGTCTTTTTTAAATTACTTATTTCATTAATTTTCTGGGCATCGGGTAGTCTGGGTTAAGGCCCGACTAAATTATTGAGTTATTATTTAAAGAAATGCATGTTTTGGTCTTGACATCGTTCAGCTCACCGCGGTCGAAACCGCACGACCTGCCCGATATTCAAGGAAAATGAATAAAATATAATGAATAATAAAATCTGAATAAAAAAAAGAAGTGTAATTGGATTCAAGGGACTTTTTGAAAGAGGATGATAATAACCGTGTTTGATAATATTTTTGTTGTAATTGATAATTTCAAGAATGAAAATTTTATTAAGTTATTAATATTATAAGATTTGATATTATCATTAACACAAAATTAAGTTACTGTGGATTTTTTATCTTATTTGGTTTTAAAGTGTTTCGTCAAGGCGCGAGCTAATTCTCGATTAAACATGATTTTTTTGTTGATAAGAGAGTTTCTATTTCGGGGCACGACAACATGTGACGCGTGGGTGAAACGGAGTTGCAATATCATACGGCCTCGCCAGTGCTGACATGTGGGCCGCCCGTTGTCCAATTAATTAAATAATTTGAGTTAATAATAGTGAAATAAAATTTAATGTTTTAAAGAATAAAAATGAAAATAAGATGAGAAAAATGTGTTAATAGTTTAATATGTTTTTATTTATAGGTTGTGTTTTAGTGATAATAATAACATTATTATTATTATGGTTTTAGTTTAAGAATATTTCTAATTTTATTAATAATAATATTATTATTATTAATTGGTTTCTTTTAGTTTTATTAGGGTTTCTTTTATTCTTTGTTTTCGTTTTTCTTTATTTTCTTCTCCCTCCCCTCACACTCTCCAGTCAGAGCCCTCCCCCCATCTCTTTTGAGTTTTTTTCTCTCCCTATTGAAACCCTATGCGTCGCGCCCTCCCCTCCCATTGTCGGGCCTCCCTCTGTCCGGCGGACTCCCCATCGCCCCCCTGCTTCCCTCGGCCGACCTTCATATGGAGACGCACCACACTCCACCGGCCCTCTTGCTTCCTCTAGCGATGGGCCGAACCACCACCCCTTCTCCGTCCGGCGTCGCACCGCCTTCCCGACTCCACCTAGCCAGCACCACCGCTGACGCACTTTGCCTCTCCCCCCTCTTCTAGATCGCGTCGCACCCAGCTCACCGACATTGTCCATCGTCCCCCGGTATCCCGTAGCCCCTTCTTCTATTTTTCTTTTTTTTCCTACTTCCCATGAACCCCCGCACCCCCACTGGTTCACCTCTCCCTCCCTGGATCCCCCTCGGCCCATCACAGCCCTCTCCCCTCCTTTACCCCGTCGCATCGCACCCCTCTCCCTGGAACCCGGCCGGACCCCCTCCCACTTCCGGGATCCATCCGGCGGCCACCCCTCCAGTTAATCCACTCCTTAATTTGATTATTATTATTTTTAATATTATTTTCATTTATCACTATTTATTTTTTTCTTTCTTTGAGTTTTGTTGTTCTGGTTTGTTTTTTCGATGGATATAAGGTCCGATTATATGGTTCTAACTTGAAGTTATTTTTGAATTCGTGTTTTGGGTTTGCATGAGGTCCTTTGAGTTGTGATGGTCGTGCGACGGGTGTTTCACGCCAATCTCGCAATGTTTTGGTTCACCTCGGTCCATTCGCCACTGTCTCATGGTAGGTGGTTCCATGCCTTGACATCCTCTGGATAATTTAATTTGGTTGTTTTGTTAATCTAATATGTTATATTATTTAATTGTGTGGTGTGATCTATGTTTAAAATGGTTTGGCATGCTCATTTGAAGAAATCGAATTTCCTATATAGTATGGTCTTGTTGTTTATAGTTTTGTTGTTGTATAAATGGTTGGTCGTGCTTTGCAGGTTGTGCGAAATTCAGAAAAAAAAATTATTTGACATGTATGCGTTTTGAAAATTTCTCTTTCTTTAGAAAAAATCATATTTTTCATTTCGACCTTATTGGGGTAAATCCTAAACATTGTTAATCAATTGTTATATGGTGCAAGTGAGGTTTTAGAATAGTTGAGTGTGAAATTGATTTTAAAATGCCCTTTCCACATAAAAATTTGTGTTGTTTTGGTGCAATGTTTTTATGTTGGGTTCTAGGTGCAGATGGTCCAGATAATTGTATAGTTGGTGTGAAACTAGTTTTAAGGATAATTTATTAAGGAAGTGGTTTGAACGACTCTCTTGTTTTCAATTGGGTGTGTTTATTTGTGTCGACCATTGTTGTGTCCTTTAAATAATGCTTTCTAAGTCGTGCAAATTGTTTATGTTCTTTGAGTGTTGCCAAATGGGGGTTTGCGAAATGATTACGTAATGACAGATGTATTTTTAGAAAGGTATTTTGAGTGTGCGTGAGTTTTTGAAATGTTGTTTGGGTATACAAATGGTTACTTTTGGGTGAAATATCTTGTTTGGTCTGTGATATGAGAAAGCAATATACTATGTGAATGTGAAACTTGATTGAGCACAAGGGAAAACCCTGGGTATCTAGGTGGGCGGACAAGAACTAGTGCGCTAGTGAATCAGATGGGTATCGTCCCAGTTTCACTTAGCTGGATTGAAGATTGAAACACTTACTAAACATATGATATCTGAGGATAGTGTCCTTCTAAGCCACCTGTCCGGAGGTTCGTGGACTTCTAAGCCAAATTATCTGAGGGTCGTGGCCACCTAAGACACGTTTCACCGAGACACGAGGTTCTAGGGTCCCACTCGATCTACATGAACCTTAGGGGATTTACCCATAGTGCTCTACCATCTATGGCTTGATTCCTTCCATCGGCATATGGAGGACCACATGGGTGTGTGTTTGTCTGTGTTTCTGTATGTGTGTGTGTGTGAGTATGTGTGTGTGTGTGAGTGTGTGTGTGTGTGTGTTCCCATAATGAACCTTTCTCTTCCTCTTTAAAATCATGTTTTTGAAATGAGTTCTTTTTAGTGTTTTCCTTTAGCATTTAGTTTCTAAATGTTTTCTTTAAATTAATTTCTAATGTATAACTTGAATAAGAACATTAAATTGTCCTTTTGATGTTGTGGCATGGAACCTTTTTATTGGGTGACGTCTTACTGGGCCTTTCGCTCACACCTTTCATACACCTTCAAGTGTATGTAGACTTTGTTTCTTATGTATTCTAGGTTGTGACATCATGCTCAGTAGTGGTGGTTCGAGTTGTTTGTGCCCTTCACATGCAGTTTGGTGTTGTGGCGTGCAGATTCTACACCACTCTTGTCGCTTGGAGGTTTGAGTTATAGTGTTAGTCTCTTTTCTTGTCGTTTATTTTTTGACGTTGGTTCTAGTTGTAAACCTTTAAATTTTGATTTTAGTTTAATGGTCTATTTGGTTGTCGATTCCTAGTTTTATTTTTATTATCTTGTTAGTGTTTGTGTATACCATTTCGGGTAAACTGTTCCCTCAGGTTACTCTTGATTCCCGGGAACTTGTGCCATCCCATGGGGATCAGGAACGCCCTTCGGGCCTTACCGTGGACCGGGTTGGGTGCTGGGTCAGATGGCGACCCGGCCTGGTTCTTGACAATATGAGAGTAGTTTTTTTGTATATATTGTATTATTTCACACAAGGGATAACAATTTATTCATTAAATATTATTTCCAAAATGATTTTTAATATGGGTTTTGTGACTAACCAAAATGGGGCATATTGTTGAGAAAGTGTTGAATAAAAATTTTGTTAATTTATTTTGGTTTTTGATGCTCAAAACACCCATATTTGTGTTACTAATGATCTTTTTTTTATGTTTATTTCAAGAAGTTAATATCCATGGAAATTTTTACTCTAAAATTACTTTCAATCCATTCATCCAAATAGAGTATTCATTGAAGCATATGGAACTTGATTTAGTGTATTTTGGAAACACTATTCTTACCATATGTATGTCAACATAATGTATGGAAGGAACCCTGCATCTAGAAAAGTTCTTATTTATTATAAACTATATGTTGTCAGGAATGTATGGTCAAGGAACCAAACATTTAGATGAAACCATACGTTAGGGGAATAATAATTTTGCTACATCATGCTTACTTTTATGATCAACCCTACATTGTAAACCCTAGATTTGATGATTTTCCATTACATGAAGGAACCCTATGATTGGAGTTTTTTCATTATAAAAAATAACCCTATGGAACTATATGGTTGACTATTCAACATCATATTATTAAATTCATGATATTATCCATGATTTATACAACAGTATTAGATGTTATTAAGATCTCTTCAAAGTTCGTTTATGACTGATTAAAACCATCATTTTTAACAGTGTAAATCATTACTAGTCTTACAGGATGATACTACATCTCTTTAATGTTATTGAATCAAAATATTCATTAATTACTGTGAGATATTTATAGAGTTTGTTTGACCGAGTGTTCGACCAATAATATAAATATCAAGAAACTCTTTATTGAAAGAATTTAGTGAAAATAAATAATAGGTAATATAAATAAAAACACCATGTGTTGTTTCCTTTTAAGATACAATTTGGTGATATATATGTTTTGATCTATAATTTTACTACTGTTGTAATTGGTATTTTCACTGATACTTCAATTTAACATTATACATTCTTCTGTAAGAATAAAAATGTATTCTGTAAGAGATATAATTTCGATACATTCATGATTTACCATCTACGATGTGACTTATTTATCATTTTATAAAGAAATACTTAATGAATTTGAAGTTATATTTGCTGTTATGCATAATTTATGATCTAAATACATCTTTCAGTTGTTACTACAACTGTTAAGTTTAATCTGTATTATTAAAAAAATAAATCTCCGCTTATTTTTTGGAGTGTCTTTTTTTTTACTCAATTGCGGTTCAGTGTTAGTTTATAACACTAATTTGCAGTTTTATGATTCACTATAATGGATCCATAAGTGTTTATAATATTTATCAGAAATGGTTTCAATGACCTATAATCAGTTATGGATTAAACATCTCTGGATAATAGGACTGAGTGAAAATCACAATGCTCTTATAGTTAAGAATTTGAGGAGTAGACTAAGACATATTTGTTCCCTAAACCACTATTCATCACTATGTTCATTTCTTTTATATATTTCCACACCTCAATCATCATTGAGAGAAATGTAATGTTTCACTACTAATAAAAAGATATGTTCTGGGTTGTTATGGGTTTTTGAAATAGATTATTCACCCCCTCTTGTGTGTTTATCTTCATAATCACCATCACAACCAAAACATTGTTACATAAATGTCCCTTTAAAATTAATTATTTCTCATATAAAAATATCTATAAAATAATTATATGAATATATACATCGAAGAATAATATTTAAAAAATAAATCATTAAAAAATAAAAAATGATGTATTATTGTAAAGTGTCCCATTACTTGAGCCTGACTTGTAATACATGTTACTTATTTTCATGATTAATAAAATAACTAATTATTTTATTTCATAAACACCTTATTTAATTTTTTCCTTCACCTTGTTATAATAAATTACTTAATAAATTAATTTAGCATCCTACATTTTGATGATATTCATCTAATATGTATAAAATGCCTTGGATAGGTTGAACATGATCAAATAGGTTATTATTCTATCAAGACTAGAATAATAATCATGGAATATTTAAATTTTTTATGTATCAATTATACTTTTAAATCAATCTGTGGACATTGGTTAATAAAAATGAATAGTGTTATAATCATGTAGATAGTTGGTCTTACAAACACGTTAGTAATGCTTCCATTTTTCAAAGATCAAGACAGAAAGAATTTAATTGTTATTTAATCTTAAAATAAAAAACATTTATATAATATTATATATTTAAAAAATTATTTATATCATTTATATGATGTGGTGATAAAAAATTTATCTTATCACTTTGTGGATATGGTAGTCCAAACGTACGCACAGACAAAATTATCAATTTTCAATGAATAGAAAAATAAAAATGTTTATTCTATCTTATAATTCTAAAATGGAAAATATCTAATTATTAATATATATATATATATATATATATTTTAAATTAATCATATATATTTATCTATTATAGGTGGTGATAAATATGAATTACACCCATTCACAAATAGATTTTTCTCCATTCACATGATGGATGGTTTCACTTCAACTCAAGGGAATAAGGAGATATATAGAGCTTATTACATAAACATAATAAAATATATTTATTTTGGATATACTAATTTTATTATATCTACATGATTAAATAATATATTGATGATGTGGATGAAGAAATATAAATAAAATATTTTTTTTAATGATATATGTATTTTAGGGGAATATCAAATTATTTACACAATAATCCATATTTGGTTTGTATTATACCTAGAAAAAGACCCCTATAATGTGGGTAGGGATTCTAGTAAGGTATTCTCAAAGGTCATGGATGATCTAAAATTCTATTATAATTGAGGGAAGAGGCAATCCTGTAATTAGCTAAAGTATTTAAATAACCTAAATTAATTTTCCTAGAAAAAGGGTCCAAAATTTTAATATTTTAATATTGAATTATAATGGGTCCAAATAAAATGATCCAATTATATTTTGACTTATTTAAATTATAGTTTTACTCTTATATATTTGTTTGAACCCTTTTATCTATTTTTGTCAATTACCATTATAAAAATGTTTTTTACAGATCAGGGGTCATCATAGCTACTTTAAAAAGAAAAAGGGCCATAAATGGAAATTATTTGATATTATGAAACATATACCTATAACATGGATAAGGATAACTTTTTAGGAATTTTAAATCATGGAATAAAATATTATTTATTGAAAAGTAACATTAATTTTATTTTTGAATGTACTAATGTAATTTGACTAAAAAAACATGATAAATATAAAATTCAAATATAATCAATTAATATATCTATAATATTTTATTTTTTATAAAATATTCATGGAATAAAATTAATCATTATATTATATTGATTTTACATATTTTAATTTCAATTATTTTATTTGTTACATTAAATAATTAAATATTCTATGGGCTTGTATAAGCGTTTAAGGTAATTATTTAATCCATAAAAAATAAAAGTTAATTAACATGATAAAAAATAATCTATCTAACAAATGTCATTCCTAACAAGAACATATAGTGTTTTCATCCCAATTAAAAAATTGTATTCATTTTAAAATTAAGAGAATGACATTTTCACATTATTCATTCTATATATATTATAAAAGTAAAAAAGAAAGACTATATGGATACAAAAAGTCCCATTTTTAAAATTGATTGAAAATGGCCAAAGAACGATCATAAAATATGAAAATAGAATCTCTTTGGGTCATTTTATAGCCCTTGTCATATTATTTTTAATCTTAATTACATGATTCACACTAATCATGGTGATAATTATTTACTATGGTAACTATTCATAATGAATAAAAAAGGAAAAAGTTAATAAATTTGGTCCTACTAATTATAAATATGAAATCTGTTTTTCAATATTTAATTTATATAATTGTAAATGATTAAATTTATATTAAAAAAATGTAACCATATATAGTTTTCGAGAAAAATTCCTTTTATATAAAATTTTATATACTAAATTTATCCGCTAATGTGATTTAAATGAAATTAATTTGATTAATCATAATGAAATAAACAAAAAATACCAATAAATAATTTTAAAATAAATATGTCTATATATTTTTTAAATTAAAAACATTGTTTTCAACAAAAAATCAATATTTTCACTATTCATTAGAAAATCAATCTTTTTACAAAAAATCAAAAATTTCAATCTATGATATTTTCCATATACGTATTTCAAGATTTAGTGCCTTTTACAAAATATAATTTTTTATTCATCAATAAATTCATTATAATATTCACTCACAAAAGGAAATAAAAACCTTTTTTATGAAAATTTATTTTTGAAATAAAAAATATATATTCTAAAAAAAGATGAAATATTTCGTAAGAATTAATAAATAAAATTTTTTGATTTCAAAATTTATATATATTTCATAATGCGGTCAATCTGATTTATGACTACCTATTCAATAACTATGTTATATTGATCATTTTTAAATAATATTTTTTGGAGTCAATTTAAACTCAATGTTCTGTATCTTGTATCATATTGAATGTAGTCTTTATTGTAATATCTTAAGGTATTATATTATCTCACACCAATTAAATAAATTTAATTTCTATAATTTTAAATTTTTTGAAATATAACATTATTCTAATCGCACATTGTAAAAAAGGTTTAATAAAATATCATCTTAACATGAGAGAAATGGGACGTATGGTGGTTTTCCATGATAAAAAATTCTCTGTTTCCAAATTGGATTACATTAGTTGGAAGTAAAAAAAATACAGGTAGGAAGATTTAATTTCCAAAATAATAATAGAGAGGGAAATCGAACAATAATAACAAAAATGTGAATAATCATGAGAAAGTTAATGACAAAAAATCCATTAACAAATGATGTTTAAAAAGGCCATCGATTCATCAGTGGTGAAGCTAATCAGAAATAATGTTTTCATGTTCCTTTTATAGTATTTTTGGGATTCCTTTAACATGTAAATGATAAAACTATAAAAATATAATTACACGAAATGATAAAATTTATCATTTTAATAAATTTTCTACTAGAGTGTCTCGTTCTTTCTGAAAACATTTACTTCAAAATGATTACATAATTCTATAAAAGGATAATAAAATATTCCAATAATATATATACATTAACAAAAACCAAAATTTATATAACATGGTATAATAATTATAAAAATTAATAAACCTTCGTATGATTTAATAAAAAATTAATTTATAAAGCCTCAAAAATAACACCCAAAGTTCATATTTAGTCAGTTCATAAATAATATTAAAATTATTCCAAAAATTGTTAAATGTGGTTTAAAACTAATGATAATAATGAAATTATATTATATTCTACCATGATAAATTTTATATTTATATAAAAATAAAATTTATTTATCTTAAAGTCCCACACCAAAATTTATATTCCTAAATCATATAAGTCCAAGATATAATAATTATGTCAATAAATAACAAGAACCACCATAAATGAACATAAAAAATTTTCAATCTTCAAGAAATAAAATTCTACCATTATCCCTCATAAAAAATCACAAAATAATCTATCTATGTTAATCATATAATTTTCCCCTCGTAACATTAATCACCTATTTAACAAATTGGTTTTCAATCTCATGGATAAATATATGATAGAATTTATCTTCGCAAAATTAATATAATATTTACCAATAAAATCATAAAACATAAAATAGTAATGTCATTGTTACTAGTAAATCATTAGGCATGTGTTACGAGTTTCTCCCTTCTCTCCCTTCGGTTGTGGGTTCAAGACTCATGACAATGTTTAATGCGAATGGGTGTCTCTCTGCCTATGTGTTATCCATTTACAAAAAAATAACAATATATTTTTTATAATGTAACTAAATATTAGATGAAGATATTCAAAATATAATAGAATTATTTTTAACTATTCATTCTCATTAAACATATCAGATTTATATACATCAAACCAATATAACATCTCCCAAAAAATCAATAGTCACATTAAAATCCCTTCACTTAAAACCTCAAATGGTGTTTCTAATACATTAATCAAATTATATACCTTCAAAAAATAATCGCATAATGGTATCTATAAATCTAAATATGGAATATCATTAAATAATATAAATCTATAATGTTATTTAAACCATTCCTTATATACCAACTATAATGACTTGGACCCAGACACCTAGATCAGGTGTTAAAATCATAAAGATTACAATTTATTTCATAAAAATAGTTGTTATCCAATTTATATAATCTGATACATAAAACATCCAAACAAAATATGAGATCACATACATACCAATGTATATTTTAGGTTTATATTTTTAGATAATTGTTTTATATTATTTACATACAAAACCGATATATTGCATGTTGAAAATATCATTATGGTTTCTATTTTTCCCAAAAAAACAAATATTAAAAGTTATAACATTTTTTCATGAAAAATCTTCACAATTTTCATATTGACCTAATCATTTTCCATCCCAATTTTTATAAACCCATGAATAAAATTAATATAATTTATCATAAAAAAATACGAGTAAGTGACATAAAAACGTATGGGATAAACATGTTATTATATTTTATATCCATTATGTCATAAAATAGATTTTTATTTATCATATTAAACATTGCGTACAATTTTTTTTAACATAACAATGATATCACCTTTACTTCAAAATAATTTTTCCTAAATCACTTTATTGAAAACGTATTAGAAAATCATAATCATTTTGGTTTCATATAAAATATGATTACCAAAAAAACCATTTTTTAAAAAACACATATTTTCATTCAAAAAGAAACATAATCATCAATTAAAAATGATAATTAACATACCCATTTATTTAACATTTTGTTACATAAAAAATAATTACAAGGAAAAGAAAATTCATGATGGTTACATGGGGAAACATTTTCCATGTCACCCTTATAAATGGATTAAATTATATAGTTAAAATCCATCAAAATTATCATGATATTATAATATTTACAAAATTTATTAGTGGGATATAATCGACCCACCCATTCTTGGTTTTTAATGTAACCCCACATACATGGTTTATAATAGGGGCAATGTGATATGTTTTTATAGAAACAACTCATACATGTTTTATAATGAAACCAACCATCATCATAAATAAATGACTAATAACCATAAAATAATAATAAAACCTGAAATATTGAATTTTATTCGTCATACTCAAAAATGTATTCTTTTGAGTCATAAGAAAATATTTCTTGATATTCAAATATCAATTTTAATTAAAACTGTTTTCCACATACCCAATATAGAAGAAATAAGTGTTTTTTCATTGAAGAAAAAATGAAATATTTTAATGGAATAAAAACATAAAATAATCTTTCTAGAAGTGGGGAAACCATTAACATAATAAATATAAAAAGAAAATATTTATTTTAAAAAAACATATAAAATGTGTTAAAAGATTCTATTTGATAAAACTTAAAATAAAGTCAAATATGACATTAAAATTCCATTATAATTCAACAATTTCCATATAAATATATAAAAAAAAATTTAATTGTATGTTCATTGAAGTAATTTATTTAGAAAATAATCCATCAAATCATTTTAAATTATAATTATAAAGTAATGTGTCTGATGCCTCGAGTACAAAATATCATGTATGTTAAAAGTTTTTTTAGAAAATTAAAATCATATTAATTATTTAAATTATTAAGAAAAAATTTTTGTTTTTTAAATCCTGTTTCCATGTTATGTACAACTACATAATCCTTTTAGTTTACTTCATTATTTTTTATGATATTCAGCTCATATGTTCAAAATGTAATTGGTAAGATTACTATGGTAAAATATGTTATTATTCCACCCCATAAGTAATAATAACAATGAAATAACTTTATTTATTATATATAGTATATAATTTCAAAATCAACTATGGTATGTGGTTATGAAAGTTGAACTACATTACAATTTTGGGGCAAGTAGACCATGTATATGCATGTATAACACTTCAATCTTTCAATGATCAGAATGGAAAAATAGTAAGTATTATTTTATAATTATATTTTGATAATTAATATATTATTATATCATTATATAGACATTGAAAGACACACACACACACACAACCACATATATATATATCATATGATTTAGTGATGAAAAAATTTCCACATCGCTTCGTGGAGATGATTGTCCACAAGTACGAACGAACAACCTTACCACAGTTCATTGAATAGAAATAAAAGAAGGTAGATGCTAAATTGTCCTAAAATAATAATAAATATTTCATTAATATCATATATATATATTTATATAATTTAAATTCATCATTATATCAATAATGGATAGGAAGTGATGGAAAACAAATTCATTTGTTCAAAAGGTGGTCGTTCATCGTACACACGATTAATGGGTTCATTTCCCACATAATGAAAGAAGATTACAGATATGGGATTAGAAATTAACATAATAAAATATAATTCTAATATAGATACTGATTTTATTATATCATCAAGATAGAAGAACATTTTATGGTGTTGGAAGAACCAATAAAAATGAAATGTTTGATTAAGATCTATACATCTTATTCAGAAAAACTCTTTTGCATTACACCATAAGCCCTTTAGGGGGGGTTATTATACCTAAACCAAGATAAATTAAATGAAGGAATTGACTATATATGATGGTACTATGATATTTATATACTTATATTATATTATTTATAATTATAAATCAAATTAGAAAAGAGGTTCTCTTTTATAAGAAAAGGGAGAGGCAATCATTGAGTTAGTTAAAGTCTTAAATAAATATAAATTAATTATCCAAGAAAATGTCTCAAAGATGATATTATTTAATTATAATATTATTACGTTTTTAAATCATATCAACCATAAAATGTTTTACAAGTTTGGATTTGAGATTTACCCTTATATCACTATTTTAACACGTGTTAGCTCATTTTGGAAAATAAAGTTATAATAGATTCTTGTACTCACTTGGGCTCAATAGAGTTACTATAAAAACATATTAACCCATTAATGGAATATTTTTTATATTTTAAAACACATAATAGTTAAATGACGATATATACGTTTGTTCATAATTTCAAATCACTTAATAAATTATTTTTTTTTAATAAAACATTATTGAAAATTTTTTACCTATTATTTTAATTTTATTTTTAAAAATACATTATAAAATTTAAATATAGCTATATATACTAAAATACTCTTTAATATGTTATACTTATCTAAAATATTCATGGAAATTAATTATTCATTCAAATAATATTAGTTATATCATTTTTAATATCATTTATTTTATTCATCTTATAATTGAATAAATCCTATGTCATCATTAAATTAGAATTCATTGAAAATATTTCATAAAAAAATAACATGATATAAAAACAAAATTTCTTAAAAATAAAAAATTATTTCCAAAAATTATTTTACTTAATCTTTGTGATCAGATATTTTAAATATTAAAAATAAGAGAGTTATAGTTTTTACTTTATCGTTTACATAAATATTTTAAATATCAAAATTAAGGATAAATTGAAAAAGAATTATTTTAAATATATATATATATATATATCAAAAAATACACTCATAAAATAGGATAAATACATGTTTTATTATCACAGTATTGTTCTTATTATATTATTATTACGAATGTTTACCGAGTTTACGAGACCATTATGAGAATATATAGAACAGTTACTAATCATAAGAACCACAAACATAGGGGTCCTATTTAAAACATTTTGACCTCATGATTATAAATAGGGAATTTATTTTTAATATTCAATTCACTGATGTTGAAGAAATATATTTAATATTAAAACTCCATGTGCAACGAAAAACATTTTTCTTCAAAAAAATGGTTTTTTAAATATAAAACATTTTATATGAAATTAAGAAATAAAATTGATTTCAATGAAATTAATTGGTTTATATATAATATAATATTACTAATTGGACATTTAAATCATTTTAAAAATAACGTGTCAACATAAAATCATGAATAAAAAATATTGTTTCCAATAAAATAATCTCTTTATCACTATTCACTATAAAAGTAATATATATAGATAAATAAAAAATCACTCATAGTAACATTCATATGAAAATTTCATAAATTATATCGATTTGATAAAGTAAAATTTAAAAAATTTAAATTAAATTTTTTAATATTATATAAGAAGAGGTAAATAAAAAAAATTATAAGGAACAAAACTTTTAATGAATAAAGGGGATTTGCGAAAAATTGAGTGTTTATTTCAAATGAATTAATCAATAAATTTTTATTTATTAGTATATTTATATATATTTAATAACATTTTTTAACTTTTTATACCCACTAATTCAATGAGTGGGTTATAACTATCATTTCCAAATAAAAATATTTCATTGTTTATTTATGCTCAATGTCACATATATTGTAAAATATTGAACACAATATTTATTTTAATATTTCATGAAATTACAGATGTCACTCTATTCACATATAAAAGATCCAATTATCTTCATATCCCAACTATAACCCTTACTATTTTCATATATATTACTCTTTAAAATGTAAATTTCACACCAGTTCCACATTCTTGTTCTATGGTATTTCTCACATGAAAGAAGGATTGGAAAGTTGATGTATGGAAGAAAAGAGGGAGAAAGGGGCATAAAGGGTAGAAATGACCCTTGAACGAGTAATTACTCAAAACATAAAGAAATCAAACATTTTGAGAAAATAATATTATATGAATAATAATTATACTTAATAAATTATTTATTATAAGGATTTACTTTTAGGAACAATATTCGATAAATGATACAAGTTTGGGATAAGAAAAAAGAAGAAAACATAATATTTCTCAAATCATTATATTTTTAAACATCAAATTATATATAAAAACTCAACATGGATATTTTAATAAAAAAAATATTTCCCTTCTAAGAGTAAAATTAAATACCTTATGACGAACAATTCTACTTTTGTGGATATTGACTATTACGTTGAATAATTCAGTTATATGATAACATTGATTGATCTATAATTTATTCTTCGATGAATATAATCTCCTTAATCTTACTAAATATAGGGTTTCTAAATATATATTTGCCAAACACTAGAAGGGAAGCTTAATATGATGTTTATATGTAAAATTTCTTGAGTTTATAATAAACTCAAAAATCAACCAATAAATTAATTAATTACATCAATTTTATTAAATAATTAATCTATATGTGATGAAAAAACCATATTTCCAAATCAAAACAAAAAATATATATCACATCTTTGGTGAAGCCCATATTCTAAGCACAACCACTCTATTTTTTCCTATATGAGAAATTATTTAGGATATATATAAAATTCAATCAAAATTTGAGATGGAGAGAGAAAATATTTTTTATATATTGTATAGATTATTATTATGGATCTTCCCTACCTACAATTATATACCAGCTCAGCCTGGGTGTAATCACCGCACTGTGAAATCAAGTGACCCATTAGATAATTTTTGACGTCATCTTTTAGAATAATTTTATAATTTTAATCCTAGAGAGTTCCTGAGACATTATTGATACAAATTGAGGTATGTTTGATCTGAGAAAAACTCAGGTCATTGAATCCTCACCACCCAGAGACCCTATTCCTCACCACCAAAAGCATCCATTTTATTAAAGAAAGGATAACAATAAAGGCATTAAGGGGAATGAATTAGGGGGGATGAAAATAATTAAGTCCAAGGGAATCACCTAAAACAATACTCACACACTCTAGGGGAAAGGAACCCAAGCCGGAGAAGGAGGCAAAATCAGCATCGTGAGGAAAACGGGATGCAAGGAAGTCTGCCACTTTGCTGCCCTCACGCGATGTATGATGTAACCTGGTGCTACTATCCATGAGAAGATTGTAGTGACAGAAATGGAATAAGATTCCTTATGGAATATAGTTATGATCCATCAGCGCGTCATAGAGAATTTTGGATTCAGTTTCGATCACTAAGAGAAGCAGGTGATTAGACAGACTGAATTGAATTCCTTTCAAAAGAACCAAAGCCTCGACCTGTAGGGAGTCTCCACTATAGAAGAAGGTAGTGTACGCTGCTACCACACTACCCATTGAGTTACATATAACAACCTTACCCCTCATAATTCCAAAAGCACAATACTTTTCAGAATTGAGCTTAAGAAAATCAAATGGAGGTCTCCGTCAAATCCAGCGACCCCCTGAGACCCTATTGAGTGTAACCTAAACTGTATACCGAAGTAACTGCCATAGTGAAGGAGTTTCCTCCCAGGTTTTCAGGAAGACCCCCAGCTCTGCTATCAGCCATTTGGATCTAGCAATCAGGACTGCCATCGAGTACCCAACTCCTTCAAAACATGATTTGTTCCTCACCTCCCAGAAACACAAACAGCCGAATGAAAAAGCATTTCCCTCACATGATTCTCTGTGTTATTAGATCTTACTCCATGGAACCACCACTGTTGGAAGGATTCTCAAAAACCGAATGGAGATAATTGGTTAGTGAACTCCCCAACTGCTTCTGAGAAAAATCTGGCCCATTCTCTCTCGAAGAATATATGTGAGGTGGTCTCGACAAAGGTGGTCCGATAGCAAGATCATTTGGAAACAATTGAAACCCATTTCTGACAGATCTCCTCATCTTTAAATATGGTGTGGTGCTGAAGACTCTAAGTGATGAAAATATATTTTGGAGGAACAATTATTCACCAGAGATGATGGACCCATGGATTATGAGCTTGGGCATCATAAAATATCGACCTGTCAAATTTTGCAGAAAAGGATCCTGAAGAGGTAACCTTGAAAACACACCTATCTGGTTCGTCCAAGAGTCTGATGAGATTGAAAATTCTGGAATGATGTTTATTTAGGACTTCTTGGATGAAGGTAGGATGATCACTTTCTTGCTTGAATGTGATGTAAGTGACTGGGTAGCCAGGAAATCCAAGAATATCCCCTGACAAGTTATCATACCAAAACCAGATGTCTCCACGGCCAATGATCTAACTAGACTGGCTACGAAGTAAAGGTATATTCCCTTGAATAGTGCTCCAGAGGTAGGATGAGTTGATCTTTTGTTCTAGGTAGTGTATTTACATATCTTATTTAACTTTTTCCCTTAGAGTATTACCTTCCACTACCTCACATGACATCCTTGCATGCAGGAAATGCATCATTTCAGAAACACTTCTCACACCTATTCCACCTTCATCTATGGGAATGTGCATTTTAGACCAAGAAACCCAACGAAACCGACCCTCCAAATTGGAATCCCAGTTCAATGATGTCATAATCTGCTCAATATTCTTAAGAACAGCCTTGGGGACCTTATGAACTGAGAGGACCTACTTGGGGATCGATGTAAGCATGCTATTAACCTGAGTGATCCTCCACCAAAAGGAAAGGAATCAAATTTTCCAATTGTTGATGCGAGAAGATATTTTCTACACCACATTATCCAGATGATTTATATGGAGCCTCCACGATGTGATTGTGGTGCCTAGTTAGTACATAAGAAGAATCTTGATGCTAATGCCCAAGCTATACTCAATGTCATGACATCGTCTTTCCAGACAAAACCTTGAGATGTAGAAACTAATTTTATCTCTATTAATTTTTTTCCCACTCCATTCATAGTACTCATCATGATCCGTATTGATACATGAAATTAATCTGGAGATCCTGTTAATTGATAGGAATGTATCATCTGCAAACATATGGTGAGAAAAATTCTAGAAAAGAAAATAGCAGCGAAAAGGCTGAATGGTACCCTCTAAACTGGGGGCTTTGATGTGTATTCTCAAGGCATACGGGACCAGAATGAACAAACTGGGTGACAACGGATCACCTTGTCAAAGACCACATATTGATTTAAAGAATCCTTGCCTCCTTCCCATAAATAAATCAGAGATCCATGGAGAACTCCAGCATCTAAACAATATGTCAATAACCAAAGGAGCAAAACCCTTCCTTCTAAGAACATTGATAAAATTGGCCCACTCTAGTTTATCATAGGATTATTCCACATGCTGCTTAATAACCATATTTGAACCTTGGGATTTCTTATTAATATCCTCCATCATCTCCTAAGAAATCACCATAGCACCTTGGATGGTCCTACCTATCACAAATCTATGTTTTTCCTCTAAAATCCAAGATGATAGATGGATGCCAATACGCCTGTTAATCACACCTACAAGGATTTTATAGGAAAAGTTTCACAAACTGATAGAACAGTATTTCATTAGAGAATAAGGATCATTGACATTCCTAATGAGAAAAAAATTAGTCGCACTCGCCACCGAGGAAGATTTCCCCCTCGAAAGTAGTCATGCATTGCCTCCTTAACATCGGCTTTCACAATCATCCAACATGCCACATAGAAGGATCCGGGAAAGCCATCAGGGCCAGGAGAACTCTCTGGATTGAGGCCTGAAACAACCACACATATTTTTTCCCCTCAGAAATAACTATAAGGAATTGATTATTGGCCTCAGACACCACACTAGAAATGTTATCAAACATAGCGGACTTCCCACTAGGGTACATGTCCTGTATAGAAGGGTTAGGACCTGCCAAGAGAGATTTAAAAAGATCTTCAGCCATACCTCCAACAACATCAATATTATTAACAAATGACCCATACTCATTGAGAATATTTATCTTCTTAATTAAACTACTTTCTTTAATGCATGAATTGAAATAACTAGAGTTCCTGTCGCCCACACGAAGCCAATGGGCACGAGATTTCTCCCTCACCAACCTATCTTGTCCGAGAATAAGCTCTTCCAAGAGGCACCTCTTATAACAAAGAGTGCTGAATATATCACTTATCTAGCCTTCCTCAAGACCCTTATTGAGCTGCTAAATTTCTTATTTTAAGGAGTCTAGTTACTACTACGAGGAGATCTGTCTTCTGGTCCAGGTAATAAGAACCTCTTTCATGCGACGTAACTTATTGTGGAGACATGTCCAGATAGAACCATAAATAGGGGAGGACCAATAGGAGAGAAACTCCTGTTGGAAGTATGGATCTGCAGCCTAGCTACTATACAAAACAAAACGTTTCCTCTCTTCATACCTTGACTCTAGAGATATGAGTATAAGTGCCTTATTAGAGAGAGCGCAGGTAAGGTGAATAATTGACGCCTTCTTGAAGGAGAAGATCACAGCCAGATTAGCCAAGCATCGGTCCAAACGACACCAAGTGTGTTTAAGGCCCTTCTAATTATTTCACCAAGTTAACTTATCTCTTGTGAATCCCATATCGATCAGTCCATTATAGAAAACACTGTTGGAGAAATCATGACCATATTTCCTGTCGAATGCTCCCCCTCCTTTTAATTCTGAGGGTTCAGTAATGGCATAAAAGTCTCCACCCACTAACCACGGAGAAGATCCAGGGTCAAACAAGCCAAGGTTAATCCATAGATCCTCCCTGGATTGAGGATCACTTTTATCATAGACAAAGGACACATATAATAAATAATTACCAAACAAAATCTGAGTTGTGATGTGCTTGTCCGATACATCCACAAACTCAACTGAGAGCTTTGGATTCTAGAACAGCCATATGTGCTGGTTACTAGTATGTCTGTGCATTGCATTCTGAAAACCGATTCTCTTCGCAAAGGTTTAGATGTTGACCACATCATGCTTTTTCTCCAAGATATCCATGAGAAGTAGCTTGTTAGAGTGTACCTCGATGAATACATATTCCTTTTTCACTCGTGCTTCTAATACACGGGAGTTCCAAATCATGAATATTAACATTTGAGTTGGTGATTCCTTGGTTTTGAGCCTGATGATGAACAATTAATTTGAGGTGAAGTAAGGCCTTTCTCCAGTTTGGATTTAGATCGAGTCTTTAGAACTAAGAGTAAAGGAGTACCTATCCGCATGGAATAAATTGGGGAGATAAACTCATACTCTAGAATTTCCGATTTAGAAAGGTTGGAGAAACTGTTTTTAAGTGGAATCAAGAAGGAGACAAGAAAACATGAGATAGAAAGTCTGGGACATCGAGAGGAGAACTGGACCACCCAAAATCTACCAAGGAGGGAGCCGAGAGAATCCATGTGGGGAGGGTAGGGGAAGGGCCCAGGAAGGGTTGAACAGGACCATAAGAAGATCTAGAGGTATGATAGGTGGCCCAAAAGGAAGGGGAGGCATCGACTAAGAGAGGGAGGGCATCATCGGCACCTGAGGAGAAGGAAGAACTGGAAACACCACCAGGGCTTGTAGAGGAGGTCCCGATACCCTCACCAAGTTCAGGGGGAAGAGGTCCCAACCGGAATTCCATAAATTAGAACCTACAAAGAAGGGACAACCTCACTGGCCATTGTCACAACTTCCGGGTTGCAACACTGCTTACGGAAAATAGAAAGAGAGTGCCCATGATGATTACAAAAGGAACATAACTGCACCAAAGACCCCTAAGAGACTCGCTGCTACAAGGATGATGATTCTTCTGCACGCAGAATAATTCGGTCTGGGAGAGCCTTAGAGAAATCCATTTCCACACTTATTTGGGATGAAGAAACATCCCGGAGACGAGAGGTCATGTCATCTGAAAAAAGGAAAGAACCAAGAGAATATCTGATATGCTTCAAGAAGGCATCATTGAATAAGGGAAGTGGAAACCCTAGTAAGCTAATCCAAATTGCATCCTGGGGGGAGTCATTGCCAATGTGAACTCCCAATGACCATCTGATAAGTGAAGGCGCCACTTGCCACAAGATCGGGAGTGACTCTCCCACCCCACAACAAAATATTTCTCTGCTTCAAGAACCACACAGAACGATCTGAGATTAAGAACAGAGATCCTAGCAGGAGAGTCCATCACCCAAGAGGAAACAAATTCCTGGAACATTGGGAGTGGGTGTTTATCGCCATTGAAACAGGCCACCAACATCCACCAGTGAAAATCAGAGGCTTCGAAGAACCCCTCATCCAAAAAAGAGAGCACTGGAATGCCATCCACCATCGAAGGAATGAGAGGGGGAATAAGAAAGGTGAGGATAGGAGAGAAGACATAGGGTCCCTTCGCAAGAGCTCCAAGGAGGATATCCACAGCTGCGATCCCAGTCACAGAAACCACACCCGAAGGCTAAGTATGGGACCGGGGACCCGACGGATCCGAGCACGGAGAAACTAGGGAAGAAAACAGAGCTTCGACCGATGGAGAAGGGAAAAGAGGAGCCAGCGGAGGCCACATCGGAGGTGGAGCAACATGGAAGAAAACAATATCCTACATATAAGGACCCGACCATAAAATATTACATAATCTTGAATTTTAGTAAGAAAACAATTCATTTCGCACTAAGTATATTTTCATGTTTATATTTCTAGATATTTGGGAAATAATACATATTTGACACTACATAATAACAACCTTTGAATATGTATAGAAAAATAGAATGAGAAAAAAAATCTCAATAAGGGATATAAAAAGATGGAATTAAAACATAAGTCTATCAATACTTGTAAGCATATGAAATAATTTTCACAAAGACATACTTATTACCCATAGATACTTACTTTTTAAAACATGAGACTTCCAAGAGGTTTCCACAAAACATAAATAACATTAATAGAGCCATAAATGTATCCTAGGGAATTAATAACAAACAATTTTAGCCCTCACTTCTACCATATGATTTGTAATTGTCACAAATACCTTACAATGTAACCTGCATTGATACCCTATGGTGTAACCATCACAGTTACAAATGGTGTAATCATATGGATGCAATAGAAATTAATCATACCCAATTTGTTGGAGGGATAAATATGTTCCACCCTTTATCATAAACAATGAACAAGAACCATAACATAATAATACAACATGAATAATTTCATAATAACATTGCTTTTCAATTTCATAAAATAGAATTTTTAAAAAAAAATTATAAAGAAATTACCCTTAAAAATTTCATATAATTGAAGATAGACTTAATAGAGTGGTTTCAATATGTATATAAACATAATTAAACATAATATAAACAATGTTTTTCACACAAACAACTTACATAAAACATAATTAACAAAATAGAAGGGTATCCCATAGAATGGAAATTAGGTTATGAATTCCATTACCTATGGTTCTCCTTACTTCAAACATGTTTAAATATAATATATAATGGTTAAAAGAGTGTTATTAATATATAAAAGAAACTTATTCATGTTTTTAACGCCTTATATGATCATCTATTTACATCATTTCACCATTTAATTATTAGTATTTGGTTCCACCACAACAACAAAACTGGGTTTCTCTAGCGCCACCCTTTATCAGCGCTAATAAAGGGTACTTTAAACAGTGCTAAAAATATCTTTTAAAAGTGACCCTTTATCAGAGATTTTTCATCACTGATAAAGGCCCCCCCTTTATTATCGAATTTTCTGCACCGGTAAAGGGGACACTTTTATCAGCGATTTTTTTAGTAGCACTAATAAAGGGTGTGGGGCTCTATCAGCACTTTCTTATTTTAATAATAATGTGTATATTTCAAAAAAAAAGTTCATGAAAAGTAATATATTGTTATATATGTATATTTATATTGATATAAATATAATATAAATATTTTTTAAATGTGTTTTAGATATGTTTAAATAGAAAATTACATTTAATATATAATAAATTTTTTGAAAAATGATTTAAAATATTTTAAATAATATTATTAATTAATAATTTTCTAAAATTCAACAATTAATATTCATTTAAAAAAAATTTGAAGACCCAAAAAAATCAAAAATAATTAATAAAAGATCTAAAATAAGTTTTAAATGTAACTCCAACATCAAATAACCATAACCTTTTATAAGGGTGTCAGTTTGAGCTCTACAACATATCAAATCGAATATTTCGATGATCTCTAAACATTAGTGACTGAAGGGAACCTTCTATCACATATGTCGAGGCACAAAAAGGCCTAGAAGAACTCCAAAACTAATTTTTAATTCATGATACCTTGATTTGTTAACATTAAAATAGGAATAACTTTTGATCCATATGTCCTTAGCTTGTACCATATATCATATTGAATTTTGTTTCATTTTCATTGATTTTACTGGTTGTGGAGTTGAAACAGACTTATGGGATAACTATTCTGGTCATTTTTACATTCTATGGTTTTTTAAATACACACATATATATATGTATTTATTCGTATATATATATATATATATCTGTGTGTGTGTGTGTGCATTGTATATATGTATGTAACTATTTATTTATTTATTTATTAACACACAGAAAAAACATATTATAGAAATTTGTTTAAAAGAAATATTCTAAATATATATTAATATACCAAAAAATATATGAATGTTTTTTAACTAATACTATATATATAATTAAATATAAATATAAATTAATAAATTAATATATATATATACTAATAAAATAATAAATATATATGTATTAATACTACTTTATATATTTATATAATAATGAATCTATATTAATATACAAATAAATATAATTATATATTTATAAATAAATAGTTATATCATTAAATAGTGAATGAAACAAAATAGAATAGTGGTAATGGTGCAGGCGCGCAAGGAGGGAGGTCTCGAGTTCATGTTCATGTGGAATCAGGGAGGGGCATGTGGGCATGTGGGGGAAGCACGGTCAAGGGCTGCCCGTGAGAGAGTAGGAGGGGGTCTGCCTAGTGCTGATAGGGGGGTCAGGCATAGTTTAAATACCCCCCCTGCATTTAATATTGTTTTTATTTTTTAATAAACCAATTCTGAATTTTATCAGGGCTAAAAAAAGCACTGATAAAATAAATTTTTATCTGCACTTTTTTAGCGCTGCTAAAAGGCCCATTTTATAAGTGATTTTTTAGCACTTATAAAAGGGGCCTTTATCAGTGATTTCTCTGAGAACTGATAAAATATACCCCCTTTATCTTCACCTTAATTAACAGTTCTTTTTTTCACTATTACAGAACTTTTATAGCATTGATAAAGGCCATATTTGTAGTAGTGGTTCCATTTTTTGGTGCGTTCTTTAAATGATTTCTATGGATGGTATGTATTTTATTTTATTATTTTATGGAAATAGTATACAATAATTGGAATTAAATTGTATTCATATTATTACATAATATTAAATTATTCAATAAATAATTTTTTTTTATGTTTTGAGGATGAATCATTATATAAATCATCAATGATATCCATTTAGATCAGTTGGGTGGTTCTTTGATAATCACGAATTGGTTTCATTATATAACATAATATTATTAATATATATTAACTCCAGAACATGAAAGAAGATATATTATAAAATTTAAAATATTTTTCCAATATTAAAAGTCTTTTATTACCAGTTTTTATGTAAGTTAATGAAATTGATTATATATCATCCACGATTTCGGTAAATCGATACATCGCAGACGGTTTTTTAATATTAGATTAAGAGGAAGAGAAGAGGAATAATAATAATGATATTTTTCATTAACATGATAAGAATTTGGAATATATATATGATATTGTAGCTTTGATGCCTCTTGGATAATGGGAAGAGAATATAGTATAAAATTTTTAAAATAAAACACAAGAAAATCCAATAGGATCTTTATTTCTTGATATCTTCTCCTTTAGATCCTCTTTACGGCCCTTTGGTTTTTGCCTTTTGGATAGACTTGTAGGTCATGGACATGGGTGAGAGGCTTGGGAAGAGTATTTTTCTAAACATAAACAAGGATAAAGGCTTGAGTGGTGTGATAACAAGTGGGGTTGATTCTGGTATTTATAATGGAGGAGAAGAGGCGTTTTACATTATTTTAATCATTCATTAATATTTTTTTCTAAAAATATATTTTGTGATTCATGTAACCCAAAAAAGTAACATTTTCATTTGTGACTGAACTAATTTCCATATACATCATCCCTAACTCAATCATGATGCAAAAAATCTTTTTTTAGCATATGTTCCTAATTACTATATTTTACTATTCACCAAAAAGTAATGTATTTTAGAAAAATCTAAAAAATTCAACCCAACCATTTCTCTATGTGTTTAATTAAAAAATGTACATAATTTATTGAAAATAATATTATAAATATGATTAATTTAATTTTAATATAAAATTATCATTTATTCATAAAATAAAAAATTTAAATCTATAACTACTTTTATATCTCCTTCAAAAATTAATCAAGATCTCCTTATCATGTAACCTTATGAAAATAAAATAATAATATGATTTAATATTCAGAAGGGTCATCTTAATATTCATTTGACTATTCGTAATGGTATGTTACTATTCACCAAAACAATCAAATTGTTTCTATCAGACTCAAAATAACATACTAATCACATTCATAGATGTCTTTTTTTGAAATTAAAAAAATACATGAAGAAAATGTAAGTTTAATAGATTATTTACAACTATATCTTTAATAAGAAGTGTCATTATGTATAGAATTAGTGATTCATGAATTTTAATTTATTTTTAAAACCCTAGGGTGTTTCATACTCCACGCATTGTAGAAATTTTTTCCTCACAATTTTATTTACTTATTAAACAAATGATTGTACCTTTTCCTCATACCATTTTCAGATTCTAATGTTGCTTTTACAACCATGTGCTTTATATAAAATATCCTTTAACCAGTATATTTCCTTATTTCATAACACATGTTCTCATAAATCAATAATCTAAATATAATTCTCATCATAAGAATGGTTCTGTTTTAGCTGAACCGCTTCTGAGATCAAGCCATGAGACAAGTCTAACAAATACATTTTTAACATCGAAACATGAGAAAAATTATGACCTTGCGATAAAATAAAATGCAATGCTACATTGTAGGAAACCAGTAAAACATTCTATTGGATTTAATAATGTCTAATTAACCATTTAATTAACTTTATCTTCTTATTAAAACTCATAACAAATATCCATGGTGATATTCTACGAAAAACATGATCACCTACTTCCAAAGAAAATCCATTCTTCCTGTTATCTGTATTAATTTTCTACCAGCTCTAAGCTATCCTCATGTGTTTCAGGATCATCATCACTTTCTTTTCAAAATCTTATACAAATTATGGTCTCATAGACTTCCTTTCCCCAACATTATCCCTAAATGGTAATGTTTAACCCTTATACCCATAAAATTCTTCAAAAGGATCAATTTGTATACTGGAATGAAATAATTTATTATAATAAAATAAAACTAAAGAATGTTGCTAATCCCAAATTCTTTTGTAGTTCATTAAACAAACTCAAATAATATCCTCCAATGTCTGATTTGTTTCATTCTAACTTCTCATATAATTTATGATGAAATGTTATACTGAAATTTAATTCTATGCCCATCAAAATATGATGTCCCTTCCTAAAATTGGAGGTGAATCTAGGATCCCGGTCAGATAAAATGGAATTATTCAGTCCATGTAACCTAAAAATATCATTGATGTATAATCGATAATGTTGAACCGATTAAATATTAAATCGAATAGGAAGGAAAGGTGTTAATTTATTCAGTCGGTCAAAAATCCCACGTGTCTTATTGTTACCTTAAGAATTTTTTGGTAGTCCTACCACGAAGTCCTTGATATATATTTCCCATTTATACTCTAGCACTAGATAAGGATAAGGAATCCCATTTAAAAAATGCCTCTCTAATTTAACCTGTGGTCATTCTAATGATTTCACAGTAAAAAAATTCAATATCTCTTTTCATTCCATCCAACTAGTAACACTCCTGAAGGTCTCTTTACATGTTAGTACTACTAGGATGAACTGAAAATGATAAAATAAGAGATTCACACAATAAATAATTCGACCAATGGGAATCACAAGGCACCACAAATAATTTCCCAAATCATAGATCACAATATTTATCAAGGTTGAATTCTAAGAAGTTACCCATTTTATCTAATTGAACCATTTTTGTAACTCAAAATATTTCATCTTCACTTTTGTAATTTTATCTGATAATGATGGCTACACTGAATTCTTAAACAAAAAAAATGTTTTTTATCCTCCAACAACTTCTATGTTTAAATTCATAAAATAATTATACAGTGGATCTTGTTTTAAACATAACGTGGTTAATTATGCATGATGTTTTAAGCTGAAGGAATATTCCACTTTTTTTGCTTGTCAAAGATGATAATTGATCGTGAAATAATAATCCATTATATTTTCAACCACTCTTCTTTACCTCATGTTTAATTCATTTTGAGTGAATATATAAATCAGACTAATTTGGTCAGTATATATTACACATTTGGCTACACATAAATCATTCCTCTAAATTTCTATGAAAAAACCATACCTTCTAATTCCAAATCATGCATGGGAAAATTTAACTCATGAGTTTTATTTGTCTTGAAGCTTAAGTAATTATGTGATCATTCGGTATCAGAAAACAACCATGTCCCATTAATGAAGCATTACTGTAGATGAAAATCTCACCATTTCTGGAAGGAAGAGATAAAACTAGGGCATCCCCCAATCTCTTCTTCAGTTCGTGAAAATAGAGATCACATTCTTCAGTCCAAATAGATTTTACCCATGTTCTTTTTAACTTAGTTAGCAGGATATTTAAACCTGCAATGTTATTAATAGACTATAAGTAATCACCTACTAATATAAGAAAACAGAATAATTATGTTACATTTTTAGGTCTTGGCCATTATTCAACAACTTTTTTTGGAAGGATCAACCATTATTCCATTATTATTTACAATGTTTCCTTGAAAATAAATCTTTTTCAACAAAAAATAACACTTGTAGAATTTTCCATGCAGTTTCTTTTCCTTTATGGTTAAAAAACAACCATTCGATGTTTTTAATGCTCTTATTTACAATTATAAAATACCAGAATGTCATCAATTAACTCAACTACAAACTATACAATGAATAAATTAAATATTCTATTCATACGATCCATGAATAGAGTAGGTAAATTAGTTAACCAAAATAACCTAACAAAAAATTCATAATGTAAGAAAAAAGTTATTTATAGATTTTTTTTTCATTTCTATTAATATTTATGAATAAGATATTATTTTTAAATTAAGGGGGATGTTTTTCTTGATACCCTAATCTACACGTAACAGTTGTTTTCTTTGAATTATTATATTGCACAAAAATTTGAGTGATACAGAAAAATAATATAAAATTAATATTATTTTAAATTTTAGTTATCACATAGCCATTTTATTAGAGTAAATGAAAATAACAAACCTTAATATTATTATACATTTTTATTAAATGTATTTACCTTTATCAAACAAATTTTAGAGGCCTAAAATAAGAATTAATCTGATTAAGTACGAATTACTCTAATTTTTATAAAAAAATTGTTTTATCATCAATTAATGGATAACCCTTTTAAAATCAAGTTTTTTCTCTTTTATAAGTTCTATTGAAAAAATATATAATTATTCTTTAGGATTAGGACATCTACATTTACATTGGATGAAAGTTTGGTATTTTTCAGATAATGTACATTTTTAACTGAATAGTTAAAAATACAGTAATTTAAGTCAAAACTATCATTTCATCTAGTTTATTTAGAAATTTAGATTGTCCTTTTAATTTTTTTAAAATGTAATTGGATTATATATTTTTTCATCTAATACACTTTTGTTCAATGGTAGTAATTTCACACTGAAATTTGACATAAACAGGTGTTAATCTTTTGGTAGTTTTTACAACATAAACACGCTTTTTGGTTTTGACAATAGGAATTAATTTAAAATTAATTACTACAACTTATATTCATTGAATTTCGAGAAATAGATTCCTTATTTTGAAAAAATTGGTCCAAATTATGTAAATAGGTGCCATTTATTTTTTGACGTTATAAATATTAACTTCAGTAATTATTTTCATTACCATAGTTGAAGGGTTAATCGGGTAAATAATGTTAACAAATATGGTTATAATAATATTAAACTACCCTAAAACATGTCAAAAACCCTATTTTATGAGATATGTATGACTATGGGCATCCATGGGTCGATTTTGGGTTTCAATGAGGCCACTTTTATGTGAAAACGACATTTTATAAGAATTAATTTAATGTAAGGAAAAATATAACAATGTATTTATTACTTAAACAATTTTTATATGGGGTTTTATAATTGATAACTTCAATAATAAATAGTCATTATAAATCCAAAATGATTTTTACATCATGGTATTTTATTTATAATTTTTAGATATCATGTAATTAAATATGTTTATAACATAATGATGATATACTGATTACCTTATTAATGAATGATTTAAATAAATAAGAATATAAATATTAAAATAATTTTATTTTAAAACATTGTATGCCTCCAAAAATATTATGTATGAGTATAACTTATTATCCTTGAATTCGTCAATTTTATTCTAATAAATCAAGTTGTTTTGTATTTTTTAAAAATTCATGACATGAATAGTATAAAATTGACATAAATGAGTTTAAAAACAATTACTATTTTATTAAATAATAAAATAGTCTTAAAGAATAAGATGTGGCCAAATTACATGGATAATGTTGAAAATTTTATTAGTAAACCACTTGAAGTTTGATTTGAATTTTATAGTAACAATTTTAACCATATAGTATGAATATACAAGAAGACATGGTAAGAGTAAAATTAGATAAATAAGGGTTAGAGCTAAAAGATAAGGTTATATTTCTGACCTAGACAAGTCTAAAACGTAAAGGATGATATGTTTTTGACCTAGAAGCTTCTTATATTTGAAATAAATGACTTTGTGACCATTGGAAACCAAAATTATTTTTATAATAAAATAATATTTCAATACCTTCCTAAAGTGCCCCTCCTCTTATAAAAGGGAATAACCTATACCCATTTAATCACACCTCTCAAGCCCCTTTTCTCTTCCAAAATATTTCCAAAATAAGATCCTAACATCTCTTTATTCTTCTTATAAGACTTACCTTAGTAAAAATACAATTCCAGAAACCCTTTTTGCTTAAATCAATGGGAGTTACACATTTTAGAGGTAGCATATTTTCTAAGGATTATTTCAATTATTTTTGTTCTTCACTCGCTATAATATTCTTATTATTTGATTTCATGACAACACTAGTATCAAAAATATTTAGTATTTTGTTACGATAAGTATTTAGACAACACTTACACACAACTCTATCTAATGGATATGAACATACTATTTATGGGGGTGACGAACTACTGCCTCACAAAATTATGATTGTTCAATTTTCCCCTACCACCTCTCCTGGTGGCCATTATGATTGCACTATATTTATATATGATATATATAAAAGTAATATTTTCCCTATGATAATATAATTTTTATTTACAATCATACTTCTATGTTTTTTATGATTTATAAATACGATAATTTTATTTGAGGAAGTGTAGACTAACACACCCTCAATGTGACATGACTCATTCATTCCATACATGGACATATTAAGGATAGAGTTAATGATATTATGAAACATTTATAAAATTATAATATACATATGCATCATTTTGTTTTCATTCGATTGAATATGTAAAGGAACTCAATGTAGAATCCATGGGTACGTACAACTTATCCTCTCCAGGAATGGTGCATCTCATTTATTATATCAAAATGTTATGGAATATTGTAAATACATATATATATATATATATATATTGGATATATATAATATTGAAATAATGAATACTATTATAGAGAGAATGTAATTTTTTCCACATTAAAAATTAATAATTATATTAAGTACATTTTTTGACTCAAGTACCAAATATTGAAAAAATGATGGATGATTCTCATTCAAATTTACCAAAGAGATGAAGGTAGAATGGTCCTTGTAGTCTAGCTTGGGTTGTTGAATCCACAGAGACCTAAGAAGTAACCTATAGACACGCACATTCTATGGACTGTTTTCGGCTATGAAGTGGCCAACTTGGATTGATTTTAGATGAGTTTAGAGGATATCTAACAGATTTAAGTGAATTCAGTTTAAAAAAAATGAGTTGATCCTAGATTATCACTCAATGTGGATTGGACATATTTGCTTTTCAAAGATTTCAATTTCTTATATTTGATATGGGTTCATTTAAGAAGATAAAACAAAATCACCACTTACTGGTTCAATGCCTACACCCTTTAATACTAATCACCTATACACTTGAAGGATCAAAGTTTTGAGTACTTCAAGGTAATGGTTTGTATTAGAACATGAAGTGTGTGGCCTTAAATTCAACAAGAACGATGGAGTTTAAAAATAATCAAATAAAAATATCAATTTAAGAAGTGATTATACATTAATAGGGTGATAAATAACATCCAATCCATCCCCTTTCTACTCTCTTGGATCAAACCATATGTGGGTTATCCATCCATTGATTCTATGATATCAATGGAAGCAGAAAGTAGACACATGAAGGAGGACATGGAGAAGTAAAGAAAACAACAAAAATAAAATGATCACTCCACCGTTGTGTGAATAATTTCACAAGATTTGGTGTGAATAAATTCACACCTTGAGGAAACGGTATCAAATTGAGATGTATAACAACATAATAATAGGAGAAGAAGAACTTTTATTAAGAAACTAAAGTGAATTGAATAACTTACAACTGACAGACAAATTTGAGACAATAAAATCGCAGCATAAGATTACAATTGAACCAAGCACCAATGATTCTTCAATCCTGCAACACTACAGCATTAAATAGGAATTTATGAGCCCTTGGTTCGATCCTCCAACTGTCCAAGTCTCCTCAATTAATTGTGGTAGGCCATAGGTGGGTGGAAATTAAGGGAGAGAAGACTTTCCACCCTTGACCCGAAAAGGAATCCATCTTGCATCCACCAAACAGAGGTTCATGAAACACCTTTTAGATGGCCGTATTTGGGTAATCCATAGAAGACGTAAATTAAGCTACGGATGTCCCCTAAAGTCATGTGAAATATCCGCCCAAAAGGAGTTATGGTATTATAGATAAGGTTTAATTGGTGGGATGTTTTTCTGGGCCACAGAATCTGGCACAGAATTTTATCTCTAACTTGGGATGCCTAAATGGACACCATGGAGGTCGAGTTAGCATTGGATCCTGAAGAGTGATTTGTTCCTATACATGGATTATATAATACCGAATATTTTGGGACTCATTGGGCCAATAAGTTGGTCCCTAAAGTCTCATCAGTGGGCTGGTGTCCAATCTTCCTTCTCCATAATTGCATCCTTTCATTGCCAAATATCTCCACCATCCTCCATTAATTCACCATTGATCCCTGAATAAAACATGTTCATAATTAAGAGTAGATAAATTTAAAAAAAATATCAAATTAAAATATGTATAATAAGATTCTTTAAAATAAGATGAATCATTGGATACTTTAAATGATGTTCAATTAAGTATGAGGATGTGTTGTGCATCACAATAGACATGGGTGTTCATTTTTATTCAAGGGGGAATGATGGAAGCACTAGGTAGAATGCAATTTCAATATTATTATGAGTATTCAATTTTTTTTTTTGCAATTTTTCAATGGTAATTGAAGTTGCACTCAAAAGAGTGAACCCCTGTAGCGAGACATTGCCGATGACTCCCAGGCTCAAAGACCATAGGGCACCAAGTGAAACCCGCATACTCAGGCATCATCTCGAGATAAATCAGTCAAAAACAAATTCAAATTTCCAAAAATAGAGGTAAAATTACTAACTCTGGGCCAGACAACTATGGAGTCACGATCCCCAAGTGCCGAAAGCCACAGATTAGGTCATTTCATTGCTCTACGCGCAATTTTTTTTTGAATTTTTTTTAATACTCATATTAAACTAAAATGATCACCAAAGCTATGCTATTTATTTGGGGGACCCCATGAACTCAAACTAATACCCCACTATCCAAAGGACGTGCATTGTGATCTTTTTTTATTTGGATGAAAATATAAACAATGAAATATCACATTGGACAGCCACACATTCCAAAATCTATGCTCATGAAATTATAAAAGGATTAAAATCGGAATCAAGTCATGATAAATTATTTGATATTCAGTTTCAAAGTGTGCAATGTGTATTTCCATGTTCAAAGTTAAAGGAATTTTTCCGTCCATTTACACAATTTTTTTTTGAAGAATTCATTTTTTTTACACGAAATCATTTTTTATTTTATCTCCCCCAACTTAAAATAACATTGTCCCCAATGTTTAAAGAAATGAAAATTTAGGAGGGGGTAGAGGTAGAGAATGAATTTTCAAAAAGGAAATTTAAAATGAGGATCATGGAATGAAGTCACCTGGTGGTGGAATTTGAAATTCTTGATGCTCCCTTTTTAGTCCTTCGATATCCATGTCGCTTGCAGAGTTCCCTAGTGGAAAAAGGAAAAAAACAAAACAAAATAGTATATATATATAAGTAAAATATAATTATATATATAAAATAAAATAAACTTATGATACATTATCTTCTTTTTAAATCTCTTGGTAAGGTATTACTCAAGGATCACACCACGTGACACAGATTAATATGGTGCTCCCCTTTCATACCCATCCATACTCATAATAGAAGAACAGGTCAATAGTCTTTTTTTAATATAAAAATGATTAATTAATCCTCTTTAATATATAAATTTTATTAAAATAACAAAATGATATGAAACTTGAAAACCACGGGTTTCCTCCCATGCAGCGCTTTGTTTAACGTCGTTAGCACGGCTTGAACCCCCCAACTTACCCAATACCAATTTTCATCATTTTAAGGACCCCATATTTCTCCATATCCACTAGATTGATATTTATTATTTGTTTATAATTTTTTTCCTGTAAAAACCAATGTTTTAAAAATAAGCGGGTAATTCCACGGAATATCAGAAATGGTGGATTCAATTTCTTTTTTAGTCTTCAAAAAGACATTAAGAATTATTACCTCATTATTGGTTTCAAGATAAGAAATTTTGAAAATTTGATGTTTTTGGCTATCCCCAATGAATGGAAATTTGAGGGTGGATGGAATGTCCTTTTGTTAAAATTCATGTAGGCTAAAAATTTCAGACATAGGTTGGGACTTTGAATCAAACTCAATTTCATTTTCAAAATTTCTCAATAGACTTGTTTCCTTTTGAATATAAGATTCAACCACCAAATTGGAAAGATCAATTTCTAGAATGGGTATCGGCTCAAATTTTGTGATTTCTCATAATGGTTTAGTGATTTTGGTTTTTGAAAAATCATCAATGGAGTTAGACTTATGAGACTCAATCCATGATGTCAAATTCTCCTATTTTGAATCCAAAATGTTAATTTCCTCATGATTTAAAGACACTTCAAACATTCCTTGATCCTCTTCATCATACCCAAATCCAAAGGTTTTCTCTTCAGTAAATTCATGAGAGGTTTGAGGGAAACTAGACACTTCACATATGGCTATGGAAGGGACAGTTTGTGTAAGGATGGATTCCTCACGATTTTTAATGATTTGTAGTTATAAACTCAATAATGAAACCTCAAATTTCATTATCTCCAATTGTTGACACAGTTTTTCAAGTAATGGTTGTGAATCATGATGGATAAGGGGTTGAGACAGATGGTCTATTCTAGGAGGATAACTATGTTGTTGGAATTCCATAGGAGGATGTTCTAATTGGATTTGTGGGGATTGAAACTCATTAAATTTTGGAATTTTATGTGGAGAATAAGAGTTAAAACATTGTGTCTCAATTGTTTGTTGGTTATTGCACCAGTAGAAACTAGGATGGTCATTGTACATCACACTTGGTGTGGAGTGATCAAAGTAAGGAGAGGTTCCCGATGTTTGGATTTGTTCAAAAGGGATTTCCATAGGAATGAAATTGGGAATGATATATGAGAAGTGGGATGAAAAAAAGATGATAGTGTCTAAGATAACTTACTTAGGTCCCCAGAAATGGCGCTAAAATTTGATTCTCGCACAAATTTACCGAAGAGATGAAGGTAGAACGGTCCTTGTAGTCTAGCATGGGTTGTCGAATCCACAGAGTCCTAAGAAATGACCTATAGACACGCACATTCTATGGACTATTTTCAGATATGATGTGGCCAACATGGATTGATTTTAGATTATTTTATAAGATATCTAATATATTTATGTGAATTCAATTTAAAAGAATGAGTTGATCCTTGGTTATCGCTCACGGTGGATTGGACATATTTCCTTTTCAAAGATTTCAATTTCTTATATTTGAGATGGGTTCATTTAAGAATATAAAACACCATCATCACTTACTGGTTCAATTCCTACACCCTTCAATACTAATCACCTATACACTTGAAGGATCAATGTTTTTAGCACTTTAAGGTAAATGTTCGTATTAGCACATGTTGTGTGTGGCCTTAAATTCAACAAGGACGATAGAGTTTAAAAATCATCGAATAAAAATCTCAATTTAAGAAGTGATTATACATTATTGGGTTGATAAATAACATCAAATACATCCCCTTTCTACTCCCTTGGATCAACCCATAAGTGGGTTATCCATCCATTGATTCTATGGTTTCAATGGAATCGGAATGTAGACTCATGAGGGAGGACAGGGGGAAGTAAAGAAAACAACAAAAATAAAATGATCACTCCACCGTTGTGTGAATAATTTCACAAGATTTGGTGTGAATAAATTCACACCATGAGGAAACGGTATCAAGTTGAGATGTAGAACAACAGAATAAGAGGAGGAGGAGAACATTTATTAAGAAACTAATGTGAATTGAACAACTTACAAGTGAAAGACAAATTCGAGACAAAAAAATCACAGCATAACATTACAATTGAACCAAGCACAAAAGATTCTTCAATCCTCCAACACTAGTGCCTTAAATAGGAATTTTTAAGCTCTTGGGTCGAGCCTCCAACAGTACAAGTCTCCCCAATTAATTGTGGTAGGCCATAGGTGGGTGGAAGGTAACGGAAGGAAGACTTTCCACCCTTGACCCGAAAAGGCATCCAGCTTGCATCCACCAAACAGAGGTGCATGAAACACCTTCTAGATGGACGAATTTGGGTGTGCCATAGAATATATAAATTAAGCTGCGGATGTCCCCTAATATAATGTAAAATCTCAGCACAAACGAAGTTATGGTTCTCGAGATATGGTTTAATAGGTGGCCTGTTTTTCAAGGCCGCAGAATCTGGCCCAGAATTTTATCTCTAACTTGGGCCCCCTAAGTGGATATCATGGAGGCAGAGTTAGAGTTGGATCCTGCAGAGGAATTTGTTACTATACATGTCTTATATCATCCAACGAATGTTGGGATTAATTGGGCATGTATATTGGGCCCCACCGTCTCATCGGTGGGCTAGTGTCCAATCTGCCTTCTCCATAATTGCATCCTTTCATTGCCAAATATCTCCATCATCCTCCTTGAATTATCCATTGATCCCCGAATCAAACATGTTCATAATTAAGTGTAGATAAATTTCCAAAAATATCAAATTAAAATATATAAAATTAGATTCTTTAAAAACATATGAATCCTTGGATACTTTAAATGATGTTAAAAAATGTACCACATAATAGTGCATTTTAAAAAGGTATTACAATCATAATGTGAAATGATGTTCAATGTGTAAAATACAGTAAAATGGTGTTTATGAATAATAAATAACATGAATATTACATATATTAACAATGAATATTAGCCTCATTTAGTGGATAATCAATGGATATGAAGATAAATAATTCTGTTATTTTATAACATGATGATAAGAAATATAAAATGAATAATAATCCTGAAAATGATCAGAATAAAGTATTAATTAACCTAATTATTTTAATTTATTCATATAAAGAACGAACAAAAGAAGTCAGACTCAAGATAAGGGAACCTTTCACCCTCCTCTTATAGTCAGACTTATTTTATGTTATATATTTTAATTTCCATTTTCTTATGTTGGGATATTTTCTTCTATATACATATTGTTCTAAACTTTTGTCCAAGTGATTAATACCCTTTTCTCTCCCATCAAATCATTTTATTATTTTTAATGTGATGTCATTAGGTTGCTGAATTATCGTAAGGGAATTTCTAAACTCAATGTCCAGTAAATAGGTTTTATAAATACTTCATTGATTATATTATACCATGATTATGAGTTTATTCAATTTTGGTTTACTTATGTTTTAATTTCCACTTACCTTTTTGGCTATATACATTTGTAACACATAATCACCCCACTGATAAATTCTCACATCATTTATATGACATTTTTAAGGGAAATTTTAATTCAATCTCCGTTCATTTTGTTCAATATCCAGGAAATTGGTTTTGATTTTTCAAGAATATGCGTGAATGACCTATAATTGGTTTACACTTGATATCCACTTATTATGGGTGTACTTATATATTTCACACATAATTATCTCATAGATTTATCCTTAATCTAATGATACGATCTTTGTAAGGGAGTACGTCTCAATTTCCTTTCATTGAGGAATATCTCAATATTGTGGACCTTTAATATCCTATAAGCTGTTTATATAAACCATCTGACATTTTATATCATGAATTTATGTATTGTCATGATATTTAATGTTTTTTTTTGAAATTATTCTTTAATTATTTTTATTCATGTTTTTCTCATGTGTTACGAGACTCTTTAACAGAAGCATAATTTTAAATGTTTTAATGATTTATTCTACTAAATCATTTTCATTAATGTCCATGTTTTAAAAAACTATTTTAAGGATTAATTATTATGGATATATATGATTTAAAATTCTAAGTCTCACTTTTTTTAAATGTCTCAATTTGCTATGGGACACTTTGAATTAATCATCTCTTTATTAATGGTTTTAAATGGTTTTGGAAGTGGATGTTGGAAACATGGTCTTCTATGTATGATTTGCAGTATGGTTTGTGTTTTTTGTCTATCCCCAATGGAAGTTCAGAACTTGATCCAGCAAAGAGATCATACAGTTCAAGCAGACAATAGTATTGAAGGTGGCTTCATTTCCCAGTGATTGCCAAATTTTTGTGGTCCAAAATTTGGAAGTTGGTGAGCATCACGAAAATAGGATTTCCATGAAGAGCATAATTAAATATGGCACTAGCAATAATTTCACGAAGAGTGGCTTAATGGTTTGGAATTCGTGAAAATTGGATTTATGGAGGCGGTGATTCTTCTTGATAATGTCAAATCTTCGCGAACGGAAGAGGTTGAAGAGCATCACAGCGATCAATATCTTTGCAAGGGAGCTTCGCAACGAAGGCACGAATGAAGTGACGGAACACTCTGCGATTACGAAGAGCTCCGCGAATGGAAAACTGCCGTAGTGCTTCGCGATTTTGAGAGAATTTCAACGGGAACATAGGAGCTTCGCGATTTGAGCTGACATGGCGCTGACTTCACGTGGAAGTGTCAAGGGTCGGTGGAATAGCCTATAATACAGGTCGACCCCCTCGAGAGAAAGATAGAGAGCTCTCAAAAAAAATCCTTTGCTCTCGGTTCGCAAAGGGAACTTGCGAAGGAAGTGTGTTCTATGAAAGAAGAGCTTCTCGGCGGCTATTCTACGCTCCGCAAAAGTCGTGTGCCCCGCGTTGGATCAATGAGCTTCGTGAAGAGGCAGGAGATCCACGACAGCCAAGCATTGCGAAGGCTTGTGCATCACGAGAGGGCTTCACGATTGAACTTCGCGAAAAGGTTGGGACTCCGCGAATCCTTGTTTGAGCTTTTCAAAATTGGGAGCCTTGCGAAGTAGGGTACTTTGCGAAGGCCTTTTCCAAAGGTTGTTTGCCCAGTGGCCAAAGGGAAAATAGGTATTCATCAGTGGATGAAATTTGTACTTTAACAGAGCATCAACTCAGGACTCTGATGCAAGCAAAGTCTCATGCTGAATAGGAGACAAAGTACTTCATGTCTATCTATTGAAGATACATTCACGTCTATAAACTGAGCGGGACATCACCAATGGCAGTGAGCAACGGGGAGTCAATGGGAGTGACCCGTGGGAAGCAGTAAGTTATCCCTGAACCTTTGTAAAGGCAGTGATCCTGGGACATAGTGATTGTGCCCGAACCTTTGTTATCCACAGCTAGTAAAGATTAGTGGAAGTAGGTACGACGGAAAACTTGTTGGTGTATGCTCCTTGGACGTAGCCCTTAGTGGTGAACCAAGTAAAAAGTGATGTGTCTTCTCTGTGCATGTGAATGTTTGCTTTCTGGTCATATTCATCTTACAGGTTCAACATGTTCCTACCAACGTGGGAACAAGATCCATCACATTAAAAGAAAATGTTTCCACCCTGATTCACCCCTCCCCTCTTAGGGTATCCCGGGGTCCTTCAAGTGGTATCAGAGGGAGGTTACTGGTGTTGAATCTGTCCTTTATCGTCATGGAGAATGCAGTCAATGTCAGATGAGTCCCTCACTTCGATGGAAGTAATTTCCAGATCTGGAAGAAAAGAATGTGATCTCATCTAAGATCTATAGGAATGGATGTTCTATTTTCTACTGTGTAAGGAATACAAGTCACCGACCCAACAGGCCTGGCTATGACTGAAACAGACAATAAAATTCTTGATGCAGATTCTAAAGCACAAAATGCACTAACTGCAGCCATTTCTGATCAGATCTACCTAAAGGTGATGAATTGAACCTCAGTAAAATCCATGTGGGATAAACTCGAGAATATTTTTGAAGGAGATAGCAAAGTGAAGGAGGCAAAACTACAAGTGCTGCACAATCGGTTTGATGATCAGAAGATGCATCCAGACAAGAATGCAGACACATTCTTCAATCTAATTACTGAAGTGGTTCGAGAAATTCGGGGTCTAGGTGAAGAAATCAATGACATTGATATTGTAATGAAAATATTAATAATAATTCCACCTCTTTACAATGCAAAGGTGTCAGCCATTGAGGAAAGAGATCTTTCAAAACTTTCACTGGATGATCTACTTAGCAGATTGGTAGCATATGAAATGAGAGCCAAACCAGAAGATGTTACGACTCGTGTAAGAAAGGAAATGGAATTCAAGGACATGGATAAACATAAAATCTCAAAAGATAGTAGTGGTGAAGATGAAGAAGAAAATGAAATTCTTTCTCTCATTACAAAGAAGTTCCAGAAGGGGTGAGAGAAATTCAAAGGGAAGTTACCTCTCGCATGTTTCCATTGTGGAAAAGTTGGGCACATTGCCTCTCAGTGCTTAAGAATGATCAATGATGAAGATAGTGAAGAGGAAATCTTCAAGAGGCCTCAGAGAAGGTTCTTCAAAATGGGAGACTTCAAATCTGGAAAGAAAATGAAAAGGAGGAGTTTTGTCTATGAAGAGGAAGAAGATGATAATGAATTCTATGATGAAGAAGAACCAAAATTCAAAACCGGGAACCATGCTTCCATGATGTCCACTGTTGAAAAGTCAGAAGATAATGGTGGAGAATAACAACTATGAACATGTGTAGTTCCGGAGATAAAACTTAAGGATGCCATTAGTAAGCTTAAGATTAAATGTGAGAGTTGCAATAAGTGGAAATCAATTGTAGAAGAATCAACTGGATACGTTGATCAACTTGAAGATGAAATTGAATGACTGAAAGAATTTGTGAAGGTATAGTCTAAAATAATTGAAAGTAATGATGATGTAGTGGATCTGAAGCTGAGAATTGAAGAGAAGGAAAAGGTCATCAATGACCTCACCTCCAGACCTGATAAAAAATCAAAGACTGCTGAGGGTCATGAAGAGGAAGTTGTTACTCTAAGGAGTAAACTTGAGACTGAATCAATTACAGAAGAATCAAGGAATAAAATATAGTTTTGAAGAATCTCTGATGTAGAATTACAAGCTAGTGCCAAGTGTGGTTCAGATGGTGTTGGGAAAATCATGAGTGATCAAAGACTTGCTTGCATGGGAAAGAGTGGAAGTGGCTGTGAGGTTGAGATATCAACTGCTGGAAGTTAAAATATCCAAAAGAAAGATATAATTAATGTTGAAGATGTTGAAACGTTACCTAAAGTGCGAAAAATGGAACCCTCAATCCAAACTAAAAGGAGAACTGAAAATTATCTTCAAACAATCAGAAATGACAGACAGTATAACATTTCTCCCAAGGAAGAAGGTATGAGGAGAAATTAAAGTGAGAAGACATTTCCTCTCATGAAGTGTCAGTTCTGTGGCTATCTGGGCCATACCATGTCTTATTGAAAAGAGGGAAGAAGCTATTTGAATAAATAAGATATAGATGTTCAATAAAGGAGAAAAAATTCATATCTTAATTCTTATAGAAGAAACAATTTCTATGGATATTGTTATTGTTGTTCTAACTTTGGTCATAACGCTGCTAATTGCAGGCAGAAAAGGGACATGGACACCTCATACTGAAGTTCAAGACAAGTCAAGTCTCGTTAGCAAGATAGTTTTTCTCTTTCAAATAGGTTTTCTCCCCTCAAAGAAGATTTTGACTATGAAGAACCTGGGTATGTGGAATAGATAATTGAAAGGCCATCAGTACTATATAATCAATCCAATGTCTCATGGAAGTAAAAGAAGAAGATTGAGAAATACAACCTTACAGAGGTGTCCCTCATTGCTACAAAGAACAACAGTACCCGGATTCTAGATAGCGGTTGTTCATCTCATATGACAGTTAATGCGGGACTGCTAACAGATATCAAAAGGACGGTTGATGGTACAGTACGATTTGGTAATGATGGGGCTCTGAAAATCAAAGGGAGTGGAAGTACCGAATTAGCTAATGGAGAACTAAAGAAGACTGAAGTCCTTTACGTAGATGGCCTACATCATAATCTACTCAGCGTGAGTTAACTCTGTGACTCGGTACATATAGTTACTTTTAATCAGAAAGGCTGCACTATCAAGGGAAAGACAGGCAATTCACTTATGAAGGGATGCAGAACAGAAGGCAACCTGTATCATGTTGATAGTGAAGAAAATGTATGTTACATGACTGTTGAAGAAGAAAACAATTTTTGGCATCGGAGACTAGGACACATCAATCAAAAAGACATGGAGAAAATATCAAAATTGAGAATTGTCATGGACATTATCAACCTGAAGCGTGAGCGTGAAAAATCTTGTGATGCATGCATTCGTGGGAAGATGGTATGTAGTTCATATCGGCCAATGAAGAAAAGGGTGTCTCACCTTCTTGATCAGATTCATACAGATGTATGTAGGCCGATAAATGTTGCCGGAACTCATAGATAAATGTACTTTTTCCTTTTTATAGATGATTACAGTAGAATGGCATGTGTGATGGTCATTCACAGGAAACGACAAGTCCTTGACTGCATGAAAACATATCAGCGAATCGCCGAGAATGATACTAGATGAATAATCAAAGTGTTGCGATCTGACAATGGAGGAGAATACATGTCCATTGAATTTGAAAATTTTCTGGAGAAGCATGGAATACAGCATGAGGTATCTGCTATGAGAACTCCTCAACAAAATGGGGTTGTTGAAAGTAGGAATCGGCAGGTGAACAACATGGCGCGAACTATGCTGATTGAGAGTCGTATTCCATGAAATTACTGGAAAGAGGTTGTTCAAGATGCAGTGTATATCCAGAATCAAACAAGACTATATATGGGTGAGATGAAGACACCATATGAATTTTGGCATGGATGGAAGCCTTCTTTAAAATACTTTTTTGCCTTTGGAAGTAAATGCTTCATCAGGAACAAAGAAGGAAATCATGGGAAATATGGCGACAATACAGATGAAGTAATTTTCCTTGGTTACTCAATGAAAAGAAAAGCCTACAAATGTTTCAACAAGCGTTTAGGAAGGATTGTGGAAAGCAGTGATGTTAAGATAATTGAAGAGAAAATAACAAATGCTTCAAGGACGTCATATGCTGATGTGATAGAAAGTCAAGAAGAAAGTGAACGTGAAGAACATACAAATGCAGAAATTGAGGAAGTTAATTAAAACACTCAGCAGTCACAACATGATGTTGTCTCAGAAGAAGAATCTGAAGAAGAAACTGTGGCTGAAGAGAATTCTAATGAACCACGAAGGAGAAATCGAAGAAATGTGATTGATCCATAAAACATAATTGGGAACAAGAGTGCACCCACTCAAACAAGAAGGATGAGGAATAACACGCAATCTACATTTCTATCAGTTGTAGAGCCATCCTCATTTGAAGAAGCTGCAAATGATGAATCTTGGGTGAAATCCATGAATGATGAATTTGATTAGATTGATAAGAATCAGACACGGGATTTTGTCCAGAGACATGAAGGTCACAGTGTGATTGGTACCAAATGGATATTCAGAAATAAGTTTGATGAGCATGGAAGTGTCATCAGAAAAAAGGCACGACTGGTATATAAAGGATACTCCCCGATTGAAGGCATTGATGTTGAAGAAACCTTTTGCTCTAGTGGCTAGACTAGGGTCAATCATGCTGTTCCTTGACATGGCACTCCAAAGAGGATATAAAGTATATCATATGGATGTCAAGAAAAAATTCTTGAATGGTGTACTCAAAGAAGAAGTCTACATTGAACAACTAGTGGGCTTTGTTTTGGGTACTGATGAAACAAAGGTTTGCAAACTGAAGAAATCTCTATATGGTTTGATGTAGGCTCCACGGGCATGGTACACACGGCTGGATTCATATCTCAAGAAGCTGGATTTCAAAAGAGGAGGAGTTTATCACAATCTCTACGTGAATAATTTTCAAAAAGATCATTTAATGGTTCTGGTATACGTTGATTATATCATATTTGGTGGCAGCAGGCAGAAATCAGTGGAAGAATTTTCCAACCACATGAAATCAGAATTTGAAATGTCTATGATTGGGCATCGCACATATTTCCTAGGTCTGCAGGTGATTCAAAAGAAGGAATACACATTCATTTATCTAGAAAAATATGTAAGAGAGCTGATGAAGAAGTTTAATATGAATGTCTCCAAACCAATGTCAACTCTGATTGCAGTTTACACTAAACATTGAAAGCATGAGGATGGGGACTCTGTTGATCCCACCATGTATAGGAGGATCATTGGGAGCCTACTATAACCGACAGCGACATGGCCAGATATTGTCTTTGCCACATGCCTTGCGTCCCTCTTTCAGAGTAATCCAAAGGAGGAACATATGGCATCAGTAAAAGGAATCGTGAGGTACATTCAAGGTCAACATAACTTCGGATTATTTTTTGCTACAGGCAGGGACATTGAATTATCATCTTTTTCTGATGCTGACTGGGCTTGTGATGTAGTAGACATAAAGTTCACCAGTGGTGGAGCTTTCTATATTGGGCAGAAATGTGTTGGCTGGTTGAGCAAGAGATAATAATGTACTTCTCTTAGTACTGCTGAAGCTGAGTATATCCCTGCCACAAAGGCATGCACTCAACTGCTATGGATGAAGCAACAATTAACAGATATTGGTGATGAGGTAAAGCAACAAATGGTAATTTACTGTGATAATAAGAGCACAATTGATCTTATGAAGAATCAAGTTCAACATTCCCGTACGATACATATTGAAATCAGGTATCACTTTATCAAAGAAAAAGTTGAACAAGGGGTGATTAGAATAGATCATGTTGGAACTAATGAGCAAGTGGCTGATATCCTGACCAAGCCACTGTCTACGGCTGTGTTTGAGGGGCATCAGTTGAACCTCGGTGGTCGGCCACCTCCCAGTGCATAAGGAGGTTACGCAATACCCCTCTCGCAATTTGTGATAACGGTTTTTATCTCTTTATGGCTATGATGCAGGTTTATGAGGGAGTTAATATCTAGGGGAAAATGGTTTGAGCTGAATGTTGAACAAATTACTGGTCTTTGGATTTATTGTAAATTGGGGAGAAAGGAGAAAGGAATAAATTCAGGAAACTTCTGTGATGAGATGAATGAGACGGAAAATAGTGGAACCCAATTCAAGCCTCTTTTCTTGTTTTCTACACCGATCATTGCTCACGTAGACATAGAGTGTTGGCTGAGTTGATTCCTGCGATTTTGGTTTTCACATGGATGGAGATCTATTGAATTTATTTTCTGATTGCCAACAAACACAAAGGGGGAGATTGTTTGAACCATGGCTTCTATGCATGATTTGGAGTATGGTTTGTGTTTGTTGTTAATCTTCAATGGAAGTTTATAACGTGTACCAGCAAAGAGATCATACAGTTCAATTAGACAATATTATTGAAGGTAGCGCCGTTTCCTAGTGATTTCCAAATTTTTGGGGTCCAAAATTTGGATGTTGGTGAGCATCACGAAAATAGGATTTCCATGAAGAGCATAATTAAATATAAAACTGGAATGAATTTCGCAAAGAGTGGCTTAATGGTTTGGAACTCACGAAGACCGGAATTATAGAGGTGGTGATTTTTCGTGATTACGTCAAAGCTTCGCGAACGGAAGAGGATGAAGAGCATCGCGTCGATGAAGATCTTTGCGAGGGAGCTTCGCGGCGAAGGTGCGAATGAAATGACGGAACACTCCATGATTACGACGAGCTCCATGAATGGAAAATTGTCATAGTGCTTCGCGATTTTGAGAGAATTTCAGCGTAACTTAGGAGCTTCGCTATTTGAGCTGACATGGCACTAAATTCGCGCAGGAGGGACGATGGTCGGTGGAATCGCCTATAAATATTGGTCGACCCCCATGAGAGAAAGATAGAGAGCTCTCAACGAAAATCCTTTGCTCTCGTTTCTCAAAGGTAACTCGTGAAGGCAGTGTGCTTCGTGAAAGAGGAGCTTCGCGGTAGCTATTCTATGCTCCATGAAAGTTGTGCTCCCCATGTTGGCTCAGTGAGCTTTGCGAAGAGGCAGGAGCTCTGTGACATCCAAGCATTGTGAAGGCTTGTGCATCGTGAGAGTGCTTCGTTATTGAGTTTCGCGAAAAGGAAGGGACTCCGCGAAGCCTTGTTTGAGCTTCACAAAATTGGGAGCCTTACGATGTAGGGTACTTTGCAAAGGCCCTTTCTAAAGGATGTTTGGCCAGTGGACAAGGGAAATAGAGGTAATCATTAGTGGATGAAATTTGGACCTTAACCGAGCATCAACTCAGGACTCTGATGCAAGAAAAGTCTCATGCTGAACAAGAGACAAAGTACTTCATGTCTATCAATTGAAAGACCTTCACGTCTATAAACTGAGCGGGGCATCACCAATGGCAGTGATCTAGGGGGAGTCAATGGGAGTGACCCGTGGGAAGCATTAAGCTATCCCTGAACCTTTGTAAAGGTAATGAGTCTGGGACAGAGTGACTGTGCCCGAACCATTGTTATCCACAGCTAGTGAAGATTAGTGGAATTAGGTACGACTGACAACTTTTCGGCGTATGCTCCTTAGACGTAGCCCTTAGTGGTGATCCAAGTAAAAATTGATGTGTCTTCTCTGTTCATGTGAATGTTTTCTATCTAATCATATTAATCTTGCAGGTTCAACAAGTTCCTAACAACGTGGGAACAAGATCCATCACATTAAAAGAAAAACTTGTTACCCTGGTTCACGCCTCCCCTCTTAGGGTGTCCCAAGGTCCTTTAGTGGATTGACTATTTCTATCATGACTTGATTTATTTTGATTTATGAGTGAAATGTTGATAACTTAAATCACTTATATGATATGATTATGTAATGTTACATGGAAATTTTATGGGTGGTTACATTATAAACCAAATGCGAGTGGTTCCATGATAAGCCTCGGGTGGGTGAGCCTGAGATAGCTATCCAATGAATTGGGTAACATGACGAAGGTACATGTTAATGTTTCTTCTAAGAGATTTAGGGAATATACTATGATTGGTATTCCAAACATAACTCCCTTTTTAGATGTGAAATCTACAATATAAGTATGTTATGGATTCCACATGTTACCTTTATTATTTATGATTTCTATGGGTTATTCCGAAATCTTATGATATCATGAGGTATGTTAAAGAGATTATATTTTATGAGGGAAAAGTATGATTTTATTTATTTGTATGTATTGATGGAATAATGTTTTATTTCCTTATTTTACATCCCTTACTGAACTTTTAATACCCATCCCATGTTATGGAAATTTTTCACATGATATAAGGAAGGGTAAGAGAAAGGAAATATTGAAGAAGATTTATATCAAGAAAATAATTCTTGTATTATTTTTGGATTTTTACTATTGTAGAAAAAACTTTTATGGAGTATAAGTGTCTACATTGTAATATTTGAGATTTAATGTTACATTTCTGACTTAATTATCTAAAACACTATTCTTGAAAAGATCCTAAATGTCAAATTCTTCAAATAACTCAAGATTATTTAATGTTCATAATTGTAGCCATATAGTTGGTATCATAGGTTGTTTTAGATAACATTATTGGTTAGGGTGTTATTTAAGGAAAATGTACATAACTATAATGGTTATCATATTATAAAGATTCGTAGTTATTTCAGATAAATTGAATGAGTTTAAGATAAATTTAATAAGTATATCTTAGTGTTTACCCTCCATATAAGATTGTATATGATGAATTTACATTTATACTCACACTGAACATTTTGGTTTTTGTAAATTGATGGATCTAACTGGCACCAAAGTAAAAATGGATGATAAGTAAAATATGATGATTTTCAGAATGAGAAATAAAATGAAATGGGAGATGCAATGAGAAGTCTTGTGTTTATTCATAACCAACAATCTAGAGTCGTGATTGACTACTTGAACCTTGTTTATTTTTCTAAGTCATTATATATGAGGAAAACGAATCCCTATGGAATTTTACATAATAATAAAAAAGGTATGTATATTAAAAAACTTATGTTTCAATGATGTGGAACGAAACACCAAGGAAAATGATTCAATGTTATGGGAAAATGTTATAGATGTGGAAATGATTGTCATAATGAAATAACCTTCCATGGAAAAATGAAGAGTCTAGTTAACTCCAATAATGGGAAAGAAGTTTTTTCCCAAGGAATCAATTGAATGTTTTAAATGTGGTTTTTATGGTCATTAAAACAATAGATGTATTAAAAAGAAGGTTCGATAATGGGATTAGTAGAACCATACGAATATATGTTTATCAATACCTAATTACTTTCTTATTAAGGATAGGGAATCGGAAAATGATCTATGAATGGTATATATTATTAATTCGATCTTATTTTGATATTATTAAAATATTAGAACATTTTGCATGATTTTATTTTTAGGAATGAAGTATAAAATAGTAAAATGGAAAACATGGGTAAAGGATCATGAAAAATGTTTGATTATTAATATTTATACAAGGTTGGAATTGAAATGTTATGTTGGGTCTATGGATGATGATATGCTTAAATATATTAATTATGGGATTACATTAGAAGACATATAGTATTTGTAACCCTTAATTTTGTTATAGAAAAATTCTAATTGAGTAAGAATTATCTTTTGTTTTTTGTATATAGTTATAAATAACTATTAGGGTTTATATGTTCCCTAAATTTGAGGAAATTTTGGGTTATTAGTGTTTGGGATGCAAAATGTATGGTATGAAATAAATATTGAGTTTAAAAAATGTTTTCAATACTATTAAGTATTTTATTTTATTTTGTAAATTTTATTATAATTATATGTTTTTTGAAAAAGGACAAAACAAATACCATGTGATAACCCCTCGTGTCAGACAACGGTATGGGAATCAAAACCACAACCAAAGTTTGATTGGGATTTATCGCCTACTAGTAGACTACCTGAAGTCTCTATATAGTATGACTAATTATTTTTAGTTAAAATATTTTATTGACCAAGAATAAGTTGATTTGGGGATCTTATGTTTTATAAAATGTGTATCTTTAGTATATGATAATTATTTTTTGATTATGTGATAAATGGGTTTTTGGAAGATGTACAATCTTTTTGGAAAACAATATACCTAAGGAAAATACAATACAATGAGATTTAATTTCTGGTGTAATTTTTATAATATTATTTTGCAAGAATATATTTTTTATTGTCGACATATGCATATTTGAGTTATTTATGAAAATTATTAACCGATCATAGAGAATAATTGATTAGGATAATTACTTTTCAGTACATTACACTAGGAGTAGTCGATGTTATTTGGAGATAAATGTTAAGATTTATCATGGAAGAAGATGTGATCAAATCATTATGAATTTTGGGTTTCAATCTTAGTTTGATTATTTTGAAGCATTTAATGGTCAATTCTATATTGAATGGTCTTTGTTTATCTTTGGGATCTGTTTGTTCAATTTGGGAAATTATGGTTAGTATGTCTTTTTGTAAAGGATTATCTGTTTTGGGGATTATCTAAACTCATACTAACCATTTTGGTACTGGATAATTTATACAGATAAGGGAAACAAAATGTTCAATTTTTTTGGATTATCTGACTATCTAGAAGATGATTCTAGATCTTCAAGTCTGACCAAGTAATCCTGAATACTCATTGTTTGGTGAAAAGATGATTTTGTGGAAAAAAATTATTAAAAGATGAAACTCTAGTTGAATTATTTTTATATTAATTTATGTACATAGTCAATCTCATAAACAAGTTATGCAATATTATAAAAAAGAACATAAAAAAATTTCCTTTTTACTTTTCAAAAAGGGGAATCAAATATCATTTAACCTATGAAAAGTTTGTGAATTTTTTATTGTTAACTTTCTTCTGATCATGTTTTCAATCACTCTCCATCAGAACATGATGGTTAGTTTGTCTTCTATATCCATGTTTTCCTATATGGAATCTTAGTATGGGTTATCAAAGGTGACCTTTTTACATCTATTTCAATCTATTAAAGTGATAGCTTTATTGACTTTTTTTCCGATATGGGATTTTCAAGGAATTTTCCAAGCCCTCTTTTAAAATTTCAAGGAGCCAATTTCTAAAGAGGGGGGGGGGGGGTGGAAGAATGTAATGACTTAGGTATTTAAAGAATAAATACTTTTTTTTCATTTATATTAATATTTATGAATAAGATATTATTTTTACATTAATGTGTATTATTTTTTCGATCATGTACTCAACACACAACAACGCCTTTCTCTGAAATCATTTGTTGCACACAACTTTGAGTTATACAAAAAAACAGTAATATAATAATATTATTATTAATGTTAGTTAAATCATAGCTATTGTATTTGTGAAAATGAATAGAACTAAAAAAATATGATTACACTTGTTTGTTAAATGTCTTTACATTTACCCAAAAATTTTAGAGGCATAAAATAATAATGAATCTAATTAAGCCTGAATTACTCCAATTTTTGTAAAAGCTCGTTTTACCACATTTTGATGGCGTACCAAATTTAAATAATTTTTTCTACCTTTTATATGGTATATTATAGAAAATTAAATTCTCTTTTAGGATTGGGACATAAAATTTACTTTGAATGATATTTTTGTATTTTTTTTGATAAAGTTCAATTTTTAATGTATAGTGAAAAATAAGACATTTTAGTAAAAAACAATCATTTCACCTAGTTTATTTATTTAGTTATATTGTCATTTTAATTAGTTTAAAAGTTTAATTGGATTATATTTTTATCATTTAATCCAATTTTGGACGTTGGACATAATTTCACGTTGAAATTGGACATAAAAACATGTCAATATTTTGGTAGTTTTTACTTTTGAAAAACACTCATTTTGGTTTTAACAATGGGAATTTATCTTAAATTAATTACTGGAAAATATATGTTTTGAATTTGGAAAAATGGATTCCATATTTGGAATTATTATATCTTAAATTTATTAATAGATACCTTTTTTGATGTTATGAATAGTAACTTCTGTAATTATTTTATTTACCTGTTTAATGGGTAAATCTGGTAAATAACGGTATAAAATAATATTATAATAATATTAAACAACCCTAAAATATTTCCTAACCCTATTGGATGAGATATGTCCGAAAATGGGAATCATTGGGTCGATTTTGTGACCCCATGTATCCACATTGATGTGAAGATGACATTTTATAAGAATTTATTAAAAGTAAAGAAATATATAACCTAAACATGTATTTTTTACGTAAACAATTTTTATATGGTGTTATATAAGTGATTACATTGACTATAAATAGTAATTATAAATATAAAAATATTTTATACCTCAAGGTATTTTATTTATAATATTTGGACCTCAAATAAATAAATATATTTATGACACAATGTTGAGGTAGTGATTACCTTATTGATGAATGGTTTAAATAAAAGAGATTATAAATATTAAAATTTATTTATTTTAAAACATTATATCCCATTCATGAATTTATGGATGGGTATGTCATTTTATCTTCTAATTAATGTTTTTTTTTCAAATGAATCAAGTTATGCGATTTTAAAAAATTTATGATATGAATAGTATAAAAATTTACATAAATCGGTTTTTAAAACAAATACTATTTTATTAAATAATATAATATTTCTAAATATATATTATTTGGAAACAATACTTACATATTGTTGATCATGTCACTAATGAACCACTTGAGGTTCGGTTGTAATTTTAATGTAACTATATTAACCATACTGTATAAATAAATAAGATAACATGGTAAGAGTAAAATAAGATAACTAAGGGTTAAAGCTAAAAGATAATATTCAATTTGGGACCTAGACTTATCTCATAACTATTTTTTGAGATGATTTCAATCCAAAAATCATATTATCCATGAAATAAATTTCATTTGGACCATTTGAATCTGAATATATTTTTATAATAAAATAATATTTCAATACCTTCCTAAAGTGCCCCGCCTCCCTATTATAAAAGGGAATCAACTATACACATTTAATCAAACATCTAAATCCACTATAATCATAGAACTTCTTCACAAATATGCTCAAAAAATTCCATTAATTATCCTATAATCCTTACCTTACACTGAAAGAAATTCATGAATGCCTTTAATAGCAAATTAAAGGGACGTACACGTTTTAGAGGTAGCGTCTTCTGTAAAGTTTCTTTCAATTATTTTAATTATTCACTTTCTATTCTATTCATATTCATTTATGTCATAACAAAAATAATATCCTCAAAATCCAATTATGTTTTTATTATAATTATTTGAAGTAAAACTTTACACACCTCCATCTAATGGATATGAACATACTATTTTTTCTATGGACGGCGAACTATTGCCTCACGAAACAATGATTGTTCAATTTTCTCCTACCACCTATCATGGTCGCCATAATGATGGAAAATTATTTATATGTGATATATATTATATTTATTTTGTATTTATGATACATTTATTTTTTTTACAAATATACCTTTATGATTTTCATGACGTGTAAATACGATAATTTTATTTGAAGATGTGTGGAGTACCGCCACCTCAAAGTGATATGACTCATTCTTTTCATACATTGAATGTAAAAATTATGTAATTAATGAAATTATGTGAAATATATAAAATTATAATATATCTATGTATCATTTTTTTCATTCCTTTAAATATGAAAAAACATATGAAAGTAGCGTTCATGCGTGCGTACGGATTACCGTCTCCATGAATGGTGCATTTCATTTATTATACCCAAATGTTATGGAACATTATAAAAAAAATATATATTGGATATATATATGAAAACAATCATTAATAATATTCTATATATAATTTTATTTTGACCACATCGACAATATTTATTTATATCCAGATAATTTTTGACTTAGGTAACAAAAATCGACAAAACGACCGATATGAACTTAAATAATAATGTAATTTTATAACTTGATGATTAGTAATATAATATGAATAATGACATTGAAAAAGGATCAAAATAATTGATAAATTAACTTATGTTTATTATTCATGAATATAAGGAATGAATGAGACAAGTCAGACTCAAGGTAAGAGAACCTTTCACTATCCTCTTTTATTACATGACTTCTTTTATATTATGCCTTTTAATTTCCTTTTTCATATAATGGGATATTTTATTTTATATCATTATTTATGTTCATTTTATGTCAATTTTATGAGAGAACCTTTTCTCTCCAATCAACTCATTTTTGAAATTTTAATGTGACGTTATTTGGTTGTCTAATTTTCATAGGGGAATTTCTAAACTCAATTTCCACTAATTTGGTTTTATGCATACTTCATTGATTATGTTATACCTTGATTAACTGTAGAATCAATATTTGTTTATTAATGTTGTAATTTCCACGTAACTTTGGGTGGATATTATTTTTAATAAATAATCACCCATTGATTAATTTATACATCATTTATACGACGGTTGTAAGGGAAATCATAGTTCAATCTCCATTAATTGAGTAAAATATCCATGTCATTGGTTTTGTATTTACAAAAATATGTGTGAAGGAACTAAAATATTTTACACTTAATATCCACTTATATTTGGTGTATTCATATTTTTCACACATGATTATTTAATTTATTTATACTTAAAATAATGATACGATCTTTTTAAGGGAATACGTCTAAATCTCTTTTAATTGAGGTATATCACAATATTTTCCACTTTTAATATCATATATCGTGTATATATAACCCTTTTGAAATGTTATATCATTAATTTCTATATTATCATGATATTTAATTTTTTTTATGTTATTCCTTATTTGTTTTTATTCATCTTTTTCTTATGTGTTACGAGCCTCTTTAACCAAAACATCATTTTAAATGAATTAAATATTTATTCTTATAAATATTTCTCATTAATGTCCATGTATCCAAAATGGTTTTAAGGATTTATTTATATGAACATATATGTTTTAAAATTAAAACTCGCAAATTTCATTCAAATTTTCAATGTGGTATGGGACACTTTGATTCAAATATATCATTATTATATTTTTTAAATGGTTTTAGAAAGGGATTGAATATTTCATATCTTGAATTAATTTTGTGTGATTGGTGAGTGAAATTTAGATAACTTCATTATTTTATGTTTTACGATTATTTAATGGAACATGGGAATTTGATATGTGGTTGTGTGATATACCAAATACGGGTGGTTCTGTGATAAACTTAAGGAGGGTGAGCCGGAGATAGCTCTCCAATGCATTGGGTAATGTGATAGAGGTAAACATTAATGTTCCTCCAAATATATATAAGGAATATAGTATGATGGATATTCCAAACATAACTCCCTATGTAGTTATGAAATTTACAATGTATGTATGTTATGGATTCCATAAGTTACCTTTATGGTTTATGATTTCAAAGAGTTATTCATAAATATTATGATTTCATGAGGTATGTTAAAGATCTTATGTTTTCTGATTGAAAAGTATAACTTAATTGATTTTTATTCATTGATAGACTAATGTTTTATTTAGTTATTTTATTTCCCTTACTGATATTTTTATTCTCATCCCAGGTTTTTGTATTTTTTTCACTGGGTATAAGGTAGGGGAAGAGAAAGAAAAATTCCAGAAGATTTATATCAAGAAAATAATTCTTATTTTATTTAAGGATTTTTATTGGTGTGAAAAAATTGAATGTAGTAGAAGTATCTATTTTGTTATATTTGAGATGCAGTTTAATAGTTATGGCCTAATTATCTGATGCTCTAAAACTCAAAATATCTTCAATGTAGCATTCAAGGTATAACTCAATATTATATAATTTTTATGGATATGACCTTATACATAATCCACATATCTAGTACAAAAATCAGTTTTTGGGATGTCATCCTCTTTCACCTTTAGTTGATGGTATCCAAATCTCAAGTTAATCTTGGAAATCTACTGAGCAGCCTAGAGCTGATCAAACAAGTCATCAGTGTGAGTAAAGGGTTACTTTTTTAACAGTGATTTTAATCAAGGATCGATAATTAATGAAATTTTTAATGGAACCATCATTCTTTTTACTGATCAAAATAAGTGCACCCCATGATGAAGTCCAAGGGTGAATGATTCCTTTATCAAGAAAATCCTGTAACTAATTTTTGTAATTCAATATTCTCTAATGTACCCATTCAATAAAGTGGTTTTGAAATAGTATTTTCACTAGGAACTCTATCAATTTTTAATTAAAATTCTTATTCAGTTATAACAGTGGATAACTAATCAGAAAACATATCATGATATACATTTACTAGTTGAACATCATTACTCTAAATAGTTCCATTGTTTCAACAATATTAGTAAGATAACTATATTTTTCATACTTCAATAGTTTCTCAGCTTCCTGATATTTCATCAACTATATGGGTTCATTCTTTTATACAAATAGAAACCCTTTTGAAAAAACAATATTTTTTCCCTATAATCAATTTTAGCATGATAAAAAAGAAAGCCAATCCATACCCAGAATGATATCAGACTCTGCTAATAAAAAAACAACAAGTTTTCTAGGTAATGTATTTCGAAATACCATAAAATAATGATTCTTATAAAACCCCTTAACTGTAATATTTCTTCTGGTGTTTTAACAATATGTTCTATTCTCATTTTTTGAGGTGATATTTATAATTTAAAGAATAATTCTCAAAAGAAATGGAATGTGTAGACCCCATATCAAACAAAACTATAGGTAAATCTGAGTAAACAAACATGGCACATGATACAACTTCATTATATGGCCCGACTTCTACTGATGTATTTGCAAATTATCTCACTACAAGTTTCATTTCTTATACTGTGCCGTCTTTTCATTATTCAGATCTCTCTTTGGGGTGGAATTTTCTTAATGATCCATCTCACCACATTCAATATACTTTATGGTTTTCTTATTATGATTAGTCTTATAATAATTTTTATTACATTCTTCGGTCATATGTCTAAATATACCACATCAAAAATAGTTCTTGTTTTCGGAATTTCATTCCCCAATGTTAATTTTTCCACACTTTTCAAATACAGGAAGATAAAATATATTACCATTAGATTTCGTTGGTTGATTATTACACATCGGTAGTCATCTAGACCACTTATTCTTTTTATTTATAAAGTGCATTTGATCACCAACAAACTCCAATTCTACCCTATCAACACATCAGACATGTTTCTCATAACTTTTGAACCCACAGGAAACCAGTAACCATTGATATATTTGATTCAATCCTGAGTAAAAATGGTTGATTATTATATAATGATATAGAATAAGATCTGGAGAATCCCTCACATGTTAGGTGTTGTTTTCTTCAAGACCAACCAGTAAATCTTCCTAAATATGATTCAATTAAAAATATTTCTTCACCATCCTATGTATTACCACCTTATGAAAATATTTTTCTTGGAAAATACATTTAAATTCATCCGACTCTAAGGGTTCAATCTCCTCTCTATCCAAGATATTATTAACTATTGACCACCACAGATCATATTCATCTTAAAAATTATAAATGAAATGTCTATCCTTTTTATTATATAAACATCACATAACATCGAATATCTATTTAAGGGTTTTAGTCTATCCTTCATCTACTATTGCTTCATAAGTTCCACTGAAAGTAGTAGGGTGTTTCCTCATAAAATGTTCCAATGTCGTCATGTTACATTGTGGTAGATCTGTTTTTTCACATGCATAGATTCCATTTACATTTATTTCATACATCATCTGATCAATTACTATCATAGAAAACTTGTTTCCAATCCCTATCATTCTAGGATGTAGATTTTGAAAGATATCATTCTATTGTTGCCTTTCCATTTCAGCTTCCCTGTTTCATCTGTGGAAAACCATTGTAAAGAAACATATCTTAGTCAACAGATCCTGGTAATCAATAAATGATATACCATTAAAAATTAAACATACAGTAAAAATAATTTATTGTTTCATTTTAACATCGTCATATCCCCTAGAGTTAACTAAACCATCCTCTGACACCAACTATAATTTTCTAACCTTAAAACATTAAATAATATTGAATTTTAGTCAAGAAATACCATCCTTTGACAGAGAAAATATTTTCATATTTATAGTTTAAGAGTTTCTTCACATAATACAAACATCACGTTTTATATTAATAAAGAGTGGATACAACAAAAATAGTATTTGTTTCTTAAAAAATATATAGCTTTTTTAATATAATATGATTTCATTGACAAATCCTAACAACATTTTACTTGACTTACTTCAATTTATAAAGCATACCTAGAACTAAAGAAAATGTTTAAATACATTGTAAAAGAATAAAAATCACATTATTGTATATAAAAATAAGTAAAGAAAACAATTGTCCCCGAATACTTGTAAATGAATGAAATCGATTTCACAAAGACATACTTCTTTACCAATATATACTTACTTTGTGAAACTTGAGATTTCAAATAGGTTTCAAAAAAACATTAATAACCTGACAAAAACTATAAATGCATATTGGGGTATTAACTAATTACAATTTTAACCCTTACATCTACCATATTTTTTAAACCATTATGACTACCCTACAATGTAACACACACGACTACCTTATGGTGTAACCACAACAATTACAATTAGAGTAATCATACGGACTATCACCAAATTAAACATATCATAATTATTATAGGCATATATAGGTCCTACCCATTATCATAAAAATTTACCTAGAATAGAACATATTCATACAACCTGAATAATTGTATAGAAATATTGCTTTTGAATTTTGAAAAACATAATTTTAAAATAGGATTTTAAAGAGGAATCCTATTAAAATTTTCAGAAAATTGAAGTGATACTTAATATAGTGTATGTAATATTTATATAAGCATAATTAAGCATAATATAAAAAAACAACACCTAAATTTTTTTAATAAAACAAAATTAATGAAGTAGAAGGTTGACACGAAAAATTGAAATTGGGTCAAGAATTCCCTCACATAGTGGATCATCAAACATAAAACGTGTTTAAACATTATGTAAAATGGTTAAAAGAGTGTTATAAACATAATAAAATAAATATTCCTCGTTTTAAAACCTTATATGATCATTTCATAACAAAATATCAACAATTAATAATTATTATATTTTTCTTCTGTTGTTTTGGGTCCATTCTTTACATGATTTCCATGGCCAGTTTGTATTTCATTTTCATGTAATATGGAAATAATATTACATAATTGTAATGAAATGGAATTCATATGTTTCTAGAAAATTAAATTATTCCATAAATAATTTGGGTTATACGTTATGAGGATGAATAGTTAGAATAATATTTAGTGATATTCATTTAGTTTATTTTGGTGGTTCTTTGATAATAACAAAATAGTTTCATTATGTTACAAAATAGTATGTATATATGTTTAATCCAGAACATAAAATAGGATATATCATAAAATTTAAATTCTGATCCATCCATTAAAATGATACTATTGTCAGTTTTGAATAATGTAAAGGAAATTGAAGATAAGTCTTCCATGGTGTCGTTAAATTGACACCTCACGGATGGTGTTTTTATTTTTAGAATAATAGGGAGAAAAAAAGAAGAATGATGAATAATTTATCCATAAATATGATAACAATACATAATATATATGTTATTATAGCTTTCATGTCAATTGGATAAGGGTAGGAGAAGATATTATAAGAAATGAAAATAATTGAAAAGAAAACACCCAAAAATGAAAGAGGATCGTTACCTCTTGATCTCCTTCCTTGAGATCCTACATAAGGCCCTTAGTTTTGACCATTTGGTGGGACCAAAAGTTCTTGGATGTGGGGGAGGTCCTTGGGAATAATATTATTTATAACATATTCAAGTCTCAAGGATTAATTATTGTGAGAGGAAGAGGGGGTGAGGGTCTTATTTATAGTGGAAGAGAGGATGAGTTTTAAATTAATTTAATCAATAGTTTAATATTTTTTTCTAAAGGATATAAATTTTCTTGATTAATGTAACTCAAAACATTAATATGTTCTTGTTACATTGAAAAAATGGTCATATACAACATCTATGGCTCAAGCATGATGTATAAATTCGTTTATTTTCCATATTTTGTAAATTACTATATTTTTCTATTCAAAAAAAAATGTATTTTAAAAAATATACAAAAATTCGCCCTAAAAATTTCTTGACATTTAGAATTCAAAAATTTATCCCATTTTTTGAATATAATTTTCTAAATATGATTAATTTAATTTTTAAATGATATCAAAATTTCTCCAAAAAAATAACAGTTTGAAAACTATAACTGATTTTATACCACCTTGAAAAACTAATCAACATCCCTTTTTTATAAAACCTTAAGAAAATTAAATAGTAATATGATTTACAATTCATAAATTTTATATTAATATTCATATAAAAATTCATAAGGGTATGTTACTATTAACCAAAAAAATCATGTTGGTTTTATAATACAGTAAACAACTTACTAATCAAAACAGTGGATGTCCATTTTTCCCAATTCAAATCATAGATATATTAAAATTATGTTTAACATCTTGTTTATAACTATCTCTATAAAATAATGTGTCATTATTTCATTCATTTCAATTTATTTTTACCTTAGGGTATTACACTATATTTATAATTGTATTGGATTAATCAATATCATAACAAGAAATAATTAAACACACACATCCATTCTATGAAATTCTTTCCATGACTCAACACCAGAAACTATTTGTCATCTAAAGGTCTTCTCCACAAATGGGATAAAATATAACCATAAACCATAGACAAATATCATAAATGGGCGTATAAAGAAGACTACCACTAGTTGAAATTCCTATCACCCCACCTTTTAATAGTTTCTTATTTTTTAGACACAAAATACCAATATACACACCAATGAAAACATCATGTGCTTCGAAAAAATTCATGACATACTAAGGGTTTTTTGGTATAAATATCCATTGGTTCGACATCAGTTCCTCCACCATATCCTACATGAAAATCATTGGGACCCTATGTCACCTTATTATGTCTCAGTGGATGTATAGTTATTTTTTACAACATCCATATTCAATGGAATCTAAGTTCTGAATCCTAATCCCAAATAGATTAGAATTCGCCATCAAAGATAGCCTTGTAGTATTTTTGTCCCTATATCATGAAATGTAACAATGATATCTCATGGTAATTTAGAAACTGAACACAATAAGTAAATATTTCAATAATACCCATTAGGTGGACTCATATAAAAAAATATAATACGTAAATTATTGACCTTTTAGATGGACCTTCAATTGAATACTCAGACCCCATGATAAGACTAGAACAAGTTAAAAATTTCAAAATTCATTTGATAAATATTTTTCATCCATCACTTTATAATGAACATTTTTTTTGGGTAAAACCAAATGATCCACTGAGTGTTCCTTGCTAATAATATTTCTCCACAATGGCGATATCAACAAATTATTTCTATCTCTATATTAACCGGAAACATAGTGTAAAAACAACTATATACATAGGGATGTGTATGAAATGATCCTCACAATTAGGAAAACCATTCAGGTTAATCTCCAAATAATAAATGGTGGTATAATGAAACTAAAATCAACACCACAACTCTGGACTTCTTATAAGAGGGAAGAGTTTTTGGAAACGAATCATAAATTTATGATGAGTTATGAATCACTGACTATTATTGAAATAACAAACATAAATTTATCTACTCAATCCCCTCATTAGCATCTGGGCATAATGTTCAATACTAGAATAATCCACTATCATGACACTCTTGAGATACCACATCTCGACAATATACATAGCTTCAATGTCATGGAGACTAAGCTGACCCAATGTATGTAGATCTCATAGAATGCTAGATTATCCTATAGTTTTTATTTTCATAGTGAAAAATGGTAATTAATAGAATTCATTAAAGTGCATCATGATTCTATCAAAAGGATTACATTAGACCATATCTAATTATATCACACCGGTTGTCATTATCCCACTCTAAAACCCATGAACACACTCCTCATGATGAAATTCACTTAATATAAAATATTATAATAACTATTCATCTATGGAGAACCCTATAAATAAATACATCCATTTATTAACACCCTCTTGAAGAAAACAAATCAGCTGAAGACAATACAGTAATAGACACAATAACAACTACGTGGGTAGCTGGTCCTAAATACTTGCAGGCTAGCTCTGGTCACCCCATCAGAGTGGCCCTCTCTTACTACTAAAGAATGAACCCACATTATCAACCTAGTACTTAAAAACCACATGACACTAGTGTAATATAATCCATACATGTTGAGGTGGATACCCCTATACATATTTTCTTCCTTGAATAATTCCCTATAAGTAACTATTCATCTAATATGAACAAATTCAACTCCTCATAAGAGGGTACTGAATAATTCACAAAAGAAAAAAAATTATCTAACAAGGATCAAGAAAGGGTTTCAGGTGAATATAAAACACTCAATAATATGTTTCATTGTAACTTTATCATGAGATAATGACTAGTATGAGGGTCTATAGAAAACATAAATGAATTATGCCATGAATTATATCCACTAATGTCAGACCATAGAAATCAATCACACTAATCAACTCATCACTCATATCATCAACACTCAAAATATAATATGAAACCACAAATTATGTTATGTGTTTAAGGTCAACCATTTTTTATAAAATAATACATCAAGATTCTCTGGTCAAACCATTCTTCTTGAAGGATTCCCTTGAAAAATAATGCATAAGGAATTCCTAAAAATATTTATATTCCTCAATGCATTATCACAAATAGTCATGATTATAAATAGAGGATTTAACATCTTTATATAAAGCAATATTCCTATTATAAATATCCATCTCCAACTACAATATATTAGTCTAATCATGTATCTAATAAAATTTCATATATAAATCTTCCAATGTAATAATTAGGTATCTCAATACAAAAAAAAAGTCATTGGGTCTATAAAACTCACGAGTTGAATTGAAATATGAATCAAAGAAAAAAACATTGGAAATAAAAGGCCACTATTAATTCAATCCCTTGATCCATCTGTCATTAAAAAACACATTTAATGCAACCTAAGGTTACTATCATCTAACTCGGTGGGAAATAAATCGTATTTTTTGATAAAAGAGCCAATAATGAGTGTGGATGAGAAAAAAGAATCCTCAGATCAGTAATAAATAATTTCCCTAAATTAAGTCTTGAAAAAATTTAATCATTAATAAAATATTAATGAAGATATGCTACATACAAGAATAGTCATATCAAGACTCTGCCTCTATACATGATATGTCTCTCAGTGGGTAAAACCCTTCATTAAATAGGGTTAAAACATAAGGATTAGTGTATATCAGAATCATATGACTTTCAAATACATGGAATATTATATGTAACTATTATATAGTGTATGTAATAAATTAATTATACCCTATAACTATGTTTTATGTTCTATATTAATTAATAGATAATTATATCTTAGGAGACTGGAAATATCAACTGCTACTCCTATACTAGTTTCCCTTGTCTATTAACTAAATCCAAGGTCCCATTAATACCATTTCCCTAATATTCCCAAACCATTACACAATTGTTTACTAACATCAAAATAGATATATAGTAAAAATATACTAGGACACAACCCAATGCATCAGGGGAACAACCGAATAAGATGATTGTCAAGACTGCCACCCCAAGCCCACCACAAATAGGTTTGGAGATTCTCACTATCCCGGAGTGTTAATATCTCATGATATGGGATTATTTATCCTATATCAAGATGAATTATATAAATTTATTCAATGACTAATATATATATATATACAAATGAACAATATATAATGTATGTATATGATAATAAGTAAAAGTATATCAAAAATGATAAATAAGATGGAAAATGGTGTATTTGATATGTATATGTTCATAAATGAACTAGGAGGATCCTCCAACTATAGAGTTAAATAATATCATCATGAACCACCCAGATTCATTGTACGTCACCATGAATCATGAAGTGTCATCGACGAAAAAGACTCAATAGCATTCTATATACCATGACTATCATTGATCATGTTCAAAATCCATACAAAAACAACATTTGTGGGAAGAATACCCATTCATGGGTGTGTATTATCATATCTAGTATCACATAAGAGATACCTTGAATGAAACACCAACCAATAAGTTTTTTAAATTGCACGTATGTGCGGTGCTGAGGATAAAGACAACCAGAGTATCCAATACTCAAATTCATCTCAAATCACCCGACACTAAATAGTAGCTAATAAAATGTTGAGAATGAAAAATAAAAATATGATCAATTACAATAATTTCAAATGATACATGAAGCATATTCATTTTAATAGATATAGTCTATAATTGTCTTACTACATGAGAAAACAGAAAATATAACATACTATAGTGTACATGATGATTCAAGTAGATATTTAGTTATATAGCACATTTTAAAGACAAACAATACAATATTTAGAAGCCACCAATCTCAAAGGAAGTCACACTTATGGGACATTTAAACCCAAAATGTCTCTAGAACAAAATATGGCGAGTTTTTTCATTACATAATCATATTCCTTAGGAAAGTAAATTCTACTCCCTCAGGTTTTTCCATATCATAAAACTAATTAAGTATTCACCTACCCATACCATATAACCCATGACTCTGCCATAAAATTGTAGAGGAGGATCCTTATGGCCTACCTAAAATGCATCACCTCTATCCAACATCATCTTCCCTTGGACCTTGGAACGCCACTACCTCCACCTAATGCCAAAAACTCATGGAATGTCATGATCACCTAAAAATGATTCTATATTAATGTAATAATTATTGAACAAGTTAAAATATCCAGTGATAAGCCTACCCAATTTTTCCCTATCTCATGGTAAACCACCCCTTTCACACCAACCACAAATTCCCGTTCCAAGGTCTGTCTCCCATGCGTGATGGAGACGTAATATTTCAGATAACATTAAATAGGGAGAAATGATTGATAACGAAGAAAGAACCTCTTAGTGGGTTCTTATTCAATCATCCAAAAAATAAAACATTCATTGAACAGATGATTATAGTAGGAATAATTCCATATTATAAATTTCTTATTTACATAATTGAGGATTTTAAAATTTTAAAAAAATATTGGTTAGGAGAATATTAAATAATAATCCACCCTAAATCAAAAATAATATACATTTATAAACAAAAATTGAATATAAACAAATACTGAACAATGGAGAAGTAAAGAATAAAAATGTCCTACCTCAGGTAATATTTTCACACTGTTAATTTATAAATCCATTTATAGTGGTATCCATGATTATGATGATGAATTATGTTAATGGATCTTGTACTTTAATTTTCTATGAACTCTTCCCACCATATTTCCTCTCTTCACCTCATCACTCAAGGGTTTCCAATGTATAAATAGGATAACCCTAGAGGGGAAACATAATTGTATATTTATATATAAATAATCTGTTTCTCTATGTATAGTCACAAAAATATTAATTAATTGAATAAATAAATCTATTGGATTTATTTATTAATACTCTAGTAATTGAAAACACCCTAGGGTCTAAATGTGAACTCCAAATATATCACTCTTATTGTAAAACCCATATAATGTACTCAAACATGATCTATTTTTTCTCATATGGGTCCCCATTTGGTAGGATTATCCAATTCATCAAAAATATGTGAGTTCAAGCTAAAACAATTATATTTACAATTAATATATTTTTTTTGTGGCCCTGAAACACATGCATTTCTGCATTGACTCGTCCTGGGAACAAACTCCTCACCCATTAATCTTCAAAAAAAGTTTTATTTTTTTATGTTTTATTCTATATAAATTTTTCATTATATCACAAGGAATACCCAACTAATTTAATAATAAATATTTATCTATGTCTCATTATAAAATAATTCATTTTTTCAAATAATTATTACTTATGGGATGCAAAAATATATATAATTTCTGAAAAAACTTGTTGATGAGTTTGAATTTTATTCCTTGATAAAGGCTAAAATATAGGATAAGGAAGATGAATACTTTCTAAAATATCTATATGATGACATTAAATATGATATGTATAATAATATCATGACACATATATCAATAAACCATATAAAAAATGTAATGTACTTATATAAACTTTATCCAAATTTTTTTAAATATTATTCAATTTGGAACCTTTATGTTAGTTGTCTCATGAATAACGGTGGTCAGTATCAAATTAATGTGAAATAATAAAGAAAGCATATAATAAAATAGTTTTAAAAATCAATGGATGATGAAATATATTGTAATTGAAAGATAAATTTCACCAAGAACAAAAAAACAATAAAATGAGGAAATTAGATGAATAATACAACAATTATTATTGTCTTTTTTATTTCATTAAATAAAATAGATCATAATGTCACAACATGAAATCCATAATGAATCCTAAAGTAGTGTTTAGGATAATTGTGATGAGATTTACATGGATTATATGTTGAAAGAATAATGTGAGGCATATATTGATAAAGATACTATATAAGTTAAATAATTCAGACTATTTAATAAATAAGGGTAATGAAAGATTTTAGAAAAAAATAAATATAAAAAGAATGGATTTCTATATTTAAGAAATTTGAAAATATATTTGAATCTGAAGAAGAATGTAAAAAGTGAAATATCTTCATATAAAAAATTCTAAACTGGAATAAGAGTTAAATAAGGCAGAGTAATGTTTTAACGAAACTAAAAATACTCTAAAAATATGAATGGAAATTGTATAAAATCAATGTATGTTGATATTGAGTCATAGAAGGATACTAATAATTCAATAATTAAAATTTTTGTTAATAATAAAATATTTTAAAATAAAAACAATTTTATTTTTAATTAAAACATAGGGCCAACAAGAAAAAATGGGAATGGTTATGATAAGAAAAAAAATAAGAAATATTCTATCATGTCAAGGGATGTTAATATTGACTTTTTTAGGAATATATTCTCATGTCAAATATAGAAATAAGAAAAACCTTTTATTATAAATAATAATTCAACAAGGAAGATCAGTATTTAGAGGCTATAATTAGTGTTTTGAAATTGTTCGGTATAAATCAAATAGTTTCTATTACAATATTTCTCCCAAATTGAGTAATCATAAATTAATGGGGAGAAAATATAAATGTTAAGCTAGAAACTCTTAAAATATGAATATAAACTATAATAATAAGAAGTCTATGACAAAAAACTATTCAAGACTATACATTATGAATTGATATTCCTACTTTGAGAAATTTATTTAAATATGTTACCAAAATATTCACTATACATAACAATGTATAACTACTCTTCTGGATAGTTTTTATATATTAAAAAAATAAATTAAATTTAAATATGGAAGAAGGAATTGCATTTGTTATTGATGTTTTTATAATAGATAGTAATAAATGTAATTAATGGATACATAATGGTAGTTGTTCCTATCATTTGAAAGGTGGTATCAAAATATTAAAGAAAACGGAAGAGTATGAAAGAGGAGTAGTTACAATTGGGAAGGAAAATTCCTTAAAATTATAAAGAATAAGTATATATTATGATTTATAGTTAATAACTGATATATAAAAATATATTATTTATTAGTAGGATTAAGAAAACATAATTTTTTTAATCCATCTTTTTTATGATGAGAATTATGTCCCATTAAATTTAAAATATTATACAATAAAGTGCCCAAAAATATTTTATACATTTCACTAACAGAAAAAGAACCGAATTTGACTTATTAGAAATTGGTGATATGAGTAATTTGTTCTATCTAATTCCTAATTAAGAAATTAAATTATGGAATATATGGGTTAGACATATTTTTAAATTTAGTCTGAGTAAAACATTAACATAATTTGCTGTGAGGGGCCCAAAAAGTCAAAAAGATAAAAATGTTTTATCTTTGAAGCATGTTATAAGGGGAGGATAGTACATGGAAATCAAAAAATAGTAGAGATTTGGACCTCCAGACCACATGAACATATACATTCATATTTATGTTGACTGGTGAAAACTCAATCCACCTATAGTGATCTTTTGGGTATCACTTCACTGATAAATTCACCAAGATAAAAAACATGATGTCTATGAAACACAAGTATGAATATATTCAAATATTAAATGAATTAAAAAGATTATTTTAGGGAGAATTGGGATAATATATTTTAAATAATAGAATAAAAATTGGAAGGATTTAAATATTAATTCATTTTATTTAAATCTGGTAAAATATGATATTATGAATAAATGTATTTCATTGTATTCTCCATATTTGAATGGAGTTTCAAAAATAATGAAAAAGAGTTTGTTTGTAATTTTAATAATAATGATTACTGAAAAAACATCAAAATTATTCTTGATATATGTAGTTTGTACAATTGTTCATATTAAGAATAAATTCAGGAAATGTTATCAAAAAAACAAATCACATAATGTGATGTATTAAAATAAAAATAATATATTGAAACACTTTATGGTATTTAGGATCACATAATTAATAATGACTAAAAATTACTATTTGGATAATATTTATGAAAAAATGGTGTGGGATTATCTAGGGGATATGCCAACAATGGAATAAGTTATAGAAGTTGGAATAAAATTATAGACAAGTCGGATGATTGACATTATGTTAAATTAATTGGAAATTATTTCATCTTGTCGGATGAAGATGGGGGAGATTTTAATGATTTAATATAAAATAATATGTAAAACTTTAAAACATAGTATGAAAATTGAGATTTTCATGAACAATATATATAAAATAATAAATCTATCTAGTTTACTGATTTTGAAGGTTGTTCTGAAGGTAAAAATTCTATTTTTTTAAATTTATGTCTCATTTTGAACCTAAAAAAAATATTTAATTTCATGATGCTCTAGTGGGGAATAAAAGAAAACTGAATCATTAAAATCAAAGAGATTTTATTTAAAAAGTAGAACTGAAATTATTTTTTAAATTTGTTGAGCATAAAAGTTAGATAAATTATAGTAATGAATAAAAAGATTATATTGGTAAAAAGTGACACATGTATCGTGTTCATAAACAATAATGAAATAATTTCATATTAAATATGTTGGTCTTCAGAAATAAGGTCAAATAAAATGTTGAGATCTCAAGGAATAAGGAATGATTATGTTTTCATGATTATTCATAAGTTCAAGGTAAATCAATTAATTTTTCTCATGTTTTTTTAATAGATTATAGTTGAATGTATCAAGATATTTTAGCTCATTGAAATGATAATTTTGGTCACATGTAGGTAATATTTTTTCAAGAATAGTGATATTAAGAAAAAACATATTATGTACTAACCAAAAGTGGATAGGCTTGAAAGTGGTGGTCCTATGGTGAGAAAGTTGAATAAATTCTTAAATGGGTTAAAGTAGGAATTTCAAGCATGGTACTCTAAACATGATAATTTATTAGATCAATTGATCTTTTCTAAAGGAAATTTTGGTCACAAATATTATGTGAAAGAGGTTATCAATATTATTATATTCATTATTTATTATGTTGAAAAAAAAATTTAGCTGAATGGGAGTATTCATAAGACGTTTTCATTGAAAAATTAAAATTTCTCTCTGAGATGTTAATTTTTTTAGGGATGCATCTTATTTTAGGTTTCTAGGTTATATTGAAAAGAATTTTCATGTATATCTTTCAACATGAATATTACAATGGAAGATTGAATATTTTTTTGTTATGATATTCAAAGGAATTATCCGGGCCTATTAATATTTGTGTGAATTTGATTAAATATAACATAGGATAAAGTGTCAATTTGGGGGACTTTAGGATGTTTAATGGAATCCTGATTTACCTTACTACATCAACACTAGGTATTATATATATATAGTATCCTTGTATAAAAGGTATCAGAGTGTTCCAAATTAATAACATATGTTTGATACTAAGAGTATTATCATGTATATTGAACCAACATTCAATTTTGGCCTTATGTAGAGAAGTATTGAAGGAATGGAATTACATGATTTTAGTAATGTTGACTGGGAAGAACATATTGTTGATTGAAAATATAATCAACTCTAAATTTATATATTAGATAATGTTTTCTCAAATGGAATCATCAAAAACAAAGTTCTATTTTTTTGAGTATTGCTAATACTAAATATTTGTTTCTCATAATTTCTTACACAAACATGTTGGGAATGAATGTATAGATAGAATGTTTAAAAATTAACATTGTAAATCCTATGATAACTAAAAACACTATATAATTATCTTTTGAACAAATTATGATTTTTAATGTTAAATTGGGGAGAATATTTTTCTTTCTTTATTTAGGAGGATAAAATCAAACTTATTTATATAGATTTATTTTCATTGAGGTATTAACTTATCCCAAAAATAATTCTTTTTATATAAATTTGGTGTTAAGACACTTCTCTTTGAGATAGGTTTCGTTTTGATAAAAATATTAAAATTTTAGTGATGGTATTTTTTGGTGTGGAATATAAGTCCAGGGGGATAGATTGAAGGATTCTACTAAATTTTTGATGTTTTGATATTGCGTTGAATTTTTTTAAAATAATTTATGATAATGAATTTGAATTTTGGTTAATTTAGAATATGTTATTTATAAAAGATTTAATATAATGATTAGGTGGTATGTCTCCATGATTCTATATCTAATTATTATGTAGGTTATTGGAATTATGAGTTTCATACATGGATGTTAGGTTAATATTTGGTTACTACATTACATAATATGACTCTTGTGATTAGAAGTTAGAATATTTAGGAAGATATTATAATGAAATGTTGTTTGATGAATCTTTCTTATCAAATGTCCCATGAATCAAGAATTTATCAACTTTGTTTGAGATTTATAAAAATTAACAGATGACATAATATTATGTGGGATATAAAATATTTCAATATATGGAATAAATTTGTGAAGGTCACATTGAAATAAATAAATTCAACCGTCTTTTAGAAAGTCATATAATTATTTCTAATGTGTGAATTAGAAAATATAACTATATAAAAAAAATATTTAATATTTAAGTGTAAATTTTTCACAAAATTAGTTTCGAACATAAAATTTTATAGTGTTTTTTACATTACTAAGATGTGTAAGATACTATTTTGTAGGTAACTGTCAACATAGAGTAAGATAATATTTTATTAGGTAGTTGTATTATTTAATCCATCTTTTTTCAAAGATATTATTGATGTTTATAGAGAAAAAATTATGAAAATATTTCCATCACATTTTTTTTAGAATCAATTTAGAAACAAGAAGTGATAAAAGTAAAAAATACCAAAGGGGAAACCAAAAAATGAAGAAGAATATGTTGGAAAATTTCAGGTGTCTTTTAGACCTGGAGTCATAAGATAAATAAAAAAATTCGTTTGATGATGTTAAATACCATATGTTTGATAAATAAGTAATGATGGCGACTTTGGTTTGTGAAAATTCGACACATTAATATAATGTATGTGTTAATTTATTCCAACATGAAAGGTCGTTTGGGAATAAAAATAACATATTATTAGATGATCAGATGATATGAAGCTGTAATATACATATATTGAGGCTTTCAATGACATTTATTACTAAATTATAAGGCAATATAGACATATGGATTTTAGAATTAGTGATAATGGATTATGTCTACTGCTAGATTTATTACATTATGTTGAATTAATGACATGATAATAACAGTATATTGGGATGATTGATATAGTTATTTAAATGATTCAAATGTTTCATTGTTCATATGGTTTAAGGAACTCATAAGCCTAGGTATAACCAGAATAGGGACTGGATGATATATTAAATAATGAAATATTATTTCCATAGGATCTAAATAATTAGAAGATATAACGCTTTTGAACCTGAGATTGATTTTGAAGATTACAAACACACAAAATTAAAAACATATCTATTAATATGTTTTTTGAATCCTTGATGATTATGGATTCCATATTTTGATGAAGATTTTATGAATTCAATACTTGGTATCTGTATAAGTATTGAAGGTGTACAAGTTCAATATGATGATCATTAAATACATGGAAGTTAGGGTAAGATATTGATGATGCTAAATTGTGAAATAATATATAGATAGATTAAATATAATGATCTATAAAATGTTGTTGGTCATAGATAAGAATCATTTTTTCTGAATAATTTTAGGTCTACGAAGTAAGTGTTTAAACTTTATAAGATTTTTGAGTTAAAAAGTCTTGAAATTTATATTCTTTAAGATATAGTTTAAAATAATTTCGTTCCAATATTTGTTTTTATGATAGGAAGCTCATTTTTTTTATTTGTGATGCTTGGAATATGATATGCTTTTTTATATAAGTAAATAAGGGTAAAGTGATATAACTTAATTTATAAGGAAGATACACTATAAACTATTGGGAATTAGTATAACAACTTTTTGGGACACATTGTGGTTGGTAAAACACTATTATATAGAGGATTCAACATTTTATTATTACTTGTAATCATTGATTCATTTTAATAGAAATTTTTTGTCTTAGACTAGACCCTAATACCCTATGTCTGTATTCATCCACACTGGGGTGACCATGTAAAAAATCTATATCCCAAGTATTTAATTTTATTTCTATTTTATATTAGTATGTGTTAGCTTTAATTTATTAGATGATAAATTCTCAAAAAATTCATTGAGTTTTATTTCACATTAAATTTAAATAATGAGTACCATAGATTACACGCTGCCCCTTCTTTAGGTTATACCACATTATAAGGAACATTAGTTTTCAATTTTTATAGAGTATCTATCAGAATTATTTCTTAAATATGATGTAGAGTAACTCTCTTATTGGGATATCAAGATAGGGATACAGATACGTTCTAATATTTTTATTTTTTCTATCTCCCTTTATATGATTTAATCTATGTGTATGTGAGAATCAGTAATCTACAGTTATAATTTTTATAAAGGGGATTCATCCACTCACATCTATCCACATTAGGAGTTGAACTGTTATTTGTAATGTTTGGAAATGAATGTTCATAGTTATGGGTGGATTATCAATAGTTAAAACTAATATTGGTGAAAAAAATATCCACTACTAAGGATTGATGACTAATTCTATAAATTATTGTGATATAACATGTTCATGAACATTTATATATAATTTGGAATATTATGAAATGACGATAATGGTGGTATATGTTTAAAGAACCACACATAGGTTTCACTATGGAAATTTTGATTTTGTGGAGATTATTTTTTGATTCTTGAATTATCTATGATCATACATGGATGTTGGAATCAAAAAACCATATTTCACTCACATTTCCATGGTATCCATGATGCGGTCCTCACTATAAGAACACAAGTCATGTTTTGAAGATATGTATCTCCATGCCCAAAGCATAAGAAAACATAATCTCCTTGGGCGATAAGTTACTTACTTAATGAGGATTATTTATTCCTAAAAAACATCACATTTTTTGTGGAATGGTTGTTAGAACATCATACTACTAGTCTACCATGTATTTCATATGTTGGGGAAAATATTTTCATATCTATAAACTCATTTATGATCATTATATCTACAAATTTGTGTCTCTTAAACCACATGATATAAGGTTTTTCAGATATCTTTGGGATTAGTTTACAGCATAAGATTCAATTTGACTACTCATGGATCTATAATGGACACTAAAATAAAAAGGTATGTTCACTTCATGATGGAAATAATTTCTCAAAATTTTTGTTTCATGCCAAGGTGGCCTTTTAAGTCTTAGCCCTATGTGCACAACTCTATGAGTTCCCTTTATTCAGAAACAATGTCAGATATTCTTTATGTAATTCATATTCGTTTACCCTACCCCCTTGTGCACATATTAGTAGTGTTCCAATGTCACAAAATCATGTCTCATACGTGATGCATCACACCTTAATCCATGATGGATTATAAAAAGAACTTTAGTCCATTATTTTCATACACTTTTGGGAAGGGGAAATGATTTATAAGCTCTATGAACACAAGTATTCCCTCATCCTATTAGATTATTATTAAGTCTAAACCTAAGGGAAATAATTATTATGGAACTACGTGTCTGATGTATTTCTGATCGCACACACTTAGTCTCTATAAAACCTAGTCATCTTAGGGAACATATAATAGGGAATCACTCACACTTTTCATCCTCAATGATTCCTTACATTGGATACCCATCATCATGGTTTCAATTAATGGGAATCCATTTTCCCCGATCACCATACATGGATGATCCTTCACCAGGGTCTCCATACATGGGTGACCCTTCATCGAATATTAGATAAATGGGTGACCATTTTCTTAGGATTCGATTCAAGGAATAATATTTTTATGGTCTCTATTCATGGTAAAACCATCATCTAATTCTCTATACAAGGGTGACTCTTTACCCAAGTATCCATACATGGGAAACCCTTAACCCAAGCCTCCATACCTGAGATATCATTAACATACCTATCCATAATTAGATGACCCCTCACCCAAGAATCCATACATGAGAACCATTTCTCATAAGCTGACTACCTCAGATACATTCCTCCAATGTCTCCGACCTAGGAAATATTTCTCCCAAATCCCATTCTATTGTTCCACCTTTCCCTTGTTCCATAACCAAGGAACCAACTCACACAAAACCCTTCATATTCTATTAATTCCATCACTCCCCCATCCTCGGTACCGATTTTTACAATATATCACTTTTTAAAAAATACTCTTATTTCTTTCCTCTTACACTTTGTTTTGAGATAAGCCCCTTAGTTTCTTTGTACACCATGACTCAAGATACAACTCTTGGATCCTTAAATCCATTATACATGCTCACATTCAAATTTTAATCCATATATAAGCCACCCATTTTTTGTATGCTTCATCCATACATCCCTCTATGTTTTGTTATCAATCGACATGATGTTGGAATACACATATGATTTTCCTACAAGGTGTATTACTAATGTATCTAGTATTCGTAATGATTATTATTTCATCTACTCTTTGGTAATTATTTGAATACCTGATGCAAATCATTTAAATTATTTTTTATATTTTTATACTATTTTTTCTAAATTCTAGTTATATAGAGATATTATATATTTTAATAGTTTTTATTGATTTTTTACTCACATTAATAAGTATAAACAATGTTATGGAGTATTATAATGGTGACCGAAGATAGAAGACCCAGGGATCAAAAAAACATAGACATAACATAGTTCCATTTATACAGTCAACTCTTTGAGGACCATGATGAATTCTATTATTCCCAATGATTTATGTTGTGGTTCATTTAGTAATATGGTTAGAAGAATAACTTGTAGGGTAGACATTGGGTTATGCTCCATAATTTTGAGTATATTGATTACTTTTTACTGACTTACTAAGACAAGTGTCATGGAAATTACCGTATACCTTAGTGTTGTTGAATTAATTGATAACATAAGAAAAAATCAACCAACCCTATGCCAACCATGAACTAGTGAGGCATAACACAATGAAATTTATAGTTGGTCATGATAAATTGTAATCTTGACACTGTCTTGTAATAAAAAAGATTGTTCACTAATTGTGGATCAATTTGATGTGGGTTAATGAGAAGGTGAAGGGTGGATATCCTATTCTTAATGGGGTGGGATGAATGACCCAACTAGTACACCAGATCTAGCTGGATTTAACCAATGTATGGATACCATTTCACTAATTATTATGGATATATGATCTTTCTATTTTTATAATGTGTGATAGATACTATCCATACCATGTGGTTTCCTTACGTACTATTTCATTGAATTTCTATCAGTTACAAACAATTTTACGTAATCCAAACCATGGTGCATCTCACTTCCCCATTGTGTGTTTAGTTTAAGAAAAGTCCACCTAAACAAGAGAATTTTTTTATTATCATATATGAGAGTGGTTAATTATTAAGACAAATATAGATTCTTGATCTAAATTAGATGATCTAGGAAATAATTTCATATAGTGGTAAGGTGAGTGATGCCTAAACAATATATGAGTGAATTTGTTAGAGGAGACAATCAATCCTGCTACCTAGAATGATGTTATGCCCATAATAATTGAGGAATTATTTTACTCTATAATCTATGATCTTCATCTAACCAACCTTAGGTTCTTTTACATGATATGTGTGGATGGCTTCAGATTTTTTTAAATACATTCACATAGTGTAGAATAACAACACATAATTTTTTTTAGTTTTATCAATTATGATAGAACATAACTATACTAACAAAATTTGTACAGGCTGGAATGGTAATAGATTAAAAAATCATGTTTATATAGGTATTTAATGGTTAGCTGTTAATGGAAATCCTAGTCCTTTAGGTTATTACAAAGGGAAAATTCTAGAGAAACCTAATATTCTGAAATATAAAGACCTTGTCCATTGTTTCGAGAATAGTTTCAATATCTTCTATATATAAACCATTCTTCCATAAATGATATTTTTAATAAGTACATCAAATATATTTAATATCACCCCATTCATAAATAATTTTATATGAATAAACCTGATATTTATATTGAAATCCACAAATTCTCATTGAGTAAGATCAACATGTAGCTGTGATATCTCACGTATTAACTAAATGGTCACCCCCTTGAATAATTATTTTTTGAAACCTAATGTTCCACAATATAAATCCATTTGGATTACATTGAGTAGTGGTAAAAAGTTTCTACAAAAATGTTATAGTATGGTGGGAGATTTGCGAAATCATTATAACCAAGAACAAGAATCATAAGAATAAAAGAGAAATGAGGTATGTAAAAGAAAATAGGAACCTAAATAATGAAAAATTAAAATATAATAGTGAATTTATTTTCTATAGGGAATCCATTCTATTTATAGATAGTTTACACCATTAGAAATTAGAAGAACGGTATAAGAACATTATTGAAATTTTGTGGAAATTTCACAAAAATATACTATTCAGAAAGTCCATTTACAAAATTATTAATTATTCCAACATTATTATAATGTTTATCAAAATTAATAGTTGAATTAATAACTTCGGTGTAATATTATTAAGTGACTAATTCTCATTTATGGTACAAAGAATTATTCCTCTCATAATATGTGACCTATTTAGTTTTTGAATTCCTTATAAAATTGGATCATGAAACATTGGTAAATATTTTCATGACATATGAGTAAGCATAAATATTAGCCATATAATTATGTTAAATACTTTGGGTTAAATTTATCTAAATCTAAGAAAATTATCCCAATTAGAGAATCCATCTTTGAAACATTCCCATTGAATTCTCAATTATGTTTTTATATAGGTAGGGGAAAGAAATTTTTAACAGATTTTATGATCCAGGGAATAGATGAATCGTGATAGATAACTATCATCCATAGATTACCATTCCTTACCAAATAAAGAGAACTAATTTATGTAAATAAAATTTGAGTTTATTTTACATGTTACTATTGAGCATTTTCAATTTGTCATTTCTAAATTAGAGGAGCATGGAGTTGAAAAAATGATTGTCACCCAATTGTTATTGAAACAAACATATGTCCTTAGATTGTACCTCATATCATATTGAATTTTGTTTCATTTTCATTGATTTTACTGGTTGTGGAGTTGAAACAGACTTATGGAATAGCTATTATGGTCATTTTTACATTCTATGGTTTTTTAAATACACACATATATATGTATTTATTCGTAAATATATATATATATATATATATATATATATCTGTGTGTGTGTGTGTGTGCTTTGTATATATGTATGTAATTATTTATTTATTTATTTATTAACACACAGAAAAAACATATTATAGAAATTTGTTTAAAAGAAATATTCTAAATATATATTAATATACCAAAAAATATACGAATGTTTTTTAACTAATACTATATATATAATTAAATATAAATATAAATTAATAAATTAATATATTGATATATACTAATAAAATAATAAATATATATGTATTAATACTACTTTATATATTTATATAATAAAGAATCTATATTGAGATACAAATAAATATAATTATATATATATAAATAAATATTTATATCATTAAATAGTGAAAGAAACAAAATAGCATAGTGGTAATGGTGCAGGCGCGCAAGGATGGAGGTCTCGAGTTCAAGTTTGTGTGGAATCAGGGATGGGCATGTGGGAATGTGGGGGAAGCACGGTCAAGGGCTGCCCGTGAGAGAGTGGGAGGGGGTCTGCCTAGTGCTGATAGGGGGGGTCAGGCATTGTTTAAAGACCCCCCCTGCATTTATTATTGTTTTTATTTTTTAATAAACCAATTCTGAATTTTATCAGGACTAAAAAAAGCGCTGATAAAATAAATTTTTATCTGCACTTTTTAGCGCTGATAAAAGACCCATTTTATCAGTGATTTTTTTAGCACTTATAAAAGTGGCCTTTATCAGTGATTTCTCTAAGAACTGATAAAATATACCCCCTTTATGTTCACCTTAATTAACAGTTCTTTTTTTCACTATTACAGAACTTTTCTAGCATTGATAAAGGCCATATTTGTAGTAGTGGTTTCATTTTTTTGGTGCGTTCTTTATATGATTTCTATGGATAGTACATATTTGATTTTCTTATTTTATGGAAATAGTATACAATAATTGGAATTAAATTGTATTCATATTATTACATAATATTAAATTATTCAATAAATAATTTTTTTATGGTTTGAGGATGAATCATTATATAAATCATCAATGATATCCATTTAGATCAGTTGGGTGGTTCTTTGATAATCACGAATTGGTTTCATTATATAACATAATATTATGAATATATTTTAACTCCAGAACATGAAATAGGATATATCATAAAATTTAAAATATTTTTCAAACATTAAAATGCTTTTATTACCTATTTTTATGTAAGTTAAGGAAATTGATTATATATCATCCACGATGTCGGTAAATCGATACATCGCAGATGGTTTTTTTAATATTAGAATTAGAGGAAGAGAAGAGGAATAATAATGATGATATTTTGCATTAACATGATAAAATTTGGAATATATATATGATATTTTACCTTTGATGTCTCTTGGATAATGGGAAGAGAATATAGTATAAAAATTTTAAAAGAAAACACAAGAAAATCAAATAGGATCTTTATTTCTTGATATCTTCTCCTTTAGATCCTCTTTACGACCCTTTGGTTTTTGCCTTTTGGAAAGACTTGTAGGTCTTGGACATGGGGGAGAGGCTTGGGAAGAGTATGTTTCTAAACATAAACAAGGATAAAGGCTTGAGTGGTGTGATAACATGTGGGGTTGATTCTGGTATTTATAATGGAGGACAAGAGGCGTTTTACATTATTTTAATCATTCAATAATATTTTTTTTCTAAAAATATGATTATTCGTGATTCATGTGACCCAAAAAAGTAACATGTTCATTTTTTACTGAACTAATTTCCATATACATCATCCCTAACTCAATCATGATGCAAAAAATCATTTTTTAGCATATGTTCCTAATTACTATGTTTTACTATTCACCAAAAAGTAAAGTATTTTAGAAAAATCTCAAAAATTCAACCCAACCATTTCTCTATGTGTATAGTTAAAAAATGTACATAATTTATTGAAAATAATATTATAAATACGATTCATTTAATTTTAATATAAAATTATCATTTATTCATAAAATAAAAAATTTAAATCTATAACTGCTTTTATATCTCCTTCAAAAATTAATCAAGATCTCCTTATCATGTAAACTTATGAAAATAAAATAATAATATGATTTAATATTCAGAAGGGCCATCTTAATATTCATTTGACTATTTGTAAGGGTATGTTACTATTCACCAAAACAATCAAATTGTTTCTATCAGACTCAAAATAATATACTAATCACAATCGTAGATGACTTTTTTTGAAATTCAAAAAATACAAGCAGAAAAAGTAAGTTTAATAGATTATTTATAACTATATCTTTAATAAGAAGTGTCATTATGTATATAATTAGTGATTCATGAATTTTAATTTATTTTTAAAACCCTAGGGTGTTTCATACTACACGCATTGTAGAAAGTTTTCCCCACAATTTTATTTACTTATTAAACAAATGAGTGTACCTTTTCCTTATAGCATTTTCAGATTCTAATGATGCTTTTACAACCATGGGATTTATATAAAATATCCTTTAACCAGTATATTTCCTTATTTCATAATACATGTTCTCATAAATCAATAATCTAAATAGAATTCTCATCATATGAATGGTTCTGTTTTAGCTGAACTTCTTCTGAGATCAAGCCATGAGACAAGTCTAACACATACGTTTTTAACATCGAAACATGAGAAACATTATGAACTTGCGATAAAATAAAATGCAATGCTACATTGTAGGAAACTGGTAAAACATTCTCTAGGATTTAATAATGTCTAACTAACCATGTAATTAACTTTACATTCTTATTAAAACTCATAACAAATATCCATGGTGATATTCTATGAAAAACATGATCACCTACTTCCAATAAAAATCCATTCTTCCTATTATCTGTATTAATTTTCTACCAGCTCTTAGCTATCCTCATGTGTTTCGAGATCATCTTCACTTTCTTTTCAACATCCTATACAAATTATGGTCTCACAGACATCCTTTACCCGACTTTATCCCTAAATGGTAATGTTTAACCCCTATATGCATAAAATTCTTCAAAAGGATCAATTTGTATACTGGAATGAAATAATTTATTATAATAAAATAAAACTAAAGAATGTTGCTATTCCAAAATTCATTGGTAGTTCATTAAACAACCTCAAATAATATCCTCCAATGTCTGATTTGTTTCATTCTAACTTCTCATATAATTTATGATGAAATGTTATACTGAAATTTAATTCTATTCCCATCAAAATATGATGTCCCTTCCTAAAATTAGATGTGAATCTAGGATCCTGGTCAGATAAAATGGAATTATTCAGTCCATGTAACCTAACAATATCATTGATTTATAGTCGATAATGTTTAACCGATTAAATTTTATATCGAATAGGAAGGAAAGGTGCTGATTTATTCAGTCAGTCAAAAATCAAACGTGTCTTATTGTTACCTTAAGAATTTTTTGGTAGTCCTACTATGAAGTCCTTGATATATATTTCCCATTTATACTCTAGAACTAGATAAGGATAAAGAATCCCATTTAAAAAATGCCTCTCTAATTTAACCTGTGGACATTCTAATGATTTCACAGTAAAAAATTCAATATGTCTTTTCATTCCATCCAACTAGTAATACTCATGAAGGACTCTTTACATGTTAGTACTACTAGGATGAACTGAAAATGATGAAATTAGAGATTCACACAATAAATTATTCTTCTAATAGGAATCACAAGGCACACAAAATCATTTCCCAAATCATAGATCACAATATTTATCAATGTTGAATTCTAACAAGTTACCCATTTTATCCAATTGTACCTTTTTTGTAACTCAAAATATTACGTCTTCACTTTCGTAATTTTATCTGATAATGATGGCTACAATGAATTCTTAAACAAAAAATTTTTTTTTATACTCTAACAACTTCTATGTTTAAATTCATAAAATAATTATACAGTGGATCATGTTTTAAACATAACGTGGTTAATTATGCATGATGTTTTAAACTGAAGGAATATTCCACTTTGTTTGCTTTTCAAAGATGATAATTGATCATGAAATAATAATCCATTATATTTTCAACCACCCTTATTTACCTCATGTTTAATTCATTTTGAGTGAATATATAAATCAGACTAATTTGGTCAGTATATATTTCACATTTGGCTACATATAAATCATTCTTCTAAATTTCTATGATAAAACCATGCCTTCTAATTCCAAATCATGCATGGGAAAATTTAATTCATGAGTTTTATTTGGCTTGAAGCTTAAATAATTAAGTGATCATTCTGTATCAGAAGACAACCATGTCCCATTAATGAAGCATTTCTGTAGATGAAAATCTCACCATTTCTTGAAGGAAGAGCTAAAACTAGGGGATCCCCCAATCTCTTCTTCAGTTCGTGAAAATAGAGATCACATTCTTCAGTCCAAATAGATTTTACCCATGTTCTTGTTAACTTAGTTAGCAGGATATTTAACCCTGCAATGTTATTAATAGACTATTAGTAATCACCTACTAATATAAGAAAACATAATAATTATGTTACATTTTTAGGTCTTGTCCATTATTCAACAACTTTTTTTGGAAGGATCAACCATTATTCCATCATTATTTACAATGTTTCCTTGAAAATAAATCTTTTTAAACAAAAAATCACACTTGTATAATTTTCCATGCAGTTTCTTTTCCTTTATGGTTAAAAAACAACCATTAGATGTTTTTCATGCCCTTATTTACAATTATAAAATACCAGAATGTCATCAATTAACTCATCTACAAACTCAACAATGAATAAATGAAATATTCTATTCATATGATCCATGAATAGAGTAGGTAAATTAGTTAACCAAAATAACCTAACAAAAAATTCATTATGTAACAAAAAAGTTATTTATGGAATATTATTTTTTTTCATTTCTATTAATATTTATGAATAAGATATTATTTTTACATTAAGGGGGATGTTTTTCATAATAGCCTACTCTACATGTAACAGTGGTTTTCTCTGAATTATTATATTGCACAAAAATTTGAGTGATACAGAAAAATAATATAATATTAATATTATTTTAAATTTTACTTATCACATAGACATTTTGTTAGAGTAAATGAAAATAACAAACCTTAATATGATTATACATTTTTATTAAATGTATTTACCTTTATCAAACAAATTTTAGAGGCCTAAAATAAGAATGAATCTGATTAAGTACGAATTACTGTAATTTTTTTAAAAAAGTGTTTTATCATCAATTAATGGATAACCCTTTTAAAATCATGTTTTTGTCTCTTTTATAAGTTCTATTGAAAAAATATATAATTATTCTTTAGGATTAGGAAATCTACATTTACATTGGATAAAATTTTGGTATTTTTCAGATAATGTACATTTTTAACTGAATAGTTAAAAATACAGCAATTTAAGTCAAAACTATCTTTTCATCTAGTTTACTTAGAAATTTAGATTGTCCTTTTAATTTTTTTTAAAATGTAATTAGATTATATATTGTTTCATCTAATACACTTTTTGTCAATGGTATTAATTTCACACTGAAATTTGACATAAATAGGTGTTAATCTTTTGGTAGTTTTTTCAACATAAACACGCTTTTTGATTTTGACAATAGGAATTAATTTAAAATTAATTACTACAACTTATATTCATTGAATTTCGATAATTGGATTCCTTATTTTGAAAAATTTGGTCCAAATTATGTAAATAGGTGCCATTTATTTTTTGACGTTATAAATATTAACTTCAGTAATTATTTTCATTACCATAGTTGAAGGGTTAATCGGGTAAATAATGTTAAAAAAATGGTTATAATAATATTAAACTACCATAAAACATGTCAAAACCCTATTTTATTATATATGTCTAACCATGGGCATCCATGGGTCGATTTTGGGTTTCAATGAGGCCACATTTATGTGAAAAGAACATTTTATAAGAATTAATTTAATGTATGGAAAAATATAACAATGTATTTATTACTTAAACAATTTTTATATGGGGTTTTATAATTCATATCTTCAATAATAAATAGTCATTATAAATCCAAAATGATTTTTACATCATGGTATTTTATTTATAATTTTTATATATCATGTAATTAAATATGTTTATAACATAATGATGATATACTAATTACCTGATTAATGAATGATTTAAATAAATGAGAATATAAATATTAAAATAATTTTATTTTAAAACATTGTATGCCTCCAAAAATATTATGTATGAGTATGACTTATTATCCTTGAATTCATCAATTTTGTTCTAATAAATCAAGTTGTCTTGTATTTTTTAAAAATTCATGACATGAATAGTATAAAATTGACATAAATGAGTTTAAAAACAATTAATATTTTATTAAATAATAAAATAGTCTTAAAGAATAAGATGTGGCAAAATTACATGGATAATGTTGAAAATTTTATTAGTAAACCACTTGAAGTTTGATTTGAATTTTATAGTAACAATTTTAACCATATAGTATGAATATACAAGAAGACATGGTAAGAGTCAAATTAGATAAATAAGGGTTAGAGCTAAAAGATAAGGTTTTATTTCTGTCCTAGACAATTCTAAAACGTATAGGATGATATGTTTTTGACCTAGAAGCTTCTTCTATTTTAAATAAATTACTTTTTGACCATTGGAAACAAAAAATATTTTTATAATAAAATAATATTTCAATACCATCCTAAAGTGCCCCTCCTCTTATAAAAGAGAATAACCTATACCCATTTAATCACACCTCTCAAGCCCCTTTTCTCTTCCAAAATCTTCCCAAAATAAGATCCTAACATCTATTTATTCTTCTTATAAGACTTACCTTAGTAAAAATACAATTCAAGAAACACTTTTTGCTTAAATCAATGGGAGTTACACATTTTAGAGGTAGCGTCTTCTCTAAGGATTCTTTCAATTATTTTTCTTCTTCACTCTCTATAATATTCTTATTAATTGATTTCATAACAACACCAGTATCCAAAATATACTAGTATTTTGTTACGATAAGTATTTAGACAACACATACACACAACTCTATCTAATGGATATGAACATACTATTTCTGGGGATGAGGAACTACTACCTCACAAAATTATGATTGTTCAATTTTCCCCTACCACCTCTCCTGGTGGCCATTATGATTGCACTATATTTATATATGATATATATAAAATTAATATTTTCCCTATGATAATATAATTTTTATTTACAATCATACTTCTATGTTTTTTCTGATTTATAAATATGATAATTTTATTTGAGGAAGTGTGGACTACCACACCCTCAATGTGACATGACTCATTCATGCCATACATGGACATACTAAGGATAGAGTTAATGATATTATGAAACATTTATAAAATTATAATATACATATGCATCATTTTGTTTTCATTCGATTAAATATGTAAAGGAACTCAATGTAGAATCCATGGGTACGTACAGCTTATCCTCTCCAGGAATTGGGCATTCCATTTATTATATCAAAATGTTACGGAATATTGTAAATAAATATATATATATATATTGTATATATAAAATATTGAAATAATGAATACCATTATGGAGAGAATGTAATTTTTACCACATTGAAAATTAATAATTATATTAAGTACATTTTCGACTCAAGTACCAAATATCGACAAAATGATGGATGATTCTCGCTCAAATTTACCAAAGAGATGAAGGTAGAATGGTCCTTGTAGTCTAGCTTGGGTTGTTGAATCCATAGAGACATAAGAAGTAACCTATAGACACGCACATTCTATGGACTGTTTTCGGCTATAAAGTGGCCAACATGGATTGATTTTAGATGATTTTAGAGGATATCTAACGGATTTAAGTGAATTCAATTTAAAAATATTAGTTGATACTAGATTATCGCTCGAGGTGGATTGGACATATTTCCTTTTCAAAGATTTCAATTTCTTATATTTGATATGGGTTCATTTAAGAAGATAAAACAAAATCATCACTTACTGGTTCAATTCCTACACCCTTTAATAATAATCACCTATACACATGAAGGATCAAAGTTTTGAGTACTTCAAGGTAAAGGTTTGAATTAGCACATGAAGTTTGTGGCCATAAATTCAACAAGAACGATGGAGTTTAAAAATAATCAAATAAAAATATCAATTTAAGAAGTGATTATACATTAATAGGGTGATAAATAACATCCAATCCATCCCCTTCCAACACTCTTGGATCAACCCATAAGTGGGTTAGCCATCCATTGATTCTATGGTTTCAATGGAAGCGGAAAGTAGACACATGAAGGAGGACATGGAGAAGTAAAGAAAACAACAAAAATAAAATGATCACTCCACCATTGTGTGAATAATTTCACACGATTTGGTGTGAATAAATTCACACCTTGAGGCAACGGTATCAAAGTGAGACGTAGAACAACATAATAAGAGTAGAAGAACTTTTATTAAGAAACTAAAGTGAATTGAATAACTTACAAGTGAAAGACAAATTTGAGACAACAAAATCGCAGCATAAGATTACAATTGAACCAAGAACCAATGATTCTTCAATCCTGCAACACTGCTACATTAAATAGGAATTTTTGAGCCCTTGGGTCGAGCCTCCAACAGTCCACGTCTCCTCAATTAATTGTGGTAGGCCATAGGTGGCTGGAAATTAAGGGAGAGAAGACTTTCCACCCTTGACCCGAAAATGCATCCATCTTGCATCCACCAAACAGAGGTGATTGAAACACCTTTTAGATGGCCGTATTTGGGTAATCCATACAAGACTTAAATTAAGATACGGATGTCCCCTAAACGCATGTAAAATATCCGCCCAAAATGAGTTATGGTTTTTTAGATAAGGTTTAATTGGTGGGATGTTTTTCTGGGCCGCAGAATCTGGCACAGAATTTTATCTCTAACTTGGTCCGCCTAAATGGACACCATGGAGACCGAGTTAGCATTGGATCCTGAAAGTGATTTGTTCCTATACATGACTTCTATAATACTGCAAATGTTGGGACTCATTGGGCCTATATGTTGGGCCCTATAGTCTCATCAGTGGGCTGTTGTCCAATCTGCCTTCTCTATAATTGCTTCCTTTCATTGCCAAATATCTCCACCATCCTCCATGAATTCTCCATTGATCCCTGAATAAAACATGTTCATAATTAAGAGTAGATAAATTTCCATAAATATAAAACTAAAATATGTATAATTTGATTTTTTAAAATAAGATGAATCATTTGGTACTTTACATGATGTTCAAAAATGTACCACATAATAGTGCATTTTAAGAATGTATTACAATCATAATGTGAAATGATGTTCAAAATGTAAAATGCACAAAACTAGTGTTTATGAATAATAAATAACATGAATATTATTTTTATTAAATATGAATATTAGCCTCATTTAGTCGCTAATCACACCCCCTAACTTGAGTTTTGTTAGTCCCGAGCAAAATATATCTCAACAATATGAAATTCGAATTCCCTTTTCCAAAAACATTTTAATACACAATGTTCACCAAAAAAACTTATACCAAACCATCATGAAGACACATAAAAATATTTTTATACACGATATTTCATAATCAGTTCCCAATCCCAATCCCATTCCTTTATTCAAATTCATTGCCATATTTCATCCAATATCAATTAAGTATGAGGATGTGTTGTGCATCACAATAGACATGGGTGTTCATTTTTATTCAACGGGGGAATGATGGAAGCACTAGGTGGAATAAAATTTCAATATTAATATGAGTATTCATTTTTTATTATATTTTTTTTCTTTATTTTTTTCAATTTTTCCATGGTAATTGATGTTGCACTCAAAAGAGTGAACCCCTGTAGCGAGACATTCCCGATGACTCCCAGGCTCAAAGACCATAGGGTACCAAGTGAAACCCACATACTCAGACATCATCTTGAGATAACTTAGTCAAAAACAAATTCAAATTTCCAAAAATAGAGATAAAATTACTAACTCTGGGCCAGACAACTATGGAGTCACGATCCCCAAGTGCCGAAAGCCACAGATTAGGTAATTTCATTGGTCTACGCGCAATTTTTTTTTGAATTTTTTTTGAATACACATATTAAACTAAAATGATCACCAAACCTATGCTATTTATTTGGGGGACCCCATGAACTCAAACTAATACCCCACTATCCAAAGGACATGCATTGTGTTCTTTTTTTATTTGGATGAAAAAATAAACAATGAAATATCACATTGGACAGCCACACATTCCAAAATCTATGCTCATGAAATTATAAAAGGATTAAAATCAGAATCAAGGATTGATAAATTATTTGATATTCAGTTTCAAAGTGTGCAATTTGTATTTCCATGTTCAAAGTTAAAGGAATTTTTCCTTCCATTTACACAATTTTTTTTTCAAAGAATTCATTTTTTTTACACGAAATCATTTTTTATTTTATCTCCCCCCAACTTAAAATAACACTGTCCCCAATGTTTAAAGAAAATAAAATTTAGGAGGGGGTTGAGGTAGAGAATGAATGTTCAAAAAGGAAATTGAAAATTAGGATCATGGAATGATGTCACCTGGTGGTTGAATTTGAAATTCTTGATGCTCCCTTTTTAGTCCTTTGATATCCATGACGCTTGTAAGGTTCCCTAGTGGAAAAAGGAAAAAAACAAAACAAAAGAGTATATATATATAAGTAAAATATAATTATATATATATAATAAAATAAACTGATGATACATTATCTTATTTTTAAATCTCTGGGTAAGGTATTACTCAAGGATCACACCACGTGACACAGATGAATATGGTGCTCCCCTTTCATACCCATCCATACTCATAATAGAAGACCAAGTCAACAGTCTTTTTTTAATATAAAAATGATTAATTAATCCTATTTAATATATAAATTTTATTAAAACAACAAAATGATAGGAAACATGAAAACCACGGGTTTCCTCCCATGCAGCGCTTTGTTTAACATCGTTAGCACGGCTTGAACCCCCCAACTTACCCAATACCCATTTTCATCATTTTAAGGACCCCATATTTCTCCATATCCACTAGATTGATATTGATTATTTGTTTATAATTTATGTCATGTAAAAACCAATGTTTTAAAATGAGCGGGTAATTCTACGGAATATTAGAAATGGTGGATTCAATTTCTTTTTTAGTCTTCAAAAAGACATTAAGAATCATTACCTCATTATTGGTTTCAAGATAAGAAATGGTGAAAATTGGAAGTTTTTGGCTATCCCCAATAAATGGAAACTTGAGGGTGGATGGAAAGTCCTTTTGTTCAAGTTCATGTAGGCTAACACTTTAAGACAGAGGTTGGGACTTTGAATCAAGCTCAATTTCATTTTCAAAATTGCTCAATAGACTTGTTTCCTTTTGAATATAAGATTCAACCACAAATTTGGAAAGATCAATTTCTAGAATGGGTATCGTCTCAAGGTTTGTGAATTCTATTAATGGTTTAGTGATTTTGGTTTTTTAAAAATCATCAATGGAGTTAGACTTAGGAGACTCAATCCATGATGTCAAATTCTCTTATTTTGAATCACAAAAGTTAATTTCCTCCTGATTTAAAGACCCTTCAAACATTCCTTGATCCTCTTCATCATACCCAAATACAAAGGTTTTCTCTTCAGTAAATTCATGAGAGGTTTGTGGGAAACTAGACACTTCACATATGGATATGGAAGGGACAGTTTGTGTAGGGATGGGTTCCTCACAATTTTTAAAGCTTTTTAGTTCTAACCTCAATAATCAAACCTAAAAATTCATTATCTCCATTTGTTGACACAGGTTTTCAAGTAATGGTTGTGGATCATGATGGATAAGGGGTTGAGACAGATGGTATATTCCAGGAGGATAACTATGTTGTTGGAATTCCATAGGAGGATGTTCAAATTGGATTTGTGGGGATTGAAACTCATTAAATTTTGGAATTTTTTGTGGAGAATAAGAGTTAAAACATTGTGTCTCAATTGTTTGTTGGTTATCGCACCAGTAGAAACTAGGATGGTCATTGTACATCACACTTGGTGTGGAGTGATCAAAGTAAGGAGAGGTTCCCGATGTTTGGATTTGTTCAAAAGGGTTTTCCATAGGAATGAAATTGGGGATGAGATACGAGAAGTGGGATGAAAAAAAGATTATAGTGTCTAAGATAACTTACTTAGGTGCCCGGAAATGGCGCTGAAATTTGATTCTCGCAGAATTTTACCCATGTGATGAAGGTAGAACGGTCCTTGTAGTCTAGCTTGGGTTGTCAAATCCACAGAGACCTAAGAAGTAACCTATAGTCACGCACATTCTATGGACTATTTTTGGCTATGATGTGGCCAACTTGGATTTATTTTAGATGATTTTAGAGGATATCTAATAGATTTAAGTGAATTCAATTTAAAAGAATGAGTTGATCCTTGGTTATCACTCAGGGTGGATTGGACATATTTCCTTTTCAAAGATTTCAATTTCTTATATTTGAGATGGGTTCATTTAAGAATATAAAACACCATCGTCACTTACTGGTTCAATGCCTACACCCTTCAATAATAATCACCTATACACTTGAAGGATCAATGTTTTTATCACTTTAAGGTAAATGTTTGTATTAGCACATGATGTGTGTGGCCTTAAATTCAACAAGGACGATGGAGTTTAAAAATCATCGAATAAAAATCTCAAGTTAAGAAGTGATTATACATTATTGGGGTGATAAATAACATCAAATACATCCCCTTTCTACTCCCTTGGATGAACCCATAAGTGGGTTATCCATCCATTGATTCTATGGTTTCAATGGAATCGGAATGTAGACTCGTGAGGGAGGACAGGGGGAAGTAAAGAAAACAAAAAAAAATAAATTGATCACTCCACCGTTGTGTGAATTATTTCACAATATTTGGTGTGAATAATTTCACACCTTGAGAAAACGGTATCAAATTGAGATGTAGAACAACAGAATAAGAGGAGGAGATGAAATTTTATTAAGAAACTAAAGTGAATTGAACGACTTACAAGTGAAAGACAAATTTGAGACAACAAAATCGCAGCATAACATTACAATTGAACCAAGCACCAAAGATTCTTCAATCCTCCAACACTACTGCCTTAAATAGGCATTTTTAAGCCCTTGGGTCGAGTCTCCAACAGTCCAAGTCTCCCCAATTAATTGTGGTAGGCCATAGGTCGGTGGAAGTTAATGGAGAGAAGACTTTCAACCCTTGACCTGAAAAGGCATCCAGCTCGCATCCACCAGGAGAGGTGCATGAAACACCATCTAGATGGCCGAATTTGGGTGTTCCATAGAATATATAAATTAAGCTACGGATGTCCCCTAAAAGAATGTAAAATCTCAGACCAAACGAAGTTATGGTTCTCGAGATATGGTTTAATAGGTGGCCTGTTTTTCTGGGCCAGAGAATCTAGCCCAGAATTTTATCTCTAACTTTGGCCGCCTAAGTGGATACCATGGAGGCAGAGTTAGAGTTGGATCCTGTAGAGGGATTTGTTACTATACATGTCTTATATCATCCAACGAATGTTGGGATTAATTGGGCATGTATGTTGGGCCCCACTGTCTCATCAGTGGGCTGGTGTCCAATCTTCCTTCTACATAATTGCATCCTTTCATTTCCAAATACCTCCATCATCCTCCATGAATTATCCATTGATCCCCGAAACAAACATGTTCATATTTAAGTGTACATAAATTTCCAAAAATATCAAATTAAAATATATAAAATTAGATTCTTTAAAAACATATGAATCATTGGGTACTTTAAACGATATTAAAAAATATACCACATAATAGTGCATTTTAAGAAGGTATTACAATCATAATGTGAAATGATGTTCAAAGTGTAAAATACACTAAAATGGTGTTTATGAATAATAAATAACATGAATATTACATATATTAACAATGAATATTAGCCTCATTTAGTGGATAATCAATGGATATGAACATAAATAATTATGTTATTTTATAACATGATGATAAGAAATATAAAATGAATTATAATCCTAAAAATGATCAGAATACAGTATTAATTAACCTAATTTTTTTTATTCATTCATATAAAGAATGAACGAAGGAAGTCAGACTCCAGGTAAGGGAACCTTTCACCCTCCTCTTATAGTCAGACTTATTTTATGTTATATATTTTAATTTCCATTTTCATAGGTTGGGATACTTTCTTCTATATGCTTATTGTTCTAAATTTTTTTCCAAGTGATTAGATACCCTTTTCTCTCTCATCAAATCATTTTATTATTTTTAATGTGATGTCGTTAGGCTGCTGAATTATCGTAAGGGAATTTCTAAACTCAATGTCCAGTAAATAGGTTTTATAAATACTTCATTGATTATATTATACCAATATTATGAGCTTATTCAATTTTTGTTTACTTATGTTTTAATTTCCACTTACCTTTTTGGCTATATACTTTTGTAACACATAATAACCCCACTGATAAATTCTCACATCATTTATATGACCTTTTTAAGGGAAATTTTAATTCAATCTCCGTTCATTTTGTTAAATATCCAGGAAATTGGTTTTGATTTTTCAAGAATATGCATGAATGAACTATAATTGGTTTACACTTGATATCCACTTATTATGTGTGTACTTATATATTTCACACATAATTATCTCATCGATTTTTCCTTAATCTAATGATACGATCTTTGTAAGGGAGTACGTCTCAATCTCCTTTCATTGTGGCATATCTCAATATTGTGGACCTTTAATATCCTATAAGGTGTTTATATAAACCATCTGACATTTTATATCATGAATTTATGTATTGTCATGATATTTAATGTTTTTTTGATATTATTCTTTAATTATTTTTATTCATGGTTTTCTCATGTGTTAGTTAACAGAAGCATAATTTTAAATTCTTTAAAGATTTATTCTTCTAAATCATTATCATTAATGTCCATGTTTTACAAAACCATTTTAAGGATTAATTATTATGGATATATATGATTTAAAATTCTAACTCTCACTTTTTTTAAATGTCTCAATTTTCTATGGGACACTTTGAGTTAATCATCAATTTATTAATGGTTTTAAATGGTTTTGGAAGTGGATGTTGGAAACATGGTCTTCTATGCATGATTTGCAGTATGGTTTGTGTTTTTTGTCTATCCCCAATGGAAGTTCGGAATGTGATTCAGAAAAGAGATCATACATTTCAAGCACACAATAGTATTGAAGGTGGCGTCGTTTCCCAGTGATTGCCAAATTTTTGTGGTCCAAAATTTGGAAGATGGTCAGCATCGCTAAAATAGGATTTCCATGAAGAGCATAATTAAATATGGCACTGGAAAGAATTTCGAGAAGAGTGTCTTAATGTTTTGGAATTCGCGAAAACCAGATTTATGGAGGTGGTGATTCCTCATGATTACGTCAAAGCATCTCGAACGGAAGAGGATGAAGAGCATCACAGTGATCAAGATCTTTGCAAGGGAGCTTCGCAGCGAAGTCATGAATGAAGTGACGGAACACTCCGCGATTACGACGAGCTCCGCGAATGGAAAACTGTCGTAGTGCTTCACGATTTTGAGATAATTTCAGCGGGAACATAGGAGCTTCGTGATTTGAGCTGACATGGCGCTGACTTCACGTGGAAGGGTCAAGGGTCGGTGGAATAGCCTATAAATATAGGTCAACCCCCTCAAGAGAAAGAGAGAGAGCTCTCAATGAAAATCCTTTGCTCTCGGTTCGCAAAGGTCACTTGGGAAGGTAGTGTGTTCCGAGAAATAATAGCTTCGCGGCGGCTATTCTACGCTCCGCAAAAGTCGTGTACCCCGCGTTGGCTCAATGAGCTTTGCGAAGAGGCAGGAGCTCCATGAAATCCAAGCATTACGAAGGCTTGTGCATCGTAAGAGGGCTTCACGATTGAGCTTCGCGAAAAGGTTGGGACTCCACAAATCCTTGTTTGCGCTTTGACAAATTGGGAGCCATGCGACGTAGGGTACTTTGCAAAGGCTATTTCCAAAGGTTGTTTGCCCAGTGGCCATGGGGAAAAGAGGTATTCATCAGTGGATGAAATTTGTAGTTTAACACAGCATCAACTCAGTACTCTGATGCAAGAAAAGTCTCAGGCTGAATAGGAGACAAAGTACTTCATTTATATCTATTGAAGAGACATTCACATCTATAAACTGAGTGAGACATCACCAACGGCAGTGAGAAAGGGGGAGTCAATGGGAGTGACCCGTGGGAAGTAGTAAGCTATCCCTGAACCTTTGTAAAGGCAGTGCTCCTGGGACATAGTGACTGTGCCCGAACATTTTTTATCCACAACTAGTAAAGATTAGTGGAAGTAGGTATGACCGACAACTTGTCGGTGTATGCTCCTTGGACGTAGCCCTTAGTGGTGAACCAAGTAAAAAGTGATGTGTCTTCTCTATGCATGTGAATGTTTGCTTTCTGATCATATTCATCTTACAGGTTCAACAAGTTCCTACCAATGTGGTAACAAGATCCATCACATTAAAAGAAAAAGTTGTCACCCTGATTCACCCCTCCCCTCTTAGGGTATCACGGGGTCCTTCAAGTGGTATCAGAGGGAGGTTACTGGTGTTGAATCTATCCTTTATCGTCATGGAGAATGCAGCCAATGTCAGGTGAGTCCCTCACTTCGATGGAAGTAATTTCCAGATCAAGAAGAACAAAATGTGATATCATATAAGATCTCTTGGAATGGATGTTCTCTTTTCTACTGTGCAAGGAATAAAAGTCACCGACCCAACAGGCCTGGCTATGACTGAAACAGACAGGAAAATTCTTGATGTAGATTCTAAAGCACAAAATGCACTAACTACAGCCCTTTCTGATCATATCTACCTAAAGGTGATGAATTGCACCTCAGTAAAATCCATGTGGGATAAACCCGTGAATATTTTTGAAGGAGATAGAAAAGTGAAGGAGGAAAAACTACAAGTGCTGCACAATCGGTTTGATGATCAGAAGATGCATCCAGACAAGAATGCCGACACATTCTTCAATCGAATTACTAAAGTGGTTGGAGAAATTCTGGGTCTAGGTGAAGAAATTAAAGACATTGATATTGTAAAGAAAATATTACGAATACTTCAACCTCTGTACAATGCAATGGTGTCAGCTATTGTGGAAATAGATCTTTCAAAACTTTTGATCGATGATCTACTTAGCATATTGGTAGCATAAGAAATGAGAGTCAAACCAGAAGATGCTACGACTCATGTAAGCAAGGAAATGGAATTCAAGGACATGGATAAACTTAAAATCTCAAAAGATAGTAGTGGTGAAGATGACGAATAAAATGAAATTATTTCTCTCATTACAAAGAAGTTCCAGAAGGGGAGAGAGAAATTCAAAGGGAAGTTACCTCTCGCATGATTCTATTGTGGAAAAGTTGGTCACATTGCCTCTCAGTGATTAAGAATGATCAATGATGAAGATAGTGAAGATGAAATCTTCGAGAAGCCTCAGAGAAGGTTCTTCAAAATGGGAGACTTCAAATATGGAATGAAAATGAAAAGGAAGAGTTTTGTCTATGAAGATGAAGAAGATGATAATGAATTCTGTGATGAAGAAGAACCCAAATTCAAAACTGGGAACCATGATTCCATGATGGCTACTGTTGAAAAGTCGCAAGATAATGGTGGAGAAGAACAACTGAGAACTTGTGTAGTTCCTGAGATATAACTTAAGGATGTCTTTAGAAAGCTTAAGATTAAATGTGAGAGTTGCAATAAGTGGAAATCAATTGTAGAAGAATCAACTGGATACGTTGATCAACTTGAAGATGAAATTGAATGACTGAAAGAATTTGTGAAGGTAAAGTCTAAAATAATTGAAAGCAATGATGATGTAGTGGATCTGAAGCTGAGAATTGAAGAGAAGGAAAAGGTCATCAATGACCTCACCTCCATAATTGATGAAAAATCCAAGACTGTTGAGGGTCATGAAGAGGAATTTGTTACTCTAAGGAGTAAACTTGAGACTGAATCAATTCCAGAAGAATCGAGGAATAAAATATAGTTTTGGATAATCTCTGATGTAGAATTACTAGCTAGAGCCAAGTGTGGTTCAGATGGGGTTGGGAAAATCTTGAGTGATCAAAGACCTGCTTGCATGGGAAAGAGTGGAATTGGCTGTGAGGTTGAGATATCAACTGCTGGAAGTTAAAAGATCCAAAAGAAAGATAAGATGAAAGTTGAAGATGTTGAAACGTTACCTAATGTGTGAAAAAAGGAACCCTCAATCCAAACTAAAAGGAGAACTGAAAATTATCCTCAAAGAATCAGAAATGACAGCCAGTCTTACTTTTCTCCCAAGGAAGAAGGTATGAGGAGAAATTAAAGTGAGAAGACATTTCCTCTCATGAAGTGTCAGTTCTGTGGCTATCTGGGCCATTCCATGTATTATTGCGAAGAGGCAAGAAGCTATTTGAATAGAGAAGATATAGAAGTTCAACAAAGGAGAAAAAATTCATATCCTAATTCTTATAGAAGAAACAATTACTATGGATATTGTTATTATTGTTCTAACATTGGTCATAACGCTGCTAATTGCAGGCAGAGAAGAGACATGGACACCTCATACCGAAGTTCAAGACAAGTCAAGTCTCGTTAGAAAGATAGTGTTGCTCTTTCAAATAGGTTTTCTCCTCTCAAAGAAGATTTTGACTATGAAGAACATGGGTATGTGGAAGAGATATTTGAAAGTCCATCAGTACTATATACTCAATCCAATGTCTCATGGACGGAAAGGAAAGAAGATTGAGAAATCCAACCTTGCCGAGGTGTCCCTCAATGCTACAAAGAACAACAGTACCTGGATTCTGGATAGCGGTTGTTCATCTCATATGACAGTTAATGCGGGACTTCTAACAGATATCAAAAGGATGGTTGATGGTACAGTACTATTTGGTAATGAAGGGGCTCCGAAAATCAAAGGGAGTGGAAATACCGAATTAGCTAATGGAGAACTAAAGAAGACTGAAGTCCTTTATGTAGATGGCCTACGTCATAATCTACACAGCGTGAGTCGAATCTGTGACTCAGTACATATAGTTACTTTTAATCAAAAAGGCTGCACTATCAAGGGAAAGACAGGCAATTCACTTATGAAGGGATGCAGAACAGAAGTCAACTTGTATCAGGTTGATAGTGAAGAAAATGTATGTTACATGACTATTGAAGAAGAAAACAATTTGTGGCATCAGAGACTAGGACACATCAATCAAAAAGACATGGAGAAAATATCAAAATTGAGAATTGTCATGGACATTCCCAACCTGAAGCGTGAGCGTGAAAAATCTTGTGATGCATGCATTCGTGGGAAGATGGTCTGTAGTTCATATCAGCCAAAGAAGAAAAGGGCATCTCACCTTCTTGATCTGATTCATACAGATGTATGTAGGCCGATAAATGTTGTCGGAACTCATAGATAAAGGTACTTTTTCCTTTTTATAGATTATTATAGTAGAATGGCATGTGTGATAGTCATTCACAGGAAACGACAAGTCCTTGACTGCATGAAAACATATCGGCGAATCGCCGAGAATGATACTAGACGAATAATCAACGTGTTGCGATCTGAAAATGGAGGAGAATACATGTCCATTGAATTTGAAAATAATCTGGAGAAGCATGTAATACAACATGAGGTAGATGCTATGAGAACTCCACAACAAAATGGAGTTGTTGAACGTAGGAATCGATAGGTGAACAACATGGCGTGAACTATGCTGATTGAGAGTCGTATTCCACGAAATTACTGGAAAGAGGTTGTTCAAGCTGCAATGTACATCCAGAATCAAACAAGACTATATATGGGTGAGATGAAGACCCCATATTAATTGTGGCATGGATGGAAGCATTCTTTAAAATACTTTTGTGCCTTTGGAAGTAAATGCTTCATCAGGAACAAAGAAGGAAATCAAGGGAAATATGGCGACAATGCATATGAAGGAATTTTCCTTGGTTACTCAATGAAAAGCAAAGCCTACAAATGTTTCAACAAGAATTTAGGAAGGATTTTGGAAAGCAGTGATGTTAAGATAATTGAAGATAAAAGAACAAATGCTTCAAGGACATCATATGCTGATGTGATAGAAAGTCAGGAAGAAAGTGAATGTAAAGAAAATACAAATGCCGAAATTGAGGAAGTTGTTTAAAACACTCAGCAGTCACATCATGATGTTGACTCAGAAGAAGAATCTGAAGTAGAAACTGTGGCAGAAGAGAATTCTAATAAACCTCATAGGAGAAATCGAAGAGATGTGATTGATCCATACAACATAATTGGGGACAAGAGTGCACCCACGCAAACATGAAGGATGAGGAATAACACGCAATCTATATTTCTATCAGTTGTAGAGCCATCCTCATTCGAAGAAGCTGCAAATGATGAATCTTGGGTGAAAGCCATGAATGATGAATTAGATTAGATTGATAAGAATCAGACATGGGATTTTGTCCAGAGACCTGAAGGTCATGGTGTGATTGGTACCAAATGGATATTCAAAAATAAGTTTGATTAGCATGGAAGTGTCATCAGAAAAATGGCACAACTGGTATGTAAATGATACTCCCCGATTGAAGGCATTGATATTGAAGAAACCTTTGCTCCAGTGGCTAGACTAGAGTCAATCAGGCTTTTCCTTGCCATGTCACTCCAAATAGGATATAAAGTATATCATATGGATGTCAAGAAAACATTCTTGAATGGTGTACTCGAAGAAGAAGTCTACATTGAACAACCAGTGGGCTTTGTTTTGGGTACTGATGAAACAAAGGTTTGCAAACTAAAGAAAGCTCTATATGGTTTGAAGTAGGCTCCACGGGCGTGGTACACACGGCTGGATTCATATCTCAAGAATCTAGATTTAAAAAGAGGAGGAGTTTATCACAATCTCTATGTGAATAATTTTCCAAAAGATCATTTCATGGTTCTGGTCTACGTTGATGATATCATATTTGGTGGCAGCAGGCAGAAATCAGTGGACGAATTTTCCAACCACATGAAATCAGAATTTGAAATGTCTATGATTGATGAGCTCACATATTTCCCGGGGCTGCAGGTGATTCAAAAGAAGGAATACACATTCATTTCTCTAGAAAAATATGCAAGAGATCTGATGAAGAAGTTTAATATAAAAGACTCCAAACCTATGTCAACTCCGATTGCAGTTTGAACTAAAAATTGAAATCATGAGTATGGGGACTCTGTTGATCCCACCATGTATAGGAGGATCATTGGGAGCCTACTATAACTGACAGCGACACGACCAGATATTGTCTTTGCCACATGCCTTGCGGCCCGCTTTCAGGGTAATCCAAATATGGAACATATGGAATCAGTAAAAAGAATCGTGAGGTACATTCAAGGTACACATAACTTCGGGTTATTTTTTGCTACAGGCAGGGACATTAAATTATCAGCATTTTCTGAAGCTGACTGGGCTTGTGATGTAGTAGACATAATGTTCACCAGTGGTGGAGCTTTCTATATTGCGCAGAAATGTGTTGGCTGGTTGAGCAAGAGACAATAATGTACTTTTCTTAGTACTGCTGAAGCTGAGTATATCTCTACCACAAAGGCATGCACTCAACTGCTATGGATAAAGCAACAATTAACAGATATTGGTGATGAGGTGAAGCAACCAATGGTAATTTACTGTGATAATAAGAGCGCAATTGATCTTATGAAGAATCATGTTCAGCATTCCCGTACGAAACATATTGAAATCAGGTATCACTTTATCAAAGAAAAAGTTGAACAAGGGGTGATTAGAATAGATCATGTGGGAACTAATGAGCAAGTGGATGATATCCTGACCATGCCACTGTCTGCGACTGTGTTTGAGAGGCATCGGTTGAACCTCGGTGTTCAGCCACCTCCCAGTGCATAAGGAGGTTACGCAATACCCCTCTCCCAATTTGTGATAACTGTTTTTATCTGTTTATGGCTATGATGAAGGTTTATGAGGGAGATACTATCTAGGGGAGTATTGTTTGAGCTGAATGTTGAAAAAATTACTGGTCTTTGGATTTATTGTAAATTGGGGAGAAAGGAGAAAGGAATAAATTCAGGAAACTTCTGTGATGAGATGAATGAGACGTAAAACAGTGGAACCCAATTCAAGCCTCCTCTCTTTTTTTCTACACCGAGCATTGCTCACGTAGACTTAGAGTGTTGGCGGAGTTGATTCCTGCGATTTTGTTTTTCACATGGATGGTGATCTATTAAATTTATTTTCTGATTGCCAACAAAACCAAAGGGGGAGATTGTTGGAACAATGGCCTTCTATGCATGATTTGGAGTATGGTTTGTGTTTGTTGTTAATATTCAATGGAAGTTCATAACGTGTACCAGAATTATGGAGGTGGTGATTCTTCGCGATTACGTCAAAGATTCGCGAACGAAAGAGGATGAAGATAATCACGGCGATGAAGATCTTTGCGATGGAGCTTCGCGGCGTAGGTGAGAATGAAATGACAGAACACTCCACGATTACGACAAGCTCCGCGAATGGAAAATTTCTGTAGTGCTTCACGATTTTGAGAGAATTTCAGCGTAACCTAGGAGCTTCGCTATTTGAGCTGACATGGAACTGACTTCGCGCAGAAGGGTCGAGGGTCGGTGGAATCGCCTATAAATATAGCTCGACCCCCATGAGATAAAGATAGAGAGCTCTCAACGAAAATCCTTTTCTCTCGTTTCTCAAAGGTCACTCGTGAAGGCAGTGTGCTTCGTGAAAGAGGAGCTTCGCAGTAGCTATTCTAAGCTCCGCGAAAGTTGTGCGCCCCACGTTGTCTCGGTGAGCTTTGCGAAGAGGTAGGAGCTCCGTGACATCCAAGCATTGTGAAGGCTTGTGCATCATGAGAGTTCTTCATGATTGAGCTTCGCGAAAAGGCAGGGACTCCGCGAAGCCTTGTTTGAGATTTGCAAAATTGGGATCCTTACGATGTAGGGTACTTTGTGAAGGCCCTTTCCAAAGGATGTTTGGCCAGTGGACAAGGGAAAAAGAGGAATTCATTAGTTGATGAAATTGGGACCTTCACAGAGCATAAACTCAGGACTCTAATGCAAGAAAAGTCTCATGCTGAACAAGAGACAAAGTACTTCATGTCTATCAATTGAAGAGACCTTCGCGTCTATAAACTGAGCGGGACATCACCAATGACAGTGAGCCAGGGGGAGTCAATGGGAGTGACCCGTGGGAAGAAGTAAGCTATCCCTGAACCTTTGTAAAGGTAGTGAGTCTGGGACAGAGTGACTGTGCCAGAACCATTGTTATCCACAGCTAGTGAAGATTAGTGGAATTAGGTACGACTGACAACTTGTCTGCGTATGCTCCTTGGACGTAGCCCTTAGTGGTGAACCAAGCAAAAAGTGATGTGTGTTATTTGTGCATGTGAATGTTTTCTTTCTGATCATATTAATCTTACAGGTTCAACAAGTTCCTACCAACGTGGGAACAAGATCCATCACATTAAAAGAAAAAGTTGTCACCCTGGTTCACCCCTCCCCTCTTAGGGTGTCCCGAGGTCCTTCAGTGGATTGACTATTTCTATCATGACATGATTTATTTTGATTGATGAGTGAAATGTTGATAACTTAAATCACTAATATGATATGATTATGTAATGTTACATGGAAATTTTATGGGTGGTTACATGATAAAACAAATGTGAGTGGTTCCATGGTAAGCCTCGGGTGGGTGAGCCCGAGATAGCTATCCAATGAATTGGGTAACATGAAGAAGGTACATGTTAATGTTTCTTCTAAGAGATTTAGGGAATATACTATGATTGGTATTCCAAACAGAACACCCTTTTTAGATGTGAAATCTATAATATAATTATGTTATGGATTCCACATGTTGCCTTTATTATTTATGATTTCTATGAGTTATTCAGAAATCTTATGATATCATGAGGTATGTTAAAGAGATTATATTTTATGAGGGAAAAGAATGATTTTATTTATTTGTATGTGTTGATAGAATAATGATTTCTTTCCTTATTTTACATCCCTTACTGAACTTTTAATACCCATCCCATGTTATGGAAATTTTTCACATGATATAAGGAAGGGTAAGATAAAGGAAATATTGTAGATGATTTATATCAAGAAAATAATTCTTGTTTTATTTTTGGATTTTTATTATTATAGAAAAACTTTTATGGAGTAGAAGTGTCTACATTGTAATATATGAGATTTAATGTTACATTTTTGACTTAATTCTCTAAAACACTAGTCTTGAAAAGATCCTGAATGTCAAATTCTTCAAATAACTCAAGATTATTTAATGTTTATAGTTTTAGCCATATAGTTGGTATCATAGGTTGTTTTAGATAACATTATAGGTTAGGGTGTTATTTAAGGAAAATGTACATAACTATAATGGTTATCATATTTTAAAGATTCATAGTTATTTTAGATAAATTGAATGAGTTTAAGATAAATTGAATAAGTATATCTTAGTGTTTACCCTCCATATAAGATTGTATATGATGAATTTACATTTATACTCACACTAAAAATTTTGGTTTTAGTAAATTGATGGATCAACCTGGCACTAAAGTAAAAAATGGATGATAAGTAAAATATGATGATTTTCTGAATGAGAAATAAAATGAAATGGGAGATGCAATGAGAAGTCTTGTGTTTATTCATAACCAACTATCTAGAGTCGTGATTGACTACATGAAACTTGTTTATTTTTCGAAGGCATTATATATGAGGAAAACGAATCCCTATGGAATTTTACATAATAATCAAAAATGTATGTATATTAAAAAACCTATGTGTCAAGAATGTGGAACGAAACACCTTGGAAAATGATTCAATGTTATGTGAAAATGTTATAGATGTGGAAATGATGGTCATAATGAAATAACCTTCTATGGAAAAAGGAAGAGTCCAGTTGACTCCATGAAAGGGAAAGATGTTTTTTCCCAAGGAATCAATTGAATGTTTTAAATGTGGTGTTTATGGTCATTACAACAATAGATGTCTTAAGAAGAAGGTTCGAGAATGGGATTAGTATAACCATACGAATATATGTTTATCAATACTTAATTACTTTCGTATTAAGGATAAGGAAACAGAAAATGATCTATGAATGGTATAGATTATTAATTTGATCTTGTTTTGATATTATTAAAATATTAGAACATTTTGCCTGATTTTATTTTTAGGAATGAAGTATAAAATAGTAAAATGGAAAACACGGGTAAAGGATCATGAAAAATGTTTAATTATTAATATTTATACAAGGTTGGAATTGAAATGTTATGTTGGGTCTATGGATGATGATATGTTTAAATTTATTAATTATGGGATTACATTAGAAGACATCTAGTATTTTTAACCCTTAATTTTGTTATAGAAAAATTCTAATTGAGTAAGAATTATCTTTTGTTTTTTGTATATAGTTATAAAGAACTATTAGGGTTTATATGTTCCCTAAATTTGTGGAAATTTTGGGTTATTAGTGTTTGGGATGCAAAATGTACGGTATGAAATAAATATTGAGTTTAAAAAATGTTGTGAATATTATTAAGTATTTTATTTTATTTTGTAAATTTTATTATAATTATATGTTTTTTTGAAAAAGGACAACACAAATACCATGTGATAACCCCTCGTGTCAGACAACGGTATGGGAATCAAACCCACAACCAAAGATTGATTGGGATTTATCGCCTACTAGTAGACTACCTGAAGTCTCTATATAGTATGACTAATTATTTTTAGTTAAAATATTTTATTGACCAAGAATAAGTTGATTTGGGGATCTTATGTTTTATCAAATGTGTATCTTTAGTATATGATAATTATTTTGGGATTATGTGATAAATGGGTTTTTGGAAGACGTTCACTCTTTTTGGAAAACTATATACCTAAGGAAAATACAATACAATGAGATTTAATTTCTGGTGTAATGTTTATAATATTATTTTGGAAGAATATATTTTTTATTGTCGACATATGCATATTTGAGTTATTTATGAAAATTATTAACCGATCATAGAGAATAATTGATTAGGATAATTACTTTTCAGTACAATACACTATGAGTAGTCGATGTTATTTGGAGATAAATGTTAAGATTTATCATGGAAGACGATGTGATCAAATCATTATGAATTTTGGGTTTCAATCTTAGTTTGACTATTTTGAAGCATTAAATGGTCAATTCTATATTGAATGGTCTTTGTTTATCTTTGGTTACTGTTTGTTCAATTTGGGAAATTATGATTAGTATGTCTTTTTGTAAAGGATTATCTGTTTTGGGGATTATCTAAACTCATACTAACCATATTGGTATTGGATAATTTATACAGATAGGGGAAACAAAATGTTCAAATTTTTTGGATTATCTGACTATCTAGAAGATGATTCTAGATCTTCATGTCTGACCAAGTAATCCTTAATACTCATTGTTTGGTGAAAAGATGATTTTGTGGAAAAAATTTATTAAAAGATAAAACTCTACTTGAATTATTTGTATATTAATTTATGTACATAGTCAATCTCATAAAAAAGTTTGCAATATTATAAAAAAGAACATAAAAAAATTTCCTTTTTTACTTTTCAAACAGGGGAATCAAATATCGTTTAACCTATCAAATGTTTCTGAATTTTTTATTGTTAACTTTCTTCTGATCATGTTTTCAATCACTCTCCATCAGAACATGATGGTTAGTTTGTCTTCGATATCCATGTTTTCCTTTATGGAATCCTAGTATGGGTTATCAAACGTGACCTTTGTACATCTATTTCAATCTATTAAAGTGATAGATTTATTGACTTTTTTTTTTCGATATGGGATTTTCAAAGAAGTTTCCAAGCCCTCTTTTAAAATTTCAAGGACCCAATTTCTAATGAGGGGGGGGGGGAGAATGTAATGACTTAGGTATTTAAAGAATAAATATTTTTTTCCAATTTATATTAATATTTATGAATAAGATATTATTTTTACATAAAAGTTTATTATTTTTTCGATCGTGTACTCAACACACAACAACGCCTGTCTCTGAAATCATTTGTTGCACACAACTTTGAGTTATAAACAAAAAAGTAATATAATAATATTATTATTAATGTAAGTTAAATCTTAGCTGTTGTATTTTTGAAAATGAATAGAACTAAAAAAAATATGATTAAACTTTTTTATTAAATGTCTTTACATTTACCCAAAATTTTAGAGGCATAAAATAATATGAATCTAATTAAGCCTGAATTACTCCAATTTTTATAAAAGCTCGTTTTACCACCTTTTGATGGCGTACCAATTTTAAATAATTTTTTCTACCTTTTATATGGTATATTCTAGAAAATTAAATTCTCTTTTAGTATTGGGACATAAAAATTTACTTTGAATTAAATTTTTATATTTTTTGATAAAGTTCAATTTTTAATGAATAGTGAAAAATAACACATTTTAGTGAAAAAAAAATCATTTCATCTAGTTTATTTATTTAGTTATATTGTAATTTTAATTAGTTTAAAAGTTTAATTGGATTATATTTTTATCATTTAATCCAATTTTGGACGTTGGACATAATTTCACGTTGAAATTGGACATAAACACATGTCAATATTTTGGTATTTTGTACTTATTAAAAACAATCATTTTGGTTTTAACAACGGGAATTAATCTTAAATTAATTACTAAAACATATATGTTTTGAATTTGGAAAAATGGATTCTATATTTGGAATTAGTATTTTTTAAATTTATTAATAGATACCTTTTTTTGATGTTATGAATAGTAACTTCTGTAATTATTTTATTTACCTTGTTTAATGGGTAAATCTGGTAAATAAGGGTATAAAATAATATTATAATAATATTAAACAACCCTAAAATATTTCATAACCCTATTGGATGAGATATGTCCAAAAATGGGAATCATTGGGTCGATTTTGTGACCCCATGTATCCACATTGATGTGAAGATGACATTTTATAAGAATTTATTAAAAGTAAAGAATTATATAACCTAAACATGTATTTTTTACGTAAAAAATTTTTATATGGTGTAACATAAGTGATAAATTTTACTATAAATAGTAATTAGAAATAGAAAAATATTTTATACCTCAAGGTATTTTATTTATAATATTTGGACCTCAAATAAATAAATATATTTTTGACACAATGTTGAGGTAGTGATTACCTTATTGATGAATGATTTAAATAAAAGAGATTATAAATATTAAAATTTACTTATTTTAAAACATTATATCCAATACACGAATTTATGGATGGGTATGACATTTTATCTTCTAATTAATTATTTTTTTTCAAATGAATCAAGTTATGCGAATTTAAAAAATTTATGATAGGAATGGTATAAAAATTCACATAAATGGGTTTTAAAACAAATACTATTTTATTAAATAATATAATATTCCTAAATATATATTATTTGGAAAAAATACTTACATATTGTTGATCATGTCATTGATGAACCACTTGAGGTTCGGTTGTAATTTTAATGTAACTATATTAACCATATTGTATAAATATATAAGATAACATGGTAAGAGTAAAATAAGATAACTAAGGGTTAAAGCTAAAAGATAATATTCATTTTGGGACCTAGAATTATGTCATAACTATTTTTTGAGAGGATTTCAATCCAAAATCATCTTATCCATGAAATAAATTTCATCTGGACCATTTGAATCTGAAAATATTTTTACAATAAAATAATATTTCAATACCTTCCTAAAGTGCCCTGCCTCCCTATTATAAAAGGGAATCAACTATAAACATTTAATCAAACATCTAAATCCACTATAATCATCAAACTTCATCACAAATATTATAAAAAAATTCCAATAATTATCCTATAATCCTTACCTTACACTGAAAAAAAATTCATGAATGCCTTTAATATCAAATTAAAGGGACATACACGTTTTAGAGGTAGCGTCTTCTCTAAAGTTTCATTCAATTATTTTACTTATTCACTTTCTATTCTATTCATATTAATTGATTTCATAACAAAAAAAATATACTCAATATCCAATTATGTCTTTATTATAATTATTTGAAGTAAAGCATTACACACCTCCATCTAATGGATATGAACTTACTATTTCTATGGACGGTGAACTATTGCCTCACGAAACAATGATTGTTCCATTTTCTCCTACCACCTATCATGTCCACCATAATGATGGAAAATTATTTATATGTGATATATATTATATTTATTTTTTATTTATGATACATTTTTTTTATTTACAAATATACCTTTATGCTTTTCATGACGTGTAAATACGATAATTTTATTTGAAGATGTGTGGAGTACCGCCACCTCAAAGTGATATGACTCATTATTTTCATACATTTAATGTAAAAATTATGTAATTAATGAAATTATGTGAAATATATAAAATTATAATATATCTATGTATCATTTTTTTCATTCCGTTAAATATGAAAAAACATATGAAAGTTGCGTTCATGCGTGCGTACGGCTTACCGTCTCCATGAATGGTGCATTTATTTTATTATACCCAAATGTTATGGAATATTATAAATAAAAATATATATTGGATATATATATGAAAAATAATCATTAATAATATTCTATAGATAATTTTATTTTGACCACATCGACAATATTTAATTATATCCAGATAATTTTTGACTTAGGTAACGAATATCGACAAAACGACCGATATGAACTTAAATAATAATGTAATTTTATAACATGATGATTAGTAATATAATATTAATAATGAAATTGAAAAAGGATCAAAATAATTGATAAATTAACTTCTGTTTATTATTCCTGAATATAAGGAATGAATGAGACAAGTGAGACTCAAGGTAAGGGAACCTTTCACCATCCTCTTTTATTACATGACTTCTTTAATATTATGCCTTTTAATTTCCTTTTTATTATAATGGGATATTTTCTTTTATATCATTATTTATGTTCATTTTATGTCAATTATATTAGAGAACCTTTTCTCTCCAATCAACTCATTTTTGAAATTTTAATGTGACGTTATTTGGATGTCTAATTTTCGTAGGGGAATTTCTAAACTCAATTTCCACTAATTTGGTTTTATGCATACTTCATTGATTATATAATACCTTGATTAACTATAGAATCAATATTTGTTTATTTATTTTGTAATTTCCATGTACCTTTGGGTGGATATTATTTTTAATAAATAATCACCCATTGATTAATTTATACATCATTTATACGACGGTTGTAAGGGAAATCATAGTTCAATCTCCATTAATTGAGTAAAATATCCATGTCATTGGTTTTGTATTTACAAAAATATGTGTGAAGGAACTAAAATATTTTTCACTTAATATCCACTTATATTTGGTGTATTTATATTTTTCACAAATGATTAATTAATTTATTTATACTTAAAATAATGATACGATCTTTGTAAGGTAATACATCTCAATCTCTTTTAATTGAGGTATATCACAATATTTTCCACTTTTAATATCATATATCGTGTATATATAACCATTTTGAAATGTTATATCATTAATTTATATATTATCATGATATTTAATGTTTTTTATGTTATTCTTTATTTGTTTTTATTCAACTTTTTCTTATGTGTTATGAGACTCTTTAACCGAAACATCATTTTAAATGTATTAAATATTTATTCTTATAAATATTTCTCATTAATGTCCATGTATCCAAAATGGTTTTAAAGATTTATTTATATGAACATATATGTTTTAAAATTAAAACTCACAAATTTCATTCAAATTTTTTAATGTGGTATGGGACACTTTGATTCAAATATATCATTATTATATTTTTTAAATGGTTTTAGAAAGGGATTTAATATTTCATATCTTGAATTAATTTTATGTGATGGGTGAGTGAAATTTAGATAACTTAATTATTTTATGTTTTACTATTATTTAATGGAACATGGGAATTTGATATGTGGTTGTGTGATAAACCAAATACGGGTGGTTCTGTGATAAACCTAGGGAGTGTGAGCCGGATATAGCTCTCCAATGCATTAGGTAACGTGATAGAGGTAAACATTAATGTTCTTCCAAATAGATATAAGGAATATTGTATGATGGATATTCCAAACATAACTCCCTATGTAGTTGTGAAATTTACAATGTATGTATGTTATGGATTCCATAAGTTACCTTTATGGTTTATGATTTCAAAGAGTTATTCATAAATATTACAATTTCATGAGGTATGTTAAAGATCTTATGTTTTCTGATTGAAAAGTATAACTTAATTTATTTGTATTCATTGATAGACTAATGTTTTATTTAGTTATTTTATTTCCCTTATTGATATTTTTATGCTCATCCCAAGTTTTTGAATTTTTTTCATTGGGTATAAGATAGGGAAGAGAAAGAAAAATTCAAGAATATTTATATCAAGAAAATAATTCTTATTCTATTTAATGATTTTTATTGTTGTGAAAAAATTGGATGTAGTAGAAGTATCTATTTTCTTATATTTGAGATGCAGTATAATATTTATGGCCTAATTATCTGAAGCTCTAAAACTCAAAATATCTTCAATGTAGAATTCAAGGTATAACTCAATATTATATAATTTTTAAGGATATGACCTTATACATAATCTACATATCTAGTACAAAAATTAGTTTTTGGGATGTCATCCTCTTTCACCTTTAGTTGATGGTATCCAAATATCAAGTTAATCTTGGAAATCTACTGAGAAGCCTAGATCTGATCAAACAAGTCATCAGTGTGAGTAAAGGGTTACTTTTTTTAACAGTGATTTTAATAAAGGATCGATAATTAATGAAATTTTTAATGGGACCATCATTCATTTTACTGAACAAAATAAGTGCACCCCATTATGAAGTCCAAGAGTGAATGATTCCTTTATCAAGAAACTCCTGTAACTAATTTTTGTAATTCAATATTCTTTAATGTACCCATTCAATACAGTGGTTTTGAAATAGTATTTTCACTAGGAACTCTATCAATTTTTAATTAAACTTCTTATTCAGTTATAATAGTGGATAACTCATCAGAAAAATATCTTGATATACATTTACTAGTAGAACATCATTACTCTAAATAGTTCCCTTGTTTTCAACAATATTAGTAAGATAACTATATTTTTCTTACATCAATAGTTTCTCAGCTTCCTGATATTTCATCAACTATATGGGTTCATTCTTTTATACAAATAGAAACTCTTTTGAAAAAAAATATTTTTTCTCTATAATCAATTTTAGCATGATAAAAAGAAAGCCAATCCATACCCAGAATGATATCAAACTCTACTAATGAAAAAACAACAAGGTTTTAGGTAATTTCTTTTGAAATACCATAAAATAATGATTTTTATAAAACCCTTTAACTGTAATATTTCTTCTGGTGTTTTAACAATATGTTCTATTCTCATTTTTTGAGGTGATATTTATAATTTACAGAATAATTCTCAAAATTAATGGAATGTGAAGACCCCATATCAAACAAAACTATAGGTAAATCTGAGTAAAAAAACATGGCACATGATACAACTTCATGATATGGCCCGACTTCTACTTATGTATTTGGAAATTATCTCACTACAAGTTTCTTTTCTTATACTGTTCCTTTTTTTCATTATTTAGATCTCTCTTTGGGGTGGAATTTTCATAATGACCCATCTCACCACATTCAATATAATCAATGGTTTTCTTATTATGATTAGTCTTAGGATAATTTTTATTACATTCTTCGGCCATATGTCTAAATATACCACATCAAAAATAGTTATTGTTTTCGGAATTTCATTCCCCAATGTTAATTTTTCCACACTTTTCAAAAACAGGAAGATAAAATATATTACCATTAGATTTCTTCGGTTGATTATTACACATCGGTAGTCATCTAGAACACTTATTATTTTTATTTCTAATGTGCATTTGATCACCAACAAACTCTTATTATACCCTCTCAACACATCAGACATGTTTCTCATAACTTTTGAACCAACAGGAAACCAATAACCATTGATATATTTGATTCAATCCTGAGTAAAAATGGTTGATTATTATATAATGATCTAGAATAAGATCTGGATAATCCCTCACATGTTAGGTGATGTTTTCTTCAAGCCCAACCAGTAGATCATCCTAAATTTTCTTCAATTAAAAATATTTCTTCACCATCCTATGTATTACCACCTTATGAAAATATTATTCTTGGAAAATACATTTAAATTCATCCGACTCTAAGGGTTCAATATCCTCTCTATCCAAGATATTATTAACTATTGACCACCATAGATCAGATTCATCTTAAAAATTATAAATGTAATGTCTATCCTTTTTATTATATAAACATCACATAACATCGAATATCTATTTAAGGGTTTTAGTCTATCCTTCGTCTACTATTGGTTCATAAGTTCCACTGAAAGCAGTAGGGTTTTTCCTCATAAAATGTTCCAATGTTTTCATGTTCCATTGTGGTAGATATGTTTTTTCACATGCATAGATTCTATTAACATTTATTTCATACATCATCTGATCAATTACTATCATAGACAACTTGTTTCCAATCCCTATCATTCTAGGATGTAGATTTGGAAAGATATCATTCTATTGTTGCCTTTCCATTTCAGTTTCCCTGTTTCTTCTGTGGAAAACCATTATAAAGAAACATATCTTAGTCAACGAATCCTGGTAATCTATAAATTATATACCATTTCAAATTAACCATATAGTAAAAATAATTTATTGTTTCATTTTAACATCGGCATATCCCCTAGAGTTAACTAAACCATCCTCTGATACCAACTATAATTTTCTAACCTTAAAACATTAAATAATATTGAATTTTAGTCAAGAAATAGCATCCTTTGACAAAGAAAATATTTTCATATTTATAGTTTAAGAGTTTATTCACATAATAAAAATATCACGTTTTATATTAATAAAGAGTGGATACAACAAAAATAGTATTTGTTTCTTAAAAAATATAAATCGTTTCCAATATAATATGATTTCATTGACAAATCCTCACAACATTTGACTAGACTTACTTCATTTTATAAAACATACCTAGAACTAAAGAAAATGTTTAAATACATTGTAAAATATTAAAAATCACATTATGGTATATAAAAATATGTAAAGAAAATAGTAGTCCCTGAATACTTGTAAATGTATGAAATCGATTTCACAAAGACATACTTCTTTACCAATATATACTTACTTTATGAAACGTGAGATTTCAAAGAGGTTTCAAAAAAAACATTAATAACATGAAAAAAACCATAAATGCATATTGGGGTATTAACTAATTACAATTTTAACCCTTACATCTACCATATTTTTTAAACCATTATGACTACCCTACAATATAACACACATGACTGCCTTATGGTGTAACCACAACAATTACAATTAGAGTAATCATATGGCCTAACACCAAATTAAACATATCATAATTATTATAGGCATATATAGGTCCTACCCATTATCATAAAAATTTACCCAGAATAGAACATATTCATACAACCTGAATAATTGTATAGAAATATTTCTTTTGAATTTTGAAAAACATAATTTTAAAATAGGATTTTAAAGAGGAATCCTATTAAAATTTTCATAAAATTGAAGTGATACTTAATATAGTGTATGGAATATGTATATAATAATAATTAAGCATAATATAAAAAACAAAACCTAAAAAACATTAATAAAAAAATTAATGAAGTAGAAGGTTGACATGAAAAATTGAAATTGGGTCAAGAATTCCCTCACATAGTGGATCATCAAACATAAAATGTGTTTAAACATTATGTAAAATGGTTAAAAGAGTGTTATAAACATAATAAAATAAATATTCCTAGTTTTAAAACCTTATATGATCATTTCATAACAAAATATCTACAATTAATAATTATTATATTTTTCTTCCGTTGTTTTGGGTCCATTCTTTACATGATTTACATGGCTAGTTTGTATTGGATTTTCATGTAATATGGAAATAATATTACATAATTGTAATCAAATGGAATTCATATGTTTCTAGAAAATTAAATTATTCCATAAATAATTTGGGTTATACGTTATGAAGATGAATAGTTAGAAAAATATTTAGTGATATTCATTTAGTTTATTTTGGTGGTTCTTTGATAATAACAAAATAGTTTCATTATATTACAAAATATTATGTATATATGTATAATCCAGAACATAAAATAGGATATATCATAAAATTTAAATTATGATCCATCCATTAAAATGATACTATTGTCAGTTTGGAATAATGTAAAGGAAATTGAAGATAAGTCTTCCATGATGTCGGTAAATTGACACCTCACGGATGGTGTTTTTATTTTTAGAATAATAGGGAGAAAAAAAAGAAGAATGATGAATAATTTATCCATAAATATGATACCAATCCAGAATATATATGTTACTATAGCTTTCATGTCAATTGGATAAGGGTAGGATAAGAGATTATAAGAAATGAAAATAATTGAAAAGAAAACACCCAAAAATGAAAGATGATCATTACCTCTTGATCTCCTTCCTTGAGATCCTACATAAGGCCCTTAGTTTTGACCATTTGGTGGGAACAAAAGTTCTTGGATGTGGGGGAGGGGCTTGGGAAGAATATTATTTATAACATATTCATGTCTCAAGGATTAATTGTTGTGAGAGGAAGAGGGGGTGAGGGTCTTATTTATAGTGGAGGAGAGGATGAGTTTTAAATTAATTTAATCAATAGTTTAATATTTTTTTCTAAAAGAAAAAAATTGACTTGATTAATGTAACTCAAAAAATTAATATGTTCTTGTGACATTGAAAAAATGGTCATATACAACATCTATGACTCAAGCACGATGTATAAATTCGTTTATTTAGAATATTTTGTAAATTACTATATTTTACTATTCAAAAAAAACATGTATTTTAAAAAATAAACAAAAATTCACCCTAAAAAATTCTTGACATTTAGAATTCAAAAATTTAATCCATTTTTTGAATATAATTTTCTAAATATGATTAATTTAATTTTTAAATGATATCAAAATTTCTCCAAAAAAATAACAGTTTTAAAACTATATCTGATTTTATACCACCTTGAAAAATTAATCAACAACCCTTTTTTATAAAACATTATGAAAATAAAATAGTAATATGATTTAAAATTCAGAAATTTTATATTAATATTCATATAAAAATTCATAAGGGTATGTTACTATCAACCAAAAAATTCATGTTGGTTTTATAATACAGTAAATAACTTACTGATCAAAACGGTGGATGTCCATTTTTCCCAATTCAAATCATAGATATATTAAAATTATGTTTAACATCTTGTTTATAACTATCTCTATAAAATAATGTGTCATTATTTATAGAGTCGTTATTTCATTCATTTCAGTTTATTTTTACCTTAGGGTATTTAACTATATTTATAATTGTATTGGATTAATCAATATCATAACAAGAAATAATTAAAAACACACATCAATTCTATAAAATTATTTCGATGACTCAACTCCAGAAACTATTTGTCATCTAAAGTTATTCTCCACACATGGGATAAAATATAACCATAAACCATCGACAGATATCCTAAAAGGGCGTATGAGGAAGATAACCACTAGTTGAAATGCCTCTCACCCCACCTTTTAATAGTTTCTTATTTTTTCAGACAGAAAATACCAATATACACACCAATGAAAACATCATGTGCTTCAATAAAATTCATGATATACTAAGGGTTTTTGGGTTTAAATATCCATTGGTTCGACATCAGTTCCTCCACCATATCCTACATGAAAAATCATTGGGACCCTATGTCACCTTATTATGTCTCAGTGGATGTATAGTCATTTTTTACAACATCCATATTCAATAGAATCTATGTTCTGAATCCTAATCCCAAATAGATTATGAATTCGCCATCAAAGATAGCCTTGTAGTATTTTTGTCCCTATATCATGAAATGTAACAGTGATATCTCATGGTAAATTAGAAACCGAACACAATAACTAAATATTTCAATAATACCCATTAGGTGGACTCATATAAAAAAATATAATGCGTAAATTATTGACCTTTTAGATGGACATTCAATTGCATCCTCAGACCCCATGATAAGACTAGAACAAGTTAAAAATTTCAAAAAACATCTGGTAAATATTTTTCATCGATCACTTTATAATAAACATTGTTTTTTGGGTAAAACCAAATGATCCACTGAGTGTTCCTTGCTAATAATATTTCTCCACAATGACGATATCAACAAATTATTTCTATCTCTATATTAACCGGAAACATAGTGTAAAAACAACAATATACATAGGGATGTGTATGACATGATCCTCACAATTAGGAAAACCATTCAGGTTAATCTCCAAATAATAAATGGTGGTATAATGAAACTAAAATCAACACCACAACTCTGGACTTCTTATAAGAGGGATGCGTTTTTGGAAACGAATCCAAAATTTATGATGAGTTATGAATCACTAACTATTATTGAAATAACAAACATAAATTTATCTACTCAATCCCCCCATTAGCATCAGGGCAAAACGTTCTATACTAGAATAATCCACTATCATGACACTCTTGAGATACCACATCTCGACAATATACATAGCTTCAATGTCATGGAGACTAAGCTTACCCAATGTATGTAGATCTCCTAGAATGCTAGATTATCCTATAGTTTTTATTTTCATAGTGAAAAATGGTAATTAATAGAATTCATTAAAGTGCATCCTCATACTATCAAAAGGATTACATTAGACCATATCTAATTATATCACACTGGTTGTCATTATCCCACTCTAAAACCCATGAACACACTCCTCATGATGAAATGCACTTAATATAAAATATTATAATAACTATTAAACTATGGAGAACCCTATAAATAAATACATCCATTTAGTAACACCCTCTTGAAGAAAACAAATCAACTGAAGAAAATACAATAATAGACACAATAACAACTAGGTGGGTAGTTGGTCCTAAATACTTGCAGGCTAGCTCTGGTCACCCCATCAGAGGGTCCCTCTCTTAATACTAAAGAATGAACCCACATTATAAACCTAATACTTAAAAACCACATGACACTAGTGTAATATAATCCATACACGTTGAGGTGGATACCCCTGTACATATTTTTTTCCATGAATAATTCCCTATAGGTAACTATTCATCTAATATGAACAAATTCAACTCCTCATAAGAGGGTACTGAATAATTCACAAAAGAAAAAAAAAATTATCTAACAAGGATCAAGAAAGGGTTTCAGGTGAATATAAAACACTCAATAATATGTTTCATTGTAACTTAATCATGATATAATGAGTAGTATGAGGGTCTATGGAAAGCATAAATGAATTATGACGTGAATTATATCCACTAATGTCAGACCATAGAAATCAATCACACTAATCAACTCATCAATCATATCATAAACACTCAAAATATAATATTAAATCACTAATTATGTTATGTGTTTAAGGTCAACCATTTTTTATAAAATAATACATCAAGATTCTCTGGTCAAACAATTCTTCTTGAAGGATTCCCTTGAAAAAAAATGCATGAGGAATTATTAAAAATATTTATATTCCTCAATGCAATATCAAAAATAGTCATGATTCTAAATAGAGGATTTAACATCTTTATATAAATCAATCCTCCTATTATAAATATCCATCTCCAAATACAATAGAATAGTCTTATCATGTATCTAATAAAATTTCATATATAAATCTTCCAATGTAATACTTAGGTATCTCAATACAAAAAAAAGTCATTGGGTCTATAAAACTCACGAGTTGAATTGAAATATGAATCTAAGAAAAAAAACAATGGAAATAATGGGCCACAATTAATTCAATCCCTTGATCCATCTGTCATTAAAAAACACATTTTATGCAGCCTAAGGTTACTATCATCTAACTCGGTGGGAAATAACTCGTATTTTTGAGATAAGAGCCAATAATGAGTGTGGATGAGAAAAAAGAATCCTCAGATCAGTAAGAAATAATTTCCCTAAATTAAGTCTTGAAAAAATTTAATCATTAATAAAATATTAATGGAGATATTCTACATACAAGAATATTCATATCAAGACTCTACCTATATACATGATATGTCTATCAGTGGGTAAAACCCTACATTAAATAGGGTTAAAAACATAAGGATTAGTGTATATCGGAATCATATGACTTCCAAATACATGGAATATTATATGTAACTATTATATAGTATATGTAACAAATTAATTATACCCTATAACTGTGTTTTATGTTCTATATTCATTAATAGATAATTATAGCATAGGAGACTGGAAATATCAACTGCTTCTCCTATACTAGTTTCCCTTGTCTGTTAACTAAATCCAAGTTTCCATTAATACCATTTCCCTAATATTCCCAAACCATTACACAAATGTTTACTAACATCAAAATAGATATATAGTAAAAATATACTAGGACACAACCCGATGCATCAGGGGAACAACCGAATAAGATGATTGTCAAGACTGCCACCCCAAGCCCACCACAAATAGGTTTGGAGATTCTCACTATCCCGGAGTGTAAATATCTCATGATATGGGATTATTTATCCTATATCAAGATGAATTATATAAATTTATTCAATGACTAATATATATATATATACAATTGAACAATATAGAATGTATGTGTACGATAACAAGTAAAAGGTTATCAAAAATGATAAATACGATGGAAAATGGTGTATTTGATATGTATATGTTCATAAATGAACTAGGAGGATCCTACAACTAGAGAGTTAAATAATATCATTATGAACCACCCAGATTCATTGTACGTCACCATGTATCATCAAGTGTCATCGACGAACAATACTCAATAGCATACTATATACCATGACTATCATTGATCGTGTTCAAAATCCTTACAAAAACAACATTTGTGGGAAGAATACCCATTCATGGGTGTGTATGATCATATCTAGTATCACATAAGAGATACCTTGAATGAAACACCAACCAATAAGTTTTTTAAACTGCATGAATGTGTGGTGCTGAGGATAAAGACAACCAGAGTATCCAATACTCAAATTCATCTCAAATCTCCCGACACTAAATAGTAGCTAATAAAATGTTGGGGATGAAAAATAAAAATATGATTAATTACAATAATTTCAAAGGATACATGAAGTATATTCATCTTAATAGATATAGTCTATAATTGTCTTACTACATGAGGAAACAGAAAATATAACATACTATAGTGTACATGATGATTCAAGTAGATATTTTGTTATATAGCACATTTTAAAGACAAACAATACAGTATCTAGAAGCCACCAATCTCAAAAGAAGTCACACTTATGGGACATTTAAACCCAAAATGTCTCTAAAACAAAATATGGGGAGTTTGTTCATTACATAATCATATTCCTCAGGCAAGTAAATTCTACTCCCTCAAGTTTTTCCATATCATACAACTAATTAAGTATTCACCTACCCATACCATATAACCCATGATTCTGCCATAAAATTGTAGAGGAGGATCCTTATGGCCTAACTCAATGCATCACCTCTATCCAACAACATCTTCCCTTGGACCTTGGAACGCCACCACCTCCACCTAATGCCAAAAACTCATGGGATGTCACGATCACCTAAAAAATGATTCTATATTAATGTAATAATTATTGAACAAGTTAAAATATCCAGTGATAAGCCTACCCAATTTTTCCCTATCTCATGGTAAACCACCCCTTTCACACCAACCACACATTCCTGTTCCAAGGTCTGTCTCCCATGCATGATGGAGACGTAATATTTCAGATAACATTAAATAGGGAGAAATGATCGATAACGAAGAAAGACCCTCTTAGTGGGTTCTTATTCAATCATCCAAAAAATAAAACATTCATTGAACAGAACATTATAGTAGGAATAATTCCATATTATAAATTTGTTATTTACATAATTGAGGATTTTAAAAAATTAAAAAAAATATTGGTTAAGAGAATATTAAATAATAATCCACCCTAAATCAAAAATAATATACATTTATAAACAAAAATTGAATATAAAAAAATAATGAACAATGGAGAAGTAAAGAATAAAAATGTCCTACCTCAGGTAATATTTTCTCATTGTTAATGTATAAATCCATTTATAGTGGTATCCATGATTATGATGATGAATTATGTTAATGGATCTTGTACTTTAATTTTCTATTAATTCTTCCCACCATATTTCCTCTCTTCACCTCATCACTCAGAGGTTTCCAATGTATAAATAGGATAACCCTATAAGGGAAACATAATTGTATATTTATATATAAATAATCTGTTTCTCTATGTATAGTCACAAAAATATTAATTAATTGATTAAATAAATCTATTTTATTTATTTATAAATACTCTAGTAATTGAAAACACCCAAGGGTCTAAATGTGAACTCCAAATATATCACTCTTATTGTAAAACCCATATACTGTACTCAAACATGATCTATTTTTTCTCATATGGGTCCCCATTTGGTAGGATTATCCAATTCATCAAAAATATGTGAGTTCAAGCTAAAACAATTATATTTACAACTAATATATTTTTATTGTGGCCCTGAAACACATGCATTTCTACATTGACTCATCCTGGGAACAAACTCCTCACCCAATAATCTTCAAAAAAAGTTTTATTTTTTTATGTTTTATTCTATATATATTTTTCATTTTATCACAAGGAATACCCAACTAATTTAATAATAAATATTTATCTATGTCTCATTATAAAATAATTCATTTTTTCAAATAATTATTACTTATGGGATGTAAAAAGATATATAATTTCTGAAAAAACTTGTTGATGAGTTTGAATTTTATTCCATGAAAAAGGCTAAAATATAGGATATGGAAGATGAATAATTTCTAAAATCTCTATATGATGACATTAAATATGATATGTATAATAATATCATGACACATACATCAATAAACCATATAAAAATGTAATATATTTATATAAACATTATCCAAATTTTTTTAAATATTATTCAATTTGGAACCTTTAAGTTAGTTGTCTCATGAATAATGGTGGTCAGTATAAAATTAATGTGAAATAATAAAGAAAGCATATAATAAAATAGTTTTAAAAATCAATGGATGATGAAATATTTTGTAATTGAAAGATAATTTTCACCAAGAACAAAAAACAATAAAATGAGGAAATTAGAGGAATAATACAATAATTATTATTGTCTTTTTTATTTCATTAAATAAAATAGATCATAATGTCTCAACATTAAATCCATAATGAATCCTAAAGTAGTGTTTAGGATGATTGTGATTAGATTTACATGGATTATATGTTGAAAGAATAATGTGAGGCATATATTGATAAAGATACTATATAAGTTAAATAATTCAGACTATTGAATAAATAAGCTTAATGAATGAATTTAAAAAAATCAATATCAAAAGAATGGATTTCTATATTTAAGAAATTTGAAAACCTATTTGAATCTGAAGAAGAATGTAAAAAGTGAAATATCTTCATATAAAAAATTCTAAACTGGAATAAGAGTTAAATAAGGCAGAGTAATGTTTTAATGAAACTAAAAATACTCTAAAAATATGAATGGAAATTTTATAAAATCTATGTATGTTGATATTGAGTCATATAAGGATACTAATAATTCAATAATTAAAATTTTTGTTGATAATAACATATTTTAGAATAAAAACAATTTTATTTTTAATTAAAACACAGGGCCAACAAGAGAAAATGGGAATGTTTATGATAAGAAAAAAAATAAGAAATATTCTTTCATATTAAGGGATGTTAATATTGACTTTTTGAGGAATATATTCCCATGTCAAATATAGAATGAAGAAAACCCTTTTATTATAAATAATAATTCAACAAGGAAGATCAAGATTTAGAGGCTATAATTAGTGTTTTGAAATTTTTGGGTATAAATCAAATAGTTTCTATTACAATATTTCTCCCAAATTGAGTAATCATAAATTAATGGGGAGAAAATATAAATGTTAAGTTAGAAACTCTTAAAATATGAATATAAACTATAATAATAAGAAGTCTATGACAAAAAACTATTCAAGACTATCCATTATGAATTGATATTCCTACTTTGAGAAATTTAATTAAATATATTACCAAAATATTCACTATACATAACAATGTATAACTACTCTTCTAGATAGTTTTTATATATTAAAAAAATAAACGAAATTTAAATATGGAAGAAGGAATTGCATTTGTTATTGATGTTTTTATAATAGATAGTAATAAATGTAATTAATGGATACATAATGGTAGTTGTTCCTATTATTTGAAAGTTGGTATCAAAATATTAAAGAACACGGAAGAGTACGAAAGAGGAGTAGTTACAATTGGGAAGGAAAATTCCTTAAAATTATAAAGAATAAGTATATTTTATGATTTATAGTTAATAACTGATATATAAAAATATTTTATTTATTAGTAGGATTAAGAAAACATAATTTTTTTAATCCATCTTTTTTATGACGAGAATTATGTCCCATTAAATTCAAAATATTTTACAATAAAGTGCCCAAAAATATTTTATACATTTCACTAACAGAAAAAGAACCGAATTTGACTTATTAGAAATTGGTGATATGAGTAATTTGTGCTATCTAATTCCTAATTAAGAAATTAAATTGTGGAATATATGGGTCATCCATATTTTTAAATTTAGTCTGAGTAAAACATTAACATAATTTGCTGTGAGGGGCCCAAAAAGTCAAAAAGATAAAGATGTTTTATCTTTGAAGCATGTTATAAGGGGAGGATAGTACATGGAAATCAAAAAATAGTAGAGATTTGGACCTCCAGACCACATGAACATATACATTCATATTTATGTTGACTGGTGAAAACTCAATCCACCTATGGTGATCTTTTGGGTATCACTTCATTGATAAATTCACCAAGATAAAAAACATGATGTCTATGAAACACAAGTATTAATATATTCAAATATTAAATGAATTTAAAAGATTGTTTTAGGGAGAATTGGGATAATATATTTTAAATAATATAATTAAAAATGGGAAGGATTTAAATATTAATTCATTTTATTTAAATCTGGTAAAATATGATATTATGAATAAATGTATTTCATTTTATTCTCCATATTTGAATGGAGTTTCAAAAATAATGAAAATGAGTTTGTTTGTAATATTAATAATAATGATTACTGAAAAAACATCAAAATTATTTTTGATATATGTAGTTTGTAAAATTTTTCATATTAAGAATAAATTCAGGAAATGTTATCAAAAAAACTAATCACATAATGTGATGTATTAAAATAAAAATAATATATTGAAACACTTTATAGTATTTAGGATCACATAATTTATAATGACGAAAAATTCCTATTTGGATAATATTTATGAAAAAATGATGTGGGATTATCCAGGGGATATGCCAACAATGGAATAAGTTATAGAAGATTCAATAAAATTATAGACAAGTCAGATGATTGACATTATGTTAAATTAGTTGGAAATTATTTCAGCTTGTCGGATGAAGATGGGGGAGATTTTAATGATTTAATAGAAAATAATATGTAAAACTTTAAAACATAGTATGAAAATGGAGATGGTCATGAACATTATATATGAAATAATAAATATAATTAGTCTACTGGTTTTGAAGGTTGTTCTGAAGGTAAAAATTCTATTTTTTAAAATTTATGTCTCATTTTGAACCTAAAAAATATATTTAATTTCATGAAGCTCTGGTGGGGAATAAAAGAAAACTAAATCATTAAAATCAAAGAGATTTTATTTTAAAAGTAGAACTGAAATTATTTTTTAAATTTGTTGAGCATAACAGTTAGATAAATTATAATAAAGAATAGAAAGATTATATTGGTAAAAAGTGACACATGTATCATGTTCATAAAAAATAATGAAATAATTTCATATTAAATATGTTGGTCTTCAGAAATAAGGTCAAATAAAATGTTGAGATCTCAAGGAATAAGGAATGATTACGTTTTGATGATTATTCATAGGTTCAAGGTAAATCAATTAATTTTTCTCATGTTTTTTTAATAGATTATAGTTGAATGTATCAAGATATTTTAGCTCATTGAAATGATAATTTTGGTCACATGCAGGTAACATTTTTTCTAGAATAGTGATATTAAGAAAGAACATATTATGTAATAACCATAAGTGGATAGGCTTGAAAGTGGAGGTCCTATGGTGAGGAAGTTGAATAAATTATTAAATGGGTTAAAGTAGGAATTTCAAGCATGGTAATCTAAAAATGATAATTTATTAGATCAATTGATCTTTTCTAAAGGAAATTTTGGTCACAAATATTATGTGAAAGAGATGATAAATATTATTATATTCATCATTTATTATGTTGAACAGTTATTTTAGCTAAATGGGAGTATTCGTAAGAAGTTTTCTTTGAAAAATTAAAATTTCTCTCTAAGATGTTAATTTTTTTAGGGATGCATCTTATTTTAGGTTTCTAGGTTATATTGAAAAGAAGTTTCATGTATATCTTTCAACATGATTATTACAATGGAAGATTGAATATTTTTTTGTTATGATATTCAATGGAATAATCCAGGACTATTAATATTTGTGTGAATTTGATTAAATATAACATAGGAGAAAGTGTCAATTTGAGGGACTTTAGGAAGTTTAATGGAATCCTGATTTACCTTACTACATCAACACTAGGTATTTTATATATATAGTATACTTGTATAAAAGGTATCAGAGTGTTCCAAATTAATAACATATGTTTGATACTAAGAGTATTATCATGTATATTGAAGCAACATTAAATTTTGGTCTTATGTAGAGAAGTATTGATGAAATGAAATTACATGATTTTAGTAATGTTGACTGGGAAGAACATATTGTTGATTGAAAATATAATCAACTGTAAATTTATATATTAGATAATGTTTTCTCAAATGGAATCATCAAAAACAAAGTTCTATTTCTTTGAGTATTGCTAATACCAAATATTGTTTTCTCATACATGCTTTCACAAACATGTTGGGAATGAAAGTATAGATAGAATTCTTAAAAATTAACATTGTAAATCCTATGATAACTAAAAACAGTATATAATTATCTTTTGAACAAATTATGTTTTTTAATGTAAAATTGGGGAGCATATTTTTCTTTCTATATTTAGGATGATAAAATCAAATTGATTTACATAGATTTATTTTCATTGAGGTATTAAATTATCCCAAAAATAATTATTTCTCCAGAAATTTGGTGTTAAGGCACTTCTCTTTGAGATAGGTTGCGTTTTGATAAAAATATTAAAATTTTAGTGATGGTATTTTTTGGTGCTGAATATAAGTCCAGGGGGATATATTGAAGGATTCTACTAAATTTTTGATGTTTTGATATTGCGTTGAATATTTTTAAAATAATTTCTGAGAATGAATTTGAATTTTGGTTAATTTATAATATGTTTTTTATAAAAGATTTAATATAATGATTAGGTGGTATGTCTCCATGATTATATATCTAACTGTTATGTAGGTTATTGGAATTATGAGTTTCATACATGGATGTTAGGTTAATATTTGGTTACTACATTACATAATATGACTCTTGTGATTAGATGTTAGAATATTTAGGAAGCTATTATAATGAAATTTGTTTAATGAATCTTTCTTATCAAATGTCCCATGAATCAAGAAATTATCAACTTTGTTGGAGAGTTCTAAAAATTAACAGATGACATAATATTATGTGGGATATAAAATATTTCAGTATATGGAATAAATTTGTGAAGGTCACATTGAAATAAATAAATTCAACAGTGTTTTAGAAAGTCATATGATTATTTCTAATGTGTGAATTAGAAAATAAAACTAAGTAAAAAATATATTTAATATTTAAGTGAAAATTTTTCACAAAATTAGTTTCGAACTAAAAATTTTATAGTTTTTGTTACATTACTAAGATGTGTAAGATCCTATTTTGTAATGCTTGGAAATGGATGTTCATAGTTATGGGTGGATTATCAATAGTTAAAACTAATATTGGTGAAAAAAATATCCACTACCAAGGATTGATGACTTATTCTATCAATTATTGTGATATAACATGTTCATGAACATTTATATATAATTTGGAATATTATGAAATGATGATAATGGTGGTATATGTTTAAAGAACCTCACATAGGATTCACTATGGAAATTTTGATTTTGTGGTGATTATTTTTTGATTCATGAATTATCTATGATCATACATGGATATTTGCATCAAAAAACCATATTTCACACACATTTCCATGGTATCCATGATGCGGTCCTCACAATAAGAACACATGTCATGTTTTGAAGATATGTATCTCCATGCCCAAAGCATAAGAAAACATAATCTCCTTGGGTGATAAGTTACTTACTTAATGAGGAATATTTATTCCTAAAAAACATAACATTTTTTAGTGGAATGGTTGTTAGAACAACATACTACTAGTCTTCCATGTATTTCATATGTTGGGGAAAATATTTTCATATCTATAAACTCATTTATGATCATTATATCGACAAATTTTTGTCTCTTAAAACACATGATATAAGGTTTTTCAGATAGCTTTGGGATTCATTTATAGCATAAGATTCAATTTTACTACTCATGGATCTATAATGGACACTAAAATAAAAAGGTATGTTCACTTCATGATGGAAATAATTTCTCAAAATTTTTGTTTCATGCCATGGTGGACATTTAAGTCTTAGCCCTATGTGCACAACTCTATGAGTTCCCTTTATTCGGAAACAATGTTAGATATTCTTTATGTAATTCATATTCGTTTACCCTACCCCCTTGTGCACATATCACTAGTGTTCCAATGTCTCAAAATCATGTCTCATACGTGATGCATCACACCTTAATCCATGATGGATTATAAAAAGAACTTTAGTCCATTATTTTCATACACTTTTGGAAAGGGGAAATGTTTTATAAGCTCTATGAACACAAGTATTCCCTCATCCTATTAGATTATTATTAAGTCTAAACCTATGGGAAATAATTATTATGGCACTACGTGTCTGATGTATTTCTGATCGCACACACTTAGTCTCTATACAACCTAGTCATCTTAGGGAACATATAATAGGGTATCACTCACACTTTTCATCCTCAATGATTCCTTATATTGGATACCCATAATCATGGTTTCAATTAATGGGAATCCATTTTCCTCGATCACCATACATGGATGATCCTTCACCAGGGTCTCCATAAATGGGTGACCCTTCACTGAAGATTAGATAAATGGGTGACCATTTTCTTAGGATTCGATTCAAGGAATCATATTTTTATGGTCTCTATTCATGGTAAAACCATCATCTAATTCTCTATACAAGGGTGACTCTTTACCCAAGTATCCATACATGGGAAACCCTTAACACAAGCCTCCATACCAGAGATATCATTAACATACCTATCCATAATTAGATGACCCCTCACCCAAGAATCCATATATGATATCCATTTCTCATAAGCTGACTACCTCGGATACATTCCTCCAATGTCTCCGACCTAGGAAATATTTCTCCCAAATCCCATTCTATTGTTCCACCTTTCCCTTGTTCCATAACCAAGGAACCAACTCACACAAAACCCTTCATATTCTATTAATTCCATCACTCCCCCATCCTCGGTACCGATTTTTACAATATATCAATTTTTTAAAAATGCTCCTATTTCTTTCCTCTTACACTTTTTTTTGAGATAATCCCCTTAGTTTCTTTGTACACCATGACTCAAGATACTACTCTTGGATCCTTAAATCCATTATACATGCTCACATTCAAATTTTAATCCACATATAAGCCACCCATTTTTTGTATGCTTCATCCATACATCCCTCTATGTTTTGTTATCAATAGACATGATGTTGGAATACACAAATGTTTTTCCTACAAGGTGTATTACTAATGTATCTGGTATTCTTAATGATTATTATTTCATCTACTCTTTGGTAATTATTTGAATACCTGATGCGAATCATTTCAATTATTTGTTATATTTTTATACTATTTTTTTCCAAATTCTAGTTATATAGAGATATTATATATTTTAATAGTTTTTATTGATTTTTCACTCACATTAATATGTATAAACAATGTTATAGAGTATTATAATGGTGACCGATTATAGAAGACCCAGGGATCAAAAAAACATAGACATAACATAGTTCCATTTATACAGTCAACTCTTTGAGGACCATGATGAATTATATTATTCCCAATGATTTATGTTGTGGTTAATTTAGTAATATGGGTAGAATAATAACTTGTATGGTAGACATGGGGTTATGCTCCATAATTTTGAGGATATTGATTACTTTTTACTGACTTACTAAGACATGTGTCATGGAAATTACCATATACCTTAGTATTGTTGAATTAATTGATAACACAAGAAAAAATCAACAAACCCTATGCCAACCATGAACTAGTGAGGCATACCATAATGAAATTTATAGTTGGTCATGCTAAATTGTAATCTTGACAGTGTCTTGTAATAAAAAAGTTAGTTCACTAATTGTGGATCAATTTGATGTGGGTTAATGAGAAGGTGAAGGGTGGATATCCTATTCTTAATGGGGTGGGATGAATGACCCAACTAGTCCACCAGATCTAGCTGGATTTAACCAATGTATGGATAGAAACTAATTATTAAGGATATATGATCCTTCTATTTTTATAATGTGTGATAGATACTATCCATACCATGTGGTATCCTTATATACTATTTCATTGAATTTTTATCAGTTACAAATAATTTTACATAATCCAAACCATGGTGCATCTCATTTCCCCATTGTGTGTTTAGTTTAAGAAAAGTCCACCTAAACAAGAGAAATTTTTTATTATCATATATTAGAGTGGTTAATTATTAAGAAAAATATAGATTCTTGATCTAAATTAGATGATCTAGGAAATAATTTTATATAGTGGTAAGGTGAGTGATGCCTAAACAATATATGAGTGAATTTGTTAGAGGAGACAATAAATCTTGATACCTAGCATGATGTTATGCCCATAATAATGGATGAATTATTTTACTCTATAATCTATGATCTGCATCTAACCAACCTTAGGTTCTTTTACATGATATGTGTGGATGGCTTCAGATTTTTTTAAATACATTCACCTAGTGTAGAATAACAAGACATAATTTTTTTAGTTTTATCAATTAGGATAGAACATAACTATACTACCAAAATTTGTACAGGACGGAATGGGAATAGATTAAAAAATCATGTTTAGATAGGTAAGTAATGGTTAGCTATTAATGTAAATCCTAGTCCTTTAGGTTATTACAAAGGGAAAATTCTAGAAAAACCTAATATTCTGAAATACAAAGACCTTATCCATTGTTTCGAGAATAGTTTCAATATCTTCTATATGTAAACCATTCTTCCATAAATTATATTTTCAATAAGTACATCAAATATATTTACTATAACCTCATTCATAAATAATTTTATATGAATAAACCTGATATTTATATTGAAATCCATAAATTCTCATTGAGTAAGATCAATATGTAGTTGTGATATCTCACGTATTAACTAAATGGTCACCCCCTTGAATAATTATTTTGTGAAACCTAATATTCCACAATATAAATTCATTTGGATTACATTGAGTAGTGGTAAAAAGATTCTACAAAAATGTTATAGTATGGTGGGAGATTTGCGAAATCATTATAACCAAGAACAAGAATGATAAGAATAAAAGAGAAATGAGGTATGTAAAAGGAAATAAGAACCTAATAATGAAAAATTAAAATATAATAATGAATTTATTTTCTATAGGTACTCCATTCTGTTTATAGAGAGTTTACACCATTAGAAATTAGAAGAACGGTATAAGATCATTATTGAAATTTTGATAAAATTTTACAAAAATATACTATTCAGAAAGCCCATTTACAAAATTATTAATTATTCCAACATTATTATAAAGTTTATCAAAATTAATAGTAGAATTAATAACTTGGGTGTAACATTATTAAGTGACTAATTCTCATTTATGGTACACAGAATTATTCCTCTCATAATATGTGACCTAGTTATTTTTTGAATTCCATATAAAATTGGATCATGAAACATTGGAAAATATTTTCATAACATATGAGTAAGCATAAATATTATTCTTATAATTATGTTAAATACTTTGGGTTAAATTTATCTAAATCTAAAAAAATTATCCCAATTAGAGAATCTATCTTTGAAACATTCCCATTGAATTCGCGATTATGTTTTTGTATAGGTAGGGGAAAGAAATTTTTAACAGATTTTATGATCTAGGGAATAGATGAATCATGATAGATAACTATCATCCATAGATTACCGTTCCTTACCAAATAAAGAGAACTAATTTATTTAAATAAAATTTGAGTTTATTTTACATGTTACTGTTGAGCATTTTCAATTTGTCATTTCTAAATTAGGGGAGCAGGGAGTTGAAACAAATGATTGTCACCCAATTGTTATTGAGAAAATATGATATTATTTTTTAAAACTATGAATGAATATTTTTTTCATATGTAAATAAAAATTATTGGATTTTAAAATAATGAAATAATATATAGAGAACCAATAGTTTTAGAGTAGTTTTCCAAATAGTCATTTTCTAAGCTATTACCAAATGTTATGAAGCCATTGATATTACAACTAATGTAACATCTCATTACTCATCACTATCTATTTCTCAAATTAGGTGAGACACTACAAATAATTTTTAATAAAAAACAACATAAATAGTAGGATCAGTAGTTGATAATTGTTTTACGTCATAAACCTATTCTTGTATGCCCGCTAATGTCTATTATAATGTGTTTTATACCTTTATCCTGGACCCATAATGTTAGGTTGAAAGAAGTAAGTAAGCCTAAAAATAAACCTCTATAACAACTAACATATCTATAAAATTAGTGTTAATGAATATATTTTTTAAGCTCGTATATGTCTGTATCATTTAACCAATTTTTGGAAAACTAAGGGGTGATTCATTTATAGGTTGTTCCAAAGAAAGTTGGGAGAATAGTGGTCAAGACAGGTGATGATATCCTTTCCACTTCAATGTTGATGGGATGGAGAGTACACGCTTACTATGTGAAGTTTAATGATTCAACATGGAAGTATAAAATTACCCTTCCTTTTATTGAATATATATTTTAGAGGCTCATCTATAATGATAAATATGGATTGTTGGATTGTCATTATAGTTGCAGCTAGATCTTAAAGGAAGTAGAAGATCAGTAAAGTAAAACTGTCAAATGTCCCTATGGAACTTCCACTTTCTGTTTTATTGAATTTATAATGGTAATACATCAAACACCTTTTCTTAATTCATGGGAAATCATTTTCATTCCATAACATGAGATTTTTATTTAATTTTTTATAGATGATTTATCATTCTATTATAGGTCAATTTATTTTTTGACAAATAATATACATCTATTCGATTTAATATAAATGTATTTGTATAATTTTCTTTTATTAACATACATAGACATTACTTCACATTTGCAGAATACTTAAAATAATAAAAAAATAGACACCCAAAGACCATATTAGTTTATTGACATTGGAAACATGTAAATATGAAAACGGGTACATATGTGAGATTCTTTTTCTCTCATTATATTCTTCTCAACATTATACCTTATTATAATAAAAAAAGATAATACATATCTTCATATCTTGGTAGAATTGAACCATAAAAATGGGTGAGGTCATATGATCATTAATGGTAAACAAGTGATATATGTAAACATAGTCATGATCATAATTGTATGAGAACAAGATCATGAAATTGTAAGATAATAACAAACATTTCAAATTCATAAATAAGAATCATGGATTAATGATTACATGTTTTAATGACATGAATCATAAGTAAATAAATAACATGAGACACAAAATAATAGTATAATAATAATACATGGAATTATGGTAGACTCATAATGATATAAAAATTATTTCTATAGAATTCAAGGAATATCTGCCAAAGAAATTATTTTAGTATGGGTTCACTACCCATACTCTATTTATACTTGTGGATGACTCCCATTTTCACGTTAGTAGAATGAGTTTACTCCCCATACCATTTCATTAGTCATTGTTTTCTCCCACATCCATCTAAGTAGTAATGGTTCAGTCCAAGACCATTTAGTCTATGAAATGAGATAGAAATCTCTACCTAATTATTTTAAGGGATATATAGGTCTAACCCATCTCAAACTAAAATTTTTCATACATTTTCCAAAAAATATATCATAATACACCGAATTAAATGAGTATCATAAACATGCAATAATATCATAACTCATCGAAAAAGATTCACTTTTCATATTATTTCCTCAAAATCATAACCCATGGGAAGAAGCAGTTTCAAAATCATATATCACAAGAAATCGAAATGAGTTTAAGAAACATCATTAAATTAAAACATAAACCATAAAAAGAATAAATTCAATGGATCCTTGGATCATATTCCCATAATTAATGAGTTAAAATAATAGATATAATCTTAGATGCAAAATAATTTTAAAATATAATTAATATATAGTTCATGAGAAAATTATCCTATCTCGTTGAAAAATGATTCTAACCATGGAAAACCTTTGAAAACCATTTTCCTAAAAATGAAGTTCAAAACATATAAATAATGCATTGAAGACATTTTTAAATCCTTTTTTCCATTCAAAACTCTTAAAGGACATTGAAAAACTTTTAAAAACCATTTTCACATGAAAACTTATAAAATAAGCATGAAATTATTTTGAAAACTAAATTCCTTGAAAAATACTTTGAAAATAAATAAATAATGTATGGAAAGAATTTGAAAAAAATTTAGTTGTAAATATGTTTTGAAATAATTTTTATTTAAGCTTTCATTTAAAATTTTCAAATAAAGCTTCATGGAAATGATTATAGGTAATCCTTACATGCCATATGACGTGAAAAGAACAATCATTTTTCATATTAAAAAGGATAGAATCATGACTTATTCAAAAATTGTGTAGAATATTCCTTTTAAAAAATGGTAAAAATGAATTTTAATGATCATAGGAGATTAGTATAATATTATTGGAATCCCTTTTCAGAAATAATGTTTTTGGAAAGAAATATATTTCTAATTGAGGATAGTGGTATGCTCATATTTCCATTAATAAATTTTCTTAAATATTTTAAGTACTAAATAGAAGGAAAATAGTAATAATAAATGAATATATATATTAATCTAAGGAGAATAAAATTCATTAGTTTTATTAAAATATGTATCATAATGCTTCATCAACAAAAAAAGTGATCGTAAACAATCTCAATAAATGGTTAGATTGTTTCAACAAACTCTTACCACATTGTATCATTGAATCATACTCCTCATGTAGGAAAGTGAAATTAGAAGGAGATTAAAATATAATTGAAATAAATATATTCATGATAAAACATTTAAAAGAAATTTTATATTATATATAAATATATAGGTGTATAGCAAGACATGTGTCTAAAATAAGGACAATTGAGACAAAATCACATTACCGATTTGGTAACCTTTGAAATATAAACCCCATGATAGAAATATCATAATATACTCATGTAAATACACATATATTTATTTGAAATAATCATAGAATACATTAATTGATATTATATAAACAACACAAAAGAACTAAGTGGATAATAAGTCATGTATCTCATTGATATAATGAGTTAGATGAAATTCCCATAATTTGAGTCCATCTTGTCTTGTCTGTCGTTATATTCATGAATAATAAATTAGAGTTAATTAATTACTTTATTAATAACAATTTTAAATTTTATTATTTCCATTTATTCAATTCATACAATGTTTTAGTAATCTACATGAACAAATATGTTTATGTCATGTATTTTTACCAAATTCGGTTTATGTGTTAAAAATGACATGGGTTGGTCAACTATGTTTAAAGAGGGAATTATTTGAAAATACAGACAATAAAGATCATGAAATAATGGTTATAATTATTCATAAATTATAATTTTAAACCCAATTATTAAATATGATTGTGAACAATGAATCAACTTTATAATTATGGAGCAAATAGGTTGTACAAACGCGTAAGTAACATTTCCATTTCTTGATGACCATTGTGGAAAGAAGACAAGTAACAATAATATTTCCAAAATTATCATTATATAATAAATAAAATATTATTTAAATATATATACTAATATATATAATTAATTTTTATGTAAAATGAATCGCATCATGTTGAGGAGGTTGCAGTCCACATATCCACAAATGACGTTATCATTTCTTAAGTGTATGAAATGGTAACAAAGAAAATGGTATAAATTATATTTAATGAAATTAATTATGTAATTAATATCATATATATGTTTTTTATATAACATAATTTTAATTAAAACAATACTTTATACATTCAATGTATCATGTAATTGAATAACATCGTTTTTAAGTAACAGTAGTCCACAATTCGACAAACAATTTTATCATATTTACACATAATGGAAAGAATAATGTAATGTGATATAATATTAATAAATAACTATAAGTTCATTATATCTATATATGTCATATATATCATACATAAATATATTTTCCATCATAATTCACAATTTATTAAGGTTGTAAATTAAAAAACAAACAATAAACATTTTGTGAGGCAGTCGTTCACCATACACGAAATGTATGATCATTACCCATTAGATAGAGGTGGATGTAATTTTATTTAAAACCATTAATCTAAAAAAATATCAGAATATTTAGGATTCTTTTCTTATATATGAATTATATAAGGGTATTTTTGGTGGTGGAAAAATATAATAAATGAAAGGAGTTTGAAGAAGGATGGTGCCTCTTTTTTGTAACACCATTTGGTTTTCACCCAAGGGCTTCCATGGATGGATTTATTATGAAATGGAGGAATAAATGAGTAATTTATAGATTTCGTGAATTGAAATTTGAAGTGATTTTCCAAAATTATGAGTCTTGAGAGGTGTGAGGAAGTGGACAGAGAGGATGCCTTTTATAGTGGAAGAGGAGTGACACTGTTATAAAATCTTAGAAAAGGGAAACCCCACCAACATTTTCTATTGTAGGTGGATCCAATAATCATACAAATTATAGAAAAGGGATTATAGGGTCTATTTATTTTCAATAAACGTGATTTTGAACATGTTTATAGGTCTTATTAGGCCTTATGATTCGGGTTTAGTCCCTTTTAAAGCTTAATTTATTTTTAATCATTGTAATAAATTTTAATTACCTTCACTATTTTTTTGTCAAAAACTATGTTTATATTATTATAAATTATAAATTATTCTGATAAAAATATTGGATCCATTTTTCCAAATTGAAATCATATATGTTTCATATATTATTTTATATTTAATCAAGTTTGTGGGATGACAAAGTAGTATTTTATAGTAAAAACATTCAATGTATTGCAATGTTTTTATAACCAATTTCAATGTGAAATTTATTTTGAGGACCCAAATTGGGTAAATTAATAAAAATATACTATAATTATTCTTTATAATAAATTAAAATTTTAATTTGACCTTATGAATAAAATAAATGATAAAGTAGGTTTGAGTTAAACTTAAACATTTTTTAGTATTCATTTAAAATTGAAACTTCACCTAAAATTACCAAAAATTCATCCTAATCAAATTTTCATGTTTTTATTTCAAAAATGAATTTTATTTTGAGATATATAATATTTACATGTTCCAAAATATAAATTTAATATAGGTTCTCCATCAAAATGTGGTATAGGGACATTATTAAAATATAGGTTTTTTATCTGTAATATTGGGTTTCTTCTTATCTTATGTGTAATAAAAATATATGATTATTCTTCATATATTATAACGTAATGACTAGGATTTTAATTATTATATTTAATAGTAATATTTTAATAATATATTATTGATTGGTAAAACTCTTTCTTTCTTCTTACCCGAGAAATCAAGGAATGTCATTCTTCCATATAACCAAAGATAACCTTATGGTTCTTTTTCTAGAATTATATCCATTTTATTACGTGTAGTGCATGATTAACATGTTATTAACTAAGAAAAAATTAGTTCTTTAAAAAAAGATATATTTAGTGTTTTGTGAAATGAATAAAAATATCAAATAATATAAATTAATTCGAAAAACATTTCATGAAATATTAGGGTGTTACATTTTACCAAACTTAAATTGAATTTCTCCCTCTAAATTCATCTAGGTTATCAAAGGAGTAGTACTAGATAATTTATTTCATAGAATCACATATCATAAAAATATATAATAAATATTTTAAAAAATATTGGTATCATAATGGATACCCAAAGTGACACATGACTAGGTTTCCTTATAAGAGAACATAGGTGGGAAGTGAAAATATTGAATTTGAGGAAAATAGTAAATACTAAGGGGATATTGAGATTATCAACCAATATAATAATATTTATTCAAAATATGTTTAACTAAAAATAACAATTGTACATTAATTAAGACATAACATAGGCCAAAGGTAGGATTAAAACCCTAATCGTCCTTTACTTAGGCGTTCAAGACTCCCGGCATTGCTGGACTTAATGGGTTGTCGTCCAAAATAAATGATTTCCTTTAATAAAACTAAATTGAAATAATTTAAAAAGTAAATATTATGTACATCCTTGAAATAATATTAATCACTAGATAGCATTTTAACAAATTTTATCAATAAAAACTTACTACATAAAAACATCTTCTGAAGTTTAACTTAAACATTTCTAAACTGAATAACTGGAAATGCCACTCAAATGTTAAAAATTCTACACATTAGATAAAATTTCATAAAGTAAGATTAACATTGATCCCTCATATATCAAAAATTAACTATTGGTTTTCACATTCAAATAATGTGAATAACATCATCATATATTCTCATGGAACATTATAATAAATAGAATTACTGAAAGTACTTTTGTAAAACATGCATGCTTCCTTATTTAAAAGTATAATATATTTATTCCTTAAATATAAGTGGTTTTAAAAGTAATAGATGATGATATAGACCACATTTTCAACAAATTAATAATCAGATCCTTGCTAATTAGTGATATCTAATTTACTTTATCAAAATCAATAATCTATTAATAGAAGTGAAGAAAATTCTCAACATCTAGACTGACATTAAGGGTTACCTAACGTTAATAGAAATTATAGTTTTTAAATTATATATCACCATAAAAATATTATTTTTAATCTTTAATAATATAATATACTGAAAATACTTATATATTTCATGACTCATATGACATAATCGTTGAATTTCAAAACATAAGTACTTCAATCAACCAAATTTATTCTTAAACCATTATTTAGGCTTCATCAAATTATCCATATAAACTAATTTCCTAGAATAAGAAATTTGCATCATGTTTTATGGTTTTTCCAACTAAACATAATCATTCTTCTTATACTTAATTAAAACAATACTAGAAGAACATAACATACCTTTCATATATCATTTTTTGTCTCTATATCTTCAGAAGTATAACCACTACACATACAACCTTATTAATTCACTTTATAATATTTCTACTTGGGGAATATTTTTTCATAAATACCATAATTTCCATATCTGAAACATTCAATGTTACCCATGTTTTATGAATATATTTCCACTGACTAATACCATAAAGCATGGGATGAGAAACATATATCATTTATTAAAACCACATAATCGTCAAATATTACATAAAGGATGAGTTAATCATGACACATACCTTTTAGTTAAAAAAATTAATAGGTTTAATCAAATATAATCAAACACATGTTTTATTCAAATACTTAATTATTATTCATGTAATCCTTGATCAAAATTTTATAAAATATTTTTAAAAGTGAATCATAGACACTCCCATGCTTGAAACCCATTTTATAGTAAAAAACAACAATGAAGAATTTGATCATATACATGACAAGATGAAAATATTTTTTCGATAAAAACATTTTAAAACCCATGTTTCATGACTCCCAATAAGAAATTTCATAATACATTCCATATATTATATTAATAGACTCCTTTCTATGAACCTAAAAAAATTAAATTTGGAATAATATCAAGTCAATATTGAGATATTACCATTGTATAGAGACACATTCTTTGACAATGAAGAAAAGGATGGAACCATCAAAAATGATGGATGGAAATGAAGAGATAGTGCCCTTTCTAGATTAGATCTAATGAAACATCACGGGTACAACATAAAAACCTTTTCATGAATCTATAAAAATCCATAAAATATTCAAACCTTTAAGGGGATGTGGGATATAATACAGTTCTAGAAATAGGAAGATAAAACGAGTTGAAATGAGAATATACATGAATGATATCTTCAAAGAATGATGGATAAATTACAAGTGATGAAGGGGAACTTCTTAGAGGTTCATGGAGAATGTGGTTCAATTTTACGAGTGGTTATGTGGATATTAGAGTTGAAAATAAACAAGGGTATTGGGTTAATTTTTAAAATTCATGATTTTTCTAATGGTCACATGATTATGATGTGTGTTTATAAAAACATTGTTCTAACAATATTGTAGATACTTCCCCTTAAAAACCATGGAGAATTGATACATGGAGATAACTGCATTTTTTTAAAAACATTTCAAAATGAGTATGATAGCCTCTGAAAGAAAACCCATTAGCCCAAATGTTCTTCCTAGTGACTCGTATGGTTAGAAAAATCATTAACATACCATAAATAATTCCACTAAAATTAATATATTCATACCTCATGATTCCTTCTAACTATGTACAGAATATGAACCTTCCATTCTTTTCCCAAAACTAAAAATTCTAATCCCCTAATTTCCAAAATCCTAATGATCCTAAATATAGGTAAACTATATTGAATTTTAATGATTTATATGACCACATTCTGTCACAATTATCTCCTCCATGAATATTTTAATCCCCCAAAACCACATTGCATTGTTGACCCATAGTGTTATAAGGTTACTACATCATCATCAACACTTCCCACTCCCACATCTCATGGATAACCCTTACTCACATAATTAATAACTCTACCATTGGTATATTTATACAATGTTGTGGACTATTCTATAGATCCATTTTATGAATTGGTTTCTATGAAAATGACGTGCTGGGATTATTTTAAAATTCCTCCCACTTTATCTCATGAGACAGATATTGTTTAAATAACCTCCATTGGGAAAACTGAAACACATCATGAATTAATCTCAAGTGAGGAATAATTTATAACTACATATCAACATTTCCTAGTCTTTTGACAATATCTTCAAGTCCAACAATCCCCAGTGACAACATACAAAACTAACTCAAATGAAGATACCTTAAATAATGTGAAACCATAAAAAACCCCGATCACATACCATGAAATTCAATAGGGAATGATAATGGTATGTATAGTATTTTTTGTAGAAATTGAGTTTTTACTAACCTTAATCAGATCAACTACACCTTATCCATCATCTCTTTTACCAGACACTATCCATCTAATGATCATTCTCTTAATTTTATCCATGTTAAAAGAGATCTAAATGGCCTCCACTAAATTATGTCAAATGAAACCATTTTAATTTAATTATAATAACAATTATTTTTATTTAAGTCATCATATTGATTATTCATTCCCATAAACAACCAAAATCAATATTTCATTCCTGAAGCATATCCTCGAGAATTTGATTGGATCCCTTAGTCTCCTAATTGATAATAGGATAGTACACCATGATAATCTTAAATGGGTTTTTCATCACCTCTTCAAAATTATTTTGAAAAAATATATGTAAACTATGCTTCCCTATCTAAAAAACTATTTAAGGATCATCATAGAGATTCATGATCTCTCGAATATATATGTTCCTAATCACTTCCACTATCATCCTCTCATTAATATAAATGAAATGAGCTAATTTTGTATGTCAAACCAGTGATAACCCGAATAAAATATCTTCAACTAGAATTATGTTGTAAAATAACTATGAATTCAATGGACATATCATCCCACATCCACATCAAAATGGTTAAAGGGTATAAAGAACCGGTAGCCCTATGGTTCTCCCCGTTAATCTTCTAACAAGTAAGATATCATAAAATGATGTTGCAATTGAAAACCAGACCCTATCAAGTAATAATAATGTCTCAAATAATGATACATCTTGATAGTACATGGTTTCATGGGAAAACAATACCGATTCTCAGTATCCATCAACTCTTGTCTAAGACATATCATAATGACTAATCTAACTCACAAACCTGAGACACCATTTTTAGAAAGAGTTCAGCAACTAGAGGCCTCTCCCACCAAATTTGATTACACTATAATGTTAAAAATATATTAATATTTCACTAAAAATCTTAATATTTTCTTAATGTTGAAAAGAATTTTTCATATAAGGTAAGGACACTTTCCCATCTACCTTTTCCACTTATAATATTATCTTTGAAATCATACTCATCAATGACTAATCATCCAATGATTCCTTCAAGGATTGATATAGTAACATTATTCTTATCAAATTAGTGAAAAAATTACATTTTCTAGTTGTATATAAAATATCAAAATAAAATTTTTCATAATATTCAACCCATTTTATCTTTCATAAGATCAGGTATTTGCAGGTGAAAATATACATTAAGATATAATGAGATTGAAATATACTAAACCACCCACTGAATTGATAGTGGCCCTAAATCATGGGATCATGCAATACTAAAACCAACTTGAGATCATTGGTGGATAACTCCCATCTTGAAAACATTAGTGGTGATAACTAAATGACACTGACTTCTTCCCATACATTAGAACTCATCCTAATCCCATGCTAGTAGAGTCATAGAAAAAATAATAGCCCAAATCTGGTAATAGAAGATTTGAAACTTGAGTCGAAGTCAGTATTACCTTGAATTACTCAAATTTTATTTGAAACCTATCGTTAAATTCAATATTAAAACCCATTTTCATTAACTCAATCATCAAACATGTGAACATAGTGAAATCATTAAAAACATGTTTGTAATGACCAGGTATACCAAATAAATACTACAACTAACAAGAAATATTTTTTTCCATAAAGAATTTCCAACATGTATCCTTTTATGATTAAATGAGATACCCATAATATAAATTACATGTCATAGAAACATAAATTCATGGAATCAAAAGCCACATATTGAAATTTATTTTGACATATAATGACCCTTATGATTTCAAATAACAATATAAAATGATTATTTTGTTTTTATCAGACATTAAATATATCAAAATACCTTCCAAAAAACAACTATAAAAAATTCTCCAAACCGGTGAAATATATGGTTCATCCAAGACATATGAACTATATGAGATGTAGAAAGACTGAAAAGAACAAAAATTCATAATTTTCACACATAATATATTTGTCTATCATATTATTATACTTCTCTCATACCCTTAATTGTTGGTATCCAAATTAAAAATGAATCTTACAAATCCACAGATATCTACGAGAGTTGAAAAAATTGGTGATAAATCCTTGGAACTAGACACTTTTTCTTAATATTCACCATATTAATATTTTAGTAATGAATAAATCTTCAATGGATTCTATCACCCATTATATAAATATAATTAGAGAATCCCAATGTGAAATTTTGGGTTGAATACATATTTTGGCATTCTAATCCTTGAGGTGGAAAGTAATCTCATCAAACATAGTAGGTTTCTTCTGATATGATAGTAGGAATATGGGAAATTTCCATAATATAAAATTAATTTTAAATAATAGAAAATCTTTTAATTTCATTAAACTAGAAAAAAATATCTGAAAAAACATAGGTCACTCATCCACTATGGTAAGAAATATTCCATATAAAATCTAGTCAACCATGTCAAGAAACATCACTGATAAATGGAAATAGACAAATCCATACATAGGAACCACATTTTATACTCTCTAACAACTAGGATCCCATTAACCAAAATAGATGTGAGTTACCTCACCTTGAGAAATAAAATTAAACTTATTGGTGATAAAAATTTATATGGGATTAAAATCTGTAATTAAATCCATTTAAATGATATAGTCAATGATTTCAAGATCTTGATCAAGAGAATTCTTAATTACAATATAGTTAGGGATCATGATACTGGTTGGAGTGATCAACTCAGGAGGGGTGAATTGAGATCCTAGTAAAAATTTCCTTTAAAACTCGTTCAATTAAAATTACACATTTTAAAATAAAAATTCCTTGTTAATCACAGGAGTGGTTTAATATAATTTTGATCTTTTAAAATATTTCTCAAATCATGATAAGTTATCTATTAAAATAATATGAAATATACATTATCTTTTAAAATCAATTTACTCAATCAAATACATGTCTAAACTCAATTAGGATTAAATATCAATGTATTATAATTTTTATAGTATAATATATTTAATGCATAAGGATATATAAAGAATGAAAATTGAAAAATAACACAATAGGATAAAAAATGACCAGGGTCAAGATGAGTATTAATCCCCTCCACATGGTAATCAGTAAATTCCAAGTAGATTATGTAAATATAGTCTAATATAGAACCTAAAGCAGGTATACACACAATAGATTATAAGCTATCCAGACCACACTGAGACCCCATCCCCAATAGCCAAGGCATGAAAAACAACTGATTACACACAGATACCTCTTTCAAAAACAGGGTGATTAAGAACATGAGAACTTAGTGAATATAATAACATGTATTTTATTGTTATAGGGGAAGAGTAACTGTCTTCTCGTAATCAGAAAAAACAAAACACTACTAAAATAAAAAAAATAAAAAATTGAAAGACTGAGAAATAATTTAATGAAAAGATAGTATTTGTTGAGATGAAGTTATCAAAATGACTTAATCTCCTATGGAGAGGCGTTGAAAGGATCTTGAGGAGGTTCTCTAAAAGTAATAGTAAATATAGTATTTCAATTCCTTCTTTATTCTGACTGTAGTAATGGATCACGATGTTTGATGTACTCCACACATCCACAGTCAAAATATGGCTAAAAATGAAATATGTAATGTCTTTTAGGTGTATTTAATATGTATCAAACATTATCATATATTATCACTCATCCAATTCATATACATGAGGGGGAACTCATAGATTATATAGTGTTTTTTATTGAGAGTTCAGTTGAAGAACAATTATTATGATCTTTTTCAACCTCGTAGTGAGATTTGATAGAGAGTTTACTGTTTCTCATAAATAGTTATTAATTATCATTAAAATAATACTCTTCATGGATATCAACAATATAGCTATTGGAAGTATTTAATTCATGTTTTCCTGAATAGATATCATTCCACAAGCTGCTGGATACTCATGTCTGGTGGTATATTACGCTAACGATAAGTCAATTCAGTTGTTAGTCATCAAATTACTAGTCATCTGGAGGTGAGTCATATGCATTAGTGACTGTTATTCAGTGGGGACTCATATTTAGTGGTGGTTCATATTCATAAGTGGCTCATATAATGGTAGTTCATCCTACTATAGGTCATTCATGGGAGTGACATTTTTCTAAAGGTGTCACTTTCTTGAAATGATTCATCTTTGAAGGAGAGTATTTTATGGAAGTGACTAAATTATGGTGGTGTGTCCTTTCTCGTGAATGATATAGCCTAGAGATGAATCTATTTTTGCATTCAGTCCTTTCTGATGGATAGACATTCCTGGAAGTAGTTAAAGTACGTAGGTGACTCTTTTCACCACATATATAAATTTTCCTCAGTTTCCATTATTTTATAAAAATGTTATCATAAAATATTGATGTCATTATAAACATAATTACCATGAATTTTGTGCATTAAAACATGTAGTTTCTAAAAGGATCCCCTTTGTTATAACAACAATCAGGAAATTTTAGAATCTATGTATAGAATAAACCTTGTCAAAATCATATATGTATTTGGAAAATTCCTAATTTCTGATTAAAGACATAAAAATATAATGAGATAATTTAAACATAAAAATTATGTTTAAAAAGATAGATAAATAAATATGGTATAGAAAATGTGGTATTCATAGATAAAATTATGTAATATACACTACATAGATATGAAATCTGCAAATTTTCTCCCCATTTTTGGATTATCAAATCGTTTAAATAAAAAACATAAAAATAAAAGGAGATATATATTAATAGGAAGAGATATTCCATTATGAAAAAATAATTATTTAATATCTATAAGTAATATTAAAATGTGTTACCTATCAATGAAATACTCTATTCTTATTCACTTCACATCCTATGTTCTAGGAATAATGGGTGATTCTCTCTTTTCAGAGTTTGAGGGAACAAAGGTGTAGGCTTTTTGAATGGATGTAGTGGCTGTAAGGATTGAGCTAGAAGATGGAGGATCCCAAATAAACACAAGCTAAAGGTTTTTTATACCTTCCATTATAGAAAAATAGAGATGTTGGAACTAAATAAGTAAAGGATAAGTTGGATTATAGAAAATTGTTATTTTGAAAATCTCTAGGGTAGAGGATGTAACAGCTATATGTGAAGTCACCAGAATGTCTTCATGAGCTTATACTATTGAACAACACACACGAAATAATGGTTTTATTAGGTTAATTAATTCCATGACAATGATTCTTCTACACTAAATGTAACATAAGATGTTTTTATTCTCTTCTATAATGAACTGAAGCTCATGTGTCGTCTTCTTCTACTGACTTTCATGTTCCTTAAAAGCATTGGTAATTAGAGGTATCTGAAAGTTCACATCTAGTAACATAAAGTGGTATTTTGGTTTATTCTAGGTGTAATCCCTGGAATGATAATTTTTAATTTCTTTTGTGATGTTTAAGATATATTTTCTTTCATTATTTGATCATTACCTTACCATATTGTAAATAAGATCAGTGTGTTTCTTGATTTACTGCAAATTATCTTAAGGAGATAGAGGAACATCAACTAGAATAGTAAGATGCTCCTCCCTGAAAACTGATTGAATCAACACTATACCAACTAACACTAAGGGAGGTAGAGAACTATAAGGGTAATCCAGTAGTGATATATTATCCAAATTCTCTAATGAAGTAGTCACACTAGCAGTAAAAGAGGTATTCAACTCCTCCATTATAGACCATAAGGTGAACACGTCACTAGATATCCTCATGTTTGAAATACCAACATCTTGAATATGATGAATCGTCTATTTTTGTACATGGAATACCACAAGCTCAAAAAGATATCGGGCAGCAACCTCACTCAACAGAGTTACTAGAGGTTCTTAAGGAATCAAAAGACAACAAAAGTAAATGAAATACCCCCTAAAAGACTCTAGATCTATTTTTGAACATTAATGTATAGGAATATATGGATAAATAATAGGGAAAGGAGAATCCAATCTCTAAATAGTCTCCTTTTATAGCACGTGTTTCTCCAGTTCTTCTAGAGTTGATCTATGAATCTATCATGTAGAATCAATATACTCAACCATGGATCATCTATTACCAATATATATTTTAAATGTAGATTCATGTCTTTCATCACATGATTCAAATTAATCCCACCCATGTCTCACATATCCGGGGAATCATTTCCACTCCTCAAGAATGATGATATCCACCCTTGCAAAAAACACATCAACAAGATCAATGCCTATAGGGTCAACACTATGGACAATAAATCTAGGGGTTTCCTCCCTGAAATATATTTCCTCATATCCTATTCTTATGCTTCATCAACATCTTGAAAAAATAGTCTCTCCTTATACATAGTTGAAAATTATACCACTGGATAAGAAGGATGTTTTTAATTTTTCTCACGGTCATCCAGACCATCATTATCTTATCAATTTTCACTTCCATCTACATCGTCATCTCCCTCAACATTATCATCTCCTTAAACATTTCCATTTTCATCATAAAAATTACATTTTAAAAAACATCCATATATTATTTATAATACTTAGATGAATTAATCTAAAATCATTATTCTCCTATTTATTTTATTTCTTCTTCTTCATCACCTTCCCATAGAAGGTGTTCTCTAAAAGGAATTGATATTATATGAATATATAGATAAAATAAGAACACTGGGATATTTGGAATGTCAGCATCTCTTACCTCATCAACTAATATTTCTTCCAAATAACCTGGTGTTATAACCTCATCTTATTCTAACTCTTCATCTGAGTACTCTACCACCACATCAATCTCTAATATAGGATCCAAAACATTTTATTGGTCTTTAAAAGGGTCACTAGGATAAAAATACTCATAAATATTATAAAATTAATCAACCTACATCCTTGAATTGGGGTTCTAGTTTATATTCATTATTTTTCAAATGACTTTATTACAACAAAAACCTTCACACTTAAACTCATATTCTTCATCCCTATAACTAGCCCATTTACATCAAGCATAGAAGAAATATTTTTAGGATATATTAGGTCATTTGATATGGGTGATGTGTTGAACATATACATTATTTGAACCATTAGATAAGTATATATAATTATTTTGTCTCCACTTTTCATAATGTAATGGATAAAACAACTTGGTATCCCACTATGATGAAGTCTCATTTTCTAGGGAATAACCTGTGTTGTGTAAACTAAAACATCAATCTGCACTCAACATCCAATTAAGTTTCAATCAATCCTTCTAAAGATCAATCTTATATAATTTCTTTTATGGAATTCTCATACATAAAGTAATCATTATCACTAGGAATCAACCATTTATAGCCATTTAAAACACCATCATGATGGAATTTAATGCATTTAGACCATTTTCTCACAGATAACATTACCTATTTTCCATCTATGATGCTTCTTATTCAATATTTGTTTTCCCTGATCTAATTTTTTTGACTAAACTAGTGAACCAATCTAGGTTTTAATCATATCTCATAAATCATGAACTAGTGATTTCCATACATTGTCTCAGATCATGTTTATAAATAATGATTTTCAAGGTAACAACCATATGACATTTACTTTGTTCTCAGAAACTGGAATGAAATTTGTGAGTTATGCATTCTGTTGGCTGACTACTGAATGGATCAAGTATACTTTAGGATTATTTGAAGGTTTTGACTCCTTGGGAGATGACTTTTTTGTACACTTTACTCAAACTATTTCAATGTAGTTAAGGTTTAGGCAATGAAACAAGAACGCGAATGTTCAAGATAGAAACTATTTTGGGGAAGTTAAAAGGGAAAAAGTTCTAGGGAGAGAGTGATTCAAGATTAGAAAAAGTACCATTTTATATAATTAAGTGATTTCGAAAATATAAATTAGAATGAAAAACATTAAAATTGAGATGAAATAATACAATTTACTAGAAATTAAAATTTGAAATGACTGCATAATACAAACAATGGGTAATTTCAAATGAGGTCATCTAATGGTGGGTATTTAAATAGTTGGTTGTATAATATTGGGTTGTAGAATGTTGGGTAACTTCCAATTTTACTAAATTTTTATCATTGGGTAATTTCCAATGGTGGGTAATTTCCAACGAAGGGTAATTTCCAATGATGGGTAATTTCCATCAGTGGGTAATTTCTAATGATGGGTAATATCCATTGATGGGTAATTTCCAACTGTTGCTTCCAAAAATTAAATTAAAAAATAATAATTCCAAATTCATTTTTGATTTAGTTAAATCTATTATAATTCAATGGATTAGTAAATATATTTAAGAATATGTTTATTTCTTATGAATTGAAAAGTTATATCACCCTTTTGAAAATGATCTCTAAATAAGTGGTGTCTTACATCAATGTTCTGTTTTCTATAGTAATGCACTACATTCTTAGAAATATTTATCATAATTGTGATATCATAATTTATAAATACATTTTTAAATTGATATTCATAATTTAGTGGAGTGAGATTCATCTATAATATTTTTTTTACAAAACCTACCTATAGATATGTATTCAACTACAATTTTAGACAACACAATATAATTTTGATTCTTACTAAACAATGATTCTAATGACATTCCCAATATATGACATGTTCTTGAGGTTCTTCCACTATCATACTTGATACCACAAAAATCAACATCTGAATAAAAAACTAAGTCTAATTCTTATCATCTGGTGTAGAACAATATTATGTTGGTTGTATACCTGGTTTTTTTTAAACACTTTTAACATCATGTAAATGTTACTCATTTGGGTTTGATTGATAGTGAACACACCTATTAATAATAAAAAACATTATGTTGGATAATAGTTAAATAGGGGAGTCTTCCAATCATTCCTTAATATGTAGATTGGTCTAGTGGATTCCAAGCTCCATCAAGATCCAACATACATGTGGTAATCATGGGGGTGTCTCCTATCTTAATACTATCCAAAACAATAAATTTTAGAAGATATTTTGTGTACTTACATTGATCTAATATAATTATCCCATTGTTTTGAGAAATAATAAAAACAAGAAAAAAAATTTGTGCACCCATTAAACTTTTTTCACATTAAATTTTCATTATATTTGAAAAAACATTACAAAAATATTTTTTAGAATATTAAATGATAAAATAATTTACATTTATTTTGAACAACTAATGATTCGACTGAAATACTTATTATACCAACTATGGGATTAGTTGTACCTTTTAAGAGACCATTAGAAATTATAAAGGAGATGAGCCTATCATTTAAAGATCTATGAGCCAGTTTTAAACCATATACAGTTTTTTTAATTTAAAAATATTATTTGGAAATGTATGGTTTAGAAAAACATGTAGTTGTTTGAAAAACATTCCTCAACTATATAACCATTGAAGAGAGAAATTTTAACATCAATATTATATAATTTTAAATCAAAATTTGAGGCATAGTAAATAATTGTTCTAATGGATTCAAGATTGGGTATAGGTGAGAAGGTTTCCTCATAGTCAATACCCTCTTATCGACTATTCCTTTTTGAAACTAACGTAGTACTATTTCATAGTATGGTCCTAAAATCATATACTATGTTTCAAATTACACATTTATTTCCAATTTTCATGGATTCTTTAGGCCTATATAAATGTCCCCAAAATTAATTTATTTTGAATTGGTTGTGTTAATTATGTCGTAACATTACCCAAAATTCAGCATTAATTTCATGAGTGATGTTATTACTTCCATGATGTGTCAATAATTATTTATGATCGACTTCATTACAAAGATATGTTCTAGTCTATGTAACACTATCTATGTCTCCAAATATAGAATCTAGAGAATCATATATATGAGTCCCAACATCTCTTAGAAAAGATGGGCTAGTCATCTCATGGTAATCTACTACTTCAGGATTGAGGAGAGAATGTTCCTCTTAACTAGTTGAATTTTTTTTTACTGTTCAGAAGGATTTTAGAAGGTTTGGAATTAATGTCCTGATTTAAAAAATAATCTTCAAGGATTTATAAAGGGGGTTTAGACTCATAAGGATCGTTCTCATCATACATTACATGAAAAGGATCATCTATAGTCTAGGTTATTTTATTTAAATGTATATGATTTACTAGATGTTGAATGACCATGGAAATTCATTCATCTCTCTTGGATAAATTTTTTCAAGATTATACTTACTGTTAATAATGAATAAATTTCAACAAAAAAATCTATGTTAATTGTGTAAGTATTTCTGATATTCCATAATTCATAAGGGTTTTTCCATGACAAAGGTACAATTGAGACACTATTATTTATATAGCCGATTTTATTCATAACCTATTCCCAAAAAATAAAGAGGGAGGTCATATTAATTAAGAATTTTCTGGTCAATCTCATAAAGTTTTATATTTCTTCTTTCTAAACCAACATTCTGTTATGGGATCCTAGGAGTAGAAAAGTTTTAAATGTAATGGTTTTATTGTGAGAAATGACTTAAATTATTGATTTTTAAAATAATTTCCATGATTATTTATTATGGCTATAATCCTACGTCCACTATGATATTATATATATTATTCATTCATTGTAAAGTAAGACCAGGAATCAATTTTGTAACCAATAAATAATACCCCACTATACCTATAGAATTAATCTATAAGGAAATAGATATATTACTCACCATTTAACCAAGAAACTGTAGATAGACCAAAAAATTACATATGAAACAACTTTATGGGTTGAGAAGTTGATAATTCATTCATTGATTTGAAAAAATATTTAAGGTTATTTTTTTTGTTTACAAGGGTCACAAAATTTATCATTTTTCAATTCTTGTATAGGTATATCTTTTACTAACTATTTCTTATTTTGATTTATAGTTGGTTAGATATTTTAGAGAAATAGTTTCCTGTGAAAATTACAAGATTCATGGTGAATGTAACTTAGAAAGGAAATATTTTGAAACAATATGGAGGCTAAATTAACCACCTATATCTTTTCAATCTTCAATGATGTAAAAACTAATTCATTTTTATAATAAAAAATTAGAATATTTGTTTTAAAATTTCCCATAAAAATCATCTTCACATAGTAATGAGATTATATTAAGATTATATTTTAGACCATCATAAAATAATAATTTTTAATTTAAAACAAAATTAGAGTTACTGATTTAAAAATGGAAAATAATTTCCCCTTTATAATGGTCATCATTGGAGACATGTACACAATATACATTTATCAAAAAAATTATGCATGACTAATCTCTATACATGATTCTAGAACAACTGATTTCCATGTATTATTGAAATCTATTGTATCTCTTTAATTTGGTTCCCTTTATAACATTTTTCATAAGAAAATTTATTTTGGTACCCAAGTATTCATGGGTCCAGAAATGTCTGTAATTAAGGTTTTAAGAACCATATTTGATTAATGTGTTTTCTATAATAAGATTTTAATCATTTGTAAATAAAAACATTATTCGATATAATTTAATAAAATATAGTGGTAGCATTTTTAAAACTAGTGTTTAGAATAAAATTGGTTTAAGAATTCATCTATGTCTTTTATGATAACCTAAACTAGTGTTGTACATAGGTTTGATTTTTTCTCGAGTATTTGAATGAGAGTATTTCTCTAATTAGTAAATATTTATATATCCTATTTCTGTTTATAATTAGATAATTTCAAATTAATGATTCATTAAATTATTTTTCATTTTTCTCATTTTCTATAACATGTTCTGGTTTAATATTTATAGTTTATAAATGACCTCTCCTTAGAATTTTATACATATATTTAAGATCACTGAATGTATCTTCTAGCATGTTAAAATGTTCAAAAATATCATTATATGAAATATTTATATCATTATTTTCTTCTCTAGAATGATTAAAAATATATTCCAAGAGATGATTAAAATATATTTTATACCTCATATGTGTTAATATGAAACACATGTTTACACTGTCATGTTTTTTACATGGGTCGATTCTATGTCACTAAACTCATATTCAAAATAAATCCAAGATGAATTATATTATTTCTTGTATTTCATATCCTTTTCATCATATTACCTTTTATATTTATTCTTAGGATTGTTGGATTTGACATTCCCTTTTCACCTAAATTCATAAATGATCATCTCATTTAAAGTATCATCTTTCATCTAATCGTTATTCCATTTTCATGTATTATCATATTTTTCTTTCTATCTTGTCATTATCAATAATTTCTTCTACTTATAAAACATTTTTGAACTTTTTTCTAGATATTACATTTATTCATGCTTACGGGGTAGTGATTCTTCATCACACGAGCTTCAAGCTTGAAAATTTTCATTCTATTTTGAATCAGTAGACTTGAATGTTACAATTTTTTCTCCAGGCTCACCGTAGTCTTATTATTTTAATTTTATTTGTTTCTCTAATATAAGTAAAATTCATATCAACTCCATGAAATGTAGTTTACTAATATAAAAATATTATTTAATTGATAATGAAGTTTTCTCCTCATTTTTGGAAGATACCAGAACACTCGCAAGGCTTAATCCTTATGAAAAACAGGATTTCCAAAAGAAAAAATAATGTTCACTATTTCATTGAACCTATTATACATATCAGGAATAATATAATTATATTTAAAATTAAATATTCCATATATAAATATAGATGTATTTAATCTCATTTCATTAACATTCATTTTTATTTCCCTATATACTTGTAAAGTATCCCAAATATTATTTGTAGTTTTACAAGAAGAAATTATATTGAAGTATCCATCTCCAAAATCATTATACAAGGCATTAATATTTTTATTTTTATATTTATAATCATATTTTGTAGCATCATACTATACGTTTATATGTTTTTTTTAATCATATTTATTTTCAATGACATGCCAAATTTCAAAACCATTGTTTTCTATATGAATTTGTTCTTAACTTTCCCTTGAGAACTATTTATTCCATTAAATAATTGAGGTCTTTTAGTAGAAGAAATTTCGTTTTTACTTTCCATTTAAATAACAATATTTGGATCTTATAGAAACTTATGATCTTTAAAACCCTACTACAATAAAAGTTTAAAATATTTTTGAAATTCCTTTGATAAAAAATGTTGTTCAGTGTGAGTAACTCATTAGGGGGTGAACTAAGTTCTGGAAACAAATTTTATTAATACAAGTTCAATTAAAGTACCACAATTTAAATGTAAAATGCTCAGTTTATCAAAAAATTTGAATACTATAATTTTGATCTTTTAAAACATTTCACAACAAATGATTAGTTCTCAGTTAAAATAATATGAAATTTAAAAAATCATTTGAAATAAATTTTTATCAGTCAAATACATATATAAAAACATGATGATATTAATTGTCAATGTATAAATTTTATTTAATTTTTTATAAAATATAGTTTAAATCATTTCAAATAATAAAAATGAAACAAAATCAAACAATAGAATAAAATAAGAAGTTTATTCTCATGTAAAGACCTACTCCCCTCCACATGAAATCACTCGATACCAAGTGTATTATATAAATTTGATCTTATCCACCACAGAGATTTGGTATACATAAAACTAGATAAAAACGATCCACACCATGAGTAGACCTCTTCCACAATAACCATGGGTATAATAATAACTCATGCCACATAAGGACCTCTTTTGGGCATATTGTGGGAAAATAGATGAAAATATAGTAAAGAAAATATCTTTATTCTAGAGTATGACACAAGTGTTAGTGTGTGTTTACATGAATGAAAAACTACACACTAATAATAAATAAAATAAAATAAATATAAATATAAAGAAATTAAATAAAGAAAAGATAGTGATGCTCTATCTGAAGTGCTCCAGATGGTTGGGTCTCCTTGGATATGGCTTGGAGATGATGTAGATCCATTTGTCTAAAACTATTAGTAAAAGTATGTGTTACACGGCTCCCCTGTTTTGACTATAGGAAGGGACCTAGATTACCGATATACTTCACTATGTCACAATAATATTCTTGGTATGAATGAACCATGTAATATCTCATTAAAGTATTCAGCAGGTAAAACACTTTATCATAAATTTTCACTCAGACGTCTCATAAGTATAAGGTAATATCCTTTTAATATATATTTTTTCATGATAGAGGGTCCATTTTAATAAAAACCATTAGAATATTATATATCTTCTTATTGAGTTCTGATATAGACATTAATTTTTCCCTATATAATTTGTAAATACAATTCCCCTAATAGACAAAAATTGATGACTTATATTAATAAATTGGCATAGATATAGTACTTTAATTCCAATAGACTAATCGGTTTGTTACTTTTGGAATCCAAATTGCACACATGAAATATTCATTATCACTTTAATGAAAAAACAACATTGAATCTCAATTGGAAATACCAATAAACTCATAGATTGTCTGTGAATGTTACTCATAATATACATCTTCACATCCTTGGAAAAACTAATACATATGAAATGGGTGACATCATATTCTCAGTAAGTTCCATAAATATAGTGAAATATATAAACACAAATAATAAATCATGGTTAATAACTAAACAAAATGCCATTAAATCTTAATCTTGATCATAATATGGAAAAAATTAAATCTAGATTAATAATTCCATTTAAAATAATCACATGAGGATGAACCATAATCGTGGATATTATAATATTAAAATAAATACATGGGATGTCAATTACTAATATCATAATGAGGTAATGCCTAATTTCAGACATCATAAACATATCATCAGTGTTTCATCCAATACAGTATACATAAATGGGTTATAATTGATTATCTTTTATATCATGAGACCTACCTATGCATAGAGGGGATATAGAGGGAAATACTAATCACATGATATGCCAAAGAATTCATTATATTATTTGGGTTAAACATAATCCTCATTTAAATATGAAATGTAAATAACATTCCCCAATTTGTAAAAATAATTACTAACCATTCTCAATAGTATGGTGAATATTATCAAGATAGAACATCTGTAGTAAAACTTATCATAAAGCATTTACTAAAAAGTGGTAGATGATAATAATTTGATATAAATCTCAAAAAAGAATAAAATTAAATATAGGTGTTGAAATATAAAAAGATACTCAAAAAACTTTTAGGCAATCTTGAGAAAAATACCCTTTTTCTTTTTAAATAAGTGTTATTTTGGGAAAATAATTTTTATTTGTCCTAAATATTTGTATGAAACCAGAAATTAACAAGCATAAGAATCCATAAAATTTTTTCTAAGATAATAATGATAATGGGGCCTCAAAAATTTTATGGATTGTACTTGAAAATGGGTAACAAATCGGTAACTTCCCTTTAATCGGGTAAACTTATCCAGAAGAAATGGTAGGGGGACCGTATAAAACTAGTATTTCCCGATCAAATAAATATCAAATTATCTAGGTATATGATTTTGAACATATTCAAATATAATATGTACACAAAACATAATCATTAAATTGGGATAAATATTATGAAATAATAACCCGCATGAAAATGAAGGCTAACCTAGAATCCATTAATTTATGCCTGAATTTGTTTTTAACTTGACCACAATATCCTAGAAAATCAAATTAAATCATTTAATTAATTAATGAATAATCTTAAACACATTTATTTGATTCATTGTAGTTTTATTAGGTTCATTTATGGCATTATTGATGATTTATAGTGTTTAATTTCATCATTTAGTAGCATTTGATTTCATGGTTTTCAGGATCAGTTGGCTTGTTTATACGTAATATAGTTAGTATGAAATGCATATAATTAACCATAATTGTAATTGTATGTTATTATTCAAAATACATAAGTGAAATTAGATGTTTATATTTTATTTTTTATATATTCGGATGAATCATTACATAAAATGTTAATGATATTTGTTTAGAATAATTTAATCTATTTTGAAAAACAACAAAATCGTTTTGTTATATCATTAAGTGTTATATAAATATGTAACTTCCATAAAATAAAAATATTTTAGTATAGAATTTATAATATGTTTCAACCATTAAAATGGTTTTATGAATATCCTTTAATATGATGATGGAAAATAAAAACCAGGAATCCATGAAGGAGACGAAACAACACCCCAACAACAATGTACCCATTCTTCGAATAAAAGGGTGATGATAAAGGGTATTGGTAATAAACCAAATTTTTATCAATAATTTTTTTATTTCATATATTATAAATCCCAATAAATAAAATAATTAACACAATATAAACATTATAAATGAAGAATGAATTAAATAAGAATCATTTAAATGATGTTTGGACCCTATACCGATGAAATAGTTACTAGACATTTGGAATTGAAATGTGTTTCTTATGAATAGTAAACCAGATAATTGTATAGTAAAATCACCAATGAATTTATAAGTAAATTATTTTAATTTTATAACTAAATATATGATATAACTATATCATAATATATTAAATTAAATATTTTAATATTAATTAATCATGTGTTTGTATTTTTATAGGTCATAAATATTTAATGACATTTTATTGATTAATTTAAGAATGTAAAAGAATATTTATTTTCATAAAATTTATTCAAAAATTATTATTTTTATTTTTTATGATGATAATATAATTTTTTGAGACCTCAGTCAATTTTTTAAAGTGTTATAAATTTAATTATAAATTTAAAAACTGTAATTTTCACGTAAATGATAATGATAATTTATATTTATATTTCTCATATTTAGAAAATTATTTTTATTAAATTATATCTCTTTTTAAATATACATTTTTAAAAATTGTTAGGGAAAATATTTGGTGTTTTTATGGAATACTTGATTTTTTTCGTGAATAGTAAAATACGGTAATTTACAGTATATATACATTGATTGTTAAATACAAAATTTGTTGTTTCATGGATGATGTAAGAAAAATTAGTTATAACTACAATGACATATTTACTATATTTAGTCTCATAAATCAACAATATTCCATGTCCTAAGAAAAATAATAAAATATTGATTAAAAACTTCAAAAAGAACTTCCTCCTCCACTATAAATATCACCCCTCACCGCGTCTTCTCCTCACACCTATAAAACCTTGATCCTTGTCCAAATTATTACCAATACTCTTAAAAAACCTTTCCCCCACATATTGGATATTATTGTATTATAATAATTCAAAATCCTTTCCACTATGGAGGATTTCAAGAAGAAGAAATTAAGAGGTCAACCTCTCTTCTGTTATCTTTCAATTTCTTTTGATGTTCCTCTCTTTTATTTTCTTCTCATCACCTACCCTCAAAAAAAGTAAATGAACAAAATATTATCTTACATATAATTTAATTCATTCATGTTTTGGGATCATGTATTAACCAAATCTCTTACCCTCTCGTTTTTATTTTAAGAATGAAAACATCATCCACGATGGGCTGATTTACCTCCTTAGCGGATGACATGATTTCATCATTCAATTATTTCTTCCAGGTTGTTCATAAAACTATTTTTATCATTATTATATACTGTTATATAATATTATATATTATTTGATGATGTATTATAATTTTCTGAACATGATAATAATTTATAAAAAAAGTATGAGTTCTCTTTGATCAAAAATTGATAAATTAAACTAAACGATTATCGTTAAGGATTTATCTAATGAATCATCCTAAATTATGGAAAAAAATTATTTTATTAATACATAAGTTAATTAAAAAATATATTTTTATTTATGGAAAACTTTCTTAAATATTCACGATTTTCCATTCAATTATTCAAGTTAATCAATCATGAACACTAAGGATATCACCCCACCTAAAAAATGAAATTGAATCAATTAACTAATCAAAAAGACATAAATAAACATATTAATGTTATAATAAATAAAATACATGAATAAAGAGTAATTTTGTTATTAATTTATGAATCTAATTTTATTATCTAGGGCACTACGATCAATTTACGAATACCTTCAGACATAAAGTAAGGGATTCTACTCGAATCTCTGTTATTCCTTTGGGTTATTCTTCCTCCATTTTTACCCAAATGAAAATATATTTTTATTTTTTCAAATACTCTAAATTCAGTTTATATGTTCCAAGAACATGTATCATGATCCATTACTCCTTTTATTTCAGGGATATAAAAGTTTTTAAAAGGTTCCCTACTCAATTATTCCTGATAAGCAATACCGATTTAAGGGAACATCCTGAATTCTTACAAATATTCAAGGGTTCAACATATTTTATTTTAAAACACCAATATTTTGATAAAATATTAATTTTATCATTAAAAGGTACCTTGGTTAATTTATTTTTATACATAAAATTATCCCTTTTCCATTTTAAAGAATCTGGAACATTTTCCCTTAAACCGTACTAGAATGTTCTATTTGAAAAGATTATTAAACACTCTTTTCACTTATGTTTGACATCACCATTAATGATATAAACATATATTAATTTATGAATGACCATATATGATTTAATTCCTTTTTTAATAGAGAAAATTATTATAAGTCCATTTATTATTATTTTGAAAATATTATGATACCCAATTCTTTCCAAGGGTAACCCTTATGTGTATGTTTGATTACTTATGTATAATTATTTATGTGGAAATAATATTCATGAACAAGTAATTATGGGTTCACCCAAATAGTGCCCTAGTATATTGGGTAATGTTTAGTCTCATGAAACATTATGTACAATGGTCTTGGTTATTAGCTTTGACTCGTGATCTATGTGAAAATTCATAGTGGTTAGCCTTGACTCATTCTCCTATAAGTGAAAAGTGCCTTGAATTGTGATCCTCTATGTGCAGCGAGCCTTTACACTTGATAAAGTCTTGTTTTATTTTTCTTCCACATTACATTGAAAAATGTGATTTTTTGATCTAGTATTATTATTCTTTTTGTTTAATCATGTTCCATGAAATTATATATATATATATATATATATATATGTTATGCCTTATAACCAATGAGATATGATTTATTTAAATGTTTATCCCCTTACTGGGATTATTTTCTCATTGCATTGTTTATGTTATCCCCATGTTATCCTATTCATAGTTATGTTCTCAAATGATGTTAGCACCTCATAGTGGATGAAAAATAAGGAAATGTTTTTTAGACCTAGGATTTTAGATTTATATATATGGTCTCCCAATATACTAGAATTTATGAACCTCATATTTTAATTTGATATTTAATTAGGATTAAAAACATGTAATAATATGTGTAAAAGGATATAGTCGATATTATTGGTATAAGAAGAAAATTATAGTTATTTTTTATGACTGTGAATTGATCACTTTAGTAAGAACTATATGGACAAAACTATGTATGAGAAATAATCCATAAATTTGGTTAATATAGTGTATGTTTTTTATCAAGAAAATAAAACCCTCACAAGATAATACTAGTGGACGTGGATTTTGAACAAATATACCTAGGAGTGGGAAATCAGACATGGTGTTTTGGTCCGGACTCGTGGTAACATTGTACATGAAAATGGGCCTCACTACACACCTAGTATGATATTCCCATGGGATGTGATTTGGTCAATTCATAATCTCATTACAAACAATTATTAAGGTATCATAGAAAATTTCAATTAGTATATATGTTTGGAAACATATCATGGATAACCGAGATATAAACCATCGGAATCACATGTTATGATATAAACTTATTTTATGAGTTTGTCAATTTATGTTAGCATTTACATTTATATTCTTATTAAATATAAATTCAGAACCCCTAATTGCACGTTATTTTACTATGTTCTTTGTAGAAAATAACAGAACATGTTCAATCAATCAATGTGATGATTTCCCTAATGTTATGTAAAATTTGATGGAAACAGGATCTCAAAACAACATGACAGTACTTTGTCAACTATCTCATGTTATGAATAATAACATGAATCATGTGGAATACCCTCCATCCCTAAGAAATGTTAATGTTTCCACAAAAAACATTATACAGAAAAGGCCTGACATCTTTAGTGGATCTTCTGATCCCATCCTTGTGGATCACTGTATTAACTAAATTGAAATTATATTCTTTATCCTATAGTTCTCATAAGAAGATAAAGTTGCAATTTTGGACTATTATTCTCATGGGAATGGTGATCAGTGGTGGAAAATGATAAAAAAATATGAACTTCAAGGAGGAAATTGATTCTTTATATTAATAATAATTAAATAATTTTTTTAATAAATATTTTCCACAAAACCACTGCATCAATATGAAAATAATGTTTCCCAGAATTATGCAAAAATAAGATCAGTGTATTGGGGAGTTTGAAAAAAACTTTTCCAGGCATTCATGACACACCACCATCTTTTTTCATGAACACCGAAATCAAGGTGGATTTCTTATTTAGCAGGATAAAGCTGAGTTTATAAAAATCATTGGCAATATGATACTTCAACAATTACGAAGAGATTGTATGTTTTCCCCCCACAAATGAAATGTGGATTGAAGAATCTAAATTGTCTCATGGGACCAATTTGAAAAATAGGAAAGTGGATTCTAGTATGGGTGGATCTATAAATAAATTTCATGTTGGAAAAATGTCTGAATATCCTAAATGTCAAAATTTTGGAAAGTAACATCATAGGAAGTAACTAAAGGAAATATGGAAATGATTCAAATATGGAATATTTGAGAATTTGGATTTCAAATTCTGAATGGATTTGAATAATTCCCCTAATGTGGAAGAACAATGAAAGGTTCAGATCAACAATCAACCTATATTGAAGTTTTACAACTACAAGAAACATGGTAGTTATGCAAAAAACATTCGTAAGACTTGGGTTATCTGAGGAAATAAACAAAAAACTCTAAGGAAACAAGAAATGGATTATGTTATAACTACAGCCGAGGTGGTGCCAGACAACAATGTGGTGATAGATATTCTGGTTATTCATTCAAGAATAGAAAATATAATATTTGATTATGGTTTTACACATTCATTCATATCTTTCATGTTTAATATAACTATTAAAATAACACCTCAAAATATAGTGATCGAGTTAATTGTGAGAACATATAATTGGAAAACTATTTCATCAAATGTACTGAACTCCACCACAGTTATGTTTTGTTAACCAAACATCCAAAAAAATCCTTTCATACACCCTTTGGTAGAGTTCGATGCTATTTTGGGAAGGTATTAGATATTATTATACAAATTCAACATTGAAAAATTGGAATGGGATATCACTCTTCACATCCCGAAGCATCATCCATATATTTTAAAGTATAAGGATAATGATTAATCCCCATCATATTCATCATATCATGTGTGGATATTAATGCCTTATGAGCAAGAATATCTCACTCAATTGATTGAGAAAAATGAAATGATCAAGCTTGAAGATATTCCTTTCCTAGGGATTACAATGATGTATTCCCCAAGGAGTTTCCAGCACATCCCCAAGACGGAGAATATGGGTTCTCAATTGAACATATTCTTGGATCTCAATCTATTTCAAGGAAATATAATAGGAATACCATTGTTGTTCTAGAAGAGTTGAAGAAGCAATTATATGAGAATTTGTATAATAGTTTAATACACTCAAGATCTTCACCATAGGGTGGGACAATCCCCTTCATCTTCAAGAAGGATGGATTGATGTGCCTATGCATCGACTATCCTGAGATTAATAAATCATAATAAAGAACAAGACTCCTTCTCCATGTATGGATTAATTTTTCGATCACTTATGTGGGGCCAGTTATTTCTATATTGCAGACCTTCTGTTCGGATACCACTAATTATAGGTGATGAACAATGATATTCACAAGACTACCTTTTTTATAGGTTATGGATACATTTACTTTATAGTGATTCCATTTGGACTCACTAATTCACCATAAATTATCATTGCTTTAATGTATAGTGACTTTAGAGATTACTTCGACAAGTTTGTGGTAGTCTTTATCAATGATATTATGATATACTCTAAGTACAAAGAGGAACACGAGGGGAATTTGAATACAATGCATTAAACATTACGAAGATACAATCTATATATAATGTATATTAAATGTGAGTTATGGATGGAGGATTAATCATTATTAGTTAATTTTTTCACCAAAAAATAAATATTTGTATACCCTTCCATGATAAAGACAATTGAAGAGTGGCCCATGAAAACATCAGTAATGGATATCCACATATTTCATTGTGTTTATGGGTATTACTAATTATATGTGAAGAACATGTCATGATTGTAAAACCCAATAACAAAGCTGACATAGATGGGGATTATGTTTTTGTAGACTCAAGAATTTGAGAAAGTCATTAGGGATCTCAAAAATTGGCTTACCACTATGCCAGTACTCACACTACTGGAATGTGGATAACTTTTTATGGTATAAAATGATGCCTCATATAATGTCAAATCCTATGTAAAAAGTAAAAATGATCAAGTGATAACCTATGTATCAAGTAAGTTATAAATTCATATTCAATACTATTATATTCTTGATCTGGTGTGGTGGTTGTGATCATCTCATTGAATGTGTGGAAGAATTATCTCTATGTTGAAAAGTGTTAGATATATACTGATCACAAGAGTCTCAAATATATATTCACATAGAAGAATTTTGATATGTTCTAGAGAATATGGATAGAGCTCATCAAGGATTATAACAACTCAATCCACTTCCATCCTGTTTTGAAAAATATAGTGGAAGATCATCTATGTAAAAATGATATTGCAACTTTATCAATGATGAGAACTAATAATGATCAAATATTATTTTAATCACAAATGATGGACATGGTTATCGATAAGGGAGAAACATCATCAATAATTTATTAAATGATTTTTAAAACATCCCTTATGTGAAAAATTAAGGGTTCTCCAATAAATGATGTGGAAATTCATAAATGGGTGGAAGATATATGAAATGAGAAATCCTCTGAGTTCAAGATCAGTGAGGATAGAGTCATAAAATATGGTTCATTACTATTTGTGCCATCAAATATAGATACAAAGAAAGAGCTTATTAATGACACACATATCTAAACATTCTCTATTCACCTAGGTAGAACAATGATGTATCATGATCTGTGGGAGATCATTTAGTGGGAAAATATGAAAAATGAGATAATTGAATATACATAAATGTGCATGTTAGGTATGTAAGTAAAGTCTGAAAGGAAAGTAAAAATAGATTATTCACCCATTACCCATACCAACAAGTAAATGGAAAAACATCACTACAAACATTGTTACTGGACTTCCAATGACAAACAGATGGAACGATGCTATATTGTTTATTTTTTATCATCTCACAATGATAGCTCACATTATTCCATTTTGAGAGGACTTCTCATTGGATCAAATTGAACATATATAAATCAAAGAAGTGGTATGGTTTCATGGTTTACCATTATCTATTATATATGATTGATATATGATATTCACATTTATGATTTGGAAAAGTCTCCAATATTATATAGGCATTGTGATGAAAAATAGTATAGAATATCATCCACAAAATGATGACCAATCTGATAGGTCTTTTCAAACACTAGAATACATGTTGAGAGTTTAATCAATGGACCTCAATGGAGGATGGGACCAACATCTCCCTCCTGTCGAGCTCTTTTACAATAATATTTTCAACTCAACGTACCAAATGGATCCATATGAATCCCTTTATGGGTAATGGTGAAGAACAGTATCATGATGGGATGAAATCGATGATATTAATATACAAGGGGAAAAATGGTCAATGAAATAGTGGAGAAGGTGAAACCCATATTACAACACATCATGGTAGCCAAAAGTTGACAAAACATCTATGCAGACAATCATGGACAAGACCTGAAGTTTAATTTTTGAGACATGGTATTCCTCTACATATCTCCATGGGAGAGGGTCATGAGATAATGGAAGAAAGATAAACTTTGTTCCTGGTACATTGGATCCTACAAGATCATTGATCATGTTAGGGTTGTGGACTATCAACTAGCACTTCCAATAACCGTGTCTCATGTGCATGATGTATTCTATGTATCCCTATTAAGGATGTACAAACCAGATCATTCACATTTACTGACTTTAGTGGTGGTATAGTTGGTGAATAATCTTTATTTTGTGGAGCAGAAAATAAAGATCAACGATTGTAGAGATAATTTTCTACAAAAAAATACTACTCAACTTATTAATGTACTATGAAGGAACCACAAGAATGATGAGGAAACATGGGTTCTAGGGGAAGTGATGAAGGAAAATTACATGAACGTATTTTCACCTTAGTATGTAAAATGAAATATCAATGGTAAACATACATAATGGGAGATGAATGTAACAACCAAATGTTTTTTCAATGAAAATTTCCTTCTAATTATTATTTCATATAGTATAAATAAAATTAAATCACATATGAAAAAAAATATAAAATTTATAAATTAAGAATTAATGAAATAAGAAGTATTTCCAAGAATGTAAGGAACCTATACCGATCCAAAAATAACCTGACATTTCGAGTAGTAATATGACCCTTATTAATACTAATATAGAAAATTAAATATTAACATCACTAACTAATGTATAAAAAATATATCGATTATATAAGTGACAATATTATATAATTATCTCAAATTATATGTAAATAAATATTTTAAAAAATATTATCTAACTGTTGGTATTTTAATAGGTGATAAAATTTATATTATTTTTTGATTAATTTAATAATTAAAATGCAATCATATTTTCATAATAATAATTCAAAAATTACTATTTTTATTTATTATTATTATAATACTATTTTATGAGTCCATTGTTAATTTTTGAAATTGTTATTAAATCAGTTATAATTTTAAAAAAAGTATTTACCTAGTAAGTGATTATTTTATTTAAATTAAAATTTCACATATTTAGAAAATATGTTCATTGGAAAAAAAAATTGAATTATAAACACTGAAAAAGAGTGGGGAGAATATTTTTTTTGAATTAGATGATTTTTTTGTAAATAGTAAAATACTGTAGTTTATTGTATATATACGTTATTTGTTAAATACACAATTAATTAAATAATGGATGATGTTAGAACAATTAGTTAAAATTAAAATGATCTAATTACTTAATTTAGTATCAGTAATCATATCTATTTCTTATCTAGAAAAAAATAATAAAATAATGATTAACATATTCAAAAAAAACCCCGCCTATCCACTATGAATACCACCCCTTGCAACGTCTTCTCCTCATACCTATCAAGCCTTAATCCTTTTCCAAGTTCATCCAAATACCCATTCCAAACCTATCCCCCACTTCCAAGTGAAGTTTTCTAAAAAAAATACAAACCCAGATCTCTAATGAGGTTCTCACGAAGAAAGAATCAAGACGTAAAACCCTCATCAGTTTTCTTTCCATTTCATTTCAAGTTCCTTTCTGTATTTTTCTCTCCTCACCTCACCTTAAAAGAATGGAATAAAAATTATAGTATATAAAATATACTATAATTTTATCATGTTTTTGGAATAATTATTCATATATTCTCTTCTGCTATAATTTTTATTTTAAGAATGAGAACATCGTCTCTATGGTGTCGATTGACAACCTTCATGAACTATGTGCTTTCATCTTTCAATTTTGTCATCAAGTATTGTCATGAAACCATTTTTGTTATCGGAAAAAATTATAAAATATGTATTATAAATTTTCTAATGTTCTATAATAATTTTTTAAACATGATAGTAATTTATAAAACAATATGAGTTCACATTAATAAAAAACACTAAATTAAACTAAATGATTCCCATTAATGATTTATCTAATTAATATCCTCACATATGGAATAAAAATTGTATTCTAATATTATAAATGTTTATTAATAACATATATGTTCATTTTTGGAAAAATATCCTCATTCTACATGATTTTTCATACACATATAAAATTAAGCCGATCAGGAAAATCAAAGAAAACAACGCTCCCAAACGATACAATTGAATCTCTTAACCTATCAAAAAAGTTGGCAAATCAAAGTAATAATTTTAAAATAATTTAAATATATATATAAATCATTATGGACTGAATAATTAATCAAATTATTTTTATTTTAAATAACATTAAGATCAAGTGATGAACACCTCCATACTTAAGGTATGTGATTCTACTCGAACCTCTATTATTGCTTGGGTTACTCTTCCTCTATTTTTAAAAATAAAAAATTCCTTATTATTTTTATTTAAATCATATAAATTATGTTCACATGTTCCAAAATCATGGATTTAGATCCATTCTTCCTTATTTTTTGGGATATATAAGTTTTTAAATAGTTCCCTAGTCAATTCATCCCAATAAGAAAGCCCGATTTAAGGGAACTTCCTGAATTCTTACACAATTTCAAGTGTGATCCATAATCTATTATGATATTCCGTTATTTTTATAAAATCAATAATTTTATCATGAAAAAAGATTTTGGTTTAATTTAGGTTTTATAGTAACAATTATGCATTTTGCATTTTAATTAAACTTGAATGTTTTCCCTTAAACTGTACAAAAATTATTGTTTCTAAATATTCATAAAAAAACTTTTCACATTTAGGTTTGATTAAATTATAATGATATATTACTCGATTATTTTATGAATATCCATATATTATTTAATTCCATTCTTTTGAGGAAACAATTATGATACACCCATTTATTATGTTTTTGACAAGATTATGATACCCAATTATTTCCATTGTTAACCTTTATGTTTATGTTTGACGAATTATATATGATTCTTTATGTGGGAAGAATATTCATTAACATGTAAGGATGGGTGATCCAAGATAGTGATCCAATTCAATGGGTAATTTTTAGTAGCAGGAGAAATTATGTGCAACGGTCATAGTGGTTAGCCTCAACTCATGTTGTATGTTCAATAGTCTTGGTAGTTAGCCTTGACTCGTGCTCTTTTCTATGGAACAAGCCTTGACTCGTGCTATTCTATGTGCGATAATACTTTAATCAAGGTAAAATCAAGTTTTATATTCTTTTAAAATGATTGTTAATCAATTATTGTTTGATCACATGTTATTATTATTTATGTTTAATCATGTTCTATTCCTTTATATATATTTATGTACTACTTTATAACCCTTGTGCTGAGATTCATTTTAATTTATATTCCCTTAGTATTATTTTTAGATCATCCCTATTTTCATGTTATCCCTAGGTTATCATATGCATATTTGGTGGCTCAAAGAATTTATGATATCATAATGGATTATAAATAATTAAATGATTTATTAGTCCAATATTTTATTTTTTATGTACCTAGTCTTCCAATATACAAGACATTATTTTCCATGGCATGTAATTTTATTTTTAATTGTGCTTAAAATCATGTAATGATATGTGTAAAAGGATAGGGTCACTATATAATTGATTGATGGATTATTACATCAGTATAAAACCATTATAGTATATGTAAGGTACTAAATTTTTCATTCAATTTGGATGAGGGGACGTGTGGGTAAAATATTAAAATAAAATAATGTGAAAAGAAATGAAAAGAAAAAGATGGTTGTTTTTATCTCTTGATATTCTCCTCCTTTAGAACCTCTATAGGGAAATGGTTTGGGTATTTTTATGAGACTAAGGGATTCTGGATGTGGGGGAGGGTCTTGGAAAGAGGATTGAAAATAAATTTGACAAGTTTCAATTATTAGAAGGTGTGATGAGATGGGTGGAATTTATAGTGGGGGATGGGGTGTTTTTGGAATATTTTATTCCTTTATTAAATATGTTTGATAAAGATTAGGAATAGATTATGAATAATCACAAAATATATTAAAATAAATAAGGGTAGTTTAATATTAGAAATTTATATTATCTCTACATCACCTATGAACAAACATGTAATATATTTAGCATTTATCATAAATTATAATATCTTACTATTCACCAAAATTCAAGTATTTTAGAAAAAACCCAAAAATACACAATGACCATTTTCCAACATGTTGAATTATAAAATGAACTCAATTTAATGAAAATAATTTTCTAAATACAAGAAATTTAATTTTTAAATAAAATCATCATTTACACAAAAAATACTTTTCGAAAAATCCATTATCTATATTAATGTATGTTCATTTCCCTTCCATGTGTCTCTACCAATATATATCTACTAATGTGGTCAAATCCCAGTTTATTCTGTTACCCACTAGAATTATTCCCCCGCTCCATAAAATCATTCTTCTACTCTAGCTTCATCTCCTCCGCATCAGTATCCTCTTCTGTATCGACTTCCTCCTCCTCGGCCTTTGTAATGTCCAGTGTTTCGAACTGAAAAAATTGGAGGAAATTAATTTTTCTTCTTAGCTGGGAAGGCCTATTTTAAAATTGTGTATCGAAACATTTTTTTCTAACAGTTGACACTACAATTTTTTTAAAAAAATATTGATTAAAATTAATTTGATAAAATATAAAATGGAAATAAATAATTGGTTGGAAAATTCCTTCATTACCACATTAAATTATTATATGAAATATTTTCAGAGTTATATGTTGAGCTATCATGATATTTCAAGGCCTGTAGACCCTCATCTTTGATTGAATAAAAATATTAAATATTTTTATTCTGATGCATGGGTGATTGTTTTCAAAAAAATAAAATATATCTCAAACAGAGCATTTTATGAAAAATATGAGACCACTGTTAGGTCCAAAAAAATATTTTTACTATAGGAAAAATAGAAATATAATGTTTATCGATTGATGGGATCCCCTAAAGCGATAATACTTTTTTATTTAATAAATTTATTATTCCTGTTTTTTATAAAAAATAAATAATTTATCCCAAATGGTGAATCGTATGGGAAATTCGAGACCACCGTAACATTCGGAATGCTCGGTTTACCCTATTAGGGGTATAAAATTTATGAGTTTCAAACATTTTGTCAGATCATAGCCAAATGAAATTTAGTTGGGTTTTCAATATTTTTTTCGGAAGTTAGAAATAATAATAATTTTATTATTAAAATTATTAATATTTGTGTTGAAAACAAAAAAATGAAAAGAAACTTTCATAATTAATAAATTGTGTTTTGGTGTAAATAATAAGTAGGAAATTTAATAAATGCAATATTATTTACTGGAAAAGTTTAATAAAAATATTCAATAAATATTAATTTATTAGGTGTTATCGGTTTTTAATGGTTGTTGTTGTTAATATACTAATGGTGTCAACAATGGATGATATTAAATAATAATATTTTTAATTATTGTTATTATTATTTGATTGTGATAATATATATTTTTTGTGTGTGTGTGAAGTATATATATATACTATATATATATAGGTATTAAATATATTTGTATACATATATTTATGTGTGGGTGTATATATATGCATATACAGGCGTGTATATATATATATAACATATATATATATATATGGATGTATATTTATTTTGAGGTTAGAAATAATATATTCAATTTTTCCACATAAATCATAGTGTGTGAAATTTACTAACTTAATAATTTTAATAATTGTTTTGATTGAAATTTTCATGGTGATAATTATGGCATTGATTTGAAAATAATAATAAAATATTGGTGATATTATTATTATTATTAATTGGGGAGAATAAAATTTATGTATATATATATGGAATATCTATAAATATATATATATATATATAAATATTTATTCATATTTTTAACTAAATAAATATATTTCTGATATACCTGGCATCCTATTATGGGTCTCGAGCAGCTATTAAATTATTTAAATATTTTTATGGGATTTTTGTAATATAATACATCGCACCCTTTCACAAGGTTTAGATAATAATAATTAAAAATGATTAAAAATAATCAAAATAAATTTAATGAAATCAAAATTGATGAAAAAGGAATGAAAATAAATAATGAAATAAAACAAATAACATGATTTGAGTAAAAATAATTACAAATGGGTTTATCCATTATTATTTTTATTATTTTTTTATTTTTCCTTCGCTTTGTTTTTTAATTTTTTAATTTTTCTTTTTTTCTATTTTTCTCTACTATCCTCATTTATTTCATTTTTCCTTTTTTATTTTTCTTCTCCCCCTCTCTTCTCTAGAGTGTCACGCCCCCCTCTTCTCTATGTGGTGTGCCACTTTCCATTTCTTTTTCGGAAGCCCGTTACACCTGTATCTCTTCTCTATTTCTAGTACTATTAGAAGTTCCGTGAAGCTCTCAGTAAGGCTAATATTCAGCACCAAGAATCATAGAGTTTCATCCAATCTCTATCACGCAATCTAATGCCGAATGTTTTTACCCGAAATTGGAGTTTTTTAAAAATAATATAATTTCATCCATTTTAGGTAAAATAAGTTGTTTTCGTGGAACATGGGGTATACTATGAATATGAGGTAAGATGTATACACTCTTTCCCATTATTTCAGTCTGTCTTTTACATAGAACATGTGTACTGGTCGTCGGTACTAATAGATGATAGTCAACATTACTCAATATATTTTAATTAAACTAGTTTTCAGGACTATAGAATCATGTTTTCAGGAGATCCAACTTCTTCAAGTCATTTAATAATCATTGTATACCAATTAGGGCATGCCGACACAATCAGTCTCAATACATTTAGCCTCAAATATTTCATTTTTTAAACTCATGTGTTTGTGTGACCCTCGATGGTTGAGTTTTAAGTGTAATAAATTTTGTAGGATAAATGTGAATCATGATATTTGGGGTATTATTTTTTTCCATATTGATTTTTTATTGTAATTATTACCATTCTAAGGAATTATAATTACAAAAAAATCATTTTTATTTTTCTTTTTCAGATAATGTGTTTTTCATTAATAAACATTGGACTATGATAATAAATTAATTGGACAATTTATTTACTACAAGATTAATTTATTGTTTTCAAATAAAACTCATCAAATGAAGGTGCACTATTATCAACCCAAAATGAGGTGATTTTAGTTATTTAGGCATGTTTTGGTGTTCATATATTTATTTTGCGACATATATTTTGTAACACCCCATGCTTCCATGATACGTTTCCTTTTGAATAAAGCAATAGCTTGCATTATACGCAACTTTGAGACTCTAACACACCGCGACCAATCAAAGTAGCTGTTATGAATAGTAATACCCACTTTTTGAAATTTCATTAATTTTATCTCCCAATATGGATTTAATTTTCATATTCGGAATATCAAAATTATCCTAGGGTAAAATTTTGGAACTTTTCAGAAAACTTTTATATATTTATGAATAGTGAAAATTACTAAATTTTAATTAAAAACAAGTTTTTTAATCAAAATAATTAATATTGATATATTATGAATTTGAGTTGTTTTAAAGTATATTTAGAATATATTTTTACAATTTAATACAATTCTGGTCATTTGACATAATTTTAAAATTTAACCGGACATAAACAAGTGTCAATCTTTTGATAGTTATTATTTCTTAAAAACACGTTTTTTGTGTTGACAGCGGGAATTAATTTTAAATTAATTTCTGCCACTTCTGTGTTTTGAATTTAGAAAAATGCACTCCATATTTAGAATCAGGATGTCCAAATTTTGTAAATAGGTAACTTTTTTTAGACATTTTGAATAATTACTTCGGTAAATATTTTATTTACCATGGCTAAATGGTAAATCCGGTAAAAAGGGGTAAAAAAATAATATTATAATATAAATAAATTACCCTAAAACGTGTCTTAACCCTATTGGTTGATACATTTCCGACCATGAGCATCTTTGGGTCGATTTTGGGACCCCATGGATCCACTTGTATGTGATAATGACACTTTATATTAATTAAGTTAAAGTAAATACAAAATAACATAAGCATATATCTTTTAGAAAAACAATTTTTACATAGGGCTAAATATATTATATTTTCAACTATAAATATTAATTAGAAATATAAAAATATTTCCTAAATAATGGTATTTTATTTATAATTTTTAGTCATTGAAAAATAAAAAATATATATTACATAATAATGATGCAATAATTTTCTCATTAATGAATGAATCAAATAATTGGTATTATAAATGTTAAAATGAATATAATTTGAACGTTTTGTTGACATCCAAAAACTTTTTTTTTAATATGAAATTTTATTATTTATTAAATGAATTTTATTCGAATTCATAATGTTATTAAGACTTTAACAAAAATTAATTATTAAATATTGTCAAAAATGACATAAAAGTGTTTTTAAAACAAATATTATATTATTAATTGATATTATATTCCTAAAAATATATGGTTAGGCCAAAGGACTTATATAATGATATGTGTATCATTATAGGACCACTTTGGGGTCTCTTAGATGTATATAGTTTGTTTATTAACTATATATTATAAAAATACAAAGTGACATGGTAAGTGTTAAACTAATTAACCAAGAGTTAAATCTAAAATATAAGGTTAATATAATGACCCAAACCTATCTAAAATATATTGGTTGAAAGGATTGAGACCCATACCCACCTTATACATTGAATATTAAACTTTGTAGCCATTAGAAACCGAATATAAATTTATTATAATTTAATACATTAAGTGTTTCCTAAAGAGACCCTCCTCCCCCTAATAAAAGGACACCACTTATAACCAATTATTCAAACCATCAAAGCCTTTTGGTTCATCCAAACCCTACCAAAATACTCTCTAAACTTCCTTCATTTAATCCTAGAGGCCTAAGTTTGAACATTAATCCAACTTAAGGAGCCCTTTTGATTACATCAAAAGGAAGAACCCGAAGAAGAAGTAATGTTTTCACCACACTTTTTCAAGTTCCTTTCTTCTTCCACTTCTTCATTATTTGTTATTCCCATTCTAAAATAATAACTCCAGTATCTTATATATACTTTGATTTTATTATAAACATGGTACAACAATATTCAGTATTCTATCAATCCTTTGAATGACATGTCACCATACGCGTGTACGTACGGGTTACCGTCTCCACGTCGTGGTGTAATTGTTATTCAAAACACTATTATTTGGATGGGTATAATAATGATGTGAAATTCATGTAAATAATAAATATAATATGATAATGATTCTTTATATATGATATACCATCAAATTATATATTATTTTAATATCAAAAGATTGATATTGTCGCTCGTTCGTACGTACGGACTACCGTCCCCACGAACGCGATGAGATTCATTCTCCATCGTATCCATTCAAGTATAATTATTATTTGATGATTAAAAATAAGTTTTAAGGACTTGATATAATTCAGGATATGAATAATATACAAATCTATCCATAAAAATCATGGCTTAAATAACAAAACATATAAAAGAAAATGATTAAGTTAACACCCGAAATGACTATAATACAAAGATATTATTAACAAACAAGTTTTAAAATATCATATATGATATCATATTAATGTAAATGATTCTTGTATAACTTAATAACAGTTATTTCACCATTATACATAATGTTAACCTACCCTCAACCAAGGAAAAGTACAAGGTAAGGGGTTTTCATCTCACTCATTATTCCCGTGAGATTCATGCCATATCACCACTATTTCCTTTTGTGTGTTGTATGTACTGCCCATTATTGTATTATATATGTAATACACTTAAATTTATGTGTATTTACATATTCATTGTATGATACCTCATTCATGGGGTGTATGTTTCGTAAGATACCAAATTGGTAAGGGTTTATTTCACAATCTCTTCATTATTAGAGGCACTTCGGGTTGGTGTCCGGTTATAAGAGGCACTCTGGTTTGGTGTCCGATTATTAGAGGCACTCCGGGATGGTTTATGGTAATTAGAGGCACTCCGAGTTGGTGTTCGGTTGTTAGAGGCACTCCAGGTTGGAGTCTGGTTATAGAGGCTCTCTGGGTTAAGTTCATGTTCCAGTTATCCCTTAGGTCTTGGCACGAGGCCTTGACAAAGAAATTAAAGTTTGGCATTATGCATTCCATCATTATGAAAGTGGTTATTGATATTTCATGTGATTATCCAACTATTTGAATATCCATGTGAATAATTAAATGGAATTATTTCATTTTAACTTTTCCATATTATGCTAAAGTTGAAGTTTAAAAAGCTTTCGTTTTAGTTATACATTGCCTTAAATGTTTATTCTTATTTATGATCGTTTCTGCTATATTGTTATCCTTATTGAGCATCTAAGATCACCCCTTTCAATGTTTTATTTTTCCCTAGATATGAAGAAGTAATTTATGAATGACCTATAGGTATAGTAAGAGGGGATATGAATTCAAAATGTTTTTGTTATAGTTTTCACTTTATGATGTAATGTAAGATTTATGAATTTATCTTATGTCTCCAAGGCTACTAAACTAATCAGTCCTTCGGGACTTGATCTTTTGTGATCAAGCTAATTTTATGTAATAATGAACCGACTCTGGGTAACTGGGGTCGGGGCATTACAGTTGGTATCAGAGAAAGTTTAGTACAAACCTTGGAAGCTAGATTTAGATAAACTCTGAATAGAGCACATAGACCTAAGATGGACTTTCAATATTAGTATAGAAGAACTTCATAGAATTTTGGTATTTAGAGATTTTGTGAGTTTTCTGAGCAATACATCCCTGTCTGGATAGGAGCAAGTAAAGGTGGCTCTTGCACAGATGTACCTAGGGATAAAACCCGAAAACACCGCTTTGAGCTAGACTCGAACAGGAATTGGTGCACGACAATGGGCCTTGCTGCACTCTTGGTTACGACACTCCTAGGTGATATGCTTATGATAATTCTCATTTTAATTACAAAAAATTATGAAATGATTATGAATATATACATCCTCAAAGAATACATTTTTATGATTATGGATTATATCAATAAATAGTTCAATTTATGTTAAGTGTTTTACAAGTATGGAATTATGTATTTTTATTCAAAAACTAATCTAGTTTATGGCATTGTTTAGAAATGTCACCCAGTGGATGAAATGGAAACTGTATCAATGAATGCACACCATGTAGGTTTTTCCTTCTATCTCATGATAATTATAGTGGAGCTGGTGATGCAACTGGTGCTAATCAACTAATTACAATACTAGGACAACTCACTCAGGTTATGAAAAATAACCTTACCTGTATGGAGCACAATGATCCCTAGCATGGAGGATCAATGTTATATCGCTTCATGAGGTAGAAACCACCAACATTAAATTGGATTAAAAATCCATTAGTATCTGTGAAGTGGATAAGTTCCCCAGAGAAAATATTTTAGGCTTTGGGGAGTAGTGAAATGGAAAAAGTTGTCTTGGCAATTTATCACCTCACTAGAGATACTGATCAATGGCGGTCATTGATTCAAAACACGAAAGAATATGATGAGGTATCAAATATGTAATTGAGTGAGTTCAAAGAGTTTTTCTTAGAAAAATAATTTCCTCATGACCATCAAGAAGATATTGAAAGGCAATTTCTGAGTCTGAGACAAAAGGAGGATGAGAATGTCGCAAAGTATGAGACTAACTTTACAAGGTTAGAAAGGTATGTTGGAGATTATACATGTAACCCAAGAAGTAATATTGATCGTTTCTTTAATTGGTTAAAACCATTTCATCTTCAAGCAATGATTTCACAATCCTTCTCGTCGTACGAAGACATTGGCTCATGTGCTATAAAAAATGAAAAGGAATTCTCTAAATCAAATGACAATAAAGTAAAGAAAGAGAAGAAGAAAACAATGGACCAAGAGATAGATGAAGGGAAAAAGGGAATGAAGGATTTTCCATTATGTGAAAATTATGGGAAGAAACACCCCGGTACTTTCCTAAAATGAATGGGAGTTTGTTACAAATGTAGAGAAAAAGGTCACCAGACTCGTGATTGAAAGGGAAAGAAGGAGGCTATTAATGTTGAATACTAAAATTGTAGAGAAATGGGGAATTATGAATATGAATGTCATAAGAGTCAGGGAAACATTATTCAGAATAGGCCAAGGGATCAAGGCCAAACTTATGTTGTTACTACAGTTGAAGAGGAATGATTAATGTATTTGTATTTTTGGACTCAAGGATTATATTCTGGTTATGAGAATAACGTGATATATATAAGGATTTTAATACAGTACTTTTTTTTCATTAAGGTTTTAATATTACTAAGGTAATCTTATTTTCAGTATGTGACAATAAGAGAATCTTTACTTTTTTTGTAGAATCTGATGTTGCGATTGATTTTTGAATTTAGATACCTTTTAGAGAGAGTCTGGACAGAGGTACTTTGGATAACTATAACGTTTTGGAATGGATTAAGTTGAACTTTGGATATCATTGTTCAAGGTTAAAAAATTTATTATGATTATTTTTGGAATATTATGATACTATTGTTTTAGGAAAAAGACAACCTGTAGGTCGGGCGATAACCCGTCGCGTCAGACAAAGCTGCAGGAATCGAACCGACAACCATAGTGTGACATGCCTTTATTACCTACCACTAGCCTATTGGAAGTCCCTGGTTATTACAAAATATTTTTTCATTATAATGGTATGTTTTAATGATTATAACCTTATACTATTAGGATAAATATTATATTTTTGAGTTCTATTATCTTTTGGAGTGAAAGTTGAGTTTGTGGTAGAAATTAATTGAAGGATGAAAACTATACTTGTCAAGATGTATATATATATATATTTATCTTATTCTATGTAGAAATTAATTCTTTAGGGAAGAGATATTAATACCAAAAATGTGTTATCCTAATACCTTATGTTTTGTTGAACTGTTTATATTTTAAATCATCATAGATTGATGGCTTTGAGGCCCCCAATGCTACACATATTTGTGATTGATGACCTCAATCACTCCCAATAAATATTGACGTTTTTCCTCTAATTATGTGTCTATAATTGACCCCAATTTTCTCCAATTATAAACCCTAATTTTGTAGTGACATTCTCATTTCCCTTTCCCACTTATTAAAAGTAAATTTTATTAACCCTATTTCCGATATGGGTTTTCCACAATGGTATTTTCTATTTTCAACCATTTATTTTCAGAAAACAATTTCAAATTGTGAGGATGCAATTATTTGAAGGAGGGGATAATGTAACACCCCAAGCTTCCATGATACGTTTCATTTTGAATAAAGAAATAGCTTGCATTATACGCAACTCCGAGACTCTAACACACCGCGACCAATCAATGTAGCAGTTATGAATAGTAATAGCTATTTTTGAAATTTTAAAAATTATATCTCTCAAAATGGATTTATTTTATAGATTTGGAATATTGAAATTATCCTAGGGTAAAATTTTGGATGTTTTTGGATAAATTTTATATTTTGATGAATAGTGAAAATTACTAAATTTTATTTAAAAACAACTTTTTTAATCAAAATAATTAATAGTGATAAATTATTAATTTTAGTGGTTTTAAAGTATATTTAGAATATATTTTTACCATTTAATACAATGTTTGTCATTGGACATAATTTTACAATAAACCGGACATAAACAATTTTCAGTCTTTTGATAGTTATTATTTCTTAAAAACAAGCTTTTTGTTTTGACATCGGGAATTAATTTTCAATTAATTGCTGCCACTTCTGTGGTTTTAAAGTGGAAAAACGAACTCCATATTTGGAATCAGTATGTCCAAATTGTGTAAATAGGTAACTATTATTTGTATACATTTTGAATAATTACTTCGGTAAATATTTTATTTACAATGGTTAATGAGTAGATCCGGTAAATAGGGGTAAACAAATAATATTATAATATAAATAAATTACCCAAAAATGTGTCTTAACACTATTTGTTGATATATTTACGACCATGGGAATCTTTGGGTCATTTTTGGGACCCCATGGATCCACTTGAATGTGATAATGTCACTTTATATTAATTAAGTTAAAGTAAATACAAAATAACATAAGCATATATCTTTTAGAAAAACAATTTTTAAATAGGGTTATATATATATTATATTTATGACTATAAATATTCATTAGAAAGATAAAAATATTTCCTACATAATGGTATTATATTTATAATTTTTAGACATTAAAATTTAAAAATATATATGACACAATAATGATGTAATATTTTCTTTCTTAATGAAAGAATCAAATAAATGGTATTATAAATGTTAAAATAAGTAAAATTTGACAGTTTTGATAAAATCCAAGACTTTTATTGGTTAATATGACATTTTATTATTGGTTAAATGAATTTTATTCGAATTAATAATGTTGTTAATACTTTAAAAAAAATAAATTATTAAATATTTTAAAAATTGACATAAAATAGTTTTTAAAACAAATATTATATTATTAACTGATATTATATTCCTAAAAATCCATGGTTAGGCCAAAGGACTTATATAATGATAGGTGTATCATTAATGGACCACTTGGGGGTCTCTTGGATGTATATACTATTTTTATTAACTATATATTATAAAAATACAAAGTGACATGGTAAGTGTTAGACTAATTAACCAAGAGATAAAACTAAAATATAAGTTTAATATAATGGCCCAAACCTGTCTAAAATATATTTTTGAAAGGATTTTGACCCATACCCACATTAGAATTTGAATAATCAACTTTGGAGCCATTATAAACTGAATATGAATTTATTATAAATTAATTCTTTAAGTTTTTCCTATAGAGCCCCTCCTCCCCCTTATAAAAGGACACCACTTCTAACCAATTCTTCACACCTTCAAAGCCATTTGGATCGGACAAACCCTTACAAATTACACTCTAAACTTCCTTCACTTAATCCTAGAGGCCTTATTGTGATTAGAAATCCAACCTACGGAGACCTTTTGATCAAATCAAAAGGAAGAACCCGAAAAAGAGGTAATGTTTTCACCACCATTTTTCAAGTTCCTTTCTTCATCCACATCATCTTTCTTTGTTATTCCCATTATAGAATAATATCTCTAGTATATTATATATACTGTGATGTTATTATAAACATGGTACAACCATATTCAGTGTTATATCCATCCTTTGAATGACATATCATCATACGTGTGTACGTACGTCTTACCGTCTCCACGTCATGGTGTAATTGTTATTAAAAATACTATTATTTGGATGGGTAAAATAATGATGTGTAATTCATGAAAATAATAAATATAACATGATAATGATTCTTTATAAACAAAATACCATCCAATATATATTATTTTAATATCAAAAGTATGATATTGTCACTCATGCGTATGTACCGACGACCGTCTCCACGAACGCGATGAGATCCATTCCCCATCGTATCCATTCAAGTATAATTATCATTTGATGATTAAAAATAATGTTTAAGGACTTGATATAATTCTGTATATTAATAATATAAAAACCTTCCATAACAAACATGGCTTAAATAACGAAACATATAAAAGAAAACGAGTAAGTTAACACCCGAACTGACGATAATACAATGATATTTTTTAAAAAGCAGTGTTAAAAGATCATATATGATATCATATTAATATAAATGATTCTTGTATAACTTAATTACAGTTATTTAACCATTATACAAGAGGTTAACCTACCTTCAACCAAGTAAAAGTAGAAGTTAAGGGGTTTTCATCTCACATCTTATTCCAGTGAGATTCATGCCATATTGCCACTATTATCTTTTGTGTGGCGTATGTAGTTCCCATAATTTTATTATTTATGTAATAAAATTTAATTTATATGTATTTACATATTAATTGTATGATACCTCTTTCATGGGGTGTATGTTTCGTAAGTTACCAAATTTTTAAGGTTTTATTTCACAATCTCTTCATTATCTGAGGTTGTTTATACGTAATTATCTACTAAGACTCTTTATCATCCACATCCATGTTTCATAAAAATATATTTCAAAACCTTTTTAATATTTAATAGACAATATGTTAATGTCATTTATACCCTTATTTTACCTTATACGTTTTTTAAAGGAATCTTTCCGTCGTTTTCGAAACAAGTTACTTTTTGACATTTTCAAGAAAACTACGTTAAGAATGTTTTTTAACTTATATGGTAGGTGCGGTTATTCTCCGCCATTATTAAACCTTTGAAGATTCACTAACAATATTATAAAGATATTTTTAATATAATGGGTTTCTATATAATTATATGATTTTTAAATGATTTAAAAACAAAGACATATTTCTCTCAAAGAGTTTTGATTTCAACTATGTCAACATCATTTGATGGATTTTAAGCTTATTTGAAGTTGATTTATTATGATACAAAACTTCCATATTGTATTAAAGTTTTTGTGATGTGCTTGAATGTGGATGAATTATTTTTATGTCATTGATGGTTTATGGTTAAATTATTTACATTTTGTAAGATAGTTTTAATATGAAAGATTATGTTATATCTCAACCTTTTCATAAGATGAATGTGTTGGAATAGTATGTTCTGGGTTAGGGATAGGTAAAAGTATGCCCTATGGGTTGGTGTCCGGTTATTAGAGGCACTCCGGTTTGGTGTCTAGTTATTCTAGGCATGCGGGGTTTGTGTCCGGTTATTAGAGGCACTCCGGGTTGGTGTCTGGTTATTAGAGGCACTCCAGTTTGGTGTCTGGTAATTAGAGGTACTCCGGGTTGGTGTCTGGTTATTAGAGGCACTCCGGGTTGGAGTCCGGTTATAGAGGATATCAGGGTTGGGTTCCAGTTACAGTTATCCCATAGGACGTGGTTTTTGATATTGCATGTGATTATTTGACTAGTAGAATATCCATGTGATTAAGTAAATGGCATTATTTCATTTTATATTTTCCATATTATGATGAAGTTCATGTTTAAAAGGCTTTTGTTTTAGTTATACATTTCCTTAAATGTTTATTCTTATTTATTATTGTTTTTTCTATATTGTTATCCTTCTTGAGCATCTGAGGTCATCCCTTTCAATGTTTTATTTTTTCTAGGATGTGAAGAAGTAATTTATGAATGACCTACATGGATAGAACGAGGGGATATGATGTCAAGATGTTTTTGTAGTAGTTTTCACTTTATGATGTAATGTAAGACTTATGAATGTGTCTAGTGTTTTCAAGGCTACTAAAATAATCGGTCCTTCGGGACTTGATCTTTTATGGACATGCCATTGTTTTGTAATAATGCACCGACTCTGGGTAACTGGGGTCGGGGCGTTACATATTTGGTTGTGACCATTGGGCTTTATTAATCAGGATGTGTGTATTTTAATAGCGTACATTTATTTTCAGAAATTATATATGGGTACTCTCTGGTATCTACTTCATTAAAATACAATTAAATTTTTGGTGGGGAGAGAGACTGGGGGTTCCATAGTATGGACCCACAAATAAACTCTATGTTCCAGATTGTTACCACACAACGCCTCGTGTAGGCAATGTCTTACTATTTTCCAGAAGAGTGTTTACATGGTAATTCCCTATACTAATGAGTTATACTAGTCCCTTAAGGTACAATCGATGATGGGACCATTGGGAAATTTTTTATACCATGCATTGAGTGATACTCGACCCATTTATGTGTAATAGCTATGAAAAACTCCTTATAAAACCATGCCTTGTGTGATACATGGTCATTTGGATGATTTCTTTAGATAGGCTTGGTTGCATTGGATAAATTAAAGGATGAAAAATAACAATATCTGCAAGAAAAGATTAAAATCCAACTATAAAAATCTATATCATAGTAATGTTAATACGTGGATGGTTTTTATTGATTCTTCTTTGAGTTCCTTGTGAATTTTGAAACTTATCTTGCGTCTTTAGTGCTCATGGTGTTGGCATATGCATTAGACACTGTGTCAAAGCACAAACTTGGAGGTATGATCTTTTCTTTTTTTTCATGTTAGTTAGGATTTGGTATATATTTATATTAATCTTACCAGGTATCTCATTCAGACATTTGGCTTAGGGCGAAGTTTGTGCTATGTGATCGGTGTCCTTTTTAGAACTCGGAACAAGATACACTATTATTAAATTATTTGAATGCTTGAATTATTATATATGATGCACTAATAATTTTCTACAGCATGAAATGGAATGGTTTAGAAACTATGTATGTCGTCCAATTGAGATTATATCATACACCCTGATTGGGTGTCGTTTGGTATCTAAGTAGATATTATGTCTAGAGGTGTTGATACAGGGAAGTGTGCCACTTCCGACGCTTGATTTCTTTTCTATTGTCAATGGATTTTGGGGGATAGGATTGAGTGAATGCTCGGGATTCCAAGGTACTATTGTTTCAATTTGAGTCATTTTCATTAAAACATTGATACCATGCTTTTATTCCCATTTTCTAGTGCTTTTACATTAGCACACACATCATTGTCTGTATGGTTTTATTTATCATCTTACGCACTTGTGATTAGTTCAGTTGGGATTATTTATTTTATTAAAGTGCTGTTTATTTTAGTTATATGATTTTTCTACTTGTTATAAATTGATTTTCCTACAATATGTATTAACTTTTTCTTATGAGGTAATATTCATTTCAACAGATATATTAAAAATTCCATCAGCACTAGTCGGAAGCCTTTGGCATTCAGGGAGATGCGGTTGAGGTCATGTGGCTAACTCAACATGGAGCACCTTTATAAGGATCATTGGTTAGGGATGTAAGAAGGTGCTATCAAAGGCAGTTATCTTCCTTATCTTACTATTTTGGGTGGGTATATGTGATATTAGGAATGTTTCAGTGCAATGTTAATAGTCATGTCTATGATTGAACGCCCCACGTATGTGAAATTACCAATTGTCTAGTGTTGGGAATTGATGTTCATGCTTTTTGATATTATAATTGATATGATTTCACCTCGAGTGATCAGTGCAATATTCATTTCTTTTGGATTTATATAAATTAAGTAAATTTACCCTCGACCTAATTTGTTGAGGATGAAACATAACATGCATTATATTAGGAACATAGAAATTCACATTCCATGCATAGTTCTGTTACAATGCATGTGAATTTTAGTTTTCCTATTTATTCAAAATGTGTTCCTTGATTATATTCCATGTCCTTTATTTATTTATCACGCAACATAGATACCTTTTTTTGGTGATATTTTTATAATTCAAGAATGTTTCCATGATGCATGATTACTATCATGATATCCGTGTATCATGATTCTATGCGTATTAACAGGTCTATGTGATTAACATTTCATTCTTCTATGATTTCAACATGTTTCTATTTGTTAGTTTTTGTAGTGAATTTATATATTTTTTGATATGTAATTGGTTTATTTTATTAAAATTTATTAGTCGTAATTAAATTGGATCCAAATGACACCTGTAAAGTGTATGGGTTCTTTATGGAATAGTATATGGGCACCTGTATGACTGGATATTGAACATGTTCATGTTGTATTATGAAATGTGTTTAAATGTAAAGGGTTTGAAAATAGAACCTATTGTACTTTCTTATATTTAAGGTCCCCGTGTAATGGTAGATAATGATTCTTTTAGTTACATAGGAGAGGATGCACTTGAGTTTTCTATATGTTCTGTTTCATTCAGAAATGATATATATGGTTGGATTCTGATCCTAGTAACCTCTTTTAAGCATGAATCATTGTTATGGTTGATTCTTGTTCCTCATAAGGGGCTAGACCTTGGAATGTATCACCCTCTAAAATTAAAATCCTTTATAATTTCATGAGTTTTCTCCCTTTTTGGTGTCATTATCATGCTATGGTACCTAGTAAGAATTTTACTTTCTAAATGACCTTCTTGTTCAGATAGGTATTCATTTTATAATTGAATTTTTTTTCAAGCATGAACATTGGGTAATGTTCATTTTCAGCAAGTTAGACATGCATCAGGAAAGGTCATCTACATCATAGGTCCTTTAACCCTCACTTCTACATTGTGATGGATGACTCAGTACAATGTATTATGAGTTAAAATTCATATTTAATCTATATCACTTTGGTGTAGTATGAGTTCATGTACGTGGTTCCATTATGTACTTCATTTTGATACAAATTGGATGATTTATATGTAATCATTAATCCTTATGTTGTTAAATACGTCTCAGGTCATCAATATAGTAGATTGAATTTGGTGTTAAATGAATCAATTCTATCACAATTTTTGGTATGACCTCCATAGACTCATATGTTTTTACAGATCAGCATGTTTTGTTGGGTTTCCATCACAATTGTTTAATCATTTTACTTTATATAGGTATAAAACTAGAGTTCTTTTGAGCGACTACTATATATATTTCTTTTTACGATTAGAAAACTTCAATATTGAGGAGTTTCATGTTGGTTAATTTAAATACTTGTCCATTTAGGAAGAAGGAACACAACCAATAAGGGACATTATAGAATGGTCGGGATGGATTAAGTGTCATGAAGCTTTTAAAATTTAAATCATATTAGTTATTGCCTTGTATCATGATGTTGGTTTGACTATAATTTTATGCAACCTTTTAGAAATGTAATTACTCGGGGGTGTACTTCGATGGTTAAGATTGAACAATCACTGGATGTATCTGGTTGAAAATGTTCGGTGATCAGTTAATGATGGTGTATCGGTAGGTGATTTCGAGTTTCTTCTAAGGTGTCGACTAATACTAGTTCGATCATTTTTATTCTTGTAAACATTAAAATACTCCTAGTGTACTCTGGTTTAGTGACGAGCATGTCCCATATCTTGACATCTTATTTGATGCACTAAGTGTGGGAAAATCTTATAATGCGCTGAATTCTAAATGTTGTTAGATAATCTCTATCTAATTGCATGATGAATGTATGGATCTTATCGATGCATGGTTAGTCTTGAGTGATCCAATGATTCCTATGTAAGAATTAATTGGAAATTCCCATGTACACTAGTCATTTCTTCTAAATTGACTACCAGGCCTATGTCGCTCTAATATCATTTAAGGCTCTTATATAGACATCATGGATTTTTACCAAGGTAATAATACAGAGGAAGTGTATGTGGTGAATGTGAGATAAATTTGATGAAGACATGAATATATTGTTTAACAAAATGTCGAGTGTCTAGGCTGAGCGTCTTCTTAAATAGTCGGTCAGAGTGGCTCGACTAGTTGTATCTCTTGTACAATAGAGCAATCAGTGATGGACCATATCTGAAATTTCCTTAGATGAGATGAGTTCAGTTTGTGTTAGCTAGGGATTTTCTTGAAAATATTGCTCGATTTGGGCATTGAGGATGATGGGGAATTGTCAGTTATATCCGTTTTGGATTTCATTCATGAAACGTAATCAGATTGCTTAATGGAATGTCTAGTAGGAATTTCTGACATTGGAAGGCATCGTGACATGGAATTTTCCGCTTTTAAATTTTGAAGCCTATGGTGGGATGTAAATTTAGCTTAATGTTTAATGAGATGATGATGTGGTCATGTCCCAATCTAAATAGGCTCAAGAATTATCTTTCTCGGTGTTTTTGTTTGAAAATGACTAATGACTTAGATATTCATTGCTTATGTGCTACTTAGCTAACCATTTCATGAACATGCATTAAGATTTCAAAGATGCAATGGGAATATTTTTGTGAGACTTAATGATCTTTGTAGGTTGGGGGATGGTAACATTGTTTCTAAAGGCTTTTTGGGGAGAAGAAGTTCTATAGTGAGAATATTGTAACATCCCATGTTTTGAACCAGATGAAAAAGTAAAGGAAATCAATTTTTTTTCATTATCTAGGCATGCTAGTTTTAAAACCGAGCATTAGAGAATTTTATTTCGGTAGTAGAAATTGTTATGTGTATTTTAAAGTCATTGAATTAAATTAATTATATTAAAAATTGAATGGAAATTTATTAAATGTAGGGTAAATCCTTCTATAGCACATTAAAATATTTTCGTTGTTAGACACAGAGTCATTGTTGGATTCTGAGTCTTGTATACCCTTTATGTTGATAGAATAAAAATATTAAATATATGTATTCATACACATGCGCAATTGTTTACAAAAATACGAAATCACTCTCAAATGGTAAATCATATGAGAAATATGAGGCCATTGTTAGGTCCAGAATGTTGGGTTTTCCCTTGGAAGAGTATATATTTAATGTGTTTAAGGTTTTCTACATCCTCGCATGCGATAATACTTTTTTTATTTTGTTAATTTAATATTCCTATTTTTAATAATAATTATAATATTTCTCACAAATGATCTGTCGTCTGAAAAGTCAGAGGCCACAATTAGGTTTAGAATGTCAAATTTATCCAGGAAGGGGTATAACCTTTGTAAACAATAGAGGTTTGGTTAGGTGACATCTGACTATAATTTAACAGGTTTTTAATTGAATTTTTTTGTATTAAATAATAATAATAATTTTATTATTAATATTATAATTATTTTTTTAAACAAAAAAATAAAAATTTACTTCCACTATTAAAAAATTCTGTTGTGATGTAAATAATAAGTATACAATCTAATAGTTGTTATTTTATAAACTGGGAATATTAAATAAATATATGCAATCAATTTTATTTTATTATTTGTTATCGGGTCTGAATTTTGGTTATCGTTAAAATACTAATTGTTTCATTGATTGGTGGCATTTAATATTAATAATTTTAATTACTATTTTTATTATAATATTGGAATAAAAAATGATATATATATATATATATATATATATGATGTATATATATGGGGATTAATTAAATATGTAGATATATATACATGTGTTAGTGTATATATATTCACATACATATGTGTATATATAAACATATAAAAGGTATATATATATATATGAGTGGATATTTATAGTTGGGTTAGATAAAACAAAATAAATTTCCCACATAAAACTATTATGTGGAAAATTTAGTAACTTCGCGCTTTTAATGAATTTTTTTACTGAACTATTCATGGTGATAATTATGATATATATTATATAATAATAATAATAAATATTGGTGTTATTGTTATCACTAATTGGGGAATAGAATATTGGTGACTCTATATATGTGGAATATATTTGTATTTATGAGTGTGTGTGCGAGTAAGAGTAAATAAATAAATAAATAAATATATTTATGCCTTACATAGTAGCCTATTGTGGGACATGAGTAGTTATAAAATTATTTAAATTGTTTCGGGATATTTATACCAAATAATACATCGTTCCCCAGCACAATGCTTAGGTAATAATAATTTAAAAGTATTAAATGAATTAAAATGAAATTTAAAGAAATAAAAAGATTTTAAAATGGGCTGAATATAAATAATAAAATAAAAAAATGACATGAAAAGAGTAAAAATAATTAAAAATCGGATTATCCATTTTTATTATTATTGTCTTATTTTCCATTCTCATCAAATTTTTTTAGTTTAATTTATTTTATTCTTTTCCTTTTTCATTTATTTATTTTATTATTTTTTCTCTCTCATCTAAATTTTTCTTTCCTTTCACTTTTTTTCATTGCTCATATCTCCCTATCTTATCTTGTGCTTCATTCCCCCCTCCTCTCCACGTGGTGTACCACCCCCAGTCACCGCTCCAGAATCCCGTTGCACCTCCATCTCTTGTATATTCTCAACATTGTTGGAAGTTCTTTAAATATCTCAGTAATCCTAATATTTCATATAAAGAATCGTAGAGTATCATCCACTATCACAAAAGTAATCAACATTATATGTTTTTAAAAAAAATTGTTTTTAAAAAATCATCTAATTTATTCCATTTTCGGTCAAATAAAGGGTTTTCAAGGGACGTAATATATACTATGACTTGAGGGTTGGGTGCCTACTCTCTTTACCATCATTTATTTGTATCTTTTACATCACATGTTTCTACCTCTCATCAGTGCCTACTGGTAATACTCAACTTCACTCAATCTATTTTTATTGAACTGCTTTGCTTTACTATTGACACCATGTTTGAGGTAAACCATACTGTTTAAATTATTGCAATACCATTCAATACCCCTTTGGATGTTCCAAAATAATCAGTTTAAATTCCTTTAGCCCATAATATTTAATCTAATTAATGCATTTGTTTGTGCGGCCCACTTCGATTTAATTTTAAATCTAATCATTTATATATGATAAATGTTATTTGTGAAATTTGGGGTTTTGTTAGTTTGTTTATTCCTAATTATTTTTTGTTCGAATTATTACTATTTTATGCAATTATAATAGAAAAAAATGCATTTTTATTTTTCATTCAATGATAATGTGTTTTCCCGTGATAAACCGGGGATTATAATATTAAATTAATTTGTTAATTTATATGCTGCAAATTTTTTGTAATGTTTTGAAATAAAACTCCTCTAATGTAGGTGCACTAAATTCAACCCAAAATGTAAAGATTTGGTTTCTTAGGAATGTTTGGCTATTAATACTTTTATTGTGCTATTTGTATTTAATTGTAACTAGTGAGCTTGAATAATCAGAAAGTGGATGTAATTTATTAGCTTAAATTTATTTATTGTAATTATAAAATTGTATTTTGTGATATTTGATTCATTTAAATATAATTAAATTTAGGGTGGGAGGGAGAATGTCGGTTCCCAATTAAGAACCCGCACAAGGACTCTCCAATCCAAATTGGTTACCACACTCCTCGTCGGGGAGGTGATGACTTAGGAATTTTCAAAAGATAGTTTCCCTGGGCTTTCTATATTCTCATGAGTGATACTGGTTCTATAAGGGAAAATTGAGAACATAACCATTGGAAATGTGGCTTCTCTAATCCTTGGGTGATACATTACCCCATTATGTGTGTTACATGAGATGGGTTGATGATAAAACAATGCCTCGAGCGATACTTGGTCGTTAAGATGGTTTACATAGACAGGCTTAGTGGTATTAAATAAATTGAAGCATGTACCATAACTATAACTTTGGGATGAGCTCATACTCTAACATTAAAAATTAATATAATAATAATATTTATTTGCGGAAGGTTTTTATTAATTACTATTTGAGGTTGTTGTGAATTTTGACACATCTCTTATGTCTTTAGTGTTCTTGGTGTTGACATATGGATTAGATTCTATGCCAAAGATCAAGATTGGGTGTATTCCATTTTCATTAGTATGTCATTTCACTTATACAGATATATATATCAATATATATATATTCTTCTTACCAACTATCTCATTCATACTTCCATCTTAGGCCGAAGAAGGTAGTATGGGACATGTGTTCAATTGGGAACCCTGACCAAGTAACTCACATTTTGAATTATATAAATGCTAGCAATATTATTAATGACATACTAATATTTTTATAGAATGAAATGGAATGCTATAGACACCATGGGTTCTTGCCTACTGAGATTATATATCATACCCTACTCATGATCCATCTGGTACTAGAGAATAATTTATGTCTAGAAGTATGGATAAAGGGAAGCATGAAACTTCTAATGCTTTATTTCTTTGCTAGTTTGGAAGGATCTTGGTGGATAAAGATATAGCTAATGATCATGATTTTGAGATTCAGTTGTTCATAAAATGGTTTTATTCATATTTTCCATGATTTTAATTTTGTACTGACATTATAGAATGATATTATTTTGTATCTGGTTTTCTTTATCAACTTCCGAATATGTCATTTATTTAGTTGGTATTATTTATTTTCTTCTACATTAGTTGGTTTTCGTATTATTCTTATGCTACTTGTTATAAATTTCATTTCTTCTGTTGTGTATTTCCTTTTTTTATGAGAGCATAGCCTCCCCCATGGAAACATTAAAAGGCCCACACTTCTTGTATGCATCCTCAAGCATTCGGGGATATGCGCTTGAGGTCATGTGGACAACCAAACTCAGATAACCATTCTAATGGATTTTGGGTTTGGGATGTTACAACCTCAACCTCAAAACCATTTTCGCCTTTCACTCAAACTTGTCTCCTCATATTCTTCATCCTCGGCATCATATTCCTTCGACATGGCCTCTACCTATGCCCCCACCTTAGCATCCACCTTCAGCCTCCTCCCCCCAACTCAACCTCTATATCCACCCCACCTTAGTCCCGACCTATATCTCGATGATAAATTCCCTTCATCGCACCACTCTTCTTGATTCATAATCCCTAATACACAAAGAATTTTTTTTTTCAATGGTATTTGTATGGTTAACCATGTTCGAATTCCCCCAAATCCATATTTGTTTTTTGGTTCAATTTATATTTTTCTAACCATTCTACCCAAGTATGTGATGATCTCATATCTCAATCTATGTAAATTCTCTCTTCAGTAGTGGTTCCTGCTTGGGATATTGGTGGTGTACGGAATTGGTTATTTAGATTGTGTTATGGGAGAGTTCCATCATGTGTATGAAATAATTAGATTCATTTAGATGCATATGTTGGATTTGGGAGGCTGAATAATCTGGATAACATAATATAAATAATAATATGTGGTTTAAAGATGATCACTCCATGCTATGCAGCAGGTATCTTATTAAGGACCCCTCCATAATGGGGCCGAACATTTATAAAATCAAGGATAAATGTCCCACAACCATTGCGTGAGGTAAATATTTTGACAAAAAGAACACCACTACGATTAATAATTTGATATTTGTTAAATTCGACATTTTATAACTCTATTTGTTATTTTAATTCTTGTTCTTTTCAACCTAGAAAAGAATTCCAATAAGAGATGCATTGAATAATGCAGTTAATTCATAACAATCTATTCTTAGTGTGATTTTGATTGGATTCTTATGGGGGAACATCTACAAAGTCCTAGTGTGAATCCTTAGCATATCAGTTTTTTATTGAATACATATGTTTGTATCAATATCATATATTTTTTTCTTAATGAATATTCAATGTCATGTATTTTTCATATATCTATGATGCTAGTGTTTCTATGAGTTAAAATGCATAATTACACATCGTGAGTCCACTAATCATGTTAAATAATCCATCATTGTTTACTTTCAATTATTTTTGACATTTTTTCAGGGAAATGGATTCTAATTGACTCAAAAGACATAGTAAATGGGTTAATGTGTGCATGTGTAGGTGCATTTTCTCGAGGAGACGCAATTACATTTATGATCGATTAATTTCATTCTTATAGAGTATTATTTCCTAAATCATTGGAAAAAATATTTTCTCATTCCCAATGATTCTTAATTTGAAATCTGGTTTTTTTGTATTTTACTTCTATTAATGATATACTAATAATTGATTTAGTAATTCAAAATGTCTTGGGTTTTCCACACAATGATCTATCTAAAATAAGAAGATATGTTTGGGATTTTCTATGATGGTTTTTTAAGATTCATATTTGAGAATGATTATGTGACATGTTTTATATCACATATGATCTCATGTTAACTAATAGTCTTTCACTCATCATATTTTTTAGTGAACCCATCATCAAATTTAGGGATTATATCAATCTCATTTAAAGATAATTGTGTGATTTTAGTTTATTAATTTTGATGTGCGACTGGAGCACTTTTTGGTTATGTTGATTGAATAATACATTCTATATTATGATGAATTTGTCTTCTATGGGTGTTGATTTTTTTATTCATTTACCTATCATGTTTTATCTTTTGAATTCTTACTATTCAATTTTTTTTCTATGTATAATTTTAATGTTTTTATTTCAATTAAAGTTATTTACTATAGTGACGGTGTTCTCCAGGGTGATGGAATTACACTTCATGAATTTGGTGATAGTGGTGTTGATGCTGTAATGATTACAGAAGGTTTTGAGGGAAAATAATATATTATTTTGAAAATTCATTTAATTTTCATACTAATTATTTGGACATATATAAATTAAAACTAATCTTCATTGTAAAGTAATGTTTTAGAATACAGATAAAGTGTATATTATTCCAGAATATTTAAATTATTGATTTCTGGTATCCCAAGGGGTCATTCATGATCAATAATTCATTTTAGCAATTTTTTCCCCTGGAATATGTAATTTATGGGGCCTGTGATGACATGATAGTGTATATTTATTTAGAATATTATTAATAACACATGTTAATTGTGAAGTGTTTTGGTTTTATATTCTTAAAAAAATTATTGTTTGGTCATGCAGATGAGAATGAAGCATGTTGTATTCTACAATTATGATGGTTTTCTTCCACTACATTGGAAAATTTTCTCTGAGTAGTACACATGTTGAGGTGAGTTGAACAATATGATTGCGAAATAGTGAGTTATGAGGAATAAAAAATATATAGTTTATAACAGTGTGAGGAATTATAGCAAAAAGTTTAGTGAAGTATTGAATATTTTGTGATTTAGAGAAAGCCTAAACATCATGATGTGGATTCTACATAATCTCTGATGAATGGAGTGGGTAATTCATTTTCAACTGGTGATATTGGTAAAAAATTATTCACTTGTCTTTTTTCATGTAATTATAGTTTTTCATATATCACTAACATATCACTTTTAGTAAATCTACAAACTCTCCTATTAATGATATGGGATTAGATAATAATTTTGAAACCCATGATAAAATTTTAATCATTTTCTTTGGTGGAATAAAATTAGTACATCCATGAGGTCCAACAGCTAAAGAAACAAAAACATCAACTCTCTTCTAATTTTTGGAAATCTAGATTAACATGTGGAGGTGGTTGGAGAGAGAGATTAAATTGAAATTCGTCTAGAAGTAATCTTCAATTTCTTCTCCTTACATTCCCATTCCGAAATTTAGTACCGTTCCATAGACTTTCTAAGCCCTATGCATCCATTTATTCTGCTTGGTCAGCCAGCCATATAAATGGAGGAGAACAGTAAGATCTTGACCACCATTGGGTCCTGATACATCAAAAGGTTTATCATAAATACTAGTTTATTATTTGGTAGGATTTAACAACTTCCGACTAACCACATATTGTACACATAGGGGGTTTTGGGGCATTGTAAGATAGATCTCTACAATTATAACAGTGGTCTTGCTGTAAGTATGGATTCTATTATAATGACTCATGTGGGTTTTCCTAAAACTCATTAACTCATGATTTTTTGATCTCAATAAAAATATTCAACATTGAGAAAACATTTCTACAAAAATTCCATTAATTAAAATATTTTTATTCCATATCCATATTTATAATTTGTAAGAATCCCAAGACATGTCAGGACTTTAAATGTCACTATCTTAAAGGTGATTTCTTCTGATGAAACCTAATGAGGATTTCATTCATATACCAATAAAATTATGTCTTCATACCCAATGATATGAAATATTAAATTACTTCTCAATTTCAATTCTATATTAAAAACATGTTTTTATATAGGTTTCTTTTTAAAAAAATTCATGTGTCTTCGTATTTTTCACAGAACATCAAAACTATTATATATTCTATAGGCTGGGCAGTCTCCACCACACATCACCACCATATCCATACTCTTTACATGGAAAACTATATGTTATAAAATCATTTTTGGATTAGATAAATCTCTAATCCTCAACCAGAAATATATGTCTTATATTTTTTAAATGTATTTTAGAAAATTCATCAAATTGATTAAAAGTAAAATCCCTCGAGAAGCCTTTTCTCTCAATACTTAAATTCATTATACATTTTTTTCTTTTATTCCATTTGAATTAATTTATAATAAGATCTATTATTCACACATTAAAGGTAAATTGAGTTAAAAATATATAATTTTGGAGGACAAGAACCACTATGTAATTTATTATTATATCATATTAGGAAGGATGCTTGTATGGCGACTTTTGTTTCTAAAAATCACTCAGAAAAATACCATTTGTTTTTTTAGTTTCATCATCACTATGAATTTGTACATTATTTCTCAAATGAAACACTTATTTTTATAATTATATAACCACGTTGATTCTAATTAACATTTATGGAAAATGAGCTGACTATCGATAAAAAAGGGAAAATCATAATGTTTCAACAAAAAATATCTACCAATATAACCCCCCTTCAATTTTAATATAATATCATATTCAAGAAAATTTTAATTTTTTAATTATTTATGTTCATTTAATTCCTAGAGAAACTCCATTAAAATAAAATTCAAAATACAGTGGGCATATTGTAGGTTTGGGGTTCAAATATATGCCATAAGTGATTCATTCATTATAAATATTTTTTCTCACCTCGAGTCATAAATTTATCTCAATGTTGTTGGTGATTTTTATATTTTGATAATTATATTTTTAATATAGATACCATGTTTTCAAATGTTTATTGTATATATTATAGATGATAAATATTTTATAAATGATTATGTTCATGAAAATATGTTATGAATTTTTATGATTTAGTCAAATTAACTACATCAAGAAAATATTATTTTCATTGGTAATCAGATAAACAAAAATTACTTAATTGGATGACATTATACTAAGATAAATATTAGAATGGGAAAAATATTTTAAAACGTACCATAAATTGTTCCACCAAAATATCAAATAGTTCCATGCATACCTCCTCAGATCCCAATGATATTATTTTCAGTCAACTTCCTAACAATTTTATTTTAATGTTTTAAATTTGGTAATTTTAATAAAAATAAAAAATATATTATATTTGAATTATTTATATTTATTTATTTACTTTTCCAATAATTTGTATTTCATTAAAGTGAAATATGTGTATGTTTTCCAAAATATGTAAATATTATTTCAAATTAAGAGAAATTTACAAAATGAATTTTAAAATTTTATATCATCAACTCATCTTTTTTAGAATAAAATTAAATATTCAACCATCACATTAATACACAGATGAAATATTCAACCACTATTTTTATATTATCATTTAAATAGTTCTTTAAATATATGAAAGGGATTAAGTTGACCATTAGCCAAGAAAATAAGGGAATTATTTTGTTTAAATTGTATGTTATTTTATATTTTTTACATACATAACCATTTCTCTAGATTTTTTAGTTTTTTATCTTTCCCATTGATATCATTTCAGTTTGAGGATTATATTTTGGAACATTACCCATTTTATGTTTAGTATCCTTTTTCTTCTCCTTCCCTTTAATATCTTTTAAAATAGATTTTCTGGTCTAGACATCATTTATAATCCAAAAATCCTCCAACAACATTGGTTATAAGGGATTTGATTATTTATTAGAAAATTTATATAATGAATCTCAATTTTCCATAATCATTGATGTTTTTTCTAAAATGATCTTCTAACATACCTCTTTTTTCACTTTAGTTATTAAAAGTCTTTCCTCATTATTTGATGGAACTATTGTTGTTTTAAGAGGTATGAAAGGAAATAACCTTATTTATTATTCATTAAAAGGATTACATGTAGCACATGACTATCTAGATTGATACCAAGCATTGATAAGATTCAAATTCTCGGTTATGGAGAATTTTAAACTTTTATAAATTAGTTGAATTGATATTCCATATTGAATCAGTTATAGTTTAGAGCATCACACACTGATATATATATTTATAGGTAATAAATATCCAAATCAATCCAAATTAAAAATCAATTCATTCTCTGAGTTGATCAATATAATCTTTTTATGTAGTTTTTATTGATTAATTTGTTTATCATAATAAGATTTAGAAATGAATTTTATAGCTACTTTAACCAATTAAATCTTATTCTTTCTCAAACATTCCTCTTTAGGGGTGCATGTGATTAAATTATCATGTATATTTGAGCCTAACCAATTGGTAATTATTTCCTCTTATCTCCTTCGGGTGGAATTGAGTGATACGTGGGATTATACTACTAGAATAGCCAACTTAGATCAACATAATAAGAGTCCAATGTTCTAAAAAGATATGAAAAATACTATGTTGAACATCATTAATTCCTTGGGAATGTTGCAGGCTACTCACATACTAACCTTATTGTAGACTACACTAAGGAATTTCTAAGGATCAAGCTTTATTATGTCGTCAATGTGCCGATTTTTTCCCTTTGATTTTCTTAGTGTTGGAAAATTGTTTGGTTTTATTTTTTTATAATTTTTTAAATATGGGTCGAAGGTATTTTTTAATAAAATATAAATCATTAATATTTCTCTTCGCATATTATTTCCAATTAGGATTTTATTTATTTTTTACTTCATTTTTTATCATTTGTTATACTCAGTTTTGTGATATAATATTGTTCCAATTGACCCCCTTTGATTTTAGAAAAATAATTTCCACAAATAACTATAGAGAGTTATCTAAAATTAAAGCATGATCTTAATATCCAGGTTTGTAAATTTAGATTATGAATTTTGATGAAAAATTAAGGTTTTGTTGAGAATATTTGATTCTAACCTCTCCCATAAAATTATATTTATATTTAGGTGTGTCATATGTATTCAAATGATAACGACCATTTTAGCATAAAATGGCCATAACATATTGTTATTATCATAAAACCCTTAAATACAAAATTCTGTAATTCAAATGATATTAAATAAATATTAATTGTTCAATAAATATGATATTCCATTCATCAAAATTTATATTTATGTATCTAATAATGAATTTACTATTGAATCTTTTATTATGGTGGTTTTTAAAGTAGTGAATCAACATATTTTAATTTCTAAATTTAAACATGTTTTGTAGGGATTTATTATTTTATTCTGGTATGTTCTTTGAAATTGTATGATGTAAAATACATAAAAATTTACCAATACCACATATTTTTTCAAAAATTCTCTCATAACTGATTAATTCTATAAGTAGTTTTCAACATGTGATGTCATAAATGGCTAAGTATTGTTGGTACTATTTTTAATGTTATTTACTATTTTGATCAGGACTTCATTTTACATTTTTATGGATACTCATCTTTAGAAGTTTCTTTGGTTTTCCCTAATAGACTCAGGTATATTGGTATGTTGTGAAAGATATATCCATTACATTTATGTTTAAAAAAGTATTATGAATAGGATGCTGTTTCAAAAAAGGTAATTTCATTTTCTTATAGCCCGATATAAGATGGAAAACCATGATTAAAATAAAAAATAATTTTTCTAGGTTTAGATAAAAATATATGTTTGTATGTTTCAAATAATCATTTCAAAATGTATAACAAAATAACGGATTAGTTCCTGGAAAGAAATTATCTATATAAACTACCTATCTATTCCTTTTCATTTTCCAAAAAACCACAAAATCATTTTTCCCAAAAATACTTCTATTTCATTTTAATTTTCAAAAAAATATTTAATATTTACAAAATAAATTTTTTAATAATATATTTAAAAAATGAATTGTTTTCTAAAACCAAATGCAACATAAATATCTATTACCATCTATTCTATTACAAAACAATTTGTAAAATCAAATTGTGCATCATCCATAATATATGTATATATAATTAAGAAAACAATTTATGGATATGAAAAAATAATGTTAAAAATTATGTAATTTACATTTTATTACCATTGAAACTAGTCGCATTTCATATTATCTATATTTTATTCATATGTACTGTATGATGGTGAGGAAATATGGTAGCTTACATAGGTCATCTTTTTCACCTTTATCACATTCTAGTGTGAACATTCACCTACATGTTATATAACATATTATCTATAGATATGATTCAAACATGAAATAGATTTTTTGGAAGCTGGATCTCATTTCATGGAATATATTGTGCATTCTAGTTTATGAAATTAATATTATTTATTCATTTTATTATTTTCTTGAATATTTTTTGTCATCAATATTTAATTTATTATAATCCTCTCTTAATGTGTTGATCCCTAAAATCATACCCTAGCAATTGACACAGGCCCTCGGAGTCAACATCGATGCCTTAGGAGTGATAATGATAGAAATATAAAGACACATATGAAGAAAGATGTTGTCACCACCCAACACATGCCCCACAGGCTCAAATATCACCGCGTCTGAGTTGAATCCCTCAGACATTATAGATATCACATATCAATCTTGGAGTCGCCATCATATTCAATTTTGATGACCTCAGACTTCACTATGAATTCAACCATTTTCTATTAAAGGTGTTTCTATCCATAATAAGGAGTTGTGATCATACATATATGTATACCGTTTATTATCTTCAATTGTATGAGATCCAACTTCAATCCTACATATGTGAATACGATTTAATATTTCAAAATTATTACAAATTTAGTATAAATATATGAATATGATTTATAAATATATGCATAATATAGTTTATCTTTCACTGAATTCCCTTAAACGATAATTGTAGCTCCAAAACCAATTGTATAAAAATATTAATACAGTTTAATATTTAAAAATAGGTGTTTCTATTCATATAGTTAATTAGATGGAGCACATGAATTTTATTAAAGGTTTTCCTATTTATAATATGTGTTTCTATCAATAAAAATGTGTTACACTTTTTTATCTAGTATTATTTATTTCAATAGTATTTTTATTGATATAGTTTATTAATATTATTTAAATAACGATTACAAACATACCCATATTGCCTATATCAACTATTCAATAAGACAACACATGAGGTGGCCTAGTGTTAAGAGCCACAAAAGGTGTTCGATGATATAGAAACGTGGTAATTCTTGAAATTATAATTTATATTAAGTAAAAATGAATATATATATATATATATATATATAGTTTTCCATATATCATCTGTTTGGTTTATTCCAAATAATATTCTTCATAAATTTTAACATTATCTTTAACTATACTACTTTATCATTTTATTCTTCAATATTCAAAAATTAAATTACAGGTTTATGTATTTCAGAACATCTCCACCCTCTTAATCTTAAATGTGCAATAAATCAGAGAGATCAATATGTTATAATATGACATCATGTTCTTGTTATCCCAAACCCCGAATGTTTTATTATTTTTATATATCTAAATTCTTTTTCTGAATTTTTAGATATAATAGTATACAATCAGATGTCATGTTCTTGTTGAACCATATGTTCTATTATATATTATCATAGATTATTCCTATATGAGACATTCAATAATATTCATTGACTCATCTATTATTCTATCTGACTTTTTATTCATATACATCATGTCAGATCTTTCAAGGATTCATCAAATTCTATTAATGAGGACCTCTTCACCGTTTTCATTGTGTCTCAATTTTTTTTTGGGAAAATTTATGAGTAGTTTTTTTTAGACATTCAATGAAACACTTTTTTGGAATCATGATGTATGAGTCTTGAATTGATATCATTTTATAACCTTTTTCATATTTGAAAAATCAAAACCATATCAACAACCATTATTGGTTTTTCTTTCAATGATTTAAAGATAATTAAAACATTTTATGACACAACATTGAGGATTCAATTTTGTTTTATGTATTTTCTACTAAGCAGTCTTACATTTATCTTTTAATATTTCATTTTTCAAAAGGATAACTCCAAATTATGAGTGTGTATGAAAATTCGTAATTAAATAATAACTCTATGAAAATTCATGGGTCGGGTACTAGTTTTAAGTACTTTTATAACTCATTAAAAATATAAATAAGGTCTCATTAAATTATCCAAAAATTATAAGACATAAAAATATTGATTTATGAATTTGTATTGGTAAAATAAATTTTTCATTAAATAATTTTATAAAATATAAAATTGTAATTAAATATTTATGACTCACAAAAGCAACAAAAAATAATTAATTTTTTTAACATATTCGTTTACTTATACTATGATATGAATACATCATAATTTCATATTTGAAAAGCCTAAATTTTATTTACTCTTTCAGGGGTAAGATTACTATTCATTAGGCTGATTTAATTTTCATAAGGATCATACTACTATTCCTAAGGTCAAGTTAATATTTCATTGGTATATGTTTCTTAACATTTAGATTTACCTCTTATTTCATTCATTAAACATTTAATTTTTTTTATTTTTTTACCAAAGTGATTTTATTTTATTTATAATATATGAAATATACATAATATGGGGAATACCATTGATATAATTATAGGTTATTACATTCTCTCCTCCTACAAAAAATCCTTCCTCGATGTTTCTTAAATTTCACATCATAAAAAGATCTGGGCAGTTCGTCATCATAAGATCCTCAGGCCCCCACGTCACATCTTCAATTTTATGATTTTTCAGAAGTGCCTTTACAAACCAAGTCATCCAATTCAACAGCACATGTTATTTAGTCTCCCGATTCGGGATAGGAACATCCTAATAAGATGAGATAGGATCCAATAAAATTCCTTCATAAGTGTGGACATGCGATTGGTTTGGCTTCTTTTTCCTTAACAAAGAGATGTGGAACACATTTTGTATTTTAAAAAGGTCAGGAGACATTTCCAAATGAGATGACACATTTCAATTTCTATCTAAAATTTAAAAAGGTCTAATGTACATGGGGCTCAGTTTCACTTTATTCCCAATTTATATAACACCCTTCCATGGAGATACATTCAATAACACCTGATAATTTTCTTGAAATTCCAAATACTTGATTCAATTATCAACATACCTCTTATTCCTAATTCGAGATGCCATACAATGAGTTTGAATAGGATTTTTACCTATTATTGTTTTCCCTACATGCTAGAAACTTACATGCTTCCATTAAATAAATTCATCCCATCATGTTGGTGTACGATATCTCTTTCTGTACAATACTTAATATATTTCCATTTGAATAATAGAATGGAAACTTTTGCTGTAATAAAAAACAACAAAAGGTAAATATTAATCCCACAAACCTTGGAAATAAATTCATCATGATCTCAACATATCATCTAATGTTTGGATTGCCCTCTCAGGAAATCCCATCAGTTTGGGAGGGATAAACAGAAATCCAATAGTTCTTAGTATCCAAAGAATTATGATGACTTATCATAATTTTGATGTATTTAATGGATCCTGATCAGACACAATTGATATTGGTGTTCCATAAAGTCTAAAATGATAATTAATATTGATCAGTGCATGGTTCCCCTGTGTGAAATATTTCTTTATAGTAATAAATGTTCATATTTGTCAAGATGATTAAAAAATACCCATATTGAATCATTCATTCTTGATTATTTTCAGATTCTAGAGAAAAAATATAGGTTGATTTCATCCAATTTCGTGGTATTAATAGTTAAATCTGTCATAACTAATCACGTATATTGTCTTTCTACTATCAATAATTGATATAATATAAATCTTGATACATAATAATATTTTTCCAACATTAGGATATATCATTATAAATACTTCTTCAAATATTTATACATATTCGTTCTACCATTCTGTATATTGAAATTTTAACAACATGAATCATCGAATATCTACCTTTTTGTCTAAGGTATATAGAGAAAACAATTGGTAAAAAATCTCTCATGGGGTCCACATAATGTATTTTAGTGTAATTGTATTTTTTGATAATGTAAGATGACTTAAAATGAGTATGGTTGGTGTTTGCTGAAACATGTGTTTATTGTGGTGCAATTTCCTAGTGTTTTCCAAATTTTTTGGCAATAAAATCAGGAATTTATTTTTGGATAATGAATTATTTCTTCATATGAGTGAATAATACATGGACCATGAAGGATAGTTCACAGACTATGAATGTGGTTCAAAGAATAACGATGTTAAATTGTCAAAAGAATGATTTTAAATTGCATTGCAATGCAGACCATGAAGTGTGATACACAGACGCTGAATCCCAGTACACAGACTGTGTAGGGAAATGGTTTACGAGAAATATTGTGGATCACGGGAGGCAAGCAGTTTTTCTAAGGATTTTATTACATGGGATGGCTTGTCATTCATGGAAATGAGGTGATTATTTGAGGAGTCTTGAATGGTTTCATTTGAGGATGACATCGGACACTGTGAATGAATGATGATGGCAAGCTAACCACTAAGGGAAAATGGTTCGTGGTATATTTATGATACATGGTGAAGTATGTGGTGCATTGAATATTTATGTAAACCAAATTTTAATTTTTTTTCAGATTTATTTTTCTATATATGGACTTGTAAACCCATCATTACCTAGAGGGATTTTCATTTGAAAATAAAATTTCTCTATAAGAAATTATATGAGTCCGAAAGTGGTTCGTGAGTATAGATTATGCAAGGTGAAGTGGTTCAGAAGGGATTATTCTGTGAAGGGTGATTTAGTTTGATGGAACATTTTTTTAAATGTTACTTTTCACTACTCTAAAGATTATAAAGGAATGTGGTTTGTAGAGGAGTATTTGGTCCATGGAAGAAGAGTTGGTACGCTGAGGAAATATGTTGAGGCGTTTCATTGAAGGGATATATGGAACTGGTACATGGAGGTGGTATGTGGAAGTGGTATGTAAAGTTGGTATATGGAATAAGGGATAGTCCATAGAGTAGGCGAATTTTTTAAAGAATATGTGGTCAGGGAAGCATATGTGTTATGCGGTATTGTACGGTTCATGGAGGAGGCATGTTGTTCATGAAGGGACATAAACTGTTTTCCATAGCAATTTTCTCTATCTAATAGTATGTAAAAAATTGGAGTTAATCTATGGATGAAAATGGGACATCAAAATGAAGTCATTATAGTTTATCTTTTTTGATTTCATGAAAATGAAGGGACCTTCATGTATACAATCAATAAGTGGATCCCTTTTCAGGATATATGTGAAAAGAAAGAGGTGGACAATGATACTTTCGACCAGGAGTGAGCAAGAGAAAGAGAAGTAGGGGTAACCTTTGGGAATGTATTGAGAATACCCTATATCTTGTAAAGGTTGTGAGCCTTGGAATAGATTTTATCTATCCTGAAAATCATTATTGGATGTGTTCCTTAGTGAATTTTGTACAATCGCTACATCACCTTTGTATTCTACTTGAATGATGCCCAATGTGGGAGAAAAAAGTAAAAATCATTTTTTTCTTATTCTTACATAGTAGCATTACTTTAATTGTGTTATCATCTGATTAAATTAGAAAGGACACGATCAACATTAACATTATATATCATAATAAGTGACCCTTTTAATAAAGAGCTCATGATTTAGTGGGAGAAATAAAAGATTCAAAAGAATATTCATACCCTGGTTCACCCCCCTCCCAATGTATCTAGGCCCATTTTGGACATAACAAACATAAATACTCTTTCCAAATTTCATAATACCGGCCTCATACAACAAGGATTCCAAATTATCATTATTCATAGATTTAATTTTCTTTTGAAAATTCTCATCATCTGACTGAATATTTTTAATCATTTTCAATAAATATGGTTGGGCAACCAATTGAAAAAGTGGAAATTTTCCACCATAGTTAATAATTCCCATATACATATTTTTTAGATACATATACACTTAATCCTTGTCAATCCTCATTTTTTCAGAATGCCATGATCCATTCTACCTACTGGAAATAATACCTTATTCCCATTCCCTGGGTGTTAGTGTGTTGATCAATCATAACCCTTGAGTGGTTTCATCCATTTTCATTGCCTTTTTTTAAGTACTTTCTATGAGAAGATATAATTCAAGCTATTGTGATCTATATATATCTCTCTCATATTTCACAATAGATATAGTGTCTCTATATATAATGATCAAATATTATATCCTCTAACTCATTATCATGAGTTAGATAGATCTTTTCACTAATTTTTAACTGCCTTGATGCAGAGGAAATAACTTTTTCATTCAATATAAGGACACACCATAGTACTTTTTTGAAACATCTATATAAATCAAAAACCCACCATTTCATGGTGGTAATGTTAAGATTGTATCATTCATTAATATCCCCTTTAATTATAGAAAATAATCACATCATTTTTTTCATACACACTTATCCAGTTTATGAGTAATCATATTTAACGGGATAGTTAATCGGGTGATGTTATGAACAAAACAATGATAATAATATTACGAATCAATAAAACTATGTACCCCAATTATATTTATTTGTGTAGTCTATTCCTAAACCACCTTTTTCTTCACAAGATCATATGATATTCCATCCTTGGAGGAAATATGGCCAAGCAAATAAACTCATTGAAACACAAATTCACACTTGAAAATCATCCCATATAATTCATTTCTTTAAATAGCCTTTAGAAAATTACATAAGTGATTGTCATTGTCATCATAGATTTTGGTTTAGACCAAGTAATTATTAATAAATACAAAACAATCATCATGGTTTTCCTTAAAAACTATATTCATTATAACCATGAAAATAAAGGGTGTATTAGACAATTGAAATGGAATTACTATAAACTCATAATGTCCATTCTTGGTTTGAAATTATGTCTTTGGAATATCTTCTTTCTCCTCACAAAACAAATGATATCCATATAAAATCCAATTCTTATAAAATTATATATATCTATGAACTTGATCCAAAAAAATCATCAATTTGAGTCAAGGGATACTTTTTCTTTATTATAATAAAATTGATTTATCTATAATCAATGCATAACCTCATTGATACATCTTTCATAATTATAATGAAAATATGGGGTCCCCATAGAGAAACACTAGGGAGAATAAAGAAATTATCACTCAATTCCTATAGTTGTTTCATCAGTTCTACCAATTACACAGTGCCCATTTTTAAATGCATATTGGATATAGGTATTATTCCTTTAATTAAATCAATTTAGAACTCATCTTCCCACTCTGGAAGATTCTAGGTAAATATTTTTTAAATACATCATTATATTCTTGAACATTATTTACATGTTAAATTTTATGATTTATATATATTTTTTATTATCCCCCCCAAATAATTTCATAAATAAGATCAACTATTGGTGGATCTGGATAAAAACCATATGATGAAATCGTAGCTATAAAGTTGTGTGGTTATACATTTTCCTCACAAAATGTGACATCCTTCTTCTTGAAATTGTTTTTCACATCATATTTTGAAATATTTTCTATACTAAACATCATGTCAAACTAAATCATAGTTATGAATACAAGATGAAAAGGTAATTAAATTTTATGTGTCATAATGGGGACTGATTGACACATCTTTATTTCACTTATACTTAACTTAGGAGTTTTGGCTGACGAATTCTTTATTTAATGAAAAGGGATATTTATAACATTCATGAAAAACTAGGATTATTTTAAAAAATGAGATGATTGAGAATAAAATAAATAATTACATATGATTGAGGAAATGATTAATGTACCTTCCACCACATCATTATGAGTTTCAACCCCGACAGTTGGGAATACATAAGAATAGTCTTTTTCCCTTGGCCTCCATAGGGGTAATTTTTTTAGAAGCTTATGAAAATCATTTTCATAACGATCCATCTTATTATAATTGTATCATTGGTCATTAGTATAATATTTCATTCACATGAAATCATTTTCTTTGTGAATTTTTTCTTCATATTTTTAATAAAAACACATACCCTTCAAAAATGTACCAAGGTGACTCTTCCGATAATTATAATAGGATGGAAATTAAAATCTTACCATCATTCCCTTTTCCTTATTCTATTTAAAAATAACTAAAAATTCCTATTATTAACTTGATTTCCATTAAATTCATAAGACATAGATAATTATTTTTCTATCTTGATATCTTATGAGACAATATCGTCATATGTTGTGAAATTAAGGGAGACCAATTCACGTTGGAGAAATGTTTTTAAACCATAAAAGAATCAATATATCTTGATCCTTGAATTACTTTTGTAGTCTCTTGCATGTATTTATAACCATGTAAAGTTTCATACATACTTGGCATCATTTTCATCCAATTTCTATCTTAGACTCACTAATTTCATCTATATATCTTCCTTCCATTCACAATGGAAGTATTTTTCAATGAAATTTTTCTTAAAATCAATCCATTCCATATTTGTGAATTCCTATTCTTCTTTTGTGTTTTGAATTTGTAAAGACCCCTAATCCACTTATCCAGAGAGACGATACACATCCATGATAACCTTCTCCCTATAATTATATCTGAAATTGAGAAATATTATCTTCAAGGAACATATCCACTACTGTGATACAAATGGTTGTTTAGTCCCATTCAATATTGGATGATATTGTTGAATAAAGAATTATAACATTTATCTTCCACATTATGGATCATGATTCTTTATATGGGTGAGGTTATTGTTCATAACCTGAGTTTGTTGTCCTAGTATATTTAGATGTTGATCAGGATAGGGCACAGCTCCAATACCAACAACATTATATAGAATAAGAGGGTAATATCTACGTGTGATACACATGTTCATATAGTTTGGGTCATTCTACTAGGAGACATTTCTGAGAAATGGAATCAAGTTATTAGATTATGAATAATTTTGAACTTCAAAACACTTTAAATAAATTGAAAATTTATGTGTACCTAATCTCATAATAATAAAAAATGATTCATTAGTGAAATATTTACTTTTAAATCCTTCCTAATGGTTTATAATTAATATTTATTTATCCTATGCATGGCCCCAAGGAGGGACAAACTAGGTGTGTAGTATGGCCATTATTTGTGTACCAGGATACCCCAATCCTTGCCCAAGAAACCTTTTTGGAGTTGTTACCCCTAGGTTGATATGTTTTAGAACCACATCCACTTTTAGTATCTGTATAGGGATGTATCGCTATGAACACCCACATAATATCTTCCTCGCCTAAATTATAGGATTTTCATCTATGAATATCCATAATGAATATATTTTGGTTCTGTTCCCTAATCCATTTATTCTAAATCAAGTTATGAAGTATTAGAATAATTCTTCTCTAATATCAACTGTAAAGATCCTAACCCTAGTATCCAAAATTTTGTGCCTTATATTAATACATTGGCATAGAAACAAAGACTCTAATCCCAATGCACTAAAATATTTAGTATTTTTAGAATCCATATTATATAAATGAACTATTCATTAAAAACATAAAGGATAAAACAATATATGAAATCCAGTGGAAACACCCATTAAATCATAGATTATCCTTGTAAGTCCTTCATGATATACATCATTGCATCTTGGGGAAAAAATAAAATATATGAAAGTTGTGATATCAGATGATTAGTAAGGGTAAACAATACATAGGAATCAATAAATATTAATAACAAGGTATGGTTAATTAATAAAAATACATGACATTAAAATGTAATCTTGAGCATAATATTGTAGAAATAAAAACTAGATAAATAATTCCATACAAAATAATCACATGATCATAAAACAAAACTATGGATATTAAACTTGTCAAATTATCACATGGGTTATCAATTACTAATTTCATAAAGAGGGAATGAATAATGTTGGACATCATAAATATACCATCATGGATTTTCCAAGACACAATACATAAATGGTTAAAATCCCATTATACATGGTCTAATGATACCTACCGATGAATAGAGGGGATATTGAGGGCCCTACCTATAACTTGATATGACCAATTCTTTCCTAATATGAATACAGTTAAACACAAACATCATATAAATATAAAATATAATTAATATTATGTAATATGTAAACATAATCACTACTTATTTTGAGTAGCATGGTGAATGGTATCAAGAAAGGACATCCATAGTCAAACTGAACATAAACCATTTAATAAAATATTATAGATTATATTCCTAATATATCAATCTCAAAAATAATATGTATCAATATATGTGTTGAAATAGATGAAAATACTCTAAATCATAGAATAATTCTTGAGAAAATACTCTTTTTAATTTACAGGGAAGAGTTCTGTTTGGAAAATCATTTGTATTTTTCATGCATGTTTGTATGAAACCAGAAATGAAAAAAACAGTTTTTCAGTAAAATTTAGTGAATTATGAAAAACAATGTATTATTAAAATAGAATATAGATGGTACTTGAAAATGGGTAAGAAATCGAGATGTTCCCTTTAATCGGGATTTTGTATCAAAAATAATTAATAAGGGAACCTTGTAAAACAAGTATTTACCCATAAAAGAAAGATTAAATGATATGAATATATGAATTAAGAACATATAGAATATATATATAATAATTAGAAAATAATTATGAAGAATTTCCTTGAGGTAATGAGAGTGAAATAAAAACCCGAAGGAAAATTAATATTTTGAAAGAATCCAATACCTTATATTCTGAATGTGTTTGGCAGTTGAGCTTATTTTCATTGTTAATAAAATTAAATCCATAAATTAGTTAATTAATAAAAATATATACAATAATTTTATTCATTATGGTTTTATTATGTTTATTTATGTTTCTATTGATGAGTTATAGAGTTTAATTTCAACATTTAGGAGGATTCATTTTCATGGATTTCATGTTCGGTCCAGTTGTTTATATGTAATAGAGTTCATATAAAATGGGTTTAATTATAAAGAAATGGAATTATATGTTATTAAAGACTATCTAGAAGTGTTTATAGTTTTATATATTGTTCTTTTTTCTGTATTTTAGTATGAATAATTAGATAACATGTTCGTGATATTCGTTTAGATTAATTGAAGCAGTTTCGGATCCCATCAAAATCGTTGGCTTTTATCAATTATTATTATGAAAATATTTTACCCACAAAACAAAAAAATTGGATTTAGTAACCATTTAAAAAAATTAAACTATTAAAATTTTTTTATTAACAACCTTGAAGATGGTTAATGAAAATGATAAAATTTCATCCTAGAAGGTGATGAAACCACACCTCATGGACCACGTTTCAGTTTTTTGAATAAAACGGATGTGATAAATGGATTAATGGTCTATTATTCCATTAGAATAGTAAAATTAAATTACATAAAATTTATTTTATTTTTCATTTTATTTGGAATAGGTGATGTGATGAGATAATAAGAATAGGAAATAACTTGAAATGAAATTAAATGAAAAAGAAAGAGGTTTTTTCATCTTGATTTTCTCCTCATTGGGATCCTCTTTAGGGAAATGGTTTGGGTCTTATGATTTTACGATGAGATCATGGATGTGGGGGAGGGACTTGAGAAGTGTTTTGTTTATAAATTTCACAAGTATCAAATATTGGATGGTGTGAGGAGAAGGAGTGGTGAGGGTGGTATTTATAGTGGAGGAGAGGGGTGTTTTTTTGAATATTTTATTCATTCATTTACTATGTTGGATCAAGACTATGAATTGTTTGAGAATTATCACCAAATATAATGAAATAATAATGGAGAGATATAGATAATTGTATTACAACAGCCACAACATTCCTATTACACAATTAATCATGTATTTAGGATTTATTGTAAATTATCATGTTCTACAATTCACAATAAATTTAATTATTTTATAAAAATACAAACAAAAATACCCTAAAAATATTTTGATTTAATGAATTTAAAAATTCACTCAATTTTAATAAAATATTTTCATAAATTTGAGATATTTAATAATAATAAAACAATATTTAAATGAAAAATAATGTTTTAAAAATTATAACTAATTTGGTAATACTCTAAAAATTAACTGAGGTCTATTAAATTATCCAAAAAAATAGGACAAAAAATAATTATTTATGAATAAAATTTATGAAATTTAATTTCCTTTTAAAAAATTTTATTGTTTATAAACATGTATTTAAATATTTATGACCCAAAAAATACCAACACTTAATTAATAATTTTTAACATATTCAATTTACTTATTGTGTTATATTATTATATAAAACTTTTAATTAAGATATTCATAAATATTAATTGTACATTAATGAGGGAGGTTACTATTTATTTGGATAATTTACTATTCATAATTTTCATATTACTATTCCTATGGTCATGTTACTATTTTATTGGTATATGTTCTTTAACATTTAGGAATACATATTATTTCCCAAATTCATCATTTATGATGTTTTTACGATGGTTTATAAGTAATTTCAAGTGAATTATACTATATGAAATAAACCTAATTACAAAAATTTCATTGATATAATTCAAGGTTGTTACAATAGTTATGTGTTGTCATTAAAAAAATACTCAACACTTACATCAATAATATAGCTGTTGTAAGAATTTAATTCAAATGAACTAGAATAGAGATGTTAGAAAAAGATGATGGGGACTCGTGTTTGGTGGTAATCTTGGACAATGATGAGTCAAAGTAGTGTTAGTTCACTTGATGGTCAGTCATCTAGCGATGAATAATTTTCAATGGGGACTCATATTTAGTGTTTAAACATATTCAACTATGACTTGTATTTTGTGGTGAATCATCTGACATTATTTCATCTGCTGAAAGTCCAATCCTGGTGGTGACTCTTTTATAGTGGTGACTCTTTTCTAGTGACGAGTAAGATTTGGTGTTGCTGTTTTTCTTATGGTGACTCAACTCTAGTAGTGAGTCTATTCTGATGGTAGGTAAAGTATGGAAGTGGCCCTTTTCTTGTAGTTATTCCATTCTTATGGTGAGTCATTTTTAGTGGTTGGTAACATCTATAAATGAATATTTTCAACAATAATCCAAATTACCATCATATTTCATTATATTATAAAAATTCTAGCATAAATGAGTGGAGTCATTACAAGAAAAATTAGTGAGATGTTTTCTAACTAAAGAAAGGAGTTTCTCACCCATGACATGAACTTGGAACATTTGAAACACAACACATTACTCTTTCTCGATGGAGGGGAAATATATATCTTGAATAAAACAATCACATATTATAATCCCAACACAAGGACTTGTTTGATATGAATGAACAAGGTTCACCGATATCAAATAAAACTATGAATATAGTGGATTAAATAATAATAATACATCTCAAAATATCAATCCATTATTCATATTCCTATGGTAAATATTATTTTGTATAAATACAGACAACCTCTACTCCCTCCCAAGAAATATTTATTGAATTATTATCCCCCATTCCATGAGAATGAGATCCACTGCCATTTTTGTTTTAGAAAGGGGCGTTTATCCTTTGGTAATAGTAGATCTAGCTCTTTTACATTGGGACATCTTTTTGGAAAATTTTATAATATGATCGGAGTTTCCTCAACGATGTCATGTGTATGGTGCAACCATATGGTAATTATTTTTATTGACATATATCCCACATTGATAAAAAATATATAATGGATCTAAATCAATGAATCACTAGAAACTAATCCCAACATAATCTTAGCACCCTTTAGTTATTCCTTTTAACTCTGATGATACACTTTGGTTACACCATTATTTAACCAAATATCCACCAATAACATTCCTTCTATTTATTTTTACAGCATCTATTACTTATTTATCAACCCCTCATCAAGTCCAACAAACACATAGGATTACTATTGAAAAAATATTATCCCTAAAAACATTTCAATTCTTCAAAATTTATGTTTTTAATTTCAAAGAAGCTCAAGTCATATGTGTACTACCTCAGTGAAATGAGTATCGCACGTCATAAAAAAAATCTATACATGATTGAATGTCTCAAATTCATGAGTATTTTCTAAATTAAATATTTTTGGATACAACATCTATTTAAATACATTCATGAAATCGTTCTAGCTAGAATTCCCATAAAATTTATATTTCACAATGGATACCCACTATTTCATTATATGTTCTTAAATTATATAAGTAGGATAAATAAAATTAATACCATTATAGTATTTAATATATTTGAAATCATATCTATCAATTCAATTCACTCATTAGGTTTGTGGGGTCTCTATTACAATTAATGACAAGTTATTTCTTATTAGTAAATTTTGAATCATAGTCCGCAATCTATTCCAAGTTTCAAAATCCCATATCATATAGAGTCGGGACATTATGGATAATTTATTCTTTCAATAAAGTGTTCCATATAGTATTTTAAACATGCCTAATTATAATAGACCAATTATTTGACAATTTTATTGATATATATGTGAAGGGAAATAATTAAAATCAACCATATTAAAATCCTAGGATACAATTTTGGAATATAAAACATGAAACCTTACTATCTTATAAAAAAGAAGAAGTTGGGATATGGGTTATGGGAATACCAATTATGAAATGGAAGGAACACTAAGTGTTCTGAACAAAAATATTCTTAATTTTGAGTCTTACCACTATCAATCTGTATTAGGCTACCAACTACATGATAGAACAAAGTGAGAACATATCCGTAATCCCTAATATTGTCACACTCACTAAGGTTTAAATATATGCATAACCAAATTCACCTCATGTTCTTAATATTCTATATTTTCATAAAACATTGATGTAAGCATCAAATTTTATAGATCATTTTCAATTGTGACCCAAAAGTTCTCTCATTCCGGAATTTTTTTTTGGATTCATAATGATCATTGAGTAATTTCATCTAATATATTATGTGCATAAAATTATTTTCAAATAAAACCCACTTTATAACCCACTTTAAATGCAACATAAGTTAAAAAACTATAATACGCTCCTTATTTAATATCTAAACAATAATTTTCATAAAGAAATAAAAAATATTATTCATGAAAGTGAAGTTTATTTTATGATAAAAATCATTTTATAAAGCTCTCATACCTTTCCAATGACGGAAACTAAACTACATTTGAAAATAATTTCTAGAAATGAATAGATTGGGCTGCATCTGTCATAAATCTAAAAACATCATCAAATCCCCATAAAATCCTCTAGATCCAGTTATCAAATCCCATACGAGATTCAACCCATGATGGATAATATAAATTTAAAAGATACCTAGAAATAGGAAGAGAAAACATAAAGTAATTGGAACATTCATCCAATAGATCCACCATGAATGAAGTAAAAATTCCAAGAGTCCAAGGTGAGAACATTGAAAACATCAAGTATAATATGGATCAAGATAATGAAGGATTTGGATGAGATTAATGTTAAAAAATAAAAAATGGAATTAGGATAATTAACTAAATTTATGAAATTATTATAGATTTTATTATGAATATACACTGTTATAGAAAAACTATGTTTTAACCATGAAGCATTTGTTTCACACTAAAAACAAAATAACATAAATACCTAGGTATTGCCGTACCTTTAGAAATAGCATTATCATTCAATGTCACCACCTTTGGGATAAAACACATTCATCTACATGAAATTTCTTTTGAATCACATGGTTAGATATACCATGATAAAACTGTGGAAAATTCCACTCATTCTAGCAGATCCATACCACTTGGTTACCACAATGATACCATATAGTTACTTATACAACTGCGTAGAATGTGTTCCTAGCATATTTCTTCCAAAACTCTAAATTTTCGTCCCTCTATCATTCAATTATTTTATAACCTCAAGAGAGATAAATAGGAACCAAAATAAAATATAACTTTGGAACTAAGATCATCACACTTATTGGTTGGAGTAGAGTACTCAAGAGGGGGGGTGAATTGAGTATCTATAAAAATTCTATTTAAATTGTATTTTAAAAAAGTATCCCCAATTAATATAAATATAGACCAGTTAATCAATGTAATACGGTTATAAATGTTTGACTTTTTAAATAACATCAAATAAGATTGATTAACTCTCATAAATCCAAATATCAGTTATCAATATTATTTTTAAAGCTCTTTTAATAAGGAAAAACAATTATAACTTCTTTACAAGATTCACTATTAATGTAAATTTAGTGATTCTAACATATATTCTAAAATAGAGAAAACTAAATTTTACAGCACAATAGATATAAAAAAAAGTGGTTGAGTCTCAAGAGAAGACCTAATCCACTCCAGTTGGTGATAACCTGCCACCAAGAAGTTTATATAAACAAACTTGATCCACACCCTAGATTGGGGTTAACAATAGTACACCAGAAAATCTAGGTCATACGACCTCTTCCACAGTTCTTCATGGGTATGAACACATATGTCACACAGGGAACTCTGGCACATTAATTTGTGGGAATACACAAGAGTAAAAATATGTAAGATAAATGATATCTGGTATCATTAAGTTTAATAAAGGAGACAATGCATGTTTTTTTACATACACAAACACTGCTCAAAAGATAAAAATAAAACACAATAGAACAGAAATAAGGAAATAAGGTGAGAAGTGCTCTGAGTGTTAGTCTATGCAACTCTGGACTTCTAGGAAGAAGAAGATGTAGAAATCGTGTCCTCTTGTAGAAAATAGGGTATCGTCAGTCATCTAGATTTGGATCAAGTTCTTCGTGGAGTTGATATTACATAAATTTTATCGACTCTAGGATTTGAGTATGATTCCTGTGTTCTTAAATAGTGTAGGGTTGCATGAGTTGGTTCTTATTTCATGAATTCTCGTACTTGTTCGTTATAACGCACAATTTATTTTTGTTTTTTCTATTGTCAATTTATTTTCTCTTATCCACAATGTTATTTTTTTCATAGAACAAATGTGTGGGAGCCAATAGTATGCATGTATTCTACACCGCATACCTCTTATTTTTAAGTGACATGTCTGCAAAGAAAAATTAATTATGTCCATGTATTTAAAAGAATCAAATATGACTGATAGAAATTAAATTGAAATAGGAAAAAACAGAGTATGAAACAGTGCCATAGTTGGCCTAGAAATGATGTATTCATAAAATAGTGACTCCTTGAAATGGAGTCTTTTTGAATCTGTGTCACCTTGGAATGATTTCTCCTTGAAATTATGTGTCCTTTTTTTCTTTTGAGCGGTGAGATAGCTTATAATGGGATTGTTTTATAGAGATTAGGAACTAGTAGCACCAATGCAGTGTTCGATAATATAGTATAGTCACAGTGTCTGGATAGTCAATGTTTCTAGATGGTCATGGTGTTCGGATGGTCACTGTGTCTAAGTCACGGTGTCTGGATGGTCATGGTGTTTGGATGGTCACAGTGTCTGGGTCACGGTGCCTGGTCATGGTGTTTAGGTCCATTACTAGACAAACAAAACATATAGTAGACACATGGTTTCTAAGATATATCCATATATCCTTACACGGACTTTAAAAGTGATATTCATAGAATGAATTAAAATTAATCATTCATATAAGAATTTAATTATAAACAAAATATTTTGGAATAATTATTTAATTCATTGATACAATAATCATATGTACACATGATTTTAGATAGATTAACCTGGATGGACATGATTTATAGTATGTATAATATTTTTTATCATTAAATCATTATTAACATATGAGATATCCAACAATATCTCCTTTTTGATGATCTCAAATCATGGGTGTGAGATATTTGTTCATAGTGTAGGTGCCTCTTCCTTATTGTGTATACAGAATACATTTTTATCCCCTTTTGGGATTATCAAAAATAGAGAATGAAGATATAGGCAAAAAAAGTTCACAATGAATTAGTTGGATAAAAAGTGTCATTACAAGTGGTATGTAACAAGAATGTTGAAATCATCACTATCAAAAGATAATAGTCACTATTCATTAGTATTGGCATTTCTTCTCGTTCCCCATGAAAGCAGTATAATAAGAGGAAGCCATAGTATCATAGGTAGAAGTGGAAGAATGGGGTGAACCAACTGACAAAGAAGGTAAAGGGAGTCCTTAAAAAATAGAAGGGTCCGAAGTTGGTGAATTAGAAGACCGAGACAACCATTGATCAAGGATAACATGCCTGATCTAACAAAGAGCCTGAGAGACAAACATAGATGTATTGGCAAGTGCAGAGGATGAGAAGGTAGGCAAACCAAATCTCAGTCATGCAGCTGCGGGAGCGACAATTTCAGTACATTGGACATTATTATAAGGCCTCATAAGCTTGATGATGTCAACAGTGATCCCACCACCATAATTCATGGATTTTTCAAAGTCATTATTGTTCACCATAATTATATCCAACAGAGTATTGAATTCTTTGAGCTTTTGGACTTGTGTTTTGAAAGTCTGCATGACTAGAGGAATTCTCGGATTCTCTACATGGTACTTGAAGTGGTTGGTCATTTCATTCTCATAGAAGATACGAATGAAGTAGTATTCCACCTTCTTAGAAATTTCTTTTTGAGCATCATTGGGAATTTTGTAATGAATTCTCACCAAATCAAAAACTTTTTTCATTTCTTGATAACTTCAGATAAGGATTCCTTTTCAAAAATAAGAAACACATATTGAAGTTCTTATTAGAAAATTTTTCTTAGTAGATAAATCTATAAAGAAAGGAAAGATAATTTTTCAAAAGTATGAGAAGTAGTAACAATCAGGGTATGAGATTTCAGTTGATTTATAACTTTCAGGAGAGAGCCCATATACTCATCAGTTAAGATAAGATAAATAACTAGTTCACACGTCTCTTGAACAATATTCTTGATTCTTTCAGCTACTGTGTTAGCTATGAAAGTGAGATTATGTTGAATTAGTGATACAACTTCCTTTGGAGTCTGACTAAAAACATCCTCCATATGAGAAGAAACAGTTTCTGGTCTTGAGATCATCCCTCTATGCATATCATCAACCATACATCTGAGAGACTTTACATCATTTCTGTGCTCTTAGTTCTCAATTATGAATTCTTGAATCTCATGAGGAATCTTTGTATGAATCTTCCATATGATCTTTTCCAACAACAATTCATCATCTATTTCCATAAAATTGCTTACGGGAGCCAGTTCAGTATTCTTGAGTTTTTCAACTCCAGGAAAAAGGTTAGATCGAAATTCTATCAGATCATTACTATTCACCATGTTTGGCGGTTCTTGTGAAGTTCCACGAATAGATTCTGAGACAGGCTTTGGTTCATTGGTAGAGATAGTGTCAGGAGCAGATTCCAGTTTCCAATGGAAAATAATAGGCAGATCAATTCCATTAATTGAGACTTCCTAGAAATCAGTCACATCAGAATAACTAGAAAATTAATTCTAGGTGTCCACTGAGCATGGATCAATAAGATTAGGTATTTCAATAGATTTTAGATTCGGGTATTTCTCCCCCTCAATAGGTGCATCATTTACAGGACTAATATATTTAGATCCTTGATCTATTTCCATGATTTCATCCCTAATATCCTCACCCATTTCATTTCTATCCAACTGAAAGGATTTCTGTAAGTTTTTAGTAGATGGAATAATTTCAAGAACAACTAGTTCCTATAGGTGTAACTCAATAGTAGTTTCTTGCACAACTGAAAGATATTCTTCTATATTCCCTTCTACAAAATCCTTTTCATTTACATTAGCAATAGCTTCTTCTTCAGTAGAAGGATGTTCTTTCAAATCAAAAACATCTTTAGGAAGAGGTATTTCCTTCTCAATGAATACATAAGGAGTAGATTCATTATCTTCCTATTATTCCTCATCAGAATACTCAACAATTTCATTTCATATCAAATAGGATCAGAAATATCCTTAGGTCTTGAAGATTGTTCTCCCAGATTAAAGATTTCATATAATTGGTCATTATCTTCTACCCAAGCATTTCGCCATAGATTCCTTCTAATTTCCATTATATTTACTATAACTTTTGAGAGACAGAACTCATAATTATTAATAGATTATTCATATGTTCCGACCCATCCTTTTTAATGAAACATATTTGAGATAATTCTTAAATAGAACATGGAGGATGACTTAGAGGTCATCTTGATCAACTAACACATATGAAGTATAACTTATTTTCATAGGTTGATCTTATGTCCATATTTCATAATTTTTATCAAAATTATATCCTGATACTTGAGTGTATTAAAATCACCTTTTTTAGGCTAATCAAATTCTAAACAAACTTAAACAGAAGCATGGTTTCGCCATCTAGCTCAGCAAAAATGGCTCTTCGCTTTGTTTAATTCCCAGTTAAGCATTCCAATGCTTCTTCCTAAACAATGAACTCACATGGAGGTGGAGGACCTCTCTGTAAGTCCTCACAAATACCCTAATTACCTATTCTATGGCATGTAGCCCATAACCTCGAAGAAAAGGTAAAAATTTGGCCATTGATCCAACTTCGCACAAAATAGACATCTATTGTATCAAAATAGAATTGAACATAATGGTTACACTGAGAAACTAGTTTCAGGTAAATTGGAATATTTTCCTTTGTGATCGAATTCAAACATCCTTGATATCTATGTACTTTCAATACCAATGACTTACATGATAGAAGCCACATGGGGCATAACTCCTTTTGGGGTACCATTATTGTGTCGACCAGATTCAGTTTCAGAGGACCTTCGGGTGCTAACTTCAGCATGATTTTCAACTTCTTCTTTGAACATCGTTTATCAGTAGTTGACGACGATGCGAATTTCATCTTGGCCATTCAACAAAGTTCGAGAGAGAGAGAGAGATCATCGAGGGGTTGAGTGAGTGGTTACAGTTTGAGAGAAGAGAGATCGAGTAAAGAACAAGTGAAACTTCATTTATTTTATGATTTAGGTATATCAAGTATCGATGGATAAAAAAATAGAGACAGTAAAAGGGTAAAATAATTATTTACCACAACACGGGATATAATTGATAAATAAAACAATAAAGCATCGTTACAGTGAGACCGTAATCTATTCTCATGGTGAGACCATAACTAGATTTCATGGTGAGACCGTAATAGTGTGATTTCTAAACACTGCGACTGTATTATTTGAAACCATAAGTGTTAGATAGTAACTGATAAATAGTAGCCATGAGACCGAAAACAAGAAACAGTAAGCTGTGAAACTATATACTATGAAACTATATATTGTGAAATAGTAAACTTACTAATTTATATTTAACATTCCCAATTCATGTGTAATGCAATATATTCTTTCGTAATTTAATGGTTTGGTGAATATATTAGAGAGATGATATTCAGTTATCATGAATTCCAAAGTGATGTCACCTTTTTGATAATGATATCTCAGAAAGTAATGTCTTACATCAATGTGTTTTACCCTAGAGCGTGAACCACGATTTTTGTGATGTTAATAGCACTTGTATTATCACAATTTGTAGGTATAATTCTGAATTGATATCCATAATCTTGTAATGTGTGATTTATCCATATAATGTGTTCACAAAAACTACCAGCAGCTATGTATTTATCTTCTACAGTAGATAATGAAAAAGTGTTTTGTTTCTTACAATACCATGGTACTAGTGAATTGCCTAAATAGTGACATGTTCTAGAGGTGGTTTCTCTATCTAACTTACAACCACCGAAGTTAGAATCCGAATAACTCTCTAACTCAAATGATTTTCCTCTATGATATAGCAGTCCTAGATTGGGTGGATGATTGATGTATTTGAGGATTCTTTTTAACAGCATTTAAATGAGATTCCTTAGGATTTTCTAGAAAACGTGCACTCATACACACACTAAACATAATCTTATGTCACCTAGTAATTAAGTAGTGAAATATTCTAATCATTCCTCTGTATGTGGTTTGATCAGTAGAATTTCCATCTTTATCAAGACCAACATACTAGTAGTACTCACGGGTGTGTCACTAATTTTAGTTCTATCAGAACCAAAACTTATTAGAAGATCTCTAGTATATTTTCATTGATTTAAAATAATACCTTAATTATTTTGAAACATTTTAAATCCAATAAATAATTTTAGTTCACCCATTAGACTCATTTCAAATTAATTAAGCATCATTTTAGAAAATTCAATACATAAATAATTTTTCAAAGATCCAATGAGAATGTCATCTACATAGATATAAACTGCTAAAACATCATTAAAAATTCGTTTTATAAAAAAATTTGGGATCAACTTTTCCTTTCGTAAAACCTTTGGAAATATGAACGGTAATCAATCTATCATAAGAAGCTATTGGAGTTTGTTTTAATCCTTATAAAGCATCTATTAATTTAAAAATATGGTTTGGAAAATGAAGGTTTATAAATCTAGGGGGTTTCTCAACAAATACCTCCCCATCTATATACCCATTTAAAATTCACTTTTATCATCCATTTGATATAGTTTGAAATTCAGATGTGCAACATAAGCAAGCCGAATTCTGATGGATTCCTGTCAAGATATTGGAATAGAGGTAACTTCATAGTCGATTCTTTCTTCTTGACTATAACATTGTACATCGAATCTAGCCATGATTCTAACTATATTACCAGCTTCATCTACCTAATTTATAAACACCCATTTAGTTCCTGTGGTGAATGTGTCTTTGGGTCTGTAAACAAGTTTCCAAACTATGTTCCTTTCAGAATGATTAAGTTCTTCTTGCCTATACATTACCCGAAATTTATTAATTAAGGCAGCATTAGTGTTTTTCGGTTCATGTTGTGACAAGAAGACTTGATGTTAAAACTGGTTTCGAAGAAAAGCTCTAGTTTGAGATCATTTATCTAAGTTTCTTATAATAGATTCTAAAGGATGGTTCTTAAGAGTTATAATAGCTATAGAAATATAAGGATATGTGATTTTAGTTTCTTCAACAGGGTCAAGTTCATTGTGGCCTGAATCTATAGAATTTATAGTACGTGAGTTTTCACATATTCCTTTACATGATGGTTAGAGAATTTTTAATTAATTTTCAGATTTGATATATATTACTCCAAGTTTTCTAGAGTTTTCTTAGGCTCATATGGATCCGTTTCATCTAGTTTTACATGGACAGATTCAACCTCACATTTAGTTATTTTTTTAAACACTCAATAGGATTTACTAGAAATTTAATATCCTAAGAAGATTCCTTCATCACTCTTGGATGAAAATTTTTTGTGAATGTTTTTAGTATTTAGGATATAGACATTGCAACTAAAATAATTCATGTAGCCAACTCTGGAATTTCTATTGTTCCATAACTCATACGGTGTTCTTTTAAGAACAGTTCTAATTAACACTATATTTATAATATAGCATGTTGTAATTACAGCTTCAGCTTAAAAATTAATAAGAAGGTCATATTCATTGAACATGGTTCAAAAAATATCTTGCATGGTTCTATTTCTTCTTTCTCCAAATCTATTATGTTGAGGTGTTCTAGGGGAAGAGAAATTATTACTATATCAATTTTGTGTGAAAAAATATTCAAACTCTTGATTTTCAAACTCATGACCAAGATATATTCTTACAGATACAATTCTATGTCCACTATGATTTCTTATAGTTGTGTCATATTTAGTAAAATTTGAGTTGGCTTCACTTTTGTGAGACAAAAAAGAATGTCCACGTATATCTAGAAAGGTCATCTACCAGAACATAAACATAGTTCATCCCATTTAAGCTAGAATCTCAAGATGGTCCAAACAAATCCATGTGAAAAAATTCGAAAGGTTGATAAGATGACACTTATTTCTTTGGATTAAAAGAAATTTTGGGTTGCTTTCACTTTTGACAAGGATTAAAAACATTGTAATTTGGAAACTCATGTTTAGGATGGTTTTGGACTACGATTTTTCTAGTTAACATTCAAAGGGACTGAATATTACATTGTCCTAGTCTCTCATTCCATGCCATGATTCTTTATGAAACACACTTAAACATGAATCATTTTGAGAAGCTAATGAATTTAAGTTAACAGAGTATACATTTTCATTTCATAATTCAGAAAACACTAATTCATTTTTAGAATTGAAAACATTGCAGGTATCATTTTCAAATTTGAAATGAATTTTATCATCACATAGCTGTGAAGTATTAAGAATATTATATTTCTATGTATTAACAAAAATTACTTCATAAATCAAAACTGATTTAGAGTTACCAATTTTTTCCATGGCCAATAATCATTCCTTTGGAATTGTCAACAAAGGTGACATTTCCTTCATTAATTTTTATTAAGATCGTGAAGCATGAATAGTCTCCTGTCATGTCTCTTGAACACCCACTATCTATGTAACATAAGCTTTTCCATGAACACTTTAAGAAACATTCCTACAAAATAGTCAAATAAATATTTATTTTGGCACCCATACTTTTTTGGGTCTTGTAATATTAGTTACTAGTTCCTTAGGAACCCATATCTACCACATAGGTTTCTTATAAGCATTATGTAAAGTATTTGAAAAATAAACTCTATTTAGTCCAGAAAATCATTAAATATTACAAAGTGTATCATAACATGAACTAGCTGAAGGTTTTCCAAAATTAAGATTAATGATTTATGTCCTATATTTAGATACAATATTAGTTCTTCCAAAATTTCTTTTCTCAGGCATATAGCCAATGAAAGTAGTATATTTAGGAGGAATTTTATTACCTAGAATTTCTACAAATGTTTCTTTAACATTATTAAACCCTTAAAGATACTTTTTCAACTACTCATTAGGTAGTTTTAGTTCATTGTTATCTTTAAGTAAATGAGATTCTTAACCATTTTTATATTATGTCTAGTTTTAACATTATATTCAAGAGCATGTTGTTTCTTCAAAGACTTGTATTCTTCTTTTAATCCACTGCATGTATCTTCAAGCATATTACAACACTCAAAAATTTCATCATTAGATATATTTTCAGTGTCACCCTCTTCTATATAATAATAATAATTGTGTATATGAGATAATACTGTTACCTCATATATGTTTTTCATAATACACATATTGGATTTGTTAGCCTATTCATCATGTGAAGAATTTGAATCACTTGAACCATCCTCATAAACACTCCATGTTTCATTCATTTCCATTTTATGCTTTCTATTTTTGATATCATATTTATTTTTGTACATGAGATTAGGATATTCATCCTTGATATATCCTTTTCACTTACATTCATTTCAGACAATCTCATTAGACTTGTCACTTCTTTTCCAGTATTTCTCCTAACATATTTTTTGATAATAGCTCCCATTGAAGATATGATTTCTGATAAATTTCTTCTTCTTGTAAAGTCTCTTAAACCTTCTAGAAAATTGAGCCATCTCCTCATCACTGTCAGGTGATGATTTTTCGCTACTGGAACATTCTATAGAAACTTCCAATTTTACATTCTCTTTCTGTTTAGAGCTGCTGGTATGGAACGAACCTAATTTTCTTACAGGTTCAGCCTCCTCTTCCTTGTTGACTATCATATCCTATTCATAAAACATCATTTTATCAATGTGTTCTTTTACTGGCATCTTTTTGTTGTCGCATGACTCTCTAATAGAGACAGAGGTTCCTCTACATATTTTAGGTGGGAATCTTAGAATCCTCATGACATGTTCATTGGAAGTGACTTCTCTTCCAAGAGAAATCATTGTGCTGACAATTTCATTGAACCTGAGATACATGTGGGAAATAGGTTCATCAGGTCTAATTTTATTGTTTTTATATTTAATAGTAAGTATTATGTCTCATTTATTTCACTATAGAAGTTCCTTCGTCCGAAACCAACAAGGTATCCCAAATTTCATGCATAGTTTTACAAGTAGAAATTCTATTAAATTTAGCATCTCCTAAAGAACAATATAAACAATTCATGGATTTACAATTGTTATTGTTGGAAGTCCTGGTAGGATCATCCCAAGTGATTCTATCTGTAGAATGAATCATATATTCCTCTATAATTGAAGACCAGAATTCAAAACTCATACTTTCTAAATTCATTTTCATTTTGATTTTCCATTGATAATAATTGGTTCCAATAAAGAATGGGGGTATGATTGTTAAAAAAACATCCAATCTATTTTCTATAATAAACAAATAATTTAATAGATCACAAAAATTAGAATTAATAGAAATTAATACATCTTTAAAGTACAAAAACAGTCAATGTTCAATAGGGTCAAAAATATAATCTTAATAAAGAATTCTTTGATACCAAATGTTGGTCGGAGTTGAGTACTCAAGATGGGGGTGAATTGATTATCTATAGAAATATATATTTAGAAAGTATACTTAAAATGGATCCCCAATTAATTTAAAAAAAATCCATTTAATCAATGTAATATGGTTATTAATGTTTGACTGTTTAAAAAACTTCTCAGAATATTGATTAATTCTCATTAATCTTAATATTCATTATTAACATTAATTTTGAAGCTATTCTAATAAGGAAAAACAACTATAACATCTTTCCAATATTAATTATAAATGTAAATTTTTTGATTTATGAATTATTTAGTAAAACAAAGAAAACTAAATTAAACCGAATAGTGGATATAAAACAACTTGTTTATTCTCAAGCTAATACCTAATCCACTCCACTTGGTGATAACCTACCACCAAAAGGATTATATAAATAAATGTGATCCACACAGTAGATCAGTGTTAAAAATTGTACACATAACTATCTAAGTCACGCGACCTATTCAACAGTTCATTTTCGGTATGAACTAATAGATCACATAGGGTCCTCTTCCACACTTATCCATGGGAATACACAAGTTTAAAAAGATGTATGAGAATGAAAATCTTGTATCCTTCAATTTAATTTAGAAGATAGTTTTTATTTTTATACACACACACAATCTTCTCAAAAGATAAAAATAATACACAATAGGGAATAAATGATGAAATAAGGTTAGAATTGCTCTATGTGTTAGTCTATGCAGCTCTGGAATTCTAGGATGAGTCAGATGTATAAATTGAGTCCTCTTTCTAAAAAAAGTGTATCGTATGTCAGCTACATCTAGATCGTGTTCTTCATGGAGTTGATAGTGTGGAAATTTTCTCGACTCAAGGATTCGAGTATGCTTCATGTGTTCTTCAAGAGTGTCGGGTTGCATGTTTTGGTTCATCTTTCATGAATTCTATTACTTGTTCGTTATTATGAACACACTATTTTTTATGTTTCCACTATTGTCGCCTTTTTTTCTTTTGGCCACATTATTACTTTTATTCTTAGAAAGAATGTGTTAGAGTTGATATGATGCATATATTCTGCATCTCATACCTCGTACATTCAGGTTACATGTCTACAATGAAACATTAATTATGTTAGTTCATTTAAAAACATGAAATATGACCATTTGAAATTAAATTGACAAATAACAAAAGAGATTAAGAAATGATGCCACATTCTATCTGGAAACGGTGTCTTCATGAAACGGTGTCTCCTTGAAATAGAGTCTCCTCGAAACAGTGTCTCCTTGGAATATTTTATCCTTGAAATGTTGTCTCCATGTTTGATTTTGAGAGGTGAGATAACTTATGATGGGATAGTTGTATAGAGATCAAGATCTGATATCACATATCTCGTGTTTGATCATAGAGTCTTGTCACGGTGCCTAGATGGTCACAGTGTCTAAGTCATGGTGTCTGGATGGTCATGGTGCATGTATGGTCACAATGTCTTGGTAATGTTGTCTGCGTCAGTGTATCTGGTGACGGTGTCTGGGTCCATTTCCAGAAAAACACAACCAACAGAAGACTCATAGTTTCTCATACTTATCCAAATATCTGTACACAGACATAAACAGTGATATTCATAGAATGGATTAAATATAATCATTCATAAGATAATTTCATTATAAAAAAATAGTTTACAATAATTATTTAATGAATAAAGAGACTAATCATTTGTACACATGATATTAGATAGATTAAACAGGATCCAAAAACTTTATCGGATGTACATGATTTGTGGTCATTAAAACATGATTAACACATGATAAGTCCACCAACATATTAATACCACTAAAATGGTGGAAGAAAATATGTTTCTATGAAACCTATAGCTTGTTTTCCAATGCTTCAACTGAAATGGATATAGACAGTATAGAAGCCAGTGACCCAAGCCAAGAGTTATCAAGGATAAGTAAAAAACAAAAACTAGTAATGTTAAAAGGGAAATGATGGGTTTTTGTTATCACTACTATTGAGGTGGATCCTAACAATATATTTGTGATAGGTATTCTTCTTATTCATTTAAGAAAACTGAGCATTCTATTTCATTCATCAACAATGAATTCTTTTATATTAATATATTTTAGTAAAACCAATCAAACACCACCATAAAACATAAGGGATGGGTTATCAATGAAAATAGTAAATGGGTTAGATATCATATCCTAATTATATTACTCATCCCCAGTAAATATTCCTGGGGTGAATCTCCCAGCAAACCAAGATATAAAAACTTTTTGTAATTCAATACAACATTGGGAATGTTCTTTTCATCCTTATATAGAACCATAATCATATAATCGGATAATTTAATAACATTATGTATTCCAAATATTCGTGTAGATATATACAATTATAAAGAGTTTCTAGAATCCCCTTTGGAAACATCTTCTCATGCATGGTTTTTAATTTCTTATAAGGAAGTATATATTGACAGATTTATTGAGATGAATGAGAGGATCATTCATGAATTAATAGACATTGTGAAGGAATATATTGATAAATTCATTGCTGATTTATATATTCTTCCTAGTAAATTATAGGTTGATTTTTTAAACAATCTTTTATGTGGATTAATACTATTATCCAAGGATCTATAGAGAATAAAAATAATTTATCTTAAATAATAAAAGATGAATCTTCAATCGAATCTGAAAAATGATTATACCTCCATGTTCTCCACTATGGGGTGAACCAGTCATCTTTTTAAAAAATAATGGGTTAATGTATCTTTGTATTTATTATCATTAACTCAACATGATCATGATAAATGACTAGTTTCCCATTCCATGTATTATTTAATTTTTTGACCAACTATATAGAGCTCGGTACTAATCAAAAGTGAAAATTTGGTCGAGATATAACCAATTGATAGTGAAGAGGAAGGATATTCCCCATACTACCATTTGACACAATGTATAGAAACATAAGGTTCACAATAATTCCATTTTGACTCACTAAAACTCCTCGAATAATTAGGGACTTCATTAATAGAATATTTATATGTAGACATGAAAAATATATCATATGTTTGTAGTTGGTGTTATAAAATAATACAACATGAAGGAAGAACTTCAGAAATATTAGAATATTGTGTCAAATAAATTGAAAAATCCTAATTCATATAAATTTTATGTAAATATGAGTTTGGGATGGAGTTAATAACATTCTAGGGTAATTCATTCTTAACAAAGGGGATAAATATATATCAATAAAAAAAGGAGATTTAGGATCTCCCTATACCAACATCTATAATGTCGACTCACATATTCTATAGATTATTTGGGAATTATAAAAAAATTTAGGAAACATCTCATGATTTTAAAATCTTCTATCCATGATTATATGAATGGGAGTGATGGTTTTTGGACTAATTAATGGGAAGATAGATTCAAGATGATCAAAATGAGTATTATCGATGAACTTATACTCACACTAACCAAAAATGGGTAATGGTTTGTGATCAAATGTGATGTATCAATAAATTGATTAGGTTATGTACATGTGAAGAGATTTAATGTGATATCTTATACCTCTCAACAATTGAAGATCAAGAGAATAACACACAGATGTGTGATTTTAATTTTGATACAGAAATATTTTCATTATTGATCTGGTAAAATTATATATATGGTTAATTGTGTTACATTTATATAGATAATAATATCCTCCAGTGTATATTCATATAAAATGATCTCAACATGTTCTAGTAATGGTTTATAGATCTAATAAATGATTATGAATCCTCACTCCATTATAACTATGGTATGTCACATATTTTTAGAAGATTCTCTAAATTTTATTGAACATTTAAATATACAAATTATGATTATTACGAGGTATAAAATATTCTAATAAAAACAACTCTTGGATATAGGAATTTTATTAATTAAACTGCATCCTACCTTTCTCAAAATATTTATCAAAAATCTATTTAACAGATCATTAAGAAATCATAAAGCGGTAAATGTGAAAATACAAGTGTAAATTGATTATTTTTTAAAGTAGAAATATTTAGAGTCAAATATTGTTGTGGATTGAATTGTGTGATTTGGGGAATGTCTGTACAACATTAAAATCAAAGATAAAGAATGAACTATTGAGTAATTTATATAGAAAAACATTATATCCACCTAGTAGCAACATAAATTTATAGATAACTATAATATCTCTATTGGGGGGATAATTTGAATAATTATAATGTTCAATATAAATTAATGTGTCTGGAATATTGTTAAGTGAGGTTAGAAATATTGAAATCCAATGGGGTGATGAAACTATTACCCGTTCTTACTTGGAAATGGGAGAACACCACCAAGAATTTCACACAGGATTTAAAAATTTTATCCAATAATATAATCTATAATTATCAAATAATTTTAATTAGAGATTAAATCTCAATCAATAAAATTATAAGGACATACATCAGATGACTAGTGAGGATATATATATCACTGCTATTTATTGTATATGTTTGTGGTCCTATATTCACCTCAAGGTTTTGAAATAGTATATTGTTTTTACATCACCACAAAACTGAGGAAAAATTTGAATGGAATATGGACACAAATGAGGTTATATTGAGAGTGTTATTTTTAGACTGTAATGATATATTTGATTGACATCTTCTTATGGTCTAGTACTTACAAAAAAATATCATTCACTCATTTATTCAGAGGTAACCTTATAAAAACAACTATGGAAATAAATTACTATCTCTAATGCATTTCGAGGAAGATTTAGAATTTGATCTATTGACACCTGAATTGTTTATAAAAATGATTGAGAATATCATGATAATTGAGAAACATAATAGTGTTGCTCAAACTCAAAAAAAGAGTGGTGTTGAAAACCATAAATGGGATCTAATGATTTATATATGATAGAAATTATTCCTTATCATATCATTATGTAAAATAGTCACATGTGATGGGATGAATTAAATGATATGTGATAGGTTTATAGAGCCCTTTGAGGTTGTTTATCACATTGGAGTGGTGGCCTATCGACTAACAAACCACAAAAAACTGTCTCAATTGCATGATGTATTCCACATACACCTCTTGATTCAGTACATACCGAATCCCAGCCATGTATTAATCCTAGTGTGGTATAGTTTGGGAATGGAATTTCAAATTATAAGTATAGTATGAAGATCATTGACCCCAGAGATAATGTTCTATGAATCATTCATTCTCACCTTTTAAAATTACTTTGAAAGATTCATATGTAGAAAAATTAAACATGGGAATCCAAGGAAGAAATGAAACATAATTACCCTCATTTGTTCACCATATTATGTATAAATAAATATCATGTGTGAAATTTCATAATGGTAAAAGGATTTAATGATCCAAAAATCATTTCTATTATAATTTAAATAATTCATGTTTCATAGTGACTACTTTTTATGTTTTAAAATAAAATAACATAAATATACTATTTCATTTTATGGAATTATTATAAACCATAAAATAATATTTTTCATAATATATCAGATCAATATAGTATTGTAGACAAAACATAATTGTGAAAATACAAAGTAATGTTTTGTAGGCCCAAATTCTCATGTGAGGATCACTTCAACCCTAAATAATATTAAAAGAAGAGCATTCATTAGGTTTAGGAGAAAAATTATGAAGGAAAATTTTATAACCATTATAAGTGAATTAGTGAATGATGAAGTATGAGAATAGTTGGGTACATATTGGTTGTAAATGGAAATGTTACCATTAAGACAAGACAATTACCTGTACGTTTCAACATTATCATTATATATGTAATGACTCGAAAATCCTCTGGAAATATTTTTTTCTTAAAAACATGGGAATTTCACGAGTCTGTAGTTTCTGAAGGTTCCTGATTACGAGGCCCAGTGTGCCCAGAATAAATTTCTGAAGTTTTGTTTGGGTATGTTTAGTAAACGTACGTGCAGGATTTTAATATCTTTTGAAGCGGTGCTCGGAATTGAAATCTGAGGGCACCGTTGAACTCGCAGCACCGATATTTTCTTAGGGATACCTTTACCGCAGTTGCATTTTATCAATATTGGGAGTTAATTATTGGGGTTTCTAAATAAAAATTGAATAAAAATATGTATGACATATTTTTTTTTTGAAAGGTATTTAAAACCTCCATTGGGTAGTTGGAGGTAGGACCCACCACACACTAACCACCCTTGCGATGTTGTTTTAGGGTGGGCCCCACACGAACCCTTTTACTCTTCTAACCCCCCCCCCCCCTTTAAACCTATTGAGCTCCCCATTAATAGGGGGAACTCTTGGTCTTCCCCTTAATGGTGCCAACACAAATTAATTAATGAGTTAATTAATTAATTTAAGTGTTTTGAATTATTTTTAATTCATTATGCCAACATTAAAATAAGAGATCCTATTCTATTATTTTGGGGTTGGCATAATTATTGGATAGATTTTGTAGAACTCTTGGAAGAACATCAACCTCTCGATGAAGAACACTCCTCCTCTCCGATGAACAATGATACCCTCTTCGATCATCGTCCAATACACAAGAGAAGGATCCTCCAGCGAGGAACGTCGACGACGCTTCATCCTCGTACATTTCCCGACGTCAACGAATCGACATCTTCCCTCTTTTGGAGTCTTTCAAAACGTATTTAGAATCGATTTAGGGGAAATTGGATTATTTTTATGTATGAGTTATACTCTCCTTTCCTCATCGTGTGTTGTTCTCTTGATGCCGACTCTTAACAATGTAATGAGGAGGGATAGGACCCCATGAACATGGTCCGACCCTCCCCTCGTTTTTTGTTTTCATTGTGTTGATGACATAGGAAGATCACGGAAGAGGTCGGCAGCACAAGGGTCATCGTCGCACCACATGAAGAAAAATCGCGGTCAAGCGGGATGCGGCGGAGTCGGAAGGGTGCGGTGTCGTCGCCCCGCGCTGGAGAAGTGTCGTGACCAGGGCGGGCCATAGAGGAAAAATCATGACATCATCGCACCATGAAGGCGATGCTGAATTGTTTTCGGGCCAGGCGGCGGCGGTGGATGCGGCACCGTCGCGCCGTGCCGGGGACGGGGAGTGGCTGGCCCGAGCAGCGAGCCCGGTGGTGTGGGACCCCATCGGGTCCCGCGTGGGCTGGACCGGTGCCACCGATAGCAGGTTCAGTTCTACCCAAATTTCTATGTAGTTGTACTGCCATGGGGGCACGCGCCTCCCCCCTGGCACGGCCAGGCCGGGCTGCCCTCGGCTGGGTCGCTCCCGAGCCGAGCCACCCCCGAGCAGGGCCGCCGTCGGCCAGGCCACCCTTGGGCTGGGCTGTCCCCTTGGCTCAAGATGCTTCCTCGGACTGGGTCAGACATGTGGTCTGGGTTGGATGTCGGTTCAAACCAGTTCGGGCCGGGTCATTCCGACTAGGTCGGAGCGGACTCGAACCCACTTTGGCCGTTTACAACTTTTAGCCCGCATCAAGGGATATAGGTGTCCGATTGAGGTACCACCGGTGGCGATGGGATTCTTGGAGCAGGAAAATACATTTGGCATAGCCCTCTTGAGTTTTGGATGCATTTGGGGTATGGTTGGGATGGTTGATTCTAAAAACCAACTGGGACCCTGGAACAGAAATGCCAATAACTCACAGACCGGGCGTCCGACTGATGCGTCGTCTTTCGCATTGGGTTCCTTAAGATGGGACGGAATTATGGGATACATCAACTCAAGACTTTGTAATAGTTGATGTATCGAAACATGGATCGAGGAGCGGACCCTCCCAGAATCGAGCATGATGTGTCTGGGAACCCTAGGGCTGGCTGTGACTGAGATGACATGATCCACCGTGGGTTCGACAGCAATGATACTATACAAGGATCCTCCATGGGTTCGACAGTGATGACTGATGTACCCGAATCCTCCGTGAGTTTGACATCGATGACTACTATACCAGGATCCTCCGTGGGTCCAATAGTTCTGACATCTATTCGTGTATCCTGTGTGGGTCTGACAGCTTAGATGAATCGGTGACTACATCTAATCATCTCTCTCAATCTATGAAATATGTATACATGTGTCAGCTGAGTCATGTCTTTCAAAAATTATCATCTTGGTGATTGACTTTACTTCCTTTGTGGAATGGTTTCGGCTTGGGCTTGAGAGTTAGAGCTGAACTATGATTGATAACATAGGTATATGTATGTGCATATACCTATGTAGGGTTGGTTGATACTTCATGATTTTATCTTTCTACTATGTTTTATACTGTGTGTATTCTGGGAGACCTTTGGGGGTCTCGGGGTTCCCTACTGAGTATTGTTATACTCACCCCTGCACGGGCTTCGCCCCACCTTGTTGTGTTCTGTGCAGATGACGGACATCAGTGATCGAGGCTGAGGATGACGGATGGGAGGCTAATCAGAGATGGACTAGAAGAGATGTACTGTAGGGATGAGTTGTTTGAGGTATGTACCTACCCTTCATGTAGGATTCCCTAGTGGATGATCCAATATCTTTTTTCCCTTTTTTCTTGTACTTGTTGTTCAGTTGGGATGGTATACTGGAACACTTACTTTCAGCACACTTTTATTTTCTATTTTAGTACTTTTTGCTTCTATAGCTTGTGTTCAGATAGTGTTTGTTACAGGTTTAAAGGAAATGCCATCTCTTTTTATCAGGATTACGCCTTTGATTCTAGTCTCCAGCCCCTGGCCTATGGAAGGTGTGCTAAGGGTAGTCACGGCACGGGCCCCGAGGATGAGTCGTGACAAATTGGTATTATAGGAGTCAATTCTACCGCCGAACATAGACTCTGATTCTTTTAACAGAAATAGTGTTAAGTGTTTTCGGTGAGGTTATTAGTTTAGGGAAACCGCTGCTGGTGCAGCGGCCGACGTATCCATGCACAAGGAATCTAACTTTTGACTTCCGACTCAGTGCATGAAAACACTGATTGTGTGTCTGTTTCTGTTGAAAAATTCTTCTCCATGATTACATTGTGTCATCTCACCAGGTATACTATTTTAAAAGTGTCACACCTGTTTCATTTCAGGATGGCCCCATGAATGCACCTAACTAGGGTTCTGATTTTCATACGACATGGTAGCCCACCGTGCGACGAGCCCTCGGTGCAGGACCCCATCACAGCGGAGGCACCAGCGGTACCACTACCCGTTGGGCCACCGATACCACGAGCTCTAGTATCAGATAGGGCACGCCATCTGAGTGCGTTGCATGAGTTCCATTTCCAGAGGCTACCCAAGTTCCAGGGAGGGATGGACCCACAGGCGGGTGAGGATTGGTGGGAGGCTATCGTGAGAGATTTCAGATTGGTAGAGACACCAGCAGACCTCATGGTGGTCCTTTCCATGAGTATCCTGCATTCAGCAACAGGATGATGGTGGAGCCTGATGCCCCGGGTGCATGACGAGGCATCATTACTCTGGACAGACATCGAGAGTCTCTTCCGCTCAGATTTGTTTCCATCCACCCTTCGTGCGGTGCAGATTCAGGAGTTACTTCATCTGTAGCAGGGCCGCATGACAATTGCTCAGTACTCAGTGAGGTTCACCGACCTCTCACACTACTCCACAGATATGGTTCGGGACCAATTCTTCCAGGACCAGACCTTCGATCAGGGACTCAGGGATGATATCAGGGCTTCGTTGATCCCTCTCAGCATGTCGATGTTGGCGGGAGTGCTGGAGCGTTCCCTTCTAGTGGAGTGTTTTCTCACTAAGCAGTCACATGTAGCGAGACCCACCACAGGGCGACACATAGTGGAGTATTCTTCATCCCACAATAGATAGATGTTGCAGAGGTCAAAGATGACCAGACCATTAGGAGGGAGACCTCAGGATATAGGGTTGGTTCGGTGGGGAACACGAGACAGAGCCAACTATAAAAGGAGTAGGCAGTGCTATGCATACGGCGGGCAGGGCCACATGGCTCGTGACTGCCCGAACCACCATGAAAATGAGTAGAAGATAGTAGAGAGACCTCCTAGGCAGAGGCATAGGTTCAACCGTGGTTGTCTACTGGGAGCAGGCGGACGTGGCAGTGGAGTTGGTCGAGCCGCAGGTGGTGGATGAAGATTCAAGGCTCTACCAACACAATCACCAAGAGGTCCACCCCGACCACAGGGAGCTAGCGGATAGAGGCGGGCTCAGCTCTAGGCAGTCGGGGCCTACGACCATGGCTCACCTAAGATGATTCGAGGTACTATCTGTGTCTACTCCGCCCTTGTTGTAGTACATATAGACATAGGTACAAGTCATTATTTTATTACTAATGCCCTCGTTCGGAACTCTGATATTCCGATGAACCCATTGGCTCGATCCTTACGACTACAGACTCATACGGGAGAATACTCAATGATTAAGCACTGGTTCCAGATGTGTGAGCTTACTCTAGGAGGCGATAGCTTCGACTGGGATATTTTTGTAGCGGCGTCGAGGCCTTACGACAACATATTGGGTATGGACTGGTTATCCACATTTCATGCTCATATTGACTTTATTAGGCGCAAAGTGTAGTGTATTCATATAGATGGGACCAGGTTCACCTTCACCAGCGAGAAGGGAGCCTTTTCAGTGTAGGATGGACTTACACAGAGATGGGGATAGCCGATCACACATCATTTGGCTAGTCTCATCCTTAGAGAGGATGATGTGCAGTGTCCGAGTTTTCCTGTTGTAGTGGATCAGTATGCGGATGTTTTCCCTGAAAATGTTCCAAGACTACCTTTTTTAAGAGAGGTAGACTTCTACATTGACCTATACCATGGGATAGGACCAATATCTACTCCAACATATCGGATGGCTCCCACCGAGCTTCATGATCTGTGGGTACAACTGGTGGAATTTTTGGGGAAGGGATTTATCTGACCCAATGTTTCACCTTGGCCATCCCCAATTTTGTTCGCCAAGATGGAATATGGTAGCTTTTAACTCTATGTTGAGTACCATTGCATGAATCAGGTGACAGTAAAGAACAAGTACCCACTCTCGAGGATTGATGACCTCTTTGATCAGCTCAAGGGAGAACAATGGTTCTCGAAGATAGGCCTTAGGTTAGGCTATCACCTGCTCAGAATTCGGGATGATGATGTGCAGAAGACGGCCTTCAGATGTCGGTATGGCCACTACAAGTTATTTGTTATTTCCATTGATATAACCAACTCTCCAATAGTGTTCATGAGTCTCATGAACAGGTTCATTCATCCTTACCTCAATCACTTTGTTGTAGTCTTCATCAACGACATACTTATCTACTCGAGTACTGAAGAGGATCATGCCTACCATTTTTGGGTAGTACTAGACACACTCCGAGAGCACCGGCTTTATTGTAAGCTCTTGAAGTGCCAGTTTTGGATTCGAGAGTTTCACTTCATGGGACATGTCATCTCAGAGGCTAGAGTTACAGTGGATCCAGTGATGAACGAGGTAGTACTTTCATGGGAGCCACCCAGTAGTGTGATGGAGGTATGGAGTTTGCTGGGATTCGATGGTTACTATAAGAGATTTGATCCAGATTTCTCCAGAGTTGCAGCACCATATTCAACATTATTGAATAAGGGGAAACCCTTCATGTTATTAGAAATATTCCAACAGGGATTTCAGGAGATGAGGCCGAGGTTGACTAGTGCGCCCATCTTGAGGCTACCAGAGGAGGTCGTTGGGTATGCAGTTTACTACGACGCATCAGGGACTGGACTTGGGTGGGTCCTTAAACAGGAGAGAGCATTTATAGATTATGGTTCTCGTCAGCTGAGACAACATGAGAAAAACTACGCTACCCATGACATGGAGTTAGTAGAAGTGGTCTTCTCCTTGGAAAAGTGGTGACACTATTAGATGGGTGATCATTTTATAGTCTACTCTAGCTACTAGAGTCTCAGGTAATCTCCTCGCAGAGGGACCTGAACCTGAGACAACGACTATGGCTACAGTTTTTCCAGGACTATGACTTCGAGATAGTCTATACTCTTGGGAAGGGGAATGTTATAGCAGATGCTCTAAGCAGGAGATCAGTCCTTCAGCTGCTAGGAGAGGCGACGGAGCAGCTGGCTACGTTGAAAATATCCTTTGTGGATAGAGATAGAGTAGCCTTTATGTATTCTCTCATATTCACTCCTCCACTTCTTCGGCAAGTCAGGGAGGCACAACGTGATGACGTTGACTGTGAGACGCGACGTGATCAGATATCTTCAGGTTAAGAACATGATGGATTTTCTGAAGGTGGAGAGCACGTTATTCTCTTTAGATGATGGACCATGGTACCAGTTTCACTTTAGGATGAAGTGTTGATGGAGTTCAGCACTTTTCCTCTGGCGGTATATCCAGGAGTAGCGAAGATATATCAAGACCTCTGACGACAGCACTAGTGGCCAGGTACGAAGACGGTTGTAGCAGGGTTTTCTTCACAATGCCTCACTTGTTAGTAAGTGTTGTCGGAGCACCAAGTTCCATTAGGCTTGGTTCATCCCTTAGAGATCCCAGAGCGGAAGTGGGATGGGATATCCCTAGATTTCCTGATGGTAATTCCACTTAAATATAGAGGACACGACTCTATCTGGGTGATTATTGACCGACTCACCAAGTCCGCCCACTTCCTACCAATAAGAGAGCAGGGTTCAGTGGAGAGATTGGTATGCCTTTATGTACAGAAGATCATACTGTTTAATGGTGTGACATTGAAGATCATCTCCGATCGAGATGCCCGTTTCACTTGCTAGCTATTGAAGCAGTTTCAAGAGGCTTTTGGGACACAGCTTCACTTGAGAACTGCCTTCCATCCTCAGACGGATGGTTAGACTAAGAGGACCATTCAAAATCTCAAGGATATGCTCCATACATGTGTCCTCGACTTTTGTCATTGTTTGCAGGATCACATACCCTTGATAGAGTTTGCGTATAACATCATCTACCACTCTACAATCGGGATATAACCTTACGAGGAACTTTACGGCCGACCATGAAAATCACCTCTATGATGGACTAACCCAGGGGAGTCAAAACTTATGGGAAAATATATGGTGCAGATTATGACGGAGAAGGTGCAGATCATCCATGAGTGGATGAAGACTGCACAGAGCAGAGAGAAGTCCTATGCTGATAGGAAACGGAGACCACTGGAGTTCAATGATGGTGATCATGTCTTCCTATGGGTCTCACCTTGACGAGGTCTACAATGATTTGGATAAGGTGGAAAGTTATATTCGTGATTCATCGGACTTTTTCAGGTCCTTAGCTGGGTAGGAGAGGTGGTTTACCGTTTGTCTCTTCCACCTTAGTTGCACCGAGTGCATGACGTCTTCCACGTATCGCAGCTGAGGAGATACAGGCACAACCCATCCCACATCATCGACCATGGGGAGCTAGACATCGATGATGGGTAGACATTCATGGATTTTCCAGTGGAGATTGAAGATCGACAGGATCGGGTCCTGTGTGGATGGTCGATACCTCTAGTGCATGTTTGCTGGAAGCACGGGAACCTCCAGCAGAGCACAAGCGACCGAGAGGCTCAGATGCATGCTATGTACCCCAATTTGTTCCCCTAGTGTGTGTTTTAGATTATGGGGAAACAAATTCCCGAGGTGGGGAGAATGTAATGACCAGGAAATCCTGTGGAATTTTTTTTCTTAAATATATGGGAATTTTACGAGTCTGCAGATTCTGGCGGCACCTGATTCCGAGGCCCGGTGTGCCCGGAATAAATTTTTGAAGTTTTCTTCCGGTACATTCCGTAAACGTACATGCATGATTTTAATATCATTTGAAGCGGTGCTCGTAATTGATATTCGAGGGCACTGTTGAACTCGCAGTGCGATTATTCGCTTAAGGAGACCTTTACAGCAGTTTCCTTTTATCGAGATTGGGATTTAATTATTGGGGTTTCTAAATGAAAATGAAATAAAAATATGTGTGACATATTTTAATTAGAAAGGTAGTTAAAACCTCCAAAGGGAGGTTGGAGGTGGGACCCACCACTCCCTAACCACCCTTGGGGGGATGTATTAGGGTGGGGCCCATCAGAACCCTTTAACTCCTCTAAACATCCCATTAAACCCCTTGAGCTTCCCATTAATAGGGGAAACTCTTGGTCTTCCCCTTAATGGTGCCAACACAAATTAATTAATGATTTAATTAGTTAATTTGAGTGTTTTGAATTATTTGGAATTCATTATGGCTAAATTAAATTAAGTGATCATATTCTTTTATTTTGGGGTTGGCATTATTCATGGAGAGCTTTTGTATAACTCTTGGAAGAACATGAACCTCTTGAAAAATAATGCTCCTCGTCTCCAAAAAATGACGATACCGTCTTCGATCTTTGTCCAATCCACAAGAGAAGGAGCCACCCGCGAGGAACGTCGACGAGAGTATATCCTCGAAGGTTTCCCGACGTCAACGAATCGACGTCTGCCCTCTTTCCGTGACTTTGACAAAGTTCTTCGAATCGAGGTAGGGGTAAATTGGATTATTTTTATGTATGAGTTATACTCTCCTTTCCACATCGTGTGTTGTGATCATGATGTTGAATGTTAACAATGTAACGAGGAGGGATCAGACCACATGAACACGGTCCGACCCCCCCCCCCCATTGTTGTTGTTCTCATTGTGTTTATGATGGAGGCGGATCAAGGAAGAGGTCGGCGGTGCAAGGGCCGCCGTCACACCATGAAAAGAAATATCGTGGCCATGCGGGCCACGGCGGATTAGAATTGAAGTGGTGCCATCGCACCGTGCCGGAGAAGGGCCACGGCCAGGGCGGGCCGCGGTGGAGGAAGCACGGAAACATCACGTCGTGCTGGCAATGCGGAACCGCAGCAAGGTCGGGCCACGGTGGGGGGAATGGCTCTATCGCACCGTGCCAATGAAGGGCAGTGGTTGGCCCGAGCAGCCAGCCAGGATGTTCGGGACTCCGTCGGGTCCCGCGTGGGCCGGACCGGCACCACCGGGCGTCAGTTCGGTTCTACCCGAACGGATAAGTCGTTCGTTTGACAGGGGGTGCACGCCTCCCCCCTGGCGTGACCAGGCTGGGATGCCTTTGTCCGGGCCACCCTCATCCATGACTCCCTCAGCCCCCCCCCCCCCCCCCCCCCCCGAGCTAGGCCACCCCTAAGCTGGCCTCGGGTGGGCCGCCTTCGTGCTGGGTTGCCCTCGACCTGGCCGACCCCGAGCCGGGCTGCCCCCTGTCGGGCCCCCCTCTAGCCAGACTACCCTCGGGCTAGGCCGTCCCCTCGGCTCGGGATGCTTCCTCAGACCGGGTAAGATCCACAGTCCAGGTCAGACCTCGGTTCAGACTGGGTCGGGTCGGGTCAGTCCGACTGGGTCAGACCGGACCCGGACCCACTTTGGCCTTTTACACCTTTTAGCTCGTATCTAGGGCTACGGGTGTCTGATTGGCATACCGCCTGCGGCGATGGAATTATTGGAGCGAGATGATACTTTTGACATACCCCGGTGGAAGTTTGGATGTTGTTGTATGTAGGGTCGGGTGGGTTGAGCCAAAAAACCAATCGGTCCCTTGGAACAGAAATGCCTATAACTCACAGACCAGACGCCTGATTGAAGCACTGTCTGTCGCGTTGGTTTCATTATGATGAGACAGAACTATGGGATACATAAACTCAGGCTTCGTAATAGTATATTTATCGATACTTGGCTTCAGGAGCGAACCCTCCCGTAATCAAGCATGCGGCGTGTGGGAACCCTAGGGCTGGTTATGACTGAGATGATAGGATCCTCTGTGGGTTCGACAACGAAGATACTATACTCGGATCCTATGTGGGTCCCACCATGATGACTAATTTACCTGAATCCTTCATATGTTCGACAGCGATTACTACTGTACCGGGATCCTCCGTGGGTCGGACAGTTCTGACTTCTGTTCCTGTATCCTGTGTGGGTCCGACAGAATAGCTGGTCTTATATCTTGTGTGGGTATGGCAGCTTAACTGGTCATGTATCCTATGTGGTTCTGACAGCTTAGATGAGTCAGTGACTATATATAATCATCTCTATCACTTAGGAATGATGTATACATGTGTGAGCTATGTCATGTCTTTCAACCATTATCATCATGGTGATTGACTTTACTTACTTTGTGGAATGGTTTGTGCTTGGGCTCGAGAGATGGAGTTGGACTGTGATTGATTACTTAGGTATATGTATGGGCATATACCTATGTAGGTTTGGTTTATACTTTGTGGTTGTATCTTTCTAAAGTGGTTTATCCTTTGTGGATTCTGGGAGACTTTCGGGGGTCTCGGGGTCCCCTACTGAGTATTCTTATACTCACCCCTGCATGGGCTTCGTTCGCACCTTGTTATGTTCTGTGCAGACGACGAACAATAGTGATCAAGGCTGAGGGTGACAGATGGGAGGCTACTTGGTGTTGGACTATACGGGATGTACCACAGGGATGAGTTGTTCGATTTATGTACCTACCCTTTAGGAATGATTCCTCAGTGGATGATCCATTAGTTGTTTTACATTTTTACTTGCACCTGTTGTTCGGTTGGGTTTGTATACTGGACCACTTACTTTCAGCACACTTTTATTTTCTATTTTAGTACATGTTGCTTCTACAGCTTGTGTTAAGACAGTGTGTGTTACAGGTTTAAAGGCAATGCCTTCCCTTTTTATCGGGATTACGCCTTTGGTGCTAGTCGCCAGCCCCTGGTGTGTGGAAGGATGGCTTGTGGTAGTCATGGCACGGGCCCCGAGGATGGGTCGTGACAATATTACAACTGGAATAGTAATAAAATAGTTTGGAGTAGTTAATTGAAAAATGGAATATTAAAAAAATATTTGGTAAAAATTAAAAGGTTGTTATATCATAATTTAATGATATAATAGAGTTAAATATGTGAAATTAAATTCATTGACATAAAGAAAGTATAATTATCTTTTTCGTAACCCATATATGATTTAATAAATATGTAATATATTTTTATTCTCAATATAAAATTTGTATATAATAATTATCTTCATAAAATGGTTTTTATAATACACTGTTCAGGATCAAATAAATTACATCATAATTTTTTGAAATTAAAAGTAATTATTCAAATAATTGAAATTTTTTTTTCTCTAAAATATTGATATTTCAGGATTAATTATAATTTTTTTTTTAAAATGTCATTTCTTATGCATATAAAATAATTTTGAAAAAATGAAATTTATTTTTTAAATTATAATTTTGAAATTATAATACGGTTCTTTTTCCCAAAAAAGATAAAATCTTTAGGAATATCAATATTTGATAGAATATATTATTTTAAATTAGACATTAAATACATTGTTAATTTCATAAGTGGTCATGCATGAAAAAATTAAATAAACAAAACCTGAATAAATTACTATATATATTTTTAAGAATCATCATTGTTAGCAATCTGGAGAAAAATTAATATACAAAATAATATTATATTCAAATCACCCCTCTCCTCCACTTATAAATACTACTATTACCAACACATATTATCCTAACAATATAAGTTACCAAAATTTCTAAATCACTGAAAAAATATATCTATTTAAATATTTCCCACTTCCATGGAGTTATATTCTTAATAAAATACCAAACTATAGAGTCGTATGGTGTATCCAAAAAGTGAAATCCAATGAAAGAAGTAATGTTCTTAGAAAATCAATTTATATTTTATTTTATTCAGACTAATATAGATTTTTTCTATCCATATTGAAATAATAACTTAATTAAGATAAATATAGAAAATTATTTTTATTTTAATTAAATATAAAATATTTCTATTTCTATCTCTTTATTATAAAATTAAATCATTGTTTATATTCTGGTCATTTCACTACCTTCATGAAAACTCATTCCATTTTCCATCACCTAAATTCATAGATGGTTTTTTAAAAGTACTTAATGAATAAATATATATATTATGATATAAATAAATTTATAGAAATATCATTTGATAATAATATAAATTAAATTAAAAAATGATCATTTTAATTTTAACAATAAAAAATTGGTTAATCAATACACATTTATAAATATGGAAGTATTTTTGGAAAATCTATTAAACTATGATTCTATTATAATAATGTAACTATAATTCCAAATAACTATACAATCTTATATATTTTTTAACTTTTTTACAACACATTTAACGTTTTTTGACCCACTAGAATGGTTTTAGAGAAGTCTCCTAAGAAACTCTAAGAATCCATATAACAAAATATATATAAAAATGCTTTCATATAATAAAAAATAACCTATAGAAATGTATATATTATTAAAATATATATAAAAAATATATAATAATTTTTTTATTATTATTTTTGGGGGCTAAATGCACTCCCTAGAAGAGTCATGAACTATAGGTAAGGGATCTTCAGAACCACCCCTCATACATTTGGGTTAATGATATCTTTATTATTATCCATTTTCTATTATCATATTCTAATTTATTTATATTATATTATCTATATATTTTTATTAAATATATATCTACCCAATATTACCTTTTATTTTTCATTATAATTAATGTTCTTCAATTTCCCTTGTAATACATTTTTTTGTATACTCATTAAATGGGGACAAGTATAATTTTTATATCATTTCACATACCACTAAATGTAAATTTGTATTCTTATATGGAATATAAAAACAACCATTATATTATAGAAACCAATTTTTTTCATTTCTTATTTTAGGGATATTATAATTCTCTTACAGTCCTAAAATAAATTTTACCCTTTTTCTTCAAACCCAGATTAAGATGTTCATTTCCAAACATAATTTTCTACCCCTTTATATATATTCAATTTACATGAAATTATTCATCAATACCTAATATTATTTATCCATATATGAGTGCCCTAAAATTATTTATTACCTTATTTAATAGTATTATTTATGATATTCTATTTTATTATTCTTTATGGAAATACTATGTAACCCATTACTTTTTCATGGGTTTATCTTATCCAGATTCATTAGATATTACTTAATTATGTGAAATACATATGAATTTTTGTGATATGAATATGATGGTAAGTAAAATAATTATATGTCATTATAAGTTATTGAGTAGTGTTTTCATCTTATTAGATACCATATATGGTGTATGAGATCTTAGACTAGAAGAATTTGTTATATTGTCATGGTGGTTAGCCTTGATGTTTGTTTATATTTGTGTGTTTTAGGATATTGCCACATTTACATGATTCAATGATTTTATGATATCATCAACTTTATTCAATAATTAATTTTGATGTTAAATGCCCTTTTTCATTTTGATATCATGATATAAAAATTTTCTTAATAGTCAGTAATATGTTTCTTTACATAGATTTATGTATCTCTGTTTCCATTTATGTATTACCTAAGGATATCCGATAAAGTAAAATATGTTCAGTGAGATTTTAAGAGACCATTTTGGTGATTTTTAAAAATATGTTTCACTTTAGGTTTATATTGAACTATTTTATAACCGGTATCTAAAATACAATGTACATCTTTATATTATGGGTTTCAATTTTTGTATTTTAAATTAAAAAAGAATATATATATATATATATATAATACTTGGGATTATTTATACTATGTGTGAAACACTATCATACACTCTATAAAATAATTAAGAACATATAGGATGAATTGAAATGGTCAACATATTGCATAATTTCTACTCTATATCCTGTTGTCATCCCTTTTAAGATACACATATAATTACCACACAATGTTATACTATAAACACCAAACATCTCATGTGATCTTACAATGTGAAACATTAAAAAAATGGGTTTGATTGCGATTAACCATGCTATATAGGATTCCTCATTGATATTCAATCCCAAAACCATAATATATATCATGCACCTCGAATGACATGTAATCCCGGAGATTTATATCTTCCATACTCTTTTAGATTAAAATTAATAGAAGGTGGGAATCCATTTATAAGACTTCTACAATGTATAATCCCTAACAAGATCTAGTTGTATCTTATGTAATGACTATAAGATATTCATTTAAAAAAAATTATTACCCAAACCTTCCTCAAGTGATTACCTTATGGTTATCACAATCAAGATCATATAAGTGAGAAGACAAAGACCTAATATTTGATGATCATTAGAACTCTATATGTTAATGAGAAAAAAATTAATCATCTATCTCTAGCGATGATCCTATGATGTCTTCGGTGATGAGAAAAAGACGAACATTCCTCTCTCTGGTGATGTGTGTACGACTCTCTCATGGTCTAACATGAAAAAGAATAAATGGGCCTACCACTAGGTGTAAGTCCCAACCATACCCTCTCTCATATATCTAAAAAAGGATAGTTTAAACCATATATTTCATCACATGTGTAATATGTAACACCCCAATCTTCCACGGTACACTTCTCTTTGAATAATATAGTAGTGTGTGTTGTATGCATCTTCGAGTTATAACACAAACCACAACCAATAAAACTAGATGTTATGAATAATAATACACACATTTTAAAATTTTATAAATTTTATAAATTTTATATTTCAAAATGGACGTCATTTTTGGATTCAAAATATCAAAATTAGCTTAGGGTGAATTTTTGGAATTTTTCTGAAAACATTAAATTTTTGATGAATAGTGAAAAAACACTTATTTATAGTTTAAAACCGAATTTTTATTTAAATAATTATTTATTTTATTTAAATTTAATTAACGTCAAAATAGATACATAATACCTATATAAGTTTAATTCAATTCATTGGAGTTAGTTAAGAATAATTTTAGATATTTAAAAAATTTATTGAACTTCTCACCGTCTTCTACCCGCCTCCTTAGAGAATTTGCAAATTCCCATAAAACATAATTTTACCGCTTCTATGAGTGGAATTTCAAAAATCTGAGAGACACGGTTAATATCCAGGAGTAAACTTAGGTTCAATGAGATGAAAATAATTTTTGGTGAATAGTAACTTTTTACTTTTATTAACAACGGTTAAAAGTAAATAGGGTAATTAAGGGTAAAAATGATATTAATATTATCCTAACACGTGTACTAATTCTATTGGACACGGTTATATAGACCAAGAACAGCCTTAGGAATATAATATTATCATTTAGGTCCATTTGGATTAGATTATGACATTTATTATTATTTAATTCAAAGAAGAGTTAAAAGAATTAAAATCAAAGTTTAATAACTAAAACATTTTTAATATACTGTTATGCATAAGATAAATTCTATTATAAATATTCATTATAAAGATAAAAAGATTTCCTACATAATATTATTTTATTTTTAATTTTTAGACGTTAAATAATTTAATTTATTCATGACACAATGGTGATGTAGTAATTACCTAATTAATGAAATATTAAAATAATTGATATTATAAATATCAGTATAAATGTAATTTGACACTTTTTATGAATTAAACTAATTTTATAGGTTAATATGACATATTAGGATTGGTTATATAACCTTTTTGATGTAATAATGCTGTTATAAATTATCAAAAACAAAATACCCAATAGTGTCAAAATTGACATAAAAGAGTTTTTAAAACCAATATTATATTATTAATTGATATTCTATTTGGAAAAATATAAGGATCCGCCAAAGGAATTATATAATGATAGTTGTATCATTAATGGACCACTTGGGGTCTCTTGGAGCTATATAGTAACTTTATTAACTATATAATATAAAAATACAAAGAGATATGGTAAATGTCAAACTATTTAACTAAGAGTTAAATATAAATGACAAGGGTAATATAATGACCCAAACCTATCTCAAATATATTGGATGAAAGTATTTAGACACATACCCACCTTAACCTTTAAATAATAAACTTTTTATCCATTATAAACGGAATATGAATTTATTATAAAATAATAATTCTAGCTTTTCCAAAGGGTCCCTTCACACCTCTTATAAAAGGGTACTCCCCCTTCTCTCTAATTCCCACCTTCAAAGCCACTTGGCTCATAGAACCCCTGCCAAAATATTCTCTCAACTTACCTCATTTCAACTTAGTTGTATTAGTTTTATCATAAATCCTTCCTAAGGAGCCCTTTTGATCAAATCAAAAGGAAGAACCCGAAGAAGAGGTAATGTTTTCACCACCCTCTTTCAAATTCCATTCTTCTTCAACATATTCATTCTTTGTTATTTCCATTCTAAATTAATAAATACATTATCATCTATATATTGTGTATTTTTTATAAATATTTTACAATCATATTTAGTATTCTATCCATCATTTGAATGATATGTCACTATACGTGCGTACGTACGGCTTACCGTCTCCACGTTGTAGTGTAATTGTTATTCAAAACATTATTATTTGGATGGGTTTGATAATGATTTGTAATTGATGTAAATAATAAATATAACATAATATTGATTATTTATATATAATATAACATCCAATTATATATTATTTTAATATCAAAATAATGATATTGTCGCACGTGCGTACGTACGGACTACCGTCTCCACGAATGTGATGAGATTCATTCCCCATCATATCCATTCATGTATAATTATCATTTGATGATTAAAAAAAATGTTTAAGGACCAGATATCATTCTGGATATGAATAATATACGACCTATGGATAACAAACATGACAACATATTAAATAAAATGAGTAAGTTAACACCCAAAATGACGATAACACTAAGATATTATTAATAAAGCAATGTTAAAAGATCATATATGATATCATAAATATGTATATGTTTCTTGTATAATTTAATAACAATATCTTAACTATTATACAGGAGGTTAACATACCATCAACTAAGGAAAAGTACAAGGTAATGGTTTAGTTCACAATCTCTTCATTATCCGAGGTTGTTTATATGCAATTATCTACTAGGACCTTTTTATCATCCACATCCATGCATCATAAAAATGTATTTCAAATCATTATTAAAATTTTACATAATATGGGTTAAATTCATTTATACCATAGTTTGAGATTTTATAAAAAGTTTATAAAGGAATCTTTATGTCATTTTCCAAACAAGGTCATTTTTAACCTTTTCGACAAAATTAAGGTAAGAATGTCTTTTTTGTAACTTATACGACGGGTGTGGCTATTTTACACTGTTGTAAAATCATTGAATCTTACCTTAAAATATTATAAGAATATTTTGAAAGAAAATGTTTTATTTCATAATTATGTGACTTTTAAATGATTTCAAAAAAGAGACATTTCTCTTAAATATTTTTTATTTCATCTATGTCAACATCCTTTGATGGATTTTAAGCTGATTTGAAGTTAATTTATTATGATACAAAAAATCCATATTGTATTTAAGGTTTTGTGTTATGTTTGACTATGGATGTCTTATTTTTATACCATTCATGGTTTGTGGAGAAAGTATTTACATTTCGTATGCTAGTTTCAATACGAATATTTATGTTATGTTTAAACCTGTTCATATGAGAAATGCATTGGACTTAGTAAGTGATGGGTGGAGCCCGCTATAGCTCCTTGATGCATCGGTTGGCCTCATGAGACAAACTTGTGTCTTGGAAGTAGTCCTTGAAAAAATCTTATTTTTATTCTTGGAATGAGGCCTTGACTATATGGTTATAAAGTCTCGCATTATGAATTTCATCATTACGAAATTGGTTATTTGAAAGTGCATGTGATTATTCAACTAGTAGAATATCCATGAGAATATGTAAATGGAATTATTTGATTTATATTGGCCATATTATACATAATTTTATGTTTAAAAGGATTATGTTTTAGTCTTATACATTGCCTTAAATGTTTATGCTTATTTATAAAAGTTTCTGCTATATTGTTATCCTTACTAAGCATCTGAGCTCACCCCTTTCTTTGTTTTATTTTTCCTAGGATGTGAAGAAGTAATTTATGAATGACCTGTAGGGATAGTATGAGGGGATATGAAGACAAGATTTTTTTTGTAGTTTTTTTTTACTTTTTGATGTAATGTAAGACTTATGAATATATCTAGTGTTTCCAAGACTACTAAACTAATCGTTGTTTCGAGATTTGCTCTTTTTTTATCATGCCAATGGTATGTAATAATGCACCAAAATTGGGTAACTAGGGTCGGGGAATTATAGTTGGTACCAGAGGAAGTTTAGTACAATCCTTGGAAGCTAGATTTAGATAAACTCTTATAAGAGCACATAGACCTAAGATGGACTTTGAGGATTAGTATAGAAGAACTTCCTAGAATATTTGTATTGTAGAGATTTTGTGAGTTTTCCGAGCAATACATCCATGTCTGGATACGAGCAGGTAGAGGAGGCTCTAGCACAGATGTACATAGGGGTAAAACCTGAAAACAACGCTTTGAGCTAGCCTCGAACGGGAACTGGTGCATGCCAATGGGCCTTACTTCACTCTTGGTTACGAAACACACAAAGGATATGCTTTGGATAATTTTCATTTCTTTACAAACCATTATTAAGGGTTTATGAGTATATACTTCTTCCAAGAAAACATTTAATTATGATTATGGATTATATCCATAAACTGTTCAATTTATGTTAAGTTCGTTACAAATATGGAATTATGTATTTTGATTCATAAACTGATATAGTTTATTCCATTGTTTAGAAATGGCGCCTAGTGGAAGGAATGTAAACCGTATCAATTCATGCACTCCATGTAGGGATTTCCCTCCTGCTCAAGATAATTATAGTGGACATGGTGATACAACTAGTGTTGATCAGATTATCCATATACTGGGAAAACTCACTCAAGTTATGAATAATAACCTTACCCGTATGGATTACCCGGATCCGCAGCGTGGAGCACTAGTGCAGAAATAGTTTTTTACGTCACCATTTTTTACGTCGGTTATATATAACCGACGTAAAACATGCGCCGAGTAGATTTTTCACGTCGGTTATTTTAATAACCGACGTTACAAATCGAGCCTGTTGGGTTTTTACGTCGGTTATCTTAAAACGGACGTAAAAAACCAATGCGGGGGGTTTTTTTACGTCGGTTATTTGGTAACCGATGTAAAAAAACCCAATATCGACGCGTTTTTTACATCGGTTATCAAATAACCGACGTAAAAAACCCCCGGGGCTTTGGATTTTTACGTCGGTTATCAAATAACCGACGTAAAAACCCTCGGGGCTTTGGTTTTTTACGTCGGTTATCAAATAACCGACGTAAAAAACCCCCGGGGCTTTGGTTTTTTACATCGGTTATATAATAACCGACTTAAAAAACGCGTCGATATCGGGTTTTTTACGTCGGTTACCAAATAACCGACGTAAAAAACGCTTGTATATGGGGGTTTTTTACGTCGGTTATTTGGGAACCGACGTAAAAAACCAAATCGCGGGGCTTTTTTACGTCGGTTTTAGGATAACCGACGTAAAAAAACTCAAAAATAGTTTATAACGTCGGTTATATAATAGCCGACGTTGTAAAACATTTAAAAAAATTAAAGCCCATGTTCTGTCATTTACGATTTTTCGATTGACAGTCGCCGGCTCGTCTCTCTCTCGTGCGGTAAACCCTAATCGGCTCGTCGATCGCATGCATTAAACTCGTTTTGGCTTCATTTTTTATCTTCTTCACTCCTCTCGGATCTATCATCTCAACTCGCGACATTCAAGTAAGCCTTCCACGAAGTTATTTCCTTCGTTTTTGTTTCGATTCTTGATGTGCTTTTCGTTCGTTTTTGAATCTCGTGGAATTTTTTGTCATTGCAAATGGTTATTATGTCCATTCAACTCACAACATTAAACTCGCAACATTCAACTCGCAATATTATTGGTATTACATATATATAATTCGACATATACTTTTTTTTACATTACCATGATATTAACATTACTTTTTCTAAAGAAATATTAATCCTTAGATTATATATCGGATAAAAAGGTTATAGTAATTCTAATATATAATCAGAATGATCAGATAATATGAAAATATTATTAAACATAAAACATATGGTCTATATTCATATTTCTAAGATGACACATACGATGTATAGCTATTTGGTGGTGGGTACTTATGAAAACTACTACTACTTTCAAAAAGTGTTGAGTACTTTAGATCATAATGATTGAACAACAAGCATGAATAACACATGTTATATGCTCCATTAGGTATTCCTATATTTTAACATGTTTATTAGTATATTGGCATGATATTATTATAAATGTGTATCATCTGATCATATTCACTTATTCCAGATAAAAATCATTTTGTTTATGTTTTATTGATGTGTATTTTATTTGGAGAATCATTAGGCGTCATGGTTTTCTTTGATTCAATGAAATTTTAAACTGTTACATCTAACTATATTTTGTTTTAAAAATAATATTCAAGCATATTTTTTTAAATACCTATAGATTTGTTTTATATTTTAAATTGTTTTACATTCAAATTATGATTTTTTTCATATAAAAATGTATTTGTTTTATCTTAAAAATATATATTTTTTGTTGATATTTGTTATAGGTAATAATGAGTCGAAGTTGGATTACGGCACATCAAATGAGAAATGAATTTGAGGAAGGTGTTGATGCCTTTTTGGAATTTTCAAAACGAAATGTTCCAAGTAGTGACATTTTTTTCTGTCCATGCCTGAAATGTTTGAATATGAAGAAGTTGAAAAGTAGAGAGATAAAAGATCATCTGATATGTCATGGTTTTAATCCGAGTTACAGCCCTTGGATTTGGCATGGTGAAACTGGACGGAATGTCACTGATGATGATGATTCGCAAGATGGTAACTCCGATGGAATTGAAGAAATGATTCACGATATTGTAGCAGAACAAATTGAGATAGAACCGACAGTTGCACGTCTATATGGTGATGCTGAAAAACCATTATATCCCGGTTGTACAGATTTTACGGTTCTGTCGGCGGTGTTAAGATTGATTAACCAGAAGGCGAAGCATGGATGGAGTGACAAAAGTTTTACAGAGCTTCTACAATTGATGAAAGACATTCTTCCAAAAGATAACGATCTTCCAGATTCACATTACAAAGCCAAGAAAATATTATTCCCGATTGGATTGGGATACAAGAAAATACATGCCTGTCTGAATGACTGCATTATATATAGGAAGGAATATGAATTTCTGTCAGAGTGTCCAAAATGTGGGACATCATGGTATAAGGTGAAAGAAAAATCACAGGGTGATGTAGAGATTACAAAGCTCCCTTCAAAGGTATTTTGGTATCTTCCTATAATTAATCATTTCAAACGTTTATTTTCTAATTCACATGATGCAAAAAGGTTAAGATGGCATGCTGAAGAGCGGGTATGTGATGGAAAAATACGTCATCCAGCTGATTTTCCACAATGGAAGAAAATTGATGCGCAGTATTCTACATTTGGAAATGAAATAAGAAATCTCAGACTAGGGTTGTGCACAGATGGAATGAATCCATACCGAACACTCAGTAGCACACATAGTTCATGGCCTGTTTTATTGGTAATTTACAACCTCTCTCCTGAAGTTTGTATGAAGCGAAAATATGTCATGTTGAGTACAATGATCTCTGGTCCAATGCAACCCGGTAATGATATTGATGTTTACTTGTCACCGTTGATTGATGATTTGAAACTGTTATGGGCTGATGGTATTAGGGTGTATGATTCTTATAAAATGGAATATTTTCAACTGCATGCAGTGCTTTTGTTCACTATAAATGACTTCCCAGCGTATGGAAATTTGTCTGGATACAGTGTTAAAGGGCATAAAGCATGTCCAATTTGCGAACAACAGACGTCCTATTGTCAATTGCATCATGGGAGGAAAATAGTGTACATGGGTCATCGAAAGATTTTGCCTATGGAACACCCTTATAGAAGACTAAAAAAGGCATTTAATGGCTCACAAGAATTTGATACTGCTCCAAAACCTTTATCCCCTGATCTGTATTTTGAGAGGGTGAAAAACCTTGACGTGACATTGGGAAAGACACAGAAATCTGGTAATGATAGACATATTTGGAAGAAAAGGTCAATTTTTTTTGAGCTACCATATTGGAGGTATCATGAAGTTAAACATAATATTGATGTCATGCACGTGGAGAATAATATCTGTGATTATTTGATTGGAACATTGTTAGATATTAAAGGAAAGACTAAAGATGGGTTGAATGCAAGATTAGACTTACTATCAATGGGAATACGTTTGGAGTTAGCTCCCACTATTAAAGGAAGATGAACATTTCTTCCCCCGGCTTGTCATACATTATCGAAGAGGGAGAAAATTAGCTTATGTCAGTGTCTTCATGATACCAAAGTGCCTCAAGGTTATTCTTTTAAGGTAAAAAATTTTGTCTCATTGAAGGACTTGAAGTTGTTAGGTATGAAATCACATGATTGTCACGTCATGATGCAACAGATTCTACCAGTTGCATTGCATGGAATATTGCCCATTCGTGTCAGAAAGACTGTAATGAAGTTGTGTTATTTTTTCAATTCAATTTGTAACAAGGCGATTGATGTGAATTCTTTGAACATTTTGAAAAAGGATGCAATTTTTATACTTTTTCAATTGGAAATGTATTTTCCTCCAACTTTTTTTGATATAATGGTGCATTTAATGATTCATCTGGTTCGAGAAATAAAGCTTTGTGGACCTGTATATCTTCGTTGGATGTATCCTTTTGAAAGGTATATGAAAATATTAAAGGGGTATGTTAAAAATCTATATCGACCTGAATCCTCCATTGTTGAAAAGCATATTCTTGAGGAGGTAGCAGAGTTTTCTACGAGCTACTTGGCTCCGGTGCAATACATAGGTTTTCCTCCATCTCTCCATGAACGAGTTAATAATGAGGGAAAGGGGATTCTCGGCTTGAAAGTCAAATCATTGTCAGCTGAACAGATGAAGAAGTTAGAATCATACATCTTGAATAACATAGCTGATGCTCAACCATATATCACATTGCATATTAATGAGTTGAAACAATTTCATCCAAAGAAGAATGAAATGTGGATTTTGAATGAGCACAACAAAACTTTTTTGTCATGGATTAAAAAGACTTTGCTTGGTAGATCAGATGTATCAGAGACATTAAAATGGATAGTGGGTGGTCCATGTTTAAATGTGATAACATGGTCTGGTTATGACATTAATGGTTATACATTTCATACAAAAGATCAGGACAACAGAAGTGCAGTTCAGAATAGTGGTGTATTGGTGTTTGCAGAAGAAATGCATTTTTCGAGTGCTAAGGACAAAAACCCAATTTCTGAATCAAATTCATATTATAGAGTGATTGAAGACATATGGGAGGTTGATTAATTTAAAATTAAAGTTCCCGTTTTTAACTGTAAATGGTTTAACGGTAACAACAGTGTCAGACACGATGAATTTGGAATGACACTTGTTAATCTGAATAGATTGGAAGATACAGCTGATTCTTTTATAATGGCAACACATGAAAAACAAATTTTTTATGTAGTAGATCAATCAGATATGCAGTGGGATGTTGTTTTAAAAGGGAAAAAACAATATGTTGGTGAGGATGAACTTGATGAATATGCTGATTTATGTGAGATCCCTACTTAAATGGAAATATTAATAGAACATAATGACGATCATGTTGAAGACATAGTTTGTGCCATAAGGAACAATCACGACGAAGGAATTTGGGAAAACAATCCATCTGTACATTCCTAAAATTACAGGTAACATATGTTTATTTCTTGTTTACATTTATTTTTTCCATAAATGTTAGATATTGTAAGTTTTTTATTTATTAAAACATGTTTTAAAATAAAATAAGTATATGTTTTTGTTTGTTTTAAGTTTGTTTAGTTTATTTCATCATGTTTATAACCATTACATGAATTTTAAAATGCTTATTTTTGTTCACTGACAATTACTTTACCATGTTTACAATGTTTAACAGGTTTACCATTTTTACCATTTTTACCATCTTGACCATCTTGACCATCTTTGCCATCTTTACCATTGTTTAACATGCTTACCATATTACCAATGTTTACTGTTATGTAATTTAGTACTCTTCTTTCTTCTGATTACAGTAGTATTAAAATATTTGAATTTGTATATTTGTTCACTGACAATTACTTTACCATGTTTACAATGTTTACCAGGTTTACCATTTTTTCCATTTTTTACCATGTTGACCATCTTGAACATCTTGAACATCTTTGACATCTTTACCATTGTTTAACATGTTTACCATATTACCAATGTTTACTATTATGTAACCTATTATAGTTTTCTATTTTCTAATTATAGTAGTATTAAAATATTTGCATTTGTATATTTGTGAACTGACGTTTGTTTTTTTGATTTGAAGGATAATGAAAGATCATTCAGATGATCAACCACATGATTCTGGAGAGGAGCATATTGCTGGTCATACCTCTGGGGATGAACATTCACATGCTTCTATTAAAACAAAGAGTTCAAAGGTTGGTAAACGTGGGTGCACACGTTTACCAAAATTATCACTTGCCCGTACGCAGGATCAGAGGATAGTAGTTGAGTTTGATGATGATGATATTCCTAGAGGTCCAAATGCCAAAGATTTTAAGAGTTTTGTTGCAACTCAGGCTAAGACCAAAGTAATCATTCTATATTATGATTGGAGAGGTGTGGATAAAGAGATTATCTCTCAGTTGTGGGAGACTATTTTGGTAAGATCTTTTGTCATTGTTTGACCATTATTTTAATGTTTCTAGTATATATAATATGTTTAACCTCTTCTTTATCAGATGACATTTGATATTCCTGACACTGGAGGAGTCAGGAAGAAATGTTTATCGTTGGCTGCCAGGAGATGGAGGGATTTCAAATCAACCCTCTCATCTGATTTCATTTATGGTCATAGGAGTCATGAAAATCCATGTCGTATATATCCTTTTATAGATGAAGACACATGGAGACAGTTTTTTGAATGTAGAAAAAAAGAGTCATTTCTGGTAAGGGAAATGTAAACTTTTATAAACTTTCTTATATAAATGATTTTATTAATGTTATGTTAATGATTTCTTATTCTTAAATTACAGGAAACAAGGAAAGCTCATCAGGAGATCCAATCTAAAAATGTATACCCTCATAGTTTATCTCGGGGAGGGTATACATTATTGGAAGAAAAAATGATAGCGGAAAAATTTCAACAACTAAGAGCTGAGTCTTCATGCTATGGAGAGGTGGCCACTCCATCCCCTCCATCTAGACATGAAAAATGGCAGAGAGCTCGGAAGGGAAAAAAGGGAAATATCTTTCGGAAGAATCGAGAATCGTAGCTGAGAAGATTGTAAGATATCTATTTAATTTATTTAAGTTAACTTTTTTCTTAATATAAGTTTCAATCATTACAAAAATGTTCAATTAATTAATACAGGACTCTCTTGAGGAGCAGAGTTCAGAGGGGACATTTACATCTACTGGGAGGGAAGATATTTTATTTGCAGCATTGGGAAAGCCCGAACATCCTGGTCGTGTAAGAGGATATCTGATAGGTGTATCAGTAAGAAAAGTGTTTCCACGTTCTTCAACTTCTAACATTGAGGAGGTTTATAAAAAAAATAGAATCCTTGGAGGATGAAGTTCAAAATATTAATGCGACGATGGAAGACAATAATAGAGATTCGGTGCAGTCTATGTTTGCAGAAATGCAAAGACAATTTTAGACTGCAGCTCCCACTCCTCCACCTCCCCCAACAGACTCCATTATTTATTCTCCACCTCCGCCAGTAGCTCCCACTCCCCCACCTCAGCCTGCCGACCCCATTTTTTATCCTACGCCTCCGCCGCAGCTTCCTATATATTGTGAGTTGTATGTTGATGATTCTCAACATCAAATAGTAGCATACAGGTTGGTATATTGTATAGGAGATACAGTTCATCATCAAAAATTAGAGGTAGATAATTAGAGGGTCACTGTACAGGATATTATAGATAGATCAGCTAGGGTACCAATACCTACAGATGAGGTGGCGACAGTTGGACAGAGTATCGGCCATTTTTTACTTTGGCCATCCAGACTTCTTCGACTCATTACCATAGAGGTATGAATGTTATATCTTTTATTTTATTATTTTATTAAAGTTGTTTTATCATTTGAAAACTACTATAATTCTCAATTTTTTTCACAGGAATACATCAAAGGTAAAGAAATACTGTATAGACAACAACAAAGACAACAGGCTATGACATCAGATACAGATTCCAGTGGTCTTGACAGATTGTCAAGATATTCACATTTGTTGTTGGGTTTTTATGAGTTTTCAATGGAATCTCATGTTTTTGGACGTGAAATAAGTGTGGGGATTACAAAATCTGATATCATGGAGCTTGTTACTAGAGATAAGTTGGGCATCAACGTGGTGCAAATTTTTTCCATGTAAGTCTTAACACCTTTTCCCTGCGTTATATTTATTAAAAATGTATACTTATATATGTTTTTTATTAGGTATCTTTATAAAATTTGTGAGAGGAATGAACTGACAGAAGTATATGGATTCATGGACCCGCAATTGATTTCCCCTGAAGCATGTGCATTGACTGAGGAACAAAGAACGGTTTATATTGCTGAAAGATTTGAAAAGAATATAATCCAACAATATTGGATGATGCCTTTTTGTGAGAGGTATGAAACACATTTCTCTCAAAGAGTTAATTGACTTTTAACATAAAAAACCACTGACATTAAATTTTCTTTTATCAGTGATCATTGGATGTTAGGGATTTTTTTTCCCAAGGGAGAAAGCTCTTTATTGGATATGCTCTGTTCATAGTGATGTGCGGGCAAGTTTTAAGAATATATTGGAAAAGTAAGTTTAAATTTCTCAATAGTTTTATATATTATAATGAATTTTAAATTTACCACATTCGTATTATTTTCTAACAGTGCATGGGTCTACTTTCGAAAAAACACAAAGAAAAGAAATGAAAAGATCAAATATGTAAATGCGAAGGTAAATTTCCATTTATAATTTGTACTTTTTGATTTATTACATAAAAATAATATATTGAATTTACACTCATTCAAAACAGAAATGTCATGAACAACAAGGCCTCATCGAATGCGGATATTATATGTTAAGATTTCTGTATGAAATAATAACAACTCGGATAGTTGTGAATTTTGACCTGGTACGATTTCCTCTTAAACTTTGCCATCATATTTCAATTTGATTTATTCATTATACACGTTAACTATCTTCTTTTTAATTTGTAGCTTTTTGATGACCCTCAAACCTATACTGTTGAAGACATCAAACACGTACAAGTGGAGTGGTCAAATTATTTTACAGGTTTGATTGAATTTTAGTTGTTTGTAATGTAAAATGTAATTTTGAATATTTTCGTTTTAATTGTGTATTTGGTAGTTGCTTAGGTTTGATTTAGTTTTTTTTTGAAGTTGACAGTGTAAGTATTGAATTTTATATAAGTGAATGTTTAATTTTGTTATACTTCTTGTTTGGGTCTACTTTTAATGGTTCTTCTGGTATGGATTTGGGTATGTGGGGGAGGGGTTCCAAGGGTGTGGGGGTGTGTTCAGTGGGGTTGGGGGTGTCCAGCGGTCTGGGAGGGCTGTCCGGTGGGGTGGGGGAAGTCCTGGGTTTGGCAGGGATGTTCAGGGGTGTGAGAAGCCGGTCCAGGGGTGTGGGAGTGCTGTCCAGGGGTGGGGGGGTTGTCTAGGGGTGTGGTGGGGGCTGTCAAGTGGGGTGAGGGGGTGAGGAGGTGTTGTTCAGGCGGGTGGGGGGTTGTCGAGGGGTCGGGGGGCAGTCCAGGAGTGTGGTGGGGGCTCCAATGGGGTTGGGGAGGGTTGTCCAAGGGGTATTCATGAGGGTGGGAGCTCCAAAGGGGTGGGGGAGGGCTGTCTAGGGGGTATACATGAGGGTGAGGGCTCCAACGGGGTGGGGGAGGGCTGTCCATGGGGTATAAATGAGGGTGGATGCTGTCTAGTGGGTAAGATTTATATGTTATCTATGTACATGCTTAATTTTGATGTACTTCTGTTTTTGTGGTACAATTTCTTGATTTATTTTCTGGTTGATTTTGGTGGAGAGAAGATCACTGCATTCTGCTTAAAAAAAATTGGGTTTATCACGTCGGTTATTAAATAACCGACCTGATAAAAGTCCTGGAGAATTGTTTATCACATCGGTTATTTAATAACCGACATGATAAAAGGCCTGGAGTATGGTTTATCACGTCGGTTATTTCATAACCGACGTGATAAAAGGCCTGGAGAATTTTTTATCACGTTGGTTATTTAATAACTGACGTGATAATGGGCCTGGAGTATGGTTTATCACGTCGGTTATTAAATAACCGACGTGATAAAAGGCCTGGAGAATGGTTTATCACGTCGGTTATTCAATAACCGACGTGATAAACCCCCCTCCCCCTGTTTTTCACATCGTTTATTTATGAGCCGACGTGATAAACCACGCTCAGCCCGGTTTTTCACGTCGGTTATTTATGAACCGACGTGATAAACCAATCTCTAGGCCCTTTATCACGTCGGTTCTAAAATAACCGACATGATAAACCATTCTCCAGTCCCCTTTATCACGTCGGTTCTAAATTAACTGATGTCATAAACCCCCCCCCCCCCCCCCCCCCCGGTTTTTCACGTCGGTTATTTATGAACCGACGTGATAAACCACGCTCAGCCCGGTTTTTCACGTCGGTTATTTATAAACCGACGTGATAAACCACGCTCAGCCCGGTTTATCACGTCGGTTCTTCGATAACCGACGTGATAAACCATTCTCCAGGCCCTTTATCACGTCGGTTCTAAAATAACCGACGTGATAAACCATTCTCCAGTCCCCTTTATCACGTCGGTTCTAAAATAACCGACGTGATAAACATCGCAATTTTATGTTTTTTACGTCGGTTTTTAAATAACCGACGTGAAAAACCTTATTTATAACGTCGCACGTATTAACGTCGGCTAGAAACCGACGTAAAAAATTAAAAATAACCGACGTAAAAAACGTTTTTTGCACTAGTGGAGGATCAATGTTAGATCACTTCACGAGGAAACAACCACCAACATTAAATGGGAGTATAAATCTACTAGTAACTGAGCAATGGATAAATTTATTATAGATAATATTCCATGCCTTGGGGAGTAGTTAAAGGTAAAACGTTATCATGACAGTTTACTGCCTCACTGGAGATGCTAATCAATGGTGGTCATTGATTCAAAACACAAAGGAAGATGACAAAGTATCAAATATTGAATGGAGGGAGTTCAAAGAGATTTTCTTATAAAAATACATTCCTCGTGACCATCGAGCAGATATGGAAAAGGCAATTTATGATTCTGAGGAAAAAGGAGGATGAGAATGTCGCAATGTATGAGGAAAACATTACAAGGATAGCGAGGCATGAAGCAGATTATATACGTAATCCAAGAAGTAATATTGATAATTTCTTTTATGGGTTAAAACTGTTTCTTCGTAGAGAATTAGTCTCACAATCTTTCTCGTCATATGAAGATATTTTCTCTTGTGCTGTCAAGACAGAAAAGGAATTCGCTAAGTCTTACAACTTTAAGGAAAAGAAAAAGAAGTAGAGATCTGCTGACCACTCTATAAATGGAAATAAAGAGAAGAAGGGAAAATTTGATTATCCATCCTACGATAAATTTGGTATGAAACATCCTGGTACTTGCTTGAAGGGAATGAGAGTCTATTACAAGTGTGGTGAAAAATGCCACCATAATCATGATTTCAAGGGAAAGTGGGTTACTGTCAACGTGGAATGGTATAATTGTTTAGAAATGGGACATTATGAAAATGAATTTCCTTAGCATTAGGGGAACATAACTTAGAAAGGGTCAAGGGAACAAGGCCAAGCTTATTCTATCACTACTGCTGAGGTAGAAGCTCCCAAAGACGTGGTGGCAGGTAATTTAATGGTTTCCTCACATTTAGAAAATGCTTTATTTGATTTTGGATCATCGCATTATTTCATATCTTCCTAGTTTTCTATGAAAATTAGATATTTCCAATTTTATTTAACAAGGGAGTTGTCAGTCAAAACTCTTAAGGGAAGTATCATTACTACAATGTTCTGGGAATCAGCCCCATTAGAGAATATAAATGTTCTTTATCTGCTAATCTCATTGTCATACACATGATTGAATTTGATATAATCCTCGGTATGGATTGGCTTTCAGACCATGATGCGAAGATTTATTGTAAGGAGAAGGAGGTAATGATTTTTGAGGATGGTGATAAGGAACACCTTATCATTAGTGCAGAATCGTCACCACCTAATTCTTATTGAGATCCAACCCCTGTAGCTCAACTAAATTCAATTATCAGGGAAGAAGAGAATGAAATAACTATGGGTGAGTAAAGGAATTTTCAAATAGAGGATGTACCTATTGTGAAAGAATATGTAGATGTTTTTCAGAAGATTTACCTGGACATCATTCAGAATGAGAAATTGAGTTTTCCATTGATTTAATTCCTGGTTCAAGGACTATATCGAAGACCCCTTATAGAATGGCCACTGTGTAATTAGTTTAACTAAAGAAACAACTAGAGAAATTGAGTAATAAGGGATTTATTCGCCCTAGTTTTTCTCTATGGGGATCCCCTATCATTTATGTTAAGACGAAAGATGGATCTATGAGGTTATGTATTGACTACAGGGAAATCAATGTTATAACGACAAAGAAAAAGTATCCCCTACCTCGCATTGATGATTTATTCAACCAACTGCATGGAGCTCAATACTTTTCATAGATTGACCATTGATATGGATACCATCAGTTGTGTGTGAAGAAGGAAGACATTCTGAGGACAACATTTCGAACCAGGTATGGGAAATACGAGTTTACAGTAATTCCTTTTGGGATGACTAATGCACCCTCTGTCTTCATTGATCTAATGACCAGAGTTTTTAAGGAATATCTCAATGATTTTTTAGTGGTATTTATTGATGATATCTTGGTATACTCTAAAAGATATGAAGATCATGAAAACCACCTATGCATTATCCTAAAGACTCTGAGAAGACATTAATAATATGGGATGTTTAGCATGTGTGAATTCTGGATTCAAGATATTTCGTTCCTTGGACATATTGTATCTATGGATAGAATCTCAATTGATAATTATAATACAAGAGAAATAAAATAATGGCTAGCATCAACGAGTATAACCTAAGTGCACAATGTTATTGGTTTAACAGGTTATTATCGGTGTTTCGTCCAGAATTATTCCCAATTGGATAACCCATTAACGAAGCTCACACGTAAAGGGGTTAATTTTTTTTGGAAAAAAGAGTGTGAATAATGTTTTGAAGATCTGAAAAGAAGATTAGTCAATGCTTATTTATTGACTCTATGATCAGGGAATGATGGGTTTGTTATTTATAGTGATGCATCGAAGAAAGGACTTGGTTGTGTCCTTATGCAGAATGATTGAGTTATTTCCTACGCATCACAACAGCAGAAAATTCATTGGAAAAACTCTCCTACTCATGATCTTGAGTTAGATTCTGTAATGTTCTCTTTGAATATTTTGAGACAATATCTCTATGGGGAGAAATGTGAGTTTTATACTGATCACAAAAGTTTGAAGTATATTTTCTCACAAAAAGAACTCAACATGAGGCAAAGGAGATGGCTTGAATTACTCAAGGATTACGATTGCATGATACACTACCACCCAGGAAGGGTAAATAAGGAGGCAGATGCTTTGAGTAGAAATGATCATGGAGTTTTGAACAAGATGACTGTTTTAAGGATCCTATATATATGGATCTAGTGAATATGTATACGGGAATCACCATAGAAGGTGAAACATTAATGCTTTTTCAAATGGTTTCCAACCCATCTTTACTAGAAAGTATAAAGAGCTCTTATGCCGGTGATTAAGAGTTTCAAAAGAATATTAAAGCTATGAATGATGGAAGATTGAGTGACTTTGTGTATGAAGATGGTATTTTGAATCTTGGGAAGAGACTTTGTGTTCCCAATATACCTGATCTAAATAGAGAATTTTTGTATGATGCCCATGGTTCCAATTTCACAATACACCATGGGAGCACAAAAATGTATATGGATTTGAAGGAACATTTTTTTTTGGGACAACATGAAGAGGGAGATTTCTGATTTTATGTCATGATGTATGGTTTCTCAATATGTGAAACCTGGAAGGAAACAACCCGGTGGAGTATTGCAACCTCTTCCCATACCTGAGTGGAAATGGGATAATATCATGATCGGCATTGTCAGGGGACTACCAAAGACTCCTATAAAGAATGATACAATATGGGTCATTGTTGATCATCTTACCAAGTCAACACATTTTCTTTCTATAAGGGAGGATCTCCCACTTGAACTTCTTGCAAGAATATATATTAATGATGTTGTGAGACTTCATGGAGTATCCCTATAGATTGTTTCTGATCATGATCCATGTTTTAATTCACGATTCTGGAAGAGTATTCATAAGGCCTTGGATACTGAACTTCATTTGTGCACTACCTACCACACTCAAACAGATGGACAATCAGAATGGACTATTCAAACCTTAGAAGAATTGTTGAGATCTTGTTCACTTGACTTTCAGGGTATGTGGGATCAATTTTTACCTATGGTGGAATTTTCCTATAACAATAGCTTCCATTAAAGTATTCAGATAGCACCATATGAAGCGTTATACAGAAAGAGATGTCGGAAACCAACCTGCTAGGATGACGTTGGTGAAAGAAAACATGTAGGCCTAGAACTGGTGGAGGAAGCGATGGAAAAGGTAAAGGTAATCCAAAACAACATCAAATAAGCTCAAAGTAAGAAGAAGAGATGTGCCGATAAACGAAGGAAGGATTTGGAATTTCAGGTAGGAGATCATGTTTTCTTGAAGGTATCTCTATAGAAGGGAGTTATACATTTCATTGAGAAGGTTAAATTGAATCCCAGGTACATCGGACCTTTTGAAATTCTAGAACGAATTGGGTTTGTAGATTACCATTTGGCAATACCACCAAGTATCTCCAAAGTTCACAATGTGTTCCACGTATCACTGTTGAGAAAATACATGCCTGACCCAACGCATGTACTCATTTACGAGGAATTAGAACTGGAACCCGATCAGTCTTATTGCGATGTGCCCTTCAGGATTCTTGATACAAGAGAACAAGTGCTGAGAAATCGGATGACTCATCTGGTAAAAGTTCTATGGAGAAACCATAAGATGGAAGAGGCAACGTGGGAATCTGAGGAACTTATGTTTAATAAACACTCAATACTTTTCATGCGGTAGTATTCTATAAATTTTTAGGACAATGTTATTTGAAGGAGGGGAGAATGTAACACACTAAGCTTCCAGGGTATGCTTCTCTTGGAATAATACAGTAGCGTGTGTTCTATGCAACTTCGAGTTGTAACACACACCACAACCAATCAAACTAACCATTATGAATAGTAATAACCACATTTTTAAATTTTATAAATATTATCCTTAAAATGGACTTCATTTTTTGGATTCAGAATATCGAAATTAGCTTAGGGTGAATTTTTGGTATTTTTCTGAAAACATTCAATTTTTTATGAATAGTGAAAAACACTAAGTTATAGTTTAAAACCGAGTTTTTATTTAAATAATTATTTATTTTATTTAAAGTTAATTAATGTAAATATAGATACATAATACCTATATAAGTTCAATTTAATTCATTGGAGTTAGTTTAGAATAATTTCAGATATATGAATATTTCATTGAACATTTCACCGTCTTTTACCCACCTCCTAGGAGAATTTGAAAATTCACATAAAACTTAATTTTAGCGCTTCTGTGAGTTTAATTTTGAAAATCTGAGAGACACGGTTAATATCAAGGAGTAAAATTTGGTTCAATGAGATTAAAATAATTTTTCGGGCAGAGTATCTTTTTTACTTTTATTTACCACGGTTAAAAGTAAATAGGGTAATTATGGGTAAAAATGATATTAATATTACCCTAACACATGTCCTAATTCTATTGGAAAAGTGTATCTCGACCAAAAACAACCTTAGGAATAAAATATTATCATTTACGTCCACTTGTATTAGATTAGGACATTTATTATTATTTAATTCAAAGAAGAGTTAAAAGAGTTAAAATCAAATGTTTAATAACTAAAACATTTTAAATAATGGGTTATACATAAGATAAATTCTATTGTAAATATTAATTAGAAAGAAAACAATATTTCCTACATAATAGTATGTTATTCATAATTTTTATACATTAAATAATTTAATTTATTTATGACACAATGTTTATGCAGTAATTACCTAATTAATGAAATATTAAAATAATGGATATTAAAAATATAAAAATAAATGTAATTTGATACTTTTTATGAATTCCACTAATTATATAGGTTAATATGACATATTAGGATTGGTTATATAATTTTAGTTCTAAGTAATAATGCTGTTATAAAATTATCAAAAACAAAATACCCAGTAGTGTCAAAATTGACATAAAAGTGTTTTAAAAACAAATTTATATTATTAACAGATATTATAGTAGAAAAATCTATGGTTTGGCCAAAGGATTTATATAATGATAGGTGTATCATTTATGGACCACTTGGGGGTCGCTTGGTGGTATATATTTAGTTTATTAACTATATAATATAAAAATACAAAGAGACATTGTAAATGTCAAACTATTTAACTATGAGTTAAATATAAATGATAAGGGTAATATAATGACCCAAAACTATCTAACATCTATTGGTTGAAAGAAATTAGACCCATCCCCACCTTAACCTATAAATAATCCACCTTGGAGCCATTAGAAACTAAATATCAATTTATTATAAAATAATATTTCTAACTTTTCCAAAGGTGCCCCTCACCCCTCTTATAAAAGGGTACTCACCCTTCTCTCTAATTCACACCTTCAAATCCATTTATCTCGGCCAAACCCTGCACAAATATTCTCTCAACTTCCCTCAATTCATCCTAGAGGCCTTAGTTTGATCCTAAATCCAACCTAATGATCCCTTTTGATCAAATCAAAAAGAAGAACCTGAAGAAGAGGTAATGTTTTCACCACCCTCTTTCAAATTCCTTTCTTTTTCAACTTATTCTTTATTTGTAATTTCCATTATAAATTAATAAATTCAGTATCTTCTATATACTGTGATTTTATTATAAATATTTTACATCCATATTCAGTATTCTATCCATCTTTTGAATGACATGTCACCATACGTGAGTACGTATGGCTTACCGTCTCCACATCGTTGTGTAATTGTTATTCAAAATATTATTATTTGGATGGGTATGATAATGATGTTTAATTGATGTAAATAATAAAAATAACATGATAATGATTATTTATATATGATATACCATCCAATTATCTATTTTTTTAATATCAAAAGAATGATATTGTCGCATGTGCGTACGTACGGAATACCGTCTCCACGAATGCGGTGAGATTCATTCCCCATCGTATCCATTCAAGTCTAATTATCATTTTATGATTAAAAATAATGATTAAATATTTTATATCATTCTAGATATGAATAGACACAACATATGGATAAAAACACAGCTTATGTAAAAAAACATATTTAAGAAAAAGAGTAAGTGAACACCTGAAACGACGATAATACTAAGATATTATTAAAAAAGCAATGTTAAAAGATCATATATGATATCAGAAATATGTATATGGTTCTTGAATAATTTAATAACAATGTATTAACTATTATACAGGAGGTTATCATACCATCAACTAAGGAAAAGTACAAGGTAAGGGTTTATTTCACAATCTCTTCATTATCCGAGGTTGTTTATATGTAATTATCTACTGGGACCTTTTTATCATCCATATCCATGTTTCTTAATAATATATTTCAAATCAGTCTTACTATTTTACAGAATATGGGTTAAAGTCATTTATAACCTTGTTTTACTTTTTATAAGATTTTTATATTGGAATCTTTACGCCATTTTCCAAAAAAAATCCTTTTTAACCTTTTCGACAAAATTAAGGTAAGAATGTCTTTTTATAACTTATACGGCGGGTGCGGCTATTTTCCACCTTTGTAAAATTTTCGAAGCTTCCTTTACAAGCTTATAAAAATATTTTCAAAGTAAATTTATTATTTTATAATTATGTGACTCTTAAATGATTTCAAAAATAGAGATATTTATCTCAAATAGTTTTTATTTCATCTATTTCAACATCCTTTGATTGATTTTAAGATTTTTTGAAGTTGATTTATTATGATACAAAACGTCCATATTGTATTGAAGGTTTTGTGATATGTTTTATTGTGGATCTGTTATTTTTATACCATTTATTGTTTATGGAGAAGGTATTTACATTTTGTATGCTAATTTTAATAAGAATGTTTATGTTATTTTTAAACCTGTTCATATGAGGAATGAATTGGACTTAATAAGAGACCGGTGGAGCCCGATATAGCTCCTCCATGCATCGGTAGGTATCATGAGACAAACTAGTGTCTTCGCACGAGGCCATCAAAAAATCTTATTTGTAGTCTTGGCACGAGGCCTTGGTTATGTGGTTATGATAGTCTGGTATTATGCATTCCATCATTATGAATGTGGTTATTGATATTGCATGTGATTATTCAACTAGTATAAAATACATGTGAATAAGTTAATGGAATTAATTCATTTTATTTTTTCCATATTATGCTGAAGTTCAAGTTTAAAAGGATTTTGTTTTATTTATACATTGCCTTAAATGTTTATGCATATTTATAAATGTTTCCAATATATTGTTATCCTTACTATGCATCTGAGCTCACCCTTTTCTATGTTTTATTTTGCCCAGGATGTGAAGAAGTAATTTATGAATGACCTGTAGGGATATTATGAGGGGATATGAATACAAGATTTTGTTTTAGTTTTTTTTTAATTTATGATGTAATGTAAGACTTATGAATATATCTTTTGTTTCCAGGACTACTAAACTAATCGGTCTTTCGAGATTTGATCTTTTCTGATCATGCCAATGTTATGTACTAATGCACCGAATCTGGGTAACTGGGGTAGGGGCATTACATAATACCTACACCAACCATTATTAAGTACCTTTATAATTGTAGTCTACCTTGTACGACAAAAAACATCCTAGAACATGTTATATATTCACAACCATAAATGGTACATTATATGGCCCTAGATGTGTAACCAAAAAAGAGTCCAAATTATTCCTTATCACAATACTCTAAAAGGTATGATGTTTTACATTAAGAGAACCCAAACTAAATAGGATTTGATTCCCATTATCGAGATATGTAAGAAGCTTTTATCATAGTCATGGTCCAAATATCATAACACTTCCCACACCCATTTTCATAATACCAATCCCCCATAGATTTTCATAAAATTTAGAAGTACTAACAATATGAATCAAAATATATATTAATAATGTATTTTTAAAAAATTATATATAGTATAATTCCCACAGGGTGAGTCCTCTTAGTTTCATGTTGTTATTCAATCAATTTCTTAAGGATAAACACTAGCATTAACAATGCTGCTAGAAAAGATTCATAAATATTTCATAAATATTTATGTGAGTCTTGGATTATTAAAATAATATCCCACTAACAATTGTAAGATTCCCTATATCTTATCCACTTAAAAAATTTAAACTAGTGTATATCTAGTAAATCCCTAGTGACCGCCAGCCTGCTGAATGTTGTTCTACATCAACTCAAAAATAGATGTAGTCATGTTGACACATAAACAATATTGATAAATAAGTGTCCAAAACATTATTATAATCATTAAAAGTTATTGAAAATAATGAAATCATAGTATATTTTATGAAAAATGAAGACCATGTTGAGAATGTATACATCCCCATACAGATACTTTGAGGAAATCAGTTGTATTCTATGCTCTCTAAGTATATTTTATGGAAACATGTAGTGAACATAATAATATATTTTATGTCATTAAAAAGAGTTAAATTTTATCCCATAATAATTTAGATGAGTTTTTATTAGAAAACACAAAATAATGTTACTGAGGTATATATTTTTCTTAGTATTATAGAATATTATAGGTGGTTTATATCTGATTTCTCTTAGATCAAGGAAAACATGATGTATATGACTAAAAATTATCATAATTTTGTGTTAATGAATAAATGTACTGAAAAAACTTTAGTATAAAAATTAAAATCTAATCAGTGCTCCTATCATTCAATTTCGATATAATGGAATCATGTTTTCTTTCTACTGCAATTATTCTTGTCATGTTCTATGATGCATGTTGATAAAAAGGTATAAAATGATCTATTATGGGGAATTGCAATTATATATCTATATTTTTTATTATTAAACTCTTAAAAATGATCTTGTTACTATGATATTTTACCTAATTTTATGGAATCAATGCATTATTGTAGAGGGGATCGTTTTCTTGATTAATCATAAGATCCAATGACATATCTTCGCTCAATGATATCATAATTTAGATCATCTATAATTGATAGATTTATTATAGGATTATGAATTTGATATCTCTTGTTATCCTTTTAATGGAAATGTGGTAGCTGAATCACTATGTAAAAAGATAGATAGTGATAATTCATTTGGGGTTATAAATGGGTATAGGATAATATAGGAGCTTGGAACTTTATAGTTTTCGATGTGAAGTCAAGTGGTAAATTTTTTGTATCTTAGATGATTGTACCCTCTCTTGTTTTTTATTAGGTAGAGGTGTCATTTATAGGATATCTTGAGATGGATTTGGGGAGGGATTGTATAATTCATAGACATTCTTTTATAAATGTAAATTTTATAGACATTTTCTAGTATCATTTTGTGATAAGTTTTTTCCTTACATGTGATTTTTAGGTAGTTTAACATGAGATTCAAAGTAAATGATAAAATTTTAATTATTTATTATTACTTAAGGATTCATATTTAGTGGATTTTTGTGAAGAAGTAAATGGATAGATTATACCTTTATTTTATATTTTCAGTAAGTTAAAGTTGAGTATTGTGTTTTAACTAGCATTTTGAAGTGATTGATATTCCTTAGTGGATGTTTTTGGTGATATTGATGGGTTTTGAAAAATAGTTCCTTGACTTATGACAAGATAAAATATAATCATTATTTGTAGATATTTTTTATTAATTTAACTACTTTAAAATAAATCAATGAGTAATTTTTTTTAAATTCATTAGTGGAACAGTAGGTGTAGGTAGTAACAAGTATTCTTTTAGTGTTTAGAAAAATCATCTCTAATTATAAATGGTTATTAACTTATTGTTAATTTATTATTCGATGGGATTATTTTTCTTAATATATATTCCATAAAAATATGTTTCATCATTACAAAAAATGTGAAAATAGAGTGGAAAAACTTGGTAGTAATGGACATGTTTTGTACATGTGTCCTTGATTTTGGAGGATATAGAGTGAATCATTTACAAATAGTTTAGTTGTATTATAATAATATCTAACAATATAAAACAAAAATGGAACTATTTGGGGATTTTCTCACAAAAACATATAGATCATTACTGGATTATATTAAGATTAGAATGTTGGCAGTCATTGGATTAGATCATGTATATAGTATAATAGGGAAAATTCGGTTGATTCAATGTAACATAAATGTGGATGAATAGTATAAAAAAATATTTATTAGGGTAGGTGAACCTTGTAGATTGAGGATAATGATCATATGTTTTAAAAGATTATCCTAATAAAAATAACAATGTTTCGGTATAGTTAGTTTGTTTTCTATTTTATTATATGACCTTTCTAGTGTTGGTTTCTTTTGGAGAGGTGGAATATAGAGTGGAAATTACTCCATAGATAGCATAATGTCAAAATGTATTAATGGATCACATCATCAGAGGTATAATTATTATGAATCTTATTCCATTTACATGGAATATTTTGAATTTAGATGGATGAAATATTAAAGGAGTAGATTATTGATAATTAAGATCATCATGAAATGATTCTACAAGGAAATTTTATTCCTCTTTTGTGTGATTTATGATCGAATGGTGCTATCAAACAATGTATGTGGGATTTTTATTCGTAGATGTAAGATATGTACTCAAATATATTTTAAATATATATTTATATAGTGATGTTAACATTATTAGTTTTATTAATGGTAACATATAGTGTTATTTTGTTCATAAATTTTGTTTGATAATTTATATAGGTGATAAAAATAACTGATAGGTGAAACATGTTGTTATCTATTTTGGGGTATTTTTTTAATTATCTAATATTTAGAATTTAATATCCATATAAATAATAATTTTAGATTTATCTAATGAATATGGTTGGAATTTAATAGTCATCTACTTCATTTTATTATAGACATGGAGTTGTCAAGGGTGAGTTTTTAAGTGATGTATGGAAGAAAACTTTCATTTTAGGTTTCAAAATACACTATTTTTTGGTTTAATGTTCATATATCATGGTTTACTCCTTGTTCGTTGTCATGATTCTCATTATGATGTATTCTCAAGATTCAAGAGATAGAGTTTTGAGGTTTTCTATTTTCACTAAGAGGAGCATGTTGTGATGTTTTATTTATAATAAAGAGATAGAATCGTTAAATTTTTTGTTTTTCAAAATGTAGCTATGAAATTTATTTATTATAGATTCCATTCATAATATGGCGTATAACCATGATAGGTATTTTCACCATGGTTTGTATGATGATACAGTTTATATAGTAATCCATTATGTTTATCTCTATGGAATGAATACGAAAACATCAAAAAACCTTTCAATGTGACATCCAAGACCTTGTTTTTTTAAACTATATATTGAAAAAAAATGGATACTGGCACATAAGGGGATCAATAGTTCAATTAACCATGGTTTTTGTATCACTTGATACAATCCCATACCATGACAATGATATAGAAACATGTCCTAATATACTCCATCTAACTATAAATATATATTATAGAGTCTTCTTTTTCAACTCAATTAGTAATCACATAATTTATTAATAAATACTACTAAATCCATCATATTTATGTTTTTAGTGACATGATAGATCCTTGAGGTTCCAAACATCATGGTATTGACCTCTTATGAACTTAGGTATAATTTTCCCTCCTATTCACTCATTTTCCTTTATTTTTATATCTCAAGGTTCTATAGATACTGTGTTATATATCATTATGGTAGAGGTTTATGTCATGATAATGGTGGATAGTTTTATTTGAGAAAATTTGTGATAACTTGTGGCGTCCACATCCCAGGAGATACCTGACGGGTGCCCCCAGCAAGATTGGACACATAACTTCAAGCGCATCTCCATGAATTCTAGAGGCTTCTGAATCGAAAGGATGGCCTTTTTGTTGTCTGTGGGGGAGAATATTCCCTCATAGGTAATATGTATTATCCAAAGTGAAGTAAACAAAAATTAATAATAAACTATGGAAGCATGTAAATGAATAAACTACAGCATAAAGAATATGAATAATCCAAATAAATAAAAATTTTGTGTCGAATTTCACAAAACAATGCCATGATATAATGTATATCTAAAATAAAATCATGGAAAACAGAAACCCAAACATACTATCAACTAAAAAGAAAAGACACAAGGTGCAACAAATTCATCACGAGTAAGGCTATGTCCTCTGCCCCAGTCACTATCCTAAGTAGCAAGAAATAGGCAATCATCTGAAGTATCACACTTCCCTTTGTTAATACCCACAAACATATAATGTACTCGGGTCTCGACGGTGCCCGAGAAGGGTGTGAGATAAAATATCAGTCCGCTGACCCCCATAGTGTCTAAAACATTCAACTTGATGTAGTAATAAAATTTAGTGTGTCATTATATTAAAAATGAAAATTATTAACTTGGAGTAATAAAATATATTACATGGTCAAATTTCCCAACGACACCTATCCCTAATAACCTTCTTCAGAAAAAGATGGCAGTTTGAAAGAAGTACCTGTAATAATCCAAATGTAGATATTAATATATAAAAGCCTATAAAAACAAGGTAAAATAAGGAAGAGGAACACCCCCAAGCTTGTTCTTTATCTATGGGTCTAAATCATGTGTCAACTATGGGTGTTTCAACCTACCAGAAAAATATCACAACTATCAAGAGACTCAATGTGGAATTAGCATAAACCATTAGTGCATCATTATTATTTTCATGTTGAGAGATGGAGTCTAATCCCATCCTGAATTTATCGCTATGGTACATCCTTAAAATTATCCAATACTACTGATCTCGTCCTAGGAAATCTTCTGAAAGACCATGTATCTCTCAAGGACTGGATTTAACATAAGTCTACCCCTGATCTTGAAAAAAAGGGATTGATTATCATCCAAGGCTGGAGTATCCAATTTTCCAATGAATCCATCCTTGATGGGCCCTTTTTAAATCGGTATAACACCTAAGTATTTAGAAATTCCAAGGATGTCTTGTTTTGGAAAAGCCTAAGACACCATCCCCTAGACACATACTGGTAACCAGACAGAAACAGAGGATCCATGCATGGCCTTTAATAAAAGACCCACCTTTTCACCCTACCCTGAATTTAATTAAAATTTCATAGAAGTCTAAATGACACTACATGCATATGTTATTTCCGCTTGAAATATATGTTAATACACATGTGAAACACAAGGTATTTATTTAATATTTTAGTGTAACAACATAATAGGTCAAGATAATGTATCCACACAAGAAGATAAATAAAATTTATTAATAAATAATTAATTCAACACAAAAACAACCAAATATAAAAAAATTCTTGGTTCATAATTTTTTAAAAATAATTATATAATTTAACCACAACAAAAATGGTCTGCGTAACACATGAAATTAAATAAATTAAATGCTCGGGCTAACGAAATTTATACTGGCCATGTTGGGACACCCAATTGAGTGTATGAACATGATACAGAAATTTAAACAAACTAATTTATGATAATTAAGGCTGCAATAATTATGAAAAATAATTAAATTAAAAATATTTTGTGAAATTGAACAAATTTGGTTGGTACTAACGAACGACCCAACTGTGCATTTTTATAAATTTCAATGAATTGGAGGGAAAGTGAGTATACCACCTACCTTATGGTCACAGATGATCCTATAATCTATTGTAGGCTATGATTTGACCTAAAATGGAAGAAAACATATGATTTTAGAAAAACCCCCAAAATAGGGTAAAATATTTCAATGTATGACTCCACCAAGGATACTCCACAAAACACTAATATTACAAATGTGAATTATTAGCTATACCATAAGGTTTACATTGAACATAATGGAGATGAAAATGGATGAAAAATGGAGGTGCATAGATCTTTTGAAGAAAGGAGAATGTGGTGCACCAACAAGGGAGATGGGGAGGCGCAACGTGAGAGAGAGAGGAGAGGAGGCGAGGAGAAAAAAAGAAAAGAAAGAAAAAGAAAAGAAAAATAAGAGAAAAATTAAATAAAATAAAAAGGGAAAATACAATTAAAAGTAAAATATAATAAATATAATGTAAAAATAAGATAAAAATAATAAAAAAGGTAATCTCCCATATTAATTATTTTTACTTTTTATGTAACCACATTTCTACTTTATTTCTAAATTTCCTTTTCTCCCTTCTTGCATTATTATGAATTTTCATTAAATATAATTTTATTTATTTTCAATCCTTCTTGAATTATTTTAAACCTGAACACCACGCGAAAACATGATATAAAATTTCTCATAAATCCCCTTCAATTATTTAAAATATTTAAATTGCAACCCGGGACCCATAGAGAGGTGTAAATGCGTATGCCCTGGGTCACAATAAAGATTTACAGAACAAAATTTAAAATGTTCTATACATGATTGAATATAGGATGTTACAACCTCCCCATATTAAGAAAACGCATGCCCGAGATTCCTTTCTGAGGGTATTGGAACGTTGTCAGAGAACAGTTATGGCCACTGTAGACCTACATACATCTCTTGCTCCCTGGTCTTTTCCTAAATGTGTATGTGATGCCAAAACAACCATACCTAAGGGATTGAAATTCCTCATAATAATTTCATGATACAATCACTGATACTGATCAGATGCTCCTAAAAGGGTGCATCTACCTCAAGCTCGATGTTGTCATGGTCAAAAGAATGTTACAGTTCTAGATGATATTGAAGAAGATAAGATACAAGGAAAACATCATGCATGGCATGGTACCTATGAGTTATCTATAACCTATAGACTATTGGAGCGATTATTTGCACTATCTTGAATAGTCTGATGTATCTCAGTGATAACATTCCCTGTCTCATAATCTTCCTTTGACCCAACCTCAGAGAAACACAAAGAAAGACTCGATGTCCCACATCTAACTCGAGTGGTCTATGACGATGATTAGTATAAGAATTATTTCTATACTAAGCTATAGTCATATGATTCTGAATATGGTGACATTTCTCATAAGTCTCTTGAGTGATATGATGACCCAACAAAGCAGCCTCACCTGCATAGATTCAACATAAAGGTTAATGGAACAGTCTACCATAGAGGGTCTCATATGGAGTCATTTGAATTGTCTCTTAGAAGATTTTATTAATGGTTAACTCAAAAATAGGTATATGATTCCCCATGAACATCAAAAATTAAGTATATAGGCCCTTAACATATCCTCTAACACTCATATAGTTTGGTTGGATTTCCCATCAATCTGAGGGTGATATGCAGTACTCTGAAGTACCTATGAACCCAGTTCCATTTTCCTCCCTTTCCAAAACAATGATGTAAATAAGAATCTATGTATGTGAAAATAGAATGTGTTAATCCATGAAACCTCACAATCTTCCGGATATATAGCCTTAATGACTCGTCAATTTTAATGTTTTCCCATATAGGTAAGAACTGCACAACCTTTTTCAACCTTTCTAAAATCACCCATAGTGCATCACTACCTTAAGAAGATATTCTCATGAATGTTCTGAAATCCATGGTGAAGTCATTCCATTTATATTTATGAATGGATTGAGGTTGTAGGAGTCCAGTAGGTTTCAGGTGCTCTACAATCACCTGTTTAAAGATAGAGCACTGAGTGATATAGCCAGCTATATGCTTTTCCATACCAGGCCACCAGTACTGTTGAAACATGTCTATTTACGTCTTTGTCAGTATATGATGAGCCGACCAAATAGATGTGTAATAATTCATCGTTATCTCTTCTCGTATACCCAACGGTACCCACACACGACCACGGTAAAGGAGAGTTTCACGACCATCAACAACCCAACCAATAGGTGGGTTTTCCCCTCAAACAATTTCCCTCAAAATGATCTCCTCAAGATCAGTCAAATTTTTCATGAAGACTTTCTCTAAAAGATTGGATGTCATTGTATGAGCTACTAGAACTGGATTCCCATGCTGTTGTTGAACGTGTAGATACATCTCAGAAAACAAAGCCATCATCTTACACTCACTATTGGAAACCAGAACAACTTGTTTTTGTGTCATCCAGTATAAAGAATTTGCCACATCATTACCATTACTAGGGGTATAAGCATGCTCCACGTCGAATGTCTTCGTATATTCGACACATCTTCGCTACCTTAAGATCAAGGCTTCTTTAATGGAGATATATTTTAATATTTTATGATCCATGTAAATAATGAATATTTCACCCAACAAGTAGTGTCTCCAATAGAGTAGATCATGATCCATATCTGCCAACTCAAGGTCATGTGTAGGAAATTTCATCTTGTGAGGTTTGAACTGGTGGGATCTATAATCCATGACATGATCACACTGCATCAAAATTACACCATGTATGATTCCTAATGTATCAAAATAAACAGTATTCCTTTTACCTAGATTAGGTAGAATTAGGATTAGAGCTAAGGTTAGTCTTCCTTTCAACGCATGAAAAAACATTCTCATGCTTCTAAACAGATGAATTGTACTCTTCTCATAGTTAGGCTTGTAATAGGAATTGCTATGCGGGAGAAATCATGGATGAAATTCCTTTAAAATCAAACAAGACACAAGAAACTACAGATGTCGAAGAAATTCTTGAGATTCTCCCATGAAACTATGAATCTCGCATTTTCTAGGTCAACTGATAAACCTACCTCAGATATAATATGACTCAATAAGTGAACATTATTAATCCAGAAGTGGAATTTAATGATATTATCATACATTTGGTGCTCTCTCTGTGTACGTAACATGATCCAAAGATAGTTTTCATGGTTGTGTATGGAACCTAAATACACCCAGATGTCTTCTAAAATGACGGCAAGAAAGGAATCAAGATTCAAGTGAAAATATTCATTCATTATACCCATGAATACTACTAGTTCATTCATGTGTTTGAATGGAATAACAAGATACTCGTACGAGACATACATGCTTTTGGTTGTTGTATGTGGTATGTCAGATGGTCGAACACGCACCTGGTGATATCCCAGCCCTATATCAATCTTGGAGAAAATATTTTCTCCCCAAATCTAGTCGAAGATATCATCTATATGAGGAAATGGTTATCGATTCATTAAAGAGAGCTAGTTGATTCAATGATAATCCATGCACAACCCGAGGGTACCGTCTTCCTTCTTGGTGAAAAGAATATGTGAACCCCACAACAATGTGCTAGGTCTGATGAAACCCTTATCATCGAGGACTTCAATCGGCATTTTGAGTTCTTGTAGCTCTATTCGTGTTATCCTATTAAGAGGAATAGACACTAGTTCCACACCTGTCATGACCTCGATAGTGATCTCTATGTACCTCATAGGAGGTAATTTAAAGAAATATCTAGGGAAGACATCCATAAAAATATCCACAACTAAAGGGAATTTAACTACCTGCATTCCCTGATCTCTCATGAAGAGACTTAATAACTAAGTTGTCACTCTTCCAAACCCTATATATTTATGTCCAGCTCGATCAGTCTATATATCCCATTCTACATTAATGTAGATATGTGTCTCCCTCTGGGGATGTAATGGACACCTAATGGTGATAGAAATCCACTTGAGTATAATAAAGATAAAGTCAGTTCATAACGAGAATGACTTCAATCCTATACATATCAAGGATATAGAAGTTCCAAAAGAAATTGTACACACATATCTCAAGGGGTTACTCTTGGCACTGGCGTATGTCATCTGTCCTAACTAATAATGGAGTGTCAAGAGACATGATGCTTCATGGGTACTCAATCAGAAAACAAATAATTTCAACCACACAGTAAATAAAAAGGTGTGAGATACGCCGGTATCAAAAAGTGTAGAAACTAAAGTAGAAGCTAATAGAACCGTACCTCTAACTATTGTTGGTCCAACACTCTCCTCCTCTGGTGCTTATTGCACTGCGTACATGAGACCTGATCCATGACCCCGAGACATGGCCTAGTTTCCATGAGCAGGTACACTCAACTGACACTAATAATCCAGAACTTGATTTCCTCGACCACGACCTCCAACATTACCTCACCCTAGTTGGTCGGTGTAAAAAAGAACTTAATGCCTACTGTGGAGATATTGATCCCACACCTACTGGATGTGTAGCTGTGAATCCCCTAGCATTTGATGATGAAGAGAAAGAATGGTATAAACACTGATGATGACTAATCCAGTTGTAATCTCAGCACTCCTTCGGGTCTCTCGTGCAATATGGCTTCTTGTGACCATCTATGCTTCACTGAAGATGTGTGACAGAGCTATGAAAATGTGTTTTTTAGCTTGTAATTTGTCCATGTGCACTATCAGAATGGAGTTTCCTGCTGCCATAAGAGACGTCACCATTTCTCGGAACTGAACCACACTAGCTCACCAATTTTGCTTCCCTAAAATTTCTCTCCTAAATTAGACCGTTGTTAATTATATATGTGAAAACTTTAAAATGGAAGACTTCCTCCTATGAGCAGATAGAATACTGAATTCCATCCTCAAAATGTCTCACAGTAGTTTATGTGTACCCATTCAGTGATGGGACAAAATGTGAAGCTATGTGAAACGAATAGAATACACTAACACATTCATAGGGACCTACTAAAGATATATAAATTCCCATTCATGATCATTTCTAATATTTTTTTGGAAAAAGTTATCGTAAAATGGTTCTTGGATGTAGGACAATACTATATCACTAATCTACACAGCCTGAGAAACAACATCCCACCATCACTTGGCAGAGTCATGAAGCAGGTAAACTGTGAGTTTTTCCATTCCCTCTAGAAGTGTCTCTAGGTGGTAGAATATAGATGTTATAGCTTCTATACTTGAATCTAAAGCATGAGGGTTTCCACTCCCCGATAATGTGGGAGGGTGCTGCTGTAGAAAGTCTTGTGAGGTCTTCCATAGATGGGGCTTGTCTAAGAATACTCTGGACTAACTACATAAACCTGAGGATACTATCCCTGAACTAGGTTTCAGGGTCACTTATAAGGTCATTAGGAGGTAGTACCACTTGAGGATCTACAAGAGGTGCCACTAGTGGTTTGGGACCCACCATCTCTGGGATAAGTTCATTGCCACTCTCCTAAGGCATGATATGAAGATATCACTACAAAATTGGTCTACAAAAACCCAACACATACCATTAGACAAAGAAAAATGTAGATGATGAAAATATGTAAGGAACAAAAATAGGTTTGGTATATATCCTACCTTTGAGAAATAAATAATATATAACTCACTTTAAGAGTCGGGTTTTGATATAGATGAGAAAACATGGAAGTATTTCTAAACAAGGTATACTATCAATTCCCCAGTTATGTGAGGTTAACAACTAACATAATATCACAACATTATAATTAAAAAATCAGTATTTCAAAAAATTTAACCCTAGGAACAATAGTACTCATATGAAAATAGGAAAATGCATGATGAGAGTATATATAGAATGGGGATATGCATGTCATTTTATTCCTATAGTGCCTAATATGATTCATGTAATATATTGAGATCATATGTTCAGGATGTAATGGTAAAAAAGCATTATTTCAAAAATACCAATTATTAATTCAATGAAAAACAATTGAGTCACCCAATGGTGAATTCCGATCAACATTTACTGAAATAATCAATAATAGCAATCACATCCAAGGAATTTTGGTTTCCCCTGTACATGGGTGAACAACATTCAAGAACCTGGTACATTCCAAATACATATATCGTGGTCTATTGTATAACCCAAACAGTAAGACAAAAGGAAAAACCTCACTTTTATACATCTTTGTTACATCCCCATCCCATGAGCCACCTGAAATGTCCCCCGAGATGGCTTGGCCACATAACCTCAAACACATCTCCCCGAAGACCAGAGGTTGCCGAAAAGCAGTGAGGGTCTTTTTCGTGTCTGTGGGGAGAATATTCCCTCATAAGTAATAGGTATTATCACAGTAAAATAAAACTGAAATTAATAATAAATTGTTTAATCATATAACTGAATAATCTATATAAAAATAAATATGAATAATCAAACTGAATAAGAATCAAATTCGGAAGCTCACAAGACAATGTCATGATAATATGTTTTTCTAAAATGAAATAACATAATATAGAAACTCAATCATACTATTATGTGAAAAGGAAATGACACCAGGTGCAAAAACTACATCATGAGAAAGGCCCAATCCTCTTTCCTAGTCCCCGTCCTAAGAAGTAGGAAACAATCAATCATCAGAAGTAGCACGCTTCCATTTTTCAATACATGCAAGAATATAATCTACTCGAGTGTTAATGATGCCTGGGCATGGTGTGCGATAAAATCCCAGAAGTTCGGCACCCAGAGTGTCTAAACCATTCCATTTCAGGCAGCAATAAAACACAATGTTTCATTATTTAAGAAATGCATAATATTAACTTAGTGCAATAAAATAAATAAATCTACCTGGGTTCCCAATGCACTCGTCAATAATCACATACTTCGGCCTATGTCAAGATCTCAATGGAAGTACCTATAATAAGAACTATTCCAATATACATATATAAAATCCTTCAAAAACTAGATACGAAAGGAAGACAAACAACCTTATTCTTGTGCTTTAACTTGGGATATAAATCATGTATCAACCAGGGGAGTTACAAAACACCAAAAAATACCACAATTCTCATGTGACCCAATGTAGCATTAACATAAACCTTCAGTGAATCATTATTGATGTTTAATATGAGAGTTAGATTCTGAGACCTCCATGAAGGTATCTCTATAGTATATCCTTCAAAAAATCCATGAAAACTGATCCCATCTAAGGAAGTATTTTGAAAGTCCAACTATCGCTTGGGCATGGATTTACCATGAGTCCGTACAAATATCGTAAAACGGGTTCGAGTATCATCCAAGACTAGAGTAGCCACATTACCGATGGATCCTTCCTCGATGGCCTCTTTTGGAACCAGTATCTCTCACGAGTATTTAGAATTCTTAGGTATGACTTGACATGGAAAATCCAAAGACACCACCTCCCCAACGGACAGTTGTAACCAGTTAGGAAAGGAGTATCCAAGTTTCGCCCTTAATAAGGGACTCAGTACCTCTCTCCACCATAAATTTAATTAATATTTCACAGTAGAAGATATGACATATTATGTATATATAATTTCATCTTCAAATCTGAGGAGATACACTCGTGAAAAACAAGGTATTAATTTAATATTACAATGTAATAAAATTACAAGAAACTATAATGTATTATAGAAATAAAATAAATTCGCTTTTTAAATAATTAATTAATTCATCATAAACAACTACCAAAAATCCAAAATTTCAAGGTTCATAATTATTCTAAAATAATTATTTAATTTAAAAAAAAGGGTTGGACAACTCATACAGTAAAATATATTAAATTGTCAGTCTAACAGAATTTATATAGACCACATCAGCACACCCAAAGTGGTGTCAGACTATCTTACAACAATTTAAAAAAATTAATTATTGATAATTAAGGCTACAATAATTAGCTGAAATAAGTAAATTTAAATGAATTTGTGAAATTGAACAAAGTCGGTAAACATCGATAAATGACCCAACCGTGCGTTTTTATAATTCACAATGAAACGGTTGGAATGTGAGCATACCCACAACCTTATGGTCACAAATGAACCTATAATCTAAGGTAGTCTTTGATTTGACCTAAAATAGAAGAAAACATATGATTTTAGAAAAACCCCAAAATAGTGTAAAATCCATCCTCGGTAGACTGTGGGATGCTTACTCAACAAAACTCGGTGATTCCAAATGTGAATGATTATCAATACCTCAAAGTTTACAACAGACTTGATGGAAAAGAAAATGGATAAGGAATGGTGGTGAGGTGATCTTCCAAAGAGGGGATAAGGTGGTGCGCCACTTAGGGAGAGGGAGGGCACGACGTGAAAGAGGGACGAGTGAAAGAGAGGAGAAATTAAAAGAAAGAAAAAGAAATGAAAAAAATAAAGGGAAAAATAAATAAAAATAAAAAGGGGAAATAAAATTAAAAATAAAATTGAATAAAATGAATTGAAAAATAAGATAAAAATAATGAAAACGGTAATCTCCCGCATTATTTATTTTAATATTTTCTATAACTGCATTTAAATTTTATTTCTAAATCTCATTTTATTCATTCTTGTCTTGTTTTAAATTTTCTTTAAATATAATCTTATTTCATTTCAATCCATTATTAGATATGTTTATCCCAAACACAACTCTAAAATAAAATATAACATTTTTCATAAATCCCATGTAGTTATTTAAATTATTTAAATAGCTACATGAGACCCACATCGGGGTGTGCAGGCGTACACCCTGGGTCACATTAAAGATTCAGACAAAATATTTTAAAATAGGTTATACCTAATTAAAGACAAGATGTTACATAACATATAAGGTTAACCACTAGAGTTCATTTCTTCTTTAGTTCATAATATTTTGAGCTTTTATTAAGGATGTTAAATCATAATATTATTATTTTATAATTTTTATTACATTTAATTATCATTGTTTGGTTTTTATTATATATATTTTGAAAACTGTCTTAATTTATATAAATTAAAATGGGTCTTCGAAGGGTTATAAGGTAGAAATTATGATATATATGTATATATATATATATATTATAAAATTTTATTATGGTTACTATGTTATAAAATATTTTAGTAATCAATGTTTGATTTGATCAAACTATTGTACCCTGAAAAAGAAAATTCAATATTAGTATAGCATTAAAAGATGTTGGGTATAATAATATAATTGGGTATTAGCGTAAGGATTGATGTGGTTATTATATAGTAGTTTCCCTTGGATTTGGAAGACAAAATATTAATGATTAAATCCAATATAGAGAATATTTATGAGATTATATTATAATATAATGAACTGTATAATTAATTTATTTATGATTTAATTATTAGAATCTATGGTAAATAAAATTTTAATTTGGTTTATTAATAAAATTTTATAATTTTTGAGAGGTTGATAAAAGATTAAATGTAAATATTAATTACAAAAATGAATTATAATATAGATTATTTAATTGATGTATATGGTAATAAATGAATTAAAAAAGGGAGAATTTTTTTTTGTAATGTGTAAAAGGTGTTGTCTTTTGGGAATAATGGTTGGGAAGTAGAAATAATTGTTCACTAATTAGGGTGGATAATATTTTTTAATTCGGAAATTAGATTTTGTAGTTTTAGTTATTTATAAGTCATGGAATAGATAATGGTATGGTTATTGGGATAGGTTGATTGGATGTGGGCTCTTGAATGGGATTTTTTATTATTATTAATTGTAGGTTTGGTTGTTCTTTCAAAATCAGCACCCGAGATGGGTAATTGGGATGATGAATATATGAGGGTATGGACACTAAATGTACAAAAAAAAATCTAAGATATTTGTTTTTTATAGTTATATTATTCCCCTCTCTCACTCATACATTCATTCGTTGTGTTGTAATGTGATCATTGTAATGGTCATCACATGTGGTGTACCTCGTTTTGGTATAAGGTTGTTGTATATGGTTTTGTAATGAGGTTGTTGTATACGGTTGTTGTATATAGTTTTGTTAAGATGTTTTGAAGTGGATATGGAATTTTAATATATTTTATAGATATGGTAATGTATGAGTTTAACCCTATATGTTTTTAATAATAATTATTATTAGTATTTTTTTGTGAATAATATAAAATTTTCTGATGTCTTGTGTTGCATGCTACACCTAGTAAAGCTTGGTTTATATGAACCACCATGTTAATATTGCACCAAGAACAAATCTATGGTTATATTTTCATAAAAAAACAACATTTTTTTTACTTCTATTTAACACAATACCAGGTTCATTTGATAGCTTGAACTATATTCAAGACCATGTCCTACTAAACTATAATATACTATTATTATTATTATTTAATACGATCCTTATCACCTAAAACATGGAATTGAATGAATTAATAGGATTAAATAAATTATGAAAATACATATTTTTCATGTGATTTTTATTTATCTACAAATTAAAAATAAAATAATATTCATTTAAAAGAAAAAGTCATTTTTTCTGAAGAAGAATATATTTTCTATAATTTTGATAAATCATGCATGGTGGAAAAAATTTAAATTTAAATTTTCCTACATTTATAAACATAAATGGAAATGAAAATTTACTTTTTAGAATCATAATATCAAAATAATTGTTTTGTCTTTTTTTTTGAAAAGTTTCATTTTTTGATGAATCATGAAAGATACTGAATCTTCGTGGAAAATTTAATTTTCATTTTAATAATTTATAATGTTAAAATATATTTTTAATTGATTTTTAATTAATAGTATTTCAAATATGAATCTATAAATAAATAATACTTCATTTCATTCATTTTAATAGTCAATTTTTAGAAATATAAGTGTAATGTTTTGAAAAATTAAACATTAACAATCTACTTTCTCTTTATGTATGTGGGATTAATTTTAGATTAAATTATGCCACAAATAAAAATTTAATTTAGAAAAATGTATTAAATATTTTAATTAAAAATAAAAATAATTTTAAATTTTATCCCAAATTATATTTTGACCAATGTTATTATTTAAAATAGATAATATTAATTAAATTGATTAAGGAAAAAATGAGTTTACACAGTCGTTAAACATAGAAAATAATGTGTAATATTTCAAACTAACATGTACAACAACTAATGGATTGAAATATATCAATCCTTACCCCCATAATCATGATTATTATGAGTTTTGTGGTTAATATTCCATGAATTTGACCTCTATAATAAATTATATAAGGAAAAAGATAGAAAAATGAACATTCTTTGACATTAATATTTTTAAAGCATTGGTATAGTAAAAAAATCATAATATATTTGGTAATAAATATTCTACATAAATCTAATTTTTTTATCAGGATAATTTATTTTAATTTTTTTCTGATTAAATAATTACCTTAAATTCTTAAAAAAAATTTATGCACGAGTTATTTGGTTAATAAATAACTTAAATAAATTATACTAAATTTATAGAAAGTGAAGTAAATTAACTGAATTATTCTCTTCTATTGATATTTTTTCTGAATATATAATTTTACATATTTGTGATATTAATATATTCAAATTCAATTATTTGTTTTATTTTTTTAAATTGAAATTCAATAAATAATCTCAAAATTGACTTTACTTTTATTTTATAAAAAATAAATATTTATTAAATAATTTAAAATTACTGAAAATACTATCATGAGAAAAGTGATTTGTAAATGTTATTAAATGTAATATATGGTCCATTCCTAGACATATTTATATTTTATAAGGAACGTATTGAGCACAAAATTGTATAAATATTATTAGCACTTTTAGGTTTGGATCAATGTTTGTGCATGTTATTAGTGTTTCTGTTAAAATTAATTTCTAGCACGCATGAGATTATTAGTTTAAAAAATTTATATCATATTTAGAAACATTGGGTCTATATTTATAAAAGTTCTCATGTTAATTTATTTTTAATGGATCCATTTCCAAGGATATAAAATTAGTTACCGTAGTGAAAACCCAAAAAGGTAAAAACAAGTAAACAAAGAAGTTAAGAGGGTACCTTAAAAAATTTCTTTTTTATTTGTGTTTATGAGGTGTCTATTGACCTTATAAACCCTCCAATATATTATTATTCAATTTCCTATCCAAATTATGTAAGAGAGACCTCTGAATAGTGAATAATTTTTAGTATTTACACGGATACCACTACTCCTCAACTATAAGAGGGAACTATCTATCCCCCTTTACACACAACTCTCATGCAATTTGGATCAACAATAATCTACCCAAATAACATCCAAAATTACCTAACCACATCCTATAAGAATAATTTTTTTTCATAAATCCATCCTCGTAATGCAATTAGTTTAAATCATAGGAGGAATCCTGAATAAGAGATAGCGTTCATGAATGACTGTTTTAGTTACATATCTTCCTCCACCCCTTAAATTATTTTAATATCTTGATTATATAATGAATCAATAAAATATATATACATAGATATTTTTAAACTATGTTTATGACCATCATTTATTCATAATTATATCAAAAGGGTTATGAAATAACTTTTCTTGTGTATAGAAGACTACAACCTCACAAACTGATGTCATTTATTTTTCCATTACTACATCTCATTGTTTGGAATAATTATGAAAATTGCGAGAACCTAAACCTATATTCCACTCAATAATGCCCCTATCCCGATTGGCCACATGGCCTCAAGCGCACCTCCCTAAACACAAGAGGCTACCAATAAGGAATGAGGGCATAAGGGTGTTCTTGGGTAGAATATTCCCTCATTAGCAGAGTGTAGTACATTAAAATGCCAATAACATATAAGTATGATAAGTAAATATTATAAGAATACAATCAATAACCATTTGGAATATATTAACAGGTTGGATAGAATATTATATAATAAATAATTATACGTGTCATATGTTTCAATAAACAATCCAAAATATGTATACATCATAGGTGTAAAACATATGGAGAAAAAGTACATAAAGAAAAAAACGATCCAATAGAAATGTGGGCCTCATGTCAGTATCATACTACCCTGATCCTAATAAAAAATATATAACATGTAGTAGGGAAATTTCCCCTATCAATAATTTTAATAATACAATCTTTTTGGGTACCCTATGGCATCCCAAACATGGTGTGATATACAATCTCCATAGGCAAGCACCCATGTTTATGTTCCAGTCATCCAGTGAATATATATGAAAAGCAATGTGTAGGAAGATGTATAATATATAAAAGAAGTACTCAAAAGTAAAAAATCTATAGAATCAGGTTCTCATTTCTTATTATATTCATTTTAACACATTTTTATTTATAAGGTTAAATGTCTAATTTTACAGTTACACATGTAACATTTAAATGATGATAATTTAACTAAATAGGTCATTCGATCAAAAAATATTTGGGACCAGGAATAAAGACAATAATCCTTTGTAAGAACATTCATCCAAGTATTCCTAAATAGACCATCCCTAAAATGTAAGTCATGAACGAATCAGACCATGTTCTTTGTCAAGGAAGACACATAATTATTCATTTATTTATTAATCCATATAGAACATGATTCCATACTTTCCATCCCTTTGTAATAATCTATGTATATATCTTGCTATAAAATAACTAGAAACATATGATATTATCCATTGTGATAATCAAGAACCCAAGTATCGTTCTAGGTGTGGTATAAATTCCTTGAAACATGAGTAGGTCCATGGTGGCCCACTAAGGTAATCCATGTATCACCCATGGAATATAAGTTCACATTTCCATTGATCTAATCCATGGAATTATCTAAAGAATCCTTGTATCACATGGAATATATGTGAATCCTATCATGATTCTTTCCATGGTTGTCCATAATGGAAGTCCACGTATCACTCTGTCATGTGATTGACAAATTACAAATGTCTCTGTCCATGGAATTCGTCATTTGAATCCCTGTTTCACCCAAGGATTATATTCAATCCATCAAATCAATACCATTTAATCAATTAATTTAATCTTATCAGGGTAAAAACAAATAAAAATGTAATTCCAAACTCATGCCAACTATTTTTAAAGGTATGGTCTATATTTGGAAGCCATTCCTACCAAATACTCACATGAGAATATAAATGAAATAGAAAATCTTTCTAACCCATGAATTTCAACAGTATAGGCCTAGGGCCAGGCTCATTATTACTTACCATTAATAAATTAAAATATTCAATTTTAAATTCATATTGAAATTCAATTATTAATTTTGTTCATAAATCAATTCATCAATTTGATTTAATATTTGATTTAAAAATCACATCCCAGGTAAATGGTAGAAAGGGTACCCCCAAAGGTATCCATTTCCATGAGCCACCCATGGTGTTCCATCTATATATTGAAGACCCCCAAGGGGTCGTTATATTTTATTTATGGTTCTAAAACTATAGACAAACATTGATACTCCTTTTTAATTACATAGGATATTACTAGAAATTCAGGGATTCAATTTTATTTTAATGTGATTCACAAAAAATTTGGTGTGTGAAAAAATGGGACATTTGAAAACATCGAATTTAATTGAATGGGAAAATATTATATACCTTATATCCATAAATGATAGATCTTCCAATATCATCTCCTAATTAATCTCAGGTTAGGTGAAAATCATATAATGTAGGAAGAAACTAAAAATTGGTAAAATTATCTTGCACCTAATTAGTGAATCCAATGTCTTTATGAATGAATATTGAATAAAAATTTATTGGGAAATCATCAGTGTAAATCCAACAAGATAGAAAATTCTTTAATCGGACACTGAATGGAGTAAGAGGATCAATTCCTTGATTATCCACTGGTGAGAGAATCTAATGGGTTTATGTCCATAGGCGGAACAGTAGTTAAATAAAATAGGATTGAAGAATTAATTAACGGTAAAATAGACATTTTACGCAAAATATCCAGGTCTCATGGTTTTAGTGCATGGTTTGATAAAAAATGTGATAACCATGCATGATTTCCTATACGGAAAGGGCACTCGCATGGTTTAGATTCACAATTTTACAAACTATGTGATAATTATCTCAAAACCCAATATCAAAATTTCATACATTCTCGTATCAATTTGCACCTCAGAACTAATGGTATGGTTAAATTGTGTGAGCTCATGTATCACCCTTCCCATGCCTACCACGGGGTTTCAAACCATTTATCATGACCCACACAGTTTTCAATAACTGTGCACCACACATTTTTCACCCAGAATGTTTTGTTTCAGGCTTTAAATGAGGCACAAACACCCTCGTTACATTTATGAACTCAATGGGAATTCTCATTATACAATAATTAATATTTTTACAAGGAAATTTATAGAAATAAAAATATCTATACCTCAAATAAGAACTAGTCTTGTAAACATTTCCCCCATAATAAGAATCACCACCAAATTTCCATCCCAAGGGTGGTGAAGCAATATCTAGTAAATAATATTTCCATTTTAATCGTATATAGGCCTCCCTCTCCTAGGCCTCATCCAACATTATATCATGATACCATAGCACCCAAACTAGATAAATAGACTAGCCTCCGATAACATTCATGCTACGATTCACAATACATATACTATGCTCCTCAAAGAACACATCTACCAATAACTCATCCGATTAATGATGAAAGACATTACATGGGTCTAAAAATTATCATCATAGATGAGAAATGTCGAAGACATTGTGCATGGATTAGTACCTCTGATCTGTTAGAAACCAATAGGATAGAAGCCAAACTTTCTTTAGAATCTCGAACAACCTGGCATACCATTGTGAAAAATTACTATGTATCCTCACTCTATTTTTTACAATCCATGATGAAACATGCATGAAAACCTATTCCCCATATTTAAACTCTATAGGTATTCTATGGAGATCAACATACGATTTCTAATGAGGCTGAAAAAATCCTTCCACTTCTAAATCAACTTCACCTGCTCAATGATCTCCTAAACATGACATGGTCCAACCATAGCAACCCCTTACTACTAACCAACACATGGGTAATCTGTATGGACTATGATACAAAGCCTTATAAGGCCTCATTTTTAATGTTTCATGATTTATGTTGTTTTAGGAGAATGAAACTAGTGTTATATACCTCCCCTAAGAGACCCTAAAATCTATGATGCATGCTCAGAGCACATCTTCAGTCACCGAAATCTTGGACTTTAACAATCAATCTATCTATGGGTGGCATGTCGTGATCAGAAGAACCTGTGTACCAAATTCATTATACACCCATTTATTGAACTATGATGTAAACTATGCATCCTTTTCTGAAATGATAGTATACAGGTCCACGTGAATTCTTAAACTCTCACAAATATACATCCTTCCATGGTTATCAGCACTAAAGGTGTCCTTGATCCACCAGAAATGCGAAAATATTATGACCCTTTCCAATACAAATCATAAAACATCATTACTTTGAGGAAAACTAGTAATTTGGTCATGAAATCTTTCAAGAGGTCATTACATTTCCTCTCAAGAATGTGTAGTTCTTAAAATCTTGTTGGTCCATGGTGTTTTCCCATCACCTGACTACAGGTGGAACACCTCATAAAAAACCAGTTACAAATCCTTGTATACCTGACCACAAATAATTTCCATTTAAATCCTGATACATCTTTTTGGCTCTAGTATGCACTAACCATGAGAAATACAAAAAATATCACATCTGTTCCTCACTCGTGTATGAAGAGAAACACGTAAAAATCAGTACTCAATGGATCTCATCCTTTCCAACCGTCCAATTAGGAGGAGGTTCTTCACATGCCACACACTCTTGTAGGAATAGGCCTTCTATGTGTGATTTCTGCCTATTCCTAACTATATCCAAAAGTTAGAGGTAATGAATAAAAAAGATAGAAAAGTATACCCCTGAATATTATTCACCTCTAAGTTCATCTAGGAGAATAAATCCATGAGCTTCCACTCACTACTGGCTGGTTTAACTACCCACATCTGAATCCTACTTATTAGTGCATCAGCCACCCCATTTACATTTCCAAGCATCTAGGAATGCTCAAAATAAAATATTTATAGGTACCCCACCAACCATAAATTTAATAGATTCATATCTGTCTATGTAAACATGTACATGGGGATTTATTGTCCATGTACATCACAAAACGCTCTCTATGTAAGTAATGTATATAATAGTGCAATGAGTGAACAACAACAACTAACTCAAGATCATGTATCAGGTAATTCAAATTGTGTGTCTTCAACTACTAAGACATGTAATCCATTACTCAATCACCATATATAATAACTACTCCTAGAATTATACCTAATACACCACAATGTAATGTGTAATTCCTACCTCAGTATCGCTACTGAAGTTAATATCCCTTAAATCTATTGAAAGGTCACCTCAAGGAATTATGACCATAAAAACATCACACCTTTCTTATTCAAGCCCATGAGTGGCGATTCTAGGTCTGAGAAGTCATGTATGAAACACATATAGTGACTCTCTAGCATCAATAGTATATATACCTCAAAAACATTCTTGGGATTCTCCTAAGAAACCACATCTCTCACCTTCTCTAGGTCTACTAATACTCCTTTCTCTGAGATAACATGTCCCACGAAGTGAATCTAATCCATCCAAAAGTTGTACATTCTGAGATTAGAAAATAACTAATTATCTCATAGTGTATTCAAAATTATCTCCTGATATTTCACATATTCATTTTCATTATAAGAATAAAACAAATTTTCATCCAAAAAAACAAAAACAAATGAATCAAGATAAGGTTGGAAAACATGGTTCATCATTTCCATGTATACTATTAGTGTTTTTTATAGACCAAACAAAATTACCAAATACACATGTAGACCATACCTATTATGAAAGGCTTTGTGAGGTTATATCAGATGGTATAACACACACCTGATGATTACCGGATCTCAAATCAATATTTGGGAAAAACCACTCTCCTTAGATATAGTCATAGAGATAAACTATCCACATCAGAGGATACTAGTTCTTAACTATCTTCTACTTCAATTTCTGGTAATGAATACATATGATGAGAGTTCTATTCTCCATTTTCATGAAAAGGACCAGTGAACCCCACAGATAATTATGGGGTTGGATAAAATGTTTTCCCACAAAATATTAAAACATCCAATTAATATCTTTCATCCCTGTAGTATCCATCCATTAAGGAGTAATGGATACTTCTACTGCTCCTTGTACTAGCTTGATCATATAGACATAAACTCAAAATCCGGGTTGTCATCCTATCCACCCCACAATGCTTAGTTCTAGTTCGACTCACCTAGAAATTCCATTCACCCCTGTAAATATTTTATCTTCTCTTTGGTGAAGTGAAAGTTACCCTTCAATGATAGTAGTCAATGAAATCACGTATTAGAACCAACCAGTCCATCGTGATGATGATATAAAAAGATATCATATCAAGGAAAAACTAGTTTCCGTAAAAATTAACACCATCCAATCTCAAGGGAGCACTCCCAACACTATTGTACGACCACCATTATAATTTTCAAAAGAGTGTGAAGTGTCATAGAAACATCAATGTATAAAAACTGAGAACAAGGCTCTCTAAAATTGGCATAGATATAATTCCATGAGAATCCCATGTATCAAAAAGTGCTGAAAGGGAAATAGAGGCTACTAGAATAGTACATCTGGTAGTATAGTTTATGAGATCCTAAACCTCAGTGATCTATTGCAATGTTTACATCTAGCCTAAATTGTAGCCATGTGATAGAACCTAGAAAACCAGAAAAGATCTACCCTACTCTTGCTGAGAAAATGTGATCTGTTGACCATGACCATGAACACATCCTCATCCAAATATTCCACATGTACTGTAGCTCCATGTCAATATGGACTATTGGCCATGTAAATTCTGTTCATTACATTTTCTAAGTATGGGTTCATATGGAATTTCAAGAGGTGCTGACAAGAGAGTTTCATATCTCCAGATGTGTAGTACATCATGGTATAATAATGATGTTTTAAGATCTAAATATTAATTAACGATGTACCAGAAAGAAGAAGTTAATATCGGTATTTGTGGTTAGATGCTTCAACTACCAATAGGTGAATGTTTAGAATCATAGTAATCATGAGGTGTTACAAACTCTTTCCATTCTGGAGTGAAAATGTGAAGATATCACTATGGATTGTATGATATGATTTACCAGAAAACATTGTAAGAATGATGCATTATGGGTGATCATGATCATAAAATGAAGGTACACCACTTCTTTCCTATTAGGGAGACCCTAATTATTGTTGATTTCTATATTCAGTAAGTGTGTGAGGTAGTTCAGTTTCCTGGTGTTCTGTGGATTATCTATTCTATTATATATCTTATTTTCATGTCTCATTTCTGGAATGGTTTTTAGAATGGTTTGGTATCAGAAGTTTTTCTAAGTATTTATTATTATATATAGACTAATGGCCAATCTAAATGGACCATTCAAATTCTAGGGGATATTGTGTGAGCCTATATGTTTTTATTTTCGTGGTTCACGAGAGGTGAATTTAGCATGTATAGAGTATGTCTGTAATAAGAGCATATAGACATTGATGTTGATTGATCATTTTTGGGAATTTATGGAATACCATTCCATTTCCATCTTTTTTTATTGGTGATAAGAGAGTTTGTGGTTATTGGTCCTAGCCCCATATAAGTGATGTATGATTAGGATCAAAATATTTGAAATCATTTTTTTTCAAACATACATTTCATATGCATTATGATGATCAGTGGAGGAAAACTATAGAGTCTAATATAGGTCATTATGTTTTTTTTCATGTTTCAACTTGGTTGGGGAAGAACTATATTAGAAAATAGGGTAATATAGAACGCAGGTTAGTTGGGCCATTTGAGATAGTGGAAGGGGTTAGTCCAATGGCTTAAAAAATTTTCCTTCTATAAAACTACAGTTCCATGAATGACATGATTCACATGCCACTTCATCAATAATATCATATACAACATTCTCATCTGGTAGAAGATGATGATTTTGAGATTATTTAAGATGTTCCCTTTATTATCATCTAATATTGATTTTGGAATATAATAATAATTATCTCAGATGATAGACAATACCTCTATTTTGAGTCCAGTGGCATCGTGGGATTGTTCAGGAGGACACAGGGGAGATGCATTCTGATATGTGATTACAGTGTCAAGAAATTCTCATTGGTAACCCATAGAGATGATTGTATAATCTCAATGATGAGATGATATATGATGGGGAGTTTATAAGATTTCATAATTTTTTCTAGTTATGTCCCTTTGTGAGTTTTTTTAACTTATTTTGTTTTATTGTTCACTTCATTTCAAGCCATGGTGGTCTTGTCTCATTTGAGGTCAAATGGCTTTTTCTGGGGGAATTGGACTAATGTTTAAGGATGTATGTGTTTTCATTGAATTAATGGAGTTTGGGTACAACATTTCATTGGGTAATTGAGGGATTCTTGTGAGAATAGAAGGATACGAAGGTGGTTCAGCATTTTCTTATAGAAACGGATCGTACGACTATTAGATGGGAATTTACACACCATGAACATGTTACAAAACATGTAACTATCACTAAGAAAATAACAAAAACTGGTTCAAGGAATTAAATGATATACTTTATGAAACTATTTCACATAATGTAATGATTTATCAAGGTTATCATAACCCAAGATGACACATTTTTCTAACATAACTCAGAAACTGATAAATACACGATGTGAAAGTGTTAGAAAACATGAATTTAATGGTCTTACAAATATTAATGTCATGATGTGCATTTGATTCATTATTCAAAAACTATTAATCATACTCTCTAAACCCCTTATGAAACCCCTAGAGATTTTGGTGTTCTTTCTTCCCATCTAGATGTCTCGATCAAGTGCATGATGCCTGGTTAATTTTTTCTTTGTTTTCCCTCTCTTTTCTTATTCTATATTCTAGTGGTGGATGTTGTTGGACATAATAATTTTATAGTGTTGATATTATTATTATGTGATTTAGTTTCATATTGTCACCTTCCTATCCTATAGCCTTTGTTGATGTTAAATGTTTAAAGTGTTGCATTGATTGTTTCTTAAAGGTAGGTGGTCCAGATGAAACCCCTTTTAATCTATTCTGAATAGATTAATAATTTTACTATTATCTGATTGTACTAACACAACATGAACAATAATTAATATTATAATATTGTTGATAAATCATGTGTTGTATTAATTACTAGATTCCATTGGACCCAATGTTTTTTCGATAATGATTTAGGCTCCCTGTTTGTTGAGCCCACCCTAGGTTTATAATTAACAGGAAAATTAGTAATTGAATAATTAGCAGGAAATGTGACACAGGTGATTAAATTATATTTATTCACCTTGAAAAATTAAATACATATTAAATGGGTATGACTGGGAGTTTTTGATATGATATGGTAATATACATTGACATAATAATGGTAAAGTACCAAATTGACAAATTAAAAGGGGAAGGGAAAGATAAATGGAAATTGGTTGAATGGACCATTGTGGATTATGTTGTAATAAGTTTTATTCTTACAACTATATCATGTGTTGTTATTTATCTTAAAAGTATTATATAAATGGCTTTTTCAAGATATTCTATAATTATTATAAGGCTAGGCCTAGTTATTCTGTATGGCATATAAGGCTTGGCCTACTTATATATAAATGCATAAATATAGGGATTTCTTATGGGAGATTAAATTATTATATAAAGGTATTGTCATGGTTTTCTAATATTACTATATAAAGGTATTTTCTTAGTTATAATGTTAGTCTTATAGAGATTGACCTAGTTATGTAATAATTTTATGTATTGTGTTTATGGATGTCATGGTTATGCTACATGCACATTGATATTCTAGCATGTTGTTGAAGAAGGTTGATTTCTATATTGCATTAATTGTTTAATTAGTACAACATTTAATAAATTTTTTTCATAAAGATATTTATAAGACTGGTTTTTTATACATTGTGGTTTCTAAATACTATGTTTTAATCACACCCTAATCATGATGTTGTTTGGTATCTAATCAGATTACATGGATGTTGTTTTGAATAATAGAAAGGAGCCTTGTATCTGGATCTTTCTTGTTATATGGGATAGATATTAGAGCTGAGACTCACATGGGATTTGGGACTAGGGTCATGTGTGTTTAGTTGAGTTAAATTTTTATTTTATATGTATAACTTATATCATGTAATTTAATTATATTTCAACATCACATGTCATTATTCATTACTATTCAATTTCATTGGTTATATCATTACATCAAAGTTGTCTATTGTACTACTTTATCTATGTTTTTAATATTATATATGATTACTTATATTTTATTAAAAAATATATACAATTAGATATAGTCTCCTCACAATTATATTTACACCCTAAAAGGTAGTCGATAGGCTCAGGCATACATGAATTCATGCTAGAGGTCCCTTATTGAACCTAATTTGGCCACATGAGAGGGTGGATAATTAATGAATGTTACATGGATATAGGTTGTGTTGTAAAAAAAATTAGTATATGTATAATGTATAGGTTATTATATCTATATAATTAAATAATAATTTAATGAGGTGGTAGAATAAATTAAATAATACACTCTTTTAGGGATGTAACTTTTACTTCAGACAACTTATTTGGGATGGCATAAAAAACCTTCCTAGGGTGGATTTCTAACCAAAATAATGATTTTAGAATGATATTAGGTAGTAAATAAGTGAATTGGGTACATCTTGGCTGAACCAATATGTTTTGAGGTTTTAATAGATTAGTAGTGGGAGGTATTTTATAATTGAGTTGAGTGGAACAATTGTAATTTTTGAAGAGAAAAAGGTGTAATTATGTTTTTCACATTTCAGAAGGATTTAAATAGGTTCATTCGTAGTCCTAGAGGGGATAAGGCGTCAATATAGCTATTGAATGGGTTCTATAAAATTATTAGGTCATTTTTAACCCTTAACAATTTAGTCTACTCTCCATGGTAAACCAATTTTTACCTTAATCATAGTAAATTTTTTCCTATTTCTAATATTCCTTATGGTAAAAAATTATGTTTACATTATCAAATAATATAATTATTTATAACTAATATGGATTCTATTTTTCCAAATTCCATTTACATATGCAGAAAATTTTAATTTAAAATTAATCTAGTATACATGACAAGAAAGTGGGGGTTCAGAGAGAAAATGTTCAAAACTTTACAATTTTTTTTATAAATTCCAAAATGAAAATTGTTACAATGATATAAATTAGTTTAATAAATATAATATTGTTATAATTATATCATAAAAACCATATTAAAAGTATTTTTAATTAATTTTGGATGAAATTGTTGTCTTTTAATAAAAATTAGTATTTTCAATATTTAGGGATAAATTATATTTTCATAAAATTATACTAAATTCACCGATAGATAATTGTGAAATAAATATTTTAGAAATATTTATTAGTTGTTCAAAAAAAACTAATAAAATTATAAAAAATTAATTTTAAATTCTGTGAGTAAAGTGCGACAAGAACACATTTTAGAAAAAATATTGTTTTTTAGAAAACATTTCTTTTTCTTTCAATGTTTTCTAATTTTTTATACTAAATAATTAATCATAGATTTTATTTAATAGTGTTTAAACCATGTATTATTAATAATATTGTTAGTACTATTTTTACCCACAATCATAACTACAAGGTTATATTGGTAATGTTTAAATGACAATTTATTAATAGAGTATCATGTTTCGTTCAAACTCAATGTTGTGTATATTGAAAAATATCAAAGAGATTGAATTTATATAAATATATATATATATATATATATCAATTTATTAGGGTGTTACATTATCTAATACACATTATTATTAATTTTAAATAATATATCTAATATGATGTTCCTATTTAGGAATCTCAAGGTGTTATACAAGTCCAAATCGAAGAGACTATGTAATGTATAAGAGAGAGTGTTAACAGTTGGTATAATTGAATGATTTAAAAATAATTAGAGATTAGTATGTTTTCATGTGATTTTATCCTAAGATTTATAAATACCACAATGGTTTAATGAGTTAATGTCTGATCAACATTTCAATGGATCATACAACCCATTTTATTTTTTATGTGTTGGGATTTTGATGTCATTGATGACAATTTTGGAGATTTTTTTTAGATTTATATATATGAAATCCTTAGCATTGACAAGAATGATTATTTAAGGAAGAATAAAATCACATATTTTGGACATAACATTAATGGTATTGAAAAAATTTAGGGTTTATATGATCTTTTATATTGAAGTAATTATGGGTTATTACTATTTTTAAGAATATGTTTTATTGTAGAGAAAACCAAAGGATTGAATTTTTCTAGGTGATAAAGCGATTAAAGTACTTTAAGAATAAAAATATTATTTTTTATGTAATTTTATATGATTAAGTTAAAAAAATATTATAGGATTTCACTTAAGGAGTGAAGGATTATTTTTATATTTCAATCATATTTTATTTTAATATGACTATATGGTGATTCAGGTTATTTATGGAAATTATTATCATATCTTGGGCATATATTATTTGGGAATATATATTTTTATATGATACTTGGATATAAACATTAAATTTAAATTTTTTAAATATGTGATCCACCCATTATGATCATTCAGATTCAATCTTAGTGGGGAATATATTGAAATTTTATAAGTATAGTAATTTACAAGATACTTTAATATGGACATTGGGTATTTCTGATGAATTTTGAAGAATAATGTATAGTTTTTTCTTATAAAGGTTTATTCATTTTATAAATTTTCATAACATATTCTATCCAATTTTTTGGATAATTTCTAAATAAAATTGAAATAGATTCTAATCCTTTTTTTGAATTCTATAATATCCTAGAAGCCAATTTTAGTGTATCAGGAAAGAAAGTATCACAAATTATTATAATTCATAGAAAAATATGATACTCTTTTGGAGATTGATTAAACAAAAAAATTATAGCTTCCTGGTATTAATATTTTCTTATTTTATTACTATATATCGTAACTGAAATCTTCAAATATCTTAAAAATAACTTCAAACATAAATGTTATCCTAATACATTTTTTTCCTATGTATCAATAGTCTTTTTCACTCTTTTTTTATTTATGGTTTTATTGTATTTATTTTTCTCATTATAATTCACTTCCTTAGGATCAATCACACCACATAAATAATTTTACATTATGTTTTTCATTCATGTACGTATTTTAAATTACCACTAATGTTATCCTTTTTGGAACCCGAGTTATGTATTATAATAGATAACCATTGTATGTCCCTTTACCTATATTCAATAGGTTGTTTTCTTAACCTTTTTTAATTATGTGAGATTTTTATAAAGGTACATAAAATATTCCATATTTTGATTATAAAGAATAAGGTAAAATTATGAGTAGTAAATTTATTAATATGGGAGAATGTAAAATCCCAAGAATTAAATACAAAGTCTATGTCCAATTGCATACAAAATAGAGAACACAATGACTAAAAGAAGCTTAAAATAGTGATATTTTAATATTACCATTACTAACAAGACATTAAATTAGTTGGTGTTCATAGGAAAAATACATTATAAAATATATACAAATATATTTTTAAATTGGTAGTAAATAATTACTAAATATATAGTAAATTCAATGTATGTTTTTAAAAAATAATTTTTTATAATGTTTTTATAATCATTTTCCCTGGTTAATGTATTGAATTTGTGGTACTTATGTCAATTTTATTCCAGATAATTCTCATAAATTTTTATATTAAAAATTCAAAATAATATTAGAGAGAATTTTGATATTTTTTTAAAGGAATCATTTTCTAGTGAAAAGTGAAAGATACTGATGATCAAATATAATTATATTTTTATTTCATCAATTTACAATGAAATTTTTTTCATGAAATTGAGTTCAAAAATATATTTTCTCATATATTCATAATAAACAAATTTTGTTCATTATAATCAATTTTAAGATTGAATTTTGTATAAAAAAAATATACTCAAAAGGCCTTTTTCTAAAAACCATTATTTCATCACATTTTTCAAGTTTATTTTTAAATTAAATAAATCCACTTATATGATTTTAACCTAAAACATTTAATCCATATTTTGAATTAGGAGATTATTATTGTTAAATATGTCCCTTTTATTCAATATGAATAGTTTCCAAATTAACTTTTCTTACCATAGAAAAAGATAGAAATTAATTTTAAAAATTATGTGATAAGGATTACAAAAAAGTCATGAAAACTTGTATTAATTTTATTGGATGTGTATATCTCAAACATTATCATAAAAAAGTCTAATATATTGTCTTTATTCCATTTGGAAATGATTCTTACCTTTATAAAACATATGTGAATATAAAGTAAATATTCCACACTCTTTCTTAGGATGAATATAATATATTTTTTATAAGGATAAGAATGGGTGTTTTTGGTTAAAATATTTATTTTTAATTTAAATAATTTACTTTCATCATGATAATTTATTATTTGTTTTTATTAAAAAAATAATTTTATTAAATGATTATGAAACAATGATGTGGTGTTTGTGAAATAAAAAAGTAATAAAATAGTATTAATGACTATTAAAATAATATTATTGGAGTGATTTTTCCAATTACTAATTTAGATATAAGTGAAATATTATATTTTTTGGATGATTTTTTTAACAACACAAACTTTTGTTAAGAAAAATTATTCTTAACGTAATTAAATGTCTTCTTATGAAAAATGGTTATTTAAAACATATGGGCTTCCATGGTTTTATGTTTTTGGTTATTTAAATAATATTAATAATTATTTCTCTTGCTAATATAGTTGTTGAATAGTGATCATATGATTAGTATAAGTATAGGTATTTAACAAATCCAATTTACTCAGACAAAATACGTGATGGCCTCATCCAGTAGAATTGATCAATACAAAGCCCATTTGTCAGAGCTACGAAAGGATGTTGCGTTAATGGTCTTTGATCTTGACAAAGCCCAAGCTGAGGTTCAACATATTATTCTTGAACAAAATTACTTACAGAAGAAGAGGATGTTAATAGAGATTACCAACCAAAAAAATGTTATCTGAGCCTCCCCAAGAGTCTATCACCATTTAACACCTTACCCCTAGGTATTATGTAGGTTTTATAAGGGGTTATTTAACAAGACCCTAGCACTATGATTATGTGCGTTAGTTTTATATAGAATAATGAATATACATTTATTTTGTTATTATTACATTTTAAATGGTTTTTGAAGAAAAAATACTATTTTAATTAATATTCAATTATGAAATCTATTTTTTTGAATTATTTGATTTTTAATTAAATAATATATTAATATAATATTATTACAAAATAAATTTTTATTATATATAAATGATCATATAATTTTTTATGAAAATAATTGTAAAATTTATTATGGTTTGAAAACTGTTTTTATCAAAACCAATGAATTTTCAATAAATTCCTATTTTTATTTTAAATGTATACAATAAAATATTTTGAAAATTATATAGTTAAAGTGAATTTTTATTTTTATGTAGGACATCAAAATTATATAATGGTGAATTTTTCATAATTTTTTAAGAGAGTATATTTTTTGGGTAAGACCTTAATATCGTTTAAATATATAAATTGTTTTTGACATCTTAATGAAACAATAGTGATGTAACAAAATACTATAAAAGGGATAGTTTGCCAATATATGTTTTAACTTTAAAATAATTTGATTTTATATTTTTTTGATTAATCTTATGGTTCCATATTGGACCCCCAATACTTATAAAATATTTAAACATTTTAAAAGGATTTCCTTGAGAGTGTGATTCACCACCACATAAGTAAGCTTAATAGTTTAATGAGTTTATACATTATCCTTAAAATTTAATTTTTTCACTCCCCTTTTGAAAAACCCATTGTTGAAAACCATGGAATGGTTGGTGGTTTTTATTAGTTTAAAGTGTGGTGTCCAAAACCAAAATAATAAAGAATTCCCCCACTTTTCCAATATAAACCCACCCAAGCACCTAATTCTCTTCACTCAAATCCCTTGGAACACGTCTCTACTCTGTCCTCCTCTCTATATAATACTCCCAAGGATCCACATGCTATCAATAATCCCCTCTTCAATCTATTGATGTCACACACTTCAATATTAGAGATCCTTAATTTCCTTCCTTCCTTATTAATATCCATGTTTCCTTGTATTATTATGCCATTTTATTTTCAATTAAAAATGTTGAGGAATGATTTATTACCTCCCCTATACATACCTCATTATGATTAAATGATGATATACCCATTTATCTATCATTAATTCATCCCATATACACCCCTTACTAGGCCGAAATCCCGTAATGGATTTCTCTCTCTTCATTATCATTGATGAAATTATTTTTTATTATTCATTAAATTTCATTAAATATGTTGGGATATTATGTTCCATTACCCCATTACAATAAATTTCTTGTATAAATAATAATATAACCCTTTCTCTCTCATCAACAGTTTTTACGATTTCTATTTGACATCGTTATGTTGCTGGATATACAAACAAAATCCCATTCAAAAATAATCATTTATGTGAAAACCATACCCATGTCTCTATCAAGGGTATTCACCATTATGTACATTTACTTATTGATTTATGACTTAAATTTATGTATTCCACATCTTTTATTCATGGAATAAATTATGATGTTTAATGAGTCTATATTGTATGATCTAGGTGGCACACTAATGAATGAAATAAAATGATTAATAAGGGTGTGCCATCATTGCTCTCTAATGAATTGGGTAAAGAATATATCAGGATACATCATATTCAATGATTATTTACTCATGCTAATTCACATGAAATTAGGGTTTACTCAAGATAATTCAATTGAAATGAGTTTTTACTCATTCTCTATATGCAATTATCCTTGGATCATGCTAATAATATGATAAATGTGGTTTCCACTTCTCCACTTTATGGTAATCATGAAATATCATGCCTTTTTGTTCATGTTTCTATTATTCTCTGTTGTTATTTTTATTTCCCAAAATGAATTGTTTTCATCAATTTTTTCCTTTTTTACTTCCCTATTGGGATTTATAGCTCACCCATTTCCTATATATGTCCTCAGGTTATCCCAAGAATTTCTATGTATGATGTAATATTGTGGTCATGTAAAAAAAATTTCAATAAATATGTTATATTTTATGTTTTAATTTATTATGTACTGTTCCTAATTTCCCATGACACTATACCTCTCGTTCCTGGGAGTTTTCTTAAGTATAATTTTATGTAATAAATCATGTTTTAGTGTGTGTTAAGGAGTACTGTTGTCATGATGGGAATTAAAGGATATGTTTAGGTATTTTTAGGATTAGGATTAGAAAATCCTACTGAAGGTCTTAACGATAAGACTAGGTATAATAAATAAAACACTAAATTTTTGTGATTATATTGTAAGTGGTTTATCAATAAAATACATCACATTCTGGGTACGAACAAGTAGAGGTGGATCTAGAAAATATGTATCTAGTGGTACTTCTTGAAAACACCGCTTTGAGATAGAATCAAATGTGAACTAGTGCACAACCACAATCCTTGTTACACTCTTGGGTACGACACTCCTAGGGGATATTCTATGGTAAATTTATAACCCGATTAGGGAATATTATTAACGGAATAAAAAATCCTCTAAGAATATATGTCGGGATGTAGATCCTGGATAACATAGATTGAAGCCCATAAAGTCATAAGTTAGTGAAAAAATTAATTTATAAGTTATCCATTTTTTCAATGTATTCCCCTTTATTTGTTACACTTAACATTCCTTTTATTCTTACTAATGACCGGTGATCGGAGGACTCAGGCTAGCAACTAATGAAAAGATCAATGTGATTACTATTCTAATGAGATGCCCAATCTGATGGGAGTAAGAATCAAAAACATTTTCATGATACACTCTGGTTAACTCATGTTTAGTAAATAAATGTGGGTCAAGAGGAACTTCCGACCTCACCTAATAATGAAAAATCAAAAATTGAGAGCTTTATAAGACCAAGGCCTCCTACTTTTGATGGATCATCTTATCTCTCAATCACCCATCAATGGATCAACTCCACTGATAAGATCTTATCCATACTTTAATGTTATGAATAAGAGAATGTTCTTACGTCTTCTTATCGTATAGAAGGGAAATCAGATCAAAGGGGGAAATTGGTCAAAAATACAAATCCTGAGGAAGAGATCGAGGAATTGGATGTTAATGAATTATAGAAAAAAATTCAATAAATATTTTCCTCACACCCTCCGAATTCAGATTCAAAGGCACTTCCTTTCCCTCAAGAAAAAAGGCGACAAATCCATCGGATCGTATAAATAAAACATCACAATTCCTGCATCATATGCCTCTAGAATTGTCGTAACCACTAAATTCATGGTTGAATGTTTTTTTGGTAGGCTAAAACAGAGCCTATGGAAAGCACTAGTGATCCAAAACTTTGATACCTATGAGGAAATTATTTGATGTGCCCAAAAAGTTGAAATGAATATTTTAGAATCTCATCGGTATCATGGGGAAAAGAAGCAGAAATTGGTCTTTAATTCTAGTTGTTAGATTATTAAATCCAATGGTGCTATGAAATTTTAGCAACCCACTTTCCAACCATGTGGAAAAAAGAACCGTATAAATTGCATGAAGGGGAGGAGGAAGCGATTTTGGGTTGAAAGAGAAGGGAACCAAGCCATTTACTACAGACAATAAAAAGCCAATTCTGTAACAGAGGAGAGGAATGCTCTATTTGACCCTAAACACATTTTCATTACTTTGACTATGAAATAAGAAAAATTTGAAACTAGTTCCCTATTCCAATGGTTTTAAGAGGTAAACAACAACTTATAAGGTCGAAAAGGAGAGGTTTTTCCTTCACTACTACTGATGCGAACTTCGACAATGAAGTGGTGATAGGTACGCAAGTTATTAATTAAAGAATATATAACTTACATTTTTTATTCTGGATCTATGAATTCATTTATATCTAGAATGTGTAGTAGAAGAATCTCAACACCACCAAAAATATTTGAAGTAGATATTTTAGTGAAAACAGAAAATGGGGCAATCATTGCATCCCATGAATATAACTCCTCTTCTATTACAATTTCTGGATTCAACTTCTTAGAAAATCTTATCATACTACCACTAGTTTAATTTGATTTAATTCTCAACATGGATATGGTTTCCCTTTATAAAGCCAACATAAATTTAAATGAGAGTGAAATAACCCTCTATATAGAGAATCGGCCCCCGATTCATTGCAAGTGCAAGGAAGAGGATGAAACTTCTTTACCACAAACTTCCCAAGAATGGATATTACTACCCGATGAGCATGTACATATTTCTCATATGATTCAGTATATGGAATCAACCATGCTATAAGTCATTCCTATTGTGAGGGAATTCACTAAAGTCTTTCCCAAGGAATTGTTTGGTCTTACTCCTAGAAAATATGCTGAATTCTTGATTTATCATACACCTGGGGAATTACCAGTATCCATGACTCCAAATAGAATAGTTGTTTTAGAGAATTAGGAGTTAAATGTATAACTACAGAAGAATCTGGATAAAGGGTTTATACTCCCAAGTGCTTCACCATGGGGGGTGCCAGTCTTCTTCATCACGAAGAATGATGGGTCAATGTAACATTTCATTGATTATCATTAGCATAACAAAATCACAATAAAGAACAAGTATTACCTACCATGAATTGATGAATTTTCTGATCATCTATTTGGAGAAAAAACTTCTCCATGGTGGATATATGTTTGTGATATTACCATGTAAGGGTGAAGGATGATTATATCCCCAAGACTTATTTCGTACAAGGTATGGGCACAATGATTTCATAATAATGCCTTTTGAACTCACTAATTCACCAAAAATATTTATGTCTTTGATGAATAGAGACTTTGTATATTACCTTGACAAATTTTTTGTTGTCCTTATAGATGATATTTTAATATACTCTAAATCCAAGGAGGTGCATCGGAACATCGAATCATTGTACTAGAGACATTGTTAAATGATAATCCCTACGCGAAGTATAGAAGTTGTGAGTTCTGGTTCAAGAAGTTCTCATTATTAGGTCATATCTTCACAAGAAATAGGATCTCTATGGATCCCTAAAAGAAAAATGTTATTGAGGGATTATTGAGGCCAACTTATGGGACGAATATCCATATCTTCCTTGGGATATCAAGATATTATCACCGATTTTTGAGATATTTATTATTATTTTCAAACCCTCTTACCAATATAACTAGGAATGGAGTCAAGTGTTCTTGGAGTTATGAATGTGAAGAGAGGTTCCATGAGTTTAGAATGAGGCTTATCATTGTTCTCGTACTCACACTACCAATAAGTGGAGAACTTTTTATGGTATTCATTGATGTTCTGAATAAGGGCATGGGATGTGTATCGATGAAAAATTAAAAAGTTATCGCTTATGCTTCAAGGAATTTGAAATTTCACCAGAAAAATATACAACACATTATCTGGTGGTGCATGTAGTAGTATTTTCTTTAAACATTTGGTGACATTACCTATTTGGGGAGAATTTTGAAATATATATTTATCACAGAAGTCTCAATTATATATTCACACAAAAACAGATAAATATATACCAATTAAGATTGTTAGAGCTGATCAAAGTGTATGAATGGTCAATTAACTATCCTATGGGGAAATAGCACAGTTTGGTGGATCCTCTAAGTAGTAAATACCATGTAATTCTATCACTGATAAGAATTGAAATGGATCCAAAATTATTATATTTTATGAAGCTGGACATCTAAATCATAAATAATAGAACATCATCAATCTTTTCACAAATTATTGTTAAACTATATCTTTTGGAAAGGTTAAAGGATGCTCAAAAGGATGATGTGGGAATACAGAAGAAAGTGAAGACTATTTTAAAATGGTAATCCATAGAGTTCAGTGTTATTGAATATAGAAATGTGATATTTGGGTCAATAAAATATGTTCTATCATATATGGAGCTAAAGAATGAACTTTTTGATGATGCACATAGTCCAAATTTCTCTATTCACCTAGGAAACACAAAGATGTATCCAGATATCTGAGAGAATTATTGGTGGGATAACATGAAGAAGGAGATCATGGATTATATATCAAACAACCTTTTATGTCAATAGGTGAAAGATGAGAGGAAAAATACTAAGGTGATGATGCAACCGTTACACATGCCAATATGAAAATTGTAGAACATCACAATGGACTTTGTCACTGGACTTCTGAAGACATCCAAAGGAAACAATTCTATCTTGGTTGTTATGGAGCATCTTAAAATGACTGCAATCTTCATTGAAATTCAAGAGGATTTAAATCAAGATCCATGATTCACCTCTATGTTTTGGAAGAGTCTCAAACACACCATGAATACTAAGCTGAACATTATTATGGATTATCATACTCAAACTCAGAAAAAATATGAGCGGACTATCCATACAGTTGAGGAAATATTGAGAGAATACATTGTGGTCTTTAAAGTATTATGGGATCAACATCATCCTCTGGTTTAGTTCTATTACAATAATAGTTTCCACTAAAGCATCCTAATGGCTCTTTATAAAGACCTTCATGGTAAGATGTGTAGAACACTGATTTTGGGTTGATTTGGGGAGAAAAAACTCCTTTGTTGGGAAATGGTCAAATAAATGGTGGAGATGGTTAAGACAATCCAACTGAAAATTAAAGCTGCTAAGAATCAAAACAAGGAGCTATGCTGATAATCCTCGATGAGACCAATGATTTGATGTTGGAGACATGGTATTCCTTCACATATCACCATGTAAGAGTGTTATGAGGGTTTAAAATAAGGGAAATCTTATTCCAAAGTACATTGACCCTTTTGAGATACTTGATCACATTGTAACAGTGGCCAATCGACTGGAACTCCCACTAGAATTATATCATGTACATGATATATTCAATATATCACCGTTGGGGATGTATATACCTTACTCATTGCATGTTCCCAATCTAGAGGTGGAACAATTAGAGAATTAACTCTCCATTTAAGATATGACAATGATGATCTAAGATCATAGGGTAAATGTTCTACAAAATAAGACAATGCACCTCATCAAAGTGTTGTGGTGAAACCAAAAGCATGAAGATAACATGTGGGAATCAGAGGAGGTGATGAAGCAGAGTTACCCCCATCTATTTTATTGTGGGAAAATGAAATTTCAAGGGAGAAATTTATTAATGGGGAAGATTGTAATGACCCAAAATTTTATTAATTAAAATACTATTGATCTAATTTAATGTCTTATTATATCAAATGTTTATTTAAAACATATGAACTTATATTTTGTTATGTTTTGGAATTTAAAATACCATTATGAACAATTACCATTGATAATATTGCTTTCTAATATTGATCACATGATTAGTATAAATATATCGCCTCAGCCAATCCTATTTACTTAGAAAGAGAATGTGATGGCCTCATATAGTAAATTTTCTCCATACAAAGACCATTTATTATAACTCGTAATGGAGGTAGCATAATTGGGAATCTCTCTTGACCAAGCCAATGTCGAGCTTCAACATGTTATGCTTGATTATAATCTCCTACGGGTGAAGAGGAAGTTAATAGAGATTACCACCCAAGCGATGTTATTTGAGCCACCCTAAGAGTCAGTCAACATCACACACCTTACCCTTAGGACTTATGCTGGTGTTATAAGGGGTTATGTAACAAGGCCCTTTCACTATAATTACGTGAATTAGTTTTGTACAGAATAAAGAATATACATTCATTTTATTATTGTTACTTTGTAAATGGGTTTTAAAGCACAAGTAGTATTTTTAGTTAATGTTCAATTAAGAAATTGATTTTGATGAATAAATGGATTGATAAATAAATTTTATTTTAATAAAATATTATTACTATTTTAGTATTTATTAAATATTAATGATTGATTAATTTTTTATGAAACTGATTTTAATTTTTATTATGTTTTGAAATCTGTATCTGTTAGAACAAATGAATTTTTGATAAATGTCTTTTTTTATTTATAAGTATAAATTCACATATTTAGAAAATTATTTTGATAAAATGAATATTATTTTGGGATTAAGGCTGTCAAAATTATCTAATGGTGAATTTTTCATAATTTTCTTGAACTGTCAAATTTTTGGGTAAAAATTAATTCCTGTTTAAATATATAATGTGATTTATGACATCATAATTACCCAATAGTGATGTAATAAAGTACTATATAAGAGATATTTGGCGAATATGAGTTTTAACTTTATAATAATTTGATTTTATAATTTTTTTGATTAATTTTATGGTGCCTTATTAGAGCCTCCTCGAGTTATAAAATATTTTAACATTTTAAAATTATTTTCTTGAGATTGTGACTCGCCACCATGTAAGAAAGCATAATATTTTAATACGTTTGGCCATTGTATATATATATTAATGTTACCCACTCAACGTTGGATAAAACCATTGGATGGTTCATGGTTTTTATTAATCTAATGTTTGGTGTCCAAAACCTAAATAATAAAGAATTCCCACTCTTTTCTTATGTAATCTCACACAATCCTCCACTTCTGTTCACTCAAAACCCTTGATGTACGTCTATACTCTTCCCTCATCTCTCAATAATCTTCCCAATTCACCCCAATCTCTCAAGAATACCCTCTTGTAGCACTTGAATTAACACACTTCTATATAAGGGAACCTCGTTTTACTTCATTCCTTTTTTATGTCCATGTATCCTTATATTGTTATTCCATTTTATTTTCAAATAAAAATGTTGGGGTATGACTTCAAACCTCCACTATATTTCACTCCTTATGTTTTAATTATGAGAGAACCATTTCTCTCTCATTAATGCCTCCCATGTACACCAATTTCCATGCCATAATTCTGTAAGGTATTTCTCTCTCCTCATTTACTTTCAAGAAATTCTTTAATGTTGTGCATCTATATTCCATTGCATATGTTTTTATATTATATTCCATGAACCCATTACTGTAAATTTCATTTATAAAAGATGATAGAATCATTTATCTCTCATCAACCCATTTTATTATTTCTATTTGATGTCATTATGATGCAAAAGTTACACCAAAATTTCCCATACAAAAATCATTGTGTATGTGAATACCATACCCATATTTCTATCACGGGTTTTCAATTTTATACACATGTACATGTTGGTTGAGGGCATAATTTTTTTCCCACATCACTTATTCATGGAATAAATTATGATGTTTAATGAATCCATGTTGTGTGATAAATGCGGCACACTAATCATGAAATGAAATGATTAAGATGGGTGCACGCAGATAGCGCTCCAATGCATTGGGTAATGAAGAGTATCATGATACTTCATGTGAAATGAGTGTTTAATCATGATAATTCATGTTAAATGAGGGGTTACTCATGCTAATTTAACTAAAATTAGGGTTTAATCATATTTCATGTGCTATGAGGCTTGGAACATGTTAATATCATGTGAAATTTTGTTTCTACATCTCCACATTATTACAATTATGATATATCATTCCTTTATATTCATGATTCTATTATGATCCATTGATATTTCTATTGCCCAAAATGTATAGTTTTATTCATGATATTATATGTATACTCCATTATTTGGCTTTATAGCTCACCCTTTTCTTATGTATTCCCTCGTGATATCCCATGAAATTCTAAGTACAAAAGATTTTTTTGGTTTTGTAAAAGTATTTTTCAATAAATATGTCGTTATATAGGTTTTATTTTGTAATGTAATGTTTCTAATCTCCCAAGACACTATACCTCTCGATCCTTAGTATTTTATTAAGTACATGTTTATGTAATAAATCATGTTTATTTATGTAATAAAGTATAGGGTTGTTATAATTTTTTTCAATTCCAAATTTGTATTATAGTTTTAAATTTCAAATAAAATGAATTTTTCAAAAATTGATATTATTTTAATTTTATAATTCATAATATTTTATTTACATATTTACAAATTATAAAATTATTTTCTTCCACCAAGTGAGTTTTATATTATTTATGATGTCATATGTGTTCCATTTTCTAGATTATATTCCTTTTATAGTAACTATATTAACCCCTTATGAGTAAAAATAGTGTTATAATCATAATTGTCAAAAGGGATGACAAATTGTTAAAACAAAATTATAAGGGTAAAAATGTGATCTAGAATTATTCCAACATTATTTTATTAGATTAATTTAAATATTAATATTCATATATTTTAATATTATAAATGTTTCTCAATTTCAATATCAAAATTAATTTATATTAATTAAATATTTAATGAAATTACCAGTGTGCCACTCCCCTCTCTTATAAAAAGAAACCCACTCTTCTCATTTTTTTCACAATTTATAAACCATTTAGTTCTAAATATTCTAACCCAAATAATTAATTTCTATCACTCCATATGTCATATAGGCCTTGGTTTGATCATAAAACCATCCTTACTGTGATTTGGATGTAAATACTAATTTGTTATCCAAAGAAGATGTATGATTCTTAATCAAGTGTTTATTTTGATTCTTCTTTCAACTAATACAAATATTATTAAATAATATTGAAATTATCGTAAATGTATTAGTTAATATATTATTTTTAATTTATGTAAATTATACCACCTATATTCATATCCACATCCAACCAATGGAAAATGAAATAATTGTTCAACTGTACGGCAGACTACCGGCTCAATAACCGATGTCACTCGTTTTCCATAACCTCCTCTCACAAATGGTTATAATAATTTATTTAATGTTTTTATATTGTATCCATGAAATATTTTTCAATATATGAAGATAATATAACATTTACATTATTACCATTTCGTTCAATTGAAAATGATAATTTTATTTGTGTGTGTATGTAGACTACCACCTAAAAAACAGTGTGATTCATTTTCCAACACAACATAAAAATAATAATTTATATAATTATTATTTAATAAAAAATATTCTATTTTTTATGTAATTATAATTAGGTAATGATAAAAATAATACATTCCTTATACTAATAATGAGTTTCGAAAAATGGAAAGGATACTCATATGTGTGTATGTACTACTATCACCAAGATTGTAACATTGTTCATTATTAATAACCATCACTAATGGTTGGTTTTGAAAGTATAATTGGTTTTTAAAAATGGTAATTATTTCATTATTATTATTCTAGAGATGATTAAATAAGGACCTAATGACTATATTCATCCTACTGAAATCGTTTTTTTAATATGAGACTAATATCAACAAAACAACTAACATGAACATAATTGATTATGTAAGTGAATATAAAAAAGATATAAGTGAAATAAAAACAATAATATTCTTGATAATTTTCACAATTATGTAAATAATTAACATAATTAATTATTTAGCAAGATAAGAAACCCAGATGGCAAGTTGATCTTGAGTTATGTGACTTTCTTTTTAAAACCATAAATTAAAATTTTCATTAAAAAACAATTTTTTAAGGCCCATATTTATTTAAAATTATTTTATGTATATACTTATATAGAAATAATCAATGTATAAAGGTAATTGTAGTCACCATTGATATTATTTAAATGGTTTTTCAAAAATATACATGGTATTGGATTTATTTATTTGATTATAAATAAATAAAATGAGTGTTCTATTTTAACATATTTTGGGACAAATACTTTTATCATCACTATAATAATAATTTTATTTTTTCATTACATAGAAATATTTCAGGTTTTCTTGAAATAAAAAACAACATTACCTTCCATATAGGTATTTTAGTTTTCAAATTGTGTTTTTAAAAGGAAGAGTAGTTCTATATCCATTTTCTTCACATGGGTATAACGGACTTTTTATAGGTTTTACAGTGAAAAATTCAATCATATAATATTTTATCCATGATTTAGTACATTAAAATTATAAATGAGAAATAGGTGAATCCAATATAAATTTTATGATGGTTTGATCCCCATTATATCTCATGAAAAAATGGGTGAGATTGATTTATCTTATATGAAATGTGATACCCATTATAGTTCCTCAATTTATTGGGTTATGTTCCATGCCAACATGTGAAATAATAAGGATATTACCATGTGTGGTTTCTTATAAGGATTTTACATAGATAATCTTGTTTATGAAAAATGTTTAAATTGGGTTATTAATGTATTGCACTGTGTTTCCTAAAATGGTTTTTCATTTTTTTAATTTTTTAATCATTTTACTATAGAAAAGTGTCCGAATATTTCATATAGAAGTTAATTATTTCAAAACCTAAAATGATAATGTGATAAAAAGAAATATTTCACTTGTTTTACTATTTTTTACTAGACCAAATTATTTTTCATTTTATCCTCCATACTGAGTTTTTGTGATCATCCAAAAAATTTAAATGTTTTTCACAGGGTTTAAGGATGGGTAGGGAAAAATAGTATGTCAACTTCAATGTCATGAAGAGTTTTCATAAAACAAAATTATATTTTACTTTAACAAATTTATATTGTAGAAAAAATGTATATAAATTATATGTTTCCACATTAAATTTTATGAGATTATTATGTTTGTTTTATGACATAATTCTCTAAAATTATAATCCAAAAATATCTTTTGGTATGATGGAAAATGATTTATTGTCTATAATTACTAGACTATATAAAATATAAGGCCAGAAATGTAAGTGAAATGATCAATGAGAAGGTAAAATAAAATTAATGAAAATTAAAATTAAAAAAGGAATAACAATAACATATTAAGAAATCCATAAAATGACAATTCACAATAATAAATCACCAATAAATCAATGCAGGCTTAAATGAAGTGATACAAAACCTGAAATAAAATAATAAATGAAGTAGAGTAACAAATGACACATTTCATCAAACAATACCATATGTAATAATGGGATAATTACACGATATGAATTTGTGGAATCAACTACTAATAAGTTAAGGAATGCACAACTCATCACCTGAATGACTCTAAACTATCCATATTGGTGATACCTTCTCTATTGAGGACATTGAATTTTATTAGGATCTATTTCAAAGTGTGTAACTCTCATCTAAAAATGACAACATCTATAAATTCCCCACATAGTAACCTAGGGTTTCGTATGAAATACATAATGGATAAAATCTGTGGTCAAGACAATGTCAGTCACATGATAATAACTAATACAAAGGGTAATAAAAGTAAATAACATACACATCATACCTTCAACACACACACTTAAATAACAACCCTTTCCAAAAACACATCATCTAGAATCTCAATTCAATTAACAATTAAATCACTCAAATAAAAAGAAAAAATGGTAATAAATTTCTCTAAACAGTGGTGTAAATACCAATTAATAAGTCTAATATCTCACAAGATTCTAAATAGAAAATTTATTTAATAATATGAATTACATATTTAGAAATTCCTTTCAAATCCAACATTGAAAACATAGTGAAAATCTATGGGAAATCAAAAAAATACCATGATGAAATCGTGAAAATTTAAAAAATTCACTAAACACATTCATATGTCAAACACATTCCTTTTTTGAACATATAATCCTCTTAAATCATGGTAAATATCACTTTAGAAATCACAAATGGGCATTATCCTCAGGATAAATCATGTTTCTAATAAAATCCACTGATTTAGTTTTGTCAAACACCTAGAATGCATAAAATACCATTTGAGAACATAGTTTCATTGAACAATTAAATCACCCATTTTTAAAAAATATAATTCCTTCACAATCCTGGAAAACATTTGACAAAACCAAAATCCATATCATTTCCATCATTACATTATATCAAAAATACTATTAATGAATCAATCATACAATGAATCATTTAAAAAAAATTGTATTGGAAATACCAATACCAAGGGATGAAACTATGGAACCTATAATGAACACTAACATGTTATGTTCCAAAAAAGTATTATAAAACATAAAAACATAAACCTCTTAATGGTTAAAACTATATATACATAAAAGAGGTCCAAAAATCCACTAGGGTTACAGAATATAGATAAATTTTAATAAATTTTTTTTGGAAGGATAAGGCATATCCATTAAATCTAGGGAAGAAACCCCTCCAAATCCACATTGGAGGTGATTAGGGAGTTATGGAGAGGTCTTATGATGCATCATGAAGAAAACTATAGAGAGGGGGGAGATTTGGGGTAAAAAATTAATAAAATTTAAAATGTAAAAAAATACAAAAAAATGAGTTGGTCACACAAATTTTCACACAATCTTGTAATTTTGTTATCGCATCAATCTAAAACTGAAGATGTTATATAGTTTGTATTAAATAGTTTTCCAAACCAAGTACCTAACCATGAATCTATGGATGTACCAAAAAACTCCAGAGTTTTTCCCCAGGACATCATGATCTAAAGGTATCAACTATAAATATAAAAATAAATAAGAAAATATAATTTTGGGGTGTCACAATTCACTCCAACATAAATCTTTCATCGGCCATAAATTCATCAAAAAATAGTTCAAAAGAAAATTTGAAATATAACTAACATAAAAACCCAACTAATGGGGAAACATCTCAATCCTAAACCCAAGAACATGTGAAATCATCCTACCACACTTAGGGAATACCATTCAAATTGATTTAGTGTTCACTAAACACTAATGAAATTTGAATTCTAAAAATGTATTCCTAAAAAATGAGATGTTTTTCATGACCACTCCTCTTATCCGCATTAATCCTAGGAACTAAAAAATGAAAATTTCAAAAACTCACATGTACATATTGAATTATAATTCTGAAAACAAAACAAAACAACACTACAAAAATATGACATTAGAATAACTTGAATTAAAAGCATAACACACCAACAAAACCCTAAAAGGCATATCCTATGTTTATATGGAAACCACTTTCAATCCTTGATTGGGTTCCATACTAGCCAATTTATAATTTTTCTATTATTATATCTAATAAATAAGCATGCCAAAAAAATAATAATCAGTAAATTGGAAGGATTCTAGAAACCACAAACTACAAGCTCATAACATCACAAGAGAAATATTCATAGAAAAACACTGAAAATTTATCCATAAAATATCTAGTGAAATATTAATTTCATAAAACTATAATATAAGATCAACATGAACCATAATCAATATATAATGGCATAATATTGACATTGGGAAATAAAAATTATTGAAGGGTAACTCATGGACCAACATATGGAACACAACCTCAAGTATATCCTTGGAAAAATTCTTAAAATCGTATTTATCATGGTATGACTAGAAACCAACAACTAAAACTTATTACCCTCACTCATACAGAAGTCATTACAAGTTATCAATTAAACATACATCATAACATGGTACACATCATTCAAAAAGGAAACATAGGTAAATAATAATTAAAGTGTGCGAAAAATGCATGAGTATCTTAAAGGACATGAAAAATATCCAAAAACTATTCAATACATTTAAAAAAAATATTAGGTGATCAAAAATCATAGAAAAGGTCTAAAAATTAAATTACAAAAGATAACAACCCTTTTACCATAATATGATTAATGAGTCCTCATTATAAGTAATTATCCAACTACGTTCATGATGAACGATGGGATTGAGGATAATTCTTCTAAATTATATTCTCCACGAAAACCCACATGAGGTGCTAATGAAATGTTATCAGATATTTTAGATAGGATGGTCTAACATGCTTAGAAAATCTCTCAATGTAATCACATTACATGCTTTCGTTTCTCACTATTATGATCACCCTTACTGACACCTGATTGGGACAAAGCATCAATTTCCAAAATATTCCCAACCAAATATGAATCAATGATGATGGATTTCTACACCACATCCACATAGGTTGTTATACTAGACTAAAATAACCCCAAGATAATATCTAGATTAGTTCAACCAAAAAACCCAATCCATATTAAAATCATCAATAATCAACTAAGGATAAAACATGGAAAATTTGTTAAAATATTAATCATTGTCCATCACTAAATTTTCACCATGACGAATAACCCAGAATCCCATCACATTTATTATTAACACTTATTTATGATAAAAATGATGGATTATGAAATCAATGATATATACCTAATACAAAACATCATGTGATTGGGCTTGGATAGGGTACTTACACTAATACAATTATTACACTTCAAACAAAAGAGTGGTGCACCTCAAACTAGAGTATATGGAGTTCCTAATGACTTTGAGAACTATTAGACCTTTCCTAGACAAATTTTTTCCTTTTGGGATCCTTGATAACTATTGATCCCATATGGATACCAATTAAAAAATATTGTTCATGATCCACAAGATGGGGAAATCACAGGCCTTCCACTCCATCAAAAGTCTAGGGAGAGTTTGAGACTGGGAAGAACATATCTTGATCGATAAAAAAACTTCCAATAGAATCCATTTATGACATGATGATTTTTTTCTGGGGGTCACATTTCAAAACATCACTTAAAACACCACATTAAATTAACACATCTCATAACTCAATACATCGGGTATAAAGAAACTACAAAAACAAAACACAACTATAATATAACCTTTAAAATATATTTTCAAACTAACATAACATGGACTTTTATCTTTTTCAAAATCATTAAACATTTATCTCAAAAAATTATAACAAGAACACTTCATGGAAAAAAATTATGGTTCCAAACAAAAAACAAAAATCAGTTACACTTATATTAAAAACTAATTATTTGGATGTTACTGAATATCCAAACCATTTAAATTATTCCATAAAAAATGAAAACCATGTAATTATTTCCTTGAAAACTATAAAAACTATGAAATCATTTTATCCACATAAATTATTTTAAAAAAAATACTTAAAATTATCCTTAAACACCTAAAACATTTCTTTGATTAAAACATATATTACCATATAAAAATAATTTATACTATGATTTAGTTAGTAAAATTCAAAACCCCATAAATATTAACTTGACCAATAACAAAAAACAATAACCAATTATCATAGGGGTTTAATGCAATAATGTAGAGAACACAAGAAAAAACTGTATCCCCACCCATAGTATAGTAGATGAGTTTTCCAACCCATGTGCATACAATATGAGTGCAACTAGAATTTTCCCTAAAAGGTTTTTCACAACATACACATGGCCTAATAAACCATTGACCTTAATGATAGGCCCCTTGATTGAATCAATTTTCACTAGGACGCTATGTTTTTCCAGATACATCTCTTAGGCACACATATAGCTCAAAGTGTGAGAAAACAATATAAATACATCTAAAGAAAAAATAGCCTTAAATTTAAATCTCAAAAGAAATAGTCTCACAATCATTAAAAAAATGTGGCTTATCATGATGAAGAGTTTTATAAACACTTATCCACACCCAGCCCTCAATATTTGTTGATCATGACTATTGTATACCATTAAATGCCAAATATAAATAGGGACCTTTTCCTATTTTCAAATGAGTCAGCCTAGGAAACCCAACCAATAACTCCAACTATTCTTACATAAGGCCTGATGAATGTTCCTAATCTCCCTAATTTCGAATGTAGTTCTATAGTTATATAAATGAACTGATAATAATGACTTCTCCTTTTAATAAATCACTATCAACTATGGGTTCTCCCTTGAAACCCATCTTAAGGCCTCCTTGCATTAGAAAACCATGAAAATGAAAATTAAAAAATTATAAACATGGACCAACCAAACATGTAATAATAAGAAAAACTAAAATTAAAAAAAAAATCTTTTATTAACATAAATGAAACAATTTCCTTTGTATATTTTAGGATCCAATTACAGGAATCAAAACTAGATCATATAAATGGGGCCATAAACTCTAATAAACTACATGATATTACAGGTCAAATGAACTTATTTTATATACCACATGACCACCATGTGGCACTAAAGTCAACACCATAAATACAAATATGATGTATCCTCAAAAGGATAGAATTAACCAACTAAACCACAAGCTAAAATCTAGAAGACATGATAAATACATGATGAATACATACCCACAAATGTATGTATTTAGGGTGTGGGCCAATGACTAGTATGATGCCACCATGAGTCTATCTTATTACTATTATAATGATAAAAATTCCACTAGTTTTAAAATTATATAAATATATCACTAGTACAAGAATGACCTTTAGCGGCCGCCAAAAGCCGTCACTAAAGGTCTATAGCGGCCGCCTAGCGTCCGCCAAATGGCGGCCGCTTTTTCCCCATCGCTGTTTCTATCAGCGACCGTGATTTGGAAGATTCTGTAGGGAAGCCGGGGTAGGCTTTAGCGGCCTCCAATTGGCGGTCACTATAAAATTTTAATTTTTTTTTTTAAAAAAATCAATTATACATTAATATATACCCAAAACATTCTCAGCTATCATCTTCCAAGCTCCGCATCCATCATCACATATAACTGCATAACAAAATTTAATAAAAAAATTAGTACCGAATAAAACCTAAAAAAAATTTAACATATTTAACTTCAATCTTACGGTAATAGATCTAAAGTATTTCATTTTCAAAATAATATTCATAATTTTCATTACCATTTTAAAATTTTAAAATCATTAATTCTATTGTTCTAATTAGATTGTTTTCCTATGATTTCAGGTCAATCCGATGTCTTCCGCTATGAGTTTGATCGTTAGATGCCCGTTTTGGCCGTTTGTGACACAAGAACGGCATTCCTGGTGACCGCGGGCACACGACACGTCCAATTGACGTGTAGTCTGCTTGAATACATCACAATTCACTCACCCTTTGATGTCGTCTGATTTCAGGCCATTCGGACTTCGTTCGGCCCATTTGGACCCCCCCCCCCCCCCACGCGCGTTTATCAAGCGCACACAACACTTAAAGAATGCATAACGAGCCCTACGGCGTAGACCGCACGTCCAATTGACATGATGTCTGCGCGTGCACATCACAAATAACAATTGGATTGTTTTCCTGTGATTTCAGGTCAATCTGATGTCATCTTCTATGAGTTTGACCTTTAGACGCCCGTTTTGGCCGTTTATGACACCAGAACGGCGTTCCCGGTGACCGCGGGCACACGGCAAGTCCGATTGACATTTCGTCTACTAGACCACATCACAATTCACTCACCCTTTGATGTCATCTGATTTCAGGCCATTCAGACTTCGTTCGGCCTATTTGGACCATCCCACGTGCGTTTATCAAGTGCGTGCAACACTTAAAGAATGCATAATGAGCCCTACGGCGCAGACCGCATGTCCGATTGACGTGTCGTCTATACGTGCACGTTGAGAATAATAATTGGATTTTTTTCCTGTGATTTTAGGTCAATCTGATGTCTTCCACTATGAGTTTGACTGTTAGACGCCCGTTTTGGCCGTTTATGACACCAGAACGGCGTTCCCGGTGACCGCGGGCACACGTCACGTCTGATTTATGTTCTGTCTGCTCGAACACATACAATTTCACTCACCCTTTGATGTCATCTTATTTCAGGCCATTCGGACTTCATTCGGCCCGTTTGGACCCCCACGCGTGTTTATCAAGCGCGGGCAACACTTAAAGAATGCATAATGAGCCCTACGGCGCATACCGCATGTCCGATTGAAGTGTCGTCTACGCGTGCACATTGCGAATAATAATTGGATTTTTTTTCCTTTGATTTCATGTCAATATGATGTAGTCCGCTATGATTTTGACCGTTAGATGCCCGTTTTGGCCGTTTGTGACACCAGAACGGCGTTTCTGGTGACCGCGGGCACATGGCACGTCTGATTGACGTGTCATATTCTCAACCACATCACAATTCACTAACCCTTTGATGTCGTCTGATTTCAGGCCATTCGGACTTCGTTTTCCCCGTTTGGGCCCCCCAAACGTGTATATCAAGCGCACGCAACACTTAAAGACCGCATAATGATCCCTATGACGCAGATCGCATGTCCGATTGATGTGCCGTCTGCGCGTTCATGTCGAGAATAATAATTTGATTGTTGTCCTGTGATTTCAGGTCAATCCAATTTCGTCCGCTATGAGTTTGACCGTTAGACGCCCGTTTTGGCCGTTTGTGACACCAGAACAGCGTTCCCGGTGACCGCGGGCACACAGATCGTCCGATTGACATTTCGTCTACTCGACCACATCACAATTCACTCATCCTTTGATGCCGTCTGATTTTAGGCCATTCGGCCTTCGTTCGGGCCATTTGGACCCCCCACGTGCATTTATCAAGCGCACGCAACACTTAAAGAACGCATAATGAGCCCTACGGCGCAGACCGCACGTCCAATTGACGTGCCGTCTACGCGTGCATGTCGTGAATAATAATTGGATTGTTGTCTTGTGATTTCAGGTCAATCCAATGTCATCTGCTATGAGTTTGACCGTTAGACGCCCGTTTTGGCGGTTTGTGTCACCAGAACGGCATTCCTGGTGACCGCGGGCACACGGCATGTCCAATTGATGTTCCGTCTGCGCGACCACATCACAATTAACTCAACCTTTGATGTCGTCTGATTTCAGGCTATTCGGACTTCGTTCGGCCCATTTGGACCCCCCCCCCCCCACGCGTTTATCAAGCACGCGCAACACTTAAAGAACGCATAACGAGCCTTACGGCGCAGACCGCAAGTCCCATTGACGTTCCATCTACGCGTGCATGTCACGAATAATAATTGGATTGTTGTCCTGTGATTTCAGGTCAATCCAATGTCGTCCTCTATAAGTTTGACCGTTAGACGCCCGTTTTGGCCGTTTGTGACACCAGAACGGCGTTCCCAGTTACCGCGGGCACACGGCACGTCCGATTGACGTGTCGTCTACTCGACCACATCAAAATTCAATCACCCATTTATGTCGTCTGATTTCAGGTCATTCGGACTTCGTTCGGCCCGTTTGGACCCCCCCACGCGCGTTTATCAAGCTCGTGCAACACTTAAAGAATGCATAATGAGCCCTACGGCGCAGACCGCACGACTGATTGACGTTCCTTCTATGTGTGCTTGTCGTAAATAATAATTGGATTGTTTTACTATGATTTCAGGTCAATACGATGTCGTCCGCTATGAGTTTGACCGTTAGATGCCTGTTTTGGCCGTTTATGACAGCAGAACGGCGTTCCCGGTGACTGCGGGCACACGACACGTCTGATTGACGTGCCGTCTGCTCGACCACACCACAATTCACTCTCCCTTTGATGTCGTCCAATTTCAGGCCATTCGGACTTTGTTCGGCCCGTTTAGACCCCCCCCCCCCCCCCATGCGCGTTTATCAAGAGCGCGCAACACATAAAGACCGCATAATGAGCCCTATGGCGCAGACCACACGTCTGATTGACGTGCTGTCTGCGCGTACACGACGCAAATAATAATGGGATTGCTATCCGGTGATTTTAGTTCAATCTGATGTCGTCCTCTATGAGTTTGACCGTTAGACACCCGTTTTGGCCGTTTATGACACCAGAACGGCGTTCCCGGTGACCGCTGGCACACGTCACGTCCGATTGACGTGAAGTCTACTCAACCACATCACAATTCACTCACCCTTTTATGTCTTACTATTTCAGGCCATTCGGACTTCGTTCGGCCTATTTGGACCCCCCACGCATGTTTATCAAGCACGCGCAACACTTAAAGGATTCATAATGAGCCCTACGGCGCAGAACGAACGTCTGATTGATGTACCGTCTACGTGTTCACATTGAGAATAATAATTGGATTGTTGTCCTGTGATTTCAGGTCAACCCGATGTCGTTTGCTATGAGTTGGACCGTTAGACACCCGTTTTGGCCGTTTATGACACCAGAACGGCGTTCCCGGTGACCGTGGGCACACGGCACATCTGATTGACGTGCTTTCTGCTCAACCACATCACAATTCACTCACCCTTTGATGTCGTCTAATTTCAGTCCATTCGGACATCGTTCAGCCCGTTTGGACCCCCCACGCGCGTTTATCATGCACGTGCAACACTTAAAGACCGCATAATGATCCCTATGGTGCTGGCCGCACGTCCGATTGACGTGACGTCTATGCATGCACGTCTTGAATAATAATTGCATTGTTTTCCTGTGATTTCAGGACAATCTGATGTCATCTTCTATGAGTTTGACCGTTACACGCCCGTTTTGGACGTTTATGACACCAGAACGGCGTTCCCGGTCACCGTGGGCACACGGCACGTCCGATTAAGGTGTCGTCTTCTCGACCACATCACAATTCACTCACCCTTTGATGTCGTCCGATTTCAGGTCATTCGGACATCATTCGGCCTGTTTGGACCCCCCCACGCGCGTTTATCAAGCATGCACAACACTTAAAGACCGCATAATGAGCCCTACGGCGTAGACCGCACGTCTGATTGACGTGCCGTCTACGCGTTCAGGTCGCGAATAATAATTGGATTGTTGTCCTGTGATTTTAGGTCAATCTGATGTCGTCCGCTATGAGTTTAACCGTTAGACGCCCGTTTTGGCCATTTGTGACACCAGAACGGCGTTCCCAGTGACCGCGGGCACACGGCACGTCCGATTGACGTTCCATCTACTCGACCACATAAAAATTTACTCTCCCTTTGATGTCGTCTGATTTCAGGCCATTCGGACTTCATTCGGCCTGTTTGCCCCCCCCCCACGCGCGTTTATCAATCGCGCGCAACACTTAAAGACCGCATAATGAGACCTACGACGCAGACCGCACGTCTAAGGGAATTGTTTTCTACGCGTTCACATCGAAAATAATAATTGGATTGTTGTCCTCTGATTTCAGGTCAATCCGATGTCGTCCGCTATGAGTTTGACCGTTAGACGCCCGTTTTGGCCGTTTATGACACCAGAACGGCATTCCCGGTCACTGCGGGCACACGGCACATCCGATTGGCGTTCCATCTACTCGACCACATCAAAATTCACTCACCCTTTTATGTCGTCTAATTTCAGGCCATTCGGACTTCGTTCGGCCTGTTTGGACCCCCCACGCGCGTTTATCAAGCGCGCACAACACTTAATGAACGCAAAATGAGCCCTACGACGCAGACCGAACGTCCGATTGACGTGCCGTCTGCGCGTGCACGTTGAGAATAATAATAAAATTGTTTTCCTATGATTTCAGGTCAATCTGATGTCATCTGCTATGATTTTGACCGTTAGATGCCCGTTTTGGCCGTTTGTGACGCTAGAACGGCGTTCCCGGTTACCGCGGGCACACAGCACGTTCGATTGACGTGTCGTCTATTCTACCACATCACAATTCACTCACCCTTTGATTTCGTCTGATTTCAGGCCATTCGGACTTCGTTCGGCCCATTTGGACCCCGCCACGCACGTTTATCAAGCGTGTGCAACACTTAAAGACTGCATAATGAGCCCTATGGCGTAGATCGCACGTCCGATTGACATGTCATCTATGGTTTCACGTCGCAAATAATAATTGGATTCTTGTCCTGTGATTTCTAGTCAATCTGATGTCGTCCGCAATGAGTTTGACCGTTAGACGCCCGTTTTGGCCGTTTGTGACACCAGAATGGCGTTCCCGGTCACTGCGGGCACACGGCACGTCCGATTGATGTGACGTCTACTTGAAAACATCAAAATCCACTCACCCTTTGATTTCATCTGATTTCAGACCATTTGGACTTCGTTCGGCCCGATTGCCCCCCCCCCCCCCCACGCGCGTTTATCAACTCTCGCAACACTTAAAGACCACATAATGAGCCCTACGGTGCAGACCGCATGTCCTAATGACGTACAGTCTGCGCGTTCACGTCACAAATAATAATTGGATTTTTTTCCTATGATTTCAGGTCAATCTGATGTCGTCCGCTATGATTTTGACCGTTAGACGCCCCTTTTGGCCGTTTATGACACCAGAACGGCGTTCCCAGTGACCGCGGGCACACGGCACGTCCGATTGACGTGTCGTCTGCTCGACCACATCACAATTCACTAACCCTTTGATGTCGTCTGAGTTTAGGCCATTCGGACTTCGTTCGGCCCGTTTTCACCCCCCCCCCCATGCGCGTTTATCAAGCACACGCAACACTTCAAGACCGCATAATGAGCCCTACGGTGCAGACCTCATGTCCGATTGACGTTTCGTCTATGCGTGCATGTCGGGAATAATAATTGGATTGGTGTCCTGTGATTTTAGGTCAATCTGATACCGTCCGCTATGAGTTTGACTGTTAGACGCCCGTTTTGGCCGTTTATGACACCAGGACGGCGTTCCCGGTCACCGCGGGAACACGGCACGTCCGATTGATGTGATGTCTACTCAACCACATCACAATTCAATCACCCTTTGATTTCGTTTGATTTCAGGTCATACGGACTTCGTTCGGACCGTTTGGACCCCCCCACGCGCGTTTATCAAGCGCGTGCAACACTTAAAGACCGCATAATGAGCCCTACGGCGCAGACCGCACGTCCGATTGACATGCCGTCTGTGCATGCACGTTGCGAATAATAAATGGATTATTGTCCTATGAAATTATTTGACCCAATAACTATACCTATATAATCAATACAAAACAGAAATATATATAGCTTGACGTATAGTCAATAAGTGTAATCTGTATGATGTCAAGATGTTGGGTATGATCATCATCAGTCTTGGAGTACACGAAGATGTCATCCACAAATACTAAAAGAAACTAATCTAGGTAAAAAAGGAAAATTATAATCATCAAGGATATAAAAATTTCTAATGAATTTATCAACACAAATGAAATTACCTCATGCATGGGGTTCATTCTCATCCGGATCACCAAAATCACTGTGATGTCCACCAGATGTATTCGGATCCTACAATATATATCAATATTATGTATCTTAAACATATCAATAAAATTAAATCTATGTATGGTTTGTTTTATTGTTTACCTATGGTGCCACTTGTTGCGTCGTCATTTCATCGATACGTGATGACAGCTGTGACAACCTCTCCTCATACTATGCATGTAACTGCTGAAACTGTGAATCAAAATTGCGCTGCATATCCTGCATTGAAGCATCTATCTCAGCCTGTGTGCGCATCCCTGACTCTCTGCATGCACCCATCACATCTTCTCTAACAACTGCACATCATGGGACACCACCGCCATAAGTCAAAGAATAACCATGACTGTCACGCCCCACGACACGGTGAAATATTTTATCTCTACGCACAATACTACGACGTTGCTCCTCTGGCAACTCTGCTTATTGAGTGTCAAACTGAGCCTGTAGCATATAATGAATCAATGAAAAAATATGAATAATTTATATAAATTAAAAAATACATTTATTAGTAAATAATTTTCTTACTATAACACCGGCAACATCGGGATCACCCGCCCTACGAGTCCTCATCCATATGGACATCTGATCGATTGGCTCGCTGCGTTGGTGTAACTATAATAAAGGGGTTCACCATGTTATACTGCAATATTTATAAAATATGAATGAAATAGTGAATTCTGAACTTTCATCATGTCTAAGATGAGACACATGTCGAGTGCCAAGTCTGGAAGGCGTGCCCTGCATCGCCCGATTATGTGAATGACGAGCAGACTCGGTCTACATTCAACGTATTTACTTAATAGAAATTTGAACAATTAGTCATTTATAGATTAAAAGTAATAAATCTTACCATCACTGCCTCCCTCGACCAAAACGCAAACAAATCATGCCACTGCGTAGGAATAATTCCCGGAGGGACTCGCTGTAGAATGTCTGGCACACCCGCAAATAGTGTCCAGGGATCTCTCTTCCCCTTGACTTGTAATCCTTCCATAATTTTCGGCATTTGGAAAAACAAACAGCCCTAAACTCATCTGGAAAGGATGTCAAATTATCCTGTTAAATTTATTGTCAGTAGATGGGACAATAATAATAACAATATCATGAAAAATTAAACATTGAATTTACCTGAACCTCCCTCCATAATCTTTCCATCGTATCCTGAGGGAAAGAAATCTAGTCACGAGTCGTCAGAGGGAATCTGTGTGAGTCTCATATCATATGCCCAAACTGACGACTTAATGTAGTATCACCATCTCCAACTGGATGAAATGTGTCGTCAAATAACACATCCAATCGGGCTCCAGAGTTCTAGGATCAAACCCCTCTACCAGGACCCCTACGTTTGCTGGAAGAAGAAGTAGATCCTGATAAACATAAATTCATAATTCAATTACAATATAAATTAATTATTAGAAACATTTATGGAAATATAAATAGAAAATTACAATCAATTAATTCAGCAAAATGAAATCATACATACCAACAACATCAGGTGAACCACTGTGACCACCCTGTGACATACCTACATTAAAATAATTTATAGTTAAATCAAGTAATTTTTATACATATATAACTCATAAATATTTTTACAAATAATAACTAGGGATATAATTACAATTTCCACTAATCATGCAAGTCTATCGTATCTCCTTCAACTGTCTCTTCGGTCCATTGTATATCTTCATATCGTACAACTACTGTTGTTTGGTCAAGTGTTTGATCAAGAAATGCTTCAACTTCAGGTTCCTCTTGGTCAATCAGAAAAACCCCTCTTCTAGACATTTTCACCACAACTTTCCAATCAGAATCAATGCCGACAAAGTAAACTTGTTCTGCCTGCGATGTCAGTATGAAGGTCTCATTGCTAACCCGGTCATCTTTATATAGAATATTGTTAAAGTTTACTAATGTAAATTGGATGTTATCAAATTTCATTCCATGAACGAGATCGACCCAATCACACCTTACCAATATTTTTTTTAAGCCACGATCATAAATAACCTCAATAATATCTCTCAACAATCCATAATAATAACCCGCACCTACAAAAGAAAAACAAACGCCACTATTTTGTGTGTCTCAGTTCATGTCAAAATCGGTAATATGAAATCCAAATCCGTTAGCATCCAAAGACTTGCAGTGACGAGCTGTAATAAATGGACCATCAGCTAGTTGGTTGAGTTCTTCGTTCACATGCTGGGTTAAATCACGTAACTTTTGGATCTACAAATTTCACATATATAGTTTAATGGATAAAGGATTGTGAAAATACAACTAAGTTGTACTACAAAAATATTAAATCAATTATACGTACATGAGTCTTGAACCACTCATGAAATGTGTTTAAATGATTTTTTTGGATTTGATACTCAGTTGCATGGGACCTTTCACGTTTCACAGCGATATGCTTCCAAAATCACAACACAATATAAGGTAAGCAATAAAATAAATATGGAAACAAAATACACATGAACTATGAAACTTACTGTATCAATGGCATAACTGATGGAGTGTTGAACAACACATATAGATGAGCTTGAACCCACTTGTCGTTCTGCATATCAAATTTTATTCCTTCACCAATTGGACCCTCGTCAGTCTGGGACGGTTTATCTATCTTTGTTTCAACCTCATCAATATATGAAGCACAGAAATTAGTACAGTCATCCATTAAATATCCCTTGGCAATTGATTATTCTGGACTAGATTTGTTGCGCACATAGCGTTTCAATTAATTTAAGTATCGCTCTATTGGATACATCCACCTGAATTGCACGGGACCGCCAGCAATGACTTCACCAGTTAAATGCACGGTCAAGTGAACCATGAAATCAAAGAAAATGGCGGAAAGAGTTATTCTAGGTGACATAGTGCAAGTACAATATAATCCTGTAGCTTTTTCAAATCACTCATGTGATGATTCCTAGAACAGAGCTGTCTGAAAAAATTAGAAACTCCAATCAACGGCTCAACAACCTGGGAAGGTAAGAAATCACGAATTTCTATAGGAATTAACTGTTGGAGCAGAATATGATTATCGTGACTTTTCAAACCCTGTAATTCCATGCTCTTCATATTCACGCGCTTTGAAATATTAGATCAATAACCTTCTGGAACCTTAACACTCCTCAAAATTGATAAAAATGTTTGTTTCTCTTTTTTACTCATTGTGCACTGTGCAGCAGGCATGTATGCCCGATTACCTTCACCCAACTGTAAATGTAAAGGTTTTCTCAATACCATTTCTTTATAATCACGTCGAGCATTAGCATTGTCCATTGATTCCCCCTTGACGCCTAAAATGGTGCACAAAATATTATCACATACATTTTTTCAATGTGCATCACATCTAAATAATGCCTTAAAATATTATATTTCCAATAAGGCAATTCAAAAAAAAATACTTCGTTTCTTCCAATTATGACTTCACTGTCTATTTGCAGCAGGAAAAGAAGGCAATGTAGGAACCAATAAATCTTGAAAATCATACATTGTACGGATGTTTGCTTCATCAAGTTGTGCACATATTTCAACCCCAAACAGTATTTGTGGTGATGGGTCAAACTCTTTATTCCTATCAAACGATACACGGTCTTTTCTGAACATGTGCAATGGAGGAAGAAAGCATCTGTGACCGAGATATTCCCACTTTCTACAGTGATTAAGGCATATACATTCATACTCTTATTACAACAAGGGCAAGAAAATTCTCCTTTTGTACTCCAACCTGATCAATTAGCATACACTGGGAAATCATTAATTGTGCATAACAAAGCGGCCCGAAGTCTAAACACTTCATTTTCTACCGAGTCAAAAGTAATTACACCATCGGTCCAAAATTCTTGCAGCTCATCAATCAAAGGTTTAATATAAACATCGATTTTATCACAAGGTCCTCTCGGCCCATCAATTAGAATTGACTGTAACAAAAAAGGTTGCTTCATACATACCCATGGGGGAATGTTGTATGGAACCAACTCCACTGTCCATGTACTATGTGTCGCACCAACCATGGACCTAAATGGGTTAAAACCATCTGCTTCCAAACCCAGTCGAATATTATGATCATCTCGGGAAATGTATGGGTGTCTTTGATCAAACTCTTTCCATGCCAAAGATTATGTCGGGTGAGTTAATTTATCAACCTCTTTCTTTCTCTCTGAATACCAAGTCATCAATTCAGAAATTTTAGTGGAAAAGAAGAATCTCTTCAGTCTCAGTTTCAGTGGAAAATAACGCATCTATTTAGCGGCAACTTGTTTCTCTTGATTCAAGACTCTCCCATGAAGAATCTGACTACCTTGATTAATCTCATTGGTCTTCCACCTGGATGTATAGAAAATAGTACAATTATTTAATAGTGAATTCTCTTTTCTGAACAACATACAATTATTGCGACATGTGTCAATTGTATCATATGTAAAACCAAGATCATCGATTAACTTGCGAGCTTGATAGAATGACTCCAGAATCTTCGCTCCAGCAGGGAGTACCTTATTCAATAATACCAACAACATGTTGAATGAAGTGTCTGACCACTGTTTCAAGGCCTTCAGCAGTAAAAATTCAACGATGAATGATAGTTTAATAAATTTAGTGCATCCAGGATGTAATTCAATACGCGCATCGTCATGAATTTCAAATAATTTCAATGTTTCTCCATCTGTAGAAGAAAGAGGATTACTCAATCCAACGTCGACATTTACGACATTACTGTCTTCAGATTGAAACTGACGCATCATATCGTTCAGCATTATGTTCATCGGATCAACTTTTCTCGAATCAACATTCATATGAATACTTTCTGAGCGATGACATGAAACAGAATCTTCTCCATGACGCATCCATGTCTTATAGTTTTTCAAAAACCCATTCAAAAACAAATGTTCTCTAACACTATCTCATTTGAAGAGATATCTATTTGCACATTTTCTGCATGGAAAACTAATCATATTGCTTGGAAATTTGTTGGTGAAATCCATAAATCGCTTAATCAACTCATAATATTCAGCTGAAAATCTATCTTGCATATCAATCCAACTCCTATACATATCTGTATTTAATAGAAATCAAAAGTGAAATATCTTATTTAAGTTCTAAAAAAACACATATCATTAAAATTTAAAAACCAAATTCGGATAAAATCATTACCTACGGAGGACTCGACCGCGGATAACGGGGTCTGACTCGATTGCGGATCCATGAAGGAATAGTGACTTGACGACAGAGGTTCGACGGTCGGACTCGAAAGGAGCTTAACCGTTGGACGAAGCATGGAGGGTTCTACACGGTGGGGTACAATATACTAGAAGGGTCCAACGGAGGCAGGAGGACATGACGGAGGGGTGCAACGGGGCCGCGAGGGGACGGAGGCGGCGAGGCTGTCCAAAGGTGAAGCGCGGGTAGGGGTGGGGGTTGCCGGGTCGCGGGGGTGTCGGGTTCACGGGGGCGCTGCGCAGAGGCAAGGCGGTGGGGGGTCGCTGGGGTGCAGCGCGGGCAGGGAGTGTTCGGGTCACGGGGGCGCATCATGGAGGCAAGGTAGTGGGGGTTTCCGTGGTTGTCGGTGCCGCAGCACGGAGGCAAGGGGGTGGGGATCGTCGGGGGTCGGGTCGCCGGGGGTCGGGTCGCCGGGGGTTACTGAGGTCGCCTGGAGGTCGGGGGTCAAGGGTCAGGGTCGACGGGGGTCGGGGTCACCGGCGGGGTCGGGGTCGCCGGGGGTCGGGGAGGGGTCGCCGGGGGTCGGCCTCGCTAGGGGTCGGCCTCGCCGGGTCGAGGGGTCGGGGTCGCGGGGGTCGGGGTCGCGGGGTCGGGGAAGGGGGGGTCGCAGGGTCGGGGAGGGGAGGGAGGGGAAGATAGGGTTTTTTTAGGATGTAAAGTGCAGCGGCCGCCAAATGGTGGCCGCTATAAGTTCCCCGCCTCAAAAACCAGAAATTCTAGTATTGTATGTTTCATTTAATTTATATGAAACATAAATAAACCATCAATTCCCTAAATCAATTATTATCACACACCCTTTCTAAAAAATGTCCTAAATATAATTTACCAAAGAAATGTAATTAAGAAATTCATATATGAACATTTGAAATAAATTTAATCTTTAGCAAGAAAGATAAACCTTAACTTTTTTTATTTAAAATATATCATTTGAAAACAAAACAATAACATATTTTTGATTCTTTTTTAAAATAAATGTTTCATAATGGATTGTTTTAAAAAATTCCATCTCTTTCCATTTTCAATCATTAAAATTGACACTATGAAAATAAGAGTTGACATCAATGGGAAAGGTTAATTAAATTAGAATCCATTGAAATTAATAAAGGGATGTAAATAACATTGTAAGGAATTCAGTGAAACAACAATTCTCAATCATAAATCAACAATACATTAGATTTTACTCAAATGAGGATATAAGAAACATATATATCAAGATAACACACTATAGGAACTACTGGTACAAGTACTCACCGTGCATAGTTTTAACAACATACCATCAGGTTAATGGTTGTACAAATAATCACCTAAACTACTCTCAAATAGTCTCATTTATGACACATCACAAATCCATATCATGACATTCAACTTTGGGATACTAGCTAGTCTTTCACTCTCAACGAGAAATGCCAACATCCTTTTACTACCCAATAATTTTCCTACGGTTCCACATGAAATAACATACAGTGGTAGAGTTATATACTTAAAATTTAAATCATTTGATAATCATATCACCAAAATTAAATAATAACAATAATAATTCACATTGAACCTCTAACACGCACCCTTATATAATGGTCCCCCCTTTACAAAACACATAAGCATGAATCTCAACACATTAAACCATGAATACATTCACCCCATATTAAACAACGACTAACTATGGGGAATAACTACGGTGTAACCATAAATCAATCAATCACATTTATCATAACATTCCATATACATTGTTTCTTTAAAAATATATATTACATATTTTGAATTATATTTTAAAACATAATTTTAATGTAATGAGTAATTCCAAGGAAAATCATAACCAACACTAAGATGCAATCATGAAAAATCATAAAAGGCACTAAAAACATTCATTTGTATAATTTATCAAATTCCGAAACATGGAATCCTATAAAATCATGGTAACACGCCACATAAGAAAAAAAAATGGCCAAAATACCCATGAATAATCATTTTTATTGAGTATCAATATCAAGATAAGATTATTATAATTCATAAACACTTGTTGAAAACAAATTCACATTAAACAATGAATTTACCCATTTCAAAAAAAAACCCAGCGAGTCCTAGAACACTATTGAAAAAACTGAACTAGATATAATGTATATAATGTCATTAGTTAAATAAACAATTTAATAATGAACTTTAAAAAAGTTAATTCAATCCAAACACCTACATAATTTGATGAACCCATTATACCTATAATTAAAAACACTTGAAAATATCTTCATAGACAAATACGATCTTTTAAAAACCAAAACCACAAAAATTTAATGCATCCTAGACATAGAATATATCCAACATGGAAACTAGGGTTACAGAATATGGAAAAATTGGACCAAAACATGAAGTGAAGGAATAAAGATCCCTTTAAATTTTTTCTAGGGAATGAATAACTAATAAACCACCAAAATAGCCTATATATATTCTTAGATAAGATACTAGAATGATTTTTTAATCCCAAGGATTAGTGTTTCACATGAGGGGATAGTTCGGGAGAACCGTAAATTAAAACATGGTAAAATGAAAATTTACCAAAATAATGAAGGTCATATAGTTTACATGAATAGTTTTGTAGACTTGGAAATAACTATTTGATATCCACTATCTAAATAAATGGATGATGAATAGTTTCTACTATAGGGTTTTCCCAAATTCATTTCTATAAAATTCATAATAACCCTAAAATTTAACATTCGAACATCATGTTCTAAAAGTGGGATTTTACCATATAAACCTAACTACGAGAATGGAATTATCAAGTTTAACAACATACCATGTATTCACCAAATCATATCCACATCTACTAAATCATATATCTCCAATACATATATCTAAATCAACCACCAGTTGAGATTTCAGCTTCAAATCAACCAACTTCTCCCTAAACCTCATCCTAAAACCTCTATAACCAAATACTGACCAGGTAACTAGTCATGAAGTACCATATTGTTACATAAATTATCTTCATGAATGAAAAATGAATCAAAATACATTAAAATAAATTTATTACTTTTTTATCATTCCAATATTTTAAATATTCTATAGATGTTTGGATAGTATAAGTTTGATGAACAAAAATAAGAAGAAAATAATTTTAGTTGGTATACATACATACTCAATAGAATCTCAAAAATTAAAAAAAAATGATAAAGAGTACCTTGAATTTCGTAATTATTCATGAAACATATATCTTTAATTTTTTATAGATGGAATTAGTCTCTGTAATATATGAAGAAACACTCAAAACACAAGGTTGATAATTTAATATACTATAACATACCACTTTTTTTATTAATGAATCATTAATAAATTATGTATTCTTTTTATACATCCTGAATGAAATAGTATGGTAATAATATTAAAAATTATTTTAACTCTTTATTGAATGGTTCATAATATTCTAGGATATAAGAGTTATAATGTATGACTCCCATAACATAAAATATTTTATGTCAAGAACATTTATGTCTAATATGATTAATAACATTCATAATAAAAGTAATTTTCAAGTTACAACATTAGGGATAGGATAGAGTGTCATGTGTGTGAAACAATTACCCACTGAATTAGATTGGAACATAGTATAAAACTATTTGTATTGTACATAATACATTTTTACCTTAATAAAATTAATACCAATCACTTCAAAAAAATTAATGGAATTAATTAAATTTTTTAATAATTATTCATTAAAAAGTGATAAACATTTTTATAAAGTAATGTGTGTTGTCAAAATTGTTTTATATAGCTTTCTCTTATAACATTCGAATAGTGAGTTAGAAATATAGATCAATTTTTATTGAAATATCATACTAAAAGATATTTTTATGTGAATTTTTTTAAAAATTTCAGGAATATTAAAAAAATTATACAATATAATAAACTAATAACATTATTAAATACATAAAGAAGAAAAATTATGGAACTTTGGAATTACTAAATAATTTTGAAATGGTCATCCCAAAATAGTTTGATCCAATGATTGATGTATTGAGAACATTTCTTCTTTGGGAATCACATACTCATTCTATGAAATATATATTTTAGTTTCCTAACATATTAAATAGTGTACTGGATAAAGAGTGGGTATTAATGAAATATGAATAATTATGTATCACCTAATTACTAAAATTTAAATTCTTTTACATCACTTGGCTTTCCTATTTTTATTTAGTATGTTGTTTTAATGGAAATACATTGAATATTTTTTTAAAACGATTCATAAAAAATAAGTAATTTATGTTTATTATTGTGGGAAATATCCAAATATGTTATTATCCATATGATACTTCTAATAGTGGGGAAAATATTTTTTCACATTTAGTGAATAAGAGATGATCTACCCACCATCATTCATCATTGTTATTGATGAACTATTGGTTCACATAGTGAGAGTTGTCTAACTTTGAGGTTTTATATTTTTCTGAGGGATATTCCATATTTGATACTATATGATGATATTTAAAAGGATATATAAAATATCATAGATAGACATAAAATTTTATTATAAAATATTATATTTAAGTTTTTTTAATTGAAAATTTTACTAAATAATAATTTATTGAGGATATCATTGGTCTTCTAAAAGTCTATCAGGAAGGGAGCTTAAAACATGAATGATTTTTAGAAAGTTGTGTTATTAAATTATCCTTCATATATTAGGATCATGTTCACTAATATTTTTTATATATCACTAAATTGGTTGTTTCATAATTTCAAACAATCGAAGTCATTATTTTAAATTTCGAAACTATAATGTTCAAAATTAACACATAAAATAAATATAATTACTAATTTTTAGTTGTTTTTTAGACAATATTTATAAATTTTTGTATGAAAATATGAAATACATTTATTCAAAACTAATCTATTTATCCAATGAAATAATTGATCAGGTTTGGGTATACAATTAATATTTATACATTATAAAAGAAATTAAAATTATGAATATAAAACTATGAAAAATATTTGAGTTTCTTTTATATCCCAATTAAAAATATTGTATAATGATAGAGAAATAAATCCTAATAATTTAATTTTGTATAAATTTGAGATCATTAATAAAATATTGGATATCTACTACAAAACATTTCTTGGAATAATTTTTTGTTGAAAATGGTTTGTAAATAGAATTGTAGTAGAAGTTAATAAATTATTATTTGTGAATGTTAATTTTTTTAGGGTAAATTACAAAAATGTGTTGTTTAGATAGACATAAAATGTAATGAAGGTAATATATACACATTATACTACAAAAAATTTGATCCAATTTTCTTTTCAAAATACAAAAGGGTGAATTTAATCTCAATTCCATAGATGATGATCCTTTCCATGGGATATGAAAAAAAATATTTTTTATTACCAATAGAGATATTTCTTTAATTTGAATACTAACCATATAGAGGAAACATGCATAATTGATAGAGGGTGTAAATAAAAAACTATTATAAAAAATATAATATTACAACACATATATATCTAGTCACTATGGTGTCTAATTTATAATATGTACCATACAAATATGATATTTTTTTAATATAAACATTATTTATTGAAATGTATTTTTCTAAGTTATTCTATAGAAAATCTATTTTCTATCGCCTGAATATATTCATCCTCATAAGAATAAATATTTTAATCTCTCTATTGTATAATAACATACATCTAGTCAAGAATAATATCAACAATATAATTTTTGGATAAGTTTATAAGAAAAAGTAATTAATGAAATATGTTATGAAAATTATTGTTGAATTAGATTAGTATAATAAAAATATAAACCCTAAAAAATCAATACTTGTTAGTTATATTTTGGTTATTTATTGATTAAATTTGATAACTAATAATTATATTTTGTATAATTTCATTACTATAATTAATGTAATCATTTTGAAATTAAATGGGAATATTTTTTTATAAGATATACATTCTTTTCCCTCTTGATAATGTCATGCAATATTGAATAAATTATATGAGTATAATATTGTTGAAATATTATTGGATGAAATTAAAATAGATTGTTTTGAATGGTTCATAATAAGTCTCCTTTCAAAACATTTGACATCTTATAATGAGAATATCAATACTCACCCAATAATGATATTTGAAACTATCATATCCCTAGGGGGATGTGTTTTTTTCATAATTTGAGGATGTTATATTTAATAAAAATTATAAATGAACTTGTTTTTTTTTGAGTTGGGATGTCTATTGTATTAAATATTATAAATTTATTTATTAAAAATATTAAATGATTTTAGAGAATAAACAATATCAGCATAAGAAACCATTTTTGTGTTATAAATCAATGATGTGGAATGATTTTCCTAAGAAATAGTTATTATACACTTTTCAATTTATAATAAAATATTTATATAAAAAATAATAAAAATGGTTGATGTATATGTATTGGGATACATATTAGGAAATCATATCCTTACACTTCAACCAACCCATGTCATGTGTTGTGAAATGATGAAAATGTAAATAAAAAGGGATAACATATAAATAAAAATCTAAAAATGGATTAACATACAAATTTGTAATAAGAAAATAATTTCATTTTTAAAACATAATAATATATATTATTTATTTTATATATTTTATAGAAAAAATAATTTTGATATGAAAGGTCAATAGAAACTAATTTTTACACTTTCTTATTGTATATGTAATTCTAAACACGTTATAGGGTTAGTCTTATAGTCTCATTGAGATATAAATTTGAGAAATAATATGTAGAGATGCATTCTAAGAATGAATTCAACGAATTGGACACCAATTTATTGACTTTGGATATTAAATTTAGTTTTCACAGTAATATACTAACGAGAAATGTCAACAACTTATTAAATAGGATTTTTTTAATTCTATAAGATCAATCCATGCACTACCAACTATAACCAAAGCCTCAAACACTATGTTCTAGGGGTAAAATTTCCCCTTATATTCTTTCAATACCTAAGATAATAATTTCCCCAATTGTAGAATAATTGTTTTTATTAAAGTGGTATTGATTATTTACTTTTTTTAATCTATGAAATGGTAAATTATTTTCTGACTTATATTTATCATCACCAAAAAATGGATTCATTAAATGTTGTGTGACATAAAAAATATTGATAATAAATTTCACCTTACACTGTTAGTGGAAAATGATTTTAGAGTTGGTATTAAGGTATCTCATTAGTATATATATGAGATACCTGTTTTTATTGATGAAGTAGATATTTAGATGGTTAAAAAATGTATTATAACTTTCACTGCATGTATTTTCAATCTTGGAAATCCACATAATAATAAATGGGTATATCAGTTGAAACATTTATTAAATTTAATATTTATTTATAATGAATATAAAAATTAAGGTATTGTATATAACGAGAAGGAGTAAATATGTAATTTGGAAATAAAATCAAGGGAATCAGTTAATTGAACATAAAAGAGAATAATGAAATCTTTTTCTTCTATACAATAAACATTGTCACCATGAGTGACATTAATAATTTTTGTAAAACACATCGAAAAGATAATAATTCCTCTGAATTTAAATTTATAACTGATATACATTACCAAAATACTATTAAAAATATTTGTCATGAAATTATATATTAAATTCATTAACATGTTTTCTTAGGAGCCTCCATTGGAATTATATAATTAAGATACATTATCACAAGGTATACACATCTACTCAATATCTATTTTTACCACAAAATAAAACTTATAAAATGAATAATTTTTTATTTTCATGAAAATATTCATGAAAATGAACATTACTCCTTATTTTCAATTAAAAATCCTTTAACCATTTTAATTTAATGAACTATTGTATTATTTTTAAAAACAATGTACGGTACATAATAAATTAAATAAACAGTTAGTCTATAAATATTTATAAAAATATTACTGTTCTAAAATAAATATTTTCTTTAAAATAAAAATTATCTTACCAATTATTTCAAGTTTTCTTTTTAATATATTTTAAAAAACAATTCATAATAAAAAATAAATTTAAAATAAAACTCAAATGTTTTCTTTTAAACCATGAAAAACTCATAATAATATTTTTATTCTACTTTTCCCCCATAAAAATTAGCATAAAATTTATTATAAACATAAGATCATTATCTTACCTTGAGAAATCATAAAATTATCATAAAAAATCCATAAAATTATTATATAAAATAGATAGATTAATTAGAAAATAATTTTCATATTACTATTAAAAATATGATAGAATATATTGTTACACATATAATAACCATCACAATTACACACAAAATAATAATCATAGTTACAATTAGAATTACCATCACAATATATTCAAATAATATCATAGGAGAAACCTTATTATTTAACTATATCCATATATACAATGAATTAAAGATATAAAATGAGATCATCCTCCCTTTTTTATAACATAACCACCCATCCTCATAAACATTTCCCAAGAATCATAAAAGAATACAGAGGATCTTACATCAGAAAAATAATATTTGAACCAATAAGAAAACATTTTCATATATTGATATATTGATTAAATTTTAAAACCCTTTTTTGAAATAAAAAGAAAACATGGAAGGAGTATAATACATTTAATAAAACAATTAATCTTATAAAGGTTGAAAATAAATTAAAGAATAATTATGGATGTGGAATATGTCATTTTCTCTATATACGTTAATATAGAACACTCCTTTTTGACTTTCTTTAAATTTAGTTAAAATATTCTCTAAAAGGATAACATTTGAAAAATGTTAAAATAAAGTAAAAAAGACACATTTTCCTTTATAATTCACATCACTCATTATAAATACATCTATAAAATAATTTTAAAAACATGGATATGAAAAAAAATAGATTTAATGAAAACATTATAATGTGATTTTGAAAAATAAGTCAATTACTAGAGTCTAAATCGTCAAATACAATATTTATCTCTCTTAATAATATAATTTGGTTGATTTTTAACTTTATAAATATAATTTTTCGTGTTTATAAATTTTTTATCCATTACCATGTTATATACAATTTCTCAATCAGTTATGTCCACTTTTTATGTTTTGGAAATATTTGATTTTTACTCAAAAATTAATGTGTTAGGTAGACTATGGTAAAATAGGTAATATTTTCATCATTAATATAATAATTATCATGAAATAATTATAATTTATTTACAAAAATTTTAATTTTGAATCTAATAATGAAATATTATTGTGAAAGATAAACTACACTGGAATCATAGAGATGGTAAGTTGTACAACACATGAGTAACATCTCTGTTTTTTAACTATCATTATGACAATGAGGTAAATGTTATCATATAATTATATAATTATAATTATATCATAGATAACATATTAATTTTTAATCATACTTATATATATATCATCGATGAGATTTAGTGATGAAAAATGAACCACATCACTCAGTAGAGGTAGTAGTCTGCACATACGCACGAAAGTCATTTTCATTCTTTAGTGAATGGAAGAGTTATAAATTAAATGATATAATATCCTTTTATAATTATAAATATTTCAATATTTTCATGAATAAATATTAATTCCAAAAATATAACCAAAATTGAGTGATGGTGTTGGAAAATGAATTACATCAGTCTGTGAGCATGTAGTCCACAGTACACAAGAATGATAGATTTAATTATTATTTATTGGAGGTTGAAAATAGATATAGTTAGTTAAACTAAAATAATAATTTTCTTGTATATGATAGATAATAAATATTTTTTCTTATAATTCTTGAATATGATTTAACAAATGTATAAAATTAGTAAAAAAATGATATATTAATAATGATACATCTTCTTTAAAAAACCTCTTATGTTTTATAGAAAAATATATAAGAGGGTGGTCTCAAGATAAAAAAAACCTTATAATGTTATTAGAAAATTAAAGAGTATATTTTTTCATTTCATGGATGAATAAAATGTTTCTTTATGTGTGTTGAAATTAGAAGAAGAGGTGTTCTTTTAAAGACAAGGGATGAAAACACTTAGTAGTTCTTAAATTATTAAAAAAAATTAAATTGATTTTGATGTCAAAATGGATCAGAATTTATAATTTTATAAGATCAAAAGATTGTTTGACTAAATAAACTGGTAAAATAATATTTTTTAAAATTTATATCAAATTTAGTTTTTTATTTTTATTTTTAATCCTTATGTACCCCTATAGTAAATTTCCATTATATTGAAATTCTCTACCTTTTAAATGTAAATAATGTTACAATAAAATGAAACAGACACATAAATGTAGCTCGGTTGATGAAATTATCCAACTCTCATTAATTCATCTGAATACAATATTATTATGAATTTGAATTCTTTTAATAAAATATTATACATTATAAAATATAATTAATGTCAATTTTATGAATATTCCTTTAAATTTACATTAATAACATCTATAAAAATTTTATTGAAATAAAATTCATAAAAAAAATCTATAATATGCTGTTTTTATTTATAAATTTATCCAGTCAAATTTATTCTTTCAATTTATACTTATTTAAATATGTTTAATACCACTAATTATCACTTCCCATTAATTAACTAATTATTACATCATCGTTGTATAATCATTTAAGTTAAATATTTATTCACCAAAAATCACATATATTTTACCATTATGAATTTAAATCCATTATATTTAAAAATAATATTTATTATAGGACATATCATCTGGATATAACCATGTTAAATTTATTTTTTTTTAAAACAAGAGTGTGACATTATTGTTTTTTCTTAACATAATATATATTAATGGTCATAATGACATCCATATGGAGAAAAAAGTCCTTACAAACAAATATTTGAATATAATGGATTAAATGGAATCATCTAATACAATTAAGGTAAATTGCAAGGTCATTTTTTTGTCTTTGTCATATTATTTTTATCCTATATTTAATTGATTGACCCTCTACCTTGGTAACACAATTTAGTATTGATTATATTAATTTTAAATAAAATTAAATGTAACAATTTATAAAATTTGGACCCCCTGATTCAAAATATTGAATGATGTTTTAAAGAATCAAAATTTCTATATGGTGTGAATTAATTTCTAATGAAACTAGAAAAAACCTGATGAAAAATTGTTTTTTAAGAATGTTAACTTTTTGAATATAATATATTTTCATTCTAAATTCATGTATAAAAACATTTTATATTGAAAATTTTATTAATTAAAAAATACTAAATAAATTTTTTATTTATTCCATGATATAAATTTTCCATTTAATTTATTTAATATAAAATAAATTTTTCAATAAATATCATTATTTTAACTATTCGGTGGAAATAAAACACTTTAGAAAAATTTAAAGGTTTTACCTCAAGATAATTTTCATATGATAATATCAAAACTAAAATATATTTTATCAAATATGATTTTTAGAAGTTATAAGATTTAATTATATTATTTTCTCACAAAAATAAATAAACACACATTTTTGAAGAAAACATGAGTTTGATAAATAAAATGAATTTACTAAAAATTGGGAGCATGTTTTTTTAAGAATAAATTAATAAATTTTTATAGATTAGAACCATTTTATATATATTTTTATTTATCAAAATCATTATTTTATATTATTCATACCCCTCAATTTATTATCTAGGTTATAAGAGTCATATTTAAATTAAAATATTTTATAGTTCAAATAAGCTGGTGTTGTGTATTTTGTACGCCATTGTGCAAAGTTTTTTTAAAATATCATGAAATTACATTCCTCCCCCAATTAAGAAATTAAATCATCTGAATTGTTAAGTCGTTCTCTGTAATCAAAATTTGAAATTATAAAAATACTTTTTATGAAATCCAATATCATAAAAATGGTTAATAAAAACTTCATCTTTAAAATATGGAATGGGATGTAAGAAAGTCATATAGGATAACACATAATAGGTTTTCAAATAAGAAAACTGTAGGTGGGAGTAAAAATATAAACATGGAAAAATCATAATGTCTGACTAATTAAGAACAATGATAAAGATCATTTATCACAAGAAATTGAATCATCAGGATAAATTCAATTAACAAAAACCCATAAACCAAATAAGTATGAAAAATACAGGTAATTAATAAGAAGGAAATGGAATAGGTTAAAAATTATTAAAGATATTTTTTAAATGTTTATGGAATACCTGACTATCTAGATTAAGAGAATATAGATATATACTTACTTGAAAAGTTTAAATTCATCCTTTAATCAATTTTCACCATAATTTAATATTTTATTCCAAATAATGAGTTTTTAAGATTAATTATTTTATATGATTCCCTAAAATATACTTGTATCGAATCATATACTTTCAAAAATAGATAATAGTTATACCTCAATTCATTATATATGAACTAAATCTAAAATGGTTATTACAAGATAAAATAATTCCTGAAAATAATAAACCATTATGTCAATAAATACAAAATTAATCTCAACTACCTCATCTATAACACCTGAAGACTAACAAATATCACCCAATGAATAACCAAACTTATCATTCTTTGAAATTTTCACAAAAATTTGTTGAAAACTTAAAATTAATATTATATGATCTCATATTATTTAAAAATAAAAATGTAATTTTTCTAAAATCATTAAAATGTCAAAAAACTATAATAGAATATACCCAATTCATATAATATGAAAATTATTCAAATCATTTCCATATATAGGATGAATCAATATAATTCCACATTAAAATTGTATATGCTTCCAAAAAATAATTCAATAAAATATTATATGCCTCTTTTTACCTTAACCAAATGAGGTTCCCCTAATAAAAAGCGTATTTTGAAATTAAATTAAGAACCTAGTCACCAATTCAATCTTCATTCTGATGGTTATTTCATGAGTTCGAATAGGAATGTTTTACACTGTTATTTGATCACCATTAAGTTGTGGGTTCAATCCCCACAACCTTACATGAAGCGATGGGTCATCACACATCATATGGGTTTTCCTTTTACGAAAATAATATCAATATAATTTCTATAACATCCCCAATAATTAGATTTATAAAACTAGAAACAAATAACCAGTAGAGTTTATTAATATATTCAATATTATGTCGAAAATACCAAAGAAGGTTCTTACTTAAATATCTTTTATATGTGTTACATATACCTTAACCATCTAATAAAACTCAATGAATGTCTCTAAAGGCATTATCGTTACATGAGCCCTCAAAAAGGGGTGTCTTATAGTTTTAATATCTGATCAATCTTAAATATACCAAAAAATCATAAATATTGAGACCCTACATATAGAAACTATAATCATTCAATGTTATTTATTAACATTGATTTTCCATATTTTTGAATAATAATTCATTCTTCAAAAAATATAAATTAGTTCTTATGTTTTATCAATATCATAACAGAACCCAAGATTTAATTCATGTTTCTCAAATTTCATTTATGGTTCATTCATCATCAATAAAAACAAAATTATAAATTTCTAAAAATTCATATATATGAGTTAGATTATTTTTTTCTAGTGATTTCTACTTAGTAGATTAATTTTCATAATTTTCATATACCAAAAATTTAAAATATTCAATGGAATATCGAGATGAACTTTATTTCTCTTTATTTTATTTATAAAAAAATTCCATTACCCCTGGAATTTTATTTCTTTATGCCCACCTTACAACATAGAAAACATCCTCCAGTTAATTTTATACATTTTTATCAGTTCTTAATCACGATTATTGAAACATAGGTCACTGAATATATATACCAATTTGATCAACATGACCTTAAATTACATTGATATTCATTTATCTCTAATTTGATGCATTAGAATACTCTCACATGTTTAAATTTTTTTATCCTAACTTGTGATATCTGTTTAAAAATAATCATAATATTTTTCAATAAAGATCCCATTTCACTCAGTTTCCCTATCAAGAATCTACACCATTTACTTCACATCTATTTTTTCTTTGGTGCCTATTGGATATATCCATTTACTAAAAACTAAAAGGGGAAAAGTGATCATATCAATAAAATAATAATAAACTATCTTATTGGGACGATAAAAATTTCATTATATTTAAGTAAATATAATTTTTTTAATATCCACGATTCTTTCGAACATACTAACAAATATGGGAAAATTTGACTTTTTAAGTTATGTTTAAATAACTTTAAATCCTTAAAATTTATCTAAACCTTACCCTAAAACTGAAAGTAAATACCCGTCATTATTCATTACATATTTTTGGGTCATCAAAATACATTTTCATATATAGAGTTTTATTTAATGACTTCATAACTCTTACATAAAAACTCTTATTTAAATAGGTAGATTCTTCTACTCACTATCCATTTTTTCTACAAAATAATTGTTTTAGAATAATAATGTTTAATTTTCATGAAATACATTCAAAAATTTCAACTTGACATTTTATTTTTCATTTCACATCATTATATAATTTGAGAAAATGATAAAAAATGGGATGACCCCAAAAACCACATTAAGGTATATAAAAAAAGAATGAATATTTTAGTCCTTAAATATATAAAAAATTCCTTTTAAAAAATAAAAATTGACCAAAAAATAAAAAATTTAAAAAAAATTAAATAACCTTATCTACAAAAATAATTTCAAAAAAATTATTAATAAATCAGAAGGGTTAAATAAAACTCATATTGTCTCTTCCAAAACATGAAAATAAGAATAAAAACATTTTTGAAGTTGTATTTTTACCCTTAAATTATCATATACATTCCTTTCAATATAAAATAAATATATTAACATGATAAATAATAATATTTTAATAAAACCCAAATAAACATAAATAAATTTTTTTTTCTTAGTACATAATTTTTATATCAATCTTACAAATGGGATAAACATCACAGTAAAATATGTAATAACCATCATGTTTACACATAAAATAATCAATATAGTTATAATTGGAATAACCATTTAAGTATATACCCAAAAACAGCTAGTTGAAACCTAATAGGTTAACTACATCAATTTATGTGATTTATTTAAGAGATACAATGGGATAACCTTTTATATGTTTATAATGGAGTAACCAGTCCTAATATACAATTCTCATGAACTATAAGAGAATACTTAATATATTTCTTAAGACACATTTTCTTTTCATCCACAAGAAAAAAATTCAAATAATTATATATCCATTCCATTTTAAAATTCTTTTGAAAATAACTAAAATATAGTGAATGCTTTTTTTATTTTAAAAAAACATGAAATATTAAGAAGAATTCGAAAATACAATAATTGTTGTAGGGTGGATACTGTTTGTTGTCACTGTATAAGTTAAAATGGAATTCCCCTTTTTTATTTTTTAAATAACATTAACAAATTATTTAAAAATATTAAACATGGAAAAAATAAAATAATTCAAAATAAACATATTCTTTTTCATTATAATTCACTTATTTTTTATAAATACATCTAAAAAATAATTTTAAAAATGTTGATAAGGAAGAAGAAGGGAGTTTTTTGGGAAACATTAAATGTGGAATTTAAAAAAAGTGTCCCTTATCTAGAGTCTGAATTATAATGAAAATTATTTATCTTACTATATAATATACATTAGCTAATTGTTTACATACTTAAGAAAAACTTTTAAATTAATTATTCTATTTATTTTATCCACTATCATGACATATATAATTAATTTATTATTTAAGATCATGTTAGATGTTTTGGGGATATTCAGTTCATAAGTCCCAAATGACTATAGGAGGTTAACTATGGTTAAACATATCATTATACCATAATATTGATAATAATAATCATGATATAATGATCATTTATATTAATTAATTAAAATTATTAATCCAATACAGAAATATGGTCATGAAAAATGAACTAGTTAACAATCCTAGAGATAGTAGGTCATACATATGCATGAGTAACATTTAAATTTTCAAATGATCACAATGAAAATAATGTAAGTATTATTTTATCATTAATATATTATAATTATCTTGTAAATTCCATATTAACACTTTAATCTAATTATATATGACATCCATGTGGTACGGTGAAGAAAAAAAATCACATTTTCTTGTTGAGGTGGTAGTCCAAACGTATGAATAGTTGAAATGATCATTTATCAATGAAGGGGGTGTTACAAAATTAAATGGTATATTATATATTAAAATGAAAAATATTTCATTAATATTATATAAAAGTTAATTACATCATTATAACCACCCATGATAGGTGGTGATAGAAAACGAATTATATCAGTTTGCAATGTAGTAGTCCTCGATACAGATGAATGGTGGATTCCATTTGCATTTGATGAAGGTTATATATTTATATAGGTTATTAAATTAAATTAATAACATATAAAAATGTGGGAGACACATGTTTTTTTATATAAACATGGTTGAACATGATTTGAAGGTTGTGTAAGAATAAATAAAATAGAAACGCTCTGTCTAAAATGATACCTCTTCTCCAGACAACCTCTTCTAGTTTGCACTAAAATATTTTCTAGGTTATTTTTATGGTCATACAAAAATATATAGGGTTTTAGGATAGATTTAGGAAATTTATTTTTAATTTTATCATCTAAATGGAATGGTTATGGATGTTTTTTCATATGATTAGAAAAGGAACTCTTTTATAAGAGAGGAGAGGGGAAATCTTGAAATTTTATAAAATATTAGATCACTATAAACTAATTTTGATGTAAAATGATTACAAATTTATAATATTTTAATTTTAGTTGATTATGAGTATAAATAGTCTATTAAAATTAAATTTGGACAATTTTAGATGAAATTTTTACCCTTATCATGTTGTTTTATCCCTTCATCAAACCTTTTGACAATTACTGTTGTATTAAATTTTCAACCCATTATGGTATACTAATGTTACTATAAAATCACAAAATACCCATTAATTGACCATGAATTATGTAATGAACCATATCACATTCATATTAACGAATATAATATTTTTATGAATTTTAAATAATTTAATAAAATATTATTTTTTATAAAATATCATTGAGGTAAATTTTATAATGATTCATTTCATTTGGAATTAATAACATCAAGACAACAAATTAATTCTAATAAAATTTAAAAAACCTAAATAATATATAATTTCTATCTATAACATTTTTGGTTCACATTTATTCTTAAAAATTTATTACATTTTATATGTTTTATACCATTTATTTACTTTCTTCATTAATTGAATAATTATTGCGCCATCATTGTGAATGAATTTTATGATAATATTTTGGTCTCAAAAAATTATAAATAAATTACTATGAAGAAGTTAAATCCATTAAAATTATAAATAATATTGATATCTCAACATATCCTTTTTTATCATCACATTAATATTATTATGGCTATTAAAAATTTGATTTTGACATTTGTTACTATTATATACGTAAAATATTATAAAGATAATAAAAACATTAATTTGAAAAAAAGGACATATAACTAAATCATGGATGATTATAGGTGATATTAAACCATGATATAAAATGATAGATATTTTCATTGTTATGTTGTAGTCCTTATTATATCATTTTGACTCTTATTACTGTATTTACGGTTTATCGTAGTTAAAAAATGTACTATGGTTTCTATTCATATTAACAAAAAATAAGAGTATTGTTTTTCAAATTTGAATACATTTATTCAATCTATGGAATTAATTTATAATTATTCAAAATAACTGATTATAAGGATTTAACTTAAAATTAAATTGAAAAAACATGAGAAAATAACTATTCATAAAAATTCCCTTTTCAAATATAATTGTTTTATACAAAATTCCACTAAAAATCACTTTAAAACCATAATTATATTATGTTAAATAAAAATAATCATGTTAACTATTAAAACTACTCCTAAATTGTATAATTCTTTGTAAATTCATTAAAATAAAAAACATTTTTCAACAAAAATAGGAGTTTTTCACAATTTAGTAAAAAAACAATTTTTTTTGAAAAGTATTAAAATTTTATTAAATAATAATATTGTTATAATGTTATCTGAAATGATATTAATTGTTTAAAATATAATATCTTAAATTTCATAAAATTACATATATCATATCCTAATAAAAATAAAGCAATATTATTTTATAATGAAACGTATCATTGAAAAATATAATAGCTTTACTACAAATTGACTACTTATTTTACAAGAAAACCCCAATAAATTCTTCTGGATTATAAACTATATATATATATATATTATACTATTCACTCCAACCAATTTATCAGCTATGGTATAATGGTTATATTTAAATTATAACTTTATGTCGTTCGATTATGCTTGGTGGTTCCTATTTTGCATGCTATCGAACATAGACATTCTTTTTGAATCAAGGGATGTTACATTAAGATTCTTGTTTTTTTGGTATTATGGTGTCATTCTATTGGAAAATAAATTATTACATGAAAATAATCACAAACATGGAACAGACGGTAGTGTCCAAATATCATAATAAATTTGATATAAAAGTCTATATTTAGACATTGTCTAAAAGAATCACGTGGAATGAATTTAGATATAACATTTATAACATATTTAAATATATACTTACCTATATAATATCTAAAATACTATTAATTAATTCAATCATATTATATTATTTTCATTTTCATTTGAATTATTTTTTTCCATTTTTTCTTGATATTTATGTTACGTTTTGAATATACTTGTGAGAAAACATTGCAAGAAGACAAAATATATTCATTCATGGTTAAATGGTTACAATCACCATAAATGTGTGTTTGTAATTCTTTTTGTATCATGTTCTCACTTTAAAATTTATATTTATTTAAAAAGATGCATCACATTCTCAAACATGAGAAAAATATTCCATGATTTTGAATAAAATATATTAAAAATCATTGAATCATTTTTTAAAATTAAAAAATAATAGTGGATCGTTTTTATGCATGTTGGGGTAGGAATGATAAAAATTTATTTTTCAGTTTTAAAGGTGTTACTTATGTTAAAATCTCATGTCGGATGCTCAATACCAGGAAAAAAACATTCTTATTTTTGTAGATCACTATAAAAATTCAATTCTATTTAACTTGTTAATAATAGAATAATGTTTCACATCATTTAAAATTTAATGTGATCATATTGGATAAATGTAAATTTATCCATTTTAAAAGATTAATTTATGTTGATAACATGAATCGTTATATTACATATATGAAAAATAGATAAATATATAAAAATTCTCATAGGTTATGGTCCTAGATTTATTATTGACCAATAGGAATGAGACAAATGTCATTTTGATGTATGGTGTGATCAGAATTACTGTTTGTGGAAGATATAAACTTGGATGTGATATTTGGGTTATAAAATTCATTCACAAGATCAATGAAATATAGTAATTATTGTATTATCATATATATATATATAATAGAATATTTAATTCATTTTAACATTTAGGAATAAACTTATTACTATATTGTTCCATGATGTCATTAGAATAAACATAAGCATATTTTTTAATTTTAAGAATAATCTATGTTTAAAAAATATTAAAAGATAAAAACTAGTAAAGGAATATTAGTTTTTTATGAAACTATAAAAATATTATATTTCGTTTATATTTGAATTATAATAACAAGCCTAAAAAATATTTTACATGTTCTATTGTCATATTAATTGAATGTGTGTTTTTAAAATTTCATTTATGTTAAATTTAAATTCGTCACACATGATCAAAACAAATAATGTGCTATATTTTTTTCTTAATAATAAAAAATAATATTTTACTATTTTTTTACATTAAGAAACTATTAAAATGTCATTGAGACTTATATTGTATTCATAATGACTAGTAGTGTGTGTTTTAAATTTAAAACTGATATTTTTTTAAAACACCCGTAATATGATAAAAATAGACCAAAAAATATATTATTTATACAAAATAAATACGAAAATAGTTTTCGTTGTATTTTTACAAGAAATAATTTACTTCATTTAATTCCAATTCATAGTGTTCTCGAAATACCTGATAGTAAGTGTTCTAAATTTAAAAGTGGTATTTTTGTTCAAAATAAGTGTCAGATGACAAATACAATTAAAATGACTCAAGTATTTATTGAATCCCAATTAATGTTATTTATGAATAATTTTATCTATAAAAAAATATTTTCATATCATTATGTTTCATATATTAGTAAAAATAACCTGAACTGTACTTTTCAATTTCAAGTGTTATTTAAGATAAAATTTTACATCATGGGCCCAAAATCTAAAAATAATATCAAAATTTCCAATATTTGGGAAACAATATTATTTATTTTTATCCTATACGAATAAAAAACACATCATTATAGCATGTGCTTGTTTTTAATGACTAAAAATACATATTTTTATTTTAAAAGATCAATATATGTTTAAAACACACATCACATGCTCATAATTGAAAAAAATGAAAGATTTTTTTGATAAGATGATTGAAAATGATTTTTTATTCAGTTATAACCATTAGGAATACATGATATTTAATTGTAATTTATGGTTAAATATGAAAGACTAATAGTGCATGATCTCAATTTAAAAGTGATATTTTCGTTTCAAATATAGGATACTTTCTCAAAACTGACCAGTTGATATTTTATTATGATGGAACTATAAAAACTATATTTAATGGAATTTTAAATTTTAAGTGCAATTTAATTTAAATATGAGTTCCATTATTCAAAACAACAACAAAAGATCGAGTTACAATGAAACATTGTTGAAATGCTTTTTGACTACTTATTTATTTTATTATTTTAATGTCTCGTATTTTCATTGTATATTTTTTTTAAATATTATATGGAATTATTTCGAGACCGGGAACGAAAATGGAACATCATTCAGAGTCCCGGTGAGCCCGAAATGGTGGTTTTCACTTTTTATGTTATGTGAGTTGTCACTTGTGCGCAGTTGGGGCAGTTTCCAAACGGATTCCCAGATTAAAAATATGAGGTCACTATTGCGTCTGGGATGGTGGCTTTACCTAGGAATGAGCCTAACCTCAACCGGCACATGTTGAGGGAAAAAGTTAATTTTCGGATGTTTTTAGTAAAATAAAAATAAAATAAATTGCTAAATCTTTATTTCATTTTATGGAATCATCCCCTGCAACCCAACGGAGGGACATCTGTTTCCTTATTTAATTACATGTCATAATGACTCAAGAATGGAAAGATGGAGTCATTAATACCAGAGCGTATCATAAATTCCATTCATGACTCCCTTTTTAATGGGTTAATAGATTGGTGTTTGTTGACGAACTTTTGGGAGAAATCGATGGTGGATCTGCGGAGCGCTGGAGCAAACCCTCAATGGAGAACAACGATGGATCAGTTCTTAGAATCATTGTGCCAATGACGTTGAATGATCTCAACGATGGCGGAAGTGAGACACCTTCGTCATCGATCGATAACAGTTGAGGTGGTGGTTTGTTATTTAATTCTCCTCTTTCCTCGTTCTTGGTTTAAAACTACGAACGAGGATCAACCAAAAACAAGTTGATCTGCGGATTTGTACGTTCTTGCGGGAGGTATTTTTATTTTGGATGATCTTGAGGGTTTGATCTGTGTTTTGTTTTATTGTTTGATCCTGCTCCGTTTAAGCCTACTAATGGGATCGGATCAACACCGTGACGAACGACGGTGGGGGTTTTTTCCTCACCTTGTTTATTAGATTTCTTCCTCTTTTTCTTTTCTCGTGCATTCTTCGTGTTCTTCGTGGGGCTATGAATAACGGATTGCTGCACATCTATTTTATAACGAAATGATCACAAATCGAATGGTCGACACCGCAATGACCTCACGGAGGTGCGACGACGATGGTGGACGGTGGATGGGATCATATCGGAAAAGGGAGTTCTTCAAGAATTCTTCGCGCTGGAAGATCAAAAATATGTTTTCGGAGATGAATGGAGGCCTGAAAACACTGGAAGAGTCTTTATGTCATCAGGGTGACCAAACCCTGAAGGTTTTTTGGTGATCGAATGGCCAGATCGACGATCGGACCAGCTCGGGAGGCGCGCTGGTGAAGAGCGTCATTTCTTGAAATTTCCAGAATACACGGCGTGTAACACCCCAGGTAAATAAAGAATATGACATTTTCACATTTATCCATATTTGTGAATAAAATATTAATATTACTATAAAATGGATGCTATGCTCGATGGTGTACCCAATACGCAACAACGAGTTTCTTGGAAATCTTACGTTGCACTCTAATAACAAAATAATATTATTTTAAATTGTAGTTAACGCCTAGCCGTTGTAATGGCGGGAATTAACAGAACTAACAGAAAAATGATTATATATGTTTGTCAAATATTTTTACTTTTTACAATAAATTTTAGAGGATTAAAAATGCGAATGAATCCAATTTTAAGCGTAAACATTCTAATATTCTTTAAAAGGTCGATTAACCTCCTTTTGATGGCGAACCTCTTTTAAATCCACTATTTGACAATTTTATGTGTTATATTTGAAAAAATAAAATTCTTCTTTAGAATCGGGATATCAAAATTTACTTTGTGTATATTTTTGGTACTTTTCTGATAAAGTTCATTTTTAATGAATAGTGAAAAATGTTGTATTTTAATTCAAAACCTCTTTTTTATCTAATTTATTTATATTATTAGATTATCTTATGAATTGTATTTAAAGTGAAATTAGAATATATTTTTACCATTTAATCCAATAGTGGTCATTGGTATTAATTTCACTTTGAAATTGGACTTAAACTAGTGTCAATCTTTTAATAGATATTGTTTCTTAAAATCACGCTATTTGTTTTGACAGCGGAAATTAATTATTAAATTAATTAATGCAACTTATGTGTTTTGAATTTTTTTAAATTGACATAATTTTTTAATTCAGAATATCAAATATAGCTTAGGGTGAATTTTTGTATTTTTCTGAAAAACATCAATTTTTGATGAATAGTGAAACCACTAAGTGGTAGTTTAAAAACTCTTTTTTGTTTAAATGAAACATTACCACTTCTCTAGTTTGAATTTCGAAAATCCAACATACATGGTTGTCATTAGGATGTAAAATTTGGTTCAATGGGATTAAAATAATTTTTTGGTGAATAGTAACTCTTTAGTTTATAATCGCGATTAGAGGTAATTAGTGTAATTTAAGGTAAAGATAATGTTATAATAATATGAAATGACCATGACACATGTTCTACGTTTATGAGACGAGTCAGGTCGACCAAGAAAATCCATGGGTCAACTTGGGGGCCCTTTGGAGCCAATTTGGTTGGAAAATGTCATTAATACCTTTTTATTTAATGTTAAAATTAAAATGTCACAAACATGTGTTGTTTTACTAAAACAATTTTTATATGGGGTTATATAAGTCATATTTTTTACTATAAATAATCATTATAAATATAAAAATATATACTACATCATGATAGTTTTTTTTATAATTTTATGACATTAAATAAATTAATTAATTTATGACACCGTGATGATGCAGTGATTACCTCATAAATGAACGATTTAAATAAAATTAGAAGATAGGGTGAAATATAAGTCTTAAACTAGTCAAAAACTTTTTTATGAGTGTATTTCAAAACCTTATCACCTTATCCTTGAACTATATCCTTTTGGGACCTTTAAAATCTGAAAATAATTTTATAATAAAGTAATATTTTATAAATTTCCAAGAGTGCCCCTTCTCCCCTCTTATAAAAGGCCCCCACCTCTACCACCTTACACACACCTCTCAAGCCTTTGGATTGGTGAACCCCTGCCCATTTCATCTCTCCACATCCCTCCCTTCATAATTGAAGCCTCACTTTGGGAAGAACCCTTCCCAAGGAAGCCATTGAGCTCAAATCAAAGAGAGTTACCCGATTTAAAAGTAATGTCTTCCCTTGGGATCTTTTGTTTTATTTTGCTTCTCCAATCCCCTAAACTCTTTTTATTACTTTTTTTTGTAACGAAAACTGTATCTTAAATATACTAGGATTTTTTATAAGATGGATTCGAGCTACACTTTCACACTCCTCCATCTAATGGTTAAATAACATACTGTTTCTGTGGATGGAGAATTACTGCCTCACGAAACGACGATTGTTCAATAATATTTTAACACCTTCAAAGGTGTCCATTAAGATGGAAATATATTTATATATGATATATAATATGTTTATTTTTTCCTTAAGCTTCTTTATTATTCACTTATGGAATACCTTTATGATTTCCAATATGGGTAAACGCGATATCTTCATTTTAGGAATGCGGACTACTGCCCCCTCAAAGTGATTTGATTCGTTAATACCATATGTGGTACGTATAAAGGATGGAATTAATGGTATTACATATGATATCCTACTGGAATTATAATATACCTTTACATCATTATTATTTGATTCCATTGAATAAAAAAATGAATGTAGCGTTCATGCGTACGTACGACTTACCGTCTACATGAAAGGTACATTTCATTTATTATCTTTAAATGTTATGTACTATTATAAGTACATATATATAATGGATATATATGTAATATATTAAATCTAAATGATTTATATCATTCTGTAATTATAATATATATCTCACTCATTTTGTTTTAATTCCATTATTATAACAAAAAATGAAAGTAGCGTTCATGTGTACGTACGGCCAACCGTCTCCATGAACGGTGATTTTAATTTTTTAATCTCCAAATGCTATGGAATTGTATAAAATGAAAATATACAGGATATATATGATATTTAATACATAAATACTATTCTGGATATGATTTACCTATAGCTACATGGAAAATTCTGTTCCAACAAGTTTAATTTTTACTCATGTACCGAACATCGACAAAAACGTCTGATATAAAATCACTTTATTAACCAATTATTATAAAATTATAATATATGATATGTACTGAATAATAATCTTTAAAGGAGGTCCTTAAAAAATTATAAATTGACCAAATTTTATTATTCAGGAGGTTAAATAACGATCGACTCATGTCGGACACGAGGTAAGGGATCATACCCCTCTCCTTCTTTTTAAGTACAGTCTTTTATGTCATTCCTTTTAAGCTCATATTTATTATGATTGGGAAGTTCTATTATATTAATATTACAGTACATTTTATTTTCATATGATTTGAGACCCGACTTTCTCTCATCATTCAATTTTGGATGTTTTGAGTGGCGTCGTTAGGCTGCCGAATTTTTGTAAGAGATCCTACATCTCTCTTTATTTTTAAGTACTCTACTTTATGTCACTTCTTTTAATCTCATATTTGTTATGTTGGGGGATGTTATTTTATATTCTTGTTGATGTAAATTTTATTTCAATATGATTATAGACCCTATTTGATCTCATCAATCCATTTTTTGAAGTTTTACGTGGTGCCGTTAGGCTCCAGAGTTTTCGTAAGGGATTTTTCATCTCAATTTTATTCTTGTGAGATTTATGCTACATTTTCCACCATTCTCGTTGAGTGTTACATATACTTCCCATTATTCTACTCATTTTTTAATATAATTCCGTTTATGATTATTTATATCAATGTTTTATTTTCCTTCTTTCATGGGGTGTATGTTTCGAAAGATACCCAAGTCGGTAAGGGAACCTTTCACCCTCCTCTTTTTAAAATACTTCTTTTGTTAGGTCTATTAAATTACATATTGTTATGTTGGGATATGTTCTTATTGATGTAAATTTTATGTCCAAGTGATGAGATATGCTTTTTATCTCTCATCAACTAATTTTCTGAATTTTGAAGTGACGTCGTTAGGCTGTCGAATTTTTGCAAGGGAACTTCTTAACCCAATTTTGATTTTTTGGGATAAACTTGAACTACTTGAATATGTCGTTATATGAATATGTTTGAATAACCTCTGATTATTTTATACTTAATATCCACTTATATTTGGTGTATTCGTTTGTCACACATAATTATGTAATTGATTTATCTTTATCCAAGGAAACTGTCTTTGTAAGGAAATCCATCTCAATATCCTTTCATTGAGGCATATTTTGTTTTATAAAAAACATTATTTTATACGGTGTATAAACCCCTTTGACTTTTACGATTATTCAAACAGAATATTCTTATACGAATCTTTTACTAAACGACAAAAGGGAATGTTTTTTTTTGTCGTACGTATGCAGCGACTACGACTTCTCCGCCACCGTGACCATTATTTGAGTTTCGGCTTCGTCTACAAGCCATACCTTTATTTAAATGAAAAATAAATACCATGTTTTACTTTTCCATTATTTTGGTATTGAAAATGGTTTTCATAATGTTTTTATATCAATGTGTTGTATTGATATCTTCTGATTGAAAAGTGGAAATGTTATGTTTCCTTTATGCATGTTTTATGTGATACGATTATGTTATGGTTCTTGGTAATTATTATGAAGATGGGTTGTTTCGTGATAAACAAATGGTGGGTGAGCCCAATATAGCTCTCCAATGCATTGGGTAATGTGAAGGGGTTAAACGTTAAGGTTTCTCCGAAGATATTTTAGGGAATATACTATGATGGGTATTCCAGACGTAACCAAGAGGGTTACTCCCTACGTAAGAATGTTATGAATGCCTCAAGTTACCTTTATGCCTTATGATTTCTATGATTTATTCATGATTTTATGAGGTATGTTAAAATGCTTATTTTATATGATTAATGTATGATTTCATACATGGACTAGTGTTTTCTTTTAGTACTTTTATATCCCTTACTGAGCTATTTATGCTTATCCCAAGTTTTTCAAATGTTTTTCACAGGTCAAGGGAAAGGTGCATGATATGATGATAGTGTCAAGGAAGTGTCAAAAAAGAATCCATGTTTTATTTTAAATATGTTTCCGTTGATGGGAAAAAATGAATATTATCTTTTATGTAACCACTTTGTTTAAATGTGGAATGTAATTCATGATTTATGATCTATTTCTCTAAAAATATAAACCTGAAAAGATCCTCAATGTGAATTATTAATTTAATTCAATATTAAGTAAGGTTTAAGGCCGAGGCCTTATAGTTGGTATCAGAGGTCGGTTTAGATAACTTTAGAGGTTAGGGTATTCTCTAAGCATAAGTGACATTACCATAATGGTTAGGATTTCCAAAAGAGTCATAGTTTTAGATAAAGTCAATGAGTAAGTATATCTTAGTGTTTATCTTCCTCATTAGTACATGATGGTTTTGTTGATATAATCACACAGACATTTCTATTTTTAGTGAATGGATGGATCTAGCAGGTACCAAAGTCACAATAGGTTTGAAGGAAACTGTGGTGGTTTTATGATTAAGAGACTGGATGAAATGAGGGATTCAATGAGGAAACTCATTATTGTTCTAAACCAACTATCAATGAGTAAGGATCAACCACTTCAACCTTGGTATGTTCTGTAATGCATCATGTACGAGATGAACAATCGATGTCGAAGTTCAGGTAATAATTATAAAGGTAACCGTTAGAGTTTATATGATCCTTACTTTTGAGGTAATTATGGGTTATTATATGTTATAATGGAAAATGAAAGGCATGAGATAAACTTGAGGTTAAAATATGTTATGATTATTTTTGAATATTTTATCTCATTTTGGGGAATGTTTTAATAATTATATAGTTTTGGAAAGAGGACAACACACAAACCATGTGACAACCCGTCGCGTCAGACAAAGCTGTGGGAATCGAACCCACAACCAAAGTGTGACTGGTATTTATCTCATACAACTGGACAACGTGAAGTCCCTGTTTAGTTTGACTAATTATTTTTAGTTAGATGATTTTAGGAATCAAGAGTGTTTTTCTTTTGGGTTATCTATGGAAAGGATTAACCTATCATGGAGGATATGTGATTAGGTTAATTACTTTTCAATATGTGAATTTAAGAGCAATTGATGTCATTTGGAGATAAAAGTTAATTTGTACCTTGGAAGACTATGTGATTAAATCCTTCAAATATTTGAGTTTCAATCTTAGTTTGGTTTAATTTAAAGACTTTTATGGACAATTGTTTATCGAATGGTCTTCGTTGAACTTTGGGTTTTTTTGGGACAAATTTTGGAGATTAAGAATATATTTTATTTTAATAAAGTATTATACTTTTGAGGATTATCTGATCTCATACTAACAATTTTGGTTTTGGTTTTTGTCTAAAGATATGGGAAATATATAGTTCTATTTTTTGGATTAGTTGATTCTCAATAAGTTGATTATAGTACTCTTAATGCGAACAAGTCTTCCTAAATACTCGTCTTTTGGTGAAAATATTAGTTTGATTAAGGAATCTAGTAAAATTTGAAAGTCTACGTGACAAGTAAGTATGTTTCATTATGATTTAGTTAAGCTCAAAAATAAATTTCTCAATGAATAGTAACTTAAAACAAAAATGTTGTCTGTTAAATTTTCTTACTGAGGAATCGAATACCGTTTAACCCATCACATGTTTGTGATTTTCTTATGGTTAACTTTCTCCTAGACATGTTTACTATCACTCTCCCTCAGAACATGACCCTTTTTTTTCTCCATATCCATGTTTTCCTACATGGAATCCTAGTATGGGTTATCTCGGGTGACCTTTGTACTTCTCTTTCTTTATTTTAAATTGATTGTTTTACTGACTCTTGTTTCGATGTGGGATTTTCAATAAAGTTTCCAATCCCAAATTTAAAATTGTGAGGATGAAATTCCCAAAAGGGGGGAAGGATGTAACACCCCAGGTAAATAAAAAATATGACATTTTCACATTTATCCATATTTGTGAATAAAATATTAATATTACTTTAAAGGGGACGCTATGCTCGATGGCATACCCAATATGCAACAACGAGTTCCGTGGTAATCTTACGTTGCACTCTAATAATAAAATAATATTATTTTAAATTGTAGTTAATTCCTAACTGTTGTAATGGAGGGAATGAATAGAACTAACTAAAAAATGATTATATATGTTTGTCAAATATTTTTACTTTTTACAATAAATGTTAGAGGATTAAAAATGCGAATGAATCCAATTTTCAGCGTAAACATTCTAATATTCTTTAAAAAGTAGATTAACCACCTTTTGATGGAAAACCTCTTTTAAATCCACTTTTTGACAATTTTATGTGTTATATTTTACAAAATAAAATTATTCTTTAGAATTGGGACATCAAAATTTACTTTTTGTATATTTTTGGAATTTTTCCGATAAAGTTCATTTTTAATTAATAGTGAAAAATGTTGTATTTTAATTCAAAACCTCTTTTTAATCTAATTTATTTATATTATTATATTATCTTTGGAATTTTTTTCAAAGTGAAATTAGAATATATTTTTACCATTTAATCCAATAGTGGTCATTGAAATTAATTTCACTTTCAAATTGGACTTAAACTAGTGTCAATCGTTTAATAGATATTGTTTCTTAAAAACACGCTATTTGTTTTGACAGCGGGAATTAATTATTAAATTAATTAATGAAACTTATGTGTTTTGAATTTTTTAAAATTTACATCATTTTTGAATTCGGAATATCAAATATAGCTTAGGGTGAATGTTTGGTATTTTTCTGAAAAACATCAATTTTTGATGAATAGTGAAGCCACTAAGTGTTAGTTTAAAAACAGTTTTTCGTTTAAATGAAACTTTACCACTTATGTGGTTTTAATTTCAAAAATACGACATACATAGTTGTCAATAGGATGTAAAATGTGGTTCAATGGGATTAAAATAATTTTTTTGATGAATAGTAACTCTTATATTTTTAATCGCGATTATAGGTAATTAGTGTAATTTAAGGTAAAGATAATGTTATAACAATATGAAATGACCTTGACACATGTGATACCATTATTTTATGAGTCATGGCCGACCAATAAAATCCATGGGTCAACTTGGGGACCCCATGGAGCCACTTTGGTTAGAAAATTTCATTAATACCTTTTTATTTAAAGTTAAAATTAAAATGTCACAAACATGTGTCGTTTTACTAAAAAAAATTTACATGGGGTTATATAAGTCATATTTTTTACTATAATTATTCATTAGAAAGATAAAAAGATTTCCTACATCATGATAGTTTTTTATAATTTTTAGACATTAAATAAATTAATTTATTTATGACATCGTGATGATGCAGTGATTACCTCATAAATGAACGATTTAAATAAAATGTGAAGATAGGGTGAAATATAAGTCTTACACTTGTCACAAACCTATTGTATGGGTGGATTTCGAAACCTTATCACCTTATTCTTGAACTATATCCTTTTTATACCTTTAAAAACCGAAAATCATTTTATAATAATGTAATATTTTATAACTTTCCAAGAGTGCCCCTCCTCTCCTATTATAAAAGGCCCCCACCTCTACCACCTTAGACACACCTCTCAAGACTTTGGCTCTGCAAACCCCTGACCATTTCATCTATCCACATCCATATATTCATCATTGAAGCCTCACTTTGGGCAGAACCCTTTCCAAGGATGCCATTGAGCTAAAATCAAAGAAAGTTACCCGATTTAAAGGTAATGTCATCCCTTGTGATCTTTTGTTTTATTTTGCTTCTCCAAACCCCTAAACTATTTTTATTACTTTTTTTTGTAACAACACCAGTATCTAAAATATAATAAAATGTTGTTATAAGTTGTATTTGAGCTACACTTTCACACACCTTTGTCTAATGGTTAAAGAACATACTGTTTCTGTGGATGGCGAATTATTGTCTCACGAAACGATGATTGTTCAATATTCTTTTAACACCTTCAAAGGCGGCCATTAAGATGTCACTATATTTAAATATGATATATAATATGTTTATTTTTTCCTTAAGCTTATTTATTTTTCATTTATTTCATACCTTTATGGTTTCCAATAGGGGTAAACGCGATATCTTCATTTTAGGAAGTGCGGACTACCGCCCCCTCAAAGTGATTTGATTCGTTAATGCAATATGTGGGACGTATAAAGGATGGAATTAATGGTATTACATACTATATCCTACTGGAATTATGATATATCTTTATATTATTATTATTTCATTCCATTGAATACAAAAAAAAGAAATGAAAGTAGTGTTCATGTGCACGTACGGCTTACCGTCTCCATGAACAGTACATTTCATTTCTTATCTCTAAATTTTATGTTCTATTATATGTAAATATATATAATGTATTTATATTTAATATATTACATATAAATTATGGATATCATTATATAATTATAATATATATATCTCTCATTTTGTTTTAATTCCATTAATATAACAAAAAATGAATGTAACGTTCATGCGTACGTACGGCCTACCGTCTCCATGAACGGTGCTTTTAATTTTTTTATAACCAAATGATATGGAATAGTATGAAATGAATATATACTGGATATATATGATATTTAAAACATAAATACTATTCTGGATATGATGTACCTATAACTACATGGAATATTCTGTTCCAACAAGTTCAATTTTTACTCATGTACCGAACATCGACAAAAACATCTGATAAGAACTCACATTATTAACCAATTATTATAACATTATAATATGTGATATTAAATGAATAGTAATCTTTAAAGTATTTCCTTAAGAAATTATAAATTGACAAAATTTTATTATTCAGGATATTAAAGAACGATCGAGTCATGTCGGACACGGGGTAAGGGATCCTACCCCTCTCCTTCTTTTTAAGTACACTCTTTTAGGTCATTCCTTTTAAGGTCCTCATTATTATGAATAGTATTTTATTTTATATTAATCTTACTCTACATTTTATGTTCATATGATTAGATACCCTACTTTCTATCATCAATCAATTTTGGATGTTTTCAGTGGCGCCGTTAGGCTGCTGAATTTTTGTAAGAGATCCAACCTCTCGCTTTCTTTTTAAGTACTCTCCTTTATGTCACATCTTTTGAGATCATATTTTTTATGTTGGGGGATGTTATTTTATACTCCTCTTGATGTAAATTTTATTTTAATATGATTAGATACCCTATTTGATCTCATCAATCCATTTTTGGAAGTTTTAAGTGGCATCGTTATGCTGCAGAGTTTTCGTAAGGGATTTTTTATCTCACTTTTTTCCCAATAGATTTATGATACATTTTCCACCATTAAAATTTAGTGGTATACATACTACCCATTATTATACTCTTTTTATAATATACTTTTGTTTATGAGTATTTACGTCAATATTTATTTTCCTTCTTTCATGGGTTGTATGTTTCGAAAGATATCCAAGTCGGTAAGGGAACCTTTCACCCTCCTCTTTTTAAAAGACTTATTTTGTTGGGTCATTTAATTTACATATTGTTATGTAGAGATATGTTCTTATTGATGTAAATTTTATGTCCAAGTGATTAGATAACATTTTTATCTCTCATCAACTCATTTTCTGAATTTTGAAGTGCTGTCGTTAGGCTGTCGAATTTTTGCAAGGGAACTTCTTAACCCAATTTTGATTCTTTGTGATAAACTTGCACTCCTTGAATATTTCGTTCTATGAATATGTGTGAATAACCTCTGATTGTTTTACACGTAATATCCACTTTTATTTGGTGTATTCATTTTTCACACATAATTATGAAATTGATTTATCCTTAATCCAAGGATACCGTCTTTGTAAGGGAATCCGTCTCAATCTCCTTTCATTGAGGCATATTTTGTTTTATACACGACATTCTTTTATACGGTGTATAAACCCCTTTAACTTTTACGATTATTCCAAAAGAATCTTTTTATACGAAGCATTTACTAATCAATAAAAGGGAATGTTTTTTTTGTCGTACGTATGTGGCGACAATGACTTCTCCGCCGCCGTGACCATTATTTGAGTTTCGGATTCCTCTACAAGCCATAACTTTTTTTAAATGAAAAATAAATACCATGTTTTAATTTTCTTTTAATTTGTTATTTAAAATTGTTTTCATAATGTTTTTATATCAATGTGTTGTATTGATATCTTGTGAAGGAAAAGTGGAAATGTCTTGTTTCCTTTATGCATGTTTTATGTGATATGATTATGTTATGGTTCTTGGGAATTATTATGAAGATTGGTGGTTCTCTGATAAACTAAGGGCGGGTGAGCCCGATATAGCTCTCTAATGCATTGGGTAACGCGAAGGGGTTAAACGTTAAGGTTTCTTCGAAGAGATTTTAGGGAATATACTGTGATGGGTATTCCAAACGTAACCAAGAGGGTTACTCCCTACGTAAGAATGTCATGAATGCCTCAAGTAAACTTTATGCATTATGATTTCTATGATTTATTCATGATTTGATGATGTATGTTAAAATTTTTATGTTATATCCGTAAAGAATGATTTCATACATGGACTAATGTTTTCTTTTAGTACTTGTATATCCCTTACTGAAATTTTTAGGTTCATCCCAAGTTTTTGAAAAGTTTTTCATAGGTCAAGGGAATGGTTCATGATATGATGATTGTGTCAGGGAAGTGTCAAGAAAGAATCCATGTTTTATTTTAAATATGTTTCCATTGATGGGAAAAAATGAATATTATCTTTTATGTAACCACTTTGTTTAAATGTGGAATGTAATTCATGATTTATGATCTAATTCTCTAAAACTCTAAACATGAAAAGATCCTCAATGTGAATTATTCATTTAATTAAATATTTAGTAAGCTTTATGGATGGGGCCTTATATGGCATGTACTTCTGAAGAACAGGCTGTGTTGTACTGATGGAGGCGGCTAGGGTTTGGGGGTCGGAGTGGAATCACATGGTGTGTGACCCTGGTCACACGTCGTGTCAAAAATTCCCAGAAGCTCGGCATGTATCTTGGGAAATACATGGACATGGGATGATCTGCACGGCTTCAGGCGACACGGCATGTACAGCATGGCAGAGGCGGCAACGCGGAACTTGGCGTGTATCTTGGGGTACACGGAAACGGGTTGTAGTACACTAGTTGATGAACATGTACGACCACAGGGTAAGTGACACGGGGCCAACCCCATTCACTCGGACATGGCATGTACATCATACTATACACCGTGTACCAATGTTTTCTACACAACCAGCCTTACGACACGGGCCGTTGTACACGGGCAGTACCTGGGGTCAGACAACAGGGCGTGTAACCTTTATACACGTCGTGTACTTTTTAGAAAATGGCATGATCCTCCTGTTCACCATATATTGGACATCATTCATTTGGTATAGTGACCTTCTTATCATTTTTTTGAAGATCATGCGTCATTTCCTCACACATGAGTATGATCCCTTCTGCAGGACTTTCTGTGATAGAGAATGTCATCCATATGAGAGGCCCAGATCGAGATTCTCTATCCATTCCTAACCAAAGGTAGAGTTAGGCATCAACACGACCAACTATATTGGGTGTTGATCCTATACATATATAGTGTATCACCTAACTGGTGAATCCATATGAATCGTGGTATCCACCATGGCCATATTAGTGATCCTCATCAATGTATCAAGATCTTTCCTACTCAAGAGTGTGTCTCCCATAATGAGTGCTTCTATCTATCAAAAATATTCCCACTCAATAGTGTGTCTCCCGTAATGAGTGTGACTACCTCTTGTGATGGTTCCTGATGAACGGTACTTCTCAGACGGACATCATCAGAGCTATAAGATTCATGGAGTCTGTTCTCTCGGAACGAGTGCATCGCGGAATCTTCGAACTGAATCCCTAATGGGGGTATGCGGTTATGTGACTCGTCTCTAGAATATGGTTATGGGTTATTAGTATATCTTGTTTGTTCTATATGTTCTGTAGACATACACTGTACATAGCTGACTGTACGTTTACTTTGTATAATGTTTTGTGGTTTTCTAGGTACTCTACTAAATATTGTTATAATCACCCCTGAACGGGCTTTGCGCACACCTCTGGTGTCTTGTGTAGATGAGCAACCTTTTGACAGAGTCCAGGGCAGACTAAGACCGGACCAAGATTTCAGATTCCTCTACAGGTCGGGACATTCCTACAGCTACGAGCAACAGTCCCAGTAATTTTTTGTGTTTATAGGTCAGACTTTTCAGTTTTCAGACACTTGTTTTTGGTGGGCTTGTATTCTGGCCCAGTTTACTTTTTAGTACACTACCTTTCATCGTAATCTATTGTTTGGGATTAGTTTTCTACATGCATTTTTTGTTCCGTAGTGGTGTTTAAATTTCAGCATTGTGGGCTTGAATATGGGTGTGTGTGCACAGGTACATAGGAAATGCCTCCCATGTTCCTAATATGCTTACTCGGTGCTAGTCACCAGCCCATGGCCTATTGGATGCGGGCTTGGGAAGCAACGGTGCAGGCCCCACTGGGACGGGGCGTGACAGAGTGGTATCAGAGGTGGTCGGTTCTACCTTAGGACCAAGAGTCTGTGATTTTGGATTGGGGAAACAGTGTTGAGTGTTTTGGGTTAGGCTTTCTGGCCAGAGACTGCAGTGTTGGTTCAGCGGTCAACGTATCCATACACCAAAACTCTGATAATCTGCTTTTTGACTCGGTACATGAAAAAATGGGTTACAGGGGAATAAAAGGTACATGGATCATATAGGCATGGTTTGTGTTTTTCATTTCCTTTGTGTCAGCTATCTAGATATACTCTCTTACCATGGTACATCTTGCTTCCTTACAGGATGCCTCCGTGATCCATACCATCTAGGATTCGGCAGCACGATCATGAGGATGACCAAATTAGTGACAAGCCTTCAATACAGGGTCCAGTTCCACTGGCATTGACACGAGGTGGTGCACCAGTTATTCCACCACCAATGGAGCAACCAGTGGTACCTACAGTACTGACCGGAAAGGAGTGCAAGATTAGCGCGCTCCACGAGTTTCAAAGACCGAGACCCCACAGGTTCTGAGGCGAGTCTGACACTCAGGCGGCTGAGGACTGGCTTTAGGGGGTGACTAGAGTTTTCTGTCTAGTGAGGAAACCATAAGACCAGATGGTGATCCTATGAGCGAGCCTTATTCAGGGTTCAGCGGGACGATGGGGGAGTCTAACCACACAGACTCACGACAAGGATACTCTTTCATGGATGGAGTTTGAGTGACTCATTAAGGAGGAGTTCTCTCCTGTTATGATGAGAGTTGTACGCATCTAGAAGATTCTATAGCTCCAGATGGGAAGTATGACAGTAGCTGACTATTCATCGAGGTTCACCAACCTCACCAGGTACTCGATGGAAATGGTAAGGGATCAGTATTTCAGTGCTCGGACCTTCGATCGAGGTCTACGATGAGACATTCTAGCTAGTGTCATACCTTTATGAATATCGACTTATGTTGGAGTGCTCGAGCAGGCATTGGTGAATGAGAACTTCTTGGCGGAGTAGAGACAGCCACCGGCAGTCATCAGCTGGCAGACATGTGCAGAGACCCCGGCAGCAGGGAGCTGAAGTCAGGTACAGGGATCCGGATGTGAGAAACGTCATTGGAAAACCCAGGACAGGGGATTGAAAGTCCAGGTAACTCAGGCTAGATCCAATTTGCCTTGGGAGAAGCGATGCTACGCATGCGACAGTAGGGGACATCTCACTAGAGATTTCCCGACCCGTCGAGCTGCTGACAATGAAGCGGTGAACAGACCACCAAGGCAGAGCTAAAGAATGGAACAGGTAGACCCACTAGGTGGAAAACGAAGCAGAGGAGCAGGGAGAGTTGAAGGTGGTGGAAGACGCTTCGACTTTACTCCACCACCACCCCCAGGAGGTCCGCACCAGGCTCAGGGATCTAGGGGATAGGGGTGGGGACAACTGCATGCGGTTGAGGCATATGACCCAGGGACTCCAGGGATGATTCAAGGTATGATCTTTGTCTTCTCTAACATAGATACTATGTTTATATACATAGGTTCTATTCATTCCTTCATAGCCACATGTCTTTCACAAAACCTCGAGATTCCGGTAGAACCATTGACTCGATCCTTATGTTAGGAGACACCTACGGGAGGAGTCTCAATGATCACGTACCATTGCAGACAATGTGATCTTACCCTTGGTGGTGAGAGTTTTGGTTGAAACCCCTTGTTGGTATCGTCGAGGGATTATGATGTCATTCTCGGCATGGATTGGTTATCTTCAGTCTATTCCCAGATTGACGGTTTTAGTCGAAGAGTGCGGTGTGTCTGCCATGATGGAACGAGGTTTTCCTTTGTCAGAGAAAAGGAAACCTAGGCAGCACAGAATGGACTTATGCATAGTAGGGTGCAGCCAATCTCTCATGAGTTGGATAGCCATGCCCTCGGAGTAGTGGATGTTGTGAGCTCTCAGTTCCCAGAAGTAGTGGCGGAGTACGAGGACGTCTTTCCTGAAAATGTTCCAAGATTACCTCCCCACCGAGAGATCAACTTCTGCATCGGCTTACACCATGGCACGACACTAATTTCATCATCAGTAAATCGGATGGCTCTCGTAGATCATCATGAGATGAGGGTGTAGTTGGAGGATTTGTAGAGAAAGGGTTTTGTGAGACCTCACGTCTCACCCTGGGCGGCCTCAGTCTTGTTTTCGATGAAGGAAGATGGGATTCTAAGGTTGGGCGTGGATTACCAGTTCCTGAACCAGGTGATGGTGAAGAAAAAGTATCCACTACCGAGAATCGATGACCTCTTTGATCAGCAAAGAGGGGAATAATGGTTCTTGTAGGATGACCTTTGATCAGGCTATGACCAGCTATGAGTGTGGGATGAGGATATACTGAAGACGGATTTCAGATGCCGCTACGGTCATTATGAGTACATGGTCATGCCTTTTGTCTTGACAAACTCCCCCGAAGTGTTCATGGGACTGATGAATCAGATCTTCTAGCCATACTTGGACCGGTTCGTAGTGGTCTTCATCGATGACATCCTTGTGTACTCGGCGTCAGAGGAGGAGCACACAAGACACATGCGGATGGTTCTAGACGTACTTCGGGAGCACTAGCTTTATGTGATGCTCTCGAAGTACCAGTTCTGGATTCAGGAGGTCCACTTTCTGGGACATCCCATCTCAGATGATGGAGTAGCGGTGGACCAAACCAAGGTGGACGCTGTGTTAGCATGGGATCCACCTTGGAGCGTGACGGAGGTGTGGTACTTTCTTGGGTTGGAAGGATATTACCGGATACTCATTCCAGATTTTCTCACAGATATCAGCACAAAGGACGACCATGAGCAGTAAGGGGCAACCCTTAATATGGATGGTGAAGTGCCAGCAAGCTTTTGAGCTTCTGAGACAGAGTTTGACAAGCACCCCAGTCTTGAGTTTGTCGGAGGAGGGTGTCGAGTACATAGTTTTCTACGATGCATCCGGGACTGGGCTTGGCTATGTCCTAATGCAGCGGCATGCAGTGATTTCTTTTGGTTCACGCCAGCTTAGGCCACATGTGCAGAACTATGCAACCCATGATCTCGAGTTGGCAGTGGTGGTCTTCGCATTGAAGATGTGGCAACACTACCTGATGGTGGAGCGGTTTATCGTCTACTTTGACCACAAGAGCCTCACGTACATCATTTTGCGGAAAGATCTGAATCTGCAGCAGAGAACATGGCTAGAGTTCCACTAGGACTATGATTCCGAGATCATCTATACTCCTGGAAAGGTGAATATGGTGGTGGATGCTCTTAGCAGAAGGTCGAGATCACAGCTATTGAGTGAGGCGACACAGCAGTTAGCCGAGTTGTATTTATCCTTCATGGATGGAGAGGATACAACATACCTCCAGTCGATGGTTGTCACCCATACACTCATACATCATGTTAGGGAGGCACAACTTGGGGATTTATACTGTGTGGCTTTACGTGCTCAGTTATCTATAGGACATGCTCTTGATGGATATTCACAAGGTTGGGAGGATGTACTTCATTTCAGAGGATGAATTATTGTACCTGTGGCGTTTCATGAGGATAACCTGATGGAGTTTCATACATCCCTTTTGGCGGTACATCTTGGGGTGGAAAAGATGTACCAGGATCTCTGATGACAGTTTTGGTGGTCAGGTACGAAGAAAGTAGTGGCGGAGTTTGTTTCTCAATGCCTCACATGACAACAGGTGAAGGCTGAGCACCTGGTTCTAGCGGGATTAGCTCACCCCTGGAAGTTCTAGAGTGGAAGTTGTATGGAATATCAATGTAATTCATGACAGGCTTACCACAAACATCCAAGGTGCATGATTTTATCTGGGTGACCGTTGACCGACTCACCATGTTGGCCCACTTCCTAGCTATCAGGGAGCAGAGTTCCAAAGAGAGCCTGAGATGACTCTATGTGCAGAAGATAGTTTGACTTCATGGCGTCCCCTCGACTATAATCTCTGATTGAGATTCCCACTTCACATCCCTATTGTGGAAGGGACAGCAGGAGGCTTTTGGGACTCAGCTACGCTTGAGCATGGCGTTTCATCCCTGTACTGATGGTCAGACGGAGAGGACCATTCAGGTTCTAGAGGATATGTTGTGAGCCTGTATCTTGGACTTTGGTCGCAGTTGGGGGGACCACCTACCACTATTGGTGTTTGCGTACAACAATATCTACCACTCCACCATTGGAATGGCACCGTTCGAGGCCTTGTATGAGAGACCCTTCCAGTCACCGCTTTGTTGGACCGACCTCAGAGAATCAGCACTCATAGGTCAATAGTTGGTGTGATTTACCATAGAGAAGGTACAGATCATCCAAGAGTAGATGAAGACTGCACAAGGCTTGAAGAAGTCCTATGCTAACCGACGACGAAGGCCTCTGGAGTTCGAAGAGGGATACCATGTCTTTCTTCGGTACTCACCTCGATGAGGGTTATGGAGATTTGGTCGAGGTGGCATGCTATCTCCGAGGTTCATCAGACCCTTCCATATAATGTGAAGTGTTGGGATGGGCATACCACCTTGCTCTACCCCCACTGTTGCATCGGGTAAATGATGTCTTCCATGTGTCGCAGCTGAGGAGGTACATGCACGACCCATCGCACGTCATCGACAGGGGAAAGATGGATATCGAGGATGGAGTGAACTTCACTGAGTACACGGTGGAGATTGAAGATCGGAAAAAGGGGATCCTTCGTGGGATATCGATTCCCTTGGTGTGAATCAGTTGGCAGCACAATAATTTTAAAGAGAGCATGTGGGAGTGGGTGGCCCAGATCCATTCCTAGTACCCTCATCTTTTTGGGTAGCCTTTGTTTTGGATTTTCAGGGACGTAAATCCCCAAGGTGGGGAGAATGTAATGTCTCGGATTTTCCGTGTATATATTTTTTTAAAAATTATGTGGAATTATTTCAAGACCATGGGAGAAAACAGAACATCATTCCGAGGCCCTGTGAGCCCAGAACGATGGTTTTCACTTTTTAAGTTAAGTGATTCGTCACTTGTGTGCGGTTGTGGAAGTTTCCAAACAGATGCCCAGATTAAAAATATGAGGGCACCGTTGCATCCGAGATGGTGACTTTACATATGAATGAGCATAACATCGATCGGCGCGGGTTGAGGGAAAATGTTAATTTTCGGATGTTTTTAGTAAAATAAAAATTAAATTTATTGCTAAATGTTTATTTGATTTTATGGAAACATTCGATGTAGCCCAGCGGCAGGACATCTGTTTCCTTATTTAATGACGCGTCATAATGACTCAAGAATTGAAAGATGGAGTCATTAATACAACATATTATATGTAATTCCAAATAATTTTACCTTTTTAATGGGTTAAGAGATTGGTGGTCATTGATGAACTTTTGGGAGAAATCTCTGGAGGATCCGCGGAGCACTGGAGCGAACCATCAACGACGAATGACGACGGATCAGAGTTGAGAATCGTTCTGCCAATGATGTTAAATGATCTCGACGGCTGCAGAAGCGCGACACCTTCATCATTGATTGATCATAGTTGAGGTTGGGGTTTGTTATTTAATTATACTCTTTCCTCGTTCATTGTTTAAAACGACGAACGTGTATCAACCATGAACAAGTTGATCTGCAGATTCATATGTTCTTAGGGGAGGGATTTTTCTTTGGGATGATCTCGAGGGTTTGAACCATGTTTTTTCTTATTTTTTGATCCTAACCTATTTATTCCAACTAACGGGAGTGGGTCAACATCGTGACGAACGATGGTGGGGGTTCATTCCTCACCTTGTTTATTGGACTTCTTCCTCTTTTTCTTTTCTCGCGTGTTCTTCATGGGGCAACGAAAAACAGATCATTTTGCATCCGTTCTGCAATGCAACGATCCCAAATCGAAGGGTCGACACCACAAAGACCTCATGGAGGGGCGATAATGATGGTGGACGGTGGATCGGACCAGATCATACAAGGGAATTCTTCGATCATTCTTCACTCGAAAAGAACAAAAATATGTTTTCGGAGCCGAATGAAGGCCCGAAAAAACTCGGAAGAGTCATCATGGAGTTGGGGCAACCAAAACCTGACAGTTTCGTGGCAATCGGATAGCCGGATTGATGATCAAATAGCTCAGCAGGCGCACCCATGAAGAGCGTCATTTCTGGAAATTTCCAGAATACACGACGTGTACTTCCAAAGAACATGTCGTGTAGAACTGACAGCAATAGCTAGGGTTTGGGGGTTAGATAGGAATCAGAAAACATGTGACCCTGATCACACGGCATGTCGGGCATTCTCCAAAGCTCGGAGTGTATCTTGGGGAATAAACGGACACGAGACGATCTAAATGGCTTCAGGTGACACGACCAGTACACCATGGCAGAGGCGGTGATGTGGAACTCGGTGTGTATCTAGTGGGTACACAGACAAGGGTTGTAGTACACGGGTAGATGTCTATGTATGACCATATGGTTAGTGACATAGGGCAATCTCCAGTCACTCGGACACAGCATGTACATCGTACTACACGCCGTGTACCCTGTTTTTCTATACGACCAGCCCTACGACACAGGTCGTTGTACATATGTAGTACCCGAGGTCAGACAACGCGGCGTGTAACTTTTCTACACATCATGTACTTTTTGGAAAATAGCATGGTCCTCTTTTTTACCGTAACTTGTAAATATTTTGTTTGGGATTGTTTCCTTATTCTCGTTTCCCTAAAGTTAATGTATCGTTTCCTCACACAGGAATATGATCCCTTCTGCAGGACTTTCTGTGATAGAGTCAGGCATCCATCTGAGAGGCCCAGGTCAAGATCCTATATCAATTCTTGACCCTATGTAGAGTTAGGAATCGATGTGACCAAATCTACAGGGAGTTGATCCTCTACCCAGTGGTTGTTTCACCTAATTGGTGAATCCGGATGAGTCACGGTATTTGCCATGGCCCTGTCAGTGATTCTCATCTGTGTATCGTGATCTTTCCCACTCATAAGTGTGTCTCTCGTAATGAGTGCTTCTATCTATCAAAAATCTTCCCACTCATATGTATGTCTCCCGTAATGAGTGTGAATACCTCTCGTGATGGTTCCCGACGAATGGTACTTCTCAGACAGACATCGTCATATCTATAAGACTTGTAGAGTGTGTTCTCCCGAAATGATTACATCGCAAAATCTTCGAACTGAATCCCTAACGGGGGTATGCGGTTGTGCGACTCATCTCTATACTATGGTTCAAGGTTTTTAGTATATCTAGTTTGTTCTATATGTTCTGTAGACATACATAGTTCATAGTTGATTGTACCTTTACTATGTGTACTATTTTGTGATTTTCAGGGTCCTCTACTCAGTATTGTTATACTCACCCCTGCATGGGCTTTTCCCGCACGTCTGGTGTCTTGTGCAGACGGGTATCCTTTTGAAATATTCCATGGTGTAACAGGATAGGACTGAGATTTCTGAGTTCCCTACAAGCTGATCCATTCATACGGCTACGATCAGTAGTCCCAATACCTTTTTGTGTTTATAGGTTGGACTTTTCAGTTTTCAGGCTCTTGTTTTTGGTGCGCTTGTATTCTAGCCCAGTTTACTTTTTAGTACTCTACATTTCATCGTAATTTGTTGGTTGGGTTTAGTTGTATGTATGCTTTGTTTGTTCCTTAGTGGTTTTCAAATTTCACCATTGTGGGCTGGGAGATGGGTGAGTGTGTATAGGTACATAGTCAATGCCTCCCATGTTAGTAATATGCCTACTAGGTGCTAGTCACCCTCCCCTGGCCTATTGGAGGTGGGCTTGGGGAGCCATAGAGCAGGCCCCACTGAGACGGGTCATTACAATTATAATGAACATCACATAATTTAGTATGGAGAATATTCATATTAATCATTAGTGTAATTTTCTGTTGTATGTTTTATAAAAGTTAAAAACACATTTAACTTTCTCCGACATAAAAACACATACTGAGATTGTCATGAATCTAAAAGTAAAATGATTTTAGAATCAATTTTGACATTTAGGAACAAAAATCCTTCCACTACGATGATAAATGAGGTCAAATTAACAAATAGTTTGTGTTAGTAGATTAAAACAGATAATTTACTTATAAATAAGTGTTACCTACTCAAAAATAAATAAAAAATATGAATTTTAATGAAACATTTAGATAAATATATTTTAATTGTTTTATATCAATAGTAAGAAAACAAATTTCATTTTGAATAATTTTATAGTAGGATTGAATTATAATTTTTGTTCTTAATTAATAAATTAGATTTTATTTAAATAATTTAACACATGTCCAAAAAATAGTTGAAGACCATGTAGTATCACTGATATCAATGAAAATGATCTTCAATTAATTTTTTACCATTATCAATAATCTTTATTTTGATATAATATATAGTATGAAAAAATGATCAAAATTATGTATTTCATTTTTAAATGATATTTAAACTAAAAAACATGTGTCACTAACTCAAAAAATAGAACATGATATTGATTTTCATTGAAATATAGGGAAATGATCTTTCATATGTTTTTGACATGTTGAAATATAATTCATATAATTTATATAATTAATACAGTTATAATGACTGAAAGTGAGTTTCTCAACATTATATGTTTTATCTTGTAAAAAACACTCATCACATTATAAATATAATTAAAAGAAGCTCCATTTTTAGGGAAACTATATGAAAATGTTCTTAAATTGTTGTATTATCCTATATATATTATTTATCCTTCCATCATGGTAGTTTATTAATTTATAATATGACAATTCAATTGTTTTTAGTTACAAATATGTAAATTATTAATAATGAATCAAATATTGGTTAATATTACAAATATAAATTTTTTTCTATTATTTCAATAACATTTATTTTATTGTATTAAATTCGAAGGAGGGATGATGATTCAACAACATGATTTTCATCATTTGATATAATGTTTTTTAAATAATAAATTTATTTATTAAAATTTTTCTAACCATTATCCATAAATTTATTATTAATTACTTTTTATAAAATGATATAAATTTGTTATTTGAAATTGTTTAATTACGTTGTTGTTTTGGTATTATCCTTCATTAGGTTTTCTTCCTGTAATTCTACTAAATAGGTGTCTCAATGAATGAGAGAGTTTGACAACAAAAATAAGTATTAATGAACAATTACTTTATCAATGCTAAAAACAAAGAGAAATTACCTATTTATTGGTAGAATATTCATCCCATGGAATAGTCTCGTCAGTATCATATATTTAAAACATGGAAATGCTAGAACATTTATTATCGTATGAATCAACATGAAATTTTTAGAACAGACACTGAACATTTGGTTGAAGTGTATCTAAATTTTCAATGGGAAAAATGATATTTATAGAGATTGAAAAAAATATTTTTTATATAACATAACCCAGGATAAAAGGATATAAATAATGGAAAATGCACTAATTGTTTTGTTTTAGAAAATTAGATACATAATCATTGATGTGGTTTAAAATTCAATAAACCCAAAATCCTTAAGAAAATATCTTGTAGTCAAAAAACCTATTAAATGTAGTTATAAAACTTAAAACCCCAGTTAAAAATAAATCAATACATTTAATTAAATTTATTTATGTTATATATCATTCCCATTATAATTTTATATAATGCTTATATATATGATTTTATAATTTTATAAAATTGTCTTTCATGATTAATAGATTATGTATACTGATATATAATTTCCTAATTTCTAAGAAATAAAATATTAAATTTATGTCAAAATATTATTTTTTTAAATTTTATTTTTCTTCAATGGTTAGAACAATAATTTTGTTTTATTAATTTTATTCTACTATTTATTTGACTTTTTAGGTATATATTCATTAAATATTAATTCATTTTATTTAATATAATTACAAAATATCATGTGTTCACTATTATTTTAATTTAGTTCAATATCTATTTATACTTTTTTTATCTATTACAATTATGTTGCTTTAGAGTGATAAGTTTTGTACATCGATACTTACTTTCCAAAATATATTGATTTATTAAATTTTATTGAATCAACATATTCTTTTAGACTGTGTTGTGATATCCTTTGAAAAATTTTATGATGGTTTTTGAATATGTATGGTAAACGGATTTGTGAGAAATAAATTTTATTTTCTATTTTCATTATAAATTATTTCTACTATATAAATAGTTTAAAAAAATTAATTTTTACTACAATATAGGTCTTCGACATTTTTGAATTTATATTATTACCGAGTGATGGAAATAGATAAAGAGATAAAATAAGATGATTTTATAAATCTTGTGATGATGTATTAAATTTTGTACTATTTTTTACAAAACATAACTAAGTATATATATTTTTTATATTCTTTTTAAATATAAATTTCTAAATATATAGTATTTGGATAATATAAATATGTATTTTTGATGTGCATAAGAAATTAGTGCTCCACTAAGTAGGGTGATAAATCAATTGTGATATAATTTTGCAATTTAATTATCCTGAAATTAATATTGAATTTTATATTCAATACACTCCCATATAATTATTTAATTTCCCAATAAAACTACATGTGGATGATGAATAAGGCTATCACAATTCTTAAAAGGTTTGGTCCCAGTGTGGGTACTTACTCCTTTTTCATCTGTTTTTTATCATATTCTATAACAAATAAACAATAATAAATCACCTATTACAGTTGGCATGGATATATAATCCACTACATATGACTTTTCTACAATTTCTCATCAGAAAATTATACTGAGTCCCACTACTTATATTATAAATAGAAACATATGAGAATGTTCACAATTAGATATGTGCAACTATATTAATAAATTTAGACCCCCTCCTTGATATTTTATAAATGATCAATATATATATGATCACCACATCAAGATCATTGATATCAAATATCATATAATAAAATGATATTATTTGGTCTTCTCAAATAATTTAGAATAACTTCCTTTTTTTTAATAATGAATAACTTAATTTTTTAAGATCCGTATGTTATTTCACTCTTTCATAAGAACCCAACTTACACCTTTATTCCTTCTCAATTTTTCTCAGTCTCTATCAATAAACAATTCTTGTGAAACTACTCACCTTATTTGGGAATTTTCATAATGTGAAATTTATATAAATTCTGGATAAAAAATTATATATCACATTCTAGAAAAATTTCATATCATAATGTAATAATGAGATCATGATCTCATTTATTTTATCATATATTCATTTGGGCATTCTCATATGGTCACAAAACATTATATTCATTATTTATCCATCATTTCATATTTAATCCTAGAAATACCCTTCTTGTCACTTATACTAAAAAACAAATATATCATATATTTTTTAAACATAGATGCAATTTAAAATTACTATCAAATAAGAAAATATGTGAATCCTCGAATTTTTTTATGATTAACTGTTTATAAAATTGGAACAACATCATTTACACTCATCATTAATTCAGTTTTTTATTTAAATCATCCTTTAATGGAATAAAACCATGATTATCTCTGACACTTGATAATTATAACACATGATAACACATCTTAAATCATAGGAAAAATATTTTCATGTAATTTATAAACATGGAATTGTCCTGACATCAGCCCAATTGAAATTCATATTGGTCAACTAATGTTTCTCATTTAACTAATGTCACCATTAATGTTGTAAAAAATAAATTAATTTTATCTTTAAAAAAAATTTGATTAGTGAACAGTATTTTTAATTCTTAAAAGATTCATGACGAATCAAAATCACAATTATGATATTTTAACTAATATTGAATAGATCGATAATCATCATTTCTGTATCTTTTTATAATTATTAATTATAAGAATCTCATAATCTCAGACATGAGATGGTATAAAAATTATACTACATATTTAGGATAAGATTACTCATATGAATTTCTATGAGAATCTATTAGTTTATCAATTTTTAGATTAAATTATTTTTTAGAAGTGTAAAATGACTGTTCCAAATGTTTTGAATACATCCTAGCATTTTCCAAATTTCCACTATAAGGTATATTTGAAGAGTAAAATAAATCTTCCATATAAGAAAACATTTAATTCCAAATTCATTGACTACTATTCTATGTACTTGTTTTACACATTGAAATCCCAAGTTACTGTTCCAAATTCAACAGTTTCTTTTTTTTTGTGTTTTTTCAAAATTACTAAATGAATTACACTGAGATAATCTTTTGAACATTGAAAAATCTATTTGATTTATAAGTTACTCACTTATGGTTTCTATAGTCATTTACTCAACTAAAGTGAAATTTTAGATGAGTAAAATATATCATCCATACTTCAACTATAACCCTTATTAATATTGAATTTGACTACATTGATTTCTTGATTTAGCTTCTAATGATGAGAAAGCCACTACATAAACAAATTTAATGCTTAAAGAGAGGAATTATAGAATATAATTAAATAATAATTGGATAACATCAATTAACCAAAAACATAATCAAATTATCAAAATAAATATCAAAATATTTTTAAAAATAACATGTCGTTATCTTGTATATCGGTGCAATGATTATAGTAAATAAAATTATTCCTCAAATTCATGGTGTTTTTAAATATCAACATTTAATATTTTCTTCAATATCACGCCGAAATTTTCACTTCACCCAAGTATTTTCATAAATCCTCAATTTATCTCAAAATTACACAACTATACACAATTTAAAATAATATGTTTCTTCACACAAGAATTTCAGGTGAAGACGATTTTAGTGAGTGTTTCATCCATCATTGATAAGATTTTTAATTAATTTGACTTATATATTCTAATCCTACATTAATTCTTCCATGTATCACAATTTTAATAATAATTATATATCCATATTAATATATAAATAAATGATAAACACTCCCTCCATAACAAATAACTGTACCATTATCTCTCCAATAAGATTTGGGTTCTTTCTATCCCCAATTTGTTATATAATCTAAAAATATATAGGGTTTTATTCTATATATAATTATGGGAGAGGGGTATACTTAACATGATATTTCATCTTTAATTATTTAAATCTATATCTTGGCATCAAAATTTTAAAACAATATACTATTAGATATTTTGGTTTTTTTTATATTTCACATAACTGTTTCCCCAACACTATTTAGGTGAATGATATATAATATCAATGTTCTAGGTTATGGTGTGTTTATTTAGAAATTTTAATAGATATTTTAAACTATAATTATAAAAATTAAATTCTAGTGGATAATATACTTTAAATTTCAAATTTTATAGTCATAAATTGATCTATAACTCCTTTTTTCTTAAATATGTCACTGCAATATACTCTACATCAGCTATACTAAATCAAACTAAACTCTTTTTTGTATAATGCCAACTCACGCTTCTATCACAATGATAGTATGCTACACCATATGAGGAATTTTTTTAGAATAATCTCTTACCAATTCTGCAAATATGTATATTGAAAATTTCAAATCATATATGTTTGTGTATAGTATACCACAGATATAAGAACCGTATACATACCAAAAAATATATCTAGCTTCCAAAAAAGGGTCACTTTAGGATCATTATGAAGCCTTTCAAATAAATTTACAACATAAACTACATTTGATCTAAATGACATTAAATAAGTTAGACTTCAAATGATAATCCAGAATTTTTTGAAGATTACACTAGTTCTTCATTAATTTTTTTCATCTTTGTACCAAATGCAGTGGGTTTCAATTATTTTTACAATATTCCAAGAAATATTTATTCCTTAATGTAACAGAATATTTCTATAGGGAAAATATGATAAGAAAATTGTTTTATATAATATGAAATCATGTAAAGTATGTATTTAAACCCACAATAGTCCTAACAAATTTCTTCTTTATCTAATTTGAAAATTCATCACATAGATTCTATTTATCTGAATATAATATATTATCATAAATATACACAATGAAAATTATAGTACTTATGGACATCTCATTTTCATATAGGGAGTGATCAGCCTTTCAATTAAAAGATTTAATGTCTGTTAATAAGCCATCCAATTTGAAATATTGGACACTAAGTTGCTGTTTTTGAGATATATGATGATTTCATAAGCTTGCACACCATGCTACCTTCACTATTATGAATAAATAATTCATGTATCTCAATGAACACATATTCTTTTAGATCTCCATTAATAATGGAATATCTTACATCCATTTGATACACATTGTAATGATAGTATGTTTCCACCCATAGAAACATTCTAATAGATTTTAAAAGTTCTACTATTGAAAATATTCAATCAAATTATATCCCATACATTTTTTATTTTCCATTGAAAAATACTCCTGCTATATTTATTAGAATATTTGATTTCTCAATCAACTCATTTCTGAAAACCCATATGGTTACAATTATGTTTTTATTCTCACATCTTGGCATAAGTTCTTTACACGACTTCTTCTCAATCAGATCAAAAACTTCATTCATTTCACTAATTTATTTCTCATTCTAAACAACTTCTAAAAAGATTTTAGTATTACTTATTTAATGATATATGTTTTGTTTCAAATCATCAATAACCATTTTTTTAAACTCCTACATCTGTATTATCAAAGATATTTTCCAAACAAGTATTTTTCTTCAATCTATGATAACTCAGTCTCTGATTAGTATAATTATTATCTTAATCTCTAGTTTAATCAAAAGAAACATATATAGACTTAATCATATTTATATATAATTTTATGAACTTTTTTTATAAATCAATATACTCCCAGTTTTATTATTATCAAAACCTTCTTCAATTGCCTCTTATTTCGTACATTTATTTTAAAAAAATTGACATCAAAGAAATTAATTTTTTTGTGGCCTTTTATTCAAAAAAATTTACCACTAACATTAGATAAGATACCCATGTAGATTCATTCCTCTATTTATCCCCAAAATTTTCAATATTAGATATCTGGATCTTCATTTCATAAATAATATAAATACATCAATGTACATCACAGTTGTATTTATTTTATAAATATTTAATATTGTATTATGTGTGTCACAAATATCAGTAAATAATTATTTTTAGTATATAAAATAGTATAAATAGATTCTCTTTATATGTATTTTGAAAGTATTTTCTTAGTTCTAATAGTACATCCAATCTCAATAAGAATTACATTCTTTCTCTCTGGTACTTTATTTTATTGCGGAATGTCATCTTCACTATATTGGTGCTTGAATCTATGATTTACAAGATATGTTATAGAAGAATTACTTGTTTATTCACTACATTTTTATTATATAATCCTCATGATGTATTTCCCTAACTCTTTCTCAACATATCCTCTACTGTTTTTTTACATGTCTATTACTTTAGACCTATATTCCATGATAATAATAGTAGTCATCCAAGTGTAATAATTAATGAATTACATAATGTATAGATAAACTCTTGACGAAAAATGTATCATAAGGCCAAGAAAATATGAATGAATGAATTGTAATGGATGATTTGACTAAATTTATAATATTTTAGGAGTTCATTGAACTATCTTTGTAACGCCCCGACCCCTGTTAACCAGAGTCAGTGCATAACATTGGCACGATCACAAGAAAGATCAAGTATCGAAAGACCGATTAGTTTAGTAGCCTTGGAATAACTAGATACATTAATAAAGATTACATTAAATCATTAAATGAAAAACTACAACAATAGAGTCTCCATAGTCTACACTCTTATCCCCTCATACTATCCCTGCAGGTCATTCATAAAATACTTCTTCACATTCTGGGAAAAATAAAACATAGAAAGGGGGGAGCTCAAATGCCCAGTAAGGATAACAATATAGCTGAAACTTTCATAAATAAGCATAAACATTTAAGGAAATGTATAACTAAAACAAAATCCTTTTAAAACTTGAACTTCAATATAATATGGTAGAAATAAAATGAAATAATTCCATATAATTATTCACATGGATATTATACAAGTCGAATAATCACATGCAATATCAATAACCACTTTCATAATGATGGAATGCATAATGCCATACTATCATAACCACATAGCGAAGGCCTCATGCCAAGTCTACAAATAAGATTTTGTCAAGGCCTTGTGCCAAGACACTAGTTTGTCTCATGAGACCTACCGATGCATCGAGAAGTTATAGCGGGCTCCACCTGTAACTTATTTAGTCCAATGCATTCCTCATATGAACAGGTTTAAACATAACATTAATATTTGTATTAAAACTAGCATACGAAATTTCAATACTTTATCCATAAACCATGAATGGTATAAAAATAACACATCCACAGTCAAACATATCACAAAACCTTTAATATAATGTAGATGTTTTGTATCACAATAAATCAACATCAAATAAGCTTAAAATCCATCAAAGGATGTTGACATAGATGAAATCAAAACTATTTGAGAGAAATATCTCTTTTTTTAAATCATTTAAAAGTCTCATAATTATAAAATAAAACAATTACTTTGAAAATTTTCTTATGAGCTCGTAAGGTAAGATTCAAAGATTTTATAATGGTGGAAAATAGCTGCACCCGCCGTATAAGTTAAAAAAATACATTCTTTCCTTAATTATTTTGAAAAGGATAAAAAGAAACTTGTTTGGAAAACGACAGAAAGATTCCTTTATAAAACCCTTATAAAAAGTCAAATAGGGGTATAAATGACTTCAACCCATATTCATTTAAATAGTAAAAAATGTTTTGAAATACATTTTTAAGAAACATGGATGTGGATGATAAAGAAATCCCAGTAGATTATTACGTATAAACAACCTCAGATAATGAAGAGATTGTGAAATAAACCCTTACCTTGTACTTTTCCTTGGTTGGGGGTAGGTTAACCTCCTGTATAATGGTGAAATAATTGTTATTAAATTATACAAGAATCATATACATTAATATGATATCATATATGATCTTTTAACATTTCTTTGTTAATAGTATCATAGTATTATCGTCGTTTCAGGTGTTAACTTACTCGTATATGTTTTGTTACATAAGATGTGTTTGTTATGGATAGGTTGTAACTTATTCATATCCAGAATTATATAAAGTCCTTTAACATTATTTTTAAATCATCAAATGATAATTATACTAGAATGTATATGATGAAGAATGAATATCATCGCGTTCGTGGAGACGGTAGTCCATACGTACGCACGAGTGACAATATCATTCATTTGATATTAAAATAATATATAATTAGATGGTATATCATATACACAGAATAATTATCATGTTATATTTATTATTTACATGAATTACACATCATTATTATCCCATCAAAATAATAATTTATTGAAAACAATTACACCATGACGTGGAGACGGTAAGCCGTACGTACGCACGTATGGTGACATGTCATTCAAAGGATGAATAGAATACTGAATATGGTTGTGACATTTTTATAATAACATCACTATATATATAAGATACTGTAGTTATTATTTTATAATTGAAATAACAAAGAAATAATAAGTTGAAGAAGAAAATAACTTGAATGAGGGTGGTGAAAGCATTACCTCTTCTTCGGGTTCTTCCTTTTGATGTGATCAAAAGGGCTCCATAGGTTGACTTTATGATCAAAATAAGTCCTCTAGGTTTAAGTGAGGGATGTTGAGAGAGTATTTTGGTAGGGTTTAGCCGATCCAAAAGGCTTTGAATGTTTGAATTATGGAGAAGGGAGAGTGCCCTTTTATAAGAGGGGTGAGGGGCACCTTTGGAAAAGCTAGAAATATTATTTTATAATATATTAATATTAGGTTTCTAATGTCTCCAACATAGATTATTTAAAGGTTAAGGTGGGGATAGGTCTCAAAACACTCAACCAATAGTTTTTAGACAGGTTTGGGTCACTATATTAACCTTATCTTTTAGTTCTAACTCTTAGATAATTAGTTTAACATTTACCATGTCACTTTTTATTTTTATATTATATAGTTAATAAACGTACTATATACATCCAAGAGACTCCCAAGTGGTCCATTAATGAAACAAATATCATAATATAAGTCTCTTGTCCGACCCTTATATTTTTAGGAATTTAATATCAATAAATAATATAATATTTGTTTTAAAAACTCTTTTATGTCAATTTTGACACTATTGGGTATTTTGTTTTTTATAAATTCATAACAACTTTATTACTTCGAAATAAATTTATATAATCATTCCTAATATGTCATATTAACCTATAAAATCAGATTAATTCATATAAAGACACAAATCACATTTATTTTGATATTTATAATATCAATTAATTTAATATTTCGTCAATTATATAATTATTGTATCACCATTGTGTAGTAAATAAATTAAATTATTTATAGTCGAAAAATTATAAATAAAATACCATTATGTAGGAAATATTTTTATCTTTCTAATGAATATTTACAATCTAATTTTTCTTATGTATAACCCTATATTAAAAATGTTTTAGTAAATAAACGTTGATTTTAACTCTTTTAACTCTTCTTTGAATTAAATAATAATAAATGACCTAATCTAATCCAAGTGGACCTAAATGATAATTTTTTATTCCTAAAGTGGTTTTTGGTCGAGATACACTTGTCTAATAGAATTAGGACATGTGTTAGGTTAATATTAATATCATTTTTACCCTTAATTAACCTATTTACTTTTAACCGTGGTAAATAAAAGTAAAAGGTTATTATTCAACAAAAATTATTTTCATCTCAATGAACCACATTTTACTCCTTGATATTAACCGTGTCTCTGGTATTTTCGAAATTCCACTCACAGAAGTGGTAAAATTATGTTTTATTGAATTTCTAAATTCTCATAGGAGGTGGGTAAAAGACGGTGAAAAGTTCAAAAAAAAAATTATATATCTATAATCATTTTAAACTAACTCCAATGAATTACATTGAACATATATATGTATTATGTATATATTTTGACCTTAATTAAATTTATATAAAATAATTAATTATTTAAATGAAAATTCGGTTTTAAGCTATAACTTAGTGTTTTTTCACTATTCATCAAAAATTGAAAGTTTTCAGAAAAATACCAAAATTTCACCCGAGGCTAATTTCGATATTCCGAATCCAAAAACGAAGTCCATTTTGAATGGTAAAATTTATAAAATTTCAAATAGTGGGTATTAATATTCATAACAGCTAGTTTGATTGGTTGTGGTGTGTGTGTTAGAACTCGAAGTTGCGTACAACACATGCTGTTGTATTATTCAAAGGAAAGCGTATCGTGGAAGATTGGGGTGTTACATTCTCCCATCCTTCAAATAATTCCATCCTCAAAATTTCTATAATACTACCACATGAGAAGACATAGGTGGTTCTTCATCATAAGTTCCTCAGGTTCCCACGTTCCCTCTTCTATCTTATGGTTTCTCCACAAAACTTTTACCAGACGAGTCATCTGGTTTCTCAGTACTTTTTCTCTCATATCAAGAATCCTAACAGGCTCTTCACAATAAGACAGATCGGGTTCTAGTTCTAATTCCTCATTGGTGAGTACATGTGTTTGGTCAGGCATGTATTTTCTCAATAGTGATACGTGGAACACATCGTGAACTTTGGAGAGATTTGGTGGCATTGCCTAACGGTATGCTACAACCCGAATTTGTCCTAGAATTTCGAAAGGACCAATGTACCTGGGATTAATTTTACCTTTCTTTCAAAAACGTATTACTCCCTTCCATGGAGATACCTTCAATAAAACATGATCTCCCACCTGAAATTCCAAATCCTTTCTTCGGTTGTCAGCATAGCTCTTCTGCCTACTTTGAGCAGCTTTGGTGTGGTTTTGGATTACCTTCAACTTTTCCATTGTTTCCTCCACCAGTTCTGGGCCTAAAATTTTTCCTTCACCAACGTCATCCCAACAGGTTGGTGTGCAACATATCTTTCCATATAACGCTTCATATGGTGCCATTTGAATACTCGAATGGAAGCTATTGTTATAGGAAAATTCTACCAGAGGTAAATATTGATCCCACATACCCTGAAAGTCAAGTGAGCAGGATCACAACATGTCTTCTAAGGTTTGAATAGTCCATTCTGGTTTTCCATCTGTTTGAGGGTGGTAGGCAGTGTTCAATTGAAGATCAGTATCTAGGGATTTCTGAAGACTCTTCCAGAATATTGAAGTAAAATGGGGTTCATGATCAGAAACAATCGATAGGGGCACTCCATGAAGTCTCACAACATCATTAATATATATACTTTCTATCCGTTCAAGTGGTAAATATTCCCTTATAGCAAGAAAATGTGCTGACTTGGTAAGACGATCAACAATGACCCATATTGCATCATTCTTTCTAGGAGTGTTTGGTAGCCCCATGAAGAATTCCATCGTAATATTATCCCATTTCCACTCAGGTATGGGAATAGGTCGCAATACTCCACCAGGCTATTTCCTTCCAGCTTTCACTTGTTGACAAACCATACATCTTGACACAAAATCAGCAATCACCCTCTTCATGTTGTCCCACCAAAAATTTTCCTTCAAATATCTATACATTTTGGTGCTCCCAGAGTGTATAGTGAATTGGAACTATGAGCATCATCCAATAATTCCCTTTTTAGATCAAGTATATTGGGAACACAAAGTCACTTCCCAAATTTTAAAGTTCCTACTTCATACACAAAGTCTCTCAATCTCCCATCATTCACAGCTTTAATCTTCTTCTAATACTCTGCATCATCGTTCTGAGAACTCTTTATCCTTTCTATTAAAGAAGGTTTGGAAACCATTTGAAAAAGAATTGATGTTTCAACTTCCATGGTGATTCCCATATCCAACTTTATAAGATCCTTAAAAATAAGTTCCCTTTCAATTCTCATCATATTCAAAACTCCATGATCGTTTCTTCTCAAATCATCGGCCACCTTATTTGCCTTCCCCGGGTGGTAGTGTATCGTGCAATCATAATCCCTGAGTAGTTCAAGACATCACCTTTGCCTCATGTTGAGTTATTTTTGTGAGAAAATATACTTCAAACTCTTGTGATCAGTATAAATCTCAAACTTTTCACCATAGAGGTAGTGCCTCCATGTCTTCAAAGAAAATATCACAGCTGCTAACTCGAGATCAAGAGTTGTATAGTTTTTCTCATGAATTTTCAACTGTCGTGATGCATAGGCAATAACCCTATCATTCTACATAAGGACAGAACCAAGTCCTGTCTTCGATGCATCACTATAAATAATGAACCCATCATTACCTGATAGTAGAGTCAATATAGGATCATTGACTAATCATCTCCAAAGATTTTCGAAACATTCTTTACACTATTTTGTCCAAACAAATTTAACCCCCTTATGTGTGAGATTTGTTAATGGGTTAGCCAACCGGGAAAAATTCTGGATGAAATGTTGATAATAACCTGCTAAACCAAGAAAACTGCGTACCTCAGTTATACTCGTATATGCTGGCCATTCTTGGATTTCTTCGGTCTTAGAAGGATCAATAGAGATTCCATATTTAGAGACAATATAGCCAAGAAAAGAAATCTCATGAAGACAGAATTCACACTTGCTAAACATCCCTTATAATTCATGTCTTCTTAGAGTCTTCAAGATAATGCGCAAGTGATTTTCAGGATCTTCGTAGCTTTTGGAGTATACCAAGATATCATTAATAAATACCACCACAAATTTATCTAGATATTCCTTGAAAACTCTATTCATTAGATCCATGAATACAAAGGGAACATTAGTCAGCCCAAAAGTCATTACCGTAAAATCGTAATTCTCGTACCTGGTTTGAAATGCTGTCTTCGGAATGTCTTTCTTCTTCACACACAACTGATGGTATCCAGACCAAAGGTCAATATTGAAAATTATTGAGCTCCATGTAGTTGGTCAAATAAATCATCAATGCGATGTAGGGGAGACTTGTTCTTTATTGTTATATCATTCATCTCCCTATAGTCGAAACATAACCTCATAGATCCATCATTCTTTTTAACAAAAAGAATAGTGGCTCCCCATGGAGAAAAATTAGGGCGAGTAAATCCCTTATTACTCAATTCCTCAAGTTGTTTCATTAGTTATACTAATTCCACAGTGTCCATTATATAAGGGGTCTTCAATATAGGCCTTGATCCAGGAATTAAATCAATGGAAAACTCAACTTCTCGTTCTGGAGGATGTCCAGGTAAATCTTCCAGAAACACATCTACATATTCTTTCACAATAGGTACATCCTCTATTCGAAAATTCATTTCCTCACCCATAGTAATTTCATTATCTTCCTCCACACTAATAGAATTTAGTTGAGATACTGGGGTGTATCTAGATAAAAATTATGTGGTGACGATTCTGCTCTAAAGATAAGGTGTTCCTTATAATCATCATAAAAAATCGTAACCTCCTTATTCTTATAATAAATCTTCACGTCATAGTCTTAAAGAAAATCCATACTGAGGATTATATCAAACTCAGTCATAGGTATGGAGATGAGATCAGTGGATAAAGAACATTTATGTGCTCAAATGGGGACTGATTCACAAAACCTCGTTGCAATGATACTTCCCATAGGAGTTTTAACTGACAACTCCCTTGTTAAATCAAATTTGAAATATGTAATTTTCTTAGAAAACTGGGAAGATATGAAACAATTTGATGATCTAGAATCAAATAATGCATTTTCTAAGCCTGAGGAAACCATTAAATTACCTGTCAACATGTCTTTCGGAGCTTCTTCCTCAGTAGTAGTGATAGCATAATCTTGGCCTTGATCCCTTGGCCTTTTCTATGGCATGTTCCTTTGACGCTTAGGACATTCATTTGCATAATGTCCCATCTCCCTAAAATTGTAGCATTGGACATCAGTATCTTCCATCTTCTCCTTCCAATCACGAGCTTGGTGTCCTTTTTTACAACACTTATAATGGACTCCCATTCCATTTAAGCAAGTAACGGGGTGTTTCTTCCCACATTTATCATAGGATGGATATTCAAACATTCCCTTCTTCCCCTTATTTACATTCCCAGATTGATCATCATATCTCTTCCTCTCTTGCTTTTCTTTAAAGTCATAAGACTTAGAGAATTCCTTTTCTGTCTTGATAGCACATGAGACAATGTCTTCGTACGATGAGAAGGATTGTGAAACTAATGCTCTATGGAGAAACAGTTTTAACCCATAAAAGAAATGATCAATATTACTTCTTGGGTTGTGTATATAATCTCCAGCATACCTTTCTATCCTTGTAAAGTTAGCCTTATACTTTGGGACATTCTCATCCTCCTTTTGTCTCAGAATTAGAAATTGCCTTTCCATATCTGCTCGATGGTCACGAGGAAAGTATTTTTCTAAAAATAGATCTTTGAGCTCCCTCCATTCCATATTTGATACTTCATCATCTTCCTTCATGTTTTGAATCAATGACCACCATTGATCAACATATCCAGTGAGGCGATAAACTACCATGATAACTTTTTCCCTTTCACTACTCCCCAAAGCCTAAAATATTTTCTCTAGGGAACTTATATATTGCTCTGCTACTAATGGATTTGTACTCCCATTGAATGTTGGTGGTTTCTGCCACATGAAGTGATCTAAAATTGATCCTCCACGCTTTGGATTAGGGTGCTCCATACGGGTATGGTTATTATTCATAACCTGAGTGAGTTGTCCCAGTATGGTGATTAGTTGATCAGCACCGGTTGCATCACCAGCTCCACAATAATTATCTTGAGTAGAAGGGAAATCCCTACATAGAGTGAATGCATTGATACGGTTTCCATTTCTTCCACTAGGAACCATTTCTAAACAATGGCATAAACTAGATCAGTTTATGAATCAAAATACATAATTCCATACTTATAAAATACTTAACATAAATGGAAAAATTTATAGATATAATCCATAATCATAAAAAATGTTTTCTTTGAGGTTGTATATACTGATAAACACTTCATAATGATTTGGAAAGAAAATGAGAGTTATCCTAAGCATATCCCCCAGGAGTGTCGTAACCAAGAGTGGAGCAAGACCCATTGTCGTGCACCAGTTCCTGTTCGAGTCTAGCTCAAATAGGGGTTTTCGGGTTTTACCCATAGGTACATCTGTTCCATAGCCAGCTCTACCTGTTCGTATCCAGACAAGGATGTATTGCTCAGAAAACTCAAAAAATCTCTAGAATACCAAAATTCTAGGAAGTTCTTCTATACTAATCCTCAAGGTCCATCTTAGGTCTATGTGTTCTAATCAGAGTTTATCTAAATCTAGCTTCTAAGCATTGTACTAAACTTCCTCTAGTATCAACCGTAAGGCCCCGACCCCAGTTACCCAGATTCGGTGCATTATTACATAACATAAGCATGATCACAAGAAAGATCATGTCTCGAAAGACCTATTAGTTTAGTAGCCTTGGAATAACTAGATACATTAATAATGTTTACATTACATCATAAAATGAAAAACTACAACAATATAGTCTCCATAGTCCACACTCATATCCTTTCATACAATCCATGTAGGTCACTCATAAAATAATTCTTCACATCCTAGGATATATAAAACATAGAAATGGGTGAACTCAAATACCCAGTAAGGATAACAATATAGCATAAATATTTATAAATAAGAATAAACATTAAAGGCAATGTATAACTAAACCAAAATCCTTTTAAAACATAAACCTCAGAATAATATGGCATAAATAAAATGAAATAATTCCATATACATTTTCACATGGATATTATACTAGTCGAATAATCACATGCAATATCAATAAACACTTTTATAATGATGGAATGCATAATGCCAGACTATCATAACCACATAGCCAAGGCCTTGTGCCAAGACTACATATAAGATTTTGTCAAGGCCTTGTACCAAAAGACTATTTTGTCTCATGATACCTACCGATGCATCGAGGAGCTATAGAGGGCTCCACCCATTACTGATTAAGTCCAATGCATTCTACATATGAACAGGTTTAAACATAACATAAATATTCGTATTAAAACTAGCATACGAAATGAAAATACTTTTCCATAAGCCATGAATGGTTTAAAAATAACACATCCACAGTCAAACATATCACAAAACTTTCAATACAATATGGAAGTTTTGTATCACAATAAATCAACCTCAAATAAGCTTAGAATCCATCAAAAGATGATGACATAGATGAAATCAAAAATATTTGAGAGAAATATCTCTTTTTGGAAATCATTTAAAAGTCACATAATTATAAAATAAAACAATTACTTTTTAAATTTTCTTATAAACTTGTAAGAGAAGCATTGAAAATTTTATAATGGCGGAAAATAGCCTCACCCACTGTATAAGTTAAAAAAAGACATTCTTACCTTATTTTTGTCGAAAAGGTTAAAAAGAACCTTGTTTGGAAAACGAAAGAAAGATTCCTTTATAAAACTCTTATAAAAAGTAAAGCAAGGGTATAAATGACTTGAACCCATATTATTGTAAATAGTAAAAAATAATTGAAATACATTTTTATGAAACATGGATGTGGATGATAAAGAAATCCCAGAAGATTATTACGTATAAACAACCTCGGATAATGAAGAGATTGCGAAATAAACCCTTACCTTGTACTTTTCCTTGGTTGGGGGTAGGTTAACCTCCTTTATAATTGTGATGTAATTGTTATTAAATTATAAAATAATCATATACATTAATATGATATCATATATGATCTTTTAACATTGCTTTGTTAAGAATATCTTAGTATTATCGTCGTTTCGGGTGTTAACTTACTCGTATAGGTTTTGTTACATTAGCCAGGTTTGTTACGGATAGGTTGTATCTTATTCAAATATAGAATAATATCAAGTCCTAAAACATTATTTTTAAAACATAGAATGATAATTATACTTGAATGGATACGATGGAGAATGAATCTCATCGTGTTCGTGGAGACGGTAGTCCGTATGTACGCATGAGCAACAATATCATTCTTTTGATATTAAATTAATATATAATTGGATGGTATATAATATATACAGAATAATTATCATGTTATATTTATTATTTAAATGAATTACACATCATTATTATACCATTCCAAATAATAATTTATTGAATTACAATTACACCAAGACGTGGAGACGTTAAGTCATACGTACGCACGTATGGTGACTTGTCATTCAAAGGATGGATAGACTACTGAATGTGATGGTAGAATATTTATAATAACATCAAAGTATATATTTGATACTGGAGTTATTATTTTAGAATGTTAATAACAATGAAAGAATAAGTTGAATAAGAAAAGAACATGAAAGAGGCTGGTGATAACATTAACTCTTCTTCGGGTTCTTCCTTTTTATTTGATCAAAATGGATCCTTAGGTTGGCATTATAATCAAAATAAGGCCTATAAGTTGATTTTAGGGGTGTTGAAAGAGTATTTGGGCAGGGTTTTTCCAAGCCAAATCCTTTTAATGTCTAAATCTATGATAAGGGGGAGTTCCCTTTTATAAGAGGGGTGAGGGGCACCATTGGAAAAGCTAGAAATATTATTTTTTAATAAATTAATATTCGGTTTATAATGGCTCCAAAGTGGATTATTTAAATGTTAAGGTGGGGATAGGTCGACAAACCACTCAACCAATAGGTTTTAGACAGGATTAGGTCACTATATTAACCTTATCTTTTAGTTTTAACTCTTAGATAATTAGTTTAACATTTAACATGTCACTTTTTATTTTTATATTATATAGTAAATAAACATACTATATACATACAAGAACTCCCAAGTGCTCCATTAATGATACACCTATCATGATAGAAGTATCTTGGACAAAGATAAGATTTTTAGTAATTTAATATCAATTAATAGTATAATATTTGTTTTAAAAAACTCTTTTATGTCAATTTTGACACTATTGGGTATTTTGTTTTTGATAAATTCATAACAGCATTATTAATTCGAAAACAATTTATATAATAAATCCTAATATGATATATTAACCTATAAAATTAGTGGAATTCATACAAAGTCTCAAATTACATTTATTTTCATATTTATAATATCAATTACTTTAATATTTCATTAATTAAGTAATTACTACATCACCATTGTGTCATAAATAAATTAAATTAGTTAATGTCTAAAAATTATAAATAAAATACCATTATGTAGGAAATATGTTTATATTTCTAATTAATATTTACAATCTAATTAATGTTATGTATAACCATATATTAAAAATGTTTTAGTAAATAATCTTCTATTTTAACTCTTTTAACTCTTCTTTGAATTAAAAAATAATAAATGTCCTAATCTAATATATGTGGACCTAAATGATAATATTTTATTCCTAAAGTTTTTTTTGGTCGAGATACACTTGTCTAATAGAATTTGGACATGTGTTAGGGTAATATCAATATCATTTTTACCCTTAATTACCCTATTAACTTTTAACCGTGGTAAATAAAAGTAAAAAGTTACTACTCACCAAAAATTATTTTCATCTCAATGAACCACATTTTACTCCTTGATATTAACCGTGTCTCTCGGATTTTTGAAAATCCCCTCACAGAAGCTGTAAAATTAAGTTTTATTGAATTTCCAAATTCTCCTAGGAGGTGGGTAAAAGACGGTGAAAAGATCAATACAATTTTTATATATCTATAATCATTCTAAACTAACTCCAATGAATTACATTGAACATATATAGGTGTTATGTATCTATTTTGACCTTAATTAAATTTTAATAAAATAAATAATTATTTAAATAAAAATTCGGTTTTAAACTATAACTCAGTGTTTTTTCACTATTCATCCAAAATTGAATGTTTTCAGAAAAATACCAAAATTTCACCCTATGCTAATTTCGATATTCCGAATCAAAAAATGAAATCCAATTTGAAAGATAATATTTTTAAAATTTCAAAAAGTGGGTATTACTATTCATAACGGCTAGTTTGATTGGTTGTGGTGTGTGTGTTAGAACTCAATGTTGCGTACAACACACGCTACTTTATTATTCAAAGGAAATCGTACTGTGGAAGCTTGGGGTGTTATAATCTTCCCCTAGTGTAATGTTTCAAAAATATAATCCCTCTCTTTTAATTTTTTCTAGATCTCTAAACAATTTATACATTAATATTTTACACATTTTTTTGGTTAGGGTGTCTAAGAATCTTGTCATATTGTTTATTCTCATCAGTGGATCTCAATTAGATATAATTTGATGGATATCTTATTTGAAATATATTTAAATTTATTATTTATCCTATAGAGATTACATTTACCTAATTTTCATTATAGATGGGGAAAATATTTTTAATGAATAAACAACCATTCCCCTTATCAATCAATCAGATCACACATAATATATTGTGTTTATGCCCTTCTATATAGTGAACAACATTACATTGAATCTTATGTGCTTCAAAACCTGTTGTACCAAAAAGTTTCGATTCACAAAGAATAGTTATTTAAAAATGTCACTATAAATCTATCATGTTAATCTATATTTTAAAAAAAATTATATGAATTATCATATGTGAGCAACATCCACTCTTAAGATTACGTGGAATTAATTTCTTGTAAGAATTCAAAACATCATAAATAATATGATATTATATTTCAATATTTTTTGTTTTGAATTCCATTACCCTGATAATAGTATAAAATATAACTAAAAATAATTTTCTTGAATTCATCATAATAATGACCTCATAAGTAACATTTTCCACCTACTTTTTCCAAAATATATAATATATTATATTTAGGTAACTTAACTAATTTATATTAAAAGGATACATTATTAGTATTTATTTTTTATTTTGTAGTGTTTGACCACATTTATTCAAGGTCTCTCCTTCATAGGGACTTATTATAACAGTATTAATTAGATTTTTGTCAAAAAAGTTACACAATAATTGAAAAATACGCTAAATATAATCCTACCATGATAAAATATTTTTTTTCAAATTTTTTATGTTGTTGGATTGAATTACATTATCCTTCTATTTATATTACGGGGAATGGTTTCATTATCACCCAATTTCCTGATTTTGGTTTGGAAGAGTGTTTATCAAAATATTTATTGGATGAAACATGTCTATATATTTAGTTTAAACATAGAAATTTATTAATATAAAAATTTAATTTGATATTTTTAGGTAATGAATAATGTTTCATATTCGAGTTGATGTTCTCAACTACTATTGTTTTCTCAGATTTAATTTTAAAAAAAAAATTACATTCATCCTTATTCATATTTATTTGTTTTTTTCTTCATGATACTTTTATTATGACTTTCTTATTTATTCATCATTCAATGTTACATTCTATTCATGATCATTCACCATCATTCCTTTCTAAAAAATCGACATGTGTTTTTTGTATAAATGTGATTAGATTCTTTTATAACATGAACATAACTAGCATTATTTTTCATGCCACATTCTTGATTATAAATATTTGTTTACTTTTTGAGAATAGTATTTTTTTTATAAATGATTCCATTTATGATTTTAGAATTTTTCCCATTAATATTTTCTCACCATATTGTTACTCACTATTTGAAAAATGTTCAAGCTTCTCCACACAAGACATTTAATTTTTGATATTTTTGAAAAATAATTATTTTGGTTGGCTTCTTGAATATAGTTATAATTATTCTTATTTACTCATCATACATATTATTTTTTTCTGGGAAATATCTTCTTACCCTTAACGTAGTGGCAAACATTTTTTTATATTTTCAATAGTTTATTATTTTGATGCCTCTCTTTTTGTTCCTGAAATTCAATCTAGTTAATTCACTGTTTATAAATTTTTATAAAAAAAATTACTATGGAACCACATTTGTCACACTTGGGTGAATTTTTTCCTTTCTATATTATGTTGAATTTTCATATTTTCTTTGAGATAAGAGACAAAAATTTCTTTCATTCCTTATTATCTTCCATAATATAAAATTCATTTGAAATTTCTATATAATCATCATTAATAATAGGTTATCAAATGGATCTAGGATACAAATTCATCTTTGAAATTATTTTTAAATATAAGATCCATTCTCATTGAATATTATCTAATAATATTGTATATATCATCAAGGGTAAGATACTATCAATCTTTCTCAGCAGACATTTTAGAACTTACCAATCTTGCAATTTTCTCACTAACTGATTAATAATCATATATTCATACATATTTTCCCCTTAGAATATCATGTTTTGTAATCATTCACTATCTATTGTAATATAGTCATAATTTATTTCATATTAAAAAACTTTATATATTCAAATTTGTGCCTCTAGATATTCAATCAGCTTCTTTAACCTTCATATTTTATTTAAATTTACTCTGAATACAATCCCATATTTCATTTTTAAATTGAAGTCCCATCACATTAGTATTTATTTTTTATAATAAGGTTATCATAATAACATTGAAAAAATTACTATCAAAATTCATATTATTCTTATCTATAAATTAAATTTAATATTATATATCAGAGGGTGGCCATCCTACTATTGTTGCATCGAATACTACAATGAAAATAGAAAGAATATTAGGTTTCATTATATTCATCCAACAATTCTATTTATATCAATATAATGTTGGTGCACCCCATTTGTTCACTACATTGAGATTTTCTATTTCAGTTCACAAAGAAACTAACACAGGGAACTTAGAGGCTCTGATACCACTTAATTTTCCCTAAGAATGGTCACCCCATTAATATATAGAAGATCAATTAGTGGGGATATTAATTTATGAATCCTTTTTCTTTAAATTAATCTATGAAATATATTGTGAATTGCTCCTATCAAATTTAATATCAACCATGCTCAAAGAATATTTAAATGAATGATGAAAAGGAAACACAAAACATTTATGAATATTTATCATAGTTTGGGTACCAAGTCCTTGTTTTTTATGGTTTTTATCGTGGCCTACAAGGATTCCATGATAGTCAGTCACTAATTATAATTGATTAAAAGGTATCATATTCTACATATGAGCTTTCTAGAACATATTTTCAGATTATTATACTCACTCCCACCAATTATTGTATGAATATGACCATCTGAGAAAGATCACTAGGGGGATTTGTTTCTCTAAAAAAAATATAAACTCTGTTGGGCAAAAATCCCTCAAGGTAACATTGAAGTATTTTTGGGTTGGTTGTGTTTGTTGACAAAGCAGGTTCTCATGGATATTTGTCGAGTTCCCGAGAAGTTGTTGACAATCCATGTTGACAAAGAACGATGACAAAGGAAAAGGCGATCTGGAGGCGGTACAAAAGAGCAGTACAAGGTGGCGCCGTTTTCCAGTGTTTGCCAAATTTTTGGGGTCCAAAATTTGAAGTTTGGTGAGCATCGCGAAATGTGGATTTCCATGAAGAGCATTATTTCATATGGTAAAGGCATGAATTTCGCGAAGATAGCATGCATGGTTTGGAGATCGCGAAGACCAGAAGAATGGAGGCGGTGATGCTTCGCGATTACGTCATGCTTCGCGAACGGCAGAGGCTGAAGCGCATCGCGGCGGAGAAGGGCTTTGCGAGAGAGCTTCGCGGCGAAGGCGCGAGCCGCGAAGGTAAGTTGACGGTGATTCATCGCGACTACGTCAAGCTCCGCGAACGGAAGATTGCCGTGGAGCTTCGCGATTTGGACAGAATTCCGGCTGAAACTTTGGAGCTTCGCGATTTGAGATGACGTGGCGTTGACTTCGCGTGGAAGGGACGAGGGTCGGTGGAATCGCCTATAAATAGAGGCCGACCCCTTCAACCGAAGTAGAGAGAATTTTCAGAGAAAATACTTTGCTCTCGATTTGCGAAGGTGGTTCGCGGAGCCAGTGTGCTTCGCGAAAGAGGTGCTTCGCGGCGGCTATTGTAGCTCCGCGAAACCTGCGAGCTCCGCGTTGGCTTACTTAGCTTCGCGAGGGTTGTTGCTTTGTGACGGCTTGAGCATCGCGAGAGTGCTTCGCGAAGGAGCTTCGCGAGTGAGCTTCGCGAAAAGGCAGGAGCTTCGCGAAAAGGCAGGAGCTTCGCGAAGGCTTGTTTGAGCTTCGCAAAATTGGGAGCCTCGCATTGTAGGGTGCTTTGCGAAGGTCTTTCCAAAGGTTGGTTGCCCAGTGGATAGTGGCAAAGGGGTATTCATCTACGGGTGAAAGTCGAACTTCAAAAGAGCATCTACATACAGAGAAAGATGCATTCCTTCATGAAGAGGAGAGACCTACAGGTCTATAAACTGTGAGTGAATCCCTTCCAAGAGCAGTGAGCTTAGGAAGAGGAGGAAGGTGATCCTCTCCACCGGCAGTGAGCCAGAGAGAGAGAAACAGGGAGTGACCCTTGGGAAAGCAGTGAGCTGACCCTAAACATTGTATAGGCAGTGAGCCTGGGCATAGAAGTGATCTAGCCCGAACATTGTAATCCGCAGCTAGTGAAGTTTAGTGGACTTGGTACGACCGGCAACCTGTCGGCGTATGCTCCTTGGACGTAGCCCTTAGCGGTGAACCAAGTAAAATTGTTGTGTCCTGTGCTTGCCTTACTTTCTGTTTATATTGTGCAGCAGGAAAGAGAGAGAAGAGTGTTTTGCTTAACAGCGAAACAAGATCAGAAAGGGCTTTAATTTTTAATTAGTCATACCCTGATTCACCCCCCCTCTCAGGGTATTCAGCCTAGTGGACCTAACAAGTGGTATCAGAGGGAAGGTTAACAGTTGGTCTTCTCTCAATGGAGGTCACCAATCATAGAGGGATTCCGATCTTCGACGGATGTAATTTTCAGATATGGAAGAATCGAATGCAACACTATTTCCGATCTCTGGGAATGGATGTGTTTTCAGCAGCTATGCATGGTATCACAGCTGATATTACTAGTGGTGCATTATCAGAAGCTGAGCACAAAGAGTTGGATGCTGATTCCAAAGCAATAAACGCCTTAGGTGGAGCCCTCTCTAATCCCATTTATACAAAGGTGATGTCATGCAAAACGTCACATGCCATGTGGGAAAAACTTTTGAATATTTATGAAGGGGATACCAAAGTCAGAGAGGCAAAGCTGCAAGTGTTGTGGAACAAGTATGAAGATCTCAAAATGAACCTGAATGAGTCCGTTGATGCATTCTTTGACAGGGTAAATGCTGTGGTAGAAGACATGCGGGGTCTTGGAGAAATTATCGAAGACATTAAAATCGTAAAGCGCATCTTGAGAAAGCTTCCACCTCGGTTCAATCCGAAAGTTTCTGTGTTGGAAGATAAAGATCCGAAAGAGCTAACATTGGATAACCTACACAGCACTCTTGTTGCATATGAAATGAGAAATGATGACAACGATGCTGTGGAAAAGGGGAAATCCAAAGAGGTGGCATTTAAGGCCATGAAGAGGCTCACTATTGAAGATTCTCAGGAGGAAGAAGAGTCAGATGAGGTGATGTCATTCCTTTCTTCAAATCTGCAAAGAGGAAAAGGAAAGTTTAAAGGGAAACTTCCACTAGCATGCTTCCGATGCGGAAAGGTTGGTCATCTTGCTGCAAGATGCCCCAAAAAGTTTCAAGAAGAAAGCGATGAAGATGAAGTTAAGACTCCCATAAAAAAATCTTCAGCCTATGTGAAAGGGAAGAAGCAGTTCAAGAGAAATTTCTTTAAGAAGAAGAATCTTCTTTCCCAAGAAATTGACAGTTCAGCTGAGTCTGAGGGTGAAGAAGTTGAAGAGATAGAAAACTGCAAAGATCATGGTCAAAATGCGATGGTGGCTGTTGCTAGTAGTGATCTAGAAAAGAAAGAAACCGAAACTGATGAAGAAGAAGAACAAATTGAAGGGAGAGTTGACATGGAAGCTGAATTAGAAGCAGCTCTTGAAGAGATAGATGTTTGGCGAGCAAAAACAAAGAAAGCCAACAAGATAGTACGTGATGCCAAAATCTACATGCAACAACAAGAAGAAGAGAAGTCTGAGCTTGAGAAAGAAATTGAGAATCTTAAGTCTTCCAGGCCAGAGCGCACAGAAAAGGTTGATGAGCATAAGCTCAAGATTGAAGAGCAGAAAAGGGAGATCGATTGCTTGAGTCGAAAAGTGAAGGATCACGTCAAGCGTATTGAAGAGCTTGAAGAGGAAGTTTTCGGTCTGCGAAAAAAAGTTAAAGACCAGGAAAAACCTTTGAATCCCAACACATTCTTGGGAAATCAGGTCGTTACGAAGACGGAAAAGAAGAAAGAAGAGCCTATTAGTTCAGCAGGAAAGAAGCAGCAATTGAACTCATATGTTAAGGCTGATTCACGACTTAATCAGAAACAAAAATCTGCGGCAGTTGAAGTTAGACCGCAAGCACCTGTCCCGAGATTGAAAGTGGATTTGAGCACAAAGAAGGATCAAAATACTCAGAGATCCAAAGGGGAAACTCGTAGTGCTGAAGTCACACAAGGAAGGAATGGAACATTCATTTCTCAATCTAAATATGCCAAGGAGGTCCTGAGAAGGTTTGGAATGGAAAATTCCAAGGAGATGAAGACTCCGGTGGCTACCCGGATGAAATTATCAAAAGATGAGGATGGCAAGGCAGTTAATATCACAGAATACAGGCAAATCATTGGAAGTCTGTTGTACTTAACCGCAACAAGGCCTGATATTGTTTTCGCCACATGCCAAGCAGCGAGATATCAAAGTAATCCCAAGGAAAGTCACATGCTCGCAGTAAAAAGAATACTTCGGTATATTAAGGGCACGGTGGACTTCGGCTTGACATATAGTGACAAATCTCAGACAGAGTTATTGGGGTACACTGATGCAGACTGGGCCGGTTCAGCCGATGATAGAAAATCAACGTCAGGTGGTGCATTCTATCTTGGTGGATTGTGTATTTCTTGGCTAAGCAAGAAACAAGATTGCATTTCATTGAGCACCGCAGAAGCTGAGTATATTGCGGCCACTCAAGCATGCACACAGTTATTGTGGATGAAGCAGCAGCTTGAAGATATGGGAGTTGAAGTGAAGTCTCCGATCGGAATCCAGTGTGACAACTCAAGTGCTATAAATCTTAGCAAAAATCCCGTCCATCATTCAAGGACAAAGCACATTGAGATTAAGTATCATTTTATTAAGGAGAAGGTTGAGCAGGGAATTGTAAAGTTGGAGTACGTGCCTACAGAACTACAGGTTGCAGACATTCTGACAAAGGCCTTACCCAAGGAAGCTTTTGAGAGGCATCGACTGGCTCTGGGAGTTCAGTCGACGCCCCGCACTTGAAATAGTGTGGATATGGGACCCCCCCCCCCCCCCTCTCCCCGAGGTATGGTGTGTTTTTCCCTAATGCGCTGATATGTGTTCTCTACTATGTTACAGACTACAAAGGTGTGACCTTTGGGTTCGTTGACAAAGGGGGAGAAAAGTGCTTGACAAGTGCTTGACAAAGGGGGAGAAAAGTGTTAGTTCAAGAGAGAAAATAGTGCGGAGATTTGATAAATCATACTTGTTACGGGGAGAAGCTGACAGGTGGAGCAGCCAGAAAGGGGGAGCGTATTAAATCTGACGATGCTAGAAGTGATCGATCAAATCATAGAAATCACGACAGCTGAGGATCGTGATAAAGGCAGATCAGTGGTGTTGAAATGGTGTGAGACGGTGTCCAGCTATCAACAATTGGTATTAACTTAAGAATTCACCAATTGGTATCAGTGTGGTTCAACAACTGGTTTTTATTTTAAGAATTGGTATCAAGGTGGAATCGACAATTGGGGTCTGACATGAAGTGATTCATTGATGAACTTTTCATACTACTCTTGTTTCTCACGCCGAGCATTGCTCATGTGGGCTTAGAGTACGTGTTAAGTGAATCCTTGAACACTATCACAATCGCAAGAGGCGAATGGTGGTAGCAGCTGGAAGAAGAATCAGTGAGGTATCACAGTGCAGAAAATCATCCTGAGCAAAATTGTGAAGAGTTGTCAACAAACCCAAAGGGGGAGATTGTTGGGCAAAAATCCCTCAAGGTAACATTGAAGTATTTTTGGGTTGGTTGTGTTTGTTGACAAAGCAGGTTCTCATGGATATTTGTCGAGTTCCCGAGAAGTTGTTGACAATCCATGTTGACAAAGAACGATGACAAAGGAAAAGGCGATCTGGAGGCGGTACAAAAGAGCAGTACAAGGTGGCGCCGTTTTCCAGTGTTTGCCAAATTTTTGGGGTCCAAAATTTGAAGTTTGGTGAGCATCGCGAAATGTGGATTTCCATGAAGAGCATTATTTCATATGGTAAAGGCATGAATTTCGCGAAGATAGCATGCATGGTTTGGAGATCGCGAAGACCAGAAGAATGGAGGCGGTGATGCTTCGCGATTACGTCATGCTTCGCGAACGGCAGAGGCTGAAGCGCATCGCGGCGGAGAAGGGCTTTGCGAGAGAGCTTCGCGGCGAAGGCGCGAGCCGCGAAGGTAAGTTGACGGTGATTCATCGCGACTACGTCAAGCTCCGCGAACGGAAGATTGCCGTGGAGCTTCGCGATTTGGACAGAATTCCGGCTGAAACTTTGGAGCTTCGCGATTTGAGATGACGTGGCGTTGACTTCGCGTGGAAGGGACGAGGGTCGGTGGAATCGCCTATAAATAGAGGCCGACCCCTTCAACCGAAGTAGAGAGAATTTTCAGAGAAAATACTTTGCTCTCGATTTGCGAAGGTGGTTCGCGGAGCCAGTGTGCTTCGCGAAAGAGGTGCTTCGCGGCGGCTATTGTAGCTCCGCGAAACCTGCGAGCTCCGCGTTGGCTTACTTAGCTTCGCGAGGGTTGTTGCTTTGTGACGGCTTGAGCATCGCGAGAGTGCTTCGCGAAGGAGCTTCGCGAGTGAGCTTCGCGAAAAGGCAGGAGCTTCGCGAAAAGGCAGGAGCTTCGCGAAGGCTTGTTTGAGCTTCGCGAAATTGGGAGCCTCGCATTGTAGGGTGCTTTGCGAAGGTCTTTCCAAAGGTTGGTTGCCCAGTGGATAGTGGCAAAGGGGTATTCATCTACGGGTGAAAGTCGAACTTCAAAAGAGCATCTACATACAGAGAAAGATGCATTCCTTCATGAAGAGGAGAGACCTACAGGTCTATAAACTGTGAGTGAATCCCTTCCAAGAGCAGTGAGCTTAGGAAGAGGAGGAAGGTGATCCTCTCCACCGGCAGTGAGCCAGAGAGAGAGAAACAGGGAGTGACCCTTGGGAAAGCAGTGAGCTGACCCTAAACATTGTATAGGCAGTGAGCCTGGGCATAGAAGTGATCTAGCCCGAACATTGTAATCCGCAGCTAGTGAAGTTTAGTGGACTTGGTACGACCGGCAACCTGTCGGCGTATGCTCCTTGGACGTAGCCCTTAGCGGTGAACCAAGTAAAATTGTTGTGTCCTGTGCTTGCCTTACTTTCTGTTTATATTGTGCAGCAGGAAAGAGAGAGAAGAGTGTTTTGCTTAACAGCGAAACAAGATCAGAAAGGGCTTTAATTTTTAATTAGTCATACCCTGATTCACCCCCCCTCTCAGGGTATTCAGCCTAGTGGACCTAACAAACTCTCTAATTTTTTCCTTAAAATAGACATTATATATTTATTATCACATATTAATGATCTTTGAAATTTGATATCATATAATAAACTCATTTCATTTTTACTTTTGAAATATTTTATAATTAGTTAATGATACTCTTCTCAATCTTTATCAAAATACCGAATCATTGAACGGTTCATGATCAAAAAATATTTCTATTCTTTCTTGTAAATTGAGATCCATCTACAATTTCATATTTTTTTTGATCAATCACTCTCAATAATTAGTTTTCATGAAACATGTCCCTTTATTATATAATTATCAATATTCTTCAATTTAGAAAATAATGAAATCATTTTCTATTACACATACTATAAAAATTTCATAATTTAATGGTGCAATGAGATCCTTATATCATTTCCACAATATTGTGTTCACATGGGCATGCTCCCATGGTCACAACATATTCTATTCTTCATTTTACCAATTCCTCAACTACAATTCTAAATATACCCTTCTTCTAATTTAATATGATAAATATACTGGGGTAATTCTTTATCACCAATCAATATTAAAAATAACTCATTAAAATTAACATTTGTGGTTTCAAGATTCTTCCTCTCGTGATATCCTCTTCATACTTTTGGATTAGTTTTTATTAAACTCTTTTAAAATATACTAATGGTGTAAAAAATAAATTATTTTTATAAAAATCACGATTAACTCATAAAATAGATAATTCTACCACATGAAAGATAAGCTTGAATCAAAACACAATTATTTTCATGTGATTTATGAACATATAATCAATATAGCTTTATCCCAATTTTTATTTAGAAGTATATTATATTGTATCTCCATCAATATAAATAGTTTTAATCACCATTGAATGTATTTCAAATAAATGTATATGATAACATTAAATAATTTTATTAGTGGTCACCATTTTAATTTTTTACAAGATCCTGGTTAGTTAAAAATCTTAATTATGATATTTTAATCAATGATGAATAACTCAAGAATAATTATATTTTATTTTATTCATAACATGTAATTATCATATTCTCATATTTTTATTATTATTATAAATTTTCATAAAATTCACTATGTTTTAACCACATAATTACATTTTTAAATTTCATTGAGAATGGATAAATATTATAATTTTTTAGAAAACACATTGTTTTTTATAAGTGATAAATGACTATTTCAAAGTCCTATGTAAATATAAATTACTTTTTTGAATTTTCACTTCTACTAAATTTTTTAAAAGTTAAATGACACTTTAAATCATGGAAAAAACTCTTTAAAAGCCACAAAATACATCACTATATTTTAAATTCTTTTAAATTTTCAAAATTAGCTACACTAGTTTACTCTTCCAAACTATAAATTACCCTTATAAATAACCAGTTACTATTCTAAATGTTTTTCGTACTCATTTTTCCTTATCCGGTGATACTACAATATGGTAAAATAGAATTTTCAAACTTCTTAAATGTCTCTTCTGAAGTGTGTATGTGACTCTTCCATTCAAATCCCTCCCTCATTGGTACGCCATCTTGGTCGATGGTGGTGTCATATAGTGATCCCCCGGTGCCTACCTCTATTAAAAAAGTGTGGGAGACTATCTGTAATGGTATAATCTACCCAAATGGGAGATGTTACCCTCAATAATATCACGAATATAGAAACATATAACAATAAACTTCATATGATAAATAACATGTACATCCAAATAATCCCAATACATGATATAACATATAGCTCATAAATAAAACATAAATTAAATCACAAACCACTACAATGGAAGTGTCCATAATAACCTGCGTCTCACAAAAAGTCAAATGACCATACCTCGCCTAGATCGATCACAAGATCCTTCTAGTGGACCTAAATATTGTTTATAAATAGTGTTTTGATCATTCAATATTCCTTTTATGGATCCTTCATAAAACACCCTAATGAAAAAATTGAATAGGAATAATAAATCCCAAAAAAATATAGAGCTAATAACTCATCACCTGATCAAGTGAACTATATTTACAACCTCATCATGGTTCACTAACCATGTAATTAATAGAAAATTGTAATATAATTCCCAATCATATATATAATTAATGATTATCACCCACTATATTCCAAAAAAACATTTTCCCTAAACATCAAGCCATCAAAGGTCATGGAAGATAAGAACTGCAATAATTATAGATATTGCAACAAGAATATAACTATGTTATATAAATTTTAGACACCACAACTATATTATAAATTTATGTCATAATCATTGTATATCATTTCATATATTATCTCATACCCTATAACAGAAAACCAACATACCCTGAGTATGTATAAATACATTGTCACTCTAGAGGTGATAATAGGATAGGGGAGTACTTATCCATATGTTCCATCATAAACCTACATATTGGGAAACATATAAAAATGATGATTAATGTATCCATAAACCGCCCCAAATGTCTTGGGTGTTAGAGAATAAAAATCCACATCACCTAATGATATAGTAATCTCAAAACCACACTTAGAAAAAGTACCTACCCTACACTCGAGTTATAGATATCATCCAACATGACATCTCGGATCCCATATCTTATACTAAAATGGTAATTCACTAAGAACACAGGTATAAAAGGTTCCTCATGATATTAATTTAATAATACATAAACTATCACATACTTTATAAGACTATTATTTATTTGAGTTTGACGATGTCTGATGTTTTCAAAAACTACATAAATTTAATATATCATTCCTATATTTCTCAATCTAACTATTTAAGTAATATAAAAAATTCATATTATTCAACTTATCAAAAAAAATTAACTTAAAATAATCTCATTCCCTTTCTTTAAATCATAATAAAATTAAAATTACCATTATTGTATATCATATGATTGTACCCAAAAAATCTCGAATGGAGAAATAAATGAAGGGAACAATCATCTACCACATTTAGTATGTAATATAGATATTATCATCAAGTAAGAAAGAAAAGGGTAAAATGGGAATGCCAATCTCTCAACTTGTGTCACATATATCGACATCAATAACATCATAATAATAGTAAAATAGATAATCCCCTATATTAAACACTTCTACCAATATTGTTTTCAACCCATAAACATCAATCTTCCCCATATCTAAATAAAAATACATCCAACACCGAATAAAAAACAATATCGTAATATACATAAAATCACATCAAGGACCTTATCATATAATACCTAAAAGTATGTGATTATTTATCAAAAAATAAATGGGAAACTAAATCTATATCAATAATTAATTCAAGAAAATAGTAATCATATTTTGCCTTACAACAACCCAAAATATTTATTTCGAGTAACTATTATTTTTATTTAGTAGAATGAATTTACCAACTAATTATTATCTACGTATAAGAAAATATAAACCAATTAAATATTTTTTACCAGCTACTATATTCGTCCAATAATCAGGCTCAATAAACAATTTTACCATACAAATAAATTCTACAAAAGATATATTATCACTCTAATGAAGGCCTCAAAATTCTCTTTCTTATTTACCATCTTTAAAATATCATTTGATAATGATTCAATTTTATCATCCTTGAACATTAAATACAGTATCTATATAATTTTTAAACATTATATCGGCATTGTAGAGACCCAAAACATGACGTACATGGACAATACATTACTTTTGCAGAATACTTAATACATAAAAAAACAAAAACCAAAGGATCGTAATAGTTTAGTGTCTTTGGAAACTCGGAATATAATCTTCTAACTATTGTGAAAGATCATCAATATCTCCCATAAAGATCTTCCCCTTTTGTTTTCTCACCTAAAACCTTTCTTTATATCCATGGGAAAAGAAAAAATAAAAAGGTTGAGCTCAAATTCTTAGTAAGGGTTAACATAGAGAACATAAAACAATCCATAAACATTTGAATGCAAAAAACATGAACATAAAATCTAACCATCAAAATCTTGAGCAAAGACATAAATCCTGGAAGTATGTAAGGCATATATCATAAAGGAACATCAATCATGATAAAATATCATGGGAATAGAACATGTAATTGTGGAAAATCATTGAGCGCATGAGATTATTTTCATAGTATCCAAGGCATTGCTGCCATGAACATTTTAGTGGACAAAGTCCCTTTCTGAACCGAGTTCACTCCTCATTCCAATCATGGATCACTGAACCAGATTATCATACCATTCCAGCCTTGTCTATCTCAGGAGATATAAATCTTTACCCAATGCATTGTAGGGAGATATAGGTCTCACCCATCTCATAATGAAAACTTTTTTTCATGTTCCACAAAATCATAAATCATACATCATAGCATAACCCATGTAATAGAATGGGATTTATAAACATCATGCGATCATAACATATTCCATATAAAAAAATGGATATCATTTTATCATAAGAAAAATAAATCCATGAAAATAATGGATCCATTATACTTGAAACATAAACATATTAAATAATTTTATTTTATATAGAAAATAGTTTCGATAAAACACATGAAATGAATTTCTTGAGGAAAATATCATTAATTCTTCAAATTCATTTTCTTTTCACAAAATGCCAAGAAATTTTAAAAGAAAAGGGTTTTTTTGAGAATAATCTTGTAATATTGTAGAGTAATATTCATGAAAATGAGGTGTTATGAAACCGTAAAAATCTATTCAAGTCGTATAAGTTAAAAATAACATTCTCCTCATACTTTTGTCAGAAAAGTCAAAAATTCTCTTACTAAAAACGACAAAATATTCCTTCCATATCTTTTACGAAAAAATCACCAATAGGTAAAATTGTATTTAAAAAAATGTATAAGGATAGAAATAGTATTTCATATTGAAGAAACATGGACTTGGATGATAAATATGCCCCAGTAAATTCTGAAGTATAAACAATCTCGGATAAAAATGAGATTGTGAGATTTTCCCTTACCTAAGGTCGGATATGCTTCATACATATCCAAACCTTCTATATAATGATTTAAATAATGTCATTGACTTATTATAGAATCATATTCATTTTTATTATATCATGTATGGTTTACTTATTACTTTATATTACCCGTTCTTTTGTAAATTTCATGTTATAGCAGTGTTTTTGGTAAAATCGTTTTATTTACCGTACGTGTTTAGACTTGTTGTTCATGATAATATTATTACTTATATCATGATTAACATACATCCAGATTTTAAAACATGATTTATATATCATATATATTTAGTAAATATATATCTATATATAATATATAGATAAATGAAATGGAACACACCATCATGGAGACGGTAGGCCGTACGTATGCATAAATGTGGTTTTACTTCGCTTGTTGACTTGAATGGAAGTAAGTAGATGACATAATTCCAATAGAATTATTATGTTATATATATAATTATTATTCATTATATATACTTTATAATCATTCTTGAATGGTTAATATTGAGAATGAATCTCCTCGGGTCATGGAGACGGTAATCCGTACGTAGGCACGAGCGATGATATCGTTCCCATAATTATTGAATTAAATTGGAGTGGATGATATAATATCTCATAATAATTATGATGTTATAATAACCATATATAGTTATTCTTTAAACCATTATACCCATCCAAGTAAGGTGGTTGTGAAAAAATAGATTACACCACGGCGTGGAGACGGTATTCTGTATGTACGCACGCGTGATGATTTCATTTTCCGTAGGATGGATAGAAGGTGAAATGGGGTTGTTTCATATTTATAATAACATATCAGTATATTAGTGATACTGATGTTATTACTTTATAAATAAACAACTAAATAATAAAAAGTTGAAGAAGAAAGAAACTTGAAAGAATCGGTAGAAGAGATTACCTCTTCTTCGATGCACCTCCTTGAAGCTTCCTCTTAAAGGACTAGAGTTGGTCTTTTGAGAATACCAAAATATCCAGAATATTTCTATGGAAGTGGAGAAGATAAATGGTCATGGTTTGGCCAAGATTGAAGTCTGAAAGAGTTGTGAATAGGAGAGGGAAAAGGTGCCCTTTTATAAGGGAGGAGAGGTGCACCTTAGGTTATACTTAAAATATTATTTTATAATAAAGTCATATTCGGTTTATAATATCTCTAAATTGATTTATTTCTTGGATAAAGTGAGTATGGGTCTAAATAATCTCAACCAACAGGTTTTATACAATTTTAGGATACTATTCTAACCTTATCATTTAGATTTAACTCTATGTTAAATAATTTAACTTTTATCGTGTCTTCTTGTTTTCTTACAATAAATTGTTAATAAACATCCTACAACAAGCCAAACGAACCCGATGTGGTAAATTATTAATATATATAACCTTATATAAGTCATTTGGCTGAACAATAGATTTTTATAAATAGAATAACAATTAATAATCTATTATTTGTTGTAAAAACTATTTTATGTCAATTTTGACACTATTTGGTAATTGATTTTTTTGAAAATCATAACAGCATTATTAGTTCAAAAAAGTTAATTAAATCAATACAAAAATGTCATATTAACCTATAAAATTAGTTTAATTCATAAAAAGTCTCAAATTATATTTATTTGGGTATTTATAATATCAATTATGTTAATATTTCATTAATAAGGTAATTACTACATCATCATTGTGTCATAAATAAATTAAATTATTTAAGGCCTAAAATTTATAAATAAAATACCATTATGTAGGAAGTCTTTTTATCTTTCTAATGAATATTTATAGTCTAATTTATCTTATATATAACACTATATTAAAAAAATAGTTATTAAAAATTGATTTTAACTCTTTTAACTCTTCTTTAAATAAAGTAATAATAAGTGTCATAATCTAATCCAAGAGTACCTAAATGGGCATAGTTTATTCCTAAGGTTGTTGTTTGTCAAATTAAACTTTTCCAATAGAATTAGGACATGTGTTAGGGTAATAATAATATCATTTTTACCCTTAATTACCATATTTACTTTTAACCGTGGTAAATAAAAGTAAAAAGTTATTATTCACCAAAAATTATTTTTATCTTATTGAACCACATTTTACTCCTTGATATTATCCGTGTCTCTCGGATTATCAAAATTCAACTTACAGAAGTGGTAAAATTACGTTTTATGTGAATTTTCAAATTCTCCTAGGAGGTGGGTAAAAGACAGTGAAAAATTCAATAAAATTTTTATATATCTAAAATTATTATAAAATGATTTCAATGAACTACATTGAACCTATATAGGTATTATGTATCTATTTTGACCTATAATAAATTTAAATAAAATAAATTAATATTTAAATAAAAATTTGGTTTTAAACTATAACTTAGTGTTTTTTCACTATTAATCAAAAAATTGAAAGTTTTCAGAAAAATACAAAACAATTCACCCTAGGCTAATTTCGATATTCCGAATCCAAAAATGAAGTCCATTTTAAATGATAAATTTTAAAAAATTTCAAAAACTTGGTATTACTATTCATAACGGCTTGTTCATAATAATATTATAATAATATCTCGTTTAGTTAAACTTGGTATTGCGTACTACACACGCTATCGAAGAAGGTCTTGATTGCGTGTATTGGAAGACAAGTCAGGGATGCATGTAGTGAAAGCTCTGTTTGGTGTTCTGTATAACATAATCAAAAAATATTTCATTTATATATTAAACAAAATCTATACTTAATGCTGCGTAGAATAACATCTAACAAACGAAATTAAAATTGTGTGTAACATGATCAATGATTGGTGTTGCGTATAGTGCAAGCTAATACAGTGTTGCATATAGTGCAAGATAATCTTGTTGTATCATACAGCAGATGGAATGAAAGAAATTAAAAATAATATATCTTATAAAATCTAGGGGTGTTACATTCTACCCCCCTTAAAATGAATTTCGCCCTTGAAATTAGTCTGGGTTATAAATGGTTTAATACTTGAAAGTTTCTTTCATAGAAACCCACATTGTAAAAAGGAATACTAAATCATCATTTTAAAAATTAAGTAATTAATGTAACGGGTACCAAGATTAACTCATCACTGGGTTTCGACATAAGAGAAAATAAGTGGAAATATGGATATGAAAGAAAAATATAACCATCAAGTTCGGATGAATTTTGGTAGAGTACATGGCTATGAAGAATCCAACAATAACAAAGCCATAAATTTCCAATGATTTAAGGTACCATCCTATTCATCAGATATAAGGAGTCTAGGACAACATATTTGGTTTTAAAGATCATTTCTCTAAAGTTGAAAAGTTGTTGAATTAAAAGAAATACTTAATTTATTTTTGTATAATCTCACAGTTTTTCATGACTTGAACAATTTCCACTTCATCTCTTAAATAAATAAAGTTGAATTATTCATTTGTGAAGAGTTAATAAAAAATGTGTTAGAATGGTGGGTCATTTATCTATCTCAAATAAAAGTTTAGAAAAAGTTATTAAATATACATAAGTCCATCTATGGTGAGATTAATCGTATATGGTTCATAAAATGGACGTATACTTCGTATATCAAACCACATAATAAATTGAAACAAATTTATACTAACCTGGGAATTCATGTAGGCCAGTGGTATGCGATAAAGGCCTATCACACATTGGTTGTGGGTTCGATTCCCGCATCCTTTTCCGATGCGACAGGTTGTTGCCTGTCCTACGGGTTTCCCTTTTTCTAAAACTATACTCTTATAACAAACATTTATAGCCTTAAACAATACAGTCTGATGTCTAACATAATCTATTCCAATATTTAATTTTATCCAAAATACTTCTATCCAATCTCATAGTATAAATAAAAAGATTACTAGAAAGGTCATCTACCAGGCATTGAATACAATCATTTATCACTCGTCTATCATAAGATATATATATCTTGTTGGTCACATACCAAATATGGGAATTCCTTAATCATGTATTCTCTTGAAATATTATTTACCATATAACCTTAGTAAAAACATGAATTCTATCAAAAGTAAACTCTTTCCACGTACCAAAATCTCGAAAATTTTATATACTCAAACCATGATATCACTTAGTCCTTATATCAATCATGAGCTCATGAATACTATCAAACATATTATTTTCTCATTATCCATTCATTATGCACATATTATCTAGTTTCCAAAAATATTTTAATCACTTTTCATGGTTACATGTACCATATAATTATTGAAAACCACAATATACCATTACATAGATATTCCAATGTTCCACAATACTATAAATGAGATTCCACAACATTATTTTGGAATACCATTACATAAACACATAATAATTCCACCACATCGTTGTTATACTCAACATTTCTAATAGTGATCACAAGTGACTTCCCTTTTTCCTTTTCCTTAAGAGGTTGTTAATTTCGACCATAATTAACCCTTGGATTAGGGCATTGGTTAGCATAATGCCCCATTTCCTTGCAATTGTAGCATTAAAGTGTTGGTGGAACATTCTCCGTAATCTTTTCTCTATTAACATCATTAGAAAACTTTTTCCCATTACTTCAGTACTCATCTTCTTGATAACATTATTTTCCACACTTGAAATATTTTCTAGTACCTTTTAGACAATCTCCACCATGATTTTTTCCACACTTTGAGCATAAAGAGCCATTCACCTTCTTTTCACCATTGTTTTGAGATTTCTCCTTGAACTCCATCTTTTGTTTCTAGTCGAAACCATGAGATAGATATGTAACACCAACATCCAGTTCTACCCTGATAGCACAACGCACAATTTCTTTATTTCTACTGAAGTCTCTTATTTCTAATTCCCTTCGAAGACATGGTTTTAAGCAACTGATGTATCGATCAACTTTACTTTCAGGTTGGATGATAAATCTAGATGCATACATTGAAATCCTTGTAATATTCTTTTTGTATATACCAACGAATTCATCATCCTTTTTCTTAATCTCAAGGAACTCCTTCTCCATCTTTGTTCGATGAATACAATTGAAGTACTTATTGAAAAACAAGTTCTTGAACTCATTCCATTCCATGGATTCAATTTCATCTTGGGGCCTTGTATTATTAATTAGAGTCCACCACTGGACTGCTTCATCTTCCAAATGGTAAATAGCTAAATTGAATTTTTCATGTTCTGAACAACGAAGTATGGAAAATATCATTTCAATGGTACCGATCCATTGTTCAGCAACAAGTGGATCAGAATACCCATTAAAAGAAGGTGGATGTTGCCTCATAAAGGCCTCAATAGAATATTGTTCCCTTCTCTGCTCATTTGGAAGTCCATAATGATTCAAATCTTGTGTAAGTATAGTAATAATATTTTTTACTCCATATCTCATTATGTTGGTTTGTTCAGAAGGACAATCATTGCATCGTCCATTACATTGATCAACACGGTTCCTTCAAGTTCCAACCATCGTCTAAAACCCAAAAAGAATAGTGTGAGAGGCAAAATCATGTTAGGAAAACAACATAATAAAGGTGGAATACCTTCAATATCTAACATTATTGGTTTAATTCTAATATTGTCACCATAATTCTAGGACTATAACCTATATTTATACTTAACCTTAGGGACATCCCTAGACATACCTTATAAATAATACTAGGGATCTCACTAAAGTTTTCACATCCTAGTTTCCAAAGGTTAACTAAACCTTTCCTCTGATACCAACTGTAGAGACCCCAAACATGATGTAAATGGAAATTAAATTACTTTTGAGAAATACTTAATACATAACAAAAACAAACACTAAAGGACCGTAATACTTTAGTGTCTTCGGAAACTCGGAATATAATCTTCTAATCGTGTTGAAAGATCTTCAACATCTCCCATAAATATCTTCCCCTTTTTTCTTACCTAAACCCTTTCTTTATATCCTAGGGAAAATAAAACATACAATGGGTGAGATCAAATGCTCAGTAACGGTAAACATAGAGAGCATAAAACAAACCATAATCATTTAAATGAAAAAACCTGAACATAAAATCTAAACATCAAAATCTTGAGCAAATACATAAATCTTGGAAGTACATATGGAATATATCCTAAAGGAACATAAATAATGATAAAATAGAATGGGAATAAAACATGTAATTGTGGAAACCCATTAAGCATATGATATTATTTTGATTTTAGCCAAGGCATTGCTGCCAAAACCATCTTATCGGACAAAGTCCCTTTCTGAATCGAGTTCACTCCGTGTTCCAGTCCTGTATCACTGAACCGGATTAACATACAGTTCTAGACATGTCTATCTCATGCAATATAAAAATTTACCCAATGCATTGGAGGGATATATTGGTCCCACCCATCTCATAATGAAATCATTATTTTGTGTGCCACAAAATCATAAATCATACATCATAGCATAACCCATGTAATAGAATGGGATTTTTAAACATCATTCCATCATAACATATTTCATATAAAAAAATGGATAACATTTCATCATTAGAAAAATAAAATCATGTAAATAATGGAGACATTATACATTAAACATAAACATATTAAATATTTTCATATTAGATGGGAAATAGCTTTGATAAAACACTTGAAATGAATTTTCGAGGAAATTATTCTTTCTTCTTCAAAATCAATTTCTTTTCATAAAATTCCATGAAATTTTAAAATAAAAGGGTTTTTTTGAAAATAATCATGCAATATTGAAGAGTAATCTTTATGAAAATGAGGCTTTATGAAATTTTAAAAATCTATTCAAGATGTATAAGTTAAAAATAACATTCTCCTCGTAATTTTTTCGAAAAAGTCAAAAAGTCTCTCGTACTGAAAACGAAAAAAGATTCATTTCATATATTTTACTAAAAATTATCCAATACGTAAAATTGAATATAAAAAATTGTATAAGGATAGATATAAAATTTCATATTGAGGAAAAATGGACATGGATGATAAATATTCCCCAGTAAATTCTGAAGTATAAACAATATCTGATAAAAATGAGATTGTGCGATTTTCCCTAACCTTAGGTCTGATATTCTTCATACATATAAAAAACTCGTTTATAATGATTTAAATATTGTCATTGACTTATTATAGAATCATATACATTGTTATGATTTCATATATGTTTTACTTATGACTTTATATTACCTGTTCTTTTGTAAATTCCATCTTAAAGCAGCATTTTGGGTAAAATCATTTTATTTATCGTACGTGTTTGGACTTGTTGTTCATGATATTATTATTACTTACTTCCAAAATTTAAAACATTATTTATATATCCTATATATTCATTAAATATTTATCTATATATAATAGATAGATAAATGAAATGAAACACACCGTTCATGGAGATGTAGGCCGTACGTACGCATGAACGTTGTTTTCCATTCCTTATTGACTTGAATGGAAGTAAGTATATGACATAAATACAGTAGAATTATTATGTTATATATATCATTATTATTAATTATATATACTTTATAATCATTCTTGAATGGTTAATATGGAGAATGAATCGCATCGCGTCGTGGAGACAGTAATCCGTACGTACGCACGAGCGATGATATCATTCCCATAATTATTGAATGAAATTGGAGTGTATGATATAATATATCAGAATCAGTATGATGTTATAATAACCGTATATAGTTATTCTTTACACCATTATACCTATCCATGTACGGTGGTGGTGGAAATACAGATTACACCACGGCGTGGAGACAATATTCTGTACGTACGCACCCGTGGTGATTTCATTTTCCATAGGATGGATAGAAGGTGAAATGGGGTTATTTCATATTTATAATAACATATCAATATATTTTTGAAACTAATGTTTTTACTTTATAATAAAAAAACTAAAGAAGAATATGTTGAGGAAAAAATAAACTTGAATGAACCGGTAGAAGAGATTACCTCTTATTCGATGCACCTCCTTTAAGCTTTAGGTTAAGGGACTAGAGTTGGTATTTTGAGAAGACCAGAACCTCCAGAATATTTCTGGGGATGTGTAGAAGAGAAATGGTGAGGGTTTGGCCGATCATGAAGGCTCAATGAGTTGTGAAGGGGAGAGGGGGGATGTTCCCTTTTATAAGGGAGGAGAGGGGCACCTTAAGAAATACTTAAAATAATATTTCATAATAAAGTCATATTCAGTTTATAATAGCTCCAAATAGATTTATTTCGAAGCTAAAGTGGGGATGGGTCGCATTCCTCTCAACCAATAGTTTTTACACATGTTTAGGTTACTATTGTAAACTTATCATTTAGATTCAACTCTAAATTAAATAATTTAACTCTTACTGTCTCTTCCTGTTTTCTTACGATATATTGTTAATAATCTTACTATAACATGCCAAACGGACCCCAAATGGTTAATTATTAATATATATAATCTTATCTAAGTAATTTGGCCAAAAATTAGATTTTTAGAAATATAATAACAATAAAAATATAATATTTTTTTTAAAAACTATTTTATGTCAATTTTGACACTATTAGGTAATTGATTTTTTTGAAAATCATAAAAAGGTGATTAGTTCAAAAAAAGTTAATTAAATCAATAATAACTTGTCATATTAACCTATTAAATTATTGTAATTCATAAAAAGTCTCAAATGACATTTATTTGGGTGTTTATAATATCAATTATGTTAATATTTCATTAATAAGGTAATTATTGGATCATCATTGTGTCATAGATAAATTAAATTATTTAGGGTCTAAAAATTATAAATAAAATACCATTATGTAGTAAATATGTTTATCTTTTTAGTTAATATTTATAGTCGAATTTATATTTTGTATACCATTATATTTAAAAATATTAGTTATTAAAATTTGATTTTAACTCTTTTAACTCATTTTTAAATAAACTAATAATAAGTGTCATAATCTATTCCAAGTGGACTTAAATGGTCATATTTTTTTCCTAAGGTTTTTTTTGGTCGAATTACAGTTTTTCAATAGAATTAGGACATGTGTTAGGGTAATAATAATATCATTTTTACCCTTAATTGCCGTATTTACTTTTAACCGTGTTAAATAAACGTAAGAAGTTACTATTCACCAAAAATTATTTTTATCTTATTGAACCACATTTGACTCCTTAGTATTAACCGTGTCTCTCGGATTTTTTAAATTCAACTCATAGAATCGGTAAAATTAAGTTTTATGTGAATTTGAAAATTCTCCTAGGAGGTGGGTAAAAGACAGTGAAAAGTCCAATAAAATTTTTATATATCTAAAATTATTATAAAATGACTTCAATGAACTAAATTGATCATATATTGGTATTATGTATATATTTTGACCTAAAATAAATTTAAATAAAAATAATAATTATTTTAATAAAAATTTGGTTTTAAACTATAACTCAGTGTTTTTTAACTATTCATCACAAATTGAAAGTTTTCAGAAAAATACCAAAAATTCACCCAAGGATACATTCGATATTCCGAATCCAAAAATGAAGTCCATTTTAAATGATAAAATTTATAAAATTTCAAAATATGGGTATTACTATTCCTGACGGCTAGATCATAATAATATTATAATAATATCTCGTTTAGTGAAACTCGGTATTGCGTACCACACACGCTATCGAAGAAGGTCTTGATTGTGTGTATTTCAACCCATGTCAGGGATGCATGTAGTGAAAGATTCATTGGGTGTTGCGCATAACATAATCAAAACTTATTTCATTTATACATTAAATGAAATCTAAACTTAATGTTGTGTAGAATAACATCTATCAAAAGAACTTGAAATTGTGTGTAACACAATCCAAGATTAGTGTTGCGTATACTGAAAGATAATACGGTGTTGCGTATAGCACAAGATAATATTGGTGTAGCGTACAACCGATGTTATGAAAGAAATTAAAAAGAATATATCTTATAAAATCTCGGGGTGTTACAGGCATGCTCAAAACAATAATTACCATATTAATCGGTTCTATGTAATAATAATAGTGTTTTTTGAATTTCATGATTCATTATACTTCTTTTAATACAATCCTTATATTTCATATTTTTTTTACCATGTCAATTTTAAATTTGGTAATTGATGATTACAGAATTATACATACACACTATCTTGAAAATGACATGGATCGCTATAGAATATAGAATTGTCACATGGAATAACATTATCCCCTTAAATATTAACCATTTCAGTTTTGAGTTCTTCATTAACACTTATTATCTTTATTTCATATAAAATAAAATGTTTTACAATGAAGATAACAAACTATTAGATACTCTTTCACATAAATAGAATAATTCATATATCCCCTACCTAAAATCATAGTTTCAATTTCACTTCTCACATTCTAGAAATAGGGTATGTGGAAGAGTTATTAGCATGAAACACTTAAGGACTATATATTTATTCACAACATATGATAAATTGAATATATGGGATGGAGAATTATATACACACAAAGAGGGTAATTCCTAGGAAACTCTGGTCGAGTAATATTAATAAGAGAAAGGGGAAGTCTCGTAAGAATAAGGGGAAGGGTAAATATTCATGATGAAATTGCATATAGAAGACCTATCTTTTAACATATAATCTAACCAAAAATACGGAAGAATATGCTTTTATTCTCCATGTCACTCCCCATCCTCAATAACTGAGGTGAAAACATGAATTAGTAGATATAAAAATAATAATTTTTCAATATATGTAAAACATTTATTGATTTAAGCACAACTATTGAAATTTATAAACAAAAATTTGTGTGGTTCCATTTGAATATGGATTAAATATGTGGACTTTATAGTGTTGTTGAATCATTTTCACTTTTATCATCCCACAACATGTAGGTACATTATGTGGAGCTCTAAAAGTCATCGTTTTTACCTCACCTACAGAGTATAAGAATGCCCTGACTATAACCTACCACACTTACAAATATGTAATGGTTGTCTACACATTTAGAATTGGGAAACTAAATGATGTGCCACTATCAAAAAATGGGAAACTCCACCTCCCAATAGTTAACTGAAACCCCACCTAGGAATCAAACCACGCACCATTCCAAGATGATTACGATTTTTTCTCCACAATGATAACCATAATGGGTAATTTAGACCTAGTGGTGCACCCATAAGCCAAAATGGACAACCTCCTCAGTGAAAGAAGACTTAGTTTCAAAATTCCATGTTCACATCACCCATACAAAAAAAAATAGGTTCTACTACATTCAAATTCATGGAATAGTGGACTCCATTGATCCCAAAAACATCTCTCTATAATTATAAATCCCCTAAACTCCCTTTTTAAGACACCAAGATAGTAAAAATAAAAATAATTATTGAAAAATATTAAACCCTTACATTAGATAAATCTCTAATGATTACCTACCAAATAAATAAAAATAAAAAACATGGAGTAAATAAGAGGGAAAGAATAGACAAAAACTCCATAAGATACCTCTAAAATAAGTATCTCATAATATGAAGGTGAAACTAACACTCATGGGGGGAGATCATAATCATAAGGAATCATAATAATTACATACATCTACATGGATCATATATATATCATCATAAAAGTTTCAATCATTAAATAACTCAAGATACTAATTTTGCATCTATCGCTCGCACTCCCAAGTATAATCATCCATGACTCCATTTTGTCATTGGACACGAACCAAAGGGATATCACCCTCACAAAATTTTATCTCTTGATGGTCTTAAATCTCAATAAATAGTTCATTGATAGTTTCATAAAATTAAACATGAAAATTTCTGTTTCTATTGGTGTGAGAATTATCATGGAGATAATATAGAAGTTATGACATGTGGATCATATCATGTAACCAATACATCAATTTGGTTAGTGATAACTAGTATACAATAGAATAAATTAAATACATTGACTTAAAAGGCCCAAAAATTACCAATCAGCATTACTCCCATGACCAAAGAACAATTTCCATCAAACATGTGATAAATTCAAAAATACATGATCTCCGACATCAAACCCCAAAGGCCACCTCCTAAGACTTGTATAATAATACTAATGATCATACACTACCTCCATCCACTCTCAGATGACCTACACTTTCCCTATCATTCACTTCACTAATTCCATCTTAATAATAGTTGAATCTCAAATATTGTTCTAGCATGATATAAATTTTGAAGTTCATATATTTAACACCCAAAATATGGTTAGACCAATGGTTGAGTGTTAATTGTTATTAATAGAAAACTCAACCAAGGGTAATTTTTTTACCAAAAATCCACTAGAAGAAAAAATGAATGAATGAATCCGGACTTATGAATTATAGATATCCAACTCTATTTAGCGATCCAACTATTGATGAAAAGTATTTTTGATACATAGTTGAGATACATTATCATTATGGTGAACTATATATACTCAAGGGAAAAATGGGGATCCTAACAAGCTATTATAATCTCAATAACCCTTAGATCATCACCACATACTCCATTTACCACCTCACAAACACATCCCATGTGATCAACTCTTTAATAACCGAGAAGTGAGATGAAATCATCCGGGGTCCTATGATCACCCATATATAATCACATCCACTAATTTCTCATTGTAAATAAATGTTAATTTTATATTAGTTATTAGTAAAAATTTAATGTGGAATATCTATAATCTAACGAAACCCACTCAGAATAATATTCAGCAACTTCTACCTATGGTAGAAAAAACATCAAGTCACAGACTCAGTAATTAACCAATTCATCACACCACTAAAACTACCCTCTCAATTCATTGGGAAATATTTTATACACTAGGTTGTACACCTAAATTTGAACAGTGGAATAGATAGTTAATAACATCATGCATCACCAAATGAATGGAAATCCTCCACTAGAAAAATTTTAGATGATGATCATCTTCAACCATCCCTCATAAAAATTTCCACAAACTAATCTATCTCACCAAAACTCTACCTTATAACCCCAAAATGGGAGTCATCTACTCACTAAAACATAGATGAATATAGGGTCATATGGTAGAGATAACCACTTTAATCAAAATCCCACATATCAAGTGGTATTATTAGAGCTCATAATTCACTCTCTAGGAAACACTAAACTCACATAGAGTATCACCAAGTGACTTTTTACTCAGCACATCAGGCATAACATTCCATTTCCATGGTTTATAATAAATAATGACAACATAATCATACAAGAATTTCATTTATAATAAATTTTTAAAGATATGTATTATTAGAAGATGTTATAACTCATAATCTCATTTTTTTAGAAAAATTCATTTACTAATGAGGTAACTCTACTAAAAAATTAAATAAATATGTATTGAAGGAATATCAAGATCATTAGGGGAAAAGTTTTTATAATGAGGTAATAACTATAAATAACCATAATAGACCACCACACTTTTTTGTATCAAAAAACAAACCAATCTAATGCATGATGTGTCATGATAAACAATAATATAAAATCCTTTTTTGTAATTGGAAAATGGGATCACTAGCCATATTCTCCATCAAAATTTCTAGTGAATTCAGAAAAAAGAATTCCCCAAAAAAGCCTAATCATAGTCAATACATTTGGAAGATTTATAATCGTAGATAGTTTGGTCATAAATCTGTTTTAAAACCCTTTAATACAACCAAAAATATACACCTCTAAAAAATTCATAGGAGTTAGCCAAGAAAAAAACACTTCCACATTAGCCCAAAGCTACTCATCGAAGCCAAAAATAGTGTGACATGTTGCCTCAAGCATGAATCCCCATATAGAGATATATTTTAGCTAGTAATACAGAACCGGTATATATTACAAGGAGATTATTCCCTCAAATTAGATTCATACATAATGTAGAAACTTACCATACATCTATATCCCATAATAAATGTGTCTAGAAAATTAACAAACGAAATGTTATTTCAAAAGTCCTATGTTGAAGTACCCATGAATAATTACATCGATATCCATCTAGGTTGATTCAATATATGAAATAAAAAATAAAAATCACTAAAACATGTTAAAATTCCATCATAGGTCCTCACACACATTGTCTCAAATTTCACTAAAATTTCTCCATCCTATTACACCATGTATCCAATGCTCAACCAAAATGCTAACTTATTTTTTACATGAACATCGATATTCTCATGTCATGTTTGATAAATACATCATAGTAGGGTCTCATGAAGTTCCACTAGAATACACTATCATGTAGGTATATGCGTGCGAAATAAAATGACTATGTTACTCATGCTCCTTAGATGTCCTTTTCTAACTTGGCCACTATTACTCCTTGTGCATCTGGTCACCATGTGAAAACCAAGCCTCTAGGGAATCCAATGAAAATTACTTCTATTACATGATGAAATCCACATCATCATCACCTCAAATATACTATTCAGGTTATGTAGTGCTAATAAACACACCCCAATGTCCTACACATTCAACTCGGGTCTAAGATAGAATCGCGTTGCCTCCTCATGTCACTATACTAGATGCTCAGCCCATACCTAAAACCGTAAGGTATGGAGACTTCCAAAACCCCAAAATATTTCTCAAAACACTGGGAATTATCACAAGATTATATCCCAATCTATTGCCTAATCACACAAGGAAGTATTTATCGGTTTAATCAAATCATCCCATGACCCATCTTCCATGGTTTTCCCCAACCCAACCATATTTCATAATGAATGATTATTTCACACAACAAATTCCTACAGAAAATTATAGAGGTAAAAGAAATAGAATGTAGACATGAATAGAATATCTATTGACTGAATACCCTTTTAGAAAATGTTCTTACCACCAACACATCCCACAAATTCTGGTGGATCCATCACACCAAAAAACTTGTAGAATCTGAAGAGGTACAATGAAATAGGTTATCCACCCATCACGTATCTCACATGTTGATCTCAATGGGACACCTTCACCATACCAATTACCTAACAGAAACAATTATATTATTTCCCTTTATGTTGTTTACTAGTTTCTCCAAACCCATAAATATATTTTCAAATAAGTAGTAATTCCTAGCCATAACCCATCATTGACCACAAAACTTATAGGATCAACATAATGTTGACAAAAACGTCTACTGAAACCATAAAAAACCCCTCTTCACTTCTATTATATCCACCAATAGACTATCCCATGACATAAAACTCTTATCCCCCTTTGGAAACATCATGTTAGGTCATCAAGATAATCCCCTGAACCCCACATGATCATGTCTCGCATCTCCTCAAGGATGTCTCTTAGCCATCCTCTTAGTGGAATCCATCCTCATCACACCATATATTTTCTGAATTGTATCATCTTTCTCATAGAACTCATCAATTATTATACAAACATTATGAGGGATTCACTCATTAGGTGAGGCATATAGCCATCTCACCCATCTTAACTAGGATCAAGCCTCCTTCATTTGTCTAACTACACCTTTTGAAAGATATCCTAATATACCCATATTTCATATAACATACTGAGGCCCCATATGGAATATTACAAACCTAAATGAAAACCTTAACCTATATAGAAATATTCTCCCTGTAATTCCAACTTTCCCAAGTCCTAGTGTTAATTTATCCCAAGCATGGGTGTCCGAATTCCACCATATATCTCCTCATGGAATACCCATGTCCCAAGATATTATTCCCAAAAAATTGGGATATTAATGAAGTAAGAAATAAATGAAAAACAATTATATGATGTTGTATTAAATGGTTTAACTATATCCATCTCAGAGTCACCACCCAAGACATGTTATGAAACCCCTTATCCAAGGTCATACATTACTCATATAAGACTTTATCACCCTTAAATCTATTTTCTCAGATCATATAACATAAATAGTTAATTATAATATATTATTTAAATTAAAATAATGAGGCATAATTGAGGAAAAAATTATCAGGCACAATTACTTCACTAGAAGAGTGTCCATTTTCTAATATAAGGTATAATGCATACCCCTAACACCAACCAACCCAACTCTCTATCATAAAACATCTAATTACGCATCAATATCTTCTAATTTTACCGAAGAACCTATAATAAAATAATTTTAGTTATTTACCTTCAACAACAAAAAATAATGATGAATGGAATGAAAAATATATATTGGGACATCATATACATTATCTAGTAAAGTTACACATCCTAATTAGCTGAATCCACCAAGCTCTAGTGGAATCCGAACCAAGATCCTAAACAACAAAATAATTAAGGCATAGTCATGAGAAGAAATATTGAAGTGATAATATTACCCTGAATCACTTGAAAACCCCACTAGAAACACCAAACACCATGGCGATGGATGATGAGAAGAGGGACCTACTCTCACCCCCACTAGTGCACTTTCATTTACCAAATTAAGGGGCAGTTGAGCCACCCCCCCCCCCCAATTTATTTGTAAAAAACAAAAAATGATTTTTATAATTTGAACCTCTGTTTCATAAAAAATCCACCTTAGTATGGTTAATTAACCCAATCCAGATATATTCATTATGTGACCCTTATGGACACACTGTGAATGGTTTTCCACAATAATTTTACAATTTATCATTAATATTTCCTTTCTTTGGTGCTCTCCGAAACCACTGATTTATCACTAGAGCCTTGAACCTCATCAAAAATATTTTTTTTGACATCCAAATGGTCATAAATTTATTATTATTTCATATTATCAAAATGAAACATCCACCAAATGAAAATTCAAAATATCTCTCAAAACATTATTTTACAAAATCCGTAGGATATGAAAAACTATCCAAAATAATCCATGTTTTCCATCAAACCACATTTTTTAATCTATCTTATTCAACAATTATCGATATTATGGTTTCATTACATACACTGACCCTAAACACGATGCCTCTTCCCAAATCTAAAAACCAATGAACCATTAATTACAAGGCAACTCACCTATTCAACACTACGGCCAAAATCATGATGGCCCTCACCACAATCATCTACACTGAGACACCATGATTTCTTCACCTGATTCAATCCAAGAATTATGGTTTCCCCACCATTATAATCCACTCACAAAGGATGATTTTGAACCCGAATTCATCTCACCATAAGAATCACTTATAATATTATTTTATTGAGTTATGGTAACCTTCTAATATTGTCCAATTTGATTCTTCTGACCTAGTTCCCCTCTATCCTTTTCTATCCTCAATAATAACCCTTTTTGATCCTCCTATTGAGGGATTTTATATAAAATGTTTTGTCCCACACATTAACACATCCAGAAAAATAATCACCTACCCCCAAATCATCAATTTCACCGAGGAACCCCATATTTAGGGTACTAATCTTGCCCCATATGATGAAATTAGCCAATGTTAATTTATCAATTAATAATGTTAGAATAGATACCATCATGAAATATTTTTACACGATTCAAACTGATATATTTTGAAAAATTAGTTTCACCGCCTAAACTATTTTAGGATATAGGTTCACCCATTGAATAATGTATCAAAATAAGTTCTTCCTTGGAACCATGTCACAAAATGTATTTTCACCCCTATAAACATGTGAAGAATGAAGATTCTCTACATAAATCACACCATGAATCGGACCTCAATGCACAAACCACCCGTAGATTGCATTGACACCACCCAAATCTTGATTATAATTAATTGACTCCACTTAACACCAAATATGGGAATCAAATATATTATTTCACAACGAACAATATATTTTTGATCTAATCAAAAACTATTACCCTAAAATCCCCTTCATTAACCACGAAAAAATCTCACTACACCAATGAACAATCTGAGATGACAGACATTTACATGTTACAAATACAGTGTTTCCAACTATGAGATTATCATTATCATCACCCAAATACCAAAAACTCCCATTTTCAATGGTCCATTAATTTCCATTATCAAATTTAATTATTGGGCATGGTCATATAACTATTACTCAAAAATCAACGCCAAACACCAAGTGTCACCAATTTCTAGATCACTATGAATTTAATCCAATTACCAACCGTATGATCCATACCATTTTCCTTCCATTATACCAATCCATGATCATTGTAACATCCCAGCACAACTCACTATGATTATTATCCAAGATGATGGTGATATATGTAAAATTTTACATATGTGGCCATCTAAATTTCATTGCATAAATAAATATTTTATTATTCTGAATTCCCCAAGAAATTTTTAATTTCTGACATGGAGAATTATAAAAAACAATAACTACAAAATGGATTCCATTTTAAAATAATGAACATTTTATCCACTATAAAAGAAACAACATAATCAGTAAAAAATTTAAGCTTCTCTCACTTTTTTTCCACAGAAGTTACTCTTCTAGACATTTCATTATTTTCCTATCATCATAATCAAAGAAAATAGAAACATAATATGGTGATATCAGATGATCAGTAAGGGTAAAAGTAAATAATAACACTCAAATATCCTTGATGATAATAAAATTAGGATATTTGTATAATCACGATGTATAAAATATTTATAATCAATAAATCTTATATAATAAATCATAGAATTAGGGTTGGAATATAATAATATAAGAATAAAAAGAGCGAGGAAACATGAGTTTTTAATCATTATCCAAGAGAAAATAACTTACGAATAACAATAAGAATATAATTATGGAATTTATCACACCAATGATTTTGTGAAATATATTTTTAAAATTAGTTTAATTTCATAAATTTCATGTGTCATATGCATCAGAGTTTTTAGACAAACTATGATTTACTATTAAAATAATTTTATTTACTATTAAAATTGTGAAAAAGTAATTAAATTAGTTAGTATAAATAGTAATAATGAAATTATAAAAATTATATTTCTTACACATGAAAAAAATAAATTCATTGATTATAAATTATTTATAAATAAAATAGAAATAATTTAAAGCTTATGAAATATTTTTCTGAAAAACATTTTTTTTGTTCAATGTTTTTTTATCTTAACAAAAAAGAAATAATTTCTATTGGTGAATTAATTATATTAAATTTATATATTATATATTCCTTAAAAACATAATCTTTCATCAAATATTTTTCAATCCATGGGATAAGTATACATCCAATTTTATGATTAGAAAATAAATATTTCTAACAAATTATTTTGATGTGTTTCGTACACTTAATTTAAAATACTTTTTCCCACTTTTATAAAATTCCAATGAAAAAATGAACTTAATTTTTTGAATCAAAATGTTGAAATTATCTTATATTTACTTTCTATAATTTTTTAAAATGATTAAAATTTCGATGAATAGGGAAAAAGTTGATTTTTATTGGAAATAGTTTTTTCATTTAATTAATTTATATAGATATATATTGTTTTATGACATGTTAAAAATAAAAATAGTAAATTTATATTATTTTTAATCTAATTTTAGTCACTGTATCATTTTAATGATTTTTTTTTGTATAAAATTATTTTATACTTATAAAATAATTTTCATTGGAAACCCCCTTTTTCACGTTTGTGAATTTAATTTATAATAAATTATTCCACTTTTATGAATTGAAATAGGTAAAATTAGTTCTATAAATTGATAATTAATAATTAATATTATTTAAAAATTTAATATTTTTTTATAATTAGCATATGAAAAAAAATAATTTTTGTAGTTAAGGTTGAAACATGTTTATGGGGGGGGGGTTAACCCAAATGATAACTGTAATATTTCAAATAAAACTTTTTAAATCCAATTTAATAGCCATATATCTCCCTTTTAATATAAAAAATTAATAATATATGATAATTTTAAGTCAATATAATTGTGAATTAATTTATCATTTTGTGTTATTTTGGGAAATTCAAAAGTAGTTCCCAAGTGAGTCATCTTTCTCACTTATAAACAGACACCTTACATCGAATTTTATCCACACATTAAATTTTATTCATCTAATTCCTACCAAATTTCCTTAAATAATTATACATCCAACTTCATAGTGTAATTTTAATTATTAGGAAACTTTATTAAGAAGTCTTTATGTATAAAACCATAGAGGTTCTCTCAATAAGAGGTGTAGTCCTTAACCATGTGATTTTAATTTTTTTCTTCTATCTCTAAAAAATATTATTCAACAATGATTATATAATTATATATGTTTATAATATATAATGAAAATTCATTATGTTATCTTAAGAACTTCATCCATATCTTCTTCCATCAAATGGGAATGGAAACTGTCGATCGTGTGTACGGAGTACTACCACCTCACGACGTGATGTAATTTGTATTCCATCACCTCCACTGATAAATGCATATATTCATGGATTTAAATTATATATATTATATTTATAACATAATTATAACATTTTATGATAATATAAAATATAAATTCATACATTACAATACATTGAAAAATGATCACTTTGCTCGTGTGTACATGTGAACTACCACCTCTATGAAGTGAAGTTATATGTTTTTTATATTATATTATCATGAATGGTAGTAAGAGAATACATAATTAATATATATGATATAAAAATTATTCTAGAAATAAAAATTAATTTTTACCATTATTTTTTCCATCTATCAAGAAAATGAAAACAGTAATCATGAGTATGTACGGCTGAACATATCCATGAATAGTGATATTAATTTTCTTATATAAATATAATGGATGAGTATAAATATGTACATAAAAAATATATATAATATATATATCATGATTAAAACATTGATATTTTGGAACCATAATCAATCTACAATTACAATTACTTTCACACCATAATATAAATGAGAAAAAACAAAACAATTATTACCTGAAATAGTTATTTTATCAATGAATTGTTAATTTAATGGTAATAAAATGTGATAAAGAAAAAAATATATGGTATGATATATGTTAGTATGGTTATATAATATATTTTTAATTAAGCTATATTTATTATATAGTATTTTCGAAGGATTGTGAATAAATTTGATACTTGGGGTAGATATTTCGGGTCACTTTTTATTCTAGGAGACACATTTCGCACTCACCACTTCTTCTTATGTGTGGAGTATATACATAAAATTAAGTAATTTTATTATAATTGTTATAAATTTTTTGAGGATTTATAAATACATATATATTTATTTATTTAATTGATATTATGATTCCAAATATACCAAAAATGTTTGGGTTTTGTGTTACAATATCATTATTTGTTACTATTGTTTATAATATTGTTTCTAAGGATGAAATATTATAATATATATCTCAATAAACTCATTAATTAAATTATAATCTGGATATTTCTATATATTACATGTTTTCCATTATTTTTCCTCTCCTTATGTACTCAACATATGTAAATACATTTTTTATGGGAAATCAACAATATTCATCTCATTATACAAAAAATAATTTATATTCCATGTACTTTATTCATAAAAATGATTAAAAGTATTATTTTAATATTCTCTAATAATGGTTTAAATCCATTTATAGAAATGTTTTACTTTTTAAAAAAATTATTAAAAGTAATCATCTTGTCAGTTTCCAAATGAGAAACGTGTTTCTTTTTTTTGAAAATGTTTAAGGAATCATTATTTGGATGTGTACGACATGATTGATATTTACAATATTTAGGAAATATAACGATTTTAATTATTAATTTTTAAATTACCTCAGTTAATTTACAATAACATGTTTTCATTGAAATTTGGGATGTTTTTAGATTTTGAAGCATTTATGTCAGAATAGAAATTGATATTTTCCTTAAGAGTGTATTTATGATATTTTTATCTTATTTATATTCATAAAAGATGACAATCCTTAGTGTTTCATATGTTTTTATATGTATTTGATCCAATTATATAATATTTTTTCATTATCAATATGTTTTATTATAATTATTGGGAGGTGTTTTATGAAATATATTTATTTTTTTCGGTTTTAGGATTATATGGATTGAGAAAATGTTTATAAAACATGATTTTCATGCATGGTTTATGAAATGATGATAGGAGGAATATTTATTAATTTTATGGAATAAATATTTATGGTTTTCATTAAATGACTTGTGACCCATAATTATATATCATAACATTGAATAATGTAAATATGGAAAACTCTTGATTTTATATGTTTTGTGTGAACCTGATTTTATGTTCATAATTTTATATCTGACCCTTATTTTCATACCTATATGATTATTCGTAGGTATAATTTTCTTGTCTGTAAGATCATACAAGTACCTTCCATTCATATCCATAAGATTATGTGTATACATTCATTTCATATCCATAATTTTTTGAGAGGGCCTGATTTCAGGTACTTAACATAATGGGTGATCCTTTTTCATTTTATACATGTGCACAATGTTATAAGAATGTTTTTTTCCATGTTCCTATGATCATGTTATGATATCATGGATGATGTTAATGTATTTCATTTAATATTCATGTCTTTTGAACTTAAAACTATATTACTTGACAAAGTATTATTAGCCATGTTATAAAGGGTATGCTATTCAAATTTTTAGCGCGTGTTATCATACCCTTATTATCATTTTATAAATAAGAGAACATTTATATCCCCCATGTTTTCCTATAGTGGGTATTTGAGAACACCCATTCATATAATTCAATAACCATGTTTTGATTAAGTAATTCAGGTAGGGTATTTTTTTAAGTGTACTAAATAGGGAGATATTTTGGGTGATATTGAAGATCTTAATGGAACCAGTTTTTCACTGGTTTTAAATTATAATTCAATATGTGTTTGGTGAGTTTAGATGAATTTGTGATGATTTTAAAATTGTTATGGATTCAGTATTTGGAATTGGATTTCAGGCTCAATTAATTTTATTTTTTAAATTGTGATGATTTATTATGGTGATATTCAATGAAAAATACATGAGATTAGGAGGATGCCTAGTTTACTACATTGTTTGGATGAAGAAAAGTATCGTGAAAATTATATTCTATAAGGAATATTTGATGTCATGGAATCAGAGTGGTTTGTAATGCTGTGATAATTTTTTTGAAAATATATTTTATACTGAAAATATATTCAATGTATACTTAGTTGTATTTGGTTGGGCCATATTCAAAAATTAAGTCCAACCAATGAGATAAGAGCCAACTCGACCCCGCACTATGGGAGGAGGACCTCAACCATGTAGGCAAGTAGTCTAATAGAGATCGCATGGTTGAAAATGTAATGGTATGATTTGTATAGTCCCAATGGAGAACAATCATGTGTACGAACATGGGTTGGCCTTATTGGGCCCATAAAAAAGTTGTTGTGAAAAAACAAGAGAGGTATAGCCCGTTATGTGTGTAGTGGAAGTCTGTATGGGTTATGATCACCCAATGATTTCTAAAAAAGTGTTGTGTCACTAAATTAATAATAATGCACTAAAATATTTTATTTTACATTGATGTCGCACATTGGCGATGCAGATAATTGTTCATGAATTTAACAAGATGGGAATATAACAAAAGTCAACTGATCTAGATGATATGAGATATCTATTTTTCATATTCAACCTACTCCAATGTTTTATGATGCTATATAACAATAAATTTCTTTTTTATTGTCCAAATATGGAGGTTAAGACTTTTAGTGTCATTCTAATGTAAAATTTGGAGGATACGATGCTTCGAACCTACATACATGTGATATCTATCTGTCATGATTGTAGAAAACTTGAAGGCATGTCTTGATTGAATGAAAAAAATGTTTCATATGACATTTGTTTGAATGGATGTGTTATATGATTAGTTATATGATGGATTATTTTATTATCATCTCATGAACCTCAGGATCCATTTCAATCTCATGTATTATGAGAGTCATGTTTTTTAGTTTATGTATTATTCAGAAACCAGAAGTTTGTAGTGTGTAAAATAATCCATGACTATGAATTACTCTATAAGAACTTACAAGAATTTAAAAATTGTTCTAAAGAAGTTAAATAATCATTCCATTCCTATAAATATCGAATAATTGAGGCCCATGAGTAGATATTTATATTCATATTGGTGATATTGTTTTTTAAAGAAATAGTGAACCATGATATTTGGTTTCATGAAGTGAAAATTTCTACAAAGCATTTATTTTTGTAAGGAAGAAAAGAATATCATAATCCTTTGAATTGTGTTTATCACACTAAAATAGCTTCATCAATAACATGTTATGTAAATCTATTCTAGTTTATGTGAACACTGATACACCATGCATGTGTGTTGGTAATCTACTCATCAGCCAACATGAAGAAGAAATAGGATACTGAGTCATGATATATAAGTAAATGTATATTTTCATGTACGTGTTAAAAACCATGAGTAGTCATATACAATGATGCATTCAATAACCAGTAAATAGTTCATGGTAAATTGTTTAGAGAATAGTGAAGTGGCTATGTGTAGATAATATAAATTATGATAGTGCATGAGACTATATAAATTATCTGAACACAAGGATAGAATTCACTCACACTCCATTAGGGGTTTTCAAGGTCAACAGAAATCTATAAGAGGATGAAAGTCCATTCATTCCTGAACTCATGGATGTTTAATCCACTGATTTCCAAAGAAATCACATGAAATAATAATGCAAAATATATATTATGTGGTTGGTTTTTCAATATAAGATGAACATTTATTAAGAATAAAATAACATTTAGATGAATAGTATTTGAATATGCACATGAAATTCATGCATGATGTGTACATGACTGAATTGATTTGATAATTCATGAAGAATTAGTTTGTGGTTATTGAAGATTATTCTTACATACAATTATAATGAATAATCTATGTGTGTCTCTTGTACCAGTATTAGTAATTCTAGGAATTTATCATAAGGATGGATTATATATTTATTAGAGTTTCATGAAAGAAACTGGTTAGTTATAGGTGATTGTATTGTTTTTGAAAGACTAATATAATTGGTAGAGGCTGTTGAAGATACATTAATGTGTAAACAAGAAATTTTGATCCTATAATCTCATGGAGTGAAATATTGAAATCAACTAACAATAAATCACACCTTTAATAAAGTTGAAGACTACTGGTTTGTGTTGCAATAGGTTAAGACTTCTAGTCAGATCCAAGAGCAGATAGAGTTATTCAGTTGGAGTTGGAAGTTGGAGTCTCCCCGTTAGAGATTGACTAAAATAAGTCTCTTATGTGGATTTTGGAGATGGATAGGGTGGATTCATGTTACACTATGGGATATAGTATAAATAACCTCTTATCAAAATTCATTAGATATATGGTGTGATTATTTATTTACCATTGTAATTGATAAAAATATTATAGTGGATAATCTATGTTGGAGGGGAAAACCAACATGAAAGGGGTTGGTATTTTTTTTGTACATTATAAATATTCTCTGTGGCTCTCTTTATTATTAATACTATGAAAAAATTTAGATTGAGATATATTAATGATTATATCATGCACCTTAACATGGTCAATATATTGGGTTCTTAAGATTTGGAATTTTGGAAAAGAAACCACTACTTCACCCCTCCCATCATGGAGGTAAGTCTATCTTTGAGTACTTAATGTGGTTTCATTCCATAGGTTTCCTCTAAAGATAAAAGAGAGACATTATGATTTGATGAAATAAAGATATGATTGTTAATCCTCAAACATATAAAAAGGATATTAATATTATGAATTCCAGGTTGGATGTTTCTACCTATATTCAAAACAATAAAATGAATGTCCGTGAAATAAATTTGAAGAATAATATTGCTAAAAATGTAGAGAAACCAAGTAATCATAATGGTATATGTTGTAGTAATTATTTTGATAATGATTATTATAATGAAGCCTTTTCAATCTATGATGATGATTGATCGCTGATTTCTATTCATTCAATATTCATATAACATCTAAAAACATTCAGAGGTAATTTTTAAATTGATACTATTGGAGGCATCAAGGATATTCAGTGTGAGAAATTACATTGAACAGAAGAGTATACCGATATTTCAGGGGGATTTTATAAAAAGGTTGGAATATCAATAACTATCAAAAAAACATTTTAAATCAATGGAATTAAAAATTCATTTTTTTCAATGAAATATACACTAAATATTGTTATGAATTTCAATGAAATATTTTTTATTAATATTTCATTGAGATTTTACTTTTTATATTTTCCCTGAATTTGAAAATTTTCACAATGTTTCTATTGTTTTAATTTCTACTCAATTGTAGGATAAGGAAAATTTATTAAAGAGGATTGAAATGTCATTGAATTAATCAATAAACATGCATGAAGATAATATTAATAAGATAACAGAGGAATTATTTTAGACAAGATTATTTTTTTTGGGGATGAGAAGGTCTATATCAACATAAAGTGTATGAAGTTGGAGGGTAAATTGATGATCAAGAATCATCACAAGCTGGATATTCAAAAATAATTGGAAAAAGTCATATTTCCTTTCAATTGTACTTTTAGTATATCACAATAAAAAAGGGAATGAGATTATCCTATAATCAAGTAGAAACATCCTCCAAGAATAATATATCCCATAACCTAGATATTATATTGTATACCATTGTTATTTCATGTTTTGTTAAAGGTTTTAAACAAAACTATAAGAATTTTTGGTTGGTGAACAATAATGATAAACAAACCACATTCATGAAATGAGTAAAATGAAACCTGAAGAGTGTCTCCCTTAGAATCATCTAAAATGAGTGTTGGATCAACTCAAAAATAAAATGTATCAGAATTTGTGAAATCAATACAATTTACACAAGAATGGGAGAGAATGATATTAATAGGAAATTACAGGGGTTATAGTATGCTTGTGTATAAACCATGGTAATGTTTTAATGACAATAATTTTTTTAGAAATAAAAAAATTCATAAAATCAAGGGGATAAAATCTAAAGACAAGAAAATAGTTGTTCCAAATATAAAAATATTATGAAAAATGAATATTTATAAAAAGTAAATATTTTAAATACTTAAAGATTATTGTAAGCACTACTGCTAAATTGGTTTATATTATGATGAATTATATAGTATATCAAACAAGAAAAATTCATTTGATAATCCGGATATAATACCACAATAAAAAAAGTGATATGTATGATAATAATGGGTCAGGTCAGAATTTAGATGTGAACAAAATAAGAAGAATTTTAAATAGACTTTCAACAAGAGGGAAATGAGATATCCCTTATTTCATCAAAGGGAGCAATTTACGAGTTTAGGAAAAAATATCCCCTAGTCAAAAGAAGGATCAGTTTGAATAAGTACATTAATAATACATTATTTAGAAAAAATAAATATCAATGTGAATGATCTAGGTTTAGAGTATTCTTGAAGTGTTTTGAATGTTATGGGAATACAAACTGTTATTACTATTATAACATTTCATTGACAAGAAACATTAATGAATCAATGTGGATTAATGGTTAATATATGAGATCAAGTTCTCATAGAAAGAATGTTCTCTCCAAAAAAATAATCAAATATTCAAATAAAAAATAGATACAATGGCATAAAATTTTGAGTTAGATGTTATAAAAATGTTCCTAGCACTAATAAAATCATGTAAACAATTTTATATAACACTCTCTATACTGATAAAGGGAGGCCATTTCAATTGAAAAATAGTGAATATTCAGGTGAATATTCTGAGAAGATAGGAAATGTTAGAAACAAATACCTATTTTTTGGGTCAAGTAAATTGAAATTGGATAAGAAATTAGAGGAATCCAAAAAACCTCAAAAATTAAAAGCATTGAAAATTTAATCTAAAAAATAGGTAAAAAATATTCTAAAGAATGTTGATGAGATGTTGACTGATATTGGGAGATAATAATGTCTCAAGATGAGAATCAATTCTCTCCCTTAATATCATCCCTATATAATAAGAGGGAACCTACTTATTCTATTATATATGAATATATAGTATATATATGCTATTAAAATTAGATACAACTAATTTAACAATATAGATTCATCCCTTGTAGAGTGGAATTGATTATTTAAGGTTGTTAATAATTACTATATATTTAACATGAAACATGAAACAAGATTTATAAAATTTGAAAATGAGTTATGAAAATCAAACATTAATTCTTCATTCCAAATTCTATTAATTATATCAATTAAGAGAAAGATATTGGTTTAAGAAAAAAACAGAAAAATGAGGTGTTATTTCTTTTCCCCAAAAATTGTAATGTGTTTGATGAATTTTGTAAAGGATTTATCATTTCATTTTCATCTCTCATTATATCAAATCACTTAAATGATAATTCTGAATTTCTTAGCATAATTTTACATGCATGTTTGTCTATAGATAACATATAAAAACTTTTTTTATATCTATTTCTTTATAAATAAAGTTAGTGTATGTATTCATATTTTTCATAAATAATGCCTCTATTTTAATAAAATCATACAAGATCATCCCACACTTTGATGTGATCAAGATATTTTCATATAATATATAATAACATCTTTCAAAAGAAAAATGTGATGAAAATACCCCAAAAGAACCTATTTATATTACTTCCAATAAGGGGTAAAAAATTTGAAATCACATATTTGGTTTTAATATGAGAAGATTTAATTATATTCACATAAAAATGAAGAGATTTTTGTGACTAGTGTTTATTTTATTTCCATTAATGTGTCATTATATGTTTTCTGAGTTACGATTAAGTGGGGATGCTCGAAAAATTTAATGTATTCACATGATAGAATTTCATATCATTACCAAGTAGCTTTCCAAGTAAAATTGTGACAATTTATTGTGGCAATCTTTTGTGACATAGGCATGGGTCAATGAAGACACCTTATTCATATCATTGATTAGACGAAGAAGAAGACACTGAATAATATTTATTTAATAAGAAGAATATTTGATGTCTTGAAATCTAAATGGTTTCAAATTTTACAATAATTGGATTGATAGTATATTATGTACTGGTAATATATTCAATTGATACCTAGTTATAATTATTTAGCCCATACTCAGAAAATAAAATCAACCAACTAGTTAAGAGTTAGGTCCAGCCTACACTATGGTAGGAGGAACTCACCCTCATGGGGGGAGCTGGTTCACAAATCCTACATGGGGGGAAGAAGTAAGGATGATCCAAGTATAATTCCAGATGAGTGAGCTTGTTTGTAAGATCATGGGTTGACCATATTGGTACAGTTGGAGTACTGGTGGGCTAGCGTGGTGTGGTGTGGCCCATGCGGCATGTTGTGTAACTATGTGCAGGTACTAATCCCCAAATTGCATGTCATAAGTTTTGTGACATGATGTTATTAATAAATCATTTCACAACTAAAGTGAACATTGATGTGGGGTAGAGATAATAACGAGTATTGTTATTACATTTAAAAATCTATGCATATTAGCACATCCATTCAATCTGCATAATCTGAGTCATCCATCATCATAATAATCCTCCCTAATTTTTTAACAATGATCATGTTCATTAGAATTCATATTGAACATATATTTATCATTCCCAATAATTTCATAGATATTATAATGATGAAATTGTGTGGTTATGTGGTTTCCAACATGCATTCCAGAGATCTTTTCCTTTAAAGTATTCAAATATCATAAAGACGTGCCTATGAAGAAATAAAATGATATAGGAGATTTCATTTTAGTGTGCGGACTTGTTTTAGGTTTATGAATAAGGTATATAATGTTATTATCATTCAATAAACATGAGTATTCATCATTAAAACACATGATATTTGGGAAAATATTTTTAAACATATGTATTTTTGAGAATGCTGCAAGTTTTGACTTTTTAAAATAAGTTGTGATACAACATTATTCTCGGACCATAGACATTGTTTCAAATGTGGATCTAAATAAGTGAATGGTAGTATTCATTCTCTATAAAAATCAATTCATCATTTAAAAATGGTATAGTTTCCTCTTGTGATGATGGATCTTGTTTTTTGAAGAAAATTGAGCATCAAAATTTTCTATTACGTGATGGATAGTGTTTCATAAGGATAATTATTGTTAAAGAAATAAGAGAATCCCATAATCCTACATCTTATATTTACAAAACACTAAAAAAATCATAAATAACGTATTCAATTAATCTCATTGGGTTTTTATGAATACTAATATACCATGCTCATATGTGGATATTATACTCATCACCTGTTTCAAAAATTCAACTGGATCCTGAATCAGGAAAGAAATGTTCATGTATGTTTTCATGCATGTGTCAAGAACGATGAGAATTATTAGACACAATTTCATCAATAAACCAGAATATATTTATTCAAAAAAGATTTATAAATTCACACATGTAGGGTTTATGATACTATGGACATTGGGAGAATATATAGAGATACTAAACTCACACCCCATTAGAGTTTTTACAAGGAAAATGTAAGGTTACACAATGAAGGAAGTGCATTCATGCATGAAATTTAGAATTATTAATCCATTGAGATACCAAATAAAGAACATGAAATAATAAATAAAAATATAGTATATGTTCTTAGGTTTTAAATGTAAAATTATTTTAAATATAGATGAAAAATATAATAAATAGAATAATGTTTTCATGTGCCAATGAAATGCATGCATTTAGTGTACTTGAATAAATTAATTTTATATTTCCATAAGAATTAGTTTTTGGTTGTGAAAGATTATTATTGTATAGAATAATTCTAGAAAATTTATTTTTATCTCTTACACATATCTATTTAGGGATAGAATTTATTACATGGAAGAATTCTAGCGTAGTAAAGTTTCACTGATAAAATGATCAGTTACCGGTGATCAGAATATTTGAGAAAGATTTCTAGACTTGTTAGAGGGTACACAAGATACTTGAATAGGTACCCTAGAAAGTTAAACACTATAATATCATATAGTAGTAATAAGAGATCATTCTATCATAGATCAATCCTTGGAAAAATATTTTGTATTCAAATTATATTTTAGATAATGTTAATTTCTCTGGTTATACCTAGATCAAAAGGAGACTTTTATTTGGATCCAAGAGTAGAAGGAGTCTCTCTATTAAGACAGGGGAAGAATAAGACTATTATGTGTATTCGATAGTAGACCTGTGTAGATTATACTAAAACCATGGGATTCAGTATAAAAACCTCTTATGTTGATTCAATAAGGATATGATGTGATTTTGTACCAATTTTTATAATTGATAAAAATATTATAGTAGAGAATCCATGTTAGTGGGTATAACCTACATGGAAGGGGTAATCCTTTCATCCAAACCTTCAAAATACTATGTGTTTCTCTGTCTTTTATAACTATTTTACATGTGGGGAGATTGAGAAATATTATTATGTGGATTGTGAACCTTTACAAGTTCATAAGATTGAATTCATAAGATGTTTTTAAAAAAATATAAACTATTGATTCACCCATCCCTTCTCATGGGTCAATCCAGTTGGAGATACATTATATGGTTTATGAAATATGAAGATTGATTAACTATTCATTAATGACACTAATCCTACATGGTCCTCAAGCACGTACATATGAATTTTATTTAAAATTTATCAAAAAAATTAATATTTCAATTTAATATCTAACGTCATTATATAGAATATTATAGAGAAAACATTAAAATATAGAAAAAACATAAGAAGAAGAAAAACAATATGATAAAATCTATTATAATAATTTTTATGTCAAAAAACTCATTATATCCACACATAAATTTGTGATAAAACCTATCATTAGCATACATGTGTGAAAAAACAAATTTTTTTAAATAATGACTATCTCATTGGATATAAACATAAAAAAATTTATTTTATGGTGATATAAAAACACTTTTGTCTTCATTTATACATATGTGTGAAACTTCAAAACAATCATCCTTATAATATAAATAACCCTAAGAAAAAAATGGATTTTTATATAAAAATCCAAAATTCCACGTAAAATGAAATAATGAAATCATAAGACCTCAAAAATAACATTTTAAAATATTAATTATATCATTATAAAATATATTGGGTGATAAAGAAATCACTTCATGAGAGAAAATCATTGGATGAAAACTAGTAGTGAATGTAATGATGTTTTCACCAATATTTTTTAACTATTTTATAAAATTTGATGTTAAGTTAATTTCAAATAAACATTTGAGAAGTGAATGATAAGACATTTAAAAATGATTAAATTTTAAATGGAATATTAGATAGTGGATCCTTAAAAATGATATAAATGATTAAAAAGGGTGAAGTGATTTCTCTTTAAAAAATAATTCATTTGAAATGAATTTTAAATAATTGATCATTGAAAGAACACAAATGATACAAGTGGGGAACATGAAATAAAAGACAAAATATTTTATTTTAGATGGACGGAAACCGTTTTACATATTATGAAATACAATTGTGGTAAATCCACACCATAAAAGGAGTTAAAAAATAATTTTTTAAAGAGGATAAGTGAATTATGAAAATCATACACAATAATTCATTTTATTTTCACCAAAATTATTTTAAAATATTGGTGGGATAGAAATTATTTTCATTAAATAAAATATTCATTTGTATGAATGGGTTCATTACATATAAATGTTAAATATTTATTTCATAAAACTATATATCAAAGAAGCGGTTATTATTGATGAAAATTAATTTCCCTGGAGAAAAAAGAAAATTACAAACAAAATAGGGAATGGTATGATCAAATAATGATTCAAATATAATAATCAATTCAGAATCAATATGACCCTATGAATCGTAAATTGAGATGAAAAAGCACTAATTGGATTCGTAATGTTACAAATGAAGGATATTGAGTAGAATATTATGAAATGGAAACTAAATTATCATGAAATGTATGAAATTTTCATATGTGAAAGAAATTGATAATTCAATAGAAAATATAAAATAAGATATATTGAAAAATATATAAGATGTCCCAAAAAGTTAATAATGAGACAATGAAACCCTATCCTTATTAATATTTTTAGTCAAATGCACTCTATTATATTTTATAAAAACATAAATATATTAATGAAAAAATTCATATCCATTTTCATAAACATAAACTTCTATAAAATTAATTTATAAAAATTATCTTCATGACAATTATTTAATTTTATTTATATTTTCAATATCAGTTGTATGTAACCAATGTTATTATGAACTAGCTTCATAATTATAGTGGTTTTCATCTATAATATTCAAAATATAATCAGTTCTATATTATAAAAGGTATGTTAATTTAATATTCATAATTATTTATAATTTTATAATTTCATTTTTTGGGTCTTTTGGTTATGATATTTAAAAATTAATTTGGTGATAATCATGTTTTGATGATTCTTAGATAATGATGGGGTTTTTTAAAATTTAAAATATATTTATATATTACCATTACATAACCAGGAAAATTTTTTATTTAATTATTTATATCATATATTCCAAGGAATTAAATTTTAATAGTCATCAAATTTGAATATTTATAGCATTTCTCATGTAGGTGGTGAAACCAACCCAAACAATATAATAAGATAATTAGTGAATCATTATGAAGTGATTCAGTTGTAAAATCACTATAAAGGAGAAAAAAATATCTAATTTAGTGTTAATTAGTGTTTTATATTCTAATTTTATATAATAATAATAATATATCAAATATTAACTTATTTTATTATATAAAAATCAATTTTTTTTTCTTTTGTAATAGTATTCTGGACTGTTGAATTTAACATGTTTTTTAACCAATCATGTTATTAATGTCTTCTGAAATTTTCCATCCAATAACATTAATATTTTTATAAAAAGAATATTTATCCACTAAATACATTCTTATCCCTATCTATGTGACATGGTGATGAAAATAGAAAAAGAAATAAATAATTACATAGACAGAGTAGTCGACATATATGCATGGATGATGATTTCATTATCCATAGTCCTTGGAAAATAGTTAACATAATTGATCAGTATAGAATATAAAAAATATCATAAATATAATTCATTTATATTAAATTATTTTTTATTCCAATCCTTTCATATAAGGGAAGGACGATAATACACATCTCAACATAGAGGTGGTGGACCATACACACAAACGATTCACGTTTTAATTTTTATTAATTGAGAATGGTAGTGTAGATACTGTATATACAATCATTATAATAAAATACCAATAATATAATTATAATTATGTTATCATTTTACATTTCTAAATTTAATATAATGATGAATATGTGAATATAATGAAATATAAAAGAGAATGGTGTTATTAGAGATTTATGGATCAGTTCTTAGATTAGCTCCTTTGTAAAGGGGGTCAAGATATTGATGGATGGTCTTTTGAGAATGAAAGAAACTATTTAATGTTTATTGGAATTTATATAATTGTAATAGGTATAATTATTTCCAAACAAATGAAGATGGGTTGTGGTTGTAAATTGAGAGATTAATGCCCCATTTATATTTGAAAAGGGAAGATATTTTTGTAAATACAAAAATGATAAATAATTGATAGGTAATCTCAAGGAAAGTTGATATAAAATTGATAACTAATGGTTTTTAAAGTTATAAGGTATATCCACACTTAAAACACTCAATTAAAAACATATTTTTACATGTTATACCCTTTAACTCTTATGTTACACATTTTTAACATTGTAGTTTTTACCATGATAATTAGTTTTTTACATTATAATTAATTACTTATGAACAAAAATAAAATAGTCCTCATTTTATAATTTGCAATATTGAGTGAAATTTTTGAATCAATTTTCATTGATTTAATTTTTTAAAGTGAAGAAAAATAATATTAAAATACTAAATGTATAATTTATTTAAGAATAGTTTATTTTTTGAAAAATCACTACAACAAAATTGGGATTATACAGTGCTTGGGTTTTAATAGTGCTATTAAAAAATCCATTTCACATATCTAGATAAATCATTTTTAAGTGGGGTATTTAATATATTTTTTTATCACTATAAAATGGTGTCTTTAATAGCGTTAAAAATACATTTAAAGGGTGACCTTTATTAACGCTTTCAAAAAAAATCACTAATAAAATGGCCTTTTATCAGAGTTTCTAAAAAATAATTGATAAAGGGGGTATTTATAAATGATTCTTAAAAATAACTGATAAAAATATTGTCTTTTTGATCAATTTTTGTTAGTGAGGTTAAACGGTCTTTTAAAAAAACCATTAATAGACAGTCATGGAAGAAGTTATAGCCATTTAATGGCCTTTTGAAATGTTTTAATTCACAAAAGATGTTACTTAGGGTTCTCTCGGGTCAACGAGGCATATAGATAACTACATATTATATTTAATATGTGGTAGAGGCAAAATGAAAACCCAGTTCAGATGTTACAGCTATTTGAAAGGCCATCAAAGTTGAAAACCCCATAAAATAACTGAAAACCGTAAAACATAAAAAAGATCATAATATTTGATCAAGGGGTCCATTTTAGAATAAAAAAGAGTCAAATAGATAATATGAAATGATATAAAATAACATGATAATCAATGAAATAAAATACGTTACAGTTTAAAAAAATCAGAAATTGAACTCAAACTGAAAAGGACAACGAATTTTGATTTAGATGTATGTTTGAGCTCTACCACATATCAAATTGAATAATGTGATGATATATATGACATAGAGGTTCTTGGAATAATCTATATGAGCTAGGACTAATTTTTAAACCACAAATACAACCTAGAATTCCTCCCAAACTGATGTTTGTCATCGACCATGGTTTTATAGAATTCAAACGAGTATAACATTTGATGCAAGTGTTCATTCGGCTCATACTTCATATCATATCAAATATCATTTCATGATATTATATTTCACTAGTTTTGAAGATTAAATGGACTCCTAGATCATAATTTTTCATCATTTCAGGGTTTTTATGGGTTTTAGGGTTTTTAGAGTTTCTTAACATTTTTGTTTGTCTTAAGGGTTTAAGAGTTAATATCCATTTCAAAACATATATATAAATAAATATGTATTTAAATATATATATATATACATATATATATCTGTGTGTGTGTGTGTGTAAATATAGGGATAAAATAATATAACTATATATATATATAATAAAATATTAAACAAAATGGTATAGGGAAGTGGAAATAGTGTTGGTGTATAAGATGGAGGCCTCATGTTCGAAACTCACTGGAGGATCGAGCACATTCTAGGGGCGGGATTATCTAATGCATTGATCAAGGGGCTGAATCACTAATAATGGTTGGGGGATCACTAGTAGGGGTTGGGAGTGAAAAAAGTTATACTCTTTTTTAGAGGGGCCTTTATTAGTGATTGTATTAGCATTGAAAAAGGGTCCCTTTAACAGCGATAACAAAATTGATGTTTGAAGCCCACTTTATCAGCACTATGATTTAGCACTCTTAATGTGGTCCTTTACTAGCTCTTTTCACTAGCTATGTTAAATATAACCCTTTAACATCACTTATATTTTCATTTCTTCTATTTTGTTGATAAATCCCTTGTACTAGTGATATTAATGGCATGATTTGCAGTTGTGAATATAACACATGTTCTAAGGCGTTAAATATAAAATTTTAAATTATAACCAAATTTCATAAAATTATAAATGTGTTTATAAAATATAATCGTTTTCATAGATAAATTTTTCATTAATTTACAACTCATACATATATACTAATAATATCATAAATTTTATGTAATTTGAAAAAAAAAATACTATTTTTACTATTAACATAAAAAAAATCTAAATATATAAATTAAAAAAAGTAACACAATGGAAATAATGACATTATAAAAAAATACTAATGTTATAATTATCAAATTCAAAATAATTAATTTTATATATTTCATTTTTTAAATAAAATATAAAATATAAAAAAATTACCCTTAATTTAGTTCTTAATATTCAAGTGTCTATAATACTATTTCATATAAATGTATAAATACTTAAATATTTAAATAATTTTTTATAAATATAAATATTAAATATTATAAAAATATTTTAATAGTGATCGTTTTATTTTATTTAGGTAATATTCTTTACCATTTTTAACAGTTCTTCAAAATGGAATCCTTTTTGAATTATTAAATAAAAAAGAAATATATAATTACGATCATTATATATTATTGATCTATCACCTAATTATTATATTATTTATGTGATTTTAATATTTCTTAATTCAATTTGGAATGTTTTTCTATTAGATTATTTTGGTATGTTTAATGGTAAAAAATCACGGGATATTACACAACATGACCTTCGGTGCATCTCCTCATTTTCCAGAGGTTTCCAAGGAGTCCAATGCTATTTGGTGGTACTATGATGGGAATATACCCCCTATATAAGAGTACACGTCAATAGTTTAAACCAAATTACATCCATAACAACACATCAATGTGCGTAGAAAAAATAAATTAAAAACCATTTATGTATATATACAACCATACAAGAAATGACTACTTACTAGGTAGACTCATATACATGAAATACAATGAAAAAGAATAATATAACAAGATTTCATTCTCCATCTTGGAGCATCACCTCAATCCCAATCTCATAACTCAAACCTCTCCCACCCAAACATGTAAAAACATTGATTCTACTCAGATTATAGCTATAAAAAGTGAGGGATTCTAAGGTACTTATGTCCAATGGCTGGCTGGGGAGGGTATAAGTATATAAAATGGTAGGTAAATACCAATAAAGTCCTACTAATATCATTTTAATGTTGTAAAATTTTTATGTAACATGCTCAGATAAAAAAATAACTCCTGGACATAAATAAATTATGTTTCTAGCACTAAAACTTCAAGGTGACACATGAGACCAATAATATCATATTTGGATAGTTTTGGGGGTCTATTATCATGTCATTTAATCATGAAAATTATTATAAATGAACCATCCCGATGATAATAAACAATAATCATCATTTATCCTTAGAATCACATCCCTGGTTAGTAATTCAGGAAGTGTAGTATTGTCTCTTAGAATGTATTAATGATCATGCCAACCATAATAATGTTTTGGTTGTATTTCAACCGGTTATATATTGATAATGACGTTATCATTCTTATATTTACCCTAAACGTAGAGTTTGTCAATATGTATGCATAGAATCCATAGAGACCCCAGAAGTAACAATGAGACACTCGGATTTGTAAGGGTTTTTGGAAATGAATTGGAAAACATTGTGGTTGATTGGAATTGGGATACCAAAATACTAAAGTGACTAAGAGAAGTATATTAAATGAAGAAATAAATAACAATAGTATTTTTAAATAAATTAATTAAATATGATAGGCCAATCCATGGTTGTTGCTGAGAATACATTGGGTGAAATTTCATTCTTTATAAATTTTAACTCACTAGTTCAAGTTGTTTCCAATAAATGATATATTCCCAAACATTAATCACTAATTAAATACCCAAATATTTTAATGATAATAACCATTTCACTTATAGGATCACTTATATAAGCACTTAGTGGAATTGGATCATACTAGCACTCAAAATATGTCATCATTAAAAGTGGATAAGATAAAGAAGAAAATAATTCATTGAATAGAACTCTTCAAATAACAAAATAATTTAAGAATATAATAAAAATAAATATCATCAAATACAATACCATTTAACTATATATAATCAAACCAAAATAGTATTATTATTATATATATGAAATTCTCTCCTTGGATGCTAGAATTCAAATTAATGAAGAGGAAATAGTTAAGATAAAACAAAAAAATAAGAATCACTTTCATTGATGTGTGACTGGTTCACATAATTAAATTAAAGGAATAATAGTTATATGGATGATATTAATATGTATTTTATATAATTAATTACATAAAATTAGAAAACTACCTAAAATTGAATATCATACATGTATGAGCACACTTAAGGTAACAAAATCACAACATAACATTACAGTTGAAATAAACAAAATCATCCTAAAAACCAATCATTTCCTCTACCTTAAATAGTAAATTATGTAGGGTTTTTTCAATACTCTAATATTCCATATCATGAAAATTTAATATGAAATGCCAATTATTGATGAATTTTTTGGATTTTGACTTTTCCACCCCTGACCTAAAATGGGATCCATCTTTCGCACACCAAGCATGCCACCAAAATAAACTTATAGATTACCAAAACATGGGTGGTACATTTTGGAAGAAATTGAATCAAGAGACATAACATAACATACAATAAAATATCAACCCAATTTTAATTTATTTGGATATATTATTCAAATTGTGGGATTTCATTCTGGGCAATAGAATCTTGTGAATAATTTCATCTTCCACATGGAAAGCATGGAAAATTGTTAAACCATTATAACTATCTCAATAAATAGTTTAATTAAATTTTTTCAATGATTTTTTATATCTCTAGATCAAATTTTAACTTTATTTAGATAATATCATAGCCTCTAATTTTATTTTAGTGGGAAACTATCTTTTTTACGTTTTCCTGAATTTTCTAGGTTTAAAGACAAAGAAGAATGCCTTCCAATGTAAATATTATTGTTCTCCAGAAATAAAAAATTTTCCAAATTAAATAGGAAACAAAAAATGAATTATGAAATCCAAATAATTACCAATGGTTGGGTACCAATGTGTATCAAAACATACAAATTAATAGTGCACATTAAGATAGAATTATAATCATAATGTGTAATAATGTTAATACTATAAAATTCACTAAATATGGTGTTCTTGAATAATTAAGAACATTAATATTTAAATTTATAAAATTAATATTATCCTTTTTTAGTAGATAATAAATATCTACAACAATATTTTTTGTAGTCCTCTGCAATTAGTGCCTCTAAAATATGAAATTGAATTCTTTTTTCAAAAAATTTTAACTTATACTTTTAACTAAATGAAATAATCCCAAATCATTTTTGAAACATTTTAAAATCATTTTACATGATGTAGTTTCACAAGAATATACCTATTCCTATCTCATGCCTTTATTCTAATTCATTTACATGTTTTATCAAATTTATATTAATCCTTATGATGTGTTGGGAATCATAATATACATAGAGTTTATTTTTAGTCAAGGTGGAATGACAGATGTTCTTGGGGATAACTTTTTAAAATAATGAATATAATTCATTTATTTTTTGTTTAAATTCTTTTAAAAAATATTTAATGGAAATTGAAATTTTACCCAATAAAGTCAACCCATGTATCAAGGATTTGTTGAGGACTCCTCACCTCAATGGCCACAGTGAACTACATGAATCTGACAAAATAACAAATAATCTCATGTTCTCTCCATAAAATAATTAAAATAAATATAGATAAAATCCCCATATTTGGGAAAGAAAATTATAGAGTCACAATCCCTATGTTTTGAAACCCACACATTAGGTAAATCCATTTCTCTAAGGGGAAATGTATTTTTGTTTTTTCAATTATATTGTTTTTTCAATACTCATATTAAAAATTAAAATGATCACAAAAACTATATTATTTATAATTTCACCATAAGAAAGAAAAATAGTACCCCACAACTCAGTGGATGTCCATTGTGATTTTTTATAAATTCATGGAAATTTAAACTAGGAAAAATTGCATTAGACTGTCGTACTTTCCATAATCTATGTTGATTATAAATATGCATTAAAATTATAACAAACATATGACAATTTATTCTATATTTAGTAGAAATTTTTTCATTTTATATCTTCATGTTGAAATTAGAATAAGTTTTTCTATCCATTTATGGTCAAAAAACCTTTTCGACAAGATAATCATTTTTCTTTCTTTTCACCCCTCACCAATATTGAATAACAGTGTCCACAATGTTTAATAAAATAAAAAACTATAAGGGGTATATCCATAGGAAAGGATTTCCAAAATAAATATTGAATATGAAAATCTTAGAATGAATTCACCTGGTGGGTGATGTTTAATACTTTGCTACTACCAGTTAATACCTTGATCTTCAGGTTACTCAATAAAGCATCATCAATAAGGATATCTATTTGTGTACACAAAAAAGAAATTTAATTTTCATTAAAATAGATCGATCTCAATATCCCTTGATTCTTACACACCAACATAATTATAACACAATATTAAGCCCTCAATTTCCCTTATCTAAATCCAAAATAATACAAATATCAAGGTAAAATTTGTACCTGTTTATTTTTTAACATAAAAAATGGAGTAGAGGTGTAGGTAAAAGATTGGTTTACACAAAGAATTTTAGTTGTAAAATTTCATTTACTTGAATTGAACCCCCCAACTTACCCAATATAAAAATTCAACATTATTAGTACAACATTTTTCACTACTTCTACTAGATTTGGTTTGATTCCTTTTTTGAAATTTGGTTGTTGAAAATACCATTGTTCTACAATCTGGGGGAAAATATGATTAATATACTAAATGGTAGATCAATTTTCTTATACATGATTTCTTTTGAAATTATGTATTATTCCCCTTTGATTGGTTTCAATAGAAAAAATAATGAAAATCGTAAGGATTTGGCTATTCAAAATAATTAAAAACATTACTAAGGATAAAAGAACATATTTTTAAGTAATGTTGTGATAATACTTTTAGACAATGGTCGGTACTTTGAATCAAACTCATATTCATTTTCAAATTTTATCAATAGTATTGTATCCTTTTGAATATAATATACATCAACCAAATTTGAAAGATTAGTGTCAGAAATAGGTATGATATCTATTTATGTGATTTATGGAATGTTTTTATCGAGTGGTTAACATGAAAAAAAGTTTATTAGATCAATCCAAAAGAGATTCATCCCATATGTATAATTTTCTCTCAGGAGAAAAAAAATTAATTTTTTTGGATTTAAACACTCACTAATCATTCCCTATGGTTCCCTATATTGATTTTTGATATTATTTAACCAATTAGACATAGATTCTAGATCTTAATTCTCATATTATATAGTTATATCATTAATATAATTCTATTATTTTTGGTGCCTATACTTTTTTGGGAATCAATGGTTCATGTTTTTCATGATTTTTCACTCTTGTAAATAGTCAAAACATAGAGTTGTTGATGATTGGTTTTTGTGTAACAAGATTCTTATATTAATATTGAGGAAGGGATAACCTTAGTGGGGATGGGTTCTGAAACTGTTTAGATGATCTATAGATATACTCTCATGTATGAAACCTGATAATCATTCTCCCCATTTTTTGACATAATTTCTTGTGAAATGGTTGTTGATCCAGATATAAAGGGAGTTGATCTAAATAGAAATTTATTAGAGGATAATTAAATTAATGGAACTTGATAGTCGGATTTTTATATTGGTCCTGAATAAATTAAAGATCATTATATGTTTGAATGTTTGGTGGAGAATTGGATTTATCAAATTGTGGTGGATTGGACTATTGATTATCCCACCAAAAGAATCTATGATAGTAACTGTACATCACACTTTTTCATTGGTAGTAAAAGGATGGAGATGTTTCCTATGATTGGATTTATTTAAAAGGGACTTTAATAGGATTTAAATTGAGAGTTAAAATAGAGAATTGGGGTGAGAATAAGTTTTGAGTGTCTATGATAACATAATAAGGTCCCTATAAAAGTTCCAAATTTTATTCACACCCCAGTTTACCAAATATGTATAAAATGTTTTTTTAGTATAATAAGGGGTTTAATCCAAAGTTATAAAATAAGTAACCATGAGAAACTCATTTTTTTGGGATTTTGGCTATAAAATGGAAAATGTAAGGGTTTCTTAAAATTTTAATAATATAATAATATATTAATAAGATAATTATTTTAGTTAATAAACAAAGAAACCATAATAGTTTGATATCAAATAATTAAAAAATATGTGTCGATCCAAGGATTCTTGTAATACAAGAATATATATAATTGTTTTCTTTTGAAGTTTCATCTCACTTGTTCAAGAAGATTAAAATTAATTATATAAGTCCCTGACATCATTCACCAATTTAATCCCCACAAAATTCTAAGTCGAATCATTAATACACTTAGAGAATTACATTATTGGGAACTCCAGGTAATTGGATCATACTCGTACTAAAAATATATCATCATTAAAATTAATGTATACGAAGAAGAAATTAAGTCATTTAATTGAAATATAAAAACAATGAACTAATATTAGAATATTATAAAATCATATAACATCCAATAAAACCCCATGAAACACCTAATAATTGTCTTATGATAGGATTATTCTTCTATTTATGAAAATCACTCAATGGAAGGTAGAAGTTGACTTAATGAAGCGAAATAAAAGAAGAGAGTGAAAAAAATCACTTCCATCGTGGTATGAATGATCTACCATAATAAAAATAATGGAATATAAGTTATATATATGAAAATGAAATGTATCAAGAATAAGTGATAACATTAAAAACGAAAACTAATGTGAAATTGAACAAATTACATGTAAGAGAACACTTAATAAATAAACTCACAACAGAACATTAATGTTGAAATAAACAAGATATTCCACTAAATCATTAACCACCACTACCGTAAATTAAAATTTCAATATTATTAATTTTACCCCAATTATTTAAATTACTTCCAAGTGAATATGGTAGGAAATGGGTGGTTTATTGTTTTTGGAATTAATCTTTTTGACCTTTGACACAAAATGGGAGCTAGCATGAATCAGTCCAAAAGAGGAACTAAAACGAGTATCTAGATGGCATAATTTTATAATTTCATAAAAGAAGAACATTAATCTTCATATGTACCAAGATATCATATAAAAATTATACAAAATTTGAATTTTTTTCAAATATGTGATCAAAATATTGGGTTGTCATTTTGGGCCATAGAAGCTGGCTCAAAATTTTATATTCATATTTTATATCCTATAACCCCTTATAAACATCATAATTATCTTCAGAAACTGTGAAATTAAAAGATAACCATGATTTCCTCTATATATTGTTCATATTTGAGCTTCACGGGGGTTGTATCATGGCTCATGTAGTCATTTTAGTGGGTTGTTATCCAGTTCACTTTGCCCATAATTTTCTACGGTTATGGAAAAAGATGAGTGTCTTCCAATCTAAATATCTATCTAATCAAAAAGGAAGAGATTTTCAAAATGGAATGGGAAACATGAAAAAAATGGTAAATTCAAATCATGACTATTGATTAGTTGACAATGTTCTTCAAAATGTTCCTTGAAATAGTGTACTTTAAGTGAAAATTACAATCATAATGTGCAATAATATTCATATTATAAAACATGATAAAATGGTGTTTAAGAATAATATATCACAAGAATATTATAAAAAATACAATGAATATTATACCCTTTAAGTAGATAATAAATACCTAGGTGACAAACTCAACATGGTACGTAAAATTATAACATGGGGAATACATCAACCCTATATAATAACCCATAGAATTCTCTATCATAGAATATTGTGGTTCTTAGTGATTGATCCATGAACACCCATAAGGCTCAATGGTTCCCATAGAAGACACTAAAATCCTCTCATAGCTATAATATATATTTTTTAAATAGGTTGATAACATGAACTGGTTTCCTAGTTCATGCCCCCCAAAGGAATTTATTAAAAATAAAATGTATTTAGTACAGACTCGATGTGTAATGAATTTACACCACCGGGGAATTAAAGAGGAAACAAGTAAATGACAAAGAAAAACCAGAGGAAAATTTCAGGTCATCGGAATGTGAACACAGCTGCGATTCTTCCATTTGAGACTCCATTACAGCATCCAAGCGCTTCCTAATGTTTCTGCAGGTTCACAATACAGTCATCCAGCATGATGTTCCATTCCATCCTGAACTCTTCATCAAAAGTTGGGAGCCTCCCTCAAGCATTGCCGAGACATGCTCCCATTTCAGAGAAACATCAACCACCTCCATAGATCAAAGAAGCAAAGCATGATGCAAGAAAAAGATATAACAATTAAGTACTATAGGGATCAGGGTTAGCAGAGTCTTTCCTTTGATCAGAGCAAAACCAGTATGAAGAGAATCAAATGGACAGAAAGGTGCAACCAAAATAAATATAGAAAGTTTCAGCACAAATTTCCATCAAAGTCAGCTGATCTCTTTGGAGGAATAGAATCCTCTTCAGGTGAACTCTTTAATCGTAACAGGCAGGAATATGATTCTTGTGCAACTTCATATGATGAGGAACTGTTGTGTAAAGTAGTCACACTACTTTTCAAAAGCCCAGAGACTTGCTTTATGTATTGAGAACTGGCTCTCCAGCATTGCCTGGAAAGAAAACATGGGCTTCACCTGATCCAGGCTGCAATCATACTCAAAGAGGATTCAGAACAGTTCGCCAAATAAAAGCTCAAAATGGCACAAACAAGACATCAACCAAAGTGAGTATAGGCACTCCCAATGGCTAGAAAGCAGAGAACTTTCAAATCAGACTGAAAACTCCTTATAAATTCAGTTCCAAGTAATAAGTTAAACAGAAATTCATGATATGATCCTTTCATATCCGGAACATAAATAAAATGATTCATCCATGGGTTGCTTCAAAAGCTCCACAGCACAGCAGAGCCATTGAAATGAAAAATAGGCAGCAAAGAGATTAGAAGTGAGCGGTGAAACTGAAATTTCAGAATTGAAAGCAGGCCCATTTGATGTAAAAAAGAATTCCATTTCTGTATCTATCTTGGAGAGTCTTCAATAAATCCAATGAAGACATTTTTAATCTTTTCAAAAATGGAAATTGAAATTTCAGATATCATTCTGAAATGAAATAAAAGAATTCCAGACAGCTAAAATATAACTTCTCATAGTGTAAAACTGCCAAAACCAGCAACCTCCAGAGAGACCAAATCAACCAAAAAGAAAAAACCATTGAAAATTATACAGCCATCCATATGCTAAAAAAACCTCCAGGGCCTCAAGAAGTGTCTGAGTTAGAACAGTCAGAATAATCTGGCAGGGGCTCAAGAGGGACTGGTTGTGGAGTCACCTCAAGCCCAGGACTTCTGGCCGCAAAAGATCTTGTGATGATAGTTCTCTCATAATTGGCACTGCCTCTATGTTTTCTTGTTTTCTTGGGGGTTGGAGTGATGAACCATCTGAATCCATGATGACTTTTTTACCTTTTCGATCATTTAGATGAAAAGCCTCCCCATCCTTGGGCTGGAGAGACTCATCTGTATGGCCATATTTGTTAATCACATGAACCTTAGATATTGAGACTTCCTTCATGTTAGGGTGTGTGATATCATTCTTTTCAGCTTCAAGATTTTCTTGCTACTTGGTAATAGTAAGAACTTCATTAACAAAATCTGAAAGTCGATAGCTAGTTGCTTGAGAATTCAAACCTCCCTTTTCTCCTTCATCACTTTCCTTGATAACACAATCAGAGGGTATTTTGATATCCTCGACCACAGGATAGACTTCTTTACTAACTAAATTATAAGGGCTAGCAAGGCTTTCATGATTATATTTACACTTTTCTATCCACAAAGGTTTAAATCTTTTAGGATGGTCATTGTCTTTGCCACAATTGCTTGAAGGGTGCCCCAATCTGAAGCACTTAGAGCAGTAGTCTGGAAATCTTTCATAGATAATATTTTGAGAAAATCCCAAATTTCTAGATTGAATCCAAATTCTGGATGGAAGATGTTGTGAAACATCTAACTCAATAAAAATCCTAGCAATTGAAGGTCTTGAAATCATTTTTGTTGCCACATCTAATATCAGTGGAGTTCCAATAAGCTTTGCAATGTGGAACAGTGCAACCTGCTTAAACAGGTGAAGGGGTAACCCTGGGATGCTCACCCATATTGGAACAATGGGGGATTCAGTATAAGCATCAAAATCTGGAGTCCACTTGAGAATTTTCAAAGAACAACCTCCGAATGACCATGACCTCTTGACCCAAAGCCTGTAATATTCCTCCTCAGATGATAACCGAAAAATAATTTGAGAAGGGTTCAGGAGACCGAGCTGAAAACCCGTAAATCCTATCGCCTCAAGGGATGAGCGAAGATACTTCAAAGATGGCCTTCGATTTAAGAATCTCCCAAACAAAACAAATCTTAAATCAGAAGAAAGCATATTTACCTCCCTTGTTGAGAATGAAATTGCAGTTTGCCCACGATGTTGAAAGGGTTTAGGGCAAATCTGGCTTTCCGGAATCGCATCAGCTTGAGCAGAATACTCATCTCTTGATTTCCCAGCAACTACATCTACGAAGGATCAAGAATCTACCCTAGGTTTTTCATCTCGCGCCAGGTTCTTCAGGAACGCTCTGCGGGTCTCCATTTCCATCCACCCATAGCTATTATATGGTTTTAGAACCCCCCTCTACCATGAACTAATAATTATATCTCTAAATCCATGTTATAATTACAATTCATATCACAAACCACCCTACTAGTGGAGTTTTCTTTAGTAACACGACCACCCCGACAGGATTTTTCAAAACATCCTCATACGGAATTTTCATGGACTACCCATGTATTTTCACGACCTCTCTATATAGATTATACAAAAACACCTTTTATGGAGTATTCATGAGCTCCCCATATAGATTATCTATGATCAACCAAGATGTGTTTTCTATTTATAAATAGGCTGCCCATTATTGTTTCATTTTGGTCACCACAAGTGTAATTAATAAAAGATCTAAAACATTGGAACCTATGGTAATTCCAATCCATGATCTCGTAAAAGAATATGAAACCCCATATAACTAGGTTCATCAACTCAGAGGGGCTCCCACTAAGGTCTAATATTTCCTATCATGTTCTACCCACTCATGTCCCCATATTTTAGTGGGGAGTTATCACCACAGATCCCTCTCCCAAGAATAAAGGTTTAAAGGAACCTATTATGATTAACATGGTTGGTACTTAGTCTATCCAACTCATCCAATCACATCATGCATCTTCGAGGTCATCTACAGGGGGTCATACACTAGGGCCACTAAATTTTATCTACTTCACATAGTTTTCACACCTTAGGGAGTATGCATCTCTTGGTATACATGTAACATCTATAAAATCACCATTATTGGGAGAGGCATATCAAGCTAGTTCCCACAGCCCCTCATTACCTTAGTATCATTTCAATTAAATTTTCAAGTGTTTGATTTAAATTTCACAACCCGTTTAGTTATTTTAATTAAAAAATTATGAAATTACACTTAGTCGGTATCTTATAGGGTGAGGTCATACATTCCACATCGCATAACAATAATAAAATAAAATAAATCAATTTCCATGTTATTTTGAAAAGATAACAACTACCACATTCAAGTAGTTTCACAATTTTAAAGTAAACTAAAATCTATCTCTAAGAATCATATATTCTTTTACATGACTAATCAGTCATTTTCCAAAAGCCTAAGGCCATACCTCACATATAGACACACGCTAAAATAATTATATTCAATTTATAATAAGCTTAAAATATTTAATATTAAATAATAATATCATTCTTGTTGGCATAAACAAAAAAATACTAATTGTGAGTCTACTGATAGTTGATCCATCAAATTATAGGGTGTCAGCCACCCCAACATACCACCGGCTAATATGTATTAGGCCAACAAATATCATGTTGCTGCCATCAACATGTAGGTGGCACGTTCCAGCTGATGGTAATTTCTTCATCCCTATTAACACTCCAATTCTCTATAAAACCTCTAACCCACTATCTTATCTTCATCACGACTAGAAATAAAATGTGTGTTTAGAACCCAACAATTATACTCCTATCCCTTTTTCAAAATCCAACCCCTCATCCAACTAAAAATTTAAAATTATTATCTAAATCAATACTAATCCATACATAGGGGAATTTAAGACATCCCACCATAATACTTATCAACCTTGAGAGTATTGGTGGTCATCTAAATATATATAATCAATGTCCCAATAATTAATTCCCACAAAAAATTTATCATTATATATATAAACTCTGATGAAACTCTCATAGAATCAATTTAAAAATAATATGCATGAACTGTTAAAGCTCAATGAATAAATAAAATTCCTCACTAAAACACCAAGATGGTGCTTCGCAGCACCCATTTACCCTGAAACACTCTTTTTATATTCATATGATTAATCCTAAAATTTTTGAATACCCCTACCATAAGTATTATCTCATGAAATCTTATTATAAACCATATATCGTAGGTAGAGACCCAAAGCTTGACTTACATAGACATTACATTACTTTTTCGGAATACATAATACATAACAAAAACATACACCAAAGGACCGTAATAGTTTAGTGTCTTTGGAAGCTTGGAACATAATCTTCTAATCTTGGTGAAAGATCTTCAACATCTCCAATTAAAATCTTCCCCTTTTTTCTTACCTAAAACTTTTCTTTATATATTGGGGAAAACAAAACATATAAAGGGTGAGATCAAATACTCATTAAGGGTAAGCATGGACAAAATAAAACAAACCATATACATTTGACCTTAAAAATATGAACATAAAGTTTAAACGTCAAAATCTTGAGTTGTGAAATAAATCATGGTAGTACGTAAGGCATAGATCATAAAAGAACATCAATCATGACAAACTAGCATGGTAATAAAACATTTAATTGTGGAAAACCATTAATCACATGTAATTATTTCCATAGTAGCTAAAGCATTGCTGCCAAGACCATCTTAATGGAAAAAGTCCCTTACTGAATCAAGGTCACTTTTCGTTCCAGTCCTGTATCACTGAACTAGATTAACTTACCATTCCATCCATGGATATCTCAGGAGATATAAATCTTTACCCAATGCATTGGAGGGAGATATAGGTCCCCCATCTCATAATGAAATCATTCTTACTTGTTCCACAAAATAAACATAAATTATTCATCATAACCCAAAGAATAAAATGGGTTTCATAAACATCATACCATCATAATATAATCCATATGAAAGAAATGGATATCATTTCATCATAAGAAAAATAAAACCATGTAAATAATAGATAAATTATACCTAAAACATAAACATACTTAATAATGTCATCTTAGTTGGAAAATAGTCTTGATAAAACATTTGAAATGATTTCTTGGGGAAAATATCCCTTCTTCTTCAAAATCATTTTCTTTTCTCAAAATTCAAAGAAATTTTAAAAGAAAATTATTTTGTTGAAAACAATCATGAAATCTTGCAAAATAAGATTCATGAAAATTATGAGTTATAAAACCATAAAAATCCATTCATGTCGTATAAGTTAAAAAAACATTCTCCTTGTACTTTTGTCGGAAAAGTCATAAAGTACCACATATGGTAAAAAAAGAAAGGTTCCTTCTATAACACAAATTAAAAGTAAAATATGGGTAAAAAGACTTTAAAAATACATGGAAGAATATTACACACTTTATGAAAAACATTTTTACAGACATGGATGAAAAATATAGCCCTAGTAAATACTTATGTATAAGCAATCTCGAATAAAAATGAGATCGAAAAATTATCCCTTACCTTAGGTCTGATATGCTTTGTACGTATCTGAAACTCCTGTATAATGATTTAAATAATGTCATTTACTTATTATTGAATCATATTTATTGTTATGATATCATATATGGTTTACTTATGACTTTATATTACATGTTCTTTTGTAAATTGCATGTTAAAGCAGTGTTTTGGGTAAAATCGCATTATTTATCGTATGTGTTTGGACTTATTATTCTTGATATTATTATTAAATATATCATGATTTACTTACTTCCAGAATAAATATCATATATATTCAGTATATATATATATAATATATTTATGAATGAAGTGATATACACCGTTCCTAGAGACAGTAGGCTGTACGTACGCATGAACGTTGTTTTCCTTTCCTTATTGACTTGAATTGAAGTAATTAGATGACATATATATATACATAAATAAATTAGCTTCATTATTTCAAATATTTCATTATTATTCATTATATATACATTATAATCATTCTTGATAGTTTAACATGGAGAATGTATCTCATCGCGTCGTGGAGACGATAATCCGTACGTACGCACGAGCGATGATATCATTCCTATTATTAATGAATGGAATTATAGTGGATGATATAATATCTCAGAATAATTATGATGTTAATAACCATATATAGTTATTATTTACACCATTATACCCATCTAAGTAAGGTGGTGGTGGAAAAACAGATTACACCACGGCGTGGAGACGGTATTTCGTACGTACACACACGCAGTGATTTCATTTTCCATAGGATTCATAGAAGGTGAAATGGGGTTATTTCATATTTATAATATAATATCAGTATATAAGTTATACAGATGTTATTACTTTATAATATAACATCTAAATAAGAAGAAGTTGAAGAAAATGAAACTTGAAAAAATCGGTAGAAGAGATTACCTCCTCTTCGACGCACCTCTTTTAAGCTTTCTTTTAAGGCACTAGAGTTGGTCTTTTGAGGAGACCAGAACCTCTATAATGTGTCTAGGGAAGTTTAGAAGGTAAATTATCAGGTTTTGGCCGATATTTAAGGCTCAATATTTTATAAAGAGAAGAGGGAGGAGGTTCGCTTTTATAAGGGAGGAGAGGGGCACTTTAGAAAAAACTTAATATATTATCTTATAATAAATTCATATTCGGTTAATAATGGATCAAAAGTGTCTTATTACTAAGATAAAGTGGTTATGGGTCGAAATAAACTCAACCAATAGGTTTTAGGAAAGCTTAGGTTACTATTTTAACTTTATCATTTAGATTTGACTCTAGGTTAAATAATTTGACTTTTACCGTGTCTTCTTGTTTTCTTACGCTATACGGTTAATAAACTTACTATAACAAGTAAAAAAGAACCCCAATTGGTTAATTATAAATATATATAACCTTATCTAAGTCATTGGGATGAACAATAGATTTTTATAAATATAATAACTATTAATAATATAATATTTATTTTAAAGACTATTTTATGTCAATTTTGACACTATTTGGTAATTGATTGTTTTGAAAATCATAAAAGAATGATTAGTTCGAAAAACGTTAATTTGATCAATAATAACATGTCATATTAACCTAAAAAATTTGTGGAAATTATAAAACGTCTCATATTACATTTATTTGGGTATTTATAACATCAATTATGTTTATATTTAATTAATAAGTTAACTACTGCATCATCATCATGCCATAAATAAATTAAATTATTTAATGTCTAAAAATTATAAATAAAATACCATTATTTAGTAAATATCATTATCGTTCTAATGAATATTTATAGTCTAATTTATCTTATGTATAACCCTAAATTAAAAATGTTTTAGTTATTAATTATTGATTTTATCTATTTTAACTCTTCTTTAAATAAAATAATAATAAATGACCTAATCTAATCCAAGTAGAACTAAAGGGTAATATTTTATTCCTAATGTTTTTTTGGTAGAATTACACTTATCCAATAGAATTAATACATGTTTTAGGGTAATAATAATATCATTTTTAACCTTAATTACCATATTTACTTTTAACTGTGGTAAATAAATGTAAAAAGTTACTATTCACCAAAAATTATTTTTATCTTAATAAACCACATTTTACTCCTTGATATTAACCATGTCTCTTGTATTTTCAAAATTCAACTCACAAAAATAGTAAAATATTGTTTTATGTACAATTGCAAATGCTCCTAGGAGGTGGGTAAAGGACGGTGAAAAGTTCTATAAAATTTTTATATATCTAAAATTATAATAAAATGATTCCAATGAATTAAATTGAACATATATAGGTATTATGTATCAATTTTGACCTTAAATAAAATTTAATTAAATAAATAAATATTTAAATAAAAAGTCGGTTTTTAAATAGTAACCTAGAGTTTTCACAATTCATCAAAAATTAAAAGTTTTCAGAAAAATACCAAAAATTCACCCTAGGATAATTTCGATATTCCAAATCCAAAAATGAAGTCCATTTTGAATGATAAAATATATAAAATTTCAAAAATTGGGTATTACTATTCATAACGGCTGGTTCATAATAATATTATAATAATATCTCGTTTAGTGAAACTCGGTATTGTGTACTACACACGCTATCAAAGAAGGTCTTGATTTCGTGTAATGCAAGCCAGGTCAGGCCTGCGTGTATTGAATGCTCTTTTTGGTGTTGCGTATCAAAACTTATTTCATTTATACATTGAAAAAAAATTATACCTAATATTGCGTAGAAGAATTTCCACAAAACGAACCTGAAATTGTGTGTAACACGAGTCATGAATAGTGTTTTATATACTAAAAAATAATATAGTGTTGCATATAGTACAAGCTAATCTTTTTGTTGTGTATAATACAAGACATCAAAAAAATTAAAAACAATATATCTCATAAAATCACTGGGTGTTACATTCTACCCCCCTTAAAATGAATTTCGCCCTCGAAATTCTTCGAGGTTATAAATCGTTTACTACTTCAATGTTTCATTCATAGAAACCCACATCGTAAAAAGGAATACTAAATCATTATTTTGAAAAGGAGCATTAGAAACCTAATGGACACCCAAAGTAACTCGTCACTAGGATTCCACATAGGAGAATATAGGTGAAAATATGGATATGGAAGAGAAATCTAACCATCATGTTTATGTGAAGAGTGGTAAAGAACATGGCTATGAAAAAACCAACTATCATAAAGCCTTACATTTTTAATGATCTAATGTACCATCTGATTCAACAGATATGGGGTCACTAGGACAAAATTTTTGGTTTTCAAGATCATTTCCCTAATGTTGAAGAATTTCTAAATTAAAATAAATACTTACTTGATTTTGGTACACTCTTACTATTGTTTGTTCCTTGAACAATTTCCTATTCATATCTTAATGAAATGAATTTGAATTTGTCTTCCGTGAAGTATTAGTAGATCATGCGATGGAATGATTGGTCATTCCATTTATCTCAATCATAAGGTCAGCAAAAGTTATAAGTCCATATTATGGTAAGATTAATCGTATATGGATCCAAAAAAGAACTTATACTTCATCTATAATAGAGCTTAATAAAATAAAACTAGTTTCTACTAACCAGAGACTTTATGTAGGCCAGTGGTATGCGAAAAAGTAATGTTTCACATCGGTTGTGGGTTCGATTCCCGCATCCTTGTCTGACGCGATGGGTTGTTACCCATCCTACTGGTTTCCCTTTTTCTAAAACAATACTATTATAAAATTCCAAAAATAATATCAAAAAGTTCTAGCCTTAAACAATACTATCTGATGTCTAACTTAATCTATTCCAATATTTAGGCTTACTAAAACTCACAGTATAAAGAAAAATATTGAAAGAGATGTCATCTACCAGGCATGTAAATACCATCATTTATCCCCATATATCATAAGATATGTCTTCTTGGTCACATTCCAAAAATTCTAATGCCTTAATCATGTATTCTCTTGAAAAATGAATACCCAATAAACCTTAGTGAAAACATGAATGCTATTAAAAGTTAACTCTTTCCACATACCAAAATCCCTAAAATTCTATATACTCAAACCATGATATTACTTAGTACTTATATCAATCATGATCTCATGAACCTATTATTTTCTCCTTATACATTCATTATGCACATATCATCTAAATTCCAAAAAATATTTCAATCACTTTTCATGGTTACCTATACGATATAATTATCAACAACCACAATAAACCATTACATAGATATTCTAATGTTCCACAATACTCTAAATGAGATTCCACAACATTATTTTAAAATCCCTTTATGTGAACACATAATAATTCCATCACATCGTTGTCATACTCAGCATTTCTAATATTGATCACATGTGACTTCCCTTTGTCCTTTTCCTTAAGGGGTTATTGATGTCGATCATCATTAACCCTTGAATTAGGGCATTGGTTAGCATAATGCCCCATTTCCTTACAATTGTAGCATTGAAGTGTTGGTGGAGCATTCTCTGTAATCTTTTCCTTATTCAAATCATTAGATACCTTTTTCCCATTACATCAACACTCAACTACTCGATGAACTTCTTTTCCAAACATAAAAAATTTTCTAGTACCTTTTAGACAATCACCACTATGCTTCTTTCCACACTTTGAGAATAAAGAAACATTCATCTTTTTTCACCATTGTTCTGAGATTTCTCCATGAACTCCATCTTTTGTTTCATGTCAAAACCATGAGATGGATATGTACAACCAACTTCCAGTTCTACCTTGATAGAAAAACGCACAATTTCATCATAGATACTAAAGTCTCTTATTGCTAATTCCCTTCGAAGACATGGTTTTAAGCCACTGAGGAATCAATCAACTTCACTTTCAGGTTGGATGAGAAATCCAGATTCATACCTTGAAAGCCTTGTAAAATACTCTTCGTATATACCAACAGATTCATCAACCTTTGGTTTCAGCTCAAGGAACTCCTTCTCCATATTTGATAAAAGAATACATGGGAAGTACTTATTGAAAAATAATTTCTTGAACTCGTTCCATTCCATGGATTCAATTTCATCTTGGGGACTTGTATTCTTAATTAGAGTCCACCACTAGTCTGATTCACCTTCTAAACGGTAAACAGATAAAATGAATTTTTCATGTTCTAAACAATGAATTATGGAAAATATCTTTTCAATGGTATTGATCCATTGTTCAACAACAAGTGGATTAGAAGACCCATTGAAAGAAGGTGGACGTTGCCTCATAAAGGAATCAATTGAATATTGTTTCCTTATCTGCTCATTTGGAACTCCAGAATGATTCATAGATTGTATAAGTATAACAATAATATTTTTCACTCCATCCCCATAATTTTGGGTTTTTCAGGAGGACAGTCATTACATCATCCATTACATTGATCAACATTGTTCCTTCGGGTTCCAGCCATCGTCTAAAACCCAAAAATAATAGTGTGAGAGGAAAAATCATGATAGGAAAACAACATAATAAAGAGGGAGTAAAATCACTATCTAACATCATAGGTTTAATTATAATATCTTTACCGTAATTCTAGGACTATAACCTATACTTCTACTTAACCTTAGGGACATCCCTATACATAATATACAAATATCTCTTGGGATCTCACTAAAGTTTTCACATCCTAGTTTCCAAAGGTTAACTAAACCTTTCCTCAGATACCAACTATAGAGATCCAAAGCTTGACTCAGATAGACATTACATTACATTTGCGGTATAATTAATACATAACAAAAACATACACCAAATGACCGTAATAGTTTAGTGTCTTTGGAAACTCGGAACATAATCTTCTAATCTTGGTGAAAGATCTTCAAAATATCCCATAAAAATCATCCCATTTTTTTCTTACCTAAAACCATTATTTATATATTGGGGAAAATAAAACAAATAAAGGGTGATCTCAAATACTCATTAAGAGTAAGCATGTAGAAAATAAAACAGACCATATACATTTGAACTTTAAAATATGAACATAATGTTTGAACGTCAAAATCTTGAGTTGCGAAATAAATCGTGACAGTACGTAAGGTATAGATCATAAAGGAACATCAATAATGAAAAAATAGCATGGGAATAAAACATTTAATTGTGGAAACCATTAAGAACATGAAATTATTTCCATAGTAGCCAAGGCATTGCTGCCAAGACCATCATAGTGGACAAAGTCCCTTACTAAATCGAGTTCACTCTTCATTCCAATCCTGTATCACCGAACCAGATTAACATACCGTTATAGCCATGACTATCTCATGAGATATAAATCTTTACCCAATGAATTGGAGGGATATTTAGGTCTCAACCATCTCATAATGAAATAATTCTTACTTCGTCCACAAAATAAACATAAATCATTCATCATAACCGAAAGAATAAAATGGGTTTCATAAACATCAACCCATCATAATATAATCCATATAAAATAAATGAATATACTTTATTCATTTGAAAAATAAAACCATGTAAATAATAGATAAATTATACTTGAAATATAAACATACTTTATAATTTCATCGTAGATGGAAAATAGTTTTGATAAAATACTTGACATTAATTCTTGAGGAAAATATCCTTTCTTCTTCAAAATCATTTTTTTTCCTCAAAATTCCATGAAATTTAAAAAGAAAAGGATTTTGTTGAAAATAATCATGAAAACATGTTATAATAAGATTCATGGAAAATAGGTGTTATGAATCCGTAAATATCCATTCATTTCGTATAAGTTAAAAAAACATTCTCCTCGTACTTTTGTCCGAAAAGTAAAAACGTACCTCGTATGATAAAAAAAGAAATATTCCTTCCATAACAAAAATTAAAAGTCAAAGAGGGGTAAAAAAGACTTTAAACATACATGTATGAATATTAATCACTTTTTGAAAATCATTTTTATGGGGAGAGATGAAAAATATAACCCCAGTAAATACTTACGTATAAGCAATCTCGAATAAAAATGAGATTGAAAAATTATCCCTTACCTTAGGTCTGATATGCTTCGTACGTATCCGAACCACCTATATAATGATCTAAATAATGTAATTTACTTATTAAAGAATCATATTCATCGTTATTATATCATATATGGTTCACTTATGACTTTATATTACCCATTCTTTTGTAAATTCCATGTTAAAGAAACATTTTGGGTAAAATCGTTTTATTTATTGTACATGTTTGGAATTATTGTTCTTGATATTATTATTACATATATCATGATTTAATTACTTCCATAATGTAGATAAATATTTATATATCATATATATTCAGTATATATTTATAATATATAGATGAATGAAATGAAATACATCGTTCATGGAGACGGTAGGCCGTACTTACGCATGAACACTGTTTTTCTTTCCTTATTGACTTGAATTGAAGTAAGTAGATGACATATATATATATATATATAAATAAATATAGTAGCTTAATTTTGTCATATATTTCATTATTATTGATTATATATACTTTATAATCATTCTTGAATGGTTAACATGGAGAATGAATATCATCACGTCGTGGAGACGGTAATCCGTACGTACGCACGAGCGATGATATTGTTCCTGTAATTATTGAATGCAATATAAGTGGATGATACAATATATAATATTCATCATGATGTTATAATAACCATATATATTTATTATTTACACCATTATACCCATCCAAGTAAGGTGGTGGTGGAAAAATAGATTACACCATAGCGTGGAGACGGTACTCCGTACGCACACACGCGCGGTGATTTTTTTCTGTAAGATTGATAGAAGGTGAAATGGAGTCGTTTCATATTTATAATAACATATCAGTACATTAGTGAAACTTTTTTTATTACATTATAATGTAACAACTAATGAATAATAAGTTAAATAAGAAAGAAACTTGAAAGAATCTGTTGAAGAGATTACCGCTTCTTCGACGCACCTCTTTTAAGCTTCCTCTTAAGGTACTAGAGCTGGTATTTTGAGAAGACATGAACCTCTATAATGTCTCTAGGGAAGTTTATAATGGAAATAGACCGGGTTTTGCAGAGCTTGAAGGATCTAAACTGAGTAAATGGAAGAGGGAGGAGGTGCCATTTTATAATGGAGGAGAGGGGCACTTTAGAAAAAACATAAAATATTATTTTATAATAAAGTCATATTCAGTTAATAATGGCTCCGAAGTGACTTATTTTTAAGATAAAGTGGGGATGGGTCTAAATCATCTCAACCAAAAGGTTTTAGACCAGTTTAGGTTACTATTTTAACCTTAACATTTAGATTTAACTCTAAGTTAAATAATTTGACTTTTATTGTGTCTTCTTGTTTTCTTACACTATATGGTTAATAAACTTACAATAATAATCCAAAATAATCCCAAGTTATTCATTTTTAATATATATAACATTATATAAGTCATTTTTCCGAACCTTATATTTTTAGGAAGAGAATAACAATTAATAATATATTATTTGTTTTAAAAACTATTTTATGTCAATTTTGACACTATTTGGTAATAGATTTTTGTGAAACTCATAACATCATGATTATATCGAAAATATTTAATTGAATCAATACTAACATTTCATATTAACGTAAAAAATTATTTTAATTTATAAAAAGTCTCATATTTCATTTATTTGGGTATTTATAACATTAATTATCTTAATATAACATTACTAAGGTAATTACTGCATCATCATTTTGTCATAAATAAATTTAATTATTTAATGTCTAAAGATTATAAATAAAATATCATTATGTAAGAAATCATTTTATATTTCTAATAAATATTTATAGTCGAATTTATCTTATGTGTAACCCTATATTATAAATTTTTTAGTTATTAAACATTGATTTAAACTATTTTTACTCTTCTTTAAATAAAATAATAATAAATGTCCTAATCTAATACAAATGAACCTAAAGGGTAATATGTTATTCCTATGGTTGTATTTGGTCGAATTACACTTATCAAATAGAATTAGGACAAATGTTATGGTAATAAAAATATCATTTTTACCCTTAATTGCCCTATTTACTTTCAACTGTGGTAAATAAAAGTAAAAAGTTACTACTCACGAAAAGTTATTTTTATCTTATTGAACCACATTTTACTCCTTGATATTAATTGTGTTTCTCAGATTTTTGAAATTCAACTCACAGAAGCGGTAAAATTAATTTTTATGTGCAATTGCAAATGCTCCTAGGAGGTGCGTAAAATATGGTGAAAAGTTCTATAAAATTTTTATATATCTAAAATTATAATAAAATGACATCAATAAATTACATTGAACCTATATAGGTATAATGTATCAATTTTGACCTAAAATAAATTTTAATAAAAAAATAATTATTTAAATAAAATGTCGGTTTTTAAATTGTAACCCATAAATTTCACTATTCATCAAAAATTGAATGTTTTCAGAAAAATACCAATAATTCACCCTAGGCTAATTTCGATATTCTGAATCCGAAAATGAAGTCCATTTTTAAAGATAAAATTTTTAAATATTCGAAAAGTGGGGACTACTATTCATAACGGCTAGTTCATAATAATATTATAATAATATCTCATTTAGTGAAACTCAGTATTGCGTACTACACACGCTATCGAAGAAGGTATTGATTACATGTAATGCCTGCCAAGTCAGGGCTGCATGTAGTGAATTCAACGTTTCGTGTTGCGTATCAAAACGTATTTCATTTATACATTAAACAAAATCTATACTTAATATTGCGTAGAATAATTTCCACAAAACGAACATGAAATTGTGTGTAACACGAGCCAAGAATAGTGTTGCATATACTGCAAGATAATACGGTGTTCTAATAGTACAAGCTAATCTTGGTGTAGTGTATAATAGAAGACATATAAGAAATTAAAAATCATATATCTCCTAAAATCTATGGGTCTTACATCCTACATGCCATCCGAATTTTCTATTAAAACACATTCCTGGTGGTCTAACAACACACTCAGAAAGCTCCCCAAAATACCTCACCTATACTCAAATGGGATCTCCAATAATTTACTAGTACCAAACATAATTTCTAAGTTCTATACCCAAATGGCCATGTCCTATAATCCACACACAATGACCATGAATTCAACAGCCTCCCTAAAAAATACTCTTTCAAACCATGAAGAACACCCATCATTCCCAAAATGGCTTACCTAATATTGATACAGGCATATAATTTATAATTATACATTATAACATAGGTAAAAAATCATATTCTCTACCCATGTTGAATATCTTTTTGTTTCATCTACCGAAACACCACCAAATCACATGATCCCAATTCAACTACTCCTAAAAAATCTACGACCATTCAAATTCTCTGACATAAGTATAATCCTGAATTATGGTGAGTGCCCTAGGTTCTATCCTCAATAAGTATAAAACTTATCATCAATCTCTTCCTCCTCAATACAACTGAAAAACCTCTGGTCCTTTCATTGTCATATTATCTCTATTCCTCTCATGTACAAAGAGGATGTCGAGACTCCATCTGGTACCACACCATGATTTCCATTTAGTCACCAGTGAAGGCACTTGTTAAGAAAAAAATATATTGGATAACCAAAATTTAAATATCATATCGATCATCCAATAGACCATTATACATATCCATGATCTCATTATCATGAGGATCATATAACCATATTTGAATTCATGCTTCCCACTATAAGAGTATCCTTATTGATGAACCACTAGATAAAATTTATGATTACCAAATAATCTATGCCACTCTTCAAAATCTACACTCATCATATTCCCTAGATAATAGTCCCATGAATAACAAAATATTCATCACTCTCATATAATCCATGATCATTGACATTTTAAATCTCAATAAAACCCATGCTTAAACTGCATATGATACCTCAGTCTCCCTTAAATATAACAATCATACACTTCCACAACACCCAATTTCTAAGGCCAAACATACAGTCCCATGAGTCATGTTGCACAATAACTAACCATTTGCACCTCACCCACATACCATGTTCCATTATCATGTCTAGCTCGTCCGTATTGAGTACCATATGAACACCTCCTCAATATTATGTATTTACCCAATCCCAACTATTCCACATGGACACCATATATCATATTCAAAATTATTTAAATATAAGTATCCAACCATTCTCTAAAATTGGGTGAATATTAAAAACCAATGAGGTTGCGCACTTAAAAAATACAACACTAAAACCCCAAACCATGAAATTAAACCACTATCACTCATTATTCTCATCTCCCATGGATATTCCGAGGAATCTCCAAAATTATACAATATACCGAGTTGCACTACACAAGCAGCAATCACATGCCTCAAATAACATACATATTCTTAAAATCTCTAAGGAACTCAAACCATGGGCTAACCTATCTTTATAGTTACCCTCAATTATCCCAATCCACTAACTCACCACAATAACAATTAATATATTAGAGGACGCATGGATTTCACCGAGCACATTTTCCATACCTCATATATAAAACTAACACATGAAGCAACAACCATGACCCATCCTAAAAATCTCAAGGAAAATCACATTTCAACTCCCTATCTGGGGTCTCATAAATAGATTTACCATAGGTGTCACATTAAATGAATCACCTCCCACACCTATGGACTCACATTAATATATATCAAGAACAATATGATAGTTCATTGGCCTAAAACACACTAATTACTGAATGCATCAACATACAAGAATACCCCATTGTGAGTCTGGTCATATTCATATGTAATGATGTATAGTGGATTATCCTAATAACGATATGTATCTTGTGAATCACTATCATATGGATTTGGTAAATAGAATATAACTAAAATTTATATAGAAAAACACCATTTAAGTGGTTATTTCCACTTTAAATAACAACACAATAAAAAATCACTCACATGGGGGGTTTATCCTCATGTTTTCAAATACCTATATCACTATATTTAGGGTCTCCACACTTCCATTGCACCAATAATTTTATTGTCATCATCACCATCAACTTTTTCACTATAGAATCCACATGACCTTCCATTTGAAAGAAATACATATATATGTTTATCCAGCTATGTCAAATTCCTCAAATAACATATTTGTGAAAAAATTTATGTTCAATTTTAGACACATTAAATTGTTGAACCACTCATAGATGAAATAATATCACTAGTGGGACTACATGTCATGATAATCCTACATGACTATAATGTTTATTTCAAATACCTCTTGCCTCCATGGCTAAAGGATAAATCAAATAACATGAATCATTCTATTGGTTATGGAAAAAAATCTGAAAAGTAATCATCAATATCAAACATCATGTGCATCACTTGATGTGAAAATCATACAACAATTGCTTAAAAATTTCATAATATAAATCACTTCCCTGGTAACCTAGATGTCCTACGAGAATAGGTGGTTTTGATGCACTAAAATAAAATACATAACATGATCAGACGCATTCTTATATATCCTTCCAACATTATTTACAATTATATGATAAAATAAGAAATTCTCTAATACCACTTCATAACATCCCATACTAGATCATAATGAATAATAAGAAAACCGATGTTTTAGGTGAACAGAAGAACATATCTTAATACAAAAAAGGTTACTAACATGTAGTGATAGTCAAGGGTAGTACTCTGAGGATACTATACCCATTGTATCATAATATGAAAAAAAATGATAAATAACCAATTAACATCTACATAATCACATTATAGTACATATAAGTAATATATAAATGGAACTGTTGATAAATGGACATGAAATCATATATACAAACTAATAAATAGTGGCCACCTATTGGGAGGAGACATAAATATAGAATAAAAGGATTAATAAAACAGATGAACAAATGGTCCTACACCATCTATGATCCCCACCTTAATATAGATCCATATACTCGATGTAATTAACTTGGCCAAGAAAATTTCAGGCCTCTTCTATACTAGTAACTATAGAAACTAATAGTTTCTTGGGAAACCAAGTAAAATGGCCACCTGAGTAGGGTGTGAGTACATAAATTAGTAGGGAACCAACAAATCCTTCTTATATATTGAGAAAATTGTATTTATATAGGTATATGACATGATCAGATAAATAAATATATGTTAAACATAAATAAATAATATTTCCAACCCTCGTGATTAATGGTGACGCCTGGGACCAGAAATAATTTCATCGTCCACTAATGTGTTTTCCCTAAGTACATTTTGTATTCATGAAACCAAAGAAACACATCGCATACCAAGGATATAAACAATAATTATCATCTATCCTTGAAATTTCATCCCAAAATAAATATACATTATTCAGCTGATTTTTTAGTGTCTTTAAGGATGCTGTGATGACCATACGAACCAAAATAATAACCCTATGGTCTATCAACCCTATATAATGTGATAAAAATTTAGGGGTGAAACTCAACCATGTTTAATTAAAAAAAATCCTGAGGGAATTATCTATCATGGTATCATTGCCTGTGGATTATTCCATTCTAGTTTATAGAGGTTCCTAGTAGATGAGTCCCATCATTTCAAAAGGCCAGACGATTCCAAAGGAAGAATCCACAATCCCTTAATAGATAGAATGTGGCATGAGCGTACTCATCTTCTTGAAACCAATAATACTAGATCCAAATCCATGGAAGGACCAGAATTATTATCATAGACATCCCTACTAGGTTAGTTTCATTTATTATCATGACCACCCTAATAAGAGTTTTCATAGCCTCTTTATAGGGAGTTTTCAAAAACTCCTCATTGGTAATAATTATGACCTCCATGTAGGGATAATACCTAATTTCCACATAAGGAGTATTCAAAACCACCAATAAGGGTGTTGTCTATTTAGAAAAAATAGTCCATTGGTTTTCAATTTAATCACCAAGAAAATAATCAATAAAAATAATAAAACCCAATAACATGGTAGAAATTTGGTCTCTGATATACAAAAATTATAATGAACATCCACTCACTTGGTTTAAAAACTCCCTAGGGAACCCACCTGGGTTGCCTATGTATCATCTCGGTCTTCCCACTCAGGTCACAAGTTTCAATTGGGAATGAACACCCCATGACATACACAATCATCAAAAATCTAAAAGAACTTCATAGGTTTCACATGGTCAATACATAGGACATCCCAATAATCGTTTTATATCCCTTTTCTCGAAGGTCCTATCTAAGGGTTTCGGCACTAGGAACACTCTATTAGAGTCAATGAACTGGATTATCATGACTTGGGATCCATATACTTTAATTCATTACCACCTTTTTAGTAACCTATTAAATCACATCATAACTCATCCAATCCCATTGATATCCAATCAGTTATTGTCCAAACACTCATGGCTCTAATTCATTTCATGACACCAAAAAAAATTAATAATCGATGTATAATTATTTTAAAAAATTATTAAATTAAATCAAAATTTTATTCAAGTTTTCCTCAACACAAAATACTAACTGAGAATCTAAAAATCATAGATGCTTTGAGAAATGGGGTATTTTTCATACCCTAGACAACCTTGAACATAAAATGAGACAAATAACCTCGAACCTCCATTATTTACTTCAGTTCCCCAAGGGAAAAAATAATTCTTATAACCATTATATTTACCATATTTATTGAATTCTAGATTTATAAATTCACCACATCTATCTCTTCTGATAGAGGTGATGGGAAAAAATTAAATTTTTATAATTTTTTCATAATTCCCAGAATTTATAAAATTTTCATTTCAACATGGTATGAAAAAATCCATATAAATTTTTTGTAATCATCAACTATTAAAATGCATATTTATTTTCACCTAATTTAATATGTTTTATATTTCCAAATAAAACAGTATTTAATAATTAAAACCATGTAAATATACTAACATCATTAAAATAATATAATCTATCATTTTTTCTACTTTCCCTTTAAAGAGTAATCCCACATAAAGACCATAATAGTATGTAACATTGATAGTTTTAAACCATATTCATGATTTTAAATTTGTTTGGAACTATAGGAATTTTTTATGTAAAATTATTCGATGCCATATAACATCATCTGTGTATATTGTATTTTAACAGCTAACTTATTACTTAGTTAGATCTAAAAAATAAATAAAATACACGTTTTATTTTTTATTTATAGTGGATAAAACATATTAATTTTTCATAAATGTAAAATTTTTATTTTCAAAAATAACTTTTAATATAGAATCAGAGAGCTATGATATTATTCTATAATAATGTTTTATATCATATATATAATATACTTTTTAAATAACCATAATTTTTTAAAACCAAATTCTCTAATACCTTTAATTATTCCCTTAGAGGTGTGTCCAAATGTGACTAGGCCTCTATCACAAGCTTCAAAAGATATAAATTTTGAAATATCACCCATCAGTCTCCTAGAACACCCATTATCCAAATAATGTGCAACATTTAGACTTAAATAGATAATTAATTCAAATTAAACAATTATGTAAGATGTTTTGATTCCCATGATAACTTAGCTTCAATCAAATTAAGAGTAGAAATTTTGGTATCTAAATATATTTAAAACATCTATTTCTTGTTTGATTAGAAAATAAACTCATAGTTATAAATATCTTATTATTCCAAAATTATTTTTTAAATATCATTGAACATTCATTGGCCTAATTCTATTTTATTTTATATTAGTAAAATTTTACACTTAAAACACATCATTTTCATCTTTTAACACAAAGGTAGACTTATTTATACATGGTTAAAATCTAGGATAACCAAAACCATTTTTATTATAGTTTGGTATCATAATACAATTAATTTAATAATATTTTTCTATTCCTTAAAAGGTAGATAAGGATTCATTAATAATTAAACTTCCCTTTTTCTAATCCATATTCTATTCTTAAATACTATATAAATCATAAAATACATTCACATTACAACCATATGTTTTATTTCATAGTTTCTTATTTTTTAAGGACATTATTAAATTCTTTATAAACCATAATTTTATATTCAAAAAGATAATTAATCATTATTTTCTGATCATTATTATTTAGTGTTAGAAGAAATATAATTTTTTCATTTTCTTCTTTCAGATTAAGAATTGTAGAACCATAATTCCTTAAATAAACTGTTTTTTTGTGAAAAATTATTTATCTAATTAACAGATTACCTTTTTAATTTATTATTTTTTAAAAATTCATATTATTTTTGAATTGTATATCAATTAATTATCCTGTAATATTAAAACAATATATCCTTAGTTCCTTATTACTTCATTACCTATTTTCTTTAATAAGTTATTTGATTTTTAAATTAACAAAATCAGAATAATAATAATAATTAACATCGGTTTCCTTTTAATTTTCAGAAATAAAATTATGATAAAATTCAGTATAATTAGTTAATTGATTAAAAATTATTTAGTTACCTCATAGTTTTTTGCTATTAAATAAGGGTTCCATGTCTCTGGTTTACTTCTAGATTCACTGCTCAAGTATAAACTATTTAAAAATTCACATTCTCCAAATAAAGATTGTGATTCTTTTAATTGATTTATATTTATTTATTTTTATTTTTTAGTTTTGGGAAATAATTTCTTATGTAAAATTTCATCTCGAACAAATGAAATGTTAATTTTGATACCTCATTAATATTATTATAATTCCCTTTCTTATTCTCCTTTTGAACTTCCTTTTGTTCTAACTCTTCCCAATTTTTTTTATAAAATATAATGAAATATTATTATAGTTTTATTCAATTTTTCACTTTAATGGAACTCATATTTAGACTAATTATATGTTTTATTATAATTATATATAAAATAATTGTATTTTGGCATTGTAGACTAATCATATGTAATGTTTTTCTATAACACCCAGATATTTATAGAGTTATTTTTCTCAAATAAATTAATTCTTTTTGATATTTTTTTTACAAATAATAAAATTTTTATCTTGGTTAAACATAGAACCAATTTTATCTAGTGTTACATGAAACAGAAATTTTATATTACATTACACGTAAAATATAGTTTTAAAGAAATATGACATGCTATTTAAATATTATTATTTAATATGATTGTTATCACTTAGCTGTTATAGTGGTCTGTATGAACAGGATTAACTAAATAATAAAGATATATGGTTTTCCCATGTATATAAAATGAATTATTTTTATTCCAATTAACTATAAATTAATATTAAATCAATTTGAAATTAATGAAAATATTTTTCTAAAAAACTATTTCCATGTAAACAATTTATTTTTACCCCAATAAATTATGAAAAACAATTTTGGTGAAATAATATAATGAATATATTAAATATTTAATCAAATGTTTAATATTAATTGTATGTTAATTATATGCAATATATAATAATAAATCTAATTTTACAGTTTAAATAGTATTTTCTAAAAAAAGTTATGTTGCCTTTTTTATCGTAATATTAACCTTTTTTTATTATTTATTTATTTTTTTTAAATTTATACTTCATTATTGAAATCACCACGTTAAAATTATCTAAGTGTTAATTTTTGATAATTTGTTGTGAATATCCATGTTCCAATTAATAGTGAACTATTGGTTTTTATTGAGAATTGTAATTTATTTTAATTATTTTAGAAGCATCCAGGTAGATTTAAGATAATTTTAAAAGAAAAATTATTTATTTATTTATAAATATTAATACAATTTTGGTTATTTTAATCTTTTTCACGTTTAATATTGATATAAAATATTCTTAATCATTTGAACAAATTCTCTTTAATAACATGATTTCCCTTTGTGTCTTTGGGATTAATTTTAAAATAAATTTTGAAACATCAATTTGTGGAAATTAAAAAAATATATCCCATATTAGGAATCATAATAATTTATATTATTTAACTTGTTAAATTAAATAAAAAAATTAATAGTTAAAATAGTAAAAATTATTTAATGATTTTAAGGTTAACAAGGGTTTACTGGGGGGTTAAACTAGAAAATAAGGGTTACAAATGACCCAATACTTTTCCAAAAATATAGATTCTATAATTATATCAACATTATCTTTTAAATTGTTTATAATCATCTATTTTATATCCTTGCGTCCTGGTAGAAATGTGGGTACACCTTTTTCATTTCAAAAAATTAGAAGTCTACCACTCACCACACTTATAAATAACCACCCCTTTTCATATCCTCTAAGAAGATCCAAAAACATTTTTTGGATTATAGAAGATAAAATAAAATCCATATTTACATCCTCTCATCAGAGAATACTTATTTTTTATATAGACAACCTATGATTCCTTTTGGTGGAACACAAAAGAAGTTGTCTTAATAAAAAGTAACATCCCTAATCTAGTATTTTATTTTATTTCATCCTCAAAATCATTAAATTATTATTAAATAATGATTATATAGTAACCTAGGTATCTTATATATATTTATATGTAATTATTTAAATTTAATAACCTATACGCTTCTATTGTTCCAACAAATGGTTTATGAAATCGTTATTCGTGTGAACTGTATTCTACCGCCCCGCAAACGGATGTTATTAATTTTCCCTAAAAACCTATTACATATGCATAAAATGTTAAATTCTATGATTATATATTATATATGTGATATTTTTATACTTATGTAATTATTATATACAATATACATCTATACCTTCTATTCAATAAGAATATGATAATGTCACTCGTGTGAATGGAAGTCTACCACCTAGCGAAGTTATATAATTAATTCACACTTTACATGGGAGGTAATAATTGTAGAGACCCGAAGCTTAACATACATGGACATTACATTACTTTTGCGGAATACTTAGTACATAACAAAAACACACACATAATGACCGTAATAGTTTAGTGTCTTTGGAAACTTGAAATATAATCTTCTAATCGTGGTGAATGATCTTCAACATCTCCCAAAAATATCTTCCTTTTTTACCTAAAACCATTTTTTATATCCTGGGGAAAAGAAAACATAAAAGGGTGAGCTCAAATTCTCAGTAAGGGTAGAAAAAGAAATATCAATCACATCATATACATAAGAACATAACTTTTGGAAATCTTAACCTGTAAAATAAATCATAATTTGATAACATGGGATAAATCATAGTAGTGAAATGTAATCCCAATAATCATAACCTAATACATGATACTTTTTTTCATACACACATAATCATAGAGAATCATTTCTTGTTAGTCAAGACTCAATGCCAAGACTATCTTAGTGGACAAAGTCCATTTCTGAACCGAGTTCACTCCTCGTTTCAGTCCTGTTTCACTGAACCAGTTTAACCTTCTGTTCCAGCCATGTCTATCTCATGAGATATAAAATCATTACTCAATGAATTGGAGGGAGATATAGGTCCCACCCATCTCATAATGATACCATTCTTATGTGTGCCACAAAATCATAAACCATACATCATAGCATAACCCATGTAATAAAAATGGGAATCTTAAACATTGTGACATCATAAAACAATTCATATAACATAAATAAATTCATAAAAATATTTCCATCACAACATAATAAAATCCATCTAATAATAGGGATAGAAACATAACCCTATATTATCTTAGATGGAAAATAATTTTGATAAAACCCTTAAACTCCATTCTTGAGGAAAATATCCTTTCTACTTCAAAACAGTTTTCCTTTCTTGACATGTCATATAATTTTAAACTAAAAGAAGTTGATTAAAAATAAACATGAAAAATTGTAAAGGATGCTTCTTAGAAATAATGTTTTAAAAATCCATTCATGCCGTATAAGTTAAAAAAACATTCTTCTCGTACTTTTGTCGGAAAAGTCAAAAAGTACCTCGTATGAAAAATGACAAAAGATTCCTTTCATATCTTTTACTAAAAACTCACCAAAGGGTAAAATTGGATTTAAAAAATTATAGGTGGATGGAAATAATATTACATATTGAGGAAACATGGATGTGGATGATAAAATACACCTTAGTAAATTTCAAAGTATAAACAATCTCGGATAGAAATGAGATTGTGATATTTCCCTTACCTTAGGTCTGATTTGCTTCGTAAGTGTCTGAACCTCCTTTATAATGATTTAAATAATGTAATTTACTTACTCCAGAATCATACTCATTGTTATGTTATCATATATGGTTCAATTATGACTTTATTTTACCCGTTCTTTTGTAAATTCCATGTTAAAGAGCGTTTTGGGTAAAATCGTTTCATTTGTCGTCCGTGTTTTGACTTGTAATTATTCATATGATTACTTAGATCATGATTACTTAATTCCAGAATATAAAACATGATTTATATATAATATATATTCATAATATACATATATATAATAGATCAGTAAATGGAAAGAAATACACCGTTCATGGAGACGGTAGGTCGTACGTACGCATGAACGCTGTTTTCGTTTCCTTATTGAGTTGAATGGAATTAAGTAGATGACATACATATATATACACATAAATCCAGTATCATTATTATGTCATATATTTCATGATTACTTATTATATATACTTTATAATCATTCATGAATGGTTAACATGGAGAATGAATCTCATCGCGTTGGGGAGACGGTAGTCCGTACGTACGCACGAGCGATGATATCGTTCTCATGATCGTGGAAATGTATTGGAGTGTATGTATACTATTTCATAATAAATATCATTTTACAATAATAATATATAGTTATTATTTACACCATTATACCTATCCAAGTAAGGTGGTGGTGGGAAATAGATTACACCACGACGTGGAGACGGTATTCAGTATGTACGAACTCGCGGTGATTTCGTTTTCCGTAGGATGGATAGATGGTGAAATAGGGTTGTTTCATAATTATAATAAAATATAAGTATATTAGTGATGCTGATTTTATTACTTCATAATGAAACAACCGGATAATAAGAAGTGGAGGAAGAAATAAAGTTGAAAGAATCGGTAACGGACATTACCACTAATTTGAAGTGCCTCTTTGAGTCCTCCTTTTAGGGCACTAAAATTGGTCTTTGAAGAATACCAGGACCTCTAGGATGTTCCTAAGGAAGTGGGGAAAAGAATTTGGCAGGGTTTTTCCGAGCTTGAAGTCTCAATGTGGTGTGAGGAAGAGAGGGAGGAGGTTCCCTTTTATAAGGGAGGAGAGGGGCACCTTTGGAATAACTAAACATATTATTTTATTATAAAGTCAAATTCGGTTTTAAATAGCTCCAAATTGGTTTATTTCAAAGATAAAGTGGGTATGGGTCGAAATCCTCTCATCCAATATAATTTAGACAAGTTTAGGTTCCTATTTTAACCTTATCATTTAGATTTAACATTAAGTTAAATAATTTTACTTTTGCCGTGTCTTCTTGTGTTCTTATACTATAAGGTTAATAAACATACTATAAGAAGCTCAACGAAACCCAAGTTGTTTATTATTAATATATATAACTTTATCTATGTCATTTGGCCAAACCGTAGATTTTTAGGAATAAAATAAAAATTAATAATATAATATATTTTTTAAAAACTATTTTATGTCAATATTGACACTATTTAGTAATTGATTTTTTTGAAAATCATAAAAGAATTATTATTTCTAAAACAGTTATTTAAATCACTACTAACATGTCATATTAACCTAGAAAATTATTGGAATTCATAAAAAGTCTCAAATTACATTTATTTGGGTATTTATAACCTCAATTATGTCAATATTTCATTAATAAGATAATTACTACTTCATCTTTGTGTCATAAATAAATTAACTTATTTAAAGTATAAAATTACAAAAAAAATATAATTATTTAGGAAATATAATTATCTTTATAATTAATATTTATATTTTAATTTATCTTATGTATAACCCTATATTAAAATTATTTACTTATTAAACTCTGATTTTAACTATTTTAACCCTTCTTTAAATAAATTAATAATATATGTCCTAATCTAATCCAAGTGGGCCTAAATGATCATATTTTATTCCTAAGGTCGTTTTTGGTCGAGTTACACTTATCCAATTGAATTAGGACATGTGTTAGGGTAATAATAATATCATTTTTACCCTTAATTACCCTATTTACTTTTAACCGTGGTAAAAAAAGTAAAAAGTTACTATTCACCAAAAATTATTTTCATCTCATTGAACCACATTTTACTTACTGACATCAACCGTGTCTCTCGGATTTTTGAAATTCCACTCATAGAAGCTTTAAAATTAAGTTTTATGAAAAATTCGATTTTTTATCTACCACTTAGTGGTTTCACTATTCATCAAAAAATGATCGTTTGCAGAAAAATACCAAAAATTAGGCCTAAGATATATTTGATATTATGAATTCAAAAATGATGTCTATTTTACCAAATTCAAAACATATCAGTTTCATTAATGAATTTAAAAATTAATTCCCGTCGTCAAAACAAATAGCGTGTTCTTAAGAGATAATAACTATCAAAAGATTGACAGTTGTTTATGTCTGGTTTAAATGTGAAATTAATCCAATAACCTACATTGTATTAAATTGTAAAAATATATTGTGAATATACTTTAAAACCACTCAAATTAATAATTTATCACTATTAATTATTTCTATTAAAAAGGTTTTTATAATTAAAATTTAGTAATTATTACTATTCATCAGAAAATGAATGTTATCCAAAAAGTACCAAAATTTCACCCTAAGCTAATTTCGATATTAAGAATCCAAAAATGAAGTCCATTTTTAAAAATTGAATATACAAAATTTCAAAAAGTGGTTATTACTATTCATAACGGGTAGTTTTAATAATATTTTAATAGCATATCGTTGTTTAGTGAAACTCATTATTGCGTACTACACACGCTATCAAGGAAGGTCGTGATTGCGTGCAATGCAAGGCAAGTCAAGGATGTGTGTTGTGCAAGATTATTTTGGTGTAGTGTACAACACAAGACATTAATGAAATTAAAAAAGAATATTTTTCATAAAATTTCTGGGAGTTACATTCTACCCCCCATAAAATGAATTTCGGCCTCGAAATTCGTCGGGGTTATAAATGGTTTACTACTCGAAAGTTTCTTTAATATAAACCCACATCGTAAAAAGGAATACCAAACCAAATCTTTAAAAACAAAATTATGAAACATAACGGTTACCCAAATAAACTAATCACTGGGTTTCCACATAGGTGAAAATATGGATATGGAAGAGAAATCTATCCATCATGTTCTGATGGAGAGTGGTAGGGAACATGGCTATGGAAAAGCCAGCAATCACAAAGCCATAAATTTGTGACGATCAAAGGTACCATCTGATTCATCAGATATAAGAGAACTATGACATCATTTTTGGTTTTCAAGATCATTTCCCTAAATTTGATGAAATTGGAATTAGAAGAAATACTTTCGTGATTTTGGTATAGTCTCACCATTGATCATTCTTTGGAAAATTTCCACTTCATCTCTTAAAGAAATGAAGTTGAATTTTTCATTTGTGATGTGTTAGCAGATCATGTGATAGAATGATGTGTCATTCCATCTGTCTGAAACAAAAGGTTAGAAAAGTTATAAAAAAATACATAAGTCCATCTATAGTGGGATTAATTGTATATGGTTCCTAAAATGGACTTATACTTCATATATCATACTGCTTAATATAATAAAACTAGTCTCTACTAAACAGGGACTTCTTGTAGGCCATTGGTAGGCGATAAAGGCCAGTCGCACTTCGGTTGTGGGTTCGATTCCCACAGCCTTGTCTGACGCGATGGGTTGTCGCCCATCCTGTAGGTTGTCCTTTTTCTAAAGCTATATTACTATAACATCCCATCAATAATATCAAAAAAAGTTCTATCCTTAAACAATACTAACTTATGTCCAACATAATATATTCCAATCATTAGGCTTATCTAAAATACTTTGGTCCAAGCTCATAGTATAAAGAAAATGATTACTTGAAATGTCACATAGCAATCACGTGAATTCCATCATTTATCCCCAATATATCATAAGATATATCTTGTTGGTCAAATTAAAAACATGTGAATACCTTAATCATGTATTCTCCTGAAGAATGAATACCCATTAATTGAACCATAGTGAAAACATGAATGCAGTTAAAAGTTAACACTTTCCACATACAAAAATCCTCAAAATTCTATATACTCAAACCATGATATCACTTACTCCTTATATCAATCATGAGCTCCTGAATACTGTCAAACATTTCATTTTCTCCTTATCCCTTCATTATGTGCATATTATCTACTTTCCAAAATATTTGAATCACTTTTCATGGTTATCGGTACCTTAAAATTATTGAAAACCACAATAGAATAATACAAAAATATTATAACACACAATAAAAGTACCTCAACAACATTATTCTTGAATACCAATACATAAAAACTTCAATCCATCCTCTTCAATTATTGTCCTGGAATAAGTCCTTCCTTGATTTAGAAGTAACTTTTTTGGTCAGGGCATTGAGTTGGGTAATGCCAATGTTCTCCACAAATAATACATTGGACTCCATAACAGTCTGTCACTCCATGACCCTTTTCTCCACACAGATAACATCGGTCCCTCCATTTGAGGTATTTCTCAAGGTTCTTCTTCCCTTGTTTAGAAATCTCAATCTTCCTTACTTTATGATCCTCAACATGCAAACATGAATAATAGTCAATCTTCCTCTTCTTTGATGAATTAGGAATGTCACTAAATTTCACCTTGTTAATCATATATCGCGATGACTGATTCGGCATAATCACAATATCTTTATCTCTAGGCATTAGACAATTTTGTTGCTCATAGTCACCAATTTTTTCATTGGATTCAATGTTAACTGAATTCCTTCTGGTTCCCTCCATTAACTAAAACACAAAAATAATTCTGTGAGAGGAAAAAATCATGCTAGAGAAAACAACATAGTAAAGGGGCAGTACCCTCAATATCTAACAACTTAGGTTAAATTCTAATATCGTTAGTGCAATTCTTGGACTATAACCAGTACTTATTATTAACCTTAGGGACATCCCTAGACATACCTTAGACATATCTCTAGGGATCTCACTAACGTTTTCGCATCCTAGTTTTCAAAGGTTGACTAAACCTCTCCTCTGATACCAACTGTAGAGACCCGAAGCTTAACGTACATAGACATTACATTACTTTTGAGGAATACTTAGTACATAACAAAAACACACACACAAGGACCGTAATAGTTTAGTGGCTTTGGAAAATCAGAATATAATCTTCTAATCATGGTGAAAGATCATCAACATCTCCCAAAAAGATCTTCCTTTTTTTACCTAAAACCTTTCTTTATATCCTGGGGAAAAGAAAACATAAAAGGGTGAGCTCAAATTCTCAGTAAGGGTAAACAAAATAAATACCAATCACATCATATACATAAGAACATAACTTTTGGAAATCATAACCTGCAAAAGAAATCATAATTTTATAACATGGGATAAATCATAGTAGTGAAATATAATCCCAAAAATCATAACTTAAAACATGAAACTTTGTGGCATACACACATAATCATAGAGAATCATTTCTTGTTAGTCAAGACTCAATTCCAAGACTATCTTAGTGGAAAAATTCCATTTCTGAACCGAGTTCACTCCTCATTTCAGTCCTGTTTCACTGAACCGGTTTAACCTGCCGTTCCATCCATGTCTATCTCATGAGATATAAATTCATTACCCAATGCATTGGAGGGAGATATAGGTCCCACCCATCTCATAATGATACCATTCTTATGTGTGCCACAAAATCATAAACCATACATCATAGCATAACCCATGTAATAAAAATGGGAATCTTAAACATCATGACATCATAAAACAATTCATATAAGATAAAGGAATTCATAAAAATATTTCCATCACAACATAATCAAATCCAAGTAATAATAGGTATATAAACAGAGCCCTATATTATATTAGATGGAAAATAATTTTGATAAAACACTTCAACTCCATTCTTGAAGAAAATATCATTTCTACTTCAAAACATTTTTCCTTTCTTAACATGTCATACAATTTTAAACTAAAAGAATTTGATTAAAAATAAACTTGAAAACTTTTAAAGGAAGCTTCTTGGAAATAATTTTTTACAAATCCATTCATGTCGTATAAGTTAAAAAAACATTCTTCTCGTACTTTTGTCGGAAAAGTCAAAAAGTACCTCATATGAAAAAAGACAAAAGATTCCCTTCATATCTTTTACTAAAAACTCACCAAAGGGTAAAAATGGATTTAAACAATTATAGGTGCATGGAAATAATATTACATATTAAGGAAACATGGATATGGATGATAAAACACACCCTAGTAAATTTCAATGTATAAACAGTCTCAGATAGAAATGAGATTGTGATATTTCCCTTACCTTAGGTCTGATTTGCTTCGTAAGTGTCCGAACCTCCTGTATAATGATTTAAATAATGTCATTGACTTATTCCAGAATCATACTCATTGTTATGATATCATATATGGTTCAATTATGAATTTATTTTACCCGTTCTTTTGTAAATTCCATGTTAAAGAGCGTTTTGGGTAAAATCGTTTCATTTGTCGTCCGTGTTTTGACTTGTAATTATTCATATGATTACTTAGATCATGATTACTTAATTCCAGAATATAAAACACAATTTATATATAATATATATTCAGAATATACATATATATAATAGATCAGTAAATGGAAAGAAATACATCGTTCATGGAGACGGTAGGTCGTACGTACGCATGAACACTATTTTCGTTTCCTTATTGAGTTGAATGGAATTAAGTAGATGACATGTATATATATACAAATAAATCCAGTATCATTATTATGTCATACATTTCATGATTACTTATTATATATACTTTATAATCAGTCATGAATGGTTAACGTGGAGAATGAATCTCATCGCGTCGTGGAGACGGTAGTCCATACGTACGCACGAGCGATGATATCGTTCTCATGATCGTGGAATTGTATTGGAGTGTATGTATACTATTTCATAATCAATGTCACTTTACAATAATCATATATAGTTATTATGTACACCATTATACCCATCCATGTAAGGTGGTGGTGGAAAATAGAATACACCACGGCGTGGAGACGGTATTCCGTACGTACGCACGCGCGGTGATTTCGTTTTCCTTAAGATGGATATATGGTGAAATAGGGTTGTTTCATAATTATAATAACATATCAGTATATTAGTGATACAGATTTTATTACTTCATAATGAAACAACCTAAGAAGAAGAACTGGAAGAAGAAATAAAGTTGAAGGAATCGGTAACAGACATTACCTCTTCCTTGAAGCGCCTCTTTGAGTCCTCATTTTAGGGCACTAAAATTGGTCTTTGAAGAAGGCCAGGACCTCTAGGATGTTTCTAGGGAAGTGGATAAGATAATTTGGCAGGGGTTGGCTGAGTTTTAAGGCTAAAAGTGGTGTTAGGAAAAGAGGGAGGAGGTTCCCTTTTATAAGGGAGGAGAGGGGCACCTTTGAAATAACTAAAAATATTATTTTATTATAAAGTCAAATTCGGTTTTAAATAGCTCCAAATTGATTTTTTTCAAAGATAAGGTGGGTATGGGTCGAAATCATCTCATCCAATATAATTTAGATAGGTTTAGGTTCCTATTTTAACCTTATCATTTATATTTAACATTAAGTTAAATAATTTCACTTTTACCGTGTCTTCTTGTGTTCTTATACTATAAGGTTAATAAACATACTATAAGAATCCAAACGAACCCCAAGTTTTTTATTATTAATATATATAACCTTATCTCTGTCATTTGGCCGAACCTTATATTTTTAGGAATAAAATATCAATTAATAATATAATATTTGTTTTAAAAACTATTTTATGTCAATTTTTGACAATATTTAGTAATTCATTTTTTTGAAAATCATAAAAGAATTATTAGTTCAAAAAAAGTTAATTAAATAAATACTAACATGTCATATTAACCTATAAAATTAGTGGAATTGATAAAAAGTCTCAAATTACATTTATTTGGGTATTTATAACATCAATTATGTCAATATTTCATTAATAAGATAATTACTACATCATCTTTGTGTCATAAATAAATTAACTTATTTAAAGTATAAAAATTACAAAAAAAATATAATTATGTATGAAATATTTTTAGATTTATAATAAATATTTATATTTGAATTTATCTTATGTATAACCCTATATTAAAATTATTTACTTATTAAACTTTGATTTTAACTATTTTAACCCTTCTTTAAATAAATTAATAATATATTTCCTAATCTAATCCAAGTGAGCCTAAATGGTCATATTTTATTCCTAAGGTTGTTTTTGGTCGAATTACAGTTATCCAATAGAATTAGGACATGTGTTAGGGTAATAATAATATCATTTTTACCCTTAATTACCCTATTTACTTTTTACCGTGGTAAAAAAAGTAAAAAGTTACTATTCACCAAAAATTATTTTCATCTCATTGAACCACATTTTACTTACTGACATCAACCGTGTCTCTCGGATTTTTGAAATTCCACTCACAGAAGCGGTAAAATTATGTTTTATGAAAAATTCAATTTTTTTATCTACCACTTAGTGGTTTCACTATTCATCAAAAAATTAAAGTTTGCAGAAAAATACCAAAAATTAGGCCTAAGCTATATTTGATATTATGAATTAAAAAATGATGTCTATTTTACCAAATTAAAAACATATCAGTTGCATTAATTAATTTAAAAATTAATTCCCGTCGTCAAAACAAATAGCGTGTTCTTAAGAGATAATAACTATCGAAAGATTTACAGTTGTTTATGTCTGTTTTAAATGTGAAATTAATCCAATGACCAACATTGTATTAAATTGTAAAAATATATTCTAAATATACATTAAAACTAATCAAGTTAATAATTTATCACTATTAATTATTTCTATTAAAATGGTTCTTTTTAATTAAAATTTAGTAATTTTCACTATTCATCAGAAAATCAACGTTATCCGAAAAGTACCAAAATTTCACCCTAAGCAAATTTCGATTTTACGAATCCAAAAATGAAGTCCATTTTTAAAAAATAAATATAAAAAATTTCAAAAAGTGGTTATTACTATTCATAACAGCTAGTTTTAATAACATTTTAATAGCATATCGTTGTTTAGTGAAACTTATTATTGTGTACTACACACGCTATCGAGTAAGGTCGTGATTGCGTGAAATTCAAGGCAAGTCAAGGGTGCGTGTTGTGCAAGCTTCTTTTGGTGTTGCGTACAACACAAGACATTAATGAAATTAAAAAAGAATATTTTTCATAAAATCTCGGGGTGTTACAATAATGATGGTTTCAATTATAAAATTTATAAATATATGAAATATAAATTCTTATGTAATTTTAGTATATTATTAATTTTTCGTTCTTTCAATATTTTTAGAAAAGGGAAATAAAATTCATTTGTAAGTACTTTCTACCGTCTCTATGTATGGTTTATTTAATTTTCTATCTCTAAATATTATGAATTTCACTAAAGGATATATAAATTATATATATTATTATTATATTTGGTTTTACATACTCTATATGTTATAATTATGATCATATTAAGAGTAAAAGAATTAAATTTTAAATCATACATGAATAATAAAGTAGTTATTTCTCGAATCATAACATTAACATGGAATTATTAATAAACGGGTAATAAAGAGTCATAAGAAAATAATATATGGTATGTTATATACATGTATGGTTACATAAAATATGTATAATAAATTTATGTTTATTATACCGAATATTGAAATGTGTTTGGAAGAAGTCGATAAAAAAGGTAATATATTTCATATCATTTTTTACTTCTGTGAGACACACACCATATTTAGTTCCTATTTATTTTATGTGGTGCTTATAATATAAATGAATGGATTTTTTAATTATTATACTTAAAATTATTGGTAAATAAATATCTGTTTTAGGATCTATTCCTTAGGGGGGTTATGGTTCAAAAGATACCAAAGCAGTAAGGGATTATTGTTTCAATTTTTATTTATTGAGACATATGTTTGGTTATGCCCCTATCATCTTTTATGAGGTGTATATAGAGACCTTTTGACATGAAACTTCATTAATTTAATTATTATCCTGTTATTCTATGTTTCTTTTAGTTTTATTCTTTCATGGGGTCTTCAATTTAATGTTACAAAAGTGGTAACATTTTCTTGTTACAATCTCATTGTTTATCAGGATTTTTCATGATTCAGATTAAAATAAAAAAATAAAATAATATATATCTAAAAAACACATTTATTTTATTATTCATGGGCCATTTTTTCATACCACATTATTTCTTTTCATTTTCATCTTTTTATATACTTAATTGTTTATAGTACTGTTTCTTGAAAAATAATTTTAATCATTATCACTGACCGAAAACCATTTTTTTCAAAAATCATTTTATATAAAATAAAATTGTTTTTTAATAAAATTATTAGAAATGAATAATTTTATAAAATTTTGAAAATGATTTACATTTTAATATTTATTTGAAAGGAATATTCATGTATCTTTCAAATACATTCTCTACTAGTTTCAACTGAATATTTTGAAGGAATTATTGTTTTAATGTGTATGACATGAAGATAATTTCTTGTCTTCATGACAATTATTTTCCTTTATGCATCCATTATATTTTTTCTGGTTTATTTTAAATGAAAATTAATTTTATTATGTTTTATGTTTTAAAAATATTTTTTCTAATTGGAAAGGTTATTTATTCTTATAAAGTGATTCATAATATTTTTAATACTTATTTAATAAGTCTACAATGTTATTTTTAAAGAAAATGATTTTCAAAAATTTTAGGTTTTATAAAAAATCAATGTTGATTTTCTATAGTATTTAAGAAATGTTCCATGTAATCATTCAAAATTACTTTCTATATAATATTTCATTATTTGATGTTACTAATTCTTTGTTGTGGATGATATTAAATGATACCATCCCTATTATTTCCTTGGATGGATAATGTTTGTGTTTATAAAATATTTATGAAACCCATTTATTTTTCATTGGATATGATATGGTGAATTAATGAAATATTTATGAATCATGTTTTCTTTACAAACGTCAATATGTGATGATATGTTGAATATTCTTTGATTTTTTGGCACATATAAGTATTGTTTTCATTATGATATTTGTGGTACATTATCTCTCACTAATTCAAGGGTTAAATATTTTTATATCATTAGATAATAATGGGAAAATGACTATAAGATTATTCCATTATATAAAATAGGTGCATCCAGATCCACTATGGGAAATAGGTGTGTCTAGATCCATAATAGGAAATTGGGGATAAGTCTCGATCAACTATATTGACAGTCTTGGTATTTACCCATTCCATATAAATTTTTTTATATGTTTATGATGGTGATATGAATTTATGACATGATATTATATATCATGATATATTTATGATGATTTCTCACTCTAATGTCATGTGATTTCTTAAATTATAATTTTTAATATCATCACTTAGTTTTAGGATCTATAAAAGTTTTTGTAGAAGCGTTACATGTTATAATCATAGATTGATATATATTATGTTTATTATTACTAACTATCTAATATCGTTATCTCTTATGTTTCTTTCCCCATGTTCAGAAGAAATATTTATGTAGGGTCTTACTAATTGGAGTACTTTGTGAGAGGATCATTGTGGGTGATATTAAATATCATTCATGAAATAAGATCATGCTTTTATTATATAATTAAAGTAAACTATTTTGTCCCTCAGGTGTGTTTATGAAATTTATTTAGTAATAATAAAAAATATGTCATATTTATATATGAAAATTTTGGGTCACTATACTCGGTTGAAAGGTTCGTTTTTTGGGTCCTCTCAAATGTTGTTCGGTTTTGGGTTATTTGGTGCAATAAAGTAGCTGACCAAGGTCATCTCTCAGAGGAGAGTGCAATATATAAAAAATAGTAATGTTTTTTTTAAATAAAATAACATAAAAAAAATAATTAAAAGTATGGGGTATTGTTTATTACATATAAAAATAGAATATTTATTCTAGAAAAAGATTATATTTTTTTGTTTTTAGTTTTAAAACTATTTTTAGAAAACCCAAAAAGAAGTAACTTTTTTAGAAAAACATTATTATAAAGATTAATATATATAACTCTATCTCTTCACTTACTAATTAATAATTATTATCTAAATTAATATCCTCATCATTAAGATCCTTTACCTTTTTAACCCCATAAACTATGAGAATTATATTTACCAAAAAAGATAAAATGAATTAAACCCTAGGATGGATTTGGAACATGAAATAAAATAACCCTAATTTGAATTTTTTATAAGGATAAAATAATGAATGTGGTAAATTATGACACATATCCATTATGGAAACTACAATTAATTGAGTTATGTATTTTTTTTAACTATATAATTTAATCCCCTATCATTTTTTTACCTATTATGATCATGCTCTTGTAAATTACACAATTCTCGATCTCACTTGTTTTTGATAGTTTTATAATTCCTTTCGTTGTTTATATTAAATTAAAAACACAATTCCTAGATCATTTAAATTAATTATTGTATATCATTGATTTAAAATAAATAAATGAATAATATAAGAGTTAGATTTATTAAAGAGAAAAATACACTTCCATTTTTGGTGTATTCATCATAAAAAAGTTTTTCATTTGCAAAGGTTTTGAAAGGGAATAACCTAATACAATTTATTCTCTCTAGTTGTATAACAATTAATTAAAAAAAATAAAAATGAAATTGAATAAAATAAATGAAATATAAAATAAACTAATATGTTTCATTCAAGAATGGAAACAGTAAAATATAAAGAAGATATAAAAGGATTTGATGAAGGGATCCTTGTTTAAAGATCTCTCCCCCTTGATATTATATGATAAATGGAGTGACACCAATTATCATATTCATTAAATATCATAATTCATGTAAAAAACACACAAAATTAGAAAGATTCATATTTATAGTGTTGATTTCAGGCTAGGTTTATAGGTGGTTTCAAATGTGAAAGGGTAAATTTGGAAAAATAATTTAATCCAACTTTCACTGATTGTTTGAAATTCTAAAAATGTGAAAAATCAATCCTTACAGAAGGATTATTTGTCTGAAAACGAGTATCTATCATCTTTATAAATTTTTAACAAATAAAATCATGGATGAATATTTTATTTCCCAAATATTAAATTGGGAATCTTTTAAGAGATTCTTTACCATCATTGGCTTCCTAGACCTTTTAATACTATCAAATGAATGATTTAGCTCTGATTTCCTGAATGAAAGTTGGTTCCAATTGAGTTAAATACAATTTTACATTATTTTACGCTCGCTTGATACACGTAGATATATTTATTTCCTAAAATATTAAATTATACTCTAAAGGTAAAAACATTTATTTTCAAAACATTTAAAAATGAATGATCTATTAGAAAATATTTTATAAATAAAAATATTTAACATAATGTGGTGAAATTATGTCATTTATTATCAACAAAATATAGACTAAAATTATGATTTATAAACTTACCAAAACTTTTCATTTTTAACTCTTTTGTCAAACCTCATATCATTTATTCATAAATTTTTTTAAAAGATGTGCATGTTCATATTCCTCATGTGTGTTTACGCCAACCATTTCATGCTTGTATCTTAACCTTTTATTCAGTAAATTCAGTTCATGTAAAACAATTATCCTTTCCTTGTTTAATTCATCTAACATATACTATATTCCTTTTCAATCAAATTTAATGACCCACTCACATATGCATTCCAAAAATTCCAACATTATGATCATGACATGGATATTCCCATGAGTTGTTCATTTATTCACATGCTTTATTATTAAGAATATATATATATATATATATTTCTTTTGTTTTATTTTTCAATTTTTTAGTGTGTATAACTATATGATATAAGTTTCAGATGCATAGGGAAATTTGGAATGGTAATTAAAGTTATCATATTGGAAATGAACATTTGGTCATCCATTGATATAATAATAAATGTTTTACCTAACTTGTTTATAAATTCAATTGAGAAGGAAAAATTCCAATGTAATGGTTGTGTGAAAAGATTTGTGTAGATATAAAGGACACTATTTACTATGAGTAAATATCACAATGATTGGTGTCAAAATCTAAATGTCTTTATAATGACCCCAAAAATCATATCATTGGTGACATCTATTTCAAAAAAATCACCCCTTAGTAAGGATATCTTCCTCATTCTTCTCATTCTACAATTTAATTTTAAAAAAATAATTTTACATATTTTCTATATCTAAATGAGCATTTTACAAGGTGTACTGTTTCAGAAAATTAACTTAAACACACTCATAAAAATGCACATATGAAAATCATAAAGAAGTAACCAAAAAATAATGTCCCCACCCCCACACTTAAAATATTAAATTTTCCATCTTGTGGAACTTTGAGATGATATGTTAACATGAAATTTTGTATTTTATATAGGACATGTAATATAAAAGTGAAATTCTTATAGAAGTCCTGATATTCTCAAGTGATGATAGGGTCATGCAGTGTTAGGAGATAAACTACATCAGTAGAAAGTCCCTCAATGTATTGATTCAAGTGATTCCCATTAACTGTAATGATTCTTCACGTTCCAACATATATGATATCCACTAAACCGTAAGTAAATTAATTAGATACAACCTAAAGAACTAACTATATGGAACAAAACATCTTGATAAATACCTTTATTCATGAACTATAGAGTATTCCATTCTCACTAATATGAAAATATATTAAATTGATAAATTTATCATGAGATTATTTTGATATTTCCTTATAGATCCTTGAGTTCTAATATTATTTCAATCAAATATCCTTATGCTCTTGAAATTACAACTTCCTTTGAATCCCATCATGGTCCAAATCCATGTTGAATTTCTTTATATCCCAATATGTTTGATGCTAAACCTATATATAAATATTAAATGATATCCCAAAAATTATATGGTAGCGGAGTATACTAATGATAATTTTTAATGTCATCATATAGGCCCAAAATTCATCATCCAAGTGCTTACTCAAATCCATCCTATTTATTGTCGATGTTTTATTGTAGAAAATTCAACACCTGATTTGAATCCCATGACTATCCATTTGTTTGGTGGAGGTTTAGATTATATGTTTTAGACTTTACTCCAGACATCTGAAGGAAATAATTCAAATTCCAATTACAAAAGGATTTCCCTTGGTTACTCACGATGTCCCTGGGTACTTCAATCCAGTATAAAATTTAAGCCTTGAAAAAAATCCACAAAAACATGAGAGTCATTATTATATATGGACTTCGCCTCCACCCATTTAATAATATAATTAAAATCAACCATAATGTAAAAAAACATGGAATGAGTCCATTTAATAAATTCATCAAACATAAAAAATATTGTAAAATAATAGTGGCTGTTGAGGCATCTCATGTCACTTAGAAATATTTTCATTGTATTGGCAATGTGAACATGACATAAAAAAATATGAGCATATTTGAATAATATAGTCGAATATAATACAGAGTCTAATACATCATTATCTATTCATTTGGATCCAATGTCTCTACCACAAGAAAGTGTATGAAAATAAAATTAAATATACACAAACAAAAAAAATGGGAGCACACCTCTTAAGGAATTGGTCACTAAACATCCACCAGAGTTGGGGATTATCCAACACATAAAACCGTGACTCTCTCTTTAATTTTTGGGCTTGATCATTCTATAAATTATTGTGAATTACATAGTCAAAAAATTTGTTAACTAAATCATAAAACTAAGGATGTGTACTTAAGAGTGCACACCCAAGTAGTAAGGGCTCCTGCTCGGCATCCAAGAAACCCAAGTTCAAAACCGGGTGGAGGTGAATTTCTGGTTTACTGTAGTAGTAATGTAGTAGGTACTTTTTAGTACTTTTTAGTACTTTAGTAGCGAGAAATATTCACCTGATTTGGGACTTCGAGACACTAGTTTGGGCCTACGTGTCTCTAGGGCCTTCGGGTCATCAAAGGTATTCGGGACTCAGGGCCTTTGGGCCGCAAAGACCATAGAGTAGCCCAATTACCTAAGAGCATGCCATATAAGACAATCATAGCAACAAGTCTAGCAGTCACCAAAAGCAGAGTTACCAAATTGGAAGAATGAGAGGGTATGGGAACCGCCATCGGGGCCAAGAAGCATGCAGCTTTGTACGGGGAAATGCTATTCGATTAGCGATGCATGGTGGGGAGATAGGTGATCAATGATGAAGAATCTATGGGAGGGTAAATTCCTGTGGGTTGGGCCTACGGGTCAAGTATTGGGCATAGTATGCCTCTGGGCCTTCAGGTCATGTATTGCGAATAGTGTCAGGCCTTGTGACATGGGCCTACGTTTCATGTATGGGTTCCCCTTCATCCCTTAAAAGAGGTATTATCTATAATAAATTAAAAAATAAGGCCTCTGGGCCATTTGGGATAATTGAGAGTGCATATAGATGATCATTAGGGAATGTGTCCAATAGTGGTACCTAGACCAAGGTTTGATCCTATAATTTGTGATTATTCCTAATCATGTGTCCCACTACCAATAAAAATGACCACTTATTATCCATTATCTCAGTATAAAATTATTGAAGAAGGATCATCCAATGGGTAACCCTCGGATTTTAATTAGGCTTCTTCCAGAGGTACCTTAGTGTTACATGGTCAGAAAATACAACATTAGATCCCAATAGATATGAATAGAATTTATCTAATGAAAATATGACAGAAAAATACACATTTTTATGGTTTTTTATTTTTATTATTATGAATCCTATTTTGTCAATGCATAGGTAATCAAATGTTATCATCATTCCCCGGCCTTTGATAATAGATCTCTAATTGTTATATTTGAAGCCTCACAAATATGCTCAAATGGAATGTCCCACCAGGGGGGAAATATGATTGGTGAAGTGGCCAGACTCTTCATAACTCATCAAATGATTCTATTAAGAAATAATAAAAAATGAATTCAATATATTTTTTAAGGAATTGATATAAAGGTATATCGATCATACTGAAATCTCATATATAGTATCGATAAAATCCTACATTCTATTAGAATGATCTAAAATCACACAAACCTGAAGGGTATGTAAAGGATGAAATATTATCTAATATAGAGATATCATCATATATTTGATTTTTTACACATAATTACATAATAAAATTCTATGATATACTATAAAATTACACGTCCCAAAGAACAAAACCAGATTCTTCTCAATACAATGATCTATCACCTTTCCCAAACTAAGGATACATTCATCAAAGAAAGATATTTACACTATAAAAAATTCATTAAATACAACCCTGATGGTCTCAATGAATTCTAGAAAATACTCACCATTAATATATAGATGTTTTATAGTGAATTTAATAGTACAAATTCAATCCTTAGGTATGAAAATGTAATGAATAGACAAGTGAATGTTGTCTTCTCCTGGAACAACAGAGTTATAAGAACCTAAAAATACCCATCAAATCCATCCATGAAACAATATTGCGTCTTTACATCTAGTCTCTCAAGATTTTTATCAATAAATGGAGTGGTAAATGGTCCTTTCAAGTGTATTGATTAAGTTTCAAATAACAAATACACCCACACGAGCTATTTTTCCACCATTTGACTAGTTTCTCCCTCTTTCATTTCTAACAACAAAATAACTACTTTTCTTCTTCACAACCATAATAGGACACACCTACTAGGAATTTGAAATGGGATATATTATAACTACCTTGATAAATTTATCAATTTCTTTTTTAACAACTTCAAAAAGTGTTGTATTAAGTATATATTGTGACTACCAAACTAGTTTATCCCAGTCATCCACAAGATTTCTATCTATGAAAATGGATGGGTTTATACAAGATATGTCAGTCACCATCCTACCGATTTCTCTAATGTTCCTCCTCAAAAGATTTGAATATTTTTTCTTTATGTCTAAAAGGAAACTTATTATTAATTATAAATTTTAATCTCTGACCACATAAAACGTTTGAGTATTTGAGATTTGGTAGAAATGGATTGAGTTTAAATGTCGGGGTCATGTATAGTTGAAGATATTTAAAGAACTGAATTATTTTAAAAATGAACCTGAATATCAGAATAGATATCATCAAAATCCAAGAGTAATGGCTCAAATTAATCAACATACTCAATATCCATGTCATAATCAGAGTGAAAATGATCAATATAAGAATATTAATCCACATAAATTTCAAATCCAAAAGATGTTTGTGTATTATAAGTACATATAGAATTTCTTTTAGACAGATAACAAGAACCAATGTTCGTAATCTCACTAAGAATATGAAAATCAATATCGATGGGGTTTTTACTTGGTGGTTCAAAATGGGGGATAAAAATATGAATAGTCAAATATAGTGTACTCTCGGGAGTCTATAACAATAAATATCACAAATTAATCTCCATAAATTCATTGAAAGTGTACCCTTAAGGATATTTATGATCATTCATTTTAGTTTTTTGGAAGGGACTACATGAGATAATGGGATCATGAGAATTTACCTAATCATCGTTTATTTTAAGAATGTAGAAATATTCTAGGAATATCAGGTCTCTTTCCCAAAAAAATTACATCCTCAAGACCTCCCACTAGATATGTTGTAGCTCTATTCACCAACTACAACATACATTCATCTTATTTATTTTACCAACCTATAAAGAAGAGAATATAGAGTAATGAATAACATTTATGGAATCTACCAAATCACATAATGATTAAAAAAGTGTAACTACACCATGGTTCATGGTATGGTTAATGTAACTAGATCCTTGAACATTGTTATAATTACATGAGTTATTGTAATTAGTACTGACACATTCCTTTCAGGATATATCCTCTCATTTCCTTTTAGCCTTCATTGATTGGTAAAAAGTTCATTTAAGAGTTAACATATCTTAGGATATAATTAATGAAAAAATTAAAAGTCATATTTATCTCAATGATCTTCAATGTGTCCAAGAACTATTTTTTCATTTCTTTTTTATCTGTATTTATTTTTGGAACCACTCTTTTAGGAAAATGAGGGGTTTCAGACGAAAATCATCAATCTTGTGTTTATATTTTTATTTCTTCTTTTGATGTTCCTCAGATGGTCTTGAATGGGGATTCCTCAGAGTTGAGGAGGATATTGATGGTATGGTTTAGGAAAACTCATCATTGTTTTCGTCCCACATCACAATGTGATGGAACTAACATTCCCAATGGGATTTAGAGTAGGTTGGGAAAGTATATTTCTAGAGTTCTTACTTTCCAGTTCGTAGTGTGTGGTGGAAATCTAGCTCATATGTGTTTTCAAATCCCTTATATCAGAACCCTGATACTTTAGTTCTTTATGTTGATTAATAATAATTTTTTTCGAAATTTAATTTGTATTAGAGTGTAACTTTGGATGACAATTCCCTTTTGTTGACTTTTTAATTCCTTGAGCTTCAAATCCCCATCGGAGTTTTTATAAACTATGTTGGTAAGGCAGAGGCTACAGGATGTTATTTTGAAAAGGGGGACTTTATTGGTTTCTGGATCCATAACTCATGTGTAATTTATCATTTAACCAATGGTTGTATGCTAGTGAAAATTAATCATACTTCTTCTAGGGATGTGGTTATTGTTTCTGCATATATGATTTCTCATGGAATATTCCTTCACAATACTCTATCTCTTGTAATTGGGTTAAACAATAAGTTGGGTGGTATATTTTAGTGAATAATCTACATGTCTTGGCTAGTTTGTTTTGGGATGTATTTTCAGAAAAATTAATATGTGTCACTATAGTGGTCAATTATTCTAACATGGTATCAATGAAATAATTTTCAGGAAAATAATGACTTAGAAAATTTACTCCTCTAATATGTAGTATCACTAAATTTCTATATTGTTGTGTGTTTTATTTCATATTGTCAATCAACAAACATGATGCTACTGGTGTTTTTCGACCAGTTCCCAACCAACTGTAACATCCACCATGCTCGTCTCTATAGTTGTGAGGCCTTCATTGATGTATCAGATGAGTAGTTTCCATCTAAATTTGTGATGCGGGAAGCACGCACAAAACCTCATGAATGGCTCCCAGCACTCATGAATTGACTATCCTTGAGCTTCTTGAATTCTTAATATATATTTTTGAAAGGTGGGGGTCATTCACAAATGAATAAATCTCTGTAATAAAAGACGTTTGAAATCATTTCAACATGTGACATATTCATGTTGTAAATAATACATCCAATATTTTAGTTTTCTGTGAAATGGGAATGGGAATTAAATTAGTTATATTTGATTTTTTGGGACATTTATTGGATTTAGGGTTGGGAAACTCAAATTAAATTCGTTTATATTTTTTTTAATCCTCACAAGATAATTAATGAAATTTTTGAAGAATGTTAATTAACCCAGATTATAGTTTTATATCTGATTTTGTATTTAAATATGAAATAAAATTTGGTTGATAGTTAATATTTCATGTATCCAACAATCAATTGGTTATATTACGTTCATTATTATTGTTTTTAGCCACTGGTTCTTCTTTTAGGTTTGATTTATATGTGTTTCAAATTTCAATGTTCCCATAAATGGAGAAATTTCACAACTAGTTGAATATCGAAATTTTCAATAAACTTAGACTATTTGATTCAACCCCTATGGATACATTCAATATAAGGTTCAATATATATGATATCGATAAAATTAGTATGTTTTATACATCATTGTAATATAAAAAAGGAAATGGGGAAAATAGTCTATGCGAAAAGATAATAACATCGAAATGATGGTCTAAAAATATAAGAAAAATATAAAATGGGTGGAAAAGTAAGAATTAATAAAATATGGGAGTAAAAAAATAAATAAATACCTCTAATTTGTAAAATAAATATTTACCTCCTTGGAAATGACACCAATTTAAAAGGCAGTGTTGTGGGTTCACTCAAATGTTATTTGGTTTTCGGTTATTTGGGTGCAACATTGTGGTGGGCCAAGTTAATATCTCAAAAGATGAAGATACATAAAACAATATATTAAAGACTTTTTCAAAGTAAATTAACATAAAAACACTCTATAATTGTATCCTAGTTTTATAATTGTTCATAAAACATTAATAAGAATGTTAGAATAATATTTTTTTTAAAACGAGAATGAGAAAACCCAACATGACAATATTTTCTTAATAAAAGAATTAGGGTTCATAATCGATCTAAATCTTTCTATTCAATTAATTATTAATAATTTTTATTTAATTAATTTAAACTGAATTATTATCCTTTATTTGTTTAGCCACCAAATACTATGATAATTAACATTATCACAAACATTAAATGAATTAAACCCTAGGCTGGCTTTGAAACATGAAATCATTGGACTCTACATGGATTATTGATCTAATACTAGTTTATATTTAGTGGTAATTTTGGGAACATATCCATTTTAGAAATGATAATTAATTGAGTTGTGGGATTTTTTTAAACTCTAAAAATTGATCCTATGTCATTTGTTTTAATGATTAATATTGCACTCCCACAATTTTCACAATTCACTACTTCACATGTTTTCTATTAATTGTTCAATTGAATTATTAGTTTATTTTTAAAAAAATCAATTCATATATAATATTGATTTAATTAAATTATATCATTGATTTAAAATAAATTAATTAATAAGGAAATAGGTAGGTCAATTACATAGAATAATACACTTTCATTGGTGATGTAGACATTATAGAACTGATTTTCATGTTAAAAGGATTAGAAAGGGTATAACCTAATAAAATTTCTAATCATTAGTTCCAGTAAAAATAGGTAAATAAGATAATAATAAAATTGAAAAAATAAATATATGTTAAACTAAGAGTTTGATTAAAAGAACAAAAACATTACTACATGAAGAAGAAGAAGAAGTCCTCGGTGACAGGATCCTTTCTTCTACTCATATTCCTCTTCATATGCATAGATAAATTGAGTGAAACAAATTATTATCATCAATAAATATTTTAATACATGTAAAACCCCCTGTAAATTATAAAAGTGTATATTTATAGATATGATGGGAGTATAGGTTTATAAAATATTTTATGTGTGAATGGGGAAATTAATCCAAATAATTTATGCCAGATCCCACAGACTATTTGACCTCTAAGATGCATAAAACATTTGTCCCTCTAGAAGGATGATTCATTATAAATTGTGTTTTCTATCATCTCTCTAAATTTTGTCTCATTAAAATAATTTTGAAATAATTTATGGCCCAAATACTGATGTCGTCTCCATGTTTTTTGAGTGCATACCATCTATGACTTCATGGCCCTTTTAATCCTAAAAATGAATGATTTAGCTCTGATATAGAAAATGAAAGTGTAATCCCATTGATTGGGGAGAATAGTTATTTGTTTTTATGTTCCATTAATACACATAAATATATTTATTTCCTAAACACTACAGTGTAATTAAATGGAACAATTGGAATTTTTATCAAATTTTCAAATGAATGATATATTAGAAAAAATTTTATAAATAATCATATTTAACAAAATAGGAAGAAATTGTGTCAATTATTGTCCATAAAATATTCAATAAAATATTATTTTATAATTTACATTACTGTAAATTATTGGAATCATATCCTTGTGAACTCTCGTGTTTTATCATTGTATTAATCATGTCTCTCTACACAAGGGCTTTATGAGGAAAGGGTTACATTGGGGGATGGTGGTGTGTCCTACCTTTGAGGTGTAGTCCCCCATGGATTTCAACGATATGTATAAATTATAATATATAAGAAAAAATTCATGAAAATTTATAGTTTGATATAATTGATAGATATTGATAACATTTGGAATCTAAGATGAGAAAACATTAGTTGGATATCTAAGGCCATGTCTAAGGATATGTTTATAGATGATCTAATGTGTAGGAAAATGTCCTATATTTTTTCAAAGGATAGAAAGAGTGGATTACATGAATCTAAATCCCTTTTTGGATACTACATGTGTATGTGGACATGAATCAATGGTATATTGGGGTAATAAATCATAAAAGGGCACATTGAGTTAGACTCGATTGTCAAATAGTGCACAATAATTGGCCTTATTGCACACCTGGTTTGACACTCCTAGGGAATATGCTTTGTAAATTCACAAAATCATTATGAAAAATCATAAAGGGTTTAAATATAAGACGAATATTAGAGACCAAGGATAACACTAAGGTGTCATGGATTAAGAAGACAATTTCATGAGTTAGACATATTATAAGTTATTTTCATGATTATATGATTCCCCACTATGATTATTGTTTATTAAATAATGACTTAAATTTTTATCTAATGTATATGATTGGATGGGACCATGATAATGATTTGTGATAAAGAAATTGTAATGATTTTCCTCAAGAATAGTAAAGAAGTAGGGGGTCTGGAATGTCAATTCTTGGCCATAAACTCACACAACATTCTCAATATATGAATCATATTGAACATCCAAATTCGTAAATAAGGGAACAATATTCTGTTGAGTCCTTCATGAGGCAACATCTAACTTTTTCTATTAGTTCTTCTAAACCACTAGTTTTTTATCAATTAATCAATACCAATGAAAATATGCATTTTGTTATGTATTTTTTGGAGCATAAATAAGGTATTTTTTCTATTTATCATTTATAAGGAAAAGCATGAGTCTAAATAATAACCAAATGGAATAATAAAAAATATAATATATAGAATGGGAATTGTTTATAGTGATATTTCTAAATTATTACTTCCCTGGCATGTTCGCGGTGCGGCGGTTCGACGGAGTGTGGTCTCTTGGGTGTTCTTCTGCCACATGGATGGACACCGCTTCGGTGGGATTGGGGTCTTCTTCCAGTTTCTCCGCGACGTGGTGTCGCGATCTGGTGCGGCATCGGTGTCTTGGTCCTTCTCTGCGGCGATGGAGCCTTGTTCTGGAGCGTTGGGGTCAAGGCCCGCTGCTTCGATGGGGTCGTTCCTGTTCTACGCAGCGTCGGGGCTTCGATCCGTTTCTTTGGGATCGGGATCTTGTTTCTCTGCGGTGGTGGGGTTTAGATCCGGTGGTTCTCTTGGTTTGTGTTCCACTATGGCGTGTGCTCGTTCTGGTGCGACGTCGTCTTGCTGAGGCTTTGGGGTCACCCTCCGGCCTTCCAAGACTTACCTTCCTCTTCCGCGGTGGTGGCGGCAGCTTCGGTGGTGTGGAATCGTGCTCCTCTTCACAGCGAAGGGGTCATGCTCCAGTTCCGCGCCGAAGGGGTTGGTTCGTTCCATGCTTCGAGCACTGTCCGAGGTACTTTGGTTGGTCTCTTGTGGTATCTGTGTGCAGGGATGAGGGCGGCGACGGGTACTACTGTGATGATTGCGGGGTGCGTTTGAGGTGCTGGCTATGTTCCTTTGGAATGAAATTTGGTTGTTTCTGTTGTTTTGGATCTACTTAAATTGCTTGTCTGCTGCTGCTGTTTGCAGGTTCTGTTTGGTTTGGAGGTGATGCTGGAGTGATGAATTGGCCATGGAATTGGTGATTTTTGGTGGTGCAAATGGTGTGGTTGGCAGTGATTCTATATGGAGCAGGCTGCGGCATCAGGGCAGACTGACCTTCGCTCTAGTTTCTTTAACATCCTTTTGTGGATGGATTCTCTTGGAGGTTCATCTCACTTCGCTGGACGGTTGGGAGAACTTTGTCTGAAGTTTGCTGATGGGAGGATTTGGGCTGGTGTCGATGGTCACACCGATGGATGTTTGAGGAGGCTGGCTTGGAGATTTGGTCTGCTTGTCTGATTTTTGTGCCTTGATTCATGGTTTCTTGGCCTTGTTTTTGTTGTTTGAATGTGATGAAGTGATGAAAGGTGAAGTGGTGTCGTGGTGTTTTGATGGTGTGGTGTGGAAATGTTGTGATGTTTGGTTTCTCACTTTTTCCTTAAAAGTGTTTGCATAATAAAAAATTTAATTTTCAGTCAAAAGACCTTGTCTATAACATCCTTTAGAAGCAACGATTTTTTTTTGATGAGAAATGAAGGTAAAATGGAAACATGATCCTCAAACATTTCCTTTGGTTTAGATAATAAAATTGTGATTGAGTCTCCTAAAAACTCAAATGGAGTAATGAAATTTTATCCATCTGCATGAAATAAATTGCGGAAGAGGCATCAAGATAATGTCAGGAATATGGCTAAGAGGTTATTTAAATGTGGAATGTGAGGTCATAAATCCAATGAATGTGGAAATGAGATTAATTTTCTTTTTAATGAAAAGGTGTACAAATAATACATTAACCAATGATCCACACAAACTAGAGTTTTTCATGTTCAACAAGTTTGGTAATTATGTAAACAATGCACCAAATACAAGGGTTAATGTAAATGATAAGCCACAACAATATCTAAAGAAAAATGAGAAAGGTTTATCTTATGAAATCATAAGGGATAATGTGAATCAGGATAATTAGGGAACAATTATCCTCCCCTCCTTATTTTAGAATTTCATGTTTCGTTTTTAATGTGTTATCCCTATTAAAATATTATTGTTAATCCTTTGGAAAATATTTCATGTGATTATCATCCCCTATATGGATTATAGAATAATGAAACCACATTTGATATTTTATCGGAAAATAATGGAACCAAGATTCCAAAAAAAAAAATTTATATATGTTATGGTCATATATAAGGAATAAAGGGTGAATTAATAATTGGATATCTATATTTATCCATGTAAGATTAGAATCACGGTAATTGATACCATCATGAGATTATGATTTTATCATTAGTAGTTAGTTCAAATTCATTGAATCAACTTTTAAGGTTTCATATGGTGGGATTTTATCATGATTATAAACATTTTAAGATATATTTATGGAAATACAATTCTTGGGTTTAATATATATTTTTGTGAAATATTTATTTAAGGAGGAATGCCTTTAAATTTTTTGGACATATTATTAAAGATATCGGTAACCTTTTTGACCTAACTTATATTTTATGTTTAGGTAATTATGGGTTGATGGTAGTCACCTTATGATATTAGTGCACTTCATTGATATGAGAGAATATTTATATTCTGATCCTCTTACCATTATATACATTATGTAAGTGGTATGGATTCATGGTGTACCACATTCAATTGTATCTTATTGGGATTTGAAGATGGACATGATCATTTTCTGAAGACTATAGAATGTTGTTGATATAGAGTTGTGTTTTATCACTATGTATCAACCTCATAGAATTGTTTAGTTTGATAGAACAATTAAAACCCAGATGATAACCTATCATATAATTCTATATATTTCAAAGTATTTTTTAATAAACACCTTCCACTAGTTTATTTTTCTAGCAACAATGGCTATCACTCAAGAATTCTGATGACTCTTTATGAAAATCATTATGGAAATAAATTTAGAACTCCAAATTAATATATTGAATTTTCATAATGAAAGCTATTGGGACCTAATCAAGTTGATGAGATGAGTGATATGGTTAGATCCATTCAACAACATGTAAGGAAAAATCATTTTTAACAAAATAATTATTCTGATAATTTTTTATGTTATCAGGAATTTGATGTTGTGGAGAAGGGTTTTCTATGAATTTATCCATGGAAGACATAAGGGTAGACTAAGACTTAGGTATATCAGTCCCATTGAAATAATTGATCATATATAGATAGTATCTTATCAATTGGTTCTTCCGTGAAACCACCCTCAGGTTGATGACGTGGTCCATGTGCCTTTCCTGAACAAGTACATACATTATCCATCATATATACTTAACTCATATTTCATATCGATAGAGCATTATCTTTATTATAAAGGAAATTCAGTGGCGATTAGGGATCATTCAGATAATGTGTTGTGAATCACCTACCTACTAAATTTTTTGTGTCAAAACCACCAGCATAAGGAAGCTATATAAGAACCCAGGTTTGCAATGAGGTCAAAGTATCATCAGTTTTTGGTACCAAAGTGAGGAATTTTGAGGGTGAAATAAATTTTAAGGTGAGCTGAATATCGAACACATAGATTTTCAGAATTATTTTATTTCAAATAAATTTTTTCCTTTTTGATATTTTTTGTTACATAAAATACAATTTCGATCCATAATTACACATAAAACCTCATTTAGATTGTGTTATATGCTTCACCATGTTTAAAAAAACATGACATACTATTATAATATTATTATATAATATGATATTTATCACCTAGCCTATTGAATAGTGGGTATGATTTAGAGCAACTAAATTATTATAATATATGGGTTTCCCATGTATATAAAATGAATCATTCTGTGAATCAACTATAAATGTAATTAACAACTTTTTGACAATAACGGAATCCTTTAAAAAACAATTTTTATTGAAAAAATTTATTTTTCCTATATAAATTAAACAACCAACATTTATTAAATAATTTTATTGATATTTATATATTATGTATTCAATATAATTTTTAAAATTCATCTTATTTTTTCTATATAAGAAATAAGAATAAAAGAAATTTCATTGTTTAAAACTGTATTATTCTAAAATGCAGTTCTATCACCTATTGCACACTTATTTTAAAATTTATTTTTTAAACCATTATAAATTTTTTTAAATTAATTTATAAAATTACAATTGACAATTATATTAGGGGTATGTTTTTGGAAAAGATAAATGTTTTAATGAAAAATGAAAAAATATTGGTTTTTATTAAAAAATTTCATTTCTATTAATGATTTTATAATTTTAAAAATTATTTTAAGTTGGTTTTTTAAAAAAATTATAAAAATTATATATCTATTAATACAGTTTATTTAATTGTAATCTTTTTAAAATAGTATTTTCATATAAATACTTTTTTAACGTTTGAATATTTTCTCCTTGAAAAATTGACTCCTCGTCTAATCTGCGAGATTATTTTTAAAGTAACATTTTCCACTTTTATTAATGGAATTTTATAAAATTTATTATGTATTTTTAATCAAAATAATTTTAATTCTCTAATAAATTTACCTTATTTTATTACCATAATTAATTTTAATAATAGAAAAAATTATTAACCATGCTTAAGGTAAAAACATGTTAACTGGGGAGATAAACTACATTAATAAGGGATAAAAAGGACCCAAATTCTATACAACAAAAATTGGATGGACATAATGAGACATTAAATATTCTATTTTCAATAATGGTCCATTTTTATCCCTTTTTATTTATAAAAACTTGGTTAAAATGGTTTCATTATAAAAAATAACAAGTGTTCCACTCACATCACTTACTAAAGGCCACCCCTTATCGGCTTTTATTCGAAATTCGGATAAAATTAATTTAATAAAATTAAAAAATGATTCTTAATTACCTCCTCTCATAATAAAATCCTTACATTTTTAAAAAATCTATCCTATGAAGCCTTTTGGTGAAAACCAAGATACATTTTTTGAAAATTGTGTAACATCCCTAATCGAGTGTTTCATATTATTTCATCCACCAAATCAATAAATTATAATTAAAAAATGATTAAATAATAACCTTAGTAACATTCATATACATATATGATATTTGGTTAATTTAAAATCCTAAATTATTCTCCTAATTCATCAAATGGTTTACAAAATCATAATTTCTGTATATGGTGGACTACTACCTCATGAAAAATGTTATTTGTTTCCATTAACCAAATCTCATGGATATATATAATGATAAATTAAATGTTAATAATTAAATTTTATGATATTATTATATTTATGTAATTATTATATCATGAAAACTCTCAAACTATTCATTCTTTGGGGACACAATAACATCACTCGTGTGTTTGGTGGATTACCACCCCATGAAGCGATGCGATTCATTCAAGATATATATGGAAGGTAATAAGGTTGAGTCTAATGAAAATATTTGATATATGTGACATAAAATTAATTCTACAATTTTATTATATTATTTTCCTTTATTTCACTGAATCATTCATCAAAATGGAGACATCGTTCATGTGTATGTACCACCAACTGCCTCCAGGAATGGTGTATTTCATTTTCACTTTAAAAATGTTAACGATTAATTTGAAAACAAATATAGTGAATATATATTATATTTATATAATTGTTAAAATTATTTATATTATGTAACCATTATCAAAAAAAGATTACCAAAAATATAATTCAAAACATACGTGAAAAATAAATTAATTATTGTCCAAAACGTGAAATTAACATGGAATTCATTATTAATGGGCAATAAAAGGTTGTAAGTAAATCATAAAAGGTATGATATGTAAATTTATTTTTATTAAATACATTTATAATAATTATTAATTTAATATAAATGAGGTTTTAATGTGTACAATGGAAGATGGGATTTGTGGTTAGGGACATTATTTCAATTTTTACATATTTGAGACACATTCCATATTCAAAACATATTAACATTATGTGGTGTATATAATACCCTTGAATATATTTTATTTTTATTATTCATTGTTTTTTTGGTTTTTTATTATACATTTTATGATCTCTAATTCATGAATTTTATTTTTTTAATGATACCAAATTTCTATGGGATCTGTTTCACATTTTTTATTATTTGATACATATGTTGTTTTCTAATCCTATCCTCTTTTATGAGTTGTATATAAATCATTTTAAAAATAAAATAACATTAATTTATTTATTCTCATGGAATTATAATTTTTATTTTAGTTTTATTCATTCATGAGACATATAATTCAATGTTACTAATGTGGTAATCATTTTCAGGTACAGTCTCCTCGCTTATTAGAATTTTTCTTATTTATACTTCAAATGATTAAATCATATTATCTATATCTCAGAAAAAATAATTCATTTTGTTATACTATAGTTATTTCTATATATCACTTAGTTTCCCTTCATTTTCCACTCTTTATCTACTCAAGTTATCAAAATAATAATTTTCACAAAAATCATCTTCATTTCTCTCTAAGGAAAATAACCCTTTTTTCAAAAAACCATGTTTTCTACGAATGTTTTAAAGAAAATTACCATTATAAAATTAATTTTGAAAGCCATTGTTACCCATGTTTTAATTTTTATAAAATGATTTGAAATGGATATTCATTTAGTTTTACAGAGAATACTTATTCTCTATTGACCAAACAATTAAAATGAATCTTTATTTTAATGTGTATTGAATGAACCGAATTTCTATATACCATGTACCTCATTTTCATTTAATATCACATTATAGGTTTTCAAGATAATTTTCAATGAAAATGATATTAAAAACCTAAAAGTTTTAAAAAGTGTTTTCCCATGTGCATAGGATTTTATACATAAGAATTATTTTAAAAAAAATAAATATTACATAATAAGTTCCCAAGGTTATTCTAAAATAAAATAAATTTTAAAATGTTATATATTTTAATTTTTTTTCATTCTTAATTCTATACTCCACCAGTAATGTTTCATGTGATCATTAAAAAAAATATCTACGATGGCATCCTTTGATGTTAGTTAGGCTTTTATGGGGATAATATTGAATAAAACTATCATCATTCATTATCTGGATGGTTAATGTTTATTTTTATGAATTTTTATGAAACCCATTTAATTTTCATGGGTTATGTTATGGTGAATTGATGAAATGATTTTGAAAATTGCTTTTTATATGGGTTATATGGTGATGATATTATTAATATTGTATGATGTTGTGTCACACCTAAGTATGGTTTTTATTAAGATATATTGGGGACCTATATCTCCCTCCAATGTATTGGGAAAATATTTATATCTCTTGTGAGAATAATGGGAAACAAGTCGATTAGTATTATCTACTCTGGAAAATAGGTCTGTCTGGATCCACTATAAGAAATAGGGGCATCATGATCCATAATGGAAAAAATGTTATAAGTCAGGATCCACTATTATGGTGTTATTGGTATTCAACCTTTACATGTGAAATTGTTTTCTATTTTTATGATGGTGACACATGTTTAGGTCATGGTCATATGGTTATGTATTATTTATGATGATTTATGACAGTTGTGTACCATTTTTTTAAATATAATGTTTTATTCTATAGATCATTCTTATGATCAAAAAAGTTTGTGTATGAACTATGTAAGTTATGTTCATAATCATATCCCCTTATTCATATATTATTATTTCATATGATCACTGGTTGATAACTCATATGATTAATATTACTAGGAAACTGAGCTCACCCTTTCATTTTTTACATCCCTAGGTTATGATGAATGGTTGAGGTAGGGTTTACTTAAGTGGAGTGATGTCTGATAATATATTTTTTGGAGTTATTGGAGATCATTCACGAAATAAGAAGTTTATATTTCTAGTCTCTAATTAAAATAAACTATTACATCTATCAAGTGTGTGTTTATGAATCTTCATTAATATTTACTTAAAAATATTTGATATTTATGGATAAAAAATCATTAAATATAGTTGGTATCATATAAAGTGAAGTAATTTTATCATTGGTAATAGTCATGTATGATAATTAAACAACACATGGTTCTCATCCCAATGGCTTCTTGAGGAAATGACTACCAATAGGGATGGTGATGTGTCTCACCCATGAGGTGTAGTACCTCATGGATTTCCTCGATAAGTATTATTTATATTCTACTAGAAATAAATATGGAATATTATATTTTAAACACAATATTTTACTATACTAAATAAAAAATTAGTTCATCTAATCTATACTCTTTAATTTTATTACATTCATAAATGGAATATTTCTTTACATTCTAGATTTTTGGTAGTGCCCTCAATAATATTTAAATTAAGGTTTTGTTTTCTAGTACATAACTATATATATTCTAAAACCACATCTAATGATTTCAATCCAATGAAAAAAATTGTTCACTAACCATTCTTCTCTAATCGTAAATTCCTTGTATTCTACTTGGGGAATTCATATGTTGGTTATTTGAATAATTTCTATCCTATGGTGTGGGATTGGTAACATTCTCCAAATGTTGTGGGATGTCTTATAGAATGAAATATAGCTATGTACACTTCTACTTATGGAATAAAAAATAATATTTTTTACTTTATAATTCATAATATACTATAAAATTTCATTACCTATATTTGTGTCATTATATATTTTGGGTAGCTCATATGGTTTCTCCATGATCATCCAATGTTCCCACAAAGACATTTTTAGTAATATTTTATTAGGTCATTCCAATAACCATAGTCACTTCCATAAAAAATAAGATTTTGAGGAATCCATTAATCAATAGAATAAAAAAATGAATCTTTAAAAACACATAATTATTAATTATATTATTAGGCCTAGGATAATCAAGCTATAAATATAGTTAAAAATAATAAATATATCCTATATCTTATGGGTAACTAGCTCAAACACCATTTGGTTGGTATTAGATAAAATTTATCAAATGAAATAACTATACATTAAGGAAACAATACTCTAATACCAATTATTGGATAGATACTGTTGGAAGAAAAAAACTAGAGGGGGTTCAATAAGATTTTCAATAAAACAAAGAAAATATTCAAACGATGATTTATTATTGAAATATCAAATGTGTAGTCCACTATTCAATATTCATTGAAATAGAATTTAAAATTTAATCCTAGTATTTTTATAGAAATTCTTATGACTATGATCCAAGTCTGATATTCAATATTTTCCAGTCTGGTATAATATTCATAACCACTAAGAATATACCACTTTTAAAAGTGTGATAACATATTGACAAACATTACCTTTTACATCATATTAAGGAACAAACCTATCATTTTATTGTAGTCACATCCTAGTCCAGCCTTGAAATCTATTCTGGATTTGCAACCAAAGAACTTCCTTTCGATGGTATATTAATAAAATAATGGATTTTTTGTAAAAATCATAAATATATGTTAATGACTTAAATTCCATTAATGATAAAAAATTACGTACAAAATAATAAAAAATCAATAGAGATGAGAAGATATTAAATATTCTGTCATTGAAGGATCATTGATTACATCAATAGTGATTAGTTTAATGCAGAAGTTCCTTCTTGATTGTAAAAACGGATTAGTACTTGTAGAAGGACTTCTTCAAGTATCAAGAAAATCCTTTTTTATGGTGAGTATTTAAAGGAGCATTCAATAGTAAAAAAAATTAATAACCCCTTTTTACACTCCATTCTATGGTCGCTATTTATCGAGTAATAATTAATGGTCATATATTTTTATATTTATACGAGAGTTTCCCGAACTCATTAACACCATACAATGGTTATAAATATCTAAAATAATGAAAACTATCATTACATGTTTACACGTTATTTTTACTCAATAACATATTTTACATTATTTAATTCATACATTTTACTTGGAAAAAAATTAAAATATATTAATTAAAAATTTTAGAATTATTTGAATAATAAAAATAATAAAAATCACTCATATATACCTTCTATAATTCAAATATTGAACAAAAAAACAAGTTTGGGGTATATGATATAAGAAAATCTATTTCCAATAGTTTTTATATTCTTTGCATTACATAAAATTTGATATAATATAAGTTTAATTTTAAAATTAAATAATTTAAATAAAATTGTTTTTAAACAATCAATTAAAATAATTCTAAAATAGATTATACAAAAAAATATAATTTTATAAAAAATAATTAAATGAATGAACTGACTGTGACATGAAAAATACTGGTGGTTAGTATACTAACCATGTCATCACTTGTTGTAAATATACAAGTCATGAAAATAAAAATTATAGTGTTCTCACTATAAAAATTACCACTCATGGAAACTATAAAAATAAATTCACGATAGATTGGAATTATAACTCATTATACCATCAAAGTATAACACAAGGTAACAGACTTCAATTATAGTATCTTCATTTTTCTTTAATCATTGAAGATTCTCATATCTTTTGGTAGATAAAGTGACTCTTGGTCGGTAGAAAATAGCCCTTGTGCTATGACTTAACGATGGTATCATGGTAACATTAAATACTATTATAGTTATAAAACCCCTTTTCATGGTAACTAGAATATTTATTTTCTATAAATTGTATGAACACTATGTTGGTAGAACCGCCCCTTCACTATAACTAGAATATGGTACATCAGATATTATCTTTTGGTAAGATAAAATAAATATTTTTTTAGGTAATTAAAACATTTGGTAACTGAAAATAATAACCACACTGTTGGTTTATTATTTTATAGGTTCATTGTAGAACACTTCTAATTTGATGATGCTATTGCAGACTCTTCAGTATCCCAGAAATTGTGTTGCAATATTTTGTAAAGTTGGAACTTGATGAGCTATTGATCATTAGTGGATTAAGGATATTGAAAAATAGTGGGGTCACACAAAAGATCATCCATGTATGTTTAGATGAATAATCTTGGGGATCATTCGAGCTAATTCCACACTTTGGTGTCGGCTGACCCATTATTGAGCTAAAGATGATCCCAATTCCATGAATTATGTAGAAGGTGTTTCCACTACTAAGTATGAGTAAAATAGTAACTATTGTGACCGATATCATCATGGATCGTATAATATAACCATGGATGGTGTAATGTATGGATGATTAAATTATTAACATAGGGAGACAAACTTGTACTTGTCAAAGATGTGGAGCAGCTTCCGGAGGTAGGTGCACCTGGATGCCCATGATGAAAGAATATAAACAACAGTGAGAATATATAAATATATAAACTATAAATTATATATATGAGTCTATAAATATATATATATTTATTTAAGATTATGTATATATAGATAACAATTTAAGAAAATTATCAAATATAAAAAATATTTAAACACTAAAATTAAAATTAATACATGGTATAATATTTTAATAAAAAAAGAAATCATAAACATGGGTAAATTTATTTATCCAATTTAATGTAAAATAAAAATGGTGTGACATTAAAAAATTTAATCAATTAACAGTAATAATTTAACATTATAAAAAAAATATTTTTTTACAAATTTTTATTTATTTAATTGTGAGGTTACTACAATTTAATACATCACCGATATTAAAACATTAACACACATGTACAAACACAATAATAGTATTTTTTGAAACATAAAGTAACTGAACCCATTTCCTTATATCATGTCTCAAGCACAATGTTCCCTCATCAATTCAACACACTAACATCAAATTCCTTCACCATCCCATGAATGTTTCCTACAAATCCCCAAGAGAATGGACTTCTATTACATCACCATGAGATAACTCTTATAATATTATTAATATGGCCTAACAATAGGGATATGATAATTTTTCAACTAAATATAATTCCACCAAAATGATATCTAATAATAAACTATATATTGTTTTAATACATTAAAAATAGAGAACATATTAGAAAATCCTATCACACAGAAACATGAACATTTAATGAGAGTCTTGTATTCCTAATTGTGATTCTTGTACTTGTGACTCATTACAATAATCCATTAACCAAAGAACATCACATATCATGTAAAATAATCAACTTCCATAAACAACGCATCCATAATATTTATAATCAAGAACAATAATCTTATACCTATTATAACCTGAACATCCCTCTAGAAAGGTGTTCAGGACTCACTAATCTGAGGTCCATCACAATCTCCAACCCATTCTAATCAACATTCAAGTCAAATATCCATATCAAAAAAACAATGATATGATACTATTTTATTATACCCTTTTCGTAGGTCACTCATCAGTGCTTGAACTCGAGCTCCACATAGAGTCTAGAATGATTCTTCATTCATTAGGGTTTCCCCACTAATTGAATGTTCATAATCTATAAAATGTAGAGACGATTAAGTTATATATTAGTCATGAAAAAATGGAAAATAATCAAACATCCATAACACATAACCAGAGTAAATATAAAATTTATAACCACAAGGCTATATCAATTTTCCAATTTGACAGAATACAAGAATACATACAATGATATCCTATTTGGATAATTGCATTTTCAAAATTAAACTAAAACCAAAATGACACACACTATATTGACTACCATCCATGGTCCTCACAAAACCAATACCAAATTATACTTGTGTTTTCAAATTCCATTCCATGACAATCGTGTTCTCAACCTAAAAGAATATATATGATCTAAACACACCAAGGTGCCTATATGGGGTGTGATAATCTATGTTGTGTATCACCAAGTGCCCCATGTATATTTCATTATATATGTGTGTTAGTTATGAATAAAATAAACATTTCACACAATGAAATTCAATTTTATGTGATAACTAGACCAATACAACTCCCTATTCATCAGTTCACCCAATCTTATCTTAGTCCCCATGACCCCCGATAAAACTCACTTTAGTGCCATGTCGGATTTCACCAAATCATTTCCATGTGAATAATACTCAATTCCTTATGTGTTAGTCACACCACCCCTATTCACAACACTACCTATGTCGTACTAAATGATAATCTCATTATTTCCTCATGTTAAAGTACCTTACTCCCAAGTCATACCTGAAGACATAGGTTAGGTTGTATCGAAACCACATCCTACAACACACAGACACTGTCTGTGGTCACACATCTATATCATGAGCCCCTTCCTAATTTTAAAAAACCCTAATATGGTGTCCCAGAGATTATGTATACATTATTACATTAGAATATGATAAAGAGTACAAATACCTAGGATAAATCATTTTAGTATTCTGAGAGATTCATATACATATATAGTTCCCATTTTACATTAGGGAAAATATAAAATATTATAATATAAAATAAAAATATCCTCTAATTCATTCAAAAAATAATTCTACATATCATAGTGAATGGAATAAAAAAAATTTAATCTGAAAATCTCAATAAGGGTTACATAAATATAAATCTCTCATGAGTAAATAAGGCATAATCGACATGGAAAGGTAATTATGTAAAAAATTCCATTTAATCAATAACATGTGAAAATATGTATGTTTTAATAATATTAATTAAATAGTATCATGGGTAATAATATATAAATTATTAATGAAGGAAATTATTTATATTCGATGCCATGATCCCAGATATCATGATATTTATATCATTAAGACCATACAATAGTACAGTTTAAAACTATGGGTAGAAGCTCATTTAATTTGGCCAACTGATTTGTCTCATGAGACCTATTGATGCATTGAGGGGAAATATACTTTCCATCGTCCCAATAAAATACATGTTGAAAACAATACTTATATATTTAATGTTTTATATAATTCATGAACAATATTCCTTATAAAAAATATCTTCATTGAGTAAAGAATACATATTTATAAACATTTCCCTAGCAAATCAAATGACATATAAAATTTACAACCATATGAAAATATGGTATAGAGTTTAGGAAATAAGAATATTAATTATAAAATGAATGTATACATTTAAGATAAAATTTATTTAAAATGAAAAATATCATATAAATATTATTTACTCAATGAGAGTTAACAATAAAAAAACTACTTAAGATATAAAAGGATACTATTGATTCATCAAGAGTATATGGTTTTTCAATAAAATTATTTACATTAGAAGAATAAAGGGAATGGATGTAAAATATTAAAATAATATTTCATAATTGTTTTTTATCATTAACCCCTTCAAAGCTTGTATAAGAAGATAAATTTCATAAAACGGTTATGGTGGTTGGGTAATCCATTTTCATTGTGTATGTTAAAAAACATCCCTTTTGACATCTTTTAATGAAATTAAAAAAAATACATTTTTGAAAATTGTAGAGATATTCAATTCAAAAACATTTTTTTTGGATTTAAGTAAACGTTATAATTACCATATTAAATCATTTGTGTAAATAATATGACATTTTTAAAATAATTTTTGAAAACATGTACATGGGTGAAAAACATTTTTGATTTAAAAGAAAATTAAATTTATTTTTATTTTGAATATTTATTTAACTACATCATGAAATAATGAGACAACAATTTGGAATAAAATTAATGGAAACAACTTAAAAATATAGTGGATAAATAAATTATTAGTTCTTATGAAGGATTAATGATTATATTCTTTCAATGAAAATAAACGTTTTCCCAAAAATGAGATTGTAAAATAAATTTTTACCACTTTTGTAACAATCAAATTGTAACACATTGAAAGGGAATACATGAATTGAAAAATTATTCCACATTGATAAATATCTATTCATGTTTAATAGATCAAATGGGAATCAAAACTTCCATATAAAATTTAATTAGTGTATAATAACATATAGGTCTCAATGGAGTATAAATTTATAAGATATCCATTACCTCAAGCTTCCATTTAGTTGAAAGAAAATTTAAACTTCATTATATTTTTTAAGAATGTTAATAATTTATACCTAAACAATATATATATTTTTAATATCATATATTATATTATTTTTCCATATTACCACCCATTTATCAATTATATTTCATTATTTACATTATTTCGAGTGTTAACAACTTTATTTTGTCATGCATTTTTTTTGGAAGTTGTAATTCATATTTGTAAGATATAGATACATCACATACCGAATTATATTAATGCTATAAATCTAATATTTCTTCACTATATAACATTTTCAAATAATTGTTGTAATTTTTATATGGAAAAAGAATCCTATCTCTTTAGGGAGATGGTAGGTCGTAGGTATGCACGAGGGACAATATCATTCCTTTAGTGGATGAAAGGGTGTGGAATTAGATGATATATTAATTTTATAGAATTAATATAATCTATTGTTTATGATATATTTTCATTATTTTTATCAATGTTACTATCCATGTGAGTTAGTGGTGACAAAAATTTACATTGGTTCACGATATGCTTGTTTGTCATACACATGTGAGAGAGTTTTGTTTCCCATTTGATGGACATGAAGATGGATAAATATTATTTCTGAAACATAATAAATTATCAATATATTGGAAATATTTCTTTCATTATATTTTAATTTTTATATATTATTTAATGTTTTAAAATAATATATAGAAATAAATATCTTATTTAAGCTGATTACCTTCTCTTAGAGAAACATCTTTTTCATCTCTTTGTAAGGACCCTATGTGTGGAAATTTGGGAATAGAAAACATCAATTATGTAAGAATAGATTTTTTTGAGATATTTTTCCTCGATTAGTTGAGCTAAAAGTTTTGGTATTTGTTTATAACAGATGGGAGGGTGCCCTTTTATAATTGTGGAAGAGTGGATTTTTTATAAATAAACACAACTATTCAATAATGGGAACCAAATTCCAACCCAAGTGCCTCAATAATTTATAAATATTTGGGTTAAGGTATGATAAGTTCACTCCACACCTCCACCAAATATAGGAATCATTTTTTCTGAAATTTTATTCATTGTACCACTAAGGTCACTCACTTTTACCACTATAGTTTTCAACAACATAAAACAATTTATCCTGGGTAACTTATACCTTAGCCCTAAAATTAAATGAACCATATTAGATAATTTGGACCCATTTATTTTAAATATTAAATCATCTTTATCAAATAAAAACTATAAATGAGTGGAAAATTAATTTTTCCACAACTGCATGTAAAGAGGAAAACCTTGTTTTAACCATAAACGTGGAAATTAATTTTTATGTTTTTATTATTTATAATGAAATAAAATAAATTTTAACTTATTAACTAATATTAATTATGTAATGCCTCAGATTTTTCATACTTTATTCTTAAAAATAAATGGAATTATTTCGAGACCAAGCTCTGAGACGACGTACAGTTCTGAGGCCTCGTGACCCAAGAACAAATGTTTCAATTTAATTTAATAATTAAATTACGCGCGTGAGCGGTTTTCCTGAAAAAGTTTAATAACTCCAAAATGGGTGCTTGGATCAAAAATCTGATGTCACTGTTGCGTTCATAGTAGAGGTTTTACCCTAGAATAGACATAACATCGACTGGTGCAGGCCGGTGGCGAAATCTGGGTTTTGGACGTAACCGTAATAAAATATTTAATTAAAAATATTTTATTAAATCCATGTTGCATCGAAATATTTTTATTCTTTTTAAATAGAGGTCTTGCAAAGGATCAGGGTTACTTTTCTCGTAACCCTGAATCTCCCTAGAGAGATCTGGAGAAAACCTCCCAACGCAGCGACAGTTTTCTTGACGAGCTTCCTCGGCGACGACGACGCCGCTATTGGATCATTGCCAGAAAATGCTGCAAATCCAAGTAGGATGTTTTTTTATTTACCTTTCCCCATTCTTGATTCCTATGATGAACACAGACTAATCTATGAACCGATTAGCCCGTAGATCGATCGTTTTGCAGGCGGGTGTGATTTGGGGTTTTATCTGTAAATAAAATACTAGAGAATTAAAACCTGTTGATTATTGTGGTTTTGATCTAATGGAAAAAAACACGGATCATCACGAACAATGATCGAGGTTTGTCCCTCTTTTTTGATTCTTTTTATTTTTTCTCTCACACGTTCTTCGTTGCGTTCTACGCGTTCTTGGAGGAAATCGATCGTTGCGCATTCGTTGATGGCGCAACGATCCGAGATTGTAGATCCAATCCCGGAGCAATGTCACGGATGTGTGATGACAGTTTTGGTGGACGATTCGGAGCAGATTGAGTGTTATGATTTTTCAGGTGTTTTCTATCGGATGGATCATTCATGCTTTATGATCCGATTTATGGACCGAAAACACCCATTACAATGTTCGTATGATGAAACAAAACAACCCCTAGAGTATCGGGAAAATCAGACAAGAGATCACGGATCCAGAAGATCGGTCGAAGCGTGAGGAACAAGACGGTGTTCTGGAAAAATACCGACTACACGCCGTGTAGTACGGGATACACGGCGTGTGTTCGTCGGCAGGTTTACCTGGCATATACTCTGGGATTACATGGACACGGGTTGGGTACACGGCCAAGGACATGCCGTGTATGCCCCTCCCCGACCAGACCCGGCCAGATACATGGGATACCCCATGTGCTGGTACACAGGAAGGCGACACGGATAGAGACCATGTACGGGCACATGGCCAGCATACACGGAGCGAGTCCCATATGCTTAGACAAGGCGTGTGATTCTTCTACACATTGTGTAGTTACTTTCTATCTGACAAGCCCAATGACACTGGACGTTTACACGGGAAATACCCAGAGTCAAGGAACACGGCGTGTGATCATTCTACATGCCATGTAGTTGGGCTTTACACATCTTGGACAGATAACACGGGCTGTTTAAACGGACAATACCCAGAACTAAGGAACACGACGTGTGATCCTTCTACACGTCGTGTAGTCTAGATTTACACAGACTGGACATATGACACGGGCCATTTACACGGGTAGTACCTAGGGTCAAGGAACATTGCATGTAACCATACTACATGTCATGTAACCAATTCTTCATGCCTTGAGACACTTGCCTTCTGTGACATGGACTTATTTTCATAGGGCTCGTCCCCTTGGTCCTTCTCCTGAAGGTTCCCGGTATCATTTCCTACATAAGGGAGTATGATCCCTTCAGCAGGACTTTGTGAATATAGTTGATGGAATCCCCTATGTGAGGCTTAGAGATGGACCCTATATTCATTCTTGGAGCACTATGTAGAGTTCTTGGTATCGACCAGACCAACTTTACCCAGGTGTCGATCTTCTGTTTAACAGATTAGCTCAGACTGAGTTGTTGGAATTACCCCATGGTGATTGGTTGTGATCCTCATCTAAGAATCATGTTGTCATGTACTTTTGGAGTGTTTTCTTCTGGAATGAGTACTTTGTATCTCTCTCTTCGGACCTAGGAGTGTGTTCTCCCGGTTACATGCTTAGTGGAATCATCGAGCTGGATCTGAGTGGTGGTTTCGCGATAGTCGACCGTGTATGATTATATTTGGATATTCTTGTTATATGTTCTGTAGACATATACTGTGTGGAGCTGACTATATCTTTCCTTTGTGGTATTTCCCTCCTTGTATTTCCTTTTTGGTTTTGGGGTGTCCTACTGGGTGTTGTTATATTCACCCCTACACGGGCTTTTCCGGCACATGTCGTGTCTTGTGTAGAAGAGCGAGCCTTTGACAGGATTCTAGGTGGAACAGGACCTGACGGTACTCAGTGAGATCAGACAGGCCTAGGTGTGTTCCTATGGCTACAGAATACAATCCCAACCCCTTTCTTTACAGGTTGGACTTTGTTATGGACTCTCTTTTAGTGGGATTGTACTTTTGGCCGATGGTTTTACATTCTTGTACATTACTTTCCTATCGTAATCTGTTTGTTGGGGTTTAGTGTATGCATGCATATTTTACATTTTTAGTAGTTTTTACTTTTTCAGCTTTGTGGGCTTGGAGTTGTGTGTGCATGTGTACAGGTTTATAGGAAATGCCTCCCATGTTAGTTGTATGCCTACTCGGTGTTAGTCACCATCCCATGGCCTATTGGAGGTGGGCTTGGGGAGTTGTGGCTCAGGCCCCACTGGGATGTGTCATGACAGAGTCGTATTAGAGGTGGTCATTTCTACCTTAGGACCGAGAGTTTGTGAGTTGGTTTGGGGCAACAATGTTATGTGTTTCGAGTTCGTTTTTCAGGCCACGGACCCCAGTGTTGGTGCGGGCGGCCGATGTATCCATACACCAGGACTCAAATAACATTCTTTTTGACTTGGAACATGAGAACACTAGTTACTGGGGAAAATAATGGTACATTCATCATATAGGAATGGGTTGTTGTTTCCATGTCATTCTTGAGTCATCTCTCCAGATATACTCACTGACTGAGATACATCTTGTTTCATTACAAGATGCCTCCACGACGCACACCCGCTATGATCTAGCAGCTCGATCATGAGGATGACCCCCTCAGTGATGAAGCTTCGATTCAGGGACTGTATCCCCCAGTTTTACCATCGGGTGGTGTGCCAGTTATCCCACCACCTGTGGAGCAGTTTTTAGTGCCTGTTGTACTAGTGGAGGAGGATCGTAGGCTAAGCGCACTCCACGAGTTTTAGAGACAGAGACCCCTCAGGTTTCAAGGTGAGCCTGACCCTTAGGCAGTAGAGGACTGTCTTGAGGTAGTGACCAGAGTCTTCCATTTAGTTAGGACACCAGCAGACCAGATGGTGATACTGGAAGCTAGCCTTCTACACGGCTCGGCAGGGCGATGGTGGAGTTTGGTTATCCAGACTCACGACAAGGCGACTCTTGCACGGTCAGAGTTTGATCATCTCTTCAGAGAAGTGTTTTCACCGGTTACCCTGAGAGAAGTACGTATACAGGAGCATCTTCAGCTCCAGCAGGGAACCATGAATGTGGCTGACCATTCATCGAGGTTTACCGACCTCTCGCAGTACTCGTTGGATATGGTCAGAGGTCAGTACTTTAGAGATAGGACTTTTGAACGGGGCTTGCACAGAGATATCTGAGATAGCATCATCCCTATGAGCATTCCCACTTATGTTGTGGTGCTCGAGTAGGCTTTGGTGGTCGAGAGCTTCTTGGAAGAGCAGAGACAGCCGGTAGTTGTCAGTAGCGAGCGATCTGGAGCAGAGACCTTGGCAGTAGGGAGCTGACATCAGGGACCGAGGCGTGGGAGATGTTTTCAGAGGAGATCCAAGGATAGTGGATCTGCCATACATGATTCACAGGGAACATCCAACCAGCCTTGAGAGAGGCGATTCTACTCATGTGATGGCAAGGGACATCTCGCTCGAGATTTTCCGACCCGCCGTACTACTGTCACGGGATAAGTGGATGGACCACCAAGGAAGAGGCAATGGGTAGAGCATATAGATCCGTGGGGCATCAGACGCATTAGAGGAGATAGGAGAGCAGTTGGAGGTGTTCAGAGTTTTGACCCTTTACCACAACCACCCCAGGAGGTCAACCCCGAGCTCGAGGAGCTGGTGGACAGAGGCAGGGATAACTGTAGGCGGCAGAGGCTTATGTCCTAGGTACTCCAAGAATGATTAGAGGTACAATCTGTGTCTTTTCTACAATAGTTGACATATTGATAGACACAGGATCTAGTTACTCCTTTCTAGATGCTTATCTTGTTCAAGACATTGAGATTCCAGTTCAGCCGTTGATTCGACCCTTACACTTAGAAACTCTGACTGGAGAAGATTCATAGATCACACACCTCTGTAGAAAGTGTGACCTTACCCTTGGAGGCGAGAGTTTCGGTTGGAACATCTTGGTGGTAGCGTCGAGTCCTTACGATATCATTATTGGTATGGGTTCCCTATCCACATTTCATGCCCAGATCGACTGTTTTAGGCGAAGGGTGCGGTGTGTCCGCAGTGATGGACTGAGGTTCTCTTTGGTAGGTGAAAGAGATACCCAGGTAGCGTAGGATGGACTTGTGTGTAGAAGGGTGCAACTGATATCCTATCACATGGCAAGACAAGCCCTTGGCGTAGTAGAGGTTACGAGTTTCCAGTTTCCAGCAGTAGTGGCTGAGTACAAGGACGTCTTTCCGAAGGATGTACCCAGACTACCTCCCCGCCGGGAGGTAGACTTCTGCATTGAGTTACAACATGGGACGACACCGATATCAGCATCAGCATATCGGATGGCTCCTGCAAAGATTCGTGAGATGAGGGTGCAGATAGAAGACTTTCAGAAGAAGGGCTTTGTGAGACCTAGCATTTCACCCTAGGAGGCCCGAGTGCTGCTTGCCAAAACAGCATACGGGAGCTTGAGACTATGTATGGATTACCAGAGCTTGAATTAGGTGACCGTGAACAACTTTTATCCACTACCGAGGATTGATGAACTCTTAGACCAGTTGAGAGGGGCACGATGGTTATCAATGGTTGATCTATGATCAGGCTATCTCCAATTGCGAGTACGGGTTGAGGATGTATCGATGATGGCTTTCAGATGTTGCTACGGTCACTATAAGTACTTGGTGATGCCCTTCGGCGTGAAGAATGCCCCGACAGTGTTCATGGAACACATGAACCAGATCATTCATCCCTATATATATCGGTTCGTAGTAGTCTTCATTGATGATATCCTTGTGTACTCTGTGTCCAAGGAGGAGCACATGATACACCTAAGGATGGTTATGGACACACTTCGAGAGAACCAGTTTTATGGGAAACTCTTGAAGTTTCTGTTCTGGATACAGGAGTTCCACTTTCTAGGACACGTTATCTCAGTAGATGGTGTAGCAGTGGACCTAGCCCGGGTGGAGGCATTGCTAGCATGGAAGCCACCCCGGAGCGTGATGGAGGTCCGGAGTTTCCTTGGGTTGGCAGGCTACTATCGGAGATTCATTCTTGATTTCTCCTGGATTTCATCACCCATGACATCTTTGACCCAAAAGGGGCAGCCTTTCGTGTGGACCGAGAGATTCTAGAAGGCTTTCCAATAGCTGAGATAGAGTTTGACGAGTGCCATTATCATGAGATTACCGGAGGAGGGTGTCGAATACGTAGTGTTCTGCGATGCATCGGGAACCCATCTTGGTTGTGTCTCGACGCAGTGGCAGGCGGTGACTGTGTATGGCTCAAGTCAGTTGATGCCACATGAGAAAAACTACGCGACCCATGATCTTGAGTTGGCAGTGGTGGTCTTCGCATTAAAGATATGGCGGAACTACCTGATGGGCGAGCAGTTTACCGTCTACTCTGATCAAAAAAGTCTCAGATATATCTTTTCTCAGAAGGATCTGAATTTGAGACAAAGAATATGGCTTGAGTTCCTCCAGGATTATGACTTTGAGATCATTTACACACCTGGTAAGGGGATCATTGGGAATATTCTCTCAGTAGGAAATCCAGTTCGTAGTTGCTGGATGAGGCGACGAGGTAGTTGGCCTCCTTACAGTTATCCTTCGTGCATGGAGATGAGGGAGCCTACCATCAATCAATGGTTGTTACCCCTCCACTGTTAAAGTGAGTCATGGAAGCACAGCACGAGGATTCTAGCTGTGAGACCCTACGTCCTCAGATATCCACAGGTGTTGTGGCTGATGGATATTCAGAAAGTGGGGAGAACGTTGTTCTTTTCAAAGGGTGTACAGTAGTACCAGTGACGTTGTGAGAGGATGTTCTAAGTGAGTTCCATAAATCCCCATTGGTGGTGCATCAAGGCGTGGAAAAGATGTATTAGGACCTCCGACGTTAGTTCTGGTGGCCATGAATGAAGAAGTTTGTGGCAGAGTTTGTTTCTTGGTGCCTTACTTGTCAGCAAGTAATGGCTGAGTACCAGGTGCTAGCTGGCTTTACTCAGCCACTTGAGGTGCCAGAGTGTAAGTGGACGGGATATCCATAGACTTCGTGACGGGTTTACCATGTATGTCCAGGGGACACGATGCCATCTGGGTGATCATTGATTGTCTCACCAAGTCGGCCCACTTCCTAGTGATATGGGAGCAGAGTTCAGTAGAGAGATTGGGATGCCTCTATGTGCAGGAGATAGTTTGACATCATGAAGTTCCATCCACTATCGTCTCAGATCGTGATGCTTGTTTCACATCCTGTTTTTGGAGGGGATTGCAAGAAACTTTTGGGACTCAGTTACGCTTGTGCATAGTGTTCCATCCTCAGACTGATGGTCAGACAGAGAAGGCCATCTAGGTTTTGGAGGATATGTTTCGAGCATGCATAATTGAATTCGGTCGTAGCTGGGAGGATCACCAACCACAGGTGGAATTTGTTTATAAAAATAGTTATCATTCTACTATTGGTATGGAACCATTCGAGGCTCTGTACAGGAGACCTTGCAGGTCCCCACTTTGTTGGACTGACCCAGGAGATTCAGCACTCATGGGCCCAGAGATGGTGAGAACTACTGCAGAGAAGGTGTAGGTCATCTAGGAGCGGATGAAGACTGCACATAGTTGGCAAAAGTCTTATGCTGAAAGGTGGTGGAGGCCCTTGGAGTTTGAGGAGGGAGACCATGTGTTCCTTCGGGTCTCACCTCGACGGGGATTGCAGAGATTTGGCCGAGCTGGCAAGCTATCTCTGAGGTTCATTGGCCCTTTCCAGAATCTGAGTAGAGTTGGCGAGGTGGCGTATCACTTGGATGTAGCTCTTCAAATGGACCGGCTGCACAACGTCTTCCATGTGTCATAGCTATGGAGGTACGTGCACGATCCATCGCACGTCATCGACAGGGGCGAGCTGTACATCAATGATGGAGCGACCTTTGATGAAAACCAAGTAGAGATCAGGGATCAGTAGGAGAGGGTCTTTTTGGGATGAGCTATTCCCTTGGTGTGTGTCCGATGGCAGCACGAGAATCTCTAGGAGAGCACGTTGGAGCGGGATGCTCAGATTCGTGTGCAGTACCCACATCTTTTTTAGTAGCCTTTGTTTTGGATTTTTAGGGACGTAAAATCCCTATGGTGGGTGTGATGTAATGACTCAGATTTTCCATAATTTATTATTTAAATTAAAGGGAATTATTTTGAGACCAGGATCTGAGACGACGTGCAATTCCGAGGCCCGGTGAGCCCAGAACAAATGTTTGAATTTAATTTAATTATTAAATTATGCGCTAGTGCGATTTTCCTGAAAAAGTTGAATAATTCCCGAACGGGTGCTCGGATCAAAAATCATATGGCACTATTTCATTCAGAGTAGTGGGTTTACCCTAGAATGGATCTAACATCGATTGGTGCAGGCCGGGGGTGAAATATGGGTTTTGGGCGTAACCGTAATAAAATATTTAATTCAAAATATTTTTCTAAATCCCTGTTGCAGCGAAATCTTTTTATTATTTTGAAATAGGTATTTTGCAAGAGATCAGGGTTAAGATTCACATAACCCTGAATCTCCCTGGAGAGCTCTAGAGAAAACCTCCCAACACGGTGACGGTGTTCTTGACGAACTTTGCCGGCGATGACGATGCGGTGACCGGATCTTCGTCCGAAAACGTCGTGAATCTAGGTAGGATGTTTTTTTATTTACCTTTCCACGTTCTTGATTCCTACGATGAATGCGGACTAATCTACGAAACGATTATCCCATGGATCGATCATTTTGTTTGTGGGTGTGATATGGGGGTTTATCGGGAAATCAAATACTAGAGAATTAAAACATGTTGATTATTGTGGTTATAATATAACAGCGACGAACCCGGATCATCATGAACAATGATCAATGTTCGTCCCTCTTGTTCGATTCATTGTGTTTTTTCTCTTGTGCGTTCTTCGTTGCATTCTACGTGTTCTTGGAGGAAATCGATTATTGCGCATTCGTTTGTTGGAGAAACGATCTGAGATTGTAGATTCAACCACTGAGCGATGTCGCCGAGGTGTGACGACGGTTTCAGCTGACGATTCGGAGCAGATCTATAGTTATGAGTTTTTAGGAGTTTTTCTTCGGATGGATCGTTTGAGGTTTATGATCCAGTTTAAGGACCGAAAACACCCGTTATGGTGTTCGTATGATGAAACAAACCAACCCCAGGAGTATCTAAACGAACAAACGAGAGATCGCGGATCCAGAAGATCGGTCGAAGTGCGAGGAAGAAGACAAGGTTCTGGAAAAATCTTGACTACACGCCATGTAGTATGGGCTACACGGCCTGTCTTCGTTGGCGGGTTTACCTAGTGTGTACTGCGGGAGTACACTGACACGGGTTGGGTACACGGCCAAGGACACACCGTGTATACCCCTCCCTGGCCAGACTCGGCCAGATACACAGGATACCTTGTGTACTGGTACACGGGTAGGCGACAAGGACAGAGACCGTGTACGGTCACATGGCCAGTGTACACGGAGTGGGTCCCAGGTGCTCGGACATGGCGTGTTATTCTTCTACACGCCGTATAGTTACTTTCTCTCTGACAAGCTGAATGACATGGGCTGTTTACACGGGTAGTACTCGGAGTCAAGGAACACGGTGTGTGATCATTCTACATGTCGTGTAGTTGGGCTTTACACAGCTTGGACAGATGGAACGGGCCGTTTACATGGGCAGTACCCGAAGTCAAAGAACACGGCGTGTGATCCTTCTACATGCCATGTAGTCTAGTTTTACACAGACTGGACAGATGACATGGGTCATTTACAAGGGCTATACCCGGGGTCAAGGAACACACCGTGTAACCAATTCTTCATGGAATGATCCACTTGTCTTCAAGGACATGGACTATTTTTCTTAGGGTTCGTCCCCTTGGTCTTTCTCCTGAAGGTTCTCAGTATCATTTCCTACTTATAGGAGTACGATCCCTTCACCAGGAAATCTTTAATAGAGTTGTTGAAACCCCCTCTGTGAGGCTTAGAGCCGGATCCTCTATTCATTCCAGGAACCCTTGGTAGAGTTCTTGGTATTGATGTGACCAACTTTACCCAGGCGCTGATCCTCTGCTTAGCGGATTAGATCAGACTGAGTTATTGGAATCACCCCATGGTTATTGGTAGTGATCCTCATCTGACCATCATGTTCTCAAGTACTTGTAGAGTGTGTTCTCCCGGAACAAGTACATCGTATCTCTCACTTCGGACCTAGGAGTGTGTTCTCCCGGTTACGTGCTTAGTGGAATCTTCGAGATAGATCTGAGTGGTGGTTTAACGATAGTCGATCGTGTATGAGTATATCTGGATATTTTGTTATCTGTTCTGTAGACATATACGGTGTGGAGCTGACTGTATCTTTCCTTTTTGGTATTTCCCTTGTTGTATTTCCATTTTGGTTTTGGGGTGTCCAACTAGGTATTGTTATACTCACCCCTACACGGCCTTTACCCGCACGTGTCATGCCTTGTACAGACGAGCGAGCCTTTGACAAGATTCTATCCGGTCCAGGATCGGACGGTACTCAGTGAGATCAGACAGGCCGAGGTGTGTTCCTATGGCTACAGACTGTAGTCCCAACACCTTTCTTTACAGGTTGGACTTTGTTACAGACTCTCTTTTGGTGGGCTTGTACTTTTGGCCTAGGTTTTTACATTCTTATACTTACATTCTTATCGTACTCTACTGATTGGGATTTAGTGTATGCATGGAACTTTTCCATTTTTAGTATTTTTTTCTTTTTCAGCTTTGTGGACTTGGAGATGTGTGTGTGTGTGTACATGTGTATAGGGAATTCCTACCATGTTAGTATCTTGCCTACTCAGTGCTAGTCACCAGCCCCTGGCCTATTAGAGGCGGGCTTGGGGAGTTGCGGTTTGGGCCCCACTGAGATGGTTCGTGACAAATTATGGTTTCTAGAAATTTTGAATAATTTTTTTCAAATTTAAAACACAAAATATTCATAATTTATTTTTTGAACTAACTCGTAAATCATGTTGGAAAATGGTTTTTCAAGAATTGTGTTTTTTCGAATAAGATGATATTATACTAAATATATCATAAGTAATAATAATTATGTATATTTCTATTAATATATTTAGAAATATAATCTATAAATATCATTTTAATATTTCTTTTCAATAGATTATTTCTATTTATTAAAATGAGAATACATTATGCCTTTTGAAAACAAATAATTTTCTAAAAAATGACACTTTTTACCTCTAAATGAAATTATCATAATTATTATCAATTTTATCATCAATGAATATTTAATTACACATAATATAACTAATTATTATAAATATATGGGTGTTACTCAATTACATCATCTTCAATTATTCATAAAGGCATATTTCTAGGAGAAAATTTCAATAACTCATTCTAGGATTATTTTGACCAAGTACGATTAAAATTTTTATTAATCCTATGTAATTAGTATTTATAATCTATGAAATATTAAAATTTGAATTGAACTGTAGTTTCATTTAATATAATGTTCACTTACTTCAATTGGGTCTCAAATTTTACAATCTTCCCTCCTACAAAAAAATTCAATCCAAGAATGTTTCCTGGATATTACTTTCAAAGCATTTGAGGTTGATTATTTTTCATAACATAATCTGGTTCCCACATTTCTTCCTATATTTTATGATTTCTCCAATTTTAATTTTCTAGTAAAGTCATATGATTCCTAAACTATTTATCTCAACGTTTGAGAATCTATATGGGATCTTCATAGTATGACATTTCGGGTTCTAATTCTCTTTTTTCAGAGGTGACCACATGCATTGGGTTTTACATGTACTACATTAATATTGATTTATAGAAAACATGATTTACTTTATAGAGGATTGATATAATTTCTAATTGATAATACACATATCAAATTCTTTCCAAAATTTCAAAAGTTCTGATATTTCTAGGTCTTAGTTCCCCTTTGATATCGAACCATATAACACACTTCCATGGAGATACATTCAAGAAAATGTGATCTACCACTTGAAAATACTAATATATCCTATGTTTATCAACATAATTATTTTTCATCGTTTTAGATAATTTAATATATTTCTAAATAGTATTTACCTTTTTCATTGTCTCCTAAAAAACTTATATTCCTACAAGTTACATTTCACAAACTTTATCCCAACAAGTTTGAGTACGAACTCTCTTGCCATAAATTCTTCACACGGCTCAATTTTGAATACATGAATTGAAAATATTGTTATAAGAAAACTCCATTAAGGTAAAAACATATCCAAAATAACATTAATGTTAATTGATCAGGAAATAATCATGTCTTCCAACTTTAGAACAGTTCTTTTAAATTTTCCATCAGTTGGAGGATAGTAGGAGTCTCTCAAATGAAGCACAATATCAAGATCCTTATGAAGACTCTTCTTGACTTTTTTTGTAAATTATGGATGATGGTCATAATAAATTTAAATTGTTTCACCATTATGTCTTCAAAATTCATTAATATAGATCCTTTTAATGCATTGAAATGGTTTATATCTTCTTATATCCAGAAAATATCTATAATTTTTTAGGCGTTAAACAGTAACCCATATTGCATCATTGCATTCAAGAGTATTTTGTAATATAATCAAAATATACTGAGTAATTTCATCCCATTTCCACATAAGAATAGGATTGGGTTTCATGACACCTCTTGGATATTGTCTATCAGCTTCAACAATTTACAAACCAAGCATCTTGACACATAATCTGCAATTATATGCTTCATGTTATCCAACCAAAAATATTCCTTCAAAAAAGTATGCATATATGATCTACCAATGTGTGTAAATAAATTTGATCTATAGGAATAATCCAACAATTCTCGTCTTAGATCAGGTATAGATGTAACACATGGTCTCTTCACAAATTTTACATCATCATTTTCACAAAGGAAATCTACTAATTTTCCATCATTCACAACATTAATTTTCATCCAAAAAAATTAATCATTATACTGAGGCCTTTTTATAATTTATAAAATAGAGGGTTTGTTAATTATTTTAGAAAGTATTGGTGTCTCCCCTTTCATAATAATTTTCATTTCTATCTTTATGAGATCCATGAAAATAGTGTCCCTATCAATCCTTATTTTGGTATGGCATATACGATCATTCATGCTTAATGAATATGTTGTTGTATTTTCCTTCCTTGGCTGGTTGTACTTAAAAACCATAAACCTTGAGTACCTAATGTCATCAACTTTGACTCATATTGAGATATTTTTGTAAAAAGATTCATTTTAGGATCTTATGATATGTTATAATCTCACATCATTCACTATATAGAAAATGTCTCCATATCTTAAAATAAATGATTACGAATAACAACTCAAGACCATTAATTGAATAGTTTTATTAATGAGTATTTTAATTCCCTAATGTATATGGAGTAAAATTATCATTTTTCATAAGGACATCCAATCCCCTTATTCATTATGTCAATATATATCACAAACCCATAATTTGTTGATATTAGATTAAAAAGCAGAGAAATAATCAATATCATCTGAAAGTATCCATACATTATTCAAATTCCATTATCTATCTAAAATTATCCCATTTCATTTAATATTGGTTAAAAGGTTATCAATTTTGTAATTTTTTAAATAAATTGTCGATATTAACTGACCAACCCAATAAAACTTCATAAATTAGTTATGTTATTTAGAGTAGGCCCTTCTCTGGCTATCTTTTTTTATAGGATCAACTTATATTTCACCTTTAAAAACATTATTGCAAATAAAAGAGAAAATTAAACACCAAAATTCACACTTTCTAAATTTATCATAGGAATATTTTATTCCAAGAGTCTCAGAAATTACCTGATGTTGATTTGAAAGTTACTATTAACTTTTAGAGTACACCAAGATATCATTAATGAATACCAAAGTTAAATTATCAATATATTCCTTCAATAAAAATGTAATTACTATAAAATTTTATGTCTGTACCTCATTCATAGTGATGTCTTTATAATTCCTCCCTTATTTAATAATAATTGATGATACCGAAAAACAATTCCATTTTTTGAAAAATAATGAGCTCTATAAACATTATTGAATAAGTAATCAATGTGACTAAGTGGATATTTGTTCTTTATCACCATTAAATATATTTCTTTATAATCAATTAATAATATCATGGATCCTTATTCAGAATTTATGAATATAAGAGGGGATCCCCAATGTGAAAAAACATGGTAAAATAAATCCCTTTTCCCACACAAAATATAGTTTTCTATTCAACACCACTAATTATATAGTGTCCATTATATAGGGAGTAATTGGTATTGGTATTGTATTGGTTATTAAATCAATGGAAAACACAATTTCAGGATATGTTGGATATCTAGGTAATTCCTTGGGAAATATATCATTGTATTCATCTAAAAGTGGTGCATCATCAATTTTATGATTTTTTTTACATCTATAGATTTATTTAGCTTCATCCTCATGAAATTTCATTTGGAATAGAAACTGGTGGTTGATCTAGACATGAATTATTTGATGAATTCTCCACCTTAATGATTTGGACTTCCATATGATTGTAAAGAATCATTATTTTCTTCACCTTGTGATAAAATTTTAAATTATGATTATAAATATATTCTATAATAAGGATTATATCAAAATAAACCATAGGTATAATCATGTTTTCAGAAAATGATCATTTTTATGTCTCATAATGGGAACTTTATAACATGTGACTATTATAGTGAGCTTTCCCCTAGGGGATTAGACCAATAACTCCATTACATTATAGAGGAATATCTAAATTTCATGGAAAACATGAAACATTTTAAATATATTGAGTATACATCATAAAATAAAGAATTAAATAAATTTGAGGCCACGATTAAAGAAAATTCCACTACTTCATTGGGAACATCAACTTCAACTGTAGGGATCATATAATCATGGTCTTCTTCCCTTATCCTCTTCTGTTGTATATTTCTCAGATGCTTTAGGTATTGGTATGAATAATTCACCATTTTTATATATTTTAATAGCTGGAAATAATTTATTTGTTTCATATCATTTCATTCACTAGAAATATGACACTTAATGATGCAATTGTAACAAATTCTCATTCCCAAAAAACATTTTCTAGGATGTTTATTCCCCTAATCCTCATATGAAAGAAATTCATTCTTTTTTTATCTCCTTCGATGTATTTCCTTTTTTTATGGTTAGATTTTATCTTATTATATTAATTCCCCTTTATTATATAAGACCATTAAGCATCCTTATATATTTATATTTCATATAAAGGTATTTTCTCATATGATGAAAAATATTGATAAACAATAACACGTTGAAGAAATGGCATAATCCCACCAATGAATTTGTCAATATTTCATTCTTTATAGTGTATATAATCCAAAAAATACTTATCTAGTGATTTATAAGTAGCCTCATATTCCAAAATTCTTTCTAACTCCATTTTCATTGAGGTATAACACGTTCTCTTCATTTTTTGTTCATTTCTCACGATGAATTTTTTATTAAATAACGTTCCTTTAAAATATCACAATTATATGTCTGGTATTTCTTTATCCTCCCTTTTATACTAAATCAAGGGCCACCATTGATCAACATCACCCTTGATATAATATACTACTAGTATATCTATTTCCTTTTCATTTAATCTGATCTTAAGAAATATCTTCTAAAGGAACTTAATCCATTTCTAACCTAAAACCAGATTAGTAGTCCCACTAAATGATGTGTTCTTCTGTCACATAATGTGATCTGAAATTGTAGGATCATATTGTGGAAAAATAAATTTATCTATTGGTAAGGTTAATTCATTATAACCTGAGTAATATTCACTGACATATCTATTATCTACTTATAGGTGACACCAGATTTATTGACATACTCAGTTGGAAAATATATTGATTTTCCACAATTGTTGATATTATTCATCCTTCCATGTACCATTTATAAATGGTGGAAAATTTAAATAAAACAAGAGTGTTCTAAAATTTTAAATATCTATTACATACAATGGAATCTTACATGAGTAAATAAGAAATAATCAATATGGTAAGGTAAATTACAAAACACAAATTACATTTTATCAATAACATCAGAAATAATTCATCAATGTTAAAAAATAAATGTAATTATCTAATGGATAAAAAATACCAATGAATTAAACAATTAATATTGGATTTCAATATCTTAGATATCCCGATATCTATTCTATCTAATCCTTGAACCATGATAGTTAAAAACTATGGGTAAAACCCATTTTCATTTCCCAACAAATTTGTCTCATCAAAATAATTGATTCATCAATGGGTTATATAATTTCATTCCCTTATCATCACTTTATTTCTAAATAATTCATCACATATCAAATTATCTATTTCATTCATGAAAAATATGCCTTATAAAAAATATCTATATCATGTAAATAATAAAAAATTAAAATTTATCCCCAATCAATCAAATAACATTCATGTTAAAACCCACATATAAAAATAGAATACAATATAAACCCAAGTATTTTACACGTATTATTACACGATTTCAAGCATAATTATAATTTAAATAAAAACCAAGGATCATAAATCCTTGTCTCCTTGGAATGACTGGTGCATAATTAGAAAACATGAAACTATAATTAAAAATATTTTTATTAATCCCTATAATTGGATAATAAAACAATTTGATCTCTTATAACTACATAGGCAATCTTGTGGAATACATAGACGACATGGTTAAGCTAAAATGGACAATAAGGGAATAAACATGTAAATGAATAATAAATCCTGAGTAAAAAAGCATAACATGATAACATAAAAGACTTGGATAATGAGTAATCATTAGGAGTAATAATATATACAACATAGAATAATATGATCATGTAAATATAGGAATTAAGAGTAAACAAATAACATGACACAAACATGAGTTATAGATAATAACTAAGATGATATCACATAGTGGACAATGACCCATAATGGTTTAGGTTTACTCGTTAATCCCATACATAATGTATCATGAGGCAAAACATTAACCATGGGATTAGAATGCTATCTCGGTACACCTATCATAACATGAAGATTCATATGTGTTCTACATAAATAAATAAAAAATAATTAATGAAAACAATTATTTCTACGGAAAGAAATGTGTTTCATAATAATTTCATAATGTATAACCAAAGATGATATCAAAATGGTGTACATGAAATAATGGATTGAATAATTATTGGGCATTCATAAAGAAAAAATATGTATATATTATGATAGATGATATCTAAATGAAGTGTCAATATGAGAATATATTGGTTTGTTAAATTTTTAAATATTCCACTTAAGTGAGGTGTTCAGAAAAAATGAAAAGATTCTTTAAAAGGGATAAGTGGAAATTAATTACCATAAAACCAAAAGTTAAATAAAAACATTTTTATCATGATAAATTGATAGATTTTAGAAATAATAGGTCGATTAAAACATTTAATGGATATTTTTTGAAAAGGGATATTAAATACAAAAGTTTTCTTTAGTTGTATTTATGAACCTTTTTTTGATTTATAAGGTTTGATTTGGCTGTTCTATGAGCTTTCATTTCATGGTTTAATGGTTGGTTCAAATTACTATAATTATTGTATTTCTTTTCAAATTGAAATAAAAATACACAGTGTAATGAAATGGAATAAATGAACTTACAAAAGTTTAAATGGTCTGATATATTATTATTTTTTGTCTATGAGGGTAATTCGTTTCATGAATCATTAATGACAACATTTTAGATTATTTTTGTATTTTTTGAGTCCATCACAAATTAGTTACATTTTATTTATTATTATGGAAGTATATTAATTCCAAAATTTGATACCATATATATATATATAAAAATTAAACAATTATATGTGAATTTAAACCTACCATGACAGTAGTAATGGAAAACAAAAACATATCGTCCATGAAGGAAGTGTACACACATATCACGGAGGATGTTTCCATTTTTAGAATAAAAGTAAAATAGATTATATTTGATGGTTGATATTCCATAAAAATAATAACATGACAATATATATATGATTATAGAGTTATCATACCACATTGGATTGGGGGTGGATTATGGATAAGGTAGACAATAGAAATAATTTAATGATGAAGATGGAGGATTTATCAACCTGAATGTTGTCTCCATTACGTCCTCCTTAAGGCTCTAGAAATTCATATTTGGATCAGGCCAGAAGGACGTGTATATAGGGAAGATTATGAGAATGTTATTGAATAGAATATTTTCAATCTACATGACTTATAAGGTTCGAGGAGAAGTTTTGGTGAGGGTGGTATTAATAAGGGGAGGAGAGGGCTGTTTTTTATTAATGTATTCATTAGTTTATTGTTTTGGATCCATAATATCAGTAGTTTTGATTCTTTTGACTATATAGAGTACAGAATTCTTTTTAATTTGAACTAATTGGTTCTTAAATCATCCCTAACACACAAAAAAACTTGTATTTGGCTTGTAATGTAAACTTCCATAAATTAACATATTTCACTATTCCCTAAAAATTCAATTATTTTTTAAAAATACCATAAATTCACCCCTACCATTTTTTTAAGTGTAGATTTAAAAAATGGATTCCATTTTACGAATAAATAAACTTAAATAATAGATAATTAATTTTTTATTAAAATTATCATTTAACAATGTATACCATTTGTAATATTATAATCAATTTTATAATTCATTGAAGAATTACTTATGGTATCATAAAATCATATTATAAATATATTAATACCTAATATTAAATTATTAATCATTTTTTGTAAAGAAATTTTTTAAATAATTATATAATTAAAAAAATATTTTAGTTTTAAAAAAATGATAACACTTAATTTATAAATTTCAAAACATTTATTTACATATATGATGAAATAAAAATAAAATATTTTAATTTTATAACATTAATAATAATAATTTCAAATTTCCATAATTTAATTTAATATTTCATTGGATATATTACTATTCCTAATGGTGAAATTACTATTCCCATGGTAAGGCTGTTTTTTCAACTGTCAGATTACTATTCGAATGGTGGGATTTATAATTATCATCTGGGTTCCATACATATTATAAATACATATTATTCAATTAATTATTAATTCACTTATATCTTCTCACAAGATTATATACAAACATTCATATTCAAAATAAATATTGAACTGTTAATATTGTAATTTATTTTTACAGCTTTGTTCTTGAGGTAAGTTATTATGGTGGATCAAGCAATTCCAAATTATTTTATATTTATTCTACTATTTTTTATTTATTTCTCAAATATTATATTTTTAAATATTATTGGACTATTTTTAGACTGATTTATAATTATTTATTTATAATACTAATGTTTTTTGGTTGATCTATGTGATAGTTATTATTTATACTAAATTACATAATTATAAGAAGGGAAATTCCATTGATAAACTTTTGGGATGTTACATTCTCCCCCCAATGAAATTTCACCACCAAAATTTCATTTTAGAAACTAAGATGAAAACATGTGAGGGTACGTGTCCTTTATATCTTCCTCTAGTTCCCAGATAATCTTCATATTTTTTATTCCTCCACAGTACATTGACCAGGTGAGTTATCCTATTACATATAACTTTATATCTATGATCCATGATCATCACTGACTTGTCCTTGTAAGAGATATCATTTTTATTCTGTAACCAATGAATTTAGTTCATGTGATATATATGTTATGTACTTCCCCAATAGGGGTAATTTCAATACATCATGTACATGAGACATGGTTGGTGGATGTACTAGTTAATACACCATAACTCGAAAGATATCAAGAATCACCAAGGGGTCATATACCTTGGACTTAGATTTCCCTTCATCCCAAATCTTATGACACTATTCTTTAAAGATATGTGGAGAAATACCTTATCTCCAACCTAAAACTCTAAATCTCATCGATGATTTTCTACATAGATCTTTTTTCGACTCTGATCTTTCCTAATGAGCTGCTAAATAGTCTTTATATTTTCTTCTATTTCCTCAACCATTTTAGTTCCTAGCAGCTTATGTTCACTGACTTCATCCTAGCATGATGGTTTTCTATATCTTTTCCCATAAATGGATTCATATGGATCCATATTCATTCTTGATTGGAAATTATTTTTGTATGATAATTTGACCAATGTAATATGTTAGTCCCATACTCATTTAAAATACATAGAGCATGCTCTAAAATTATAATCCAATGTTTGAATTTACTACTCTGACTGGACATCAATCTGGAGGTGATATGTTCTACTAAATTTCAGCTCGGTGTTTAGGTAATGTTGGAGAACTTTCCATAATATAGAGATAAATCTAAGATCTCAATTAGATATATTTTATATTGGTACTCCACACATCTTCACAACTTCTCTAATGAATATTCTTGAACGTTGATCAATTAAGAAGTCCTATCTAATTGTAATAACATAAGTTGACATGTATGAAAATCCACAACAACCGGTATTTTATTATTTCCTCTAGATGGATTCAAATGTCATGTGAGAAATACATTGTGATGTTTCCCCAATTCCATAAAATAAAGGGTAATGGTTGTATAATCCTTTTTGATTTTTTTCATTTATTCCATCAATTATTGACATACTAGAAACATTGATGTATATTCAATAATTCCCTTCTTAATATTATCCCAAAAATACCAATCTTGAATATATTGATACACCTTTGTACTTTGTTGGTGGCTGGAGAAGGTTGACCTATGCACATCAGTTAAAATATCATTACTGATCTCAGAATTTTATTTTATACAAACTCATCACCGAAATTTAATGATTCCTTCCACATCAATTTTGTACTCCAAGGATTTATCATTTCTGAAAGATTCATCCTTTTTCCTATTTTCTACATCATCTCATTTAGAATCATTTATCTTCTCTATAAGGGATGTTTGAGTAATAATTTGAAAAAATAATGATTATGATCCTTACTTTATGACTCATACCTCTCAATTTTCATTAGTGACAATGTTGTGAGATCTTTTCTACATAGAGCATCGTCCACTTTATTTTCATTACCATAATAGTATTATATTGAGTAGTGATAATCATTTATGAGATCAAACCAGATTTACTGGTGAATATTAATATCCTTTTATGTGAAAATATATTTGAGGCTCTTATAATCAGTTTATATATCATACTTCTCAACATAAAGGTAATTCTACCAGATTTAATATGTGAAGATCAAAGATTCCAACTCTGGATCATTTGTGGGATAGTTTTTCTCATGATTTTTTAGCATCCGTGAGGTGTGGTATGTCATTGTATAATTTTTTATCACTACACAGCCTAAGCCTTTAATTAATGAATCTATATACACAATGATGAATTCCCCACTTTTGGGTACGGTAAGTAGAGGTGTAGTGATATGCCTATTTATACATTCTTTGAATTTTTCCTCACATCCAATTGTATATTTCAACATTACTCCCATCCAAGTAATATTGTTTAGTTGCCATGAAAATCATGATAAGTTCTTAAATTGTTTTTTTAATAACCAGTTATATTAATTAAACCATGGATCGTTATTATATATGTTGTCCTGGGACACTCCCCAATTCCCATTATCTTAGAAAGCCCATATATATTCCTATATTGGAGATAAAATTACATGGGAATGATACTACTTCCATACATAAATCTTAATTAATTTACATTATATATAGTTTCTTCTTTCATAACAACTTTAGAAAATTATTCAATTACTCATCATGATCCTCTTTTATATTTGAGTATACCAGAATATCATCTATAATGACCACCAAAAAATTTTCAGGGTAATCACTAATGTATCTATTCATTAAGTCTGAAAATATTTCTGTATCATTACTTAGTCCCAATGGAATCTTTATAAAATCATATTTTCCATGACTCATTTGAAAAATATTCTTGGGAATTTCTTATTTCTTCACCTTTAATTGGAGATATCCCAACTGAAGGTCCCCCTTAGAGAAATAGTTTTCTTCACAAAATTGGTCGACCAATTCATCAATCCATATAAGTTGATACTTTTTATTTATTGAGGTTATTTTAATATCATGATATTCAATGAATATATACATTGATACATCCATCCCTATGATGATTAGGACAACCTCACACCACAATGAAGCACATGGGCATATTAAACCCTTGAAGATATTCACTTGTAACTACTTCATTAGTTCTTCCAATAAAATGGTGTCCATATTGTAAGGAGTCGTTGATATGGGTTGGGATCTATGAATTTTTCTACTGATAACTTAACCTATAAATCAAGAGGAAGACCATGAAATTATTTACAGAACAGATCAGTCTATTCCATAATAATGGGAAAGTCTTTAAGCATGATACCCTCATTTGTGTCAATACTTTGAGCTACATATGCTTGATCATAAGGCTATATTATCCATTAATGGTAAAAATGATACAAAAGATATTAATACTCCTTAAATTTGTAAGTATTTGTAGGATTCCTTAAGATGTGAAGAGTGATCTCAATTTCTCGAAAATTAAAATTGGATTTATATAATGATAGATAACTCTGACCCAATATAGTATCAAACTCTACTAAAAATAATGATGGCACATTAAAGGGAGATTAATTCACAAAAATTTACTGGGTAGGTGTTACATACTCTAAGTTCAATAATTTCCCCATTCACTATTCTCACTAATAACTCAACCTCCAGGTTTTGAGGTAGTTTTTGAGCAGTTCTACTAAACTTGTAGGATATGAAATAATGTGTAGAGCCATAATCAAAAAATTAATTTTTTATTCATTAATGAATAACCAATGTACCTATCTCCACGTCATTATCAGAATAACCCTTAGTATTATTCATAGTGTATTCCTTACATTACTAAATTATATGATTTTTAATTTATTTTCATTCACAACCATTGTCATAGGGAATTGGATCAAATAATTCCCATGTTCCATATAGTTAAAATAGTATACATTAAGAATATTGTTGATCTAATCCTTCATTTAATCATCCACGGTTTTGGTATTATCCATTTCTCTTCATATATTATTATAATTATTCCCCTCTTTGGAATATTTAGAGCATCTCTCACTTTTCATTAGACAATTTTTGGGATGTTTCTTCCCACACTTTTGACCAGTGGGATGATGGATTTTCTTGCCTCTATGAAATTTATCATTGGATTCTCCAATGTTAAAATATATTTTCCTCTTTTTATATCTGATCTCAGGATACAACTGAGAGTATCCAATATCTATATTAGTATTCATGCCATAGTATAAAACCCTCTCATACCTGTTATAGTTTCGAATCACTACAATTTTTATAGACTCGTCATTAATATACTATATATGTGATCACTCCTTCTTTGGATGTTCATGAAAGAACTATATAAATATAATTAAATCCTTATAATGGTTTCCTTAGAAACATTTATTGTACTATATTCCTTTTTATCAGTCTGAGGAACACCCTACCCATGTTAAAATGGAGAGTTCATGGAAAATATTTAATATAATATATTTTCATAAATACTTCCCACTCTATTGAATCTATTTCCACTTCATATTTATTCTTTTTTAAAAGAGTCCACCACTTCTCATATTCCCCATAAAAATGATATACATCAAAATAAACATCAACTTCCTCTAAGCATTGGATGATAGAGAATATCTTCTAAGTGGATTTAACATGTTGTCAAGTGGTGAGACAATAAAAATATACACAAATGATTGGAGGCCTTTTCACATAATTGATATCATCATGATATTCCCTTTCTTAGGAAAAGAAGGGTGTTCTAAATGATTCATGTTATTATTAAAAACATGATCTAATTGATCCAATATTATCATACCATTATGATATTTTATTCCCATTTGGTTTAGTACCTTATTAGTGAAATCACTACATTTCCTATCACATTAGTCGTTAGCATAGGTTCTACTTTTTAAGGGAATTAACTAAAAAATAAAAACTGAAAATTGAGGGCTTAAATACATAGAAAATTCCCATATGAAAATAAAACTATGAACATAAATTTATAAACATATAAATGAAAATTATATCCTAATATAAGACCCCATGGGTGACAATAATGGTTATCCATTGTGATATAATTATCCCTTCGGTTATTATTAGATATTTCTATTAAAAATCCCTAAAATTAATAATATCGTGATCTGAAACCCAAAATAGAAACCCAAGACATTTTCACATATTATCATAGGATTTTAAGCATAATTATCCATTTATTATAATCTGAGGATCAAATAGCCCAATATATTTGGATGTCTAGGATCATAATTATACAACATTGAATTAGATTAAAACATCTTTTCCATAGTCTTAATAATGAGATCCTAACTCCCTTTGAGATCTTATAACTGTATAATATGACCTGGAGAATACATAGACAGAAGGGATGATCTAAAATGCCCAACAATGGAATAAACATGGAAAAGAAGTGTAGAGAAAGAGTTATAAGGTATAACATGATAATAAAAAGGCATCGATCATGAGTAAATATATAAAGTAATAACATATACAACATGGAATCATATGGTTATCTAAATATAGTTATGTTTCAAAAAAAATAACATGACTTAAACATCAGTCATGTCTAACATCCATTATGATATCACATGGTGGAAATTCACTATAATGGATTATGATTACTCCTTAATCCCATACATAACATCTCATGAGACAAATCCTTACATAATGCATTGGATTGATATCTAGGTGACCCATCATTACATGTACATTCATATTTGTTCCACATTAGGAAATAAAATGTAAAGAATGATCAAAATGGTTAACCATCAAAATAAATGATTTTCATAATCAAGTCATAAGGCATAACCAAAGGCCATATAATAATGGTTTACATAGAATATGGGATTAAATGATTATTATAAATTCATAAAAGAAAGAATAGAAATATATTATAATAAAACAATTCCAACTAAATTGTAAAAATAATAAATGAGTGGTGATATAACTTTAGAACTATGCCACTTAAGTGGGAATTTAAGGAAAAAAGCAATAGGGTCATTAAAAGGGGTAAGAACATAATAATATCTATAAAACTTGATGTGTAAAAATGAGTTTTCTTCATTTTAAATGATTAATTTTTTAAAATATGGGTGGATTAAAACATTTTATGGATTGTACCTAAAAAGGGGTAAAAATAAAACTGTTTACATTAGTCAAGATTTTTATAGATAGTAATTGAGAAGGGATCATTTTAAACATGTTTTTATCCATCAATGAAAGCTGATTTGAGCTATATGAATATATTTGGAACTTATACAAGGAATATATGAGATGTATGAAATAATAATAAACAAACAAATTTGGTAAAGGATATATGAAGTGTAACCCAAATTAAAAATTGATGTTCAAAAAGATCCCTTACATTTTGTTTGAATATGTTCTGCAATTTCACATAACATCATGGATAAACATATTAGATTAATTAATTAATTGATTCAAAATATATTACAAATATATATGACTTATTATAATTTTATTAAGTTTAGTTATTACCATTTTCATGAGATATAATGTTTCATTTCATTATTCCAGGATCATTTGTTTCACGATTTCATGGATGGATCACTTGCGTATAATTAAGGGATTTCATTTCAAAAAGAAATAAATATATATAATTGAAATGAAACGGTATTAATGAACATACATAAGTTTATATAATCTTATTTATCATTTTTTTTCTACCATGAGGATGATTAATTTGAAAAAATGTTAATGATAAATGTTTAGATTATTTTTGAGGTTTTCTTGAACATCTAAAATTTGTTTTGATTAATTTAATATTATGAATATTTATAAATTATAGATTGTGAGACCATATCTATTATAAATTTATGTGGTTCGGTGTGTGTGTTTATAAATTTAGACAATTATATAATAAATTTAACCGTTCATGAAAGTGGTAATGGGAAACGATAACTCATCATCCATGAAGGGGGTGAACCGACATATCGCAGATAATATGTTTTTAGAATAAAAAAGAGAATGTGTGTGATTTTATGACTGATATTAAATCAACACAAAAAAATCTACTCTATTTATTATACATGAGTAATCATTACCCTTTTTATAGGGGGTTATGATATGGTATATGAAATAAATAATTTAAAATAGGAATATAGATTATTTTACCTCTTAAATGTTGTCTCATTGAGGACATCCTTAATACACAAGGAATTTGTATTTAAATAATACCACCAGATATTTGATGTGGGGAAGAGGATTGGGAAGGGAATTAGATAAAATATTGGAATGATCTATGGCTCAGAAGTTGTGAGGATAAGGGGTGGTGAGTGTTGTATTTATAAGGGGATGAGGGGGTGTTCTGATTATTTTATTCATTTGTTTATTTTTATGGATCATGATTATAAATAGTATTTTTCTTGTGACTATATACAATACATTTTTCATCTAAATTTTAAATATTCAGTTCTTACATCATCCATTACTCAAAAAATCATGTATTTGACATGTAATGTTAAATACAACAAATTACAATATTTCACTATTCACCAAAAAGTAATCTATTAAAAACATATGAAAAATCACCAAAATTTTTTATAATGGCTATATTTCAAAAAATATTATCCATTTTGTAAAAATAAATTTTCTAATTATTTGGGAATTTATTTTTAAACAAAATCATCAAATTGATAAATAATACCGGTTTTAATATTATAGGCAATTTTATTAACCTTTTAAAAAATACTTATGGTATCATAAAATTATATTATCAATATATTGAAAAATAATATTAACATATGAATACATTTTTTGATAATATATTTTCTTTTAATTCATTAAAAATTTGAAAATATATTAATTATGATTTTCAAATATAATAACACTTAATTTAACATTGTAAAAGAATTTACTTATTTGTAACGTGATTTAAATATATCATATTTTCATTTTATAAGATTATAAAATATTCTTTTACATTTACCTAGGTAATTTTACTACTATAATGGGCATATTACTGTTCCTAACAGTTATATTAGTATTACAATGATCAGGTTACTATTCAAACAGTCAAATTACTATTCCAAAAGTAAAATTTATGATGGTCATTTAAGTTCTACATATCCTATAAATACCTCATTTTCTATTCATTATTCACTGAATTATTATTTACCTCATGTTTATGTATATAATTTCATCATCACAATGAATATTTTATTTCTAATAATATGTTTTATGTCCACAGCTTTATTCGTGAGTGTTGAAATTCTGGAGGTTCGAGCATATCCAAATTATCTTATTATTATTCTATTATTTTATATTTATTTTCCCACTATAATTTAAAGAATTATTATTGGTTTATTTACATTATAATGTATCATTAGTTATTTATATTAATAATTTTTTTTATCTATTTGATATTTATGCATTATAATATATGACATAATAATAATAAAGAATGATCCATTGATAAAATTATTGTTCCTCACATAAAATTTTTATAAATAATCATTACTATCATACTAATAATATTGATATTTAAATGATATATAATTTCAAATGATAAATTATCATAAGAAAGTGAATGTCTCAAGAGGGAGCTAACAATCAAAAAATTAATCTACATATGAGAGGTTCTAAACAATTCATCAGAAAAATATTTTTTTCCTATAAAAAAATTCCTTTGAAATAGTAATGGGAATGGAAGTTAAATATTAAAATAATATTTCATAAAGGATTTTTTCTAAAACCATTAAAAACATGTAGAAAAATCTATATATCCTAATACGATTATGGTGGCAGGGAAGTTCATTATCACCGTATACATTAAAAATAATTATGTTGTACTTTTTATAAGGAAAGTTATAGACAAAACATTAATAAAATATTATAAATATTCCACTCAAATAATTTTTTCAATTGTATTATGAATTATGATTTCCTTAATAAATCATTTGTGTGAATAAAATTTCATTTGAAATATAATTTTCCAAAACATGGAAATGGATGAAAAATATAACAGATTTAAAGATGAATAAAATTAGAATTTATTTTATACTTTTATTTTATTGAATAAAGTATAATTTAGAGTACAATTTTAAATATAATATATAAAAACCTAAAATATCCAGTGGATATGAATGTTATTCAATATTATGAATAATAAATGATATGAGTCCTTTAATGAAAATAATAGCAATCCTAAAAAATTATGAGAATATAAAGTAAAGTATTATTTATTTGGTAACATTAAAATAATAGCCCCTTGAAATAAAAGACAATAATTGAATCATTAATCCACAATAAATTGTTATTATTGTTATATAATTCAAAGTGGAAGTATGTACACTAAAAATATGAAATGGTATATAATAACAAATATGTCCCAATAGGGTGGAAATTGAGATGAAATCAGGTACCTCATGATTCACATTTGATAAACATGATTTTGAAACTTATATGTTGGTTTTAAGAATGTAATTAATTTATTACTATGCCATATTAATATTTATAATATCATATAAGATCATCTTATAACATCTTACCCCCCATTTATCTATAATATTTTATTGTTTTCATTGTTTAAGTTATTAAGTGCTTCACTTTCTCAGGCATGTTTTGATATGGTATTTATCGTTCTTCTTCATTGGATAACGATACATATTCTCTAAAATGGAATTTCTTGTTTAAATATTATTTCTTCGTTATAAACCTTTGTTAATCATTCTATAATGTTGGACATTGAATATGAATCACATCAATTCATGTAGATGATATGTCGAACATACTCATGAGTGACAATATCATTCTCTTAATGGGTGAAACAGTAAGAAATTTGATGATATATTAATTTTATATAATTAATATCATTTAATATGTACTATATATATTCATTATATCCACCATTAGTATTTTCCATGTGATTTTGTGATGGAAAGAAATTACATTGGTTCGCGAGGTAGTCGTTCGTCATACACATGAGGGATAGTGTTTTTCTTCATTTAATGTATAATTATATGGATAAATAATATAGAAAAATATTAATAATATATTATTATGTTATAAATAATATTTTTTCTATATTGTAATTTTTTATTCATAATTGATGGTTTTAAAATTAGAAGGAAAAATGAAGAACTTTATTGAGATGATAACCTTATCTTAGAACCTCTGGATCTATTTTTAATGACCTCTTGATCGGTATATTTGGAATAAAATAACCTCTATAATGTGTACAATATTTTTGGGATATCCTTTTTCTCAGTTTGTTTGATCTAAACTGCTTTAGATTTTTGTATCAGTGATGGGCGTTCCTTTTAAAATTTGAGGAGGAGTGGCATTTTTTAAATACCACAAACTATTTAATAAAGGGAATTAAATCTCACCCAAAGTTCTTCTAAAATTAATAAATAATTATTTTTAGGGATTATGACGTAATTCTACACCTACAGCATGGAAAATTTACATTTTTCAAACATTCTATTTTCTTTACCTCTATGTTTACCCATGTTTATAATTTTAGTATTAACCACAATAACTATTTTTGAACCTATGTAAGTTATCCACAAATCCAATAATAAGATGATAAATATTATATCATCTGGACCAAAATATTATATATATTAAATACAATTTATTAAATAAAAATTATATCTTTCTAGAAAATTACTTTTAATAGAAGCACATAGAACACATAAAACCTTGTTTTACCCATAACAATGTAATTGGTTTTTGTTATTTACTCTATTTTTTATAAAACATTTTATATTAAACTTATTTTATAATATAAATTATGATTTACATAAATATGATATACATTTTATAAAATTGAAATCACAAAATTTGATGAATTTAGTTTAAAAACAGTCGTGCAAATCCTATCGGAAAACTATTTTTGAATAAATGAATTTCTCAGGAATAAAATGATATTATATTAAATATATGACCAGAATTAATGATTAGATGGATTAAAATTAATATATTGAGACTTATAATATATATTTCATTTAAATCAATCCTCATTAAAAATTTATATTATTAAAATGGGATGAAATTATACCTTTTTAAACAGTTTTTTGAAAAACATCTCTTTTGCCTCCAAATGATCCTTCCTTTATTTCTAGGAAACTAATAGTCAGTAAATTATAAATCCCAAATATTATAATACATTATATTAAATAAAAGTAGTAATATTTAAATAAAACATATTTAATTTTTCTTGAGGTCTTATATCTATGGGAAAAATTCATATATTAATTTTAGGATTATTTTGACTAAGTAAGATCAAAGTCAATATTCATCCTATACTGTTGAATTTTTTATTCCATGAAATATTACAATTTTCATTTTATTATAGTTTTATTTAAAAAATATATTCAATTAATATATTTTTGGCTCATGTGTTATACTAATTGCTCTAGGTAGGGTCCATCATTCAAATAACTTCACCACATGACCCTTACCAGAGGGTGATCCTTGACCAAATCCTCTTTGGAAAGATTAGATTTAGGGACATAGATACAACCTCATAATATTATATGGAGTTAATAGTCACAAAAACCCAATCCATGTCTAGATAACTCTGGGACCCCAGACCCTCATCAGGTAATAGTCATCCCACAGATCGATCCCCACAGACATTAGAGAGGTCCATCAGACCCACCCATCCCGATTGAAAATAAGGAGGTCCAATAACATGAGTCTATATCCCATAAAAATTCTCACCATATGATCCCATTGTGTTTTTTACTCTATACATATTTCCATATCACAAAATGACTCATGTCATCCATTGGGTACTCTAGACTCATCACAATGGCTTCTTATAAATAAAAGATCATACCTATCACATCTCATTGACTCCAAATCATATAAGATCATCCCAAGATATACCTCAAGGTATTATCCATCATCTAAAATTAATTAATCATTCCTAGTACCACTACCAAGTGATCACCCAAGTCTATACGTTTTTAATAATCATTTGATGCCTCGTGACATTTCCTCAAGCGATTGCCATTTTCCCCAACAGGTCCCATATCACATCTCCCAGGGAAGATCTATAACCCAAACACTTTGATGAATCCACCTATATTACACCAAATCTATTCCAAAAGGACTAACCACACTTACTATTTTAATCAAGGATTAGATCACCCTCATGTTGGGTTGAATCATCTTCCATGAGATGAACGGTCGTATCACCTATCTTCACTATATCAAAGCCTCTCTTGTATTTCCAAATAGCCTTAAGGAATATCATAATAAGGGACTTATATTATATATCACATCATGAGAACACCTTAGGCCAAACATTTTCCAATACATCACTCATTCCCTGTGCATACAATGTCTCTTGGCGATTCAAAAGTATATTGTTACTAAGTGAACTTATCCTGAGAATTAGAGGTCTAATTCCACATTATATATCATAAAATGCCACCTATAATCCTTATATATTATACATTAAGCAATAAAACATGAATTTACTATGTAAATATTACATAAAATTCATTCTAGAATGTAGTAATGAGGCCACTAACCTCTATTAAGGATTCACTATCTATGCTAAGATCAATAATACATCGGTCAAGATCGTCTATGATTCATCCATGATTATACCACCTCCTATGATCATTGGTAACATAATATGGCACAAATAATTTGTTATATAAAATTATAATTACTTACTCAAATTAAACCAAAGTTTCATAACCGATCGAAAGCTCACTAGTTTCCATTTTTTCAATAGAACCATTCCTTACCAACCGTTGATTGTCTACGGTGTACCAATGACACCATCCTTGCACAAAGAACCATGACATGAAATATGATCACCTAAAAATGTAATTTAATTTTACTAAAATCCATAAATATAATTATTTAAGTGTGTTACCTCCACCGAAAAGATGGAGGATGGCGGGCATGATGCATCTTGGGTTCTCCTCTATGCAAGTTGAGAAATATCTCCATATGAATTGAATAATTCGACAATGTTCTCATAGAATCAGAACTGGAAACTAAAAAAATCATCATACTTAATTTAAAGTGAACATAAGTAATATAATATGAAGTATATTAACTAGAATCACCATAAAAATGTTCCTGGAATCACCGAACACCCTAAGAAAGAGAGAAGATCAGAGGGGTCAGTCATCTTCTCCTCCATCACCCATTCATAAACCCCAAAAAAGGGGTCTTACCATGATCAATTTATTTATGAAAATTTATAAAATACGTTTTCATATCCTAAACCAATGGTTGATACTATCATGACCTATCCCCCGGGCCCGTGTCGTGACTACCCCAAACCCTCCTTCCATAGCCCAGGGGCTGGCGACTAGCACCAAAGGCATAATTCCCTTAAAATGGGAAGGCATTGCCTTTATAACCTATAAACACACACACAAGAAAGCACACATCCGGATACGAAACACTAAGTAAACTGTATAACATAAGTGTGCTAAAAGTAAAAGGGGCTAGAATACAAGCCCAGCTGGATAGTACAAGTACAATTGTGATACAATACAACTGAAGAAATGGAAAATTCAGCTACTGAGTAGTCCTCCGAGGTTCTTACCTGAATGGTAGGTATAGATCGCCTCCTCGGCACTCCTTATCTAACTATCTCTTACATGTACCGACTCAACGTAATTTCCACCTCCAGCTACCATACAGTTCTGGTACACCCTTCCTTTGTCAGCATCGTCTATCATATGCACCAAACACAACGAAGTGAGGGAATAGCCCGTGAAAGGGTGAGTATAATGATACTCAGTAGCGGCCACATGACCCTCATGCACTCACAAAATCCACAAAGGATAAACCAAAAAGAATGAAATCAACATATAACCCTAATTAGGTTTATGAACATACATATACCAATGTTATCAATTAATCTATCTCAATCATGAGGATAACACAGAGGTATTGAATCTATTTTCACCAGGATTTATTCTAGGGTAGTAACAAGTAACATTATAAACCATCGGCTACTGGAGAACTCTTCCTATATCAAGTACAGTGGACCGGCCATGTCCAACAGATGTGCTTCCCACTAACCTTGGACTGTTGAGACACCCCTCCCATTGAGTATCGTGGGTATGCCGCATCACCAAGGTGTACCCCACCATGGGTCTATCACATCACCAAGGCGCTCCCCCTCATGGCCTGCTGAGGTACTCCTTCTGTCTAGCAGCATGGGTATACCATGTCACCAAGGCGCTCCCCACTGTGGGTCTACTGCGTCACAAAGGCACTCCACACCATGGGTCTACCGTGTCACCAAGGATCTCCCCACTGGCCCAATCGAGTCACTCCGAGTCTAAATGGTAATCAGTCATCAAGGATCAGCCAACAACTAGGTTCCCGCACAATTCTCCCTCGTCTCTGGGAGTATTTTCTCCACAAGCTACCGGTCGATTCTCCAATGGCCAAGAAGTCTCACGATGAATTATCTCAAGGGTGTTCCACTTCATAGGGGTCTCAAAGTAACAGACGGTGCTTCAATCAGATGCTCGGTCTGTGAGTTATTATCCTTTTAGTCATAGGGGCCCTGTTGGATTCATGCTCAATCCAACATGACCATTCCCCATCTCAATCAAAAACTCAGTGGGGGTATCACTCAAAGGGACCTAATCGCTCAAAGGTTCCCAAAACTGTTGATGGTTCGTCAAATTGACGTTCGGTGTCAATTTTATGACCAAAAGAAACTAAAAGGGGTCGTAGTGGGCCCGAGTTTGGTCTGACCCGGTCGGACCGACTAGGCCTGTTCGGTTTGGTCGGGCCGGCTTGGCAGTCTGGTAGGCTGTGAGGGAAGTGAGGCGGCTCATCTTGACCGTGGCTGGCAGTCCGGCCATGGGGCGGTGGTCCGGCCACAGGGAGGCGGTCCCGCCCCGAGGAGACGGTCCGGCCATAGGGCGTCGGTCCAACCATGGGGAGGCGGTCCGGCCACGGGGAGGCGGTCCGGCCGCGGGGTTGCGGTCCGGCCGTGGGGAGGCGGTCCGGCCGCGGGGCGGCGGTCCGTCCCCAGAGAGGCGGTATGTCCATGGGTTTTTGGTCCAGCTGTGGAGAGGCACCTCATCCATGGGGCGGTGTGGACGATAGTAGTGTCTGCGGTTGGCATTGAGGACGCGGGGTGGCGACGGGATTGCGGGGTGGCACCGTTGTGCCGACTCCTTCATCGTGGCCGGCAGTGTTTTTGGTCTCCGTTCTCGTGCCTCCTAGGTGGTTCGCAGTGGTTCCTCCATCACGTTCAACAATAAACCATTTGGTTTGTGGAGAGGACGTGCCTTGTTTGTTTGATCCTCACTCTCGGTGTTAGAGCGGTAGCATGCGACTATAATTCCTACTTGAATTACAAGGAATTGTCAAGAATGTAAGAGAGAAGAAAATATCAACCAACCACCCTACAACTTACCACAAATAATCAATCACAATTAAACCCCTACCTCATTCGCTTGATGACGGTGGCATAAGAAGGTAGTACGGTCACCGATTCTCCATAGATGAGGATGTCCCATGTCGGAAGAAGTCCCGACGAAGAAGGTCAAAGGAGGTAGGCGTTCTTTTTTGGTGGAGCATTCTTTATTAGAGAGATTTCTCCCAAGTTCTCCCAATCCTCCTTTTCCAATCCTTTGGCAATAAATTAATATCCAACCAAATAAAATATGTTTATCTATACAATGTTTTGTCAATAAATGTTGTCATAATTAATTGGAAAAAATAAATGGGTTGTGTTAGCATAAAATTCAAATTGGAGGATACCAAGGGTAGGCACAATTAATTTGGAGGTGGGTTGGCATGATTAATTAGGGAGCTCAAGAGGTTTTTCCCCACATAATAGGGAATTCAAGAGGTTTCTACCTCGGGTGGTCCCCACCACCATAACCTCTCATGGGAGGTTAGGTTCGGGTGGTCCCCACGACCATAACCTATCATGGAACATTATGATTTGGTGGTCCACACTTTCCAAATTCCGTGTGTAGGTTTTAACAAATAAAATAAAAAAAAATCTACACAAATTTATTTTTATTTTATTCATTCACGAAAAACCCAAAATCTACCTTTCATTCCCGACCCACTATCGTCAAGGTGAAAGTCTCCTTTAGATAATATTGGCACTACGAGTTCAACGGTGTCCTAGGATATCAATTCTGAGCACCGGTTCAAAAGTTAGAAAAACCCACTCAAACATTTACTTAATGTAACCGAAATAAAGATCAAAATTTCATTCTGGGCACTCCGGGCCTCAGAATCATGCGCCATCAATTTTCTCAAACTCGTAAAATTATTATTTATTTTCAAAACATTACATGGAAATTCCAGTTATTTATAGATACTATGAATCATCCTATAATGATTGATTCTTCAAATCCAAAACATTCATGGTGTGACCCTTTTAGTCATGTTGTGAATGGATTCTTGCATTAATTTTTCTACTTCCTGGCCATTCATACTTTCTCAAGTACCCTAACAAAACCCCAGTCCATCACCTAATTTTATAATAATATCCCAAAACATCATTTTATGATACAAAGATTCATATAAATCTATTTTGTTTCCAATGTCTCAAGATTATCCATACACGAGATAAAAAATAAAAATTATTCTCAAACATTAATCACCTATATTCCATGGTTATTCACAAAAAACTACCACAACATTCTACAAATCTATTGACACTCCCATCTAATATAAAAGAATTATCATGTAATAGAACTAATATTCCCACACTATATGTATACATAACATCTCAAAATTGTTATGGATTTCAAAGAAACCAAAAAATACCTCACATATGCTATGTATTCCCCACTTCAGATAGGGGGGTATCAGGATGTCATCAATGAATGTGACCAAACATTGGTCCAGGAACTCATAAACTATAAGATTGATAACTCCTAAAAATAAAAATAGTGAGTTTTTTCATTTAAAATCCGAAACATACACTAAAAATGTTTATAAAATCATTATAATGTAGTTTATGAAATATCCTCATCCTTTACCTTCATAATATGATATCTGGACCAAAAATATATCTTATAGAACCAACTAGACTACTTTATCTTATCAAATAGACCATTAATCCCTGGAAGTGTATAGTGATTCTCCATTAACACATCATTTATGTAACAATAATAATTTCCAAATCATTGAATATCATCCACCTTATTTATGAATAAGGCCGGATCACCCCAAGGATTTTCACTGGGCTAAATAAATTTTTTTAGCATGAGATCATCAACCTAGATCTATAAATGTTACAAATCAAAATTCATCATCCAATATATAGATATCATGATCTGAGAGATTCCCAACATCAAATTTATGACAAAATCTGTATCATGATTAAGGGGGAGGGTCATAACCTCTTTACATAGTACATTAGAGAATTCATCCACAACCCTAAGAAAAACTACTATATGGCCCCCACTAAACTCATCATAATCACATACATCATAAATTATCAAGACTTTTTTTACCAATATGATTATTTCAGTCACCCACATATATCTCATGGTAACCATCAGTATCATAAATCAAAATACACACCTAAATTAAATTCTCAAAACCCTACACTAAATAGACTATGTCTATGCCAAAGATGATGTCATATGTATATATCTGAAAAAATATGAAATATTTTGAATAGTGATGATACTCTAACATCATCATGAAATCACTACCCATATCATACAGGCTATCTCAACCTCTAAATAGACTTTTAAAAACCATGGGAAATAGAAGCCTCTCCACCTCACATAGCAGAACATGGAAAATCAATAGGGGAAAATAAGTATGATGATCCTAAATTTAATAAATTATGAACCCATGTATAATATAAATATATAATATCTCTCACAATGTTTGGATCACCTAGCACTAGCTACTCTAGAGAATTCATCTGACCACACCCAACTCCACTGACTCTATGAGCCTGATTGAGACCACCCCCTTGAATGTTCTCTACTATATCTCCCTATGGACAAGGAGTATCATAGGGTAATCCTTTAACCATCCCATAGCCTCTCTTATTATCAAATCATTGAGAAACCATATACCACTGTTACATGTTACTAAAAGTGTATTACTACAGTTGTCTAACCAAAAGTGGACCATTATATTCCTTATGAAAGTAAAATAGGGGTCAATAGTCTATCTTCTAATATCCATAACATCAAATTGAGAAATAAAACACATATGATGCTCTAATAGAGTCATAGGAGCTTCCAACTCTGGTGAATTAAGATAACGATGGCTAGAAAAGACTACATACTATCTGAGACATCAAATATCTGGATAATTTAAAATCCATGTCGATGGATATGATCCCTATTGAGTCTTTACTGCTCGTCTCCCAATAGGATCTATTTTTACCCAATATCATCTCTATGTGATTGATTTGGATGGATAATCACATGATCACAGGATGTTAAAGCAGATAACAAAAAAGGTAGTTTTATAATCAAGACATAAATGTTTTAAACATATCATAAAAAAGATCTAAACAGAGTAATTTTTTCCCATCGATAGTAACATATATCCTTTTCTTGATAAATGGAGAATTATTGTTGAGAAACTCAGAAGTAGAAAATAATGGCTTCCTACCACTTAAGGAATATATTTACTGTTGGATCCTAATATCAATTATGGTAATGCTAAATCTATGAAAGGGGATCTCACACATTCTTGAGAGAAGTGAATGAAGCTCCAGAAGAATTGTGATTCAATAATATTTTCATGAAATTTATGATGAAAATAACCTTAAAATGCACTCACTCTAAACAAAACCCAAAAACAAGGAGAAACAATTCCCTTTTCGTAGTTGATAATTTATTCCTCTTTATAAATGAAGAACACATCTGTTATAATCTGGTATTATAAAATAATAAATAGAATATTTACCTCATTTATAATTTTTTCAATGATCTTAATGGAAACATGTTAATCATTTTTTAATGGCATAAAATAAATCTAAACCATATTAGTAGAAGGGGTGGTTATCGTTCATATATATACAAGTTTTAAAGCATATATACATAAATCATATAAATGTATGAAAATGTATTTATGTATATGTTCATCAAATTCATCTATTATTCAAGTGTCACATTTATGATAATATATACATCATAGTCATGTATTATATTTTAATTTCATTCATTAAACAGAAAATTATCATATAAATTATTTTACTATAATATATTTATATATTTATTATGTAGATTGTTTCTATCTGAATAATTTACATGTATCATATTCCTATATATTTTTGGGAGCATCCTATAGTCTTCCACTTATATAGAAATACCACTAACAATTATTACCAAACTTCAAAACACTTTCTAAATCCCTCCAAATTATATTTGATATGGTTTCATCAAGTTATCTTTACATTGGAACAAACACATAATCCAAAATCGTATCCTTTTCCTAGTGCCTAACTTTGTTACCCTATAGGCCTTACTGACATTGAGAACAAATATGAAATACATATTTCATAGACATAAGAATAGAGAGTCCTTTATAAAAACATATGTATTACTCAAGATACTATGGGGTATGTGTGATCTCTATCTAACATACTCATATCTCAAAATTAACATGTCCACTAATAGATATATCATGTAAATCATATATATACCTATATAATCCATTTCTTAATTGCATCGAGTGAAAAGTATACATGGAACATGAAAATCTAGTATAGTAAAACAGATTTATTCATTGTTGTCTAAAATAGACCAACTATGTTAATGAATATGTCACATATCATTTATTTAACAGATGAGGACATCATATTCCCATCATCAATGTAGATCAATACATTGAAAAAATTAACATGGAATTTTGAGTAATTTTATCAATATTATTCAATCATGTTAGTAATGTATTACCTTGTTATAGATGTAGAAAAATACTATCTTAGTTGAACACAATATACAACATGATCAGCAACCTAAAAACCCACTAACTAATTACCTATGATTTTTTTACGTATTTCAGTATGTTATCAATGTATTAATTTCCTCATTCTAGGTATCTCCACAACCAAAATTAATTTATATTGGGAACAAACCCATAATTATATCAATGATTGTATGAAATTACCTGAGATACACATAAGAATTTCAATCCATGTAAAAAGTCTCCACTTATTTCTCTATGAATATATAATATTTATCTATTATAGAAGAGTTATTAATGAGTACCCACATTTATTCAATCTAAATTATACATATCATTGCGACCAATTTTACACTTTATTGATCATTAGTTAGGGACAACTAAAATTTTCTAATATTAAGGTATAGTTACATTATACCATTAATATAATGTATATTCTGACCCATGTGAATGAATGATAAATAAATATTTATGTATAGAAACATGAACAATATAAAACCATTATTTTCAATCTCTTAAATATTTCCCCCCAAATATTTTATATGATACTCATGCCATTGTTATGAAAATGGTTTAATAAACTCTAAATATATAAGCAATTACTATGGCATATCTATGATATAATATGATAACTCTCCTCCAAAAAACACTTTATCCAATGACATCAATTTTTAATGATGGTGCTTCATAGAAATATTATTCCTAATATTCATTTATTTTAAAACATTCAAACTCCATGACTTCATAACATCATTATTTGTTACCTTTAACCTTTTCTATGTTCAAATATTATCCCATTATCTTATTATACAATAAATTATTCCTTTTAATTAACTTATAAGATTCAACACAAAAAAATTGGTGTTAGGAAATAAAAAATATTTTTTTATAATATTTTACAAATAAATAATTATTTTCATATAATATATTTTACTATATATGTTAAGAAAATATTCATTTAAAAATAATTTTTCATTAAAATATGACATTAATTATGGATGGGAACACCTTAACATATATTTTATATCATAAGATAAATATTTTACCGTTGATTAAGACAATTTTATCCATATCTCGTTTCTAATCATATTATAAAATTGAGAGGAATAAAATGTTCATCGATAATATAATCTAGTTAATTGAAAGAACCATTTCTAAAAACTCTTGAATATTTTTCAACTTCACTAGTGGTGTGAACTCATCAAGACAACTTTTATTGTCAAAAACCCCTCCCTTATACTTTCTTACTATCAATATGATTTTTGATTTTTTTTTCCTCATAATTCATGCATTTTTATCCTCAACATATTGAGGATATTGGTGGTAGGTTTACAAAATTCATTAATGTTATAGTTATCAATTAATTATTATAACTATTTTGATAGTGACCATAAAATGAAATATAATTCAAGATCATGTTTAAATGGTTAACCCCTGATTTAAAAATCATTTATGTACCCAATCATATAGAGTACATGAGTATAAACTAATGTTTCTTTATAGAAAATAATATCATTTTACACTTAATGACATTCTTGTCTTTATTATTATTAATATAGCCTTTTTTGTTTTTTTTATATTGACTATTTTTAAAATATGTCTCAATCTTTAGAATTCATATTTTTTAAACACCAGGCACAAACGTCATCTTGGGTGTTCTATAGTAAAAGGGATGTGTATGAGCAGAATTTTCTTTTTTCATGCAACAGTCACTTTTGGAGCACAAGTGATTTATCCTATAAAGGAGAAGAATAATTATAGTCTTACATTACTAACATTTATTATAAAATAAATCAAAGTTCAGGAATGCATAATTTTGTTACCTAGCAATTAGTTTCACAAAACAAATTATGTTTCCGAAAACAGTTCCAAGAAACCAATTTTTTCTATAAATATTGAACCACCCTCCACCCCCAATCCCCCATTTTTATGGGCATACATCTAGAAGTTGAAATGTAAATATCTTATTCACACGAAGAAGTATTTCACACAACTTAATCCTCCCATTGGATTCCTATAGGTAGATAACATTCATGATAGGTATCACATAGACCATAAATGACATCAGCTATTGTTAGAGATGACCTTGCATAACATCACCTGATGGAAGGTAGGGTGTGCATAATATATACTTACTTCATGATACACCAATATTTTTACAACCCAACATGTTTCACAAAAATGTCCCACATGAATCCTTGTCCCATATTTGTGTTATATCCCATGGATCATGAAACTTCAATGGTACATGCAACTCTAATGTTTTCTAACACAACCTTCGGGGCCCTAACCATATTTCTCATTACACCAATCATAGTTTCATGTATGTTGAGTGATTAGACTCCCTAAACCCATTAAAACTAATTTCATTTTTGAACCATACTCGCATGACTGGTATCATTAACCCTCAATCACAAACCCATTGATCCTACCAAGGTCTAGGTAGCCTTGTTACATTTTTCTCCTAAGAATTGTTATACTAACCTTAATAATATTATTTGATTATCTAATAATGGAATCATAGAGGGAAATAGGTTTATTTTACCTTTGATGAGGGGAAAAAGGTTTCTCAGATCCTTCCTTCATCCCCATACTTGGGAATGGACACCCCATGAATAATTACCAATTATGTATGAGATGTAAGAATTTAAAATATATATCCAAATGACATAGTCCCACAATATTAAAATCCTAAAAATTTCCATAGTGCATGATAATAAACTACATTTTTAACATATGTGATGTAAATAGGATGTAGCATGTGGTTAGTATGATATGATACCACAACCTTCATCAGTATTCTATGCATATGACCCTATCATACCATTTCTTCTCCTTAGTAGCACCTCACTCTCTCTTATTCATAAGCCCCACCATGAGCCATTTTGTCACTCATTTCATGATAATAACATCCTTACAACACAAAGTTAAATTGTATTGACTGGTCCCGTCATACTTTCCTAAAATTTGGCATCAAACTACAATAGTTTTGATCTGTGTCTCCTAATAGGGTATGTTGGATTCCTCCCTGAGGTTCAATAACAACATGAAAAAATTAATTACACCCAAAGAGGAAGAAACTCTAGATTATCTGAAAGCATGCCAATCCCCACACCATCTATACTAACTTAGTCCCAATTCTCATTAAACCTATGACTATCCTTTCCCCACAATATGTTAAAACAATGACCATCATGTCCCCATAATCAATTGAACATGTGAAAAACAACTCACTACAAGTCGTTAAAAATATGAAAAACATGTTCCGGTGGGATGTTAAACTTATATCCAATCTATCCCTAGAATATGTTAAACCAATTAAGAAACTATCATAACAATAAATTAAATATGTGACAAATCTATCCCCATAATAAAATAAATATATGACCATACTTGGCTCATAATATTCTAAAAATGTAGATGCCCTATCCCCAAATGAAATGAAACATGTGACCAACCTATCCCCACAAGATGTTGAACCTATGACCAACTTTTTTCATAAACACTCTAAACCTATGATCAAACCCATACCTATAATAAATTAATCATAAGACCACCTTTTATGTATTAGGTCCAATACTTCATGCATGGATCATGACATACCATAGGCGACGTGTCTTGAGTTCCTTATTCTCCTCATATATGTTACCCTATAAAAATGGTTGTATTAGATTATATACCTAGTATACATCAATCATGATATTATAATAACCTTTAATGAGGAAGAATTTTATAGATTCCCAATACACCCAGTTCCAACTGATTTTCAACACATCCAAGATATGTAATGTCATCATCAAATCTAACTATAAGTATCAAATCATTCATGAAAATTTGTAGTGTAATTAAAAGTTTCCCACATCAAGATAGCTTTAGGGATGAGTTTCATTCACAAATTTTATATCTCTTATGGATCCCTAGAATCAGAAAAAAAATCCACGGATGAATCTATGGTTTGAATACCTGATATCCCATTATCCTATTCAGATTAAGTAGTTGATGTCATCAACCATAGTGGTAGTGGTTTCCAACCTTCTAAAAGTGGGAGTGTGGGGCACAACCTACACCAATAGAGGCCATGACTATTCCAATGATATGGAATTTCTCAATGTGGATGAAAATAAAATCCCCAATTCCTACCCCATAAGAACCATCAAAAAACAAAATGGTGACAATTATGTAAAAACACCACTCCTACCATGAGAAAATGGGTTACATTAGACATCACCTATTTTTGAAGTCACCAAATATAGACAACACCATGTTTAGTTTATTCTCATAAAATTGGGAGAATATTAGGACAATTGAATATCTCTAACTCTAATAATATTTAATATAGATACATTATCCTTTCAATAGGGGAGGAAAAATAGAATTGATCACATAGGGAGTTACCTTCACTATAAATGTACCAACATTTTTCGGAATGTATCCTATAGTAAAAAATTCATGGGAAACACATGAAAACCTACCTCTAATAGGTATGGGGTTAGGAGGGATGATGGTGTGACAACCCTTTATAAACACATCTTTCCCCTAACAGTTATTGCTCACATGGCACTTGGGAGCTCTATGCCACTTTCCTATTCAAATATAATCTATAAAAATATGGTCAATGTCCTTTAATCATTAAAACCAATAGGTTTTTATCCGAACTAATGATATGACCTGAAAAGATCGATAAATCATGGTTTCACACCAACAGTGTTACTCATAGGGACCATTCAGTGGGACATCCCTCTAATTGACACTACAAATCATTTCGAGAGTCTTTCCCTAGAACACACTGATATCTACCTACAGTACACCGAAGAGGTAGGGGATTTATGGGTCTCAAATGCTATGAGCACAGCCTATGGTTTATCTTGGTGGTCCCCCACCACTCAGTATCATCGATAATATTGAGCAACCTCACTGGTCAATGAACTAGTTCAACATGTACTTTCTCCACCAACCCCAATCTAAAATTTAATGTTCCAATGTTGAAGGAATGCCTCCAATCCTACTAGATATGATATCATTGGAATAGATATATTGTCCCTCACCACAACCTATATACCACTTTTCACCTCGACCGCTTCTTAGTGGTACACCTTCACCTGATTAGGTTCGAAACACTAACCGCCTACCAGTTTGTCGATTGGACCCTGCCTGTTATGGTCCGAAATAGAAAACATGATAAGACATCCTATGATGAATAATTTCACTATGTAGGTCCTCCCTGTAATTCCATCATCTTACAAAGAGGTCCTCCTCGTGTAAATTACTTCCCTTTCCCTAGGGATCCATCCTGGGCCAGGAGGATAGACAACTGTCATAGGGGTCCCACATATTTAGCCAACCACAATGTGCATGGAAGAAATCCAAATAATCCCTAATGGATTGATCTTTGTAAAATATAATTATATCATATATAGGAATGAGGAAATTATTACATCACCTTCATCTTCTCTCAGTCTGGAATGATGGATGACTCAATGTAGATGCCTCTACCTACACCGCCAGAGTAGGGTGATAGAGACCATCAGTTATGAATGATAATCTCTAAGGTAGAGATCCAAAATTCCCTTAGGTACCCCTAAAAAATACCCCAACATGAAGGACATCATTGATTCCTTTTAGGTACTCTTTATGAAATTATCCCTTCTGCCGTTAGCTTCCCTCCTCACCAACTCTAATATACATATTGGGGAAATATCATGTACTGAATTGGTTCACATAGATAATGGTGATCACTCTGGTGGGACACTAATGTATTATTACCTTCCCAATAAAAACTGTTACAATGATAACACATCCTATATTGATATGGTGGTAAAGAGGTACCCATTTCTGGAATTCACTCTGTCATTCTAGGGATGATTGTCACATGTAATTCTACTTCTACCAATAAATAGTAGAAGAAAAATTATGAATCACTACCATATCAATCTTCATTAATGTCCTAAATTATATATTGGGGATATAAATAATAGTATTACCATTAAATCAATGATAAAAAAGATATATTGTGGGATATTTGGGTCGTAGACCAGCTACTAGATATGTTTTGGCATTTTATAGTTGTGCACTTCCCCATCCCGTAGTTCATTTTTTAAGAACATATGAAATGTATACAAAACAATATATTTGAAATTCATACATGTATGATATTTTCAGTTTAAATATCATGCAATCCTTAAGAAGTTCAAGGCCATCTATTGGAAATGTCGAAAGGTTGATATTGCAGCACTTCTAGAGGCTCGGTGCCCTAACTCATTTGGGTAAAAACAATGTTTCCCGCAAACATACATTGGGATAATCATAATTATTCCTTTGTTGGTGTAATAATAATCTCCCTATGTAAATATTATAGGATGGTAATAGTAAAATAACATTTAATTTATCCAAATTTCATGGAGATTATGAGAACATCATTATAATATTCTTAATGGTAGTGAAAGTTTCACTCCAACCACCACCACAGATTAAATTTTCATGTTAAATCATATTAATGATCAATATAATCAGTCTTATCAACCATTGATAATAGGTAGAACCCATAATTAGGGGAGACAAAAAATTAGGAATACCCTCTAGTAGGTATCTATACACATCAACAGAGGCATACATTACGCCTAAGAAGTCCCACTAATGACTCATGGCTTCATTATCATCAACCTCTCAAAAGTGAATGGTAATCACATAGCTAATTGGTCCTTCAATGTACACATGAGAAACTAATAAAAATTCCAGGTTGGTCACTTCCCTCCAAGAGTGTCAGGTAAAATATAGTCTCATGATTTATCTCTATGCTAAGTAGTTCTAAGGGTAAGGAAATGTTTGGCAAGACTCTTCCCCCTCTTGTTAACTAATAAATCATTCTTATCTAGACACCTAGGATTGAGTTAGGTGATACCATGTATGCAATTAGGGTAGAGGATAGTGGGAATGAAAATAGACTAAGCTAAAACGCACCTACCTCACCTATGTAGTGTGAATTCCCACATATGGACTAAGAGTACATTTTATCTAAACCTATCAGGTTAATCAAAGCATTGGTGACTACCAACTCCCTGTCTGATGGTAAAATAGATTCTCTCTACCAAATTTCATGCCTTATAGATGTAACAAGCTATAATACCACCTAATGAAATGTCATATCTGGAATTGGTAGTCAATATTTTTTGGCCCCAGGATTTGGTAATATGAAATTCACTTCATTCCATGTGATTGGTGATCCACTGCACAATATATGAAACTTTTTCTAATAATGAGGAATTATGATGGGAACTATAGGGTAGTAAGAAGTGGTAAATATATAGTGTTTCATTAAAACTCATCATGGACCAACATTGAATGGTACCATAATATTTCCATGGGACATATCGCTCGATCGAAGGATCTACGTAGGTAGTTTCTCTATTGGTTTAACACTAATGTATGCATGACCATCATCATTGACCAATATAAAGGAGAGAATATAAATAATGAGTGTCTTTATAAAATTTTTACCAAATTAATGGGTCTCATAGACTCCCTTAAATTGTATCTTTCCCAAGAAAAAATATTTGGGATGTGTTAGGATATTGTCCTTGATGAGATGGTCTTTACACTTATCTCCCTGAAGTATCCAGGGGGATTACTAGAATTCGTGGAAAGATCCCATTATTTGGAACAAGATATTAAATGGACTAAGAATTTTCATTCCCATTGTCTATTCTAGCTTCGGTGTGAATTCTTTTATAGTATAAACAACTATTCATTTAAGGAATAAAGTTCCATAGTCAGTCAACCATCAGAAACCTCTAGAGAAAAGGCCTCCCCAAGAACATCCTCATTTGGATAATGAATTACAAGCCCTCATAAGTTCCATAAACTCAAGATTCACATTAAATAATAGAATAAAATACTCTAATACTTAAAATATATGTGGTTTTCTGGGTATATCACCTCTTTCCTAGAAAATAACATCCTTATTTATTTAGAATCCAGAAGACCCAAAAAGCCTGACATAAATTTTTTTCCATCTATTTTCAATAACATATGGTCCTCAGATGCAAGAACAAAGAGTGAGTAATCTTAAAAGATTATCCCTAAGACTAGGTAGACCATTTCTTGGTCGAGATTGGTGATGTCCTAGAATAGGCCACATATGTCACTTCCACCACTGAGAATGACAATGAAGACCCCAAATAATTAAAGTAGGTTTCAGGATGATGTGTGTAGATGTATAATTAATGGATGGGTATCTAGTAAATTTATCATACGCACATCATCATTAATGACCCATTGAGTAGAAAAATAATTCATATGGTCTCTCTGTACTCTCCAATTGTCACATCGAAATTATAAGCTTCCAGGTATTAGAATAATGGGCACTGTTGTAACCTAGCCGATAAGATCCCCCCAGTGCCAAAACCATTTTTAACTCATGAAAAAATCATGTACCCTGAATTAGGATGATCACAAAGGATCATAACCATCCATGAATACTACATGGATGAATTATAGGAGTACATTAATGTTATTGATACCAAGATGGTGGATTATTGTGTAGTTTCGAGTCCTACGGAGCACCACATGGACCCTTCAGGTACCTCTATTCAATGTCTTTGGGAAAGGGGTGGGTTTTATATTGCTAGAAAAAAATATCCTTGATGATACCTCTAATAGGATAGTTAATACATTTGAAACTAGATAGAAATACTCACTTAGGGATCAGCATGAACTATCCTCAAAGGTCATGCCTTTGTGTATAACTCTATAACCTACCAATTTTTTTTTTTGATTTTGTAACCCAACCAAAAAAACCAATAAAAATATGGATGAAATAGGCATGATATCATCTATATATTTCTCAGGACACTATCCCCAATATATATCATGTTAATTAGAGTCCCTTGGTAGACATGAACCTACCTATGCCTCAGAAGTATGAAGTGTTAAGGAACCTCACCAGCTTGCTAGCATGACTCTCTGTCTTTGATGACCTCTGACAATCAATGGAATTTCATGAGGTTCTCATCAAATCCATTAATAGAACACACCTATTATAGAATGATGTAGCGATCACTATGACCTATAAAGAAGATGAATATGAATAGTAATAATGTAAATCCATCATTTATTTCTCTATGAAAGATGGGGTATCCACCATTCCTGGGAATAATGAATATTGTAGGTCATATTCTTGTTAAATGGAAGGTAATTCCATTATTTCCATGTGGGGGAAGATCATTGATAAATATTATCTCAACCCAAACACTATATATTATGTTACATAGTTTTTTAGATCTAACCCCCTCTAGGCTGTCAATTTAGTAATTTGATAATAGTGAAAAAATATTATGTGGTATGATTCATCTAGAGACTCAGTTTGGTAACCTTATAGAAAACCATGAGTTCATGGTTTTCTCACATGACACCACATAAAATGAGTTGTTTGGGAGGAAATGGCAATATCTTTATGCATCACTTCCTTCTTCATACCAATAGTACATTTAATACTCCAACAATGGTCAAGTTGGGGTACTTCATGGAGTTGATGCTCCCTTACCATTCTATAAATCCCACTGCCTAGGTGTTATTTCTATAATATGGAGGGATAAAAACTCCAGACTAATAGGATTAAGCATATCAATTCCCAAATTATTTGAAATCCACCATGGTATTTCTTTAGGTTGATTTGAAATACATGTTTATGCTATCAAAATATTGGTTATATCCACTGGCTTAGATCTAGTGACTCGTTTCACATTACATGGAAATAAGGAATGCTCATAGATTATCTCATATTCCTATATAGGCCAATTATTTTAGATTCCATATAGGTCTAATATTATAGTGCACTGAGAACTCTAACCCTTGGCCACCAACCTGTGACAAAACCATAACTTCCAGAGAGTAGGGATGGCCTAATCAAGGATCAATATTCATCATTTATTTGATATCAAATGTTGAACTTATCCTGGAAAACCATACAGTATTGTCTATTATATTTTTTCATTTCCTTTAATGATTTGTAATTTATTATTTAGGATTAAACCCCCACTAAAGATGATGAAAGTTCTCCTCTACAATTTGTAGCTCATTGGGAATTACCTCTATCCTGTGATCTTTAGGATTTAGATGTTTAAGATGGTTTAAATGATTATTATCCAATATTTGTGGGTGATTTATCCACTATTATAAAATAATTAACCTAGGTGACCTTTGGAACTAATGAATATTTGATGCTCATTCAGATTAGTGAATTTATGTCTCCGAAGGAGTAGCATCGATACATATCTTTCTTAAAGAAGGACTATGATGTGCTCACCTGAATCTATAAGTAAATGTTAGGGGTAAATATCTAGGTATTTTTTCATCACCTTTTCCTTCTAGTGGGACATTGTGGGTCACAATAACCACCCTAGAAGATTCACCCATCCCATATTACCATGGTTGAAGAAGAAGGAGATTAAAATATTATCTGGGATAACATAATCAAGGAAGTCCAATAAACTATGTGTCTGACCAAAAACATCCAGGATAGGAATAAAAATGGATAGATCAGAGTTATTATTCACTTATGGGACCTCAAATTTGACTTCCAAAAGGATTAATATTCCCTACTAGTGATAGATCTACTAATCAACATAACTCGCAGTTTCAAGGACCCAAAAATCATGCATGGGTGCTCTAGGAACAATAAAATACATAATTCCCATATAGATGAAGATTTAATAAGTTTTAGGGTTCCTCAAGTAACCTTTTTTACTGAGTCATGTCATTTAATTTAATGAATATTTGGGATACCAAATCAAAAGTAATTCACTATATCTTTAAGCCGCTCTTTTGGATATTTGTGGAGTTCTATGCGATTAATCTTGTGATCATATACCATAATATTTAAGACCATATCAAAGATCAAGAAAACATGTTTCAATTCATATGCTCCCATAATCATAATATTAATCTCCTAATATCTGTGTTTTTGGTATCCTTGGGGTAATTCATCACTATCATAAACAATTACAGAGGCATTAGAATAGATCAAAACAAGATTATGGTCATCATAAATTTCTCCCTCCAAAAAATCTATGGGATTTTTGAGGCCTCCCTGGACATATATGTAGCATATAGTGTTTCATCTCTATTTTATCTAGAAACTATAATCCCTTTTCAACAATCACAATAGAATGGTGTTCATTCCTATAAGATTAATATTATTAAACCACATTTGAGGACATCAAATAGTATCAACCATAATTTTTTGTCCTAATTCCTCCCAAACAAGGATATGAACTTATTCAATAAATAAATTCCACGTAGTTTTCACATTGAGCACTTCAAATCCTAAAAAAAGATGGTAGGTTTAATTTCATGTATTACCTCAAACACGTGATACATGGTGTGGAGGCCAGATATTCCCCCATCAAGAAAGGATTTCATTCCATGCCATTCATGGTACAAAAATTATGGAACTACTTATAAGAACATGAGATATAGATCTTATATCATGTTCATATGCTTAATTACATCATCAACCACCACAAGATTATTGGGAAATTGGTAGGATGGGTTGTAATTATATATTAGTTTGATAGTAGATTAATACCCTAGAAAGATTTCAATGGTTAGGAACTAGAATATTTATTAGATTCACATTAAACCCTAGATAACTACCCTAAATAAAAACATCTTGGAATAGTTAATCATCTCTATTGACCCTAACATTTCAGATTGGTAGATTAACTTTAACAGTGAATCCAGGATCCCGACTGTGAGAAGACTCAACAACCCCATACATAATAGGGAATTACTTGATGTGCAGTACTTATTTCCATACTCATTCCTATTTATGGAAGGTTGTAAAGATAATGATTCTTTTTACTAGGACATTATCACCACAATCAAGTTGGCTATTAAGATCAGTGTCACCCAGATGTATGTGAATAGAGACATCATATTATTAATCCGACATATCAATGGTAATTATGTTTCAATGATGAAAAAGTCCATCCACATGTTTGAATTAACTCATTAGTTGATTGGAAAATTTTCCTCCAAAACAAAAGTGACTCATGTTCCTTAATCATATAACTACTAATTCAAATACTTGAAAGACCTGTCAATATCCCTCACATATCCGGACCAAAATAATTAGGTCATTCATAGAAAATATCAAAGTGTCATCACCCCCACCACTTCTGGAAAAGAAAACAAATATGTGAATTAGATGGTCACTAAAACCTCTCTATGAGGGCCTTCAAATTCCCTAGTAGTTAAATAATCATCTATTTGGATGACCTCATTCATTTATTATCTCTTACACGAGACCCTACCATTGGATCAAGCTCAACATGAGCATATCTACTAGGGTGCATTGGATTTTAAACATCTTGACATCCCGAACCAATAGCAGGACCTCTACATATACTGTTTGATTGGATTCTTCACTATTGTAACCAAGTTAAAGGATTCCCTAAGTTCTGGAAGAGGTTTATGTTGGGTCATGTGGGTCCCATCCTGATAGATTGAATATCTATCACTAGATTTAGAGATTGTGGAACATCTTTCCCAAATGTGTTCTTCAAATAATCAAATTCACCAAAAATTCACAATCATGATGGATCCACACCAACTTAGTGCATCATTTTGTAAAGGTTTCCTATACCACCATAAACTCTTAGACTCTTTTTGTTTGGTAACATGAAAATTTAAGCCCCTAATGGACATAAATATCATGATAGTACAAGTTTATTCTGAAAATTGTTTTATTCTTCTCATAGTGGGAAGAAGACATCCCACACATAGAATTCAAGACCATGTCTATCATCACTTTTTTGAAGTCCCACATTATAAATTTATTTGATATTACTCACACCATTATAAAATAAGATGGCAAAAAATTTCAAGAAACAGAGCTAAATAAGTTGTATTCCATGTACAACATCTTGTGAAATCCCACCTCATGGTATCATGTATAGAAGAATTATAAGATTGAGGAATTTAAAAAAAACTCTCTTACATAATATAGAGGAATGTGGTTTATAATAATAAATGATGGCCCGAAAATTCTTCATTTCTCTTGGATCCAATCAATCAATGACTCAAAATTCCCCTAGAGTGACTCCATACTCCTTATTTTATTTGATGGAGACAATTTAACTGATAGAGGTTTATCATCCATCTCTCTTGTTGGGAAAATATGATAAGAATAATACATAAAAGAGAGTCATGGTCTATTTGGATGAGTAGGAAACCGTTAAAGAAAATATATTACAATTTTTGTGTACCCTAAAAATTCAACAGAATCAAGTAGCGCAGATGTTAAACAAAAAGGATCACCAGTACGCCATTATTTTGGGAGATATGGTATTGTCTCTAAAGATTCCAATGATACATGGGAATAAACATCCAATGTTATAACCCATGTGGGAAGGACCATACATCATTTCTATGTTCTACACCATGGTTTTTTACTCATTGATCACTACAGACGTGGAGTGCATCACACTTACCACCAATTCCTTGTTACTTAAGTGGTACTTAATTTGACACCTCAGACGATTTCCTAGTTTAATTATTTAAAATTGAATGACCTTATCTCAATCACATGAACTTCAACTATGATAAAACATACTAATAACATGAAATTAAATTATATAGCTCTATGATGCACGCATTATAACCTTAAAATAAAAGAAAACTCTTGGTAAAACTATACAAACCTAAATTGTATCATCCCAAAAATCCTCACCACATGATTTTAAATTTTATGTCTATCATTCTCGAAATAAATGTTAAACTACATGTTCTACATCCCTATCACATGATGTAAAAAGTTTGGCTACCTTGAACCCCCACCAGATAGGGTTCCCCCTTTTAGATGATAGTCTCCTACCATTAAATGTTTTCGAACTATATATTCCCCAATTCACATTTGTAATATAATAAATAGATAAACCTAGATCTCATATCCTAGTTCTGTATTTTCTTCAAACCTATTTCATGGGAACAGCCCCATGGTAACATTATTAATCCTCATAATGATAATCCATCTCAGTACATTTTATTTCATGGTAGAATTACTGATAAAACACTATTTTATTGAATATATTATTGATAATAAATGATATAATTTCCTCACATCATGTTAAATATTTCCAATTAGAAAGTATTCGGGATTAGATCATTTATTTGAATATTTGATGAAAATTCCAGTTTTACCCTTTTAAAATGTACTATAGTATTTCAATCATAAATATTTTTATTTGAATTATTTGAACATAATATTTTGAAACTATTTTCCTTACTTAATGGGATGCAACTTTTATTCAGGACACCTGATAAAAAGAATGCATATGGATAGAGTAATTGTGCCATAAATTCAAAGGTGGGCCGGACACGTTGGAATGGAGAAGCTTCTGTATTTTGGCCATAACTCCTTCATATGGTCTTTTATTGAGCCCAATATTTTATAGGGGATAGATGACCCATATCCTCACATATTATCCTGCTGTAAGTCTGGCCAAGTCACGCGTTTTTGTGGTCAAATGGGCGGTGAAATTTGGCATAAAATATTTGGCTGAGATTCCCCATTCACACTTGAAACCACTTTGAAACAAGCCTCCCCAACACTCTATAAATTGGTTTCTTTCTCATTTGTTGGGTTTGGGACGTGAATTAGGACGTTTAGGGAAGAGTAGAAGAGGTTCAACTCTAAATCTTCATTCATTTCAATAAGGGTAGCTCTTGAATCAAGGATCCCTTCACCAAAGCCCTATTCTTCTTCCCCATGTTGTAGTGTTTGTGTTTTCTTAATAAACTTCTTTGTTCTTCTTTTATTTATTCTCTTTTCTTATGTTTTATTTAAATTTCTTATTCTCTTAATCTTCCACTTTGGTCTGGAATTCTTGAGTAGAAGTGTTATTGGGTTATACCCATTATAAACCTTTTCAAATGCAATTTGCTTCTACAATGATTACGCCACCCATGGAAGAGTATTTCTTTTTATTAATCGATCGACCAATATCCTTATTATTTCATTTATTTTGAATCAATGAGCTACTATAATTCACTTAATATGATTCATGAATTGTGTTTTTAAATTGTAAGAAACTAAGCAAGCAATTTAACAATTAACACAAAAACACGCGAGGTCGGGATTTTGTGTAAATTGTGAGAGCACGATCTTCATTAGTAATACAAGACCATACAGGATAAATTTGTAGATTTCAAATATAATCCCTAAACACAGTTCATCCTCATTTCCAGAATGGATATGTGCCTTAATTTACCACTGACCATAAGTTATCCTTAGAACATTAATCAAAGTAGGGTGTTGCGATTGAATGTTCCGAAGTTAGCCTAAGGTTAAATTCACATCATCTCTGTGGTAAGGTTAATTCTCATAGGGTTTGGGGGTTTAAAAATTAAGGGATCATAATTAAGTGAATATTAATTTAAATAATAATGATTAATAAACTATTGAAGAGGTAGAGTTAGATCGATTATGTATTTTATAAATTGTCAAAAAAACATTTTTTTGTTGTGTCATTTTAATCGAACTTAATTTCAAAACTAAAAACAAAAAAAATACATTCTTCTTCCAGAAAACTTCTTCTAGATTAATAAACTATGAATAATCCCCATCCTTTCAAGAATAATTTTTATTCTATTTTATTTTATTTTTAGAATACCTTTAAAATGTTGTTTTAGATCTACTTCCTCCTATGAGAGACGACCTTGGTCATCCACTCTGCTGCACCTAAGTATCCCAAAATCACATTAATCATTTGAGGGCGCCCACGACAGTGCTCTTTAAAATTGGTGCCGTTTCCGGGGAGGCAAATAATTTATTCAACCATTTAGAGGTATTTATTTTATTTTTCATTTTATTATTTTTTTCACCTCTCTCTTTCATCTTTCCTTTATCTCAAGTTTTCATTTTTTTTTCATCCTCTTCTTTTCTTTTTGGACCATCAACTCAAACTTCTCATTTTTGTTTTACTATGGTCCACTTCTTTTCTTTTAATTTTTATTTGATTTATGACATGAACTAATCTCGAATATCTCTTATATCTTGACCCTGAGATTGAACGTAGCCTTAGGGATAGAATCAGACATTCTCAATCTATGGGAAGTTTCAATATTCAACCAGTTGGTGAATTTCTCTCTTCTGGAAACATTTAAATTGGATGAAATGCAAATTCAAACATAAAAGAGGAACTAATGGCTGGAAATAATATAAATTAACTTAATAGAACCATTTGAAAATTGGTTACACCTGATATTAACTATCAACCAAATTGTATTGCATACCCAATTCTCAAATCAGACTTTGAGTTAAAATCTTGGTTAATTCACCTTCTTCCAAAATTTCATGGATTATTTGGTGAGGATCCAAACAAACACATTAAATAATTTAATGTTTTTTTCTCATCCATTAAACCAAGAAATGTTTCTGAAGATCAAATCAAATTAAAACCATTCCCATTCTCACTTGATGGAGCTGTGAAAGATTGGATGTATTATTTACAACCCGAGGATGTAACTGGTTGGAATGATTTAAAACCTCTTTTATTGAAGAGATTTTTTCAAGCATCTAGGACCCCTTCCATTTGTAAGGAGATCTCAGGGATCAATCAAGCACAAGGGGAGTCAATGTATGAGTATTGGGAGAGATTCAAGAAGTTGTGTGCAAGCTGTCCCCATCACCAAATCAGTGAGAAACTCCTTATTCAGTACTTCTATGAAGGACTCACACCTATGGAGAGGAGCATGGTGGATGTCGCAGCAGGAGGGGCAGTGGTGGACAAGACACCAGTAGCCGCACATTCATTTATTGACATGATGGCACAAAACTCCTAATAATTTGGCGATCAAGGTAAACTACATGTTAGGGGAGTACATCAGGTAATTCCTTCTTCTCTTGAAATTCATTTGATTGATACCATGTAGGAATAATTGACCACTATGGTGAGGTAGTTTTCATTGGGTCAAAAGACATACCAACCCCCTCATTCAAGGCCTTGTGGCATTTTCACTGAGACAAGCCACAAAAACTGATTGTTGACCACAAGTACAAGAGACAGAGGATTGCGCAGCAGTATTCCTAGGGAGACCATTTCAGTAGAAACAACAACCATATCCCCAAAAGAAGTTTGATTCATTTTCACCAACGTACAACCAAGGGTGGAAAGATCAATCGGACATGAGGTATAGCTCTAGACAACAACAAAGGCCACCCTTTCAACAAAACTTCCAGCAGCCTCCACCTTACCAGAAGGGTTTCCAAAACCCCAAAGGTGATTTGAATCTCAAGCATCAACAAGTGAATAACAAGGGAATCCCCCATCCAAGGTAGATTCTAACACTGATGATCTTTTGAAACAAAATTTTATTAATCAACAGAATGAGGTGAAGAGTCAAGGTTCGGAGTTGAGGGAGTTGAAGACTCAAATGAGCCAGATTGCCACTACCCTCCATGAACTAGTAAGTAAGAATTCTGGAAATCTTCCTTCCCAACACACTCCAAATCCAAAGGGGAATGTTAGTGACATCTCATTGAGAAGTGGGAAGCAAGAAACTGATTATTCTCCACCTATGATTCCATCGGGATTCACCTCAAATCCAAAAAATCCCAATTCCACATCAATTGATGAACAACCCAAGGAGAAAGATAAAGGTAAGAAAAACATTAATGATATTCCACCTAAAACCCTTCCTTTTCCAAACAGGGTTGTTCAAACCAAGAAGATTGTTGAAGAAGTATTGAAAAAAGAGGTTTTGGACACATTCAAGCATGTGGAGATCAACATTCCTTTACATTAAGCCATTAAGAAAATCTCAAGGTATGGATAATTATTAAAAGAACTCTGCACCAATCGAAGAGGGCTCAAGGTAAATGAGAGGATCAACCATGGAAGGAATGTCTCCGGACTCATTACACCAACTCTATTAATGAAAACAAAGTGCAAGGATCCTGGGACATTCACCATCCCATATACCTTAGGGGATTTTCACTTATCTAATGGTCTTTGTGATTTAGGAGCTTCAATAAATGTGATTCCTCACTCTGTATTCTCTTCCTTGAAGGTTGGTGAGTTGAATCTAACAAGATTAGTTGTGTAGTTGGGAAATGGAGCTACAACATATCCAGCGGGATTCCTTGAAGATGTACTTGTCCGGGTAAGAGATATGATCTTCCCAGCAGATTTCTACGTGCTTAACAAGGATGAAAATCAGGTAAGTTCTCATGCTCCCATAATCTTATGTAGAACCTTCCTTAAAACTGAAAAAACTATCATAAATTTTAATGAGGGTACACTTTCCAAGGAGTTTGGAGATGATTTTATGATATTTAATATTATGGATTCCATGTAGTACCCCTTAGAGGATCAATCTGCATTTGTTATCTCCCATTTAGAACCACCAAATAAAAACCCCATGGAATTTGATTGTTCTATGATTTGGGAAATTATGAGTATTGGTTCTATTTTAATGTCTAAGAGTACTTCCACACCTATTTCTAATGAAAAATACTCTATTATATTTGATTTTTAAATGGAATCATAATCTGATTTTGATCATGTGAAATCTGATTATGACATGGCTATTGAGTATGCTGATGGATTTGATGATTTATTCTCTGATTTTGATGATTTATATTCTGATACTGATGCTCTTTGGGCACATATTTCAGTTCCTTCTATGTATCCATCCATACACCACCCCCTACACTGTAACTCAAGCCATTGCCACCAAATCTCAAATACTCATACTTGTTGAGTGGTGAGAAATTACCAGTTATCATTGCTAAAAATCTCCCTTTTGAGCATGAAGAAAAACTTTTGAATCTTTTGAGGGAGAACATTAGGGAATTGGATGGATATTGGCTGACATATCCGGTATTATCCCCTCCATTTTCATGCATAAGATTCTTTTAGAGGATGGGGCTAAACCGGTGAGGAAACCACAAAGGAGACTCAATCCAACACTTTTGGAGGTTGTTAAAAAAAGATGAAAATTGCTCGAGGTAGGTATAATATATCCCATTTCAGATTCTCAGTGGGTAAGTCCAATTCAGGTTGTGCCTAAGAAAAGTGGTGTTACATTTGTTAAAAACGAGAAAGATGAGTTAGTTCTAATGAGGGTACAAAATAGTTGGTGTGTGTGTATTGATTATAGGAAACTAAATCATTCCAGTCGCAAAGACCATTTCCCCCTCCCATTAATTGATCAGATGCTTGAGAGACTAGCTGGGAAGACACACTATTGTTTCTTGGATAGATTTTCTAGATATTTTCAGGTTCCTATATCTCCGGAGGATCAGGATAAGACTACATTCACCTGTCCCTTTGGCACATTATCCTACCGAAGGATGCCATTTGGACTTTGCAACACCCCAGGTACCATACAGAGATGCATGGTGAGTATTTTTTCTGATTTTATTGAGGCCTCCATGGAGGTATTTATGGATGATTTTACAGTGTATGGGTCTTTATTTGATGAATGTCTAGTTAGTTTGGGAAAGGTGTTGAATCATTGTATTGAGAAGAATCTGGTCCTGAACTTTGAAAAGTGTCATTTCATGGTAGAGCGTGGTATTGTCTTAGGGCATGTAGTGTCAAAACATGGGATAGATGTTGATATATCTAAGATATACATTATTTCATCCTTACCCTATCCTTCATGTGTGCATGATGTTCGATCATTCCATGGACATGCTGGATTTTATCGATGCTTAATCAGAGATTTTTGTAAGATCGCTCTACCCTTATATTGATTGCTTCAAAAAGATATTGACTTCAATTTTGATGATTCATGTAGGGTATCATTTGATGAGCTAAAGAAGTGTCTAACCACTCCACCAATCATACAACCCCCACAGTGGGACCATCCATTTGAGCTTATGTGTGACGCCTCCAACTTCCCGATTGGAGTTATCTTATCTCAGAGGGTGGAGGGACGTTCACATGTGATCACCTATGCATCAAGGACACTAGATTCCGCCCAATAAAACTAAAAAACCATGGAAAAGGTGTTTCTTGCAGTCATATTTTCTTTAGATAAATTCCTTTCATATTTATTGGGCTCTAAAATAGTTGTTTTTTCTGACCTTGCAGATCTAAGGTACCTCTTGAAGAAACCAGATGCAAAGCCCAGGCTAATTTGATGGATGCTCCATCTTCAAGAGTTTGACATCGAGATAATGGACAAGAAGGGGTCAGAGAACTTGGTGGCAGAACACATGAGTAGGCTTACTCACACACTAGAGGATGACACATTGGACCATTTACCACTTCGAGACACTTTCCCCAATGAGTATATCTATACTATCTCAGGTATGAATCCTTGGTATCCTGATTTAGTTAATTACATTGTTTCCTCTGAAATCCCAGAAAATTTGAAGTATCATCAAGTCCAAAAATTAAAAAGTGAGTCTAGGTATTATGTGTGGGATGATCCTTACCTATGGTGCATGTGTAGTGACCAAATCATTAGGAGGTGTGTTCCTGATCATGAGTTTGAGTCTGTTTTGAATTTCTGTCAGACTCTTGATTATGGTGGACACTTTGGACCTCAACGGACAGCTATGAAGGTTTTGGACTCTAGATTATATTGGCCTAGCTTATTCCATGATTCCCATGTGTTTTGTAAGTCATGCTTTCATTTCCAACACACTGGGAACATTTCTAGGAGACATGAGATGCCCCAACAACCCATACTATTCTATGAGATTTTTGATGTATGGGGCATTGATTTTATGGGTCATTTTCCTAGTTCATTTTTATTTTTATATATTATGGTTTCTGTTGATTATGTGAGTAAATGGGTGGAGGCCAAGGCCACAAGGACTGACGATCCTCATGTTGTAGTAGATTTTGTCAAGACTCAAATTTTCTGTAGGTTTGGAGTACCAAAGGCCATCATCAGTGACCAAGGGACACACTTTTGCAATAGGAATTTTTCTTCCCTCCTTCGAAAGTATGGGGTGACACAAAAAACATCATCACCATACCACCCTCAAACAAATGGTCAGGATGAGGTTTCAAATAGGGAATTGAAACAAATTTTGGAGAAAAATGTGCGGCCAAATAGGAAAGATTGGAGAAGGTGCTTGGATGATGCATTGTGGGGTTATAGGACATCATACAAGACACGCATTGGTATGTCCCCATTTCGGATTATTTTTGGGAAATTGTGTCATCACCCCGTGGAAGTTGAGCATCGGGCTTATTGGGATATAAATAAATTGAAACATGGATTTTTCCCAAGCTGGAATCCAAAATAAGCTAAAAATTCAAGATCGTGAGTAGATTAAATTATCTTCATATAAGAACTTAAGGCTCAACCAGGAAAGATCAAAATAAGTTCATGATATAATGATCCAACAAAGATAATTTCATGTTGGAGAGAAAGTCCTTCTCTACAGTTCACGACTGAAGCTGATGCCTGGTAAGTTTCCTTCCAAAGGGTTAGTTCCTTATATTGTATCTAATTTTTTTCCTTATGGTGTAGTGGAGATCACACAAGAGGACACAGGAAGGAGCTTTATAGTCAATGGGAAATGTTTTAAGAGATACATTGAGGGACTTCCTACAGATGTAGTGGATTTTATGACACTGCATGACCCATCATCACTTAGGCACATCATGCTGTTCCTAACCCTTTAACTTTTATATTATTTGTCCTATTTAAAAATTATTTATTTCATGTGCATATATCATCTCATGGGTTCACATTGAGGAAAATGAAATATCTTACGTTTGGGGGAGTGAACCTTTTAATTTAGTAATTTCAAATGTTTTCCGAATAAAAAGAATTGTGTGTTTTTTCAAATTTTTTGTGTTTATTTTTCAATTTTCTTTGTGTTTTTGAAATTTTTGATCTGAAATTATTCTCATCACAATTTTGAAATGCATATCAATGAGTGAAACAATTTATCCCTTGAAACTAAGCTTAAATGAATGCTGAAATAACTTTTTTTCAAGTTCAAATATTTTGTAATTTCATGAAAAGTACACTGAATTGTGAATCCCATGCCACATCTCACTGTCTTTATATTTGAAATCACTTTCCTGTGAGGCTTCTAAACCATTATTTTCATATTCTTTACATTCACCTCACTTCTTGAGAGAACCAAACCATTCCTGATTTAACTAGAATTTGATCTATTTCTGTCAAAACACAAGGGTTTGAGGTATTTATGTTTAAATGATTGAGGAATTTGTTTGGTATTAAAGCCCCTATTTCAAATAATACTTTTTTATAATGGCCTACCTTGAACATTTAATCCTTTTAGCCCTTATAAGCCATGTTCACCCTGTTAGGTTTGCCACATTACAAGACAATTTTCTAAATCCAACCAACTCTTGAAGTGAAATTGCATAATCTAGTTGAGCTTATGTGTGGGGGAAGCTATCTGGTGTTGTGCTACCACATTATGTGATACTTTGGGTGGAAAATTAAATTTTGAAGAGATGTGTTTTCTACTGAATAAAAATAATTATATTGAAATTTGTTCCTATTCTGGAGCTTTCATGACAAGTGAAGCTGTGCCTCTTCTAGAGCTTCTAATTGAGGTGGAAAGTTGTGCCAATCTGGAGCTTTTAAGAAAATCATGTTTGAGAAGATTGACATTTTTTATGCTGAAATTATGAATGGTGTAAACATTTCATGACTATTCATGATGATGGAGCTGAATTGATACTATGTGGATTGAGGAGAAGATCATATTTATGTGAAAATTTGTTTAATGCAATTTTTCTTCAAAAAGAGTCAAGCCCTCCTCATTCAGCCTCAAAATTTTTCACATTTAAATCCTTCCAACTGAAAGCCACAGAACAACCCTGAAAAGTTCTCATGATAAACATACATCCTTGACTCACATCAGGTGGTGATATAGGAATTTATCAAGCCTATTGTGACCCTTTTATGAGTTTTGATTAAAAAGACATTGCCAAAAAATTGATATTTGTGTGATAAGAGAAAATTAATGCGAGGTATGTGTTTTGTGCATGGGAGGATAAATAAAGTGGAAATATATTGAATGATATAAATGAAGAACTTGAAATAATGGTTTTTTATGAGGCATGACATATTTTTTTATTGGTGTGTAATTGTTTGATCTCAAGGATATGTGTTTTAAAATTGGTTTTGATTTGATATTGATGTTTACTTGATACGAGATTTTTCTCAGGATTGCAAAAGGGTAAGTGTGGGGGAGTTGATAAAACAGTATTTTATTGAATATTTTATTGATAATAAATGATATAATTTCCTCACATTGTGTTAAATATGTTCAATTAGAAAGTATTTGGTATTAGATTATTCATTTGAATATTTGATGAAAATTCCAGTTTTACCCTTTAAAAATGTACTGTAGTATGTCAATCATAAATATTATTATTTGAATTATTTGAACATAATATTTCGTAATGGTGTTCCTTACTTCATGGGATATAACTTTTTATTCAGGACACTTGATAAAAAGAAGGCATCAGGATGGAGAAATTTGTCCATAATGTCAATGGTGGGATGGACACGTCAGAATGGAGAAGCTTCTATATTTCGGCCATAACTCCTTCATATGGGCTTGGATTGAGCCCAAGGTTTTATAGTAGATATAGGACCCATATCCTCACATATTACCCTTCTGGAAATCTGGCCAATTCACGTGTTTTGGTGGTCAAATGGGCGGCGCAAGTTGGCATAAATTATCTGTCCAAGATTCCCCCATTCACACTTGAAACCACTTTGAACCTAGCCTACCCATCACTCTATAAATTGGTGTTTTTCGCATTTTTTGGGGTTGGGACGTGACTTAGATGATTGGGTGTAGAGTTGAAGTGGTTCCATGCCATTTCAATTGACCATTGGAGGAGGGAAGCTTTCAAGCTAGGATCTCCTCCAAATTGCTCTTCTCTTCCTCCTCTTTGTTGTAATGTTTTTCCTCTTTCAATAAAATTCTTAGTTCCTCTTTAATTTCTTATGTTTTCCTCTCTTTTCTTCATTTTTATTGTTCATTAATATTCCTCTTTGGGCTGGAACTCAAGATTAGGAGCGTGATTGGGTTATACCCATTCTAAACGGTTGCAAATGCAATTCACTTCTACGATGACTACACCGCCCATGGAAGAGTAGTTATTTTTAGTAATCGATCTACCTCTCACCATCTTCATTAATTTATTTTGAATAAATGATATACTATAATTCACTAAACCTGATCCATTGATTGAGTTTTAAAATTAGAAGAAACTAAGTGAGCACTTGAACAATTAACACAAAACGCGTGAGGTCGGGATTTGTGTGAATTGTGAGACCGCGATATTAATCCGTAATACAAGACCACACGTGATCAATTTTTAGAGTTCAAATACAATCCATAAAGTCAATTAATCCTCATTTACATAGTGGAAATGTTCCTTAAGTTACCACTGACCATAAGCTAATCTTAGAACATCAATCAAAGTAGGGTGATGCGATTGCATGTTCCGAAGTTAGCCTAAGGTTAAATTCACTTCATCTTTGTGGTAAGGTTAATTCTCATAGGGTAAGGTTTTAACAAATCAATGGATCAAAATTAAGTAAATATTAATTTAAATAATAATTATTAATAAATGATTTAAGAGGTTGAGTTAGAGCGATTGCGTTATTTAAATATTGTCTAAAAACATCTTTTTCTTGTGTCATTTTTGAAATTTTTGAGCTGAAATGATTCTCATCACAATTTTGAAATGCATATAAATGAGTGAAACAATTTATCCCTTGAAACTAAGCATAAATTAAGGATGAAATAACTTTGTTTCATGTTCTAATATTTAGTAATTTCATGAAAAGTACACTGAATTTTGAATCCCATGCCACATCTCGCTGTCTTTATATTTGAAATCACTTTCCTTTGAGGCTTATGAACCATTATTTTCATATTCTTTAAATTAACCTAACCTCTTGAGAGAACCAAACCATGCTTTATTTAACCAGAATTTTATCTATTCTGGTCAAAACATGAGGGTTGGAGGTACTTATGTTTAAATTATTGAGGCATTTGTTTGGTATTAAAGCCCGTATTTCAAAGAATCCTTTTTTATAATGGCCTACCATTAACATTTAATCCTTGTATACCTTAGAATCCATGTGTAGCCTATTAGGTTAGCCACATTACAATCCAATTTTCCCAATCCAACCAACTCTTTAAGTGAAATTGCATAATCTAGTTGAGCTTATGTGTGGGGGAAGCTATCTTGTGTTGTGCTACCACATTCTGTGATACTTTGGGTGGAAAATTAAATTTTGAAGAGATTTGTTTGCTACTGAATAAAATCATTATCTTGAAATATATACCTTTTCTGGAGCATTCATGACAAGTGAATATGTGCCTTTTCTAGAGCTTCTAATAGAGGTTGAAAGTTATGCCTATCTGGAGCTTTCAAGAAAATCATGTTTGAGAAGATTGACATTTGTTATGCTGAAATGATGAATGGTGTAAACTTTTCATGACTTTTCATGATTATAGAGCTAAATAAATACTACGGGGATTTAGGAGAAGACCATATTTAAGTGAAAATTAGATTAATGCAATTTTTCTTCCAAAAGAGTCATACCCTCCTCATTCAGCCTCAAGAATTTTTCACATATAAATCCTACCAACCGAAAGCCACAGAACAACCCTAAAAAGTACTCATGATAAACATATGTCCTTGACTCACATAGGGTGGCGATGTAGAAATTTATCATGCCTATGGTGACCCTTGTATGAGTTTGGATGAGAATGACATTGCAAAAAAATTGAAATTTGTGTGACAAGAGAAAATTCAAGCGAGGTAAGTGTATTTTTCATGGGAGGATAAATAATGTGGAAATATATTGAATGATATAAATGAAGAACATGATATAATGGTTTTTTATGAGGCATGATATATTTTTTTTCATGGTGTTTAATTGTTTGATCTCAAGGATATGTGTTTTAAAATTGGTTTTGATTTGATATTGATGTTTACTTGATATGAGTTTTTTCTCAGGTGTGCAAAAGGGTAAGTGTGGGGGAGTAGATAAAAAACTATTTTATTGAATATTTTATTGATAATAAATGTTATAATTTCCTCAAATTGTGTTAAATATGTTCAATTATAAAGTATTTGGGATTAGATCATTCATTTGAATATTTGATGAAAATTCCAGTTTTACACTTTTAAAATGTACTGAAGTATTTCAATAATAAATATTTTTATTTGAATTATTTGAACTTAATATTTTGTAATGATGTTCCTTACTTCATGTAATACAACCTTTATTCAGGCCACTTGATAAAAATAATGCATCTGGATAGAGTAATTGGGTGATAAAGTCAAAGGTGGGCTGGACACGTCAGAATGGAGAAGCTTCTGTATTTCGGCCATAACTCCTTCATATGCGCTTGGATTGAGCCCAACAGTCAATAGGAGATAGAGGAACCCTATCCTCAAATATTATCTTTCTAGAAGGCCGGCCAATTCATGCGTTTTGGTGGCCAAATGGGCGGTGCAAGTTGGCATAAAATATTTGGGTGAGATTCCACATTCATACTTGAAACCACTTTGAACCTTGCCTCCCCACCACTCTATAAATTGGTTTTTTTTTCTCATTTAGTGGCTTTGGGACGTGAATTAGGAAGTTTAGGGAAGAATAGAAGAGGTTCCACTCCAATTCTCCAAGCAATTCAATAAGTGTATCTCTTGAAGCAAGGATCCCTTCGTCAAAGCCCTATTCTTCTTCCTCATGTTGTAATGTTTGTGTTTTCTTAATAAACTTATTTGTTCTTCTTTTGTTTCTTCTTTTTTCATCTGATTTATTTAAATTTATTCTTCTCTTAATCTTCAAATTTGGGCTGTAATTCATGAGTAGAAGCGTTATTGGGTTATACCCATTATAAACCTTTGCAAATGCAATTTGCTTCTACGATGATTACGCCACCCATGGAAGAGTAGTTCTTTCTAGTAATCGATCGACCTCTATCCTTATTCATTAATTTTTTTTGAAACAATGAGTTACATTAATTCAATTAATATGATACATGAATTGTGTTTTTAAATTTTAAGAATCTAATCAAGCAATTGAACAATTAACACAAAAACATGTGAGGTCGGGAGTTTGTATAAATTGTGAGAGCGTGATCTTAATCGGTAATACAAGACCATACGGGATAAATTTGTAGAGTCCAAATATAATATATAAACAAAATTCATCCTCATTTCAAGAATGGATATGTTCCTTAATTTACCACTGACCATAACCTATCCTTAGAACATCAATCAAGGTATGGTGTTGAGATTGCATGTTCCGAAGTTATCCTATGGTTAAATTCACTTCATCTTTATGGTAAGGTTAATTCTCATGGGGTTCATGGGTTACCAAATTAAGAGATCATAATTAAGTGAATATTAATTTAAATGATAATGATTAATAAATGATTTAATAGGTAGAGTTATATTGATTACGTATTTTAAATATTGTCTAAAAAACATCTTTTTGTTGTGTCATTTTAATCGAACATCATTTCAAAACTAAAAACAAAAAAATTACAATCTTCTTCCAGAAAACTTCTTCTAGATTCATAAAATATAACCAACCTCCATCCTTTCAAGTATCATTTTTATTCTATTTTATTTTATTTTTATAATACCTTTAAAAAGTTGTTTTAAATCTACTTTTTCCTTTGAGAGACGACCTTGGTCAGCCACTCTACTGCACCTAAGTACCCCAAAATCACATTAATCATTTGAGGGCTCCCACGACAGTGCTCATTAAAATTGGTGCCATTTCCGGGGAGGAAAATAATTTATTCAACCATTTAGAGGTATTTCTTTTATTTTTCATTTTATTATTTTTCACCTCTCTCTTTCATCTTTCCCCTATCTCAAGTTTTCATTTTTTTTTTCATCCTCTTCTTTTCTTTTTGGACCATCAACTCAAACTTCTCATTTTTATTTTACTATGTTCCACTTTCTTTCTTTTCATTTTTATATGATTTATGACATGAACTAATCCTGAAGTTCTCTTAGTTCTTGACCCTGAGGTTGAATGTAGCCTTAGGGCTCGAATCAGACATTCTCAGTCTACGGGAAGTTTCAATATTCAAACAGCTGGTGAATTCCTCTCTTCTGGAAACATTGAAATTGGAAGTAATTCAAATTCAACCATAAAAGAGGAACCAATGGCTGGAAATAAGGGGGATGAACTTAATATAACCATTAGATAATTGGTTGCACCTGATATTAACTATCAATCAAATTGTATTGTATACCCGAATCATGAATCAGACTTTGAGTTAAAATCTGGGTTAATTCACCTTCTTCCAAAATTTCATGGCTTATCTGGTGAGGATCCAAACAAACACCTTAAATAATTTAATGTGGTTTTCTCAACCCTTAATCTGAGAAATGTTTCTGAAGATCAAATCAAATTAAGAGCACTACCATTCTCACTTGATGAAGCTGCGAAAGAATGGATGTATTATTTACAACTCGAGGATTTAACTTGTTGGAACGATTTAAAACGTCTTTTAATGCAGAGATTTTTTCCAGAATCAAGGACCACTTCCATTCGTAATGAGATCTCAGGGATCAAGCAAGCACAAGGGGAGTCAATGTATGAGTATTGGGAGTGATTCAAGAAGTTTTGTGCAAGCTGTCCAGAGCACCAAATTAGTGAGAAAATCCTCATTCTGTACTTCTATGAAGGACTCACTCCTCATTCAGTACTTCTATGAAGGACTCACTCCTATGGATAAGAGAATGGTGGATGCCATAGTAGGAGTGTCATTGGTGGACAAGACACCAGTAGCCACACGCTAATTGATTGACAAGATGGCACAAAACTCCTAACAATTTGGCGATCGGTGTAAACCACATGTTAGGGGAGTACATCAGGTAAGTCCTACTTCTCTTGAAAGTCATTTGATTGATACCAAGTTGGAAGAATTGACCACTATGGTGAGGCAGATTGCATTGTCTCAAAATACATACCAACCCCTCTTTCAAGGCCTTGTGGCATTTACACTGAGACAAGCCACCCAACTGACTGTTTCCCACAACTACAAGAGACAGAGGATTGCACAGTACTATTCCCAGGGAGACCATTTCAACAGAAACAACAACCATATCCCCAAAAGATGTTTGATTTATTTGCTCCAACATACAATCAAGGGTTGAAGGATCAATCGGACATGAGGTATGGCTCTAGACAACAACAAAGGCCACCCTTTCAACAAAACTTCCAGCAGCCTCCACCTTACCAGCTGGGTTTCCAACAACCCCAAAGGAGATTTGAATCTCAATCATCAACAAGCCAACAACAAGGGAATCCACCATCCAAGGTAGATTCTAACACTGATGATCTTTTGAAACAAATTGTTCTTAATCAACAAAATGAGCTGAAGAGTCAAGGTTCAGAGTTGAGGGAGTTGATGACTCAAATGAGCCAGATTGCCACTTCCCTCCATGAACTAGTAAGTAAGAATTCTGTAAATATTCCTTCCTAACCCACTCCAAATCCAAAGGGGAATGTCAATGCCATCTCATTGAGAAGTGGGAAGAAAACAACTGATGCTTCTCCACCTACGATTCCACCGAGATTCACCTCAAATCCAAAAAATCCCAATTCCACATCAATTGATGAGAAACCCCAGGAGAAATATAAAGGTAAGAAAAACATTAATGATGTTCCTCCTAAACCCCTTACTTTTCCAAACAGGGTTATTCAAACTAAGAAGATGGCCGAAGAAGAAATGCAATAGGAGGTTTTGGACACATTCAAGCGTGTGGAGATTAACATTCCTCTACTTGAAGACATTAAGCAAATTCCAAGGTATGCCAAATTATTAAAAGAAATATGCACCAATCGGAGAGGGATCAAGAGAAATGAGAGGATTAACCTTGGAAGGAATGTCTCGGCACTCATTACACCAACTCTAGTAATGCCAATAAAGTTTAAGGATCCCGGGACATTCACCATCCCATGTACCATATGGGAGTTGCACATCTCTAATACTCTTTGTGATTTTGGAGCTTCAATAAATGTGATGCCTCACTCTGTATTCTCTTCCTTACAAGTTGGTGAGTTAAATCCAACAATTGTAGTGGTGCAGTTGGTAAATAGAGCTACATCATATCAAGAGGGAGTCCTTGTGGATGTACTTGTCCAAGTAAGAGACATGATCTTCCCATCAGATTTCTACGTTCTTAACATGGAGGACGATCAGGTAAGTTCTCATGCTCCCATAATCTTAGGTAGACCCTTCCTCAAAACCGCAAAAACTATCATAAATGTCAATGAGGGTACACTTTCCATGGAGTTTGGAGATGAATTTGTGATATTTAATGTTATGGATTCCATGAAATACCCCTCAGAGGATCACTCTTCATTTGTTATCTCTCATTTTGAACCACCAAATAAAAACCCCATGGAATTCGATTGTTCTATGATAAGGGAGATTATGAGTATTGGTTCTAGTTTGATGTCTAAGAGTACATCCACACCTATTTCTAATGGAAAAGACTCCATTATATTTGATTTTGAAATGGAATCATACTCTGATTTTGATCATATGAACTCTGATTATGACATGTCTGTTGAGTATGCTGATGGATTTGATGCTTTATCCTCTAATTTTGATGATGTATATTCTGATACTGATGCTTTTTGTGCACATATTTCAGTTCCTTCTATGTCTCCATCCATACACCACCCCCTTACACTGGAACTCAAGCCATTTCCACCAAATCTCAAATACTCACACTTGTTGAGTGGTGAGAAATTACATGTTATCATTGCTAACAATCTCCCTTTTGAGCATGAAGAAATTTTTTTGAATCTTTTGAGGGAGAACATTAGGGTAATTGGGTGGACCTTGGCTGACATATCATTTATTAGCCCCTCAATTTTCATGCATAGGATTCTTTTAGAGTATGGGGAAAAAATGGTGAGGCAACCACAATGGAGACTCATTCCAACACTTTTGGAGGTTGTTAAAAAAAGTTGAAAAATTGCTCGAGGCAGGTATAATCTATCCCATTTCAGATTCTCAGTGGGTAAGTCCAATTCAGGTTGGGTCTAAGAATAGTGGTGTTACTGTTGTTAAAAACGCTAAAGATGAGTTAGTTTAAATGAGGGTACAAAATAGTTGGTGTGTGTGTATTGATTATAGGAAACTAAATCATTCCACTCGCAAAAACCATTTCCCGCTCCCATTTATTGATCAAATGCTTGAGAGACTAGCTGGGAAGACACACTATTGTTTCTTGGATGGATTTTCGGGATATTTTCAGGTTCCTATATCTCCAGAGCATTAGGAGAAGACTACATTCACCTATCCCTTTGACACATTTGCCTATCGAAGGATGCCATTTGGACTTTTCAATGCCCCAGGTACATTAAAGAGATGCATGGTGAGTATTTTTTCTGATTTTATTGAGACCTCGATGGAGGTATTTATGGATGATTTTACAGTGTATGGGTCTCCATTTGATGAAAGTCTAATTAGTTTGGGAAAGGTGTTGAAGCGTTGTATTGAGAAGAATTTGGTCCTGAACTTTGAAATGTGTCATTTCATGGTAGAGCATGGCATTGTCTTAGGGCATGTAGTGTCAAAACATGGGATAGAGGTTGATAGATCTAAGATGGACATTATTTCATCCTTACCCTATCCTTCATGTGTGCGTGATGTTCGATCATTCCTTGGACATGCTGTATTTTATCGACGCTTCATCAGAGATTTTAGTAAGATCGCTCTACCCTTATCTCAATTGCTTCAAAACGTTATTGACATCAATTTTGATGAATCATGCAGGGTATCATTTGATGAGCTAAAGAAGTTTTTGACCACTCCACCAATCATATAGCCCCCACAGTGGGACCTTCCATTTGATCTTATGTGTGACGCCTCCAACTTCGAGATTGGAGTTTTCTTATCTTAGAGGGTGGAGGGACGTTCACATGTGATATCCTATGCATTGAGGACACTGGATTCCGCCCAATCAAACTACACAACCATGGAAAAGGGGTTTTTTGATGTAATATTTGCTTTAGATAAATTTCGTTCATATTTATTGGGCTCTAAAATAGTTGTTTTTTCTGACCATGATGCTCCTAGGTACCTCTTAAAGAAGCCAGATGCAAAGCCCAGGCTGATCCAATGGATGCTCCTTCTTCAAGAGTTTGACATTGAGATAAAGGAAAATAAGGGGTTAGAGAACTTCGTGGCGGACCACATCAGTAGGCTTACTCACACACTAGAGGATGACACCTTGGACCAGGTACCACTTCAGGACACTTTCCCCGTTGTGCATCTCTATACCATCTCAGGTACGCATCCATGGTATGATGATTTAGTTAATTACATTGTTTCCTCTGAAATACCAGAAAATTTGTAGTAACATCATGTCCAAAAATTAAAAATTGAGTCTAGGTATTCTGTGTGAGATGATCCTTACTTATGGCGCATGTGTAGTGACCGAGTCATTAGGAGGTGTGTTCCCGATCATGAGTTTGAGTCTGTTTTTCATTTCTATCATACGATTGCTTGTGGTGGACACTTTGGACCCCAACGGATAGCTAGGAAGTTTTTGGACTCTGGATAATATTTTCTTAGATTATTCCATGATTCCCATGTGTTTTTTAAGTAATTCTCTCGTTACCAACACACTGGGAACATTTCTAGGAGGCATGAGATGCCCCAACAACCCATACTATTCTGTGAGATTTTTGATGTATGGGGAATTGATTTTATGGGTCCTTTTCCTAGTTCATTTGGATTTTTATATATTTTGGTTTCTGTTGATTATGTGTGTAAATGGGTGGAGGCCAAGTCCACCAGGACTGACAATTCTCATGTTGTAGTGGATTTTGTCAAGGATCAAATTTTTTGTAGGTTTGGAGTACCAAAGGCCATCATCAGTGACCAAGGGACACACTTTTCCAATATGAATTTTTCTTCCTTCATTCAAAAGTATGGGTGACACACAAAACATCAACACCAAACCACCCTCAAATAAATGGCCAGGCTGAGGTTTCAAATAAGGAATTGAAACAAATTTTGTAGAAAATTGTGCAGCCAAATAGGAATGATTGAAGAAGGCACTTGGATGATGCATTGTGGGCCTATAAGACAGCATACAAGACACCCATTGGTATGTCCCCATTTTGGATTGTTTTTGGGAAAGTGTGTCATCTCCCCGTGGAATTTGAGCATTGGGATTATTAGGCTACAATGAAATGAAACATGGATTTGGCCCAAGCTGGAATCCAAAGGAAGCTGCAAATTCAAGAGCTTGAGTAGATTAGATTGTCTTCATATGAGAACTCAAGGATCTACAAGGAAATAAAAAAAAGAAGCTCATGATATAATGATCCAACAAAGGGAGATTCATGTTGAAGAGAAAGTCCTTCTCTACAGTTCATGACTGAAGCTAATGCCTGGTAAGTTGCGTTACAGATGTTTAGGTCCTTATATTTTATCTAATGTTTTTCCTTATGGTGAAGTGGAGATCACACAAGAGGACACAAGAAGGATCTTTACAGTCAATGGGAAATATTTGAAGAGATACATTGAGGGACTTCCTACTGATGAAGTGGATTTTATCACATTGCATGACCCCATCATAACTTGAGCACATCAGGTTGTTCCTAACCCTTTCACTTTTATATTATTTTTCCTATTTAAAAATTCTTCATTTCATGTGCATATATCATCTCATGGGTTCACATTGAGGACAATGAAATATTTTAAATGTGGGGGAGGTAACCCTTTAGTTTAGTAATTTCAATTGTTTTTCTTGATTAAAAAAACAAAAAAATTGTGGGTTTTTTCAAATTTTGTGTGTTTATTTTTCAATTTTCTTTGTGTTTTTGGAATTTTTGATCTGAAATGATTTTCATCACAATTTTTAAATGCATATAAATGAGTGAAACAATTTATCCCTTGAAAATAATCTTAAATGAATACTGAAATAACATTGTTTCAAGTTCAAATATTTAGTAATTTCATGAAAATTACACTGAATTTTGAATCCCATGACACATCTCGCTGTCTTTATATTTGAAATCACTATCCTATGAGGATTCTGAACCATTATTTTCATATTCTTTACATTCACCTCACTTCTTTAGAGAACCAAACCATTCTTGATTTAACGAGAATTTTATCTATTCCTGTCAAAACTTGAGGTTTTTAGGAACTTATGTTTAAATGATTGAGGCATTTGTTTGGTATTAAAGCCCCTATTTCATAGAATCCTTTTTTATAATGTCCTACCTTGAACATTTAATCCTTATAGCCCTTAGAATCCATGTGCAGCCTATTAGGTTAGCCAAATTACAAGCCTATTTTCCCGATCTAACCAACTCTTGAAGTGAAATTTCATAATCTAGTTGAGCTTAAGTGTGGGGGAATCTATCTTTTGTTGTGCCACCACATTCTGTGATACTTTGGGTGGAAAATTAAATTTTTGATAGATGTGGTTTCTACTGAATAAAATCATTATATTAAAATATGTGCCTTTTCTGGAGCTTTCATGACAAGTGAAGTTGTGCCTTTTCTGGAGATTCTAATTGATGTTGAAAGTTGTGCATATCTGGAGCTTTCAAGAAAATCATGTTTGAGAAGATTGAAATTTTTTATACTGAAATGATGAATGGTGTAAAATTTTCATGACTTTTCATGATGATGGATCTGAATTTATACAAAGGGGATTGAGGAGAAGACCCTATTTAAGTGAAAATTATATTAATGCAATTTTTCTTCAAAAAGAGTCAAGCCCTCCTTATTCAGCCTCAGAATTTTTCACATCTAAATTCTACAAACAAAAATCCACAGAAAAACCTTGACAAGTCCACATGATAAACATATATCTTTGACTCACATCTGGTGGGGATGTAGGAATTTATCAAGCCTATGGTGACCCTTGTATGAGTTTTGAAGAGAAAGAAATTGGAAAAAAATTGATATTTGTGTGATAATAGAAAATTCAAGAGAGGTAAGTGTTTTGTGCATGGGAGGATAAATAAAGTGGAAATATATTGAATTATATAAATTAAGAACATGAAATAATGGTTTTGTATGATTCATGATATATTTTGTTTATTGGTGTGTAATTGTTTCATCTCAAGGACATGTGTTTTAAAATTGGTTTTGATTTGATATTGATGTTTACTTGATATGAGATTTTTCTCAGGAGTGAAAACGGGTAAGTTTGGGGGAGTTGATAAAACACTATTTTATTGAATATTTTATTGATAATAAATGATATAATTTCCTCACAATGTGTTAAATATGTTCGATTAGAATGTATTTGGGATTAGATCATTCATTTGAATATTTGATGAAAATTCCAGTTTTACCCTTTTAAAATGTATTGTAGTATTTCAATCATAAATATTTTATTTGAATTATTTGAACTTAATATTTTTTAACTATGTTCCTTACTGCATGGGCTATAACTTTTATCCAGGACACATGATAAAAATAATGCATCTGGATGGAGTAATTGGGCAATAAATTCAAAGGTGGGCTGGACATGTCAGAATGGAGAAGATTATGTATTTCGGCTATAAAGCCTACATATTGGCTTGGATTGAGCCCAAATTTTTATATGAGATAGAGAACCCATATCCTCACATATTATCCCCCTGTAAGGATGGCCAATGAACTGTATTTGGTGGCCAAATTGGCGGTGCAATTTGGCATACAATATTTGGCCGGGATTCCCCATTCACACTTGAAACCACTTTGAACATAGCCTCCCCACCACTCTATAAATTTGTGTTTTTCTAATTTGGTGGGCTTGGGACATGACTTATAGGATTGGGAGCAGTGGTGAAGTGGTTCCTTTCCATTTCAATTCACCATTGTATGAGGGAATCTTTCAAGCTAGGATCTCGTCCAAATTGCTCTTCTCTACCTCCTCTTTGTTGTAATGTTTTTGCTCTTTCAATAAACTTCTTAGTTCCTCATTAATTTCTTATGTTTTACTCTGTTTTGTTCATTTTTATTCTTCGTTAATCTTCATATTAGGGATGTAACTCAAGATTAGAAGCGAGATTGGGTTATACCCATTATAAACCGTTGCAAATGCAATTCGCTTCTACGATGACTACACCACCCATGGAAGAGTAGTTATTTTTAGTAATCGATCTACCTCTAACCTTCTTAATTCATTTATTTTGAATCAATGATATACTTTAATTCACTAAACATGATCCATTTATTGAGTTTTCAAATTATAAGAAACTAAGTGAGCACTTGAACAATTAACACAAAACGCGCGAGGTCGGGATTTCTGTGAATTGTGAGAGCGCGATCTTAATCGGTAATACAAGACCACACGAGATCAATTTTTAGAACTCAAATACAATCCATAAACTCAATTAATCCTCATTTTCCGAGTGTAAATGTGCCTTAATTTACCACTGACCATAATCTAATAATAGAACATCAATCAAAGCAGGGTGTTTTGATTTCATGTTTCGAAGTTAGCCTAAGGTTAAATTCATTTCATCTTTGTCGTAAGGTTAATTATCATAGGGTTCAGGGGTTAAAAAATTAAGGGATTATAATTAAGTGAATATTAATTTAAATGATAATGATTAATAAATTATTGAAGAGGTAGAGTTAGATCGATTACGTCTTTTAAATATTGTCTAAAAACATCTTTTTTTTGTGACATTTTTGATATTTTTGAGCTGAAATGATTCTCATCACAATTTTTAAATGCATATCAATGAGTGAAACAATTTATCCCTTGAAACTAAGATGAAATTAATGATGAAATAACTTTGTTTCAAGTTCAAATATTTAGTAATTTCATGAAAAGTACACTAAATTTTGAATCCCATGCCACATCTCACTGTCTTTATATTTGAAATCACATTCCTGTGAGGCTTCTGAACCATTATTTTCATATTATTTACATTCAACTCACTTCTTGAGAGAACCAAAACATGCTTTATGTATCCAGAATTTGATCTATTTCTGTCAAAACATGAGGGTTTGAGGTACTTATGTTTAAATGATTGAGGCATTTGTTCAGTATTAAAACCCTTATTTCAAAGAAACCATTTTTATAATGGCCCACTTTGAATATTCAATCCTTTTAGCCCTTAGTAGCCATGTGCAGCCTGTTAGGTTAGCCACATTACTAGCCAATTTTCCCGATCCAACCAACTCTTGAAGTCAAATTGCATAATCTAGTTGAACTTAATTGTCGGGGAAGCTATCTTGGGTTTTGCTACCACATTTTGTGATACTTTGGGTGGAAAATTAAATTTTGATGAGATGTGTTTGCTACTAAATAAAATCATTATATTGAAAGTTGTGCATTTTTTGGAGCTTTCATGAAAAGTGAAGTTGTGCCTTTTCTGGAGCTTCTAATTGATGTTAAAATTTTTGCCTATCTGGAGCTTTCAAGAAAATCATGTTTGAGAAAATTGACATTTTTGATGATGAAATGATGAATGGTGGAAACTTTTCAGGACTTTTCAAGATGATGGATCAGAATTTATACTATGGGGATTGAGGAGAAGACCATATTTATGTGAATATTTGATTAATGCAACTTTGCTTTAAAAAGAGTCAAGTCCTCCTCATTCAGCCTCATAATTTTTCTCATCTAAATCCTAAAAACCGAAAGCCACATAACAATCCTGAAAATTCCTCATGATAAACATATGTCCTTGACTCACATCGGGTGGTGATGTAGGAATTTTTCAAGCCTATGGTGACCCTTGTATGAGTTTGGATGAGAAAGACATCGCAAATAAAATGATATTTGTGTGATAAGAGAAAATTCAAGCGAGGTAAGTGTTTTGTGCATGGAAGGATAAATAAAGTGGAAATATATTGAATGATATAAATGAAGAACTTGAAATAATGGGTTTTTATGAGGCATGATATATTTTTTTTATTGGTGTGTTATTGATTGATCTCAAGGATATGTTTTTTAAAATTGGTTTTGATTTGATATTGATGTTTACTTGATATGAGATCTTGCTCAGGAGTGCAAAAGGGTAAGTGTGGGGAGTTTATAAAACACTATTTTATTGGATATTTTATTGATAATAAATGATATAATTTCCTCACTTTTTGTTAAATATGTTCAATTAGAATGTATTTGGGATTAGATCATTCATTTGAATATTTGATGAAAATTCTAGTTTTACCCTTTTAAAATGTATTGTAGTATTTCAATCATAAATATTTTAATTTGACTTATTTTTACTTAATATTTTGTAACTATGTTCCTTACATCATGTGATATAACTTTTATTCAGGACACTAGATAAAAAAAATGCATTTGTATGGAGTAATTGGGCCATAAAGTCAAAGCTGGTCTGGACATGTCAGAATGGAGAGGGATTCTGTATTTCCGCCATAACTCCTTCATATGGTCTTGGATTGAGCTCAAATATTTATAGAAGATATAGGACTCATATCCGCACATATTATCCTTCTATAAGTCAGGACAATGCATGCGTTTTGGTGGTAAAATGGGCGGTTCAATTTGGCATAAAATATTTGGCCGAGATTCTCCATTCACACTTGAAACCACTTTGAACCTAGCCTCCCAACCACTCTATAAATTGGTGTTTTTCTCATTTGGTGGGGTTGGGACGTGAATTAGAGTATTGGGAGAAGAGTTGAAATGGTTCCTTGCCATTTCATTTCACCATTGGATGTGGGAAGCTTTCAAGCTAGGATCTCCTCCAAATTGCTCTTCTCTTCCTCCTCTTTGTTGTAATGTTTTTGCTCTTTAAATAAACTTCTTAGTTCCTCTTTAATTTTTTATGTTTTCCTCTGTTTTGTTCATTTTTATTATTCATTAATCTTCCTATTTGTTCTGGAACTCAAGAGTAGAAGCGTGATTGGGTTATACCCATTCTAAACCGTTGCAAATGCAATTTTTTCTATGATGACTACACCGCCCATAGAAGAGTAGTTATTTTTAGTAATCGATCTACCTCTAACCTTATTCATTAATTTATTTTTATTCAATGATCTACTATAATTCACTAAAAATGATCCATTTATTTGAGTTTTCAAATTATATGAAACTAAGTGAGCACTTGAACAATTAACACAAAATGCGCGAGGTAGGGATTTGTGTGAATTGTGAGAGCGCGATCTTAATCTGTAATACAAGACCACACGGGATCAATTTTTTGAGTTCAAATACAATCTGTTGGTCAGAGTGGACACTCAAGAGGGGGGTGAATTGAGTTCCAATTAAAAATTTCTGTTAAAAACAATTTCTATTAAAATCCCCCAATTTCAAAAAAAGATTAAACTGTAGTGAATTTATACAGATTATAAAGGTTCAATTAGTTTTCAAAGATTAGTTAGTTATCAGTTAACTTAATCATATGATTAATTTATCTTTTGAAACTAACTTACTGGTTTACAATAAATATAAACACTTGCGAGTTTAACTATCAATGTAGCTTTGAAAATAAATTATATTTCAAAGTAATAGCAGCGGAATATGAAATAAATATGTACTGTATGGATATGAACTTTAACTAAAAACACAGAGTAGTTAACCAAGAGTTTCAGTCTCAAGATGAGACTTAGTCCTCTCAAAATTTTAGATAATGATGATCCACACCCTGGATCGGGGTTCAACAGTTTACAACTGTCCAGGTCCAAGACTTCTACCACTGTTATTCGTGGGAAACAAAACAACAGCAACCAGCTGTCCAAGTCACACACGACCTCTACCACTATCCACAGTGGGAAAATGAATGAAAAGATAGTGAGTGAGGATTTAAAAATCCTCCAGTTAAGGTTCAGGAGACAGTGTGTGTGTGTAAAATACAATAGATAACACACACTGCTCGTAATGTAAAAAGTAAATCACAGAGATAAAGATTTAGAGATTAGAAATGGCTTTAGTAATCTTCGTGCAGCTCTTGAATCCTTTTGTTGATTAGAATTCGTTCTGAGTCTTCTTCTGGTTTTTGTCTGGAAAACAGAGTATCATCTATTTCCTTGACTTCCAGGTTCATCTTGCTTATCGGCTCAAAGAATGAAGAGTTTTGTGTAGTTCTTCTTTAGCATAGATTGCTCGATGTATGCTCTATGTTCTGGAGGCTGGTAGTAGTAGTCTCGTGAGTGCAAGTTCTCCAGTTGTTCTTGGCACGTTTTGAGCTTGATCTCAAGTGTGTTCTGTCTTCTCGATCTCTTCAAGTCTATTGTCTCTCACTGGTAGCTCTCATCGGTAGCTCTTATCGGTAGCTCTGGCTATCGGTAGCTCTGGATATCGGTAGCTCTGGCTATTGGTAGCTCTGGATATCGGTAGCTCTGGCTATCGGTAGCTCTGGATATCGGTAGCTCTGGCTATCGGTAGCTCTGGCTATCGGTAGCTCTGGATATCGGTAGCTCTGGATATCGGTAGCTCTGACTATCGGTAGCTCTGTGTGTCTTATGCAAACCACATCTAATTGACTTAGAACTGTTTCAAAGCTTGTATAAACAAGGATAATCGAGATTAACATAAATCAGAGATTATTTAAACATTATTATTAACATGATCACTAATTTGAAATAATTAAAATGTAGATCAACAGTAATTGAGAATACAATAATATATGAACACATAATTGGGATTATCAAAACAGGTGAGGTCAACAATCTCCCCCTTTTTGATAATCACAACTTATGATATGACCAAAAATAGTGAGAATATAGTATAAGAGAATATAACATTTATATTTGAATTTCTCAAAGAAAGAAGTATCAGAGGAAATAGAGGAAATAGTAATAGAATGAGATAGATCAAAAATTATCATAGTGAGTATTAAATACAATAGTATCAGAGATAAGCTTTGAAAGAATTGGTACCAAAGAAGGAAATGGAAGAATAGTATCAAAGGCTCAAATTTCTCCCCTTTGATATTTCTCCCCCTCTCTTTATATTTTCTCCCCCTTTATTTATATTTTTCTCCCCCTTTCTTTATATTTTCTCCCCCTTTGTGATAATCAAAAATTGGAAAAGCAGACATAGAAAACTGATAAACAGAGATAGTGTAAAGAAAAGCATTTGTATTAGACCAGACAAAACGTACATAAATAGAAGAGAAAAGAAAAAAAAATTCCTATCAAACAGCCTGGACACTTTAGCAATCTTGATCTTCAACATGAGATCTTCCTTGTGGATCAGAAGAGGATGCAGGAGGTGAGGATGTGGGTGAGGGCTTTGGAATTACAGAAATGATCACAGGAGGATGATCCACTGATATAGTGCCTGGCCTATATGGGGAAGTTCATTGAGTGATCATAGGTGTGTGGCTTCTAATGGATTGAGCAGGAGTCATCTGGACGGGAGACTCAGTAGAGGCAGAGGCAGGCAAGGAAGGAGGGACAATAACTGGTCTAGCATCAACATGCAAAAAGGGCAGCAACAGATTTCTGAAATCCATAATGATTCCTCCTCCTCTTTCCATAGCAGATATAAAATCATCTTTGTTCTCCATGAATTTTTCTAATGCAGGAGTCAGCTGCCTTAGCTTGCTCACTTGTTCTCGGAAGGCTTGAGTTACAGGGGGTAACTTCATGTTTTCCAACATCAGCTTGAAATGATGGTTGAGTTGTTGCTTGGTAAAAAAATTTTGGAAATAATAATCCACCTTGTTCTTGATTTCCTCTTGAGAGGCAGAGGCCTCTTTCATATGGTCGTGGACGATTTTCACTATTTCCCTGACTGAATCTCTTGTAGAGAGCACTACTCGGCTTAGATCTGATGAGTCCACAGAGCCACTGGTTGAAATAGAACCAAGCTCCTCCTTCATCATATCTCGTAATTGATTCAAATCAAATGCAGGTTTTGAAGCTAGAGGACCAACTGAGAAAGATATAGTTTCTTTGAAACTTTTGGTCAAACCACTAATCAGAGTTTGCAGTTGAGAGTCCTGATTTTTAACATGATACTTTATAGAAGATTTGAAATCTTCAAATACTGAGACCATTTGGCATACAACACTTTTCACATAGGCTAAATCCTTATCAGCTTGAGGCTTTGAGCTCATGTAAGAATCTAAATCAGTAACAGACTTCTTTAAGGATTCATGATCTGCTTCTATTCTAGAAGATTGGGTCTGGCACTCTTTGACTGCTTCCATTAGCTCACCCATAAAAGTTGATAGATTGAAACCAAGAGAAAGCTCAAGAGATTGTTCTAACAACTTCATTTCTTCACGAAAACAGTGCTTCATCTCAGCAACTGAGGCACTGAAGGATTCTTTCAGCTCATGCTTCAGGGATTCGAGATCAGACTTTGTAACAAAATCAGTAGGAGCAACTGTAGTAGATACTCTTGCAGAAGCTAAACTGACTACAGAATCATTCATGACTGATTGAATCGAGGATACTAAAAAAGATTCCATTGTCTTTACTTCTTCTACAAAACTGACTTTGAGATTTTCTTTCAGCACATCTAAATCATGTACTCGGACCACATCATCAGGTAATAACTCAGAATTGATGTCACAGCTGATCTGTGGTCTATTCAAGGATACTTCATTATCCGAATCAGGATAATCCAAACCACAGACTATAAAACCTGGGTCTTCTACCCAGTCTTCAATCTCAACAGCCACTGTAACATTTCCAAGATTGGAATGATGCTCCCCCTCAATGGGTGCATTCTTATGTACAACAACTACATTCCCTTCTGGTCTTTCTTCATCAGAATCTTCCACAACAACTTCCATCTCAGCAGAAGTAAGGAGATTTTCTGGAAAAGGTACAGCTTATTCTCTTTCTTTTTCTACTTCAGCAGTAGGCACAACTGGGTTTCCAATCAATGGACTCAGACTCTACCTAGCAGAATCAGACGATTCAGATACATTCTCTTTTTCTCCTTCTTGCTGAGGAACTGGCTGGTCTTCCTCATGAATAGATAACACTTCCTCTACTTTTCCTTTTCTTGAGTATACAAACTCAGTAAAAGGACATGGGGGAAAGTCTGGATCTCCTCCAATATCCATAGGAGCTTCTTCCTCTTCTTCTTCTTCTGACTCATCACTGTACTCGGGTTCCTCTTCATCAGGTCCTAAACCTGGATCTCTTTTATCCTTTGGCCTTGAAGGATAATCCACAGGATTAAATTTATCATACACCTTCTGGTCATCACTGACCCATTCTCCTTTCCACGGGTTCCAATTGATTTTCATGTACTTACAAACTGTAGTAGTGCTACAGAAGTTATTCTTAAATACAACTGTCTCATCCTGAGACTCAGCTATCCCTTTCACTTTTATCATCACAGAGATCATTTTGGCAAATAATAAAGCATTAGTCTTTGATTTCGGCCTAATCATGTCTTCCATTTGACTCAACAGCAGTCTGTATAGATTAACTTTCACACCATGTCTTAACAGATGTAGAAGATAAATATCTTGATATCTCAGATTAGAAAAAATATCCACTCCTCGGTATCAAAACATGTTGAACAAATTTGAAAAGCAGTTTGTTCTCTCCATCCAATTCAGTAGCAACCACTTGCCTTTGACTTCCATTACCTGTTAGTTCTTTTAAAGCAGTCTCATAGTCAAAGATGTTACTGGTAGGTGGAATTGATCTTGAGACATACCAGGATACAGCTTCATGTGGGAATTTTAAACATTCATCCCAATCTACTGAAGAAAACTACATTTCATTTCCATTTAAAAAAGAACTTACCCGATTCTCATTCTCATACTTCTCGAAGCTTACGAATTCATATAACTGTTTCACTAACTTCGGGTAGTAGGGACCATTGTTATTTGAAAAACAATCTACCAATCTCTGATCTTCCAGAATTTCAAGCACCAACGACTTGCTTGGTAGCAGCCAATCTACACATAGCTCCTTTTCAATCACAATATCTCTATTCTGCAAATGAGGGTTTACTGGTCACTTTCCCGACCTAGTTCTAACATTACTTCCACTAGATTCTTGCTGAACTTTCTACTTCTTTTTTTTAGGCTCTACACTGTCATCTCTACTGGCAGGAATCTTGGTTTTTTCCATTGCGAATTTAGGGTTCTCAGTCGACTAGGGAGCTAAGATTCAAAGGTGAAAGGTTTTGGGTCCGGTGGAGTGAGAAGCGGCTTAGGATTAGTTTTATCATGTAGGAATCATAAATAAACGAATAAAGTAAAAAAAATGATTCATATTCTTGGCGGCAGACAGAAGTTTTAAAACATTGCATCGGTGAGATTTGATCATCGGTGAGAATTTCAACATCGGTGAGAATTTCAACATCGGTGAGAATTTCAACATCGGTGAGAATTTAAACATCGGTGAGAATTTCAACATCGGTGAGAATTTCAACATCCGTGAGAATTTCAACATCGGTGAGAATTTCAACATCGGTGAGAATTTCAACATCGGTGAGAATTTCAACATCGGTGAGAATTTCAACATCGGTGAGAATTTCAACATCGGTGAGAATTTCAACATCAGTGAGAATTTAATATCGGTGAGAATTTAACATCCCCAGCTCATGCCTAATGTAACTTAACCTATCAGAACTTAAAGGCTTAGTAAAAATATCGGCCAATTGATGTTCATTGCCAATAAATTCAAGAGTAATATCACCTTTTTGATAATGATCTCTCATAAAATGATGTCTTACATCTATGTGTTTGGTTCTAGAGTGAGATACAGGGTTCTTAGATATGTTTATTGCACTAGTGTTGTCACAGTTAATTGAAACATGTTTAAACTCAAATCCATAGTCTAATAAAGTGTTTTTCATCCACAGAATTTGTGCACAGCAACTACCAGCAGCTATATACTCTGGTTCGGCAGTAGACAATGCAACTGAGTTCTGTTTCTTACTACACCATGACACTAGGGATTTCCCAAGTAAATGACATGTTCCAGATGTGCTCTTCCTTTCTAACTTACATTCAGCAAAGTCAGCATCTGAATAGCTAGTTAGGTAAAATGATTGTCCTTTTGGATAAAACAAACCTAAATTTACAGTATGCTTAAGATATTTAAAAATCCTTTTAAAAGCCAGTAAGTGTGATTCATTAGGATTAGCTTGAAATCTAGTGCACATACATACACTGAACATAATGCCTGGTCGACTAGCAGTAAGATAAAGTAAGCTCCCAATCATACCTATGTAATTGGTTTGATCCACTGGTTTCCCAGCTTCATATGTATCCAACTTACAGGTAGTACTCATAGGTGTATCATTTTCCTTAATACTATCCAATACAAAACGTTTTAAAAGATCTTTTGTATATTTACTTTGATTTAAAATAATTCAATCTCTAGTTTGAAAATTTTGAAAACCAAGAAAATACTTAAGCTCTCCCATTAAGCTCATTTCAAATTCATTTTGCATACTTTTTGAAAAATCAGTACATAAAGAGTGTTTAGAAGATCCAAATATAATATCATCAACATAGATTTGTACAACTAAAACATATTTAGAAATTCTTTTAACAAAAAGAGTTGGATCAGCAATCCCTTTAGTAACAACCTTTTGAAATAAGAAAATTGCTGAGTCTATCATAACAAGCTCTTGGAGCTTGTTTTAATCCATATAAAGCTTTAGAAAGTTTAAAAACATGATTTGGAAAATGAGGGTTTGTAAATCCAGGTGGTTGTTCCACAAAAACATCTTCAATTATAAAACCATTTAGAAATGCACTTTTGACATCCATTTGATATAACTTGAAATTCATATGTGATGCATATGCAAGTAATATCCTAATAGCTTCCAGTCGAGCTACAGGTGAAAAAGTTTCTCCATAGTCTATACCCTCTTCTTGACTATATCCCTGTGCAACTAGTCTAGCTTTGTTTCTAACTATGTTTCCTGATTCATCAAATTTATTTATAAAAACCCATTTTGTGCCTATTGTCAAGGTGTCCTTGGGTCTATCAACTAATTCCCAGACATTGTTTCTTTCAAATTGATTTAACTCTTCTTGCATGGATATTACCCATAATTCATCATTGATAGCATCCTTGATATTTTTTGGTTCTAGCTATGACAGAGAAGCTTGATGTTCAACCTGGTTCCTTAGAGAAGCTCTAGTTTGTGTTCCTCTATCAAGATTGCCAACAACAGCATCTAAAGGATGATTCTTTAGAATCTTAGTCGATTTGGTAAAGGTTGGACTAGAAACTTCAGGTTCATCTATAGGTTCGGGTTCAACAGAAGCAGATTCTGGAAAAAGTCCAGAAATGGATGTTTTTATAACAGGTTCTTTATATTTATCATTAAGGTCCCGAATAGACAAGTCTTCTTCAAGATTCTCAAGTGAGGTTTTAGGCTCATGTGGATCAGTTTCATCAAATTTAATGTGAACAGATTCTTCCACACATTTGGTTCTCTTATTGAAAACTCTATAAGCTTTACTTGAAATAGTGTAGCCCAGAAAAATTCCTTCATCACTATTGGATGCAAATTTGTCAAGATTGTCTTTGATATTGAGAATAAAGACTTTGCACCCAAAAACTCTGAAGTAGTTAACCTTATGTTTCCTATGGTTCCACAACTCATAAGGAGTCCTCTTAAGAATAGGTCTGATTAAGACTCTATTGATAACATAACAAGCTGTATTAACAGCTTCAGCCCAAAAGTAAATAGGCAGTTCATATTCATTGAGCATGGTTCTAGCTATTTCTTGAAAGGTTCGGTTTCTCCTTTCTACTACACCATTTTGTTGGGGGTGTCCTAGGGGCAGAGAAATTGTGACTATAGCCATTGTGTGGGTAGTAAGATTCAAACTCATGATTTTCAAACTCACGACCATGATCACTTCTTAGGGTTTTAATCTTAAGTCCACTAAGGTTCTCTACAGACTTGGAATATTTATCAATGTAAGGACAAGATTCACTTTTGTGAGCTAGAAAGTATACCCAAGTATATCTAGAAAAGTCATCTACAAGGACATAGACATAATGCTTCCCATTTAAACTAGAAACTATTGATGGTCCAAACAAATCCATGTGAACCAACTCAAGTGGTTGAGAAGTTGAGACTTCTTTCTTTGATTTAAAAGAAACTTTGTGTTGTTTTCCCTTTTGACAGGGATTACACACTTTGTCATTTGGGAATTCTAATTTAGGTAAGTCTCTAACTGAGTTTTTCCTAGCTAGTTTTCTGAGTGAGTGAATGTTGCAGTGTCCTAATCTTCTGTGCCATAGCCAAGATTCTTTATGAAAAGCATTCAAACAAGAAATATTTTGTTTGGCTGGAGAATTTAAATCAACAGCATAAACATTTTAATTCCTTATAGCAGAAAATACTAAAGAATTTTTGGAGTTAAAAACATCACACGAGTCATTTTCAAACTTGTCATTGAAACCATCGTCACATAATTGAGATATACTAAGCAATTTATATTTAAGTCCATCAATGAATAAAACTTTAGAAATTAATACTGAGTCAGTGTTACCAATCTGGCCTAGGCCGATTATTTTTCCTTTAGAGTTGTCACCAAAGGTGACATGACCTCCATCAACCTTTATTAAGCTCTTGAAGCAAGAATAATCTCCAGTCATGTGTCTTGAGCACCCACTGTCTAAATACCATATCTTCTTGTGACAGCTCTTCAAGAAGGTCTCCTATAAAATAGATTTAAATAGGAAATGACTTTGGTACCCAGATTTTCTTGGGTCTAGATAGGTTAGCAATCAGGGCTTTAGGTACCCAGATTTGTTTTATTGGTTTTATACAATTAACAGAAGTAACAGATTTTGAAAGATAGACTTTATTTGGTCTATAACCATAGGAATATCCTATTGAAGCATATGAATTTCCAAAACGGGAACTAGCAATATTTTTTTCAGACTTAGGAATAAATCGGGTTCTGGTGAATTGTATCTGTCCTGGTTGGTATCCTAAACTAGTAGCATATCTAGGTGCAACTTGCTTTCCTAGCATTTTAGTTAGAGAATCCTTTCCATTTGTGAATTTTTCTAAATCCTTTCTAAGTTTCTCATTTGACAGTTTCAGTTCTATATTTTCCTTTAGTAGTTGAGCATTCTTTTCCTTTTCTATATCAAGATCAGATTTATGCTTAACACTTAAAGCATAATGTTTCTTTAAACCTTTGTATTTGTCTTTAAGCTCATTACAGGTTTCTTCCAACATATCACAGTACTCAAATAGTTCATATTTTGACATGTTTTCCGAATCAGAATCATCTCCAGAATAAAATAAATTTAAAACAGGAGTGTCAGATGTTACCTTAGAAGTATTTTTCATGAAACACATGTTGGCTCGATTCCTTTCAGAGCCCGAAGATTCGGCTTCACTAGTGCTGCCTTCTGAAGCACTCCAGGTAGCCTTCATGGCTTTATTGTACTTCTTGTCTTTGTAATCATATTTCTTTTTGAATTTTAACTTTGGACAGTCTTCTTTGATATGTCCTTTTCGCTTTCATTCATAGCAGACAACTTCATCAGTTCTGTCAGCCTTCTTCCAATCCTTTTTCCATTTTCCTTGTTGATCATACTTTCCTTTGTAATTTGTTTTCCTAAAGAATTTCTTTTTCCTATAAAACTTCTTGAATCTCCTGGTTATTTGAGCCATCTCGGCATCACTGTTAGATTATGAATTTTCACTCGTTGAACTCTCAGTCTCCATTTGCAGTTTATCCTTGTCTTTACTCCTAAAGGCAGTAGTTTTAAACGCTACATATTTTCTTTTGGGTTCCTCATCTTCTTATTTATTTACTTTAAGCTCTTCTTCATACATCATCAGCTTACCAATTAACTCCTTGACAGGCAGTGCTCCAATGTCACAGGATTCTCTAATTGAAATGGATGTACCTCTCCATCTATCTGGCAAACATCTCAGTATTCTCATAATTTGTTCTTTTGCAGGAACAATCTTTCCGAGTGAGCTCATTGTGTTTACTGTCTCATTGAACCTGAGATACATGTCAGAAATAGTTTCATCAGGCTTCATTTTGAAATTATCATATTTAATAGTATAAGTGTTTAATATCATTTCTTTAACATTAGTTGTTCCTTCGTGAGAAACAGCCAAGGTATCCCAAATTTCAAAAGCAGTTTTGCATGCAGAAATTCTGCTGAATTCTTCATCTCATAGAGCACAGTACAGAGCATTCATAGCTTTACAATTATTATTGTAAGCAGTCTTTGTAGGTTCATCCCAAGTAGATCTATCAGTAGTGGGAATTTTGTATTCAGATTCAATAGCAGTCCAAATATCAAAACTCATGCTTTCTAGATGAATTTTCATTTTATGTTTCCACTGAGCATAGTTATTTCCATTAAATAAAGGTGGTCGGTTAGTAGCAGCACCCTCAAGTCTATTATCCATTATAAACAAAATTTAAAGAGATAAAAATTTAAAAATAACAGAAATTTTAAGAACTTTAAAATACAACTAAAATCACAGTTGAAAACAGAGTAATTTAGAAGATATTAACCATCCTCTGATACCAAATGTTGGTCGGAGTGGACACTCAAGAGGGGGTGAATTGAGTTCCAATTAAAAATTTCTGTTAAAAACAATTTCTATTAAAATCCCCCAATTTCAAAAATAGATTAAACTGTAGTGAATTTATACAGATTATAAAGGTTCAGTTAGTTTCTCAAAGATTGATTACTTCTCAGTTAACTTAATCTTATGATTAATTTAACTTTGGAAACTAACTTACTGGTTTACAATAAATATAAACACTTGCGAGTTTAACTATCAAAGTAGCTTTGAAAATAAATTATATTTCAAAGTAATAGCAGCGGAATATGAAATAAATATATACTGTATGGATATAAACTTTAACTAAAAACACATAGGAGTTAACCAAGAGGTTCAGTCTCAAGCCGAGACTTAGTCCTCTCAAAAGTTTATATAAGGATGATCCACACCCTGGATCAGGGTTCAACAGTTTACAACTATCCAGGTACAATACCTCTACCACTGTTATTCGTGGGAAACAAAAAAACAGAAACCAGCTTTCCAGGTCACACACGACCTCTACCACTATCCACAGTGGGAAAATGAATGAAAAGATAGTGAGTGAGGATTTACAAATCCTCCGGTTAAGGTTCAGGAGACAGTGTGTGTGTAAAATACAATAGATAACACACACAACTCGTAATGTAAAAAGTAAATCACAGAGATAAAGATTTAGAGATTATAAATGGCTCTAGTGATCTTCGTGCAGCTCTTGACTCCTTTTGTTAATTAGAATTCGTTCTGAGTCTTCTTCTGGTTTTTGTCTGGAAAACAGAGTTTCATCTATTTCCTTGACTTCCAGGTTCAGCTTGCTTATCGGCTCAAAGAATGAAGAGTTTTGTGTAGTTCTTATTTAGCATATATTGCTTGATGTATGCTCTATGTTCTGGAGGCTGGTAGTAGTAGTCTCGTGAGTGCAAGTTCTCCAGTTGTTCTTGGAACGTTTTGAGCTTGATCGCAAGTGTGTTCTATGTGCTCGATCTCTTCAAGTCTATTGTCTCTCACCGGTAGCTCTCATCAGTAGCTCTTATCGGTAGCTCTGGCTATCGGTAGCTCTCGCTATCGGTAGCTCTGGCTATCGGTAGCTCTGGATATCGGTAGCTCTAGATATCGGTAGCTCTGGCTATCGGTAGCTCTGGCTATCGGTAGCTCTGGCTATCGGTAGCTCTGGCTATTGGTAGCTCTGGCTATCGGTAGCTCTGGTTATCGGTAGCTCTGGCTATCGGTAGCTCTGGCTATCGGTAGCTCTGGCTATCGGTAGCTCTGGCTATCGGTAGCTCTGGCTATCGGTAGTTCTGGCTATCGGTAGCTCTGGCTATTGGTAGCTCTGTGTGTATTATGAAAACCACATCTAATTGACTTAGAACTGTTTCAAAGCTTGTATAAACAAGTATTATCGAGAGTAACATAAATCAGAGATTATTTAAACAGTATTATTAACTTGATCACTGATTTGAAAGAATTAAAATGTAGATCAACAGTAATTGAGAATAACATAATATATGAACACATAATTGGGATTATCAAAATAGGTGAGGTCAACACAATCCTTAAACTCAATTAATCCTCATTTATAGAGTTGAAATGCGCCTTAATTTACCACTGACCGTAATCTAATCTTAGAACATCAATCAAAGCATGGTGCTATGATTTCATCTTCCGAAGTTATCCTAAGGTTAAATTCACTTCATCTTTGTGGTACGGTTAATTCTCCGAGGGTTCGGGGGTTAACAAATTAAGGTATCATAATTAAGTGAATATTATTTTAAATTATAATTTTTAATAAATGATTGAAGAGGTAGAGTTAGATCGATTACGTCTTTTACATTTTTTCTAAAAAACATCTTTTTGTTGTGTCATTTTTGAGATTTTTGAGCTGAAATGATTCTCATCACAATTTTGAAATGCATATCAATGAGTGAAACAGTTTATCCATTGAAACTAAGCATAAATGAATGCTGAAATAACTTTGTTTCAAGTTCAAATATTTAGTAATTTCATTAAAAGTACAATGAATTTTGAATCCCATGGAACATCTCACTGTCTTTATATTTGAAATCACTTTCCTGTGAGGCTTCTGAACCATTATTTTCATATTCTTTACATTCACCTCACTTCTTGAGAGAACCAAACCATGCTTGATTTAACCATAATTTGATCTATTCCTGTCAAAACATGAGGGTTTGATGTACTTATGTTTAAATGATTGAGGCATTTGTTTGGTATTAAAGCCCCTATTTTAAAGATTCCTTTTTTATAATGGCCTACCTTGAAAATTTAATCCCCATAGCCCATAGAAGCCATGCGCAGACTTTTAGGTTAACCACATTACTAGCCAATTTTCCTGATCCAACCAACTCTTGAAGTGAAATTTCATAATCTAGTTGAGCTTAAGTGTGGGGGAAGCTATCTTGTGTTGTGCTACCACATTCTATGATACTTTTGGTCGAAAATTAAATTTTGAAGATGTGTTTTTGCTACTGAATAAAATAATTATATTGAAAGATGTGCCTTTTCTGTAGATTTCATGAAAAGTGAAGCTGTGCCTTTTCTGGACCTTCCAATTGAGGTTGAAAGTTGTGCCTATCTGAAGCTTTCAAGAAAATCATGTTTGAGAATATTGACATTTTTTTGCTGAAATGATGAATGGTGTAAAATTATCATGACTTTTCATGATGATGGAGCTGAATTGATACTATGGGGATTTAGGAGAAGACCATATTTAATTGAAAATTAGATTAATGCAATTTTTCTTCAAAAAGAGTCAGGCCCTCCTCATTCAGACTCAGAATTTTTAACATCTAAATCCTACCAACTGAAAGCCACAGAACAACCCTAAAAAGTTCTCATGATAAACATACGTCCTTGACTCACATCGAGTTGTGATGTATGAATTTATCAAGCCTATGGTGACCCTTGTATGAGTTTGGATGAGAAAGACATTTCAAAAAATTTGATATTTGTGTGATTAGAGAAAATTCAAGCGAGGAAAGTGTTTTGTGCATGGGAGGATAAATAAAGTGGAAATATATTGAATGATATAAATGAAGAACTTGAAATAATTTTTTTTATGAGGCATGATATATTTTCCTTCTTGGTGTGTAATTGTTTGATCTCATGGATATGTGTTTTAAAATTGGTTTTGATTTGATATTGATGTTTACTTGATATGAGATTTTTCTTAGGAGTGCAAAAGGGTAAGAGTGGGGGAGTTGATAAAACACTATTTTTTTGAATATTTAATTGATAATAAATGATATAATTTCTTCACATTGTGTTAAATATGTTCAATTAGAAAGTATTTGGTATTAGATCATTCATTTGAATCTTTGATGAAAATTCCAGTTTTACCCTTTTAAAATGTACTGTAGTATTTCAATAATAAATATTTTTATTTGAATTATTTTAACCTAATATTTTGTAATTATGTTAATTAATTCATGGGATAAAACTTTTATTCAGGAAAATTGATAAAAAGAATGCATCTGGATAGTGTAATTGGGCCATAAAGTCAAAGGTGGGCTGGACACATTAGAATGGAAAAGATTCTATATTTTGGCCATAACGCCTTCATATGAGCTTGGATTGATCCCAAACATTTATAGGTGACAGAGGACCCATATACGCACATAGTATCCTTCTGGAAGGCCGGACAATTCATGCGTTTTGGTGGTCAAATTTGCTGTGCAATTTGGAATAAAATATTTGGCAGAGATTCCCAATTCACACTTGAAACCACATTGATCCTAGCCTTCCCACCACTCTATAAATTGGTGTTTTTCTCATTTGGTGGGGTTGGGACGTGAATTATGAATTTTAGGGCAGAGTGAAGATGTTCCACTCCAATTATCCAAGCCATTCAATAAGGGTATCTCTTGAAACAAGGATCCCTTCGTTGAAGCCCTATTCTTCTTCCTCATGTTGTAATGTTTGTGTTTTCTTAATAAAATTCTTTTTTATTCTTTTATTTTTTCTCTTTTCTTCTGTTTTATTAAAATATATTTTTCTCTTAATCTTCCTATTTGGTCTGGAATTCTTTATTAGAAGATTTATTGGGTTATATCCATTATAAACCTTTACAAATGCAATTCGCTTCTATGATGATTACGCCACCCATAGAAGAGTAGTTCTTTTTAGTAATCGATCGACCTCTATCCTTATTCATTCATTTATTTTGAATCAATGATCTACTTTAATTCACTTAATATTATCAATGAATTGTGTTTTTAAATTTTAAGAAACTATGCAAAAAATTGAACAATTAACACAAAAACACACGAGGTCGGGATTTTGTGTAAATTGTGAGAGCGCGATCTTAATCAGTAATACAAGACCATACGGGATAAATTTATAGAGTTAAAATATAATCCCTAAACACAATTCATACTCATTTTCAGAATGGATACGTGTCTTAATTTACCGCTGACCATAATCTATCCTTAGAACATCAATCAAAGCAGGGTGTTGCGATTGCATGTTCCAAAGTTAGCCTAAGGTTAAATTCACTTCATCTTTGTGGTAAGGTTAATTCTCGTAGGGTTTGGGGGTTAAAAAATTAAGGGATCATAATTAATTGAATATTAATTTAAATGATAATGATTAATAAATGATTGAATAGGTAGAGTTAGATTGATTACGTCTTTTAAATATTGTCTAAAAAACATCTTTTTGTTGTGTCATTTTAATCGAACTTCATTTCAAAACTAAAAAAAATACAATCTTCTTCCTGCAAACTTCTTTTATATTAATAAACTATAACCAACCCCCATCCATTCAAGTAGTTTTTTTATTCTCTTTTATTTTATTTTTAGAATACCTCTAAAAAGTTTTTTAAAATCTACTTCCTCCTTTGAGAGACGACCTTGGCCAGCCACTCTACTGCACCTAATTACCCCAAAATCACATTAATCATTTGAGGGCGCCCACGATAGTGCTCTTTCAATTACTTATATATTATTTAACTCTCCCCTTGATAATCCCACCATGAAACTTCCACACATTAAGAATTCATTTGTATAGATAATCATTATATTTTCGGTCAAACTAGGGCACTATAATGATAATGGTTTTAGGATAAACTAGCTCACCTACCTTAAAAGGTATATCTCATAAGTTATCTATTACAACAAGTGATAGTTCTTTTGTTTTGGACATGTTTAATGATAGATCTATGACTTTCTTTCCCCAACCTTTACAGATTTAATTATAGAACTTTTTTGTTGAACATGGCCAAATGTCCTTCCATGATAGTCATTTAACCTGCTTGTGTGGTCCAGACCTCAAAATAAGTATTTATTTACTATCTATCTTCCCATATTTCAATGTATATTTGACTCTATTGATGTTATTTTTCCATGAATTCAAGTGAATTTGTCACAAAATTTAGATTCATTGGTACCTTCCTATCCTAGATTCCTTTTCCCCTTTCAGTTGATAACATTAAATATGATTGAATCCTTTCCTATACTTGTTTCTCACACTATGAATGGATCACATGTGATTAAGAGTTATAACAGTGTCTTCTCCGACATTATTTACATGAAAAATCATTATCTAATGGAGAAACCCTTTTTTTTCTAAGAATCATGTCCTTAAATGGTGTGAAAAATTTCGCAAGGATGTTGTGTGTGATGTAAGGCCTCAAGGCCCCTTTTCATGCCAGTTAATTACATATTCTTTTTCCATGAATATCTACAATAATCACACCCCCATTCTAATCCTAGTCATATTATCTTAAACAAGCATCATTGTTCTATGATCTATAACTCTAAATATATACCAAAACTGTAAATACCATGACTATAGTAACCCATATTTGGATGTAAATTTATTAATTTTTTAAAAGAAAATAGGAAACACATCCAAAAAGATAGAATAATTTAGTATTCTTTTTTTATTGGATTAATACCTAAATCACATTTTACAAATAAAAATATTAATTATAACTAGGATTTCTTTTAATGTGAATCATTATTTCCTGAATTATTTCTTTTCATATAAAAAACTAACCACATCCTTGTATACTAGTGAAAATAAAACATAAAAATGGTGTAATATAAGATGCTCATTGATGGTATTGGTATAGTAAAAGACATAATTATTAAATAAGAATAATAAATATGGAAAGGTAGAAAAATAGAAAACCATGTCATTCAATATGTTACATAATGATATTATGGTAGAAAAAAATATGGTTATATAATAGAATATAAATAATCACATAAGCTTAAAGCTTTAAAATTTATATTATAACTAATAAAACAATCACATGGAACATCAATAACTAATATCATAATGATGGAATTCATAATGTCGTGCATCATAACCTTATCTTCAAGGAATCATGGAATGGAATGTCATAGACATACGTAATTCCTTATCCAAAAAACCATAGATAGTTTGTGTCTTGAGACCCAAAAACACATCAATGGGATATAGTATGTCCCTCAAATAAATTGATAAATTTTATTAATTTGATGTATTAAAGGGTGAAAAATAATAAATATATACATTTGTATTAAAAAACTAACACATTAAATGTTAATAATTAACATAATCAATAAATAAAATCCCACAACCTTCCGAGTAATATAGTGAATGGTATTAAAATTGTACATCCCCAGTGAAAATAATCCAAAACCATCCAAATAAATAATATGGATGGTATCAATAAAGTATATTTATATGGGTTCATAACTATAATAAACTGGTGATGTCCTTAATGAATAAAAATTCCAAAAAAATGTCAGTAAATTCATTCTTGAAAAAAATAGCCTTTTCACATTCCAAATACTTTTTAAAGAAAAATTAGAAAAAAAATTTCAAAATAATTTTACATGAAAATATTCTTAGTAACATGAATAATAAAATTTAAAACATTGAGCATCCATGATGGTGGGAAATTCCATTCATGTCTTACATATTAAAAAAAAATTCCTTACAAATTTTCAAAAAATTACAAACAGTCCTTGCTTGGAAAACATCTTCAATATTCCTTTTAAAAAATATATATATTAAATCGTGGATTAATAATTATTGAATAAATCATTTGGATATTGTTATAATCACCTTTGAATACATTTTTAAAAAACATTTATTTGGATAAAAAATCATTTCTAACCGAAGGAAGAAATAAAATCTAATTTCATTAAAAACGTTTTCAGAATAACATTATGTACCAAATATAGGGAAGTTGTGATATTAGTTGAAATATTCTTTAAAGACTATAGGATATGAAAAATAAATGGGTTTATTACATAATTAACAAATAATAACCTTCATTATAAATTCATCTATAATGAATCCTGATTAAAATGAGATTGAAAGATAATTCTATTATCACTTTGGTAAATTTTGAATTGTCAGTCCAATGAAATGAATATAATCATATGAAAAATAGAATACCATGATGATATATATATATTCATGATATAACATATCAAAATGGTTATTATATAAACCACATTAATAAATTAGTGGGGATTATTCCATATTTCACATGGAAGTAAAGGTGAGATGAGAAACCATTACTTTATGTTAAACTTACATCATATATATTCAATCCTCACGTATAATAAATATTGTTTTATTATAGATATATTTATTAAAAATAATCATATATGTCAAAAAATATGTTATTTACTTACAGTATTTTATAACCCGTTTAATAACTATTCTTTGTAAAAATTATTATTTCAAGTGATAGTTTCTTCATTTTACATGTATGTTTTCATTCTGTATTTTTTATACATTTACATTCATCTAGATCAGTCATCACTACAATGTTAACTCTAAAATAAAAATCATATGTATTGATTATATTTTTATTTATGGTAATCTATTAATGATGGATATAGAAAATGCATTACATTGTTCAACGTGATGGCTGGTCATACATACACATGAACGTTGTTTCCATTTTCCATGATGGATGGAACAAAATGAAAATAAATCTTAAATCAAATTTATAGAGAAAATATTATTTTTTATATATTTTTTATAATAACTAAATCCATCCCCATTACCGTCTATGTAAGAAATCAAGATGAAAAACATTACACATAACCACATGGAGGGAGTAGTCCACACGTATGCACGAGTGACATTATTATTTTCTAAAATATTTTGAAGGTGAGAATACAGATGTAATATTATATTTTATAAAGAATATTTATTTCCTAAATATGATATATATTCAATAAATTAAAATTTTATAATTCTAATGTAATGTGTATGTTAAAAACGAATCACATCGCTCCCTGAGGAGGTAGTCTACCAAATATAAGAGAAACATTATTATATCCCCCATAGAATGAAACATATGAAGGTATATATGATATCATAATTATACAAGTATAAAAATCTCATAAAAATCATATAATAATGTTAAATATACCATTATATATATCCTTTATATGATTTAATGCAATGTGAATTACAACAGTTCGTGGGGCGGTAGTCCTCCATTCACAAGATCGATGTGATCACTTACCATTTGATAGAATTGGAGATGGATATACATTATTCCATTATGAAAATAATGTATAAATACATATGAGATTATATATATATATATATATTAAATTATAATATCTTACGATTATTTAGAGGATTCTTAAGAATAAATAAAACAATTATATATGTTTGTGAATTTTACCTCTTCTATGGAGAGTCTCTTAAAGTTTATAACGAAATCGTTCTTAAGAGGGTTTCATAATCATAATAAGGACTTCAATATGTGAGTTGGAAAGTGATTTATGTATTTGGTATGGTATTTTGTAAACCAAATTGTTTTTATGTGTGTATAGGGGTAGATAGGGGTGACCTTTTATAAATGACTAGAGAGGAGAGAAATGAAAAATTTTAAAAGATAAAGTGATACCCACATTTTTATCATGCCACAAGAATCTAGAATAAGTTATTATAATTATTTATTAATTATAAGGTATAAATATTTCTATATAATGTGTTTTGAAAAAAATTTAGGTCATTTTTAACTCTTTTCATCTTTTTTTAACCGCCATGTGAACCCATTTTCACTTTAACCTCTGTAATTAATTTTTACTTTATTTATAATTCATTATGTAGAAAAAATATTCTAAACATATTAGATAATATTTATTATGGTTGTTCCAAATATGGAATGTATTATTCTAATCCCAATTCATACAATTTGTTGAATTCGATTTAAAATTAAACCTACTGATGTGTCAAAAAAATGAGTTTTCCAAAGAAATACTTTCAAAATTGTAAAAACAATTTATATCAGAATTCAATATGAAACTGGTTCAAATGACCTAAATTAGTTATTTATTAATATAATTTTACTAATTGTACTTTAAAACCAATTTAAAATAAAATTTTATCTTATAAATAATTTATATGAAATGTTGTTTTCAATATAAATCATTATTTTCACTATTTATCAAAAGAGTAATATTTTCCAAAAATTATAAAAAATCCCCCCATATACAATTTTGAAATGTATATTTTAATTTTTCATTAATTATTTTTTCTCAAACTATTAAAATACAATTTTATATAATGTGTGAAAATCACGACTGGATCACCTTTTAAAAAATTAAATTTTTCCAGAAAACCTTTCTTTTTAATTGAAATGTTTATTATTTTACTTCTAATTAATAGATAACTATTGAAATGGTTTTATAAATTTATAAAACATATAATTTTTTTTATTCAGTTATTCTTATTTATACCTGCTAACATAACAAATAGGATATAATAGTCATAGTTTTATTAAAATATTTTAATAGAGTATCATATTTTGTTCAAACCTGGAGTTGTGTGCATCAAATGGTATTGAAGAGATTCAATTTATTGAAAAATAAATATATCATAAATCATAGAGATTTATATACTCTTATAATCATGGTTATTTGTTTCATACAAGTTTTTGGACATGGTTTTCCTCATTTAAAATCTCTTAGTCATTACATTCTACCAACATATATAAATTCTTTCTTTAAATTTTAATCATGATCTCATAAATTAAGGGATTATATTTGATAATCCATTTTTGTAAATCTAAATCATAAAAAAGCTTAATAAATCATCATCTTTATTATATATAAATTTAATTAAAATACCATCTATGATAGTATAAAACTAGGTTTCTGGGTAAGAGAACATTGGTTGGTAGTGAAGATATAGATATGACAGGAAATAATAAATAATTATTGATATTCATAGATGTAATTTTTCACTATATATTGAATATTAAATGGGATGTTAAGTACCAAAAAACTAGAAATCTATGATGATTTGAAATTATATTTAATTCATCAGATATTAAGGTAATATGACAGGATTTTGGTTTCAAGATCCATTTTCTAATGTTTAGGAATTAATTTAATATCTACAAATACAAGTAAATATAGGTACCTTTTATCTGTACATTTCATAAGCACAATTTTATCCTCTGGTTTTGATTATATCAATTCCAACTTTGTCTCTTACTTTAAAAATTCAATACCATAAAATTACTTTTTTATGCATGAAGCACTAAAATTATCATTTAATGGATTATAAGATTCATAAAAGAGTGGCATGTCTTTCCATATATATCTATATATTTTCCAAAACCAATATGGTTAAAAAATTATATAATAAATTAATCTCTAAACCCCAATAGTATCACTGTTGTATTACCATGAACATCTATTCATCAAATTATTTATGTAAAAATAGTGTTATATTAACCAAAAAATCACATCAGATAGTGGTTGGTGTAACACCCTTTGGAAAATTTTGATTTGGATTTAAGCCTTACTGTGTTTTGGGATATGATGGGTTTTCACATGGCATGTGGGTTAAAAAAAATTAAAACAATTATTTATATAATTGCTATAATGTTCCCAACTTTTAATAACCCATAATTACCACACCATAAAAGGTAAGATAACAGTTCCATGTTTCCAATAGCTTCATTAAAAACACTTTATATATACTATATTAATATAAATCACATCTTAAGGTTTGTCTTAAATAAATCATTTATTTTCCAAGAAGTTTAACATTCCACTAAATCATGTTTTTTTGGTTATCAATATCATTCAACATGTTTTCCAAAATATTTAAATAGAAACTATTTAATTGAAATATTTATATATTTCATAAATAATTTAACTGGAATATCATTGAAAAAATACTATAATAACATAATAATTGAATCCATACACAAGAACCTTAATCATTACACTTCATTTGATGTAATAATATAAGATTATCTATGATCTGTCAGATTATTTTAAGGTTTATTACCTATAAACCTGGGGCATTAATTTATATATTCCCCCATATCCTTATAGTTAAAGCATTCCACAATGGAATATTATTTATTTCCCTTGAATTCATGAAATTGGTGTTTTTTCTCTCCACATTTGTATTGGACTCCCATTACCATCAACAAATTTATAGAGTGCTTCTTTCTACATTTATCACAAGGGGTAAATCCATTTTTCTATTATTCCTGTTATCCTTATTTTTATCAACCATACTCTTCTTATTTTTCATCCCTTAAAATCTATAAGACATGGGGAATTATTTCTCAATATTTGTGACATGTGATATTATGATCTCATATGATGAGAATTTTTGGGATACTAATACCATTTAATTAATTTTCTAAACCTCCTTAAAGAAAATATTAATTTAGATCTTTCAATTATATATGTAGTATATATAATTAATTTCCATACATTAAATATTGTATTTATATATAGAAAATTTTTTATCATCCTTTTGTCTTAGTGTCATCAATTGTCTCTTCATACCTCTTATTTTCTTGTGATGAAAATAATTTTCCAAAAATAACACAATAAAATAGTTAAATACATATCTTTTATTTCTTCTTCATAGATAGTGTTTTGAATATATAACCACCATTGATCCTTATCACTTGAGAGATAATAAACTACCGTAACATATTTCTCAATTTTGTTTCGTCCCAAAATGAGAAACATCTTCTCTATGGAACATATCCATGTTTCATCTACAAATGGCTTTGTGGTCCCTCTCAAAAATAGGGGTTGGTTATGCATGAAAAAGTCAAGAATTGTGGTCTTATGTTTTGGATCAAAAATATAATCCATACGGTCAAAGGTATTACTCGTAACATGAGTGAGCTACACCAATATAGTTGTGATTTTTTTAGTTCTATCTAGAGCTCTATATCTAGCTTCATTATCGTTCCCATGAGAGAAATCCAAACATTATGTAAGTTTATAGATACAACTTCTATTCCCTCAACTAGAAACCATTCTTGAATAGTGAAATACACTAGGTTAGATCATATCATTATCAACTATAATTTTTAATCCAAAAACTATTGAAAATTAAATAAATTAAAAAATTGTTGTTTAGATAATCCCATATTTATAAACATGTGTTATTTGCGGATGATTCAAATTCATTATATTATTGTAAAATCTTTCACGAGGGTTTTTAAATAAAATATAAATTATCCCAATTTTACCTCTTACGTGTGTAAATCTAGGTGCATAGTAAGGATAGTTTTCTTATAGCTCATAATTCTTGAATCGACACCCACATTCCTTTTCTTGAGTTATTTCCACTAGTTACATCTATTCTAGAACCATTTCTACTAGTAGTCTCCATATGGGGATATATTTCTCAAAAAACAACATAATATATACTGTACAAAAACATTGGTATTTTATAATATATATAGAAATATCCTTTATTAGTCATAGTTTAATGTTATATAATCTATGTTACTCTAAATATCATTCCCAAGGTTTCTACTAAAATTCTTCTATTAACTACTGTAAAGAAACTGATCCCAGTATCCTTGATTCAACAGTTACTTTATTAAATTGGAAGAAGATACAAGAAATCACATCCTAATGGATTGAATGGTTTAGCAGTTCTAGTAACTAGATACATACTCCGATCTCATTTTACAAATGAAAATATATAGTTCAAAAATGTGTTTTTTAAGTGGATTCATCATTTACTACTGAATATCACCACATATCAGTCCAAAAACACTTTCTGATATCTTGGATACAATAGAAGAAGAGAAAGTGGAAATCTCATACGCTCATTAAGGGTATACATATGGAAGAATCCATATTATTAAATAATCCTAATAAATATATAAACATAAATAATTTAAAAACATTCTATTAAATTAATTACATTGCCATAATATGGTTGTAAATATATATGATTAAATATTGTCATATAAATAAGAACATTAACTTGAAACATAACCATGTTGATTATAAATAATAGAATAATCGCATATAAAATCAATAAATAATTTCATATTGAGGTAATGGAAAATTTTCGATATCATAACAATACCATCAAGGCTTAATTCTAAGATAGCACATAAAAATGGATAAGGGCCAAACCAAATACCCAAGAAATTTTGTTTATTGAGATTTATTGAGGCATAGTGGTCCAATAGAGGGTCCCAAACATTATTTACTATGTATAATTTATTATTTATATGAAATGGGTGAAACATATTAATTATAGACATTAATATTGAAAAACAAACATACAAAATTTTAATAATTACACCAATCAATAAAAAAATCATAAATAATTAATATTAATATGGTAAATGGTATTAAAATAGTAAATATTTAATCAAATTGATCATTAAAAATTCATATAAATATTATGTATGGTATAAATACAATATATCTCCAATTTATCAGAATTAAAATAAAGAGGTGATGTCATTGATGAATATAAATACCAAAAAATTTGATTAAAGACATTTATAAAGAAAATAATAATTTCACAATAAAAACAATTTTATAACTAAAATTTCATTAAGTATTATTATAATAAACATCACAAAAAATAATCATGATAACTTAAAAATTAATATTCAGAATAATAGGTGGCTGAGATGGTAGGGAATTCCATCCATAGGTACATGTTAAAAAAATATTCCTTTAACATTTTCAATAAAAGATAAATTTGACTTGTTTGGAAAATGAAATGAATTTTCCTATCAAAATATTTTTCAAAAATTCAAACCAAGGAAGAAATATCCATAATAAATCAATTTGATAATGTTAATAACATATATAAAAACATTTTTCTCAAAACATGGATTTGGAAGAAAATGTGTTTCCAACTGAAGAGGGAAATAATATTGGATCTTCTAATAAAAATATTCTTCATCATTTTAAGTTATACATTGAGTAAAAGGTAACTATTACATTTAAATCTCATTAATAACCAAATTATAAGAAAAATAAATTGGTTTATTATACAATGATAAAATAATTTTTCTTCAGTGTAAATTTAATTATAAACAATCCCAATTAAAATGAGATTGAAACATAATTCACTTAACACATATGTAACTTTTCAATTGTAATTCCCATGTTATTAATAAAATAAAATAAAATATTAAATTCTATGAATAGAAATATATTAATTATTTAACATATCAAAATAGTCATTATATCAAACAAACAATGAAATAAGAGATAAATATGGCATATGTCTCATAGAAATAAATGGAAGATGAGAAACCCTTACCTTAGGTTTGGCATCATTAGTATGTATTAAAACCTTATATATAATAAATATATGTTTATTATACATATATTAAAGAAACATAATCATATATTTAAAATAATATATGATTTAATTATATTCTTTTATGACTTATTTATTAACAATTCCTTTTTAAAATAACTATTTATAGTGATAATTGTTTTATTTTTCATGTATGATTTTGTTCGCTAACTTTGGATATATTATACTGATCATGGTTCCATAATCCCCAGAATTGTTTCTATGATATAAATATCATATATATTCATTATATATATATTTATTTTAATCTATTAATGTCAGAGATAGAAAATATATTACATTATTCATGGACATGGTAGGTCGTGCATACACTTGAACATTTTTTCCATTTTTTGACGAATGGAAAAAATGGAAAATAAATATTTATTAAAAATTATAAAGTCTTTATTATGTTATATATAATTTATATTAATTAAATCCATATCTATTACCATCCATGTAAAAATAAAATAAAAATCACTTAACATCGATATGTGGAGGCGGTAGTCCACACGTATGCATGAGTGATATTATTGTTTTAAATTGGATTTGAAAGGTATTAATTTATATGTGATTTTATATTTACATAATTATGGATTTTTAATAAATATAACATATAATCATAAATTTCAACCGTAATAAATTTCACGTAAATAATAAGTGATAAACGAATCACTCCACTTCATAAGGCGATAGTCATCCATAAAATTGAGCAACATTATTGTATCCTCCATCGAATAGAAAGTAAAAAAGGTAGATGAAGTATAATTATTTAAAAAAAAAAGATAATTTAAAAAATATCATATTAGAAACTTATATCCAACATATTATTAATCCTTGAAAAGTTGTGATGGAAATCAAATTATATCAGTTCACGAAGTGATAGTCTTCCGTACACACGATCGACAGTTTCATTAACCATTTGGTGGAAGTGGTTGTGGATATAGGTTATTAAATTAAATAATTCCATACCTGTTTATATGAGACGTTTTTGTTAATATATTATAATATTTTATTATTATTTGAAGGAGGTGGTAGAAGAAATAAAATAAAAACACACTTTTAAAAATTTCTTCCTCTTCTTCGGAGAGCCTCCATAGATTCATACATAAAGCCTTCATAAGAGGGATTCAAAATCAAAATAAGGCCTCTATGATATGGGGAGTAAAATAAAGAATTTATTTTGGTATTTATTGGATTATCCAAATGTTTTTCAAAGTATAAAGAAGGAAGGGGAGGGTGGCCTTTTTTATGTTGAGGGAGAGGACACACATGGAATTCTTAAGACGATAACGTGATACCCACATTTTCATCATTACACAAGACTCCAAAATTTAAATTCTATAACCTTTGAGGTTATATATATTAAATATGTCCTTAAAATAGTTCATTCATTTTAAGTCAGTTCAACCATTATCTTTTTTAGTTAACCTCCAGATAAACACATTTTTTCCTTTACTATGGTAATTATTTTTCACAATTTTTACTCTCCATTAAGACAAAAATTGAGATTAAAATATTTTAGAATTTTAATTATTCTAAATTAAAATATGGAATTTATTTTTTAATGTTTATCCCACATAATAGAAATAAGTAATTTTAAAATAAAACTCACACAGATGTTGAAACAATATCCTCTTTCGAATGAAATCCATTCCAATTTTTAAAAATATTTTTCATAATAATTTAATATAAAATTTCTTACTTTGATAAAATTTAGTTAAATTTTTATATAAAATAACTAGTTTTACATTAAATACAATTTTAAATAATATTTACCCTTATAAATAGTTAAAACGAAAAGGAAGATTTTAATACAAATCAACATTTTTCCTTATTCGTAAAGAAATCAATGTTTTAGAAAATTTCCAAAAACATAACCCAATAAAATTTTGACATTTATATTTAAAAATGTTGATTATTTTTTCATCTAAACTTTTTTAAAGTGGTAAAAAAAAATTAAATCATTTTTTCTTATAATGACTAAACCACCATTAAAAAATATATTCTTTTGAAAAGTTTACTTTTTCATTCAATGGTTTCTTATTTTATTTATTATAAGTAGATAAACATTGAATTTATTTATAAATGGGAAATAACTATAATTATCATAATTTATTTAGTACAATTTATACTCCATAACATAATAGCTAGGTTTAAATGGTCATGTCTAAATAATATTATTTTAATAACTTGTCGTGTTTTGTTCAAGCCATGTATTGTGTAAATACCATTATATTAAAGGGATAAAATAAATTTAAAACATATATCATAATGTCTAAAGTTTTTGTATTCTCTATTAATTTTGGTGTTTTGTGTCAGACATTATATCAAATATGATACTCCACTTTTAAAATCTCAGGGCATTATGAACCTCTTTAGGTCCAAGATATAAGACTATGAACTATCAAGAAACCCCATGGTCCATGCTTCATGAAAAAAAAATTGGTGATCTTGTTTTTATTCTAGATACATTACCTTAAACTATGTAGTTTGAGTCTCCATACATGCCATTTTAAACTACACCTCATCATCCTCGGTAGAGAGGATACCCCCACACACACACATTCAACATTGGTCTCCAACCATTCGATTTTCTGGAACTACATTAAGTTTGATTCCCATATCATTGGATATATAGTGATTCATAAACCCCATATCTCTTGTTTAACCATAAATAATTCCCCTAGGTGAGACCATTTCAAAAACATTAGTCCCTTGAGGCTTCTATTCACATAAGTATTCCATTACTAGATAGCAACATCTTCCCACCTCATTATTGTTCCTTATTTCATGATAACAAATGGAACACCACACTTCATGGTTTCATGATATTAATCTATATGAGAACATACTTTCCAAAAGATTTTAAAATGAAAGGTCTACATTATAACAATTGAGGCTTAACATTTATTGATATTACATCATTTTTTATGAATATTCAAAACATCATAAAAACACATGCATGAGGAATGTAATAGTTTAGTTTCTGTGGAAACATGGAAACATTATTTTAGTATGGTGAAATATCATAAAAATATTCCTTAATAATCATCCCATTTAATAATCCCACTACAAACCATTCTTTATAACTTGGGGAAGGGAGTCATAAGAAAGGGGTGAGCTCGAATACTATATATGGGAAGATAAAATAAATACATTCTAATAACATGATCATTGGGGTATAATAACATGATAATAACATTTGAACACAATAACCATGATAAAAATATCATAATCATGATACAAGGATAAAATATCGGTAGTTCATAAGATAAGAATCATAAGATAAATTAGATCATTATCCATGAAAAGTAACATGGGAATAATATATGAAATATTTTGAATACATATTATCATAGAAATTTCTATATCAAGGATACCAACCAAGTCCTTCATTACATGTTGGGATAAAGGTAATAACATGTTTACCTACATCGGGCATTGAATTTCCTCACGTGTACCCTCTTGTTTTGGATATTGGATTATGTCTCAAATACCCTCTTGTGTATTATTTTGTTTTGGTATTAAGATGTCCTCTTGTTTCGGGTTAGTTATGCCCTCCCATGTGCCCTTTTGAGCTTACAAAACATTTATTGTTACCAAATGCATTGGAGGGAGATATAGGTACCACCCATCACATAATGAAATCATGCAATCGTGTTCCATAAGATAACAAAACATTCATCATATCATGGCTCTTGAAATGAAATGAGTATCATTAACATTTCAACACATCATAACCTGTGGAGATGGGATAGGTTTCATAATCATTTCGTTAATGCATAACCCATGAAAAAAGGGGGTTTCCAAAGAATATAACCTATTCTGGAGAAACAGGTTTCATAAAAATAATTCCATCAAAACAAAATAAATCACGAAGGGTTATTAATCGTATTCATACACAACAGAAAAGAAATTCATCTTACATGGAGAAGGATTTTGAAAGATTAAATGGAACAATTCTTAGAAAAAATACAAATTTCTTCATAATTACTTTTCATAAAACCATTTAAAGAATCCATTTATTATAAATAAGGATTTACAATTTCATTTAAACAATTTCATGAGGAAAATATATATTTCTCTTTAAAAATGGTTTTTTAAAACATAAATAATTTTGAAAACCATTTTCTTTAAAAACACTCTATGAAATGAAAAAAAAAACATGAAATAAGTTTTGAAATGATTTTGTGAAAAAGTTTTAGATAAATTATAATTAAAAATTTATTTCATTGAAATCATCTTCCTTGTAAATAAACCTTCCAAATACTTATAAATTGAGATTTAAAAATCATTGAAACCATTTTTAAACATAAAAAATATTTGAAAATGTTTTTATTGGATAAAAAGTTTTAAATTAATAAATTTCTAGAATATTAGGAAAATATTTTCTTTAAAAATAAACTTTTAATCTTACATAACAATCTTTAAGAAAATTAATATCATGATGGTAGGCAAGTTTTTACATGTTGAACATTCTTTATACACATTAAAAAGATTATAAAAGTTACTAAATAATAAAATTAAAAATGGATTCATTTTAAAAACATTATTTAAAATGGTAAAAAGGGGTAAAAATTTACTTTTAACATCATATAATAATATTAAAACATTCATGAAAATATTTTTAGAAAACATTATTTTAAAAAGAACACTGATTTCTGACTGAAAGGATATATAATGTTAGATTTTCATAAAAACATTTTCAATATCATATTAAGTACCAAGTAGTGAGAAAGTGGTACTAATACCTAAAGATATTATTTATAACTATACGATTAGAAGTTTAATGATTTTTAATGAGATACAGATCATAATATTTCATTAATACAAATATAATCATAAAGAGTCTCGATAAGAGATGAGATTGTATGAGTAAACCATTACCAAATTGGTAACTTTTAATCATTAAAATATACAATGTATAATATTACAAGAAGATAAATATATCAAGAAAATAATTAAATGTGTGATATAACATTTCAAATGGTTGTATATACACCTCATAGACAAATATAGGTGCATGACATGGCATGTTTCTCGAATAAGGAAATTTGAGACACGATAACGTTATCAATTTTGTAACTTTTGATCCAAACCCCCATGAAATTTTGATAATAAAATGGATATTTAAATAACCATAAATTTATTTACATGAATAATATAATACATCCATGATCAGTTTACACACCACACAAATGAAATTAGAGGCAAATAAGTCATGTTTCTCATTGAAATAAAAAGTGAGATGAAATTATATTACCTTAAGTATTTAATTTCATAATACATGTAAAAAACCCTTTTATAATAAATATGTGTTTATTATAAATCTAATAATGAACCATATTTTTGTATCTAATACAATATATGATTTTTTTATTGATTTATATTACCCGTTTATTGAAAACTCCATGTTTATGTTACTTGTTGGGTCGTTTCAACTTTATTTTTCTTATATGATTTGACTACATAAACTTGATCCTATTACAAAGACCATGATTTAATTAATTAAATAATTTAAAACATTTTATAAATATAAAAAATATTTAATATATATATATTTATAATAATCTATATATGGTAGGTGTATAAAATGGAATTTATCATTCATGGAGATGGTAGGTTGTACATATGCATGAATGATGTTATCATTTCATTAACATTTTGAAAGATATAATGAAAATAACATTTGTTTATTTATATATATATATTATAATTAAAATATAATTATTACTTCATAATATCATATAGTTTCACTAAATGTATTTTTAATACATTTCATGTACGGTGTGAATGAATCCCATAACTTGGAGGATGTGGTAGTCCACACTTCCCAAAATAAAATTATCATAATTACACAAAATGGAATGAATGAAGATATGTATTATATAATAATTTTTGAAGGCCTTTTCTAGAAAATAGTTTTCAAATTTTATAATGAAAATTTTAAATAATTTAAATCCTACTATTTGAGAATACCATTTTTGAAAAAATATAATGGGGTATTTGAAAATCATTTAAAGAAATTTTAAAACCTAAAACATTTTTGAAAAACATTTTATTTCAAAAACACACTAAAATAAAAAAAACACAAAATATTAGGAAACAATTTTCATTAAAAATTAACTTTTATTATCATAAAGGATGACTCAGGTAAATTATAGTCATGATGGATAGTAAGTCCATACATTTTGAACATTTTTTTGTTCTTTAAAAGTATAAGAACCTTCCTTGATCAAAAAATGAAAAGAGGATTCCTTTTAAAACTATTTTTATCAAAGCTAATAAATGGTAAAAAAATACATTTTAACATCATATATTATTACTTAAAAAATTGATTTTTATTTTTGAAAACCTGATTTTGAGGGATCACATATTTCCCACTCAAACAATAAGCAGAGTGAAATTTTTATAAAAACATTTTCTTAATTATATTGAGATCCAAAGAGTGGTAAAATGGAATTAATACATTAAAATATCATGAATAATAATTTTCTAATAAAATTAATTATTTTTATTTATATATTAATCATAATATTTCATCAATGGAAGGAAAATCATAAATAATATTGATAAATGAAGAGATTGTAGCAATAAAATGTTACCACCATGGTAACTCTGAATCATAATACTATTCAAATAATAAAATTAAATGAAGCTAAAAATATATATTTAATATGTAGATTAAGGATATAATATATAAATGTGATGTATCTACACCTCGTAATATAATATTGGTGCATAACATGGCATTTGTCTCAAAGAAAGAAAATTGAGACAAAATTACATTACCGATATGTTAGATTTTGAACCACAAACCCCATGAAAGTAAGTTCAAAAAATTTATATGTAAATAAATATAAATTTAATTATATGAATCATATAATATATCCATCGGTATTTTACAAAAAACATAACTGAAATAAGTGGGGAATAAGGCATTTTTCTCATGGAAATAAATAGTGAGATGGAATTCTGATACTTCAAGTCTTGTAATTCTTCTTACACATTCAATAATATTGTGTAATATTTATAATTTAATTATAAATATATTATATATGCATATTATTATATATAATACCATATATTAGTTGGTTATGACTTTATATTATCTGTTTATTAACAACTCCATTTTAATGTTATGTTTCGGGTAATATCTGATTTATTTTTCGTATATGTTTTGACTTGTTATTCGTGATCATCTTAATTAGATCATGATTTAATTAATTATAGATTGTAAAAAAAATTATAAATATCATATATTTTTATTATATTATTATTTATAATAATATATATAATATATAAGTATGAAATGGAATACATCGTTCATGGAGATAGTGGGTCGTACGTACGCATGAACATTGTTTCTATTTTTTTATTGAATTAAAAGAAAGTACATAAATTACATATATGTATATATATATATATTATAATTCAAGATGAGATATTATTTCATTTATATCGTATAGTATCACTAAATTAATCCTTATTACATTCTATTTATGGTGTGAATTAATCACACTACTTTGGGGAGGCGGTAGTTCACACTTCTAAAAACGAAATTATCATACTTATATAAAATGGACAGAATAAAGGTAAGTGTAATATAATTTTTATGGAATCATAAATACATCATAATATAATATATAATATATAAATATATAATTTCCATCATTATTACCAAACATGAGACTTGGTAAAGTGAAAAAAGAACAACATCATTTAGTGAGGTGGTAGTTCGACATATATTTGAATTGTAAGATTGTTTCCCATTAGATAGAAGAGTGTGTATGTGCAGGTAAAAATATTAGAATATAAAAAAATTTGAATATTTTTTACTGGTTATGTTATATATTTATGAATTAAGAATAAATTATGTTGTGGAGAAAGAAAACAAACGAAAGGATCTTGAGGAAGTATCTTACTTCTTCTTTTGGGTAACTCCTTTTTTTCATTGAACGAAAGGCCTTCCTTGGTTTGATTTATTCCCAAAGATAGGATTCAGGAAGAAATATTGGGATTTTGGGAGATTATTTGAGTAGATTTCGGGTGAGCCAAATGGATTGAGAGGTGCGAATAAGTGGGAGGGTTGTGTTCAATTTTATAGTTATGGAGGAGTATCTTTCATCAAAATTCAGGAAAAGGAAATTCCACCAACGTTTTTCCTAGGAAATGTGGCTCCAATAATGTAAAAAATTATATCAAATTTTGGATAGGATAGAAATAAGGCCATCTAAGTGATTTCAGACAATTTTATATGTCATTTTGTCCCTTAACTGTATGGTTTAGTGTAACACCTTGAGTTTTTTATAGACCTTTTTTTCTTGAATAAGTTAAATTTTCATTGATATCTTGCATTTAAATAAGTAAAAAACACTATTCACACAGCATTTACTTAGTGTATAAAATAAATATTTGATATATGTTACATGAAACACTGACTTGGAATACATTTGCCACACCAACTTGGCATATTTGACATGCAAACTGAGTTTCTACAAATTATCACTTTTTATAATTATTTAAACAAGATAGTTATATCCTAGTCATTAAACATAATAATATGAATAGTAATATGTACTTTTAAAATATTTTTCATAACGGTTTTATAAAAATAAAACATATTGATAATGAATGTTACACTTCAGGGTAAAGTCTGTATATGTTTAAAAAAACTATTTTCCCAAATGAATGACTTTTCATGTCCTTCTATGAAAAATAATAAAGTTAATTTTAGAAAATTTTAGAATTTTAATTTTAAAAAATAAAATTCATTTTTTTAATTTATAGTTCCTAAATTATCTTAAAGAGAATTTTTGGGATTGTTCTGAGAAACATCATTTTTTTGATGAATTGTGAAAAATAATAAATTTTTATAAAATCATGATTTTTCATCCAATTTATTTATAAGGATAAGTAATATATTAAATATAAATCAATTTATAATTAGATCCTATTTTTATAAATTAATCTATTTTAGGTCATTATGATCCATTTCACTTTAAAATTTGGTATATAAACATACTGAACTTTACGAAGTTATTACGTTAAAAACTTGTAGTGTTGCCCTTAAAACGGGATTCAATTTAAATAAAATTCTGAAACATTTCTGATTGGAATTTGGAAAAATTAATTCCATATTTAGAATCATCATAATTTATAATTTATAATTAATTGATCTTAATTTTTACAAAAAATTATTATTGAAATTAATTAAAATTAATTATGTCTATTATGGTAAAATTAAGATTAAATAAGGACTAAACCCTAAACATAGGGAATAATATGACATAGAAACATGTACTAAATCTAATATATGTACTTATTTCAATAATATAATCCCTTTTAATTTATATTAGTTATTATTGGATCCACTTTCAGTAAAACTATGTGGGCAGTGCATCCCTTTTCCAAAAATATTACATGAGTGACACTCCTCCTCCACTATAAAAGGCCTCATATCCTATCACTTACATACACCGATCAATCCACTTATGTTCAGAAAAAATATTAAAAAAATTTCTCCCCAAAACCCATAACTTCCTCATGGAAGCCTCAGTTTTGATAGAAAACAATCTAATGAGGTCATTTAGGAAAACCAAAAGGAGTTACCCCAAGAAGAGGAAATACCCTCCCTCGAGCTCCATTATCATATTTTCATTCTCCATCCCCTCCACTATCATTATTCTATTATAATAAAAAAACACATGTTTCTTTAATATCCTAGGATTTATTTATTCTAAAATTTCATCCTACACATACACACACTTCCATCTAATGGGTAAATAATATATTACTTATGTGTATGGAGACAACCACCTAACAAAATGATGATTGTTAATTTTTCAGTTACCAACTATCACGGTTGACATTAAAATGAACCTTATATTTATATATGATAAATATTATATTTATAATTTATTTATGATTCTTTAATTTTTATTTAAAATTTACTTTTATGTTTTCCATCTTTTATAATTACAATAATTTCTTTTGAGGAACTGTGGACTACCGCCCCCTCAAATTGAGTTGATTAATTCACACTATATAGAATGTAATAAGGATGAGTTTAGGGAAATTATATTATATAAATTAAATGATAATTCTAATTGAATTATAATATATATATACATATATTTCAATTTCTTTATTTATATTAATACGACAATAAAAACGGTAACAACGTCCATGCATACGTACGGCTTACCATCTCCATGAGCTGTGTATTCTATTTAATGATTATTTATTCTATAGAATATTGTAATAAAATATAATTAATAGAAATTATATTTATATAATGGTTTAGATTCTTTAAATCATTTTATAAGTATAAGAATCAAATATATAAAAAATTAATACACGTGTAAATAAAAAAGAATATATTACCCGAAGTGAAACCTTAACATATGATTGTCATCAAGTGGGTAATATATGGTCCTAATAAAACCATATATGGGAATATATATGAAAATATTATTCAGTAAAATATTTATAATAATCATAAATTTATTATACAGGAATTTTGTATGATTATGAAGAGATTCAACACATAAGGTAAGGTAATTTCACCTCAGTTTTTATTTTCATGACATAAATTATTTATTCACTACACATCCCTTTTTTATGGTGTGTATACTTAAAATGGATGTATTATATGATTCTTATACTAAAATTTATGGTTATTTACATATCTATTCTATGATCATTGTCAGGGGTTTTATGTTTCAAAATCATCTAAATCGGTAAGACATTGTTTTCTCAATTATCATTCACTCAGACACATGTTTTGTTATACACCTACAATATTGTTCATGTTGTATATACATATGTTTTACATTTTTAATCATGAATATAATTATTTACAGGATTTGTTTTAAGCTTCATTTAATTAATTTTTTAACTTAGATATTATGACCCCATTTAACAAAGTGGTATGATTATATTGAAACAATCTCATCGTTTTTCGTGATTGTTAACGATTATGCGTCTTTTGATGAAATTTCATAATCTATATCTCAAGAACACTAATGTTTTTACTTATAATATATTTATCAATGAGTTTTTTTCAAATGGTTTTGTGTCTTAAAATAAATTTTTCAATGAAGAAATGATATTTTTATAAATAAATGTTCTTAAAAGATATATCAAAATTATATCCAATATACGATGACATACATTGACGTTAAGAATACCTTTGATGGGTGATGATTCAATGTTTCCACTTATACACTTTCTCTAAATGGTTTCTATTTTTATGGCATGAGGTTTATGATACATGTTTCTCTTTCATTGATTATATGGTTCTAAATCCTGCTTCTTTTCATGGGTTATGATTTTGATAAAATGATTATGAAACACATATCATTTTGAAATGGTTATTATATTATTACATTTTTATGATACCTATTTAATTTCATGGGTTATTTTATGATATTTTATGATATTGTGACAATGGTATGTGTGATTTCACAATGATAGGGGTGGGACCAATATCTCTCTCTAATTCATTGGGTAAAGATTTATTTCTCATGAGATAGACTAAGATTGTCCTAGAAGTAATCATTGACTTATAACATAGACATGGGAGTAAATTGATACTACCAAGATGGTATTTTTAGTGAAATAATGCTACTATGAAAGAAATGGGAGTGAACGATTTCTTTGATGATGGTATGGAGAGTGAACCCATGATACTAAGATATTCTTGGAATTGATGACTTGGATAATATGATAATCATTATTATATGCTTATCTATTTTCCAAAATTTGATGTTTTATTCCTATGTTATGATTTCATGGATTATGTTATTTATGTTAATTATAATTTATGTTTTCTTAACTTCCATTCATTATGCCAATATTTATGTATATGATCTCTAAAATGTAGTGTATGATATTCTATATTCAGTATCATGTTATCATACCCTTATTCTCATTATTATGCTTATATATATCTCTTGTTTACTTACACGGAGCCGCTAATCACACCCATTTTTATGTTACTTTCCCCAAGTTATTTAGATATGAATTATTTTTTGTGACTCTAAGAAGATTTCTTTTTGAGACGAACCTAGTGGGAGATAATATATCTCACTTATGTACTCGCGTTTAAGTTTCCATGTTTCCAAAGGTTCTAGACTAATACATTCTTTGGGAATTAGTTTTTATAATGTCTTAATTATTCCAAAATAGATTTTTAATGGAAATGTAATAAATTTTATGGTTTTTATATTTACTACATTGTTAAGATAATTTCCCTCATAACTATTGAAATTAATTTTTATCACTTTCACTAAAAATTTTTAGAAAACAATTTTTACATTTTTTGGAATTAAAAATTATTTTGATTCCAAATATGTAATGTATTTTTTCAAATTGTAATCATAGATGTAATATAAATTAATTTACAATTAATCACATAGATGGGATGACAATATGGGTTTTTGATGTAAACTATGTCAAAATATCGCTAGATTTTTATATCTAATTTAAATTTAAATTTAATATCAATGATCTAAATTGGATTACCTGATGTATAGTTGATATGATTAAACTTAAAACCAATTATCAATATAATTTATCCTTATAAATACTAAAGATGAAAAATAATTTTTGAATTAAATTTTAGTATTTTTCCATATTCATCACAAAATGAATCTTCATAGAAAAATACCAAAAATTCACCCAAACCTAATTCTTATGTTTATCTTTCAAATATAACTTTTATTTTTACAAATAAAATTTTAAAATGTTTTAAATAATATATTTTAAATTGGTTCTCCATTAATAGGTGGTAATCTAATTTTATAAAAATATAGGGTTTTATGTGTAATATTGGGTTAGTTCAAATATAATGACTATAAAATATATTCAAATAATGTAAAAAAACATGAAAGAGTATATAAAATATATATTTGATTAATATCATTCAATGGTAATAATTAATATAATTTATTAGGATAAATGTTCTTTATGAGAATAAAAGTTTATTTTATAAAAACATTCCATTTATATTTGTTCAGTTATTATACTCATTTTTAATGAATTTGAAACCAATGAATTCAACCATGTATTTTCATAAATTACTTAATCTTATTCCTAACTGTCAACTTAATAGGTAGGTAATATCTTATTATATTAAACAATATTATTTTTAATAATTTATTATTGTTTGGTAAAACTTTGTCTTTCACGTAACGTAAAAAAACCTATGTGTTCTGTATAGAGATAGGTATACTTTATGTTTCATGCAGTGAATGGTGAAAATTTGGTTGTGTATAATACAAACCAAACATAGTGATTAAAAAAGTATTTATAGTGTTGCATTAAATGAAAAATAAAAAAATTAGATTAAATCATGGAAAAATATTTCACGGAATCACAGGTTTTTACATACAAACTAATCACACAAAATTATACTACATGATACGTTTTCCCTTGGCAGAGATTAAATTCTTTATTAATGTCATTCATCTACTACACCATGTTGTAGAAATACGTGAGGCTTGATACTCTATTTCCAGGAAAACGTAGAGACACCCAAATCCCATGTGCTCGGCCCAAAGTTCCCTAAATATATTTCAATACCACTATAATAAAAATGTATTTTACTCCCACCAATTGATACACCCCCTTATTTGAGTTCAAATACACAGTTTTATAGGATGTAGAGTATAAAATTATATAAAAAGACACTCATAATTAATCTACACACCATGAGGATTCCTCAATTTAAATCCCAATTATTATCCAAATATTAATGGTATCACCTAATTGAAATGGTACTTATACAAACTATCTTTCCTCTCATTCTAGGTTCACACCTCAGAGGATCTCTAGGGGAAAATCAACGTTAATGTTTTTTGAACATGGTCAATCATTGATCCAATATATTCTCTCCCCATCCTTGATCGGTGTGTTATTGGACCTGAGTTTTAAATTTACTCAATGTTAATTATTCAACCATTAGTTATAACCATTATGGTTCAAATCATAGAAATCGTGATTTACTCCTCCTAATCCTCCCTATGAAATAGTGTAGTTTTAACACCCTTGGTGTCACACTTTCATTCACTCATGCATGTTGGAAAATCTAGTTGATATTTTCATGAATAATTCAATGTAGATTCACTTCATCATTATTATCCACTCCCATGAGACAAGGTAGGATCTGTACCATTCCTTATTTCCCACACTAATCATGTCTTACATGAGATTATTAAGCTAGGTGGGACCCTCCCAACATGGAAAATACATTTTAATCCCCTGTCAGTCCAATAATTACAAACTTACACTATGTGAAACTCAATATAAATAATTTTTTATAGAAAAAAAGCAATTTGGGATACCTATTCGTGAAATTTTTCAGAACTCTTAGTCACCCCATGAATCCCTTAGAACAAAAACCATGTGGTCTGAGCTTGATGATCTTAAATTGATAGTGATATTAATCCAAGAATCATGACTATAAAATATGCCTAATGTCCCACTAATGTGAACATAAATTTTTCACCCCTACTTTTGTGAGACACTTATTTTAGTGGACATCTAGTTGGGCCCCAACTCGTCCCTATAATTCATGTTAGTTGTCATTTCCTCTAGCAAAATATGTCATCTAACCCCTTCTAGTTCAGCTGCCATTAACCTAAACTACCAAATGTAAAGAGGAAAAAATTATTTATAGGAAAATAACCAATAAATGAAAACATAATATAAGGTCATTTGTTTACCCACCATTTCATATATATGACTTGGAAATAAATAATGGAAGAAGTGGAAAACAAAAAACACACAAGACTAACCACTATTCCTCAAAAAACATGGTTGTGCTTCCTGGATTCAAAAGTTTAAGAAACATTTAGAGCTATCCATTCTACCATTTTACACACAAAATGATTTACTCCACATCATCACCCTCTATTAGGTGACAAGGTTACCAATTTTGACATCGATCTATATCATAGTCACCTAAAATTGAATAGAAAAAAAATCCTTATCACAAGTTATTAAATTGTATTATGCCTCATCCTCAATATATAATAGAGAATTTCCTATCCAATTTTATTCATGTTATATTATAAATGTAATGGTTTATGTCCCTTTGAAATGATTTAATACTATGATATTATCTTTTCTCTTACTTTAGATATCATTTTCCCCATTTATCATCCCCTAACACCTCCATGCATTAGAGAAGACCTTGTCGCAAATGAATTTCGGGTGATCATACATCATCCCCCACAACATATTTATGGAAATGGGACCCAAAAAGTGTTATTAATTCAATAGATATTTCAGACCTAACCTCATATTTTCTTGAAATGACACAAATAATCCCAAATTTATTGTTCGTTTTTCATAATTTGACCTTCTCATTCCCTATCAACTCCTATTTCTATAGGGGTATTTTCAATTATAATAATATGTCCCAATAATCATAATGAATTTTTTAGAAACAATAATTGGAAATCATCAATGGGGGTTTTTAGGTGAGAAGATGATGTGTTCATGCAACTTTGGGTGTTTGTGTGCAACTTCTGATTTTATCTCATTAGTCAGTTTGACAAAAAAGGTTACATATAATCATAGAATTATTTAATTTCCCTACAATAGTAAATGCATAAAATTAACCAAACCATAGTTTTTAATATCATATTCATGTTGAAAAAACAACTAAATTTTTGTGACATATTGACTAGCAAGTCATTTTGTCTATAAATAGAGCATCACCACCACTCATTTTTTGGGATAAATCTCTAGAAGAGGAAGCATCAATATATAATTCATGAAACCCTATATTTCACAAACATTCACAATAATAGGTTCCCCATGAATTTATATAGGTATAAATGTTTCACAACATACCTCACAGTGGACCAAGAATACTTCTTCTAGTGTTATAAATTTCCTTCTGTAACTTCCCTTGATGGAAGTAAGACTTCAAACAAGATGAACATCCTTAATGGAACCTCGGTCTTAACAAAACCCGATATATAATGAAAAGCATATGCTTCATGGATCCCTATAACACCCTTATTCTAAATCCCATTACTCAAGAAAATTTTATGGTGTGCATAACTCCAAAGATGTGTGACACAACCATCAGTTCCATAACCCATTGACTCCATGAACTAAATATAGTTACATGAATGTTGAGTTACTAGGTTCCTTATACCCATTTAGACCAAGATCATTTTCTCAAATCAAAATTTTACAACTATTATCATCCACCCTCATAGTTGAACCATTGTCTCTAAGAATGTACGGTTAATCCTCATTTATTTCTTACCTTATTCATAGGAACCCAATCCTTTGGACTCTCACATAATTCCCCAATGTTGGAATCATAAATGGAAATTGTTTCTTCTATTAGGAAAACCATGGTCCCAAAATCATTATCACCCCCACCCACAATTACATGGGAATGTTCTCCCACATTCATATGTCCTTGTAATTTTTGAGCTTTAACACATAAAACATTATATCCCAACCTCCTAGTCACACGATGTGAAAATATTCAACAACATCATTATTTTCTGATGTTAATCTATAGCATTACCATGTGTGATGAACATAGGAAGCCTCATGTGTTTGGAATGAGATGATACACTACCCTCCAGGACAATTACACATGTAATACCTAATTGTTCCATTTATACTTGTTAGTTGAACTCATACATCTCATATGGATAATCTCCAATGCCATCCCTCATTTTATATACATTTAATAAATAATATTTTTTTCTACACAATGTTAAACATCATGCATTGGTCCCATTATAAAACCACAAACTATAGAATAAATCTATATGAGTTTTCATATATAACAATAAATAGGGTAAATATGATGCCTCGTTGAGGTTCAATCCCAAAATGAAAAAAAAATCACTATCACTCAGGAGGTAGAAACTCCAGACCGTGTAGGATTAAATCAATCCCCCACCATCTAAATCATGTTTTCCCCAAAACACATTAAACATACAATCAACTTGTTCCCACAATACATAAAACCTATGATAAACCAATCCTCATAATTCATTAAACATATGACCAATATCTCCTCACAATACGTTGAAAATAAAAAAACTTATACCCCCAAGATGTTAAACATATGACCAAATTTTACACAAAATATGTTAATGTTGTGACCTACTTCTCACTTCAAGAAATTAAACATATGACCGAATTATCCTCAATAGATGTTAAACATTTCACCAATATATTCCAAAAATATTAAAAAAATATTAATAACCTATCCACACAAGATGTTAAACTGATATCCATGTTTTCCTATAAGGTGTTGAACCCCTGACCAAATATCCCTAAAATACTATAAACTTTTTACAAAAAAATCCCTCAAATAGAATTAAACTCAAGATCACCCTTGATGTATTAGAGTCTCTACCACATGATATGATAATGAGATAAATTATGATATATACCTTTGATGGCATACTTCAATCAAGTACGTTTCCCCATAATGAACATAAGATTCAATGGGTTCCATACCTAAGATGCCTCATACATGATATTCCCTCAACACCAAATGATAATGTATTATACAGATTCTCAAAACTCTCAATTCTTATTTATGCCCAACACATCCATGATATCTAATGTCATCATAATCTTTGTACCTAGGTAGCTACTATTTCATGATAGAAATCAACATAATTAAATAATTTCCAATTTAAGGTTGGGTTAGAAACAAATTTCCTGAAAATGAATTTGATCTGTGAGGGATAAATGGACTAGATGAAAAACTCCCTGGAGGGGTCTATGGAAGTATGACTTGACATTAAATAATCTCATTTCGATCAAGGAGCTCAAATCCGAAACCATTTTGGTAGATTCCTCCCACCATTGAAAGGTAGGAATGTAGTGTACAACAATCACCTGGACATGGACACATTCTTAATATAGAAAATATATGTCTCCAATGTGTGCCTGATTTTAAGAATAAATAATAATCATATTGTAAGATCCCATCAACTTATTTCATTTCATAACTGTAAAGACTAATAAATTTTAGAGAATTTTTGTTCATAAATACTTTTGTATTTTATGAGTCTGCGGTTTCTAACGACACTTGATTCCAAGGCTCGTTGTGCCCAGAATAAATTTCTAATGTTTTGTTTGGGTATGTTTAGTACACGTACATGCTTCTTTTTCTATCTTTTGAATCGGTGCTCAGAATAGAAATCTAAGGGAACCAATGAACTCATAGCATCGGTATTCTCTTAAGGGGACCTTTTCCGCAGTTGCATTTTATGTGGGTTGAAAGTTAATTTTGGGGTTTAATAAAAAAGTAACATAAAATTGTTGTGAACAATTTTATTTATCTTGGGTAGATAAATCTTATATGGGAAATTTATTGGTGGGGCCCACACCCACATAACCTCTCATGAGAGAATATTTGTGAGGTGGGGCCCACATGAGCCCTAACTTATCACCACCCTCAACTCCCCATTAACACCCCCTTTAATTAATTCGACAACACCCCCTTATTGAATGAGATCTCTTCACCTCCCTCCCTCTCTCATTTTAATATTTTCCATCATATTTTATTTAATGAATTAAAACTCCTAAATTAATTAAATAAAGTGTTTGAATTTTGAATTACATGTGTGAATAAAAATAATAGCATGATCTATTATTTTATTTTGGTGAATTCATTGTGTTGATGGAATTTTGGGGAGAGCTCTTGAGATTTTAAAGAAGGAGTTCCTATATTTAACGAAGAACATCGTCCTTCCAACGAAGAACCACCGAAGAACGATGATCATCTCTTTTGATCTTCGGACAAGCCAAATGAGAAGGATCCACCCACAAGGAACGCTGATGATGTGTCATCCTCAGCTTCTTCTTTCCTGACGTCAACGAGTTGATGCCTTCTTCCCGCGACGCCATCTTCCGCGATGCCCGACTAACGTGAACCTTATTTCGAGGTAGGGGTTTGTACAATTTGAAGTGAATATTTTGTACCCCATTCTTTTTTGAGAATCATAGTTTGTATTTGGCCGATTGATACCGCCTAACACGGAGGGCGCAGGGCGAAAAAACATGACTCGACAACCCTCCGGCGTTTCTTGTTTTATTAATTCTCAAAGGGAGGCAGTGGAGAATGGAGGTGGTGGAGAGTGAAGGCGGCAGCCTCATGCGGAAGAACTAAGTCCCACAACCATGGGCCACTCGGTCGACGAAGAACCACCTAGCTAAATCCGGCCTTACTGAAGAGATCTTGGTGCTGCAAGGGGCAGCGCGCTGTGGGGAACCACGGCCCGCGTTCCGTGGGCCGTTCGGCGGAAAACCGGCTAGATCGTCAGTTGGCCGGGATGAAGGAGCCACGACGCTAGGAGGGTACCGCGCTGAAGGGACCACGACCCACCCGTGCTGGCTGCTCATGCCAGAAAGGTCGGCCGGCTTCGGTCAGCCAGTTGGGAGGGTAGTGCCACTCGGCGCCGCCGGTTTGGGAATGCGGGGGACTGCACCCCCCCCCCCCCCACCCCCCACCCCCCTCCTCAGACCGCTTGGCCACCCGGCCGAGCCGCGGCCAACCGGGTCGTTCCCTGCCAGGCCAGGCCACACGACTCATCGGGCCGGTCCGACCTTTTGCCAGGTCGGACCCTCCAAAACCGAGTTGACCCAACCCACCAGGCCACTGGGCTTAACGGGTCGGGCCCGTTTTCACTTAAATGTGAATAACTATAAAACCGTATGTCCGATCGGTACTCCGTCTGTGATACTAGGACCCTCGCGAAGAATCATTCCTTTTGAAATACTCTAAGTGAGTTTTGGATGACTTTTGAAAATGGACGGGTTTGGAACGAGCGAATTTCTAACCAGGCCCCTGGAACGGAAAAGCCATCATCTCTCAGACTGGGCATCTGATTGACGCGCCGTCTGTCGTGTTGGGTTCCTTTTGAAGGGACAAAACATCGGGATACATCATCTATGTACTTCGTGATAGTTTATTTATCGACCCCCTTGGATCGAGGAGTGGACCCTCCCAGAATCAAGAGTTCTATGTGCGGGAACCCTAGAGCCGGTTGCGATTGTGATGACTACCATACTGGGATCCTCTGTGGGATCGACGACGATGACTACTGTACTTGGATCCTCTGTGGGTTCGGCAATGATGACTACGGTACTTGGATCCTCTGTGGGTATGGCAGCGATGACTACTGTACTTGGATCCTCTATGGGTTTGTCAACGAGGATTACTATACTTGGATCCTCCGTGGGTTCGGTAATGACGACTTCTGTACTAGGATCCTACATTGGTTCGACAAAGGAGATGATTCAAAGGCTACATCTTATCATCTCCATCCCTCTTCGTGAGTTGTATTCCTGTGTGAGATGAGTCTTGACTTTCAATCATTATCATCATTGTGATTGACTTTTTTCCTGTGTGGACTGGGTTGTGTTTGGGCTCGAGAGTTGGAGTTTAACTGGAATTTATGACTTAGGTATATGTATGGGCATATACCTAAGTAGAATTGGTTGTTACTTCGTGATTGTATCTTTCTTTTGTGGTTTATCCTTTGTGGATTCTGGGAGACCTTCAGGGGTCTCGGGGTCCCTACTGAGTATTGTTATACTCACCCCTGCATGGGCTATGCCTGCACTACATTATGTTGGATGCAGAGGACGGACATCACTGATCATGGTAGAGACTTGAGGAGTTGGACGATACTCGCAGGTGAACCACTCGGCGGGACGTACACGGAGGAGACGAATGGACCCAAGGTGATGAGGTTACCATTTGTACCCACCATTCAGGTGGGAATCTCGGAGGATGACTCAGTAGTTGCTGCTTTACTTTGCTGCTGTTGTACTAGTCTTTCAGTTGTAATGTTCTCACTGTTGGCCTTGTATTTCCTGCCCCATTCTGTTCATCACTTACTTTTGTATTTCAGTTTTACTTAGTGCTTACTTGTGTTGCGTACTCTGTTGTGATTGTTTACTTTATAAAGGCAATGCCTTCCATTTTTATCTGTATTTACACCTTTGGTGCTAGTCGCCAGCCCCTGGCCTATGGAAGGCGGGCTTGGGGTAGTTACTGCACAGGCCCGAGGATAGGTCATGACAAATTGGTATCAGAGGAACTGGTTCTACCGCAGAACTCAGGACTTTGATTATTACATCTCTGTGAAACAATCGTGTTATGATTATTGAGTGTGGTCATCAGTACAGGGAGTCCAGTGTTGGTGTGGCGCCCGACGTATCCATACACCAGGACCCTGACCTCTTATTTCCAACTTAGTGCACGAAAACACTGATTGCATGTGTGTTTCCTTTGAAAATTTTTCATTGTGATTACTTTTTGTCAACTCACCAGGTGTACTGTTTTGACCGTGGTGCACCTGTTTCATTTCAGGATGTCCCCACAAAGGCAGCCAGCTAGGGTTCTGAGTTACATGCAAGATGGTATCCCACTGAGCAATGAGGCCTCAGTGCAGGGCCCCATCACATTAGAGGCACTAGCGGTAACACTACCCACTGAGCCACCGATATTGCCAGCCCCAGCAGCAAAGAGTGCACACCGCCTGAGTGTGTGGCATGAGTTTTGGCGACAGAGGCCTCCCAGGTTCCGTGGAGAGATGGACCCATAGGCAGCCGAGGATTGGATGGAGGATTTCGTTAGGGTATTCATATTAGTAGGGACACCAACTGATCTTATGGTGATCCTTGCTGCAAGTCTCATGCACGAAGCAGCAGGTAGATGGTGGATCTTGATGCTCCAGGTGCACGATGAGGCATATTTACTTTGGATAGACTTCAAGAGTCTCTTTCGCTTGGAGTTTGTTCCCTCCACCCTTCGTGTGGTGCGGATCCATGAGTTACTTCATCTAGCAGGGTAGAATGACAGTAGGTCAGTACTCAGTGAGTTTCACCAACCTCTCACACTACTCCATGGACATGGTACGGGACATGTTCTTTAGGGCCCGGACATTCGAGCAGGGACTGAGGCATGAGATCAGGGCTTCAACGATTCCCCTCAGCATCCCGAAGAAAGTAGGGGTGATGGAGTGATCCCTTCTAGTGGAGAGCTTTCTCGCTGAGCAGTCGCCAACAACGAGACCCACCGCTGGATGACACGTAGCGGAGTCTTCTGCAGCTGGTAGTAGACAGTTGACGCAGAGGTCCAAGAGGACTAGGACATCCGGTGGGAGACCTCAAGATACTAGTTTGGATGTGCGGGGCACATGAAACAGAGCCAGTCATATAAGGGGCAGATAGTGCTATGCATGCGACGGGAAGGGTCACATGGCTCGAGAATGCCTGACTCGACATGCCGACGAGTAGCAGACAGTAGAGGGTCCTCCCAGGAAGTGCAAGTGGTTCGACCGTGGTGATCCATCGGAAGAAGGCAGACGAGGCACATGATCTGGATGAGAATCGGGTGGTTGATAAAATTTCGAGGAAATACCACCACCACCACTAGGAGGTCCACCCCGACCATAGGGAGCCAGCGGACATAGGCAGGCTCAGCTCCAGGCAGTCAAGGCCTACGACCACGGTGCACCTGAGATTATTTGAGGTACTATCAGTGTCTACACCACCCTTGTTGTTGTACTTATAGAAAAGTAGAGAGTCATTATTTTATTGTCGTTGCCCTTGTTCGGAGCTCGTAGATTCGAACGGAGCCGTTGGCTCGATCCTTACAGCTAGAGACTCTTACGGGAGCAGACTCGACGATTACGCACTAGTGCTAGCAGTGTGAGCTTAATTTAGGAGGCAAGATATTTGGTTTAGATATTCTTGTAGAGGTGTCAAGGCCTTATGACACCATCATGGGTATGGACTGGTTATCTTCAGTCCATTCTCAGACTGACTATATTAGGTGAAATGTGCGGTGTGTCCGCATGGATGGGAGAAGGTTCACCTTCACCACTGAGAAGGGAGACTTTGTAGCACAGGATGGAATTACGTAGAAGAGAGGTGAGCTGATCAAAAATCAGTTTTATAGTCTCATCCTTGGAGCAGTTGATGTGCAGAGTCCAATTTTTCCTATTATGGTGGATTAGTATGCGGATGTTTTTTCTGATGATGTTCCAGGAATACCTCCTCGCAGAGAGGTAGAATTATACATTGATCTGTACCCCGTGACAACACCGATATCTACTCCAACATATCAAATGGATCCCGCTGAGCTTCGTGAGCTGTGGGTATATTTGGAGGACTTGTAGAGAAAGGGATTCATCCTACCCAGTGTATCACCCTAGGCTTATCCAATTTTTTTTCCAAGAAGGCGGATGGGAGATTACGACTATGGGTCTACTATCGTCGCCTGAATCAGATGATAGTAAAAAACAAGTACCAACTTCCAAGGATTGGTGACCTCTTTGATCAGCTCAAGGTAACACAATGGTTCTCGAAGATAGACCTTAGGTCAGGCTATCACCAGCTCAGAGTTCGAGACGAGGATGTGTAGAAGACAACCTTTAGGTGTCGGTATGGCCACTACGGGTTCTTGGTTATGCCCTTCGGCATAACCAACACTCCTGCAGTGTTCATGAGTCTCATGAACATGATCTTATAGCCTTACCTCGATCAATTTTTTGTAGTTTTCATTGATAAAATTTTGATTTACTCGACTATTGATGAGGAGCATTCCTACCACTAGTGGTTTGTACTAGATACACTCTAAGAGCACCAAATTTATGGTAAGCTCTTGAAGTGCCAGTTCTGGATTTGAGAGGTTCACTTTCCGGTACATGTCATCTCGAAGGTGAGAGTATTAGTGGATCCAGTGAAGATCGAGTTAGTACTTGCTTGGTATCCATCCAAGAGCGTGACAGAGGTGCGGAGTTTCCTAGGTCTGGATGGTTACAATCGGAGATTTGTGCCAGACTTATCTAGAGTTGCAGCACCACTTTAATCCTTGACAATTAAAAGGAAACCCTTCATGTGGTTAGATAGGTGTCAAAAGGGCTTTCAAGAGCTGAGGCAGAGGTTGACCAGTGCGCCCATCATGAGGCCACCGGAGGAGGGCATTGGGTATGTAGTGTACTGCGATGCATCAGGGTCCAGGCTCGAGGGGTGTCCTGATGCAAGAGCGAGCGTTGATCACTTATGGATCACGGTAGTTGAGATAGCATGAGCAGAACTACGCTACCCATGACCTGGAGTTAGCATTAGTGGTTTTCTACTTGAATATATGGCAGCACTATCTGATGGGAGAACGCTTTATAGTCTACTCTGACCACAAGAGTCTCAGGTATATCTTCTCGTAGAAGGACCTGAAACTGAGACAGAGGTGATGGCTCGAGTTCCTCCTAGAATATGACATTGATATAGTCAATAATCCTGTGAAGGGGAACGTTGTAGTTGATGCTCTTAGTAGGAGATTGGGAATTCAACTACTAGGAGAGGCGTTTGAGCAGCTAGCCGCATTACAGATATCCTTTGTGGATAGAGATAGAGCATCCTTTCTACAGTCACTCACAGTCACTCCTCCACTCCTTCAATGAGTTAGAGAGGCACAATATGGGGACGTTGACTGTGAGATGCGACGTGATCAGATATCCACAGGATAGGCCCTGATGGTTTTTATGAAGGAGGGGAGCACCTCATCCTCTTTAGGGGACGTACTATGGTACCAGTTGCACTGTAGGAGGAAGTGCTGGGGGAGTTTCACACATCCCCTCTAGCGGTACATCCAGGAGTGGAGAAGATGTACCAGGACCTCATAAGACAACACTGGTGTCTGGGTATAAAGAAAGTTGTAGTAGAGTTTGTTTCACGATGACTCACTTTTCATAAAGTGAAGGCAGAGCACCAGATGCTAGCGAGCTTGGTTCAGCCCTTAGAGGTTCTGGAGTGGAAGTAGGATGTGATATCCATGGATTTTGTGAGGGAACTTCCATGTATATCCAGAGGACATGAATCTATTTGGGTGATCTAATACCTACTCAACAAGTCGTCCCACTTCCTACCGAACAGAGAGCATGGCTCAGTAGAGAGATTGGGACGCCTCTACATTCGGGAGATCGTACGACTACATGGTGTGCCATATTCTATTATTTCTGATCAAGATTCTCATTTCACTTCCCAGCTATGGAAGGGGTTACAGGAGGCTTTTGGGACGTAGCTATGTCTGAGCACCACCTTCCATCCTCAGACGGACGTCCAGACTGAGAGGACCATTCAGACTCTTGAGGACATGCTTCGTGCATGTGTCCTTGACTTTGGTTGCAGTTGGGAGGATCACCTACCCCTGGTGGAGTTTTCATACAGAAAAAGCTATCACTCTACCATTGGGATGGAACTTTACAAGGAACTATATGGCCAACCTTGCATATCACCTTTGTGTTGGACTGACCTAGGAGAGTCAACACTTGTAAGACTAGATATGGTTCAGGCTTTGATAAAGAAGGTGAAAATCATCCAGGAGTGGATGAAGACTGCACAAAGCAGACAAAATTTTTATGCTGATAAGAGACAGAGACCACTAGAGTTCGAGGATGGTGACCATGTTTTCCTACAGGTGTCACCTTGACGATGTCTACGGAGATTTGGCTTGTGTAGAAAGTTATCTCCATGATTCATCCGACCTTTCTAGGTCTTCAGCAGAGTTGGCGAGGTGGATTACCGCCTGGCCCTTGCACCTTAGTTGCACCCGGTGCATGACGTCTTCCACGTACCTCAGCTGAGGAGATACGTGCACGACCCATCACACATAATCGACCATGGGGAGCTGGACATAGATGGAGGAGTGACATTCTCAGAGGGCGCAGTGGAGATCAAGGATCGATAAGAGCGGGTCCTACATGGGCAGTCGATTCCTCTGGTGCGCATGGACTGCCAGCACAGGAACCTCTAGGAGAACACTTGGGAGTGGGAGGCTCAGATGTGTGTATAGTACCCCCATTTGTTTCCCTAGTGAGTTTTTTAGCTTTATGGGGACATAAAGCCCTGATGTAGAAGTATTGTAAAGACCCATAAATTTCAGAGAAATTTTTTTCGTAAATACTTTGGAATTTTCTGAGTCTGTGGTTTCTGACGGCACTTGATTATGAGGCCCGGTGTGCCTGGAATCAATTTCTAAAGTTTTGTTAGGGTACGTTCAGTAAAGGTATGTGCCATTTTTTCTATCTTTTGAACCCGTGCTCAGAATCGAAATCTGAGGGCACCGATGATCTCGCAGCATCGGTATTCTCTTAAGGGAACCTTTACCGCAGTTGCGTTTTATGCGGGTTGAATGTTAATTTTTGGGGTTTAATAAAAAAGTTAAATAAAATTGTTGTGAATAATTTTATTTATCTTGGGTAGTTAAATCCTACATGGGGAAGTTATTTTTGGGTCCCATACCTATATAACCTCTCATGAGGGGATATTTGTGAGGAGGGGTCCATATGATCCCTAACTTATCACCTCCCCTCAACTCCCCATTAACACCCCATTTAATTAATTCGACAACTCCCCCTTATTGAATGAGATCTCTTCACCTCCCTCCCTCTCTCTCTTTAATATTTTCAAACAAATTTTAATTAATGAATTAAAGCCCTTCAATTAATTAATTAAAGAGTTTGAATTTCGAATTACATGTGTGAATAAAAATAATAGCCTGATCTATTATTTTATTTTGGGGAATTCGTTGTGTTGAGAGGATTTTGGGTAGAGCTCTTGAGATTTTGAAGACGGAGTTCCTCTCTTTAACGAAGAACATCGTCCTTCCAACGAAGAACCACCGAAGAATGATGATCGTCTCTTTCGATCTTCGGCCAAGCCAAAGGAGAAGGAGCCACATGCATGGAACACCAATGACGTGCCATCCTCGTCTCCTTCTTTTCCGATGTCAACGAGTTGACGCCGTCATCTCGCGACGCAGTCTTATACGGCATCCGACTACCGTGAACCTTACGTCAATATAGGGTTTTATACAATTTGAAGTGAATATTTTGTACCACGTTCTTCATTGAGAGTCATAGTTTGTATTTGGCCAATTGTTACCACCTAATGTAGAGGGTGTGGGCCAAACAAATACAGCCTGACGACCGTCCGTCTTCTATTGTTTTATTAATTCTCAAAGGGGGTGGTGGTGAATGGAGGCAGTGGAGATTGAAGGCGATGGCCGTGCGTCGGCCGCATGCGGAAGAATCGCGGCCCACACCCGCAGTCCGCTCGGCCGACGAAGTACTGGCTGGCTAAAGCCGGCCAGACTGAAGAGACCGTGGTGCCACAAGGGGTGTCATGCTGTGGAGAACTGTGGGCCACTCTGCAGCGAACCGGCTGGCTCGTCAGCCGGCCAGGACGAAGGAGCCGTGGAGCCAGGATGGCGCCGCGCTGAAGGGACCGTGGACCGCCCTTGTAGGCTTTTCATGCCAGGAAGGCTAGCGGGCATCAGTCGTCTGGTTGAGAGGGCGGAGCCTCTCGGTGTGGGAAAGTGCCCCCCCCCCCCCCCCCCGGACCTCTTGGCCGGCCGCGCTGCGCCCCCTCGGGCTGGGTCGCGCTTCTCGGGCTGGGCCACGCGACTCATCGGGCTGGTTGACCCGACCTGCCAGCCCACTGGACTTAATGCTTCCAGCCTGTTTTCACTTAAACGTGAATAACTATAAGATTGCGCGTCCGATTGAAGAGCCGTCTGTGGCACTAGGACCCTCGCGATGAAGCGGTCCTTTTGTGATACTCTAAGTGAGTTTTGAAAAACATTGGAAAATATCCAGGTTTGGAATGAGCGTATTTCTAACTGAGCCCCTGGCACTAGGACCCTCGCGATTGACGCACTGTCTGTCACGTTGGGTTCCTTTTGATGAGACAGAACTTCAGGATACATCAAATTTGGACTTCGTGATAGTTGATGTATCTACACCCTTGAATTGAGGATCAGACCATCCCAGAATCGAGCGTTCTGTGTGCGGGAACCCTAGAGATAGCTGCGACTATGACGACTACCATACTGGGATCCTCTGTGGGTTCGACAACGATGACTACTGTACTTGGATCCTATATTGGTTCGACAGTGATGACTACAATACTTGGATCCTCCATGGGTTCGGCAGCGATGCCTACTGTACATGGATAATCCGTGGGTTCGGAAACGATGATTACTGTACTTGGATCCTCCGTGGTTTCGGCAGCGATGACTTCTATTCTAGGATCTTATGTGGGTTTGGCAGAGGAGATGATTTAGAGGCTGCATCTAATCATCTCGACCCCTCTTCATGAGTTGTATACCTGTGTGAGTTGAGTCTTAACTATAAATAATTATCATCGATGTGATTGACTTATTTCTTGTGTGGACTGGGTTGTGATTGGGCTCGAGAGTTGGAGCTGAACTTGAATTTATGACTTAGGTATATTTAATGGCATATACCTAATTAGACCTGGTTGTTACTCCGTGATTGTATCATTCCTTTGGGTTTTATTCTTTGTGGATTCTAGGAGTCCTTCTGGGGTTTCGGTGTCCCTACTGAGTATTGGTATACTCACCCATACACAGGCTATGCCCTCACTATGTTGTGTTGGATACAAATGACGGACATCACTAATCATGGTAGAGACTTGAGGAGCTGGACGGTTCCTGGAGGTGAACCACTCGGCGGGACGTACACGGAGCGGACGAACAGACCCGAGGTGCTGAGGTGACCATATGTACCCACCCTTCAGGTGGGATTCTCGGAGGACAACTCAGTGGTGCCTGCTTTACTTTACTGATGTTGTACTAGCCTTTTATTTATACTATACTCACTCTTGGGCTTGTATTTCTGCCCCCTTTCCTTTCAGCACTTACTTTTTTATTTCAGTTTTACTTATTGCTTACTTCTGTTGCGTACTCTGTTGTGTTTGTTTACTTTAAAAAGGAAATGTTATCCCTTTTATCGGGATGTACGCCTTTGGTTCTAGTTGCCAACCTCTAGCCTATGGATGGCGGGATTGGGGTAGTCACGGCATGGGCCTGAGGATGGGTCGTGATAATAACCTATATCACTTGGTTACAAGAATTTGATTTGAAACCTCTAATGAGTCTATCTGATACTTATAACAGGCATCTAACTCCTTTTATATAATATTTTTCACAATTAGTTTCCTTAGAAGTGGATCTAAGAGAACATATAATTTTTAATCATGCTTGATAATTATTATCAAGTTTCTATAGTAATTAATAATTTATTTTGTATTCATCTTTTCTCTATCTAGTCTGGATCTCATGGTTAACCTAGTTTATGATTCCATTTTTTACAAAAATAAATATAAATTGGTATCATTTTTTTAACTTTTCATAAAATACATTTAATGAAATTAATCCCACTAAAATTGATAAACCCATATATCATATCCATTAAGTCATCCATGATCGATATTTATATATTAAACCATCCCAATATAGCATAAAACTATTAAATTTAGTTATTTAGTTATGCTACAAAACTACTCACAATAGTTTTGTTTCCCAAATTATTGAGTGGATAACTCTTTTTCTATATCTATAAAATAAAACATAATCAACTATATAACTCTAGTATCCCACGAATTAGGGTTTTCTTGACTAAATATAACATAAATAAAATGTCAATAATAAGTTATCATAACAAAATTCCGTGGAATCAATAAATGGAATGAAGCTACCTTATTGGATTATACAATCTAACTCATTACCTATTTTCTTTATATCAAATAATCTATGGGCACCTCACTATATCAGGAAACATGAAATTTGGATGATCGAGTGTATGGACCCACACATTAACAACACTTAATTACATTATTTATAATAACGAGTGTAATTTCATACTTGTTTACAATATTTTTATTTTATAATTTTAGATAATTAGTTCATAACTATTACATAACAAAACCATTCATTACAATGTGGTCACATCTTCTATGTGAGCATTTTTACATAATATCATACTGTTGAAAATAAAAAATATTTTGTTTTCATGAAAAATACTCATGATTTTCAACTTGAATTCATCATTGTTTCTACTCATCCTTAAACCCCATGAGAAATTTTTTTAAAATTGTTATGAGCACAAAAATCTTATTAAGAGACATATACAAAGAAGAAACGAAACATGTTATCCCATTTAAAACCCATGAGATTATATAAGATAGTTTCTCATCAAAATAATAAACTTTGATATCAAATTATCATTTTTATACACATGAAATAATATTTATATCAAAAATATTGTCATAGAAAATTATATAAGAAAAAAATTGATAAATAATATTCAATGGTGTTTCTTGAAAAACGTGTTGATCCATGAAAAATATTTTCCTAAAAACATACCTTCAACTCATAAATGGAATAATCATTCCAATATATCAAATATCATTATATTCCCTTATGAAAGAATCATATTTATATGAAAATTAATTTTCAAACATAGAAAAGTCATTTAGGAGCCTTTTGACATTATATTCATATAACCCTTAAAATATCCCTTAAAAATTGAATAACCAACTCTATTAATTCCAACATAATACTACCAAGAACATAATAATTACCCAAGGAACTTGAGAGTTATATTAGCCTTAAAAATAATAATTATCACATTTTGGGGTCCATTACATACATAAAACAATAAAAAATATTTCATTTTTATATTAAAACTCACAATAATAGTCTTTTTTACCCACATGTAATACATTTTCGGAAATTGATGAACACCTTTATTAAAAAACATCCAAAATAAGATACCTAGAACATAGGGAAGAATTATTTTTCATTGAATAAAAATAGAACATTATAATGGTGTCCTAATATAAAACAATGGTAGAAATGTTGGGAATATATGTTGTTGTCATATACATTAACAAAAATTCTTTTTAAACTTTATAATGAAATTAAATCATTCTTTATGAAATACACAAAAATATTTCTTTTTTGAAGATATATGTATGAAATTCAAAGGACTAGTAAAATGACCTTTTAATTGATTTATTTAAATATTTATATATCCATCAGAAAATATGGACATAGATGAAAAAAATTAGAATGGATTCTTTTAAACATTTTAAATCTATGTTTTAAGAGAGAATTTTCCATACGAATTAATACCTTATGAACCAATGAAACCTTGAAGGAATGAAATTTGAATGGATTTTTAAAAACATTAATTTTTAGATAAGAACAATAAAATAAATCCATGAGGTGGTTTATATACCCAAAAAATAAAACTATTAGGGAAAATATATTTTCTTCTCTAAGAAAGGGATTCGAAACTAGAAATCCATTAACTCGAGTCTAATTAATCATTTATATTATATATCATTAGAAATAATAAATTTATGTTAATTTTATACCTTATTTACAATATTTTTTATCTTAATTATCATTTTATTATTCCATTTATGTACCTATTACCATTTCATACTTAGTCTCTTAATTGATTAAATTTACTTTAGGTGTTTTGAGGATCTTTTGTTAACATGTCCAAAAAGACTTTAGTACACTAACTATGGTTAAACAGATCATTATTATATCATTTCCATGATATTAATCATCTATTAATTATAATTTTAATACCATTGTTATACTATTATAACCAGGTAGTTATAGTGGTTATGAAAAATTAATTAGATTACAATATGGAGATGGTTGTCTTTACGTACACATGAGTTACATTTCCATTATTTAAAAAATAACAGAAAAAAGTTAATTTTAATTATATATTTCTGGAATAAATATTATATTTTAGATATAATATTATATATTTAAATCCAAAAATATAAATAAAATTATGTTAGGTAATGATTGGAAACAAAATTCATAACTTTAGAAGGTGGTATTACGTAAATACACATGAGTGATATTTTTTTGGAATGGGAAAGAAGGAATTGGAAAATTTATTTACAAATTAATAATTAATTTAATTTAATTTATATCATATTAACCCATTTTGATCCTTAATTATGACCATACATATTTTTTTATGATGAAAAATTAAATATATCTTCTTTGAGAGGTGTAATTCTGCAGATGCACATGAAAGATGTTTTGATTTTTGATTAGATTTATTAGTGGAATAAAAAGGTTTATATCATAAAAATTAAAAAATATTTAATGGGAGATAGTGATGTTATATATAAAAATGGTTAGGAGTGTATTAAAGGTGGAAAACATTAAAATAAAAAGAAAACACTATGTTAAGAACTATAGCTCTTCTTCAGACAACCTCTATTAGTTTATAACTAAATCGTTCATAAGATCATATTCTAATTGAACCATGAACTTTTCAATGTTGAGAGATGTGTTAGAAAATTATTTGAGTATTAATTTTATGATATAATAGTCTATTTAAGTGTGAATAAAAGAGTATAGGTGGTGTCCTTTTTTATGTGAGGGAGAGGATGCACTACGAATTTTTCAAATGATTAAAATATAATAATGATCCTACTCAAGACAAATGGCTAAAAAATTACTCATATTCAAATAAGAAGATGACATAAATTCGAAATATGGCCATAGAATATTATTTATCAACTTTTTTGATTTTAACCATTGTCATTTATGTTTTAAGCCTTTTAACAAATTTAACTCTAACCATGTGAAATGCTTTTTTACCAAGGATACGATTCATAATGAACAAAAATGAACATGTCCCAATTTTAAAATTTATACATTAAAATTCCAATTATTCATCAGATTTTATCAAATTTAATTACATTATTTTTAAATATAATATTTATTAAAAACCCATCACAACACAATCAAAATTGTTTTTCTAGATAATTTCCTTTTTTTATATAAAAATGTTTTATAATAAAATAAAGTGTCATATCGATCCCACTGACTTTAACTAGATTATTCTTAATTGAACGTAAATAATTAAATTTTAAAATCAATCCAAAATATAATTTTACATTTTAAAAATAAGAAATTAAATACAATTTTCTTGAAAATGGTTTTTTCTATTATTCACGAAAAAACCACATTTTTAATAAAAAATACAAAGAAATCACACAAAGTAAATATTGAAAAAATTATTTAGAATATTATATTAATTAATTAAATTAAAATTTATCAAAAATATATAAATTAATTATAAGTTTTACAAAAAAAAATAAAATAAAATCAATTTTGAAGAAAACATAATTTAGAAGCATAAGATGACTTTAATGAAAATTTTGTAATTTTTTGTGAAATAATCATAAAGTTTCATTAATAAAAACATTTAGAAATAATTTTTCATAATAATTTTACTCTTATTAATACTTTTTATTTTACTACTAGGTTATAATGGGTATAATTAAATAATTATTTCTTTAGTTTATCATACTTATCTAAAAGCATTTTGTTGCATATACCAATCAGTAATAAAATATAACATATTGATAATAATTTCTAAAATATTTGGGTGTTAAATTCTACCCACATTTATGAAATTTCATCCATTAATTTTTATATCATTCCTTATAAAAGGATTTAATATGTTTTTTAGGATAATCAATTTTAGGTAGTGGAAGATAAAACACTTGAGCGTGAAAGGAAAAGATCTTTTTTAATATTTCAAAACACCATTTTTGAAAACCAACATTATAAAAAAAGTGATAATGAATCTTTATTTTCAAAATTGAAAAAGGGGAATATAAAGGCCACCCATAATAACACATAATCAGGTTCCCGAATAAGGATATCATTGGTGAGAAGTGAAAATATTAGCATGGATGAGAAAAATAATGGCCAAATAATAATAGGGAGTGATAAAGAACATTTTCATTGTAAATTTAATGGAGACCCCCATAAATAATTAGGGGATAAATAAAACATAAATTTCATCAGAAATCATAGGATAAATTTTTTATTTCAAAATCCTTTTCAAAAGGAATAAAATATACTTAATTTATTTTATTTCATTTCAAAAGCACATTTTCCTCATTTATTTATGATTAAATGAAATTTCTTTCTCAAAGAAATTAATATTCAAGTGAACTGTATCATTTATGAAGAACTAAAATTATGTTTTCATGCATTACAAAATCCTCCAAAGGTTAATGAGTTATTACTCATATATGTAGTCATTAACCAAGCCTAAATTGGTTAACCAAGATGAAAAAGTATCAAATTTGAATAAACCATCATACATAAATCTCAAAAATCTCAATAATAACACCCGAAGTATAACATCAATAATTTTATAAATAAATAACATTAAGGTACATAAAATTAATTCGATGCTGAAATTTAATCCTAAACATTAGAATTACTTTTTTTATATTATTACATGATAAATCTAGAACTTATCTCTCAATAACATTAATTACTCTTAATGCCTCATAAAAAATGTATATTCCTTAGACGTACATTGACTAAAATATACGTATAATTTTCCAATATAATATTAAAATAATATCATATGTGATTTTAAAAGATTATAAATCTTTTATTCCTAAATCAAAATCCAATATTATCAAATAATATTCTACTTAAATTAATTATAAAGTGTTCCCAAGAAATATTGTAAACTTATTATGAAATAAAATGAATCAATTAGTCATGAAATATCTTTTCAATCCCATGGATATCTAGATGATCAAAATATATTCAAAATATATCAAAAACCCTATTATTTTGTTTATCCATAATTACCAAATCATAAAAAATCATATTAACCCAAATGGTTATAAATATCTTTTAACTTATGTCTAAAAAATATAATAAAATTCTTCCTCTGATTCGTTAATATCAAAACTTAAGCCATAATATAATTCATATCTCTTATATGTCATTTATTGTTTCCCCATTATCAGCTATAATATAAGTAAAAATTACTAAACATTTATTTTTCTATTCTTATTAATACACTCCTTCATATTTCCCACTATTAAATTTATTTCATTAATTCAAATAATCCCCACATTTAAAATTTTCAACAGATACATTGGGTATAACTTTATTCCTCATCATTTTGTTAATAAAACTCTTATTTTTTCCCTATAATATTATTACACTATTACCGCCTTTAAAATTTATAAAAAATCTTCACATTCCATTGAGATATTAACATAGGTGACACTTCACACATTCCTGAAATATATGATATTTATTCTTTTTTATATTCATGATATTTTTAACATGCACATCCAAGGAACTCCATTTTTTCACCATTTTTGTGTATTAGGAAATGTACCTAGGTTTATATTTTTATTCATAACTCATGGAATCTAGTTAATAATTACAAAAATAGTTTTCAATGTTGATCCCATTACATTCATTTACACATTCAAATAACTAACTTACTTTCCTTCACAACCATTTTCCATATTTTCCTTCTAGTTCTAGAAATTTACTAAAACAAAAAATTTGATATTCTGAGTACATCGGATAATATAATAATAATTCAACTTATGAGGTGGATAAACACTACAATATCATTAACCATGAGATATTATATTAAAATATTCTTATCTTCCCAAAATAACCATAATCCTCCATAACATTATATCCTTTTATATTATAGGTTAATTTTAACTTATTCTCAAATATCAACTTAAACATTAATGTTATCAAAATCTTTCCCCTTCCAAATATAGGGACACATACCATAAAAACACATTATTACATGATTTATAACAAGGGTATCTCATTACAAACATTTTAGGACATTTATGTTTATATATTTATATAATTAGATCATAACTTTATATACAAAAACCCAAATATTACAAGGTGGTCACTCCCACTCTATGTCATTTATTAGAAAATACAACACTCTTTAAAATGGAAACAAAATTTATTTTCAAGAAAATTATTCATTATTTTATGAATTACATCAAAATTGGTTATAGTCATCCTTAAAACCTATTGAAAACATTTCAATCATGGGAAATGAACAAAAATATTTATAGAAAAAGTACATAAAGAGGAAAATAAACCTGTTCGTCTATTTCAAAACCATGTGATAATATAATAGATTTTACCTTTAACATAATACAATTTGGGCCCAAATAATCATTTACTTATTAATAAAATTATTATTAAATTTAACACCCTAAAATCATAAAATCAAAACAATATATTTGAGAGCATATGTGATAAGCAACATCGAGCTTAAACAACTCATGATATATATATCATTAAATTTAAACTCTTTAATAGCTTTTAAAAAATGAAAACCCTAGTCAAAATGAATCCTAATATACTATATTTTTATAACCTAGATGTTATAATTTTTGGTAGGAATATTTATAAATAAATTAGGAATATTATTTTTATCTATTGATTAGAATTAAAATAAGAATCATTTAAAGAAATAAGTTATGTTTTCTAAAAAACATTACTTTTTCTAAAAGATGGTGTAATAAATAATAAAAAAAATTCAAATTAATTTATATCAATTTTTTAAATTTTATTTGATAAAATTTATTTAGTTTTTAAAATTATGAAATAAAAATTATTTTCGGGTTAATTTTTGGGATTTTCTTTAAGAGTTTCATTTTTTGATGAATAATGAAAAATATTATTTTTTATTTAATACTTCCTTTTCATTTCAATATTTTACAATGATAAATAGTTTTTTAAATTGTTTTTAAAGAAAAAAATATTTCAATTATATTAAAATTTATCTTTTTTATGCCATTATAATCATTTTCATATTTAATTATGATATTAAAACCTTCTATAATTATGATAAGTTTCTCTTTGAAAAAAATATTTTTCATCGCATCTACAGGTATAAATTTTAATTGTATTCTGCCACTTATATGAATTATATTTTAAAAAATTTATTCCATATTTTAAATCAAAATAATATATATTTTACTATAATTTAAACTTAATTTATTATCATTATGAATAGTAAAATAAGTAAAAAATAATTATCACAGTTTTGGAAAAAATGAATTTCCAAGGGGTTAAACTATGAAGATAATGATTAAAAATAACCTAAAAACTTATCCAACAGCTATTTTCTGGATATATTTTGATAATATCACCAATAAATTTCTATAATGGTCATTTTCAATTTATTGGAAGGATAAAAACATGGGTGTAATTTATTATTCTCAAAAATTCTACATGATTTATCTCCCCCCCTCTAATAAAAGACCACCCAATATCCTCTTATTTTCACACATCCATAACCACTTTGGTTGGAAAATACCTTACCAAATAAATTAATTACTCTAATAAAAACATATTATAGCACTTGTATTGATCATAATTTTATCCAATGATGTCTATTGGTAAAGCAATGGAACTTCCCCTATGAAGAGGCAATGTGTTTAAACCAGCATTTTCATTTTATTCATTCTTCCACAACCATAGAATAATATTTAATCATTATTATATAATAAATTAGTGTACAACATATTCTTAAATTTTTTATGTTAATTAAATGACCTTAATCAATCTTTTCGTCCATCAAATAGAAATCAAAACCATCAGTCGTGTGTATGGTGGACAATCGCCTCCCGAACTAATGTAAATCTCTTTCCATAACCACAAATCAAGGTTAGATCCTATGATGGATTAGACAAATTAAAATTAAAATTATGATATTATAATACTTATTTAATTATAATATCACAAATTCATTCTTTTTTTCCTTTCCATTTGATATATCACAAAGTCACTCATGTGTATAGTAAAGTACCACCTTATGAATCGATGTGGTTCATTTTTCACTTATTCATTATAGGGAATGTAATTAGGATAAATTAATTTAATATTTGTGATATATATTTTATGATATTTATTATATATTATTAATATATCACACACTTCATTACCCTATAAACGGTTAACGGAATAATAACATTGCTCATGCATATGTATATCCCATCATCTCCATGAATAGATGTGATCCACATTCCATGTTAAAATTTAAATAATTATTATATAAATGTATATAATGAAAAAATAACATTTATTAAATTAATATAATTATGGATATGATGGATCCATAGAATATACCCAAGAACCAAAACATTTATGGAAAACGCATTAGGAAACTAGGAAATTAATACCTAAAAAATGAAAATATGGAAATATTAATAATGAATGGATGGTAATATGTTTCAATAGGATCATATATTATGTTATAAATATTAATATAGTTATGGAATAAATTAATAAAATTCATAAAATCATTATAAAAGAGGTTAAATCATATTCAACCAAAAGGAATCATGAGGTAAGGGATTTCAACTCAATTTAATTTCATTGTGGTATATTGTATTTTTATGCCCCAATTCATTTTATATGGTGTCTATAATTCACATTTTACATTTAATATTCTGAATATTTTATAATTCATGGTATTTTATATTTCAATTTGAATTATTTTATCCAAGGGTATTTGATAAGAAAAATATTATGTGGTAAAGAATTTCATAACTCAATTTCTTTTTATTGGGTTATATTACTTCTTCATTGTCTGTGATATTCTAAGATTACATGTGTAATGATAATTTATTATATAAGTTTCAATTTACACTTATTTTAAGTGGATTTATATTTTATATAGATAATCAATTCATTGATTAATTCTCACTTCAATGTTATTATGTTTTTGTGGGTTTATTATAAAATATCATTTTAATCGAGATTATTTATTCTTAAATTTCAATTTAATGAAATTGTATAATAATTATATAGTAAAAATAATTAATTTAATTATCCGTTTATTATCCATTATTTTTAAAATTAATGTTCCCATTTCTCAAATCCTTGGTACTCAAAATAATTTAGGTGTTTTTTAATAAAACCTGACTTTATTTCTCTCTTTAGTTGAAACGCCTTTTTCTTCCAAATCAATGTTTTCAGAAAATGTTTTAAAAAATATTTTAACTTTACCGAAGTTATTTATTAAATAAATTTTTACCTATTTATGACTATTTAAGAAAAACATTAAAGGAATATCCTTTTCATTTTCGAAACAATGACCATTTAGTTTATTCTGAAAATGTGAAAAGATTATTTGTTTAAATGTGTATGGAATGTATATAATTTCCCACCATTATAACCATTAAATGTTTTAATTATTCTTTTATATATTTAAGAATTAATTTTATAAAAAATTTATTTTCAGAAATGCTTCGTGAACTTTTAGTTTTAAAAGGTGTTTTTAAAAAAAAGTTTATTTTCTTCAACAATGCTATTAAGGACCTTTTTATGGTATTTCTCTTTGTTAATGAAAACCCATATTTTTGACATATACTCCATTGAAGATATGTTTTATTTATACCATAATTTTTTTATTTGGATGGTTTATGACTATTTTAACTTAGGATAGTATTGAAACACACTTCCTTGATTCATTTTATATCAATAATGATTACTTGAATAATTAACTTTCTTATGATCAATAGACATTTAATTTCCCCTAAATATTAATATTATTTATCATGTATATTAATATTTCCCAAATCTTATCCCATTTATATATATGTTCTATTAGTTGGAATGTTATTTTTTTTGAATTGTGAAATAATGATAATCCTTATTTTTTTCAATATGGATATTTATTGGTATAGATTATTGTTCATGAATTAAATTGATTATTCAATATTTGAAGAATTATCTATACATGATGATATAGATGGTTCCCATTTATATATATTCCCAAGATTCATCATTGTCTTATGATATGTATCAATTTTCAAGACATAGTTAAATGGGTTTCTGGTGTACACCTACTCATCAGTTTTAAATTGTCTCCAAAAAGGTATTGATAGTAGAGGTCCAATGATTTTGAATATCATTTTTTTAGAAATATAGTTGTGTAGATTATTTAATTAAAAGAAAAAAAATATATGAATCGAGAAGCGTATGAGAAAATATGGAACAACCCAAAGTAGAAGCTATTTGTTAATCTTTTTCATCAATCACACACATAGCCTCCGTTATTCATCTCGGATTGAATTTCATTCATCCCTACCATGACCACATCCTCGACCCCTTAATATTCCATTACTTCAAGAATGGTATTGAAGCCTCTCATGGAGTTTCTTAACATTAGGGCTTCCAGAATTAGAGGTATCCTCCCCTCTGTCCTTGCATTTTTCTGGAGAAGTTTCTTTTGTCACTGGCATCGTCATCCCTGCTACCCCCAATTGTTGCAGCTGAATTCAAAGTATCTTGATGCTTTTTCTTATTATGACATATCTGAATTTTATCCTTAATCTTAGTGGGACTAGAAATAATCTACTCATAGAAAGAAGCATTGTTACCTGTATTCGATTTCTAAACCACCACTGAAGAAACCACCGAAGACTTTGAATTCTTGTATGAGACAAGATGAAATCCCTCTTTCCATTGCTGGCTTTGAATAAGTATGTCACATTTTAGAAATCATCAGAGATTATATACTAAAATGAGTATACCTTTTTTTCTACATGAGTTATCCATTCTATCCTTGGAGAGTTGATAATCCACCTCGAGTTGAATTTCCTCTTAAAATGCTTTTTCAGTTATTGAATAATCATATTTATAAGTTGAACAATATTGAGTTTGTTGTGACAAAATAAATTTTCTTCTAATATTATCAGAATTTTGAACATTCACCTATTTAGAAAATATTTCCGCCCATGAATTCATCTTATCCTCAGAGGTAGTAACATTAGATGAGTCACTTGGTGGTCACCCTTCCTATCAACTATTGGATTGACTGCATCCCTATAAGAAGCACCCTAAACCTACTTTTTCCCTTCAATTGTTTGTGGAAATGCTAAGAACAACATTAAAATTACAAAGGTCTTTGTCATCATCATTCTGCTACAACTGAAAAAGAGCATCAATTTTCTGATAAGATGCACTTTTTCGCTTTTTGAGACAATGGATCATGTCATGACCATACAAATAATAGATGTTACAAACTATATAGCACTTACAGATAGATGAGTATGACAAATGAGATTTCATTCCTTTCAGAATTTAGGCATTTTTTCATAAAAAATCTTTAGCTTATTAATATCATCATCAGTTTCAAGCATTAACTTTTCCAAAAGGTGGATCCGAGTTCAACCTCAACCAAGAATTGGGAAAAGTGGTCAAATAAAGCCACTTCTTTTTCCTTATCAATTTTCATCAGGGTGTCAATGGATAGAGTAATATCATAAAATATTTTGGGATTCCATAGTATCAAATTTATCCCATAAACCCTTACCAAAAGTTGAGTAGTGTGGTTACCAATATCAAAGTGATTAAATTTCTTGTCTTGCTCATACAGGTGAATAATTCTAGGTTTGAACACTATAGAACCAAATACCTAGGCACAGATATTAAATTATTCTATGGGGAAGACAATGTGGATGTATCCACCACAAAGAGAGACACACTTTGAGGTTGAAAAACCCCAAATCAATGGAAACCGCTCTTTGAATTCGTCAATGTTTAGAGGCTGAGAGTCATTGAGAAGAAATAATTGAATAATACTAGAGAACTCTCCCATTTTTTGCCACTCTGAGACTACAACCCAGTCTTCTTTTTTGTGCTCTATATTCCCTTTTCTTCTAATGTGAGAGTCACATCTTCATTTGAAGCAAGAAAAAAGAACGTCAATAAGATGTACCCCCTTTAGGATCACCATGGATTTCATGTTGTTGGATACTTGTAGAAGCTTCAGAAGTGCCGCTAGTGACTACCCCCAAAACCGCCTAGGGTACAACCACATCTTATGAAACTACATGAAGACAACATGTAACATTCATAATTCCTAGAACATCATCAATTTTAGGCAACCCATCAGGTGTGCATTGTGACACATTCCCCTCGATCGTTGCAAATGTGTACGGAGCCGCTGATTCAGTCGGTAAGATCACTCAAGGATGCCACTCGGACGAAGACGCTGCAACAGTCACTAGAAATTTTTGGGATCTATGAGAATTTATTCGTTTAGATAAGGAAATTCAGGATGGATCTTCCATAACAGATTTCGAGGTTTACCCAGTTCGCTGAACATGATGATTTTCTGCCGAATCAAGCTTGGATAGAGCCCGCGATAGATCTGGAAATCCTTTATTTACCCAAACCCCATCTATAGGTCATGAAACCATGTTGTGTCCAACCAAATTTGGAACCATCATGGATATTATCTTAAAAACCTTGGTTGTTGAGGGTAAATCAGATAATCCCACCCGACCCTTCATTACACCCATGATTTCTAATATCATTGATTCTGATAATTAAACACTACCTTTATTGAGAATTCAATTACAATTATCCATGATATTTTTGAAATGATATTATCTCAAGATGCATTGCATTCTCATTTTAATTATTATATGGCATGTTTTTTCGGTAATTAACCTTTCCATATTGATTATTCCTTGTCCAATTATGATAGTCATGTTATTGATTAAATGGAATTTTTTTCTGTTATTTACATTTTTTTATTGATTATAAAATTAAAATTATTTAGATGGAATATTTTTTGTAATTGTTAACCTTGTTATGATTATTCTTACATATTCATGGTAACATTAATTGTACTTAGGCCTTACCAATAATTTGAGATCATCCTTATTTTGATTCCCATCTAATAAACAAGAAAGGTTATTAAGAATGTAATTCAAGGATATGCTAAATAGAATAATTATATTCTCAAAATAATGTTGTAATTAGTGTTTTTAAATATAATATGGGAATCATGTATGTATCTAGACTACTGAACTATTTTTTACTACGAGATGTGACTCCTAATATCTTATACCAATGTAATAAAGTTAGACAACATCTCTAGATTACTAGAGTTAGGGTCACTACTATTGGTATCAAGGGATTTTTATTAAAAACATTGGGTATTAGATTTAAGAAAACATATATTATGGATAATAACATTATAATATACTTTAATGATAACAATATAAGAACATATGGTAAGGTATATATTATGTGTTATTTACTATAAATACATCCTTATCTAGATACTAAATATTGAGATGGTTCTAGGACAGATTATCTATGTTTGGAACTCTAAAAAAGGAATGTTTTGATTGATATGAGAAATAACTGTTACCGGATAATGGGCCTTAATGAACACATGGTTTGTCACTCTCTAAGGATATGCATTAGATAATTCACATTTTCTTAAAAACCCATTTTGAAGTATTTGAATAAATGAAAACAATAAACCACCTAGGTTAAACATAATGTTCCTTTTGGTAAATATTTTTTCATTATTTAGACATATTATAAATGATTATATACCTTTTCTGTAAGGATTATTTTTTCTCACACTAGGTTTTTTGTTTTAATCAATGGATAGAACCTGAAAGAATCATGTTAATTTTGGATATAAAGAAATGAGTTTTGATGTTGAAAATCCTAATGGGATTATGATAGTAGTGAAAGATATCATTATTATTCCAAATCTATTATCTCGCAAGATGATTCACAAACTATACATTAACAAACCATCATATTATTTATATATGAGCTGGGTGGAATTATCCAAGATCTCTAGTGATGGAGACCATATAAGAATAAAGGTTTTTATTTTCATCATGTTATAAATGTAAAAAAGGACATTGAGTATTTTTTTTGAAAGGAATGGTTAAAATGATTACGTTTGAGGATAAGGGAATAATATAATAAATTTTCTATAAAAAATAAATAATGTGATGGATGGAAATAAATCTGATCCTAGGAATCTAATTATATTTCTTTTTCATAAATGTGTGGAAACTAATAATTATTCGGTTCAAAGCCCACTTCTAAAGGTTAACCCAAAGAACAAAGAATGGCCTATGTTAAAATAATAGGGTTGAAGTATTTAAGTATTGGGTTTCTATAATTAAATTTTGTATGTTTTTATAACCAATGGTATTCTGGTTTTAAGAATTATGAATCATATTATAATTTTATATAATTTATGAATCATACATGTCATCATCAACATAAAAATTAAAGATACCATAATGGGTTTATAACATTATGTTTGATCATCAGTTAAAAAATATTAAACATACCTTTTGTCATTTTGTGTTGTGGGAATATTTCATGATTAATGACATTTTTGAAAAATAATTATACGAATAAAACCAATTTGTTTAATATAAGAAAGTGTTAATTGAATAAGAATATCTTTAATTTCTTATAAATATGATTAAAGGTGTTGGTAAAATTTATGTTTGTTATAATTTTATATAGTATTAATTACGGTTAATAAAAATCTGGGAACATTAAAGGATGTATATTAATATAGTTTTAGAAAAAGGATAACCCGCATGATGGGTGACAATATATCACCTCTAGCAATTTTTTCAGGCTTAAACCCACAATCGATTGATGATAATGTTCTATATCCTACCACTGGCATACATGATAATTTGGTTAATATGTCACTATTTTTATATTACTATATTGGAAAATAATACTGAGGATTAACCGATGGTGAAACTGTTGAGGTTTAGAGATTAATGTATTACAATGGATAACCTATTCAAACCATATTGGATTTCAAAAGTAGTTAGAGATATAGGTAATGAATTCTCTTTCTTTCATGGATTTTATGATCTATTAAGGGTGTAATTTAGTGATTCAAACATAAAACATTCATTTTTGGGTAAATATTTATTAGAGTATGTGATTAATAAGATATTGATTAAAGCACAGCCAACTTATTAAAATGTGCTTACAGAATAGGAACATATCATGTAAGTATATTTCCATATTTTCATAGAAAATAAAACAATAACTCAACTTTAGGAAATGATACTGAAACAAAAAAAATCCAATTTCTTTCATATCTAATGAATCAAAATTTCTTTTATTTCGTCTTTAATTTATGCTTTTGAGGTCACTAACATTCAATAGATCTTTCACATTCTACGATTAATGACCTCTCCCACTCCTTATAATTATTTATTATTTTTCTCCATAACTATATGTTCATAATAAATCAGTTTCCTCATACATAAAAACATATTTATTATTTATTCAATATAAACTTTGTATATCCCATTCTCTCTTATTAAGATGATATTTTATTAACCCTTATTAAAATTTTGGTTTTCAAAAAAGGAATTTTAAAAAATAAAACCCATTATTTTTTAGCACAATTTTAAAATGTGTGGGATTAAATTTTTTAAGGAGGGGGAGAAGCTAAAAATATTTTATTGGGTAGTGTATGTGATACAAAACACTGATCATAAACAACACATGAAATATATTTCATTAAATTTAATCTCTTCGATAGCTTGTGGAACATGCTACACCGAGTCTAAATGAACCATAATATAGTATACCATTATAACCAATATGTTAAATTTATACGCATGAATATTATAAATTAATTTATTAATGATATTGATATATATTCATTACAAATAAAAAATCATTTAAAATATTATATAATTTTTTCTAAACAATTGTATTTTTCTTAAATATGGTTTTGTCAAACATTGGAAAATAATTTAAAATTATTTTTTACCAGTTTCAAAAAAATATATTTTATAATATTAAATTATTTTTTTAATTCATAATATCAAAATTATATTAGGTTAATTTTTTTATTATTTGGAAATGTTTCACTTTTTGATGAAGTGTTAAAAATAATTCTTTTTAATGAAAACTCTTATTTTATTGAAATAATTTAAAAATATTAACTATATTATAAAATATTTTAAAGATAAATTTAGTTCAATTGTAGTAAAATTTAACATATTTGTTTCAACTTAATAAATTTCATATTTAATTTCGATATTATAACCAATTATAGATATGATAATTCTCTTTTTGAAAACCAATTTTTTTCATCACATCTCCAAGTATTATTTAACATTGGACTCAAAAAATTATGTCAATATAAATTGTATAAATGGATTAAATATTTTTAATTATAATATTATATGTTATATATTAAGTTTATTTTAATTTTTTATTGTTATGAATTATAAAATAAGTAAAAATTAATTACTATGGTTAAGGTAAAAACATGATTATCGGGGGTTAAACATTGAAGATAAGGATTAAAATGACTTTTATTATTATCCTAAACCAATTTTATGTGAATATATCGATCATAAAACATCTAAGGGTATATAAATACCAATTTGTATGCTTTTTTAATTCCAAAAATGTTATTGAAATTGATTTTTTTTAAAATTTCCTAGTTTTTTATCTCCCCACTTATAAAAAATCACCAAATATACTCCCCTCTTCACACTTACAAAACCATTTTATTTGGACAATAATTTTAAAAATTACTTAATTAATATTTTAAAAACATACTAGATCTTTTTATTTGTTTCGAAATCCCTCATAGTATGAATTTTGGTGCAAACCAAACGAAGTTCTCTAAAAAAGGGGTAACGTTCTTAAATGAGTGTTTTCATTTTATTTGGTATTCCACCTATAAAAAATATTATTTAATAATGATAAAATAATATAACCAGTATCTGAAATATAAATATATTTTATTCTGTTAATATAATAACCAATTAAAACCTTCTCTCTCATCAAATGGGATATAAAACAATTGATCGTGTGTATGGTGGAATACCACCTCACGAACCGAGGTAATGCGTTTTCCATCACCAACATTCAAGGATTGATGTGATGATGGATTTACTAGATATATATTATGTTTATGATAAAATTTTATTGATGTCATTAAAATATTACGTATGGATTCTTACTTTCTATGTCACATAAAATACGATAACATCGGTCGTGTGTATAGAGGACTACTTTCTAAAGAAGCGATCTGATTTGTTTTTCACTTATGATTTACATGGAAATTAATTTTAATAAATTTAATGAATTTATGTGATAAATATAATTTCATATTGATAATTTAATATTAATATATCACCCATTTACTTTCTATTTAGTCCCTTAATGGGATTATAATGTCTCTTGTGTGTATGTACGGTCAATTGTCTCTAGGAAGTATTGTGATCTATTATTCTTGTTCAAATTTAAAAAATGATTCCAAAAATATATATAATGAAAAAATAATATTTATAAAATTAATTAAATGAATTATACTGATGAACATGAATATTCATGACAAAACATGCATGAGGGAAAAAGGAAAATTTCTCCCTAAATAAAAAAGTAATGAAATATTAATAACTAACAAGAGATAAAAAGTTATAATAGGATCATATATGATATTATAAATGTGAATAAGGCTCTGTAATAAATTATCAACATTTATAAAATCACTATATATTAGGTTAAATCACATTTTCCCTAAAGGAATAATGATGTAAGAGATTTTGTCCCAACTTTATTTCATTGTGGCATATTATAATTTTAGGAAAAAATCCATTTATATGGTGTGTATAATGCCCATTTTACATGTAATATATTAAATCATTCATAAATAAAGCTATTTTGTGTTTCAATTTGAACTATTTCATCCAAGGGGTTCTGACATTAAATTTTCCATGTAGTAACTAATTTTATAACTAAATTTATTTTCATTAGGTTGTATTACTTATTATTTGTACTTAATATTCTTATATATTTTGTGTAGTGAATAATGATTATATTACGTTTTATATCCAATTGTTTTATTTGGATTAAAATTTATTACACACAATATTTTGATTGATTAATTATTACTTCAACATTATTGTCATTACGAAGATTTATTTCATGATCTCATTTTAATCAATATTATTTATACTTGAATTTCCATTATAGAGATTTATTTGAAAATTAAATAAAAAAATCATATTCTCCTCTGAAGTTTATTAATGATGTTATAAAGTAATAGTATCATTTAACACTCTTTTTTACATAAAATGATTGAGAATTTATTTAATAAAGGTTGACTTTATTTATCGATTTGGTCGAAAACTCTTTTTATTAAAAATCTATGTCTTTATAAAATGGTTCAATAATTCATTAACATTATAAAAATGATGTATCAAATACGTTTTCACCAAAAAAAAATTAACTTTTTTGAAAAAAAAATTAAACGAATAATCATGTGGTTCTCCAAACATAGACTATTTAAATTTTATTGAAAATGATAAAAGAATCGTTGTTTTAACATATATATATTGCATGTAATTTCCTATTTTCATGACCATTCACTAATTCAAATATTATTTTATATGTTTTCAATGTTATTTTCAATGAAAAATATCTTCATAATGTTCAATGAACTTTTAGTTTTAAAATTTGATTTATAAAATGAAAGAATGTTTTTCTGAAGATATTTTATACAAAATGTTTTGTATTATTTCCATTCATCAATGAATAATATCCATTATTTTAAATATAATATTTTTGGGATATGATGAATTGATATTATCCTTACTCTAAATCTAAATGGTTTTTAATTATTCTGAAAAATGATAGTATTAACACTCACTTCCTTGATTTATTTTTGTAGTCATTTACATTCCCATGAATCAATCACATTCCTATGATCATTGAACATTCAATTTCCCCTAAATTCCCAAAAAACAATTCATGGATATTCATATATCTTAAAAAATTTCTCATTTATATATATGGTGGTTTACATGGAATGTTATTTGATTCATTGAGGATATAATGATAACCTGTATTTTTTTCAACATAAATATTTAATTGTTAGGCATGTTATTCATGAATTAAATCAAATATTCGATATGGGAGGAATGATTTTTACATATAGATACGGGTGGGGTCTAGAAATAGATAGCCCCTAAATGCATCAGCAGTCTCAAGAGAAGAATCCATAGTCTAGACTTAGTTAAATCTATTTATGATGTATACCTACTTATTAGTTTTAAAATTTATTGAGAAAGGTCACGACTATATAGGTATCATGAAGCCTTACCTGATGATGACTATAAATTAATAATTTTATATATTCATAATTTAGTTATTATATTCCATGATATTGTTGCAATGGTATTATTTTTGGATTAATTTCATTCTCAGTTTATTGATTAAATTTCATGTTTTGTTATTTATTTACCTTTCCATATTGGAAATGCCTTATACAATTATGATATTCATGTTATTGATTAAATGGATTCTTTTTTAGTTATTTACCTTACCATATTGATTATTCTAGTCAAATTATTAAAATGTTGTGTCTATTCATTTAATTATATATCCATGATTATGCTTATTAACCCATGAGATATTCAATTTTACTTATCCCTTACAATGAATTAGATTCCGCAATTACTATTTTATGTTCCCAATAATCGAGGAAGTGTACTAAGAATGATATTCCAGTATATTGTTGAGGTAATGATGATATTATTATAAAAATGTTATAATTATTATTTTCAAATGTAATATGTGAATCATGTATATATCTAGTTTAACAAGAAAACCAAACTATAGGTCCCTTAGGATTTGATTCCGTGTATATTATTTCAATTTAAAAAAGTAATACATTTTCTCTAGTGTTATTGGAGTAGATTTTTGAACATTACAACATAGAGTTTTTGATAAATAACTATATAAAAAACATAATAGAAAAAAATAATCATGAGGGATTATTAAAAATACAAAAATACCGTATATAACATTTATTAAAAAAATACCTTCTAACCTTAAAGGGTTAAATCATTATTAGAAACAAAATAACATAGGATTCCCTTATAAAATAAAAAAGAACATGAAATTTTATTTGATATAATAGAAGATTCAGGTATGTTCTTTGAGCTGTTATCTTTATATTATCCTTATAATAACCCTTACCAATACGATAACAGACTAAGATTATTCCAAAATTATACTTATAGAGACTATCGTATTCTTGTTTAAGAATTTGTATTATTCCTAGGAATATTTTTATAGTTGGGTACTACGACATTGTGAGATTTAAATGCCTTCGATGACCAGGATTAATATTATAATAATATTAAATATATTAATTTCATGTGTAAGTATTTTTTGGGAAAATGTTTAATAACTCCAAAAAAGTTTATTGAATTGTATCTCTAAGGGCATTTTTTAGACCAAAATGTGAGGTTTAACATAGGTGCGGCCTAAATTCAGTTAGTATAGGATGTTTAGTTAAATAAAACATTTTTGGGTGTGTTTATTTAAAATAAATAAATTAATTTTTTTTCTATTTTATTAAATGATCTAATTAAAATCCCTTATCAATACCCTATTATGAAAAAATTTACAAAGGTTATCTACATTAACCTTTATTTATCTAATAAGAGGTAGAGCATATTATTCATTGGTGGATCTATATATAATAACGAGTGATCATCAGATCGAGGCAGGATGATGGGTCGTGAACACAACGGTTCTTCATTATCACTGGTGAAGACATTATTTGTTGGATTTATCTACCTAGAACAAACTTGATTGTACTTTTTGGTAAACATCTATTCATTGGATGTATATTAATAAACCCTTTATCGCATCATGATTATTCTTCTATATGAAATTGTTGGTGATAATGTCTTTTGTGTAGGAATATTACTAAAAGGTCATAGATTATCCCCACTAGGATGAGAACCTAGAAGTTCTCTGACACAATTCTTGATTATATGATCTATAGACGGATGAAATAATTTTATGTGAGACAAATGAAATAGGATATCATTGGTGGAGACACTACTGGAAAACTAACCTTTACCAACGGTTTGGAACCGTTGGTATAGGCCTCCAAACCGTTGGTATAGCCTATACCAACGGTTTGGAGAACCGTAGCCAAGTAAGCCGTTGGGATAGGTCTATACCAACGGTTTTTGGAAAACCGTTGGTATAGACCTATACCAACGGTTTTGGAAACCGTTGGTATAGGTAATATGAAATCTATACCAACGGTAATGGAACCGTTGGTATATAAATTCCAAAAATAAAAAATCCGCTGGGATTTGATCCCCCGACCCCTCGTTTATAATCGAACGACTTAACCACTAAGCTAACATCACTTTTGTAAACATAATTTTATAAATATATATATGTATTATCATAATTATTTAAAATTTTGATTTATATAATGTTCTCGGTTATTAGACCTGGAAAAAAAATAAAGAACCTATCCCAACGGTTTTCAAAACCGTTGGGATAGGTTAGTGCTGGGTTGAATTGTTCTTGGCCGAATGTTGAATTTCTGGATGGTTTTTCCCAACGGTTTTGGTGAACCATTGGGAAAGGCCACTCTTTCCCAACGGTTCACCAAAACCGTTGGGAAAGAGGCTCAAAAGATATCCTTTCCCAACGGTTTTGTCAAACCGTTGGGAAAGGTGGGGAAATATATGGATTTCCCAACGGTTTTGGTGAACCGTTGGGAAAGGCCACCTATACCAACGGTTTTTACAAACCTTTGGTATAGAAGTGTTGGGAAAGATCATCTTTCCAGTAGTGAGACTTATAGGGCTTTGAGGTACCTTTTCATGGTTTATTATCATTGAATTTTCTAGGAGGATATTATGATAACGAGATCCACCAATAGTAAATCCACATTTAAAAGTCCCATTCGATGATTCTATCTACAGAAGTGTGTTTTGGTACTTAAAACATTAATATTGTTATTAATGTGTATAATGTCTTGTTCACATAGATGTGTTGTAAAAAACCATGATGACATATGTTCGTGGAATGGTAGGATATATTGGGTGCATCACGAGTAATACAGTGTTATTGAATAATACAATAACGGATTATTCCCTTCAGTTCCCTAACAGAAGTTCATATCTTAATTCCTTTGATGAAAATGATATAAATTAAATAAATCCACGTCCATATTGTTCTACCAGAATGTTAAATTTCCAAGAACTCAAAGAACGAGTAATTTAGCCCATGGAATGACGGTACATGCATAAAACCCACGTGATTGAAGATCTCGATACATGAGGATTATATTACACTGTATTAATTCGTATGAGGTGACATATCATTGAAGGATTAAGTTCTTTATCTATGGATTCCTTGGCATGTTTCTAGACACCAACCTTGGAATTTAGGCTCCTCCAATAAATTCCACTAAGAAAGAGGCCTAAAGGTTCATACACTAATTGTATCCAGTATAATAGTTAAATAATATTTTATTTATTATTCAACAAGTTGAATAATGATTATTCCCAGTTGTGGTTTTATAATTATTCATTGATGCTTGATCAAATTTATTTCGACATTATTTATTTGAGGGATTTTATTTTTGGTGGTATAATTAATAAATATTTATTTCCTATTTATTGAATATAATATTTATCTATATATTGTTGAATAATGCAGGGATTTTTATTTAATAAATAAATAGTCATTATTCATGGTTCAATAAATATTAAGGAGGATTGATGGACCAAGCTAATGGTCAAGTGATAAAAAATAATATTTAATATTATTTTATTAAATAATATTTAATTATGACATGAAAATTAAACATGTTTCCAGAAAGAATAATGTAGTTGTTATTATATGACATGGTGGTTTTGCTAGGATTAATGAAATAATTAACAGCACTTTCATAGATTTTGTTATTATTACCCTTGTTAAATAAATTCATGGTTATATTATTCTCTTAATTAACCAAGGGAAAGATAAGTGATTCCATGTGTGTTGTGCACACCGAATTTTCGAAACCTTATGAATCCTTGAGAGTTCCTTATTCTCCAAGAATGCAATCAAGAATAATAGAGATCCTCCTCCTCCAAATCAAGGAGAATGCTTATGATGTGGTTTTTAAGGAGATCGAAGGAAGACAATTCAAGCATAAGGATATTCTGTGATGGCACCCATAAACTCCTTTAGAAATCTCCATAGATATATAGAATATGTATGGATCACTACTAGAGGAGATCTACCCTTGATATCTACAATGAAATGGCGGTACACCTTCAGATATGTGTACGAACACATCAAGGATGAATGATTCGCCTTGGTGGTAATTCGTATATAATTAAATTAATTATAAACAAAATATTTTGACCCCCTCTCCTGGTTCAGGGTTTCTATGACTTTTTCCTATTTCTTTGATTCAATTCTATAGTTGACAGCATTCATTTTCGCATACAACCTAGATTGTTCATTTAATGTGGAAAATATCAAATTTTCACAGAGTCCCTCTCATGCATCTATTTTTCTCGAAACCTACAAGTCGTATGAGAGATGGGGATATTATTATTTATAATTATTTAATAAGAAATAGTGATTTGTGAATTTATAATATAGTTTTTCAATTCATGATTAATCATTCCATTTTTAATCTGAATAACTATATCTCTTTCTTCCTCTATAATTTCTCACAGATCTAACACATATTATTAATTTTTTGATTAAAATTAAATCAAGGAACTCATTTAGAGGTTCCAAGAGTTCTATCTAGGTAACACAGAAATACACACCATGTATTTGGATCCATAGGCCATGTAGTTCTGTCCAATTAATGATTATTAGTTCTTCAATTACATAACCATTATTCATTTATAACACATGGTGTAGTTAATTCTTAAACCGCATATTGATCACAATAGATTGGATCATAGTCAGCTGAACTACACATTATGCGGCTCGCTGGACACAGCATGCAGTCCCATGTAGGTTAGGGTCGGGCTGCATATCCCATACATGGCTTAGCTAGCTGGTGACCATGTAACATGGATTAAACACTGCGTGCGGCAGAATAGACATTCCATGAACTCCTAAAATTCTGAATTACACCTCACACACCAAGTCCTTAGGAGTGTACATCAAATATATGGTGAAAGTAGTATATGTGGTGTACATCAGATCTACATGTCATGTACTTTACCAAATTATGCAGAATGAAATCATTCATATTTTCATTATTATTAAATATTTATATCATGTATATGCCATATTACAAGTTGTTACTCTGAATGCATTGAAGCATAACACATGGACGAAAAGTCATGTAATTAATGTAATCATTCATGAAGTTCACGACATGAAAGTATGTGATATGTCATGAATTCCATATGTAAAAATAGTAATACTGTATATGAGAACAATACATGTTGGGTAGGATTGGATAGTTATTCACCGAGTTAACTCTGAGCAACATGTTATGTACAAAGATAATTTTAAATGAATTCTAATTTCATTAAAATTATAATGGATGATAATTTCAATGAAATTTAGAAAAATGATTATGATAAAATGGTTGAATAATTAAAGATAAAAATTAATCAGTTCGAGCACGATTTAACTTAAATAATAATGATTAATGAATTGAATGATATTTTATTCAATGTGTAAATTTGTTTCTTTCAAGTGAATGATCACAAGCTAGACTAGACCTTCTGTATGTTATTGGTTTCCTTTTAATTTATTAAATTAAATTGTTGGTCTATGTTTCTTCTCTCCACATTAATATGTACGGGCTACATGACCATGGTTTCTTTTATGTAAATCTCCTTTTACCTCTCACATACTCTTGAATACAAAATATTTAATGGATGGAGCTCCCATGCTAGTAGATGTGGTTCATGTTAGGAGTTGGAGAGAATAAAATCAAAGGAGATACAAAGTTGGACTGGTGGAAAGTTGTAATCATGAACCTAGTTGGTTCAAGGTGTTTGTCTCGTAGGTCAAAAGTTAGTTTATAAACCGCTATATAATCTAACCATTAGAACAAGCTCATGATCATACCATTTATTTTATTTCAATTAGTTGTATAGATATTCATTGTGGATGATTTTTTTTCAATCACATAATTAATGAATTAACAAGCATGCAAGATAGAAAAAAATAGACTTATACATAAACATTATCTAATAGATGGTTAATCACTTAAACCTGTCCCCCTTAATATTAACAAGAATTTAAAAATATAGTAAATGGAAATTTATGTATAAAGGATAAATTTATTCAATAAAATATTTAGTTGGTATATCATTCCATTAATACAGTTAGAATTGAACCATAGTTCCACGTGTTTGACCAGCCATAGTTCGGGTGCTTTCAATTATTGGGGAATTCTAATTTGAGGTTCTGGGATGACTTGATATATTTTACACTAGGGGTTGACTGTCAAATAAGGAAATAGTGTAACTGAGAGTCATTGTTTGAGGAAATCCAAAATTAAGGATTGTAGGATTAGAGAGTCTACTCAATGGATTTAGAGATGCAAGTTAATACAGTTTTCATTTGAAATACCAACCTAAAACCTTCCAAATTGCTTGACTATCCAAATTTGGGGTAATGTGAAAGGGTAATATGGATCCATTACACTATAATGTTTAATCAATAGGATATTCCTAAGACAATGGTGAGGTATATTGGGTTTTGATAAAATAGTGGGAGACTAATGAATATTTATTTATTTGTTTGTTATAATTTTATTAGATAAAGTTCTAAAACTCTATTCATCTAATTTGATGAAATATAATTACAAATGAAATCAATCATATTGTTGACATCCATACTTGATATGAAAAACCTTCCCACTATAACTAATTTCTAGGACTATAAAAGGCGTATGCGGGTCATCTTTCTCCAATAAATGAATCTATATGTTCTAGAATAATCTTCAAAAATTGTAGTGGAAATGAGGTGAGTGATGAAGAGATATTTTTGTACAAGAAACATATAAATGATGATAAAAAAGTTTATTATCTCATTCTATCATCTATGAACAATGATCTCTTATTCTATATGAAGAAATGGATAGTTATAGAATGATTTATCACCTTGGGATCTCTATCAAGAGATGGAGATAATAGAGATGTATGAGATCTCCATCGCTTTGTTCACCGTGGTGCTTAGAGATTTTGTGAAATATGGGCCATATGTAGTCAAGATTATTGGCTAAATTTTGTTTCTGGACAACTTAGGGATTATATTACCAGAAGATTTTTGTACAGATCTCATATTATCATCCCTACCAAAGACCTTCTCTTGTTTTATTGTAAATTATAGTATGATCAATAATGGGAAGAGTTTATTAGAAATTCTTACGTTAATTCTCCATGTGGATAAGGATATGGGGCATGAAAAACCTACATTCCTTATGGTGAATATGAATAGGAAGGACAAGGAAAAGGGGTTGAAGACATATAAATAGTCTAAAACCCCCACGAACTATCGGAACGAGAAGAAGAAGATCTAAATGAAGTGAAAGGAAAAGGAGGCAGTATGCTTTGCATGTTTCAAATTAGGCCACTAAAAGAAGAACTTAACCCATCAGAAATGGGAAGCTAAATGTATATTCCTTATAATGTTTAATGTTTCTATATCTACACATTGGGTATTAGATACTGCTTGTGGTGCTCACATCTATATGAAAATGATGGAACCAAGTACATTATGGAAAATTACCATAGGAGAGTTGGATTTTTCCGCTTCCAATGCTCTGAGGCTCGCTACTCATTCCATTAGAGACTACCATCTCACATTTCCAAAAGTAATGATTTTGGTTTTACATAGATATTAATATGTACCTATTGTTACCAAAAAAATAATTTTTTGATAATGTTTGGATACAGATCGGTTTAATTTCATGTTTTCAAATAAAATATATTTCTTTTACAATGAATAATATGTAATGGTGTGGAACTTTTAAATAAAATTTTTTGTGTTTTAAATTATGAAATCCAAGTGTTGGTAATGGATAATGAAAAAAGGTCGCATGACTCAATTAACACCCAGTTTTGGAATCACCATCTTAGTCATGTAAATGAAAAGCGTTTGAAAAAGATCTATAAAGATGATTATTTAGACTCTTCTAAGATAAAACTACCTGACATATTTCACACTTGATTACATGGAAAAATCACCAAACCACTATTTGGTGGATATGGTGAAAGTGACACAGATATTCTAGGATTTGTACTCACTTATTTGTGTGAACCATTTCTAGTAGAACCTATAGGTGGATACTGATACATCATAACATTTACACATGACATGAGTAGATATGGTGATATTTTCTTGATGAGGTATAATTATAAAACCTTTGATAAATTCATGATATTCAATAAGGAAGTATATAATCTTATTGGTAAGAATATAAATAATATTCGAGTGGATCTTGGTAGAGAATATCATAACCAAGAGATCATAAAATTTTTGTGGGAGTTTGGGATTCTATATCAACTCACTCAACCTTATACACCATAGTGGAATAGTATTAGAGAAAGGAATAACAGTACCTGGTTAGACATGGTATGTTCAATGATGAGTCAGGCAGATCTTATATTATCATTTTAGGGATATTCATTAAAAACTACAGAACAAACATTAATCTGAGTACTAAATAAGGTGGTCAATGGAATTCTCTTCAAGTTAGTGATTATAAAGAAACCCATTTGGTCGCATAAACATGTTTGGAAATTAAAGGAACATGATAAAGCCTTCTAAATAAAAAAATAACTCTCCCAGACATGAAGTGTATCTTTATAGTGTATCCCATGGAAAAAAATGATAATGTATATAAAACACCTAAAACAAGAATGTAATTATCACTAGATAATATGTCTATTTTTAGAGGGGTCATATCCTTAAAAAGGATAGTGAGAAAAAGATTGAATTAGTTGAATTTGATGCCCTATATATAAACTATTTGGAACAGGAACAAGTTCCAAAAATCCTCATGGAAGAAGTAGTTCCTGAAACACAAGTACTTAATATGAGCTCAAGATTGGTAAGGCAACCAGAGAGATACAGTTATCTAGTCACTGAGGATGGTGACTCATTATTGTTGCACAATGATGCACATCTCTCTAAAAAGGAGGCCTTAGAGAGCTCATTAGATGAAAAATGGCAAGAATCTATGAATTATTTGATGGATTCCATGTAGCATAACCATGTTTGGGTTCGGTTTGATGCACTAATTAATATAAAGCTTGTCAGGTGTCAATGGGTATTCAAGAAGAAACAGGACATGGAATGTAAATTAAGTTCCTATAAATAAAGGATAGTGGATAAAAATTTTATATAGGGTCGATTAATTGACTATGATGAAAACCTTTCACTAGCTTCAATGTTTAAATCAAAACAAATCGTACATTACATGGTAGATTACCAGGAATATGAGATTTGGATGATGGATTTCAGAACAACATTATTTAACGAGAACCTTTTGGAAGATGTCTGTAGGACACAACATGAATGTTTTGTGACACTAGGTGATGCAAAAATGGTTTTCTAGTTGAAGTGGACCATTTTTAGATTGAAGAAATCTTCCATGTTAGGCAATAATTGATAAGATGAAGCCATACTATAAATTGTTTTCATTAAGAATGAATGTGAACAATGTTTTGAAAAAAGATTAAATGGGAATGAAATCATTATTTGAGTTATATATGTTGAAAAATTTTACTTATTAGAAATGACATACCAGTCTTACAATCTGTTAAATATTGGTTGAACATGTGCTTCTCCATGAAGGAATTAGGTGAAGTAGCATACATCCAATGGATCAAGATAATTTTTGATATATCCAAGAGGATTCATGGACTAATTCAAAGTACATATATTGACCAGATACTAAAGAGATTTATTATGGACCAATCCATGGGGGGATTTTTTTCAAGTTTCAAATGGTTTACATATTTCTAATAAAATGTTTCACAGTACACAACATAAGAAATATATAATGAGTAAGATCTTGTACACTTATGTGATAGGATCAATCATATATTCATTTTTATGCACTAGACTTGATGTTTCCTATAAATTTAACATGGTAAAAAGATGTCAAGATGATCTAGGATAACATCATTATACTAATGTTAATATTATCCTTAAGTATGTAATAATAACAAAGGATTTGTTCCTGGTGTTTCAAAGAGACAAGGAGTTTGTTATAAAATGGTATGCTAGTGATGGTTTTCAAATAGATCATAATAATATGAAGTCACAATTAGGATATTTTTTTGTCTTAATGAAGGAGTTGTGAGCTAGAAAAGTTCAAAAAAGCCAGTTCTCGTTGATACTATAGTGGAGTTCGAGTATATAGTGGCTTCTGATGCAGCAAAAGAATATGTCTAGATTCAAAACTTTTTCCAGGAGGTTTATTTGGTACCTAGAAGTAGAGAACCTATCACATTGTATTGTGATAATACTCTAATGGTGGATCTTGCAAAATATATAAGGTCACATCAACGGGAAAATCATGTACTTAGGAAGTATCACCTCTTGATGGATTTCCATCGAAGGGGTGAAGTTACAATGACAAGAGTATCCATATTAGAGAATGTAGATAAACCATTTACGAACAACATACCTTAGTAGAAGCATGAATATCATGTAAGAGATAGAAGAATGATGATTGTTAACTATTGGATCCTGTGCAAGTGAGAGTTTTTTTGGAGTGGGTTCTCTAGAACTAAATTCTTTTTACATTATGATTAACATGTATTCATTGGATGTATGTTAATAAAATCCATATTACATCATGATTTTTCTTCTACATAAAATTATATGTGATAATGTCTTAAGAGTAGTTGTCACACTAAAAGGTCATAAAAGATATATTCTATGATGAGAACCCAGATGTTCCATGACACTATTGTTGAATATCTTTTCAATAGATTGATGATATAATATGAAGGGACCCAAATTATATAGGATATCAGGGGTGGATAATCATAGGACTTTGAGGCACCTTCTCATGATGTATGCCCTTGGTAATTTCTTGGAGTATAAAATGATAATGAGACCTTCCAGTAAAAAATCCAAATTTATAAGTGTCACTTTATTTTCCTATCTATTGAAAATTGTATTGGTAATTACTCTATAATATTATTATTAATCTGTATTATGACATTCTCTCTTAGATTTATTGTAGAAATCTATGATGGCATGTGTTCATAGTGAGGTATGATATGTTGGGTGTGTCATATATAATATTTCATTAATGAAAAATGAGAGAAAGGATTTTTCCTTTCTGTTCCATAATGGAAGTTGATATATTGGGCCCTTGGATGGAATTTATATAGAATAAATAAATCCATGGCCATGGTGTTCATTAGTAAAGTTTAATTTTTATGAAGTCAATGAATGATAAATCGATCACACTAGTTGATGGAACTTTCATGCATCCATCTTGATTGGATATATCAAGAAAATAGGATTATATTATATGGTAAGCATTTGTAGGAGGTCACAAGTCATTTAAGTTTTAACATCATTCTAAATGGCTAACATATCATGTTTTTAGATGCTAACCTTAGACTATAAGTTTCTTCATCTAATTCCATTGAGAAAAATTCTTAAAGAGTCACACACTAAGAGTATTTAGTTTCAGAGATAAATAATATTTTAGTTATTATTCAACATGTAGAATAAAACTTATTCTAAGTTATGGTTTAATAATTATTCATGGATGCCTGATCACATTTATTTTGATATAAGTAATTTGAGATAATAAATTGTGGGTAGAATAAATAATAAATATTTAATTTATATTTAGTGAGTATAATATTTATATATTTACTAGTGAATAATGAAGATATATTTATTAAATAAATAAATATTCATTATTCAAGGGTCAATAAATATGGTGGAGGACTGGCGGACCGAGTTCATGGTCCATTGAAAAATATTAATATTGAAGAATATTTGATTAAATAATATTTAATTATAACTCGCATATTTGGAACATTTGTGGAAATAAAAATATGTTGTTATTATTTGACAAGGGTGTTTCTCTAGGATTAATGAAATAATTAAAGGAACTTGTGCATATTATTCTATTATTACCCTAGTGAAATAAATACCTCTTTAGGTTATTATCTTAGTTAACAAATGCCAATCTAAGAGACACCAATTTTGTTGTGCATAATAAATTCTAGAAAACCTATAAATCCTATATAGTTCCTTCTTCTTCAAAAATACTCTCAATAACAAGATTGATCCTCCTCTTTCGGATCAGGGAGAATGATTTGGAGGCGGTTCTCAAGGAGATCAATGGTAGAAATCACAAGCGTAACGATATTATGTGATATCACCCGAATACACATTTGATAAAATATAGAGATATGTGAAAAAATTGTGCAACACAACTAGATTAGATCAACTCTTGATCTTTATAATTCAACAAAGGTACACCTGCAGATCTATGACCAAATGTATCAACCAAGAAATAATCACCTTGGAGGTAATTTGCATTTAATTACATTAATTATAAATAAAATATGTTGATCCTCTCTCTTGGTTATGAGTTTCTATTCCTTTTTCATATTTATTAGATTTAATTTTTTCAATCAAGGAACTCATCCACACATCAATTCTAGATTTTTCATTGAATATGAAAAAAAAAATTAAAGTTGTCCATCGTCCCTCACACACTTACACTACACCTAAGACTAATATTTTTCACAAATATTGATCTATAATCAAGGTTGGAATCATAAATTGTGTATTTTTTCCATTTTCTTAGAATGTTTATCATGAAATAATTATCAAGATATAATATATTATTTATTTATTCCTTCCCATGAAAAATTCTTCATTATTAATTAATTGATCCATTTAACCCCTTATTACCCTTGATATCACTCTATTTATATAATTAGTGGCATAAAACTCTTGGTTAATGAGGTCATACTATTTTCTTGTGATTTTTCCTATCTGTTCATAACATTCATCACCATTGGCCTTTGGGGTCATGGTTCTACATTTTCAGGGTGGGTTTAAGGCTGATCGGAACCCCAAATTCATTATAGTTGCATGAACAACACATAGATCAACAGTTTTTGTATTGATTGATGAATGATGTGGGATGATATTGATTCTATGTGATTCTGGGATACATATGGGTTACTATATTAAGATAATTGTGTGAGGGAGGAACCTGAAGGGACACGTTATTGGTGCAGTTGGATGTAGATAGTTTTTCGTTGAAGAATAGATCGAATCTGATTTTTGGCTAGCCATATACGGTGGTGTGTTATGTCTTTTAATAATAACATTATAGTTTTGTTTCATTTTATTTTATTATTATTATTATTATTATTATTATTAAATTATTTTTAATAAGAAAATGAAATAAAAAAAGAACTAGGGGGTTACATGCACATATAGTGTGAAGAGGGGGAATGTCTATGTGTCTCTTTCCCCCTACCCCTAATCTATTGAGTATAATTTATAATAATAATATAAAATAAAATTATTATTTTGTAGTCCTGAAATATTATTTTTTATGTAATTCATTCATACAACATCAAATCGATGTACCATCAATGACACCACAACCTTGACTTTGAGGATGACAATTTAAGACCAATGTTGAATACCTTTTTCAGAATCATGGCTCTGTCCCATGAAACAGCCTATGTAAGTGTTGTGCTGAAATATATTTTTTATATTGAGTGTTTTTTTGGGAAAAAAACAACTCATCCAAAGTGTTCATACATGAGTATGGTAATGTTATAGTCCATTTATCCATTTTTGGATGTTAATGTAGAAATATTTGTGTATTGATTTTTTAGCATGACATACATACAACATGATTTGGATTCTCTTACAGATTTTTTCTAAACACATAATTTTTTCCACAAGCATCCTATACCGAGTTTTTTTCCTCTATAGAACTTGATAATGGCCATCATAGTGGTTTTCTAGGTATGATGCGTGATTTTGCAAGAAATCCTTTTTTGTAGGAAATGTTCAACAATGGAGGTGATCAGGAAGGATCATTGGAGAGATTATAGGTAGAGATAACACTCCACTATTTATGGTGTGAAGCCTTCTATATATATGGATTCTAGTCCCCTATCTCATCTGGGAATGGATCCCCCAAAATCTCTAGTCAGGTAGAAGCAGTAATCCATTATTTTGGGTGTGGGTATTCTTTCTATGGGGAAGGTACTCCCCTGTTGCACTAGGGCATGGTTTCCCCATACTCATTATTATATATTGATATTTTACTGCACTATTTAGGCTGTGTGCCCTATATCTAAGGAGATTTTACTCCCCAATCGCAGCAGATCATGGGTCCCCGCACTCTATACACATATTGTGATGGTACTCCCCTATCCTGGGCGTATGTCCTCTAACTACGGGGATAGTACTCCATTGTCACAAAGGGTGTAGGTCCCCAATACTCATTATTCATGATATATATATTTCTCTACAATTATAAGCATGATTCCTCTATATATGGTGATGGTAATCCCCTATTTCACATAGGAATGGGTCCCCCATATTTTTTACATAGATAAAGATAATACTCTCCTACATGGGAGTGGTTCCTCTATATATTGAGTGGTTCCCCCGAGCATAATAGGATGTGGGGCATCTGCCTTCTTTGTGGAACCACCACTAGAACAATTAAGAATTGTTCATCTACCTATCTACTGAGTGGAACTTCCTAATCATATTAAGGTGTTGGTTCCCTATTAATGATTATTCCCCCTTGACTGTACTGCTTAGTGGTGAGTGGTGGGTCCTCCACACGGTTACTTTTTCAAACACACGAGTTTTTGGGAATCATAGATGGACTTTATAGAGATGTAGGGAGACTGATTCTACTTATATTGGATGTGAAGATAGAGATCCCATTTCTCTCTCATTTTGGATTCTATTTAATAATATTAGGATTTTTATGGTTTTTGTCACAGTTTCTAAATGAAATTCATTCATTGGGTTTAGATAAACACATTTATCATGTGTTTTATTTGTGACTATTTGGATTTTGCGGCATTTTACTGGGTATCTATAAACATGAATCTACATTGTTTTTTCCTATAGGTTTCATTTATTTTTTAAATGATGGAAATATCGTTGGTTATTTATGTGGATTTTAGGGATACATGGGTTTATAGACTGTGTATGGTGGTTAGTCATGGAGATCAGTAGTTGGGCTCTCTCATCTTTCATTCTTTCTAGTTATTGTGAGGTTCGGACATCTTTACAGGTTTGGAATGTATTTTTTTCTTTTAATTTTCGATTAATCATATAATAAATAGATTCGGGCTACCATATTACTAAACAAAAGACCCGATCATTCACACTACCCTATGGGTGTTCTCGATCCCCACGGGCTATTGATAAGAACCTCAGTGTCATAAGAACTACATTGGGAATGGTTTTTCCAAAACATAATGTAAACAATAATGAAATAAATAAATTAAATAGACTAAATAAATACAAAGTTAAGAAGGATATAATATGAACAAAACTATCTAAAAGAAGAACCCACAATCAAGACGAAAAACTGGATGACTCAAGATGAGATCTAAAATAACCCCACCCAACTCTCCCAATAGCAACCATGAGGAATAAAATGGTATCCAAATGGGATGCAAGAGCCAAAATGGTAACGGTGTGATCTAAAAATCTTAATTGGCCAGAACTTCCCTAAAAACATAAGTAGTGGATATCAAATAACAACTTAATAAATAATATTTGAAATATAGAAGAAAACTAACTATTTTCTATAATGTTATATAAATGAACCAATAACATGCAGTAATTTTTTTAAAACATTATTTCCACGAATTACCTTAAATAGAAACAACCATATAAAAAACATTTTTTCCATCCTAAACCACATGGGAAAAATACAATTTAATGTACCACATTAATATATTTTACAACCACCTATTTAGAAATACACAATCCCACTTTATGAGAGGTTTCCCAAATTGTTACATGATTTTCCAAAATAAGCTGTAAAACCCACCATATAATAATTACTACACATTTTAGCCTAAATCAAATTTTAAAACTCATGCACAATAGGAGTATCAAAACATACTATTTTACTATTCCCACTTGAGAACCCTTATCAAACTCTTTATCATAAATTATTTGAAAACACTTCAAAATATTTCACCTTTTAACAAGTTTTTAAAAACTTTTTTTCCAATACAATAAAACAGGTTTTCTAAAACCAATTTCAACATGGATTAATTAAAAAAATATGGCTCAAGGCATAACATGGTAAAATCATATCTCACAAGTCATAATAAATTATAGAATAAGAATCTGAATCATTAAACCATAAAAATTTATGTGGGAATAATATATCTCAACACATCAAAAAGTTACTAATAAAATTCACAAATAAGATAAAACGAACTTGATTGTGTAATATGAACATAGTGATCAATCCATAAGGCCTAAAATGAGTGATTAAACATGTGATCCAGCTATAAATGGATGCTCACATGGTCTTACTACCTAAAGATTCACTCTTTCCCTTGTAATCAAATGGAGGCTCACATGTTCATCATTTAGAGGCATACATGGTAACTCGGAATATCCAAAATTGAATGTCGGATGGTTTTCTATCTGAGGCATGCATGGTCACTCATACACACTTATCACTTACACTAAACTTATCCCATGTGCCACTCCATGACAAAAATAATAATAACAAATTTCCCATATCAATCAATCCATATCATAATACATCCCATAAAAAATATTCCCAATTTAAAAAATAATCATTTCCTAATGTAAAACCATTTCTAAAACCACCATAGAAACAATTTTAAAACTATAAAAACATTTGATCAATATTAAAAACTTCTATGTGAGCCTAAAATATAGATCCATTTGGAAAACCCAATTTAAACCCCTAATTTATCAAAAAATTCCATAATTCATATCAATCATGGGAAACATCAAATAGAAATCAAACAAAAAAGAAATTTATTTAACAAGAACCGAAGGTGAATCATAATTTAATGGTATTATTTGGATTGAATGTGCTAGCATTCCAAACAATTCACATTCTTCTAAAACAACCATCATTTGTATTAAATCCATATTAGATGAATGAAACCTTTCAAAGAAACAAATCGTTGTTATCCATAGATTTTAAACAAAATAAAATCATTCCTTTTTAAAGGAAACCATCAGGGCATTTTTTTTAAACACATGGCATGGGATCTCATCCATGTTATGATTTAAAATTAACCTTTATAGACAATTTTTTCTTATACGTTATAAATATAATCTCACATGAATAGAAATCATTTTCAAGATAAAAATAATAAGTATTAATGTAATATAAAATGTAAAAGTAACACCTATCTCATGTAAAAGAGGACCAAGATGAAACACCTTAGCACTTTACTCTTTTGACAGTGAGGACTTCAAATTTATACACATATACTATTATATATATATACACCCCCTTAATCCAATGCGCATATTCTCCTATCCATGAATGAATATGTACAAGAAAGATAACTATATATACCTACCTATTTATATGTGTTAAAGTCTTCTAGGATCCTCAAAATATCCTAAACAACCAAGGGGAAAATAAAATAATCAAAATCCCCATATAAAATTTGGAAAAAAGTGGTAGAAAAAACATACTCAAATGGGGGTGGGTGAACCAAAATGGACAAAAATTATTTGTCTGTTAGAGGTGAATGACAGAAAATGTAAGAAGAAATTCTGGGAGACCCATCACATGCCTTAACAAACATAAGAAATCCAAAAAATTGGGTCACCATATAACCTAGGATTACACTGAATAATGGGGTGATTGGGAGGATAAAAACAATATAGTAATAAAATAGTGGATTATAGAGGATACGAAAACACACCATAGGTGATCACAATAATATTTGACATAAGAAATAGACAAAAATCAAGGCCATGAGAAGGGGCTAGTGCATAACCATGGGGGAATGGAGGTGAATGAATCTCTTTGTAAAGAGACAGGGGATAGAAAAAAATAGAAGTGAAAATAAAAAAATAAATAATAATTATTGTTATATTTATTTTCTGGGAAAATCTAAAGTTTTATACACGATTTACCAAACCGTGCATGAACCCTGATATCCCTAATTTACAAGCACGAGAAACTATGCGATTTTTCCAAGGATGGTCTCATAGTTTAAGAAAATATCCCCCAATTTTTCAAAAAATCACTAGCCCAATGAAATACCCACATTCATGGTTTTTATGTGGTAACCCCAAACGATGTGCAATTCGATCATAGTACATTTTTCCCTTGAAATTTTTAAATTTTACACCTAAAATTGTGGGTAACAAATGATGAGTTAAAATTGATTAAATTAATTTATTAATTATTCCTTTTGGATTAGAAATGTGTCACAAACTCACCACTATACCACTATCATCATCAAGAAAGTCTCAGGTCCATGTACATTTTAACACGAGAATGGATTTCTATAAAAAAATCTATAGAAGAATGAAAAATACTAAAAGATTATTTCCTTAATAGAAAACCTAGATCAATGAAGATAAAAAATAAATTTATACTAAAAATAAATTTATCTACCATTCAAAATTAATGTTAACAAGTGAAACAACTGAAAAAATATTTCCCCAGAAGATAACCTCACTAAGTGATCAAATTTAGAAAATCTTATATGTCAATCACAAAACTCTATTGGCCAAATCCTATCACAAATAACTGGTTCAAAGTCCAATGTACAAGCATTAAACATCCTGGAGAACCAAAAATCAGATCACCAAAACTGAAGGTGTGAAAAACTAGTGAGAGAAAAAATTGGAGAAGTTACCTACTATGAAATGACCGAACCTTTACCCTAAATTTCATATTCTCTAAATGAGGGAATCTAGGTCCAAGTCCTCTAAATACCGTCTCATGGAAATTACAATGGAAACACAACCTGATGGAATCTACAGCCCAACATGGAGTAAAATAGATCCTGGGTTTCTATATATTCACACAAAGTTATTTCCAAGTTCTCATAGAAGGAGAAAAATGTAACCAATTATTTACATAACAAAAAGGAAACATCAAACATCAACAAGAAATGATCCAAAAAAAATTTACCATAACAAACACCACCGATAACGGGAAACCAAAGAAGAACCCATAATGTTCTATCATGAACAAAACCTTAAATGTATCCAAAAAACTAATAAAATGTTCCGTACATGAGCTCATAAATGACAGTACATGTAAAACTAATCCTCTATGATCAAACCAATAATGTATCATTGTTTAGACAACTGGACCCGATATTCAACAAAGGATATTAAAGATTAACGACCTTATATAATACAAAAATAACAAACTCCAATTAAGATATAAAAAATTTCATTCCATTTGATATATGGTAAATGATAAATTGAAGGAGTAATAACCCATATGATAACCACACTACATTACACTAGAACTTTCTGGGAGGATTATATCAAACAATCTGGAACATAGTCCATTACGTTGTCACATTCCCCAAAATCACATAATATTTCCTCAAACAAAATAAGGTTCCATGAAAAACTCAGTCTTCACTAAGAATAAATTTTTTACTAAAATAACATTTCCAAAACATATTTCAAAGAAAATAGCACTTTTTTAAATGAATCATCAATTCAATTATCAAAAAAAAATCCCACACTTTCTATTTCAAAAAGTTTCCAAGCCACTGACCCGTTATAAATAAACCAACTGAGGGTAAATTTATATTCTTTTAATCACCTATTTCCATTGAAATAGGAAATAATCTATTTAAACATATTTAGAAATATCATTTTATCATATCACCCTCACATTACGAAAGATCAATAAGGACCTATTTTAAAACAAAATTTATTTTTCCAGGTGAAATCCATTTTTTAAATTAAAAAAATAATTCTACATCACATGAAAAAATATCACAACAAAGGTACAAAAAAAATCCTTAATGAATATAAGCATTCAAAAATATCACAAGGCCAACCATGACCCCAATCTGATATCCCCAACACACTGGAAATCCAAGGATCATGCGATCTAAATAGAAAAAAAAATCAGGATGTGAAATATTTCCTGACCTGGATACATTACTAACTGCCACATGACAATAATGTGTTGGTTCTTAATTATATTCTAGGATAAAGAGTTTGGTTGATGCATGGGTTTTCATCCCTATAAACCAACCTCCAATCTTGAATTTCATTTTCTTCACCATCCTAGATTCTAATAAGACCCCCAAAGAAAATCAAGTATTTCCATATATATCAAAACACCACCTCCATAGGTATCGACCATAATCCAACAAATTCATAAAATTGAAACTAGAATAAAAGTAAAAATACCAACAAACCATGTAAATTTGAGCCTTGGGGAGAGAAAGATGTTGCAACACTCTCCCCGTACCTACCTCTCAAGTCCCAAAAATGTCTAACTAGATCTTCCCCTAAAACCCAAAAAATGGAATGTTAATGCTGAGTCTCTTATGGAAAAAAGAAAATTCAAGATATGATACCATTTTATAAATAACCATTCTAGAATTCCATCCAACACATTAACCAACATGATCCACTACATTACTCAAAGGGAGTTTCTGATCCCCATGAGCAAGAGGCATGCACTTGTGAATCATAAGAACTAATTTGATAATTATTTTCCCTAATCCAGGTTAAAAATACTAAAATAAATAAATATAGTATCCAAAATAAATAAATATGAATGAAATATATAACAAAATAAAAACTAACTATCTCAATATGATACCCAAAAAATAACCACCCAATTATCCCCACAATAGAAATGATGAAAAAAATAAGATATATCTATGGTCTATGAATATGAAAGATAAATTCATGAACTAAATGCCATGTTGGCCACCACTACCCACAAAAACTAAGATGTTTCATTCATATAAAATTTGATTCATGATAGTCTAAAATAAAATAAAAACTAATATTTTTCTATACTGATATATAAATGAAACAACAACATGCTGTGATTGGGTTAAAACCCTATTTCAAATATTTATATTATATTAAAATAATTTCATAAAAAAACCTTTTTCCCTTGCCAAAAACACATGAAAAAATAACTTCTCAATGTCACACTTAATAACTATTTCCCAATCACCTCTTTAGAAATACACATTCCCCCAATATGATATTTTCCCCCAATTTTCATACATTTTTAAAAAAAATATTGAAAACCCACTGTTTAATAGTAACAAGGCATACCATCCCAATACCATTTATAAAACAGACACACACTATGATTTTTAAATGAACTTATTTATCTATTCCCCCTTGATAAACCTTCTCAAACTCATTATAAAAATTTTTATGAAATAACATGAAAAAGTTTCACCTTTAACCAATACTTTAAACCCCATTTGGTTTTTAAATACTATAATACTGGTTTACTAAATCAATTTCATACGTGGATCATATAAATAAATAGGGCTCAAGGCATGACATGATCAACACATATGTAACAATGCTAAATAAAATAAAGCATAATCACAATCATCATCAAACCAAACAAAATTTTAGTTGGCATAATATATCTCATTAATTCAAAATATAACTAATCCAATGAATAAATCATATGAACCAAAATGGAATGTGTAATGTGAACTAAGGGATCTAACCATCAAGACTAATGTGAGTGTGTAAATAAGTGTGATATCTAGAAATAGTATCTCACATGAAATTCCTACCTAAAGGCTCACTCGATCCCTTGGAAATAAATAGAGACACAAAAATTCCTCCCTCTAAAACTCACACGGTCACTCAGACAACTAGAAATGGATGCATCTATGGTCTTCCCTCTAAGGCTCACATAGTCACTTAGAAAAAACCCTCACTCACACCCTAGTTAGTCCAAGATCCACTCTATTTCAACACATCTATAAACAAGTAACAATACAAAAAAATCCATATCACAAGCCATTACAAAAAATATTTCCATTTCAATAAAACACCATTTCCCAAGGTAAAACATAGTTAATGACAACCTTATAAATTATTTACTACCCATAAACCCCTTTTACCCATTTTAACAACTTGTTGGTGTGACTATAATCCACACACATTATTAAAACCCATTTCAAACCTCCATGTATCAAAAATAATCCACAATGCATTGTAATCATTGGAATAACATCAACCTAAAATCAAACAAGACTTTAATTTTAAAAACAAGAACCCAACGTGAATTATAATTAAAATTTAATAAATGGATTGAAAATTAAACCATTCCAACCAATTAACATGCCTTATAAATGTCCAAAATTTGGTATTAAACTAGAATTGATCAAGGAAACTTTTCAATAGAATAATCGGGTGTTTCCTATCACTTTTAAAAATGAAATCATTCCTTATAAAAATATACCAACCGAGCATTATCTTGAAATTATTGTCATGGGTTCACACCCCATCCCCTGATTTAAAAGTCACTTTTATATCCTATTGATCCATAATAGGATATATATGTATATATAATCACAGTTGAAAGGGTAATCATTTTCAAAATGACAAAAATAAAAAATAATGTAATATAAAGTGATGAAAAAGTAACTTCTACCTCAATGAGAAGAGGACCAAGTCGAAACACCTCGACACTCACTACATTCAATTATGACCAGTTATCATTTACCTATCTGTACATTTATATTTATATTTATATATTCCTTAATCCAGTGCACATATTCACTCTCCATGAAGAAATATGTAAAAGTAAGACATATATATATACTTACATATGTATATGTTTGAATTTCTTCTAGGAGAACCAAGATATCCTAAAAACCATGGTGAAACTAAAAAACACAATAAAACCCAAATTAATTTTTTTCAAATATTGTGGTAAAAACATCATACCAAATATTTTGGTGGGAGAAATAAAATAGACCAAAATGTTTCACCATCTGTGGTAGATGCCGAAACATGTGAGAAAAGGTCCCTCGAGACCCATTGCAGACACTAATAATGGAATAAATCTGAAAAATAGTGTAAAATAATAACCTATGGTTTATATGATGAAGGGGGTAGACGGGGAAGATAACAAATCCCTTATAATTAAATAGAGTATAACGGAGGAGAGGAAACACTCCCCGAAGATTATCATAGCAGGAATAGGTGGAAGAAATAGCCAAAAATCAAGGTCGTAGGAAGGGGTGCCACACAACCATTGAGTAAGGTATGGAGGGAATCATGTGGCAGGGATAGGGGGAGGATAAGAGAAATGAAAACTAATAAAAATGGAGGTGAAATGAAAAAAATATATAATAAAAAAATTATAGACAAATCGCACGTTTTGTGCACGGTTTAGAAAACCTTGCACCAACCATGTTGTCCCTATTGGAAAATCATATGGAATTTCAAGGTTGCACTTAAGAAAATCATACTTTTGGAAAAAAATATCCAAACTTGAAAACCCTCATTGTTCTATAAATAAAACTTCACACATAGTTTGTAAATAGTTACTCCTAATTGTGTGTCATACACATTTTCCCTGAAAAATTTAAAAATTCCCACTCAAAATTATCGAGAACCCACGATGACATAAAATTTAAATATTTAATTAATTAATCTGCTATAAAATTATGAGTTTCATAACATTATCCCATTATTTTTTATTGCATTTAGGATATTACATGCATGGTTTTTACATTTAGAAAATGCCTCCCATTTTAGTTGTACTCTACTGCTGATTTTCTCCATACTTGGGATAGTGGCGGTGGGATTGAAATTTTTGAAGCCCAGTCTTCTACATTTCAGGTGGGCCTCGGTGGGTCGAGTCATTTCAGAGTGGTACCAGAGGTGGATCGGCCTCGGGATAGTATTTTGAGTTTTTCCCCTTATGTGTATTGATTTAAAATCTAGGGAAGCAGTGGTAATGTGTCTCTTGAGTGAATTTCAATCAATAGTACCCAATGTTGGTGCATCGTTTGATGCATCCAAATACCAAGATTCTTACTACCTTCTTGTTTACTCGACATACCAATACATTGGTTGCAGGGAACATTGGTACATACATCCTATTTAATTATGTTCTTTAAATGTTATTATTGAGCCAACACCCTATATATATAAATATTCTATATAAAAATGTTACATATTGATAACATTTTATATGTATTGATTAAGATAACCATCGATGTTTTTTAGATAGTGTTTTGAGGATTATCAGTTGAGCAATGAGGACCCAGACATTCCCATGATGTTTTTTATGCATGTGGGTACGAAGTAGTCCCACCACCTATTGAGGAACACATGGATCCTTATATTGACCAAAAATATGAAAATACTAATGTTGAGAAGCTAATAGATCAAGCAAGACATGGTGGTGTTATGTGTAGGTTTAGCACATTGTGTGAGTTCTATTCATGGATACTGCTAAGGTTTTGTGATGAAATAGACCCTCAAGCATTAAATGTTTTACTGAAGGCAATGGTCTTGGTTTTTTGGAATAAGTGGACCACAACAGATTATATCATTACATTGGAAACCATTATTCTCTTTATAGTTTCTATTATATTAGGATGTATCAATAAATGATTCACTTATGGTGAGTGCACATCATGGGATTCAAATATTGTAACACCACGATATTTTAGGAGAAATATTCTTTTTAATTTCTTTGATGTCATCTATTTTATGCTACACCAATATTATATTGCGCTATAAGCAACACTGTATTAGCTTATAGTATATGCAATCACTATTATTGGCATGTGTTGCACACAAGAGCGACCGTCCTTAATAGCTTGTGTTGTACGTAATACCGAGTTTCACTAAACAACGATATATTGTTATAATATTATTATGATCTAGTCGTTATAAATAGTGTTAACCAAATTTTAAATTTTATAACATTATAATTCATATTACACATATTCTAGAACATGGTATGAGAACAAAATAAATTTTTCAGGTTAAATAGATATTTTTGCAAAAAATGTAGCTTTTCCACCTTTTGATGGCTCACAAACTTTAAATCTAGTTTTTAACATGTTTATAAGATCAATTTGACAAAATAAACTTATTAATTTCAATAAGGATAGAAAAATTAACTTTGGATAATTTTTTAATATTTTTCTGTCAACTTTAATATTTTGATGAATAGTAGAAATAAGCTAAAATTTATTTAAAAACAAATTTGTTCATCAAGATAATTTATATGGTTAAATTAAAATATTTAATGGTATTAATGTATAAAGAGAATATATGTTCACAATTTAATATTATGTATGTAATTATCATTAATTTTACATTGAATACATAAGTACAAATATTTCAATCTTTTGCAATGTTTTAACTTTTAAAACCTGTTTTCTCATTATTGGGATTAATTTTAAATTAAATACCACAACTTCTGTGTATTGAATTTGTAAAAATGGATTTCATATTTGGAATCAGTAGGTCTAAATTATTTTAATAGGATACTTTTTATATTAACTATGGTAAATTTTATTTACTACAGTAAACGCTAAATCAGGTAATTAAGGGTAAAAATAATATTATAAAATTACCCTAACACTTTTATTTATATAATTGGATTATTATATTTCGTCATAAAATATACTTGGATAGAAATGGTATATTGTGTAACCCACTTGGATGTGATTACAACCTATAATTTATTTTATTCAAATAAAGTGAAACAAGTCTCACTCAAACTTTAATAATTAAATTATTTGTAATTTAAGGTTATATAGAATATAAATTTTATTATAAATACTAAATTGAAAGATAAAATTTTTTTCTTCAACATGGTAATTGATTTTTTATTTTTAAAAAATATAAAATTTCCTTAATAGATTATACATTAATAGTTCATAAATTATTTATTTAGTGAAATATCAATAATATAGTTTTTATTAAACTAATAGTGACCATAAAAGGAACAAACACCTAACAAAAACATATTGGTCGTGTACATTTAAACAATAAGCATACAATGGTTGAAATTTTGACCATTTTGGGCCTTATAAAATCGATTATGACACTGATATTATTTTATTTTAAATGATGTCAAAGTTGTCACCTTCATAGTTTAATAAATATAACAATTTAAATGTTGCGATTTTAAGATGAAAAATTAAGGTAAAAGTATTATTATGGAATATATTAGATTTATCTACATCATAATATTTTATTTTAAAATTTTATGCAACAAATTAGTATATTAAATAATTATAAAAAAATAGTGTAGTAATTATTTTATTAAGAGAAATATCAAATAAATGGTTTTAAAAATATTAAAATAAATGTCATATTGAAAAATTAATGTTCTTAATGAATTTTTTTGATTAATATGACATGTTAGGAATCTATTAAATATTTGTTTTGAATATATCTTCTGTGTGCATTAAATTTAAATTTAAATAATTGAATAGTATCAAAATTTACAATATTGATATTTTATAAAAATAAAATATTATTAAATTGTCTAAAAAATCAAAAAAAAATATTAAAAAATTAAAAATTGAAACTAATAAGGTCTATAATGTAATAATGTATCTAATTATAGACAATTCACAACGTATAAGTATGTATTTATAATAATTTCAAATTCAGAAAATTATTACCACAAATAAGATTAAATAGATTAAATAAGGATAAATCAAATTGATAAGGTTTAAAATAATTTCCAAACAAGTCTAAATTTTATTTTATAATGATATTACAACCCAATATAATCTCATATTAGAATCTGATTCCTTTTGGAAGTTTTTATGTGGGGTTTGCGTTTACTGTAAATTAATATTTTTGAGGTTTCCAAAAGTTTCTCTCTCTTCTCTTATAAAAGGGCACCTCCTCTCTCTTCTATTCACTCCATTTTGAGCCTTCATTCTAGGCCAAACCCTATTAATTATTCTTCTAAACCTCTCAGGTTACATTATAGAGGTGCAGTTCTTCTCAAAAGACCAACTCTACTACCCTGAGAGGAAGTTTAAAAGAGGCACATCAAGGAAGAGGTAATTTATTCTACCGATTCTTTCAAGTTTCTTTATTATTATACTTCCTCTTCATTAGTTGTTTCATTATAAATTAATATCATCAGTATAAATAATAAACATATATGTTATTATAAATATTAAAAAACCCTATTTCACCTTATATCCATCTTTAAAAAAGCTAAATCACCGCGCGTCCGTACGTATGACCCACCGTCTCCACGTCGTGGTGTAATCCATTTTCTATAACCAACTTAATTGGATGGGTATAATAATGGAAGAAATAACTATATATAATTATTATAACATCTTAATGATTCTGATATATTATATAATCCACTCCAATTCCATTCAATAATTATGGGAATGATATCATTGCTCGTGTGTACGTACGGATTACCGTCTCCACGACGCGATGAGATGCATTCTCCATGTTAACCATTCAAGAATGATTATAAAGTATATATAATAAATAATCATGAAATATATGATATAATAATTTTATAGGATTTATTTATATGTTATATACTTACTTCGATTCAATTTAATAAGGAAACGAAAACAGCGTTCATGCGTTTGTACGGTCTACCGTCTCTAGGAAGAGTGTATTTCATTCCATTTATCGATCTAGTTTATATATATTCTGAAGATATATTACATATAAATAATGTTTTACATTATATAAGTAATTAATCATGATCTAAGTAATCATATTAATAATTACAAGTAAAAACATGTTCGATAAATGAAATGAGTTTACCCAAAACGCTGCTTTAACGTGGAATTGACAAATGAACGGGTAATATAAAGTCGTAAGTGAATCATATATGATATCATAAATATTATTATGGTTCTGTTATAAGTTAATAATTCGTTTAAAACCACTATACGGGATTCTCAGACACATACGAAAGAAATTGGACATAAGGTAAGGGATAATTATTCCAATCTCGTTCTTATCCGGGATTGTTTATTCGTAAGTATTTACTGGGGTTTTGTTTATCATCAATATCCATGTTTTCTCTAAATGTTTTCATAAAATGTTTACTATTATTCCATGTATGTTTAGTGTTATTATTACCCTTTTTTACTTTTACCACAAGGTATGGAAATAATCTTTCTTTTGTTTACTATACGAGGTACTTTTTGACTTTTCCCTCAAAAGTACGAGGAGAATGTTTTTTAACTTATACGGCATGAATGGATTTTTACGGTTTCATAATAGATTCTTTCCATAAAGCATCCTCTACAAGATTTCATGGTTATTTTTAACAAAATTATTTTCTTTTAAAATTGAATGAAATTTTGACAATATAATTTTTTTTTGAAAATGAAAGGATATTTTCCTCAAGAGTTCATTTCATGTGTTTTATAAAAAAATTCCTTATAATATGACTTTCTTTAATTTGGTTATGTTTCTAGTATAATGTCTCTTTTATTTACATGGTTTGATTTTTCTTATGATGAAATGATATCCATTTGTTTCATATAGATTATGTCATGACGGGACAATGTTTATGAAACCCATTTTATTCATTGGGTTATGATGAATGATTTATGTTTATTTTGTGGCACACTTAAGAATGATTTCATTATGATATGTGTGGGACCTATATCTACCTACAATGAATTGGGTAAAGATTTATATATCTTGAGGTAGACATGGCTGGAAGGGAAATGAAATCTGGTTCAGTAATACAGGGCTGGAATGACAAGTAAACCTGGTTCAGTAATGGACTTTGTCCACTATGATAGTCTTGGCATCAATGCCTTGGCTACTATGGAAATCATATCATGTTTTTATTGGTTTTCCACAATTACATGTTTTATTACAAATCTACTTTATCATGATTAATGTTCTTTTATGGTCTATGCCTTATGTACTGCAATGATTTATGTCTTTACTCGTGATTGTGATGTTTTATGTTCATGTTTTTTTACATTCAAATGATTATGGGTTGTTTTATGTTCTCTATGTTTCCCTTAATGAGAATTTGAGCTCACCCTTTTTATGTTTTCTTTTCCCCAGGATATAGAAGAAGGTTTTAGGGAAGAAAACAAAAGGGGAGGGTCTTTATGAGAGATGTTGAAGATCTTTCACCATGATTAGAATATTTTGTCCCATGTTTCCAAAGACACTAAACCAATATGGTCTTTGGGAATTTGTTTTTATATGTATTAAGAATGATAAAAAATTAATGTAATGTCCATGTACGTCATGCTTTGGGTCTCTACAGTTGGTATCAGAGTGAAGGTTTAGTTAACCTTTGGAAACTAGGATGCGAAAACTTTAGTGAGATCCCTAGAGATATTTCTAAGGTATGTCTAGGGATGTCCCTAAGGTTATGTATAAGTATAGGTTACAGTCCTAGAATTATAGTAACGATATTAGAATTAAACCTAAGATATTATATATTCAATGTACTCCCCTTTATTGTGTTGTTTTCTTAGTATGATTTTTGCCTCTCACACTATTCGTTTTGGGTTTTAGATGATGGATGGAACCCGAAGGAACATTGTTGATCAGTGTAATGGAAAATGAAATGATTTTCCTCCTAAACAATCCAATGTTATGGGAGATGGAGTGAAAAATATTATTGTAATACTTACACAAGCTATTAATAATTCTGGAATTCCAAATGAGCAGATAAGGGAACAACATTCTATTGCGTCCTTCATAAGGAAACGTCCACCTTCTTTCAATGGGTCTTCAGATCCACTTATTGATGAACAATGGATCAGTACCATTGAAAACATATTTTCAAAACTTCGTTGTTTAGAACATGAAAAAGTCATTCTAGCTCTTTACCGTTTAGAAGGTGAAACAAACTAGTGATGGACTCTAATTAAGAATACAAGGCCCTAAGATGAAATTGAATCCATGGAATGGGATGTGTTCAAGAACTTATTTTTCAATAAGTAATTCCCTCGTATTCTTTGAACAAGGATGTAAAATGAGTTCCTTGAGCTTATGAAAAATGATGATGAATCGGTTGGTATATACGAAGCGAGTTTTTCAATACTTTCAAGGTATTCATCTAGATTTATCATCTATCCTGAATGTAATGTTGATCTATTCTTCAGTGTCTTAAAACCAAGTCTTCTAAGGGGATTATCTATAATAGACTTCATTAGCTAGGAAAAAATTGTGTCTTGTACTATCAAGGAAGAACAGGAAGTTGGTGTTTCATATCAATCTCATTGTTTTTACAAGAAATAAATGATGGAGTTCAAGGAAAAATCTCAAAAAAATTATGAAAAGAAGATTAATGTTTCTTTATGCTCAAAGTGTGGAAATACGCATGGTGGAGATTGTCTTAAAGGTACTAGAAAATTTTTTAAGTGTGAAAAAAAAGGTCATCGAGCAGGTGAGTGTCGAAGTAATGGGAAAAAGGTAGCTAATGATGTGAATAGAGAAACGACTACAGAGAACGCACCACCGACACTTAAATGCTACAAATGAAAGGAAATATGGCATTATGCTAACCAATTCCCTAATCCAAGGGTTAATAATGATAGACATCAACAACCTATTAATGAAAATGACAAAGGGAAGTTAAATGCTATCACTATTGGTGATGTTTAATATGACAAAGAAGTGGTGGAATGATTATGTTTTTATCTAACAGGATTCCAAAATAGTGTTGTGGAATCTCATTTATAGTATTGTAGAATATTGAAATATCTATCTATTGGTTTATTCTAGTTTTCAATAAATATATGGTATAGATAACGATGAAAAGTGATTGAAATATTTTTGGAAAGAAGATGATATGAACATAATGAAGGGATATGGGAAAAATAATATGTTTGATAGTATTAATGAGCTCATGACTAATATAATGACAAAGTGACATCATGATTTGAGTTTATAGAAATTTTGGGATTTTGGTATATGGAAATAATTATCTTTTGACATCATTCAGGTTTTCACTAAGGCTCTATTATAATTCATGTTTTAAGAGAATACATGATTAAGGTATCCACATGTTTTTAATATGACCAACAAGATATATCTTATGATATATGGGGGATAAATTATGGTAATCACATTCTTGGTAGATGACCTCTCCAGTAGTCTTTTTATTTATACTATGAGATTGGGCAGAAGTATTTTGGATAAGCCTAATGATTGGAATGGATTAAGTAAGACATCAAATAGTATTTTTTAAGGCCCAAACATTTTGATATTATTTTTTAAATTTTATAACAGTATAGTTTTAGAAAAATTGACAACCCATAGGGCGGATGACAAAACGCCGCATCGGACAAGGATGTGGGAATCGAACCCACAACCGTAGTATAAAATTCCTATATCGCCTACTAATGGCCTACAATAAGTCCCTTGTTTGTCGAAATTAGTTTTATTTTTATTAAGTGGTGTGATATATATGGTATAAATCCATTTTTGGAGCTATATATGATTAATATCACCATATGTGGACTTATGTATATTTAATAACTTTTTCTAACCTTTTATTTGCGACATATGGAATGACCCATAATTCTATCACATGATCTGTTAACACTTCACGAATGACATTTCTAACTTCATTTATTTATGATATAAAGTGGAAATTGTTCAAGGAACAACCAACTGTGAGATTGTACCAAAATCAAGTAAGTATTTCTTCTAATTCAAATTTTTCAAGTTTGTGGAAAGGATCTTGAAAACCAAAAAAAATTCCCTTGTACCCTTATATCCAATGAATTAGATGGTACCTTATATCATCACAAAATTATGGCTTGGTGATTGTTGGATTTTTCATAGACATGTTCTCTACCACTCTCCATCAGAACTTGATGGTTATATTTCTCTTCCATTTCCAGGTTTTCACCTATTTTCTCTTATGTGTAAACATGGTGATGAGTTAATTTGGGTAACAGTTACATTTCATAATTTACATTTTAAAATTATGTTTTAGTTTTATTTTTTAATATGTGGGTTTCTATGAAAGAAACATTAAAGTAGTAAATGATTTATAACCCCAACAAATTTCAAGGGTGAAATTCATTTTAAGGGGGTGGAATGTAACACCCTGAGATTTTATGAGAAATATTCTCTTTAATTTCATTGATGTCTTATGTTTTATGCTACACCAAGATTATCTTGTGCTATACGCAACACTGTATTAGCCTTTAGTATATGTAATCACTATTCTTGGCATCTGTTGCATGTAAGAGAGACCTTCCTCCATAGCTTGTGTTGTACGTAATACCGAGTTTCACTAAACAATGATATATTGTTATAATATTATTATGAACTAGCCAAAATGAATAGTATTAACCACATTTTGAATTTTATAATAGTAGCATTCATCTTAAACATATTCAAGAACATGGTATGAGAAAAAAAATAAATTTTTCAGGTTAAATAAGTATTTTTCAAAAAATACAGTTTTGCCACCTCTTGATGGCGCACCCACTTTAAATATAGTTTTTGACACGTTTATAAGTTCAATTTGACAAAATAAACTTATAAGTTTCAATAAGGATTTAAAAAATAACTTTGGATAATTTTTTAATATTTTTCTGTTAACTTTCATATTTTGATGAATAGTAAAAATATGCTAAATTTTAATTAAAAACAACTTTTTTCATCAAGATAATTTATATGGTAAAATTATAATATCAAATGATTCTAAAGTATAAATAGAATAAATTATTTCCATTTAATATTATTTATGTCGTTATCATTAATTTTACATTGACTTCATAGGAAAAAGATTTCAATATTTTCCAATGTTTTAACTTTTAAAACATGTTTTCTCAACAGCAGGATTAATTATAAATTAAATAATACAACTTATGTGTATTGAATTCGTAAAAATCGATTCCATATTTGGAATCAGTAGGTCCAAATTATTTTAATAGGTTACTTTTTATAGAAACTATGGTAAATTTTATTTACTACAGTCAAAGGTTAATCAGGTAATTAAGGGTAAAAATAATTTTATAAAAATACCCTCACAATTGTATTAATATTATAGGATGATTATATTTATTTGTAAAATATACATGGGTCTAAATGTTATCTTTTGGAACCCACTGGAATGTGATTAAGACCATTAATTTATATTATTTAATGAAAGTGAAATATGTTTCACTCAAACTTTAATAATTAAATTATTTTTAATATAATGTTATACATAATATAAATTCGATTATAAATACTCATTTGAAATATAAAAGGTTTTACTTCATCATGGTTATTTATTTGTAATTTTTATGATATATATAATTACCTTACTAGCTTATACATTAATGATGCAAGAATTATTTATTTAGTGAAAAATCAATAATACAGTTTTTATTAAACTAATAGTGACCTTAAAAAGCCCAAACACCTGACCAAAACATATTGGTCATGTACATGTAAACCATAGGCATCTAATGGTATAATATTTGACCATTTGGATCCTTATAAAATTGATTATGACACTTATATTATTTTATTTTAAATGATGTCAAAGTTGTCACCTTCATAATTTAATAAATATAACAATTTAAATGTTCTGATTTTAAGATGATAAATTTGAGTAAAAGTATTCTTATGATATATATTATATTTATTGGCATCTTAGTAATTTATTTTTAATTTTTATGAAAAAATAAGTATTTTGAATAATTATACAAAAAGATGTGGTAATAATTTTATTAATAGAAATATCAAATAAATGGTATTAAAATATTAAAATAAATGATATATGAACAAATTACTGTTCTCCATGAATTTTTTAGATGAATACGACAAGTTATGAATATATTAAATATTTTGGTTCAAAAATATCTTCTGTTTGGATTTATTTTAAATACATATAATTGAATAGTGTCAAAATTGACAATGTTCATATTTTATAAAAATAACAAATAATTAAATTGTTTAGAAAATCACAATATTATTTAAAAATTACAAATTGAAATTTATATGGTCGAAAATTTAATAATGTATCTAATTATGGAAAATTCACAATAGATAAGTAAGTATTTATAACAATTTAAAATTTAGAAAATTACTACCACAAATAAGATTAAATAGATTAAATAAGGATAAATCAATTGATATGGTTTAAAATAAGTTCCAAACATGTATATATTTTATAGGATGATAATATTACAACCCTATCTCATCTCATATTATAATTTGGGTTATTTTGGGTGTTTTTATGTGGGGTTTGAGTTTATTATAAATTAATATTTTTGTGGATTCCAAAAGTGCCCCACTCCTCCCTTATAAAAGGGCATGTCCTCCATCTTCTCTTCACTTTATTTTGAGCCTTCAATATCTGACAAACCCTACCAATTTTTATTCTGAACCTCTTTAGTTACATTATATAGGTGCGGGTCTTCTCAAAATGCCAACTCTAGTACCCTAAGAGGATGTTTAAAAGAGGCACGTCGAGGAAGAGGTAATCTCTTCTACCGATTCTTTCAAGTTTCTTTATTCTTCTACTTCCCTTTATTTAGTTGTTTTATTATAAAGTAATAACATCAGTATAACTAATTTACTCATATGTTATTATAAATATTAAACAAACCAATTTAACTTTATATACATCCTACGAAAATAAAAATCACCACGCGTGCATACATACGGCCTACCGTCTCCACGCCGTGGTGTAATCTGTTTTGCATAACCAACCTATATGGATGGGTATAATAATGGAAGAAATAACTATATATGATTATTATAACATCATACTGATTCTGATATATTATATCATCCACTCCAATTCCATTCAATAATTATTGGAATGAAATCATCACTCGTGCGTATGTATGGATTACCGTCTCCATGACGCGATGAGATTCATTCTCCATGTTAACCATTCCAGAATGATTAGAAAGTATATATAATAAATAATCATGAAATATATGAAATAATAATGAAACTAGATTTATGTATATGTTATTTACTTCCATTCAATTTAATAAGGAAACAAAAACAACGTTCATGCATACGTACGGACTACCGTCTCCATGGACGGTGTATTTCATTTCATTTATCGATCTATTATATATATATATATTCGGAATAAATATTATATATAAATCATGTTTTACATTATATAAGTATGTAATCATGATCTAAGTAATCATATGTATAGTTACAAGTCAAAACACATATGATAAATGAAACAACTTTACCAAAAACGCTACTTTAACATGGAATTCACAAATGAACAGGTAATATAATGTCATAAGTGTAACTCTCCGACCCCAAAAGCCCAGATTAGGTGCATTATTAAGTAGAATTGGACTGATCATAACAGATAAAGTCTCAAAATAAATATTATTTTAGTATCCTTATAAGTACTATATACATTTATAAGGTTTACATTACATCATAAAATGGAAAACTACAACATTGTTTAACATAGACAACACTGAGACCCCATAGACTATACCTTTAGGTCAGTCATGATATACTTCCTAGCATCCTGGGAAAAATAAAACATAGAAAGGGGTGAGCTCAGATTCTAAGTAAATATAACATTTCAGCAGAAAAATTCATAAATAAGCATAAACATTTATGGCAGTGTATAAGACTAAAACAAAATCCCTTTAAACATGAACTTCAGCATAATTTGTAAAAGATAAAATTAAATAATGCCTTTTACTTATTGATAAGGATATTCTACTAGTCGAATAATCACATGAAATATCAATAACCACTTTCATAATGATGGAGTGCATAATTCCAGACTTTCATAAACACATAGTCAAGGCCTTGTGCCAAGACTACAAATAAGATTTTTTCAAGGCCTTGTGCCAAGACAGTAGTTTGTCTCATGAGACCTAATGATGCATTGAGGATCTATATCGGGCTCCACCCGTCACATACTAATTCCAATACATTCTTAATATGAAAAGGTTTTAACATAACATAAACATTCGTATTAAAACTAGCATACAAAATGTCAATAATTTAACCAAAAACCATGAATGGTATAAAAATATAACATCCACATTCAAACATAAGTCATTCAATAAAATATGGAATATTTTATTATAATAAATGAACCTCAATAGAGAATAATGAGTTATATTTACATAGATTAAGATAATCATAAAAACTATTTGAGAGAAATATCCCCGTTTTTTCTTAAAAACATTTAAAAGTCACACTATTTATGAAGAAGCTGTTTAAAATAGATTTTTGAATCAAAGTTTCCCATATCACTTTGAAACGTTTAAAGGGAGTTTTAATTTTAAAACATTAATGTACCTATAAATAAATCATTAAAACCATTTTAAAGCATGGACATTAATGAGAAAGATTTAGAATAATAAATCATTAAAATATCTAAAATGATATTTTGGTTAGAGTTCCTAACCAAAATAGAGACACTTGAATACAAATAATTTAGGTAATAAAAACATTATAATATCATGATAATAAAGAGATTAATGATATTCTAGATCAAAGTACATTATATACACCATATAAAAGTGATTTGGTGTATATCAACAAAGAAGTCTCAATGGAATGTAAATTGAGATGAAATCGCTTATAAATATTGTATCCTTAGGTTAAAGAAAAATCTATAACATAATATGTGTGAAAAATATTAATACACTCAATATGATTGGATATTTAGTATAAATAAATCATAGGACATTCACACATATTCTTGTAAAAACAACACCAATGAATTGGATGTTTAACTCAACAAATGGAGATTGAGTTAAAATTACTCTTATCAAGTTCATATTGATGACTTGAGAATTTATCAATGGAGTGATTATGTGTATAAAATATATATCAACAGAAATGGGAGTGGGAATTATGACATAAAAAATTAATAGTGATTCGACACATAATCTTGGAGTAAAATAATCAATGAAGTATGCGTAAAGCTGAGTGAGTGGAAATTGAAATTTGTAATTACCTTAGAAATTTGGTAACATATGAAACATACATCCAATTAAAGATGGATCATAAAATGATGATTTAAATATCCAGATATTAATATATATTACAAAATGAATTCAATAATGGGCAGTACACATACAACGTGAAATAAATAAGTGTTGAACAATGGAAATCTCACGGAATTAAAAGTGAGATAAGAAACCCCTTAAATTGTAATTTTCCTTGGTAGAGGATAGGTTAACCTCCTGTATAATTGTGAAATAAGTTTTATTAAATTATACAAGAATAATATACATTAATATGATATCATATATGATCTTTTAACCTTTTTTGTTAATATTATCTTAGTATTATCGTCGTTTTGAGTGTTAACGGATTCATCTTCCTTTATATGATTTGTTATGTGAGTCATATTTTTTATGGATGGGTTGTATATTATTAATATAAAGAATGATATCAAGTCTCTAAACATTATTTTTAATCATAAAATGAAAATTAGTCTTGAATGGATACGATGGGGAATTAATCTCATCACGTTCGTGGAGACAGTAATCTGTACGTACGCACGAGCGACAATATCATTCTTTTGATATTAAAATAATATATAATTGGATGATATATAATATATATAGAATCATTATCATGTTATATTTATTATTTACATCAATTACACATCATTATTATACCCATCTAAAGAATAATGTATTGAATAAAAATTACACCACGACATGGAGACGGTAAGTCGTACATACGCACGTATGGTGACATGTCATTCAAAGGATGGACATAATAATGAATATGGTTGTACCATATTCATAATAACATCATAGTATATATAATATAATATAGTTATTATTTTATAATGGAAACAACAAAGAATTAGGAAGTGGAAGAAGAAAGGAATTTGAAAGAGGTGATGAAATATTTACCTCTTCTTCGGGTTCTTCCATTTGATTTGATCAAAATAGCTCCTTAGGATGGCTTTCTAACTAAAGTAATGCCTCTATAATGACTTTAGGATATTTTGGAGGGTATTTGGGTAGAGTTTGGCTGATCCAAGTTGATTTGAAGGTGTGAATATGTGGCAAGGGGGATTCCCTTTTATAAGAGGGGTGAGGGGCCCCTTAGGAAAACTTAATGTATTATTTTATAATAAATTCATATTCAGTTTAAAATGGCTCCAAATTAATTTATTTCATGTATTTAGTAAGTATGGGTCTAAATATACTAAAAAAATAGGTGTTATATAGGTTTGGGTGACTATATTAACCTTATCTTTTAGATTTAACTCTTAGTTAATTAGTTTGACATTTACCATGTCTCCTTGTATTTTTTTATTATATGGTTTATAAACATACTATAAACTACCAAGAGAACCCCAAGTGGTTAATTAATGATATATCTATTTTCATATAAGTCCTTTGGCCGAAAATTAGATTTTTAGGAATATTATATCAATTAATAATATAATATTTGTTTAAAAACTCTTTTATGTCAATTTTGACACTATTTAATAATTGATTTTTTTAAAGTCATAAAAACTTTATTAATTCAATAAAAAATTATTTAATAAATCCTAAAATTCAATATTAACCTAGAAAATTCGTGGATGGCATCAAAACATTCAATTTATATTTATTTTAACATTTATAATACCATTTATTTGATTCTTTCATTAATAAAGAAAATAATGCATCATCATTGTGTCAAAAATAAATTTTATTATTAAATGTCTTAAAAATATGAATATAATAAAATTATGTTGGAAATATTTCAATATTTCTAATGAATTTTTTGTAGTTGAATAGATAACATATTTATCCCTATGTAAAAATTATCTTACTAAAAGATATATGCTTGTGTCATTTTTGTATTTACTTTAACTTAATTAATATAAAGTCTTATTTTCACTTACAAGTGGATCCATGGGGTCCCCAAATCGACCGAAATATGTCCATGATCTGACATGTATCATAAAATAGGGTTTGGACATGTGTTAGGGTAATTTAAAATTATTTGTGTACCCTTATTTACCGGATTTACATTTAACCATGGTAAATAAAATATTTACCGAAATAATTATTCAAAAGGTCTAAAAATAAAAGTTACCTATTTATACAATATGGACCTCCTGATTCTAAATATTGAATCCATTTTTATAAATTCAAAACACAGAATTGGTAGGAATTAATTTAAAATTAATTCACATTGTCAAAACAAAAAGTGTGTTTTTTAAGAAATAATAAATATCAAAATATTGACATCTGTTTCTATCCAATTTTAAAGTGAAATTACTTCCAATGACAAAAACATGATTAAATGGTAAAAATATAATCTAATTATACATCCAAACCATTCATATGTATAGTTCAACACTATAAATTATTTTCATTAAAAAATTATTTTCAGTTAAAATATATTATTTTTCACTATTCACCAAATATGAAAGTTATCAGAAAAACTCCCAAAAATTTATTGAAACTAAATTATTATGTCCCAATCCCAAAGAAGAATTTTGTTTTTTCAAATATTTACAAGTTTCCAATATTATATTTAAAAATGGTTCACTATTAAAAGGCGGTAAAATTTCATTTTTATAAAAATACTTCTTTTATCTGAAAAAATGAATTTCTCCTTATATTATGTCTAAGAAACTTATAATATGGATTCTAAAATTATAAGGGTTATATGAAGTTCAAAATTCTATTAATACTATTCATAACCTCTTTTGAACGGTTAGTTTGGTAAGTCATGATGCGCTTGAACTCGATGTTGCATGTAGTGTATGTTATTGAATTACTTGGAAGAACTAACGTACTATGAAATCTTGGGGTGTTACATTCTTCCCTATTTAAATAAACTGCTTCCTCGCAATTTTTAAAATTGGGCTTGGGAATATAATGGAATATTCCACATTGGAAAAAGATTCAATAAAACTATCACTTTAAAAGAATGAAATAGAAGTACAAAGGTCACCCAAGATAACACATACTAGGATTCCATGTAAGAAAACATGGATATGGATGATAAACTAAGTGTCAAGTTATGATGGAGAGGTATATAAAGTGTGATCAGGAGAAATTTAACAACAAGAAAACCACAAACTTGTGATGTGACAAATGGTAATTAGAATCCTTGTAGGAAAAGTAAACGGACAACATTTTTTTTGTTTTAAGTTACATTTCATAAAATGAGGAATTTATTTATGAGATTGACTAAGAACATAAAGAGATATACTTACTTTTTAAGAAGAGTGTGATTCTTTAATAAATTTCTACTAATAACTCTTTTTTTAAAATTATGAGTATTCAAGAAGACTTGGTCACACCAGAAGAGCTAGAATAAACTTCTAGAGAATCACATGATCCTCAAAGGATAAAATATATATTTACCTAGTCTTTATGGATTAATCAAAACCAAAACAGTTAGTACATGATCTAATGATCCCCCAAAAGGATATTACTTTAGAGAAAGAAACAATAAACTTAATTTCTAAAATTAAACTAACTATACCCCAATGTTAAATAAATACTGACTGACTGACTGAAAATTATTTTTTATTTGATTATCAAATCACTTTTAAGGAGCAAGTGAGAAACCACCATGTTCAACAAAATAGCTAAATGAAAATCAAAGAAAAACCAAAACAAGTTACTAGTTCCACCTCTCCCTAGCAGCTATAACAAGTGAATTTCCTCCACCAAATCATGATCACTCGGCATAAAGTCTTGTGCAAAGATGCACGGGAACAGAACCGATGGTCAAGCCATTCCCTCTCAGTCTTCCACTCTAAGTGACATGCTGAAGTGGCACCCTCATGCTCTGAACCCCATCTGAGGTTGAAACAGAAAACAATCTGGAAACCAAACATCCAAAAACATCTCTAAACACATAGACTGATTATCAAATACACTCTTTCAAATTATTAAAGAAAATAGAAACCAAGCGTTAGTCAGAAATGTAAATGGCAGAATCATTGAAGAAAAAAGTAATTCTGTAGAAACCCATATCTATAAAAAATGTCCAGGGTATAGAGGTTACCTGGATGTGCTGCTCTCCGCTTAACAGGTCATAAAATGAAAAATATAGTGTATCCCAAACCTATATATACTCCCTTATGCTGATAAACCCCTTGTTAAAACCCCAGACCAGAATTGAGTCCTGTTTGTCAACCTAAGAATATTTTTTCTCATTCAGAGTCATTTCAGTGGCTCGACCCATCATCTTCACTGCATCCTCTTCGGAGGCATTAAGAAACAGCACCTGCTCTGTCACATCATCATCTGAACTTAGGATCAGATCCCAAAAATAATTGAGCTGACCATTTGGTTTCAGTTGATGCATGGCCTCCATAGTATTCTATTTTCCTTGGGTATATAGTGTTTCCAATAAAGAGAATGTCTTCCAAATTAACATTTATCACTTAATCACCAAATAATTTTCCTATACTAAGGGTATTCATTTGATAAGACATAAGATCCCAAATCAACTTATTATTGATCAATAAAATCATTTAAATAAAAATAATTAGTCATACTAACTAGGGACTTCATGTAGTCCAGTGGTAGGTGATAAATCTCAATCGCACTCTGGTTGTGGGTTCAATTTCCACAGCTTTGTCTGGCACGATGTGTTATCACACACTCTACGTGTTGTCCTTTTTCAAAAAAAAATTGTAAAATTATCAAGATGAGATAAATTCCTCAAAATAACCATAACATAATTTAACCACAAATGTTATCTCATACCTTGCATTTTAATCTCAAAATATAATAACTTGTAATTGCCTCAAACCCAATGATCATATAAAACCAAATGGTTATTTATAACTATATCCACACAAAAAAAAAGATAAGTCTTCCTCAAATATCACATTCACATGAAAAACTTTAGGGTTACAAATACAAGAGAAAATTATTCCAAAGTAATCCCATCAACAAGGAGAACTAATACATTTAAACATTTCTCCAACCATTTATTTCCACATATCTTATTCTATGACCAAGAAAATAACCTATAGAATAGGGCATTCACTCGGGTAATGGAAATGTCCCCTATTTTTACGGAAAATGACTATAAATGGATTCTTAGGACCATTATTTTTTTTCCATAGTACTCTTCATTTTTACTCAGAAATTATTCACTTTATATTCTTCTTTCCCACATGTAAAGCATATCTTTGTTCCATTGAGTAACTTTCCTGGGTGTCTCCTTCCACATTTTCTGCATGACGGAAATTGAGGATTCTTTTCTTTATGGGCTCCACGACTGGAGATCTTATCATTCTTCACTTTTCTCTTCTTTGTTGAGTTTGGGGGTTGGTTAATATATATGTTGTTGTTCATATTTTTTGAAAACTGAATTTGAATGAACACGATATCTTTTACACCTATAAAAATTCCATTTTGTTTCTCATTTCCACCATTGTTCCCACCTTGAACATCATTATCAAAGTTACTTTGACTTCCATGGATTCCATTCATTGACTAAAACCAGAAAGCATTGTGTGAGTAACAGTAGTCATAAAATCATTTAGAGAATATCACGACACCAAATTTTCAATTTGAAACATATTAGGATTAACCAAGGTCATTTATTCTCATCTAATTTTAAAATCCTTCAAATCATTTTGTAAAGAAACTGTAAATTATCCTAATTATATCCCCCAGGAGTGTCGTAACCAAGAATGTAGTAAGGCCCATTGTCGTTCCCCAGTTCCCCTACGAGTCTATCTCAAAGCAGTGTTTTCGGGTTTTACCCATAGGTACATTTGTTCCAGATCCGCCTCTAGTTTATCGTATCCAGAAATGGATTTAATTCTTGGAAAACTGACAAAATCTCTACAATACCAAAATTTTAGAATGTTCTTCTATACTAATCCTCAAATTCTATCTTAGGGTTATGTTCTCTAATCAGAGTTTATCTAAATCTAGTTTCTGAGGTTTGTACTAAACTTCCTCTGATACCAACTGTAATTACCCGAACCTAGACGCCCAGAGTTAGGGCATTATTATGTATCATTGGAATGATCATAAATGATCAAGTCTCAAAAGACCGATTAGTTTAGTATCCTTGTAAGTACTAGATACATTCATAAGGTTTACATTACATCATAAAATGGAAAACTACAACAACATTGTTTCCATAGACATCACTGAGATCCCATAGAATATCCATGTAGGTCAGTCATAATATACTTCCTTGCATATTGGAAAAAATAAAACATAGAAAGGTTTCAGTTTATATGCTCAATAAGGATAACATTATAGTGGAAACATTCATAAATAAGCATAGTCATTTAAGACAGTTTATAAGACTAAAACAAAATCCTTTTAAACTTGATCTTTAGCATAATATGGAAAAGATAAAATTAAATAATTCCATTTACTTATTCACATAGATATTCTAATAATCTAATAATCACATGAAATATCAATAACCACTTTCATAATGATGGAATTCATAATGCCAGACATTCATAACTGCATAGTCAAGGCCTTTCCAAGACTACAAATAAGATTTTGTCAAGGCCTTGTACCAAGACACTAGTTTGTCTCATGAGACCTACTGATGCATCAAGAAGCTATAGTGGGCTCCACCAATCGCTTACTAAGTCCAATAAATTCCTCATATGAAAAGGTTTAAACATAACATAAACATTCGTATTAAAACAAGGAAACGAAATTCCAATAATTTAACCACAAACCATAAATGGTATACAAATTAAACATCTACAATCAAACATAACTCATTCAATATAGTATAGAAGATTTTATTATAATAAATGAACCTCAATCGAGAATAATGAATGATATTGACATAGATGAAGATAATCGTAAAAACTATTTGAGATAAATATCCCCTTTTTTCTTGAAATCATTTAAAAGTCACACTATTTGTCATGATGCCATTTAAAATAGATTTTGGAATCAAAGTGTCACATACCACTTTGAAAATTTTAAAAGGAGTTTTAATTTTAAAACATTAATATCCATATAAATAAATCTGCAAAACCATTTTTAAAACATGTATATTAATGAGAAATAATTATAATAATAAATCTATAAAACATTTAAAAGGATATTTTAGTTAGAGTTTCTAAGAAAAATAGAGACACTTTAATACAAACAATTGAGGTAATTAAAACATTATAATATCATGAGAATAAAGGTATTAATTATATTCAATATCAAAGTACATTATATACATGATATAAAAGTGATTTGGTGTATAGCAACGAAGAAGCCTCAATGGAATGTAAATTGAGATGAAATAGCTTATAAAAATTGTATCCTTAGGTTAAGGATAAATCAATAACATAATTATCTGTGACAAATATAAATACACTAAATATGATTGGATATTCAATGTAAATCCATCAGAGGACATTCACACATATTCTTGTAAAAACAACAACAATGAATCGGATGTTTAACTCAATAAATGGAGATTGAGTTAAAATTACTCTTATCAAGTTCATATTGATGACTTGAGAATTTATCAATGGATTTATTATGTGTATAAAATATATATCCATAGAAATGGGAGTGGTAATTATGAAATAAGAAAATTAATAGTGATTTGACACATAATCTTGGAGTACAATAATCAATGAAGTATGGGTAATGCTGAATGAGTGGAAATTGAAATTTGTAATTCCCTTACCAATTTGGTAACATACGAAACATACATCCCATGAAAGATGAATCATACAATGATGATGTAAATATCCATAAATTAATGTATATTACACAATTAATACAATCATGGGCAGTACACATACCACATGCAATAAATAAGTGGTGAACAATGGAAATATCACAGAATTAAAAGTGAGATAAGAAACCCCTTACTATGTACTTTTCCATGGTCGAGGGAAGGTTAACCTCTTGTATAATGGTGAAATAATTTTTATTAAATTATACAAGAATCATATACATTAATATTATATCATATATGATCTTTTAACATTCCATTGTTAATAATATCTTAGTATTATCGTCGTTTCGGGTGTCAATGGATTCGTTTTCCATTATATTCTTTGTTATGTGAGTCATATGTTTTATGAATGGGATGTATCTTATTCATATCCAGAATGATATAAAGTCTATTATAATTATCTTTAATTGTAAAATGAAAATTATTATTGAATGTATACGATGGGGAATGAATCTTATCACGTTCGTGGAGACGTTAATCCGTACGTACGCACGAGCGAAAATATCATTATTTTGATATTAAAATAATATATAATTGGATGGTATATAATATATACAGAATAATTATAATTTTATATTTATTATTTACATCAATTACACGTCATTATTATACCCATATAAATAATAATGTATTGAATAACAATTACACCACGACATAGAGACGGTAAGCCTTACGTACGCACGTATGGTGACATGTCATTCAAATGATGGATAGAATAATGAATATGGTTGTACCATATTCATAATAACTTCACAGTATATAGAATATAATTGAGTTATTATTTTAGAATATAATCAACAAAGAAAGAGGAAGTGGAAGAAGAAAGGAACTTGAAAGAGGTGATGAAATATTTACCACTTATTCAGGTTTTTCTTTTTGATTTGATCAAAAGGGATCCTTAGGTTGGATTTCTGACTAAAGGAAGGCCTCTAGGATGAAGGGAGGATAGTTGAGATGATATTTGGGCATAGTTTTTCTGAGACAAAATGATTTGAAGATGTGAATTTTTGGGAAGGGGGAGTTACCTTTTATAGGAGTGGTGAGGGGAACCTTAGGAAAACATAATGTATTATTTTATAATAAATTCATATTTGGTATATATTGGCTAAAAATTAATTTATTTCAAGGATGTGGTGGTTATGGGTCTAAAAACACTCATCCAATATGTTTTAGACAGTTTTGGGTCACTATATTAACCATATCTTTTACATTTAACTCTTAGTTAATTAGTTTGACATTTACCATGTCTCTTTGAATTTTTTTATTATATGGTTAATAATATAAGGACCCGGCCTTATAAAATTAAATAATCATGAATTAACTGAATAATTCCCATAGAGTATCTTTTTAGGTTTAGAGTTTTAGAGAATTAAGACATAACTATTACATCTCAAAATATTACAAAGTAGACACTTCTACTAAGTTTCCATAAAATAAAAACACTTAAAAATAAAAATGCCTAGTTCCATGTTTTAGATAGCATGTCATTCCTTGATCCCATAATTGACCCTATTCATATTTATGTCATGTGGAAAACATTTCAAGACCTTGGGATGAGCATAAAAATCACAGTAAAGGATACACAATGAAGGAAAACTATTAGTTTTTTCAAAACAACAAGTAAACCATGAATACTTTATCAAAGTAATACTTTTCACCTTTATAAAGTAGTAAATACTCTTCACTAAAATAACATATCACTACTTACCCTTTGTAACCAAATTATTACCATAATCCCATATAAAGAACACATAACATATAAAGGTAACACGGGACATAAACATACTTAAATGGAATAACCATACGGTCGACTTCCACTCATATCACTACATGGAATAGCCATTCGGCTGACTTCCATAACCAATGAATTGGAGGTTATAACGTAACCACCCATCCTGGTATTCACGAAACCACCCTTCATATGTTTTATCACGTAACCACCTGTCAAATGTCTATGTACCATTATAAAATCATAACACATAAAACAATTATAAAGGAAAGAAAACATTTCCACATTTTAAGCACAATATATCACTTAAATATATTGAAATAAAAAATCTATTATAAAAACCATTTTCATTACCAAAATACATAAAAGTTTATATGGTATTTATTTACTTTTTTAAACATTACAGCTTATTGACGAAGCCAAATATTAAATAATACTCGTGGCGGAGAAAAGGTCGTTGTCACCGCGTACGTTAAAAGGAAACATACTTTTTGTTGTTTAGTAAAGTGATTTTAATAAAAAAGATTCCTTTTGAATAAAAGTAAAATTATAATGGATTTATAAACCATATAAAAGAATTTTGTGTATAAAACAAAATATGCCTCAATTAAAGGATACTGAGACAATGTCCCTTGCAAAGTCGTTATCCTTAGATTAAGGATAAATCAATTACATAATTATGTGTGAAAAATATAAATACACCCAATATAAGAGGATATTATGTGTAAAACAATCAGAGGTCATCCACACATATTCATATAATGACATAATCAAGAATTATAGGTTCAACCCAAAGAATTGAAATTGGGTTAAGAAGTTCCCTTACAGAAATTCGACATCCTAACGACGTCACATTAAAATTCAGAAAATGAGTCGATGAGAGATAAAAAGGGTATCTCATCACTTGGACATATCATTTTCAGCAATAAGGATATATAAGAACATATCCCATAAAAATAATATGTAAATTAAAAGACATAAGAAAAATAAGTCTTTTAAAAAGGGGAGGGTGAAAGGTCCACTTACCGATTTGGGTAAATTTTGAAACGTACACCCCATGAAATAAGGGTCATACAATGAAGTTGTAAATAACCATAAATGAAATTATATTACACAAATAGTAGAATAATGGGAATTTCATACACCACTCAAAGGAAGTTGTGGAAAATTTAGTATAAATCTCACGGGAATAAAAGTGAGATGTAAAATCCCTTATGAAAACTCGGCATCCTAACGACGCCACATAAAACTTGAAAAAATGGATTTATGAGATAAAATAGGGTCTCTCATAATATGAAAAGAAAATTTACAGAATTAGTAATATAAAATAACATCCCCAAACATAAAAAATATGATCTTAAAATAAATGACATAAAAGAGAGTACTTAAAAAGAAAGAGAGAGGTAGGATCCCTTACCTAAAGTACGAATTCTCTTGTTCGTTTATTTATATTCCTGAATAATAAACTTTTGTCAATTAATAATTTCTTAAGGACCTCATTTAAAGATCATTATTCATTTCATATCACATGTTATAATTTTGTAACAATTGGTTAATGATGTGAGTTCATATCAGACGTTTTTGTCGACGTTCGGTACATGACTTAAAATTAAACTTGTTGGAAAAGAATTTTCCATGTAGTTATACATAAATCAAATTCAGAATATTATTAATGATTTAAATATCATATATATCCTGTATATATTCATTTTATACTATTCCATAACATTTGGGGATAAAAAGAAATGATATCCACCGTTCATGGAGATGGTAGGTCATACGTACGTATGAACGCTACTTTCATTTCTTTGGCACATTAATGGAATTAAAACTTGATTATAAATATATATATTATGATTCCAGTATAATATATATGTTATATAGGTAAAATAAGTTCATCAATTTAATTCTTTATACATTCCATGTATTACATGAACGAGTCACATCACTTGAGGGGGCGGTAGTCCACACTTCCTCAAATTAAATTATCGCATTTGCACAACATGAAAAGCATAAAGGTATGCATTAAATATAAAATACATAAGCATATAGTGGAAATAAATATAATATATATTATAAATATATATAGTTCCATCATAATTTCCACCATGAAAGGTGGTAGGAGAAGATAGAACATTCATCATTTCGTGAGGCAGTAATTTACCATCCACGGAAACAGTATGTTCTTTAACCATTAGACGAAGGTGTGTGTAAGTGTAGCTCGAATACTTCTCATAAAAACATACTCGTATATTTAATATACTGTTTTTGTTACTAAATAATGTAATAAAAAGATTTTAGGGGGTTGGAGAAGCAAAATAAAACAAAAGAACATTAGGGAAGACTTTACCTTTAAATCGGGTAACTCCCCTTGGTTTGAACCAAAAGGGTTTTTTTGAAGAGCTTTCTTCCTAAGGGATGGATTATAAGATGAATAGAGGTATGTGCAGAGATAAAATGATCAAATTTTGTCCAATCCAATGGCTTGAGATATGTGGGTAAGGGGGTAGAGGTGGGGGCCTTTTATAAGAGGGAGGAGGGGCACTCTTGGAATGTCGTGAGAAGTTACATTATTATAAAATGATTTTCGGATATTAAAGGTCCCAAAATTATACATTTATAGGATAAGGTGATAAGGGTTCTAAATACACCCATACAATATGTTTTTGACAAGTGTATGTCTTAGATTTTAAATTATCTTTTGATTTTTTTAAAATCGTTCATTAATGTGATAATTACTGCATCATCATGGTGTCATAAATAAATAACTTTATATAATGTCTAAAAATTATAAAAAAACTACTATGATGTATAAAATCTTATTATATTTCCAATTAATATTTATAGTCAAAAATATGAATTGTATAACCCCATGTAAAAATTGTTTTAGTAAAACAATACATGTTTGTGACATTTTTATTTTAATTTTAAATAAAAAGTTATTAATGTCATTTTCTTACCCAAGTGGCTTCATGGGGTCCCCAAGATGACCCATGGATTTTATTGGTCGGCCATGATTCATCCAATTAGTGTAGGAAATGTGTCAAGGTCATTTAATATTATTATAACATTATATTTACCTTAAATTACACTAATTCCCTTTAATAACGATTAATAAAACATAAAAGTTACTATTCACCAAAAAAATATTTTAATCCCATTGAACCACATTTTACATACTAATTACAACCATGTATGTTGGATTTCTGAAAATCAAATCACAAAAGTGGTAATGTTTCATTTAAATGAAAAATCAGTTTTTTAATTGCCACTTAGTGGTTTCACTATTCATCAAAAATTGATGTTTTTCCGAAAAATACCAAAAATTAACCCTAAGATATATTTGATATTCCAAATTCAAAAATGATGTATATTTTACAAAATTCAAAACATATAATTTTCATTAATTAATTTAATAACTAATTCCCGCTGTCAAAACAAATAGCGTGTTTTAAAGAAACAAAATCTATTAAAAGATTGACACTAGTTTAAGTCCAATTTCAATGTGAAATTAATTCCAATGTCCACCTTTGGATTAAATGGTATAAATATATTCTTATTTCTCTTTCAAATCAACTCAAAATATGATCTAATCATATAAATAAATTATATTAAAAAGATGTTTTGAATTAAAATACAACATTTTCTACTTATTCATTAAAAATAAAGATTATCGAAAAAACAACAAAACCACACAAAAAGTAAATTTTGATGTCCCGATTCTAAAGAAGGATTTTATTTGGTCTAATATAACATATAAAATTGTCAAAAGTGGGTTTAAAAATGTTTCGCCATCAAAATGAGGTTAATCGACCTTTTAAATAATATTAAAATATTTACGCTTAAAATTGGATTCATTCGCATTTTAATCCTCTAACATTTATTGTAAAAAAGTAAAAATATTTGAAAAACATATATAATTATTTTTTAGTTAGTTCTGTTAATTCCTACAATTACAATGGCTAGGCATTAACTACCATTTAAAATAATATTATTTTATTATTAGAGTGCAACGTAAGATTTCAAAGAAACTCATTGTTGTGTATTGGGTACGCCATTGAGCATAGAGTTCCCTTTAAATTAATATTAATGTTTTATTCAAAAATATGGATAAATATGAAAATTTTATATTATTTATTTACCTGGGGTGTTACATCCTTCCCCCCTTTTGGAAATTGCTTCCTCGCAATTTTAATATTGGGCTTGGAAACATCATTGAAAGCCCCACATCGGAAAAAGTGTAAATTAAACTATCACTTTAAAAGAAAGAAAGAGAAGTTCAATGGTCTCCCGAGTTAACCCATACTAGGATTCAATGTAGGAAAATATGGATATGGAAGAAAAAACAAAGGGTCATGTTTTGAGGGAGAGTGATAGAATACATGTTTATGAGAAAGTTAACCACCAGAAAATCACAAACTGGTGATGGGTTAAAAGGTATTTGATTCCCCAGACGGAAAAGTTAACAGAGAAAATTTGTGTTTTTAAGTTACTTTTCATTGAGGAATTTATTTATGAGATTAACTAAATCATAAGGAAACTTACATACTTATCATGTAGACTCTGATCTCCTACAAGATTTCTTACACAGACTCATATTTTCTCCCAAATACGAGTATTTAGGATTACTTGTTCACATTAAGAGAGCTATAATCAACTTCGATATAATCACCTAATCCATAAAAAGGAACTTTATATTTCCCATTTCTTTAGACCTTAAACAAAACCAAAATTGCCAGAACAAGATCAGATAACCCACAAAAGGATAATCTGTTATAAAAAAGAAAATCAAATCTTAATCTCCAAAATTTGTCCAACAAAACCCAAAGTTCAACGAAGACCATTTGATGAACAATTTGTCCATAAAATTCTTCAAAATTATACCAAACTAAGATTGAAACCTAAAAACTTGAAGTATTTAATCACCTAGTCTTCCAAGGTAAAAATTAACATTTATCTCCAAATAACATCAGTTGCTCTTAAATTCTCATATTGAAAAGTAATTAACCAAATCATATATCCTCCATGATAGGTCAATATTTTCATAGATTACCAAAAATCAACTTATTCTTGATTCATAAAATCATCTAACTAAAAAGAATAAGTCATAATAAATAGGGACTTCACGTAGTCCAGTGGTAGGCGATGCGCCATTGTTGCCCTTCAGTTGTGGGTTTGATTCCTGTGGCCTTACCAGATGTGACGGGGTGTCACACATCCTACAGGTTGTCCTTTTTATAAAACTCCAAAAATAACCCTAACATGTTTTAACCTCAATGGTTTCCTTATACCTCTCATTTTTATCCAAATTCATTACGATCTCAACATGTTAAATCATGAAGTCTTATTTCACCACCATAAAATAAAATAAAATGATTCCCAAAAATGAATAACATCATACCTTGATCATGGTGTCCATTCGGTTTCATCGTCATCCTGTTCACGTAGGTAGAAGGTCCATGCATTGAAACAATGATTTAGAGATCCTTCAAAATCATTTTCATCCTCCATCAAAATACACCTTGTACAACATGGGTCATATGGGTGTTCATAGAAAAACAGTTTTGGAAAATAATCATGTATGACATATAATTTCAAGACATCTGATAAAACATGATTTCTATAAAACAATCGGACCGATTTTGAGTTGAAACATTCAATTAATGGTCCTTTTAAAATACCGTAGATATGTGATGAGAGACTATATTGTAAAACCAAATATAAATAGGTTGCACACGGGTCTCCTTCTTTAGCACCTTTTTTAAAATCATAATATGCTTCCAAATTTTGTGATAAGGTAAAATATTTGAAAATTCCTTGATAAAATTTACCTTTCTTGAAAATATGAGAATATTGTGAAAATAGTATTTCTCTAAATACAACCCATGATCCACGATGATAACTAGGTTTAGTGGAGGTGTTTGATATCTCAAACAACTGCATGCAAGTGAGTTGTATGATAGAAAAAGTTTCACAATCATCCAAAAATGACTTTGTAATAATTATTGCAAGAATGTCCTCAGGAAGATATAGAAATTTCATTTGATATCATCCTCCTTCCATTCATAACCGACTTTTCTTGACCTGAAAAAATTTATAAAACAAGTATTTAAATGAAATAATAGATATAGGGACTAACCATGTGTCTAACGAAAACTCTTAATCCCTAAATTTTTCTAAACCGACCTCTGATACCAACTATAAGGACCCGAACTTATAACATTACATAATCATTAATTAACTGAATAATTCACATAGAGGATCTTTTATGTTTAGAGTTTTATAGAATTAGGACATAACTATTACATCTCAAAATATTAAAAAGTAGACACTTCTACTATGTTTCCCTAAAATAAAAACTCTTAAAAAGAAACATATCTAGTTCCATGTTTTAGATATCATTCCTTTTCTTGATCCCATCCTTGACCCTATTCATCTTTAAGACCTGTGGAAAACATTTCAGAAACATGGGATGAGGATAAAAATCCCGGTAAAGGATACACAAAGAAGGAAAACTGTTAGTTTTTCCAAAGAACAATTAAACCATGAATACTTTATCAAAGTAATACTTTTCACCTTTATAAAGAATTAAATACTCTTCACTAAAATAAAATATCACTACTTACCCTTTGTAACCAAAATATTACCATAAACATTTATAATGAACACATAACATATAAAGGTAACTTGGGAAATAAACATACTTAAATGGAATCCCCATACGGTCAACTTCCACACATATCACTACATGGAATAGCCATTCGTCCGACTTCCATACCCAATGCATTGGAGTTTATAACATAACCACCCATCCTGGTATTCATGGCACCACCCGTCATATGGTTTATCACGTAACCACCCGTCAAATTCCCATGTACCATTTTAAAATCCTAACTCATAAAACAATTATAAAGGAAAGAAAACATTTCCACATTTCAAGGACAATATATCACATAAATATATTTACATAACAAATTCATTATCGAAACCATTTTCAATACCAAAATACATAAAAGAGTATATGGTATTTATTTACTTTTAAAAACATTATGTCTTGTTGAGGAAGTCAAAGATCAAATAATACTCGCAGCGGCGGAAATGTCGTTGTCACCGCATACATTAAAAAGAAACATAATTTTTGTCGTTTAGTAAAGTGCTTCATATAAAAAAGATTATTTTTGAATAAAATTTATAGTAAAATGGGTTTATACACCGTATAAAAGAATGTTGTGTATAAAACAAAACTTTCCTCAATGAAAGGGGGCTGAGATAAAGTCCCTTACAAAGTCGTTATCCTTAGATTAAGGATAAATCAATTACATAATTATGTGTGACAAATATAAATAAACCCAATATAAGAGTATATTAATTGTAAAAAATCAGAGTTCATCCACACATATTCATATTATTACATAATCAAGAAGTATAGGTTTAACCCAAAGAACTGAAATTGGGTTAAGAAGTTCCCTTACAGAAATTCGACATCCTAACGGTGTCACTTTAAAATTCAGATAATGAGTCGATGAGAGATAAAAATGGTATCTCATCACTTGGACATATCATTTATAGCAATAAGGATATATAAGAACATATCCCAACATAAGAAGATGTAAATTAAAAGACCTAACAAAAGGAAGTATTTTAAAAAGTGGAGGGTGAAAGGTCCCCTTACCGATTTGGGTGACTTTAGAAACGTACACCCCATGAATTAAGGGTCATAAAATGAAGTTTCAAATACCCATAAATGAAATTATATTACACAAATAGTAGAATAATGGGAATTACATACACCACTCAATGGAAATAGTGGGAAATGTAGTATAAATCTTACGGGAATAAAAGTGAGATGAAAAATCCCTTAGGAAAACTCGGCAACCTAACGACGCCACTAAACACATGAAAAAATGGATTTATGAGATCAAATAGTGTCTCTCATAATATGAAAATAAAATTTACATAACTAGGAATATAAAATAACATCCCCAAACATAAGAAATATGATCTTAAAAGAAATTACATAAAAGAGATAACTTAAAAAGAAAGAGAGAGGTAGGATCCCTTACCTCAAGTCTGGCTTGTCTGGTTCGTTTCTTTATATTCCTGAATAATAAACTATGGTCAATTTATAATTTATTAAGTACCTCCTTTAAATATCACTATTCAGTTCATATCACATATTATAATGTTGTAATAATTGGTTAATAATGTGAGTTCATAGCAGATGTTTTTGTCGATGTTCGGTACATGAGTAAAAATTGAACTTGTTGGAAAATAATTTTCAATGTAGTTATAAGTAAATCAACTCCAGAATAGTATTAGTGATTTAAATATCATATATATCCGGTATATATTCATTTAATACTATTCGATAACATTTGGAGATAAAAATAAATGAAATGCACCGTTCATGGAGACAGTAGGCCATACGTACGCATGAACGCTACTTTCATTTCTTTGGTACATTAATGGAATTAAAACATGATGAGATATATATATATTATAATTACAGTATAATATATATGTTATATAGGTCACATAATTTCATCAATTTCATTATTTATACATTCCATATATTGCATGAATGTGTCACATCACTTGAGGGGGCGGTAGTCCACACTTCCTCAAATGAAATTATCGTATTTTCACAACATGCAAAGCATAAATTTATGTATTAAATATAAAATAAATAAGAATATAGATGAAATAAATAAAATATATATCATAAATAAATATAGTTCCATCATAATGGCCACCATGAAAGGTGGTATGAGAAGATAGAACAATCATCATTTCGTGAGGCAGTACTTCGCCATCCACAGAAACAGTATGTTCTTTAACCATTAGATGGGGGTTTGTGTAAGTGTAGGTAGAATAATTATCATAACAACATCCTAGTATATTTTATATACTGTTTTTTTTACAAAATAAAGGAATAAAAAGAGTTTATGGGGTTGGAGAAGCAAAATAAAACAAAAGAACATTAGGGAAGACTTTACCTTTAAATCGGGTAACTCCCCTGGGTTTGAACCAAAAAGGTTTTTTGAAGAGATTTCTATCTAAGGTATGGCTTATTGTATTAATAGAGGTATATGGAGAGATAAAACGATTGGAATTTGGCCGAGCCAATGGATTGAGGAGTGTGGGTAAGGAGGTAGAGGTGGGGGCCTTTTATAAGAGTGAGGAGGGGCACTCTTGGAATGTCATGAAAAGTTACTTTATTATAAAATTATTTTCTGATATTAAAGGTCCCAAAATTATATATTTCTAGGATAAGGTGATAAGGGTTCAAAATACACCACTCCAATAGGTTTTTTACAAGTTTATGTTGTAGATTTTACATTATCTTTTTTTTAATCGTTCATTAATGAGGTAATCGATGCATCCTCATGGTGTCTTTAATAAATTAATTTATCTAATGTCTAAAAATTATAAAAAAATAATATGATGTATTAAATCTTTTTATCTTTCTAATGAATATTTATAGTCAAACATATGACTTTTATAACCTCATGTAAATTTTGTTTTAGTAAAACTATACATGTTTCGGACATTTTTATTTTAAATTTAAATAAAAAGTTATTAATGTCATTTTCTTACCCAAGTGGCTCCATGGGGTCCCCAAGTTCACACATGGATTTTATTGGTAGGCCATGATTCATCCAATAAGGGTAGGACATGTTTCAAGGTCATTTCATACAATTATAACATTATCTTTACCATAAATTACACTAATTACCTTTAATCATGATTAATAAAACTTAAAAGTTACTATTCACCAAAAAATTATTTTAATTCTATTGAACCACATTTTACATCTTAATGAAAACCACGTATGTGGGATTTTTGAAGATCAAATCACAGAAGTGGTAATGTTTCATTTAAAATAAAAATCAGTTTTTTAACTGCCACTTAGTGGTTTCTCTATTCATAAAAAATTGCAGTTTTTCAGAAAAATACCAAAAATTCACCCTAAGATATATTTAATATTACTAATTCAAAAATACATCCTATTTTACAAAATTCAAAACATATAAGTTTCATTAATTAATTTAATAATTAATTGCCGCTGTCAAAACAAATAGCGTGTTTTTAAGAAACAATATCTATTAAAAAATTGACACTTGTTTAAGTCCAATTTCAATGTGAAATTAATTCCAATGACCACCATTGGATTAAATAGTAAAAATATATACATATTTCACTTTAAAACCAATTCAAAATATGATATAATCATATAAATAAATTATATTAAAAAGATTTTTTGAATTAGAAGACAACATTTTTCACTTATTCATTAAAAATGAACTTTATCGAAAAAATAACAAAAACATACACAATGTAAATTTTGATGTCCCGATTCTAATGAAGGATTTTATTTGGTCCAATATAACATATAAAATTGTAAAAAGTGGTTTAAAAGGGTTCTACATCAAAAGGCGGTTAATCGACCTTTTAAAGAATATTAGAATATTTACGCTTAAAATTGGATTCATTCACATTTTAATCCTCTAACATTTATTGTAAAAAAGTAAAAATATTTTACAAACATATATAATCATTTTTTTACTTAGTTCTGTTCATTCTTACCATTACAACGGCTAGGCGTTAACTACCTTTTAAAATAATATTATTTTATTATTAGAGAGCAACGTAAGATTTCAAAGAAACTCGATGTTGCGTATTGGGTACGCCATCGAGAATAGCGTTCCCTTAAATTAATATTAAAATTTTATTCCAAAATATGGATAAATATGAAAATGTCATATTCTTTATTTACCTGGGGTGTTACATCCTTCCCCCCTTTTGGGAATTGTTTCCTCGCAATTTTAAAATTGGGCACAGAAACTTCATTGAAAGCCACAAATTGGAAAAAGAGTAAATTAAACTATCACATTAAAAGAAACAAAGAGAAGTACAAAGGTCAACTGAGTTAACCCATACTAGGATTCCATTTATGAAAACATGGATATGGAATAAAAACAAATGTTCAAGTTCTGAGGGATAGTGAAAGAAAACATGTTTAGGAGAAAGTTAACCACTAGAAAATGACAAACTGGTGATGGGTTAAACGGTATTTGATTCCCCATTAAGAAAAATTTAAGAGAGAGAATTTTTGTTTTTTAGTTACTTTTCATTGAGGAATTTATTTATGAGCTTAACTAAATCATAAAGAAACATACTAACCTGTCGTGTAGACTCTCATCTCCTACTATATTTCTTACACAAACTCATATTTTCTCCTTAAGATGATTATTTAGGATGACTTGTTCACATTAAGACAACTATAATCAACTTCTAGAGAGTCACCTAATCCACAAAAGAGAACTATATCTTTCCCATGTCTTTAGACCTTAACCAAAACCAAAATTGTTAGAACAAGATCTGATAATCCACAAAAGGATAATCCTTTACAAAAAAGAAAATCTATTCTTAATCTCCAAAATTTGTCCAACAAAACCCAAAGTTCAATGAAGACCATTCGATAAACAATTTTTCTATAAAATTATTTAAAGTAAACCAAACTAATATTGAAACCCATATATTTGAAGGATTTAATCACATAGTCTTCCAAGGTAAAAATTTACATTTATCTTCAAATAACATTAGTTGCTTTTAAAGTCTCATATTGAAAAGTAATTAACCTAATCATATATCCTCCATGATAGGTCAATAATTTCCTAGATAACCCATAATCAACATATTCTTGATTCAAAAAATCATCTAACTAAAAAGAATAAGTCATACTAACCAGGGACTTCACATAGTCCAGTGGTAGGCGATGCGCCCTTGTCGCCCTTCAGTTGTGGGTTTTATTCGTGTGGCCTTACTAGATGTGACGGGTTGTCACCCATCCTACGGGTTGTCCTTTTTATAAAACTCCAAAAATAATCCTAACATGTTTTAACCTCAATGGTTTTCTTATACTTCTCATTTTCATCCAAATTCATTATGATCTCATCATCTTAAATCTTGATGTCTTATTTCACTACCATAAGATAAAATAAAATGATTTCCAAAAATAATGAACATCATACCTTGATCATGGTGTCCATTTGGTTTCATCATCATCCGGTTCACCTAGGTAGAAGGTCCATACACTGCAACAATTATTTAGATCTCCTTCAAAATCATTTTTTTCCTCCATCCGAATACACCTTATACAACATGGGTCATATGGGTGTTCACAGAAAAACAGTTTTGGAAAATAGTCATGTATGACATATAATTTCAAGACATCTGATAAAACATGATTTTTATAAAATAGTCGGACCAATTTTGAGTTGAAACGTTCAATTAATGGTCCTTTTAAAATACCATAGGTATGTGTTGAGTGAATATATTGTAAAAGAAAATATAAATAGGTTGCACAGGGGTATCCTTCTTCAGCACCTTTTTTAAAATCATAATATGCTTCAAAATCATGTGATAAGGTAAAATATTTGAAAATGCCTTGAAAATTTTATCTTTCTTGAAAATATGAGAATATTGTGAAAATTGTATTTTTCTAAATACAACCCTTGATCCATGATGATAAAGAAGTATAGTGGAGGTGTTTTATATCTCAAACAACTACTTTCAAGTGAGTTGTATGCTAGAAAAAGTTTCACAATCATCCGAACATGACTTTGCAATAATTATTGTAAGCATTTCCTCAGGAAGAGATAGGAATTTCGTTTGAGATATTCCTCTTTCCATTCGTAACCGAATTTTATTTACCTGAAAAAAAGTTAAAAAACAAGGATTTAAATGAAATAATAGATATTGGTTCTAACCATGTGTCTAAAGAAAACTCTTAATCCCTAAAGTTTTCTAAACTGACCTCTGATACCAACTATAAGGACCCGGCCTTATAACATTATATAATAATGAATTAACTGAATAATTCACATAGAGGATCTTTTCAGGTTTAGAGTTTTAGAGAATTAGGACATAACTATTACATCTCAAAATATTAAAAAGTAGACACTTCTACTAAGTTTCCATAAAATAAAAACTCTAAAAAAGAAACATTTCTTGTTCCATGTTTTAGATACCATGTCTTTCCTTGATCCCATCCTTGACCCTATTCATCTTTAAGTCCTGTTGAAAACATTTCAAAAACATGGGATAAGCATAAAAATCCCAGTAACGGATTCACAAAGAAGGAATACTGTTAGATTTTTCAAAACAACATGTAATCCATGAATACTTTATCAAAGTAATACTTTTCACCATTATAAAGCAGTAAATACTCTTCACTGAAATAAAATATCACTACTTACCCTTTGTAACCAAATGATTACCATAAACCCATATAAATAACACATAACATATAAAGGTAACTTGGGACATAAACTTACATAAATAGAATAACCATACAGTCGACTTCCACACATATCACTACATGTAATAGCCATTCAGCCAACTTCCATACCCAATGCATTGGAGGTTATAACGTAACAACCCATCCTGGTATTCATGGGACCACCCTTCATATGGTTTATCACGTAACCACCCGTCAAATGTCCAAGTACCATTATAAAATCATAACACATAAAACAATTGTAAAGGAAAGAAAACATTTCTACATTTCAAGCACAATATATCACTTAAATATATTGGCATAACAAATCCATTATCAAAACCATTTTCAATACCAAAATAAATAAAAGAGTATATGGTATTTATTTACTTTTAAAAACATTACGGCTTGTTAAGGAAGCCAAAGATCAAATAAGACTCGCGGTGGCGGAAGGGTCATTTTCACCGCCTACGTTAAAAAGAAACATAATTTTTTTTCATTTAGTAAAGTGCTTCGTATAAAAAAGATTCCTTTCGAAAAAAAGTAAAAGTGAAAGGGTGTTATGCACCGTATAAAAGAAAGTTGTGTATAAAACAAAATATGTCTCAATGAAAGGAGATTGAGACGAAGTCTCATACAAAGTCGTTATCCTTAGATTAAGGATAAATCAATTACATAATTATGTGTGACAAATATAAATACACCCAATATAAGAGGATATTAAGTGTAAGACAACAAGAGTTCATCCAAAAATATTCATAGTATGATATAATCAATAAGTACAGCTTTAACCCAAATAATTGAAATTGGGTTAAGAAGTTCCCTTACAGAAATTCGACATCCTAACGACGTCACTTTAAAATTCAAAAAATGAGTCGATGAGAGATAAAAAGGGTATCTCATCACTTGGACATATCATTTACAGAAATAAGGATATATAAGAACATATCCCAACATAAGAAGATGTAAATTAAAAGACCTATGAAAAAGAAGTCTTTTAAAAAGAGGAGTGTGAAAGGTCCCCTTACCGATTTGGGTAACTTTTGAAACGTACACCCCATGAAATAAGGGTCATAAAATGAAGTTGTAAATACCCATAAATGAATTTATATTACACAAATAGTAGAATAATTGGTAGTACATACACCACTAAAAGGAAATTGTGGAAAATGTTGTATAAATCTCACAAGAATAAAAGTGAGATGAAAAATCCCTTACGAAAACTCGGCAGCCTAATGACGCCACTTAACACTTGAAAAATGGATTTATGAGATCAAACATGGTCTCCCATAATATGAACATAATATGTACAGAATGAGTAATATGAAATAACATCCCCAAAAAAAATAAATATGAGCTTTAAAAAATGACATAAAACAGAGTACTTAAAAAGAAAGAGAGAGGTAGGATCCCTTGCCTCAAGTCTGACTTGTCTTGTTCGTTTCTTTATATTCCTAAATAATAAACTATTGTAAATTTATAATTTCTTAAGGACCTCCTTTAAAGATTATTATTCAGTTCATTTCACATATTATATTGTTGTAATAATTGGTTAATAATGTGAGTTCATATCAGATGTTTTTGTCGACGTTCGTTAAAATTGAACTTGTTGGAAAATAATTTTCCATTTAGTTATAAGTAAATCAACTCCAGAATACTATTAATGATTTAAATATCATATATATCCAGTATATATTCATTTTATACTATTCCATAACATTTGGAGATAAAAATAAATGAAATTCACCGTTCATGGAGATGGTAGGTCATACGTACGCATGAACGCTAATTTCATTTGTTTGGAACATTAATGGAATTAAAACATGATGAGAGACATATATATATATTATAATTCCAGTATAATATATATGTTATATAGGTTACATAAGTTCATCAATTTAATTCTTTATACATTCCATGTACTGTATGAATGAGTCACATCACTTGATAGGGCATTAGTCCACACTTCCTCAAATGAAATTATCGCATTTACAAAACATGAAAAGCATAAAGCTATGTATTAAATATAAAATAAAGAAGCATAGAGAGAAAATAAATATAATATATATCATAAATAAATATAGTTACATCATAATTTCCACCATGAAATGTGTTAGGAGAAGATAGAACAATCGTCGTTTCGTGAGGCAGTAATTCACCATCCAAGGAAATAGTATGTTCTTTCACCATTAGACGGAGGTGTGTGTGATTGTAGCTCGAGTCCATCTCATAAAAACATCCTAGTATATTTAAGACATTGTTTTTGTTACAAAATAAAGGAATAAAAATAGTTTAAGGGGTTGGAGAATCAAAATAAAATAAAAGAACATTAGGGAAGACTTTACCTTTAAATTGGGTAACTCCCCTTGGTTTGAACCAAAAGGGTTTTTTTGAAGATCTTTATGCCTAAGGGAAGGATTCTAGGATGAAGAGAGGTATGTGGAGAGATAAAATAATCATATTTTGGCCGAGCCAATGGCTTGAGAGGTGTTTTTAAGGAGGTAGAGGTGGGGGCCTTTTATAAGAGGGAGGAGGGGCACTCTTGGAATGTCATAAAAAGTTACATTATTATATAATTATTTTCATATATTAAAGGTCCCAAAAATATATATTTAGAGGATAAGGTGATAGGGTCTCTAAACACACCCATAAAATTAATTTTTGACAAGTGTATGTCTTAGATTTTACATTATCTTTTAATTTTTTTTAAATCATTCATTAATGAGGTAATCGTTGCATCATCATGGTGTCATAAATAAATTAATTTATCTAATGTCTAAAAATTATAAAAAAAACTACTATCATGTAGGAAATATTTTTATCTTACCAATTAAAATTTATAGTCAAAAATATTACTTGTATAACCCCATGTAAAAATTGTTTTAGTAAAACAATACATGTTTCTGACATTTTTATTTTAACTTTAAATAAAAAGTTATTAATGTCATTTTCTTACCCAAGTGGCTCCATGGGGTCCCCAAGTTGACCCATGGATTGTCATAGTCGGACATGATTCATCCAATAAGGTTAGGACATGTGACAATGTCATTTCATATTACTATGACATTATCTTTACCTTAAATTACACTAATTACCTTTAATCACGATTAATAAAACTTAAAAGTTACTATTCACCAAAAAATTATTTTAATGCCATTGAACCACATTTTACCTCATAATGGAAGACATGTATTTTGGATTTTTGAAAATCAAATCACAGAAGTGGTAAGGATTCATTTAAATGAAAAATCTGTTTTCTAACTGCCATTTTGTGGCTTCACTATTCATCAAAAATTGAAGTTTTTCAGAAAAATACCAAAAAGTAACCTTAAGCTATATTTGATATTATAAATTAAAAAATTATGTCTATTTTAGAAAATTCAAAACATATGAGTTTCATTAATTAATTTTATAATTAATTCCCAATGTCAAAACAAATAGCACGTTTTTAAGAAACAATATCTATTAAAAGATTGACAGTAGTTTTTGTCCAATTTCAATGTGAAATTAATTCCAATGACCACCATTGGATTAAATGGTAAAAATATATTCTTATTTCACATTCAAACCTATTAAATATATGATCTAATCATATAAATAAATTAGATTAAAAAAGTGGTTTTGAATTAAAATACAACATTTTTCACTTATTCATTAAAAATGGACTTTATCGAAAAAATAACAAAAAAAATACACAAAGTAAATTTTGATGTACCGATTCTAAATAAGGATTTTATTTGGTCCAATATAACATATAAAATTTTGAATAGTGGGTTTAAAAAGGGTTCACCATCAAAAGGCGGTTAATTGACCTTTTAAATAATATTAGAATATTTAAGCTTAAAATTGGATTCATTCACATTTTAATCCTTGAAAATTTATTATAAAAAAGTAAAAATATTTGAAAAACATATATAATCAGTTTTTAGTAAGTTTTGTTCATTCCCACCATTACAACGGCTAGGAATTAACTATCATTTAAAATAATATTATTTTGTTATTATAGTGAAACGTAAGATTTCAACAAAACTTGTTGTTGCATATTGGGTATGACATCGATCATAGCGTTCCCTTTAAATTAATATTAACATTTTATTCACAAATGTTGATAAATATGAAAATATTATATTCTTTATTTATCTAGGGTGTTACAAATAAACTTACTATAAACTATCAAGCGAACCCCAAGTGGTTCATTAATGATATACCTATCATAATATAAGTCCTTTGGCTGAACCTTAGATTTTTAGGAATATTACAGTAATTAATAATATAATATTTTATTAAAACCTCTTTTATGTCAATTTTAACACTATTTTACAATATATTTTTGTTAAAGTCATAAAAAAATTATTAATTCAAAAAAAAATATTTAATCAATCCTAACATGTCATAATAACCTATAAAATTCTTGTATGGCATCAAAAATTTAAAATTATATTTATTTTAACATTTATAATACCATTTATTTGATTCTTTCATTAATAAGTAAAATAATGCATCATCATTGAGTCATAAATAAACTTTATTATTCAATGTCTAAATATTATAAATAAAATACCATTATGTAGGAACATTTTTTATCTTTCTAATTAATATTTATAGTCTAATAGATAACATGTATAAACCTATGTAAAAATTGTCATACTAAAAGATATATGCTTGTGTCATTTTTGTATTTACTTTAACTTAACTAATATAAAGGGTTATTTTCACTTTCAAGTGGCTCCATGGGGTCCCAAAATCTACCCAATGATTCCCATGATCGGTAATGTATCCTCCAATAGGGTTAGAACACATGTTAGGGTAATTTAATATTATTTTTAACCTTTATTTACCGGATTTACCCCTTAACCATGGTAAATAAAATACTTACCAAAGTAATTATTCAAAATGTCTAAAAATAAATGTTACCTATTTACACAATTTTGACCTCCTAATTATAAATATAGAATCCATTTTTCTAAATTAAAAAAACATAAGTGGCTGAAATTAATTTGAAATTAATTCCCGTTGTGAAAACAAAAAGCGTGTTTTTTAAGAAATAATAACTATAAAAAGACTGACAACTTTTTATGTCCAATTTCAAAGTGAAATTTCTTCAAATGACCAAAATTGGATTAAATGGTAAAATTATAATCTAATTATACATCCAAACCATTCATATGTATAGTTGAACACTATAAATTATTTTGATTAAAAATGTTGTTTTCAGTTAAAATGTATTATTTTTTACTATTTACCCAAATATGAAATTTATTAGAAAAACACCAAACATTTATTGAAATTAAATTCTTATGTCTGAATCCCAAAGAAAATTTTTATTGTTTCAAATATATACAAGTTTAAAATATTGTATTTAAAAATGGTTCACCATTAAAAGGCGGTAAAATTGCATTTTTTGAAAAATACTTGTTTTATCTGAAAAAAATGAATTTGTTCTTATATTATGTCTAAGAAACTCATAATATGGATTCTAAAATTATAAGGGTTATATAAAGTTAAAAATTCTATTAATAATATCCATAACTGCTTTTGAATGGCTAGTTTGGAAAGTCATGATGCACTTGAACTCGATGTTGCATGTAGTGTAAGTTATTGAATTACATTACATAACTAACGTACTATGAAATATTGGGGTGTTACAATAAGTGAATCATATATGATATCATAAATATTATTATGGTTCTATTATAAGTTAATAATATGTTTAAACCCACTATACAAGAGTCTTTAACACATACGGAAGAGATTAGACATAAGGTGGGGGATAATTATTCCCATCATGTTCTTATCTGGGAATGTTTATTCGTAAGTATTTAATGGGGTTATGTTTATCATCCATATCCATGTCTTATCAAAAAAATCATAAATTGTTTACTATTCTTCCATGTATGTCTAAAATCATTTTTCTCTTTTTGGATATTTACCAAAAGGTATGGAAGGAATCTTTTTTTTTTTACCATAAGAGGTACTTTTTGAATTTTCCGGCAACAGTATGCGGAGAATGTTTTTATAAATTATACGGCGTGAATAGATTTTTATGGTTTCATAACGCCTTATTTCCATGAAGCATCCTCTACAATATTTCAAGGTTATTTTCAAAAAATATATTTTCTTTTAAATGTTAATGAAATTTTGATAATAGAAAATGATTTCGAAATAGAAAGGATATTTTCATCAAGAATTCAGTTCATGTGTTTTATCAAAAATATTTTCCATCTAAGATAACATTATTTAATATGGTTATGTTTCCAGAATAATGTCTCTATTATTTACATGGTTTGATTTTTCTTCTAATGAAATGATATCAATTTTTTCATATGGATTATGACATGATGAGATGATGTTTACGAAACCTATTTTATTCGTTGGGTTAGGATGAATGATTTATGTTTTGTTTTGTGGAACACTTAAGAATGATTTCATTATGAGATGTGGGGGACCTATATCTCCCTCCAATGAATTTGGTAAAAATTTATATCTCATGAGATAGACATGGCTAGAACAGAAAGTAAATCTGGTTCAGCAATATAGGGTTGGAACAATAAGTAAACCCAGTTCAGTAATGGACTTTGTCAACTATGATGGTCTTGGAAGCAATGCATTGGATTCAATGGAAATCATATCATGTTCATAATGGTTTTCCACAATTACATGTTTTATTCCCATTATATTTTATCATGATTAATGTTCATTTATGATCTATGCCTTATGTATTACTAGGTTGTATGTCATTACTCATGATTTTTATGTTTTATGTTCATATTTTTTACGTTCAAATGTTTATGGGTTGTATTATGTTCTAAATGTTTTCCCATTATATGAATTTAAGCTCACCCTTTTTATGTTTTATTTTCCCCAAGATATAAATAATGATTTTAGGTAAGAAAACAAAATAGGAAGATCTTTATGGGTGATGTCGAAGGTCTTTCACCATGATTAGAATATTTTGTTTTGAGTTTCAAAAGACACTATACTAATACTGTCTTTGGGTGTCTGTTTTTGTTAGGAATGAAGTATTCTGCAAAAGTAATGTAATTTCCAGGTACATAAATATTTGGGTCTCTAAAAATATTGAGATATTCCAAGTTACATGTTGAGCCAGACCCCCCCATCTCTTGTGGTAAAAGACTACTAAGATCCTGTGGTGTGAATGTCTTTCTTGGATAGGACCCCACCTGATGGTGTTCTTAGAGGATATAATTATCTTATGGGGATTTAGTGAATCGGTATATCCTTGTAGTTGTGACACTCTACATGAATTCAGACATGAAAAAATGATGGGCAAATCCCCTACTGAGACACATTCTTCTGATGTGATTCAAAATTGTGATGGTGATTCAATGATACAAAAATAATATAGTGCCTTTATGTAGAAAATGAGTTCTTAAACCTGACTGTATGAGGTATTCATGATGGAAAGAGTTAGATAAATCCATGGTTAAGTAGGACAGGTAGGGACGGGGAAGGATGCCTTCAAGTAGTAGAGGACTGTGACCCTGGGGCTCTAGTGCATTTAAAGTGCCACCCATATCTTATCTACTCTGATTGTGATTTTAGTGTGTGGTTGCAAGCCACTTTCCATGGATATAACTCCCATTTTGGACCTATTGATACTCGTGGGGGTGTTTTTTCTTGATCCTTATGCTAGAGTTCAATTCAAATGAGATTAGTGACCACAAATTTTTTTAATGGTGTGGCCTAACTCTGTAATGAGAGAGGGCCTGAGAAGAAATATTTCCTCAGTTGAAATGGGACCCAATGATTTTTTACTCATTTTGGTATATTCTTTTAACATCCAATCTCATATTATCTATACCGGTGATAATAGCATAGATTTTGGCTGTTTGGTATAGTGTATTCTTCATTTGATGGAACACCCTAAGATTTTAGGAATTTATTTTTTCCCGAATTAATTTAATCATTTTGATATTTTTAACTTTATGAAAAACTGAATATAAATTTATTTTATTATATAAAAACAAAAAAAATTGGATTACTTTATATATAACACCATGGTAATTTTTCATTACACGCAACACCAACATGGCTGACGTTATATATAACATTGAGTTTCTGTGAAACAACACTTTTTTATTCTAATTATTTAAATGAATAAGTTATAAATTTTCCATTAAAATCATAATATGAATAGTAGTATATAATTTCTAAATGTTCTCACTTAAATAAAACATATTTTTTACATTATGTATAATTTCTGGTAAAGTCTGTATATGTTTAGAAATAGTACTTTCTTAAAGAAACATCATTTTATATCTTTATGTGAAAAATAATAAAAACTAATTAAATAAACTATTAGATATTAAATTTAAAAAAATATATTTTTTTTTAATTTTTATGATCAAATTAAATTAGGGTGAAATTTAACTATTTTTCTGAAATGGTTCAGTTTTTGATGAATAATGAAAAATACTATATTGTAGTTAAAAACTGCCTTTTCATTTAAACAAATAATATAAATTAAATGGATTTTTAAAGACATAGAGGACAAAATTTACATATATAAATAAAATCTAATTCATTAGCATCATTTTTTTTTGAAATTAGATATAAAAACTTACTGGAGTTTTGAATATATTATTTACAGGCCTTCTCTCCACATTAGCTAGATTAGAGTTAAACATAATTTTTTCACCTATATGAATTGAATTTAAAAAAAATCATAAATGGTTTTATTCAATACGATATTTAGAGTCTAATAGGATCAAATTATTGTTTCGGATTTTATGAAAAATAACTTTATAAAAAAATTACCATGGTTATGGGTAAATTAGATAATTAAATGTAAAAATGATATTATAATATTTTAAAATTACTATAAAACTTTTCTTAATATCACTTGATAAGCGGTATTCTACTAAAAACCCATCTGTTGTAATTATAACCTTTTATTCCACTACATAAAAATATGGAATTTATTATAATTTATTTAAAGATAAGTTATAAATGTCAAACTCATATTTTTAATAAATATATAATTTTTAATAAATTGTTATACAGAAGATAAATTTGACAATAAAAATTCATATTAATGATAATTTTTTTATCAAAATCATGACAATTTATTTATATTTTTAGTGATAAAACAATTAACATAAATTTTGATGCAATGATGATATAGTAAATTTTTTAATTATTAAAATGATCAATTAAATTATGTTAAGAATACTAAAATAAATATTATTTCATTTAATTAAGGTACTCCACGTATTATTTAGGTGACTGCGACATGTTAATATTGTGTTAAATATTTTATTTCGAAATTATCTTGATTTTTTAATTTTATTTAAAAACAATACATTCAATAGTGTCTAAATTGACACTGATTATATTTTATGAAAATAATATTTTATTATATTAATTAAAAATTAAAAAAATAATTAAAAAATACAAATAGTTTATTATAATGTCAAAAATATCATAAAGTGTCTATTTATGGATAATTTACCCCATATATTTAATAATTTATAGCCTCTTAATATTTAAAATGTTGATGCCACAATTAAAATTACAGTAGATTAGTTAATGGTAAATCAAAATTATAAGGATTAATAAAATAAAAACATGTCAAAAATTATTGGATGAAAGGGATTAGACCCTTATCATCGAAATATCTAATGGGAGTTGTTTTATGGATGCAAATCCCTAAAAATTAATTATATATTATTTAAAATAAATGGTAGTTACAAAATATCACACTCTGGAATTTAATTTCATTTATGTGTCCACATAGGGACAAAATCAAGATTTGAACAAATATAATGTCTATTTTGATAATAATGAAATTAATTTCATTATATAATTTTTTATTAATTTTTAGAAAAAATATATTACCCTTATTGGATTATTTAATGTTAAAATAATATTTACTTAATTAATGAAAAAATAACATAAATGATTTGAATAATGTTAATTACAATATATTTTGAATGAATTAAAATATTAATTTAATTTTTTAAATCTATATGATATGTCAACGATATTTGAAACCATTATATTTTAATTCACACTTTTTATTGATGTATTTAAATCCAAATTAAATAAATAGTAACAATTTTAAAAATAATGATATTTTATTGACATAATATATTATTAAATTACTTAAAAATTGAAAAAAAATCTAAATAAAACAAAATTTTATATAATATTGTCTTAAATGTCACACCACATTAATTTATATCTCATTTGTATGGTTTTGGATATAGAATATTGTTATTATATTTTAATATTTTTTTTGGATTTCCAATAGTGCCCCTCACCTCAATTATAAAAGGAAGTCTACTCCCTCACTTCCTCAAACCACTCTTAGCCTTAAAAATCATCTTACCCCTTACCAGTTCCCTTATTCACTTCCCTAATATTATTATTTTTATTTTTCTCTTCTCAAAATTCAAACTCTAGTATCCTTAATAATATATCTTGATGTAGGTCATCGAAGAAGTTGTGATCTCCTTGACGACTATTTCAAAAAAAATCTTCTTCTACTTCTTCTTCATGTGTTTATTAAACCATAAGTTAATAACTCTTATATAAAATATATTCTCTGATTTTTTTATGATAATTTAACAACCATATTTATCCTTTTATTCATCATATGATAAATGAAGGACCCCACGCGTGCATACATTTGGTTTGTCTTATCTACACCCTGGTGTGATATGTTTTTCATCACTACATTATTGGCATGGGTATAATGATGGATATACTATTTATAAATAATAAATATTAAGTTATATTTATTCTTTATAATTAGTATTTAATCTAATTTTTCACCATTTTACCATTAAGATAAGGACATCTTACCTCGTGCGTACATACGGCCTACCATCTCCACGATGCGATGAAATTCATCTTCAATGTAAACCATTTCATTAATGATTATAAAAATGTATATAACGAATAAATAAGAAATATATTACATAATAACTCTAATTTAATAATATATATATACATATATTTGATTTACCTACTTACATTTCGTATGATTAGAAAACATAAACAATGTTCATGCGAACGTACGACTTACCTTCTCTATGAACAGTGCATTCCAGTTTATATATATCTATTATATATATATATATATTAATATACTATATATATATATGATATATAGATCAATTTTTACGTTCTATATGTATATTAATCATGATCTAATTAATATGATCAAAAAAAACAATTCAAAAGACATATGATAAACAAAGCGGTTATTACCCAAAATGTTGCTTTAACATGGAATTGTTAATAAAAGGGTAATATAAATTCATAAATGAATAATATATGATATAATTAATATTATTTTGATTTTTATATCTTAATAATATTTTTGAAAACATTAGAAATTATTTTCAGACACCTACATGGGGAATTTGACCAAAGGTAAAGGTTACTTCACAATCTTATTAATTTTCGGGACTCTTTATATGTAAGTATATACTCTAGAATATTTATCATCAATTTCCATGTTTCTTTAAAAAATTCCAAAATATTTTTACAATATATCTATAAATATTTATGCTATTGTTAACAATGTTCAATTTTTTTCAAAATGGTCTGAAAGGAATCATTTTCCATTTTATAAATGAGGTACTTTTTTCTTTTCCAGAAAAATTACGTGAAGAATTTTTCTTTACTTTTATGGAATGAACTGATATTTACAGTTTTATGATACCTTATTTTTGGAAGCTTCCCATTGATGATTTCAACATAATTTTCATGGAAATTTATTTCTTTTAAAATTGTGGTGAATTTCATGTAATAAAATGTCATCAAAGAAGAAATGACATTTTCTAATGATATATTTTCAAGAGATCTCTAGATATAATGTTCCATATAAGATAACATTATTTGATATTACATATTTTTTTGGGGGATATGATTAAAATTTTAAATTATTATTCATTCAAGGAATTTTGTATGATTTTGGTGGAGTGATATTAACGAAACCCATTTCTTTTCCATGGGATATGTTTTTATTGTCTAATTTTTATGAAAACCATTTAATTACATGGGTTTTGATATGATAATTGATTTATTTCTTGTTGAACACATATATATGATTTCACAATGAGATTGGTAGGACATATAACCCCCTCGAATGCATTGGGTGGAGATTTATTTCTTAAGAGGTAGAAAACAATTGTCTGCTATGATGGTCTTGGGAGTAAACCTTTAATAGTAAGATGACTATGGGAGTGAAAAATGACTAACAGGATGGTTATGGGAGTGAACTATGACTACTAATATGGAATACAAAGTTAACCAATAATACTAAGATTCACTTGGTAGAAATTCTTTGAATACTTTGGAAATCATTTTTATAAGTTTATATGTCTACACCTAATTTCACGTCGTATTCATATGTTATGATTTCATGTATTATTTTAATTATTTCCTAATAATTTATGCTTGTGAATAGTTAATATTTATTCCATGATTCATTTTTATTATCAATCACATACAAGGTATGATCTTCTATATTCATGATAATGTTCTCATAACCTTATACTTATAATTATGTTTCAATGTTTCCCTTTTTTACACTTACTGAGAATCTGAGCTCATCCTTTTTCTTATGTTTTCTTTTCCCAATTTTATAGAGAAAGGATTTAGTTATTGATACTAAAGGGAGTGATCTTTATGGGGGATGTGTAAGATCTATCCCCAAAATTAGAAGAATGTGATCCATGTTTCCAAAGCCACTAAACTAATACAGCATTTATGTGTGTGTTTTTTAAATGTATTAAGTATACAATAAAATTGTTTTCATTACTATGTATGGAAATCATGGGTCACTATAGTGGGAATTATAGAAAATGATTAGTCAACCTTTTGAAACTATTATGAGAAAACATTAGTGAGATCCCATGGGATGTTTATAAGGATATGTCTTGGGATTTCTCTAAGGATAAGTATAATGATGAGGAAAATTATAGTAAAATGTTTTAAAATTTTGGTAAACGATAGGGAAAGTGGTTTCCAATCATTACACCCTATCTGGATACTACAAGGGGATGTATCTCTAGAACAGATGTGCATATAGGTAACAACTCTGAAAATGTATGTCAATCCTGACTTAATCGTAACCTAGTTCATAGCAACAGGCCTTGCTACACCCCTGGTTTGACACTCACTGGGGTTATGCTTTGCAAATTCCAAAACCCTTCATGAACCATCATGATGGAATTAAACAGAAGTTATCTTTGAATAACCTTTAGAAAAACCAATGGTTTCATGAATTAAAGGTTTCATAATTTAGATATCATGTAAGTAGTTTTTCATTATTATTTGGTTCCCCAATATGATAATTTTTTCATACATAATGCATTTGGTTTTATTCAATGTATGGAAATAGAATGAACTGGATTAAAATTTAATGTGATGGATAATTTGATGATGATCAATCAAATGGGATGATCGCTCGAGTAAATGAAGATGTGATCACGCCTAATTAGTTTTCATGGAACATGATTAATAACATGTACCATAAACAATACTCAAAATCACCAAATAAGAAAAGGAATAAGATCGATGAGATTTTAGGAAATTGAGACCATGGAAGAAAGAATATTCAGTTTTCTACACGTCAAGAATTTGGATGAAAACTCCATAGTGAATCTCCTAATGAACAAAAAGAAGTTTTAAATGAGGAAAATAAGGACACAAAGAAAGTAAATGTATAGGGAAAATAAAAAGTTAAATTAAAGTAATGGATGGAAATATTGGCTCTCTATGTTATTAGTAATTGTTTACTATTTTATGTGTGGATTTAATGGGCATTATAAAAACCAATTTCCTAAGATGAATGGTTTGGAAATTAATCATCAAGGTGGTATAAGTAATGATTAAATAATTGGTGATGATGAGACTATAGATGAAATGTGAATGTTTTGTGGTATTAAGTAATATGATGAGGTAGTCTAATTAATGGATTATATATGAAGTAAAATTATAAAATCATTTATATATTTGGATTACAGAATTATGAGTGGTGAACTATGCAAGGATTGTTGAGATTATGGTTTGTTAATGATTTATTAGAATATGATGAATGGTTCAAATAAACTAGAAATGTGATTTCATGAAAGGTGGTATTTATTATAAAAGGAATGTAACCCTTAATTTATTCCTCATATTGATGATATGATGTCTGGATAAAGATATTTTTGATGGTACTGATCATCATGGGACTAATTAAAGATTTGTTGATAAAGTTGGTTTTTTTATCCCTGATGAAATTTATAACTTTTTGGGCTTAAGGATATATCCAATAATAATTGTAATAAAGAAACATTCATGTTATTAATAATTATGTATAGTAATACATGTTATAATTTTGTTTCAATAGAATACATGATATAGGTATTCACATGTTTGGTATGTGACAAAAAATAGATACATTATGATATACAGGGAATCAATGCTATTTATAGTGCCTTTATTTATATAGATTCATACTTTCACCTTTTAAAAGGATTATATGGTTATCCATTTATAGAAAGATTATGTTAAACATCAAATTATGTTTTTCATATTAATGTATTATTTCATCGTAGATGGATTTATGAATATTTGATAACCTGGGATAACCTTTTTATTATGATAATGATAGATAGGAATGACCTATCATTCAATTTATGGATTCAAGATTTGATTGAAATTCAAGAATGAAAAATTAAACTCCATTTCATGGAAGAAGATATGAACTATAAATTCATCAAGGAATATTTAAGGGTGATGTTTTCTTGAAAACAATTAAGTATTTCTTCTCATGAAGAGGATGACTCTCCAAAAAAACCAACCTATAGTCAGGTTTTGTCCAGAGGAATAAATATTTTTGTGGATGCTGAATATTTTCAACATGTTCCTCCTAAGAAAGCAGGACGTAGGAAAGATTACTCATATCTGAAGCGAACTATGATTACTAGGTCTCATGGTCCTCTAGATTATGATTCGGATTGGTATGGTGATTGTGAATGTGACTTTGACATTTTAGTTTCCTCTAGTTATGGTTGGCACGAGGGCATGACTACTTCTATGACCCTTTCCATCTCTCTTTGTCTTATTTTTTCCCTTAATATAAAGGGCTCTGCCCTAACCTTTCTGCTATTCAACTCTAGGGAAAGGATCTTGAAACAAATAATGTTATCCCAGTACCTTCTATTCTATTGAAACAAATGGTACCTTATATAGTAGTGTATTAATATACATGTGATTGTTAACATTTTCCTAACCATGTTCTCTTTCACTCTTAATCATAACATTATAGTTATATTTATCTTCCATGTCCAAATTTTCACATTCCAACTATGTTAACCTTTGAGAAATAATAGTATTGTGTTACTATGGGAAACCATTATGTCTATTTCATCCATTTTAAAAATGAATTATTAGCTTTTGTTTTATGATGTGGAGTTCTATTGATATACCATGTGAATTTCAAGGAAGAAATTCATTTTTAGGGGGTAGAATGTAACACCCCTGAGATTTTGTGAATTTCATTTTTTTTCAGAGTAATTTAATCATTTTGATATTTTTCACATTACACAATAATGAATATGGATATATTTATTATATAAAAATTTATATGTTTGGATTACGTTATATGCAACACCGATTTAAGCTTGCACTGTATGCAACACCAACATGGCATGCATTATAGACAACACTGAGTTTCTGCGAAACAGCACTTTACAGTTATAATTAATTAAATGGGACAGTTTTAAACTATCCACTAAACATAGTAATATGAATTTAAATGACTAACATTAAAAAAATTACTAAATAAAGTATATTTATAACGAAATGTATAATTTTCTTTAAAGTCATTATTCTTATAGAAATACATTTTTCTTTAAGAAATTTCTTTTTATATCCTTCTATGAACAATAGTAAAATTAAATTTAGACACTCATATAAATATAATTTTTCAAAATGAAAATAATTTTTTAATATTTTATGTAAAAAATATATTAGGGTGAAATTTTATAATTTCTCTGATAAGTTTCATTTCTCGATGCATAGTAAAAAATACTGCATTGAAGTTGAAAACTATCTTTTCCTTTAAATAACTATTATACATTAAATTGATTTTTAAAGTCATAATAGATCAATTATCCATATATTATTCCAATTTAGTTCATTTGAATAATTTTTGTATTTAAATTTTAAAAATAAAAACTAATTGTTCTTTTTGTCCTGTACATTCCACAGCTGTGGGGTTATTATTAAACATAATTCTTCCACTTATGTGAATTGAATTTTAAAAAAATAGACATACATTGTTGCATTACGTATGACATGTTGAGTCTAGTATGATCAAATAAATATTTTGAATATTATAAATAGTTATGTTAGTAAAATGTTATTTTCCTTGGTTATATGTAAATAGGATAATGAAATGAAAAAAAAATTATATTAAAATATTATTTAATTAAACTAATATGTGTCTTAATTAAAATGGATAAATGGTTTTCTATGAAAATAATCCTTAGGATAAAATTATATTTTCTTTATGATACTTTGTTTAGAATATTACATTTATTATATTTTATTTATTGAAAAGTTAAAAGTTCCATACTCAAATTTTTAATAAATGTATCATTTTAAATATAGGTTTATATAAAATATTATATAGACTATAAGTAAAAATTTGAAATATAAAATTTTTATCCACGTGATGATAATTAATTTATAAATTTTACTGATAAAATTATTTAAATAAATGGTGACATAGTGGTAATGATGTAATTGTTTAATTAATAAAATGATCAAATAAATGATAATAAAATATTAAAATAAATATAATTTTAATTAATTATGGAACTGTATGAATTTTATCGGTGACTGTGAGATTTTAGTATTGTATTAAATTGTGTGGTTCAAAATTATCTTGTTGTTTTAATTTTATTTAAAAACAATGTTTCTAATATTGTCAAAATTAACATGGCTGATATTTTATAAAAATAATATTTTGTAAATCATAAAAAATAAAAAAAATTATAAAATACAAAAAAGATCAGGTTAAGGTCCAAAATTTCAAAATGATTCAATTTTTAGAAAATTTAACCCATATAATATGTAGATTATTGCCGCTTAATATTTATTATATTGTTACTATAATTAAAATTATAATAGATATATTAATAGTAAATAATAATGATAAGGATTAAAATAAAACCGAAACATGTCAAAAAATTTTAAATGAATCATATTCGACCTTTATAATCATAATATAGAATTATAATTGTTTATTTGACACTATTCTATAAAAATAATATATATATTATTTAAAATCAAGGGTAGTTACAAAATATCACTCTCTTTTATTTAGTACTTTTTATATGACCACATAGGGAAAAATGAAGCAATAAAGGAATATAAATGAATATATTGTTCTTAATGATATAAATTTATTTATATAATTTTATTTTTATATTTTATAAATTATATTAATACCTTATATGATTCTTCAAAGTTAAAATATTATTTATTTAATTAATAGAAAGATAAATTCATAGATTTTAATGATATTATTTTTTATATATTTTTGATGAATTAAAATTTATAACTAATTTTATAGGTCTATAAAATATATAATTCATTTTTGAAAACATTATATTAGAATTAACACTCTTCATAGAAGTATATAAAGCTAAATTAAATAAATTGTATCAAATTTTAAAATAATGATATTTTATTCCATTAAAATATTATTAAATGATATAAAAATTAAAATGAAAAGATAAATAATTAAAAATTGAAATATATATGGTATAAAATTTCATAACCCATTAATTTATATCTCATTTGGAATTTTTTGGAAATATAATAGCCTTATTATATTTTAATATTTTGAGGATTTCCAAAAGTTCCCCTCACCTCAATTAGAAAATGGCACATCTTCCCTCACTTCCTCACACCACCTTAAGCCTTAATGATCGACCAAAACCTGACCATTTTCCATATAAAATTATCTAGTAACATTTTATAGGTTCTTGTTTTCTCAAAATACCAACTCTAGTTTCCCTAAGAGGAGATATAGATGGAGATCGTCGAAGAAGAGGTAATCTCCTTACCAACACATTCGAAATTGTTTCTTCTTCTACATCCACTTTGTCTATTGATTCCATACTAAATTAAAAACTTCAGTATCAAATATATTATTATATTTTATCATGATTATGTAACAACCATATTCATCCTTTTATTCATCCTATGAAAAACAAATATAGCACATGTCCATAGATATGGTTTACCATATATATTCCCTGGGGTAATCATTTTTTCATCAATACCTTATTTGGATGCGAATAATGATGTATATAATGAATATAAAAAATAAATATGAAATTATATTGAATATTTATCATTAATATAAAATTTAATTCCTCACCCTTTTAACATTAAGGGAATGATATTGTCACTTATGTGTGTGTACGACATACCATCTCCATGATGCGATGAGATTAAACTTCAACGTTAAAAATAAGAAGAATGATTATAAAAATGTATAAATTGAATAAATATGAGATATATCACATATTAATTCTAATTTTTTAATATATATACATATATTTCATTTAACTTCTTCCATTAATTATGATAAGATGATGGAAATAGTGTTCATGTGTACATATGGTTTACCGTCTCCATGAATGATGTATTCTATTACCTACATATATCATTTATATATATATATATAAATAATATATATGTTACATATAAATCCTTTTTTACTTTATGGAAGTAAATAAATCATGATATAAGTAATGGGATCAAGAATAACTATTCAGAATACGTACGATGGACAAAGCTGTTATTACCTAAAACGTTGCATTAACTTGAAATTATTAGTAAAGAGGAAATATAAAGTCATAAATTAATTATATAATATATAATAAATTTTTTTTATTTGTTTAAAATATGTTTAAATCCACTATTACCAATTTTATGACACTTATATAGGAAATCCGACCAATGGTAAGGGTTATTTTACATTCTCATTACTATTCAAGATTATATCTACTTATATAACTACATGAAAATATTTATCTACCATGTATATGTTACTTAAACAAATTAGAAAATATTTTTACTATATATATAAAAAATTTAAGGTATTTTACCCATGCTTCAGTTGTTATAAAATGGTTTGAAAGGAATATTTCTGTTATTTTCCAAACAAAGTACTATTAGGATTTCCGAAAAAAATATGAAAATTATGTTTTCTAAAAAAATAGAATTAAAATATTTTTAAACTTTCATTATGCCTTATTTCCTTGAAATTTTCCTTACAATATTACAAGGTTATTTTCAATGAAAATGTTTTATTTTAAAATTATGTGTTATTTAAAAAAGAAAGTGTTTTCAAAGTGGAAAGGATATTTTCTTCAATAAATGTTCTCAAGATATATCTCCCAATTATTTTCCATATAAGATACATTTTATATGATACTTATGTTTTACTTGGTATATGGTTAAATTTTTCCATTCTTTTAGTATCTATGAATTGTTCATGTTTACGGGGGAATGATATTTATGAAACCCATTTCTCTTTTGTGTGTTTTATTGTGATTGAATAATGTTGAGGAAACCCATATTAATACATGGGTTCTAATATGATAATTGGTTTATGTTCTTGTGGAACACATATGTATTATTTCAATATGAGATGGGTGGAACCTATATCTCTCTCTAATTAAATGGGTAAATATTTATATCTCTTGGGATAGACAAAAATGACTTTTTCTGCTAAGATGGTATTAATAGTGAACCTTAACTACTCATATGGTTAGGGGAGTGAACCATGACTACCAAGATGGTTATGGGAGTAAATGATGACTTCCAAGATGGTATGGGTATTGAACCCAAACTACAGAGATGGCCTTGGAAGTAATACCTTGACTGCTATCGAAATCATTTTTATATAATTATATGTCTTCCCCAACATTCTTGTCTTATTCATATGTTATAATTTCATGGATTATGGTCATTATCTCATTACGATTAATGTATTATAAAATTATAATATGTATGAGATGATTATTATTTATGATCATTTTCATGAAATATGTGGTCTACTATTTTCAATATCATGTTCTCAAACCCTTATTCTCATGATTATGTTTACTTGTCTCCTTTGAGCACCCTTATTATGCATTTGAGCTCAACCTTTTTCTTGTGTTTTCTTTTCCCCGGGTTATAAATAGATATTTTAGTTAGGTTTATTAAATCGGAAGATCTTTATAGGAAAATGATCTAGAATTTGGTAATGGATCGATAGAGTGGTCTCATAATATTAAATCCTTACCTGTAGAAAATAATTAAATGTGGAAATAGAACATATGTACCTAGCGGTAACAATTTTGTAAAGGTGCGTCGGGCCTAACAAAAGTGTGACCTGGTACATGAAAATGGGCTATATTGCACACCTTGTTTGACACTCTCAAATGATATGCTTTTGGAAATTAAAAAAAACCGTTCATAAAACATAATTAAGGGTTTAAATAGATGTTGCATATAAATAACTTATGAAAAATTATTATAGTCATAGATTAAAGAAGGTGTTATAATTTAGTCATTCTATAAGTAGTTTTTCATTATTATATTCTTCTTTATTATGATAGCTTTTTATTACTCTATGATTTTGTTTTAGTTAATTTTGGGAACCATAAGTAACTCTATTAATGTTTAATTTGATGGATAATTTTATGATGAGTACTCAAAAGGGATGCGTGTGGGAATTAAAGATGTTGGGATCATGCCTAATCCATTTTCATGGAACATGATTAACAACGTTTACCTAAACCAGCTCCCAAGCTCACCAAAGAAGGGAATTAAGTTGTTCTCTAAGAGTATAAGTAATAGTGACCACATAGGAAAGAGTTTTCAGTTTCCTACATGTTGGGAATGTGGAATGAAACACCCAAGTGATTGTCTCAATGGAACAATAAGATGTTTTGACTGTGGAAAATAAGGACACAAAGAATGTAAATGCAACAGTTAAATGATAATATTGTTTTACACAATGTATTAATATAATTTACTCCCTATGGTAGTAAATATATTTTAATTTTATATGTATATAATGAATGTGAATTATTCAAACCAATTTCCTAAGTGAAAATATCCTGAATGTAATCATCAAGGTGGTATGAGTAATTTTTGTTTTGTTGATGCTGATGAGAATACATATGAAATATGGAAGGAAAGAGGTATTAAGTAATATGATGAATTATTCTTGGTAATGTCTTAAAATTTATATAGAATAATAAAATAGTGTATGTATTTGGATTCCCGAATTTTGAATGGTGAACAATATAAGGATTTTCTAGTTTATGTTTTGTTAAGGATTTATAAAAATATTTTTAATTGTTTTGATAGATTATAAATGTGACTTCACAAAAGGTTGTATTTTTTATTAATGGAAGTTAACTCTTAATTTATTCTTGATTTTTAGATAACATTTTTTGGATAATGATTTCTTGGATGGAACTAATTATTGTTGGACTCATTAATGATTTATTGAAAATGTGGTTTGTGGTATCACTAATGAAGTTTACGTATGTTTGGAGTTAATGGATATATCCAATAAGCTACTGAATAAAGAAAACATTCATTTTATAAATAAGGATATTTGGTAAATTAGGTCATTACTATGTTTGAAGACAATACATGGTAAAGGTATTCACATGTTTGGTATGTGACTACCGTGAGCTACTTTATGATATACATGGGATTAATGCTATGATTAGTGACCTTATTTATAAGGTTTCAGACTTTTATCTTTTATAATGTTTGTATGTTTATCCATTTATGGAATGGATAAGATTAAATTTGGATGGAATTTTCTATATTAATGTATTATCTCACCATAGATGTATTTGTGCATATTTGATAACTTGTGTTGACTTTTATTTTGATAAAGATAGATAAAATGACCAATCATTCTATTTTTGATCACCTAATCAAAAAATATTTTGGAATGAATTTTTTAACATCATTTCATGGAATAATATATGATGTTGAAATTTATCAAGGTACAACAAAGGGTGACATTATATTAAAATAAAGTAAGTATTTATTTCACAAAAATTATCTAACACTAAGAAAAAATATTGAAACAAAAAATGTTATCCTTGCATATTCTTTTCTCATGAATGAAATGGTACCTTAGATCAACAAAGATTTATGGCCTTTTTATTTTTAACATTCTCTAAACTATGTTCTATGTCACTCTTCACCAGAACACTATAGTTATATTTCTCTTCCATGTCCTAGTTTTCACATTACACCTATGTTCTCCTATGAAAAAATCGTGTTTTGGGTTACATCGGTCAGCCCTTCTATTTTTAGCTAATATTTTTAAAATGATTTTTCAGTATTTTGTTCATTATCTGGGTTTCCTTTGATAACCTAGATGAATATTGAGGGTAATATTCATTTTAAGAGGGGTTTGATGTGACACCCTCATATTTTGTTGATTTTTTTTAATTAATTTTATATTTTTGATATTTTTCTCTTTACACAACACTAAATATATACTATTATTATTATATAAAAACACTATGTTTGGATTTTAGTATACGCACTAACAATTTATGATTTCACTACACGAATCATCGACTTACCTTGCATTACATGCAATACTGAGTTCTATGTAACAAAACTTTAATATTATAATAATTTATATGAGATAGTTATTACTGAGCCATTAAAAAAAGATATATAAATATTAATAAATATTTTTAAAAAACAAATTTGACAAATAACCCATATTAATAAAAAATAATATTCTTTGGTAAAGTATTTATATATTTTTAAATACTAGTTTCATAAAAAAATGTTTTTTATTTCTTTCTATGAAAAATAATAATAATAATGTTACACACTATTATAAATATAATTTGATAAAATAAAATTCATTTTTTGATTTGGAATGTCAAAATAAATTTATTGAAATATTTTATAATGTTTTTATAAAGTTTCATTTTTTAACAAATAGTGAAAAATATTCCATTGTTGTTAAAACTGTCTTTTTTTACTAAATATTTATTATACTCTAAATTGTTTTTTAATTTCAGAATAGAACCATTATACATATATTAATACAATAAATTTCATTGCAAAAATTTTATATTTAAATTAGTTACAAAAACATATTGACCTTTTGATCATTCTTTTTACCTACCTTCTCACCATATCTATGTTATTGGTATTAAACATAATTTTTATGCTTATGTGAATTGAATTGGCAAAAATTCATGGTTTTAGTAAGTATGATATATAGATTCTAATATGATCAACTTAATATTTTGGATATTATGGTTAATAAATGTGGTAAATCATTATTTACTACGGTTAAGGGTAAATTGGATAATTAAAGTTAAAAATAAAATTAAAATATTTTAAATTTACCCTAACAATTGACAAAATTTCATTAGATAAATGGTTTTCAACGAGAGTAAAACTTATTCTGAAATTTTAACCTTTTTAAGAAACTTTGGTGAGAATGTGACATTTATTATATTTTATTTAAATAGAAGCTAAAAATGGTATACTCATATTTTTAATAATAAAAAAAATTTAATATTAGGTTATATAAAATATAAATTTGACTATAATAATTAAATTGGAAGATAATATTTATATCTTCATAATGATAATATATTTATTATTTTTAGTGATGAAATAATTAACTTAAATTGTTATATAATGATGATACAATAATTGTTAAATTAATAAATGTAAAAAATAAATGATATTAAAAACATTAAAATAAATAAAATTTTATTTAATTAAGGTAATCCTTGAATTTTTTAGGCAATTATCACGTGATATGATATTCTAAAATTGTTTGTTTCAAAATGCTCATTTTGTTTTAATTTAATTTAAAAATGAAGTTGAGAATAGTGTCATAATTGACACTAATGATATTTTATAAATATAATATATTTTATTATATTAATTAAAAAATAAAATATTTATAAAATATAAATAGATTACGATAAGTTAAAAAATCTCATAAGGTTTCCATTTATGTAAAACTTTCCCTAAATAAGTAATAATTTATAACAACTTAATATTTAAAATGTTGTTACCAAAATTAAAATTACAATAGATTAAATAAGTGTAAATAAAAATGATAATTCTAAAATAAAAACAACACTTGTCCAAAAAATATTGGATGAATAATATGTGGAACTTATCACCATAATATTGAATTGGAGTTCTTTAATTGACATTAGTCCATGAAAATACCTTTTATATGATTCAAGATAAAGGATAGTTTAAAAATATCAATCTCTTATATTTAATTTCTTTTATGTGTCTACATAAAAGGAAAAAAACTATGAAGAAATAAAAATGTAAAATTTGATCATAATTAATGTAATTTTATTATATAACTTTATTTTCTATTTTTTATAAATTTTATAATTACAGTATATGCTTCTTCGATGATAAAAAATATTTATCCAAATAAAAAATAATTTATTTTAACAATATTAATTTTGATATATTCTGGAAGAATTAAAATGTATAAATAATTATATATATTCATAAGATATATTATAGGTGTTTAAAACCATTGGTGTCATATCTTGGCATGGGTGCCATACACCAGTACCAAGATCCAGACTATCACATGAACAGAAGTGCACCTCCCCGCATGCCAAAGGCTACAGACTAGCATTGAGGGTTTATTATTGATTATGGGGAGAATATAACCTCTTATATTAGAGAAAAAACTAGAATAGAATAAATAAATAAATGAAGAAGCCTATATATTACCATAGAAAATAAAATATCACAAGATGACCGAACAGAAAATATAGAATCAAAACTGAACAGAAAACATTCCATGTTAATGTTTGTACCAAGTATCAAAATGAAAACCTAAAAGTAATTTCATTGACAACTCCCAAGTGGGTCTAAAACCACATAAGGTTCCTTCAACCATGCTCCATCTAAAATCCACAATCTAACATTGTTTTTCCCTTAACTTGTCCTATAACCATGAAATCTATTCGAGTGTCGATGAGGAAGTCCTAGTAGAGTGTGAGTATAAATCAATAGGCTACCACCAACGGTGTATAAAAAAAGTCTTGTCAAATGATTGTGTATGAATTTGTATAAAGAAATAATTACAAAACATAAATAAACATTTATCACATTATAATTTATTCTAAAATTACTAATTTTAACTCTAGGGTTCCCGAGGATACCCATACCTCAATATTGGCTTTAACGCATGCTGGATCCTAAAGAATTCTCTCGGAAATATCATATCTTAATATTAGATGTGACATCTGTCAGAGCTCTATGTATTCAAAGGTGATATGGTATCTCAAAAACCTATTCGACTCATTCTGAAGTTTGAATAATTCTCATGTGAGGCCATATCTCAAGTACACCTCATCATAGAACATCATGTATATCCTCCTCATTCCCAGCATTCATAAATTCCATTGTTGTAGATCATTATCTGTAACACCCCAAATATCAACATGCATACACACATCTGGTGTATATCATCATGTCTAACACCAAACTCTCATTTGTATGCACCAATCACTAATGTAGAACCTCATGTCTAGGACCCATTTATTTAATACCCCAATAGATCAATCTCTGGAATAGAACATCTTATCTAGCCCTCATTCAACAATTATGCAAATATACCATCATTGGTTCATATCGTCATGTCTAGCCTCGAAATTTTGAATTATGCATATAAATCACTTTTCATCACAACTTCACATGTATCGTATTATCACATGTTTTCACAATATCACATCAACTAAGATAAAACACATTAATATTTAAATCATAACTAACTATCACAACTTCTATTAATTAATTCATAAATTAATTAATCAAATTTTGTTAATTAACTCTACAATTAATTATTATTTTTAGAAAATCAATATCCAATAATTAATTCACCAATTAATTATTCAAACACACTAATTTAATATGTCATTATTAATAAAAAAATAATTATTCATTTCATTACATCAATTTCCCATAATTAATTCTCCAATTAATTATCTCATGTTTTATCATTTATAACCAGTAATTAATTCCACAATGAATGACTCTTGTTTACCATGATTTTATATCATTATCATGGGTGTAGATCATCATGTCTAACACCCCATTTATAAATCATTAATTAATTTATAAATTAATTATTCCAATCCCATTAATTTATTTGATAATTAATTAATAATGTAAATTTACATTAATTAATTAACCATTTAATTGACTATGCCTTTCACATTGATTAATACCCCCAATTAATTAATCACATCTCTCCCATCTATCAGTTAAACAATTAAATATCTCATTCACAATATTAATAAATCACAATTAATTATACTAATAACTATCTCTACTCATCTATTTAGATATTAATAAAGAATTCAATAACTAATTATTCAACGTACAAAACTCATTTTCTGATAATTTATCCAACAATTAATCCATTAATTAATTAATTCCCTAATTAATTCATCCAAATTAGAAACTGTAACATAAAATACATTAATTTATTCCACAATTAATTAACACAAATCATCTCCATTAATTAAGTACATAATTAATCAATATATTTCAAACCCTTTATTTAATTCACCATCTATTTATTCCCAACATTAAAATTTAATAACCCCAATTAACTCAAAATTTAAGTTCTCTGTATCCATTAAACCAATCACCCCAATTAATTACATAATTAATTTTTCCATGTAAATCGATTTATTAATTATAACAACCAAAATAATTAATTCTATAATTAAATATATATGCATTAAAAAATCCAATAAAATAATAAGTAATTATTTAATTAATTATTAATTCTCTACAATCTTTATCTTGGTAGAATTAATCCAACAATTATTTATCCAAAATCACAATTTTATAATCCCAACCATTCCCATTAACTAATTCCATAATTACATAATCGCATTCAATACTATTATTTAATTCAATAATTAAAAAATCTTTTTAATCAAATTAATTAATTCATCAATTAATTATTCCCTTTAAACTCAACAATTTAATAATCTCTTTTCTCATATTAATTAATTCAGTAATTAATTTGTCCCATTATTTAATTCCACAATTACATAATATCATTACTCTCATTAATTATTTTTGTTAATTAGTTAATACATTGGTTTTATTAATTTATTCCACAATTAATTAATATCTTTGAAGATATGATTATCCCATGATTAATTCCAACATTTATTATATCAAATAATCATTTTATTATCGTGTAATTAATTTATCCATTGGTTATCTCAATTAACAAGATTAATCTCATGTAATTAATTCTAAATTTAATTATCCCCAATTTATGATATCAATATCCTATAATTAGTTCTACAATTAATTGTTCTAAAAACCCCAAATTTCATAATTTCATAATTAATTAATTCACACATATTAATTCATTAATCAAGAACTCAAAGAACATAAAATGCTAATGAACTCTTGAAATTATAAAATTTGTATACACGTAATAAAAAAAAGACTATGAAATTTGAATTTTGACCGACTATGTCAAAAATGGTGTCAAAAGCTCGCCAACAGAAATCCCCAATTAGAAGAGGGTTCATAAAGAACCCAATGAAGAACATGATCTAGATCTGAAACCTAATTCCATAATTAAATGAAAACAAGATCTCTTAAATATAGATCTAAATACAAAAAACATGATCTAGATTCCACAAATCAAGATCTTGATCACAAAGTTGATAAACATCTTTCTTTTATTCGAGAAGAGAAGTAGAAGAGAATGATATATCTAAATGAGATAAAAACCCATACATGGGAGGTCCATGTAGGGTATTTGATCAATGATAGTGGTGCATAGTGGACCATTGGTCTATGGTAGAGGTTCACAAAGGTGTTTCGATTTATGTTAGAGGTATGAAGGGGAGTTTTTTGTCCAAGGCATATGTGCACAGGGAATCTACGACTATTGAAAATTGGTTCGGATTGTTATGAGGCACTTGATACATGTGTTTAATAAGTTGGGATTAATAATTACATGTGGTGAAATCATATTTCATGACATGTTCTTAGGTGTTTAATGATAGTTATAGTTGGTGTAATCTACTTTTGTGACAAGTTGACGTGTGTAAAAAACAACGTACATGGGGTGTAAAAGTTCAAGCTTTTGAATTAATTTATGCCATGAATTAATTTCAAAATAACATATATAGACCAAAAATTAAAAAAGAGTTATACCAGGAAAATGATGGTATTTTAAAATTTTCCCACCTTATAACATCTATTCCTCAATCTAATCTTCCAATCCTCTCAAAGATTCTTAATTAGGATGATCATGCCACTATGCCTTCTTATCCACATATCTCTCCCATATTTCTTCATAAATTATTAACAAGTTCCCAAATCATACAAAATGTCACACAATTTTTTTCCAAAATACCTTCCCACAGTAACCCAACACATGTGTCAAATGACCCTCAAAGGATGCATCTATCTTATGTTAAACTTATACCACATACTCAACGTATTTCCCAACTCACTATTCCCAACAATCGAAAGAATATAATCAGACATTATAACTTACCCTTAAAATAAAAACATCCTAGAATAGATGTATACTCATCACCTCCATGGACCACATAACCATTCCCCATAGAATTTAAACAAGATCTATACAGCTTCCTCATATTTATTCCTCATTTTTTGTGCTCCAAACATCTACTACTTATATAACACTCCCCACCTTTGTATCATTGTTAATACCGCTGGTCAAGTAACTCAACTACCATGGCCTATGGCCCATAGTTTTCATAAACCTCTAGCCCATCATGAGAACCAAATCTGTAAACTATTGATGGAATAACTAGACCTATCCATATTCACATATATTGCATCATTAGAGTAGCTTTTAAGGGACCCCATGTCTAATGAAGACACATTTAATATTCTAGAAAAAAATCTGGAGCTTTCGTAGTGTACTCAGAAGGATATCAAGGATAGGGACATGATCGTCACTAATTAAATGTACACTAATAAGTCATCGATGAATACCTCCACTAATATATCATTATCCACATTTCATCCCACTATGGAAAAATATTAACATTTTGAAAGTCTCAGGCTTTCCAACCCACCAATCATCATACCACCCGGATCCAAAACCCAATGGTCCCTTACACAACTCACAACCGATTTCTCAAACTAGGGAATTCTCACTTCTGAAACCAACCACATCAAGGGACAAATAATCTATATAATTTATTTTCATTTCATAACATTAACATTGTAAACAAGAGGTATTTACACAAAAAAATAACCTTCCATTTTCGAAAAACCCTCCACATGGTCAAAACTGAGGCGCTATCAGTACCCTTAACCATCCTAAACATAGGTCACTATTAACAAGGGAATCAAAATTCTCATATGTTCATGTTTCTTATTTAGACACCCATTTATTCTAATCTTGCATCATTTTATAATAATTATCAATTTCATTTTAGGAACCATTTTAATATCAATTTCATAAGAATGTAAAAATACTTCAATTTCAACAACTTACCCAAAACATATTTTCCAGTGAATGCCTGAAATAATGCATGTAAAAAAATAATCCCAAGCACCTAGATTGATGTATACAAACTAAAATATCATTCCATTTAAGGCCACAAGACAAACCCAATAAATCCTAACATCAATAATTACATCACACAACAAGTGGATCACCCAAGGTCACATAACATCAATAGTAACAGCACAAATCAATAAACGAAATCCCATACTTAGAAATTGGATTTTACCCTCTTACATGGGATAGCTATTCCCATGCATGTGCTCTTAAAAACTCCCAATTGATTATATTATATTTTCTACCTTTCCAAAATAGTATGAAAAAAAGAATAATAACCTAAACACATTTGATACTAAGATCCATGCATCGGTGCCCCGAGCTGGACCACCACATGAACTCAAGAATGGATTCCTATATTCTATAGACTTATGACTTGTAGAGAGGGTCTATTATCTATCATGGGGAGACTATACCCGATTTTATCAGAGTAAAACACTCGTAAAAAATAATAAACAAATTTGGATGCATATTTATAACCATAGAAATACCAATATAACAAGATCACCAAATAGAAAATACATAATCAAAACTAAATAGAAAATAAGTCATGCTAAATTATGTTCCAAGTGATTAAATTAAAATGAATAAAAAGACACTGAAAATCTCTGAAATGGGTCCTGAATCATGTATGGTTCCCTTAACCGTGATTTGTCTCAACTTTGTCATCATTCATAGATCCATTTCCCCTAACTTATTCTGTAACCATGAAATCTATTCGGGTGCTGATCAGGATGCCTAAGAAGGGTGAGAGTACAAATCAATGATCCACCACCAATGGGGTCTAGAACAAATATATTCCAATGATATTTTATACAGTTTTGTAAATAAATAAGTAAAATGCATAAATAAATAGTTATCACATTATCATTTCTTCCATAATTAATTATAGTAAATCCTAAGTTCTTGATGACACCTGTACATCAATACTAACATCGGTTCATTTTGGAGCCCAAAGAGTTCCCTATGTAATATCATATCTTAATAATTTCTTCGACCTATGTCAGATGTCAATGTATTCAAAGGTGATATTATATCTCAACACCTGATTCAACTCATGCGACAATTCAAATTATTATCATGTGATGCCATATCTCAGAGTACTCTTTGGCATAGAACATCATTTCTATCCTCCCAATTCTCAACATGCATAAATACCATTGGTGTATAATTTCATGTCTAACACCCCAAATCACGACATGCATACATACATTTGGTGTAAATCCTCATGTCAAACACCCAATTCTCATTTGTGTGTATTAATATCTAGTGATAAACATTATCTCTAACACCCTTTACTTCTGTACCCCCATATATATATCGTGGGAACGGATCTTCATGTCTAGAATTCATTCAAAAACTATTCATATATATCATCATCGGTCTATATCGCCATGTCTAGCACCCAAATTCTCTATTATAAATGTATATAACATTTCATCAAAATATCACGTTTATCTTATTATAAAATGATTTTACATCATCAAATCAACTATGATTAAAGACATTAATCTTTATATCACATCTAACTATAACAACTTATATTAATAAATTAATAAATTAATTAATAAATTTCCATTAATTAATTCAATAATCAATTAATCTTTTCACAAAATCAATCTCTAATAAATTAATTCTCCAATTAAATATTCAAACACACTAATTAAATATATACTAATTAATTCACCAATTAGTTAATTAATTTATGGCATTAATGTCCATAATTGATTCCCTAATTAATTATTTCAAATTTTTTCATCCATATCCATTAATTAATTCCACAATAATTACTCAGTTTCACCATTAATTTATATATTTTTCATGGGTGTATATAATTTAGTATAACACCCCATTTATCAATAATTTATTTTTTTATAAATTTATTAATTTAATCCCATTAATTATTTCAACAATTGTTTAATAACCACCATTCCTATTAATTAATTCACTAATTAATTAATCACATCTATCTCATCAACAAGTTCAACAATTAATTATAACATTCACAATATCAATAAATCATAATTAATTCTACAATAAATTATCTCGAATCATCTATTTCAATACCAAAAATTAAATCAAAAATTAATTATCCAACTTATATATCTAATTATATAATGATTGATTCAACAATTAATTATTTAATCTTATCAATTCAATATCCCAACAATCCAAATTAATTAATTTTACTAATTAATTAATCTATTTTCTTTAATTACATCATCATAAAGATCCACATTAATTAATCTTCTAATTTATTAATATAGTATAGAAATCATAACATTACATGTAATAATTAATTCCTCTATTAATAAATACAAATTTTCCCAATTAATTAAATACATAACTAATTAATCTAACTCAAGCACTTCAATTGATTTACCACCTAATTATTACTAACATTAAGAATTTAATATTACCAATTATATCATCAATTCATTACTCCATCTCCATTAAATCAATCACCCAAATTAATTCCTAAATTAGTTGTTCCATGTAAATCAATTTAATAATCATAAAACCCAAATAATTAAATCTATAATTATTTATCTCTATTAAATAACTTCAAGGTAAAAATAATTAATTCATCAGTTAATTATTTAATCTCATAAATATCTATCTTGGAATAATTGCGTTAAAAATATATATATACAAAATCACATTTTTAAAATTCCAATAATTATCATTAATTAATTTTACAATTAATTATTCACATTCAATTGTATTATTTAATTCAAAAATTGAATAATATCTTTACTAACATTAATTAATTCGTCAATTAATTAATACCTTTATTTAATTTAATAATTAAATAATCACCTTGCTCACAATAATTAATTTTTCAATTAGTTAACCACTTTATTTAATTCAACAATTAAATAATCTCTTTACTCGTATTAATTAATTAGTCAATTAATTAATCCATCGATGGATTTAATTAATTAAACAATTATTTAATCTCTTTTAGGACATCATTATCTCATAATTAACTCCACCATTAATTGTCTCAAATAATGATTTGATTATCATGTAATTAATTTCACCATTAATTACCTCAATGAAAAATATTAATATCACATAATTAAATATCCCCAATTAATGATATCAATATCCTATAGGTTATTTCTACAATTAATTGTCCTCAAAACCCACAATTTCATAATTCCATCATTAATTAGTTAACCCAAATTAATTAATTAGTCATGAAATCCAAGTACATCGATTGATAAAAAACTCTAGAAATTATAAAACATGCAAACACGTAATCAAAATCACTACTTTGGGATTTATATTTTAGACCATAAAACAAATTAATGGTGAAGAATGCTCACCAATGGATATCCCCAATTTGAAGTAGATCCATCAAAAATTCAATAAAGAACATGGTCATGTTCTCAATCCTAAGACTATTATTAAATGAATGAAGATCTCTTAATTATAGATCGAAATCCAAAAATCTTAGATCATGATTCAATAAATATAGTTCTAGATATGACATCAAATAAACATCTTTATCTTATTTGGGAAGATAGAATGATAAAGTTAAATCTAAATGAGATTAAGACCCATGCCTTGGAGGTACACGTAGGGTATTCGATTAATGATGGTGGTGCGCGGAAGATATTTGGTCCAATTTGGATGTGATATGAGGAGTTTAGGTCTATGGTGAAGGTATACAGAGGAGTTTTGGTCCAAGGGTGAGTTGCCCTGGTGGTGTAAATTTTCAAGGTTGTGAAATAAATTGTTCGATGAATTAATATAAAAACAAGCCATCTTGACCAATAAATAAAGAATCGCACCTAGAAAATGATGGGATCATACAATTATATTTGAATTCCCACTTTTTTGATTTATTTAAATCCAAATTAAATGAATAATATCAAATTTTAAAATAATTATATTATATTAAATAAATAAATTATTATATTATCTTAAATTTAAAAAATGATAAATACAAAAAGGTGATGGTATATAGTCTATAATGTCACATAATGTTAATTTATATCTCATTTTTATGTTTTCTGATCTAGAATAACCTTATTATATTTTAATATTTTTAGTGTTTCCCAAACTACCCCTTAGCTCAATTATAAAAGGGAACCTCGTCCCTCACATCATCACACCACTTTGAGCCTTAATAATCTACCAAAACCTGCCCATTTCACTTATAAACATCCTTAGTAACATTATAGAAGGTTTAGCATTCCCAAAATACAAACTCTAGGGTCCCTAAGAGGAGATATAGAGGAAGATCATCAAATAATAAGTAATCTCATATTGACTCTTTCAAGATTGGTTGTTCTTTTACGTCATATTCATGTGTTGATTACATTGTAAATTAATAAATCCCTTATGACCTATATACATAGATTTTATTATGATTTTCAACAACCATATTAAAACTTCTATTAATCCTATGAAAAATGAAAGTACCAAGTGTGTGTACGTACAGATTATGATCTCCAAGATAGTGTTCAGACCCTCAACTCCTTCGAGTGCTTGGACATTGATGGCTTATACAAGATCCTCCCTATAATCCTAATGGGGGAAATACAGAAGGTGTGGAGTCTAAGGAGGATTTTGGATTATATAAGGCTCGTGAAGAAGGGAATATCCCTAAGAATAAGAAGGGTAGGGGTGCAAGGACTAATCACATTTACAAAAACGGATTGAAATATAATCGGGTAAAAATTATAAACCATGTGAGAAGGAAATGTCATCAGATTCCATGGTTTTTGTGCAGGTTAATTCTCATGTTATGGTTTATAGAATCAGAAATGACATGCTAATTGTGAGTTTTAAATCTAATGAAAACTATACTAAAACAATAGATAATTCTAAATAACATATCTTCCAATCTAAGGAGGAAATAGTGGATGAATTTCATTATGTCAACATCCCATAGGAAGAGGCTCAGATGATGGGCAGTAATATTCATGTGGAGGTCAATAGAGAGTAGGGTAATTAGATCGACAAACCTGATATGATTCTGATGATAGGTTACAATTATGGGAAAACCAATAATGAAGAGTATATTAGAACCTATGACAAAACGGAATATCATATTGAGGATGTTATCGAAGACGACCCTGATGCTAAGGTATGGCTTATGAACTAGAAATTTATAGAGTGAAAAGCACTCATAGGCTAAGGGTATGATTTTGTGGCTTCTTTTCCCCTTATAAGTCATCGCCTTTGGATTGATTAGGATTGGTTTCTCAAATTTCTTAAAAAGTTTTTTTAAGAATAAAATGTTTATTTTCAGTCAGTAAACAAATGGGTAATATAATTTCATAAATAAATCTTATATTATATCATAAACATTATTATGAATATGCTATATATTAATAATATGTTTTAATCAGTTATAAAAGAGTATCATTCATGTAATGAGGGAATCCAACCTAAGTTGAGGGTTATTTTCAAATCTCGTTATTATTCCAAATTGTTTAAACATATGTATCTACTAGGGAATATTTATCATCCATTTCATTGTTTCATAAAAAATATTTTTCAAAATATTTTTACTATATCTGTAAAAATGTTTATGGGATTTTTACACATGTTATACATTTTATAAAAAGGTTTTAAAGGAATCTTTTATCCAAATGATGTAATTTTTTAATTTTTCTAAAAACTAAAATTAGAATTATTTTTACTTATACAACATGATTGGATTTACATGATTTATTGATTCCTTATTTCGTAGAATCATCCATTCAAATCTTAAAATATTATTTTTAATTTTATTTTTTTCTTTTAAAATAATGCGGCATTTCCAGTAAGAAAATATTTTCAAAGCAGAAAGGGCAGTTTCCTGAAGATTTATTTCCATGAGATCTCTCAAAATTATTTTCCATATGTGATAACATTGTTTTATATTACATGAGTTTTAATAGGGATTTTATTCATGGTTTCCATTCATATTTAATCGATGAATGTTTTATTTTTATGGTGGAATGATATTTATAAGACCCATTTCTTTTATGTGATTTATGTTGACATTAAATTATGTTTATGAAACCCATTTCATTATATGGGTTCTAATATGGTAAATTATTTATGATATTATGGAACACATATGTATGATTTATCTATATTATTGTTGGAGCTATAACTATATCCAATGCATTGGGTAATGCTTTATATCTAATGAGATAGAAGAAAAGGACCTTGTCTGATGAGATGGTCTTGGGACTGATCCTTGACTACTAAGAAACTTATTCAAGTGAACCATAAAATACAAGATGGTTATGGGAGTGATCCATTACTACCAAGATGGTATAAATATTTAACACATACTACTAACATGGCCTTGGAATCATTTCCTTTACTACTATAGAAACTAAATTTATATGCTTACATGTCTACCATAAATTTCATGTCTTATTCCTATGTTATGATTTCATGAATTATGTTCATTATATCCAAATGATTCATGTTTTATGAACTATATGTCTTTATTAATTGATTAATATTTATAATAATTGACATGTAGTATTTGATCTTCTATTTTCATGATCATGTTCTCATATCCTTATGCTCATTATTATGTATACATGTCTCCCTTGGTTACCCTTATTAAGCATCTCAGCTCACCATTTTTCTTATTTTTTCTTTTTCCCAATTTATAAATAAAGGTTATAGTTATGGGTAATAATGGGTAAGACATTTATGGTATATTTGGATGATATTTCTCCCATTTTTAATAATGTGATCCATGTTTCCAATGGTACTAAACAAATACAGTCTTTGGGCATGTCTTTGGGTAATGTATTAATTATTTCACCAAAGTAATGTAATGTATATGAATGAAAATCATGGGCCTTTATATTTTACATGGTGTGATCCCTAATAATGGAAGGATGATATCACTCCTAGAGGGTTACTGTCACTTCATTATCAGTTATTTAGTATTACAATATGATAAGTGGATACAATGATATTATTATTTCCTATAATGGTGGAGGATTATAAAGGCATCCATCATGACGATGTATCAAGATTACCACTCCATCCATAGTTTGTTTTTTGGATTGAATATTACTAATGATTATTTTATATCTCTTATATCATATTAGATAAACCCGTGTAGTTATGAGAGTTTGAGGTCTGGTTGTAGGAGTCTTTAGAGCGGGGGCATCATAAGACCCATTATTTATTCCTAGAAAGCCCTTTTCTGTTCAAATAAAATATGATGATATCTTTATTTCCATTGTGGATTTGAGTTATATAAGAGATATGATTTTTGGGGATGAGTATACACCCCTAAGAATAGATAACCACTTTCCTTAGTAGATGGAGCTAGAGTGGATCTTGTTGTTCAACCTCATGATGGGTTATCACCAGCTCCAGGTTTGAGAGGTTGATAAACTGAGTATGAATTCCTAGAGTCATATTAATTTAATTATGATATTTTTATAACATATGGTGTGTTTAATTCCCAATAAATATTTACAATACTTATGATCTATATCCTAAACCTTTTTTAATCATTTTTTGGTTGTCTTCTATGATGGTACCCTCATGTCCTCAACGTCAGAGATAGAGCACGTGAGACACTAGAGGATGGTACAATACATTCTTCAAGAATTATAGTAAAATGGAAGATATTATGGAGTGAGATCAATGTTATAATTTACACTTATATAGAAAATTATTCTCAGATATGGTAGTGATAGTAGGCCCAACAAAGGTTGAGGTGGCATGGTCTTGAGGACCAATCATGGTATGTTTGGTGAAGTAGATACTCATAGTGAGTCATTCTGTCCACTGTTGTATAATGATGTTTTTAAGAAGTTGACCCTTAAAGGTGATAATGGTTCTACATACCCCCATTTATAGTTGTTAACCATCTTCTTCATCAGTTATTCATGTAGATACAACTTTTGGATGTCATCTAGGTGTTTCTTCATGACCCAATATCCACTACATATGTTTTGGATGAATTACCTAATGTGGAGAGAACAACATATCTATTCAAATATAGTCATTTATACTATTAATGATATGGGAAATGTTGTTTTATGAGGTTTTTTCCCTTAGTATGAGGTACACCATGGAGAAGGGTTTTGTACTATGATCCATTATCTTTGGGTTTGGTGTCCAATGATGTTGTGGATTATTACCGAGTTTAACTATAAATGTAATACATTTCTATTGGTGGTGAATGAGGTTCCAGGATAAATTAGAAATTAGATGGTTTTTTTGGTTCCCATAATGGGGATTCAATGATTGTGGTGAGGGAAGAATGTTTCTTGAGTGATCGAATACAAACTCACCAGTTTGACCCACTTTCTACCCATAAGAGAACAATGATTTGTAAAGCGTTTGGGATCCCTATGCATACAAGAATTATTATAGCATCATGTAATTACTTATATGATCATTTTGGGCCTGATTCATAATTCTGGTCATAATTATGGAGCAGATACGAGGGGGATTTGGGACTCTGATGTTCTTAAGAATAATTTTTCTACTTTAGAAAAATAGTTGGGGTGAGTAGACTATTCAGGTTCCTGATAACATGATTCAAGATTACATGTTATCTTTGGGATATATTTTTTAGGATCACCTATCATTGGTGTAGTTTTTATCACTATAATTATCACTCCACCATCAGTGTTTTACAATTTAGTCCCACATAAGAGATAGTATTCAGATCACCAATACATTGGCTTGAGCCAGTGGGAGTCAGCACTTTTAGGCCTATGGTTGGTGCTAGTGATGGTTCTAAAATGGTTTCATTTCATCCATTTTAAAATAAGTAATTCCATGAAAATAACCACAAAACTTGGTGTAATGATGATAGTAGCCTTTTGAGTTCAATGAGGATATCATATATTCCATGATAACATTCCATATTGTGGATCACATGAATTTGTAATGGATGATAGGATATCTCAAATGATTTTGTGACCATTTTCATGTTATAATATTGGTTTAATGAAGTTTCATAAAACTTGAATATATGATTTTAGCAAGACTTGGTGGTAGGTGATTTCCACTTTTCACAACTGTGAAGATAGGTACCCAACTCATTGCACAGTGTCAACCCAAATGAGTTGGGTACGGGGTGTGGAGCTTCCTTTCAATGTACCCAGTGGTGGTTGTGAACATTATTTATAATACACATTGTTGTAATTTGGTTAATCTAGGTGTGTTTTGGTAGAAAACATGAGATTATTCATGAGAGATATTGGGAGTTGGAAAGAAATATACAGCCTCAGTATCTTTTCCTTTTTATTGACTTTGTTCTTTTAAAAGATGAAATTACAAGAATAGGATAATAATGTAGGTTCTATTGGGTTTCATTGTAAGGATTTAGAACATTACAAGGAATATTATCATAGCAATATGATCATACAGTGTGATATTCAATGTCTTGGTGGGCCAAAAATTGATATCATAAAGCACAAGAGCCTCAGCCAAGTTGGTGGGGACCCAGCGAGTGCATCCAAGAGACCCAAAGTTCAAACCCGACTAGAGACATATTTCAGGGGGTACTGTAGTATTACTACAGCATGTACTATTTGAGACACTTTTCAGTACTGTAGAACCCATAACTATTCATCCATTTGAGCATTTAGGCCCTCAGTTTGGTCATCGGGTCTTTTAAGGACTTCGGGCCACCCAAGACCTTTAGGCCAGTAAGGCATTCATGAAACCACAAGACCTCCGGGCCACCTCAAGGCCTTTAGTCCACCTCAAAGAAATTGATCCACCTAAAATTGTTCTTCAATGATCAAATAGACTCAACAAGGAGTATACTTTAGATGAGGATTCATAGAAATCGCATTCACTAGAGTAGAAGCTAAGTGGATTTTTAAGAAAAAGAGGGTGTGGAATTTCCATCGGGACCAGTCTAGTCTCATACTTGAAGACTAGCCGAACATCCATGAAAAGGTGGAGAGATAATATCATGATGATGATGTTGGGAGGAGGAGTTCAAAGTATAATCTGTATATTTCTGAAGACACATATGTAATGTAATTTCTAATCATACGGGCTTGGTAAGGGTTCCCCTCATCCCTTGAAGGGGGGGGGGGGTTACCAAATATTCAATAAAAATTGAAGGCCTTGAGGATATTTAGATAATATCATAAAAATAATAAATAATGAATATCATTTACATTTTTTTACTAAAAAAAATTAATAACTCAAAATAAAAGACTTGGATCAGAAATATGATACAATGGTTGAGTCTTGAACATGAGGATTACCATAGGAACGCCAAAAGTTTTGGTTGTACTGGATGTAAGGTGATATAAACCATTGGAAATTTCATTTAATTAATATAAATAAATATGTTATTTTCTTATTTTATTAACTAACATAATTAAAATCCTCTACAAGTATCCTCTTTTGATGATTTTCCAAGAGTAATCCACATAACCCCTATTAGATCTAAGAAGAGTTAGAAAGTATTCTTAATTGGGGAATTGATATCGAATGGTGTATTATGATCATATCTAGGTGGAGAAATGAGTAAAAAATGTAGTGGGTCTACCATTTTTCTTGTGAATACTTTCTTCTCATATGATCTATCCATAATCAAGGGTGTAATATTAAATTTTGGATTTCTATGTTTTCATTAAAATATTTATCATGGATTAATTATCTTATTATGATCCATGATTTATTTATTCCTTTTCATGACCCTACATCCTTATTATTTAATTGATCTGTTACACCCCTTGTTACACTTGACATCACCCATTTTATAAAATCCTTGGCCTGGAATGCTTGTCCAATTATTTTTCACTTTCTTCTCGTGTTTTACCATATTTTTTCATTGTTTTCTTCACCATTGGGCTATCTTCTATAGATTGATATTATTTAGGCGAGTTTGAGAAACTTCAAACCTCTAGACTTGTTTTTGTAGCATGAATGATGTGTGGATCAACAGTTTTCTGATGGACTATTGAATGATGCGCGATACAGAAGATACAACATGGATTTTGGATCTATTGGGGTGACGATATCAAGTGGTGGTCTCATGGTAGGTTTGTATGAGAAAATGCATTCCCTACAAAAGGATGTAGACATTTGTCTATGATGAATGACCATAATATGATTTTAGGTGTCTATGGAGGTTGGTGTGTTATTATTTTTAATAATAATAACATGAGAGTATAGTTTCATTTTCCTTTATTATTAGTAATGATAATAATAATGTAATAAAATAAAAAATATCAAATGAATGAGGATCCAGGGGGTTATTCTCACATATAGCATGATGATAGGTGATGTTTGGGTGTGGATACCTCTCTAATCAAAAAAATTGTGTTTATTTTATAATAATATTAGATAAAAAATTATTGTTAAAAATATTATTTGTCATAGAATATTATTACCTACATAATTCGTTAATTAATCATCACATTTATGCACCATCTGCAGAATAATGAAACATAATTTGAGGTGGTCATTTAAAGGCCAATGTTGGATATCTTTATAAAACTTGGGGTTCAGGCCAAAAAAATGGCATAAAAATGTGTTATGTCAAAATTAATTTTTTTATCAGATGTATATTTTGGGAAATTAAATTGACTATCCCATGAGGATGAAAAAGGTTTGATATATTTATCTAGTCAAAGATATTTACGATAACTTATCAGTGGATTGAGGTTTTAGCCCGATGTTGTGAAAACAAAACTTATCTGCACATTAGTCTATTATAACGACTTGTATTTTGACCCAAAGAAACCTATACTAAGTTTTTATATATAGAAAATGATGGTGGAATTCATAGGGGATTTTTTTATGTAGTGAGAGGTTCTAAGAAGGATGTTTCACTAGGTGACGTTTGATGATGGAAGTGATTAGTTAGTATCATCAATGAGATTTCATGTGGAGATGGTGATACCACATTAAGGGAATGGGTCCTCGGTCTATGTGGATAATACACCCCTATGGAATCACAAAATAAATCTCACGTACTCTCCAGTATGGTAAAGACAATACATCCCAATTCTAAATGGGGGTCTGTTATATATGGGGATGGTACATCCATATCACATCATGGAATAGGTCACCCATGATTATTACTCTAGGTAGATATGGTTCTCCCTTCTTTATAATGTGGTTCCTATATCTATAAAGACTATACTCCATTAACATACAAGGGAAAGGGTCCCCCACACTATATACATATATAGAGATGATACTCCCCTATTCAGGGCATGAGACCTCTATATATGTGGATGGTATTCCCCTATCACACTATGTTTACAGACCACTATTCCAGGTAGAGAACATACTCAACTATTCAGTTCACGGGTCCTCTATGGGGATGATACTTCTCTATCGCACTAGGGATTGGGTCCCCCATACATTGTAAAGTAATAGAAAATGTACTCCCCTACATGGGTGTGAGTCCTCTATCTTCTAATCCCCCCCCCAATGTTGAAGGGTTTGGGTCCTCTACTTATCAACTATGTTGAACCTATTATAATAATAAATCATGGATCCTCTATTAGAGATTATCCCCCTTGCATAGTTGTGAGATGTGGGTCCTCCACATGGATACATCATCAAGAACAGAAGATGTTGTTCATCAAAGATGGACTTTTTAGAGTTTGAGGTTGTATAATTATTATTTGATGGTATTTAGAGATCGTGATCCCCTCTCTCAATCATTTAAGATTAGTTTTTAGCATATATGAATGATTATGGTTGTTTTATAAATTTTTCATTGACATGGATTTGTTGGGTGAAGTTAACTACTTATATCGTGTATTCTAATTTTCCAACATCATTTTTTAGTGTATCATAATGGGTAAGTATGTTATGACCACCTAAATTTTGTTTTCATTCACTTGTTGTGTCTTATAAAGATGAATAATAGTTCTATAGTGATTCTAAAGGAGCATTGGAATACTCTAGTGCACAGAAAATATATAGTGGTTGAGTTTGGAGATTAGGTGTCGGGCTCTCTTAGCATCCATTCGTTATAGTTTTTTTATTTTGGGACATATTTTCTAGTTGGGATTTTCTTTTTCCCCTTTCATTTGGGATTACTCTATCATCATATTTTATATTCCTGAGAGGTTATTATACACAGGATTTTTTCCCAACATGTTACTATCTTTTTTTTAATTCCTCATCACATCTCCCTAGAGATGGTTGGGTGTGTGTGTGTGTGTGTATGTGCTTTAGGTAATGGTCTCCCATTTTTTTTAATTTTTATCGCTTTTTACTATCCCTTTGCCCAAGGTGGTGGACTTGTGGTTGTGGTAGCCTGATCACTCACTATCTAAGTGGTCCATGAAGGGTCTGGTCATTATATGTTTCCAAAGAACATAATCATTACCCATTCAATTGGAAAGTTATATCGGACTCACCCATCATAATAATTCAAAGTAATGTGAAATACATGAAACTCGTAGATTTATTTATGTTCACCATCAAACTCATAAACATATACTTTTAAACCCACAAGTAAAATATTTGTAGATATTAATGAATCGAATTCCTTCGAAGCTATATTTGAAAAACTATAATAGAAATAACATTGGGAAGAAGGGGTTTTCTAAGAAGAAAACATATAATATTGTAAAAGAATCCAAATTTCAAATAATGGTTTCAGTGGTAGGAAAATTCATTGAAATTTTATACATTAAAATTTTATTTTGTACTTTGTAAGGAAATTTAAAAATTGAATATAAAATATGAAAAAGTTCCCTTTTGAAGACAATTATAATAAATAAAAAATAGAGGTAAGGTTAAATTTTTCATTCACTAACATGGTGATATTAATATCCATCAAACAATATTTACATGTAAAAAATATTATAAATAAATCATTAAAACATTTAAAAACATTGTCTTATAATAGAATGTACCTTATAACTTGATTACTTTTGATGAAATGAAACATTTTTGGAAATAACATTGAATGGATTGGTAAAGAGTTAAATTTTTATATAATAATAATATATATCCATAAGGTAGTTTTTACACCTCACCAAAAGAATAAATTCATAAAATAGATTAACACTAATAGAAATGAAATTTAGACTATAAATCCATTACCTCATGTTTGAATTTTCATGTTAATTTATTATATTAATGAATAATAAATTTAAGGTAATTATTTAATGACATAAAAATAATTTCAAATTTATTATATCTTTATCATTCCTTTTAATTAACTTATTACCATGTCATACTTAATCATGAAATTCATAAACTTTACATTCGGTGTTTTGAGGATGTTTGGTTCATTAATAAAAAATAGCTTTTGTTGGTTGAAAATGATAAAATTGATCATGATGTAATCACTTAACTAATATTAATAATGTAATAATTATGTTTTCTGTACATTAATTATATTTTTATAATAATCCATCTAATATGGTTATAAAAAATTAATTGTGTCACATTCATGATCTCATTTTCAAGTATTTTTCTATTTTATTTTTGGCCTACCATTCCCAATAGGTTACCTTTTGAATTTTAGGTAAAAATGAACAATTTTGGACAAACAGACCTTGGAGCACTATCGGTGCATGGTTAGAGGTAACTGTGTGCCCTACCCTGATAACCATGCGATAGAAATCTATACGAGGTAGTAACTACAGTACAGACACTGCATGGTGGTGCACCTTGTCCTAGGTAATTGTTTTGTACATCATTCATTAGATAGAATTCTTCGCACAATTACCCCATGTTTTACCAAATCATGTGGACTAACTGTGTGTGGTGTCTAGGTCACTGAATTGTTTTTATCTCTCCTATCAATTTTAAATCCATAATACCCATTTCTCTCACCCCATTCTAGATTTTCTTCCATAGGTGATTCCTTTTATCCCTCCTCTTCTCCTGGATCATTAATTGTTTGGTAGATTAATGGTGTTTCTTTAGGATCGAAATATGAATGTTGATGATCAGTTACAAGAGGGGTTAATTGTAAGTTTAAAACATTCATTTTTAACCATAAATAAATCTATTGTTAACAAAGTTAAACAATGTAAATTCACAAGATCTCTTGGTTCTACAAACATTCTAGGTTCTGGAAATATGGTTTCGGAAATGAAACTAAATAAAATATTACAAGGAAAAGATTCTACCATAAAGCATATAGAATCTTACAAATAAAAGTATAAAAAAGAAAAATAATGTATAAAAAGATTATTCTTTTTTCCTTTATCAAAATACAGCTGAAAATAAACATGAAACAAACCATTTAACAAGTATGAAATCATTTAACCCAAAGAGAAGGGTATCCAACAACCATGGATAAAGGTCTCTTGATTTATACCTTCACGAAATTTCGTATTACAAACATAAGGGTAATCCCTCGATAAGAATATCAGAATTTGTCTTGTTATGCCCGAATTCCCTCAATCTTTAAGGTAGTTGGAACCTCTGTCTTTCTATCCATGGATGTCCTAAAACTTTAAGGATGTCGGTACCTTTGTCTTCCTATCCCCGGAAGTACTCGATTGTACACAGCAACAATTGGTGTCGTAGGAAGAAATTGGGACAAGATGTTCAGTACTCACAAGGAATGAGAGTATCTTTCTCTAAAAATCACTTCAGCAGCATGTAATGTCTAGTGATTAATGTTATCTAAGTTTTTTATTTGAGCTCGTTCAAATGAGATCTTATTTATAGGCATTTCCCTAATGATCGGCTCCCTCCTCCAACGGTCATATTTTTTCTTGAATCCAGGAGAGACCTGTACAAGTGTCACTCATACAATGGTTAGTTAGAAACAGAATGTACATCATCATTTAATGACAATAAAAAGTGTAAGAAAAATATTTTTGTTTAATAAAATCCATTTTTCGGAGTCTATGGAAAAAATCTGTCGGATTCTAAACAAATAAACACTTGGATACTAGAAAACATGGATGTTAGAATTATGTTCTCCAAGGAATTCAGAACCAAAATTCTATAGATTTCGGAGTCTGAATTCCAATGAACTCAGAGTCTAAATTCTAAGGATTTCAGAGTCAGAATTCTAATAAATTCGGAGTCTGAATTCTGAGGAAATTGGAGTCTGAATTATGAGGAGTTCTGAGTTTGAATATTATATAATTCGGAGTCTGAATTATAATTAATTCAGACGCTGAATTTCATTAAATTTGGAATCTGAATTTCATATAATTTAGAATCTGAATTTTAGAGAATTCAAAATCTGAATTATAGAGAATTCATAATCTGAATTTTAGAGAATTTGGAATCATAATTTTGGATAATTCAGAATCTGAATTACAGAAAATTCGGAATCTGAATTTTAGAGAATTTGGAATCTGAATTTCAAAGAATTCGGAAACTAAATTTCATAATACTATATATCTAAGAATTTATATAATTCTGATGATTCATATATGAAACCAATTTTTAGACATTATAAATAAAATGATTTAGGATAAAAGAAAATATAACATGAACAATGAAAACAATGGTAAAGAGAAAATTTCCTTGTGGAAATAAAATTTCCCTTATTAAGATAATTTTAGGGAAAAGATATTTGGCTTAAAAAAGGAGTGTCTGTGATTTTTATAACATAGAGGAATGAAAAATTCTTAATGAGACTTTATTGACTCAACAATATCCCTCTTTTGGAACGCACAAACATATGTACTAAAAAGAATATAAAGACTTAGAATTTTTATGGACTTCAAAATATTTGTCTCCTTTTTAATTATAGATCATATTGAATACTATTAGCTCCCCATTAGACCTTGGAATCCCTAAGGATAGTATTCTTTATTTCTTGAATAAGATTTTCCATTATCATTCATATGAAAATCTTCTTTGATAAGAACTTCTACTAAGATGAACCCCCCTTACTTAGAGAAATCTCTTCTTACATGGTAATATTTTTTATCATTCCTTTCTCCCCCTTTGTCATTTTCAAAAATAAATATAGGGAATGGAAAGAAAATTTGGTACCTAAAATATTAGTACTAATAAAACAAAAAACATAAATAACAAATGAAATAATATTATGATTGAAAGAATTTGTATAATAGAAAACTCAAAAAGATATCGGTATTGAAAAAATTATCCTCATTTCTCATTTGGTACAAACTCCTTTATAATAGTTTTCAACTTCTTGAGCTCCTTGTCATTTTATTGCATGAACTTGATCAAATGATCTTGATCTTCACTTTTATTATCTAATGATCTGATATTTTCTTCCTGAGCCTTAAGACATTCTTCTTGAGCTTTCAATACTTTTTATTTCTTAACAACCATCTCTTCAAATTCAATTTTGAGACCCCTTTCCCTCTTCCAATTCATGGCCACATAATTAATAATTCCATTAAGATATGTGACTTCTTTCTTAAAAGTTGTCTATTTAGGAGTCAGGTTTTCCTCATTTATCTTAGTAAGATAATTATGCTTTCCATCTTCGGTGTTAAATGTATATTTGAAATTATCTTGAAATTCATCAAAATCTCTTAGATCTTCAACTGTCTTCCTTGACTATCTTGTATTCTTCTTTCATAACCATTTATGGGCCTCATAACCAATGAGAAAGGATTTGAAATCAGCCTCAAGTCTGAAAAATCTATCCATAAGCATTGAGACTGATTCTGATTTCTAATTGAACAAATGAAAAAGCAACTGACACATCAAATCTATACCTATAAATAAGGTAATTGTACCAACCTACATTATCAATGATTGTACCACAAAATCATGTCCAAGAGAAGATGATTCAGAATCAAAATGTTTGGTATGTAAGGGTTCTTTTTCAAACTCTTCAGCTTTCCTCTTTGACAAACATCAATCAAATTTCTTTTTCACTACAAATTTTTTATGTGTATGGAACAACACCTGGTTTCCCTTATCACCTCTTAGAATGATATCATCTCGTTTAGGTGATTCATGCTCACAATCCCATAACTAAACAATTTTATATTCCTCAACATTCTATTTCTCTGCATCTTCCACATGATCTTCCAGATTAAAGAAATCATGATTACTACTTTCTTCTTTATAAGGTTTGTTTACATCTTAATATTTCTCTTAATTTCTTGGAGTAGCATGGTCTGAGGATTTGGCTTGAGATGTACAGATCGATAATTCTATAGAGGGGATTTCCTTCTCATGGTAATCATCAACTTTCTTGGTGACATCATCGGTGTCATCCCCTTATTCTTATCCTTCTTCTTCTATTTACTCTTCCTCTTCCTGAACAATTTCATCTTCTTGTTTTGGATCTGGAATCACCACCATCTTTCCCAGAGTCTCAGGAAGTGATTCAATCAAAAACCATTCTAGCACTATGATTTGTTCATATGATTTCTCTTCATCCTTGACACGTTATTATACAATTTTGTCTTCAGAAAACATCTTCTTTTGCTTCTTCTCATTCTATTTCCTCTCATGTTTTTCAACAGCCATTATCTTTAACACTTTTTCCTTAGAAATTCCCAAGCCAAACATAGGCTCCCCTTCCATCCTAGTTTATTATCTTCACACCACATAGACACTACATAATTTGTATAATCCTTTTTCTTCTTTAGTTTTAGTGGTTATGACTGATATTTCTTTTCCACATGAGTTTTTCCTTTCTTCTCTGGTTCCTCGGCCTTCCTCTTCTTTCCACCCTTCTTGGAGGATTCATCCATGTCTAGTTTTTTTGTTTTAGCTTTGATTTTAGTTTCTGAAAAATCATAAAATTTTCATAAATCACTGGAAAAACAAAATTTCATTCATTTTAGAGTATCATCACTCCACAACATTGCATTGAAATTTCTTGGCATTGAATTACAAGGAATTTTGGAAGACTGAAGACAAAGAACTGTAATATTCGAAAGAATATCTGGATACATGATAATCTGATATTTTAGGGTTCCATTATTAATATTATCTATTTTCAGAAAAACATACATCACTAAATTGATCTTCCTGAGATTCACCAAAAAAACTAATTCAAAGATATCACTTTTCATTAGGGTATCCTTGTCCCCTTTTCTCGGAATGATAAATCCATAAACCCATTGTTGAAGAATTCAAATATTTTAGATAGATGAATAATTATTGGAGTCTTAACTTCCTTCAACCCATAAAACTCTATAGCTTTGTCCTTATTAAAAGATCAATCTACATCAGGTAGATTGTGAGAGTAGAACTCTGCTTCTTTTGTTGAAAAAACATACTGATACATAGAGCTCGATTAACAACTCCAGATACACCGGATCCTGTGCCATTAGTTTGGATATACAAAGGCTCTCCCATCCATTCAAGTTGATATTCTTTGAAATGATGGAATCATATTTTTCAAAGAATTTGTGATCAACTAACCTCTATTTGTATATTTCACACTCGAAGATTTATTTTATAGAAGAAATATCTTTTTGGGGAGAGGCTTCTACAGACATTTGGAATTAACAAACATTGATTATTCAGAATGGGCTTAAGTAGAGAAGTAGGGATTCAGAATGCCAGAGCTTGAAGATTGATGTGGGAAAACCATTGTGGGTCCTTATATAGGGGATTCAGGCATCGGTTCAACTTCTTTACTTGATCCAATGGTTGAAGTACTTCCCATCAAACATGATGGTTGAGATGATAACTAAAGAAGGATTTTGATAGGTTCTAATCTTTTGAGGTTTTTAGGATAAAATTTTCAAATTTAGGAATGAAAAAAATGAATACCAAAAGTTTTCATAAACTAGATAAAAGAACAACATGTAAAAAGATGATTGCGAAAATTTAAGAAAGAAAAAATACCTTCCTGATTTCTCAGGAAAAATTATTCGTAACGAGGAATATTCTTCTTAAAGAACTTTAGATTCCTGAAAATTTTAAAAAAGATAAATGGAAAATTTTTTATGAAAATTTCATTAGGGATATTTTGATTATGAAAAAAATTTACTACAGAAATTTTGACTATGAAAGATTTTTGTACGAAAAAAAATTGACATCAAAAAAATTTGACTATGAAAAAAAATTTATTATGAAAAATATGATTATGAAAAATATGATTATGAAAAAAAATGATTAAAAAAAATTATTACGAAAAATTTGATTATGAAAACTATTGAATAACAAGAAAATGTACTCCCTCTATGAAAATAAGTTTCTTAAAATTAGGATAAATTTTTTAACAAGAAGTTAACACAGAATAATACCTTATGGTTATCATTCCTAACATCTTTTCAATGAATTCAAATATATCAAAGTGTAAGGATTTTGTGAAAATATCTGCCAGTTGATCTTTCGTTTTGATAAATTGAAGAATGATATCTCCTTCTTGTGTGTGATCCCTAAAAAGTGATGCCTTATATCTATGTGTTTTTCATGCGAGTTATGGGAAGGTTTTTTTACTATAGGAAATTTCACTAGTATTATCACACAATTTTTGTGATTTGGTAAAACTCATAACATATTTTTTGAGTGTGTGTTACATCCAAAACACTTGGGAACAACAATTTCCAGCTACTACAGACTTAGATTCATTAGTGGAAAGTGCTACCGAGTGTTGATTTTTCATGACCAAGAAACTAATGAATCTCTTATGAAATAAAATGTTCCAGATTTACTTTTCCTATCCATTATAAATCCACCAAAGTCATCATCTAAAAATAATTTTAAAATAAAATCATTTCCAGAAGTATAAAAGTGTCAAAACCCATGGATCCCTTTAAGTAGAGAATTTTTTTCTCCCTACATTTAAATGAGATTTCATAGGATTGGATTGATACCTTTCACATAATGCAACTGAAAACATTAAGTCTGGATGATTGGCTTTCATGTATAGTAAACTTCCTATCATACCTCGAAATGATGTTTGATCCACTGATTTCCTAGCTTCATCAAGATCAAGTGAACTTGAGTTACCAATGTGAGTACTAATAATTTTAATGTGTTCATATCCATCATTTTTTTGATGTCCTTTAATATACATATGTTGGGACATATAGATTCCTTCTGGTTTTTGAGAGATTTTAAAACCAAGGAAAAATATTAATTGTACCATCATATTCATTTCAAACTCAGATTTCACTATATTCATAGAAAAATCAGTTAAATATTGCTGAGTTGAACCAAATATAATTTAATCAACATAAATTTGAACAATCAAAAAAATTTCTTATCTTTATTTATAAAAATGGTGGGATCAGCAATTTTTTAATGTAATTTTTTTGTAACAAAAATTATGTAATTCTATCATACCAGGATCTAGGGGTTTGTTTAATCTATATGAATTATTGGTTTGTTTTAAAACATGTTTAGGATGTTTTGTATATTTAAAATAATAAGGTTGTTTAATAAAATATTCATATTGAACATAACTATTATAGAAAGAACATTTGATATCCATTTGAAAAAGATTGAAATTAAATAATGTTGCAAAGGCAAGTAGAATACGAATAGATTCAAGTCTAGCTACTAGATCATAGGTTTTTTTTCATATTCTATTCATTCATGTTGATTATAGCCTTTAGCAACTAACCATGCTTTATTTATTATTAGGATTCCATTTTCGTCACACTAATTTTTGAAGACCCATTTTACTCTAATAAAAACTTTTTCCATAGGTATTTCAACCAAGGTCCGGACTTTATTCCTTTAGACTTCATTTAACTCATCTTGCATAGATTTTATCCAATACTCATCACCTAAATCTTGTTCAGCGATCATAAGTTCTAATTTATAAAGAATTTCTAGATGTTCTACTTCATTTCGTAAGGAACATCTAGTCCTTACAGGTTGACTTACATCACTTATGATACCATCACTAGGATGATTCTTAAGAAAAAACTGATTTGGGTTTTTCAAAACATGTTCATCAACATATGGTAGGAAATCTTCTTGGGTAAATGATTCATTTTCTTAAACATTTTCCTCATCATAAGGATATTCTATCAAGGGTTAATAATAATTTTTTTAAAACACATCTGAAGATGTAATTTGAGGTTTTTTTAAACACAAAAGGATCAGTTTCATAAAATTTGACATGTATTGTTTCTTCAACAGTACAAGTGTTTTTATTGAAAACTCTATAAGACTTAAAAGTTGTGGAGTAGCCTAAGAAAATTCCTTCATCGGATTTGGGTGAAAATTTATGTAGATTATCTTTAGTATTCATAATTAATACTTTGTATCCAAATACCTTAAAGTAGGAAACTCTAGGTTTTATACCATTCCAAAACTCATATGGGGGTTTTTTAATTAAAAGGTCTAATCAAAAATCAATTTATAGTATAACAATTAGTACATATAGCTTTATTCCAAAAGTGACTAGTTATCTAATGTTCACACAACATGGTTCTCGATATCTCTTTAAGAACTCTAATTCTTCTTTTCACAACACCATTTTATTGAGGGGTTCTTGGTGTTGAGAAGTTATGAGTAATTCCTTTTCTACAACAAAAAAGATTCAAAATCAGAATATTGAAATTCTCCTCCATGATCATAATGAATAGTTATCAATGGAAGGTTTTTTCTCATTTTTATCTTAGTCTCTAAATTGTTTGAAATAAGAAAACACTTCAGATTTATTTCCTACAAAATTGACCCACGTATATCTAGTGTAATCCTCAACTAAGAAAAATACATAATATTTTCCACCAATGCTTCATGTTTTTGTTGGACCAAAAAGATCAATATGCACCAACTGTAATGAACCAGTAGTTGAAACTTCCCCAACCTATTTAATACTTGATTTATGTTGGTTTCCAAATTGACAAGGATCACAAACTTTTGATTAATCAAATAAAAGCATTATTAGATCCTTAACTAGTCTTTTCATAGAGAGTTTTCATAGGTTCTTAAGGTTACAGTGTCCTATCCTTTTACACCATAACCAAGAATGATCTTCCATTGCACTAAGACAAAGTAGTTCCTCACTCCTAGGTTTTCTATGTTAATTGGGTATACATTTTCATGCCTATTGAAAGAAAGATAAACTTTTCCTTATAGTTGTGTATTATGCACTTTTAATTCCTAAAATTCACATGGTAACCTTCATCACATAATTGGCTTATTCTAATAAGGTTGTGTTTAAGAAATATAGAAAATAAAACATTTGATATCAATGTTTTTTCAAAAAAATCAATTTTACTTATACCTTTAATTTCTCCCTTATCATTATCTCTTAAAGATAATTTTTTTCTTTCATCTTAATATTATTTTCAAAGATGTTTTTTTACTAGTCATAAGCAGGAAAATCCACTATATGTGTACCATGTATTGTGGTTGGTAAATTCTTTACATTCTTGAAAATAAGAGTTTTACATTTCAGAATCCAAATTTTCTTTGATCTGGATATTTCAGAAAGAAAGATTTTGGGTGTCCATATCTTTTAGAAAAATAGGCTTTATGAAAACCTAAAGACTGAGGTTTATTTAAATAAATTTTTTCCCAATGTCCACCACACAAAAATTTAGTTCACAATGGAGCACTTTGAGAAACAAAATAATTATTACTAAAAAATAGTTTAGAAAAAGTATAACCAAAACCAGAATTATTCATTAGAGGTCAAATTTGGGAATACAACTTATTAGATCTTTCCTTACTTACGGTAATGTTTGACAAAAACTTCCTCAAGGAAAATATTTCTGACTTCAATCTAATAACTAAGTTTTTATTCTCAAAAACATTAGTTTCAGCAATAGATTTATTCTCTAAAATATTTTTCCTAGAAATTACATTTTTAAGATCCTAATCAAGTTTATATTTCTCAAAATTAACTTCCTCAAGGTTTTTGGAAATACTTTCAAAATCATAAATTCTATTATAAAGATATTTAGAAGGATCTGAAACTTCTTTAGTAAGAATAGAAATTTTAGAATTTTCTTTATCATGTTGTCTCTTAACATTTGAATTTTCATTCTCAAGAAACATTGCAAACCTATGAACTTTTCATAATTAGGTAATTTATTATCTTCTACATAAGAATATTTTTCATCTGAAAATTCATAATATTTATTGTCACTATAATTATCATTCAATGATACATTAGTTATAGATTTATCATTTTGTACCTTAACTACTAGATAATAATTTTCCATGGGTAATCTAGCTAGTAAATAAAGATTCTTCTAACCAGAAGATTCTTACTTTAATGTTTCATTACAATAGTCTCCACAACTAGCACTCCAGGTGTCATTATCTTTCAAAAAATATATTATCATTATCTTTTTATTACTTATTTATATTTCTCTCGAGAAGTTTTTCCATTCTATCCTTTTTCTTAACCATAAGACATTCTGGCCTTATATGCCCTGCTCTTTTGCATTCATAACTAGTGACTCCAGAGTCTTTCGTGTCTTTTATTTCATTATTCTTAAATCTGTACTGAATTTCTTTCTTTACAACTATCTTTTTAATCCTTAGAGAAAGATTAGATAGATCACTCAAGAAATATTCACATTCACTTGATTCAGATAAAACAGTGATATTATTTTACTTTGATATTGTAACCCTTTTTAGAGTCTTTGCTTTTGTAGTATTAAAGGATAAACTTCCATTTCTATTATTCTTCTTATTCAAATCAGCATCTCTTTTCATTCTTATCTCATATTGAATAAGAGTCCCAAAAATCTCATCAAGATCAATTTGTGATACTTTCCTATTCTAATTAATAGATTTTCACTTAGATTCCCACTCACTAAGAATGATGTCTATGATCCTATTCATAACTTCCTCATCATCTAAAACTTTTTCACCCATGAATTGTAAGCTATTAACAATAGTAAAAAACTTTTGTTATACCAAACACACTGGTTCTCCATAAAGAAATAGAAATCCAATATATCATGCTCTAAGCATATCTCTTCTAGATTCTATAACCTTAGATGTACCAAAATGAGGAACATCCAATTTCCTCTAAACCCAATTTGCAGATTCACAAGAAGAAATATGACTATATATATTCTTGGCCATGGAACAAAAAAATGTATTGTGTACATTGTAGTTTAGTTGATATTCTATCATATCTTGATTAGTAAATGTTCTGAATTCCTTAGCATGAATCTTGTAATCTCTAGTAAGCATAACAATGTTTTCTACTCATGTGTTAATAAAAATATTCTTCATATGATCTCTCCAATATGCATAATCATTCCCATCATATATAGGTGGTCTAGTAGGATTTATACTTTTAATCAAACCAACATTCATTCTTTCCATCTAAAAGAAAATATCTTTCTACAGAAACTTGTTAATAGTAAAAGTCTGTAAACAAGGATAAAAAACCTAAGCAAGGAAAATATTTAGAACAATGAAAACATGAGAAAGAAAACTTTTATGTGAATATAATTACTTCAGAGACCTCCTCTGATACCAATTGTATGATAGAAATGTGAATTTAGATGATCAATTACAAGAGTGGTTGTAAATTTTATGTTTAAAACATTCATTTTTTACCATAAGGAAAACTATGTTGAACAATGTTAAAAAATGTAAGTTCACAAGAACTCTTGGCTCTACAAACAAGCTAGTTTCTAGAAATATGGTTCTAGAAATAAAACCTAATAAAAGTATAGAAGAAAAATATTCTACCTTAAAGCATACAAAATATTACTTTTCATATTATACAAAAGAACAAAAATGTATAACAAGATTATAGTTTCTTCATTTATCAAAATACAGGGGAAAGTAAACATGAAACAAAAAAAGTATCAAGAATTAAATCATTTAACCTAAAGATAAGGGTATCCAACAACGTTGGATAAAGGTCCCATGATTTATACATTCAAGTAATATTATCTTACCCACACTAGGGTAAACCTTCGATAGGAAAATCTGAATATATTTTGTTATCCCTGCAATCCCTCAAACATTAAGGTACTCAGAACCACTATCTCCCTATCCACGTAATTCCTTTAACTTTAAGGTTGTCGGTAACTATGTCTTCTTATCCTCAAAATTCCTCGATTGTACACAACTACAATCAGAGTCACATAATGCAATCTGAACCACATGTTCAGTATGCACAAGGCATGAGAGTCTATCTTTCTATATAAATTACTTTAGCAGTATGTAATCACTAGTGATCAATGTTATCTCTGTTTTTTTAGATTGTTGAAATGAGCTCCTATTTATAGGAATTTCTCCAATGGTCGACCCCCTCCTCTAACGGTCATATTTTTCCTCGAATATCAAAGGGGCCAATACATGTGTCAGTCATACACCAGTTAGATAGAAACATAATGTACAATATCATTTCATAACTATAATATGTGTAATAAAAATAAGGTGGTTTAATCAAATCCAATTATTCAGAGCTGGAGGAAAAAAATAGATCGGAGTCTAAGAAAATAAACACTTGGCGACTATAAAACATGGATGTTCGAATTATGTTCTCCAAAGAATTTGGAACCTGAATTCAATATATTTTGGAGTCTGAATTCTATAAAATTCAGATTCAATGTTATAAGGAATTCAGTGTCAGAATTCTGAGAAATTCAGAGTCTAAATTCCAAGGAATTTAGAGTCTGAATTTTGAGGAATTTGGACTTTGGATTTCACGTAATTCGGAGTCTGAATTCTAATGAATTGGATACCTAAATTTCAAAGAATTCAGAATCCTGATTTTATAGAATTTGGAATCCAAAATTCAGATAATTCTGAATTTTAATTTCAGAGAATTTGGAATCTGAATTTTAAAGAATTCAAAATCAAAATTTCAGAGAATTCAAAATATTAATTTTAGAGAATTCAGAATCTGAATTTGAAAGAAATTAGAATCTGAATTTTAGATAATTCAGAATGTGAATTTTAGAGAATTTGGAATCTAAATTTTAGAGAATTCAGAATCTTAATTTTAAATAATTCGGAATCTATATTTCAGAAAACTCTATATCGAAAAATTTATAAAATTCGGAGGTTTTAGATATGAAAACAATTTTTAGACATTAGATATAAAAGGAGTTTATAAAATAGAAACTATAAAATGAACAATGAAAACAAAGGTAAGGAGAAAATTTCCTTGAGGAAGGAAACTTTTCTTTATTAAGATAATTTTAGGGAAAAAATAGATTTTCATTAAAAAAAGTGTTTGTGATTTTCAAAATATATAGGAATGAAATAGTCATAAAGAAACCATATTGACTCAACAATATCCCCCCTTTTCAAAATTCAAAACATCCGTACTAAAAATAATATAATGACCTAGATTTTTTTTGGACTTAAACAAAATTATCTCCCATTTACTTATAGATTAGAGTGAATATGACTAACTCCCCCTTAGGCCTTGGAATCACTAAGAATTTTATTCTTGATTTCTTGAAAAATATTTTTCATTATCTTGCATATCAAAATATTCTTTGATAAGAAATTCCCCTTATATGAACCCCCCCCTACATAAGGAAATATCTTCTTGCTTAGTATTCTTTTTTATCATTCCTTTCCCCCCTTTGTGATTTTCAAGAAGGAATAGAGAGAATTGAATGAAAATTTGGTACCTGAAATATTTGTACTAACATCAAAAAAATATGAAGAACAATTAAAATTATATTATGAATGAAAACATTTGGACAAGAAAAACAAAACTAAAGATCGGTACTGGAAAAATTATCATTTATCTGCCTTCGGTACAAACTTATTTACAATAGTTTTCAGATTCTTGAGCTCCTTGTGATCTTATTCAATGTGCTTGAGCAACTTATCTTGATCTACACTTTTCTTCTAATTGGAACTAATCTTTTCTTCTTGAGCCTTAATTCATTCATCTTGGGCTTTAAAACACTTCTTCTTTCTTAACAAGCTTCTATTCAAATTCAATTATGAAATCCCTTTCCCACTTCCAATTCGTGTCCACATAATTAAGCTTGTTATTCAGATCCTTGACATCTTATTTCTAAGTTGTCTATTCAAGAGTCATCTTTTCCTAAAACCTCTTAGTAAGATCACTAAGATTTCCATCTTCGGCGTCAAAGGCATTTTTGACATTATATTGAAATTCATCAAAATATATTAGGTCTTCGACTGTCTTCTTTGACATTCATGTAGTCATCTTGCATGACCTTTTATGAGCCTCATAACCATTGAGAAAGGATTTAAAATCTATCTCACCGAAAAATTTATCTATAGTCATGGAGACAGAATTTTATTTCTCATTGAAAGAATGCTGAAGCAACTGACACCTTGAATAAATACATGGAAATAAATGAATAGTACCATCCATCTTTTCAAAAAAATTAAAACAAAATCATTTCCAAGAGAGGACGATTCTGAATCTGAAATTTTGGTTGGTGAGGGTTCTTTTTCTAATTGTTCATCTTTCCTCTGTGAATAACTTCCGAAAAATTTATGTTTCACTATAGACTTTTTAGGTGTATGGACCAACACCTACTTTCCCTTATCAAATCTATGAATGATATATTTGGTTTAGGTGATTCAAGCTCATTATCTGATAACTGAACAATTTTTTATTCCTCAAATTCCTCTTTCTCAGCATCAGCCACTTGATCTTCTAGATGAATGAAATCATGATTACTGCTTTCTTCTTCAAGAGTTTTGTTTACTTCTTCCTGATCCTTCTCTTGATTTTCTGAAGTAGTATGTTTTGGGGATTCTGTTTGATATGTCCAAATTGATAATTTTATAGAGGTACTTTCCTTCTCATGGTAATATTCTACTTGCTTTATTACATCATCAGTGTCATCCCATTATTATTTGTATTCTTATTTTATTTCCTCTTCCTCTTCCTGAACAATTTCTTCTTCTTGTTCTGGATACAGAATCACCACCTTCTTTCCCAGAGTCTCAATAAGTGATTCTATCAAAAACCATGATGGCATATGGATTTTTTTTCATATTCTTTCTCAGAGTCCTTGAGAAGTAATAGTACAATTTCGACTTCAGAAAACTTCTTCCTTTTCTTCTTCTCTTTCTGTTGCTTCTCAAGTTCTTAAGTATCCTTTATCTTTAACACTTTTTCCTCATAAGGTTCCAAGCCAAAAATAGGTTCCCCTTCTTTATTTTTTTTATTGTCATCTCTCCACTTAGCCACTAATTGATCAGGATAATCCCTTTTCTTCATTAGTTTTGGTGGTGTTGACTAAGATTCCTTATCCACATGAGTTTTTCCATTATTTTCTAGTTCCATGGAATTCCTCTTCTTTCCAACCTTCTTGGAGGATTCAGACACCTCCATTTTCTTTGTTTTAGCTTGGATTTTATCTTCCAAAAATTTATAAAATTCTCCGGAATCACTGGAAAAACCAACTTTCATTCTCCTTTGAGTATCACCACTGACCAAAATTACTTTGAAATTTCTTGACATTGAACTACAGGAAATTTTGAAAGACTGAAGTCAAAGAACTATAATCATCGTAAGAATAGATGGATACATGATAATCTAAGATTTTATGGTTCCATTATTTTTATTCTCGATATTCTACAAAAAATACTTCTCTAAATTGATCTTCTTTATATTCACCAAAAAAATCTATGTAATTCGGAGTCTGAATTCTATGGAATTTGGAGTCAGAATTCTGAGAAATACAGAATATGAATTTTGAGTAATTCAGAGACTAAATTATGGGGAATTCAGAGTCCAAATTTCAATGAATTAAAAGTCTGAATTTTAAGCAATTAAGAACTTGAATTTCCAAAAATTCAGAATCTGAAATTCAGAGAATTCAGAATTTGAATTTCAGTGATTTAAGAATCAAAATTTTTAAAAATTTGGAATCTGAATTTCAAAGAATTCAGAATCTGTAATTCAGAGAATTCAGAATCTGAATTTCATAGAATTCAGAATCTGAATTTCAGAGAATTTGGAATCTGAATTCTAAAGAATTTAAAATCTAAATTTTAGAGTATCCGGAATCTGAATTTCAGAGAATTCTGAATATGAATTTCAATGAATTCAGAATCTGAATTTCATATAAATCAAAATCTGAATTTCAGAGAATTTAGAATCTGAATTTTAGAATATTGTATATCTAATAATTTATAGAATTTAGAGGTGTAAGATATGAAACCAATATTTTTAATTTAGAAATAATAGGAGTTAGGATAAGATAAACTATAACATGAACAATGAAAACAAAGATAATGGGAAAATTTCCTTGAGGATGGAAAATTTTCTTTATTAAGATAATTTTAGGGAAAAAGTGATTTTCTATAAAAAAAAGTGTGTTTTTGATTTCCAAAATATTGGAATGAAAATTTCATAAGTAAATATTATTAGCTTATCAGTTTGTTCCCCAATTTGTCAAGTAATCCATCTCCTCCCTTGATTTCTTCTTCCAATCTTAGGTACTCTTCCGTTTCTCTTAATTTTACTACTCTCTAGTAGAAAAGGTTAGATTTTTAGGGTTCTACTTTCACATTTTTTTGATCTCCTATATTATTGTTTGGTTTGGATTTTTTTGGTGTCATTAGGGTGTGGTTGAAGTTTCACGCCAATTTCTAAAGCATTCTCCACCCAAGGTGGGTGATTCCATGTTGAACCATTTCTTGATAAATGTTTTTATGATTTCATGTGGATTTTAAAATGTTTTGTGTAACGTGTGTTAGGTTTGAAAGGGTTTTTTGAAGAGATTTAAATTTTTTTGTGTTAGAAATTTATTTTTCTTGTAAAATTTTGTGTATTTTAAAGTAAAGACATGTTATGTTCTATGAATAAAAATTTAAATTATTTAAATGATTTATTAGGTAATGTAAAAAATGTGAACCATGTTAAGGGCTCGTTTTGGTTGTTAGTAGCCTTTCTTTCATCATGTTGTGGAGATGGCTTGAGAGGGATGGTCCCCTTTCCTTGTTAAGTCTTTTGGATTTGGTTTTTTTGTTCATTTTTGGTAGTATTCCTTTTCGGTTTTTTGTTAAACTTGTAACTCAAATTTTGAAAATGTTAAGGGCTCGTTTTGGTTGTGGTTTTTAATTTACATTCCTTTATCTTGTTTTTTTTATTATTCTATATTTGGGTAAATTGTTCCAACTTGCTATTGTTGATACCCGTGTACTTGTTCTATTCTGTGGGGTTCAAGAATGCCCTTCGAGCATTGCCATGGACTGGTTGAGGTGCCAATTTGGATAAAGACCTGGGTTGGTTCGTGAAAATTTGTATGAGAGAATGGTATATCTCTTTGGAAAATTTTATTTGGGATGAGATAGGTAAGAAATGTGATATGACTATTGAGGCTCAGTGTTCTGGTTGTGGGATGGGTTTCTGGCCAACACACCTCAAGAAAGGCCTCTATTCTCCCTGGGATGTTGGGATACATGTCAGAATAATCCTCTAGGTGGGATGTGTAGGCTGCAGACTATACATAGACATTGGGTGGGGGTGAATTACATTTTTTGTTCTGTTTTTTGACATGTTTGATTTATTGGTTTTTTTTATTACTAATTTTTTGAGAGTTGATGTACTAATAATTTTCATATGTGAATGATGATTTTTGTACCAACATGTCACCTTGGAAAATTCCCATGAAATCATTGGTAGAAGAAAAATAGTGTTCTCCCGCACCATATGTTCATAGGATGGTTGATGTTATTGTTTTGGTTATTCGGTCTATAGGTTGGGTAGTGGGTCCTACACCATTCTCAGTTAGAGAGGCTGAACCTAATCCACAGAAGAAAAAAACCCAGTATTTCATCAAGAACAATACTCCTTCCTTCTGAGGAATCTTAAAACTGAAATAAGTAGAAACATTGATCAAGAATATGGAGCACTTGTTCTAGTAAATGGACACTCTTGAAGCGTTAAGGGTGGATTGTTCATTATTTTTGCTAGAATCTCCCAGTCGAAGATAGTGGGAATATGTGATTCAAGCAGGGAAGCATCAGAAGATGAGCTAAAAGGACTTCAAGGCAGACTTCAATGACCATTACATCCATATGGTATTGGTGTATACTAGATCTCAGGATTTCATGGATCATGTTCAGGGGGAACATTCAGTGATGGATTATGTGAATCGCTTTGACGAGCTAGTCTGATGTGCCCCTGAAATTTTATCTAATTAGAAAATGAAGGCTTAGAGGTTCAAAAAAGGGTTACAGCCATTGATCTATTCTCAGGTCATTCTGTTCTAGATAAAGACTTATTCTGAAGATGTTGACTGGTCTTGTATGTTATAGATTGACCATAAAGGATGTTCGGGATCATTTAGAGCTATTCCCAAGATGGGAAATGATAGTTCCTTGGAGAGGAAGAAGAATAAAGATGAAAAGGTAAATAAGGGAGGTGGTAGCCCGAAATATCCTTCTAAGAAATCATCATTTATTGCTTCTATTGTAGGATTGGTTGTGTTACATTAGTGCAAGAAGGCGGGGAACATTCGGCCTGTATTTTCAACTCTTCCTAAGATTTTTCATCAATTTGGAGTTATGGTACATCTTTATTGTTTATTCAATATGATGCAACCATATTGGAGTGTCAAAAGGATCAGTAGATTCCAAGGGAAGGTCAGCTTAGTAGGAACCGTCCATGAGAGTGGGGTCAATTTTTTGTGGTTGTGGAACCAAGAACATATCTTCTCATATTTAGAGTTAGCATAGAGCATAGATTCATGCCAGTGGTCATGTTCAGGATTGGGCAAAGACTAGGCATATTCATGTTGTGGATTAGGCACTAGTAAGACCAGTTGTATGTCCCTCGATAGTTCGAGGTACCATTTTCATTGAATCATCTATAAATATCATTCTATTTGATATCAGTGCTTTAGTTAATTTTATATCTACTAGTCTTGTGAATCTGTTGAATTTTTTAACCGGGAACTTATCTTTTCAAATGTAGTTAGTGATGGTGTTGGGTAAGAATACTGAGGAAGGCCTCAAGTGCCTATCATGTGTGCTTATCGTTTTAGGGGTTTAGATGGAATGGGATTTTTGGGTACTGGATATGGACCTGTTTGATGTAATAATTGGCATGAATTTTATAGTGTATTTCCAAGAACACATTGCCTCTTATCGGAGGATGGTATGTTTTATGGAACCAGATTATAGTTCTCAAGTCTTTATTAGAGAATGTGATCCTCAGTCGGGTTGTGTTAGACCTCCACTCTTGGATTTAGGTAGAAATTCTTTCCAATTATAATAACTTGTTCTAGAAGAAAATGTTAGTGCTTATAAGGGTAGGTTACCTCATATAGTGAATGAGTTCTCTAGGGTATTCCCAGATGATTTTTCAAGGTTACCCCTGGAGTAGTATGTGGTGTTTTCAATCGATTTGGCACTAGTAACACATCCAATATATTTTACCTCATATGGAATGGCCCCCACCGAAATGAGGGAATTAAATATACATGTGGATGAGTTGGAATCTAAAGGGTTCATTCAACTGAGCATATCTACTAAGGATGCCACTCTTTTTGTGAAAAAAGGTTTCAGATCTCTCTAGTTAGTCATTATCTATTGAAATCTTAAAAAAGAATCCATCAATAATAAATACCCCTTTCCGATATTGATGATTTTTTTGACCAGGTGAAGGGGGAAAAGTGGTTCTCCAAAATTGGATTGTGTTTAGGTTTCCACCAAGTCAAGGTGAAAGAGAAATATATTCATAAAATGAATTTCCAAAGCTATTACAACCACTTTAAGTATTTGGTCATGCCTTTCAGATTGAAAAATTCCCCATCAGTATCAATTTAACTCGTGAATAGAGTGTTCTTCCAATATCTCGACTCTTTTATTTTAGTATTCTTTGATGAAATTCTAGTATACTCTGGATCTTTGGAGGAGCATGATAATAATTTACAGATTGTTCTAAGAACATTTCGGGACCCTCTCCTTTATGAGAATTTATCAAAATGAACTTTATGGATCAGGGATGTGATGTTTATGGGCCATTTTATTTTAGATCAAGGGGTATCATTGGACACTAAGAAGATTAGTGTTGTTATGTCATGGGAGCAGTTGAAGAATGTGTTCAATATCAGAAGTTTTCTCAGCCTGTTGGGTTGTAACATGATGTTTGTTTAGGATTTCTCATGACATTCATCATCGATGACTACACTCCCCAAAGGGGGGAAAAGATGGAATATAGCCCAAAATTTTAGGCATCCGTTGAGGATCTGAATTAGCGGTTGACCACCGCACCCATGTTGATATTTCTGAAATCGATAAAGGGGCATGTGTTCTATTTTGATACTTTAGGTATGGGCATATGGTGTGTGATGATGCAGGATGATCATGTGGTGGAATATGATTCTCTCCAACTATGACCACATGAGAAGAATTATCCAACCCACATCTTGTGGTTAGCAATTTTGATGCATGATTTTAAAATGTGGTGTCACTACCTCTTGTGGGTGAATTATGTGGTCTAGTCTAATTATAAGAGCTTAGCCTAAATTTTCTCATAGAAGGATCTCAATATGAGGTAGCACCATTGGATCGAATACCTATAGGGGTTTGACTTTGACATTGCCTATACCCCGTAATGTGGGGGAGGATGCGTTAACTAGAAAAGTGTCAGTGTAGGCATTAGGGATGTCCAGCGATGAGTGGGCTTTAATGGATCTCTTTGGTCATATGAATTTAAAGACCAATGAGCATAATGGAGGTGCATTATTTGAAAATGTAGAGTTGGATCCATCTCTTTTGGTGTTGTTTTAGCAGGAGTGTCCCATTTACAAGCTATGTTAGTGGTCTATGAAGTTTCCTCGTGATGGGAATACATATTCCAATTGGTTGTTATCTCTTGAGGGAATCTTGTGTTTCAAGGGACATTTTATAGTGTCATCATCTCTAAGGAATATGGTGATGCAGGATAGCCACTAGTCTCAGGTGGTCATAAATCTTGGTTCAACCATGTTGTACTATGATGTTTGTCAGTAGTTTTTGGTGGCCATGAATAAGAAGACACAAAATTGTCTTCATATTGAGATTCAATACATCACATCACGTGAAGGCATAGAATCAGAGGCCGTATGGTTTGCTTCAGTCATTACCCATTCCTTCCTAGATGTGGGATGAGGTTACCATTGACTTCAATTTTGGATTACCTTATACACCTCAAGGAAGGAAAACTATTTGGGATGTGATTGACTATTTAACCAAATCATCCCACATCATTCGATCAGAGATTCAATGAAGGTTGATGAGATGGGTCGACTGTACGTTTAGGAAGTGGTCAGACATCATGGTATTCCATCAATGATTTTTTTAATAGATTCACTCGATTTACCTCATGATTTTGGGAAGTCCATAAAATGGAATTGGGGTTGCATCTTAAAATGAGCATGGATTACCACCCTGAAATGGAAGGTCAAACATAGTTAGAAAATCAGACATTATAATACATGATCTGTGTATGTGTTTTGTATTTTAGAGGTTCATCAGATAACCCTTTTGGATTGGTCAAAATTTCTTACAACAACAGTTTCCAATCTACCATTTGAATGGATCCCTTTGATGCTCTCTATGTTTTAACTTATCGGTCACCGTTATATTGTACAGAGGTAGGGAAGACGTCACTTTTGTGACAAAGCCTTGTGAAAGAGACATATGAGAAAGTAAAGCTAGTTATGTTGTGGTTATTGAAAGATCAATTTTTTCATCGATCTTATGGTGATTAGATGTATTGGGATATGGATTTATATGTGGGTGATCAGGTATTCATGGAAGTAGAACATCATTTGGGTCATCGTTGTTTGAGAAAACAGGGAGTGGTAATGTTGAGGTATGTGGGACCTTTCAAAATCAATGAACGGATTATCAATTTGTCATGTCAGTTATCTTTTCCTTCTTAGTTGATGTCAATTCATGATGTTTTCCATGTCTCCCATCTGAAGAAGTATAATTCAGACCTGTCTCATTTGTTGAATTGGGAGGAGTTTGAGGTAGAGCCTAATTTTTCTATGTTTGAACGGACGGTATAGTTAGTGGATTCCCATGGGAATGTTCTTCATGATAATTCCATTGTATTGGTCTATATCCTTTGGAATCATGGTAATGATACGCATCATACTTGGTAGAGGAAATCATTGGCTGATCAAGAGTATCTATTTTTATTTTCTGATCAATCGTTGGGTTGACTTTCTGTGTGCGGAAATTTTTCATATTGGAGAGAATTATCACACCCATGATCTCATTTTGAGGTATTTTTCTTTTTTATTTTTTTATTTTTCTCCCCATGTTACCTTGTGAATTTTAGAGAAATATGGTAAATTTTGGACAAACCCACCAACGTGCACTGTTGGCGGACGATTAGAGTTAATTGTGCGCCTTTCCCTAGTAACCATGTGGTATATATCTGGGCAAGGAAGTAGAAACCGCATAACCACCACATGACCATGCTCTTTTTCCAAGGTAACTTTTTTGTTTTTAATTCATCAAAAAGAATACATCACATAGCTACCACACATTTTACCAAACCATTTGGATTAACCATGTGTGTCGTCCAAGTTAATAAATTTTTTTGTGTTTCTCTCCCCTCTCAGTTTTAAATCCCTAATACCCATTTTATCACCCCTAGGTATTTTGTTCCATAAGGACCTCCCTCTGACCCTCTTCCTCTTCTAAATCATCGATTTTGTATCAGATTATGGGTGGTTATTCCTTGATTCATCAATTAAGTCATCTTCTCCCTTAATTTCTACCTCCAATTGAGGGTTTTATTCCCTTGGTCTTGGGGTTCCTCTTTTCTAGTGGCTAGGTTTTCATTTTTTTGGTTTCTAGCCTGACATTTTTGGTTTGATATCATGGATTGTTGTTTGAGTTGGTATCGTTTTGGTGGATTTTGAGTTTCTCAGCAATTTTCAGAACTTTCTCCACCCGAGGGTGGTGATTCAATGTCTAACCATTTCATGATAAATTTTTTATTCTTCATTGTGGATTTGAGTATTTTTTATGAAATTTATTTGAGGTGTGAAAGTGGTTTATATAGATTTTTTATATGGATTTGAGTTATTAATTGGTTTTCATCTGATATTTGGTGTATTGTGATGTAAATCCCATTTATGTTCTTTGAAATGGTTTTTAAATTATGTAATGGTTTATTAGTTTTTTTTAAGATTAAAACCATATTTAGATAATGTTCTGGTATGTATATGAATTAAAATGGGGATTTGGGTATGAAAATGGTTTTATTTGGTGTGGGAAGTTCCTTGTTTGGTTTTTGTATATGAACATGGAATGTTATGTGAACATGAATTTTGAATGATCATAAAATTTGAGGCCAGGGTAACTAGGTGGGTGGACTAGGATTGTGTGCTAGTGAAACAGAAGTGGATTCGGTCTGATTTCACTTATATAGATTAATGATTAAAACTCTAACTAAACGTGAATGATGATTTGAGACTGCAAGACTATGGGGGTGTCCCCTACTAGTGGATCTTTTATGATAAATCTAATGGTTGTGGTTTCTAAGCCACGTTTCATTGAGACAATAGGTTATAGGGTCCATTAATTTCTAATACCTATAGTTCCTCTAACAGGATTAGTGATATTCAGATATGTTTCCATTACCATCGGCATATGTTGAGGCATATTTGTATCTTCAAAATCATGGGTGTTTTTATTTATTGTTTCTTTACATTAAAGTGGTTTTTATTTAATGTTGTTTCCTTTCAAATTTTCTAATCATTCCTATCATTTGTAAAACATGCATGTTTATTTACAATTTAATGTTTATAGAATGGAATCATTTTGGGTGGAATCCTGTAGGTAAATGGGTCACACCATTCTTGAACCCTTCGGTGTAGGTAGACTTGTGTTTGGTAGATACATGTATGGGTAATTCATTTAGAGATGGTGGTTCAGGTTGATAGTGATCTTTCATGGGCGGTGTTGTGGAGATGGCTTGAGGGAGATGCACCCCTACCATATGGTTGTTTGTTGGTTTGGGGTTTTGGACTTTTTTTGTAGTTTCTCTTTTGGTTTTTGGTATTAAACTTGTTACTAAAACATGGAAAATGTAAATGGCTTGTTTGGTTGTGTTTTTCAATTTTTTTTTCTTTATTTTGTTGTTTTATTAATGTATATTTGGGTAAACCATTCCCACTTTCTATTGTTGATACCTAGGAACATGTTATAGACTATAGGGATTGGTAATTTCTTTAAATAATTTCCATAGACAAGGAAAAGTGCCAATTCGAATGAGCGACCCAACTTGGTTCATGAAATATTATTTAACAATGTATATGGTAGTTCGTATGTACACATGAGTAACAATTTTTTATGTAAAGACCTAGAAATTTCAAGGAAATTTTTTTCTGAAATTATTTGGAATTTTACGAGTCCGCGGTTTTTGACGGCGCCTAATTCTGAGGCACGGTGTACCCAGAATCAATTTGAGAAGTTTTTTTCGGGTACTTTCAGTAAACATAATTGCGGGTTTATCTATATTTTGAACTGGTGCTCGAAATTGAAATATGAGGACACCGATGAACTCGCAGCGCCGGTATTCACATAAGGGAACCTTTACCGCAGTTGCGTTTTATACATGATGTATGTTATAATTTGGGGTTCCAATTAAAACTTGGAAGTTTAAATAAAAATGTCTGTACAACACATTTTTATTTTGAAAGCTGGTTTAAGTCTCTTGGTAGAGGTTATGGGTGGGTCCCACTACACCCTAACCTCCCTTGGGAGGATATAACATGGGGTGGGGCCCACACAAGCTCTAACCCTTCAACTTCCCCTTAAACTCCCCACTAAATCCCCTTATTTAATTTGGCACCTCCCCTCATTAAGGGTGGAGCCTCTCCACCTCCCTCCATTAATTGTGTCAACCCCGTCAATTTAATTAATTAGGCTTCCTTCATTAATTGGTTGTTTGAATTGTTTTGAAATGCATGGCCTTATTAAATTGAGAATCCTTTTATTTTATTTTTTGGGAAAATATTCTATTGGGGGAGGCTCTGGAGAATTAGAAGAAAATTGTTCCTCTCCATGAAGAACATCTTCAACAAAGAACGACACCTTCCTCTCGATGAAGGACGTTATCTCGACCTCTTCAACCAAGGAAAAAACGTGAGGCGACGCCTACAAGGAATGCCTGTCATCCTTCTTCATTCTCCTCATCAAGGGAGAAGACGTTGTTTGCTAAGAACGCCGCCAACGACTCTGTCTTTCCCTCCGACGTTGACGGAACGACACCGTCATCCGCGACGCCGATTTCCGTGACAACGACAATTCTCCTTGAATGGAGGTAGGGGTTTTCCTTGTTTAAATTAAAACCTCGTTCCCCGTTTTTATATGGTTCGATGTTGGCGTCTTGTTACCACCTTACGCAGAGGGCGCAGGCCGAACAAACACGGACCGATGACCCTCCATTGTTTTTCTTGAGTTGATGACGGTGGCAAAACCGGTAGGGTTAGGTGTCGCCACACCGCGCCGGAGGAAGTAAGGGGTCGCAGCCATGTGTTTCACTGTGGATGGAAGAAGCGATGGTTGTGCGCCAGACGCCTAGAGAAGAACCATGTCCCGAATCTGCGGGCTGCTCGGACGAAGCGAACCGGCCGGCTGTAGCCGGCCGGGCTGGAAGACCACGGTGCCCCCTTGGCGCTGCGCTGCGAGCAAACTGTGGCCCTCTATGCGGGCCTCTTGAAGAAGCGAACAGGCCGGCTATGGCCGGCCGGGTAGATGACCGGGGTGCCATGAGTCACCGCACTACGGAGGGACTTCGGCCCGCGCTAGGTGGGCCGCTTCGGCGGGCGAACCGGCCGACTGCCTGTCGGACGGGCAGAAGAAACTGTTGCGCCTAAGGGCACCGCGTGCGGAGGATCTGTGTCCCGCAACTATGGGCCACTCGTGCCGAAAATGAGTTTCGGCTTTGGCCGGCCGGTCAGGGGACGTGGCGCCGCTCAACGCCACCGTTGCAAGAAACTGCCCCCCCCCCCACCGCTCTGCTCGGCCTACTGGCCGAGCCATGGCCAGCCATGGGCCAGGCCACCCATGTGTTGGCTAGGCCGCCTGCCGCGTGGGACAAACCGCCCTTGCACGTGCCGGCCCGGGCCGACCCCCCATTCGGGTCAGACCCGCCGAACCGGGTCGGGCCCGTTTCACATAAACGTGAATAACTTCAAGACCGCACGTTCGATCGATGCGCCATCTACGGCACTAGGATCCACGTGATTAGAAGGTCCTTTTGTGATTTTGTAAGTGTTTTTTGGACAACTTTGGAAAACTTTTGGGTTTGAAATGGGCATAATTACAACTGGGACCCTGAAACGGAAAAGCCAATAACTCTCAGACCGGGAGTCTGATTGACGCGCCCTCTGTCGCGTTGGGATCCTTTTGATGAGACGAAACTTCATGATACATCAAATCTGGACTTCGTGATAGTTGATGTATCAACCCCTTTGATCTAAGAGTGGAACCTCTCAGAATCGAGCGTTCTGTGTGTGGGAACAATAGAGCTGGCTGCGACTGTGACGACTACTGTTTTGGGATCCTACGTGGGTTCGGCAGCGATGACTACTGTACTAGAATCCTACATGGTTTCGACTGCGATGACTACTGTACTGGGATCCTTCGTGGGTTCGACAGCGATTACTATTGTACTGGAATCATCCATGGGTTCGACGGCGATGACTACTGTACTTGTATCATGTGTGGGTCCGATAGTATTGACCTTTGTACTTGTATCCTGTGTGAGTCCAACAGAGTAGATGGTCTTATATCCTGTGTGGGTCTGACAGCTTAGTTGGTCTTGTATCCTGTGTGGGACAGAAATATTAGATGAATTAGTGTCTATATATGATCATCTCTATCACTATACGAAAGATTTATACCTGTGTGTGTTGAGTCTTGACTTTCAATCATTATCATTGATGTGATTGACTTACTTCTTGTGTGGAAAGGGTTGTGCTTGGGCTCGAGAGTTGGAGATAAACTGAGATTGATAACTTAGGTATATGTATGGGCATATACCTAATTAGGGTTGGGTGATACTTTATGATTTTATCTTTCCTTTTTTGGTTTATCCTTCGTGGATTCTGGGAGACCTTCGGGGGGTCTTGTGGACCCTACTGAGTATCCTTATACTCACCCATGCACGGGCTATGCCCTCACCTTGTTGTGTTGGATGCAGACGATGGAAAACATTGACAGAGGCAGAGAGCGAGATTGGACCAGACGGTACCCGGAGGTGGACCACAAAGCGAGACGGTACACGGAGTAGACCGATAGATGTGGAGTGATGAGGTGGACATTTGTACCTACCCTTCAGGTAGGATACTCGGTAGATGTTCCAGGAGCTTCCCTTTTTAGGTGTTGTCCATTTTTGAGTTTTACATGCTTTCTATTGTACCTTTACTTTACTATTGGGCTTGTATTTCCGGCCCCTTTACATTCAACACAACATTTTGTGTAGACTATAAACTTAGTGTTTACTTCCAACTGCGTACTCTACTGTATTTGTTTACTTATTAAAGGAAATGCCTTCTCTTTTATCAGGATTTACGCCTTTGGTGGTAGTCGTCAGCCCCTGGCCTATGGAATGCGGGCTTGGGGTAGTCATTACATGAGTCCCAAGGACAGGTCGTGACAAATTGGTATCAGAGGAGTCGGTTCTACCGCAAAACTTAGGACTCTGACCCTTATTTTCTGTGAAGTGATAGTGTTAAGAGTATTGAGTATGGTTTTTAGTCCAGGGAGTCCAGTGTAGGTATAGCGGATGACGTATCTATACACCAGTACCATGACCTCTAATTTCCGACTTAGTGCACGGAAACACTTATTGTGTGTGTGTTTCAGGAGTTTCCTTTGTGGTCTCTTTGAGTCAGCTCACCAGGTATTACTTATTGACAGTGGCTCACCTGTTACTTATCAGGATGCCACTACCAAGACAGCCAGCTAGGGTTCCCGAGAGAGAGCACACGATGACGACCCACCGAGCAACGAGGCTCTGGTACAGGGCCCTCTTACTATGTTGGCACCTTCGGTTGGTGTACCAGCAGCACCACCACTAGATGGGCAGTAGATGCCACCAGCCACATTGGAGGATGGTGCACACCGACTGAGCATGTTTCACGAGTTCCAATGGCTGAGTCCTCAGAGGTTTTGAGGTGAGACAGATTCCCAGGAAGTAGAGGACTATATGGAGGCGATTACTAGAGTTTTCCACCTAGTTGAGACACTAGTAGAGCAGATGTTGATCTTAGATTCTAATCTTGTAACGCCCCGACCCTAGTTACCCAAACTCTGTGCATTATTACATAACATTGGAATGATCACAAAATAACAAGTCTCGAAACACCGATTAGTTTAGTATCCTTGAAACACTAGATACATTCATACATTTTACATTACATCATGAAATAAAAACAACAACAACATCTTGTCCTTTTTTAACACACTTATCCCTTAGACAATCCATACAGGTCAATAATAATACACTTCTTCACATCTTGGGAAAAATAAAACATAGAAAGGGGTGAGCTCAGATTCTCAGTAAGGATAACAATATAGAGGAAACTTTCATAAACAAGCATAAACATTTAAGGCAATTGTATAACTAAAACAAAATCCTTTTAAACTTGAACTTTAGAAAAACATGGAAAAAATGAAATGAAATAATGCCATTTACTTTTTCACATGGATATTCTACTAGTTCAATATACACATGCAATATCAATAACCACTTTCATAATGATGTAATGAATAATCCCAGACTATCATAACCACATAGTCACGGCCTTGTGCCAAGACTACAAATAGGATTTTGTCAAGGCCTTGTGCCAAGACACTAGCTTTCCTCATGAGACCTACCGATTAATCGAGGTGCTATATGGGGATCCACCCGTTACATAATAATTCCAATTCATGACTCATATGAAAAGTTTTAAACATATCATTAACAATTCCCAAGGACCATAACCTAATCGTATCACATAAAACATGCATAAAGGAAATATAACATTTCCACATTTCAATCACAAGATATCAATACAACAAATTGATATAATCAAAACATTATCAAAACCATTTTCAATACCAAAATAAAAGAAACTCAAAACATGGAATTTATTTTTCATTTTAAAAAAAAAATTATGCCTTTTAGAGGAAGCTGAAACTCAAATAATGGTCCCGGCGGCGGAGTAGTCGTTGTCGCCGCATACATAAGTCAAAACATTCCTTTTGTAATTTAGTAAAAATTCTTCATATAAAAATATTTCTTTTTAATAAAAGGAAAATTCAAAGGGGTTTATACACCGTATAAAAGAGAGTTGTGTATAAAACAAAATACGCCTCAATGAAAGGAGATTGAGACGAAGTCCCTTACCTCGTGTCCGACTTGACTCGGTCATTCTTTAATCTCCTGAATAATAAACTATAGTTAATTTTCTATTTTATTAAGAACCTTTTTAAAGTTCATTATTACTTTTACATCACTTATTACCATTTTATGAACATTATGTAATCATTTAATCTAATAACGGTCGTTTTGTCGATCCTTGGTACTTTACTTAAAAATAAATTTCTTATAATTACAAGTAGATTATGTGGTAAAATATCCATTATATCCAGAATTATATTCATGATTTAGATATAATATATATCATATATTTATCCAGTATATACATGCATTTATAATATTACATAACATTTAGAGGTAAGAAATGAAATGCACCGTTCATGGAGACGGTAAGCCGTACGTACGCATGAACGCTAATTTCATTTCTATTTCCTATTTAATGGAATGAAATAAAAATGATATAAAGGTTTATTATAATTATAGTATAATATAATATATAATATCATTAACTCCATCCTTTATAAGTCCCACATATGGCATTAATGATTCAAATCACTTTGTGGGGGCGGTAGTCCGCACTTCCTAAAATGAAATTATCGCGTTTACCTGTAATGGAAACCATAAAGGTAAGCCATAAATGAAAAATAAAGATACATAAGGAAAACATAAACATAATATATATCATATATAAATATAGTTAAATTTTAATGGCCACCATTAGATGTGTTAAAAGAAGATTGAACAATCATCATTTCGTGAGGCAGTAATTCACCACTCACAGAAACAATGTGTTCATTAACCACTAGACAGAGGTGTGTGTAAGTGTAAATCAAATCTATCTCATAAAAACATCCTAGTTTATTTAAGATACTATTTTTGTTACAAAATAGGGGAATAAAAAGTGTTTAGGGGGTTGGAGAAGCAAAATAAAACAAAAGGACATAAGAGAAGACATTACCTTTAAATCGGGTAACTCCCCTTGGATTGAACCATCAAGGTTTCTTGAAGAGCTTTCTATCTAAGGTAAGGCTACTAGGATTAAGGGAGGAAATTTGAGAGTGTAGTTGGTCAGAGGTTGGTTGAGCCAAATGGCTTTGAAGGTTTGAATAAGGTGGAAGAGTTGGGGGCCTTTTAATAGAGGAGAGGAGGGGCTCTTTTGGAAGGATTGAAATGTTACTTTATTATGAAATGATTTTCCAATTTTAGAGGTACCATAATGATATATTTAAAGGATAAAGTGATAAGGGTTTTAAATACACCCATACAATAGGCTTTATACAAGTTTAAGTCTTATATTTTTCCTTATATTTTTATTTTATTAAAATCATTCATTAATAAGGTAATCATTGCATCATCATGGTGTCATAAATAAATTTATTTATTTAATATCTAAAAATTATAAAAAAAAATACCATGATGTAGGAATTATTTTTATATTTAAAATGACTATTTATAGTATAAGATATCATTTATGTAAACAAAATTAAAATTTTTTTACTTAGGTGTTCCATACTTTTGTTATATTTTCTTTTCTTTAAAAATTAAAATGATAAAATGTCACTATTACACAAAAGTGATTCCATGGGGACCCTAAGTTGGAAAAAGGAATCCCATGGTTGTACATGACACAAAAAATAGCATTAGGACACATTTTGGGGTCATTTTATATTATTATGATAATATTTCATTACCCTTAACTACCCGATCACTAATTAATCATGATAACTAATGATAATTGTCGTTGTTACTATTCATAATGTCCCAAAACAAAAGAGTCTTAATTACATCATTTGGATGTTCTGATTCCAAATATGGAATCCATTTTACCAAATTCTAATCATATAAATTTCAGTAATTAATTTAAAAATTATTCCCGCTATCAAAACAAATAGCGTGTTTTCAAGAAACTATATCTATCAAAAGATTGATAATTTTTTATGTCCAATTTAAAGTGAAATTAATTATAATGACCACCATTGGATAAAATGGTAAAAATATTTTCTAATTATACTTTAAAATCACAAAATAGTATAATTTATCACTATAAATTATTTTGATCATAAAAGTTTTTTTTAATTAAAGTTTTGTATTTTACACTATTCATAAAAAATTTTCAAGTTCTCAGAAAAATACCAAAAATTCAACTTAGGATAATTTTGATATTATGGGTCCAAAAATGAAATCCAATTTGAATAATAAAATTTATAAAATTTCAAAAAGTGGGTATTACTATTCGTAACGGCTACTTTGATTGGTCGCGGTGTGTTAGAATCTCGACCTTGCATACAATGCAAGCTATTTCATTATTAAAAGAGAAGTGTACCATGGATGTTTGGGGTGTTACATTATTTCCTCCCTCAATAAATTGTTTCCTTGCAATTTTAAATTGTTCTTCAAAAATAAAAGTTTGAAAATAGAAAATTCCTTTGTGGAAAACCCATATCGGAAATAGGGTTAATAAAATTTAGTTTTAATAAGAGGGAATTGGAAATGAGAAAGTCACCACCAAATTAGGGTTTCTAATGGGAGAACATTGGTGGAAATTATAGACCTATAATTAGAGGAAAATTGTAAATATTTACAGGGAGGGATTGAGGTCATCAATCACAAACAAGTGTAAAATTCAGGGCCTCATAGCCATCAATCTATGATGATTTAAATATCATCAGTTCAACATAACACAAGGTATTATGATATCACATTTTTGTTTCAATATCCCCTCCCTAAAGTTTAAGAATTAATTTCTTCATAGAATAAGATATATATATATATATATATATATAATTCACAATTATAATTTCATCCTTCAACTAATTTATACCACAAACTCATATTTCACTCAAAAAGATAATAGAACTCAAAAATATTATATTTATCCTTATCGTATAAGGTTCCAAATATTAACACATACCATGAAGAAAAATATTTTGTAATAACTAGGGACTTCCTATAGGCTAGTGGTAGGTAATAAAGGCTCGTCGCACTATGGTTGTGGGTTCGATTCTTGTAGCTTTGTCTGATGCGACGGGTTATCGCCCGACCTGCAGGTTGTCCTTTTCCTAAAACTATAGTATTAAAATATTTGAAAAATAATCATAAGAAATTTTTTAACCTTAAATAATACTTTTAAAAGTTAAACTTAATCCATTCCATAAATTATAGTTATCCAAAGTACCTCTATCCAGACTCTCTGTAAAAGGTATCTAAATTCCAAAATCAATTGTAACATCAGATTCCCTAGACAAAGTAAAGATTCTCTTATTGTTACATACTAAAAATATGATTACCTTAGTCATATTAAATCCTTAATGTGAACAAAAATTATTGCAGTACAACCCTTATATATATCACATTATTCTTATAACCAGAATAAAATCCTTCAGTCCAAAAGCACCAATACATTAATTATTCCACTTCAACTGTAGTAACAACATAAGATTGGCCTTGATCTCTTGGCCTTTTCAGAGGTAAGATTCCCTAACACTTAGGAAATTCATTTGCATAATGCCCCATCTCTCTACAATTGTAGCATTCAACATTGATAGGATCTCTCTTTACCTTGAAATCACGAGCCTGTTGACCTTTTTCTCCACATTTATAACAAACTCTCATTCCTTTTAGGAAAGTACCGGGGTGATTCTTCCCACAATTATCGCATAATGGAAAATCCTTATTTCACTTTTTCCCTTTATCTGTCTCTTGTTCCACCATTCTCTTCTTCTCTTTCTTTACTTTATTGTCATGAGATTTAGATAATTTCTTTTCTGTCTTGGTAGCAAATGAGACTATATCTTCATACGTTGAGAAATATTGGAATAATAATGCTCGATGTAGAAATGGTTTTAACCAATAAAAGAAACGGTCGATATTACTTCTTGGGTTATGTATATAATCAGTATCATACCTCTCTAACCTTGTAAAGTTATCCTCATACTTTGTGACATTCTCATCCTCCTTTTGTCTCAGACTCTGAAATTTCCTTTCCATATCTTCTCAATGGTCACAGGGAATGTATTTTTCTAAGAAAATCACTTTGAACTCCCTCCATTCCATATTTGATACTTCTTCATCTTTTTTTGTGTTTTGAATAATTGACCACCATTGATCATCATCTCTAGTGAGGCGGTTAACTGTCATGATAACCTTTTCCCTTTCACTACTCCCCAAGGCATAGAATATTTTCTATAAGGAATTTATCCACTGCTCAGCTACTAAGGGATTTTTACTCCCATTTAATGTTGGTGGTTGTTTTCTCATGAAGTGATCTAACATTGATCCTCCACATTGTGAATCAGGGTGCTCCATATGAGTAAGGTTATTATTCATAACTTGAGTGAGTTTTCCTATTATGGTGATAAGCTGATCAGCACTAGTTTTATCACCAACACCACTATAATTATCTTGAGCATGAGGGAAATCCCTACATATATTGTGTGAATTAATACGGTTTCCATTCCTTCCACTAGGCACCATTTCTAAAACATGTCACAAACTAGATTAGTTTATGAATCGAAATACATAATTCCAAACTTGTAACATACTTAACATAAATTAAATAGTTTTATGGATATAATACATAATCATAAAAAGTTTTTATTTGAGGAGGTATATACTCATAAATCCTTCATAATTGTTTGTAAAAAAAGTGAGAATTGTCCAAAGAATATCCCCTGGGAGTGTCAAAACCAAGAGTGTAGCAAGGCCCGTTGTCGTGTACCAGGATACCCCGGGTCAAGCCCGAAACTCCTTATTGGAGTTTTCACTCCTAGGTACATCTATACTAGAGTCGCCTCTACCTGATCGTATCCAAACAGGGATGTATTGCTCATAAAATACACAAAATCTATACTTTACTAAAATTCTAGGATGTTCTTATATACTAATCCTCAAATACTATCTTATGGTAATGTTCTCTATTCAATGTTTATCTAAATTTAGTTTCCAAAGTTTTCACTAAACTGCCTCTGATACCAACTATAACGCCCCGACCCTAGTTACCCAGAGTCGGTGCATTATTATATAACATTGGCATAATCACAAAATATCAAGTCTTGAAAGACTGATTTGTTTAGTAGCCTTGAAACACTAGATACATACATAAGTTTTACACTACATCATGAAATAAAAACAACAGCAACATCTTGTCCCCTTTGAACACACTTATCCCTTAGAATATCCCTACAGAGCAATCATAATACACTTCTTCACATCCTGGGAAAAATAAAACATATAAAGGGGTGAGATTAGATGCTTAGTAAGGATAACAATATAGCGGAAACTTTCATAAACAAGCATAAACATTTAAGGCAATTGTATAACTAAAACAAAATTCTTTTAAACTTTAACTTCAGAATAACATGGCAAAAATGAAATGAAATAATGTCATTTACTTATTCACATGGATATTCTACTAGTAAAATATTCACATGAAATATCAATAACCACTTTCATAATGATGGAATGCATAATGTAAGACTATCATAACCACATATTCAAGGCCTTGTGCCAAGACTAAAAATAGGATTTTGTCAAGGCCTTCTGCCAAGACACTAGTTTGTCTCATGAGACCTACCGATGAATTGAAGAGCTATAGAGGGCTCCACCCATCACTTACTAAGTCCAATTCATTCTTTATATGAAAAGGTTTAAACATATCGTAAACAATTCCCAAGGACTATAACATAATCATATCACATAAAACATGCATAAAGGAAACATAACATTTCCACATTTCAATCACAAGATATCAATACAAAACATTGATATAATCAAAACATTATAAAAACCATTTTCAATACCAAAATAAAAGAAAAGTAAAACATGGTATTTATATTTTATTTAAAAAAAAGATATGGGTTGTAGAGGAAGCCGAAACTCAAATATTGGTCACAACGGCAGAGAATTCATTTTCACCGCATAAAATTCAATGTCAAAGAGTTTTATACACCGTATAAAAGAATGTTGTGTATAAAACAAAATATTCCTTAATGAAAGGAGATTGAGACGAAGTCCCTTACCTCGTGTTCGACTTAACTCGATCGTTCTTTAATCTCCTGAATAATAACCTATAGTTAATTTTATATTTTCATAAGAACGTTTTTCAAGTTCATTATTTATTTTACATCACTTATTACCATGTTATGAACATTATGTAATCGTTTAATTTAATAACGGTCGTTTTGTCGATCCTGGGTACTTGAGTCAAAAATAAACTTCTTATAATTACAAGTTGTTTATGTGGTAAAATATCCATTATCTCCAGAATTATATTCATGATGTAGATATCATATATATAATATATATCCAGTATATACATTCATTTATAATATTACATAACATTTAGAGGTAAGAAATGAAATGCAACGTTCATGGAGACGGTAAGCTGTATGTACGCATTAACGCTACTTTCATTTCTATTTCCTATTTAATGGAATGAAATCATAATGATATAAAGGTATATTATAATTATAGTATAATATCATATATAATATCATTAATTCCATCCTTTATACGTCCCACATATAGCATTAATGATTCAAATCGCATTGAGGGGGTGGTAGTCCGCACTTCCTAAAATGAAATTATCGCGTTTACCCATAATGGAAACCATAAAGGTATGACATAAATGAAAAATAAAGAAGTATAAGGAAAAAATAAACATAATATATATCATATATAATTATAGTCACATCTTAATGTCCACCATGAGAGGTGTTAAAAGAATATTTAACAATCATCATTTCTTGAGGAAATAATTCACCACTCACAGAAACAATATGTTCTTTAACCATTAGACGGAGGTGTGTGTAAGTGTAAATCAAATAATTCTCATAACAACATCCTATTATATATGAGATACTGGTTTTGTTACAAAATAGGGGAATAAAAAGGGTTTAGGGGTTGGATATGCAAAATAAAACAAAAGGACATAAGAGAAGACATTACCTTCAAATCGAGTAACTCCCCTTGGTTTGAACCAAAAGGGTTTCTTGAAGAGCTTTCTGCCTAAGGTAAGGCTTATAGGATGAAGTGAGGAAATTGGAGAAGGTATTTGGGCAGAGTTTGGCCAAGACAAATGGCTTTGATGGTGTGAATAAGGTGGTAGAGGTGGGGGCCTTTTATAATAGGTGAGGAGGGGCTCTTTTGGAAAGAATGAAATGTTACTTTATTATTAAATGCTTTTCGGATTTTAAAGGTCCCACAATGATATATTGCGAGGATAAGGAGACAAGGGTTAGAAATACACCCATCCAATAGGCTTTATACAAGTGTAAGTCTTAGATTTTTCCTTATCTATTCATTTTATTTAAATCGTTTATTAATGAGGTAATCATTGCATCATCATGGTGTCATAAATAAATTTATTTATTTAATGTCTAAAAATTATAAAAAAAATACCATGATATAGGAAATAATTTTAGATTTCCAATGAATATTTATATTCTAAGAGATCATTTATGTATCAAAATTAATATTTTTTTACGTAGGTGTTACATATTTTTGTTATATTTTCCTTTCTTTAAAAAATAAAATGATAAAATGTCACTATCACACAAAAGTGATTCCATGGGATCTCTATGTTGGAAAAAGGCATACCATGGTCTGAAATGACACAAAAAATAGCATTAGGACACATGTTGGGGTCATTTTATATTATTATGATATTATTTCATTACCCTTAACTACCCGATTACTAATTAATCATGATAAGTAAAGATAATTGTCATCGTTACTATTCATAATGTCCAAAAACAAGAGTCTTAATTCCATAATTTGGACATTATGATTCCAAATATGGAATACATTTTACCAAATTCTAAATACATACATTTCAGTAATTAATTTAGAAATTATTCCCGTTTTCAAAACAAATAGCGTGTTTTTATGAAACAATATCTATCAAAAGATTGACAATTATTTATGTCCAATTTGAAAGTGAAATTAATTAAAATGACCACCATTGGATAAAATGGTAAAAATATATTCTAATTATATTTTAAAACCACTCAATAGTATAATTTATCACTATAAATTATTTTGATTGTAAAAGTTGTTAATAATTAAAGTTTAGTTTTTTACACTATTCATAAAAAAATCGGATGCTCTCAGAAAAATACCAAAAATTCAACTTAGGATAATTTCGAGATTCTGAATCCAAAAATGAAGTCCAATTTGAATAATAAAATTTATAAAATTTCAAAAAGGCGGTATTACTATTCATAACGGCTACTTGTATTGGTCATGGTGTGTTAGAATCTCGAACATGTATACAATGAAAGAAATTGCATTATTGAAAGAGAAGCATATAGTGGAAGATTGGGGTGTTAAAAATCATTTTCAGTGAGTGACCATGAGGATGGTCAGCATAATGATGAAGTTTCGTTACTTGGACCATTTTCTTAGATGGTTCCTTCGGGAAGTGTTCTAACTATATCATTGTCTGTTGGTCAGCAGACACTACCCGCGGTACTAGTAGAGGACACTTGTAAGCTTAGTGCCTTACATGTGTTTCAGCACCAGATATCCATCATGTTCCAAGGCGAGCCCGACTAATAGGCGGCTAAGGACTGGCTTGAGGAGGTGGCTGAGAGTTTTTTTAGATCTTATACAGCTTCGGTAGGACGACATGTCAGTAGCTGAGTATTTATCGAGGCATACCGATATTTCCTGGTACTCAATGAATATGATTCGATCAGTGCTTTAGAGCTTGGACCTCTGAGCGAGGTGTGTTTAAGGATATATGAGCTAGAACTTTTTCCTCTATGCATTCCTTATTATGTTAGGGTGAAAGAGAAAACCATTGTGGTTGAATGTTCATTGGCTAAGCAGAAATAGCCAGTGAATGTTAGCAAGTTGAAAGCATAAAACTGGTGCCAGCCTCAGAGACTTGAGCATGTAATATGTTTCAAGAAGAGGAAATGTTAAGCATAGATAAATCTGCAGGGCATCATACGTGGAAGCAGAGCTAGGAGAGCAGCATGAGGTGGTGAACATTTCGACATGTTACAACCACCCGCCTTTGTAGTCCATGCTAGGATCATGGATCTGGAGGGAATGGGAAAGGAGTAGCTGCATGTGGTCAAGGAGTGTGAAACAAGGGCTCTAAGAATGATTTGAGCTACGTTCTGTGTCTACTACTAGCTTCCATATCAATAGTCATAGGTACCAATCATTCCTTCCTTCCATGAATCTTTTCCTAGACCTAGAGTTTCTAGTTAAACCGTTGACTTGACCCTCACGTCTAAAGATACCTTTGGGAGGAGACTCGATAATCACACTTATGTCGATGGTGTGATATGACCCTTGAGGTGAGAGTTTTAGTTGGAACCTCTTGGTAGTAGCATCGAGGCCTTACAACGTTAGTTTGGGTATGGATTGGGCAACCACAGTTCATACAAAGATTAATTGTATTAGGAAAAAAAGGTTTTTGGTTTATCTACAACGTTGGGATGGGGTTTTCCTTGGTCATTGAAAAGGAAAACCCAGGTAGCACAGGATGGAATCATGCATAAGAGGTTGTTGTTGATCAGTCAAGAGTCGGCCAGACTTACCTTTGTGCCAGACTTCTACAGAGATGCGGCATCACTATCAGCTTTGATGAGGATGGGGAAACCCTTATTATGGTCAGAGAGATGGTAGTAGAGATTTCAGGAGGTGAGGAAGAGGTAGACTAGTGTGCCCATCATGAGGATACCGGAGGAGGGCATAGGGTATGTAGTTTACCGTGACATATCAGGAACCGGACTCGGGTGTGTCCTGATGAAAGAGTGAGCAGTGATCGCGTATGGTTCACGGTTGTTGAGACATCACAAGAAGAACTATGCTACCCATGACCTGGAGTTAGAAGCAGTGGTCTTTGCCTTGAAGATGTGGTGGCACTATCTTATGGGCGAGCATTTTACTTTTTATTCTGACCACCAAAGTCTCAGGTACATCTTCTCGCAGAAGGACCTAAACCTGAGACAACGGTGATGGCTTGAGTTCCTCTAGGACTATGACTTTGAGATAGTCTACACTCTTGGGAAGGGGAATGTTTTAGCAGATGCTCTCAGTAGGAGATCGGGAATTCATCTACTAGGAGAGGCGACGAAGCATCTAGCCACGTTGTAGATATCCTTTGTGGATAGAGATGGCGTAGCCTTTCTTTAGTCTCTCACAGTGACTCCTTCACTTCTGGAGTGAGTCAGAGAGGAATAGAGTCGGGACGTTGACTGTGAGACACGACGTGCTTAGATATCCTCAGGGCAGGCACCTGATGGGTTTTATGAAGGTAGGGAACATGTCATCATTTTCAGATGACGTACCATGGTACCAGTTTCACTACAGGAGGAAATGATGATAGAGTTTCACACTTCCTCTCTAGTGGTACATCCATGAGTGGTGAAGATGTATCAGGACCTTAGATGATATCATTGGTGGCCAGGAATGAAGAAAGCAGTAGCAGAGTTTGTCTGTCGATGCCTCGCTTTTCAGCAGGTGAAGGTGGAGCACCAGGTACCAGCAGGCTTGGTACAACCCTTAGAGGGTCCGGAGAGAATGTGGGATGGGATATCCATGGATTTTGTGATGGGACTTCCACGTACATCCAGATGAAACGACTCTATCTAGGTGATCTTCAACTGACTCATCAAGTCGGACCACTTCCTTCCAATTGGAGAGCATGGCTCAGTAGAGAGAATGGGAAGCCTCTTCGTTCAGAAGATCATATAGATTCATGGCGTTCCATCGACTATCGTCTTCGATGGAGATGCTCGTTTAACATCCCATCTATAGAAGGGATTACAAAAGACTTTTGAAATGCAGCATCGCTTGATCACTTCTTTCCATCCTTAGACGGATTGTCAGATTGAGAGGACCGGTCAGACTCTCAAGGACATCCTCTGTGCGTGTGTCCTTGAGTTTGGTTGCAATTGGGAGGATCACTTACCCTGGATAGAGTGTGCTTACAACAATAGCTACCAATCCACCATCATTCTCGCACCTTACAAAGCACTAAACGGCCGACCTTGCAGATCACCTCTATGCTTGACTGACCTGGGGGAGTCCACACTTGTAGGACCATAGATAGTTCAGGCTATGACGGAGAAGGTGCAGATCATCCAGGAGCGGATGAAGACTGCATAGAGCAGACAGAAGTCCTATGGTGATAGGAGATGGAGACCATTGGAGTTCGAGTATGGGGACCACATCTTTCTACAGGTCTCACCTTGGCGAGGTCTTCAGAGTATTGGTCGAGGCAGCAAGTTATCACCATGATTCATCGGACCATTCCAGGTCCTCTATAGGGTAGGGGAGGTGGCTTACTGCCTGGACCTTCCACCTCAGTTGCATCGAGTGCACGACGTCTTCCACGTATCTCAGCTAAGGAGATACATGCACGACCCATCTCACATCATCAACCACAGTAAGATAGACATTGATGACGGGGAAACTTTTATGGAGGTTCTAGTGGATATTGAGGATCGATAGGAGTGAGTCCTGCTTGGATGGTCAATTCCTCTCGTGTGTGTTCGGTAGCAGCACGGGAACCTCCAGGAGAGCACATGGGAGCGGGAGGCTCAGATGTGTGCTCAGTACCTACTTTTGTTTCCCTAGTGTGTGTTGTAGATTTACAGGGATGTAAATCCCTAAGGCGGGGGTAATTTAAATTCTGGGAAATTTCAAGGAAATATTTTTCTTAAATTATGTAGAATTTTATGAGTCTGCAGTTTCTAACGGTGCCTGATTCCGAGGCCCGGTGTGCCCGGAATCAATTTCTGAAGTTTTGTTCGGGTATGTTCAGTAAACGTATGTGCAGGTTTTTCTATCTTTTGAACCGGTGCTCAAAATTGAAATCTGAGGACACTGATGAACTCGCAGCGCCGGTATTCTCTTATGGGGACCTTTACCAAAGTTTCGTTTTATACAGGATAGAAGTTATAATTTGGGGTTCCAATTAAAAGTTGGAAGTTTAAATAAAAATGTGTGTGCAACACATTTTTATTTTGAAAGGTGGTTTAAGTCTCTTGGTGCAGGTTAGGGGTGGGGACCACTACACCCTAACCTCCCTTGGTAGGTTATAAAATGGGTTGGGGCCCACCCGAGCTCTAACCCTTCAACTTCCCCTTAAACTCTCCACAAACTCCCCTTATTTAATTTGACACCTCCCCTCATTAATGGTGGAGCCTCTCCACCTCCCTCCATTAATTGTGCCAACCCCATCAATTTAATTAATTATGCTTCCTTAATTAATTGGTTGTTTGAATTGATTTGAAATTCATGGCATTATTAAATTAGGAGGCCTTTTATTATATTTACGTGGGAAAATATTCTCTTGGGGGAGGCTCCGGATAATTAGAAGAAAATTATTCCTCTCTACGAAGAACATCTTCAACAAAGAATGACACCTTCCTCTCAATGAAGAGAATTCTCCCAACCTCTTCAACTGGGGAAAGAACGTGAGGCGACACCCACAAGGAATGCTCGTCATCCTTCTTTTTTCACCGCGTCAAGGGAGAAGATGTCCTCTGCTAAGAGCACCGCCAACGACTACGTCTTTCCCTCCGACATTGACGGAACGACATCGTTATCCGCGACGCCGATTTCTGCGACAACGAAAATGCACTTTGAATCGAGGTAGGGGTTTGTCTTGTTTAAATTAAATCTGCGTTCCCCATTTTTATATGGTTCGACATTGGATTCTTGTTACCACCTTACGTGGAGGGTGCGGGCCGAACAAACACGACCCGATGACCATCCGTTGTTTCTCTTGAGTTGATGACGTTGGAAAAACTGGTAGGGTGCAGTGCCATCATGTCACGCCAGAGGAAGGAAGGGGACGTGGCCATGCGGGCCGCTGTAGACGGAAGAAGCAGAAGCCATGCACAGGCCACGTGGAGAAGAACCACGGCCCGCATCCTCAGGCCGCTCGGATGAAGCGAACCAGCCGGTTGTAGCCGGCAGGGCTGGAGGACTGCGACGCCCCCTTGGTGCCGCGGTGTTGGAAGACCGCAACCCGCTGTGCGGGATGCTTACCGAAGCGGACCGGCAGGATATAGTCAGTCAGGCAGAAGACCACGGTTCCATGAGGCATCGCGCTATGGAGGGACCGCGGCCCACACTGGGTGGGCCACTTCAGCGGGCAAACTGGTCGGCTACTTTCCGGTCGGGTGGAAGAAACAGCAGCGCCTAAGGGCGCCGCTTGTGGAGGATATGCGGCCCCCAACAGCATGTCGCTCACACCAGAAAAGTCGGTCGAATTCATCTGTTCAGGAAGGAGAGGCGGCGGCGCCATTGCAAGAACCCCCCCCCCCCCCCCGCTCCGCTCAGCCAGCTAGCCGAGCCGTGGCCAGCCGCGTGCCGGGCCGTCCATGCGCGGGCCGGACCACCTACCGCATGGGCCAGACCACCCTCGCGCAGGTCGGGCCTCCCTCGCATAGGCCAGGCCACAGCGCCAGGACAGGCTAACCCCCCAGCAGGGTCGGACCCGCCGAACCAGGTCTGGCCAACCCGCCAACCCACTGGGCATGACAGGCCAGACCCGTTTCACTTAAACGTGAATAAAATAAAGATCACGCGTCCGATAGAAGCTCCGTCTGCGACACTGGGATCCTCATGAAGATACGGTCCTTTTTCGATGCTCTAAGTGAGATTTGGACAACGTTCGAAAAATTTTGGGTTTGGAACGAGCATAAATCCAACTGAGCCCCACAAACGGAAAATCCAATAACTCTTAGACTGGGAGTCTGATTGACGCGCCATCTATCACGTTAGGTTATTTTGGATGAGACAGAAAATCGGGATACATCAACTCTGGACTTTGTGATTTTTGATGTATCAACCCCTTTGCTCGAGGTGCGGACCCTCCCAAAATCGAGTGTGTTGTGTGCGAGAACCTTAGAGATGGTTGTGACTACGACGACTACTGTACTGGGATCCTACGTGGGTTTGGTAGCGATGACTGATGTACTGGGATCCTACATGGGTTCTCCTATGATGAATACTATACTAAGATCCTCCGTGGGTACGATAGCGATAACAACCATACTGGAATCCTTCGTGGGTTCCACGGTGATGACTATTGTACTTGTATCCTTTGCGGGTCCAACAGTATTGACCTCTGTACTTGTATCCTGTGTGGGTCCGACAGAGTAGCGGGTCTTGTATCTTATGTGGGTCTAACAGCTTAGCTGGTCTTGTATCATGTGTGGGTCCAACATCTTAGATTAATCAGTGTCTATATCTCATTATCTCAATCACTATACAAAAGACGTATACATGTGTGAGCTGAGTCTTGACTTCCAATCATTATCATTGATGTGATTGACTTACTTCCTGTGTGGACTTGGTTTTTCTTGGGCTCAAGATTTGGAGCCGAACTGAGATTGGTAACTAAGGTATATGTATGGGCATATACCTAAGTAGGTTTGTTTGATACTTCGTGATTGTATCTTTCCTTTTTTGGTTTATCCTTCGTGGATTCTGGGAGACCTTCGAGGGGTCTCAGGGTCCCTACTGAGTATCGTTATACTCACCCCTACACGGGCTATGCCCGCACCTTGTTGTGTTGGATGCAGACGATGTACAACATTGAAGGAGGTAGAGAGCGAGCCTGCACCGGACGGTACCCAGAGGTGGACCACAAAGCGATACGGTACACGGAGCAGACCAATAGACGTGGAGTGTTGAGGTGGACATCTGTCCATACCCGTTAGTTAGGATACTCGGTGGATGTTCTAGGAGCTTCCCTTTTTAGTTGTTGTCCCTTTTTCAGTTGTACTTTCTTTCTGTTGTACCTGTACTATACTGTTGGGCTTGTATTTCCGGCCCCATTACTTTCAGGACTAATTTTTGTATACAATATTTACTTAGTGTTTACTACTAGCTACGTACACTGTTTTATTTGTTTACTTATTAAAGGAAATGCCTTCCCTTTTATCGGGATTTATGCCTTTGGTGCTAGTCTCCATCCCCTGTCCTATGGAAGACGGGCTTGGGGTAGTCACGGAATGGGTCCCGAGGACGGGTCGTGACATTGTGTTTCAAAAAATATGAGATAAACAGTGGTTGTTTTATTTTCCCATTTCCCGAATTATAATTATATCATTATTGTCATATTATATCTCTAAAGACACCTATATATACTATCCATGTGAGTTCATGATTATGAACAGAGTACATCGGTTCACCTGGCGGTAGTCTACATGTATACATGAGTGATATTATTATTTTTCATTGTCTGTTATTAAAAGAATTAGAATATTTATTTACAATTCAAAAATTAAATCTATATTATATATATCATATTACTTCATTTTCATCCATTTTTATATCCTTCCATATGTTTTAGTGATATAAAATGTAATATATCATTTTCGAGAAGCAGTAGTCAACATGTATACAAGAAAGAAGTTTTCATATATATTAGATGAATAAGTCATTCAAATGGGTTATAACAAAAACATTATAATATTTAATTATATGCGAGATACTGATTCTATTATATCACAATCTTTATAAGGGGTTTTAATGTGTTAAAATAAAAAATAAAAAGAAAATACACTTTTATGAACTATAATATATCTTTGGACAATCTCTCTAGGTTTATACCCAAATACTAATTAGAATGGGATTCAAATCATAACATGACCTATAAGACATGGTTGGGGAAATTATAAAAGTATTTGGGTCAGTTTTATCGGAGATAAGTTTCTCTAAAAGTGTGGAGAAGTGAGAATATGTGTTTTCCTTTTTTAAATGAGTGTGAGGAAACACTTACTCTTTTTCCAAAGATTAAAATATAATAATGTACTACTAAAGAAAAATGGATTCAAAATTACTAATACTCAAATGGTAGAATATATAGGGTTGAAATATGACTATTAATTCATACTTAAAAATGTTTTTATTTTATTGTAACCCTTATCATTTTAGGTTTAACCCTTGTAACCTATTTTCACTAACTGGGGTAACTAAATTTTCTTCCAAAGTTACTAATCATAATGAAAATAAAATGAAAGTGTTCTAACTACAAAATTCAAAAATTATAATTCCAAATATGGATTCCATTTTATCAAATTAAATTTCTATTAGTGGAAATAATTATTTTAAAATACCAAAAAATATGACTAAAAATGTTTTTATAGAAAAATTCCTTTTAAATAAAAAAATATTTTCATTCAGAATTCAAGTATAATGTTCATCCAAAGGGTATGTATTGTATTTTAATTAATAAAAAATAATTTTAAATTTTTTTAACCAATATGAAATACAATGTGACGTCCTAAATACATGAAAAGGCAGTTTTCATAAAAATTAGTATTTTCGACCATTCACTTAAAATGGAACATTTTCAAAACAAATCCCAAAAATGAACTGCAAGTTAATATTGACATGATAATTTTAAATATATATATATATATATATATATTCATTTAGTCAAATAAAAGTTCTATATATGGTTTAAATTATTAAGAATATCCCTATAAAAATGCAATATATTAAAATATATTTTTATAACATAAAATGAATTTCCTGAAAATAAAGTACTTATTTTATAGGAATATATAAATATAATTTAATTATATAATACCATTATCAGTATTTGATATAATATGGTTATTCCAATCCATACTTCTTATTTAAAGGTAAGGTTATAACAATCACCTTTAAATAAAAAATATTTTTATAGTTTATTACAATTCTCTTATAACTCAGTGTACTGTATATCCCACACAAACAAAATATATCACATAAAGAAAAAAATCTAAAATCTTGTGGGGTTCTACCAAGGTCTTCACAAGTTCCACATTGGAAGGAATCTTACAGTTAGTATTTGAGGGGTCTCCAAATTCTAGCCTATTTAATATACATCATATGTATATTGAATTCATAATTATTATATTGAATGAAATATTCATCATCTAATGTTTTATTCCCTTTTTGTACATATTATTCTAACTATTTAGTTTTTGAATAACTATTCCATCCACCAAATTAATGTTTCCATGCTATATTAATGTGTTACCCTTTTCACAACCTATAGTTATTGTTACTCACCCAAAAATAAAATCCAAAGAAAGTCATATATATTTTAATGCATCATATACATTCGGTAAATGAACTCTTCCTATAAAGGGTTAAATTTATATGATATTGATAATCACTACATGAGTATGCTTAGGGTGACAAGTAGTCAACCTTATTCACTATTCTAGTCAAGGAATTAGTCTCCAAGTTGGTAGGTGGTCTAACTACAAGTCCTTCTCCTCAATGAAATTTTACTCAAGAGATAATTAAATTCATGATAATTATAACACCTAAAATACATAGACTACACCCCATAACTAAATTTGGTACAATTACATCAACTACTAACCAAGGTAATGGTAAAAAACAAGAGTTTATATATACATAACTAGAATAAAATGAAAGGCTCTATCCCCTAGAAAAAAATTTGATATAAATTTAGTCACACATAATAACAAAATTTTAAAAAAATTATATAATTTAATAAAAATGAATAATATTTTAAATAAAATGACATTTATAATATTTAAAAAAGAAATTACTAATTTTAAGCAATGATAATTTTAAAACTCTTTATATTTCATCTAAACTTATAGATATCTCATAATAATTAGAATAAATAATATATATCCACATTCAATATGAACCAATTCATACTATACATTATATTTAATTTCAATATTATTATTTTATATCTTTATAAATTATGATTTCATAATTAAATTTTTATGACATAAACCATTTACTCAATATATATATAATATTCCTTATATTAATTTAACCATTAATCACATAAATCATCAAAACAGTTTTGATGTTCTTTAAATAATATCTATAAATATAGTTTTTTTAATAAAATTTAAAATTAATTGATTTTTAATAATTCATAATTATGTATATATGTAACATAATTATCTATCCTTATTTATATTATTTGTAACCTATTTATATATTTTCACTATAATTTTTAAATAAACACTTAGTTTAAATATTATTATGATGATATATAATTTGGTAAAAGGTATTTTAAATATTAACAATAAATATTTTAGAGAAGATGATAAATAAATTTTTCATAATCATTTATTTAATTAATTATATACACGTTTATATTAATCTAATTTATATTCTATTTAAAAATAAATTACACAATATAAATATTTTATTATGATTTATAAACATTTTTTTAAAACATGTTTGAATATTTAAAAAACAAAATTAAAAACAGCCCTTTACCCTAAGGTAGGATCCATTTCCTATGTGAGGGTAGCCTATGTTTCCATTATAGAGAAAAAAATTAGGGTTTAGAAAAAATTTAAATTCTATACATGGGTAAATAACATTAACCTTTACATAATGCATTTTTAATAGTAAACCATGAGTACCCTTACATGAGTTTCAAGGGAGTCTATATAAACGTAGGGTACATAGTGATAACTTTTAAGTATAACCTCTACATAAAGGTACAATACAAGTACCTTTACATAACCCCATCTTCATAATGATAGATTAGTAGATCCACAACATATATCATCTTCTGTAAGGGTAAACAAAGAACACTTTTACATATGGGTATATATATAGGTGATTTCATTTGAATCAAATGATACTTTTTAAATTTTCATTACATATTCATAAATTATAAAAAATTTTGATTTAAACATGATGATTCCTTGATGAAGCATGATTTTATACATAATGGGTTCAAATGGATCATCACATGATCCTTGGTATTGGGAAAAACTCAAAAATATGGTGATCTATATTAAAGATATAAAAGTACTAAACTTTTATAAAATGTAAAAGAATAGTGTGTTTATATCATAGATGAAGTATCCCTGAACATTTTTTTGATAAATGGATAATAATTTTATGGAATTAACTAAATCATAAATTAAAAGAATTCCAACCTCAAGCTGATACACCGGTCATTTGATCCAGATCTCTATTAGAGGACACCTGATGCACTCAATGTTGTTCTTAAGCCTTCTTGGGAGAGATGAATGAGGCTTCGGAAGAAGAGAGAATCTATAATCATTATATGAAAACTAATGATCACAATAATATTCAAACAAAAACTCTATAAAACTCAGCCACTAACAAGTAGAACCATTTATACTTTTATTGTTGATATATGAAAAATTTTCATAGAAGGAGAACACATCTCTTAAAATTTGATATTATCAAATAATATACATGGTATATTCCTTAATGAAAAATGGGTTCAATGATCTTGATGATAATCTGTTAATAAAATTTTAAGGGATAAAAATAAATGGAAATCATATATGGAGAGTGTAATTCCATCATTCATTAATATACATGTTTAATCTCATGTATAAATTCATTTTATTTATATATGTATTAGTTGGAATTTATACATGGATCACATTCATGTATTATCCAAACATCATATACATGAGAATATACGTCCAACCTATGAATGTATTATAGCTTTATTTCATTCCTTATATATATACGGTATCATATACTTCATTTTATCATGATATATATATATATATTCTGTATACATCACATGAAAGCACACAATTTACAAACATAAAATTAATGTATATTTTAGTTGACATCCAAAATTCACACACTTGTACAAAAATCCCATTAAGAATTTTTTCTAAACATCACAACTCTTTAAGAATCCATCCGAACTCTATTGGATGTAGTTTAATCAATATATCTTTAGTTTAGAACAAACACTTTATCAAAAATTTCATCCATCCCCAAGGGACTAACTATGTATCCCTACAACACTTAGTATCATTGATCACAAATATAATGTATATTTTTCAGAGATGTGTGAAAATAGTTTCCCATTAACATGAATTAGTGTGTAAAAAGTAACAAGAGGCCTAGAGTGATCTTTATCAAATGTACTCATATTAATCTAAATTCATTTCAATAAATAGATATATCAGATGAGTCATATATATACCTATATAATCTATTTTTTTATTACAACGATGGTCCTTTAAACATTTAACATGTCACTCAAGTTTACGCACCCATATTTTATTGATTATTTGAAATATAATGGTTTGGTTGATGAACAAATCATATCTCAATAATCTAACAGATGAAAACATCACATTTCCTATATATATATTTATGAACACGCCAAAAATGGTCCAAATAGCATGGTTAGGTTTTTCCCATTCTAATTCATCCAAGGATTAGATGACTTAACTATTCATACAAGTGGAAAAATTACTTCTTGGTTGTACTCCAACTGATAAAATGATCAGTAAAATACCGATCAATCCTCGATAGTATTTGTTCATATCTTCACATATAAAAGTTGGGTATAAAAGTATGGATGTTCTCATGATTGTTATATCTTCACCCTCAGGTTATATGGAATGATAATAAAAATACCTCCCTATGTATATTGATGATTGTATGAAATTACATGAAATATAATTTATTAGGTCAATTCAATTAATAAGTTTCAACATGTTACATCATTAATCTATTCTTCATATAACTTATATAATCATTTTAATGAGTATAAAAATCTATTCAAGCTAACTATTCCATATCATCAAATCCCATTATACTCCATGATGATCATTGAAAAGGGAAAACTCATGGTTTTATCTTTGAAAGATATTTATAATTCTACCCTTTATGAAAATTATATTGTATCATACTTGAATGAATGATGAATGGATATTTCCATTATAAAAACACAATACAATTACAACCATTAAAACCAATCACTAAATAATTTAACACTCAAATATTCTACATAGCTATAATGTTTTTTATAGTAATGATTTCATTAACTCCATATAACTATATGTAATTCATATCACATCACTAGGTTACCATCTAATAAAATTCTCTAAAAAAACCATTAAGTGTGTGATGCCTAGTTTTAAAAATTACTAGGCTTATATATAATATTCATATTATTCAATTAATTCAAAATATTCAAACTCATTTACTTCACATTATCTATATTTTATGATGTCAACTTCTATTTTCTAACAAAGTCTTTTTCTATGTCCCAAATTTTCATCCTTATAATAAAATTTCAATAAACATTTTCCATTAAATTAATGTAAATATTTACATTTTTACTGACCAATTTAATATTTTAAATGCAACCATTTAAACTTATTTTAAACATCATAACCGAAACCCATTTTTAAAATATCAAGTGTAATCCTATTTTTAAATCGGCTGGCATTATCCTTTAGTAAATTTTAAAACTCACATTATTATGATAATCACATGTGACCATTTACATTTTTCTTTTACCATCATTATCCTAAAATACTTTCAGATATTTACTGAAATAAATTTATCTTTATACTGGTATAATGATTTATTTTTTAACTTTGATTATTTCAATGCTCAACCATACCCCCATTATCCATTTGAAAATTAAAATTAGTCTCAGAATATTTTTAGAAGACAACACTTATTTCATTTTTTATGAACAATTAATAAGAAAACTATTATTTTCATATCATATATGGTATTATATGTGTTTCAAGAATATTCCATGAAATGAATATTATCCTTCAAAATATATCACTGATGAGTGATGGTAATAATGTACCTCATCTTTTGAATCATTGTTTAATCATTTTATATGGTATTAAAACACTTTTCCATATATATTATTTCCAATTATATTATCAAATATGGGGAATTTGTTTTTCAAAAAAATCATCTAGTTTATGAAAAAAACTAATTGTTTATATATTCATAGTTTGATGATGAAATAGATAACCAATAATGTATTCATATTATATTTAATTCATAACATAGATTAATTCAAAAAAACATGTTCGCCATCGCTTCATGATTATTTCTCCAATTCTTCACTTCTTATAAAAAATTCTTATACATTAACGAAACAAAAAATATATATAATTTGTGTCATATTCCAATTAGAGTCTAAGAATTTGATTCCATTAAATTCATACCTAATTTATACTAAATAGAATGAATCTTACAACATTTTGGGTATTTAAGAGTATTCTATCTCTAATAGCCAATCTAGCCAAAATTACAACATTGCCCTTTATTCATTTCTGACCTCACTAGAGGTATAAACTCTTCAAAATTTATTTTCTTACTAAAATAATCACTCATTTTATTTTGTACCATCATTGGTTTAGTAGAGCCTATACCACCAATATTTATCTTTTTTATCCTCAACATATTGAGGGTACTAAGAAAGGATTTATATAATTAATTCATATTTTAGTTGAAAATGAATTTTCAAATCTTTCCTAGCATTTGCTACTCAATTAAATCCTTCACGAGATCAAGTTTGAGAGGTGAAATAAGCCTTTATATCTCATTTATATACCCAACCATATTAATTTTATAAGTTGAAACATCATTTCATTCTTTAATTTTACATACAATAAATGAATTTGATACATCATATATTTCATGTGTTTCTTGTTCTTGATAGATCCACTTTAGGTTTTCTATTGTATTATAAGATACCATTGACTCATGTTTCTTTCGTAATATAGAGTCCATGGTAACAAGAATTAGTGTCAAATACTCCATTGAGTACATTTGATTATTATCATTGTTATCTAATTCTCCTTTTAAAATATTTTCCCCAAATGATTTCGTTTTATGTGGATATTTTTTTACAATAATTCTTCTTCTTTCTTGAGAAAAAAATCCAATGTCTAGGTATAAATAAATAATGTTACTTCAATTTTAATTTTATTTGTTCTGGGTGGATCTCACTGTAAAGGTACTTAATGCTGTAATTCCCTACAAAAGAATATATTGTATGTTTAAAATGTTTCACATCTTGTCATAATTGAATTTTAATGACTGTTATCACACAAAAATTGATGTCCACATATATCGTACACATTTACTATAATGTCTTGGCCTAGATTCCACTAATCAACAACCCCGATCCAGTCCACCGTATGAAATTTGGCATGCCACCTCATACTCTAACGTCTCTTGACTAGTAGTGAGGGTCTAGGGTGGTACTATGAAGAGATTATACCCCATATAGAAGAGTCTGAAATAAAAAAAATAGAAACCATTATAAAAATGAATGTATGTATCCATCCAATGGCCTAAAGGCCTTCATTATTTATTGATTTTTGATAATCAACTTTTCAAGGGTTGAGGTGGAACCCTTAAAAGTCCCTTAGGTATAAGTATTACATGGCCCGTAGGCCTTAGAAGAATTAATTGCCCATAGGATTTGGACATTACATACAACCCAGACTAACTACTTGTAACTGCTTCCCCTTAGCATCTTCATCGTGAAATCTTCTCTCCACCATCGCATGGCTATCTGGTTAGGCTATCTCGTGCATGAACAGGCTTGTCCTGATGGCAGGTGCCATATCCTCTCATTCTTGAAATATGTGTAGCTTCTTCTGTGGGGAAATAACCTTGTTTGTCCTCCTATGGAGCTTTTTCCTTGTAGGTTTTCTGGTTTGCATCTGCACTTAAGGTGGCCTGAAGGCCTTGAGGTAGCCCGAAAGGCCTTACTGGCCCGAAGGCTTGGGTTTCCCAAATGCCTTAAAGGACTCTAAGACCAAATCGGTGGCCCGAAGGCCCAAACGACGGACAATTCTTCGCTGATACAGTTCCAAATAGTGCCTGCTACAGTTCCCCCTATAGTACCGGCAACAGTACTACACAGTTCTCGCTACAATACTTCTACAATACTGCTACAGTAACCGAAAATTATGCCTCCCCCGGGATTTGATCCCGGGTCACCTTGTTGAACTTAAGAGTTGTCACCAACTGGGCTGAGCCTCATGTGAAAAAATGAATGTATGCATAAAATATAAATCATATACGAGTTCCATTAAAAATTAAATGAAGTAATTTCATGAACTGTTATGTCATACAATCAACTAAACCCCCAATAGGTTGGTTACAAAACATTCATGAATAAAATAAACACTTAAGAAGGATCCAAAATTTCTCTAATCCAATACTTATCCAAACTCCTGCGACTATTGAGCTATCTTCCCCAATCATGGAAAGATCAATATGTGCCTCAGTTCAAAAAAATTCCCCACAATGAACATATGAGTCCTTCTTGGGTACCCAAGTGTAGTGGGGGCCACATTACGGTGTGAGTCTAACTCACTAAGCCACCAACATTGGTATCTAGAGAAAATATCAGTCATAGAATCAATGTATTTCAATAAATAGTCAATTAAATAAAGAGTACTTGAAAGAAAGTAAAAATTCACATGGAAAACAACTATTTATCAAGAGACTCGTTGGACCTCAATTTCTAAGGTTATACAAGTTCCATCCAATAATGTATCATATTAAATCTGTCATCTCAAACATTGAATAGAGTGATATATACAATGAATAACAAAAAGGTATTTCAATTTATAATTTACTCTTCGAGGCATTAGACATTAGTATCGACCATGCTCGTAACCTCAGTCTAGTACCTAAACCATATACAAGTCCATCGATATCGGTATGAATTGTCATGTCTAACAATAAACCCATTGGTGTGGAGCATCATGTCAAACATTATCAACCAAGTATGTGGAACATCAATGTATACATATGAAACTATATGTATGGAACTATTTTTTCCACAATAAAACCCTCAAATATCGAGCATCATGTCATACATATAGAACCATTTATGTAGAGCTACAGTTGACACTATCTTAACCTCATATTTGAAGCATCATGACCAACATCCAGTGCCATCACAACACTTAAAAAACCCATCCTTCAACATTTAACCATAAAAACATTCAAACATTAAAAAAACTATTTTAAACCCTTTATCATTTACCCATGTCCCAATGGGAATCTAACACCAAAACATGGATTGAGATTCCAAGACCTTTTTACATAACAAAACCTAGTTCTATAACATTTTGTAAAAATGATAGATCTTATACATCCATTTAAAAAATTTCAAAACCACTGTTCATATATGATCATCCTCTTTAACAACAAAAATACAACCAATAGCTTTATTACCATTAAAACATTTAATTTAGTCATCAAGTAATTTTCACCATATGGGCATCCACAAACCAATTTCAAATAAAAATCTGAAATTCATTTAAAAACAACTTTTCAAATCACATGAATTCTAACACCTCATATTAAAAAGTAAACTTCAAAACATAATTTTCACCCATTTAAACATGAATATAAGTCAAACCGAAGTAAAAATTTTAAAACCATTCCACGGCATCATATTCTTTTCATAAGGGCTCAACACATAAAAACATTTCAATTCATCCTTAAATCATATTAAAAATAGTTATCCCATGTCCCTACCCAGAATCTCATAAATCATTAACTCAGTAATCCAAGGATATTAATTTGGTTAAGCTCATAAGACACTCTATCTACCCTTGAAACACTACATTACCACTTCCATGAAGCGATGAACATCCCTGGAAGCCAGAGGATCTGTATTATAAACACCCACAGAACAAAAAAGAACCATGGATAGATTATGGAATCAATTTATGGACCAAAACCAATTACTTTCAATAAATAAATAAACACACCAAAAATGGGATTTAATGAACATAATACATAAACATGTCAATGAAATTATCAACACCATGGGTAAAGATCATAGACCAACTACCACATAAATGAAGCATTCTGTAACATTTTCAAACTCTAGTGGCCTTTCCATAGATTCTAAATGCCTAGTTAAAACTCATCAGTGTCCAAAAAATATCGTCCAAACCACACAATCTCTCTTATTGAAACTCCACACAACCAACCGTTGTGGTCCAAAAGTGTCTCATTAAACCATTTCTTGGAAAATTCCTAAGATTTGATACCATTACCACATTTAATTAAATTAAAACATTAGGAAACATCTAGAAATTCACCATAACTGTATACATTATGAAACTCCATGAAACATTGTGAAAACCCTTTCTTGGGATTCCCACTACATGGTCCAACTAAAATCCATATTAGAAACTTATGATTGTACCATGATCTGGTGGAATCATCAATAAAAAACTAAAACCCCATTGAAATCATTATGAATGTACTCCATGTCAAGGGGATGGAGTAGGATAATGGGATGTGAATATCACTTGTTTTTCACACAAAAATAGGAGACTAATAGAGGTCTATAATAAAAAAAAGAGAATTTTGGTAATTTTTCACTTTTAATGAAGTTCTTGGTAGTTGAATAGTTTTTCATCACTATTTTCCGAACTTTTTTTAAAAGTTTAGTTGGAACAATAAAAATACAACCCACCCCCTCGGTCCAACCATATGGTTAGTGAAATCATATATGAACCACAAAACACCCCATTGGACCCTTCTGTAGGAAGGTGCAATGATTGTATGAAATAATGTGTAGGACATTCACCTTGTCTGGGACACTCCCACACCTCACATGGTTTCTCAAGATACATCACACTATTTACCATAAAATGTGATCTATCCATGGAACATTGATATTCTCATTTCAAATTGAAATAAAAAACCCAATGATCAAATAGGTGTCACATGGATTCTTCTAAACCATTCACACAAAACTATCCACCCTGGACAGAGAACCCCAAAACTGCTAAAACATAACCCAAGGACTCCAAATCTAATATGAACATTTGGTCTACCTCCTTTCCATCATTCCATATCTCAGAAAATCACGTAGAGGAATTCCAACTCTCATAATCCCATAAAGTGTATTGATCTAAAATTCAACTCATCCAATAAACAAAAATTCAATTTCCACCTAGAATTTTTAACTTTAGAGGATGTAGGATCATATAACCTCCCCTATAGTAATATTATCATCCTTGTGACGTTCCAATGGTCATTTATCCATACCATCTAACTTATATAAATTAAAATTTATAAATAATAGCCTCATTTATCTTCTGAATTCCTATAACAGTTCTAAGTGAAACCTCTAATGAAAGGTACTCACTAAGAAAAAAAACATATGTCAATGCTCATTGTAAAAATAAAAACGCCAAGATGGAACATACCCCAAACCATTCAACCAAATCAACAATATTTTCCACTTCCTAATCACTCATAAAACATATGGTTCTCCACACCATAAGCTCTAACTTATAACCAAAAACTTCCAATTCATGGTACCTCTATAATAAAAAAGCCACAAAAAACCTCAAACTATTGGTACCATAACATCCTTTTTGTAGTTATGATGAATCCGAAGGATTTTGTTAAATCAACAAAGAATAATAAAATTTGAAATTTATATCCAAAACTACACTTAACTACTTGGTCACATTAAATTGATAGTGTAAGGTCAAACTCACAGAGATTACTATAAGGTATGAAACCTTTCAATTCATTCCCTAAGGAAGGATTCCTCATGAACTCTCTTCATGTTTGTTTTTTATAGAGTTTCGTATATTGGATATAAATAAAAAAAATGAGAATAGGGTTCATGGTTATTTTTGGGGTCAAGAAAAAAGGTTAATCCTTAATCTATCTTGGGATAGACCTATGGATTAGGTTGTGAAATAGTGAAAAATTCACTAATTTGTTATGTTCAAACCAATTAGATATACCTAAGATGCATCAATTACATGGTAAAAATATGTATATATACATAAATTTTTTACTATTTGGATCTATGGTAGAATGTTTCATAAGATAATGGTCATATATTTCTCAACTCTAACTAGGTCAGTGTCCTTAAATTACACCCCTTTATGATCTACGTTGCGTAATTTAATAAGAAAAACAATTTTTTTAAAATTAATTAAAAGTTGTAGGGTTACCATTTTTTTATGATGAAATTCCTTATGATCAGTGGCAACCCTACTCTCAACCCCTAACATTGAGCATATTATCTGTGCATGATAATATTAATAAATGTCCAGGATTTATGCGAAATTCATAGAATAATGATAAAATAATATGAAATTTAGATATCCACTATTAAAAAATATATGAATTAATCAAAAAATACATTTAATGAAGAAATAGGGAAGAAATAGTGCAAGTGTTGAAGTTTAACGTCGATCAGTATCAAAATGGGTGTCAAAATAGAAAATAGAAATGAAATAGTGAAATAACATATGTAGAATGGTAAACAGTGTGAAGGATTTGTTAAAAAATAGAATTGGGTACAAATATCATCAAAGGGAAAAAATAATAAATGTAATTAGAAATGAGGGAAAATATGCCATCTTGTATCTTATGTTTGTGATGAAGGTACTTTAATATTTATAGGTGTTAAGTGTACATGATGTGTAAGTTATTCATGTCATGTAATGGTATTATGTGGATTTTGTCTCAACTTATACAAGACATGTAAGAATATTTATCACCATGTACTAAATATCCACATTCATCCCCAAATTTTTTTAAATATAATGAAATCCAATGCAAGAATCATTTACTGTAAGATATCTCGAGCATTTTACATCATGTAAATTCTATATGTGGTGTATGTGATTCACATTTTTTATCTTTCAATAGGATTCTTGTTTTCAAAATATCATGATGTTTAATGCATATACACATCATGTAATTGCTTCACAACATTTAAGTACTCATATACTAGCCTATATATCCAATTGCATGTTTTTAATGTGTAATATATGTCAGGAATGCTCATTATGATATGTAAATCCATTTTTTCCATTTTTTAACAATTCAACTTTGGAGCCTTAAATTACTATTTACAGTAAAAACAAAATAACCTAGTCTATTATTGAAAAAATGATTAATAATTAATTAAAAATATCCAAAATTTCTATATAAATTCATCTTATCAAATTCTCCCACACATAAATAATTTATTTTCCTGACGAAAAAAAAGTATCTTGATTTCAATCCCAAAAAAACAATTTTTAAAGTAAGAAACATTCATTAAAAATGGGAAAATAAATCTAAGTGAAAGCTGAAATATAAATTCCTCAAGAATAAATCCTATACATTAAATCATTAATGCCTCATAGTTATTTTCATTATTTAAATTATTTCTTTCATTGATCAAATATTCATAACTATTCCTCAAAAATATACTCTATTTTTAATTTACCTCCCAAAATAATTTCTCCCATAGTTCAAGGTAAAATAAAACTGAAGATATGATCATACATAGAATACATGTTCCTAAACATAGTCTCTCATTGTGTCTAATATCTCCACTTCATAAATAAAAATAAAAAATTTTGTATGAGGGCTTCAACAAGAAGGTTTAAACGTCTCTAGTGTTGAGGGTTGGGGGGAAAGTAATAAAAATAAAGCTCAAAGAGGAGGGTAATCTCTAAAGTATAATGCATCATAATCATGAACAGTGAAATAATGTAAATACACCAAGAAAATATGTGTCCATTTTTTAAATTATAAAAAAGTGGGTCTATGAATATATCAAGATAACACAATGGAAGATCATGTTCCTTCATTTTATTTAATTTTTTTTAAAATTGATGCTTAAGAAATATATCAAATCCATCACCTAACCACATATGATCCATCATAAGATTAAACAGTATTGTGTTGGTGATTTTTTACCTTTGAAATACACAACCCATTTTTTTTAAAATGGTTATTTTTTCATAGAAATAGGTTAAGCGTGGAAAATTCCAATATTAAACATGAACCATATCATACCAGCCTGGTGAATGTACAAAAACATGTCTCCTCGGTATAAACATCCTAGCTCCATAAGTAGTGAAAAATCCCCCACGATTGTCTAAATTAATATCATGCATCATACTATTATTAGGTAATTAAGTGACAATAGGCTTGAAATCACTCCATTATAACCAATTTATTCATGTCTACTAAGGGATAAAGAAGGAGAAATGTACATATGGGTCTCTAGAAAATTGTCTAATCAAACATTGCCTCAATAATTTAAAATGTGTATATGTTTATCTATATCATCAGAAATATATCATGTCAGGTTAAGATAGGTTTACATTACCCATGTATCTCTCATAGATTAAATAATGATTTAAATGAATGATTTATTCTAGACTAGTGAAAATAGGAAATAATCTATGTGTATCTACAATAATGATCAATAAATACTCCCCCACACATAAAATGGAATGGTTTCCACACTATTCTGGTATGTTATATATGAGAGATAAAAATTATTGGATATATGGATATGGAAATACAAATTAATGAATTGAAAATAGGGATTCGAGAGATCCCTGTATTGAAATTCACGCCATGTGAAAAAAATTTGTATGATGATTGAAAATGTTTCTACCTGAAAGATATGTTAGAAACAAAATAAATACACAAGATAGAAAATTATTCCATAGGGGTTAACCAATATGTCAGTAGAAATATGAAAAAAGATAAATATTCAATATCAGGAAAACCTAGATTTGATAGATAATGTAATTTATTAAAATGATGTTTGTAAAAACCAAAGGTCAATAATGATAAAATGGGAAAACATAGGTCCTAAGCCGAAAACTAAAATAAAGGAAAAAATATGGGTTCCCACCCATAAAGTGATATTTATGACATAGTGATCGAGATGGTTAAAAAACAGTATCATTGGTAATTTCATTAAGATCATAAAGACACTAGCTGATATTAACCACCTCAGAAATGGGTTGCTTTTGAGTCTCATGTGAAACTAGTAGTTTTCATGCACTTTGTAGATGTCTATCATAGTGAGGATAGATCTAGAGATGGAGCCCCAAATTCTATCTCTATATGTGATTCAATTGTCGAGTCATTTCATGAGGGAGGCCAGATTGTGGTATGATAGCTTCACTAATGACCATAGAGGATGTAAAAGAGAAACCCAAGAATAAAGTAATCTAGTAGTAAAAAAGGAAAATAATATAGAATGAAGTGAAACAAAAATAATATATCCCATATTTATATATATATAATAAATTTTACATAAGTGATAATTGAAATACAGGTTGTTAAAATATCACAAGGAAGAGTCCATCAGTGGAGGGGAATAAGGATATAACAAAATAGTGGGGGTATGCTCTCCAGTCACTACATCATAACTACCCTCAATAACAATGGGGGTCTTGATCAAATCTACCAAATCTATCTCATTGATGGAGGCATGGGATGGGGTTTTTTCTTTCATAATATATATTATGATTCTCATAGTAAGATTGTTAAGGGATGGTGGGGGGAGGATATTATTCGTACTATTTATATATATCCAGTAGTTGGATCAATTAAGGGAAAATCAAAGGTATATAGAAGTGTGTGACTATTACCCTATAGGGCCTACATTGAAAGGATCTCCTACATAGTGATAGGTTCTTTGATCTCAGTAGGTATATCTTCCAAGGAGGGAGGCATGATGGGGATAGACGTTGAAGAGGGGACAACAAGTGAAGTTGGGTGTGTAGTCAAAGGGATTGGTGTAGAGGGAGGCTGGTGATGTGAGATGGTTAGACAAATGGGATGTAAGGACTATGGAATATCATCCTCTAGTTCTCAATTATAGACAGGAGAATCCTATAGATGTTATTGGTAGTGCCTAAGGATGTGAAGATGTGTATATAGGTGGTTTTTTGGTAGTAAAAGATAGGGTAGGAGACACATTTGTAGTAAGGTCAGTGTTTATGGTGGTGGTAGAGGGAGCTGAGGGAGGGTAAACGAGTGTAGGGACATCATGAGCTGGGGATGGTATGAGATAATATGAGAGGGATCCTTAGCTACATCATCAATGTACTTAGGGTACCATCAGTATCACCCAACAATAATCTGATATAGCCCAATTTTGTAGAGCATGAGAATGCTGATGGGTTCTGTCATCCCAATAGAAGATAGAGCCTAAGGAGTATCAAATGTGATGAGGTGGTGAGTGAGATGGGTAACAAAGTTACTACCCATCATAGTGTTGTATGTAATAAAAATATATTTCAATTAATTAAATAAAAATAGAATTTCATGTTGATGGTTGGGACAACCATAGTCAAGGAAGTTATAATCACCCATATCTAGGTAATACTCACATAAGGATCTCCTTTGGTAGGAAAGGAATGATATATAGTTTGGTGGAGGATCCATAAGGCAACACCATGTAGTGGGGTTCTCTTTATCTTTATCATGTGAAAAATGTTATGCAGATCATGAGTGATCAAGGAAAAATATTGTTTCACTTTTTTCTTGTATGGATCAAGGTATAAGGTTAGGGAAACATGGGAGGAAAAATTATTGCCTATGTAGATTTCTATCCCAACACCGAGGTTTTTGAGGATGAGCTCCCAAGGCCATCCTTTGAGTATTAAGGTGATGTGGGTGATTTCTTGATCAAAATTGTTAAGTAACTCAATGAAGGGATCCTAGTAGGTATCCTCGTTCAACTAGATAATTGTGGATAGGTGCATCCAACCAATGAGGTCAAGGACCTCCTCATTAATTTGGATCTTCTCAAGCATGGTGAGGCCTAGGATTTTGTTGGTCCTCATAGGCTTTTCATATAGATGGACCAACCACACCTGATGCATAGATTTTGAGATGTAGTGTCTCATTAGGCCATCAAAAGAGTACATGAATAGTACCCACTGATCCATGTAGTAATTTGAAGCGTCGACCAAAAACATATTCCATTATTGATAGGAGATGTTTGGTATGATAATCTTGTGGTATATAATTTTCAAAATTGAAAAAATTTAGGTGTTTCTGTGTATTCATGTTGAAAAATGTTTCATTAGGGAATTTTGCTTCAATGTTGGGTAGTGGGAGTTTGGAAAAGAGATCCAAAATGATGTTATCTATATCAATGGTATCCTTGAGGACTATATAAAACTCTTATAGCATTAGGATCCACTATATCAATCATAGTTTGGAATCAATTTTATTCAGCGGATATTTGAAATCTACATGATCAGTATAAACCATTACTTTAGACATCACAAGGTATGATCCACTTTTTTTAAATTGGTAGAAAAATACCAAGAGTTCCTCTTCAATGGTTATATAATGTACATGATCCTCATTATGTGTATAACTATATAAATAAGGATGAAAAAATATGTACCTATCCTCAAATCCCAAAATAGTGCCTTCCACAAAATTGTTAACATTACACAACAGCTCGAATTCCTTATAATAGTATAGTGATATTATGAAAAGATCAACCACCATGATATTATTTAAAGTGTTAAATTCCTATAGACACAGTTCAAGGAAATAAAAAGTAGCGTTATTCGGTAAGATGTGTGTTAAGGTGTACACTATTTTCACAAAGTCTGGACCGAAAGGGTGATAGAATCTCATGTGTCCTAGATAACTCCTTTTTTATTTTACATTTATGGCCTTAACTAAATATTTAATGACATTGATTTTTAGTAGATCAAATTCTAGGGAGTGTTTTGAAATTTTTTGACTATGGTTTTTGCCTCCTTTGACCATATAGTGGCATTTTTCCTAGATTAATATTATGAACTTCTCTTCACAACATTGCAAGAAAAGATCCGAACTGATATGGAACACCACGAAGGAACTTTCATATATAGAGATATTATCTATAAAGATCTAAAGTAATTAATCCTCCATGACCTGAAATATATGTTCCATGAACCATTGAAAGTCTCCAATGCATTAGACATTCTATGTGAAATTTTTTGACATTCGAGGGTTCCAAAAGGACATGTAAATATAGTTTTAGAGCAGTATACTAGAGCAACTATTATTTCATTTTACCCTAAATATCCTTCCAGGAAATAATAGAATTTGTGCCCAGCTAGTATCTCGAGAATTTTATCCATGAAGGTTAATGAAAAATAATATTTTTAGGTCTCTGTATTGAGGTTTCTATAGTAAATTCATACTTTCAATCCAGTGGCATTTTGATTTTATATAATATCATCTTCATCCTTTTCAAAAACTGTTAATGTAAAATCCCTTCATTTTCTAGGTGTGTCTCTCTATGATTTTTTCAATAAAATTCATTCCTTTTTCCCCTCATCATCAACATTTAGTGGTTGTGTTTCAATTATAGATGTATATAATTTGAATAAAAATAATCTAATGTTGTGGGGAAACATGAAAAAACATAAAGGATCCAAATAGAAAGCCTTTATTGGTGAAAATGACTTTATGTTCAGGAATGTATGTTAGGTTGAATTAATGGAGTCCAGGTATAAATGGGTCAAATTGTATCATGGTTTCATGGTTAGTTGAGAAGATTTAAAGGGGGTTCAAGTTGTTTATAAGGAAAATGGGAAGAAAATCATCTTTATAAAATTTACACATTCTATAAATGGATTACATGTCATGTAATTATTTGTCATTTTTTAATAAAATAATCATCGGAAGTAGATTTTTTAGTGTATCCCATTAGAAAGAAATTCACAACATGTATCTAAATAACACAATGTTTAATTTCATGAACTGGTATTTTAAAGTATGTCATACTACTGATATTTGAATTTTCTCATTATAGTATTCTCATTACAAGCCTAGGGAACTCTCTAGGAATGTTTTGAGTGCCAAAATACCCTCAATAAGTCCTATTTGTGTGATATATCCATGGTATTTCTTTTTTGATATTTGATCCCTTATCTCATTTGTTTCTCAAAATGTTGTTGGGAATTATCTTGATTGTGTGTGTTTTTTTGTTTATATCTTGATCAATTTTGATCTAGGATCTTCTGGCTGAACATCTTCACATTCGTCCTTAAGTGAATGTTCTATTGAATGAATTTTGATCTTCATCAGTTAAATATTTTTTGTCCAAATCTAAACCCTATGGTTTGATAATTTTTTCAATATATACAATATTGAGATTTTACTAATGTAAAATGTCTCTGAATTAATTAAATAATGAATGGGATTATTTCATTAGAGTCTATTGAGTTCAATAAGTTTTTGATCTTCCTTATAGATACCCGTTGGGTGAGTGAACATTAAATATAACTGAATTGACAAATGGATTAAAACACGTTTAACATGACATGATACCATAAGATATTTATTGTTATAGGCTCCCTATGTTGTGGATTATTTTTTATTTTCTTGACTGTTGATCATTTGTGATATAAATGAAAGATTTAATTGAAAGAAAAATGGTAATTCATATAACTAACCATTGTGTCTTGTGATGTAATATTGTGATATCCATGATGTTGTGACATATATTCTGATCTATGTTGAAATGGTTTTATATAGAGCATGGCCCTAGAACATGAACAATTATTTGATGTAATGATGATATTTAGCAGTCTCAACTCAACCCAGTCCCATGTTTTAATGCCTATATTGAGTGAGGTCAACCCAATACCCTGTTGTAATGATTATAGGTCTTTGTCCAGGATGTTGCAATGAGAATAGGGATTTGACATGGGTGCTATAATGCTTATATAGTTTTCACCCAGATTGTTATGTTTTACAATGGTTATATGGATATGGTTGGCAAGGTCATGATACATGATCAAATATATTTTGGCTAAGAGTTGAAGCATGTTGTTATTGTATTTTATTAGTTGTTGAATTAATTGATTCACATGTATCTTGCTTTATTAAACCCTCTTATTATCATATTGGTTTATTTAGACATGGTGGTTTCCACCTACAGAGTTATACTCACAACCTATTTAGGTTCATGCATAGTATCAGAGAAGATTATATAAATTCAGGTTTGGATAACGTAAAAAGACCTATTTATTGATTTTTTTGTCTTATAGGATAGGTTGGAGTTTGGATATGGGACTGACGCGAGGATTGGAACTGTCACGAACCAACCCGGGTCGACCCTGAACCGATCACCCGAGCCGATCCACGACATAACCCAAGAGGCGTTCCCAATCCTCCCGGGCTGGCAACAAGCGTCAGGGAATCAATAGAGGACAAGTGGGAACGATTTTGCCCAATAAAAATAAATAAAACAGTGGAAAAGTAGAAGAACGTAATGTAAAATAAATGACCCTGAAAAGAAAGAACGACTGACAAGACACACTAACCTGGTCTCGACCAAAACTCATCATGACTCCAAGAGTCACTCACCAGTCCACAACCAACTCTCGCACATGGTGAGAAAGCTCAAACAAAACCTGCATCAAAACTAAAAATAGTAAAACGCTATAGGCATGAGTATTAAAACTCAGTAGGTATGTCCGACTAATTCTATTCCCAATGCACATACCATTAAATAAAGAATTTATCAATTCCAGGTTTGAAATAAATTATATAAAATATTGGTTTCCACATACCAAGCTAGTTCATGAAGGTCACTTTCCTGGCTTCCATTCCAATTCCCCAACATAAATAAATTCAAAAGAACCAAAAGACATCAACAACCCGAACATCCCATGGTGACCCGAGGTACAGAACATATAAGGGTTCATGAAATCCTTCTCGTCCATATACCTCGAGTCCCGACAATTCTACTCCTTCTACCATGACAACCTCAAATAACAATTGGTGCTCTGAAAAACAAGGTCCGCTCAGGAGCCGACCTCTTTTGATACCATTTTGTCACGAACCAACACGGGTCGACCCTGAACCGATCACCCGAGCCGGTCCGCGACATGACCCGAAAGGCGTTTGGAATCCTCCCGGGCTTGCAACAAGTGCCAGGGCATCAATAGAGGACAAGTGAGAATGATTTTTCCCAATAAAAATAAATAAAACAGAGGAAAATTAGAATAATGAAAAGTAAAATAAATGACCCTGAAAATAAAGAACGACCAACAAGACACACTAACCTGATCTCGAACAAAACTCATCGTGACTCCGAGAGTCGCTCACCAGTCCGCAACCAACTCCCGCACACGGTGAACAAGCTCAAACCAAACCTTCGGAAAAACTAAAAATAGGAAAACACTATAGGCGTGAGTATTAAATCTCAGTAGGTATGCCCGACTAATTCTATTCTCAATGCACATACCATTAAATAAAGAATTTATCAATTCCAGGTTTGAAAAAAATAATATAAAATATTGGTTTCCACACACAATTACATTTCTAATACAAGTAACATTCCATTAACCTTTTTAATATAAAAACAAGTTTATTGTTTGAAGGAAAAAAGTGCGTTTCATTTTAAAACATATTTTTTTTACGAACAATTTAGAAATCCAAATTTTAGATGTTAGTAAAAAGGAAAACTACACACAACACAAAACACACACTAAGGGAAATGGAAAAGAAGTGGTGCACAAGGGCCAGTAGCCGAACTAGACATCACAAACATCCGCCACATAGAAATAAACACTGAAGAAAACATGGGTCGAACCTAGGAGCTCGTGAACAATCTTGAACGTACTATACATGTGACTCATCCTGAAGGATGCCTACTCTCGATGACGTCATAACGCCCTAACACCCGGTGTTTCCCTATATGTCCTAACCGTGGGGCCCAATCCCCTAGCAGAGTGTCATCCATACTAGGGGCCACAAGCCAGTGCGTAATCTAAACTCGTGCAGAAATTTCTCAGAAGATTCACTTACTATGCCATGTTCCCATGTCAACACATTTAATAAACAGGAAAGGGGTGTGTCAACAAAAAGAATCAATAAGTACAAACATCACACACAAATCATGCAGTCAAAGTACACCAAATATCATATCTGAGTCACCCCAAATAGATTTTTCCAAAGTAATTTCTTTTATTAATGAGCCAAACGAGCCTTCACCAATTTCTAAGAAAATCCGTATTTCTCAATTGAACCAAAAAACTTGTTCGTGCTTCAAAATAAATCATTTATCAATAAACCAGAACTACATTTAAAATTTTGTGAATTATTTTCAAAGGCCAAATGGGCTTTCTTTCACTACTGGGTGTCTACTCATCAATAAAATGTTTCAAGTGTCGTGTATAAAATAAACTGCTTTTTTACACCAAATAATCATTTAAAAATTAACTATATTATATTATTTCCAATTTATTAGAATTAATAAAAAGAAAGAAATTAATAAATTCTAAATTTAAAGGCGAGTGATGTGGGGGACCTTCCTTGACTCGCATGTCGAACACGGTGACGCGACATGCCTCACATAGACGTACAAGCACGTGCAAGCTGATGACCAGGGTGTCGCGGAGTAACCTCACCAACACGCTGCAATAAACGCACAACAACTAAAAACACTTAACCACTTGACATAAAACAATTAAAATGGGAATCCATCGCAAAATAACCACCTGGACATGTTTTCAAAACTTACTTCACACCATCTACACTATTTACTAAACAACTTTAAAATTTATAAAGCACTTTTTATAAAGGCCAAAGAGACATTGCAACAAGCACTTAGCATGAAAACCTATTTGAAATCATCAATCATAATTTTTGGAATCTCAAATTCATTTATTAAAATAAAAACATGATACTAAAAGTCATAAACTAGGTGTAAGAGATAACTGGGTAACTTAACCAACACTTGGTGTGAAAATCCCAAATAAAACACACCACATGTTCAAAGTCTGTTTTAAAAGCATGCGCACACCACTTTATCAACAGCAGTCAAAGAAAGTCCATTTGGAATCCCATTTAAGGAAAACAAACCACAATTTTAATTTCAGAATAAATTCATTAGGGCCCACAGGGCATTTCATAAATGCTAGGTATGGACGACTTGACAAAAATGCACCACATGCTAAAATTAACATTTGAAATTATATGCACTTCAAAATGTTTCCAAAACATGATTCGCAACATTCAAATTATTTAAATAACCAATTAAAATTTTATAAAAAAAACTTTTAATGAGTGACCACAGCTTTATGTAAACAAAACTCATTCAAAGAACGCATTTTTGATCAAACGCATGACCACAACCTATTAAAATGAAATACGCACTACTTGCACAGTTAAAAGAAATAGTTTCACAATTTATGAAAAATGATTAAACAACATAGGATTGGTTTCCATCAAAAATTCCCTTCATACCATGTAAACATGCTAAAAAAATAGTGAACTCAACTAAATTCAAAAAAAAAGATTCATTTATCATTAAACTAATTAATCGCAAATCAAGTCAAAACAACCGAGCAAGTAAAATAATTGGTCAAACAATAACTATCTACAAAGCCAAATCATCTTCTACCAAGAGATTATTCTAAAAATAAAAATAAAAATAACTAACTAATATTCAACGGAGGTGAAAAATTCATGAAATAAAAGTACTTCTAAATTTAAAGGACACGACAAAGGGATCCTACCTCAATCGTCGATAGATTTCCTGAAACCAGTATGAAACCTCGTTCGCACTACGACAGCGCCTTTGAGGGTTAAAAACAAACCCTAATCATCAATTTGGACCCACAATTTTATTAATAAACCTTGAACAAACCCTATCCAAGAGGGAAAAAGGAAAAAATAAAAAAATCGCATGGGAGGAGGGAGCTTCACTGGCTGGTAAGCTTGAGGTGGAGCGGGGGTGTGCGTGGCTCGTGCTGGAGAGCTGTGGTAGGCTCGGCCGGCGTAGAGGGAGGGTGGCTGAGGGTGGCACGACCTGCCCATGATGGGGAAGGAGAGAAACGGAGGGTCGTGGCTGGAAAGAGGGGGTCGCCCGGAGGAGTCAAGAGGAGGGACCGACGCAAGGGAGAACGGCTGGGTGACGACTAGGCGAGCTTGGAGGCTGCGGCGAGGGGTGGCAAGCGGACGACCAGGGGGGTGTGGTTGGATGGCGGCGGTCAGGTTTGTTGAGGCGACGAGACCGATGGTGCGGCGCGGAGGAGGTCTGCGCGTAGCGGGAGTAAGGGGAAAATGGTGGGGCGAGGGTAGTTTTAGGGTTACTTAAATATATATATATATATAATAATTATAATTAACATTATTACAATAATAATAATAATAATAATAATAATAATAATAATAATAATAATTAAACCAGAAATAAAAAAATAATAAAAATATACATAATAGAAATAATAATAATAATAATAATAATAATAACAATAATTATAATTATAATAATTATAACCATAATAATATAAATAACATATACAATAATGAAATAATTATAATAATAATAATAATACCTCAATTATAAGGATAATAATTGTAATAAATCTTTATTAATAAAAACACTAATAGGATTAATAATAATTATACTGATAAAGATATAAATAATAGAAATACTCATTTCATTCTAATAATAATAATTAAAATTATTAGTAACCATGAAAATTGTAACTAACGCAATAAATTACAAAGTTTATTCATTTTAAATTTTCCGAAGATAGGAGGATCGTGGAGAAGCATGGGCGGAGCCGCGCGGGGTTTTCAAAACACGCCCAGCCCGTGTGCCCAGCGACGTCAATTCAAAAATGCACTCCGCTCGTGCGCTCCATGACGTCAACTGAAAAACATGCACTTTTTAACATAACTCAAATGTTTTTCATCAAAGACTCAACCCGAACCCCCAAAAAAAAAATTAAAAGTCAAAGAAAATTATAAAATAAAATAAAAGATAGGTCGGGGTGTGACAATTCTCCCAAACATAACGATTTCCACCCTCAGAAATCCAGAACATGATCAAGACCCAAAGATGAAACTCTTTAAGTGTCACTCACCCCCAAAAGTTTAAGCACCTCCAGTTGATTGATCCAAACAGACGCTGAAGAACCATTATAGACAACTCGTCCTTTAAAACACAATCACCTTAATTGTCACCAAACATAACCCAAACCATCTATTTCAACCAAGGAATGAATGAACATAAACTACCCCCGACGCTTATTTCCATAATCTTAGTCCAACAAAAGTGTTGGGTGTACTCCAATATCAACTTTTACTTAAGAGGACAAACTCGGGATTAGGTGGTTCTGCACGAGACCACCTACCACAAAAAGATACATGAAAGAAACTCTGATACTGACACATGGAGGCCTGAATAGACTCCCCACCATAAGGATTGGGCTAACTCTAAATTATTTCCGGTGTAACTCTACGAGACCCATTGTGGGTCTCCCCACCATAAGAGAAAACGAGATTAACTGAACATAAAGACTTCTTACACTGACCAAAAACCCCCACCACAAGGGGGGGAAGGGAAGGGCCAAACTGGTAGAACATCAAAATGACCACCACCATCATATCAACAAAATCATACCCTCGGAAAAACATAAACCATGTAACACTATGAACTGAGATTAAACCAAGGCCCTTCTTCACCACCGGGGTTCTCCTGACTATGCACCAGCTTCACTCCGGAGCCTTGGGCTAGAGCACCGATGATTGAAGCAACTCCTGCCTTGCAGTCACACTTCAAAAAAATCACCAAACAAAACACAGAAACCATAATTTCATGAAACACATTTCCAATAAAATAAAAGGTTTAAAGAGGTTCAACCACAACCATTCTTACAACTGAAGAAAAAGAAATACTGCAAAATGCTACAAAAGATGATTACTACATCCAAGAAACACTACAAAGAGGAAACCTCAAACTGATCCCCAAACATCACCCTACTCCTACTAACGGGCTGAGGTGACCTTCGACGGTCTAGGTCTAGCTTCAGCGCGCTTCTTGGAAACACCACGTAAGAATTGCTACAAGTGACCCAAACATCCACAAGTGTGGCTAGGTCTCAGAGCACTCGGACATGTTGGCCTCTTGTGACCCTACCTACCACACTAGTGACAGATCACAACATTGTGCTCTGGAAAAGAATACTAGAGGTCTGGAGGCCTCTTGATTCCTCTACCAGCACCACCAACATCAGGTCGCTTCTCATTTTTCTTATCTCCATCCTCTGCACTGCTTCCCAAAGTTGGAGGATTCTCCACCTCAAGTCCTCCTGCTAACCCCGCTTCATCCAAAAAGGCTTTCCCCACAACATCTGAGAAGGTGGTTAGGTTGAGATCTTCCACTTTCGATCGTAGCTCAGGTCGGAGTCCAGACTCAAATTGTCGAGCCTTCCCAGGATCATTCGCAACAAACCACTGATCATACGGAACGAGGTCTATGAATTGTCGATAGAATTCCAGTATTGATTCAATGCCCTGCTGAGGACAACACAACTCCATCCCCTTCCTCAGCTTCATCAACTTAGAGAAGTTTTATTGGCTGAATGATGACCTGAAAAACTCCCATGTTAGATCTTACCAAGGCTTATTCCGAGACACGAACTTCTACCATTTCCTAGTTGGGACAACAAGTATAAAAGTAGCAAACTTCACCTTTAACGACTCAGACAACCCAATGAAACTAAACTCCCTCTCAATCATCTGCAACCACTCCTCCACCTCAAGTGGATATGCTTTTCCATAAAAGAGAGGAGGGTTAAACTTCTGGAACTCCAGAACATAATCTATGTGCTGATCAACTGGAGGATTCGCTAGGGGCGCACCACCCGAAGCTGCACCTTGGGCATCCATCAAACCGTCGTGGGGGTGAACACTAAAGAACAAGGAAACAAAGAATATAATCAAAACATGTTCATTGCCATTTCAATTTCAACTTTTCACAATTTCAAAAACAAAACATCACAAAATAATTCTTAAAAGTAAAGAACACCCAGACAAACCGCAAGGAGAAACTAGTGGCGATTGGTGACTAGGTTGTATGGTTGGCGGCCATACGCCAGTCATTCCACTATCACAGGGAGCACTCTAGGGTAATTTCCTCGGCTCCACATGGCTTGCCAGACCATGCGATCTCATGAAGGTCACTTTCCTGGCTTCTATTTCATTTCTCCAACATCAAGCAATTCAAAAGAACCAAAAGACACCAACAACCCAAACATCCCATGGTGACCCGAGGTTTGGAACGAGAAAGTGTTCATGACACCCTTCTCATCCATATTCCTCGAGTCCCGAAAATTATACTCCTTCTACCATGACAGCCCCAAATAATGATGGGCGCTCTGAAAAACAAGGTCGGATTAGGAGACGTCCTCCTTTGATACCATTTTTCCACGAACCAACCTAGGTCGACCCTGAACCGATCACCCGAGCCCGTCCGCGGCATGACCTGAGAGGCGTTCTCAATCCTCCAGGGCTAGAAACTAGAGCCTAGGAACCAATAGAGGACAAGTGGGAACGATTTGGCCCAATAAAAATAAATAATCCAGTGTAAAAGTAGAAGAATGAAATGTGAAATAAATGACCCTGAAAAGAAAGAACGACCAACAAGACACACTAACTTGGTCTCGACCAAAACTCATCACTACTCAGAGAGTCGCTCACCAGTCCACAACCAACTCTCGCACACAGTGAGAAATCTCGAATCAAACCTGTAGCAAAACTAAAAATAGGAAAACACTATAGGCGTGAGTATTAAAACTCATTAGGTATGCCTAACTAATTCTATTCCCAATGTACATACAATTAAATAAAGAATTTATCAATTCCAGGTTTGAACTAAATTATATAAAATATTGGTTTCCACACACACTTACATTTCTAATACAAGTAACAGTCCATTTCCCTTTTTAATATAAAAACAAGTTTAGTGTTTGAAGGAAACAGGTGCTTTGCATTTTAAAACATTTTTTTGCGAACAGTTTAGAAATCTAAATTTTAGTTGTTAGTCAAAAGGAAAACTAAAAAAAACACACACTAATGGAAATGGAAAAGAAGTGACGCATAGTGGCCAGCAACTAAACTAGACCTCACAAACATCTGCCACATAGAAATAAACACTAAAGAAAACATGGGTCGCACCTAGGAGCTCGTGAACAATCTAGAACATACTATACATGTGACTCATCCTGAAGGCATGCCTACTCTCGATGATGTCATAAAGCCCTATCTCCCGGTGTTTCCCTACATGGCATAACCTTAGGGCCCAATCCCCTAGCAGAGTCATCTATACTGGGGGCCACTAGCCAGTGCGTAATCTACACTAGTGCAACAATCGTTCTCAGAAGATTCACTTACTATGCCAAGTTCCCATGTCCACTCATATAATAAACAGGAAAGGTGTGTGTCAACAAAGTCAATCAAGCAGTACAAACATCACACACAATGAATGCAGTCTACGTACACCAAATATCGTATCTGAGTCACCCCAAATAGAGTTTTCCAAAATAATTTATTTTATTAAAGTGCCAAACGGGCCTTCACCAATTTTACGGAAAATCCTTATTTCTCAAGTGAATGAAAACACTTGTTCATGCATCAAAATATATCGTATATCAATAAACCGGAACTAAATTTAAAATTCTATGAATTAAGTTTAAAGGCCAAAAGGAATTTATTTCACTACTGGGTGTCTTCTCATCACGAAAATGTTTCAAGTGTCGTGTATAAAATAAACGGCTCTTTTTACACCAAATAATCATTTAAAAATTAACTATCTTATATTATTTCCAATTTATTAAAATTATTAAAAGGAAATCAATTAATAAATTCTAAATTTAAAGGAGTGTGTAGTGGGGGACCTACCTCGACTCACAGCTCGAACACGGCGACGCGACATGCCTCACACAGACGTACAGGCACGCGGAAGCTGATGAATGGGGTGTCACGAAGTCACCACACCAACACGCTGCAATAAATGCACAACAACTAAAAACACCTAACCACTTGACTTAAAACAATACAAATGGACAACCATCACAAAATAACCACCTGGACATGTTTTCAAAACCTACTTCGCACTATCTACACTATTTACTAAACCACTTTAAAATTTATAATGCACTTTTTATAAAGGCCAAAGAGACATCGCAACAAAAAAATAGCATGAAAACCTATTTAAAAACATAAATAATCATTTTTGGAATCTCAAATACATTTATTAAAATCAAAACATGATTCTCAAAGTCATAGACCAGGTGTAAGAGAAAACTAGGTAACTTAACCAAAACTTGGTGTGAAAATCCCTAAAAAACACACCACACGTTCAAAGTCCGTTTTAAAATCATGCACACACCACTTTATCAATTGCAGTCAAAACAAGTCCACTTAGAAACTCATTTAATGAAAACCAACCACCATTTTAATTTCTGAATAAATTCATAAGGTCCAATCGGGCATTTTATAAATGCTTGGTATGGACGACTTGACAAAAACGCACCACATGCTAAAATTTAAATTTTAAATTATCTACACTTCAAAACATTTCCAAAACATGATTTGCAACATTAAAATTATTTAAATAACCAATTAAAATTTTATAAACAAATTTTAATGAGTGAAAATTGCTTTATGTAAACAAAACTCATTCAAAGAATGCATTTTTTATCGAACGCATGACCACAACCTACTAAAACGAAATACCAACCACTTACACAGTTAAAAGAACTAGTTGAAAAATTTATTAAAAACGATTAAACAACTTGGGATTGGTTTCCATCAAAAATTCCTTTTATACCATGTAAACATGCTAAAAAATATTCAACATAACTAAAGTCAAAAAAATTAATCTTTTATCATCAAACTAATTAATCTCAAAGCACGTCAAAACAACCGAGAAAGTAAAATAATTTGTCAAACAATAACTATCTACAAAGTCAAATTATTTTCTACCAAAGAAATTGTTATAAAAATAAAAATAAAAATAACTAACTAATATTCAGCAGAGGTGAAAAATACAAGAAATCAATGTATTTCAAAATTTAAATGACACGGCAAAGGGATCCTACCTCAATCGTTGATGGATTTACCAAAACCTATATGAAACCTCGTTTGCACCACGACCGCACCTTTGAGGGTTAAAAACAAACCCTAATCATCAATTTGGACCCAAAATTTTATGAATAAACCTTGAACAAACCGTACCCAAGGGGGAAAAGGAAAAAAAGAAAAAAAGGCATGGGAGGAGGGAGATTCACGGCAGATTTTTTTTTCTGGGTTTTAAAAAAACAAAAATTAGGTAAAAGGGGCTAGGGTTCCGGTATTTTTAAAACTGGGTCCAAGATGCGTGAACCCCGTTCACGCATCACTGACCCCGGGAAGATGCGTGAACGGGGTTCACGCATCTTAACCGCGCTGAAGGATGCGTGAACCGCGTTCACGCATCCTTCACGAGGTTGATGAAGGATGCGTGAACGGGGTTCACGCATCCTACAGTATCTTTTTTTTTTTAAATTTTTATTTTTATTTTGTTTTGTTTTGTTTTATATATATATATATATATATATATACACACACAAACAAAACATAAAATTCAGCAGAATTTATCTGCTATTTAATATCCAGCAGAACTGCCATTACAGCAGTCTGGATTCTGACAGAAACCATCACCCAGGGCTCTCTTTTATAAGAGGGCTTGCCCAGGAAATCATACTGCATTTCCGATGTGGGATTCAGGTTCTCTTTTCCTGCACAGAACATTCTGCATTTCCGATGCGGGATTCTGTTTCAAGTACGTGACTTTGAAAGACTGTAAAATACAAACTATACGACCAATATAAATAAAACTTAAAACATGAATTAAACATATAATAAATAGTTGAAAATGAAAAGAATTTCGTAAAAAGGGTTGATGAATAATAATTTATAAGCTTTCAAAACCACCAAATTGAAACTTAAAAAAGTTTCAAGTACGTGATTTTGAAAGACTATAAAATAAAAACTATAAGACCAATATGAATGAAACTTAAAACATGGATTAAACATAAAAGAAATAGTTGAAAATAAAAACAATTTCATAAAAAGTGTTGATGAATAATAATTTATAAGATTTCAAAACCACCAACTTGAAACTTAAAAATGTTTCAAGTACGTGTCTTTGAAAGATTATAAAATACAAACTATATGACCAATATGAATAAAACTTAATATACGGATTAAACATATAAAAAATAGTTGAAAATAAAATGAATTTCATATAAAAAATTAATGAAAAATAATTTATAAGCTTTCAAAACCACCAACTTGAAACTTAAATACGTTTACGTGCCTTTGAAAGCCTATGAAATACAAACTATAAAACCAATATAAATGAAAATTAAAACATGGATTAAACATATAAAAAATAGTTAATAATTAATTAGTTAATTAGTAATATAATTATTAATTAGTTAATAATTAATATAATTATTAATTATTAATTACTAATATACAATAATTAATTAGTTAATTAGTAATATAATTATATAATAGTTAATTAGTTAATTAGTAGTATAATTATTAATTGATAATTACTTAGTTAATTAGTAATATAAATCTTAATAATAATTATTAATTATAATTATAATTATTAATTATTAATTATTAATTATATAATAATTAATTAGTTAATTAATAATATAATTATTAAATATAATTATTTATTATTTATTATATAATAATTAATTAGCTAATTAGTAATATATTTATTAATTATAATTATTTTTTATTTATCTATAATTATTAATTAGTTAATTTGTAATATAATTATTAATTATAAAATAAGTAATTGATTAATTAGTAATATAATTAGTGATTATAATTATTTATTATAATTATTAATTATTAATTATTAATTATTAATTATTAATTATATAATAATTAAGTAGCTAATTACCAATATAATGATTAACTATTAAAAATTAATTGGTTATTTAGTACTATAATTATTAACTATAATTATTATATATTAATTAGTAATATAATTATTTATTATAATTAGTAATATAATTAGTAATTATAATTAGTAATTATTAATTATATAATAATTAATTAGTTAATTACCAATATAATTATTAATTATTAAAAATTAATTATATATTAATTAATTAGTTAATTAGTAATATAATTATTAATTATTAATTACATAACAATTAATTAGTTAATTAGTAATATAATCATTAATTATATAATTAATAATTATAATAATAATTAAAAATTATATTACTAATTAACTAATTAATTATTATATAATTAATTATTAATAATTAATAACTAATAATTGTAATGAATATTTATAATTATTTATTATATTACTAATTTACTAATTAACTAATTAAATATTATGTAATTAATAATTATATGTTTAATCCGTATATTAAGTTTTATTCATATTGGTCATATAGTTTGTAGTTTATAATCTTTCAAAGACACGTACTTGAAACATTTTTAAGTTTCAAGTTGGTGGTTTTGAAAGCTTATAAATTATTATTCATCAACACTTTTTATGAAATTGTTTTTATTTTCAACTATTTCTTGTATGTTTAATCCATGTTTTAAGTTTCATTCATATTGGTCTTATAGTTTTTATTTTATAGTCTTTCAAAATCACGTACTTGAAACTTTTTTAAGTTTCAATTTGGTGGTTTTGAAAGCTTATAAATTATTATTCATCAACCCTTTTTACGAAATTCTTTTCATTTTCAACTATTTATTATATGTTTAATTCATGTTTTAAGTTTTATTTATATTGGTCGTATAGTTTGTATTTTACAGTCTTTCAAAGTCACGTACTTGAAACAGAATCCCGCATCGGAAATGCAGAATGTTCTGTGCAGGAAAAGAGAACCTGAATCCCACATCGGAAATGCAGTATGATTTCCTGGGCAAGCCCTCTTATAAAAGAGAGCCCTGGGTGATGGTTTCTGTCAGAATCCAGACTGCTGTAATGGCAGTTCTGCTGGATATTAAATAGCAGATAAATTCTGCTGAATTTTATGTTTTGTTTGTATATATATATATATATATATATATATATATAAAACAAAACAAAACAAAAAATAAAAATAAAAATAAAAATTTAAAAAAAAAAGATACTGTAGGATGCGTGAACCCCGTTCACGCATCCTTCATCAACCTCGTGAAGGATGCGTGAACGCGGTTCACGCATCCTTCAGCGCGGTTAAGATGCGTGAACCCCGTTCACGCATCTTCCCGGGGTCAGTGATGCGTGAACGGGGTTCACGCATCTTGGACCCAGTTTTAAAAATACCGGAACCCTAGCCCCTTTTACCTAATTTTTGTTTTTTTAAAACCCATATTAAAAAATTACCCGAGATTCACCGGCTGGTAAGCTTGAGGCGGAGCGGAGGTGTGTGTGGCTCATGTTGGAGAGTTGCGGGAGGTGCGGCCGATGTCAAGGGAGGTTGGGCAAGCGTGGAGTGACCTTCTCGTGACGGGGAAGGAGATAAATAGAGGTTCGTGGAAGGAAAGAGGGTTTTTCCCGGAGGAGTCGCGAGGAGGGACCGATATAGGGGAGAGCGGCTGGGTGAGGTCTGGGCGAGCTCAGAGGCTGTGGCGAGGGGCAGTAAGTGGATAACAAGGGGGTGCGGCTGGATGGTGGCATTCCAGTTTGCCGAGGTGGCCAGACCGAAGGTGCAGCGTGGAGGAGGTCTGCGCGCAGCGGGAGTAAGGGGAAAATGGGGGAGGATAGTTTTAGGGTAACCTATATATATATATAATTAACATTATTAAAATCATTAAAATAATAATAATAATAATAATAAAACTAGAAATAACAAAAATAATGAAAATAGCCATAAGAGAAATAATAATAATAATAAAAAAAACAATAATAATTATAATTATAATTATAACCAAAATAATATAAATAACATATAAAATAATGAAATAATAATAATAATAATAATAATACCTCGATTACAATGATAGAAATTGTAATAAATCATTATTAATAAAAACACTAATAGGAATAATAAAAATTATACCGATAAAGATATAAATAATAAAATACTCATTTCATTCTAATAATATTAATTATAATTATTAGTAACCATGAAAATTCTAACTAACGCAATACATGACAAAGTTTATTCATTATAAATTCTCCAAAGACAGGAGGGTCGTGGAGAAGCCCGGGCAAAGCCGCGTAGGGTTTTCAAAATGCGCCCAACCTGTGCGCCAGGCAACGTCAACTCAAAAATGCTCTCTGCCCATGTGCTCTATGACTTCAGCTGAAGAACGCACACTTTTTAACATAACTCAAAAGTTTTTCATCCAGGACTCAACCCAAACCCCAAAAAAAAATTTAAAAGTCAAAGAAAATTAGAATATAAAATAAAATATAGGTTGGTGTGCGATAGGAACCGAGACTATTGAGTCTTTTTTTGATTCTACTAGTATTTTCATGTTTTGTAACAAGAATTACATTTATATACATTCTATCAGGTGCTTACATTAGTCTTTGTGTGTTCATCTGATTCTTTAGTTCTCTTTTATTGTTTTTTCCACTATATAATAGTATTTTATTTATTTCAAACTTTGATATTTATTTATTATTATTGGATATTCTTATGCTATGTTGTAAACTCTGAATCTAGGGGGTATAGTCTCCCCACTATAATTACTACACCCCCGATACTAGTCGGTAACCTCTGGCATAAAATGAGGTTCACTTAAGGTCTCATAAAAACCCTTTCTAGACACATTAGAGAGATCTCAATTGGGATATGTTACAAAGTGGTATCATATCACACTAGGATTATTTTTAGTTTCATACTCTTTAGTAATGGTAAAAAGGAGACCATGATGTGTTTGGAAATGGATATGAGATTTTTCATGCGAGTAAATAACCCATGTACCGTAGAAAATCTGATTTCCCATTATTGGAATTGTTTTTTAGGCTATTTTATTATAATAGATGGATTTTATTTCACCTCTTTTGATTCACATGATATGTGATTTTTTTTCTGGGTATTTGTAATCATGACCTATTTTGGCATGAGATGAGTATGCATGCATCATAATTAGCACTTAGGGATATTGACATGAATTGTTCATGATATGGATATATTTATTTTCATGTGATATAAATTTTCTTATTCAAAAATGATATGATATATATGTTTTAACTGATAAATGAAAGGAATTTTCCTTTCACGATAAAACACTTCTATTTCCTGTTTAGAGAGACTAGGAATCTATGGTTCACTATTGTAGTCAAATGTTGAGGTTGACCCTTTTATATCTAGTGTTTTAAGGTGAATTTTTATATTAAAGTGAAAATTCATATTTTTCGTGTTTGACGTGATAATCATGAGAGTGGAGATTATAATGCTCATAATGCATCTGAAATGGAGCTTCCTATAGTTCTCTAGGATCATATAGACATTCAGCTTCATGATACCTACTTAATTGTCATGTGATCCATGAAAAGGAATACTGTTTGTATGGTTACTTCAATTTATGAGCTGGAAAGAGAGTTTTAGTTTTAACTACTACCAACATATAATAGGGAAGGAGGACCCTTGGAAGATAAATTTTTTATAGATTCATCCCACAAAATCTTCAAGAATCTTGAGAAACTCAATGATGTGAGGGTGAATCTTGTGGCATATAAGATTCGTGGACCTGCTAAGAGTTGGTGGGATATTCTAGTGGAAACTAGCCAGTAGAATTATCTATCTTGAAAGGAATTTGAGATAAATTTCTTGGTAAATTTCTATCCCTATTTGTTAAGGGATGATAAATATCGGGAGCTAATGCATTTGAAATAGGAAGTCAGGTGAGTGATGGACTATGTTGGGTGTTTCACTATCCTACAACAATTTGTGCCATCTTTGGTAGCTGATGATATCTCCATAGAGATGTGTCGTAGGATTATATTTCTTATGAGATTAGGTCATGGGTGAATATTTTTTTGTTTGATAATTTTTAAGGATGTGGTAAACTAGGAACTCAACAGATAAGGAAATCTAAGTGAGGCCCTAATAAATGGGCAGGAAATTTTAGTATGTATAATTGGTCAAACTTTTTCAAATAGTAAAAAATGCTATAATAGTTTCCACCAAAATAGTAGTGGGAAGAGATGTCAGGGAAGTGAACAACCATCTTAAGATCGTGTTTCATTGCAGCTCTATCAGTGTGGAACGTTTGGCCACAAGAACTAGTTGTGTCATTACCCAATAGTTGAGTGTTGTATATATATAAAAATGGGTAATATTTAGAGGTTATGTGAAAATTTTTGATTGAAAATTAGACTTATGTGATCAGGACATGCATATGATTCTAGGATCAACTCAGCTACCACTTATAATCCAAGTGGATAGAGTCCCACTAACCATTTCGGATGAGGTGTGGGACATGGTACCCCTGTAGAGGAGGCATCTATTCTCACCAAGGTTAGTGGTATCATTAGTCTGGTCATGTAGGATCAATTAAGTGTATATTGGATTTTTTTCATTGCTCAAATAATTGGTCCTTTGGTAGATAATGGTGGTATGAAGAATAATTTTATTCCTCTAGTAGTAGACTATATTCAGGTTTTATTTGCTAAATAGTTCTTTGGTTTACTTCCTAAGAAAGATATTGAGTCCATGATCGAGTTGGTTCTAGGAGCATAGGTAATTTCTATCTCACTTTATATAGTTTAACCCGAAGAGCTTTGTGAGTTTAATGTTCGGTTGGAACAACTATAATATTAATTCTCCTAAAAGACTAGTACATATCTTTGGCATCCTATAGTTCTCTTTAGCTAGAAAGGTGATGAGTATTTGTGCTTATGTGTGGATTATCAACAATTTAACTAGATAACAGTCAAGAACCAGTGTCCTCTTCCATGCATTAATGATATTTTAAATCAGTTGAGAGGTGATAAGATCTTCTCTAATATTGATTGGAGATCATGTTACTACCAGTTAAAGGTGAGGCTAACAGACATACCTCAAACATCTTTTATGAGAAGGTATGTCTTGTATTAGTTCGTAGTGATGTTGTTTGGTTTGACTAATAAAACATCGGTATTCATGGCCTTGATGAATGGGATCTTACATCCATTTTGGATTTGTTTTGTGGTAGTTTTTTCAATGATATCATTGTTTACTTCATTTCAGTAGATGATCATTCCCAAGAATTTTACATCATCATGAGTTCAATGATAGAAAATCATCATTACAACATGCTATCCAAATGTAGTTTCTTGATTGATAATGTGCACCTCAGGGTCCATGTATTCCTAGAGGTAGGAGTTTCATTAGACTTAGAAAATGTTGTGTCCATGATACCATGGGAACAACCCAAGAATTTATTTCAGATTCAGAGATTTTTTGGTTTATCATATTATTATTAGTGCTTTATCTATGATTTCTCCCAGTTGTAATCAATGATGTCTAGGATAACCAAGAAAGGGGTGAAGTTTGTTTGGTACGATTATTGTGGATGATCCTTTCAGAATTTAAAAAGGTATGTTAACCTCATAAACTGTCTCTACTTCACATATGTCGGGTAATGAATATATTATGTATTGTGATGTATCTAGTGTTTTACTTGGAGTGGTTCTAATGAAAGAGAATCGAGTGGTTTATTATGGATCCTAGTAGCTAAGACCGCAATAGAGGAATTACCATACTAATTTTTTTTAGTTAGAGGCAGTGGTAAATTCCCAGTGTTGTTAGAGACTAAATCTCAAGTGTGAGAGGTTTTTATTTACATAGACCATAATACGTTCATGTATATCTTTCCTCTGAGAGACCTAACCTTTGGTTGAGGATGTGCGTCAAGTTTCATTAGTCTTCCAAGGTAAAGATGTATTATACACTGGGAAAGGGGAACTTCATTTTTGATTCGTTGTGATAAAAGGCTTAGATAGAGGTACTGTGGAAGTGTTAACATGAATGACTGATAACATCTCTCTTTATAGACATGCATCAAGAAGTTTCAGAGTCTCAAGGAAGAGTATCAATGACTTCATTATTTAGTATACCCATGTTTTTGGAGCAGATTAAGACTGATCAATTATATGATCTAGAAGGATTGGTTCTGATAGAAAAATTATATTTTGGGTAGGAACCCTTATAATTGTCTCTTAGAAGTGCCAATTCATTTATATTATGCGGTTTTGAATGTAATTTTTTTGGATTTTGTAATGATCTGATGAAAGATTATAATTCTTCTAGATGGGCGGTGCATCCAAGTATGACAAGTACGTATTGTGATCTCCATAAAAAATATTTGTGTTCAATAATGAAGAAGTAGGTAGAATGATTTATCGGTAGATTCTTAACTTCACATCAGGTGAAATATGGGAATTAGTGGAAATCTACGATTTTGTATACTTTTCCCATTTTCGAGTAAAAATTGTATGACTTAACTATGTATTTTGTGATAGGATTACCTGGAAACCCCCATGAAAATGGTGTTGTATGGGTGATCGTGTATCAAATAACGAAGGTAGATCACTTATTAACTATCTAGGAAACCTTCATAGTTTACGTTCTCTATAGTCATTATGTGTTCATGGTTGTTCTTTTACATGGTGTTTTGAGAAGTATCCTTTAACATTTCATTTTAGGTAGGTTATTCCGAAATCAATGGGTTCAATAGATCTTTTGAACACAACCAATCATCCTCAGACTGAAGAAAAATTAAAATATACTATTTAGGTTTGAGAGGATCTGTTACAAGCATGTGTTTTTAATTTTTGTGATTCATGGGACAAAAATATGTCTCTCTATAAGATTCCATAAAATAATACCTACATGGAATCTATCCAAATGGAACCTTTTGTAGATTTTTGTGGAATTTCGTTTTGTTCAACTCTTTATTGGCTAGAAAAAGGTTAGTCAACGTAGGTTGGGCCTAGTCTCATGCCAGATAAATCATAGTAAGATTATATGATCACATAGTGGCTGGTAACTATGAAAAACATACAGAAATTATAAACTACCCATTAGAGATGACTTCTATAATTTTAGGTTGGTCATTATGTTTTTTAAGGTGTCACCAAGATTGGAGAAATGTCGTATCAGAAAACAAGTAAATATTGTACCATGTTTTGACAAGATATTTTTGTTAGTGTTATGGGTCGGTCTAGTGGAATATTGTTTAGCCCTTCCACCATGAAACAGTTCCATAAAAGAAATGTTCCATGTGATAGAACTTTGGGGATATATTCAATACACCATCAATTTTATAGACATAGATAATGTCTATCTTTGTGTTTATGTTTCCTTTTAGGAGAATCAGATATAGTTTGAGGATCATAGTGACAAATATCATCAAGGTAGTATTATACCTTTACTTTGAGTAATTTTTAATCATTGGTGAGTTTTAAATGAGACCTAGGAGAGGGTTTATGGTAAATGGACACAGTGGATAGACCTGTTCATTGAGTCCTCATAGTGGTTCTTGGAGACACTCCTGGATTAGATATTATATGTTGGAATGGTCGTAAGACCCTTCCTTTTTTTAGGTGTTCCTTTCTTAGAGTTTTTCATTAAAATTATTTCATTTGATTTTTTCCTCATCTTTAAACCATGGTAGTTTTGTTCCCATAATAGATTCCAATAATTTGAATAAACACAATATTGGGTTTTATGGAACCTTGAGAAAATTGAAAGGGATCCACCAATATAGAGTTTGTTGGGGAAAATGAACTCAATATCAGGGTTGTATGTTTGGTTGAATTAATAGTGTCTGGATATAAATTTTTAAAGTATTCTCAAGTGTTCTTTTTTATGTTGACATTCTTTAAAGTGGTTTTGGGTTGTTTATAAAGAAAATATTGAAAACAACCATTTTAAAAACATTTAAATTCCATGAAAATGGATTACATGTTGTGAAATTATCGAGTGTTTTTAATAAGATAATCTAAGGTGATGATTTTTTTTCATATTAAATTATAAACAAGTACATGATGTGTAACTAAATTGTGCTCCATGTAATTCCCCAAACTCCTAGATTTATGTATGTAATATAGATTATTTTTCCATTCATCTCCCTACAGTCTACTCTTATTGACCCTAAGACACTCTCTAGGTGATTTCAGAGTGCCAAACTACCCACTAGATGTCTGTTTATTGTTAGAAATATCTAGTAAGTCTTTTTTAACGTTTTTACCTTATCTCCATTGTTTCTCCATATGTTGGATTTTAATCTATATACTCTATGGGTTTTTGATTTTTAGTGTGATTAGTTTTGATCTAGGTATTCTTGGGGATCATTTTCACTATCTTCCTCATGGGATTTTTCTATTGGAACTATTTCATTATTAATCAACTATAGGTTTGAGGTATAAATATTATCTCTATGGTTTGATAATTTTCATGTATATGAAATATTGTTATTGTGCCAGCATAACAAGCATAAGAATTAAATACATAATGAATGGGATTATTTATTGAATTTTTTTGGCATTAATTGGTTTTTTATATAGCTTATGGAAACCCATTGAGTGATTGAACTTTGAATATAATTGAATTTGGAAACTGGATTAAAGTGTTTTTAGAATGACATGAGACCTTAGGTGATTTCTTTATATAGAATCACTATGTAAAAGATTACTTATTATTATTTTGATTACCAGTCATTTTTAATGTAATCAAAAGATGTAATTTAAGGAAAAATGGTAATTCTCATAATTAACCATTGAGGCATGTGATGTGATATTGTGATATCCATGCTGTTGTGAAATATAATTTGATCTATGCTAAAATGATTATATATCAGGAAGATCCCTAGAACATTCACACTTATATGTTTTAATGATGTTATTGACCAGGCATGGCTATGTCCCAAGATGTAATGCTTATGTTAAGAGGGCTCAACCTAGCCCCATGCTATAATTTGTACAGGTCTTCATCCCATATGGTGTAATGATTATTGGGATTTAATATGGAAGAAGTAATTATTAAAGGGATTTCACCCAGATTGTTATGTTTTACCATGTTTATATGGTTTTGGTTGGTGTAATCATGAGATATGATCAAAGATATTCCATCATGGAGCTGGTGCAGGTTTTTATTGTATTTTATTAATTTTTTAATTAATTTATACACCTGTTTATTGTCTTATTGCATAGTATTATTATCAGACTGGTTTTTTTAGACATGGTGGTTTTGACCTACTGAGTTACAATCACACACTATTTTAGTTTCCATATAGTAATCGATAAGAGTATATTGATGCATGTTTGGACAAGGGAAAGGATCTTGATATTGACTATTTTTCTTCCTAGATGGGTTGGAGTTTGTAGGTGGGACTATATTAGGGATTGGGTCCAAGAACTGCTGAGTATTTATTTTAGTCTGTTTTTATTCTCTTGTATTGTTTATAGCAGGAAAATTAGTTATATTCTAGTATTTAATTTCATTATATCATTAGTATTGATTGGATTGTTCAATTGTATATTATTGTTTTTTGTATTATATTGTTTTCATTATTTCTACACTCTGATATTTATTTATTATTATTAGATATTCTTCTATTCTATTGTAAACATTGAATCTAGGGGGTATAGTCACCCTATTATACTTATCACACCCCCAATTATAGTTTTTAGCATCTGGTGTACGGGGATGATTTTTTGAGGTCTCATAACCAACACTTTTAGTTATGTGAAAGAATTCTAGATCAGGGGATGTTACATTTACGTTGCATTTATTTAGAATGACTTTTAATAAAATAATCCATTTTCTATGAAATAATAAAAATATTATGACATCACTAAGATGTTTCATCACTTAGTTATTGACCACATATTTCAGTGGGGGAGTGAGTTTCTTATGGGGTTGAACATTAGTTTTATCATCATCTTCCAATAAAACATTATGGGTGATTATCATAGGGATAATCCCTTTGATATCTACTAATCCACAAGAAATTTATATTGTGTGTCTTTTAAGAACTTCAATGTGTTTTACCTCTTGAATTCGAGTCATTTCTGAGCTAATAATTACTTGAATTGTTGCTACAGTCTCTAAGAACAAGTACTTTATGATGCTTGATAGAGATTTCAATTATTGAATCATCGATTTGATGAAAAAGGGTTTCAATGATGGGAAAACATCGATTTTCATATGTTTAGTTTATTTCATATCCTCATATTCACTACCTTCATCTTCATTAGGATACAACACCTATTTATCCTCATCAATGATCAAATAATCATATTTCTATTTAGTTAGAAAGATTTTTTGACTATTATATGAATCCTTTATATTCATAGAAACCTTTACAATTTCAAACACATCATTTTAATACCCTACATTGAAGATAAAATTACCTTGTTTCAGATTAATTAATTCCTTCTAAGGGGTGATAAAAGGTTTTCCTATGATAATCAGAATATCTCTTCCATCTTCCATGTCTATGATGATAAAATTTACAAGAAATATGAATTTACTAACTTTGACTAAGACATCCTTGAGAATTCTGTGATGCTACTTTACTGATCAGTCATCCAGCTGTATTGAAACTCTTTCTAGCTTCATGTATTTGGGACTTTCTTTTCAGAAGACACTCATTGGAAAGAGATTGATGCTTTCACCAAGATCACACAAGGATCATCCAAAGTTTTAGGCCCTTATTGTGCATGGCATTTAGAAATATCCAGGGTCTCAAATATTTGTTGGAAGATTTCACTAGAAGACAATAGATCATTCTTCATTTAAGGAGATGAATCATAGTTCTTCCATTTTTCCCTTATTTGAATTCAATTTCATTATAAATTTTTCAAAGGTAGGCATTTGAGTGATGGATTCAGTGAAGGGGGTTTCGATGTGTAATTTCATAAACATATCTATAAACTTCTTATATTTCAACTTGATCATACCCTATCTTGTTCATTCTAGGAAGGTTAGAGGATTTTTTTTGTTATTCGTTCCATATAAACATCTCATTTTTCTAGTTTTTCTTGTATTGTAGATTTTTCACTTACCTATGTTATATTCTTGAGTAGCTTCCATTGTGTTAAAATTTTCATTCTTACAAATAACTATTGCATGTTTCCTAGGTTCTTTAGCCATATTTTCCGGACCTACACAATTATTTTGAATGAATAACACTTTTTAAAATCCAAAAAACCATAACCATCTCCTCTTATCTTGGATGGGTCTCAATATTACCAGCATCATGCCTGGTAATCGATATGATAGGGTTATAGAAATTTGTCCAACTTGATGTTAAAGGTTTTAGAGTTCCTACCATTGATTTTTCATCATTGCTTCACAGGGTTTCATCTTATGGTCCTATTTTAAAATGATTATGTTTATAAAATAATCGAGATTGGGTTGAATATGTTAGAATTTTTTGTGGTCTTGGCGAATATTTCTAGAATTTTTGATGTTGAGAAACTTCAAACTACTGATATCTAGTGAAAAAAGGTCGTTAAAATTAAAATTAATGTTAAGGAGCTCGACTTTGAGGTGGGTAACAAGGGGTTCCTTGATTCTTTGGTAGAACTTTTCCACTCCTCTATTGATAATAACCTTGTTTTTGTTGTTATAAATGGTGATCTTTTATCTACTGATAGTATTTTTACTTGTTTGGTTTTGGTTGCTGAACCTAGTAATTTTTTTGATGTTAATTATTATAATTATAATCTTGACTCTAGGTTTCCCTTATACCTTCCATGTAGTCTTGGTGTGGGTATGGGCCTCCAAACATATGACAATATTCGATCTCTATAATAGGATTAGGAGGGGTTGGTGTAGCAGGTAACTAGAATGACTCTAAATCTTTAGTAAGAGCCTCCACTTGGGAAATAAGATAGGTACTGTCATCCACTTGTTTTATTCTATATCGAGGAATTCCTTGATCAATCTACAAAAAACTGGCATTATGGGAGACATCATCTATAGGTTCTCTACCAACTTCTGGAATTTTTAGTATTATATCAACTTTAGCAATGATATTAGGCAACAGGTTGTAGACCTTGATAGAAAGTATTTTATTTTGGCCACACATCAATTCCATAATGTGGTAACTTACGAGTCATTTCCTTGAATTTGTCTCATGACTCCCAAGATGATTCTCAATCATCTAGGGTGATGTTTTAAATCTCATTCTTAACATTGGTTTATCCGGGTGGGATGAATTTATCAAGGAATTTCATGGACTGATCATCCCAAGTCATGATTGAATCTAGAGCTAGAATTTTGAAAAAATAATTTTCTTGGTTGTACAAGGATAAATGGAAATATCATAATAAAATGGTATCATGTGACACTCCCTTATTGAGAAATTTATCAAAGACCTCCAAAATGGATATTTTCACATGGAGGTCTTCACTATGATTCCCACTAAAATGCCTCATATTTTGGATCATGTGGATGAATCGGGGTTTTATTTAAATGGTTTTCACCTTGATTGGGGGGTACACAATGGTAGGAATAGCACCACTAATGTCCAAAATGATATATTCCATGATGGGGTGCTTTTGTAGCACTGGTTTCTCTCCCTAAACATTAGGAAGTTCTTATTGCAGGTTTGGATGGTGAGAAAGTCCAAGATAATTGTGTTTTGGCATTACAAAGTGTTGACATATAGATATAGTTGTATAAAAATTAGTCTAAAAAGGGAGTGTTAAATTTACATCCACTAAAAGTTGTCATGGGACCTTGTAACATACACTATGTTAGAAAAAAAGGAGAGGATGTTGGTGTGTCCATAGGATAGATTTATAAAATGTAAAGGGAAAAGGAAAGGGGGTGAGTTAATCCAATGTTCATGTAAAAGGTTATTATTACAAATAAATAACAGTATATAGTAATTTATCCAAAATATTATTCATTCATATGATGTTATTAAATCCTCTAAGTGAGATTATATTATAAATTTATTTCTAAAACTACAATTTTACAATATGGTCATGGAAAAGTGGTATTGTGGGGTTGTACCCATAGATAAAAGCGGCATGCCCTTAACCTATCGATTCAAACCCTAATATAGGATTACTCAAAATCTATCACAATGTTTGGTTTTTCTATAATCACATAGAATGGATTTAAATTCATGAAAGGGAATAGGGTTTATGGTGAATTTTAGTGTCAAGAAAAAAGGATAACCCTAATCTGTCATGGGATCGACATATGGCATGGGTTGCGTTGCAGTGAAAAAAATCACAAATTTGTTATAGTAAAACAAATAGGATCTACATAATATTTTTATATTACTTGGTTCGAATATATCTAGAAAACTAGATGTAGTATAAATAGTTTCTATGGAATAATGTTTTAGAGGATAATGGCCATAGCCTACTCAAGTCCAACATGGTTGGGGTCCTTCAATTACACCCCAAGGTTAGGTTTGTACAAAGGAATAAGATAAAAAAATTAACTAATTACTATCCATAGGGTTACCATTTTTTATTTGATTACACATTAAGATCAAGCGCACTCCTACTCTCAACCCCAAACACTAATAGGACTACCATTCTTTATGGTGTTAATAAAAAGTAATTATTTGTGAAACCTGATTAGCAGGATCATAAATAAATTAGAAAAAAGGAATCCATAATTAAAACACCTATGAATCAATACAAACTAACTTTTAATGAACAAATAATGAAGAAATAGAGCGTGTGTTAAGGGTAAATGATGAGAGGTATCAAAATGGGTGTAAAAATAGAAAGTTGAAATAAAATATGCAATGAACAGACGTATATCATTATAAAATGTTAATTGTTTGATAAAACAATAACTGAATGGATTAAAACTAGTTTTAAAGGGAAACAAAGAGGAAACAAAAGAATAAATGAGGGAAAAGACCACGTATTGGGAATTATGTGCATGGATGAGGTTTTTTAATAGTTATAGGCTTGAAATATATCTGATGTGTAAAGTCTTCACATTGTGTAATGGATTTAAGTGGATTCTTTTTCAACTTGCACATTATGTGTAAGTGGATTTTTCCCTATACTATAGATCTACATTTCACTCTGAAAAATATTAAATCTTGTGAATCCCACAACTTAAATCTTTGACTAACAGAGATCTTGAACATTTCACATTTTATAAAGTCTACATGTCAGGTATGTGATTTAGGTTTTTAATGTTTAGTAGGATTCTGATTTTCAAAATCACACAACATGTAATGCATGTACACATCATGTAATGGGTTCAAATTATGTAATCACTCACTATATATCCTATAGATATGTAGTAATATTGATAATGAGGAATACACATCATGAACTCCCTTCATGATGTGTAAATAAAGTTTTTACCAATTTTATTCAATTCTTATTTGGAGTCTTAAAATACAATTTCTAGTAAAGACAACAAAAACCCATTGATTTCTTGAATAAAACGTGATTTATATTTAAATAGACATATAAAAAAATTATATATAAATTAATCATATCATCTTCCCATATCACCATGCATAACCCCCCATGATAAATCCACTCAACATTGGTAGCCATCATCGCCATCAAAAACTAACTGAAGTAGATGCATAACCACTACCCATGCATGAACTAAGAACAACCCATCTTCACCTCAGGATCTTGAAACTAAAACTGATATACAATATGTTTTTCCAAAGTTACTCAATGGATATTATTTGAAACATAAAACCGCTATTCTATTTATGTAACTATGTCATCATATCCATGACTGAATTATCTGAAAAAAATCACAGATCCAACTACTAACATGTTTCCATGTTACTTAGTCATTATTTCTTCACACTCAGAAGAATCACATGATTATCCAAACTCACCCACTAGATTCCATGTTAGAATATTTTTGAGTTTCCATAATCATATCTTCCACTGACCTGAACCAATCAGTATTCCCTAACCTACCACTAATTCTCCACTAACATAAGAACCTCAAAATACTTTTCAAAACAGCATCATGTCTGAAGACAACAATTGTATTGATCATACACAAAAAATAATTTCTTAATTTCATTCCTTGTGTTATTTTTATGAAAATTCCACAGAGGACCATCAGCAGCATCATAGTACCACCAAGAACTATCCACGTCCCTTTATACACACTTGTGACCCTTTCAGCACCAGGGTCACACTTCTTTGTCAAACATATCACTCCCCACCATAGAAGTATCATGATCATTTTCACACTCAATTATCTCTAACCATTATGTACCACACTCTGAACTCTACAGGCCCTTGAAATTATAATTTTCCATATCAATATCACCTAAGTGAAAAAATTAACATCGATTATCATGAATTATAGTCTTTTAAGAATAGTAATCGTGATATTTTCCTATTCCTGGTCCACCACAAATACCATACTCATGGACATCTGATGGTGAACCTCCCATTATAAGGATTCACTTACACCACTCCATGATTGAAATATTTAAGGAGGCCCCTCATTAAACCAAAACAAATTTCTGATACCTTGGAAAAGATATGATTCTCTCTTGAAATTCTTAGGTTGATGTCATGATATAGGGTATGATCTTCCCTACACTAAGTGTATTACAAGATTTCATCAATGAATTCCGCCAAAAATCATTTATTCCAAACGTTTCCTCCAAAAAGGGGATATTTAAACATTTTAAATGGATTAAATCCTCCCTACCCACAATCATATAATTATATTCACATCAATGTTCAGCCTACTCATAGCTACTTACTTAACATAATAACCTTTGGTGTTCACTCCTGTAACATCTTATCCACAAGAAAAACAACCTCATGTGTCCCCAATTCATGTGTCTCTATGGACCACATAACACTTAACCATTAAACTCACTTATGTAACTGATAAACAAAATATATTTATTTATCTATCGAGTCATAGCCTGTGAAAATTGTCTCATAATACCAATCTACTAGCCATGCCTAAACCACATTCCAATATTTCCCAATGAAGATAACCCTTGGTTAATTCCAATACCAAATACAACCCATCAAGTTATGAACCCAAATGAGCCCGCCCCTCTAGAATCTAACAAAATCACTAAATCACTTTCATGTATTTTCTCCATATAAAAAAACAACAAATGCACTTAAACACAATACCAGGTTTTACCTTTCAAGAACCATTTTCAAATGTCCAACACATTTAGTTGTTCCAAGCACACCCAACGGCATAAAAAATCAGCTTCCTCCATTCATAGGTCACCATTGAAATTCTCAAGGCACTAACTCCATAAATTGGATTCATGTTATGATATTCACAGGGCTCTCCAACTTACCCCAACTTGTCAGGTTCCATTAAAATCACTGGTTACAACAACCTAAGTCTAAGACAACTCATAGAATGCTACGTCAAAGGGTGTCAAACACACTCTTATACCAACATCACAAAAAATAAATTTAAAAAAACTCTATTGTATCTAATAGAAAAGTAAAAATAACTACCCACATGTTGGACACCCATCCTTCCTGATCATCTTCACATCAGACCACCCCAATAAAGGACCAGATCACACAAACAATCTCAAATAAAAAATTACCCAAAACGGTTTCAACTTTCATGTACTTATACAAATATGATACTCTCGGGTAACCAAACATACTATGAATAATGACCTCATCATTTTTCCCATAATCAAGTATCTCACCAAAGATTCACATAAACTACCATTATAAAAAGATCCATATACATGTTATTATATATGAGTAGAATTCCACCATGTAATTATTTGAAAAAATGTAGTATGTGTACTTGTTTGATCTTTAAATACCTCTACCTCATTATTTAGAAAACATCACACACTACAAGGCCTATAACATGTGGATCGTATGTTCTTATCATGATTCATTATGTGCCTTTTTTCTTCTATATTCCATGAATCAGAACCAAATCACATGCCTCTTTCCAATGGTCCATTTGACAAAAATTAATTAGAAATCATCAAATTGAATCCAAAAGTGTTAATAAAAAATCATATGAAACCATAATATTGAATACCAAATTCATCATTCCAAGCCCATGGTTACCTGAACATCCTACAGGAATAATGTTTCACAATGTAGAAGTATGATATCCCTCACATGCACTGACACATTCTAGTAAATCAATCTACCAAATCCTAAATATTAAAAAAAATCAAAATAAACTCCTCTAATACAACATTGTAACATTATAGTTTATATTACACTAATTGTTTCATTGATCTGGTTTACTATATGACCTCATTCATGAATCATCATATGCTTCAGTCTAACGGCTACCAGTAGGGTCTACATTTGTACTATGAGGAGACTATTGTGATATCATGGACTCAGTTGCCACCTAACCCATCCCAAAGACTAGTTCGCTGCATAACCCCTAGAATGTCTCCCCGTATGCTAGGGGATTCCGACTAGTAGTGGAGGTGTGAAGCTGAAAAAAAGTGAGACTATTCCACCATGTCAGATTACACAGCGGATACAACAACAATATATAGTAAAGGAATAATAACCTAACAAAAGATACAATAAACAAGGGATGTATAAATATATATAGTGGATGTTTTAATATCTGAATAACATAAAAAAACCTCATAGGTAGTGTCTGATAAAAAATGAATGCCTGAAATGCCATTACAAATGGAAAAAGATCCAAAAATATGGATGATAATCAAAAGTGAAAAAGAGAAGAAAATCCAAAATCTTATCCTTACCATCTTGAGCCTAATCCCAATCTGTCGCTCCTTAGTTCCAACTAAATAATAAGTATCAAAAATCAAAATATTGGTGATTACCTCTATCCATACCTTTAGTAAAACAATCATCTCTAGTTCCAATGGTGGCCCGAGTATGGTGTGAGATAACATCTTAGAAGGCCACCACCAATGGTGTCTATGTTAAATCCAAGATGGCTCTCGTAATTAACCAGTTTTCTGATAATAGCTGGAATGTAAGCAATTCTTAATAAATAAATAATATCTCACTTTGGTTCCCAAAGGACACATGGAAGGTCTACCTACTTCATCTCACAACTGGTAAGTCTAAACAATTCCCTATATGAATATATATATATATATATATATTATCAATGGAATGAGGTAAAAATTTCTCTCGTCTATCCGTATTTATATATATAGGGGTTTTTACTTACATTAGGTAAGAATGAATCTTGTCTATACATGTATATCATAGAAAGTGTGGTGTAATAATGCCTCCCACCCATGTAATGATTATAACTGAAAAAGGGTAAGTGTACCTCTCTTCCATACATTTATAGATGTTTACACTGGCGTGGGGAAATCATGTTCCCACCCATACATATCATAAGCTAAAATGGGGTATGAATTCCTCCCATCCATACATTTACATCATAAGTCATAAGTATAGTTATTTATTAAATATCCATATTATAAAAAGTAAGGCAAAACATCTTACATCATTTTAATATAAATAAGGAATGCCTTTATAAAAAAATATAATAAGGGAAAGGCCATTCCACCCCTTGAAACCATTCAATTTAATGTCAATTCATTAGAACTTTTAAACCATATCATCTTTTCCATCCTACGAGGTCCACCATCTAGTTTTCCTAAAATGGAAAACTCATTTCTAGTAAAGGTATCAAGGCCCAAACATCAATGTCAGAAACTCACATGTCTATTTGAAAAATTCTAAATAAAATGGGGATATGAACTATTTAGGAATCTTAGTATACATCAAATAAACTTTCAACAATGTTCAATTCAATCTAAAACCAATCCTGGGAATATAAACCATAATTTGACATTTTGAGAAATTGGTTAAAAATGGATAATATGGTTGGAACACACCTTGGGTGTCCATATATTTCAAGGGAGACATATAAATTCTTAATTGAAACCCAATTCACAAATATCAAGGCTCTAAGGTCATTTATACATGAAGTAACCAACAAAATTCGGATGCTCAGCAAAGGATGATTTATGTCACATTAATAAATAAATATAAAATGGATAAAACTCAAATGGAAAACTCTGTGACCACATACCTTAGGGTTGTAGACGATGGATCTCTTGATATTAACCTTAGATTAAATGTATGGTTGAAGATATCAAATTTTTAGTCCAATGACCAGAATATAGGGTGAAAGGGACTGCATCTAAATAGTGAAACGTATGGAAAGATTAGGCCAAGAAAAGAGGGAACATAGGGTTAGCCATGCTTCATGTAATCCAAAGCTTCTATCGGATCAACAATCATTCATTGGAGGAAGAAGTGGTAGGAAATATAAGGAGGAAGAGTACATTATCTTCAAAAGGGAGGATTCCATGGTTCTTTCTACAGAATAGAGGATGAAATTATAGAAATAAGTTATATTTTTAGTGGACGAAAAATGGTTATTTTTCTTCAAAACTAGGCTCACACAGTTTAAGTGCACTATTTACCAAACCATTTGTAAAATGTGTACGAAGGATCTAATATCTTATGAAAATCCATAATGTTTATCTACACGATTTACCAAACCTTGCATTAAGGCTCTGTAACCTTCTGTAGTAGGCCACATGATAGTGCACCTAGGTCATCGTGGTTTACTCAAACCATGTGTCCCAGCCTACAACCCATTTTCTTGACCACCGGGATCCATACTAGCCTTGAACCCTCTTCAATCCTTCCCTAGGCTGTAGTAAACCATTAATATGTTTAATGTAAAGATTCAAAGAAAAAAACTAATGACTAGTACCTTGGTAAAAATTTTGGTTGTTACAACCTCCCCTCTTTATAGAAACTCATCCCTGAGATTCCCATCTGTAGGTAATGAGGTGTTTTCAGCCAAGATTTCTAGATAATGACTTCATACATTGACTTCCCAATCCGAGGTATTTCCTTATACTTGGATGTGCTACCATAGCACCCTTACACATGGAACAAACCTTCCGTGGAGTGACATCACGCTCTGATCAACAATACACATTGGGTACTCCTCAAAGAAAGAATCCATATCCAACTCAACATCCTCAGTATGAATGATGTGAGATGGGTTTAGATAATATCGATGAATCTGAGATAAATGTGATACGTCTGAATGGACTTGTATCTTTGAGGAAGTTTCAACTAGTCAACCACTAGTCTGATCTTCTTAACAACATTTAACGATCCAGTGAACCTCAATGATAGCTTACCTTGCTTCTGAATACATATATGCCCCAACCTAGGAGAGACTTTCAAGAACACCCAGTCTCTAACATCGAACTCAATAGGTTGCCAACAATTTTTTGTCTAAGACTACTATCTGGAATGAGCTGTCAATATATGCTTCCAAATCATAAAAACCTGCTAGGTAATATCCTGCATGAGACAATGCCCATGCACAGTTGTTTCCCCTACTTCTATCCAACACAGTGGTGAGGAAAAAGGCCTCCCATACAAGGCTTCATAGGGATCCATCTCAATGGTATCATGGAAGCTGTTATTATAAGAAAATTCGGTGAGGGGAAACTATTTCCTCCAAGAACCCCCAATTTTGAGAATTCATGCACATAGTAAATCCTCCAGCACCTATATTGTACGCTTCGTTTTTTCATAAGTATATGGGTTGTAGGATATAATAAAAACTATCTACAAATCTAATGCCTTCTAAAACCCTTTCCAAAATTTTGATGTAAAATGGTTGTCTCTCTTATAAATGATAGAATGAGGTGCTCCATGACCACGTACCATGTCCTTGATGTACAATATTCCCTGCTCATCTATTGAGAAGGTCTCTCACATGGGTATGAACTGTGCGACCTTTTTTAGATGATCAACGACAACATGAACTCTTTCATTTCCATGAGGTGATCTCGGTAAAACATTTAGGATGTCCATGTAAAAATCATCCCATTTCCACTTAGTAATAGAAAATGGATGAAGAATCCATTCCAGACGCTTATGTTCATCCTTCACTTACTGACATGTTAAATGTCATGTGATAAAACTGGCTATCTCTCATTTCATGTTAGGCCACCAACATTGATGTTGCAGATCTCAAAACATCTTGGTTACATAATGGGGAACCACCCATGATAAGGTGTGGAAATCTATCATCATCTCCACTATGATTTTTTATGGGACCCAGATACACCCATGAAAAAATCTTGTGTCATCTGCATCGATCATCCAACTAGAAGATGTGTCTTCATCTAAAAAACTTTCCCATATAAAAAGGCCTTTAGGGATAGATAGTTGTCTCATCCTTACCTGTTTCAGAAGAGTAGATGTCACCAATAAGGCTGAAGGAATAGTTTGAACACAATCCTCATGAACCTCTACGTGCATTTCCTTGAATAAGGCCATAAGCTTGTATTTTTCATTACACTCTTGAAAAACCTGATTATGAGTTTTTTTATTAGATCATTGGAAATTGAATTCCATTCCCCTGGAGTGTAGGCATGATTGAAATAAAAATACTATAAGTACTCAACAAACCTATACTGCCTGTGATTTATATCCAGTACCACAAAATTGGGTTTCTACAGCGCCAGCAAAAATGAGTGCTAAAAAACGACACTCATAAAGGGGGGGGGGGCTTTATCAGCGCTAAAAAATGGCTGATAAAGGGTAATTTTAACAGCTATAAAAAAGCGTTGTTAAAAGTGACCCTTCATCACCACTTTTTTAATCACTGATAAAGCCCCCTATCAGCGCTTTTTTAGCACTGTTAAAGCGGAGCCATTTATCAATGCTTTTTTTAGTATCACTGATAAAGAGGGGGCATTATTTTCCCTTTTTCCTAGTGCAGATAAAGTTAATATTTCAAAAAAATATTTCATGAAAAATAATATATTATTATAAAAGTATATTTATATTGGTATAAATATAATACATGTTTTTTAAATATGTTTTAGATAAGTATAAATAGACAATTAAATTGAATATATAATAAATTTAGTGAAAATATCTTTAACATATTTTATTAAATATTATTAATTAATAATTTTCTAATTATCATCGACTAATAATCATTTAAAAAAAATTGAAGGCAAAAAAAGTCAAAAACAAATTAACAAGAGGTCTAAAATAAGTTCAATATGTAACTTAATCTTCATACGACCATAACTTTGGATCCGAGTGTCCATTTGAGATCTACATCATATCAAATTGAATCTTTCAATGAGATCTAAGTGCTAGTGATTAAAGGGACCCTTTTTTCCCATTTTCTAGGGCCCAAAAAACCTAGAAGTTTTCCAAAACTGAGTTTTTAGTTGGGATACCCCGATTTTTTTAAATTCAGAAATGTATAACTTCTAATTCGGATGTCCTCTAGGCTTGTACCAAATATCATGTCAAATAATGTTTAATTTTCATCAATTTTACTAGTTGTGGAGTTAAAATGGACTTCTGGATTAGAATTTATGGTCATTTTAACATTCTATGGATTTTCAAATACACATATATATGTATTTATTCATAAATATATATATGTGTGAGTGTATGTCTGTCTGTCTGTGTCTCAATGTGTGTGTGTTGCATATATGTATGTATTTATTTATTTACATATTTATTAACACACATAAAAAACATATTTCAGAAATGTATTAAAAACTAATCATATAAATATATATTAATATACAAATAAATATGCGGAAAAAATTTTATAACTAAAAATATATATATAAATTAATATAAGAATAAATATATTTATACTAATATAGGAATAAATATATTTTTATTAATATAACTAAATATATTTATATTAATATGAATCTATATTAATATACGAATAAATATAACTATATATATTAATATACGAATAAATATATATATATATGTTAATATATGAATAAATATATATGTATTAATATAACTACATATATTTATGTTAATATGAATCTATATTGATATGTGAATAAATATAACTATATATATGTAAATATAAATTTATATTAATATATGAATATATATATTAATATATGAATAAATAGATATATATTAATATAACTAAATATATTTATATTAATATGAATTGATATTAATATAAGCATAAATATAACTATATATATAAATAAATAATTAGATATTCCATTAAATTGAGAAAAAATTAAATAGCTTAGTGATTAAGGTGCAGGAGCGTGAGGAGGGACATCTTGAGTTCGAGATCAGGTGGAAGCAGAGAGGGGTGAGTGGGCATGTGGGGAATGCACGAGCAATGGTAGGGCACAAGATAGTTGGAGGGGGTATGACTAATGCTGATAATGGGGGGTCAAGCACTATAAAAATCTTTGAACACACGTTATATATTATTTTTAATTTTTTTAATCATTTTAGACTTTTTTCTGCCCTTAAATAAGATTTCATAAAAGGTGTCTTTTATCAACGCTAAAAAAGGGATGATAAAAGAACTTTTTATCACTTCTTTTTCTAGCGCTGAAAAAAGACCCATTTTATCAGTGCTTTTTTAGTGATGATAAAAGGTGCCTTTATAAGAACTTTTATGAACATTGATAAAATGGACAACCCTTTATCATATCCTAGATTAACAGTGATTTTTTTGCGTAGTTAATGAACTTTTATAGTACTGATTAACGCCATATTTATAGTAGTAATATTGCTAAGAGATGATATATCTGAGGCTCTTGTGGTCTGTGAACAAAAAAAAATGTTCTCCCAATTGCTAGTGTCTCCAAATGTGTAAGGAATGCACCCCTACAGAGAGCATGAGGTATTCTAATGGGTAATTCCACTCTTCAGGCCTCAACTGACAAGAACCACACACAATGACTCATTCATCCTGCATCAAAACTGCCCCAATCTTGACACTTGGCATGTCACAGTAGACTTTACAATCCCTTCATGGTTCTGGAAGAATTATAATCGACACTAATGTTAATATACCATTCAAATCCTTAAAGTATTCTTCACAAGATAGTGAAAAATATAACATCACACCCTTCTTTGTCGAGCCCATAAGCGGCACTGCAAGGCATGAGAAATCAGGAATGATGCATCGGTAGTATCCAAAGATTCCAAAGAAACTAGGAATATCAAATATGTTATTTTTCTTATCCAAATAAACCACAACACTCACTTTCTTTGGGTCAACAATAAATCCTGACTCCCAAATGATATGACCCAACAAGCGAAATTTATCGATCCACAAGTGGAATTTACTAAGTTTAGCATAGATTTGTTTCTCTCTCAGTATATTCATCATGATCTCAATATATATTTCATTTTTGTTTCTAGAGTTTGAGTTCACTAAGTTATCATATATAAAGACAACTATAAAAGAATCCTAATACAGGTGGAAGACCCGGTTCAGTAGAGTTATGAAGACCACATGTGTGTTCGTGAGTCCAAACGGCATAACGTGGTACTCGTATAGATCATACCTAATCTTGAAAGATATATGAGGTATGTATGATATCTTGAAATGAACCTTATGATATCCCGACCTCAGATCTATCATTGAAAACACCTTTGAATCTCAAATCATATCAATGGTTTTGTCTATTATAGGAAATGGGTACCAATTCATGATATACATTTGAATTAACCTTTTATAATTTATGAAAAACCTAAGGGTACCATCCACCTTTTTGGAAAATAGGATAGGTGAACCCCTATGAGAAGATTTGGGGTGTATAAAGCCTTTCATCTCTAGATCCAACAACTTATTCTAGAGCCCCATAAACTCCTTAGGTTTCATCCTATAAGGAGGAATTGTCCCATGTGCGGCCCCTGGAATAAGCTCAATAGTAAACTCTACCTTTCACATCACAGGTAGACTAGAAAGGTCTTCAAGAAAAAACATCACTTAAATGATCCACTAAAGGAGGGAGAACTATGGGTTGTAACACTTGGACATCTAGATATATACTTATAACTTATGTAGTAACACTACCTAGCCTATACTGCTTGGGTCCTTCCCATGTCACAATGAGATCCCATTCTCCCTTATGTACATTTGTAACTCCCTTTCATTACAAAAATTTCACCCTCCATTTACAGTAGTCAATATGGGATCTATTGGGAACTAATAAGTCTATACCAATGATAACATCAAAACATGTCCTATCGATAATATACAAGTTACACTCGAATAGGTAACTACCTATATCAAGGGGGAAATTCTGAAAATAGTGAATTCCCTTTGAATGGATAACTGAGGTTTTATCTAGCATCATGAGGCCCTGATCGAACTCAATGTCAAATCCCATACATTCAATGATTTATTCAGATATTAATGTGTCAGATGCACCTGAATCAAACAATAAAGACACTAAAGTGGAGGCAACTTGAACAGTAACTCGTATAGTTTACAGTCTAGAGATCTACTACTATATAGTGGGGTTGACTGCATGTAACTGGAATATATCACGACCCTGGGTCATTTCCTGAGTATCATGAGTAGCCCCACTCTACTGTTGTTGATAATCATTCTTCTGGTTACCTATGCCTCAACCACAAACCTGGCCTGATCAACCAGTGGTATTCCAAATTTCTACGTACCATGATCCAACTGACCCAATCCTAGTTTAGGAGTAGGTGAATATCCCTACTCTCTAGGTGGTGGAGGGAATGTACTGCAGAAGTAGTGGAGATGGCGCATCTTACCACAGCTTCTTTATGCCACTGGATTCCATGTACATATCCTCCTATAATGTCATGGAACTCCACACTGGTGACTTATATGAGAACTACCCATGAAATGATCCTAGAAACTTCTACCACTACGATATTTTCCAAAACGTTGTTTTCACCTAGAATAAGATCTCATGGAGGCCTTAGGTTTCAAACTACTTTGTCATTCACCATCAACATCTCCTAGATTTCCCCCTATAATTACGTCATGGTCGACGACCTCAAAAATTGTCATCGTCTTGAACACATTGACCTGCAATCGGATAGCATAGAAAATATCATCCTCAAAACATCTTAGTGCCATTAGATCATCTAAAGATAGATAAAGAGTAAAATTATATCGATGATGAGTAATCCATAACTATCATGGTCCCCTTCTACTAATTCATGAACTATCTAGACCTATCATCCCTTAGTGTATGGGGAATGAAATAGTCATAGAGTAATGTCTGAAAATCAGCCCAGACCATCTCTCTATACAGGCATGTCTTGGTGATGACATCCCACCACCTCTTGGCAGATCGCATAACATGTGAGCAGCTAGCCTGACCCTCTTCTCTAGAGGTGTTTCTAAGTGCTTTAAAATATATAGAATCACCTAGATCTAAGATTCCACATGAAGTGGTCTGCCATCCCTAGAAAAGGTTGGATGATTCTGATAATGAAACTCATGTGTCAACTCTTCCATGCTTGGGGTAGGTCACACTCTGTCTTGAATATTTTGTATCATATTCATGAAACCCTATCGAATCCCAAAATTAGTTCCCAAATCAAGTATTGGATGAGGAGCCACATGTGGCCTGACTGGAAGAGAAAGTTGAAACTAAAGACCCACCAACTCCAAAACATGTTATTCACCACCATTAGGGCTCATTGTATGAGGACGTCCTCATATCATAATTCTACAATTAGTATTGAACATCTCAGAAGGAAAATAATAATTTTAGAAGATTGATTTCCAGAAATTATGATAGATTTTAAATCCTTTTAATATGAATGAACATGCCTCTATTCTTGCTTCAAAATCTAGGATTAGACAATGGAATGGACCATAACAGGCCATAAGAATGGAAAAACACCCACTTACCACTTCTATGGTTGTGTCTAGGTCTATTTTCTATGGTAGGAATGTTTAAGATGATTATTGTAAAGTTAAAAGTAATTCCCCATTTAATGTATTCTTATTTAAATATTTCAGATATTTAAATAGCCTTTACCTAACGATATGTCATTTCTGGACCATAAGGGCCCATACTACATAATAATAAATTTATCACACACACTTGGGTGTCATTTTCATTTGAACTGTGCTTATACAAGTGATTATCCCTCTTCTCAAATGGTTGAGCTAGTTGGAATATGATTTTTAGATCCATAAGTGCCCATACACCTTATGAGTCACAGAGTGGAACCCACTTAACTCACACTATTGAATGATCCAAATCCTGTATGAAATGGCAACATAATTTTAAAAATGTATCAAAGGACAAAAATAAGCAATAAGAAATTATAGAAGAAAATTTAAACGTGACATGGAAAAAAGTATGGAATATTTATATTATTATCATGATTCATGTTATAATATGTTACCCTAATTTCATGAGGTTGAGAAATAAAATCATACTCTATAACACATCAATAAAAATAACATCACAAAACATGTGATTCACCCAGCAGTGAATTGATATCAATAGAAAATAACAGAATCAATAACAACAATAATTTGAGAAACTTTTCTCTTACCCCATACATGGGATCGTGATGCCCAAACATGGCTTGTGACCTTGTCCAAATCATTCCAAATCTCCAATATATTTTCTCCAAGTAGTAAATAAATGAATGAAATCATCATATAACATGTTTTGGCATCCCGAACTCAGTTTCCACTTAACTCGTGCCCCGATCCCAATTGGCCAAATGAACCCTAGTGTGTCTCCCCATATGACAGGGGCTGCAAACTTGAAGTATGGGTGTGAAGGTAAATATGCGTGGAGACTATACTGCCACTTCAGAGTACATATAGGATGAATGAAAATATAAAATAGATGAATCATAACCAAATAAAGATACAATAAACAATGGATGCATAAATAGATACAACAAAAGTCTAAATAACTGAATAACATAACAAAGGCCTCATAGGCAGTTTCTGATACAAACATACATGGATGAAAAACTAGTACAAAAGAAAGTAGACCAGAAAAATGAATGCTAAGAAAAAGTGAAAAAGATAAAAAAATACAAAATTTTCTCCATAACATCACGAGCATAAGAATGATCCTTTACTTTTATGTTCCAACCAAACAATAAAAATCAATATCCAGTAGAGTTGTTCACTCCTATATCCATACCTATAGAAAAACAATCTTTTCAGGTGCCAAAGGTGGCATGAGTAGGGTGTGAGATAACATATTAGTAGGCCACCACTAATGGTGTCTATGTATAATCCAAGCCAATGCTCGTAAGAAAATAGCATGTAGGTAATATCTCGAAATTATGTAATGAAAAATAAATAAATAACCTCACACTCAAGTTCCCAATGGACACCTGACTATTCTACCTGCTTCAGTTCATGACTGGTATGTCTAAACATTTCACCATGTGAATATAAATACATACATATATATATATATATATATATATATTATCATTGGAACAAGCTAAACATGCCTCTCATACTTCAACATATATATATATATATATGGGTTTTCACTAGCACGAGGTAAGAATTACTCACGTCCATACATGTATATCATAGCTAGCATGGGGTAAGAATTCCTACCACCCATATAGAGATTATAACTAGAACGAGGTAATCATTCCTCCATTAAATACATTTATAGAGGTTTTTCACTAGCATGGGATAAGCATGCCTCCCACCCATACCAATCATAAAGCTGGAATAGTGTATTAATACCTCCCATCCAAGCATTTACATCATAATTCATATGCATAGAGATGAAATGATTATTAACATTTTAAAAATTAAGGAAAACCATCATACATCATTTCAATTTAACCAAGATTACCATTAAAAATAAATCATAGAAAGGGCAAGGACATTCCACCCATTGAAACAATTCTACATAAATCCAATTCATTATATGTTTTAGGCCTTCTCATCCTAGAAAAACTATATAGTCTACCATCATATTCCCCTAAAATGGATAACTCGTTTCATTTCAAGGTATTAGGGGCCAAACGTCTAACTCAAACACTCACATTCCTATTTGGGAAATTATAAATCAAATGTGGAAAATTACCATTGAGGAACCTTGGTATACATCATATAAATCTGAGATAATGGTTAATTAAATTTAAAACCAAGGTAGGCAATATAAACCATAATTTTACATTTTGAAAAATTGGCCTAAAATGGCCAATTTGGTTGGCACACCCCTTGAGTGTCCATATAAGGTTAGGGTGATCTCTAAACCCCTAATCCAAACCCAATTCACCACAATCAAGTCTATAATGTCATTTAGATGTGTATTAACCAACATAATTTAGAATCTTGAAAAAGTTCGACTTATGGAACAACGAGAAATAAATACGAAACATCCAAAACACAAATAAAAAACTATGTGACCATGTACCTTAAAGAAATAGGTGATGCCTCACTCGATATTGGCCTAAAATTCAAAGTAGGTTGGAAGAGATATGAGTTTTAGTCTAACTCCTTGAAAAAATTGTAAATGATCCAGCATCTATATATCATAACAGGTTGAAATATTAAGAGAAGACAATAGGGAACATGGGGTGATCCTAATCTCAAGGGATCCAACACTTCTCTCGGATCAATAATTGATTGTCGAAGGAAGGATTAGAAAGAAATCCTAGAAGGAAGATTTCTTGAGCCTCAATGGGGAGAAGGCCATGGTTATGTCTGTAGAAGGGAGGTGGAAATGAGGGAAATGGGTTAGATTTTTAGTGGGGGTAAAATGGTATTTTTTCCTAAAAACTGGGCTCGCATGATTTATGTGTACCATTTACCAAACCATGTAGTAATCGTGCATGAAGGATTTTCAACCTTCTGCAATATGATGCATAGTCATGTGCCCAGGTCATCACGATTTACACTAACTGTGCATCCCAACCTGTAGCACATTTTACGAACCTTCAAGCTCTGAACCAGTGCCAGACGCTCCTCGGGCCTTCCATAAGCCATAGAACACCTTTAATATGTTCAAAAAATATATTTGAAAATGAAATCAATCAATCTGTAACTTGGTTAAATTTTGGGTCTTGACAACTACACAACCATATCATTGTGTGTAATAATAGTACAACAAACATAATTTACATCAAAGAATGAAAAAATAATAAATCATTTATGATTTACATGATAAATAAAATGTAATAAAGGCTCTAAAAACCATGTCATAAAAATAACTGACCATGCACTAGGCTAGTATCATAACATACCCAAATAAAAGAAGTCCATACGAAGGATTATAAGATTCTAAAATCCAAAGATCATCTAGTGTTGTGATACCATAAATATATGATTCCAAATCCTGAAAAACACAACATGGGACTCACCCCAAACATGTTCTTATAATAAACATGTGAGAGGAACTTGGGTACTAAGTTGTAGTGGTGTCCTGAGAAGGGTGTGAGTATAATTGAGTAGGAAACAAAAAACAGTATATGAAGACTATACCAATTAGACAAATAAAGTATGTAGATAAAAAGTGGCATAAATAAATACTAATAAAAATAGAGGAAAATTTCTCAAAGAATTTTTTATCTAGAAACACATTAGCCCTCACAATCTAAGGCTACACCTGATCCAACAAAACCTACATCAGTTTTAACCAGTATTCTAAAACATAAAATATATTGATTTGTAAATTGAATAATAATAAGGTATTTTCATTTATCATTTACTCTAGAGGCTTCAAACATCTATATCAATAGTTCCTAAAACAATAGTCTAGAACCTAAACCATATAAAGGACCATCAGATGTTCTGTAGAATTATGTTTAACAAATAGCCCAAATTTGTGGAGCATAATTTCCTTTTTTATCAAACTCATATATAGAAAATAATTTCATACATCTGAAACCATATTAGTGGATTCATCAAATACACTATCTCAAACTCATATGTAGAGTGTCATATAAACCATCTAGAACCATATACATGGAATTTTCTTGTCCACTATCTAAAACTCATATGCGGAGCATCATTTCTGACTTATGGTTTCATCCAAATACTTAACAAAATCCAAATTTCAACATTTGGCCTTATAAAACATTATTATTTCACAAACAATATTTTTTAAACTCATTATCACTTACCTAGGTCCCAACGATCCATTTACACCAAAACAAGGATCAGACTTTTGATACCTTTTTAAATGGAAAAACGTCATTCTAATACTCTATGATAAAATGATGGATCTTACACATTCATTTATAACATTTCAAAACTTCCCTTAAAACATGATCATCCTCTTTGAAAACCAAGACATGGCCAACACCTTTATTCCCATTGAAACCATTAAAAGAAACATCAAGACATTTTCACCAAAGGGGAATCACCATGCCCATATCAAATCCACATTTAAAATAAAATTAAATACAAATTTTAATAAATCAATGTTGAAACCCTAAATTTAAAAAAAAATCTACTTAAAAACATAGTTTTTACACGTTGAAAAAAATTGAGTCAAAATTCAACACATATGGTTAAAACAATATTAAGGCCTCATAGTCTATTTAGAAGTTCTTAACATATAAAATAATTTCAATTATTCCTTCCAACATATTAAGACACATTTATCCCATTGTCCTAAAAAGTTTCCCTTTACCATTTAACAACATTAAACAACAATCTTAGTCGTGTTAGGTTTGTAACCCATTATCTTTTCCCTTATAACACCATACTACCACATTCATGAAATGGTGCACCCCTAGGGAAGTCGTAAGATCAGTATTATAAACAATAATGGATCTAATGAGATCCATTTAATGAAAATGGTATCATGTTAAATCCCCAATACTAATTAAATAATCCAAGGAAACAAACACACCACACATGGGCTTTAAGGAACATTCCATATGCACATGGAAATGAAATTAACAATCATATGGGTATTTCTCTTAACCACAACCCGCATCAATTATGATTTTGGTAAAATTTAAATAGTATTTAATCCTTTTCAAGGCCCTTATAATACTCATTAATACAACTGAACATCCAAACAATCTTGTTTCAACCACCCAATCTATTTTATTAAAACTCCTTCCAATCGCCACAGGTGGTCCACAATGGACTCCAAACACTATTTCCAAGAAAATCACAAAGGGGACATATAATTGAAACATATAATTAAATTAAAAATTTAGTGAACCATATTGAAATTCAACATGAATACATTACTTAATTAATCACCCTGAAACAATATGTGGAAACCATATTAGGATTACCTCTAAACTAGCCAACCAAAAGTCACACAAGAAATGGATGATTTCACCATGATCTAGTGAAATACATCAAAATACCTAAAACACCAAATAATTTCAATGAAAACACTCAAATTCAAGGGGTTAGAGCTATATAAATTGGTTAGGATTACCCTATATTTATGAACACCAAAATTTAAGCACAAGAGGCAGTATTAGAGTAAACACTAGAGGGGCATATTGGTAAAATTATTATTTTAATGATTTTTTGGAAACTTACATGGTTATTCAAAACATGATACAACAGTGTGGTTGGAACAATCCAAATCTAACCCATCTATATATTTTTTCCAAATGGTTGGCCAATACCTTTTTCAACTATGAAACACCCCACTAGTCCCCTATAAAGTAAGGTGAATGGTTTGTTTGAAACCAAGCACATGTTATGTACATTGTCCTGGACTCTTGAAAGCCTCATAAATATTTTATTATTGACTCACATGTTTTATGAAAAAACACAATCTAACCATAAAACATATCCATGATCAATTCAAATTAAACTTAATACACCATTAGTATCATGATATTGCACAGACTCTCTTAAATCGTGCATACAAAATCATGAACTATGCCCCATCAAATGGTAAAACGTGCACTGCCCTAACAAAGAGTACAATAGGCACCCACCACCCCCACCCCAAATGGTACTATGGGAACTGACCTTCTAAACGGTACAAAAGGCACCACCCTGCCAATTGGTACAACAGGAACCACCCTACCAAATGGCACAATGAGCACTGCCCCTCTAAACGGAACCATCAGAAGAAGACATTCTGACTGAAACAATGTCGAATCAAAAACCAATCTCCGTCTCCATTAATGTCATTCACATGATGGAACCCTTCTCGGATAAGAACTATGGACCTAAACCCGAATTCCCCACGCCCAATCAGAGAGTCAAAGGAAGAGGCCACAGAGGCTGAATGTATCCTAGAAGTCATAATCATGGTAGGATTCATGTTCACTTCCACACCATAAGTCATACTGTTAGCATTGTAGGAACTCACGGAAGGACCCTCCAGCCGACACAATAAGAACTAGAATGCACCTTCACCCCAGTCAGAAGAAATACAAGCCTAGTTGTCTTGGGATATTCATGAGGGAAAGAAAAAATATCAATCCTAAAAAGGCATACAGGTAGATCAGTTTGACCAAACCTAAAAAGGACCCTAGCACCACCAGATCAGATAATAGAGGTCGAACCATCTATGTCAAAAGATCGAAACCCTAATGTGTCTGTGAAAGAGAAACCCCATGTCGGGAAGCACTGAACTTTAATGTAGAAGTATGATATTCTAATGTATCTGGTTTCAATTCCATCAAAGCTATCAATCCTGGATGCATTAAGCATGTCAGTGGATCTTAGAGAGGCACTCATCTAAGCCTTACTAAGTCCCCAGTAGTTCTAGGATTATGTAGTAGTAGCTGAAGTCTACCGAATGGAGACCATTCCCGATGAATGACATGTCGCCATCTCCTTCTTAGATAATAATGGATACACCTTTATGAAAGGGCACATCAAACCCTTATATGTGTCTGGAATGATAAATGGAATTGATGTACGAATGATCTTCACCAACAACAGTTTTGGAGTTAACCTCCTCCCACTGTGAATGCTTCGTCGACTGGGATGTGATGAAGATATCTTGACACCCTACACTAAAACTCTACTAGGATATGAAAAAATCGAGCAGAATCCATTAGGAGGAATCATGCTTGAAACTCTTCTTGATGATCTCATGTTAGATTATGAGTTCCTGGTAGTGCGAAAATGTATGGCCTTTAACATCATTCTAGGTGTTCTTGGCCCCATCAGCACGCTCCAATTCTATCATCATACCATTAGTGCGTCAAATATTGTGGTAATGGGGACACAGTACATTTCATGCCATTAAATCATTGTCAGAGTCATTTGAGACTCATTATAATCGACACAGGGTTATATGAATTGGAAGGAAAAAAATATTTTGGCTGACCACATTGATTGGATCAAGGCCCCAAATGGATTGGAAATGGATCCCTCTGACCCCCTCCGGCAACTTGGGGGAATAGTATGTATTGGCCATCAAATAAGTTAAATACATAAGTTCATGTATGGATGTAGACTCGATTGTCTGCATGGTCTCTGTTACGACCACCATGTCCAAAGACACGAAAATAGTAGGCTGACTCCCAGGATGTCAGGAAAATACCTATCAAAGATTCTTATAGCCCATCCCCAGGACATCAAACTTCCCATGCCTCACACACTAAGGTAATAGACGATTTATCTCCAAATTTTAGAGAGTTTTTCTGAAAAATCCTCTCTCCATCAAAAGAGTAAGAAGATGATGAGTAAGAAGAAGAAAATAAGGAATAAGACCTCAATGATGCCCCTCCTACATTCGAAAAAGGTGTTCCTGCCACAATCGATGAGCATAGGGAGATAAACCAAGGAACCAAAGACGAACCATGACCCACTCTGATTAGGGTAGATATGCCTATCGAGAGAAAGGAGAAATACACATCCTTCATAAAGGAGAATCGAGATGTGTTTTCCTATAACTACACAGAAATTCCATGCCTCAATCCTGAGGTCACCACTAATCATCTTGGCTTACCAGAAGATCACTAGGCCTTTAAGTAGGAACCTACAAGGACCCACCTGATGTACGCTGCCAAAATAGAGGCTGAGGTTAACAAGTTGATCAAATCCAATGTCATATGGGAGGTCCAATATTTTATCTATCTGGAAAACATAGTCCCTGTAAAAAAGAAGAGTGGACATATTAAAATCTGCATTATTTTCAGGGACCTTAATCGGTATTCCCCAAAACATGACTACCCAATCCCGATTATAGACTTGTTGATCGATGAAACAGTTGGATACGATTCCCTCTCTTTCATGGATAGCTATTATGGATACAATCAAATCTGGATGGTTGATGGAGATAAAGAAGCTACCACTTTTAGGTCCCCTCAAGGATTGTTCAGTTACAATATAATTACCTTTGTTATAAACAAATGTTGGTTCAATATATCAGCACTCCATGAATCACTTCTTCAAGCCCTTCTTGGGAATGTTCGTCGAGTGTTATGTAGAAGATCTGGTTTTTAAATCATGGCAATACTCAAAACACCTAAATGATGTTAAAAAATTCTTCAACAAATTACAACAACATAATTTAAAGATGAATCCCAGGAAGTGCACCTTTTTCATTTCCTAGGTAAAACTCCTCGGCTTCATTGTTTGACATTGTGGCATCTAAGTCAACCCCGAGAAGACAAAATCCATTATTGGCATGCCCACACATCACAACCTCACCAATTTGAGAGGTTTCCAGGGGTACCTTTCCTACATTCAAAACTTCATATTCAACCTCGCACATAAATGTTTACCTTTCACTAGGCTCATGAAGAAAGGAGTTTCATATGAGTGGGATAATTATTTTCAAGAAGAATTTGACAATCTCAAAAGATATATCCTAAGAACACTGGTTCTGGTGCTACTAGTTGAGGGGAGACCACTCACATTGTACATAACCATCCCAAAATGGTCATTATGTTCCTTTATCATGCAAAAGAATGACATAGGTAGCAGGAAGAGCCTCTATTACCTAAGTTGAATAATGATTGATGCTCTAACTCTGTATTCAAAAAATGAAAATAACTACCTAGACCTAATCTGTGTAGTTCATAAACTCTGGCATTACTTGATGTTCCATGAGATCCACCTGGTTTCCCGTTACAACCCACTCAAAAATATCCTTAATAATCCACTGCTAAATGGGTGCCTATCATGATGGGTGGTCATCCTAAAACAGTTTGACAAAGAGTATCTGTTCTACAGGGATATTAATGGCTTGATGTTAGTATACTTACCTATCGAGAACCCCTCAGAAGAAACAAAACAGTTAGATACCGAACTTTCGGATGAAGATGTGTTCTACATCTAAGAGGACTCCCAAACATTGGAAACGTACCTTGATGGTTCTTCCTGAAGACCGATAGGGAAATGTATGGAGTATCCCAATATCAACAAATTGGGTTTGTTAATTATACTCTTATCCCCCGAAAAGGATGTATTTCCTTACACTTTCTTGCTTTTTAAAGGGTGTACATATAATGAAGCAGAATATCATGCCTTCATTACAGGTCAAGAACTAGAAATTCATGTACAACTTAAACACCTTTAAATAAAGGGTGATTCAAAGCTAGTAATCAAACAGGTCAATGGTGATTATTCCATCAAGAAATAATTATTAGTTCCCTTGATAATCCATGTTTGAGATCTGATGGCAGAATTCCCATCGAAACAAACGATGACTTAGTTACCTCGGTCGCAAAATGCTCAAGATGATGCTCTAGAAAATGATGCCACATCCTTGGCTGATCCAAACTGGGATGAAATAGTGATTGGAATTTCCCATCGCTGGATGTTCTTTCCATTCATCCAGAGAAATACTGAGGAAATCAATGAAATTAGGATTGAATCTGAGCCATATGGTCACACCACCAGTTGAATGATGACTATTACAAATTACCTTCATTAGAGGTAACTCCCACCAGATAGAGCTGGAAGGGAGAATGTACAAAGACGGTAATTAAACATTGAATTGTAAAATGGGGTAATCCAAGAAAATTTTCACTACAAATGAGGCCTTGACGGGGTCTTTCTCAGGTGAACTGATGGAGAAGAGACTATTTCCATCAGGAAAGAAGTGCACTTTGGAGGTTGTGGAGCACATCAATCAGTAACCAAGATCTCTCATCAAATCTGAAGTTATGGGTATTGCTATCCTGCTATGAAGAAAAATTATTCCATACTCACCAAGAAGTTCTATTCCTGCCAAGTTCATGAAAATTTCATACACCGCACCCTAGAGTTACTTCATACAGATATGTACTCATAGCCATTCGTCACATGGGGGATGGAAGTTGTGGGTCCATATCCTCCCGCCATAGCCAGACAATTTAGGTTCTTACTCACAACGACTAACTTCATTTCCATGTGGGCCGAAGCCATACCCATAAAGAAGTCGAGGCAAAAAACATCGTCAGATTTTTGAAGGCCAACATCATCACCATATTTGGTGTACCTTGTACAATACTAATAGACAACGGCCCCAAATTCTGCTCTGCTGAGTTGGACAAGTTATACCAAGAGTATGTAATTAAATAAATCCGTTCATCATGGTACCATGTGGCAGCCAATGGGCAGATAGAGGCTTTGAACAAGACTTTGTCTAACATACTCTAGAATATGGTTGATAAGTATAAAAAATTGTGGCCATACAATCTCCTTCATTATTTTTGGGTTTACCAGACCATGACCCGTGCCACCACCAAGGTGACCCCATACTCACTAGTATAAGGGGAAATTATAATTTTGATAATCGAATTCCAAGTTCCATCACTTTGTGTGTCCATTTGTGATCAAAATTCCATGAATGAGCATTACGAGAGACAGGTTGATGAGTTGGACTAGCTATATGAGAAAATATTTCACACTCTTCACCATTTGGAAATTTATCAATATCAGTTTTCATGAGCCTTCAACAAAAAGGTTCGCCTTCGAACCTTCCTCGAAGGAGAAATGGGGTTAGTCCTCACAACCCTGATGTTATTCGAGAAGAAGCACCCAAATCGTGAACCAAAATGGGAATGACTATATGTCATACAGAGGGTCTATTCCAATGGAGCATACTCCCTGATATAAATAGACGGGCATCTCATCCCAACTCTTAAAAATTAATGTTCTTAAATAAGTATTTGGAATAGTAACAACTAACCCTACCAATGATCCAAACACTCTGACCCTAAACTATGAGTTATAATACCTAGAAGCCAATGGTCCAAACACTAAACCCATAAACTATGACTAACAACCATCCCAATGTAATGGTCCAAGCTCTATGAACCCAAAAAATGAGTTTTTTTCCTTTACGCATGATGTTAAACTATACGGTATTTTTCCATACAAAGGGACATTAAGCTGCTATAGTACAAACTCTAAGAACACAAACTAATAGTCGTTATTCTTTCCTCATGACGTTAAATTGTAAGGAACTTGTCCCTAAAACATTAAATTAAACAGTGACTCATGTTCTCACCATAAGACATTAAACTACCTAACAAAAAACATCCTAATCGCATGACAATAAACTACATAATCTCTCCTAGAACTATGTACGAATTCATTCATGCTCCCATAGGATTTGTAGTGATGCCCAGATTTGGCATCCTAGTCCATCCCCCATCAAAACAATCACTTCAGCATGCCCCCTATCTACCCATATTCATAAGGGAACCCCTTATCACTCCTTGTTTATAACATTGAGTATAAATTACATGAGCATAGGGTCAGTGGTAGGGATTCTCTCACAAAAATAAAACTATGGATTAAAATGTTAGACCTGGCAACCATGATGGATAGAGAAAAAATTACCCTACCCAGGACCAAGCTACATCGGTATAGGGTACATTCAAAACTATGTATGGATTGATTTCTACCCTCATAGGATACATAGTGACACCTAGATTTGGAATCCCTGCCTAGCCATTATAAATAATACAGAACTATGTAGGGCTTGATTTCGTCCCTTGCTGGATACGAAGTGATGCCTCGATCCTCGATCATTGCCCATCCCCACCAACAAAAAGAAGAATGTCACATCAAATCCTCTACCTCCCAACACCTGCAATAGAAACCCTCTATCCAATCCTTATTTATCACAATGAGTATGACCCGCGTTTGAATCTAAATAGTGGTAAGTATTCTCCTATGAGAATAATTTATAGAGAAGTATGGTGAACCCAACACCTCTGGAAAATGAAACAAAAATGTCCCTACATATAGACCATGCTAGATCGGTACAAGGAATGTTGAGAACTACGTGAGGCCTGATTCCTACTCTCACAGTATATGTAGTGACACCCAGATTTTGAATCCTATCCGACCAACCGTCTAGAAGACAAATTTCCTCAAATGTTCCCACAGATGGAGCAAAAATTTGTGCGGAACATTAAGAACTACGTGTGTCTTGATTCTTTCCCTTACAGGGTATGTAGTGATGCCATGATTTGGCATCCCGGACCTACCACCATCAAAAAAGAAATGCCCCTTTTCCCCCGTACATTGGTCATACTTTTACAGGGAGTCATGAAAGGTCATAATAATATGACAATAAAATGAAAAATCCTTTCATAGAAATTTGTGTCCCAGTTCTTAGTTTCACTTGATCCCCCACCCCCCCCACCCACAAGATGTCAAAATATCTTTCTTCCCCCTATACGTATGATTCATACCTATGTGGATGCTCCATGTAGTTCACAGTTATTAAGTTTATGGGTATTCTCACATTCTGAGACACATCTTTCCCTTTTGTCAAACTCCATACTCCAGGAAATCATGGGTCCCCATAATCAAACAGGCCACCTGAGATGTAAGGCCAGTGTCCTGTGGACACCTTTCATTGACTATTCACATCATGCCCTGGAGGCTCTACATTTTTTTTCCACAAAAAACTACCATCAATCGAAGTAAAATTCATCCCTAGGAGAGTCATATCCTATCTCAGTACACCCAATGGCTTCCAAGACCCATGTCATCCCTCCTGATTCAAGTTTCCACCATGACTGTGGTTTACACTTTCTATCATCACTCGCGTCTAAGGAGCACCAGAACTACCTGATTACAATTAACCAAAAAAACTATTAAAGAACTTTATGAAATCATAATCGTCCTCACTTCATGACTCTAAACTGCACGGTATCATGTCTTCACCACAAAACATTAAACTGCGAGGCCAAAATCATCCATGTGGTATGATGTTAAACTATATAGAATTGGATTAATCCTAAAGTAACCTATACTGTTGATTTTTCTATTCATAGGAAGTGACATAGAATCCTCATAATCCCATGATTCTCACACCGATCATAGCTCACGCGAGATTATGGATCATATCAAGAGATACGCCATGACATTATGGAAAAGAAACCCATGAATTTGGTCCTAGCAGTACAACCATGAAATCCATGTTAGGGTTCCCTCCCTCGAGAGGAAACCCATGTCTTGGCCATGTGACGTTAAATGACCAGGTACTCTAAAGATAGAATGAATTCTTCAACCTACGTATGAGTCAGATCTACATAAGGGAGACCTAATTCCACCAAAAAATTGCAGCCCAAATGTCCCCTATATGTCCTGATACACTCCTATCGTACCCACAACTCCATGAATTGAGTGATCATGAATCCCCATAACCCAACAAGTCTTTCTTATATGGAAGTAAGGTGTCTTGCATACACCATTGTCTTACTATGCACAACATTCCTCGGTGGCTCTACATATGTTTCCCATAAAAACAGCCATCAATACAAGGAAAATTCATCCCCAGGAGAGTCATATCCTATCTTAGTACACCCAATGGATTCCAAGCCCTATTCCTTCCCTCCTGATTCAAGGTCCCACAAAGTCATGGTTTACATTTTTTCCCATACACATATCTTGGATATATCAGAACATATGGTCCTGATTCATCTCTAGTCCCTTTTGAGGTTTCTAGGGATACCCCATCCATATGCGTGAAGTCGATCCACATGAAAAAAGAAGAGTTCCTCCACTCATTTCAGGGTTTCCCCTAAAGAAGTTCGGTTAAAATTCCCTTTTTTGTGTTCAGGTGCACCCCTTGTCAACGGTCACATATAGTATTTAGAAATATTCCAATATTTATAATCATCAATGTCCATTTGAGATTGAAGGTCAGTGTCCTATGGACACCTTTGATTGACAATGCACATCAAGCCCCAGAGGCTCTACATATGTTTCTGACAAGATTTGTTGTCGATAAAAGAAAAATTCGTCCCCAGGAGAGTCATTTCCATCTCTCATATGCTCAAATGACAATCATGTTTTGTCACACCAAGGATTTGGGAAACTCTTAGACAACGAATTACAAACCATTTTCGTTCCAAATTCCTTTAACATAAATAGGACTCATAACTGAACTGATCATTCACCAGCTTTCCCTCATGCATATAACAACTGTGCATGAAAATTTGTCTACTCAAAGATGACACAAATGTCCCTAATGTTTTTCGACATCACATATAATTCCTCGAGCACACTCTTCCTAACTCAGTGCTTGAAAAATTATGTGTAATCTTTTTAAAAAAATTAATAATCAATTACAAAACACTTTAAAACAAAAGAGGAAATTTTAATGGTCTAGGTTCTGGAGGACTATAGAAAACCTTAAATTTATTCAAGTTGAACCAAAAATAAAACAAATGTCCACTTAGCTTCTGTGCACACAAACTCTTAAAGTGATAAAATTTGTAAATAAACATCTAAGATAACTATGAGAAATCAATTTAAAAAAAGGGTGGGAATTAAATTTCCTAGTAAGGAGATTTAAAAACCTTTTATGAATCCCATTAAAAATATCCATTTAATAATACATTTGAAAAATTCAATTAGAAATACATTTGTGAATTTTTTTTACAAAATATTATAATGAATTTAAAAAATTTATCATACTTTGAAAACTATTTTAAACAAATCCATTAATTTGGTTGAAAAATTTAACAAGCCCTTAAAAATAAAACAACTGAGCCCACTTGAAACTGTGAAGGCTATCTTGGGCATACCCACTTGAGGTATGGATTTACTCTCCAATTCCCTATCGTATTACCAAATTTCAAGTACTAGTTTTTTCTAAAAATAATTTATAAGCTTGATTTACATATATATACATTTTCACTGGAGATTCAGTTTTAAATAAACATGCTCACTTTTATTTATATATAATTATATAAATACTAGTCTTCATTGAAAATTACATGTTTGACTTAGTATGATAAAATCCCTTGATACATGAATTTTTATAACCAATTAGAAGATTAATCAACATCCATGCACTTAAAATTTCATCATAATTCTCATAAAAATCCTTTTTTAATGTTTATTCAATTGGTCATTAATATATATATATATATATATATATATATGTTAACGTATAAATGAAAAAAATTATCGATGTATGACCATATTCTTGATTTCTATATGATATGCACCTGAAAAAATTGTGAAATTTTTAATTTATAAATTCTTATATGAATTAATACTTGGTTAAAAATTTATTTAAAACAATTATATACTTTAACATCATGCAAGTATATATATATATATATAATAACAGAAAAAATTTATGTTTGAATAAAACTTCAATAAATAGAAATCTCTTGGAATAAATAACAAGAAATAAAAATAAAATATAAGAATTAATACATATATACATACATAAATATATCCTTCTCTTGTAATTAAAATGATTCTAAAAAATTTTAGAACTGAAAACCAAATAATAATAAATAATTTTGAAAAAATAATTTTCCCTTCCATAAAATTTGTCTTGTACATAGATAAATTACTAATCTCACTAATTCAATAATTAAGGAATATAATTAGGAAACATAGAGTATAAATATATTCATTATACGAAACAATAAAATTAAAATCATAATTTTGAAATAAATAAACTATCTCTTACTAATAATTTTTAAATATATAAATTTGGAAATAAAATAAAACTATCCCTTAAATCATATTTAATAAACATAACATATAAATTATTCAAATAAAAATGATCCCATAAAAAAATAAAATGGAATTGAAAGTGTAATGAGTCTATCTGAATATAAATAATAACTTACTTGTTATTTGCAGATGATGACTTAATTTTCTTTCATATCTCACTACATCAATGGCTACTACTACCTTTTCCACACTTTTCTAAATTAAAGAAAAAAAATATGAATAAACCAAACAACATCACTATATTATGCCTCGATTTATAGTGTTGTGTGGAGGCCAACAGATGCACTAATTTATGGTACCCAAACTCACTGTATAATAATACATATTTTATTTCAAATTGTATAGATATTTTTTTATAAATCCTAAAAAACACTCCTGTGCATGTTGAGAGACGTGTTGACAGAGGAAAAAATATGTTCATAAATTATGTGGAATGGAAGGGTGAGACAACAAGTTTTTAATGTTGATAACAATACTAAGAAGAAAATTTGTTTTGAGTCATTGGAAGAAACTGTCTGAAAATTGACAAGTAGACTGAATTCACTAAATGTAAATGAGATCAAAAATGAAATCTATCATCTACTTAACTGATTCCAAATAGTGTAGGAAACCGAAATGAATTGATAAGTAACAAATAGACCATTTTTTTTGAAAATTTATACACAAAACATTAAAATTAAATGTTGTATGAAATAAAAAAACAAGATAAAAATGAAAAATGAAGAGAGGAAGAAGTATGCAATTAATAACATGATTTTGTAGAAGATGTAGAAATTGAAAACAATTAAAAACAATACCTTTTTTCATATAGCTACAATCAAGAGGTGATTTCCAAAATGAATGATAGTTTTCTTATATAGACTTAGAAATATCAATGCATCACAGATCTCATGTTTGATTTTAAAGCGTGAAGGCGTTCAGACTCAAAATCTCTTCTTACACACTCGATCTCAGATCAAGATTCTTTCTTGAATTTGGGCTCTTCCAATATTGCGTTTGACCTCGCTTTACCTCGGCATCGATTCCTGATGAAGGATGATGCTCGACATCCCCATCTACAACTGGGACAGAAGTCGAGTTCAATCCCAGACCTTAGTTGAACATAGATCTACAATCATCTGGCCTTGCTAACCCTGACATCATTCTGAAACAGTTCTCCAACAATGTTTCCATAATTAATTTCTTGACCTGATGTGAACCCTCACTAGAACCAAAATTTCTACCTTGGCCTGGTTCATTCTCCAAAAAACTCACAACACCTCGTGATTTTCAACCTTGATCGGGTTCCTTCAGTTTTCCTAAAACAGAAATGTGCTACCCTTATCTCAAAAATCAATTCCATTTTTTATTTTTATTAATTTCATTTCACCATTTAATAAAATCATAAATAAAAAAATTATAAAATAATCACATATAATATTATACATATATTTCATAAATTTATTATATTTAATGAAGTAATTTTATTTTATTTTATTCATTTTGAATCATCCCTATTATATAAATTTTCCTATAATATTTGGTATAAATTTAATCTAACAATAGTTGATTTATATATTTATATACATGTTATATAAAATACCATGATTTCATTTAATCATTTATTCATTTTATTTTAAACATGAATAATAATTATTTTATAATAACAAAAACTTATTTTCATGTTTCAAAACAGCAGAAATACATGAATTTTATTAATAATTTAATTATTATTTTTTGTAATCATAATTTTTTTAATTAGTATTTTCATAATCATAATTAATAATTCAAAACATTATAACTTTATAATAGTCAAAGTATTATATTATTCATAATATCACCATTACTTAATAAAGAAAAATATTATAAAATATAGTTTCCTGATACTTTATTTCATAAATTTGTAATAAATTTATATTATTTTAATATGTCATCATGTATTTAAAAATGGACATTTTGAAAAATAATACAAAATAATGTAGAAAAATTTTATTTTGATGAAATTTTATAGAAAAAATTATAACATTATTTTTTTTAAATAATGAATCAATTCATTTATTAATTACGTAGAAATTTTGGTATGTCACATTCTCCCCCCCTAAATAAATTATACCCTCACAAATCATTGGTAAAATGAAAAAAAAATCTGAATTTCTGTCTTTAAAATTAAGAAAAAAACACTATGACAGCTAGACTTCTAAACAATACTGTTATTAGACAACATCTAATCTCCAAAATTATAAATACCATTCCCTTGATACAAATTATAACACCCCAAGCTCACTCTTCCGAACTGAGTTCTTGAAAAATTACGTGTAGTCTTTTTAAAAAAAAATTGAATAAAAAATCAATGAAACACTTTAACACAAAATATGACCTTTTACTAGTCTAAGATATCGAGGATTAGAAAAAACCTTACATTATCAGATTTAAAACAAAAATAAAACAATGGCCCACTAAGCTTCAACACACGCTAACTCTGAAAGTTATATAATTTGTAAATAAACTTTTATGATACCTGTGAAAAATCATTTTTAACAAAGGGTGAGTATTCAACTTCCCAGTAAGGAGTTTTGAAAGACATTGATCGATCCGATTAAAAATATCCCTTTGATAATACATTCTATATATTCAATTCGAAATAAATTTGTAAAACCAATTGTACAAAATACTGTAATGCTTTGAAAAAACAATCACACTTTAAAAACACTTTTAAACTAATCTAGTGATTCAGTTGAAAATATTAAACAATCCCGTAGAAACAAAACAACTGAGGCCAATTGAAAATTTGATGGCTATCTTGGGCCTACCCACTTGAGGGATGGATTCACTCTTCAATTCCCTATCATATTTACCATGTTCAAGTGAATTTTATTTTTATAAAATTTATTTTTATGATTGTTTTACATACATATACATTTTCTCTATAGTTTTAGTTTTAAATAAACATGTTCACAATTATTTATATATAATTATATAAATAATATTCCTCATTAAAAATTACATTTTTGACATATTATGATGAAATATCATGAAACATGACTTTGTATAATCACATGTAAGATTAATCAATATCCACGCGCTTAAATTTTCATCCTTATTACTATAAAAATCTATTATTGTAATGTTTTTTCAATTTATCATGCATATATGTATACATTAACTTATATATGAAAAAACAAGCATTAATGTATCACCATAATCTTTATTTCTACATGATATGCACAATATAAAATTATGAAATTCTTAATTTATAAATTCATATGTGAATTAATACATGGTTAGTAATTTATTTAAAATAATTATATAGTTGGACATCATTCTAGTATATATATAATAATAGGAATAAATTTATGTTTGAATAAAAGTTCAATAAATAGAAACATCTTGTGATAATTAACCCGAAATAAAACTAAAACACAACCATTGATACATATATACATATATAGATATATCCCTCTAATGTATTTAAAATGATTCTAACAATAATAATTGCTGAACAAAAAACCATATAATAATAAGAAACATTTTTAGAAATAATTTTCCCTGGCATCAAATTTATCAAACACCTAGATAAAGAACTAATCTCAGTAATTCATGAATTAAGGAACATAATTTTGAAACAGGGAATATAAATTTATTTATTATGAAAAATTGTAAAATTAAAATCATAATTTTGAAATAAAGAAAAAATCTCTTACTAATAATTTTGAAATATATAAATTTAAAAATCAAATTAATTTATCCCTTAAATAATAATTCATAAACATAGAACGTAAGTTATTTAAATAAAATGATCCCTTAAAAATAAAATGTAATTTAATGTGTAATGAAAGTATCCAAAAATACATAATACCTTACTCGTAATTTGTAGATGGAGACTTATTTTTCTTCATATTTCACAGCATCTGTAACATGCCGAAATTTTATGATAAATATTCTTTTTAATTTCTCTCATGTCTCGTGTTGTACGCTACACCAAGATTAGTTTTCTCTATATGCAACACCGTATTAGCTTGTAGTATATGCAAACACTATTATTAGCTCGTGTTACACACAATTTCAAATTCGTTTTGTAGAAATTATTCTACGCAACATTAAGTATAGATTTTTTTTAATGTATAAATGAAATAAGTTTTTATTATGTTATACACAACACCAAAGGGAGCTTTCACTACATGTATCCCTGACTTGGCTTGCATTACATGTAATCACGACCTTCCCCGATAGCGTGTGTAGTACGCAATACCGGGTTTCGCTAAACAATGATATATTGTTATAATATTATTATGAACTAGAAGTTATGAATAGTATTAACTACATTCTGAATTTTATAACATTATTATTCATCTTAAAAATTTTATAGAACATGTTATGATAACAAAATAATTTTTTTGGGTAAAATAAGTATTTTTCGAAAAATGCAGTTTTGACGCCTTTTGAGAGCGCACCCACTTTAAATATAGTTTTTTACATGTTTATAAGTTCAATTTGACAAAATAAAATTCTTCTATGGAATTCGGATATAAAAATTTACTTTGGATAAAATTTTCAAATTATTCTGATAACTTTCATATTTTAATGAATAGTAAAAACACGCTGTATTTTAATTAAAACAACTTTTTTCATCGTACTAATTTTTATGGATAAATTATAATATTTAATGGGATTAAATTATAAATACAATATATTTTTACCATTTAATATAATTTATGTCATTATCATTGATTTTACATTGAATTCATAGGTAAAATCATTTCTATCTTTTACAATGTTTAAACTTTTAAAACACATTTTCTTAACAATGGGATTAATTTTAAATTAATTTCTAAAACATATTTGATTATAATTTGGAAAAATGGATTCTATATTTGGAATCATTAAGTCCATGTTATGTTAATTGGCTAATTTTTATTTTTGGGCACTATAAATAGTAACTACGGTAAATTTTATTTACTATAGTTAAAGGTATATTTGGTAATTAAGGGTAAATGTAATATTATAAAATTACCCTAATACTTGTATTAATTGGATGATTATATTTTGTCTTAATGCATATTTGGGTTGAAATGGAATCCATTGGAAGCCACTTGGATGTGATTAAGACCTTTAATTTATGTTATTTTAAAGAAAGTGAAATATGTCTCACTCAGACTTTAATAAGTAAATTTTTTTTATATAAGGTTATAAAGAATATAAATTCGATTATAAATAAAAATTTAAGTATAATTTTTTTATTTGTTATGGTAATTTATTTGTAATTTTTATGAAATATTTAATTACCTTAATAGCTTATACATTAATGATGCAGAAATTATTTACACAGTGAAAAATCAATAAAATAGTTTTTATTAATGTAATAATACTCATCAAAAGACCCAAACACTTGTCCAAAACCTCTTTTTCTAGTATATATATACCATAATCATACAATAGTCTACTTGAGGACCATTTTGAGCCGTATAAAAGAGATTAGGACATTTATATTATTTTATTTTAAATGATGTCAAAGTTATCACTTTCATAATTTAATAAATATAACAATCTATATGTTGTAATTTTAAGATGATAAATTCGAGTAAAAGTATTATTATAAAATATATTATATTTATCTTCATCATAGTATTTTATTTTTAATTTTTATGCAACAAATAAGTATATTAAATAATTATACAAAAACTTTGTAGTAATTATTTCATTAAGGGAAATATCAGACAAATGGTTTTAAAAATATAAAAATAATTATTATATGAACTAATTAATGTTATAAAAAAATTATAGATTAATATTACATGTTAGGATTCTATTAAATATTTTTTTTCGAATATATCTTCTTGTGTGGATTTTATTTAAATACAAATAAATGAATAGTGTCAAAATTAACACTATTGTTATTTTATAAAAATACCATATAATTAAATTGTTTAAAAATAAAAAAAATTAAAGATTACAAATTGAAAAATATATGGTCTAAAATATAATAATTTATCTAATTGTGGAAAATTAACAACACATATGTAATTATTTATAACAATTTAAAAATTAGAGTTTTATTACCATAAATTAATTTAAATAGATTAAATAAGGATAAATCATGTTGATAGGGTTTAAAATAAATTTCAAACATGTACAAGTTTTATTGGATGATGATATTACAACCCTATCTCATATCATATTCCAATGTGATTCATTTTGGATTTTTTTAAGTGGGTTTTGAATTTATATTAAATTAATATGTTTGAGGTTTCCAAAGGTGCCCCTCTCCTCCCTTATAAAAGGGAACCTCCTCCCTCTTCTCTTTACACAATTTTGAGCCTTAAATCTTGGCCAAATACTTCCCATTTCCCTTCTCAACTTTCATAGAAACATTATAGAGGTTTTGGTATCCTCAAAATACAAACCCTAGTGCCATAAGAGGAAGCTTAAAAGAGGTGCATCGAAGAAGAGGTAATCTCTTCCACCGATTCTTTCAAGTTTCTTTCTTCTTAAACTTGTTCTTCTTTAATTATTTCATTATAAATTAAAAACATAAATATCACTAATATACTTATATATTATTATAAATATGAAACATCCCAATTTCACCTTCTATCCAACCTATGGAAAATGAAATCACCGTGTGTGCGTACGTACGGAATACCGTCTCCACGCCGTGGTGTAATCTGTTTTTCCACCACCACCTTACTTGGATGGGTATAATGGTGTAAATAATTACTATATATGTTTATTATAACATAATACTAATTCTTAGATATTATATCATCCATTCCAATTCCATTCAATAATTATGGGAATGATACCATCGCTCGTGCGTACGTACGGATTACCATCTCCACGACGCGATAAGATTCATTCTCCATGTTAACCATTCAAGAATGATTATAAAGTATATATAATGAATAATAATGAAATATAATACATAATAGAGCTAATTAATTTATATATATATATATGTTTGTGTGTTTGTGTGTCATCTACATACTTCTATTCAAGTCAATGAGGAAAGGAAAACAGCGTTCGTGCGTACGTACGACCTACCGTCTCCATGAACTGTGTATTTCATTTCATTCATCTATCTATTATATAAATTAATATATACTGAATATATATGATATTTAAATCATGATTTACATAATGGAAGTATGTAAATCATGGTATAAGTAATAATAATATCAATAACAACAAGTCCAAACACGTATGATAAGTAAAACGATTTTACCCAAAACGCTGCTTTAACATGGAATTTACAGAAGAATGGGTAATATAAAGTCATAATTGAACCATATATGATATCGTAACAATTAATATGATTCTATAATAAGTAAATGACATTATTTAAATCATTATACAGGATGTTCGGATACGTACGAAGCATATCAGACCTAAGGTAAGGGATAGTTTTTCAATCTCATTTTTATTCGAGATTGCTTATATGTAAGTATTTACTGGGGTTTTGTTTATCGTCCATGTCCATGTTTTCTCAAAAAAAATACCTAGAATGTTTACAATTATTCCATGTACGTTTAAAGTATTTTTAACCTTTTATGACTTTTACCACAAGGTATGGACGGAATATTTCTTTTGTTTACCATACGAGGAACTTTTTGACTTTTTCAGAAAAAGTACGAGGAGAATGTTATTTTAACTTATACAGAATGAATGGATTTTTACGGATTCATAATTCCTTCTTTTCATGAAGCTTCCTCTATAATATTTCATGATTATTTTCATCAAAAATAATTTTCTTTTAAAATTTCATTTCATTTTGTGAAAAGAAAATGATTTTGAAGAAGAAAGGATATTTTCCTCAAGAATTCATTTCAAGAGTTTTATCAAAACTATTTTCCATCTAAGATGAAATTATTTAGTATGTTTATGTTTGAAGTATAATGTCTCTATTATTTACATGGTTTGATTCTTATTATGATGAAATTATATCCATTTGTTTTATATAGATTATGTTATGATGGGATGATGTTTATGAGACTCATTTTATTCTTTGGCTTATGATGAATGACTTATGTTTATTTTGTGGAACAAGTAAGAATGATTTCATTATGAGATGTGTGGGAACTATATCTCCCTACAATGAATTGGGTAAAGATTTATATCTCATGATATAGACATGGCTGGAATGGAAAGTTAATCTGGTTCAGTGTTACAGGACTGGAACGAGGAGTGAACTCGATTCAGTAATGGACTTTGTCCACTAGGATGGGATTGGCAGCAATGCCTTGGCTAATATGGAAATCATATCATGTTCTTAATGGTTTTTCACAATTACATGTTTTATTCCCATGTTATTTTATCATGATTGTTGTTCTATTATGATCTATGCCTTACGTACTGCCATGTTTTGTGTCATTGCTCAAGATTTTGATGTTTGAACATTATGTTCATGTTTTTTAATTCAAATGTATGTGGTTTGTTTTATTTTCTCCATGCTTACCCTTACTGAAAATTTGAGCTCACCCTTTATATGTTTTCTTTTCCCCAGGATGTAAATAAATTTTATAGGTAAGAAAACCAAATTGGAAGATCTTTATGGTAGATTTTGAAGATCTTTCATCAAGATTAAAAGATTATGTATTGAGTTTCCAAAGACACTAAACTAATACAGTCTTTGGGCGTCTGTTTTTATCATGTATTAAGTATTCTGAAAAAGTAATTTAAAGTCTATATACATTAAGATTTATGTCTCTGCAGTTGTTATCAGAGAAAAGGTTTATTTAACCTTTGGAAACTAGGATGTGAATTTTTTTTTGAGATCCCTAGAGGTATTTCTAAGGTATGTCTAGGGATGTCCCTGAGGTTAAGTATAAGTATAGGTTACAATCTTAGAATTATGGTAATGATCATAGAATTAAATCTAATATCAAAGAAATTTAAGGTACACCCGCTTTATTATATTGTTTTCCTAGCATGATTTTTGACTCTCATACTATTCTTTTTGGGTTTTAGAAAATGGATGGAAATAGGAAGATTCATTTTAATGGAGAATATGATGGAAAATGTAATGATATTATTCATGAGCTACCAAATTAAATGGTATTTGGATAGTGAAACATCGTTATTATTCCTAATAAAAAAAATCTCATAATATGATCAATAATCTCAACTTTGGTAAGATTCTTGATTCATCTAATAAGAGAAAGATGGAGTTTCATGATGATCATAGAGGAAAAAAAGTTCAATTTTCCTCATGTAAGTCATGTGGGAAGAGGCATCAAGTAGAATGTTTCAAAGGAACTGGAAGATGTTTTGGGTGTGTAAAAGAAGGACAGAAAGCCAGTAATTGCAAAGGAAAAGGTTCAGTTAACACAATGGACAAGGATAATGGTATTGGTAAGACATCAACAATGGTTAAAGGTTTTAAATGTGGAATATACGGTCATTATTTAAACCAATTCCCTAAAAGAAAGTCTCATAAATAGATCAGCATGGTCGTATGGGTATTGTTTATTTTTATTATGAGGAAGAGACTACAAATTATATGTGAGATGAAAGAATTGTTGAAGCTCGGTCAATGGTTTAAAAAGGTAGTGGAATGATTCTATGTTTATCAAGAGTTATGTTTTATAGGTACTTTAATGGCAATATGGAATAAAGAAACATCTAATGATTGTTTCACAATTGTTTTTCCTAAAGTATTTGAATGTATATGTTGAATGGTACTGGTAACCATGAAAGGCTATTCAAGTATTTTTAGAAAGATAATGATATGTGCATAATGAATGGATACAGAGAAAATAATATGTCTGATAGTATTAATGAGCTCATGGTTTTAGTGTATAGAAATATTGGAATTTTGGTATGTGGAAAGAGTTAAATTTTGATAAAATTCATGTTTTCCCTAAAGTTCAGTGGGTATTCATTTTTCAAGAGAATACATGATTAAGGTATTCACATCATTTTCTTTATACTATGAGATTGGACAGAAGTATTTTGAATAAGACTAAATGTTGGAATGGATTATGTTGGACATCATATAATAGTGTTTAAGGCTAGAACTTTTTGATATTATTTATGAAATGTTGTAATAGTATATTTTTAGAAAAAGGACAACCTGTAGGATGAGCGAAATCCCATTACGTCGGACAAGGTTGTGGAAATCGAACCCACAAAAGAAGTGCTACATGACTTTATTGCCTACCACTGGCCTACAAGAAGTCTCTGGTTTGTAGAAATTAGTTTTATTTTATTAAGCAGTATGATAGTTGAATTATAAGTCCATTTTTGGAATCATATACAGTTAATCTCACCATAAGATGGACTTATGTAAATAAAATTTGCTATCCTTATGTTTGAGACAAATGAAATGACCTATCATTCTATTGCATGATCTTATAACACTTCAAAGAAGACAAATTCAACTTCATTTGTTTAATAGATGAAGTGAAAATTTTTCATAGCACAAACAATAGTGAGATTGTACCAAAATCAAGTAGGTATTTCTTTTAATTCAAAAAAATTCATCAACAATATGGAAATGATCTTGAAAACCAAAAATGTTGTCCTAGTGCCCTTATAACTGATGAATCAGATGGTACCTTAGATCATCACAAATTTATGGCTTTGTGATTGTTGGCTTTTTCATAGCCATGTTCTCTACCACTCTCCATCAGAACTTAACGGTTAGATTTCTCGTCCATATCCATATTTTAAATAATGTTATCCTATGTGGAAACCTAGTGATGAGTTAATTTGGGTAACCGTTATGTTTTATACTTTAGTTTTTAAAATTAAGTTTTAGTATTCCTTTTTACGATGTGGTCTTCTGTGAAAGAAAATTTCATGTAGTAACCCATTTATAAACCAGATGAATTTCGAGGGCGAAATTCATTTTAAGGGGGGTAGAATGTAACATGCCGAAATTTTATGAGAAAGATTATTTTTAATTTCTTTGATGTCTCGTGTTGTATGCTACACCAATATTATCTTGCGCTATACGCAACACCGTACTAGCTTGTAGTATACACAAACACTATTCTTGGCTCGTGTTACACACAATTTCAATTTCATTTTGTAGAAAATATTCTATACAACATTAACTATAGATTTTGTTTAATATATAAATGAAATAAGTTTTTATTATGTTATACGTGACACCGAAGGGAACTTTCACTACATGTAGCCCTGACTTGGCTTGCATTACACGTAATCACGATCTTCCTCGATAGCGTGTGTAGTACCCAATACCGGGTTTCGCTTAACAATGTTACATTGTTATAGTATTATTTTGAACTTGTCGTTATGAATATTATTAACTAAATTTTTAATTTTAAAACATTATTATTCATCTTACATATTTTATAGAACATGGTATGATAACAAAATAAATTTTTTGGGGAAAATAAGTATTTTTTGAAAAATACAGTTTTGCCGCCTTTTGATGGCGCACCAACATTAAATATAGTTTTTGAAATGTTTATAAGTTCAATTTGACAAAATAAAATTCTTATTTGGAATTAGAATATAAAAATTTACTTTGGATTAAATTTTCATATTATTCTGATAACTTTCATATTTTAATGAATAGTAAAAACACTCTATATTTTAATTAAAAACAACTTTTTTCATCGTAGTAATTTATATGGATAAAATATTATATTTAATGGTTTTAAATTATTAATATAATATATTTTTACCATTTAATATAATTTATGTCATTATCATTGATTTTACATTGAATTCATTGGTAAAATCATTTCAATCTATTATAATGTTTTAACTTTTAAAACTCATTTTCTTAACAATGGGATTAATTTTAAATTAATTTCTGAAACTTCTATGATTAGAATTTGGAAAAATAGATTCCATATTTGGAATCAGTAGGTCCAAATTATTTTAATAGGCTACTTTTTAATTTTGGGAACTATGAATAGTAACTACGGTAAATTTTATTTACAATAGTTAAAGGTAAATTGGGAAATTAAGGGTAAATATAATATTATAAAATTACCCTAAAACATGTATTAATTGTATGATTATATTTTTTCCTAAGGAATATTTTGGTAGAAATGGAATCCATTGGAACCCACTTGGATGTGATTATGACCTTTAATTTATTTTATTTTAAAGAAAGTGAAATTTGTCTCACTCAAACTTTAATAAGTAAAATATTTTTAATATGGAGTTATAAATAATATAAATTCGATTATAAATACTTATTTGAAAGATAAATTGTTTTTCTTTGTTATGGTAATTTATTTATAATTTTTAAAAAATATTTAGTTACCTTAATTGCTTATACATTAATGATAGAGAAATTATTTACTTAGTGAAAAATCAATAATATAGTTTTTATTAAAGTAATAATACCCATCAAAAGACCCAAACACTTGAAAAAAACTTATTTTTCGAGTATATCCGTACAATAATCATCGAAGGGTCGACTTGGGGACCATTTGGAGCCATATAAAAGCGATTATGACATTTATAGTATTTTATTTTAAATGATGTCAAAGTTGTAACTTTCATAATTTAATAAATATAACAATTTATATGTTGTTATTTTAAGATTATAAATTCTAGTAAAAATATTATTAGGAAAGATATTATATTTATTGTCATCATAGTATTTTATTTTTAATTGTTATGCAACAATTAAGTATATTAAATAATTATTCAAATATGTTGTTGTAATTATTTCATAAGAGAAATATCAAACAAATGGTTTTAAAAATATTAAAATAAATAATATATGAACTAATTAATATTCTCCACAATTTTTTTAGAATAATATAACATGTTAGTAGTCTATTAAATATATTTTTTGGAATATATCATGTGTGTGGATTTTATTTAAATACAAATAAATTAATAGTGTCAAAATTAACACTATTATTATATTATAAAAATATAAAATTATTAAATTGTTTAAAAATCACAAAAATATTTAAAATTTAAAAATTTAAAAATATATGGTCTAAAATATAATAATATATCTAATTATGGAAAATTCACAACACATAAGTAAGTATTTATAACAATTTAAAAATTCGAGTTTTATTACCACAAATAAATTTAAATAGAATAAATAAGGATAAATAATGTTGATAAGGTTTAAAATAAATTTCCAACATGTCTAAATTTTATTTTTTGATTATATTACAACCCTATATAGTCTCATATTTTAATGTGAGTCATTTTGGATGTTTTTAAGAGGGTTTTTTATTTATATTAAATTAATATTTTTGAGGTTTCCAAAGATGCCCCTCTCCTCCCTTATAAAAGGTCACCTCCTCCCTCTTCTCTTTACACAATTTGGAGCCTTAGAGCTCAGATAAACCATTACCATTTCTTTTCTAAACTTCCTTAGAAACATTATAGAGGTTCGGGTCTCCTCAAAATAAAAACTCTAGTGCCTTAAGAGGAAGCTTAAAAGAGGTGCGTCGAAGAAGAGGTAATCGCTTCTACTGATTCTTTCAAATTTCTTTCTTCTTCAACTTATTCTTCTTTAGTTGTTTCATTATAAAGTAATATCATCAGTATCACTAATATAATGATATTTTATTATAAATATGAAACAACCCCATTTCACCTTCAATCCATCCTATGAAAAATGAAATCACCACGCGTGCATACGTACGGAAAATCGTCTCCACGTCGTGGTGTAATCTATTTTTCCACCACCACCTTACTTGGATGGGTATAATGGTGTAATGAATAAATATATATGGTTATTATAACATCATACTGATTCTGAGATATTATATCATCCACTCAAATTCCATTCAATAATTATGGGATCGATATCATCGCTCGTGCGTACGTACGGATTACCGTCTCCACGGCGCAATGAGATTCATTCTCCATGTTAACCATTCAAGAATGATTATGAAGTATATATAATGAATAATAATGAAATATATTACATAATAAATCTACTAGATTTATATATATATATATATGTGTGTGTGTGTGTGTGTGTCATCTACTTACTTCTATTCAAGTCAATAAAGAAAGGAAACAACGTTCTTGCGTACGTACGACCTACTGTCTCCAGGAACGGTGTATTTCATTTCATTCAAATGTCTATTATATATATATACAGAATATATATTATATATAAATCATGATTTAAATTCTGGAAGTATGTCAATCATGATATATTTAATAATAATATCAATAACAACAAGTCCAAACACGTACGATAAATAAAACGATTTTACCCAAAACGCTGCATTAACATGGAATTTACAAAAGAACGGGTAATATGAAGTCATAAGTGAACCATAGATGATATCATAATAATGAATATGATTCTCTAATAAGTAAATCACATTATTTAAATAATTATACAAGATGTTCAGATACGTATAAAGCATATCGGACCTAAGGTAAGGGATAATTTTTCAATCTCTTTTTTATTCGAGATTGCTTATACGTAAGTATTTACTGGGGTTATGTTTATCATCCATGTCCATGTTTTCTCAAAATGTTTTCATAAAATGATTAATATTCTTCCATGTGTGTTTGAAGTAATTTTGACCCTTTTATGACTTTTACCACATGGTATGGATGAAATCATTCTTTTGTTTACCATACGAGGTACTTTTTGACTTTTCCAGAAAAAATACGAGGAGAATGTTTTTTTTAACTTATACTGCATGAATGGATTTTTATAGATTCATAACGCCTTATTTTCATGAAGATTCCTCTACAATATTTCATGATTATTTTCAACAAAAATTCTTTTCTTTTAAAATTTCATGGCATTTTGAGAAAAGAAAATGATTTGGAAGAAGAAAGGATATTTTCCTCAAGAATTCATTTCAACTGTTTTATCAAAACTATTTTCCATCTAAGATGACATTATTTAGTATGTTTATGTTTCAATTATAATTCTCTATTATTTACATGGTTTGATTATTCTTATGATGAAATTATATCCATTTGTTTTATATAGATTACGTTATGATGGGATGATGTTTGTGAGACCCATTTTATTCTTTGGCTTATAATGAATGATTTATATTTATTTTGTGGCACAAGTAATAATGATTTCATTATGAGATGGGTGGGACCTATATCTCTCTCCAATGCATTGGGTAAAGATTTATATCTCATGAGATAGACATGGCTGGGATGGAAAGTTAATCTGGTTCAGTGATACAGGACTGGAATGAGGAGTGAACTCGATTCAGTAAGTGACTTTGTGCCCTAGGATGGTCTTGGAAGCAATGCCTTGTCTACTATTGAAATCATATCATGTACTTGATGGTTGTCAGCAATTAATTTTTTTATTCCCATGTTATTTTATCATGATTTATGTTCTATTATGATCTATGCCTTATGTACTGCCATGTTTTATGCCATTGCTCAAGATTTTGATGTTTGAACATTATGTTCATGTTTTTAAATTCAAATATATATGGTTTGTTTTATTTTCTCCATGCTTACCCTTATTGAGAATTTGAGCTCAGTATTTATATGTTTTCTTTTCCCCATGATGTATATAATGGTTATAGGTAAGAAATACAAAGTGGAAGATCTTTATGGGAGATGTTGAAGATCTTTCACAAAGATTAGAAGATTATGTTCCGAGTTTCCAAAGACACTAAACTAATATGGTCTTTGGGCGTCTGTTTTTCTCATGTATTAAATATTCCTCAAAAGTAATGTAATGCCTATGTACATCAAGATTTGGGTCACTACAGCATTAAAGGTTACTAAAACCTTTACCGTAATTTTATCATAGAAAGAAGAAAAATCAGAATAAACTAAATAGAATCGTTGCCTTATGCCTCGATAGACAGTGCCATGTGGAGGCCAAATGATACACTAATTTTTATTACCCAAACTCATTGTAAAATTGTACATATTTTACTTCAACTTGAATTTATATTTTTTATAAATCCAAATTTAAATTTCTATGCAAGTTGATAGACCCGTTGAAAGAGGACAAAAGGTGATCATTAATTATTTGGAATGGACGAGCGAGACAACAACTTGTTAATATTAAAAACAATAGTAGGAAGAAATTTTTTTTTGAGCCACTATAAGAAACTCTCTGAAAATTAAAAATTAGACTGAATTAAATGAATGTAAAGGAGATCATAAATGAAATTTGTCTTCAAATTAATAGACTTAATGTAGTATAAGAAATAGATATTAATCGATAAGTAACAAATGTACCGAAATTTTTGAAAACATATACATGAAACATTAAAAATAAATGTTGAATGAAAAAAATCTAGATATCGATCAATATATGTCGATATGAATAAGTAGAAAATTAATAACTAGATTTTGAAGAATATTCAAACACTAAAAATCATTAAAAACAATACTTTCTTGCACATCTCTATAATCAAGAGGATATTTCCAAACTAAATGTTGTTTTCCCCAAATAGACTTCGAAATCTCAATGCAACACAGATCTTGGTTTTGATTCTGAAGCGTGATGGTGTTTAGACTCAAAATCGCTTCTTATGCACTAGATCTCAGATCCAGATTCTTTCTCAGCATTGGGATCCACTAACACTATGTTCATCATTTCTTGGTCTCTGCATTGATTCCTAAACAAGAACAATGGTAAAATTCTACATCTGCAATCAGAACTGAAGTAAACTTTGATCCAGGACCTTAGTTAAATTAATATCCATAGTATTCTGGCCTTTCTATCCCTGAACTCATACTAAAATTGATCTCTAACATCAAAGCCATTACGACTTTCTTGACCCAATGTGAACCCTCACAAGAGCATCAATTTATACCTCAGTCTGGTTCTCTCTCCTATGGACTCACAACGCCTTGTGATTTTGAACCCCAATTGGGTTCCTCCAGTTATCTTAAAACCTAAATGCGCTACCCCTATCTCGAAAATCCATTTTGATTTTCCTTTTTTAAAATTTAATTTCACCATTTTACTAAATCATATAAAAAAACATATAAAAAATCAAATATAATATTATACCTATATTTCATATATTTCATTTCGTATGTTTATTTTATTTTATTCATATTTTTTAATCCCTATTATGTATATATTTTCTTGTCAAATTAGATATAATAATAATATAACTACAATTAATTTAAATATATATATTTACTTGTTATATAAAATATCATTATTTCATTTATTCATTTTATTTTTAACAGGAATAGTCATTATTTTATATTAACTAAAAATAAATTTCATGTTTCAAAATAGTACGAATACATGAATTTTTTTAATAATTTAATTATTATTTTTTATAATGATAATTTTTGTTAATTAAAAATTTTATACACATAATTTATAATTCAAAATATTATAAATTTATAATAGTTAAATTATTATATTATTCTTAATATCACATTTACTTAATAGAACAATATATTAAAAAATATAATTTCAGGATACTTTATTTCATAAAAGTGTAATTAATTTATCTTATTTTAATATGTCATAATGTATATAAAATGTGACATTTTTAAAAATAATACAAATTAAAGTAACATAATGTCATTTTGATGAAATTTTATAAAAATATTCTATAACATTATTTATTTAAAATATTAATAAATTCATTAATAAATTATGTAAAAATTTTGGGATGTCAAATCACTACTCAGGCCGGCTACCCACTATGGCTCCTAACATTAAAATAAATTCAAAATGTTGAAAATCCCACCAGGCCATCAGAAATGGATGACCAGTGTCATATAGACACCTTTTATTGACTATGAACATCATTCAATGGCTCTGCATATGTCACCTAAAAAAATGGTCATCGATCAAAGGCTACTTAATCCCTATGAGAGTATTTTCTTACCTCTTTAGGAATAAAATGGATCGTGAGCCTCATGCATGCCCATACTCAAAAATCTAGAGTCATTAAAAATCCCTAGTCCATGTCTGAAGGATATTATAACAATCCTGGATAACGATCCCAAGTCAGGACCTTGCCCTGTTATGTTTGATCAAAGCTGTCTAACCTAAAACATCAGTAATGTGTTTGAATCGTAGGACTTTGAACTACCAGTGAAAAAGGCGCCATACTTGCTAGAGGGAAAATCCACAAAACTCACATTGGTGTAAAATTCTAGTATTGGTTCGTTAAAAAAATGGTGTTCCATTAAAAAAATGATGTAAATCTTGTTATGTCTAAAAACCTGAAAGGCGGCCAAAAAAAGTTAAGTTATGCACACTATGCCCGTTCCAAGCATGATTAGGAAAAAATTAGGGTAATAATGAAAAAGACATAAAAGTTTTTGATGTGTTCCCTAAAACCAGAGCAATAGTTGAACTATTTTAGTTGAGTCTCTTGGCTAATGCAAAAATTAGAGCATTATCTTAACATTCATGTTAGGACTGATTCTATATCGGAATAGCCTCCTATTTGTCCCAATCAAAGCCCATTCCAATGTGGGCATTTGTAGTGTCCCGAAAATTCATGAAAGGGAAGGAAAATACTCCCATATGATTGGTAAAGAATATGGGTGCAGGTCGATTGAAAAATTAAGGGTAAAAGTGAAGAAATAAAATTTGGCAATGGGATATGGCCCAATTGCGTACCGATTACCAAAAAAAGATCACAGAAGGCATAAGATAAGAAGAACCAACACACGTAAGGTCTATGGTGAGCTAGACCTTGAGGAATTGGCCAGCAAACGAAGTTGTTCGCGGTGAATTTCCACGAGTGAACTGAAGCCACTGTGAACTATTTTTGCTGGAGAGAATCTGACTGAGGTACTCCCCACGCACCATCCCCGTGAACGATGTTGTTTGAAGATGAGGATAAGATGATTGTGTACGGCACCTCTGTAACCCCCATTTGACTGAGTCTTTCGTGGGTCAGGGTATCTACATGGGCCTCCGCAGATTGTGCCATGTGCCCATTAGATTCAAGAGTCTCGATGATCTATAAAAGGGAGCATAGTAGAAGGAAAGGGGAAGGATCACGAAGGATTGAATGTGACTCAGTGGTTTGAAGAAAGAGTCCAGAGAAGTCACCGACTTTTGACTTGATTCATCAGAGATGCTCGAGTCATGAACCACTCTCTCAATAGGTATAGCCAACCATGAACCATAAAATGGGGGAATTGAATAATAATAATTTAACCATGAACCTAACTGGTGAACTGTGAACCATGTGCCTCTCACAGATGAATTCCTTTTGAAGGATAATCCCCAAAATATCCTTCAATATGGCTCTCCGCATACTACATAGTTACGTAGAATGAACCCGATGCCGCGTAATGCATCAGTCTATGGATATAACCCAAAGCATGATGATGGGCCGTGCACCACTATGGTATGCACTTGTCTATACCCATGCTCGTATACCGCATCAGTACGTGGATGAAACCTCTTCTCGCATACCATTATGTTATGTGGTTCCACCCCCATACCAAATAAGAAACCAGTACGTGGAATGGGGTATTATTGATTATTATTTTATCTAGTCCTAGCCTCACCCTTTTATTTCCATCTAGTCCTCCATGATCCCTCATTTAACCAGTCCTCCGACATCAGGAAAATGCCTCCTCTATGGCCACTAGACCGATACGATCTGCCCATCGGGTGAATCTGCATGCCCCTTTGAGTCTACATAACCATGGTAAGTGGAGTCACGAAGGCTCTCCCCACAATTGTTTAGTCTTTGGGAATGCATGTGGGTTTACATTCCCATGGTAAACCAGAGTCCAACCTTGGTATGCCGACGTGAACCTCCCTATTCAGAGGATTAAGGGTGATCACTTTCTATTTCATTCAATGTGTAATAGTGGTCAGTAAAAGGAGTTATGTTCTCTTCTCCTATTGACGACGGTGTAACTCCTCCCCATCCCAAAAAATGCTCAGGGGCCCTCCCTCTAAGGTAAGTCCCCTATATTCCGAGGCAGGGCTGTGTGACCTTTAATATCATTCCACATTGAATTTTTCATTATTCTGTGCCCTCACCTATGGTCACCCTAGCCTGTTTCACTATGGGCTCTCCCTCCCCCACCAATAGGGGAGGAATCATGTGTTTTTTTAATCTTTCAAATCATCCTATTTCTCACACTGATAATGACTCATGTGGGCTTAGAGATTTTTGATGATTACAACATCCACATGAATCTAAACCATAAGAACTCGGAATCCTTGTTAAACTAGGATACGTAGGATTCCTACTATAAGTCTCAATATCGAAAAGGGTGCCCATCCAAAAGGGTTCACCCAATCACGTCCTCTTCAATGGGATGCGTCCACACCTAATACCCAAACCATCTGAACTACGTGGGTTCTGATTCCTCCCCTGATGATACCTAGGAAGCCCTTATATGGTCCTGATCCTGACATCAATTCACCTTCCACCCCCTAGATGATGGTAAAATCTAGAGCACCTTATAATATGCCTCAAGTCAGCATTCCCACCATACCATCAAACATGTGCATGCTTACAATGATCATTTAAACCAAGGGTAACTCATGGACACACACTTTAGGAATGAACCAAGGAATCCCGAACATATTAAAATAATATAAATCTATAATAGAGTCTCAGAACTAGAAACAATCCTCCCCCAGAAGGGTACGGTGAGCCTGACCTCCCATCCTCTCGACCAATGGAGTCCTTAAGTGTCGTTGGGTGAATCATCGATCAACAAGCACCTAACTTTGGAAATAAGGTCCATGAATCATGCATACCAGGGACATTTTCAATTACTGGATCCATGAATAAATGCATTGGATACCACCCGAGGAAGTTATATCCAATAAGGACTGATTGAACATGTGCTTGACCCCCTTGAAATCACCTGTTGAGACCAACAATTCTCTTAGGTCTAATCCAACCATATTTAAAGGATAATGTCGTTGAACTGGTAAAAACAAAAGGAATGGTGAACTCGATGATAACTTGTCTCTATAGAAAAGGGTATGTGTGACGATCCTCTTTGTTCTATTTCAACACCACTTCGAAATGTGCCACCTCATAACTGGAAAAATAAAAGAATAAACTTCTTGTATCATGTGTATAGTAGCATCCAAAATATTCTTGATTAATGGTGAATTTTTTATGATTATCACCAACTAAATAAAAAAAGGCCTCTTGGATTGGAGTAAAAACACCAGTTGATGGATCCTGATCTCTATTGGTGGATTTTTTAATCCCTCAAAGGGTTACAAGTTACTTCTTAGTAGATATGTATATGTTTTATAAATAAGACATCTCATATTATATTTTCATGAAAAAAATGATCACCATAATATTTGAACGAATGAACCCACCCATGAATAAGGAAAGTATTTCTAACTTTATAAGTGATATTTGATGTTTCATTGTAAATGAGGAACAATTCTTTTAGACCTACGTATTATCAAACAATAACCAGGATTTTCACTTCATTGAAAATTGAGTTCAATGATATCAATGAAATTGTTTTATTCCTTTTTCAATCAATTAAAATAAATGGAATCCATGTGGGGAGATGGTGGGGTGATAATGCCTGAATATATCGTTTTAATCTAATTTATACATGCAGTGTATGTACGTTTACAACAATATAAATTTATAAATTCATCACATGAATGTATTATTCATCTGTCATATATATGGGAATTTATATGCATTCTATTAATGTATTATATTTGTATCTAATTCCTTATATTTAGAGTATTATATAAGATATTTTACCAATAAATATATATATTATACATCCATCACATGAATGTATATACTTTATATATATCATATGAATATATATATTTTAGTGCACATCCAACAATCTCCCATTTGTATTAAAATCTCAATGATAAATTTTCCCATATATCATAATTTTTTTTGAAACCATCCAAACTCTTTTACATATATATTTTTCAAGATAACATCATATTGGAACAAACATTTGAATAATAATTTTATCCTTATCCAATTACCTAACTTGGGGACCCTATGGGGGCCTTGTAGCATTGATAAAAAATTTACATCCACATTTAATAGATATATGCAAAGATAAGAATCTATCAAAGCATAAATTCTACTCAAGCTACCATGGGTTATGTTGTAATGTCTATCAAACATACTAAAATCTCTATATGAACATTTCCACTGCTATATGTATCATTAAAATCATATGTATACCCATATAATCCCATCTACCATGTAAGCGAGTACGACTAGACATGTAACAAGTCAATCGAGTATAGTATGACTCATCTTATATTGATTCTCAAAAATAGAATGGCTAGTTTGATTAATTCATCACATTTAATTAATCAAAAAGATAATCACATTGCAAGCCCCTCATTTAATTAGACGAACACCCACAAAAGGGTTTCAACTATTCATGTACTTGAATTTTCTTAGTTTAATTTAATATAGATCCATATTTTTAACTCATCATACAATTAAAAAATTCGATATTGGTTCCAATCCGATCTAAGACATCATCATAAACACAATAAACCACAATCTAATAAGAAATGGTCATAATTTGACATTCATAAGTATGGTATCTATATATAAAGGTTCCCATGTTAGGTATCTCACCATCTATTGGAATGAAGGATTGATAATAAGCATGCACCCATATATATATTAATGATTGTATGGAATTCCATGTGATATACATTAGTATTTGAATCCAAATAATAAGTATCTATTTATTACCTCTTGAATATATTATCGATATCTCCTTTACATCCCCTTAAAATGTGTTTAATAATCTATTCAAGTTATCCTTTATATATCACCAAAACCCATTATACCCATTACTGATCATTTATTCTCTATGGAATATTATATAACATCATGACCCATTATATAAGATTCCTTTTATCTTCTAGGTAACCATTAAATGTCATCATGACCCATCATAATGTCTCTGACACATAAACTCTAAAAAAACATCCTCCAGGAATCATTTTCATCGATCTCAAGTTTACAGTGATCTATTGGGATATCCTGTTTAATATAATCTACCGAAGTCATCATTGAAACATCTATTAGGGTCCTTAATTAAAAAAGAGTAAATGGTTAGGGACTCCCAAAAACAATAATATGGAATACTCAATGAATAATCAATTATGGTTTAACCTAATTTCCATTAACTAGAAAAATCAATCACAAGTATAGATAGTACGATGAATGATCCTTACCTTTATATCTTCCTTGTATGTATGATCACTTATCATAGTATGTTAAAAAAAATGTCCTTACATTGGATCACAATGGGCACTAAAATCACTTTTCTTAATTATTCTCCCTTGTTACATCATTTACTATGTTCTACTGATATTGGATTCTTACCAACCAATGAAATTCTCACCAGTTCATAGCCCCATAATCCATCCTATATCTCAACCATAAATTCATTGATAAAAATTAATCTTGATCCACCCCCATAGGTAGTCATCCTAGGGTGGTAGTAGTGTTGAGCAGTGATCCCCCAAATCCTACCTCTAATCAGCTCTATGTTTTTTTACCATAACTATGGGTATCATACACACAACTGGGATTCATTACGCTCAATAATACTATGAATAAAGATACATCCACAAATAATATTTTTAACATAAATAAATATTAAATCCACATAATCCCAGTACCTTAATGACATAATATATAAAGGAAAACTAAAAAAATGTGAACCACACATGATTTAGAGACCATAATCATCCATAACTCCCACACAGTCACATGATCTAGTAACATCCATCTTGATCACCAGCCGCTCTGGTGGACTTGAATAAATATATATATTTATTATTGAGTATAAAAGTATAATCATTAGAGTCCTCCTTGAAACCTACCATCAAATTGTTGAATAAACATACTAAATCCGTAATGGATAACTTGAGAAACCAGCAGATCAGCTAATCAGGTAAACAATGTTTCTATCATCCTAAGATGGTAGAATCATAACAAATCATGTGTGTGTGTGTGTGTTTGTATTTCAAGGGTACCATACTACCACATTTAAACTTATGTGGTTTCTTAAAACCCTAATATCACATTTCCTGGCACTATTATCTCCTACTAAGTCATCCTACCTATCTGGGAAATCTCACAATCATCAGATCCTTCTCCACATCTAGCCCATAATATCCACATCGTCATAAAATCCTATGCCTCACACATATAATCACATTCATATGATCCCCACATCTCATAAACAGGTATTAATTCCAAATTCCCAACATCTTAGATACTATGCACAATACCTAAAGACATCACAACTCGTACATGATTACACCTATAATAACAATACGTATTTCAATATGAATACAATTAGAAGTTATAACATTTTTCCATCATAGCCCAATTATAAAAGTTTGTCATAATTGTGATCCATCACAACCCATATGAGTACATTGCATATAATATAAATACCACAAATCTCAGGTGTGTCTACATAAACAGTCTTCCAATAGTATAAGTAGGGGTAGGTGGAATAGTCAGACATTTCATCCCACAAAAACCTAGATATCAGGAAACAACATGAACCATAGAGAAATATGGACATTGGTCATCCCAACAATCTTAGGTTATGGAGAATAATAAATCAAAATACATAATTTTATATCATTCCCACAAACACACTAGGGAAATATTTCTTCCATATAATTGACTTATATTATTCACACCACATTAAATCTCAGCTATAATATCTAGAACTAAACTACTAAATATCTATTCACACAATAATAAAAGGATCCCCATCATATTCATTAATTAATCCATCAATTATCATTTCCTTTATAAAACCATCATAGATTAATTTTTAACCATTTCAAAATTCATCTAAATCTATCGCTTTAATAATCAACATACCAATTCCAAATTTCTCAATATAACTCTTCAGAGAATTCCATACCATTTTATGGTTTCCTTATTATCATATAACTACTATAAAAAATAACATTCTCAGGGGTAATATTATAATTAAATTAACATTCTATTAATCGTGTATTTTAAGACTCATCCCAAATAATCTCAAGGACAGATATACCCTATATAAACAAACATCAATATAAATAATAAAATAACATAGAAAAAATATATATTAAAGTAAAAAAGAAAAGAAAAATGAAAAATCCTGGCTCTTAACATGTGGAATTTATCATGAAATCAATTTCAACACTACAAAAGGAAGAATGGAGAGACCTCCAATCAACTTGTGTTATAAATCCTAGTATCATCCTCCACACCTTAGTCATTATCATAACTGATTTTTCTTGCCAATCCCACACTAACTAAACCAAAAATACCAATTTTCATATATAAAAATAGAAAGGGATATATCATATAATACTTTTCGACAAACACATTCCTCCATTAATAATTCATTAAAAAAAATAAGGCCATAATAACTATCTATACAAGAACATAATAATATTTTATAGGCTTTCAACATCATGAAACATTTATTTTCAACAAACACCATTTAAATCTACCAGCTTGAATTGTAAAATTTGTTATTATTAGATAACAAAAAAATAAAAAACCAAATAAATAATAGTTAAGAATAGCTATAATCATCTAATAGTCATGCTCAAAGAAATATTTCATCATGTCATTCAATTTCAAGGATTAAATATTATCAATTAATTGTGGATCACACGATTTTATTACTTATATAACATCTATATCATTTCATTTGATTATAAGTAGATTTAATCATAAAAAAATACAAAAAATAACATCTATATCAATTATAGTTGTCTGAGAGACATGAACACAACAGTAATTACCATATAAATTAGTTTCAGAGATGAATGAAAATTTTCTCTATATTTAACCATGCATTATCTTCCCTTTCTGTACATATTTAATTTTCTAATATTTTAAGCATGTCAATACATAATGGTATCATAGTTGATCATATATAAAATCTTATACACTATATAGAAAATAAAGTGACCATCCAACATGGAATAATTCAAAATTAAATGGAATCTTAGAATCTCCCTCAATATCCAACATTTCTTTTTAATATATTAATCATTAGATATTAAAAACATTAATTCAAATATCAGAAATTCTCAATGAATAAAAATCATGATAATCCCACACTTACAAGTAAATAGAAGAATTCACTAATCCCCTACCTGAAATTGGAGCTTCAGAATTAGTACACATGATCTAGAAAAAGGGGATGAGAGAGGGCTCCCATCCTATAACTCTTGATAAATATATAATTATTCAATACTAAATATAACTTAATGATAGGTAATGGATCTCAAGACACGAAACAATAGTGGCATCTCTAGGTGACTCTTGTTGAGAAAGACTATGAGAAAAAGGTGAAATATAATGAGAATAAGGGTTCATACTAAATATTTGAGAAGCAGTAAGGAAAAATAGACCCATCCTATCCCACTAAATCCAAGGTAAAATAGGTAGAATGTTTTGTTTTTAGTGCTATAAGTCACATACCATCCTTGGTATGTGAGGTAATAAACTTCATAAAGTGTAAGGAATATAATATTTAATCCTTAAGTCCCCATAATTGACTATGTAAACATCCACCATGATTTTATAGTACCCAAAAACCCATGGTTCCCTTCGATCACAACTAAAATAGGGATAAATCACAACATTGAGGAAAATTACTCCCTATTTCCTACCAACCATGAGATTGTACATTGCATGGATCTCTGATGCTCTCTCATTCCACCTCACTCGCACAGCTCAACTACCTATCGGCCAAAAACTATCATTTGCACCAATATGATGAGGTGGTCTTCCTATTTCCCATAGGGAGACTCCCTGAAGGCACCACACCCTGAAAATAAATATTTATGCTTTCTTGTGGTGCAATAGGACTCCACCTATGCATCGTGCTATGAAACGGACTTAGACCTTCAAGCATTCCACTAAAAAACACAGAACACCATGGGATTTTTTTAACCATTCGAGTGATCATATGCCAAAATGGTAATCCCCCAAATCCAAAAAATAATTATAGCTCCTTTTTCGATAACTAAAAAACACCCATATAGTTGTTCCCATAAATCCAAAGCTGTCTCCACTATGGCCAACCCCATAGATTTGTTATAACGACCCTACTATTTATTACACACATAAACATGATTTATTACATAAAAATGAACATAATACAGCTTCGAGGATCTCAAGGTCTACTGTCATTGAAAATTAGGATCATTACATTACAAATTAAAACATAAAATACAACATATTTATTGAAAACATCATTTACAGGACCACCTCATTCGATCGTATATAACATTGCAAGGGATAACCTAAGGACATACATAAAAAATGGTGAGCTATAAATCCATTTAATAGAGTAAAAAAAGCATAACATAAAGAATACAATAATTTTTAAGAAATAGGAATATCAATAGAGTATAAGATAAATATGAACATAAATGCATGATATAGTATGATTATCATAACACAGAGATGTGGCAACAACATTTAACAAGATATTATCATGATCTAAGGCTAATTGCACATGGAGAATGAGTAAAACCTCATTGCATGTAAATTAGAATGATTAAACCCTCATTGAATATGAATCATAATGATTCAACACTCATTGAAAATGATTTATCATGATACTATTCATTACTAAATGCATTTGAGCGCTATCAGTGTGAACACTTCATAATTATTTCATTTCATGCATAAGTGTGCCGCATAGAACATTCAACATGGATTAATTAAACATAATAATTTATTCCACGAATAAGTGATGTGGAATAAATATATGTGTTTACTTAATCAATATGTACATGTTCATAAAGGTTAACACCCTTGAGAGAGAAATGGGTATGGTATTAACATACAATATGATTTTGGCATGGGAAGTATTGGTGTAACTTTTGCTGCATAATAGCGTCAAACAGAAATCGTAAAATGGGTTGATGAGAGGGAAAGTAGTCTCTCTCATTTTTACATTAAAAATAGTAATGGGGTTATGAAATATAATATCCCAACAAATGTATTAGAATTTAGATTCATAATATAAAAGAATTGTTTGAATTTAAATGAGAAGATTGAAAACCCGTAGGGAATTTCAGCATGGTAATGGGTGTACATGGGAGGAATTCATTAGAGATAAAGGGGTCTCTCACCATTAAAATATATAGAGGGAATTATATGGGAGGTGAGAAATCTTACCCCAACATTTTTAATTGAAAATAAAAGGGTGTGTGACTTCAATTACCTATGGAGGGGATTCCTAGGAGCTTGGGTCTCCTTTGGAGTATTATTGAGAATGGAGGGAATTGTAGGGACGTCCTACATGGATTGTGAGTGAAGAGAAGAGGTATCTTTGGTGGGTTTATATAAGAAATAAGAGGGGAATTCTTTAAAATTTCAAAAACATAGGTTTTAGAATCTGTATAACTAAATATTCAAACCGAAAAACTTCCCATTGTTTTTGAAAATGTGGAGTTGAAAACAGTATTTTAAAAGGCCAATGGAAAAACTTATTAACATATTAGGCTTAATTATGTAGAGGTGAGTGACACCCTCCAGAAAATTATTTTAAAATGTTAAAATATTTTATAAGTCTTGTAGGGTACACTTAGGACCCATAAAATTAATAAAAAAAAATCTAAAATCACATTATTTAAATGGTAAGGAGTATATTGTTCGAATACCCATTTTATATAATTTTATTACATCACTATTAGGTCATTACGATGTCATAAAACACATTAAATATTTAAATTATATTTAGTTTTTACCCAAAATTTCGACTGTCTCAGAAAATTAAGAAAATTTGAACATTAGATAATTTAAACATCATGAATACAGAAAATATTATTCATTTTATATAAATAATTTTCCAAATATGTGAATTTTCACTTATATTATAATAACCAACTTTTATCAAAAATTAATGGCTTTTAGAAAAAAAAAACATCTATTAAACCATTAAAAAATTTACAATTGTATAAAAATTATAAAATCATTTATATTTAATAAAAATTAATTTAGTAATAATATTTTACTAAAATATTAATTAATTAAAAAATCTATTAATTCATCTAAATAGATTTCTTAATTTAATATTAACTAAAAATACTATTTGTTCTCTAAAAACCATTTACAATGTAACAATAATAAAATGAATACATATTCTTTATTCTATAAAAAATAATGAACATAATCATTGTTCTAGGGTATTTTTACATAACCCCTTATGACACCTTCATTAGACCTAAGGGTAAGGTGTATGATGGTGACAGACTCTTGGGGTGGTCCAGATAACATTTCTCGAGTGGTAATCTTTATTAACTTCCAATTCTCCCGTAGGAAATCCTATTCATGATTAAAGTGATTAATCTTAACTTGGGATTAACAAGAGAAAAGCACAGTGACGCTACCTCCCTTTTGAGCACAGAAAAAATGGGCTTCGATTGGATAAATTCTACTATATGAGGCCATACCTTCCTTTCTCTGGGTAAATTGAAATTGTTAAATCCTTATATTTATACTAATCATGTGATCATTGTTCAATAGCTATATTAGAAAAGGTAAAGATTCTTAACATTATTTTAAAATGAAAAAACATAAAACCAAGTAAGTTTATTTATTTTATATAACCATTTTACATAATAATAAATTTATTTAGATCAAGATGAATTTTAATTAATACAATTATGGGTCATTACAATATTTCCACCATAAGAAATTTCACCATCGAAATGACCTTTCACCATAGTAAAACAGATGAAGGTATCTCTGCTTAATAACATCCTCTAACTCGCTCATAGCATCTTCAAACTTGTGCTTTCACCACAAAAACATTACGAGGGGAATTTTTTATTTTATATAACATTTTTCCTATGATCTAAGATCTTCAAAATATTCTATTTATAGGATAGGTTATTATCTAATGGTACCACATCAGGATTGAGTACATGTGACCATTCAGGTATGTTCGTCTTGAAGAGTGATACATGGAATACATAATGTACTTGATATAGGATCAGTGAGAGTGATATTCGATAGGCCACTACTTTAATGAGATCAAGGATCTTAAAAGGGTTGATGTAGCTTGGACCAATCATTACCTTATTCCCAAATCTCATAACTCTCTTCCATGAAGATATTCATAGGAATACCATTACTCTAATATCAAATTATAGGTCTCGTCAACAATTATCAGCATTGCACTATTGTCGACTTTGAGCAGCTTTAATGTGATGATGGATGGACTTTACATTCTCCACCATTTCATCAACCATTTCTGGAACTGGGTGTTTTTTCTCACCAACTTCATCCCCAAATTTCGGTGTTCTACACCACTTCTCATAAAGGGATTCATAATGATCCATTTGGATTCTTGAGTGGAGATAGTAATTGTAAGAGAACACAACCCGAGGATAATATTGATCCCATCCTCATTTCAGGTCCATTGGGCATGCTCTCAAATTTTCCCCATGTGTTTGGATAGTCTACTTAGATTGGCACTCATTTAGAGGATGATAATTCGTACTAAAGTTCCTATTAGTATTCATAGCCTGTTATAGACTCTCCCATAATATAGAGGTGAATCTTGGATATCAATTGGATGTAATAGATAGTGGTACTCCATGGAGCCTTACAACTTCTCTGATGTATATCCATGCCCTTTGATCCAATGAGAAATCGTATCTAATTGTAATGAAGTGTGTAGTCTTTGTAAGTATGTCTACAACAACCCAAATAACTATGTTTCATTTTGATGACTTCATATGTTTGGCGACAATGACCATGGTGATGTTCTTCCATTATCATATTAGTATGGGTAATAGTTACATTATCTCCTTAGACTTATGCTTCTTAGCCGTCAGTTTCTGGCATACCAAGAACATTGATGTATATTCAGAAATCTCCTTCTTCAGATTATCCCACAAATAATGCTCTCATAGACCTCAAATATAACTTTGTGTTTCCTAGGTGAATGGAGAAATTCAACATATCTGCGTCATCCAAAGGTTCTTTCTTTACCTCTAGACATGATGGAACATAATGTCTTGACACAAATATCACAATTCCTTCTTCATAAACATTAAAATTTATGGATTTCCCTTTTCAGATAGTTTCCACTTTATTTTGAATTCCCACAACATCCTTTTTATCATCATTTAGCCTTTCCAGAAGAGACTGTAGATCAATAATTTTTTAAAGGATTGATGATGTTCCGTTATTTATGATTTTCATATCCATCTTCATCAAATCTATAAATATTAGACACTTTTAAATTCTTACCAATGATAGAATCACTGGGTCATTTCTACTTTAAGAATGCACCACCTTTTTCGCTTTCCCACAGTGGTAATGGATTCAGCAGTCATAGTCTTTGATCAGCTCTAACCATCTTCACTGGTGCATGTTCAACTCTTTCTATGGAAATATATACATGAGTCTTTTGTGATCTATATATATTTATTGCTTCTCCCCAAAGAGGTAATGTTACTAAAATTTTAAGGTAAATATTACTGCAACCAAATCTAGATCATATGTTGGATAGTTTTTCTCATGAACATTCAATTTTCTTTAAACGTTTGAAATTAATTTTTCATTTTTCATCAACACACAACCCAAGTCCTTATTCGAAGCGTCACTAAATACCAAAAAAAGTTCTCCACTCGTGGGTATTGTGAGCATGGGCATAGTGATAAGAATATGTTTCAACTTCATGAAGATCTATTCACATTCATCACCCCATGAAAACATGACTCCCTTCCAAGTTATCTTGGTAATAGGGTCTGACAATCGTGAAAAAGTTCTCACAAATCAGTGATAATTTCTAGCTAACCAATGGAAGCTTCAGATATCTGTCATAAATGCTTTCCTTGTCCAACCCTCAATTGTATTTTCCATAGATTTATTCATAGATATCCCATCATTGTGATGATATGACCGAATAATGATACTTACATCAAATATAACTCACGCTTGTTGTACTTTTCATATAGCTTCTCCTTTCGCAAGGTCTCAAGTACAGTTCTTTGATTCTCCCCATGATCCAATTTGGTTTTGGAGTATATTATAATATCTTTTATAACGAATAGCACAAATTTATCCAGGTGATATCTAAAGACCCTATTTATCATGTCTCTAAAGATTACTAAATCATTAGTGAGTCTGAAAAGAATTACTATGAATTCATAGTTCATGTACATTGTATGAAAAGCAGTCTTCGGGATATCCTCCTTCTTCCCCTTACGTGGTAATATCCAGACTGCAGATCCACCTTGGATAATTATTTTTCTCCATGTATATGATCAAACAAGTCCTCATTTTGTGGTAGAGGATACTTGTGCTTTATCATGATTTTTTTGAGCTCACACTAATCATTGAAAAGGAACATTGACCCATCCTTCTTCTTGATAAAGAGGACTGGTGCACCCCAAGATGAATCACATGGGAGTATAAACCCTTTATCTAGATTCTCATGTTGTTCTTTCTATAGATCCTCAATCTCCACAACATCCATTCTATAAAAATCATTAGATATTATCAAATTCATAGGTATATGATCAATCAAAAATTCAACATATCTTCTTGGAGGAAGTCAATGAAATTTCTCTGGAAACACTTCAACAAATTTCCTCACAATAAGCATATCTCCAAGGATGGTTTCTCTCTTAGAATTAATCATATGATCATGATATGTGTTCTAATTGGGAAGTAATATCCATGAATGAGATTATAGTGCTAAAGAAGATTCATCATCATCCATGAACCTTTATAGAACTGGGGGTCAATTTTCTATATGGATAGTGATTTCCCTCTCACAGAAATTTATGTTGGATTTATATAGGGAAATAAAATCCATGCCAATAATTGAATCATCTTACACTAGAGGGAGTATGACGAGGTGCTCTGATACATTTAATCAACAAATTGTGATAGGAGAGGAGTTATATTTATAGAATGCAATAATTGACCCACTTTCCATTCTCACTGACATCTATACTTCCATGATTCAGGGTGGTGTTGGTATTGTTCAACTAAAATTTCAGCATATAAAAGAATTCGTTGAATAAGAATAAAAAAGTAAATTGACTATTATTTAATGAATAATTGTCATACCTATCAACACTTAATTTTCAGGATTCTCTTCAGTGGTAGGGATGAAAAAATCTCTCCCTTTCTACCATGAAGGTTGTGTGTTTCCTCATAAAACCCTTATCTTAGGGCACTAGTTTGAAAATAGCCATGGTTCTTCGCAGTTGAAGCATTGAAAAGTGCATTGAGGGTTGAAAAGAGTGTTCCTCTCCTCTGTCATAGTAGTGGATTTTTCTTGTCAGCAATTAATGGTCAGGAGACCTTCTCTTCCACACCTAAAGCATTTCCTCATCCCCTTTAGGCTATTTCTTCAGTGCTTCTTTCAGAAACATTCGCAAGTGTGTGCTATAATTTGTTATCACTGTTTGATTTATCCATCAGACCACTAGAATAAATGTCCAATTTATGATTCTTATCCCCATGATACCCATGAACTTCACGGATCTTTATATAGACATTTATGGCACATTAAACAATTTTCTCATAGCTATCTAAGTCACATATCACTAGGGATTTTCGTAGGCTAGGGTTTACCTCACCAAATAAGCTGTCAACCTTACATTCAGGTATAATGAGAAAGATGGAGGTGTTTCATGAAGCCTTATGAATTTTTCCTCATACGCTCTGATGGATTCTTCGTCTTCATTCTTGATAAAATGTAAGACTCTTTCCTTCTTATGTCGTGGGGTATATAGAAAATATTTATTGAAAAACATTTTCCAGATATCTTTCAATTACTATGCCTCGATCTCTTCCTCAAACTTCATATTTTTTATCAATTTCCACCATTGATCAACTTCACCCTCCATATGATAAGAATCCATAAGATCCTTCCCCTGTTCGGAACATTGAAATATAGATAGGATATTCTCAATTGAGGTTATCCATTGTTCGGTGATTGAGGGATCACATGATCTATTGAATTTTGGAGTCCATTTTTTGAGGAAGCTATTTATTGCAGCTTATTATTCCTTTAGAGGTGGTTTCACATTCCTCTTGACCCATGTTTCAATTCAAAACATGAGTTAAATGAGATATTATCATGACAATGTTTTCAATTCGCACTGCCATTGTATTAGGCATCTCATTATAACAGTCATCGCATTGACCTTCGTATTGGTTTTAAGACTGATCCCTCCTATTACTATCCATTGGATGAAAAAAAGGATTATTAGGGGTAACATATATAGGGGAATCTAAAGACAAAAAAGGATAACATATAAATTACATTTATTTCCTTAACCTATGAATTTGTAGGCTTCAATCTATGCTATCCATGATATACTTCTAAAAATATATTCATAGGGGAATTTTTTTATCACCTAAATAATGGTTCGTACTAATCTTATGAATTTTCTGAAGAATATCCCTTGGGTGTATCGAACCAAGAGTGCATCAAGACCCATTGTCAAGACCCATTTCCTGCTCGATTATAGCTCAAAGTGGGGTTTTGGGGTTGTACCCCTAGATACATTTGTTCCAGAGCCACCTCTACTTTTTCGTATCGAGATGGGGATGTATTTTATTGATATACCACTTACTCAATACTCACAAAAAATTTAAGGATGTTTTTATTAAACTTATTCTTATTTATATGTATTTTAATTGGGTTTTCTAATCCTAATCACAATAAATAACAAAACATATCCTCTGATAATAACTATAACAACCTTACACTTTATTACACACATAAACATGATTTATTACTTAAATTTTCACTTAATAAAACATCGAGGATTGAGAGGTCTAGTGTCTTGGGAAACTAGGAACATTACATAAAAACATAAAAAATAAAATACAACATCTTTATTGAAAATTTATTTAACACGACCAATGCATTCTTTCATACATAACACTTTATGGGATAACCTGAGGACATACATAAAAAAGGGTGAGCTATAAAGACCATCGAGGGAGTAAACAAGGAGTAATATTAAGACCATAAAACATGTTAGTAAATTGAAATATTAATGGATCATTATAGAAACATGAACATAAATGAAAAAATATATCATGATTATCATAACATGGGGATGTTGAATCAACATTTAACATGATATTAGCATGACCCAATTCTCATTGCACATGGATCATGAGTAAAAATGCATTGCACATTAATTAGAATGCGTAAAACCTCATTACACATGAATTAGAATGATTCAAAACTCATTGAAGATGACATAACATGATATTATTCTTTACCCAATGCATTAAAGTGCTATCAGGGCACACCCTTCTTAATCATTTCATTTCATGCATAAGTGTGCAACATAGATCATACAAAATGGATTCGTTAAGCATAATAATTTATTCCATGAATAAGTTATGTTGAATACATAAATTAAAGTCCTCAATAAACAAGTACATGTTAATTTTTTTGAATACCCTTGATATAGAAATGGGTATGGTATTCACTTACATGATGATTTTGGCATGTGAAATCTTGGTATTAGTTCGGTAGGATAATAACGTCAAATAGAAATCATAAAATGGTTTTATAAGAGAAAATGTTTCTCTAATCATTTATAAATGAAATGAATAGTAATTGGGTCATTTAAAATAATAACCCAACACATGGAATGGAATTTAGATTCATAATATAAAATATTTGCTAGAATGTAAATGAGGAGAGAGAAATTCCTTACAGAATTTTGTCATGGTAACAGGAGTACATGGGAGGAATTAATGAAAGAGAAATAGGTATATCATAATTAAAACATAAGGATGGAAGTATAGGGGAGGTGATAAATCATACCCCCAACATTTTTAATTGAATATAACAGGGAATAAAAATAAAGAACTTGGACACAAATAAGGAAGAAAGAAATGTGTGGGTCCCTTACTTGAGTGCGTGTTATCAAGAGCTTGAGGATGGTCTTTATGAGAGTTTGGGGTACAATTGGAGGATTCATGATATATTAGGGTAGAGTAGGGACGTTATCCAATGGTTTTGAGTGAATATAAGTTGGATCATGGGTGGGTTCATATTGGAAATAAGAGGGGAATTCTTTAATATATCACAAATGTAGGTTTTGGAATCTATATAATTAAATATTCAAACCAAAAATATTATTGTGGGTTTTTCCCATGATTTTTTCAAAATTGGTGTGTCAAACATTATTTTATAAAGTCAATGTCTGAACTTATTAAAATACTTGTCTTGCTTTTGTGGAGGTGAGTCACACTCCCAAGGAAATCATTATAAAATGTTATAATATTTTATAAGTACTGAAGGGTCCACTAAGGCATAATAAAATTAATCAAAAAATTATAAAATTACATTATTTTAAATTAAAAACATATATTGGCCAAATATCCCTTTTTATATTATTTTATTACACCACTATTAGGTCATTATGATGCCACAAAAAAAAATTATATATTGAAACGGTATTTAATTTTTACCCAAAAATTTGACTCACAGAAAATTATAAAAAATTCTCCGTCACATAATATGGACCTTTTAAATCCAAAAATAATATTCATTTTATCTAAGTAATTTTCTATATATGTGTAATTTCACTATTAAAATAAAAACCGACATTTATCAGATATTCATTGGTTTTGGCAAAAAAAAAATTAAACCATAACAAAAAAATAAAATTGTATAAATATTGTTTGATAATTTGTATTTAACAAAAATTAATTTCATAGTAATATTTTATTAAAATATTTTTTAATTTATAAAACCATTAATTCATCTAAATATATTTCTTAATTGAATATTAACTAAAAATACAATTTTTTTATTTAAAAATTTTTTACAAAGTCACAATAATAAAATTATTGTAGATTCTTTATTGTATAAAAAAATAATGCACATAATCGTTGTGATAGGGTCTTGTTACATATCCGCTTATAACACATGCATAAGACCTAAGGGTAAGATGTGCGATGGTGACATACTCTTAGGGTGGCTCGGATAACATCGCCTGGGTTGTAATCTCTATTAACTTCCACTTATCCCATAGGCAATTCCATTCAAACAAACGCATTGAATCTTAGCTTGGTCTTGGTTAAGAGTGAAGACCAGTTACCCTACCTCATCTCTGAGCTTCATTAATAAAATTAAATTAATATAGGTGAATAACTTTTAAGACAATTTTTGGAAATGAATTTTTTCTAAAATTGTATTTTATTCACTGTATATTTTTATTTCAAAGTAATAACTATATTTTGAATAAATTATGATATGGTATATTCTTTATATTAATAATATATTAACTCTAATTTAAATAAAAAATGATAGGAAAAAATAACAATAGTTAAAAAATTTCATGAAAATAGGTTTTCCATTATATTTTATGTTTAGGTGAAATGTTAAATTATTAAATATTTCAAATATAAATTGAAAAACTAAAATTAATACTTGGATTCATCATAAAATTTTAATCCTAGGATATTTTTTTTTATTTTTTTGAAATAATTAATATTTATTTATGAGAAGTAAAAAATATAATTTCTATTAATATCATATCATTATTGATATTATCAGGATCTAAGCATGACTTAAAACGTTTTTAAAACATTTTTCATGTATAGTATTAAATTTATAGAGTAAAATAAACAATTTAATCATACCACATTGAATTTAAAAACCCCATATTTAGCATCTTTATACATTAGTAATATTTTATCCTAATGCAAACTATTTTCCATATATCTATTATAATTTTGTTTTTCAAGGTGGAAGTTGGTTTTGGATTGATTTTTAATCCATAAAAATATTATTATTTTAATAATAAAACAATTAATTTTATGTAAATAAAAAATATTTATAATTTTATTGTAAACATTAATTTCATTCTCAAAATATATACTTCTTATAAAAATGGTTTCTTACACATTATGCATGCAAATATTAAGACAAAATTTTCTCACCCATTGAATTTTTATTTGATGAAATGGTCTCCATATTTTAATATTTTATTTAAAAATTATTTAATAAGTTTATTTTTTTTATAAAAATTAGTTATTTAGGTCAAAATAGAGTTATTGAAATAGAAGTTAAATTAAGATGAAAGTGTTTACATAAGGGTAAAAGACAAAAAATGTTAAAAACATTTTTTCAGATTAATGGTTGAATTGTGTAATGACCAAAACATACCTATTCTCTATTTGTTTTCAACTTTTGGGTCCAATTTCCATGTGAAACTTTTACTTCCATTATATTAATATGTTTTATTTATAAAAATATCTTTCAATACATTTATAAAAAAGGGGATTCCATTACCCCTCAAAGGCCACTCTAAAAACTATAATTTCTCTTGGAACTCAACCCATTTCACTTGTAATAGAATGTTATTTAATGTTTCCAATCAAATGGACACTAGAATTTGGTATAAGTCCTTCATATCCACGAATTTGATTAAGAGAGATCTCAAAATTTCAATGTCAGTACTAATCAACCCCTACCCACTTTTCTTTTCTACCTTTCTCTTCCAAATACAAATTTCACATTATTGTATAATGAAATCAGTATTATTGGTAGAATTAATGTGAATATGTTGATGGAATTATCACTATCAACTATTTAAATTTTTCCTTATAATAATTGAAACATCATTTATATGTATGTGTGGAAAATTTCTACAGCATCCTTGTTTTTAGTAAAACAATTCCCTTTACTTTTAAATAAATATTTTTTGGGTATAATGTTAATTAACTAATTTTTTATGATATATATTGTTTTTAATAATAGTTGAAAAAATATATAAATATGAAAATGGTTTCTAAAATATTTTTTTGTTTTTGTATGAATAAAAATTATATCAAGTAGAAAACATATACTTAATTAAAATAATCCAAGAAACATTTAGTTAATAAATCAGTTTTAAATTTTATTTATGTTTTAAATTTATGATATATGATTATCTCTTCCCACAATTAACATAGATAAGAAAAATGATATATTTAAATATAAATATATATTAACATTATTTGTATCAATAATGAATATTTAAGTCAAATATAAAGAACTATATTAATATAAACAATAGTAAATAATTTTTTTTAAAGTTATATTTTTAATTAAAATGAAATAGTATTTTATTCACATAAAATTTATTTCTATAATAGTTTTTTTTCACTTTTGTTTTTCTCAGAAAATATCTTTTTACTTAATATAAAATTTCATTTTAAATTATACATTTTATTTCATTGAAAAATAAAATGTACATATAATTGTATATAAATTATAAGTTGTGATAACAATAATATTTTTTATTTTGTAAAAAAATGATACATTTTAATTATTTATGATTAAAAATATTATATATATATATATATATTTGTTTTGAAGTAGTTAGGTTTGAATATTATTATTATTATGTCTTTTTCCACAATAAAATATTTGTTGAGTAAATCATCAAGTTGTGGATTGTGTTATTTTCAAAAAATTAATTGAATACAAATTAATATGTATATGGATATATATATATATATATATATATATATGATAATAACAATAAATGAATTATACACCATATTTGAAGTACATATAAGAATATTTTATTTAAGAAAAATTAGTGAATATATAAATAAGATGAAACCTATAATGTTGATAAAGTTACTGAATTATTTTTTTTAGATAATGGTTATCTGTATGAATTTATCTACAAATATAATATATGTATGTGATCTAATGATATAATAATAATTATAATAAAGATATTAAGATAAAATAATGATAGTAAAATATACGATATAAATATATATGTGATAAGATATGAATATATAAATATGAGATATAAGATAAAATATATAAACATAATATATATAAAAATTTATATATGGTAATAATGATAATAAGATATAATAATATGTAATAATAATAATAATAGAAACGTGAAATAAGTTAAAAATATAGAGAAAAAATGGAAAAAAGATAAAAGTTTAAAATTGTATTCCCATTAGTGAATGAAGGGAATCCATAATTCCACTTACCCTATATGTCATCTTCTTCCAAGAACACCTATAGATCGACCTGTAACCCATTATCACACTTGGAAAAAACTGGTACCACCACCCGACTGAAGATATATGGTTTTTTTGTTTCATGTTCAATTATTTCGTCATAAATATCCTGACATAGTGATTATGGGAGTCACATAAATACCGCTCGACTTGATTAGGCTTTTTTTAATATAAAATGAGATACATAGATTGAATTCTATTGGTTCCCTAATTTGATTTAAGGAAAAGATGATAGGTGAAATCATATTTTGTTTATTGTAGGGTATTATTTTAGGGGGAGGTGGGGAGATTTTTTGGGAGATAAAATATTATGATTAAAAAAATTGTGTATATATATTTCAAATATTTATATCCTAAAGTTAGGAGAGGATATCTATATCGGACAGGTTTTAGTCAAAATTTGAAATTGTTATTCTATCTTAGTGGGTTGGTATTATTTTCATCTTCTATGTCATGAGTTCTACTACTACTGTGGTGATTTGTTGTCTTAAGACATGCCATGGTCTACCATAGTAGATTGAATGTAAGGGAATTATTATTATTTTAAGAAACCCCAAAACAGTGTTTCAAAATGGCCTGTTTAAATTTTCAGAAACAAATAATTGGTTTTGTTTATTGATTTTTTTTAAATTTTTTTTGTATTTAAATTATTTTAGTTCTTGTTCTATATAAATAAGGTTGTCTTCTAATTTTTTCTATATTTTTAAATTATTCTTTAAATTATTGCACAAAAATGATAGTATCAATTATTATTGGTTTTCTATAAATGATACAATCAATTTCTTTTCTACAGATTGCCCATTTATAAATATACTTTTCTATATATCATTTTATACCAAAACCATGGGATTTTTTTAAACACTGATTTAATGTTTTTAATTGTTTCAGAATTAATATTTTATATTCCAAAAAATTATTTTCATTATCCTATGAAATTTTTAAAATTGTTTAGAATAAATATCAATTATGCCTTTTGGTAGGCCATAGAATTTATAATGTTTTAAAAATTATAGTTTATGGCATAAAAGAGTTTTATTTTCAAATATGTATGTATGATTACATGTGTGTACATATATATATAACATATCATGCGAAATGATTTTATTTTCATATATAAATATAAATATATATATGTGTGTGTGTGTCTATAAGAAACTCATTTATTCTAACATGTGTGTGTATATATATATATATATATATCATTTCATGAAAATATTATTTAATTCAACCTATATATATATTCATTTATATATATGTATATGTACAACATTTAAAGTGAAAAAAATATCTTTGGACACAAATATTGATTCTCCCATGAAATTTATTTTATAAAATATCTCTGGAATTATTAAGGAATATTAATTCTCCCTATATGAATGTAAGGGGGTCATTTTTAAAAAAAATTATTTATCCTTAAAAATCCATGTAGGGTTCTGCCTTTAAAAAAATTTAAATAACATTTCTTTATCCCATGATATTTAATTTTATGAATTTATTTTCAATGTTTAAGAATTTTAATTCAATCATTTAAAGGTAAGGGGTTATTTTTATTTTAATTATTCTTCTTAAATGATTGAATATATTTCTTCATTAAATTTTTTAAGAAAAAAACCATTCATTCCATTGAGGTTTCTTACAAAAAAAAGTGTTTTAATTTTAAAGGAATTGTACCCTATATAAAAGTAAGTTAATCTATAGAATTATCAAATTATTTATTAAGGTGAAATTTTATTACTTTAAAAAATTATATATGAATAAAAACACACAAACACACAAATATATTTATATCATTTCATTCAAAATTGTTTTATCCCATCATATTTACTTTAGAAAAGTGATTTTGAATGTTTAAATAATTATAATTATGCCTTTTTTTAAGTAAGTAACATTATTAAAAATAATAATTTATTTTCAAGTATATATATATATATATTGATATATATATATATATATTTATTGTTTCATGTAAAATATATTCCTCCTATGTATTTGTTTTTATGAAATTATTATGAATGTTTAATGAATCTTATTTATGATTCTATGAATGCAAGGGAATTTATTAAATTTTAAAAATTATTTGTTTCGAATAAAAATGTTGTATTTTAACATATATGAAAATATTTATATATATACATGAACATTTATCTATCAATATTTATCATTTAATATAATTTTTTTTAGCCTATGTAATTTTTTTATAAAATTATTTTGAATGTTTAATGAATTTTATTATACTTTGATGAGTGTAATGGAGGTTGTAGAATTTTAAAATTTATGTCTAATATAAAAGGGATTTTTTTCATGTGAATATATATATATATATATATGGTAATACTTATAAAAATATATATTTGTATATATATTATTACATTTGAAAATATTTATATTCTTTTATTTATATATATGTATATAACTATATTTATGTGTGTGTCATTTTGTGACAATATGTTTTTATTCTGATATTTTAATATTTATGTACATAAATGTGTATATATATATATATCATTTCATGTGAAAGTACATTTATTGAGACATATGTATATACAAGGAATTAGTTTTTATTAAATGGATATATATGCTCATGATTTTAAATAATCTTTATGGTTTTATGATACAAAATACATCTTACCATTTTTAAAATTTGAAAGAATTGAACTTGGATATTATATGAATAAAGGGAATGGGGAGTAAACCAAAAACCTTATGGTACTTTGTCTAACTATGTGATGGGTTCACTGAAATATCATTGTGTGAGCCCATTATATCATTCATGATGGGTTCACCCATATATCTCTCCATTGAATTGGGTAATGTTTTAATCTCATGAGATGTCATGTATGGTGCATGAGAGGTTATCCAAAGAACTATACGGGGTTAGAGAGTGAACCTAATCCATCAAGGGACTAGGTCCAAAATTTTATGTTGCTTATGGAGTAAACTATGAATTTATTTCTTGATCCATGGTATATTTGAGAATTATTTTTGAATACTTATGAGTATTCAATAGAAAAATTTATGATTTTTTGAATGAATAAAATTTATTTTTACAATTGTTCAATATGTTGAAATTTATTTAGTAAATGAGTTAATTTTAAAAAAAAAAATTTATTTCTATAAAAATTATACATTATAAAACTTCATAACATGTTTTTATTTTATATTGAATTTAAAACCCCTTTTTGATTTCCACATGCTTTGAAACCCCTTACAAATCTTTTTACCTCCCACCATATGTTTTCAAAACCTATTTTCATAATGTATAAGGATGGGTAGAATCTAGTTAGTGGTTGAGGTCCCTATCTATTGTTCAACTATTTTAAATTATAATAATAGTTCACTAGTATTTTCATTTATTGTTGTTGTAATAAGAATACTCTAATATATCCATACTACCTAAAACTCTAAACCTTTTTGATGTTGCGTTCTTTTATAAAAGTAAATGTTAAATAATAAAATATAAAAAAGTGGCATGTGTTTTGGGCCATCAAAGTTGGTATCAGAGCTAATTTTTAAAAACATTAGAGGTCATGATATAGAGTAAACCTATAAACTTCAAAGGCCGTCCTTAAATTTTATAGGATGTTACTTTCAGTAGAGATCATGAAATCTTATTTTTCCACATTTTGAAAATTAAAATTCAAATTTTTTGGTAAGTAAAAAGAATTAATTGAAAGGGTGTAATTTTTAAGAGGTTAGATTGTAATATCTTATACTTTAGTAAATATAATATTTTAACTTAAAAAAAATTGATTATAATGTTAATTAATTTAATTTGTTTTATGATATATATTAATTTTAATAATATTTAAAATAATATATATATATATATATATAACTATGGTTTGTAAAATAATATCTTGGATTGTATATAAATATAAATAATATCATGTTGAAAACATTTTATAAATTAAAATAAACTAAGAAGCATTTAGTTAATATATCAATTTTATATTTTATTTATGTTTTGGATTTATGATATATTTTATCTCATTCCCAATTAACATAAGTAAAAAATTATTTATTCAAATATATATATATATATTGAAATTATTTCTATCATTAATAAATATATATTTTAATTATAAATAAATATATTAATATTTATAAGAGTAAATAATGTTTTTTTTAAAGTTACGTTTTTAATTAAAATGTGATAGTGTTTCAGTGGCATGAAAAAAATTTATTTTTTATTTTCAAACTAAATTTTTTTAGGAGAATATTATATTAAATACTAAAACTATTCATTTTAAATGCTACTTTTTTATTTGGAAAATAAAATATATATATAATTTTATTTAAATCATATGTTTTCCTAACCTTAAGAGTATTTATTTTTGTAAAAAATGATATATTTAAAATATATGAGATTTTAAATATTATTTACTTTTTAATATATATACATATATATGTGTGGGTGTTTTCACATATATATGATGGAGTATTATTATTTTTATTATCTTATTAATTTCCACAACCAAATATCTGTGGTGTAAATCATCATGGTGAGGGTGGTAATATTTTAAATAGATTAATTTCATTTAAATTAACAAGTATATAGATGTTTATACATATATTCATATATATATATATATATGATAATAACGATAAATTAATTATACAACATATTTAAAGTACATATAATAATATATTATATTAAAAAATGAGTGAATATATAAATAAAATAAATCCAAAATATAGTTAAAATTATTGAATTAGTTTTTTAGTTAATGGTTATATAAATATATATTCATATATCTATAAATATAATATATTTATTTGAATTAATGATAATAATAATGACAATAATGATATTAAGATACAATAATTTTAATAAAATATAATATAGGTATATATGTGTGTGTGTGTTATAAGATATAAATATATAACAATGAGATATATGATATAAGATATAAACATATTACATATATATATTTGGGAATAATAAAAATGATATATATTTTTATGTTATAATTATAATAATAGTAATGCGACCAAAAAAGAGGAAAAAAAGAGAGAAAAGAAAAAAAAGAAAACTGAGAAAGTGGATTCCTATTTTGGAATAAAGAAATGATAAAAAGGCACCCCACTCAATGAAATCGTCTTCCAAAAGAACTTATAGGTCAACTTGTAATATTTTAAGGTTCTAGGAAAATCATGATAGCACCACTTGAATGAAGATCTACATGTTTAATTTTTATTGTAGACTGATTCCGTTATAAATATCTTTACATGAGGATGAAGGGGATCATGCAAATACCACTCAACATTGTTGTGTTTTAGTGACTATATATTGAGATACCTAGATTGGATTCTTATGGTGTCCTCACATAATTTCCAACCTGGATAGTAGGTGAAAATTCTCTTTGTTTAGTATAGGGTATTATTTTGGGGGAAAGCATATAGATTATATGGTAGATGAAATCTTATAGTTTAAATAAAATATGTGTAAATATATTTCAATAATTTATAACCCAAAGAGAGGAGATGATATCTAATTTGGAGATGTTTTATTCAGAATATAAAACACTAATTCTATCTTTGTGAGTTGGTCTTATTTTCTAATTCTATTTCTTCAGTTACATTACAGTTGTTGCAAGGTGGAGGTCATGAGACAATCCTTAGTTTGGTGCAGTAGATTGAAGGTTATGGATTTATTATAATATCTAAAAACCCTTCATCAATGTTTTGAAATTTATTATTAATTTTTTTGTATAAAATTTAATATTTCTACCTATAAAATTCATTTTATGAAAAATATTCTTAAATTGGAAATAATTTTAGTTCTACTTCTATGTGCATAATGTTATTTTTAACATGATTTTTATTTTTTAATTATACATTAATTTATTGAAAGAAAAAAATGATAGTTTCAATTATTTTTAGTTTTCTAGAAATTCTATAATCAATTTATTTTCTATATATTACCCATTAAAACATATTTTTTAAGTATCATTTTATACCAAATATAAAGGGATTTTTTGAAACCGTGATTTAATGTTTCGAATGGTTTTGGCACAAATGTTTTTTATGAAAAACATATTTTTATTAGAAAATAAACATTATAAATTTATTTATAAAATTTTTAAAATATTCCTTTGGGAATGTATGAGAATTTATTATGTTTTAAAAATTATATTTTAACATATAAAAGGGTTTTATTTTCAAATAAAAATATATTGTTTTCATGTGTGTACAAATATATACAGTTATATATATATATAATGTCCTATGTAAAAATATTTTTTTATATCTATAAATATTTATATATATTATAAAATCATTTATTTTCAAATTTATATGAATATATATAATATTTCATGTGAATCTACTTTAATTATGACCTATATATACATTCATATGTTTATATATACATCATTTGATGAAATATTTATTTGATCTGACATAAAAATAGCTTCTGACCTTTAAATTTATTTTTTAAAATATATATAGAATGTTTAACGAATATTGATCATCATTCTATTAATGTTTGAGGGGAATTTTGTTTTAAAAAAAATTCATCCTCAATGATTCATTTGTGTTATTCATTTAAAATTTTACACATAAAATTGCTTAATCCTAAAAGATTTATTTTAATGAATGTATTTTGAATGTATTACATAAATATAAAGGTAAATGTGTTATTTTTATTTTTATTATTATTATAAAAAGATTCAACATGATTTTTCATTAGTATTTTCATGTTCTAAATTCATTATGTCCCCTAAGGATTATTTTATAAAAATATTTTTACTGTGTATAGAATTTTAATTCGACCTATGTGAAATTAAGAGAATTTAGAGAATTTTAAAATTATAAATTTAGGTTAAAATGTATTATTTCACATATTTATATATAAATAAACATATATATATATATATACACGTCATTTCATGGAAAATTATTTTATCCCAACTTATTTATCATTGAAAAGGTATTTGGAATGTTAAAATAATTGTAACTATTCCTTTATAGATGTAGGTAATTTTTTTAAAAAAATGTTATACTTTCAAGTGTATATATATATATATACATATATTTTTGTGTGTGTGTGTGTGTTGGGTTAAATATGAAATACTTTCTACCAATGGATTTGTTTTTATCAAATTATTTTTGAATTTTTAAATAATCACAATTATGCTTCGATGGATGTAAGGGAAGTTATTAAATTTTCCAAATTATTTGTTTCTAATAAAAATTTTAATTTAAAGACATGAGTCTATGTGTACATGCACACACACACTCTCTCACACACACACACACATATATATGATTTTAGGTAAAAATTATGCCTAGCTATGGATTTATTTTTATAATATTTTTTTAGATATTTAAATAATTTTAATTAAACATCAATGAGCTAAAGGGAAGTTATTGAATTTATAAAATTATGCCTAAGGTAAAATTGATTTGTTTTCAAGTGAATATATACATATGAATACTTATATATATATATATTTGATTACCTTTGAAACATTTTGTATTACTTTATCTACATATATGTATATAACTAAATATATATGTATGTTTGTATATATCATTTTATGAGAAACTATTTTTATCATGATATATATTTAAATGTGTATATATCTATCATTTCTTGTGAAACTAATTTTATCATGACATATATATGTGTGTGTGTGTGTGCGTGCATCTATTCAAGTAATTCCTTTTTAATAAATGGATACCAATGTACATGGTTTTAAATAATATTCATGGTTTTTATGATATAAATTACAAGTTACCATGTTTTAAATTTAAAATAATCACCCTTTCATATTATATGGATGAAGGTATGGTATTGGGAGTAATCTCAAACCCTTATAGTAATTTGTTAAACTATGTGATGAGTGCACCATGATAGCACTGGTTGAGCCCTTTATAGCCTACAAGGTGGTTTTTCCCATGCAGTGCTCCAACACATTTGGTAATGTTTTAATCTCATGATATTTATTGAATAGTGTGTATGAGGTTATAAAAAGATCATTATAGGTTTATGGAGTAAACCTAATACAACATGGGACTATTTCACCATGTTATGTTGTCTCTAGAGTGAACTTACTTTATTTCATTATCCATGGTGCCTTTGAGAATTATTTATAAATACTTATGTGTTTTCAAGAGAAACCATTACGATTTTATGAATGAATAAAATGGATTTATCCACATGTTCAATATGTTGAAATTTATTTACCCAAATTACTCAATATTTCTATATAAATTTTACATCTTTTATCTATATAACATGGTTTAGTTTTATATTTAATTGAAAAAAAAATTTCATATGTTTTGAAACCCCATACTTATGTTTTTGTCACTCAACCTATATATTTTGAACATATTTTCAGTAGGAATAAGGGTGTGTTGAAGAAAGTAAGTTTCCATGTTCCCTATTAAAAATCCATCTCATGTTATCTTTTTATTTTCATTCAATTCAAGTAATTCCACAACGTAAATTATTTAGATAACTAAAAACATTTTTCATTGAGTTATGATCATTAATCTTGAACTTATTTCTTATATTATTCTGTTATTCCACCATAATATTTTATAATATTGTTTTTATCTTCCACTCTATGAAAAATTTATTTTTAATTAAAATATCCTTTCATGATTAATATATTTCTAATGAAGGCATAATGTTGTTTAGAATAATTCTCATCCTTCTAGTATAATTTATGTCTTCAAAATATATGTTTTCCATTCTTTCCAATGCTCTCTATTCTTAATTTGAAACTAAAATATGTTTTATTTTATATGGAGTTTATATTTCAATTTAAATATTTTACAAATGATGTTTTATTATTCTTTTTTATGTCGTCGGATTTCGAATATGTGATTTTAAATATCTAAAAAAGTTAGTTTTTTCCTTTCATAGTTGAATGTTTTATTAGTCACACCACATTTATATTGAATATAATTTATTTATTTTCAAAATTCCATTATTAATATTTATTTCTAATTGATGATTTTATATGAATTCATTTTAAATTCCAAAAAATTATATTTTTAGAAAATGGCTCGACATGTTGTCTTTTACAATATTATTTTACTTTTTTTATAAACTCTCATTTATTGATTTATCTTTCATTTTCTACTCTATATTCAAAAGATATAACTTATATTGGGTTATGTGTTATGAATTATCTTCAAAAATCCTTTATTAAATACCCCTTCTTGTTCATTGTATTTTTTGTATCAACTGATCTAATTCTTGAAGATATTTTTTATTATACCTTTTGGAAATATTACATAACTCATTTTTCTTCCATGATTCATTCGTGATAAGATATATGACTATTTACATTTGGAACTCATATTTATAAATTTTGATGTATGGGTTACTTTATAATTTTCCAATGTATTGGTTAAGGATTTATATCTCATTAAATAATGATGTTTTTGGGGGAAATTTATTTTTTTCACTACATAAATTATGGACATTTAGTTTGTTCACAACATGAAGGGTAGGCATTTTTTGGTTGGAAATAAGAAACATGCATTTTTTTAAATGTGATAAATGGAAATATTGTTTTTTCACAACATAATGTATGGAATCGATTTAATTTACCCATAATGTGTTGATTTCCAAGGATAATGTTTGTGTCATAATTCCTTATTGTGCTATATCTCAATGAAAAGTACTATTTCTATATAATATGCCTATGATTATGCTCTATGGATCATGTTTATTACCTCATTATTATTACATGGTATGTAGTGACTCTATTCTTTCAATATAATAATTTGGAATATATTAAAGAATATTTTATAAGTTTAGTGCTGAGTGAACACAAGATTTCAGGCCCCCGAGAGAATTGGAATTTATATATTAAAAACATTAATTATTATAAATCAGGCACAACCATAATGTTTTTAATATTATTTGGGAACTTAAATGGAAAATCAGATACCATGTTTTAATCTAGAATGTGGGGTTTACCCTCAGTGCAACCTAACGTTGGCCGACGTCAGACGTCATATTAATGTGTCCATTTACGGGTTCATTTAATTAAAATAAATATTTTAATTTTTTATTTTATTTTAAATGAGATAAATTAAAACATATATTAATATTTTTATATGAAATTTTATTATGTTTATCGATATAACCATGGGTTCTTTTGAGGGTCTATTTTGACTTTCTATATGGGCGGATAAGATTGGAGAATGAAGGATGAATGGATCGAGATGGATCGAAAGAATGAAAATGTATATGGTGTCCTACATAGTTATAGAATGCATTATTCATCAAAAATTGATCCAAAATAAAGGTAGTAATTGTCATTTTTTATTTCCACCTTCATGGTTAAATTGTTAAATTGTGTATTTTTTGTAATTTATTTTCAATTCCCAATCTCACATTCCTCACGTGAGCCTACTATCTAAATTAAACTGTTCATTTAAATTAATTCTTGTTATGAAATGTTATCACCCAGGATATCACATTTTCATGATACTTAGATGTGATTTCTTGTCCTATGATAGTTACATATTTTTCTTGGCTTATCTCCCACCTATGTTTTGTTATCTTCATCATTGGACTACGAGGAAATGACTCAACATTACTGTTTTGGTGCGGATGTGCGTCGGGTTACGCTGTTCCGCCAGGACGCGTTCGCGCGTGCACCCGTCAACCCGAGGGGATGGGCGCGCGGCTTGTGGCCCCGCAGTCCCGCTTTCCAAAGGCGGGCGGCATCCGTCCCTTGTTCAGGGGCGTCTGCTCCTTGATCGAAACCGGGATGATGGGATGTCGGCTCCTCCTTCCGTGGACGTCTCCTCGGAACTCGTCGCCTAATCCGGGTCTCCCTCATAGATTTAAGAATGTTCGCGAATCTCGTTCCCGGCGCCATGTCTCCATGGACACCGGTTAATTACGCTGCTTCCGCCCGGACGCTCCAAGGAGTCTGGTCGGGGCAGAAACCTGCGGTGAGGAGACCTGGTGGCACTGGGTGTCGGGGGCGTGCCTTAACACGGCGACTCTGCATGTCTTCCTTCCGTCCCTAATAGGGCTTCTCGAAGGCGTGATGGCCTGAGGCATCCCGCGCTGGGTACGGGGAACTGCGTTGCCTGAGGTTTTCCTCAGCTTCCCATGTTTAACATGGGGTATGCCGCGAGTTTAACGTCCAGCGGGGACGGCATCGGACTGATCAACACGAGGAGTGGACCAGATGACAGAACCCCTTGCGGGGAACCTCCGACGCTGGGGCCAGCACATGGGCGGCTTCCCGAGTGAAGTGGAGTGGAATGGAATGGCATGACCCCACCGGGATGTGGCGGCCCGGGTAAGGATCAGGGTGGATGATGGAGTGAGGAGCTTGGACCCCGTGGGGGCTTCCTACGTACCACGCGTTAGCGCGGATCAAAGTCAGCGTAGTTCGGACATACAGTTTAACGTCATGCTGGACATCGGCAAGCCGACTCACGAAGAGATCGAGGCCGCCGGGCGGAGGATTGAACCGAACCACCTCGCACAGAGGGGGATGGAACGGCCGGGTGAATCACAATTTTACGTCATGCTGGACTTTGGCAAGCCGACTCACAAGGAGATCGAGGCGGTGGGGAAGCACAATGGAGATACACACGTGCAGTCCCCCATAGAGGCGGATTCATAGGTGAATCAACGCAAGTGTGAACCCGGGAGGGGTCCACTGATGGACGAACCGACGTAAATACGACCGGGACGACCAGGTGGCGGGCTTGAACCTCGGAGAGGCTTCCTACGTACCCTGTTTAGAAGACAGGGATCAAAGTCCACGTAGTTCATTCTGTTTGCAACACTCTACCCCCGTGGGCGAAGGCCACTCTGATCCCGACATCCCTGCAGAGACGAGCGGGTGGGGGCCACATCCAAACCGGGGGGACCCTGCGTGCGAGACACGAGATCAGGTGATGCGGACGGTTTAACATCTTTCCGGACGAAGTACAGTTTAACGTCGTGTGTTGAGGACGAAGCGGACGGTTTAGCGTCTTGCCGGACGAAGTACAGTTTAACGTCGTGTGTTGAGGACGAAGATGCTTGGCAGTTTAACGTCTTGCAGCGCGGACGATGGTGCAGTTTAACGTCATGCGGGACGTAAACGCCTGGCAGTTTAACGTCTTGCAGCGCAGACGTGGCACAGCTTAACGTCATGTTGGACGTATGCAGTTTAACGTCGTGCAAGATGTTGAAGCCACCGATAGGTCCGTGTCACTTCGCGCAAGCCTGGAGGGCCGCACGGAAAGACAACGCACAGTGCGGGCACCCGGGATGAGGGTCATCGGGCGCCACGCAGGCGGGTACCCAAAGGGGGTCAAAGGGGGCGACCCTGGCGGTTTGCGCGCAAAAGAGGAGCTTTGCGCGCAATACCGCGGGTCGGCGCGCAAATGGACGGGCTGGCACGCAATTGGGCCAGTACTTTGCGCGCGAACGATAGAGATTGCGTGCACCGGGCTTCGGATAGCGCACGGGGGCAACGGCTCATTCTTTAATTAATGGCCACTTTGAAAATGGGGGGTGCGCGCAATCGGGTTGGATTGCGCGCACCCGGGGGCAATTGCGCGCAAGAGGCTTCTTTTGCGCGCGAAGGCCTTAGGGTGAAGAATTAGTTCAAAAGAAAGAAGCCAAAGGGATTACGCGCGAAGGCGAACCCCGAGGCTTTCTTGCGCGAAAGAAAAGAGGTTACCCGAAGATCGGCATTGCGCGTGGAAGGGGTTGGATTGCGCCCACGAGAGACCTTTCGAATTCTGGCAACCCTCAAAACGTCGGGGGTCGCCTTATATTTATAGGCAACCCCGGGCGCGGAATCCGGTTCGCGGGCGCGGAATTCCCTTCGCGGGCGCGGAATCGGGCCCGGCGTGCAAGGGAGTCGCGCGGGCCACGGGCGCGCAAAATTGCGCACCGGCTCAGCGCATTGCGCGCATCCCGGGAGGTTTGCGCGCGGCTCATCAAATTTGCGCGCAGGTATCCAAAATTCCGCGCAAGGCCTCCGGGCCCTCCGAAACATGCTTCCGACTCCAAATATGACCTCGCTTCCCGCATCCGGAGCTTCGTTTGGGAACAACGGACTTTTCTGGCGTCTACAAAAGCCCCCCCTCGGAATCTGATCGGCGAGAGGTCGTAACGATCGGGTTCCGAGGGAGACGCCGGAATGCCGAAGTCCTGGGTGGCACGGGACTGTGGCGCGCAAAAAGGGGCGTTGGGCGCGAAATTCGCCGGTGCGGTCGCGCAAAGCGCTTTCCGCGCGGCGCGGACTCCCGGCCTTGCCTATAAATAGGGGCCCTGGGTCCCCCGCACCGTACACTGGCCTTCCGCGCGATAAGCATTCGAGCTCTCGTGCGTGAAATTGCCTTTTCCGGCGCGGAATTCGCCCGCTCGCCGCGCAAACCTGTCCGGAATTCGGCCTACTTTTGCGCGAACACCCAGGGTTTACGCGACGGACTTCCCGATTGCGCGCCGTCCACTAGGATTGCGCACTAACTCTCAAACTTCTCTACCAGCCTCGTCCGCTCCCGCACGCTTCATCCCTTTACCCGCACGACTCCCGAAGCTTCTGAGATGGCCGCGAATCAAGGAAATGAGGGGGATGCCGCCACTCGCAGAGCTGAGATGGCGACGAACGAGGAGGTCTACGGAGCCAAGGAGATTGTTTCGAACAATCAATCCTTGTTCGACTTGCTGATGCCGGCCCAGAAGACATATCCACTGTCGGACAACCTGCCGCTCTGGAACTTCGGCATCCTAGATGAGGTTCCGGTGCCAGGGTTCGAGGTTAATGCGCCACGGACCTGGGTGACTCGGGAGGACGAGCTTCCCCGCTATAACATCACCAACAATGGGCATCCTGCCAGGGAGACCAGACACTTGGATGTCTATGTCCTGAACCCGAGGACGCGAACCATCGTCGGAAGTGAGCCTACTGCGGAGAACTCTCCAGCCCTCTACTCGAGCATATATCGCCAGAGTGTCACCGACGACACCAAGGGCTGGCTGAAGGACTGGGACTTGCGATCTGGGGGCAATTTCACCAGTGAGTGGGCTTGGGCGTTCTGGGTACGCCACACTTGTGATCACTTCGCGGAGGAGCTGCGGTACATCGGCCTGTTTGAGGCGGTGTGGACGTCGCAGTTCCACTTCTACCAGCAGTCCGAGCTCGGGCCGGAGCTGTTCACCCGCTGGTCCCCGGATACCAACACCTTCCATCTTCACCATGGGGAGGTCGGCATCGGTCTCTGGGACATACACTGCATCGGAGGTATCCCGTTGGAGGGTTACTAGTACGATGAGTTCCTGCCTCCGAAGAACACCTGGGAAGACAGGTCACGGACTCCCATTCTGACCTGGCATCTGCTTGACCTGGCTACGCAGCAGCTCGGGATCAAGGACTTCCAGAAGGACATAGCCTACAAGGAGTGGTTCGGCCAGTTCATGGAGCATGACCCGGCGGTTAAGATGCCAGGAAGGGGGAAGCGGTGCCCGACCGCGGCTCAGAGGAGCCGGAACGGGTCGTACTGGCGGGTCCTGGAGACGGGCGACTACCGCTCATGGGGGTACCGCGTCATCGAGGCCCGGGACCCAAATGTCCGGTACGCGGCGTTCCTGGCCGCCTTTCTGAGTGGGTGGCTCCTGCCAGTGCGGGACGCGAGAATGGGCGTCCGCCCGGCGACACTGGCGATGGCGGGCGCTATGGCCGCCAACAAAAGATACAACCTCGGGGTCCCAGTACTGGCGAAGCTGTATGCCATCCTGGGACGCATCTCACGAGGGGGGTCGCCATGAAGGATCTGTGGGCCCTTCCAATTCTTCCACGGCTGGGTGGCTGCTCACCTTGGTGGGTACACGTTTCCGAACGCCATCATTCCTCCGGGCAACGGCCTGCGACCCTCCCTGATGAACATTGCGGGGGTCGCTCCGATGACCCTAAGTGAGGAGGGCGTGAGGATTCAGATTGGCAATCACGCCAATTTCAAATTCAGCCCGTTCCCCACTCCCGTCGGCCATATGATCGACAATGGGCAGGGTCCGCTGGAGCAGCATGAATACTTCCTGAACATGCGGGGCGGGGTGCTCGTGTCTCGGATCGACGGGAAGGTGATCTGCGAGCCTTACGTGCCATCCCGGTTCGCCAGGCAGTTCGGGTGCCTTCAACGGATGCCGAAGAGGGTATTCACTGCTGTTCGGGAGGAGACGAACCCCGGCGTCCTTCGCCAGATGTGGATGATGTTCGTCGCCTTTGGCTCTGGCGACGTCATCACTCTCCCTCCTACCGGGGTCGACGCAGGCTTGACAACTGAGTACGCCGAACACTGGGCCATCGCGTACCCCGAGGGGCTTCTACGGAAGCCAGTTCGGCGGCTCGAGGTCACTCGTGCGGAGACTGGGCGTCAAGGAAGGAGGCGAGGCGCCGTTATACGGGGGAGAATGGAGGCGCGCCAAGCAGAGGAGCCGGCGCGAGCAGGGACTTCGGCGGCGGGCACATCGCAGGATGCCGCTACGACCTCGGCGCCCAGAGAGGGGGCACGTGCGGTGGTCGAAGAGCGGCCCGGGAAGCAGGTAAGGCGTCTGCTCGAACCCTCCCACGATGCAGTCTTCCCGGCGCTGTGGTCGGCCTGGATGACCCTGCGGCAGTCACTGGGGACCGACGCCATCTGGCGAAAGATACTCAGAGAAGGAATCCATCTGCCAGAGGTCGGGCGCCTCCATATCGCTGACAGGGTGGACTTCAACCGGCAGTATGCGTATCTGAAGGCCATGGACGAGTACGCACGCCAACGTGGTCAGCGTGCGGAGCCATCCCTTCTGGTGAAGGTGATGCTCGGTCTAGAACCCGCTCCAGAATAGATGCCGCCGGCGGAAGATGACAGTAGCAACGACTCCGAGGAAGAGGAGGAGATGGGGGAGGACGAAGGCTCCGAGGGAAGATCCCATCAGGGGAGCCCGCGGGAGAGCGGCGAGGTGGCCGGCTCTGACAATGTTGATGTCACTGAGCTCCTCGAGGTCCGCTTCTATCCCTACTCAACCTGCTTCATCCATTCTCTTATGCAGCTTCTAACCCATTTCTCCACCTTTCTCAGGAGCGCACGGATGTTGGTCAGGCGTCCTCAGCGGGAGTAGGAGAGGCGCCAGCAGGACAAGGCGGGGGCCAGACGCCCATTATTGAATTAACAAGAGCTGAAGGGTCCCCTGCTTCAACTGTTCCTGCGGCGGCCGGGGTAGCGGAAGATGACACTCTGAACTCCCGTAAGTCTCCTTACTTTACTGCTGGTTCTTGCCATTGACGATCTGTGACTAACCATGGCATGCCCCGCGCAGTGATCTCAACACCGGAGGCTCGTCGGGTTGCCGAACCCGGGCCATCCACGAGTGGACCGGCGGCAGACATGCCGCCTGCTCCGGAACAGACTTCCCGCACCGAGCCGGCCCCACCAACTGCTGATCAAGGGGCTACGGACGTCGGCGGTGCTGACATCAGAGAGAGGTCGGGGGCTGACGAGGGTGTCAACGCCGCTGGGGAGAGAGAAGAAGGTCGCCCAGATGTTGGGGAACCTATCCCCCATGAGGACATCCTAGGGGCGGACCCTACAGCAGACCTGCTGGCTGCCTTCCCTGCCTACCGGCCTGCCGACCCCGAGGAGATGGAAGACTCAGACGCAGAGGCGGTCGAGGAGAGCCGGATAACGCGCCGCAGGGGGTGGAAGTGCATCCAGCGCTTCCTCAAGCGAGACCCATCGGAGTGGCTGGGGCGCATGGGATCACTCCAAACCTGGCTGCGCTTCCTGTGTGCCGGGGGAGCTGATGATCAACGCCTTCATCTGACGGTCCGTGATTTCATGGCCAAAAAGATGCGCGAGAGCTGCCGGCGTGCCGACGTCACACAGAGTCGGGACATGTCGGAGAGCACGCGGGCGCTCCTCGCGGCGGAGCAGGAAGTCCGGCGTCTCGAAGGGCAGGCGGCAGAGAAGGAGGCCTTCGTCGCAGCGTGTACTGAGCTTGTGAAGCAACTATCGGCCCAACTGATCGACGCCGAGGTACAGCTGACGGAGGCGGGCCAACAGATGGTCACACTCCAAGTCGAGCGGGAGCGTGCACAGGCCAGGATCGACGAACTGCGTGCTGCGACCGCCGACGAGGAGAGGGCACGCAGAGAGCGAGAAGCAGCTCTGGAGGCCGCCAGCCAAAGGGTAGCGGCGTTAGAAAGACTTATCCAGCACGCTAATCCCTAGGGGCTTTGTTTTTTGCCATTCCCAGAATATTTTTCTTCCGCTACTCAATATTTCGATCCATTTTGTATGAACCAATATATTTATCTGCACCTTTTGGCTTAACATGCTCGACCACAATTCATTGTCTTGCGGGAGCGTTAACCAAGCTTCAGGCATCCACAATTGGGCCTGGATTTCTAGAGAAAAGAGGGAGATCATTCCTAGGAAAGGAGACCTCAGACCTAATCAATGTATCATCCCCCCAACTCGTTCCAACACACGAGCGGGACAACGCTAGGGGCGTTGAGATTTTATCCGAACATAGGGAAATGAGAAAGGGTGAATCGCGCGTCCTGAATTCAGAAATCCACAACGGTTGGCCTTCCAGGACATGCCCAAGACGGCAAGCGGACAATGGATCGATCGACCATACTACTGCGATAGACGGACCGAAGGTCATCATCCATATGGTAGGAGGCGGATCACATGTCATCATCAATGCCGCTTTGGGGGTTCCTTCAGGCACAAGGGTGGAAATCCAGATCAACAGGGCATGCGAAGCGTGGGGCGAAGTGACGATTTGTTCGGATAGAATCCAACGCTCTCAAAATTGCGCCACCGTGGGGAAAGCGTATTAGGCGGATGCATTAATCTGGCCGTGAATCACCCCAATTCTCAGACAGAACCTCTTTGACGAGGAAACCGTCGCTTCCCATCATTGCGATGGGGCATCCCGAGCTGAATCGGGGAGAATATCACAACTGCACCACTCTACCCGAAGTCAGGCCAGACGGCCGGCAACGAGGAGGGGCGGGACTTAGCGATCCCTGAGGCTGGACCCGAGTCAAAATGCCCGGGCGTTCCTACGTACTCCATCAGGCTGGAGATCAAGCCATACGTAGTTCTGCGAGTGCAGTTTAACGTCATGCAGGACGCAGAACCCCGTTTGGGGAGATCTTAGTTTAGGGTCGTAGAGCTCGGACCATAGGGGCGTATCTTAGTTTAAGGTCTTAGAGCTCGGACCATAAGGGGAGATCTTAGTTTAAGGTCTTAGAGCTCGGACCATAAGAACCTCAAAGTACGCCGCATCGTGGTCCTATCCCCTGGATATGCGAAGATGCACTGGGGAATAGTGTCAAGAGTGTCGAGATTTTGCCTGGTCAGAATGGGAGGTGGAAAGTGATGTGAATCATGCGGCCATTCACTCAAGGACTGGGGGCACCGGCGTAACGATATGGGAGTACTGCCAACCATGGCGGAAGAGCAGCATCAATATCGCACTAACCGTTGATGGAATGAGGCAGCAAACGAGCATCGACCGCTCAATCGCAGGATTCATATCGATTTTCTGCCCGAGGCCATTGGGGGCACCAGCCCGAGTCGGTGGGAGAGCACTGAGGCATTGTGTCCAAACCGTTCACGGGGGCTCCACCCAGGGCGTAGGCGATGGGTCCGAATGAAAGGGAGCACGAAGCCTGAAAATGGAAGGAACCTGACCAAGCTAAACCTGACCCTCCTGGCAATAAACCAGAGTACTCTTGACACCAGTGGACCACTGAAAGGGGTCGAGGGACACGCCTTGAGGGTGGCCTGAAGGCGGCGGACTCCCCATAGAAGGGGGGAATCTTTAAGAGGTGGGGGCTGGACCCGAAGTTTCAAACATCCGGGCGTTCCTACGTATCCCATGAGGATGGGAATCAAGCCACACGTAGTTCTTGAAGCGTGGAGCAACACAATCGGGCACCAGCGCGGGGAAGGGTGCGGGTCTGACCCTCGCACACAGAAGAAGCGGTATTTGATATTTCTTGTTTGTCCTAAAAGATGGATGGTTTTTCGTGCAGCGACATGCCTGTGATTAAGGAATCCCTGGCGTCGCCACAATAATCAAGCCATGAAAGGCATTGATGAATGGCGTGGTTATTAACCAGCGCCCAACGTGAGTGTCCCCTAAGGAGAACATCACGATGCAGTGCCGTTTCTCGTCGGGCGGCCAAGACGGTCACAGTTTACGGTCGTGTGGTAGGACCAGACAACACAGTTTAAGGTCGTGTGGTTCGGACCATGGAGGAATCCGCGTATTGCGATATGGCGGACTCGGCGGAGGTGGGAACATACCCAGCCCTGCGGTCACGCACGATTCCAGGAGAAGAGTCCTGGGATAGGGGCCTGCGTATGCCCATCACCCGAGGGGCAGAGATGCTAGCCTCCAGATATAATGGGCCCAAAACGCGATTGTTCGGGCGACTCCTTCCTCCTTATGGGGAAGAGGGTCCAGCTATACATGGCCCTTAGGGAGGACATCAGCATATATCCTTGGTGCTCAGATCGTGGGAGCCTCGACAGACACCATTATCCTAGTTGGCCTGCCTAACGTGTAAAGGTGTACTGAGGGTCAGTATGAAGAGAGTGTCGAGATTCCACTACAACGCACAAAGGCGGAGTGTGATGAGGACCGTGCAACCAATGTTCGGAGCCTAAAAGAGCCGACATGGCGATCAAGGATGTCGCTGACCATATTCGCAACACAACATCCGGTCGCGTCAGCCTAGGATGGGGCAAGCAAACGAGCATCAACCGCTCAAGCGCAGGATTCATATCGATTTGCGGCCCAGGACCCGCCGGTAAATCGACCCGGAGCGGTAGGAGAGCACTGAGGCATCGTACCCAAACCGCTAACGAGGATCCCTTTGAGTGAAGGCTCGAACAAGAGGAAGCGCGCGACCCGACAAGCAACACAGGACTTGTCGGGATTGAATCCGACACCACGGGTCATAGACCGAAGTACCCAAAACATGTTAACAGATCACCAGAAAGGGTCGGAGGACTCATCCTGAGAGCAACCAAAAGGCAGCAGATCCCCGTGATCAACCAAGAGACGGGGCTGGACCTGAGACACAAGATTCCAGGCGGTCCTACGTATCCCATAAGGATGGGAATCAAGCCGTACGTAGTTCTTGAGAGGCAGTTTAACGTCATGCAGGACGATGAGGGGTGTGAGGTAGTCGCACACACAGGGGAGGCGTACGGCGCGGCCAGTAGACCAACGTAAATGAGGACATAATCCCCGCTCACGCCACACGCCTCGCACAAAAAGGAGGGGAACTGGGGCCAGAGGCCCAACGCGGGATAGAGATTCCTGAGAAATGGGGCTGGGCCTGAAACATGAATGTTCAGGCGGTCCTACGTATCCCATAAGGATGAGAATCAAGCCGCACGTAGTTCTTGAAGTGCAGTTTAACGTCGTGCAGGACGATGAGAGAAAAAAGGGGAAGCAGAAGGCATCCCCAAACGTGGGGGGGTCGTACAGCGTGACGAGCAAACCGACGTGAATGAGGGCATAGCCCCGCGCTCACACCATACGCCGCACACCCGGGGGAAACTGGGCCGAAGGCCCGAGATGGGATGGAAATTCCCGAAGGATGGGGCTGAGCCTGAAACATAAAGGTTCAGGCGGTCCTACGTATCCCATAAGGATGGGAATCAAGCTGCACGTAGTTCTCGAGAGGCAGTTTAACGTCATGCAGGACGAATGCTGAACAGTTTAACGTCTTGTAGCTCGGACGTAGTACAGTTTAACGTCGTGTTGGATGAATGCTAAACAGTTTAACGTCTTGTAGCTTGGACGAGGTACAGTTTAACGTCATGTTGGACGAAACACTTGGCAGTTTAACGTCTTGCAGCGCGGACGATATGCTAGGCAGTTTAACGTCGTGCAGCTTGGACGTATGCAGTTTAACGTCGTGCAGGACGTCGGCACACTCAGACAAAGTACTGCTTGAGGAACCTAGCGTTGGTGGGAGGAGTGACACGCTCACCATCCATAGTCTCTAGGGAGTACGCGCCATTGGGATAAACTTTGTGGACGACAAGAGGTCCCTCCCACTTGGGCTCCAACTTGGGTGGCTTCCTACCGGGGATCATTGGCGCTCTAAGGGCTAGCACTAGGTCACCCTGCAGGAAGGAGCGGAGGCGAACCTTCTTATTGAAAGCTCGAGCCATTCTGCTTTGATGCCTCTCCAAGTTGTGCAAAGCGCGAAGTCTATTCTCATCCAGTGCTTCCAACTCGACTAGGCGGGCTTCAGCAGCTCTGTCCGGCGCTTGCTGGTCGTAGACCGCAGTGCGCAAGGACGGTAACTGGATCTCGATGGGCAGGACGGCCTCAGCTCCATACACCAGGGAATAAGGGGTCATCTGGGTGGAATTGCGAGTCGTCATCCTATAAGCCCAGAGGGCGTTGGGGAGCTTGTCCGGCCAACTCTTCTTGTTCTGACCAACCATTTTTTGCAGAATGTTAGAGAGGGTTTTGTTAAACGCCTCGATCTGTCCATTCGCCTGCGCATGATAGCGAGATGTATGGTTCGAGCGAATGTTGTACTTGGCGTACAACTTCTTCAACTCGGCTGCTCGGAAATTGGCTCCGTTATCAGTGAGGATAGCGTGAGACACTCCAAATCGATGAATGATGTTGGAGGTCACGAAGTCAGCGATCGAACAGGATTTGACCTCCTTGAGCGGAATCGCCTCTGCCCATTTGGAGAAGAAGTCCGTGGCGGTCAGAATGAACCGGCACTGGCGAGCTGTCGCCGGCGGGTAGGGTCCCACAATGTCCATCCCCCAGACTGCAAAGGGCCAAGAATACCTGGTGGTATGGAGAGGCTCCGGCGGCCGATGCACAAAGTTCGCATGAACCTGGCACGCATGGAACCTCCTGGCATACTCGATGCAGTCATGGATCATGGAGGGCCAGAAGTATCCCAACCTCCGAATCTGGTGGGACAGCTTCGGCCCAGTTTGATGGGCGCCGCATGAACCAGCATGAACCTCTTGCATGACTCGTGGGATCTCAACTCCCTGAAGGCAACGGAGGAGAACACCATCAAATCCGCGTCTGTAGAGGATCTGCTCCAGGCCGGGACTGCTCTGGAGGACAAACTGCGATGCGCGGCGTCGAACTCGCTCGCGCTCGGCCCGATCTGACGGGAGAATGCCATGTTGGAGGTACTCAACCAAGGGTGTCCTCCAATCAGGGACTGGTTCGACTGCCATATCTGGGGTAATCAGGGCTCCGGGCATAGGGGCAACCACGGTGAGATTACTTACCGACGGGCCGCGATCTCCCTCCGGGATAACGGGAGCGATGAGCCTGCGGTGCGTCACGCGGACGGTCAGGTTATCCTGTTCAGGCTCTGCAAGTGACGCAGCAAGGCTGGCCAAGGAATCTGCTCGACCGTTCTGCGACCGGGGAATATGGACAATTTCTGGCCGAGAAGGGAACCGGGCCATCAGAAGGAGGGTGCACTCCAGTAATGGCACAAGTTCCGACTTCCTGACAACATAGTCGCCATTGATCTGCTTAACAACCAGCTCGGAGTCCCCTTTCACGCACAGATGGGGCACGTCGATCTCGAGAGCTAACTCGAGGCCGGTGATGAGGGCATGGTATTCCGCCTCATTGTTGGTACAGCCCTCTGACAACAGGAAAGAGTACGGCAGTACGGCTTGCTCCGGGGTAATGAAGACGATACCCAAGCCCACTCTGTTGAGCTTAGGATTATCGAGTCTTCTACCGGTGGGGCTCCAGGAGGCACCGTCAAAGTGCATCTGCCAGCATGGACCGGCTCGATCGACCGAGAGGATGGCCTCATCAGGAAAGCCTAGATCCAGCGGCTGATCTGCGGAGGTTGGGTGAGCAGCCAGAAAGTCTGCCAATGCTTGCCCTTTGATGGCCTTCTGAGACACATACCTGATGTCGAACTGCTGGAGAATCACATCCCACCGCGCTAGACGTCCAGTCAACATAGGCCGGCTCAGGATATATTTCAACGGGTCTACCCGAGAAACCAACTGTACCTCATGGTGCTGCAAGTAGTGCCGTAATTTCTGTACGGCAAATATGAGCGCCAGGCAGCTCTTCTCGATGGGGGAATACCTAACTTCCGCATCGAGGAGCATGCGACTGAGGTAATAGAGTCTATTCTCTGTTCCCTCGTTGTTCTTCTGGGCGAGAAGGGCGCCAAGGGACCGTTCCAGGGCGGTCACATAAAGGACCAGCGGCTTCCCGGATACAGGCGGCATCAGATTCGGAGGTTGCAGCAGGTACTGCTTGATTTCCTCGAAAGCGGTCTGACACTCTTTATCCCATACATAGGTGGCACCTTTCTTCATGAGCCGAGAAAAGGGGTTACACTTGCCGGCCAGATTCGCGATGAATCGGCGTATATAGGCTAAGTGGCCTTGGAACCCTTGCAGTTCCCGGATGTTACATGGGGGAGGCATCTGGCTAATCGCCCTGATCTTCTCTGGGTCGACCTCAATACCCCGGTATCTTACCACAAATCCAAGGAACTTTCCGGAGGTGACCCCGAAGGCGCACTTCAACGGGTTCATCTTCAGGCAACGAGACCGGAGGAAGCCGAACACTTTCTCAAGATCTTTGAGATGGTCCTGACGCTGGTGCGATTTGACTACCAAGTCGTCAACGTAGCATTCCACCAGTGTGCCGAGGATTGGCTTGAATATGCGGTGCATCGCCCGTTGATAGGTGGCACCTGCATTCTTCAGGCCGAAAGGCATGACCCGGTAACAGAAGGTACCTTGGGGGGCCCTGAAGGCAGTGAACTCCTCATCCTCAGGGGCCATCCGAATTTGGTTATATCCGGAGTATCCATCCATGAAGGAGAGGGCTTGGAACCCTGCCGTGGAGTCAATCAACAGCTCTGTCACTGGAAGGGGAAAATCATCCTTCAGACAGTGGCGGTTGAGATCGCGGAAGTCGATGCAGACTCTGATCTGCCCGTTATTCTTCCGGACCGGCACAATGTTGGCCAGCCATTTGGGGTACTGGACTTCCCTCACGAAGTGGGCTTTGATAAGCTTGTCAACTTCGGCCTCAACCATGGCACCGTGGAATGGGTGCATCTTCCTGGGAGGCTGCTTGAACCCGTCATGGTTCGTCGGGAGACCAAGGCGGTGGACGGCTACCTGAGGATCTAGCCCCGGCATCTCGTCATAGCCCCAAGCGAACACATCGCGGTGCTGCCTGAGAAAGTCCACATACTGCTGCCGCTCCTCAGAGGGCATGGCGGCACTGACCAATGTGGGTCTCGGATCTGCTTCGGTTCCAAGGTTCACTTGTACTAACTCATCGACCGTGGAGGAGACGCCCTCCTCAAAGGCTGGGGGTGCATCTTCCACGTCCTCTCCACTCGGGGAGGGATCGTCCATGGGAGAGACTGCGTTGGCAACTGCATTGGGGCTACCAGATCCTTCTGGGCCGCTGGTGCTGGCATGGGCGGTCACGGTCATCTCATCAGGAGACTCACAAGCCGTCGAGACCATGGATACGTCCAACCGTTGAATCGGGAGGACATAAGCGTCATCCAAACTTGCCCAGGGATCACTTGAAACAGCGACAGGCTCGACCTCACCTGCCAGGATCTGCTTATCCTTGCTCTTGTAATAGTCCGCGTCCAGATAGCGGGCTTCACATGAGGCAAAAGGAGAGGCATCTCCCTGAAGCACGCCTACTCGACCATTAAGGGAGTATTTGAGGCATTGGTGGTATGACGAGGGAACCGCCACATGAAGGTGGAGCCAGGGCCTGCCCATCAATGCGTTGTACGCAGTGTCTTGAGAGACTACCATGAATTCGGTGTTGGCAACCAAGTCACCGAACTGGGTCTTCAAACGTATCTTGCTGACCGGGGTTTGCTCGGTGCGGTCGTACCCCTGGATCCTGAGGTCGGAGGGAATCAAGTCATCCTCAGACAACCCCAATCTCCGGAGCGTCCGAGTGGGAATCAGGTTAATCCCGGACCCCGTGTCGACAAGAAAGCGCCAGACTTCAAGGCCATTGAACTGGCCGGTAACATACAGCGGACGAATGTGCCCCTGTATAGGAGGGTCTTCATCCTTACCAGAAAACGAGATAACTGCCTGACATTCGGCGTCCTCAATCGTTTCGGCGTGAAAGGCCTCTGCAGCCGCAACCTCTGTCTCAAACTGGAGGGGGCTCTTCAGGGCTTCAGCGAGTGCCTCGCGCATCTCATATGACATGCGCAGAGCCTCAAGGATGGAGAGTCTCGCTGGGATGTCGGCCAAGTGCTTCAGGACATCATACTTTTTGGCCAAGCGCGAGCCCCTGGTTGCAGGAGGTTGCTCTGCGGTTGGAAGCGTGACGGGCCTTGCCGGTTGGGCTGGCGGCCGACTGGTTCTTGGCGCATCTCGCTGTTCACTGGTTGAAGCCCGGGAAATGGTCACCGTACTGGGGTCAGAAGGCCGGGATGGACTCGTGGTCGGGCGGAGCTGATCGCGACGCGGCTGAGGCGGTTCTGCCTGATCCCATACCACAAACAGTGGCGGAGGCGAATCCGTCATCCCCGGATGGGGGGGCTGCGCACGCTGAGCTTGGTTTTGGGCCTGCTGCCTGGTCTCAGTGGCGTGCACGGCCTGGCTGGAGGTACCAACTGCTGTGCCCCGGCGACTCCTGTTGTTGCGGCTCCTCCGACGGTGGCGACGACCGGGGACACTAGGGAGGTCCACCTGGTGTTCTTCAACGTCGGGAACCGAAAAGGGATTTACCAGCTCGACGGTATTAACCGAAGCGTACCCAATACTGTCATCGGATGAATCATTCACCACTGGGCGGATCCGAGGAGGGATCCCCATCTCCGGGGGCATGAAATCGCCGAGAGTGCGGGATAGTGGCAGAACTGGCGGGGCACGCTCTTCCTTCTTACGCCGCCGCCGTTTGCTCTTCTTGGAAGAGGCAGGCTGGGACGACGATGCCGAAGCAGCACCCGCAGATTCTGGGGGCTCAGGCTGATTCAAGCGCACACGGATGATTCCATGGGCGCGAATAATCGTCTTGCGGGCCATCCAGTTTTTATACTTCTGGGATCCGCGGTCGGAGACCAGCTGCCATTCGTCCTCGTTGCCGCTATCGTCATCTGATCCCACGAACACGACCGCCACTTGTGCCGGAGCTGGGCCCAACCTGATTACATTGTTGTTAATCTGGTCTTGGAGCCAATCCTTAAACACATATCACCGCTGGATGGTGTGCCCCAGGGCCCGATGGTAGGGGCAGTAGCGGGGGTTATCCGTGAGATGTGCCTCCTCCGGCCTCCAACACTCAGGCAGCCGCACAATCCTCTGCTCCAGGGCGCTCCGGAAATAACCGGGGACCTGATCCTCGTGAAATGAGTAGGTCAGGTATCGAGGGCCCCTGGGAGCATGGTCTTGACGAGGGGCTGGAGGGGCCTTCCGAGGAGGTGGAACCTGATTATCTCGCCTGGGTTGTGGCGGTACATTACGCGGAGGGGCCGGCCGGTTCTGAGGCTGCCACTGCTGGGCCGGGAACTGAGCCCGTGGAGGCGGATTCCTGTGAGGCTGTGGAGCTGGTCTCACCGGCAGCAGCTCCAACGGCCTGGGAGCCTCTATCTGGGCGACAGCAGCGGGCTCAGCCCTGCTGGCTCTCCTTGCAGGAATCATAGGAGGCAGCGGGTGTGCCTGGATGGCCTGTTGCAGGGCTTCCTCAAGACGTTGAGCTTTGTCTGAGAAGTCCCTGAACCCTCCGGGGTAATTCTGAGTGATCAAGGAAGGGACCAGCTCGGTCTTGACGTTCCCGATGCACATTGTCAGCAACTGCTCCTGAGTCAATGGCATGTCAAGGGAATACGTGAGACCCTTCCATCGGGTGACGAAGTCCGCGACTCGCTCGTCAGGCCTCTGCTTGCACTTGAAGAGGTCTGCGATACTCGTCTTCCTGGTCGTGGAACTGAACTGGTAGAGGAATTGTCTACGAAGGTCCTCCCAGCTAGTTATCGACCCGACGGGGAGCTGGCTGTACCAGACAAATGCTGGCCCTTCCAGTGTCTGGACAAAGCAGCGAAGCTTAGCGGCCTCTTGCTGCGCCGGAGTCCCCAACATAGGCCCGCACCTCGAGTTGAAATGGGCCAAATGCTGCGGCGGATCTCCAGTCCCGTTGAAGGGGGAAAAAGTGGGATTCCCGAATCCCGGAGGCGCCGGCATGTCATCCACCCATGCTGGGTATGGCTTGCCGTCCGGTGGGATTTCCACTTGCCGAGTCTCCAAGGCTTCCAAGCGGGCGATGAGTGCCGCCATCGGATCGTCCGAACATGGGTTCCAGTCCTGGCGAGGATCTCTAACCACGAGCGCATTGCATGGCCCTTCAATCGGGTCGTCGACCGGGTCGTCGAACTCGGCAGCTCGTGGGATGGCGGGCGGAGCGGCCCTTGGGGAAGCGGGAGGAATCCGAGCAGGGTCTCTCTGGTAGTCACGCCGCTCGGGAGGGTGCGGTGAAACATACCGCGCCCTCTTGACATAGGCGATGGCCTCTCTCCTGTCGGCGAACACGGCATAATCACGGTTGCCCGGGAGAGCCTCATCGAGGGGTGGTTGTTCCTGTCCCTACTGTCCTGGCCTAGGATCACCGTAGTCAGGCCGCTGCTCTGCAGCGCGCTCGGCGAGGAGCTGGTCAACTAGCTTCTTCTGCTCGGCGAGCTGTTGGCATATCATAGCCTTCTCGGGATCCTCATCCTCCCTCTGCGTGGAGGTAGATGGGTCGGAGGGCTTTATAGCCTCGCCGTGCTCTTTACCTTTACTGACGTTTCGGCTCAACGTCAGTGCTTCAGTGGGTGCGGGGAGACCCAGGAGGCTCCTCTGGTGACGAGTAACTCTCACCGATGGATCCAACAACGGCTTGTCTTCAGGGGGAGAGCCCCCTGTCGAGAAGTTCCAAACCGTTCCCCTCTCCCGACAGGTCATCCATATTGACTGTTTCCGTCCCTGGGGATGTACCCTCAGGGCCACCCAGTGAATCGGGCTGTCGGCGAATCGCACTGAAGCGTAGGGCAGCGTACTGCCCCCATCCACGGATGTACACGTGGGGAGTGGCTTCCTCGATAACCTTGCGGAGTACTTGAAAACACTCAACGCATCGTTGTTGGAGGGCCTCGTGGTGCCCAAATGACCCGGGGTGCCGAACCGCGGGGAGCGTGGCCAGGTCAATTTGACGGCACTGCTCACCAATATCCTCCAGGTGTACTTGACTCCCGGGGTATGGCATTTGTAGGCGGTGAAGACGGGAGTGAGTCTCCCGGAGAGTTCGGCAGAAGCATTCGAACTCATCCGGGGTGAGCGATTCGGGTGCATCAAAGTCCGGTCCTGCGACTGGCCAAAACTTCTCAGGGAAGTGGCCCTCTGCAAGGACGGTCCAGAAGCTCCACGACTCAAACTCGGGACCCAGGTCTCCTTGGTCCTCTTCAATGACTGGGAATGGACGGGGAACCGACAGTGGTGCCGAGGCGGGCCGCCGGGCCGACGGGCTGGCCGGCGGTGAATACGGCGAGCAGGCCGATTGGCCTCCATATCCCGGGCCGCCCTCTGAGGGTGGCGGTGCCCTGGCTACCACATCACGATAGGACGGGCCGGCGAGCGAACATCCTGCCGTAGCGTCGGTGCTCGCCGAGGGTGCACTAGATCGTGGTTCGACCGTCGGTCCCCAGAAAAGGTCTCCGGCTTCTCCGATCGAGGTAGAAGGCGCTTCCAGAGGGGCCGGTACCAACCGCAAGCTTGATCCTTGGGGGTCTACCAGGCCCTCGCTACTCCGGATATACCTTTGGAGAGAAGCGGGGATCACATCGATCTCGCTCTCGGGGAGTACGAGGCTGACGTGCCGCATTCCTACCCCTTCCCCTGACTGGCGGGATTGGGGGAAGGGCTCTGTCGCCGAATCATACTCTGCCTCTGAATCAGAGAAGCGAACCGGTCGGATCTCTGTCCGGAATTCCGCAACATTATTCCCTCGGCGTCGACGCCTTGCCTTCCTGCCCCTGGGTGGTTCTTCGGGGCATGGTTGATCTCTGTCCTAGCTTCCTCCGGCCGCACTGGTGCTGGGGCCAAGAGGACTGGAAACCAAGGTGCGAGGGGCACCGGGACAGATATCAAAGGGGACGCGGGGAGAGATGATTCCGGGCAGGCCTCCGGGCCGAGATCGGAAGGCGGGGTGACCCATGCCTCTTGGATCGGCCACACGGAGTAGACCCTGTTGGTGAATAGCGCTACCGCGAGGTGGTCCGCGGTGGCTATTGTCTGTACCAGCAACCGGGAGAGTCAACCCAACCTGCCTTTGGGGTGGTCGGGGCCTCGATCCGGGTCGGGCATAGAAGTGCCCCTTCTCAGGATGCGCAGGGGCCTGGTGACTGGAGCCAGTAGTGGCTTGAGCCAACGCGGCCGCTGTTGCTAGGGCCCCAAGGTGGGCATCCTCTTCCGCTCGAGCCCGACGTTGGCGTCGAGACAGACGAGTCGGGATGAGCGGCGCGGGCGGGTGGAGAGCCCGTTCTTCGACTTGAGAGGCCTGGCGGCGATGTCGCCGTGGCCTGACAGGAGCCCTCATCGCGGATCCCTGGGGCGAATCCCGGATAGGGTGGTCCCGGGAATCTTCCACCTCATCCGCATAGGGGAAGGAGTTGTCGGAGCGCTCCGGGGATAAACTCCCGAAGCGGTTGGACGTCGAGGTAGGCAGCGGTGCCTCCCTGCGCGGCCCTCGGGGGCGGCGTTGGTGGCGAGGTGCAGCTCCCTCGAGGTCTAGGCGAGCCATGTCCCTGGTGGGGATGACTCCCTCTTCCTCATATCTCCGCACCAAGTTGTTGATCAACCTTCTTTGGATGACCTCCGAGGGGGAGAGAGGGCGTGGTTTCCCCGCAGCTGCGGCTGCTGGCACGGCTGTGGAACGGGAGGGACCGCGCGGAGTAGCCGCGTCGGTGTTTCCTCTACCCCTGCGCCAGTGGGCGGGTGGCGATCGGGCACCGGATTGGGCGACCTGATTTCTGAAAGCAGGGAGAAGAACCCATTAACACTGACAGGAAAAGGAATCGACAACCAACCATTAGTGCCACGACACCTTCCGTGGGGGGGACCCAGGCCCTCGACGTCGCGAGACGGAGTGCCCGAGTTCCCTTCCTCAGCCCCTGGCGGGTAAAACTGAATGCTCGGTCGAGCATCATTCTGGTCTTCCAACACCTCTGAAAGTCATCGATCTTCGTATTTAGGAGAAGAGATTCACGTCGGGTTCACCATTTTTCTGTTTCGGTGCGGATGTGCGTCGGGTTACGCTGTTCCGCCAGGACGCGTTCGCGCGTGCACCTGTCAACCCGAGGGGATGGGCGCGCGGCTTGTGGCCCCGCAGTCCCGCTTTCCAAAGGCGGGCGGCATCCGTCATTTGTTCAGGGGCGTCTGCTCCTTGATCGAAACCGGGATGATGGGATGTCGGCTCCTCCTTCCATGGACGTCTCCTCGGAACTCGTCGCCTAATCCGGGTCTCCCTCATAGATTTAAGAATGTTCGCGAATCTCGTTCCCGGCGCCATGTCTCCATGGACACCGGTTAATTACGCTGCTTCCGCCCGGACGCTCCAAGGAGTCTGTTCGGGGCAGCAACCTGCGGTGAGGAGACCTGGTGGCTCTGGGTGTCGGGGGCGTGCCTTAACACGGCGACTCTGCATGTCTGCCTTCCGTCTCTAATAGGGCTTCTCGAAGGCGTGATGGCCTGAGGCATCCCGCGCTGGGTACGGGGAACTGCGTTGCCTGAGGTTTTCCTCAGCTTCCCATGTTTAACACGGGGTATGCCGCGAGTTTAACGTCCAGCGGGGACGGCATCGGACTGATCAACACGAGGAGTGGACCATATGACAGAACCCCATGCGGGGAACCTCCGACGCTGGGGCCAGCACATGGGCGGCTTCCCGAGTGAAGTGGAGTGGAATGGAATGGCATGACCCCACCGGGATGTGGCGGCCCGGGTAATGATCAGGGTGGATGATGGAGTGAGGAGCTTGGACCCCGTGGGGGCTTCCTATGTACCGCGCATTAGCACGGATCAAAGTCAGCGTAGTTCGGACATACAGTTTAACGTCATGATGGACATCGGCAAGCCGACTCACGAAGAGATCGAGGCCTCCGGGCGGAGGATTGAACCGAACCACCTCGCACAGAGGGGGATGGAACGGCCGGGTGAATCACAGTTTTACGTCATGCGGACGTTGGCAAGCCGACTCACAAGGAGATCGAGGCGGTGGGGAAGCACAATGGAGATACACACGTGCAGTCCCCCACAGAGGCGGATTCATAGGTGAATCAACGCAAGTGTGAACCCGGGAGGGGTCCACTGATGGACGAACCGACGTAAATACGACCGGGACGACCAGGTGGCGGGCTTGAACCTCAGAGAGGCTTCCTACGTACCCTGTTTAGAAGACAGGGATCAAAGTCCACGTAGTTCATTCTGTTTGCAACACTCTACCCCCGTGGGCGAAGGCCACTCCGATCCCGACATCCCTGCAGAGACGAGCGGGTGGGGGCCACATCCAAACCGGGGGGACCCTGCGTGCGAGACACGGGATCAGGTGATGCGGACGGTTTAACGTCTTGCCGGACGAAGTACAGTTTAACGTCGTGTGTTGAGGACGAAGCGGACGGTTTAGCGTCTTGCCGGACGAAGTACAGTTTAACGTCGTGTGTTGAGGACGAAGATGCTTGGCAGTTTAACGTCTTGCAGCGTGGACGATGGTGCAGTTTAACATCGTGCGGGACGTAAACGCCTGGCAGTTTAACGTCTTGCAGCGCGGACGTGGCACAGTTTAACGTCATGTTGGACGTATGCAGTTTAACGTCGTGCAGGACGTTGAAGCCGCCGATAGGTCCGTGTCACTTCGCGCAAGCCTGGAGGGCCGCACGGAAAGACAACGCACAGTGCGGGAACCCGGGATGAGGGTCATCGGGCGCCACGTAGGCGGGTACCCAAAGGGGGTCAAAGGGGGCGACCCTGGCGGTTTGCGCGCAAAAGAGGAGATTTGCGCGCAATACCGCGGGTCGGCGTGCAAATGGACGGGCTGGCGCGCAATTGGGCCAGCACTTTGCGCGCGAACGATAGAGATTGCGCGCACCGGGCTTCGGATAGCGCACGGGGGCAACGACTCATTCTTTAATTAATGGCCACTTTGAAAATGGGGGGTGCGCGCAATCGGGTTGGATTGCGCGCACCCGGGGGCAATTGCGCGCAAGAGGCTTCTTTTGCGCGCGAAGGCCTTAGGGTGAAGAATTAGTTCAAAAGAAAGAAGCCAAAGGGATTACGCGCGAAGGCGAACCCCGAGGCTTTCTTGCGCGAAAGAAAAGAGGTTACCTGAAGATCGGCATTGCGCGCGGAAGGGGTTGGATTGCGCGCACGAGAGACCTTTCAAATTCTGGCAACCCTCAAAACTTCGGGGGTCGCCTTATATTTATAGGCAACCCCGGGCGCGGAATCCGGTTCGCGGGCGCGGAATTCCCTTCGTGGGCGCGGAATCGGGCCCGGCGCGCAAGGGAGTCGCGCGGGCCACGGGCGCGCAAAATTGCGCGCCGGCTCAGCGCATTGCACGCATCCCGGGAGGTTTGCGCGCGGCTCATCAACTTTACGCGCAGGTCTCCAAAATTCCGCGCAAGGCCTCCGGGCCCTCCGAAACATGCTTCCGACTCCAAATATGACCTCGCTTCCCGCATCCTGAGCTTCGTTTGGGAACAACGGACTTTTCCGGTGTCTACAATTACATGGGTGCGTTTTATTATGATCAAGCCCTCAGATTCATAGTGGTTGAGTGCCCGATGATCATTTTGGTGTTTTATATATGGATTAGGATGTAGTTTGGGATATTGTTTTTGGATCTATGATATGAATAGGTTATGTAGAATATAACACGAATGGGATGCACTGCGGGCTTCGAGCGAATGACCAGATTCCATAATCTGACCACTAATGGTTGGGAAACAATGACTAGAGATGTTTCCCATTAGTTTTGGAAAATAAATAAGTTATATTTGTGTTAGAAATTCTATATATAAAAACCAAATGAATGTTTTTAATTTTCTACCGAAAACTACAGTACACTCTTTGTTGTTAGGAAGAACACAGACCTTGTGCTTTCTTTTTCTGCAGCAGCTAGTGTTTACAACCAAGATAATGACCACATGTCATGTGTTAAGTCCCACATATTGTGAGAAAATCCTAAGTATCTACGGAATGTTACATAAATCACCCACCCTTGACCTCAAATAAGATGATATGATATGTACTCCAGGAGTATACTAGCATTGGCCAGTACCCGGGCACGACTTGGTACATGGCCAAGAACATGGATATGGCTCAAAGTACATGGGTATGACCATCTTTACACATTCATTCCCTGAGTGGATGATACAATTCATGTATAAAAAGTAAACACACTATATAATTAAATGACTTCCCTATCCATGTACATATGAGGAAACGACCATATGATGAGGTAGGTCTACATTCCATGGAGACCACATACACATCATGTATTCCCTCTAATAAATTACTCTTATCATATATTCTTCTCCTAGACTTATAATTTTTTCCTATAAGTAGCCTATCCAATGTGTTTTTTCATGTACAATATGTTAATGGTATTTATTATGGAATACAAGATATGATGTGACGTTTTATAAGTGTGCTTCTTCTTTAGGTGATGCTTCATCATGAAAGTGATCATGAAAGAATCATCTAAGAGTTATCGGTGTTGTAAAACCCCTTTCACACTATGAGAGGATCCCCATATTCCTCTAAATCTATTGAGTGGCACCCACCAGGTTCTCAAGGTCATGAGTCCCCAATTTTCTGAGTGGTACCTCCATAATAGACCAAGGGGTGGGTTCTATAACTATTGGGTGGTATCCCCTCTCGTACTAGGGATCAGATCCTCCATTTAATAAGTAAAATCCACTATCACACTAGGGCATGTGTCCTCCATTCACAGAGTGGAACCCCCACCCTATCACACAAGAGCATGGTTACTCTATTTACTGAGTGGTACTACCCTATCACACCAAAGAGTGCCTCCTATATCTCTGGAGTGTCATCCCCTTATCATTCCAATTTGTGGGTTCTCTACTATATGTTGTTTTCCTTTGTAATATGGAGAAATTGTGATGTGTGATTCATCCACATGTATTTCACATATAGACATGTGAGAATATTGAAAGCAAATATGGACCTTTGGAGATGTAAGAAAATACATCATCGTGGGCTGGTTTGTAATATAGAAATACACTCTCCCTCTCATATTGGTTTATTTTGAGCATATATATATATATGATTATGATGGGTTTTATTTCCCTATTATTATGGGTTGAAATGGCCTTTGATATATCTTTTTATTTCTCCCCTTGGTGGGTCCTAATAGGTAACCTTATACTAACCCCTACACGGGCATTACCCACATGTGTCCTGTCTTATGTAGATTATAGATAGTATGGTAGTGATAGTAGTGGGTCATAGTGATTCTTTGGTTCATTAACCATGTATAGTGGTCGGGCATGGAGATCAGAAGATGGGATTTCTCAAATTCCTTTATTCTAATTTTTTCAGGTTGGGACTTCATTTCCTGTTGGGAGTGTATTTTTTCCTTTTCAGTTTTTTTGTACCATGTTCTATATTGATTTATTCCCTATAGGTAATTACATGCATGGTTTACCCTATATGTTACTATATTTTATTATTCCTTTACACTATTAAATTGATATAGTTGGAAGTGTTTATAATAAAACACTTGGAAATGGCATCCCATTTTTTATTATGCCTTCTGGATGTTTTTTGATATACCCTGGCCTATTAGAGGAAAGAAAAGGGTTGTGATGACATGGCCTTATTTTCGCCACATGGTCCCCTATGGGTTGGGTCTTTACATATTATTATTAGAGAAGTTTATTCCTTAGGATGGTATTTTGAGTTGTCTCCTTATAATGAATTAGTTGGGACTTATGGAAATGGATTTGAAGTGTCTCGAGTGTGAATTTCAATATAGGGAACCCAATATTGAGTGGTAGCTAACGTATCCAGATGCCATGACTATTACTACCAACATTTTTTCTTAATATACCATGGAATTTATTATTGGGATCATTGGTACATGAAAAAAATTGGATGGAGTCCTTTGACTATCGTTCGTGAGTATGTCCACCATATATATATATGGTTACATACCTATGGTATGTTTTGATCATTATAAGGATGCATCTATGAAGACATCTAGCTAGGTTATTGATTTAAAGTCATTAAAATGATCTGATGAGTTTTTAGGAAATAGATTATGGGACATCCTTGGAGGTGTTTCATTTAGACTATAAAGGATTATCACCCCTTAATGTTGAGAAGTATATAGTACAATCAGGTAATGATGTGGATGATTAAATATTTAGCGAGCTACATTGGTTCTAGTGTTAGATATCACTCAGGTTCCAAAGAGTTTTAGATCCCCAGGTAGTAGAGGATTTTATTTATTGGGTTATCTAAGTCAATATGCTCATTTGAACCCTAACTGATCTGATGGTTATGTTAGCAACCAATCATTTCAATGGATTACAAAGATATTGGTGATGTATGGTGATGCAGACCCATGATGAGAGGTAACACTCATGTTTTGAATTCTAGTAGCTATTTTATAAGAAGTATTACCCCTTGTTTCTTGCACTCTATTATGATCCAAGATCTTCCCGATCCCCAGAAGGGTAGTATGACGATCGCAGAGAAGGTCGTGGGGGCCACTTACCTTACATGTTACCCCCTTGAAATGGTGAGAGATGGATACTTCTAGTTTTGAGAGTTTTAACAGGGTATCCCTAGATAAATATATACTATGGTGGTTCCCTTATACATTCTAAACTATGATGGAGTATTAGATCATGATATTTTTATAGATAGATTAACATCATAAGGATGTCAGGAAGCTGGAGCTGGTAGTGTTTATCATGAAGTTGAGACATCTACAATAACTAGAAATCACTATTTTGTAGGGTATTAGTGTAGGAGACCTCTTAAGGGTCAAAATTAGTCACATGGAAATGTGGCAGAGGGTTTATGTAGAGGCTCCAGTTATATTGAAGTGGGTAGTTCTACACTTGAAATAGGTTAGGTCACATGCCTCATGAGTTATTGATGAATCTAGCTGAGGAGGGAAGGTGGAAAAGTGATGGACCTCCATGATAGAGGTATTTTTAGGATCAGTGATATCCTATGAATATTTATGGATGCCCCTATCAAGGCCATTCTAGAAGAGTATTAGGTGTAGATCTTATGATATGAGTTGTTTTTGGGAAATGAGATTGTGAGATACTCCCACCACCACCACTACGAGGAGGACCACACATGACTTAGGGATCTGGTAGTCGGGGTCGCAGGCAGTATTTAGCTACGGTGGGATATTACCAGGAATCACATGAGATAATTTGAGGTCTGTTTTTTTATTCTACTCTTTTTCAATTTTTGAAAGACACAGGTCACCCTATACCTTGTGCAAGAGATGCAGAATCCATATGAGACTTTATCTCGATAGTTATAACTATTGTTTTGTATAGTAAGTGATTCTTTAATATTGAATATATGTATATAGTGAGAGATGGAGCTCAGTTGATAGAGTTCTTCCTAGAACCTCTTAGTCATCATGATGAATCCTTTTGATGTCATCTTGGGCATGATTGGTTTTCCATAGTTTGATCTTATATTGAAAATCACCACAGATGAGTTAGAATTTTTTGGACTGATGGTATGAGACATGATTTTTTGGTTGATAGATATCTCATGGTAGAGTGATTGAGTATTTTGGGAAAGAATATGCAACCCATCACCCATCAGTTGTAATGTTTATCCCTTGGTGTAGCGGGCTCTATAAGAATATGGATTCCTTTGGTTGTGGTTGATTATATGGATATCTTCCCCAATGATGTTCAAGGACTAACTATGAGGTGGTATACTTCTTCAGTATGTTCAACCATGAGACCACCCAAATATATTCTATAAAATATCATATGGCCCCATAAAGCACCAAGAGTTGCGAGTGTAGTTGGAGGGACTTCATGAGAAGGGATTTATCAAACTTATCCCCTTGGGTAGTCCAAGATTGATTCATAAAAAATATGTATGGGAGAATGTGTGTTTGTGTAGATTATTTTCATCTAACCTAGGTAAAGATAATGAATAATTACCCATTTACACAGATTTATGACCACCATGACTAATTTCAAGGAACAATTTGCCTCTTGAAAATTGATCATAGTTCTTTCAATCATTAGTTAAGGGTTAGAGAATATGCTATAATGAAGATGGTATTTCGGTATCACTATAAACACTATGAGGTTTTTATGATGCCTTTATGTGTGATTAATTACCCAATACTGTTTATAGATCTGATGGATTAGTTATTTCAGCCATACTTGAACTGGTTTTTTGTTTTCATTGTTGATGAAATACTCATTTACTCTATATTATTGGAGGATCACACCTAGAATTTGAGATTGGTCCTATACATAATCATGGAGCACAAAATTTATCAAAACCTTTCAGAGTTCTAAACATGGATCTATTAGGTTCACTTTTTAAGGAATTATAATTCTTATAATGATTCAAAAATGTAATCATAAATAATTGTTTTAAACCTTTCATGGGAGCCACTAAAGAGGGTACTGAAGGTGAAAATTTTCCTTGGATTGGAAAGGAACTAAAAACAGTTTTCGGCAGAAGTTTTTAGGATTTCATCCTCATTGAAAAAAGTGACCTTGAAAGGGTATTCATTTAATTGGAACATATAATGTCAAAGAGTCTTTGAGGAGTTGAGGCTATGGATGACCAGTTCTCCTATGTTGAAAATATTAGAAAATTTTATTGAGTACATACTATTTTGAAATTAATCAGGAACTTGGATCTCCATCTTGTTAATCCAGAAGTAGGTAATGATCACATATGTCTTTAGTTAATTGAGAATCCATTATCATAACTACACTATTTTTGACCTTAAGATAGATGTGATTATCATTTATCTGAAGCTACCAAGGAACTATCTTCAAGGAGATAGAAAATCTCATACTCAGATCACTAGAGTATCTTGTACATATTTACATGGATTGATATAAACCTAAAATATATGATTTTTTTTAAATTTCTATAGAAATTTGACTTCGTGATAGAATATACTTATGGTAAGGGAAATACGGTAGCAGATTCCCTCAGTAGGAAGTCATGTTCTAGATTTTTGGAGGATGCCTCTAATGATTTGGCTCCATTTTAGTTTACCATAGTAGAATAGAGGGTTGTAGTTTTTATTTAGCTAATGTAGAAAACTATTTCACTTATTTTCAAGTGATAGTGTCTTAGATGGGATATATCAACAATGATGATCTACAAAACTATAAATCTATATGCGATGCATGAAATGAATTTTTTGAAGGATGGTATCATGTAATCTATTTCTAGGAATAAAATTTCATGTCAGAATTATTGTGTGGGTAAGTGATGATAGAGTTTCACACTTCCACCTTCTTGTACATCATTGTTAGAAAATTATGTACAAGAATGTTTATTAGAAGATTTTTTAGGATGACATGAGGTAGAGTTTTGTTGAGTTCCTATTTTAGTATCTCAAATGTCATTAGGTGAAGGCTTAGCATCAGTTTTCGAAAGGTTTGACATAGCCACTTGAGATCACGAAGTGGATATGGATGGATTATTGATGGAATTTGTGATGGGACTTCTATGAATTTTGAAATCCCACGATTCCTTGTGCGGGATTACTGACCAAATTACCAAGTCAGCATACATCATTTTCATCAGGGAGAAGTGTTCGATTGAGAGTTCAGGGAAACAATACATGCTGGATAACATATGACTCCCTTGGATATAATTGATAATAGTCTCTCACCATGATGTTCAATTTATGTCATGGATGTGGGTGGAATGGAAGAGGTATTTGAGACCCAGTTGAGAATGAGTATATAATTCCATCCCAAAATGGATGGGAAGATCAAGAAAACTATCCAGGTGTTAAAATATATGTTGAGGTCTTGTGTTTTGGACTTCAGACTGATCTAGGTCGGAATGGCCCGAAGGCCTTCATTTTTATTATATTTGATAATCTACCTTTCAAGGGGTGAGGTAGAACCCTTACAAGGTCCGAAGGATTATATACAATTACATGACCCGTAGGTCATAGAGGGAATCTCCCAGACAAGAAAACTTGGAACTGCTCCTCCCTAGCATATGTCATGATATCAGCACTCCACCATCGTAGGGATGGTCGGAGAGCAGTCCTATGAAAAGCTGCACAGGCTTGGTACTAATGGAAAATTCATACCCTATCATTCTTAAAAATATGGTTGGCTCTGCTCTAGTGAATGCGCCTGCTCTGAATCCTCAATTTCATTATTTATTTATTTATCTATGGTAATCATGACACATGAATTAACGCTATATATACCAATAATTTATGGGTCTACATTGATGATTCACTACTAATTTATATACTAACTCCTGGTTTGGGGGCCCAAGGTTCATGGGTACAGGAGTAGATCATCCACACATCCCAAGTATAGGTAGGGTAGTGAAAAAAATGATTTACTGCTCAAGATGAGTTTTCATAAGTAGGATTTGAGAGTGGGATTTGAAAAGGGGAATAGAAATATAGTAGAAACTACGGTAATTTTATTTAATTATATTTTTTATTTGTATTTATACGTGATTGGGTGGGTGGTTTTTCATCCTTTTATGAATGTACTTCTTACACATATATTTTTTACTAATTGGGTTGTTTTACTTATCATGCATACTATAATGTCTAATTCTATTGTATGATACTTGGTTTTTATTCTATTACCATGCACTATGATCAAGGGGTATATTATCCTTAATGGACTACCCTAGACCCCTAATGCTAGTCAAAAGCCTTTGGAATATGGGGAGGTAAACCTATGTTATTTGGTATAATCTCCCTTGGTCACCAGTGAAGTGGCCTCTAGACTAGGATGTTACAGATAAAAAGGAGTTATATTACCCCTATGAGATCATAGAGATATGTTAATCTTAATTGTCCATTGAGTTTACTGTTGTAATTAACTCCAATACCATGATAATGTTAACTGATGTAAATAACTATTAAGATATTACGCTAATTATCATGTTTAATTTATTTGAATATGACTTTTTTAATTTCCCAATATACCTACACATTTATTCAATGCTTTATATTAGTTTTAGTTTCCACTTTTATTGATGTTATGTTTCATAAAACTCACGATTTGAAAATCACATGAGACTTTTCTTATGGTAAATGTTTATGTCACGACACATAACCTACGATCTAGGTTTTAATGGGTATAAAATTATCCCATGTTATGTTCATTAATTTTTATTATTCCATCATACAAAAATATTCTTACAAAATATATTCAATTATTAATTCTTATATTTAACATTATTGAGAATCTAATATATTAAATCGTATGATTCATTTTCCATTTATAAGAAAGAAACATTTTATGTAAGATGTTTGTATAAGGGTTTCATATTGGAGATGATAAAGACTTAATGTGGAATAATAAAATATAGATAGAGTGGGAAAAATTTCTTACTTAATAGCATGGATAATATTGTTGAAGATTTTTTAAAAATTATGTAAACCAAAAATTACATTCGTTTTGTAAGTGATATAATATTTTAAAATGATTTTTGTATGTTTTTGATGAATAAAATTAGGTCATCATTATTAATATTATTGATAGAAATTTTAAAAAAAATTAGAACTGTATTTGGGAGTGAGGGTATGGGTGTTATTATAAGGTTGCTACATATTATTTTTTTACTTTTTAAAGAACACATGTTTATTTTTCAATTATTATTTATAATTAGGTTAATTAATATTTGAGATAACAAATGGATTTTTATTTCTTTTATGATTCAATGGTTTGCATTTTTAATTTGATAGACAATAAAATTTAATTATTAATTTTTATTTTAAATGATATTAAATCTATTTTTTTTATAATACTAGTTAAATTATTGAATTTTTTTTGTAAATCATTTTTTGAGAGAAAAAATGTTCTTTATTTTTTATGTATTATCATGATTTACATTCATCAAATTGATATATAAGATTTTATTAATATTTATTAGTTAATTTGTATTTTATTAAATATAACTTTTAAATATATAATAACTAAAAAATTTAGTATCAATAAAATAAAACGTAATAATATTTAAATTTTTTAAAATTTTGAATATATCCATTTTTTTATTATAAAATAATTTTTTGATGCATAAATTTCCCATGGGTGGTGATTCTCATGGGCTCTATTCTAGTTGATGGAATTTCCATGATCATTAATTCACAACCTAAATCTCATGCTAGTTAGCCTAGTCATTTTATCTTTAATATATAATTGGAATTAATTCATTCCAATGTTCATATATACGTTTCACATGAATATAATCTACCATAATAATATATTGAGAAATTGGGTCCCCCTTAATCCCTTAGTTTGTATTCTCAGTATTTATTTGGTTATTGTATTATGATTATACATTCATGAATATCTATAATTTCTTTACATTCAATCGATATAATTTCATCTATTCTTATTTTCAAATTCATATTTTTACATACTATGCACTTTGGATTGGTGTTTCAACATCGATTTCATAAAAAATTATCAGCATGAGTTTTCCCATACTAAAAAGTTGGTCTAATCAGGTAGGTCATACTTTCTATGGTGAATTTTGCTAAACTCACCCTACTATATAGTTAAAGAATATATATATTATTTTCCTTCTTATTATATAACAAAATGATCCTATATTATTAAATTTTATTGTGGAAACATGAAAAATAACCAAATAAATCGATTTCATTTGTTGAAGTGATTGTTATTTTACATTAAATCCAACTAAAAATCAACATGGTCAAGGTTGATGAAAATATTATTATCAAGGTGGTTATAAGATAAATATAAATATGGAATGAAGCTATTATAAATGGTTGGGTGATGAAATTGCATGGATGAAGAAACTAAATAATGATGAAAGGGGATGTTTTCAGTGTAATATGAAGGATAACTAGTTATATACCTTTTATAAGTCAAAAAAATTTGTTGATATTTATCAACAATGAATTAAATTAAAAGATAAAATCATTGAAGTGATATTTTAAAATCAAAACAAGATATTTGATGATGAAATCAATAATTATAAATATTCATTTTATGTTTATATCGTCATGGTTTGGAGAATAATTATGTATTATTAGTGATCATTATTGAGATGTTTGTTGTTTTTCTATTTTTTCATTGAATAATATATGTTTTATTTATTTTCTATTTCATTATAATTATTATTTGTATACTCAAATTTCTTTTTTAAAAATTTAAATGGAAGATTTAATTTCAAAATCATTTATTTGTCTTGACACACCATAATCCTACTCCAATAATTTTAGTTTATTCACAAGAGTAATTGTGAATATTTATTAAAATAATTTTATTTTATTCACAAATATAAATTTAAATATATTTATAGTTAATTTCAAGTATAATATAATATATTGTGTGCCTGAAGGAAAATTTAAGAAAAATGTCTTTTCGTATTTTGTATTTTACTTTATATAAATTTACCATTTTTTCTCTAATAGTAGTAATATTAGAAAATGAAATTCTATTTTTTATTGAATCCTTGTGGATTAAATATATTACATCATATAATGTATGTGATATAATCATTTAAATTGAAATCTATTTTCTGATATTTTAGAGTGGAATCATAATGTTTTTTAACAAATAAATATTATAGATTGTGTAAAATTCAATATTATCATTTTTTTAATCTAAAAAAATGCAATGAAAAAGGCTTGAATTTTATCAGTTCTGAAAAGATTATCCTTTATTAATGCTAAAAAATCACAAAAAAGGGTACCTTATGTCAATTCATTTCTAGCGATGATAAATAGAATAGTGAATAATTTAAATTATGATTAAAATTAATAAAATAAGTATATATACATTTAAATAAAACATACAAATAAGATTTATATAACTGCATTATAAGAAAAATTATTATTAATCTTTTTTTCATAATTATAAATATATTAAATTACCAAATATTTATTAATCAATACATATATTTAATAGTATATTTATATATATATTAATTAAAAATTGTATATATAAATATAAGTACAATGTATAAATATTTTATATAAAAAGTAATATGAATATATAAATGAATATAGTTATTCATATTAAATAATTTAAAATATACATACATATATTTGTAAGTAAGTTTTTTCTTGTATATATATTTCTATGTTTGTGTACATTTGTATGTGCATGTTTGTATGTGTTGTTTTTATGTGTTTGTGTTGTTTTTATGTGTATGTGTTGTGTTGTGTGTATGTGTGTGTATTTTGTAAATGTATATTTGTGTTTGTGTGTGTAACTGTTTTCATATGTATGGGTACGTATGTATGTGTATGTGTATGTGTATGTGTATGTGTATGTGTATGTGTATGTGTATTTGTATGTGTATGTGTATGTGTATGTGTATGTGTATGTGTATTTGTATGTGTATGTGTATGTGTATGTGTATGTGTATGTGTATGTGTATGTGTATGTGTATGTGTATGTGTATGTGTATGTCTATGTCTATGTCTATGTTTATGTCTATGTCTATGTGTCTGTGTGGTGTGTGTTTGTGTATGTGTACGTGTATGTGTATGTGTATGTGTATGTGTATGTGTATGTGTATGTGTATGTGTATGTGTATGTGTATGTGTATGTGTATGTGTATGTGTATGTGTATGTGTATGTGTATGTGTATGTGTATGTGTATGTGTATGTGTATGTGTATGTGTATGTGTATGTGTATGTGTATGTGTATGTGTATGTGTATGTGTATGTGTATGTGTATGTGTATGTGTATGTGCATGTCTAAGTGTATATGTATTTGTATGTGTATTCATGTGTTGTTGCACATGCATGTATTTGTGTATGCATATGTGTATATATTTGAATATATATGTATGTGTATGTGTATGTATTTATATGACATGTGTTGATGTATATGTGTATGTTTATGTGGCATGTTTTTTATTATGTCGTATGTCTTTGCATGCATATGTATGTGAATGTAATTTCATGCCCGTGCATGTAATGGTATGTGTCTTCGTGTGTATACATATGTTTACGTGTATGTGTTTTTGTATGAATGTATGTTTATGTATGTGTATCTATATTAATATATTTTTGTATGTATATGTGAATGTGTATGTGTATGTGTATGAGTATGGGTATGTCTATGTGTATGTGTATGTTTATGTTTATGTGTATGCATATGTGTGTGTGTGTGTGTGTGTGTCTGGGTATGTGTATGTGTGCATGTGCATGTAGGTGTACATGTAAATCCATGTGTATGTATATGTGTATGTGTATGTGTATGTGTATGTGTATGTGTATGTGTATGTGTGTGTATATATATGTATGTGTATGTTGTATGTTTATGTATGCATATGTTTATGTATGTGTATGTGTATGCTTATGTATCTGTACATGTGTCTTTGTGTGTACCTATATGTATGTTTATGTGGACGTGTATGTATATAAGTTAATTTAGTATGTGTAGGAATGAATATGTATGTGTATGTACTTGCAGGCATGTGTATATAATCATTTTCATGTGTTTGTTTATAAATGTGTGTACATGTATGTGTATGTATATGAATGTATGTATTTGTATGGGTATATGTATTTGTATATGTATGTGAATGTGTGTGTGTGTGTCCATGTATGTATATGTGTATGCATGTGTGTATGTGTATGTAATTAATTTTTATATTTTTTTATTCATTTAATATATTTACATATTCATTTTTATAAAATTTCATTATTTAGGTTTTTCTGTTATTTATTCATTATTTATATTTATTCATTTCATATTTTTGTGATGTATTCATTTTTATAGTTATTTATACATTTTTTAAAATTTATACATTTAAATATATACTAATAGTTTTAATCATTATTAAAAATTCTAAATATTAGATTATTCTTTTAGTTTTTATAAAAATCAATGAAAAATAATCATCAACAATTATCTATATTATTGTAATCTTTTTATTCATTTTTGTTCATCCTTATGTGTTTGTAATTCATGTAACACTACAATTGCACTGGAATGAGACTTTTGTGTTGGTAGCTCCGCATCCATGTTGATGATATCCAATTCGTCGGTCCCTCTACCCTCCCCAGGTGGGGGAGAGACCTTCACAGTCTTTTGAGGGAGCTATTTTCCCTTTCTCCCCATTCACCAACCCTAACTTCCTTCCATCTTCCCCTCAAATTTTGCTTATCCCTATAGTCCAAAAACCATTCAATGGTTTTCCTCAACATCTGATATTGACCATGACTCTTCTAAATCTGAAAAATGATTTCTCATTTCATGAAGCTTCATCCATTGGTGGATACATTTTATATGTTAATTTTTGGGTTATGTGGTTCACAAGATAGAGTGACGGTGTGTCTGCTTGACAATAGTAAAATCATGAATTGGTTCGCTTTGGAGAAAGGCTAGGACATGGATTGGGCCAGAGCTCCTATAGCAGTTACAATTCCTAGTTCTGTCATTTTAGGTGGACATATGACCTCCATATGGTGTGTGAACCCCAAAAATTGTGATATGGATTAGTTTCCCTAAACATCCATTACCATTTCAAAATACTGTGATTGTTGGAATTCTAGGGATTCTCATTGGTAGAAATTTTTGCTCTGATCATTAAACATGATCAGTTTACCACTCTTTTTCTCTTAGAATTTGTGTCGATGTAGATTTCACTATATTTCTATAGAAATAAATTTGGATTTTATTGGGGGAAGAGTTCCAATGCAAAAGGTTTTGGTTTTTGAATTGTGGTTATATTTACTCTATTCCTATAAGAAGATGGGTTACACAACATAAACATGTAGGTGTGGAACCAAGAGAATTTATATGCATATGGTTGTGGACATAAGAACAAGTGGTAGGGGATTGAGGCCTAGTGTTATTCAAGGCCTGACAGGGAAGATCTAGTTGGTTGTATCTACTGACCAATATAATGAAAGGTTTTTTAATGTGAGAAACATGAGTGAAATCCATTAGTGGATGATATTTTCAGTCAATTGAAGAAGGATCTAGGCAATCACATTCCTTATGTGCAAGTCCCTTTCAGACTAGTGGGTACTGATGTGATATGTTCTATTGGTGTTTTGGATTCCTTATCTTGAAAATCAATTGAGGGCTACCATGGTTGTGATGTGTAATCTGTTATTGGTATCAACCACGATCTGGAGACAGAAGTAGTTGACAAGGGAGGTCCATGGGCTCCAAGGCTACATCCAATGTAGAAACAGTGCTTTCTGGGTATGCCACTATTGGAAGAGGGGGATACCATGAGATGGATACTCACCGTGAAAATGAAGTGGTTTCTATTATGGCAAGGGAGGGTGTTCCATCAGTTGACAAGGGTTAAGAGAATCCCATAAGTGGTGGGACTTTGATCAGGTCAATCGCAATAAGGGAATTTATATCTATTATGGTTGAAAAAAACTAGGAATTAATAGAGAGTGAAGGGCCTCACCATATGCATGAATCAACTCTAGTAGATACCACTAATGATGAGAAGGGAGTCCTCGTTCATGAGTTCAGTGATGAGTCTTTCGGTCAGTTCTCAGCAGACAGTGCAGATGATTTTCTAGGTAGAGTTATTCTTAGTCTGAGGAGGAGGAAAGGTTGGATAGGCAATAGGATAGGTCTATAATACTATTCATACATATCCCTGCCAATAGAGACAATATCTTCCATAAGATTTAAATACAAGGAAATGGATGCAAATATCATGGTTTTTGGAGTTTCTAATCAGGTAGAGGCTATATATTATGGGGAATTTCGGATCAAGGGTGTTCAAACAAGACTACAGCAGTAGAAAGTCATGGTTTCTGAGAAAACATTGGATCATCTCATGCATTCAGAAAAATAAATGGTTGAGGATTTTCTTGTGATTAATTCCACACCAATGAAAGCTGATAATATAATGGTATGATTTTTAAGTATGCACCCTAATCATGAGTAGTTTGTATGGATTAAAAAACAATATTTTATACTGATAAATAGATTTTATGAATGGAAGATCAAAAAAGAGGAACACATAAAATCATAGGGTAAGCTGGCATATCACTATGGAGATGTTAAAAAGGATTATCCATACATACAATTTACCACTCTCTCCTCGAAATTATTTATAAATAACATTTTTTGAAGGCTTTAGACATCTTTTATGGACTATATGTATTCATTTACTTTTTTTCCACATGAAGCTTGTGGTTTCTCACTTTTCCCATCAATGTGTATTGGTTATAAAAAAAGTTTATTTTCATTCAGTCAATTCATGCTACTAATGATATGAATTTGGTTTTTAAAAATATTTTTATTAATTTATTCAATTTTAGTAATTCATTTGTAACATTCTTTCTTTTAATGATTTTTTTCAATTTTTGGTATTTATTAATTTGTAATCTTTTTATAATTTTTTCAATTTTTTTAAAATCAATATATATTTTTACTATGTTTTAATATTTTCAATTTTTTTTCTAATTTATATGATTAACATTTGTTCATATTTATTTATTAATTCTTAATATTTTTAATATTTTTTAAATTATCATAACTGAATCATTTAAATGAACTTAAATTTTATTATTCTTGAATTGTCAATATAATTCAATTTTATGAATGATGTTAATAAACTAATTGATATTATTTTTTAATTCTTTTTTATTATTCTTTATATGTTTGTAATTTACGTAATTAATGTTACAAATTCATTTCCTAATTTTTTTTAAATTACTAATTTTTATTTAAATTTGTAATATTATTTTCTTTATATGTTATTTATTAATTTTTCATATTTATTAATATTTATTATTTTTGGAAGATGTCATTTTTTAATTTTTATTTATACATATTTATTTTCTTTGTTTTAATATTTTTAGTATCGTTGTAATTCACATGACCATTACTTATTCAATTTTATTTATTTGTTTTTTAGTATTTAAATATTTTTTAAATTAAATACGTAATTTTTTTAAATTAATTTTTATTTTTTTTAATTTAAATAGTTACTGTAATTAATTTTAATAAATTTATTATTTATATAGTTTATATAATTTATTTTTTCATTTTCATCCCTTTTTATGTGTTTAAAATTCGTGTAATTAATCATACGAGTTCATTTTTTAAGTATTTTTGTATTATATTAAATTTTATTTATTCATTTTTCATATTCATTCATTTAATTTTGTGTATTCATTTTAATTATTTTTGATTTATTATTTTTAGAAATATTTAATCATTGTTTTTTGTTTATGTATACATATTCATTTACCAAGTTTTAATATTTTCAATATGTTTATAATTTATATGAATAATTTTTATCCCTTTCTGTTTATTAACTTTTAATATTTTTAATATATTTGAAATTAAAATAATAATTTATTTAGATGAATTCATTAATATTTATGTAAATTGAATAGTTAATGTTATTCATTTTTAATTTTATTATAATTAATATTATATATAGGTTTATTATGTGTTTGTAATTTATGTCTTTAATATAACGAGTAAACTATTTTTTTAATATTTTTTTTATATATTCAGATTTATTTATTCAATTTTAATATTCATTAATTCAGAATTATATTTTAATTTTTAATATTTATTAATTTTTAAATTTTTTGGATTTTATTCATTTTTAATATTTATTTATAAATTTTTAATTGTTAAGTTTTAATACGTTATATATTTTTTTAATTTAAATAATTTATATAGTTTGTTTTTAATAATTATATTTTCATTATAATAAATTTTATTTATTTATTCATTATCATTCATTTTTTATATATTTTTTGGTATCGTGAGTCTAAGCACTAATAAGTAAATTTAATCAGTACTAAATCACAAGAGTTGAGAAATGTTACCTTTTTTAGTGCTTTTTAGTGCTGATAAATGTTATGATTTATCAGTGCTAATAAATCACGGAGAAAATTGTCGTTTCAAAGCACATATGTTTTTTTCCCAATAAAATGCAGTTTTATTAGAACTTTTCAGTAATAATTGATAATACCATTCACTATATTTAAAAAAGAAACCTTATAGACCAGATATTTCTCACATCGCATTCAAGAACTCGTATAACCTAATGACTACGGTATTCTATGTTGATTGTTCCAAAAAATAGAACCTCCAAACAAATGTATGAAAATTAATACTTTTTTACCAAACCTTATTTGATATTTATTCTGTTTTCATGATTTTCTAGAGTTTATCTTCCATCGCTCATATCTATAGAATCTAAATTCATTTTTTAATTATCAAGTGATACTAAAATGAATATATTTGTTGATGTTATTTCCAATATAAACTATATTTAATAATAAGTTTGAATTACATGAAGCAACGAACTATTTAAAAAAAAAACGATTGCAAATATTCAACATATTTTCACATGTTAATGATTACAATGTAATAGTTATTTTATTATTTTTGACTAACAAAATATTTACCTTATTAATTTCCCCCATAATAACATTTTATCAATTTGAGATTTAACATCATTTAAAGGAAATTTGATTGAGATGTGTTAGAAAATTATGACATGAGTTATAAAATTCTTTGTGCCACTACATTATTTTATTTTCTATTTAACATATGTTTATGTATTTATACTAAAACAATTCAATAATTCCTTTTTCATTTAATGTAACTTTAGAATTATAAGTAATTGAAATGAAATGTTTTCAATTACTCATTAAAATAATATTTCTAATTAAATTCATCCTCTTCATGGTTCTCAAATTTCAAAATTTGTGTTATTTTGGTTAAAGAATTCATTTTTTCTGTTCTTCCCATAATAATAACAATTTTTAGAATCTCAGGGAATATTAAATTTTTAAGTTTTTTTCTTGTTACTAAATGAAGAATTCAATTATGATAACTGTCATAAATTTTCAAATGTAATAATCATAATTGATGTGAGTACTTTATTTCAAGAATCGTGGAAACATTGTGAAAAATGAGTAATTTATTTTGATTTATGTCTTAACAGTGAGATATTATTACATACACACTAATATTTATCTAGCTGATGAAATCCATAGCATACTTATAAAAATTTATAGTGACAGTGAGTAAATTATCTTTTGTGATGAATCTATTTAAAAAAAGATTATTTTAATATATATGACTTATTCTAATATAAAATAATTGTTATAATAAATTAAATTTCTATAATTTTTATTATTTATATGTTTTAACAAATATTGGGGGAAATTTAAATTTATAACTAATATGATGACTTTATGTGTGTATTTATAAAGGATTGATTTTAAGTGTTCTGATAACATGCATTTGAATATTTTCTTTATTTTGATAAATATGAATATTACTGATTCAAATAGTGTTGATATGAAAAGAAAATTGATAAATACCAATCTTATGTAAAAAATTCTAAGGATGGGTTGAATTAGTTCATCAATTTTTCAAAATATTATCTATATTACCCTTCTGAAATCCATTTTTAGTGTTTATGTTGTAGTCACTCAATACTAATACGCCCAAAGGAGATGGAAGAACACTTGATCTATCAATAAATAGATAAATTTTGAAAATATTTGATTAAACATGGTCAATAACTAAATATTTATAATAACAATAATAAATATTCTTTTTAGGGATCATCTGATAGGATTTAAAGTGTTGATGATGATGAAGACTATATTGAGGAAATGATTACATGTGTAAATAATGATGATGATCATATTGTGGAAGTGAAAACTATAATATAAGATGAACTTTGTGATTATCCAAAACTATTTTAGAAGTTTAAGTGTTATGGGAAGATTCCATTATATGCTAGTTGTACTAAATATAAAAAACATTATTAAATATAATTATATATAATTTAAAACAATGAAATAGATGAATTGATGCCAGATTTAATAAACTATTTCTCTATTTAAGGATGTTCTACTAGAATGTGATGATATTTATTTCTAAACATATGATTCTACAATAATGAAATATTTAGTTTGTATGACCTGTAAAAAATACAATTTTATCCAAATGTCTCTATACTATTTCACAAAGACCATGAATCATTAAAAAATTCCCATCATCTAGTGTGTCTCAATATAAGAAACACTAATTCAGCACTTCGAAAGTTTCATGGGACATTCCAATAATTATATGGTATAAGAAACTATATGTTAATTAGGAGAATAATACATAGTTTATGTGTCTTACCGATACAAGAAATCAAGATCGCTAACTTCAGCACCCAACCGACTCTCCTTAGAAGAGTAAAATTGATCGTGTGTATTTTAAATTTGGAAATTATACAAGAAAGCATTTTCTTCTTTTATCTATAGATTTATTGAATCTTTTTTTTATAATTTATTACTCAGATTACATGGATATTTATGTTATTAAATTATAACATTCAACTATGGTTATGCATGAATTGATAAACATCATGTTGTCTTTGCTTTTATTTAGACTAAAACAACAGGGTAATGATATTGATGTTTATTTGGTTCCACTGATCAAGGATATTAGATTAATGTGGGTTTAATTTTTTATGTCATATGATGAATATAGAAATGAGTATTTCATGCCGAGATCCATGTTTTATATTTTGATAAATTACTTTCCAACTTATGAAATTTTTTCAGCATATAGCATTAAAGTAACTCAAGTGGGTCTATTTTTTGTATATGGTACACGCTCAGTTATACTTAATGATTTATTGAATCATATGTTTCTATGATATCATATATTACTACCCCTATGTCATAAAAATAGATCTTGGATGACTTTATTAGATGTTAATTTTGAAGAAGGTACATTACCATCATAACAAACTAGTGATCAATTATTTGGGATTGTATAGGATGTGGCCAGAAATTCTAGTAATCCTTCTTCAGAAAAACAAAAAATATGATTATAGTAAATGATTTTTTAGTATTACGATACTTGAATTGTTAATACATTATACATTTTTTTTATTTAATGCATGTGAAAAAAAATGATTGATAATTTCATTGTTGCATTAAAAATTCACCTGATAAAATAAAGGAGGAAATTAATTGTAGGATGGAAATGATTTACATGGGGATAGGAAGAGTTGGTGTATGTTAATAGTGAAAGGAATAGTTTTCTTCCTCCAATTTCTGACACTCTTTTTAGGTATTATAGATATTAGTTATTCAAATTCCTAAATGTTGTAAATCATTCAGAGGGTTAGTAATGAAATATCAAAAATATTATATCAATAACTTATCTAATTTCAAAGAGTCTTAAAAACATGAAAATAAAATTCTGATTAAGGATATAATTATTATATATTAATATTTAATTTCACTAAAATTTTCCGTCATATATTAACCAATCTTTGTGTCTTTCTAAAATTTATATCCAGTAAAGTTATAGACCAAAAAAAATTCCAACTATGGAAAACAAAACAATCGTTATATTATATGAATTGGAGATATTCTCCCCATTTTTATTCATATATATAATGGTTCAATTGGTTAGATATATCTCGCTATGTGTCCTTGTACATTATTGATAGATGTACCTCATTAAATGATATATGAAGATTTTAAAGGGGTATATCAAAAATTGAAGAATCCTAGAAGGTTGTATTACAATGTGATATATTTTTGAGTAATTCGTTGAGTTCTATACCAACTACCTCTCTGATATGGAAATCATTGGTCCAAATAAATATTATCACAAAGTGTGTCTTGTGGGTGATGAAATTTCTAGAATATAATTTTTCACGATTACCATTAAAAATCTAGGGAAGGCTCACCTATACATTTTATAAAATATTTTAGAGGTTCTTACAAATATTGAAACCCAAAATGTAATTATTATGCATTAGAATACGTCAAAGGATGAATGATGGATATCAAATACATGTAATCAATATTTTATATGATGATCTCAAGACCATATTTCTAAAGAGTCAAGTACAAATAAAAATTCAATTTCGGAATGAATTTGATGGCCATACAAATGACCAAGGTAGAATTCATTATTCTATAATGGTTATATAATTCATGGTTATACATTTACACAAAAGAACATGATGAATGTAGTACAAAAAATAGTAGAGACACTATTTTCAAAGATGTAATGAAAGTATATGGTACAATGGGGAAAATCAATATTTTTTTAATATTTCATGTAGTGGAATCATCAAAAAAAATATTGGAGTTCTGATATATGATAGTATGATTTCTTAATTTTGATTCAAGTGGGATCATAACTGCAGTACAAGTAGAATCGAGGAATTTGTATTTATAAATTTTTATTTCATTAATCATGAGTAAAAGTATGTTCCATTTATAATTTAATAATATACATTCCATGTATTTCATGCCATGAATGCTTCATATAGAATGTGGTGAATTATTTTTCTATTAACCAAAATCACTATAGGTTTAGATGCCAATTCAACTGAGGATCACCCTTTCATAGGGATTTCATAAACATTTCATAGTGGTATTAATTTAGAATGGTTATTTTATAGTAAATAGTACCATAATGAGAGGATTTGGATACTCAATAAAGGATTAATCCATTCATCCATTTAATAAAAACAAGTAGGAGTTCACTAATCAGGTTATACTTTTTAATATACACTTTGTTGGCTCCTAGTATTATTTTTTCACAACTAAATATATGTAATGTAAATTAAATATTCAGTAAAATATATAGATAATGGATTTTTTATATGATAATAATCTCAATAATAAGGAAAAAAAGGTTTCTCAACATGAAAAATCTCCCAGTGTTGAAGAATAATAGGTTTCTCCATATATTGATGCTACCAATTTTGATGAAAACAAGTTGATGATATTGAATCTGAGGAAATTGTATATGGTGATAAAACTCATGTCCTATAGGAAAATATCATCATTTTAAGGTTGTTTTAATAAATAATATTAATGAAATAAATAATATAATTAATTTCTAGGTTGGTTGGAATAAACATGTCCAACCTATTAACCTTAACAAGCCCATTTTGATTTGTTACATTTGGGTCACCACTCAGATTCACATGCTAATAGATATTGATACATGGAACAATGTGGTGCCCAAGATTATGTAAATAATTTTGGAATATATTGGAGTAACATTACGATATTATTTTTATATTTTAATAAAATATTAAATAATGAAATGTTTATTTAATCTTTATTATCCCTTCTAGAGTGAATTTATACTAAATTAATCCCAAATAAAGGTTATATTATTTTTTATTAGATAGTATCATAGTGAATTTTTAACAATTCATATAAAGCATAATCTTCGGGATGTGGAAGGGAATGAAAAACGACACCCATAATTAATATATTAGTATATGTTAAACAAAGAAACATGGAATAGTTCTATTGGTTGTCATGAAGAGGAATTATTTCATGTAAAGTTTTATTGGTAATAAACAGAAATACAAATATTAATGAATTTTATTATGAATTTCTAAATTATGAATAACTAAATGAGTACATTAAATAAGAAAAATTCATCGAAACCAATTTACATGTACCATAATGAAAGGACGAGGGATGATCCACTTGAAAAAAGATTATATATTTTAAGTCTACAATAAGTAATTTATATGAAATGAAACAACAACAAAACCTATATACCTTTATTTATTTATAGATTTAAGAATCAATATTTAAAGAAAATATAATCCCAAATCGTGGGATATAGATAGAGGCTCATGTAAATAAATACAAAATACTTGTATAAGAAAACCCCTAATGAGAATGGGAATACTGTGTAAGTATGACACAGTAATTTTTTTCTAATTTATATTGTTTTTACATTACAATAGCTTCTTATTTTCTTATATTAATTATCAGATTTTGATCCAAGAACCATTATTGGTTGTACCTAATTAATAACTAATTTTATTTTCATTAAGTTTTCTGAAAAAATATGGATGCATCATAGTTTTATGTTTTAGAGTTTCACCTAGAAAATATTTTATAGAAAAATGCACAAGGGGATAATGACATGAAATTAAATGAGATGTAGGAATGAATAAATGATCTTGAACAAAAACACAATTGATAGTTTGAGTTTTTAGATAATTATATTGGAAGTAATCAAAAATAATAAACAACACAAATACAACCCCTATTATAAGATCCAAATCCCTTGCATTGAGTCGATACATTCCCCTCAATGGTCTACCTTACCAAATTTAATCAATTTCTTCATAATTATTGCATTGAAATTTTATTTAGGTAAATATTTAAACCTTTATTATACTAACATTCAACTATTTTAAAATTTTAATAATTTAAATCTATCATCACCAACCCATATCGTTGCTTCAAGGGGTATAATGTACAATATTAAATTTTCTATTCTACATTAAAAAATCCAAAAGGTCTTGTGTGAGTAGGGATTCACATAGATCATGATCTTAGCATTGAGATACCTATTCCCCATAATGATACGGATGATCACATGGTCATGTGTGATATTGTAACATTCTTGTCATAGTCATTTGATCTTGTAAAAACTTATGTTGACAATGATGTATTTCCTTTCCAAATTATTTTTATGGAAAAATTAACAATTAATGGTAAAATGTTTCAAAAATAAATGATATAATATATAGAGAAAAGTAAGGGGAAACAAAATATAAAATATAATAAATTAAATTTTTAACCAATAAATCAATGATAAATTTGAAGGGTAATGTTTACCCATTAGATCAACTACCGTATTTTTTAATATTATAGGGTCTTATGGATACAATGTTCAATGATGGTGATACGACCATTTTTTATTTTTAAGAACCTGTTTTTGGAGAATCTATTACTGACATCCATGTTCATTAGAATTTATATAAAATCATCAGGCATGGATAATTGAGTGTCTTATTTTTAATTGTATACATGAGGTTTGGTTTTAATATTATGTTTTCTCAATAGTGTATTTACAATTCTAATTATAGTAAAATACTAATAATATTTCTAATATGAATATATATTAGTTTCAATTTTATAGGAAATGTAGAGAATAAAAATTTGGACTCATTAGTCCTCACATAACTTATATATATGAAACGTAATTTTAAGAAGACTATGGTATTTTAAAAATAATTGAATGATTGGATAAAATGTTTGAATATAAACATTAAGATGACTGAATCTTCTTAATATCCATGATATAGGGGTAAAACTCAACGATTTATTCATATAAATTGTATTTTAATTTATTTTATTACTTATATATTTTTAAATGGATGATTACTTTCACATGTGAATTGATTTGGATACTACAAAGACTTATTTGTTGGATTAAGTGCATAAATTCACAGTAAATTGACCCCATGAGGTAATACTTATCAATTTTCTATATACTACATTGAACATTTTATAAATAAAATTAAAGTGGTGTATTTCATATTATTTATTAATGATTTTATTTATGATAGGGTGGTATTTAAATAACCTCAAAACCATGGTTTGAATATGGTCCATGAGCACATAATGTCTATGTAATTCTACAACTAGATATGTATTTGGTTATATATATTAATATCTCACTATCAAAACATATTTCAAATAAAATTACTTATTTTCATATTTTTTATAAAATGTATGAAACAATATAGTGGAAAATATCGTTTTTATTACTTCTAAAAATTTATAAAATATGTAATATTTCAACAACAAACTACAATCTCTAAGAAGATAACTTTGATGAAAATTAAAATTTCATTTTAATATTTATTATTATTTGTTTATTTATATTTTCTTAGTATTATCAAGATTATTGAATATTATTGTATTTAAAAGTGGACATAAATTTTTTAGAATTAAATTAGTAGAATACATTACATTAAAATATATACATACAACATGAATATTTGACTTCCTACCAGTTATTTAGTTAATTTCATAATCATTTTATCATCTTTTTTCTTTCAATTTCCTTATATTTTTTATCTAATACTTATTTTGTTAATTTTCATATAGATCATAAAGAAACTAAATCTATAAGAATTTATTTTTCAATGAAATTTTTTTGCACTATAATGGGAAATAAATTATGAGTGGAAATGAAATTCTTGGCCAAATCATTAAAAAGGATAATGAACTCGGGTATTATTTGTTCTCTTCATAAAGATATTTGTTATTTTTTTTATATTTTATGTTCATAAATATTCTATTTTTATTTAAAAACGAATCAATGTCTATATTTTTAGTTTAATTTGAAAATTTATTTTAGATTTTGTTTCACTCACTGAAAATTAAGAAAATATTCAAAAATTATTTTGATACTTTCTATAAAATGATCTTGACTACATTTTTTATGTGTATGAATTTTTACTAACTTAATGAGATATATGATGTGATTAGTATGTCTCTAAATCTGTGTTTTTAGTTTAAAAATGAAATTTTATTTAATAAATTCCTTCTCTAAATGGAAAATTGTAAAACACGCTCTAATAATCTTGATTCATTAAGAAAATGATCCATATTACATTTTTTGCATGTTGGAATCAACTACATGTTCATATGACACATAGTGTGACTATTATTACTAAAACAATCATATCTCAGTATAAAAATGTCATATTTGTTATAAAAGTGTTTCATTCACTAAACCTTTACAAACTGACATAGACTATCTTGATACATTTGGGAAATAATCCATAATTCATTTTTTATGTTTAAGAATCAACCTCATGTCAATCTGACATACAATGTGGCTGATATTACATAATGTGACTTATTCTATTTAAAATTATCATTTTATTTCAAAACACATATTGTGTACTCAAAATTGATCAATTTACACTCTGATAGTCATGGTATTTTAGTAAAATCATCTGTAAGACATTTTTTAGATATACGAATACACTGTATGTCAATTCAATACACTATGTGAAAAATATGACTCAAATTTTGTGTCATTATTTATAATTGAAATTTTAGTTCAAAATAAACATAAAATACTCAAAACATGGCCAACATATTCAGATTATTTTGATACTTTAGTAAAATGATACATATATCATTTTTAGTGTGTACTAATAATTTTTACATCATGTTATTACATGGTTTGACTAGTATGACCTGGAATGTGTTATTTTACATTATAAATGACATTTTTCATAAAAACATGGTTCAGTCACCAAAAATTGAGAGAGAAAACTCATATAGTCTTGATACATTAAGAAAAATGATCTGTGAGTTATTTTCTATTTGTAGGAATTAGTCACATGTCAATAAAACACATGGTGTGACCGTTATGATTCATATTTTATGTGTTTAGTTCAAAAATGAAATTTTAGTCAAAGAAATGTGTCACATAATGATAAACTTGATAACACGATTGGATTTTCTTCATAATTTTGAAAAAAATATATACTTAAGTCATTTTTTATTTGTAAAAACCTACCACACATCAATCTCACACACAATGTGGCCAATATGAATCAATGTTCCAACTTTTATTTTAAATTGGAACTTTAGTTAAAAACTTATGCCTCTTACTTAGAACCAAGAAATTAACTCAAATTATCATAATACTTTAGGAAAATACTATATAATTTATTCATTACATGTAGGAATCAACCATAGGTTAAACCGATACATGATGTGACCAATATGACTCAAATTTTTCATTTGGATTTAAAATTGGAATTTTAGTTCAAATTATAAATTACATAATCAAAATTAGTAAACTCCATTTATATTGAATTAATATATTAGCATAAAGATACATACATCATCCTAGATAGGTAGGAATATATTTTTCCTCAATCTGATACATTATGTGATCGGTATAACTTGAAATTCCCTTTTTAGTTAAAAAATGTCATTTTAGTTAAAATGTTATGTCATTAAATGAAAATAGATAAAAAAATATTATTTTATTTATTATTTTCATGATATTTTGATTATTATAAGTTACTTTCATGTCAATCCGACACACAGTGTGAACAATATGACTAAAAGTGTTGGTTTTCAGTTTAAAAATGACATCTGAGTTAAAAACATGTGTCACTACCTAAAAACAATGAAAACACACCCAAGATATATTGAAACATTATGAAAATGATTTATATGTCATTTTCAATGCGTAAGAATCAATAACACTTCAATCTAACAGATGATGTGGTTGATAATACTCAAACTTCTTGTTTTTATTTAAAATATACATTTTAGTTCAAAACATGGGTCACATACCCAACAATGAGAAAATATCTTCGATTATGATAATAATGTAATATGATTATCCATAATTCATTTTTGATTTTTATAAATCATCCTCATGTCAATATGACACACAATTTAACCAGTATTAAACAATGCATTTTTTTATTTAAAATTGAAAATTTAGTTTAAATGAAGTGTTACATTCTCAAGCCCATGAAAAATCATTTAATTATTTTGTTATATTAGAATAATTATCTTTATTTCATTTTTGTCATTTAATAATTATTTGTACCATAATAAAATACACGATTTGAATAGAATGAATCGAAATGTATCAATTCGGTTTAAAAATAAAGGTTTTTTTAAAACATTTTTTACTCACTAAACAATATAAAACAAGCTTTAATTTTCTTAACACTTATGTAAAATTCCCCATATGTGATTTTTGATATGCAGGTATAATATTCATATCCATCTAAAACATGGTGTGACTTTTATGAATCAAAGTGCATGTTTTCAGTTTAAAAATAACAGTTTTGTTAAAAACATGTATCAACCACTGAAAAATAGAAAATAATATTTAATTATCTATATAAATTACTATAATTATAATTGATTCATTTTTTATTTGTGAAAAATAATTTCATTTCAATCTGAAACACAGTGTGGCTGATATTTCTCATAGTTCTTATTTTTATTTAAAATTAAAATTTTCATTCAAAACACACATCACATACTGAAAAATAATAAAATTTTCTCATATTTTCTTTAAACATTAGTAAAATTATTCATAATTCAGTTACGATATTTATGAATCATCCTCACATTGATTTGAAACATCTTGTGGAACGTATGAATCAGATTGTGTATTTCTATTTGAAGTTGAAATTTTAGATCAAATGACACATGACATGATCAAAAAAAGGAAAACAAATTATGAATGTTTTGAAACATTATGATAATGCTTCATAAGTAATTTTTGATATATATATAAATCATTTTTTTCTCAATATTATATATAGTTCGAGTGGTATAGCTTTAAATATGTGGTTTAGTTTAAAAATGACATTTTAGATGGAAATGTGTGTCACTCACTAAAACTTGATAAAATATAATTACAATATGATTATACTTGTTGAAAATGATCCAAATTTCATTTTTTTTATGTATAGTTATTTGACACACATAAATCTGAGACATGATTTTAATAGTATGACTCAAAGTTCTGCTTTTTAGTTTATAAGTAAAATTTTAGTTAAACATGTGTGTTACACACTAAAACAATAGAAGACACGCGTTGATTATCTTTATATTTTTGGATAAAATTATATAAAACAATTTTGATGTGCAGTAATTAGTCTCACATTAATTCGACACATGGTGTGATAAGTATCCCTTAATGATCATGTTTTTATTTAAAATTGATATTTTAGTTCAAAACACACATCACATATAGAAATTTAAGGAAATGTTCTCAATTTAACAAGATAATTTAGTAAAATGATCCATAAATAATTTATGTCATGTATTAATGACTATAAATTAATATGAAACATAGTGTTCCCATTATGAAAAATAAGTGTTTGGTTTCATTTTTAAAGTGAAATCTTATTAATGCATTGTTTCATATTTATGTTTAATTTATTTCTTTATAATATTACTAACTGAAAAAAATTCTAACAATACACTATTTTTCTTTACTTTGGAAAGTTTTTAGAGACTTGTTCCTTGAATATGCTATTTTGATAAGTGCTCAGGCACTAAATACAATGAAACATTAATACTTTTTACTTTGTTGATGTTTGTGATAAATTGTATGTTCCAATATTATTTTACAAACCGATATTTGAAATGTTTGAAACCACTATATTTTTTTTAATGTATTCTGATGAAAATGTAATTGAAATTAAATATTATATTTTCAATTATAGTGTGCATTGATTTTAGCACTTCACTGATGCATATTGTATATTATTATTGCAAGAAATAGTGATAGTAAATGTTCATTATATTAGAAAAAATAAATGATAATGGCCTCCCTTTATGAGTGATAATAAATAGCTGATAGTGTTCTCCCTTAATTTGTTCTAAAATGGCACTGATAATGTTTCCCCTTTATCTACAGTTTCTTTTAGCACAAATAAAGTTTCTTTTTATCAGTGTTATTTTTGACACTAATAAAATTAATATGCTTTCAAAGGAACTTGTGTTATCAATGATTTTTAGCACTAATGAAGCTATTTCTATCTCTATTAAAGCTCAAATTTACAACAGTGACTATATTTTATTCAATTTTATTTTACTATATTATATAGTTAAATGAATATCATAATTATAAATTAAATAATTGTTTTTATCATGATATAGTCACTATAATTGAATAGTTATTATCATGAAGGATTACTTCTAATAATGTATTCCCAAAACTAATTCCTTGAGAAATTGTTTTTAATTACTTTTTATAATAAGTGAATCAATTTATTCATGATTTTTTTAATATTTGAGTTATCAACCATGAATATTTGAGAAATTACATTATTTGATCAACTAATCTTATATAATTCCATAAACTAAATAATATTTGAATAAATTAATATTATGATTTTTAATCTTTTATGTGATGAGGAATTCATTATAAATCTGGGATATTTTTCCATGTTTCATCACACAACATATACATTTTCTTTAAAATAATTTTATTCTCCTATCCCTAGTAGACACTTTTTCTAAACATTTTGGAAAGATGTTCCAAATCATATAATATCTATTATGTGATAGTCTTATCCTATTATAATTATATAATCTATTAATTATTTCATGTTTAACATCCATAAGTGTAAATTATAGCAATAGTAATGATAATTGTGATTATTTTGGGTTATCATTAAATACCATGAAGGATCTGAATACTCATAATTGAAGATCATAAATAATATATATGTCTATATTGAGGAACAATATTTATAAAGGTAATTATAATTAAATTCTTCATAATAACTTATATATGTTCATTATTAATAAAAAATCAATTACAGATGTTACATTATCATCTAATTACCTTAACTAGTAGTGTGAAATTAATAAATGGATCATTAAGAGAAAATATCACCTACATAGTGATACATCATTTTATTATATAATACAATAATTAATCTTAATTCTTGATAAAATCTATTAATTTGTTAATGAAATTATTTACAAAAATTCATTTCGAGACCATGCATTATTTTGGTGTTGATTAACTCTCTATCTAATCATCATTAATAATAAGAAAAATTGATTCTAAAAAGTTTGTTAATATTATATTTTTTACAATGTAAAAATGAATCAACAAAGTTAAATTAAAATTTTACTAATTCTTAAAAATTAATAACAAGAAATGATCATTTAGGTCAGTTGGAATTAATTATGATGAAAATTTATTATTATAGTTATGTGATTTATCAAAAATAGAAATAGCCTTTATTACCACACAAAAGTACATCTGATGTTTTTAGATACATTAAAATATCATATATATTATGTGTGTTAAAAATAGCACTGATAAAAGAGCCCTTCATCAGTGTTAAAATAAGCACCAATAAAGGGGAGCCTTTATCAATTCTAGTATAGAGAAGATAAAGGTGTCCCTTTATAACTTATTTTTATGGTCTAGATAGAGGGGACACTTTATCAGTGTATTATTTGTGCTAATAAAATAAAATCAGCTATAGTCGCCTACTGGAATTATTATTCACCGCACCACAATATGAAATTTTTAATTTCAATTAAATTTATATCACAAATACAAGAAAATAAATTACATTAGAAAAAATATAATGCATTTATTTTTACAATTAAAATGGTACATACAGTTTGTCACACACATCAAAAAATTCAAAAACATTGATAGTCCATTATCCTTAGACTTTGATATCCACAAAAAAGAACCTTGTAATGCTAACCATTGATGAAAAAACCACCTCAGATAGAGAAAATAGTAAACCTATATAAAAAAATTCTATGTCTCTAATAATAGAAAGACATAAATTAAAAATTAATATTAAATAAATAATGACTATAATGTAACTTTTAAAATTTAAACATACACTATGATTCATAATCAAAACACCCCAAATTAATTTAATGCATCTTTAATTTTTACATTTCAGTGTTTATTTATGGACTATTTTCATAATATATTTAGGAAATACCAACACATTTTATCTTAACTATGTTTCTGATGTGTGTTTCAAACTAAAATTTCTATTTTAAATGAAAAAAAAATTCAAGTCATACTAGTAACATCATGTTTTAGATGAATGTGTGGATTATTATTACACATTAAAACTGATTTATAGATCATTTTCATAACATATCAAGACAATCAGAGTGTTTTTTCTCAGTTTTCAGTCTGTCAAATGTGTTTTGATCAAAAATTTCAGTTTTTAATAAAAACACGCACTTTGAGTCATACAGGTCACACCATGTATTGTATTGACATGCGGTTGATTCATTCATATAAAAAATGAATTTTGAATCATTTAATTAATGTATTAAGACAATAAGAGTGTGTTTTATATGATTTCCAATAGTGACCCAAATTTTTAACTAATTTCCTTAAAACATAAAATAAAAACACTGAGTAATACCCATAACAACATTTATTAAATTGAGGTAAAGACACTTCTTATATGTCAATAATAACATATCGATCATTTTATTAATGTATTGTGACAATTTGAGAATGTTTTTATTATTTTCCCTGAGTGATACATGTTTTTAACTAAAATGTTATTTTTTAACAAAAAATGCACATTTTGAGTTATACTAGTTCCACTATATATCAAATTTATGTAGGACATATATCAAGACATAAAAAATAACCTATGGATAATTTTCTAAAGGTATTAAAATAAATTTAAAAGTTTTATTAGTATAAACAATGTTATAGTTATTTTTAACTAAAATTCTAATTATAAATTGAAAACACACATTTCTAGTCATACGGTCCCACTATGTATTAGATTGTGGAACATCGGATTCATACACCTCATAAATGACCCATGTATAATTTTTCTAATGCATCTAAATAATTCAACATTTATTTCATTTTTTATTATACAATGTGTTTTTTAACTAAAATGCCAATTTTAAATTAAAACACATTCTTTGAGTCATACCAGTCAAACCGTGTATCAAAATGTTGTGTGGTTGATTCCAATATCTCATAAATTACTTAAGTATTGTTTATATAATATATTAAGACAATATGAGTGTATTTTCTAGGTTTCTAGGGAGTGACACAGGTTTTTACCTAAAATTTCATTTTTAAACTAAAAACACACACTTCGAGTCATACCAGAAACAATGTCTGTTAGATTGAAATTTGGTTGATTCATACTTATCGTAAATGAATTATGGATCATTCTCCCTACTTATCAAGACACCCAAAATGTGTTTTTATATTATCTAGTTAGTGACACACATTTTTAATAGAAATATCATTTTTAAAATGGAATCACACTATATTAGTCATACGAGTCACACCATGTATTATATTGATGTGACATTGATTTATACTCATAAAAAATGGCCTAATAATGTTTTATATAATGTATCAAGACAATTTGAAATCATTTTTTATAATTTGAGACTGTGATGTGTGTTTTGAACTAAAATTTCAATTTTGTGTAAAAAACACACTTTGAGTAATGCCGGTTACACCATGTGTCAAATTGATGTGTGGTTTACTCCTATAAATAATAAGTGAATATGAATTTTCCCTATATATCAAAAAAATTATCTATGTTTTCAATGTTTTCAAGGATGGTAACATTTTTTTATCTAAAATTTCATTTTTCAGTTGAAAACAAATAATTTTAGTCATACTAGTCACACCATGTGTAAGATTGAAGTTGGATAATTCATACATGTAAAAAATAACATAGGGATAGTTTTCATAAATTTTCGATATAATACTCATGAATTTTAATAGTTTTCATTGAGAGAAATGTTCCTTAAACAAAATATTATTTATAAAATGAAAACATATATTTCAAGTCATACAAATTACACTATGTATCAGACAGAGGTATGAATAATTCCTACATATCAAGAATGAATTCTAGATAATTTTCACAAGTATTAAATATATCTGAATTTTTTACCTCTTTTTGCAAACTTCTTACAAATTTTTAACTAAAATGTAATTTTTAAACTAAAAACACACATTTCTAGTCAATATAGGTACATCATGATTTAGATTAATATAAAACTAATTCATACAAATTAAAAATTAATATGGTCCATTTTTTTAATGTATTAAAACAATATGAACGCATTTTATTGATTTTGAGTAAGTGACACATGTTTTCAAATAAATTTCCATTTTAAATATAAACTCACACTTTGAGTCATAATGGTTATGCCATGTGTCATATTGAGATGTGCATGATTACAATAGATCGAAAATAACTTATTGATTTTTCTATTTATGTATCAAGATAATCATAGTGTGATTTATATATTTGTATTGAGTGACACTATTTTTTAACTAAAATTTCATTTTTTAACTAAAACCCATCACTTTGAGTCATACTGGTCACGATGTGTGTTAGATAGATGTGTGGATAATTCATATATTTCAAAAAATGAATTATAGATGATTTTCTTAATTATAAATACAAGCCAATAATGTTTTCTTTATTATTCGTGACTGATAGAAGTTTTAAACTAAAATTTCATTGTTAAACTAAAATATCACATTTCTAATCAAATCAGAAACTCCATCTTTTAGATTGAGATAAGGATGATGTATTCACATCTCATAAAACATATGGATCATTTTCCTAACATATCATAAAAATATATGGCCATTTTCATTATTTTCAGGGATTGAAACATGTGTTTAAAAAAATATCATTTTAAATTGAAAACACACATTTTGATCCATTTTGGTGACACAATGTATCGTATTTATGTATGAATAATTCCATGATTTCATGAAAAAACTATGGATCATTTCCCTAATGTTTCAAAATAACGTGAATTAGTTTTCGTGGAATTTAGTATGAGATGTGTCTTCTAAACTAAAATGAAAATTTGAAATAAAAACAGACACAGTAACTCATTTCGGTCACACTGAGTGTCATATCAATATTTGGTTGACTTCTATGCATCACAAATTACTTAAATGTCATTTTACTAAATCATCAAGTATATATTCTTAATTTATTGGTTTTCAGTGACTCAAAAATTTTTCTAACTATGATTCAATTTAAACTGATAGCACTTATATTAAGTCATTTATAAAGTTAAAATGCACACGACTAAACATAAACATAACTAATAAAGATAAAATTGTTCTATGAAGTGAAAAAAATTACTATGTTCATTATCCTTGTCGATGAATCTATCAATATTCAATTTTTCCATAATTCATATCCCATTATAGAGGAATGAATGGTGAGAGAAATTAAATTCACAATTAAGTCATCTCATCATGATCACTTTGAAAATTATCTAAAAATGTACTATATAAATATGATAATAAAATTAAAATTAAAAGTGGAAAAGATAACGAAAAGATTAACTAGATATATAGTAGAAGTTAACATCTTTATTATGTCTCTATACATTATAAAATCATGTATTTTACCCATTCATTTCTAAAAAATATATTTCCTCTTTTGGATACAAGGACTATCAATAGTACTGGTAGTACTTGAAAAATATAAATAACAAATTATTAATAAATATTTTAAATGAAATTGTAATTATTTTCAGAAATACCTCTTCAGGTGTGATACTTTGTTGATGGAATATGAGATATTTTATAAATTTATATATATAATAACCACTATCTATTCCATCAATTTATTGCAAACACATCATAGTGATTAATAAAACAAAGTAATTTTTTTATATAAGTTGTTGTTGTTAAATATTATTATATAAACCATAATACCTATCTAATAGTATAATTATATAGGATTATTGTTCTCATTGACTATCCTCCTACCATGATTTTTAATATATTTAAATACCACAATATCATGAAAATATTTTTCATGTAAACATAATATTGGATGATTAAATAAATGTTTATTTGAAAAATATGGAATATAGTGTATTATAAGTTGATAAATACCAACATGTTTGGATGATTTATTGGAAATATTTTCACTAGATCTTAGAAAAATTAACTTTGAAGCATCTAAAATTATTATAATGAGAAATTGATACTCTCTAAAAAATAAATAAGTAATTAAGGAAATGAAAATGTATTTAATATGACAAAATTTTGGAGTTTTACCCATGTATTTTGGTTTTTATGGACAATTATTCATTTATATGTATCTTTTCAAACATTGCATCCTGTTGGTACAATATTTTGAAATATGAATATTCTTCTAATGACCATTATTTTGTAAAATTCATGTGATGGATAATGATTCTAATCTTTTCATAGGTTTTTTCCTTAAAATATTACTAATATATATACCTACAGAAAAATATGAATAGTATTTAACTAAAATTAACTAGTAGATAAACCATGGGATAAATAGATTATGAAAATGCACCTCATTCGTACTTTTACATCCAATACACATAGAAATCCTATGTGATGATTTAATATACATTATAATGTATAATGATGTATTTAATATCATCTCTTGACATGTTTTCTTTAAAATCAAATATTCCCATATTACCATCATTTAATGCTGTATTCATATGAACATGAAATATTAGTGAATGAGAAAGTTGGAAGAGTGGGGTAAAGGTACCCTATAAATCTATTTTCTATTGTTTGGTTTATACATTGTATTTTTTTATTTGACCATACATTTATCCTTCCTTCTCTCCATATATAATATCAGTCCGTGGTTTAGGAATTTTTCCATTAATTGTTGATGTTTTTCATAGAAAATAAAATTAAAAGGAATAAATACTTTTCAGAAAGTTTATTTACAATATCAGACACCCATGATATCAATGACTCAATTTAATGTTCAACTATTTTAAAATCTATATCATCAAGGGTAATAAGTATCTCATCGATTATCTCTTGAGCTACATTAATCCCCACTCTCATGTGAACCTTATAATGTTTTGTTTTGTGAAACATATTCCCTTGGATATTGCAATATATACCCCTTAGAACAAAGATATGGGTGAGTGATGATAGACATAAATCAAAATAAATTTTACCCTATAAAATACTATAATATGAAAGGTATCATTTTCTATAAGCATTGAAATTTTTAGAAATATTTATGAAAAATTTTATTATCTATGGTAAGGATTCCCTTTGAGATGAATGGGTCATCTCAATGCTGTGGGGAATTTATTTAGTAGTTTTTTTTATTCCTTATTCTCTTTTATTTTTCCTATAACATTTTCTACCAATATAGAATTTCAATTAATATTGTATTTTATAGAAATACTCACGTTTTTATCTCATCCATTTCCCTATATCTATCCCATTGTGAATTTTTTTATTATCAAAATATGTTTGGAGAGAAACTCCAAAACCCAAACATATTATTATTCCATATTATTCTATCCACTTCAATTCCACTCAAAGTATTCATTCATTAGGTACAAACAATGATGATTCATAAGTCTAAATCGAATAAAAATATAGGAAAATAAGTAGTAATTTTTATGTAATAAATATTTGAAGTAGAATAAATTTTTATTATGCAATATTTACACATGAACCATATAATTTTTGGTTTTTTTCATCCATTAGTATATTATTTTATTTACCTGAGCCTCTTTCCGTAGCACATGATGCGGGATGGATGTTTTTTTAGATTTTGATTCATTAATCTACATATAAACAAGCATACAAAATTATGTTTTTTTTTCTTTCCACATAAAATTATTAATGTGGATTTAAAATATATATACAATTTTTTTTAAATTAAGAACACCCCATCCTTATTGAATGGTTGGGTTGCATTGGTTAAAATGAACACATCTAGTTTTATGTACTCTATTTTTGTTTTAAAAATTAAAAACTTTTAATAAAATTGATTAATACACGGATTTAGAAGTAATATCTTACAAATAAAAATTCACCTTAAAAGAAGAAACATCATAATATCTGATAAAAGCATTATACAATTCCTTGTTTATCATGTGTTTATACATCTATGGTGGGTGTAATTTTTAATTCCCTTTAATATCCATGATTTTATGTTTTTAATAATTTCCCAATATCTTCTAGGATCATTTCAATGACCATTAATAAAAATTTAATTTAACAGAACATTAGTATAAATAAACATTATATGGTATAATGAAGAGTATGTGGTCATTTAATTATATAAATTTTTAGTAAAATAAGGAAAATTTATCATAATGTTAACCTAATCACTTGAAAAATTATTTCCTTAATTATAGGAGTAATATTTTTCCATATATCTATTTCAATCATCATGTGAATTTGAGTGGGGGCCTCAATGTTACTAATGAAAGTTGAAATAGTTAGGTTAATAGGATAAATGTGTTCATTCTATCAAAACTCATATTTAATGTCTCTCTTATCACCTTAAATTTTATTTGATAACATTTTCATCCTACGATTATTCAGTTTTTTTGGGACATAGTTTGCACAACTTTTACTATTTCTTTATTTTCAAAATCATTAATTTAATTTCCCTCAGGATTAGTATCATCAAAATGAGAAGAAAAATGTTGTTTCTCATCATTGGTAAAATCATCAAGATATGAAACCTATTATACCACAAGATAGGGAATACTGAAATATAAAAAATAAACTTTATTTAAAAGTATTTGAATATTAAAATTAGATTAAATAGATGTAGAACTGTGAAAATAATATTATGACGTAACACAATCTATTTTAAAAGAAAAAATATTTCCAGATTATTTAAATGTATTTTTTTTAATGGTTAAAGGGATTTTACCCCTCAATCAAGTATCCAAATCCCATCATTATTGTATCCTCTTACATACATGACCCCATATTGATTGGTACTATTGATAAATGAGTGTGATGTCACAATGAAAGGGTTGTCCTAAGTTGAATTGAAGTCCAAACTCGTAGTGGTTTTAATCGAAAACTGAACAATTACCCACTTTCTAAGACGAAATGTACTTATACTGGCTTTGATACCATTATAAATGATTCATCATTGTACCGTCCATTACATAAATACAGTTTCTTGAATCTAAATTAATCTATTTTAAATTCACTCTTATTATAAACCTAATTACAATTAAAATCAACACTTGGAATGTTGTATAATCAAACACTAATATTTTTTTGATGATACAAAATTTTGATATATTCATATAAATGGGGTTTTTATCCTTTTTTACTTGATTCATGCATTAATTTTCTATAATAGTAACTCTACTATTTTTAATGATACTGAGTTCATCATGCTCTATTGTTTAGAATATATAACCATTAATTACACAACCATTATAAGATAATACATTTACACTTGGTACCATGGCTATCCATCATTGATTTCCTAAAATTTAATATGGATTATCAATTTATTCCGTACAAAAAATCTCTTAAAACCATCTTATAAACCATCAATTATGGGTATTTGATATACATATTTTAGCCAATGATGGATTAAAATTCATTGTAATCACATTATGCATTTCAAAATATGGAACAACCTCTAAACTGTTAAGTAAGAAATAAAGGTGAAATTGATCCCACTCTTTAATAGAAACTGAGAAAATGTTTATCTTAAAACTTACTCCATCCATAAACATCAAATTATGATGAGTTTCTAGTAGACCAATTCGTTACATATCAGACAAGTAGTTTGTATATAATTTAATGCCTTCCCCAATAGTATATTTCTCTTCAATATAACCTTCTTTTAGATTATTATTTTTTACAAACCCTTTAAAAATAATCATATACAAGTCAATGGGATACATCCATTTATATTTTATAGTACCACGTATTCAGCTCTTAGCAAAACTATAAACCATCAAATGAAATATCATATCAATCAAAGATGTTCAGAAGAACATCTGGAATAAAAAAATATTAAAAACATCATAGTTGGAAATTTCATTGGGTCTATAACATTATTTTATAATACATCGAAAAAATATTGAATTATATTTTGTGAAAATCATTAGTAAAAATGAAACAAAAATATATTTGAATTAGATCATTCATAAAAACATGAAAATCATGTTATTTTAATCTCTTTATGTTTAAAAAAGTTATTGAAATAATATTATTTTTATTTTAATAAATAACATATATAATCTTTACATGATTTGAGAAGTTTGGAAACTGATATCTCTAATTTTTGGAAGGAGTGTAAGATGCTGGTGGAAGAAAATTTCATTTTTTTACCCTTCATTTTCACCAATTGTTCCCATATCCCCATGAAAACCATGCCTAACTTAGCCTTAATTTCAACGTTCTTTGCAGGGTTCATTTAGTAACATTTTAATGACACTATCACAATCATTTTTTTTTCTCAATCATATTATCATGAAAATTTATGGAATATAACAATTTCTTGTATAATAATGAAAAAATGGATATTTGTTCCATTCAATTTTCATACGGTTTTTCGAAGAATGTTTACAAACTGCGTTGGTTGTGTCTTTTAATTTATCAAACAAATGATTATATTTTAAAATATATGATGATTTACGTACTTCTAAATTCTCATATAATGATTTCATCAATGATTAGTATTTATGTTTTCTTGGTAGAAACATTTGATTCTCTAGGAAGATAGTTCCTCAGGAATGTTTTAGTCTAATTGAGTGTGTTCCTTTTTAAAAAATGGGACACATTTGGGTTCCTTAAATTTTATATCCTAAAAAATTCTACAAGCGGTGTGTTTATTTATCATCATATACAATGTGTATCTAAATTTAAAATATTCATATATATATGCATTATACAACCTTAAAACCCGGATCCTGAAATATTTTCAAATATTTGATAAATAGAGAAAAATAAATACCAATATCATTACTTTGTTGTTTTGGTCATGATATAGAAATATAAAACCTAATGTATCTTTTATTCATTCATATCCACAACTATATATTATAATTTACCAACATAACATGCCATATCTTCTAACAATTACATTATAATCCCAAAGGATCCACTATATCTACTGATATCTCAATTTGAAGGATTCTTGGATTATTTTACGATTAGGATACTCATGATAAATTTTAATCCACTAACGATAGTTTTTTGGGTGGAAAAGTTTCACATATTTATTTCTTTTATATTCATTACATGTCAATTTCATCTTAGTCTCATCACATTCATATAGTCACTTAAACCTCATAATTATAGGATAATACTGCACAATACTTGATGTAATTTATTCAACATTATTATATCAATATTTACCAAACATTGGGAATTTTTTAAGAAATTCATGGCCCATGAATAATATTTTATAGTGATTTGGAAAATCATGTATTCTTTTAAAGATTATACCCATTGAACACATCATTCATTTAGCATCATATATTGGAAAAGGAGGCATATTATCTTATAATATAAAATCATTAAAGAGAGAAGGTGGTTCAGTAAATATGGTGCCAAACCTTCTATTTCCATCTTTTACATTATATATCTACAATATGCAAAAAAATATAGTTTATTTAGAACAATATATGTAAAATCGAATCTTTACAAAACTCTTTATCATTTAAAAGTGTTTTTATAATCATTAATTTAATATTAAACTATCATTTTAATTTCATTAAAATGATATTCATCATCAGTTACATCTATAATCATATTCTTGATATGGTCTTCATCATCATTCAAAATAGTAATAATATCATAAGGTTCATATAACGTAATATTATCCTAATCATTGGATATATTCAGTTATTCATTTTGTTTTGTAAAACATTATGATATTAAATCTATTCTTTGGTAGATCAATTTCTCTTATTACACCTTTGGACTAATATTTATTGTATAACAACAACATAATCATAGATAAATTCTTTGATAATATTTATATGCATGATATTTTAAAAACAGGATGAACTTTTTAACCACATCCACATACAATTTTTCCATATTATTAGCATCCAACCATTTTTTATTCATATTCATCACATTTTATTCCATAATATTTACATTTAACAATATATATATATATATAAGGTATGAGTTTACATCCCTAAAATGCTATTACTTATATATACAGACATATATTAACCATATTTGATATAAATTTTCATTATATCAATAACTTTTTTAACATGTAAAGAAAATAAATTATATGACATTAAATTATTGAAACACTTATTTTTTATTATAAGAAGTCACATTTCATAAATAATTTTTTTTTGAAATATATTCCTTAGGAGAGATAATTCACTCCTTGTCGCTATCAATGTTCTTATGAAACCAATTTATTTCTATAAATGGATAAGTATTTTCTTTCATAAAATATTATTTCACAATCAAAACATATATCAAATAATAATGATTTTTTTCACAGTTATTTCATAATATTTGAAACAATATAATCACATCGATTATGGTTATTAAATTTTTAAATTTACTAAAGATATAATATTCTAATTATTTTATTGGTGATAATAAAAATAGAAATTTTAATATTCCATGATATTTTTTAATGTAGTTATTATTATGTTTATAGAAGAAACATTAATTCAATTGCTAAAATACCCCAAATTCTTATGTTTTTAAACCATGAATAAGATGTATTTAATAAAAAAATATTAATTGTTAATTGAAAATACTTATCATCAATAACTCATAATTATTAAACTATTTTTATGGGGTTCGAATTGAGATTTTTGTGAGATATGTTTGAAGACATCTATAGGTACTTTATGACAAAAAAATAGATTACAATACTACACTTGAAAATTATCATTCATAGTATCACTATTCAATAAAGGATCACCTAGTGACCAGATTCATTGTCTTAATGGATAGCATGATACTCCAAGGGATAGTTTTTTTAGTATTATATCATGAATATCATAAGGTGTAAATTTTTTATTTCAAAGAAATGTAATAATATGGGATTTTCTTAGTGAAATAAAACTTCATTGATAGTCCATGATTGTGTTCTTTCTTTCAAATTGCATTCTTTTTCTCATCCTCTTATTTATTTCATGAACATTTCTAACATGAATGAGGATGTTATTTTCAATTAATCATCAAACCACGTAGAATAATTCATTAATATTTTATGATTTAGTGTTTACATTTAAATATGGTATTGATTCACATATCTCTTTTATTTACTTTTGTATCTATCTATAAAAAATAAGGTTTCTTTTGAGATGAATCACAGGTACCAACACTAATGACTTGATTAAACTCAACTACGAAAAAAATGGATAATCAATTCATATATTCATATCACTAAAATATGATCCCATATTTACTAAACTTGGAATTATTTCACAAATCGTGATTTCCAGAATACTCTTGTTCAATCTCATTAACTCATTATTTTATAAAATTTACCCAAATCAATCCCTATGGGTTAAACCTGAAACCCCCAATTTTTAGACCTTTTTATTAAATATAGGATTTGTAAAAATTTATATTTTAAAATTTGTATAATCAATAGGACCTTGGTACATCAGGTAGTTGATCAATTTTTTGTGTTGTTTTTAGGGATAATTTCACAGGAATCATATGTTAACTGTAGTTATTTGTGTTTATTTTTAATTTTTATTCTATTGGTTTTGCTTGTTCTAAAAATGCTATTATTTTCTAGTAATATCTCAAATAAATGATTACTCTCCTAAATAAAAATGAAAATATATTTTTTACAATGATTTTAAGATAGAGATGTTCTTAAGAAGTATCAATAAGTGAGATGGCATGGATTTAATTTAAGTAGAACTAGACGTGGACTAGCATTTGAGAATTGGATATTTGATTAAGAGAACATTGATGGTGTTGGGTAGAATATTTGTAATGTGGGTATAATAGAGTATGCTAGAAAAATTTATTTTCATGGACCATTTCAATATTAAACAATTAATTATTAAAATGATCATAAATTCAATATATGTTTTCAGACTACAACATGATGATATAATCATAGAACTAAGTTGTTGTTTTTGGAATTATGTGATATCTTCCAATTTAATGATGACTATAGTGATGTGGTATGTTTAATTTGGTTTCATTTTTATTTAATTGATAAATAAATGAATGGATTCAAAGCATGTTACATAATTCCATTAATACATGTGATTATTTGGAAATAAAATTCCATTAAATATTATTATTTCCCTAAAACTCATTGAAAATTCAGATGGAAATTTTAAATTTCTATTTATTTGATGAAAAATAACTTTATAATGAAACATAATGGTTTAAATACTTGTTCAGGAAAATCCCTCACTATATATTTCAAATATAGAATCCAATATAAACATTTAATAAGGGATTATCTCAGAGAAACATACCAACCGTGGATGTCATAACTGGAGGATCACTAATGAAAATTCTACCAGATGAATGTTATAAAATTTTAGGGGATATATCAATGAGTAGTTTTCAGTGGAAATCATATGGAGTAATAAATAGAGGTGTCAACATGGTTCACAAAAAATATGGATAACCAAAAAAATAGAGACCTTTGTATGTAAAATGGACACAACGATGGGCATGAACCAACCCTAAGGTATGTACATCTTAGAAGTTAACTATGTTAGTTTTAACTGAAAAAATAAATTTTAGGGTTAGACTAAAAAATAATTTCAAGGGTTTTAGCTAAGAGAATTGGATTTCAATAAGAGAATGTTATAACTCCTCAATGCCCAATCCATTCTTTAGAGGAGACCTTGATTATGTTAATTGAAACCACCAAGGAAACCACTATGGATTTGAAAAATGATTCAAATGATAATTAAAAAGGATCTATAAATATAAAATTCTAGGTTGGATAGATTAAAAATAATCATGTCCTATAGGAATGAATTCAGATGAGATACAGGTCAACCCACATGATGATTTTAGGGAAACAACCATGATAAGTGGAAAACCCATGGAATCCAGTTCCAAAGGAATTAGAAAAATATAAGAAAAAAAAGTTGTAAAATTCTTAAAATGGAAGATAAGATAAAAGGTAAATATAAAGTAACTGTGAAAGAAGCATTGGAAGAGGAATCACAACCCTATGATCCACCAATGCCGTTTCTGGAGAGGTTAAATTAAGGGAATTTTTTGAAAAAAAGTATGTTTCTAGAAACCATTAAGAAACATAACATCAACATCTCCTTCAATAATTATTTAATAGACATTCCCATAAATTTTAATATCATTAAAAAAAATTGTTTCTAATAATAAGAATCTTGATGAATTGAAAATCATAGCACACTTGGGAGAATACAAAGTCATGATCATTAAAAGTATTCTAAAGAAGTAGTAATATTCATGTTTATTTAAAATTCCTATTTATATTTGGTTTAATGAGTTTGTAAGGGATTTTTTTTATCAAGAAGGGAGTGTGATATCATTTTATACTCATGTGGGGATATTTTTCTTAGGGTTGGTGGTGAGCAAGTTATGTTTAATATTCATCAGTAAATAAAAAGCTTCGAGGAAAAAATTGGAGATATGAGGGGGGGAAATATTAAATTAGAAAAATTTTATTCCCTTAATGAGTAAAAAATTATCTTCTATCAATAATAATGAATAAGGTGAAGAATATAAAAATACAAAAAAAATTATGCATGATTGGATAGAATATGGTGAACAAATTTTCTTTTCCAAATAAGTTTAATGAGGGTCATTATGTTTTGTTATTCTATGATATGATGTTTGATTTATCAGGACCTATCAAACACTGGTTTATTTTCCCCATGGAGGTGGTTAGAGTGTTTCTACAATGAATAGTGAATTTGATTTAAAAAATTGGAAGAAGTCCCACCGATGTGGGTGAGTCTTAAGTAAGACTATTCATTGATCTAGACTATGTAATTTTATTTTATCCATCTATGATTATAGGGGATATATATAACGTCTATATTAAATAAATTTAAAATGTTCTTCTACGAGGAAACCACTGTTTCTTATGAATTTATAGGATTTTAGTAATTTGATTTAGTTTATTGTTTTAATTCCCCAAATATTCTTTATCTTTATTTTCATGGGACTTATACTTTTACTTGGTTGTTTTTATTTTTTATGTACATATTGAAGAAATCATAAGAAGATATGAATAGTGGGAGTCTCTTCATTTATTTGGTAGTTTTTTAATTCTTCATCATTTTAACTACATAAATGTTTTTTCATACTGTCTAGGTTTTTAATGAAATTTCCTTCTACACATAGACTACATGTTTCATTTTTTTTCTTAGAAGAAAAATGTACTTAGTAATCCAATCATTATATATTTTAGATCTTATTTTTAATAATATTTAATGAATTAAACGGGGGATTAATAATTAGATACAACAATGAGGGTGTCAATTTAATGAATCATTAATTGGGGGGATGGGTGTTTTTATGTAAATAAAAATCCTATAAAATATTTTATGCATTGATTTTCATAAAATCAAGATGAAAGGTATTTTATGGTTATTAATTTCATAAGGGATTTTTACAATAATATGTTTCCCATTTCTGAGAGTATCTCAAACATATTTTCCCGCATTACTTGAGACAATAATTTTATTATAGATACTTTGGAAGTGTGGACCTACTAGAACGTTCATTTATATCTTATTAAAACTATAAAAGAATGATGTCTCGTTAATATGATTGAGGATTTTTTATTTATATCCTTATATTAGTCATAGGAAGATATTTACAATGACTCCTTATTCTAAATCCATATAATCCATGAATTACCTTGATAGTGAGAGAAACATTATAATACTACAATATCATTCTTACCAGGCTCTTAGAATTTTCACAATAACCAATTTTCTATGTGTGAAGGAAAGGGATTTTCATGTATTAAAAAAGATTATTTATATCAAAATAAATTTGGGTACTATCATTAGGTGTCAGTGGAAGGTTCATGGATTTATTATCATTATTTTTTATTATCCACCATCTAAAATATTAAATAATTTAATAAAATATCTCTGACAAAGAAAAATAAATAAATTGGAAATTTTAATTGAAATGAACATCAATGGTGTGTTTATGATTCATTATGATTCCTCTTTATGATTATTGGTCTATTAATTTGAGTTTGGGAAATTTTGTGATATCACTTATGTATGAGGAGTTTTTTTAGCTTTCAATTGTTTATCATGTGATGTTCTTTATAGTTGAACCTCTTAATTGAGATTTATAACTATTTACATTATTTACCAACCATCCCATAGGATTAGATACATTTGATCTTTATTTTAACCCCTTATGATTATTATTGATATTTATCTTTATGTGGTTGAGATTTGATATTTTTCCAAGAATATAAATATAATGTATATTTACAAGACAATGTATAACTCTAGTAAATATTTAAATTGAGTGACGAGATAATTTTTTTTAAAGGTGATGTAGATCACAATTGGTGTGCATTATAAAAATGTATTGAAATACATTAATTGAAGTTAAAAAGGGAATAATCATTTCAATAGGGAATGTAACATACAAATTTTTCTTAGTTTCCTTGAAAAGTGTAGAATTGAAGATATTTCGTTATGTGATGCTTAAAAATTTATATCATATAGATTATTATATAAATTTATTAAACACTATTTTGAGATATTGGAAGGATTATGTTTCTTATATGGTAATTTTGAGATTTCATGATTGAGGGTAAGTATGATTTCAAGCATGGGGTGATTTTATAGCTCAAATATCAAGAAATTTTTATATTAAATACAATCATTTAATAAATTCGTTAATTATTAATTTCATATTAATTTTGTTTTAATGTGTTAATATTTTGGTAATACGGAACTAATAATTTGAAAAACGAATAAAAAAGAAATTTGTTTGAAGAAAATTTATAATTGAAAAAAATACATTATAATGGGATAAAAAATGTCCTTAGTATTAAGACCCAGCCATATTACATTACATAATCATGAATTTTAGTTAAGAACTAATGTATTTTAATAGTGAGGATATTTTAAAGTTTAGTGTTTTAGATGAATGTGATATAATAAATACATGAAAGTCCCCATTTATATAGAGATGATACCACAAAAAGAGTATCCATTTCATCCAAAATATAATCCTTTTCACATAAAACATGATTTCTTTGAAAAATCCCCATAACATATAACATGGATTCCTTCATTGTATTAAACATCCTTATAACATGTGAAAATAATTAAAAAACATGGTATGGGTACGAAATACTCAGTAAGGGATATAAAAATGAGGAAAAATAAAACCTTAGTCCATTAATACTTGTAAATGTATGAAATCATTTTCAAAAAGACATGCATGTCACACATATATACTTACTTTGTAAACCTTGAGAATTTGAATAGATTTCCACAAAACATAATAACATATATATGAAAATAAAGGTATCATGGTGAATTAATTACTTATATTGTATCCCTCATGGCTAGCTTATGATTTTTATCCCTCGCGGCTACCTTATATTGTAATCCTTATGGCTACTTCATGGTGTAACCATCACAGCTACACATAGAGTAACCATATAGATGACCTCATGCTTATACATACCCAATGCATTATAGAGATATATAGTTTCTACCATTCATCATAAAAAATTCCCAAAAACTAGAACATAATCATAAAACATTAATAATTTCATAAAATCATTACTTTTTAATTTTGTAAAACATAATTTTAAAATAGGATTTCAAAAGAAAATCCCCATAAAAATATCATATAATTGAAGTAAGGCTTAATAAAGTGGATGGAATAAGTATATACACTATAAATAAACATAATTCAATGTAATATAAATAAAATTCACCACACAAAAAAATTTAATACCAAATAAATAATGAAGTATAAGGTAAAACAAATGATTGGAAATCGGGTTAAGAATTCCCTTACCATGGGTTTGTATTACATAAAACATGATTAAAACTCAAATGTAATAGTTAAAAGAGTAATATTATTATTTTATAGAAACATTTTAATTTTTATAACACCTTATATGATCATTTAGTAAAATCATTTCACCCTTTAGTTATTATTATTATGTTCCTTCCATTGTTTTGGATACATTTTTTACTTGATTTCCCAGGCCGGTTGGTATTTTATTTTCTCATCGTATAGAAATTAAATTAAAAAATTGGAATAAATGGTATTCATGTGTTTATAAAATATTTAATTATTCTATAAATCATCTTTTTATGATATATGATGATGAATCATTAGATAAAACATTAATCTTATTTGTTTAGATCTTTTTTGGTGGTCCCTTGATAATCCTGAACATGATTCCTTATATAATTTAATGACATACATTAATTTTCATTATATAATCATAAAATAGGTTACATAACAAGACATACATTATCTTTCAACCATTAAAAGGGTTTTATGACCAGACTTTATGGATGTAATGTAAATTGAATGTCTATCGCCCACAATTTGGGTAAACAACACATCACAAACGGTGTTTTTATTTTTTTTAGAATAAGAGGAAGAGGAGAGGAAGAGAGATGATGAGTTTTTTACACGAACATGATAAAATAAATAATATGTAAGATTCTGGATATTTCATACCTCCTATAAAAGGGTAGGAAAAATAGTATAAGAAAATAAAAGAATTCAAAAGAAAACACATGAAAATGATAGAGGATTCAATCATCTTGATCTCTTCTCCTTGAGATCCTCCTTGCGGCCTTTGTTTTTGGAATTTTTGTGAGACCAGAAGGACATGACGTGGGGAAGAACCATTGGGATTGGATTTGAAAAAACATATACAATTATCAATCCTTGAGATGTGTGATAGGAAGAAGGGAATTAATGTTGTATTTATAGTGGAGGAGAGAAGAGATTTTACATTATATTAATTATTATTTTAATATTTTTGTCCATGACTGTGAACATACATCATTTTTTTGATAAAAAAACGTAAATAGCGCTTCTGATTTTGAAATAAGTGGGATTACATTTTTCATGAGGTCAAAAATTGTGCATTCAAATGATAATTTTTATATAGGGTTTTTTTACCTTATTTCATTATTCATAAAAACTTAACGAATTTCATAAAAATACCAAGAATTCACCCATACCATATTTCAATGTGTAGAATTCAAAAATTAACTATTTTTTTGATAATTATTCTCTAAATATAATTAATTTAATTTTTATGTAAAATCATACTTTTTTTTTGAAAATTAATAATTTTAAAACTATAACTCATTTTTTAGTACCTTCAAAAATTAACCAAGATGACATTATCTTAATGATTTAAGACAATAAAATGATAATACAATTTACTTTTCATTATCATAATTTTAATATTCATATTAATATTCATAAGGGTATTTAACAATGCACCAAACATCAAGTTGGCTCAATTAGACTCCAAATAACTTTTAGATCATAATTGTAGATGACTGTTTCTCGAAATTCAAAACATAGAAGTGGAAAATTTATGTTTTAATAGATAGATTATAAATATATACTTAAAAAGTTTTTATTTCATAGAGTCTATTTATTTCATTAATTTAATTTATTTATAAAATTATGGGATGTTACAGTTAGGCTCGTCCAATGCAGTACATTGTTCCAGGGTGAGCTAAGCACAATGTGGAACTGATAATGGTGTGGTGTAGGGTGGCACTGGATAAGGTAGGTCGGTGGTCATAGAGTAGGGTTTCTCCAAGGTGCTCATTTGGTGCCAATCTTTAAGTTATTATATATAAAATAGTGTCTAACCATCAATATTTTCAATGTGGGAAAACAAATACCATATCAATATTTTCATTAATGAAATTCACATCACTTTATCTAGAACATTTTTGTCCAGTGAGTTTTTTATATTTTAATAAAACATAATTTAATTTAAAAAACGATATAGAACTACAATAACCACAATAACAAATTTTATTTAGATCCAACCAGATCAATTACATTGAAAATAAGTAAAATTAAATTATTGGTGGTAATGAATTTTCCACCAACCCCTATAAAAAGACACCCCTCCCCCTAAAAAATCTCTATAAATTTTAATCCCCCTCTCTAAACATATCCCCATTGTATCTCTTTATTTTTTCATGTTTTTCTCCATTTAGTGCCACCTTTTTACTATGATTTATAAGGTTTAGTATTTTTGAAACATTTTAAAATAGTATGTTTTCTAATTTATTTCAAAGAAAAATATTATTTATTCATTTTGTTTTTAGTTCACCTTAATTATATTATTTTTTTAGTTGTATATATTTTGTAAATAATAGCTAATAGTATAATGTAAATTATTAATATTTATTTATGACTATTTAGTAATTAATTTATAATTATTATTGGTAAAGGAAATAAAATAATAAAATATTTATTATATATCATGCATTAGTACTTTTTATATATTAGTGACATAATTAATAACTAAATGATAATTATTTAATTATTCATTTTGATGTAAAACTTTGTAATAAATAGATTATAAATAAATTGATATTATTTATTAAATAATATTAATTTGATGTTGAATAAATATTAATGAAATAAATAATAAATAATATGTAAATATGTAACTAAATATTAATTAAGTAATATTTTAAAAAATAATACTAAATGATTAATTAATTGTTAACATAGGATTAAGTAATGATTACATAAAGATTAATTAAGGATCAATTATTGATCAACAATTGATTTAATAATAAGAGCTAATGATTAAGTAAATATTAACCACTATTTTAATAATGATGAACTACTAATTATGTGTTAATTATGTATAAATTAACTCTTTAATAACTATTAAATGTCAAATGATTGAACAATGATTGACTGAATTTAATGTAATGATTAAGTATTTATTAATTAAGGATAAAATAATGATAGAAAAATTATTACATTTGGATTAACAAGTAAATTAACTTATGATTAACCTATGATGTAATAATTAAAAACTAATAATGAACTAATTAACAAATATTGTTTAATTAATAAATAATTAATGATTTACTGTGAATTAAGAAATAGTTAACAATAAACTAACTACTTAATAACTATTACATAAATAATTATTAACAAATGTTTAAACAATGATTAACGAATGATTAAGTCGTGATTAACATTATATTTACTAATGTTTAACTAAAGATTATGTACAGAGTACATATTGATTAAGTAATGATTATCTAATGATTAAGTAATTATTACATAATGATCAACTATTAAATAACTATAAAAAAAATACTTATTAATTTTATATAAATGAATGATTAATTAATGTATAACGAGTGATTAAAGAATGGTTAATAAATGATTAATAAATGATTAAATAAGGATTTGATAATTATAAAATAATGATAAACATATAATTAATTTAGGATTAACCATTAATTAACAATTTATTAACTTCTAAAAAACTATTAATTAACTAATTCATAAGGAATGGTTAACGAGTGACTAAATATTAATTAATGAATTATTAAGGAATGATTAAATTATGATTAAGAACTACTTAACATGGGACTGAGTAATGATTAACTAATAAATATCTAAGAATCAACTAATAATTAACTAATGATGATGTAACGATTAAAAAAACTAATTTATTAGTACTTATTCATTAACTATTATTTATCTATTAGTTAACTATTAATTTAATTTAAACAAACTACATAATAACTATTAATAAATTAATATTTCTTGAATAATTAACTAATGATTAATGAGTTATTATAGAATTACTAAAATGATTAACGAATTTTTAACTTATGATTAAATAATTTTTAACCAATAACTAGGTTCTGATTAATTAGTGATAAACTAAGGATTAACGTAGGATTAAATAATTCATATATATTAGTTATCTTCTAATTAACATAGGATTAACTTATGATCAATGAATGATAAATGCAAGAAACAAATGACTAAATGGACACATGATTTTTCACTCCCACATGATCTTCTTTAGATGATATATACCTTTATAAAACATAAAATTTGTACTATGAAACACTAGTATCATTATTAAGGATATAAGAAAACATTCTATAATTTTGGTAATGTAAATATTGTGTGGGTATTAGAGAAATGAATTCCATTTCTAGATACTATAGGTAGATCATTCTCTTGGATAGATGTACCAAGGTGGAATAACTTTGGAAAGGGTGTGTTGGTATTTAGCTCGATCGTCACATCGTGCATGAAAACCATCCTTAATGAACACCTAATTTTACACTCCCGAGGGATATTATTTAGATGATTCACATTCTCATTATAAACTACTAAATATATCATTAAGAAGATTAAAATGTTTATAATGAAGAATTAGTCTCATTACTGAGGATATGTGAGAAAAATCTACAATTTTAATATTATAATGAATGCGTTCTTAATTTTAGGAATGAAATCTCGTTTGGGATACTACATGTGGATATAGATTTAGTGAAAATTCACATTGGGGTAATAACCTTCAAAAAATAATATTTGGGTGTGACTCAAGCATTACCTGGTGCAATACAAAGGTCTTTATTGTATAACTAGTTTGACACTACTAAATGATTCACATTATTCTCAAAAAATACAAAACAAAACTTTAATAATATTAAAATTTTTACTAAAAAACATGAATTTCATCTCTGATAAAATAATAATTCTTTAGAAAACTTTTGTAAAGTAAAGAGTATATTGTCAAGGATACATGAGTATTCTGTAATGTCGACATTATTTACATTGTCATAATATTTATTATAAAGAACTATTCACATAGATAACCATTTTTGCCTATGTATTTTTTTGTGTGGAAGTTATTCATACTAAGAAAGGATATTCATATAATATTCAACCAATAACAATGTTTAGGACATATGATTATGTTACCCTAAGATAACATTGGTATAGAATTCATGGTTAGGTAAATTAGATACCTAATTAGGAGATATAGTCTATTAGATATAGACATTTTCAATTCAATGATTAATTATGGTATCTATATTTTCTATTGAATAACGATGAGTACTGGGACCATGAAATAAAATTATTTAACTAAAAATCTCATAATCTCATGATGGATTTATATGTGGATTTTTTACTATCCAAAAACAATGTAAAAAAAATAAAATTCATAGATATATATGATTTTTGAAGAAGGTTCACCCCAGGATTATGAGATTATTCAATATCATATAGAAGAAGAAAACAAATGTAATAAACCATATATAAAGTATGCTCATTTTGATAATGAGTAAGTGTCCAATAATAGACCAGTTGGAGATAGTAACAATGATGAGAAGAAATATGTATAAGTTGGTGTGAAATTTCATAGAAATTTAGTAGTTGTACATCATCCATTACACATATTAAATCAACCACCACTCATCACATCTTGGTAGGAATTAGGAAACATTTTCTTAAATAATAATGTAAAATAATTAGATGATAAAATAATTTTCCAAGAGTTATTGAGGATTGATTTTATGAACTAGGCTAAACATTAGATATTAGAAAAAATATTACAATAAAAGATATGGTAAATAATATACTAAAATGATTTTATATTGAGTAAAACTCTATATATTTAGATTATGATACAAACTGAACCAAATACAACACACAGTGTGACAAATATGGTGGGGATTTTAGGTTTTTCTTGATAGAGATTCCTTCCACTACTCTTTGAGGAAATAAAATTTCTATGATATAGGCATCTTATAGTTTAATGTATAAAAAAATTACACAAGATCAAACAACTTTGGATGATGAATTTTTGATATTATTTATTATAGATGTGGTTAGGACCATATAAGATCTACCTATAGTACAAACTTAAGAGAAGATACAAAAATAAATTGGATACAACATTTCATATGGAAAGTCATTGACGGAGAAATATAATAATATTTTATGGGTGTACAGTGATTGGAATGATTCATATCTAGGGTTTCCATAATTTTTATCCATTATTTTAAAAACCCCAACATCTCATCCACCTCAATATGATGAAACCTCAGTCTCAAGATAACTATAATGATCCATCACATGTAAAATTTTAGTAGTTTTTAGGAGAATTAATTGAATGTGTTGTCATGTTTCGTGTTTGAAACCAGTTTAAAAAAATTGGTTGAATGTTTTTATATAGAAATTAATTTTTTTATTTCATTCTTTATCAAACCAAGATGGGAACAGATCACCTTTGCTTCTTTAATTTTTCATTGTAGAGAAACAAAATAATGGTCAGATAGAATCCTCCAAGGGTGGGTCTCAAAATTAATGTTGATAAATCATGTATGTCGGGTGCAATGAGATGAGGTGGTTTGGTAAGAGATGTTATAAGATCTATTATATTTGGTTGTAGTTATTTTTACAGACCATACAACTCAATGGGATATGAATCAAGGGCCATGTTATGTTGTATTAATATGTATATGATGGTTAACATTGATATTGTATAGGTGGAATCTAACTCCAAAGTGTTAGTTAGACTCATCTGATGGATAAAAAAACTCTATGGAACTTGATGTACCTAATTTAAAAGGGTGGGATGTTCATTAATCATGGAATTGTGGTGAATAAGACATAGATAGAAGGTATTTTTCAGTAGATATATTGGAATGAAAGGGTGATCCGAATGAGCCTTTTAATATTTACATTTACACCGGTTTACTCCCAAATGATTTTATGATGATTTTTAAGGGATAATTATTTGGTATTCACTATTTTTAACCCCATGATATTCCTTTTTCTTATATTTTATAATAAAAATATAATTTTAATGAAAGAAAAATGAAAATTATGAATCAGGAATTGGTTTTTGCATGTATTAGCAACCATTTCACCTAAATTAATGATATATGTTTGATATATGATCTTTAATGAGAAATAAATGATTAAAAAATAAAAATCATGTTACATGGAAATATGTGAAGTCACGTCATCGATAATATGTTAGAAATATTGCAAACAATGATTGAATGACATTCCATAGTGAATCTATGAATAAGGATATCATATATCTTGGTTTTCTATCTATTTCTTATTTTTTTATTTGTCAAGAAAATCAGAAGATTAACTTATATATTATATTACAACATTCATGTAGAATATGATATATATCAATGAGTGATTCATCACTAATTAAAAGGAATCCATAGGGGAAATTTGGGATAGTGTGATTACATGATGTGGTTTCAAAAACAAAAATTTACATTTGAATATGACAAGAGGAAGGGCCACATATACATGACAATAAACAATTTTAAGTGCATCAATGGTGTCATCAATGGTCTTAAAAATTTACATATTACCTATAATGTACCGTAATTTCTATATAATTTTTTTAAATTATATATAATTATTTTGAGATCGTAAAATCTGACAGCGCATGATTCTGAGGCCAAGAGTTCCTGGAATGATCCGTTGATATTTTGTTAAGATTTAATTAGCACAGGTAAGCAGTTTTCCTGGAAAAGTGGAATAACTATTAAATTTTTTCCTGGTTTAGAAATATGAGGGAACTATTTTGTTAATGATTGTGGGTTTACCCTAAACATGACAGAAGTTTAGTCGGCGCAGGCCTCCTGTGAGAAAACCCGAAAATGGAATAACAGTAAATAAAATAATTAAATAAAGTTATTTTATTTTTCAAATGCTTATAACTCATGAATGGTAACTCAGATTAAACTTATGAGGCAACCAATGAGCTCATAAGGGTGTTCTCTCTTTAGGTAGATAATAACATTGGCAAGCGCGGTCCACCAATGAAAGTTATTTTTTTCCATAAATGAAATAATTAAGTGACAATTATTTTATTGTAAAATACATAAAGTCTAAACTGTAACTCTAATTGAAAATATGAGAGTACAGTTGAGTTCATTGGAACCTTTTCTCCTTACTCGAATCCTAACTATGACTGGCAAGGTTTTGGGTAAATGTTAATAATTTATTGAACTTTTTTCGGGTACGTTCACTAAACCCTCTAGCGGCGTTTTCTAGCTTTTGAACCGGTGCTCAGATTAAAAATATGAATGCACTATTTAATCCGTAGTTCCATTATTCACTTAAGGGAGACATTACATTGACTGTAGTAGGTCTAGATAAAAGGTTAACTTTTGAGACCTGATAAATATTGTTATACAATAACACCATAAATAATATGTGCTCCTCCAATTAGCCACAAAAATCCATTACACAAGACAAAAGCACTACTTCCAATATTTTTATCATCCTTTCATATTTTCTATCCATATGTGGATGATATGTCATACCCATAGTCAACTTATCCACAGAACATTATATAAGGATTTCATGAAATGAGACATAAATCTTATATCTCAATTTGACACTATCAATATGGGTTCACCATGCCTCTTTACCACTTACTAGATATATATTTTAGAATAATTATCCATTGTATGATATTCATGAATATGAATGAAATGGGTTGAAATTGTGAGTTGATCACCCATCACCCTATAGAATCTAAAATACCTTGAGTTTTATATGAACCATTTTTTTCAAATAAATTAAATATTCATTGATATAATTCAATTCCCTAAGTCAATCATTCCTTTCACACAAAGCCTATGTGGGGTACATTATACGCAACACAGACTTGTCATGCTTACACACAACACTGATTTTCAATGAAGCGTCATTTTTTATAATTGTTTAAATGATATAATTATATACTTGATGTTAAAGTTAGTAATTTAAATAGTAACAACTAATTTAAAAATATTTTTTTATTGATTTTATATAAATAAAATATATCGATAATTAATGGTATAATTTTTTATAAAGTCTTCATGAGATTAAACATATTATTGTCATAAATAAACTAATTTTTAAACCCTTTTGTGAAAAAAATTGAATTAATTTTAGACACATTTTAAATTTTAATTAGATAAAATAAACAAAAAAAATTAATGTATAATTTTGAAATTATCTTAGTGAAAAAAATTTGGTTTCTTCTGAGAAATGACATTTTAGGATGAATAGTAAAGAAAACAGGATCTTAATTCAAAACTTTCTTTCATCTAATTTACTTATAATGGTAAATTATATTATAAATTTGTTTAAATTTTAATTATATCATATTTTTTATCAATCAACCCAATTTGGGTCCTTGGAATCCATTTCACGTTGACATTGAATATAAAAACATAGAAAATATTTAAACATTTTATTTTAAAAACCCCACATTGTCGACCCGATTGTGGGATCAAATTAAATTTAATTTCAGCAACTTATTTTATTTTAATTTGTAAAAATGGATATAATATTTGGAATTTTAATAATTTATATTTTATAATATGGTAAACATATTTTTGAGCCAAGAATATTAGCAAAAATAATTAAAATTAATTTCATCAATTAAGGTAAAATAACGCTTAATTAATGACTAAACCATATTTTTATGGCCTAATAAGACAAAATAATATTACTAATTCCATTTAATAGACCCAATTAGACCCTACCCTCCCATTTCTATACTTTTGAGAATCATTTGACCTGCCTTAAATAAAAAACGTTTGTGGGGTTTACCTTTTCAAAAATATCACAAGAGTGTCACTCCTCCTCCACTATAAAAGGACTCCTCTCCTCCAACTTCCATAAACCTCTATAGCCACTTATGTTCGGCCAAGATCTATAAAGATATACACCCCAAAACCCCTCACGTCTTCATTGAATCCTCCCTTTGGTCATAAAATCAATCCAGGGAAGTCCTTTTGTGAAAACAAAAAGGAGTTACCCAAGGAAGAGGTATCATACTCCCTCAAGACCCTTTATCTTATTTTCTTTCTCCCCCCCTCCACCCTTTAAATTCCATTATTAGAAAAAACAACAGTTTAATAAAAGGCCTTTGGGATATCAAAGGGACTCAAGGCCTTTGCGTCTCAAGGCCTTCAGGTCATCAAAGGCCTTTGGACCTCAGGGTCTTCGTGCTAGAGAGAACATATAGTAGCCCAGTTCACACCGAGAATGCCCTAAAAGAGGTTCAGAGAAATAAGAGTAGTAGTCACCAGAAGCAGAGATATCCAGATTCAAAGAATGAGAGGGTATGGAAATCGCCATCGGGACCAAGCACCCTGCAGCTTAGTACGTAGAAATGATAGCCGATCAGCAATGCATAGTGGGGATCCCGGAAATCAATGATTAAGAAGCTAGGGAGGGGTAGTTCAAGTGGATTGGGCCTATGGGACATGTAATGGGAGTAGTATGCCTTTTGGACTTCAGGTCATGTATTGGAATTTGGGTCATGTTGGACCTTGTTCCTTAGGCCTACGAGTTAGGTAAGGTTTCCCCTTCAACCAATAAAAGGGTGATTATCCATAATAAAATAAACAATAAGGCCATTGGGCCATTCGGTCTTCTGTAAATATGATATTTTTTTTGAGGAAGTGTGGACTACCACCCTCGGAAGGCATTCTAATTCATTCACACTCTACATGGAATGTATTAAGGATGAATTTAGTGAAGTCATATGATATATACATAATTATAATGCAACTAGAATTATAATATATATATACATATATTTTATTTTCTTTCTTTCTTTCAATATGTTAATAAAAACAGAAATATCCTTCATGTGTACTTATGGATTATTGTCTCCATTAACTATGTATTCATTTAATAATTAAATATCTATAGATCATTATAATACAAATATACTGAATATAAATGATATTAATATCATGGGTTACATTTTTAAAATCGTGAAATATTTATAAGGGCCAAAGATATAACAAATTAAGACACATGAGAAGAACAAAGAAAATATTTCCTAATGTGAAACCTTAACATACGATTCTTAAAAAGTTGGTAATATAAGGTAAAAATAAAAAAAATGCAGCATTATATATATAAATATTATTTTTTAAAATATTTCATAATAAACGTACATTTGTTATGTATAAATATTGTATGAGTATGCAGATATTCAAGACACAACATAAAGGAATTTCATCTCACATTATATTTCTGTGAGATACAATATTTATTCACCACACATCCCATTTTTTGTGGTGTGTATACTTCCCATGGATGTATTATATGATTATAATACTTAAATTTATGGGTATTTACATATCTATTATATGATCCCATTTTTAACATTTAATGTGTTAAAATCTACAAATTTGGTAAGAAAATTTTTCCCCAATTTTATTTCATTAAGATACATGTTTGGTTATGAACCAACATTATTTTTGGAGGTTTGTATACTTCCATGTAACAAGTTATAAAATGAATCAAATTATTTTCATTATATTTTCAATCTTCTTATAATTCCCTTTTCTATAAGGGGAGTATGATCTCATGTAACCAAGTGGAAAGAGTTTATTGAATCAATATCATCACTTTTCTAGATTATTGATGATTACTCTTCTTTTGATGAAATATTCTGATACATATCTAAATAAAACTAATGAGTTTTATACAATATTTTCTTTCTATATATATCCATTTATTTGAACCAATTTCCACTTAATGGTACTAAATGTAATGACTAAAAAAATTTAATAATAATCTAACCTTATTTCTCTCTTTGGTCAGAAATATTTTTTATTTCAAATACCTTGTTTTAATAAATTTGTAAAAAAATTCTAATGATATTTTTCGATAATTTTTAGTGAAAATTAATTTTAAATTTTTTTAATGGTTTTTAATTATTCTTTTGTATTTTTTGAAAGCTATTTTCAAAGAAAATGTTTTGAAAACTTTTTATGTTTTAAAAATAAATTTCCAATTAAGAAAATATATTTTCCTCAAGAAATGTTTCTAAAAGATATATCGAAATTATTTTCCATATATGATGATATCCATTGGTGTTACTCATTACATTTTATAGAAATGATTTAATTTTTTCATTCACTATTTCTATGAATGGTTTATGATTTTATGGCATGACTTTTATGAAACTCATTTCTCTTTTAGTGTTTATATTCTTATTAAACCTTATTCTTTTTATAGGTTATGATTTTGATTAAATGATTGTCAACTTTGTATCTTTTTCCACATGTTAGGATATGATTACATGTTTATGATACCCATTTCATGTCATGAGTTAATATATGATTCTTTATGATTTTTTTCACATGTATGTATGATTTCAAAATGAGTTGGAGGCCTATATCTCACTCTAATTAATTGGGTAAATATTTACATCTCATGGGATAGACTAATATGGTCTAGGGAGGGAACCATTTCTATTAATATGGCCAAGGGAGTCAAAATGATTATATAGATGGTATGAGGAGTGAAATCATGCTACTAATATTTCTATTGGAGTGAACCATGACTACTAAGTTAGTGTGGGGAGTGAATCTATACTGTCAAGATGGCCTTGGCAGAGATTCCTTGACTACTATAGAAATCATTTTATATGTTTCCATGTTTTTCAAAATACCATGTTTTTTCTATGTAAATATTTTATGTCTTATGATGTTTATTTACTTATGATTTGTGTATTATCAAATTCCAATATTTATATCATAATTCATGTATATGTTCTTTAATATGAAAGGTATGATCTTCTATATTAGTGATAATGTTCGCATACCATTATGATCATGATTATGCTTGCATATCTCCCTTGGTTACCCTTACTAGGAATCTATGCTCACCCCTTTTTATGTTTCCTTCCCTAGGTTATGAAAATATGTATTATGTTTGATGTGTCTAAGAAGGGATATAGTCAAGATAAAATTAGTGGGAGATAATGTAGCTCACTTATGTACCATTGTTCATGGATCCATTATTTCAAAGGCACTAGACTAATACGGTCTTTGGGAATTTATTTTTATAATTGTTCAAGTATTCTACAAAAGTTATGTAATGTTACCATATGAAAAGTGAGGTTCCCTATAGTTGGTATGATAGAAAAGGTATATTTATCCTTTTAATTCTAGGATGAGATAACATTATTCAGAACCATACAATAATTTATAGGGATGATTCTAAGGATAAGGAAAAGAGTGGGAAAATGCCATGGAATATTGATTGTTAATTGAGTAAGTGGTTTCCTTGCAATACAATCTTTTCTGGATATTACCTATGGATGTGGCTCCTGTACAGATATACCTAGTGATAAAAACTCCAACAATATGTTTCAACCCAAACTTAGGGTAATCTGGTACACAAAAATGAGCCTTGGTACACACCTAGTCAAACCCAACCATGAGATTTTCTTTTGGAACTCACAAACTCTTCACAAAACATCATGAGGATTTAAATAGAATTTGGTTATTATTAACATATGATAAACCTAAGGTGTGATAGATTATAGAAGGTTTCAACATTTAGACAACCTATAAGTGACTTTTCATGATTATGTGGTTCCTCACTATGATAATTGTTTCTTACTCTACATTTTTTGTTCTATTCAATGGATGAAACCTAAAATAACCCCATTAATGGTGATTTTGATGGACAATGAAACAATATCCATCCTCATAAACTGAATACTATCGGTGATGGAATGAAAATCATTTTATTTATTCTCCCAAAGATTTATGAATCCATGAATCATGGTGGAGTTCCGAACAAGAAAAGAAGATAATAACATTGTATTTAGTCCTTCACGGGGCAACGTCCACCTTCTTTCAGAGCGTCTTATTATAGAATTCTTACTAAAAAATAGACCAATACTAATGAAAAAATATTCTCCATCCTACAGTTTTTAGAGCATGATAAAGTTATTCTGGTTTATTATCATTTACATGGTGAAGAGGACCAGTGGGAGACTCTAATCAATAATAAGAGGTGGCAAGAAGAGATTGAATCCATGTATTGGGATGAGTTCAAGAAATAGTTTTTCGATATGTAATTTCCTCATATTCTTCGTACAAATATGGAGAAAGAGTACCTTGATTTAAATCAAATAGATTCTTAATCTATCAGTACCTATAAGGATAATTTTATATGATTTGTGAGGTAGATTCCGGAATTATCATTCAAAAAATGTAGAGTTTATAGGTTCTTTATTGGATTAAGTCCATGTCTCGGAAGGGTTATGTCCATAAGTGACTTTAGTATCTGCAATGAGATTGGATTTTGTGAAATCAATGTTGATATAGAGGTTGGATTCACGTATCAATCCCAGGGTTTTGACAAGAAAAAGAAGATGAATTTTAATGGAAAATATAAAAATCATGAAGAGAAGAAGATGAGATTTCCTTCATGCTCTAAATGTGGGAAGAATCCTGGAGAAAATTTCCTTAAGGGGACTAATAAATATTTTAAGTGTGAAAGGTATGAAGGTATGACATTTGATTTCTGAAATGATCAGAAGAATTTAGCTAACTGTGTGAATGGAGAAAATGTATCACATAATGAACCTCCCATGATTCAGTTCTACAAGTGTATGGATAATGGGAATTATACTAATTAATGCATAAATCCAAGGGATAGTGATGATGATCGATGTCAACAACCTATTAATCCACTGGATAAGGAGAAATATCATGTAATAACTATTTTTAATGAGGTTGTGATAACAAAATGGTGAATGGTATAATTACCACCAACTCTATAACTGCTAATGTCTTATTTGATTCTTAATCTACCCACTTTTCACTCTAAATAATTTTCTAAGGGTTTTTTGATTCCACCAAAACGTCAGGATGTGGAATTAGTAGTGAAAACCACTAATTTTATTATAATTTCATCCTAAGTATATAATTCCTCATTAGTTGATGTTTGTGGGAATGTGATTCCTACAAATCTTGTCATTCTACTTTTTGTTGAAATTGATATCATGTTAGGTCGAGATTAGATTTCTCTACGTAAATCCATCATCAATTGATGTGTAAGGGATGTTACATTTTATATTTAAACCCCTCCTATGATCATACATCAATGTGATGATAATAATTAACATCCTATAGAGATTATATCTAGTGTATGAGTCTTAATTATCATTCAAAAAGTTATATTTTCTCAAATAGTTGGTGAGAAAATTGACATCGATGATATGTATATTGTTCAAGAATTTAAGGATGTATTTTTTGTAATATATGCCTATACTTCCACTAAAACATGATTTTGGTTTCTCAATAGAACTCATATCATGTTCCTCACCAATTACAAATACTTTTTATAGACTGGACACAATTAAGTTTTGCGAATTGAATGATATACTCCATGAAAACCTTGATAATTGATTCATTTGGTGAAGTGTGTCACATTGTCTTGCATGTGTACTATTTGTGAAGAAAAAAAATGGATCAATGAAACTCTGAGCTTATTATCAGCAGTTAAACAAGATTATATACAAGAAAAAGTATCCTCTTCCCGATATTGATGACCTATTTGATCAACTGCGCAGAGCTCAATATTTTTTCAGGATTGACCTTCATTCTGGATATCACCAATTCAGGGTCATGAAAAAGGATATACCCAAGGTGGAATTCCATACAAGGTATTGAAATTATCAATATATAGTTATTTCTTTTGTTCTTCCTAATTCCCCTAGTATCTTTCGGCATTTAACGAGTAGTTTCTTTAAAGATAACCTCAGCCTGTTTGTGGTAGTGTTTATAGATAATGTTTTTATCTACTCAAATATAATAGAAGATCATAAATATTACTTGATAAATGAACTAATGAAATTAATGTAAGATAAAATATACAAATAATTTACAAATTGTGAATTTTGGCTGCAAAAGGATTCATTTTTAGGCCACATACTCTCAAGAGATGGTACAACAATAGATCCATCAAAGATGGAGGCAATTGAATGTTAACATAGACCAACCACTGTGATTGAGATCCGTATATTTCTTGGTTTAGAAAGATATTATCAAAGGTCTTGTGGAGAATTTGTCATGAATATATAATTCTCATACTATGATAACCTAGAAGTGTGTCAAGTTCCTCTAGATAGATACATGTGAGGAAATTTTTAGGGAACTGAAGAGAGGGTTAGTCAGCGCACCTGTGTATACATTACCTTGTAGTGTAGAAGGGTTTGTAATCTATAATGATGTGTCCATGTAGGAATTGGAATGTGCTATTATGAATAATAACATGGTTATCACTTATACCATATTGTAGTTGAATATTCATGAGAAAAAATAACCAACTCATGATTTTGAGTTAACAGTAGTAATTTTTTCATTAAATATATAGAGGCACTATCATTATGGAGAAAGTGAAATAAATATACCAATAATAAAAGTATGAAAAATATATTCACACATAAGGGGATGATCAGGTTCTGGATAATATAATTATATTTGAAAATGTATTTTTATTGGTCAATACATTACTTCCCATGGAAATAGAACAAGGTAGTTTATTTTTTGAGTATAAAGGATCATGATTTCTTATCCATGTTGAGGACAAAAAATTATCAAATATTTATGGATTTGAAAAGGATAGATCTAGAAACCCTAATTTAAGGGGAAGATAATATCTTTAAAAAATTAATTTTCAACCCTATAACTTTGTAAAGATTAAGGAGGTGTAGAAGGAAGATGTAGATCTCTAATGTGATGGGATAAAGTTAGAGAAAGAAATCTATTGGGACATGAGATCTCTGATTAAAGGGGAAAGAAGGGTTGATCAATTTAGTAGAATATTAAAGAAATATCAATGTTTGTAGAAATTATGTACTTATAAGAAACATGATGATATAGAATTTGATTTTGGTTAGAATTTGTTTCTATGAATCTCTCACTGGAAGAAAGTTATGAAATTTTAGAGGAAAGGGAAACTAAGCCCTAGGTATATCGGTCTCATTGAAATTTTTTATCACATCAAGGAGGTAGCCTATAGCATGGAAATTTCTCTAAATATCTCCCAATTATTTGATTTCTTTCATGTTTCTCTCATGAGGATGTACATAATTGACCCTTCACAGGTACTGAACTCAAAGGTCAAATTGATGAAGCATGAACTTTCTTACTAAGAACAACCAATTGATATTATTGATTGATCAATGAAATATCGATAAAATAAGACCAACCACCTGGTAAAATTATCATAGAGATATAAATAGTTATAGGACACTGCATTATATCTTTAGGATTTGATTAAGTAGTATTATCTTTGTTTTTTTGTTCCAAAATGACTAATTTTAAGGGAGAAATTCATTTTAAGGTGGTAAAATGTAACACCATGAGTTCTTCTAGACCTTTTTTTCTTGAATAAATTAAATTTTCTTTTATATATTTTATTTTACTAATTAAAAAATTACTTAAACATGAAACTAAAATGTCACAGGTTACACACAACACATACTTGGCGTACGTTACATGCAACATTGAGTTTCAACAAAACTTCATTTTTGTTATAACATTTTGAACTAGATAATAATAACCTAGACATTAATGTTTGTAATATGTATTTTAATACTGACTTAAAAAATATTTTTTATAATAATTTTATATAAATAGTATATATTTATATGAAAGATATAGTTTTTTGTAATGTTCTTATTTGTTTAAAAATACCATTTCATATATAAACTGCCATACTAGTCCTTTTGTGAAAAAAAAATAAAATTAATTTTAGTCAGGTTTAGAAATATAATTTGATAAAATAAACTTCAATATTTAATTTATAATTTCAAAATTATATTAGGGTGAATTTTTGGGTTTTTCTCTAACTAACTTCATTTTTTGGATGAATAGTGTAAGATACAACATTTTAAACCAAAACTTCTTTTTTATCTAATTTATTTATAATAATAAATTATATTTAAAAATGATTTCAACACTTAATTAGATCTTATTTTTATATTTCAACCAAATTTGGGTCATTATAATCATTTTATCTTTGAAATTGAATATAAAAATATAGAAAACTTTTGAATATTTTTAATTCAAACCCCCACATTGTCCACTGGATTGTAGGATTAATTTTAATTTAATTTCTTCCACTTATGTGACTGTAATTTGGAAAAATGATTTGAAAATATTGAATGTGATTAATTTATAATTTATAATAATTCCAAATTTTATTTTGACAAAAAATATTAATTAAAGTAATCAAAATTAATTACATTGATTAATGTAAAATTTAGCTTACCGGAAGAATAAACCGTAATATTATATCCAAATATGTTATAGATACTTGTATTAAAGCTCTTTTAGGAAATTATATAGACCCTAACACCTATTTTATTTACTTTTTATTTTTATTGGATGCACCTAAATTAAAAAAACAACGTTTTGGTTTCCTATTTCCAAAATATTACTAGAGCGCCACTCCTCCTCCATTATAAAAGGCTTCATCTCCTCCCACTTCCACAAACCTCTTAGGACACATAAAATAAAAATATATCTACCCAGGAATCTAACCAACATCTGTATATTACTCCTTAAAGACTATATTTTTTCAGAAAGCAATCCAATGATGTTCTTTAGGGAAACCAAAAGAAGTTACCCAAAAAAGATGTAACATCCTCCCTCAAGATCCTTTATCTTATTATCATTATCCATATCCTAAACTATACTTATTCCATTTTTATAAAAAAATTAGCATCCAAACTATATTGAGATTTTTTTATTTTATTATTTTTACTTTCATATACAAACACATCCATCTAATTGGTAGCGAACATATTGTTAACGTGCACGGTGGTCTACTACCTCACGAAACAATGGTTGTTCATTGTTCTATTATTTAATTTCATATAGAACATTATTATGGAAAATATATTTATATATAAAACATATTATATTTATAATTTCATCATTATTATGTAATTTATATTTAAAAAATCCCTTTATTCTTTCCATCTTATGAAAATATGATATTTTCATTTGAGAAAGTGTGGACTACCTCCCCTCAAAGCGATATGATTTATTTACATAGTACATGGAATTTATTAAAGATTTGTTTAGAAAAATTATATGATATATTTGAAATAATAATTATAATTTAATTATAATATTTATATATAAATATATGTCATTTTCTTTCATTTTATATGACAATAAAAAATGAAATATTGTTTATGTGTACGTACAACATACCGTCACCATGAACTGTATATTCATTTAATAATTTAATATTATATAGATTATTATAATAAAAAAAATACTAAATATACATGATATTTATATCATGGTATGAATTATGGAAATCATGATATAAGTATAAGGACAAAAGATATAGCAAATTTAGACCCATGTAAAGAACAAAGCGAATATTACCCTAAATGAAACCACAACATAGGATTGTTAACAATAGGGTAATATATGGTCATAATAAATCAAAATATGGTATTAGATATAAGATTATTCAAATTGAAAATATTTATAACAAACATACATTTATTATATGGGAATATTTTATGATTATGAAGAGAGTCAAGACACAAGGTATGTGAATTTAATATCACTTTTGTATTTCTCTTAGAAACATGCTTTATTCACCACCCATTCCTTTTGTTTGGTATGTGTAATTCCCATTGATGTATTCTATGATTCTTATAATTTAATTAATTGGTATTAATATATCTATTATATGATATTTTTTCATGTGGTTAATGTTTTAAAAGAAACCAACTCATTAAAAAAATTTGTCTCGATTTTCCTTCTTTCAAACACATGTTTTGTTATACACCTATATTCTTTTTAGAGTTATATATAATTATATTTTAAATGTTTTTTTTAATAAATATACTTATTTTAGTTAAAATTTTATGGGTTATATAATTCAATTTCTTTACATACAGTGTTTGATCCCAAGTAACCAAGTGGTATGAGTTTATTGAAATAATCTTCTCGCTTTTCCAGATTATTTATGATTATGATTCTTCTGAAGAAATATTATGATATATAACTCTTGAGAGATCCTGAGTTTCCTTAAACAATATTAATTAAAGATATATCCATGTATTATTACCATTTTTCATCTCTTTATTATGTAGGATAAATATGACTTTTTTTTAATGAAAATCTATTTGTACTTCTCTCTTCGGTCGAAAATATGTTTTATTTCAAAAACAAGATTGTAAAATGTTTTCAAATGGTATTGAATGTAATTTTAATGTTACATGGATTTTATAAAATCTAATTATTATAAATATTCCATTATATTTTTTCAATTATATTTTCATAGAATTTTTTTTAATGGTTTTATGTTTTAAAAAGTATTTTTCATAGAATAATGTATATTTTCTTCATGAAATGATTTTAGAAGATCTATAAATATTTATTCTTATATAAGATGACATCTATTTTTGTTACTCAATCCTTTTTTAAAAAATTATTCAATTTTTTCATTCATACTCTTTCTCAGAATGGTTTTTGTTTTGATGGAATGACATATTTGATTATCATTTCTCTTTCATGGGTTATATGCTTCTGAAAACTGGTTCTTTTCATGGTTTATGATTTTGATTAAATGATTACGAAACCTATATCCTTTTTCATAGGTTATGATAGGATTTCAGTTTTATAGAACCCAATTCTTTTCAGGGGTTATGATATGATTGTATATCATTTTTTGGAATATGTATATATGATTTCACTTTGATATGGGCGAGACCTATATATTCCTTCAATGCATTGGGTAATGATTTATATCTCATGAGATAAACTAATATGGTATTGGGATTGAGCCTTGACTATTAATATGTCCATGGGGGGAAAGTGACTACTAAGATGGTATAAGGAGTGAACTCATGCTACTATGTTTTCCATGGGAGTGAATCATGAATACAATAATAGAATGGGTAGTGAACCCATACTACCATGATATACTTGGCAGTGATTCCTTGACTAATACAGAAATAATTTTATATGATTCTATCGTTTCCACAATTACACATTTTATTCCTATGTTATTCTTTCATGGATTTGTTTTTTATTTATTTATGATTCATGTCTTATAAATTCCCATGATTTATGTCGTGATTCATGTATGTGATCTTTGATATGTATGGTATAATGATTTATTTTAATGATCATATTGTCATACCCTTATGCTTGTGATTATTCTTACATATCTCCCTTGTTTATGCTTACTGCGCATCTATGCTCAGCCCTTTTCATGTTTCATTCCCCAAGTTATTTAGATAAGTATTATATTTGATGTCTCTAAGAAGGATGATAGTGAATAAGAACCTAGAGGGAGATAATTTTGCACACTAATCTACTAGTGTCCATGGTTCCGTGTTTCCAATGGCACTAGAACAATATGGTATTTGGGAATCTATTTGTATAATTTTTTAAGTATTCTAAAATATTTATGTAATGTTAATGTATGAAAAGTTAGGGTTTCAATGCAATCATGTTTGGAAAACATCCTTGGGAGATCTTTCAAATAATCCATGGGAATATTCTCCCATTTACAAACAAGAATAGGTAAATACTACAACAGACCTGCTGGTTGTCAGTTCTCTATCTTAACCTCTTAATAGGATAAGAATCTTGAAATAAAATTTTCCATACTGATTTTCATGCCAATAGACTAAATCATTTTAGTTAGTTCCTTATACAAATTCTATATTCATAGATGAAAATACCATATAAATTGGTTGTATTCATGAATAATTTGTTCTTAAAAATTCAAAGGTATGATCATTCAAACTATAAACCACATCAATGAACTTATGACCATGTTTTTTCCTTCAGTTGTCCCCCCAACATTTTGTTTTGACCTCATCAAAATATATTATAAATCTGATGTCGGTGCCTCTCCACCTGACTAGGATCAAGATAAACTAGAAATAGAACCACAAAATTGTATTTGTCTTCACAGTCTAATTTCATGTTAGGTATCACCGACTTTATATTGCATTATTCTAAAGCCTCTTTTTTCAGCAGAGCATATGAATTTCAATTTAATGCACCTTCCACCAAGTTTCCTTTTCTAGTTTTATAAATCATTTTAATGTTTCATATTTGTATATAATATAAAAAAAATCTAGAATTAAAATCCCTTTCTGTGAATTTTTTTCATGCTCTTATGATCTATAAAATCCATTAATTTTCAATCAAATAGGTAATAATGTTAGGTATTCAAAACATGGACAACATCAGGTAACTCCAAATCATTTTATGGGTAGTTCTTTTCATCTGGACATAACTTCTCTGAGTTTTAAGCAACCACATGTTCTCTCTACATGATAAAACATTCAAACCAAGATCCTAAAGTACCATAATACACCATATACCCTTGTCCTGGTTCTATAATATCAAGACTGGTGCTGATTTAAGGAAAACATTAAGCCCTTGAAAATACTTCTGACATTCATTGTTCTATTTGAGTGGAACGTTTTCCCTTATTTTATCTAATATTGATGAATCTAACCATAAAAATTCAGGAACAAATCATCAATAATAAGTAGCCAAAAAAAAGGAAACTATATATCTTAAATAAATTCTCTAGTGGTTTTCCAGATTAAATTGCCTCTTTATTTTCTAAATACATTGAAACACCTATTTTAGAGAAAAAATAGACATAAAAACATATCTCTTGTATCTAGAAATTACACTTTTATAATTTTTCATACAGAAAATAATACTACAAAATTAACAACACTGTCACTAAATATTGATCATTCGTGTCCCCTGTCCTTGAATGCAGCACTATGTCATCCACAAAACCCCCAAAAAAATAACTTGTATACCTCTAAAATATCTGATCCATAAATGCAATGAAGACTTTAGTTTCATTCCTAATATTCAAATACATAACCTCATACTTATAAAGGTCATATCTACTTTTGAAATATCTTCTCAGAATATTATCTTTCTGAACCTAAAGATGGTGTCATCCTAATTGTAATCTATTTTTAAAGAAACACTAGCCTCCCCTAAATTGATTGAAAATATCATCAATTCATGGAATTTTATAATAATTATTTATCATAATATCTTATTCATTATCATAACCTAGTTAAGTAGATGACAATCCACAAACAACCCAAGAGAACCATCTGCCATTTTTAAAAACAAGACTCGTGCTTCACACCTATACATACTCAGATGAATGAATAATTTTCTTTATAACTCTTCTAACTAGACATTGAATTTAAATTAATTTTTTTGGGGTCATTAGGTAATATGGAAGGGAAATAGAATTTTTTCATAGAAATAGATCATTCATAAACTCTACTTCTCTTGTAGGCGGAATCCTTGAATATTTTCTAGGAAAAAAATGAGGAAAGTGATAAAAATTTATAAGAAACTCAATATTTTAATCCTCATCCATCAATTAAAATGTAAAATCAATCAAATAGTACAAGATAGTTCCAAATATTGGTCCCAACAAGCCTATTTTACATAATTTTACACTCTGGTTTCCTCTAAAGAGATGTTGGACACTATCATCAGTCAAAAATTTAATTGTTCGTTTATAACAATCAATTTGATCATTGAAATTAGTCAACCACTCTATACCTAGAATTTTGTCATTAACATCTATATTATACATATATAAATCACACATCATCATAGATCCATCAGATATTTTAGAACATGATTAAAACATAAACGATTTCTATTCTCTTGGACTAAGAGGATTTTAAATTTTGAAAACATATAGAATCATCTCAATATGAAAAACTAACCAATCAAAAGCATGAGAATAAATAAAATAATTCGATTCACCAATTTAAAAAAATATTTCATAATGGTAGAATTGAAATTAATCAAACCTCTAACTTTCTATGGTCCATGTTGATCATACACAATAACAATCCCTTATCCTTATAAATGTTTACTCACTGCATTGTGTCCCTTATTTCCCTATTGAGATTTCCCTTATTGAGGTGTCACGGTATTTCAGGAATCACCATGTTTTGATCGATTCTACTGATGAGTGGTATTCTACTACCCTCATCCCATACAAACATATGATGTATGATAAACATGAGATGTTTCCTGAACACCCAAACAAGGAAAACTATGATAAGATAACTGAAGATGGCCCATATGGTAGTAATTAGGGCTTGATATAGGTGGTTCTGTACAATATCATTTGATGTGATCAAAATTTTCACATTGGAAACATCAAACATTACTATTTACATTTGGAGGATGATTCATTAATCCATATTTATGATTATAATATATACTCTAACGTTGGATATAGGTTTCCATCTTCCTATTATATCCAACAATATAGTTCCCGCCATTTCCCATAGGTATGAACATGCTCACTGTAGCCATAGCTCTTGACATGTCTTTTTCTACCATGTTCACTTTATTTACCATCAATGAATCATTTATTATAAATATTACAATAATATTTTATATAATTTATTACATCATCCACAATTCTAAAAATTCATCCTTCAATGATTCCATAGAAGCATATCTAATTGAAAAAATAGAGTAAATTCACAAATTAAGATTCATATTCTATCACTCAGATATTCTCTTTATTTTATTGAAAAAATTCCATATTTTTATGAATCCTGAATGTGTGAGGGTATAATTTCTTGTTGAACATTTCATTAAAAACATACCATGCAATTATATATTCTAATTTAGCCTGAACTACTTAATCCCACCACTATCATGAAAGTTCCTCTTGCAAATACATCACCTACATGTATTTCATCTCTATTGGTGTACCATTGACATCAATGATTTGATTCATTCTATTTGTAAACACATCTTCTTTCTGTGGCTCTAAATCACCCTGAATGATTGGTAGATTATACTCTTGAAATTGAATATAATGATCGACTTTTTTTATCCATCTTAGTCTCTCTATACACATCCTGAAGTGCTTGGAAATTACTTTAAACCATCTGTTGGTTCCCCTGTGGCACAGGTGAAACCACATTCTCAGCATCCTCTTCAGATTGGTTTTTTAGGTTACTACTAGCTTCCATATTCTATAAATACAACAAACTCCATACGTCTCACTCTCTATAAACTAAATCCTTATAAATATAAAATTATACCATATCAAACATTTCAAAACAAGGAATTCTAATATTAACATAATTATTTATTAATAATTTTTTTAAAATCCACTACATTTTTGAAAATCAATCCATTTTCAAAATACCAAAATAATGTCCTTTTCAAATTATATCATTCTAAAACAATTCCCAAATTTTCAAATAACATCTCCTTTTTACAAAATCATAAATCAATACTAAAAATGAAATATGCACTCCTTGTGGGAGTTATTACTAACAATGCATGTCATGCCCTTCTCGTTATCTAAACCCATGTCAATGAGGTAATGAATCCTATATGTTTCCCCAAACACTTTTGAACCCAAATACCTAGTAACATGATAATAAACATTAATAAGTTATATTTTACATTTTTGTGATTAACATTTTTAGTTCCATCAATCCTAATCCATTCTACCATTTAAACTCAAGGACTAATCAATAATGATTTTCAACTCCAACACCAAAACAGCTAACACTAAATGATAAAAAAACTGATAACATCAATTATATCCATCCCCTCTTCATTGGATTGATTTGAGGTAGAATATATACTTGGCCTAAGGTGATATCCTCATGAATTCAAAGGATTGGAATAAATAATAAGGGCTTCATTATCAGATAGGTGTCGATTGGCTCTTCGAAAATAAAAAAACAACAACCAACTTACCATAACAAAACAAACTATAAATTATGCATGAAACAAGTGTAATAAAAGTCAATGTAATACAAAAAGGAAACAATACCATACTATACCATAACCCATATCTGCGTAAAATATAGAAACTAAAACCAATACCATATTAAAAAAAGGAAGAAAAACAAAACAAAATCAAAGTCTAAAAATACATTACTCCACATCTACCAATATGATCCAAGCCCCCACTCCCCAAAAATTCCCAAAGGTATCACGAATCAACACTAATGAAATGACATACCTTTCCTTTTCCATTGTCCTGATAAACAATATATGGTACATACTATTGTGCCCAAGTAGTGGGTGAGTAATGAATCTCATTTTGTTTTATCCAAATTAATTCCCTACTCACGACACTAGGATAGAAAATGTTATCAAATTTATTTAAACCCATTTATAATAAACCATTTTAAACATTTTAGACAATTTATATCAAAGAAAATCATTTTATCAACAAAATCGTTTCCATGGGAACAACCAAAAAAGTCCTTTAAATCATTTAACAATCTACATGGGATAACCCGTCCTAATCTAAACATCCACATATGCTTGAATAGGTGATAGTTATTTACTCTTGAGTGGTATGTCATTGATCTACCATGTCCTCAGATGACCATATACTGGTTTTCATATGAAACATTCCCCTTCCACAGGGTCACGTAAATGGGAATGAACAAACACAAACCAATTAATCCAAAACCATTTCAAACCAATTGTTCCAATACCACATAAATAAAATATTGTTTTTATTTAAACCCCTTCAATGAAATATTATTCCATGAATCTAACTTAATATTCTTTTTTAAAATAATCATTTTAAAATCATCTAATAAAGCATTTTTACAAAAAAAAAATTCACAAAACCTCACAAAAAAAGGTTTATACCAATCTTTTAAAACTAATTTTATTTTATACTTTAAGAAATTTAAACAATTAGAAACCAATACATCATTTTCTAATAATAGGATTTGAGAGTGAATCCACATACCTCGAAAAATCTAGCCAAAATGAAGAATGACACAATTTCCTCAACAAAACCAAGTTGAAACTCTAAAAAATCTCCTTAGATCTCATTACATAACATCAACAAAACCAAATTACATCATTGTAGCATAATATATCATAGATCTATCCTAGATAGACTATATATATGAATCCAAGAGATAGAAGGAGAATATATCTAAGAAAAATCACCATGATCGGAGACCTACAACAAATATCGCCTTCAACGTACCATGATTTCCATAGGGATTACTACCTGATTGAAGGGAATATTATAGAAAGCCTTTGGGAGCTGAAGAAACCCAATTTAGGTACGTAATATAATAATAATTATCTTCCATGGAGCAATTTTTAATGGGATCGACAATTTTTTTATCAAACCATGAGTCGTACACGGTTAGAGAGCACAGTTAGAAAATCCATGCAGTGACCATGAAATTACCTCTATCCTAAAAATAAAAATTTCTCCATGGTGTAAACAACATTTTGAAAAACTATGCAACTAATCGTGCACCAACCTAGATCCTATTTCTTCACATTGCACGTTTATTTATAGTATTTTCATGGTTTTTACTAACCATGCTCGAACTATTCACCTCCATAGAACCTCCAAAACATTCAAAAAGACCTCCAAACCATCCTAAAATTATACCAAAAACATTAAATACGTAAATTACATATTTAAAGGTTTAATTTCCATAAATTTTGGGTGATACATAGAGATAAGTGATAATGATTTAGAACACATCATGCTGCACATAAGGCAACACTTATTCCTTAGGATGATGTCGCGCCTCTAGTTGTACATCCTTAGATAATTGTGGATGTGCACCATGGTGCAGAGTATCCATTTATGTTATCAAGATATCCATATTTTTAACTAGGTTTATTTGTTCTGATCTTGAATCAATGGTCATTTCTGATGCCTCTACCTTTTTTGACGGTGATTTCACGGGCCTTATATTTCCCCCAATATATGATGGAAGGTCCTTCCACAAACATGGTGGGATAATGATTGGGCTCACATCATGAAATCTAGATGACATCTCCCCCCAATGAGTCTAAGGAAGAGCATTAGACATACTAGGTTCCAAGGCCCGAGGATGATAACTCGCGATCTCATCATACTCTACCCCAATAAAGAGGTCATTGATCTCAATATAGGTATCCCATTCACACACCATATTATGGGATGAGACCTCATCATAGAAAATGATTGTACTCATTCATTTATAAGATTTCTATTGCATTAAAGCATTTGAAACCACAATGAATTATTTCCCCTATATTATTTTATATCAATTAAATTGGTAAGTTTTTTTAATTTGAAATATTTTTTATATGATTAGAAAAAAAATTTATTTTTCATTTATGATTTACTTATGGTTTAAAATTTATAATATTTTAATACTTACAACTTGTAACATGGTAAAATTTATTAAATTTTTAATTGGGAACATTAAAATCTTATAAATTATAATCTATAAAAACAATCTTATGAAAACATAAAAATACACTCAAATTGAAAAAATAAATGAAAATAAAATGAATTTTATTAATATAATAAACCATAATTTATTTATATGAAAAAAAATTACTTATTAAATAGATAATATTCACGCAATAAATAATATATTCATATAAATTATAGTATAAATGAAATATAAATAAAATTTATAACATTGAATAATAATATTAAAAATAATTGGAAATAAAAGGAATGTTAAAAAAATTATAAATAAAAATTTAATGGTTTAGAACATTAATAAATTTCTCCTTTAAAATTAAATTTTATTAACTCTTTTTATGAAAATATTTTTATTTTAAATTATTTCTTATATGTTCAATAGGAGTGTATAGTTGAATTTAGGTTGTGTTTATACTTTATTATTTATAGACATTCAAAGTCACCTATATGAAACATTATTATGTTTCATGTAGGTGAATTTCAAAGTGAACATATTAGAAAGTTAAAATTAAATCTAAATGAATTTTGTACAACTAACTCAAAAAAAATATCTAAAAAAATTCAAAAATATAATAGTAAAATATAATATACATGTCAGAAACATTATTACTTAAAACATAAAATTTAAACATTAAAATATGCATCATGATAATTACTATTAAGTATTATATTATGAATTAAATTATTATGAATTATGTTATTACAATTATATGTTAGTGATTATATTTTTAATAAATATTAATTATTTAATCAAATGTTTATAATAATAAAATTAATAATTAATAATAATTTTGTAAATAATATAATTATTAATGTGACTAACAATGTAGTTAATAATTTAATTTCAACACAAATATGTATTAAATTTTTAATATTTTCATTTTATTATTATAAATAATGGTTTAATTAATTAATTAATTATATATATTTATTTATATAAGAAAAATTAAATTTAAATTAAAAAATATATTTTAAATATACAAACAAATATATTTTTAATTTAGTAAATTATTATTTTGTATTTCATAAACGGTGTTATATGTTCAATGCCTTTTCCAAAATTCTACACAAAATGCATTAAGTGACTTCACACCATTGTCCTGGGTGGAAAAGGACCAAAGGCATCAATGTTTTTAACACCTTTATGACTTATTTTTTAAAAAAAATTATCAAAATTGTTTTTCATAAACTTTATATAAAAACACACTTTCCCAATCTTATATATTTCTTCCACTACAAAACTACTCTCTCTAACACGTGTTTTCCCAAGAATCTTGTGAAAACACCATGTGAAACACTATAAATGATTAAGGAGCTGGAGTTTAATTCCTATAAGATAAAAACACCCAATGAAATTAATGAACACATGTGGGAAATTGGTTGGGAGAACAAATTAACCACAAGATAATAACCCAATTGTGAAAAAATAATATGAAAAACACTAATGAAAATGAAAACACACAAATAAATAATATGAAATAAATTTATATGCATATTTAAATATAAAAATTTCTACATTGATATGATTAAAAATCAAGGGTGAAACTCCAAAAAAACCACTATAATTAGATATTCTATAAACATAATGTAATGCCCAAAACCGGAATTGAAAATATATTATAAAAAAACTTTTTGGAAACCACACCCTAATATACCACTTTCAACTATTTGATAATATTTAAACAACAATACATTACCCTTTAGAGATAAAAACCAGAAACACTATATCATTGCATCACTTTGTTACACAACCAAATTTTATACTACTCACTACTGTGCATGCACAAAAAGCATTTCTCACATAATTGTTTTCTACCACACTTCATTTTATATTCATATACAGCTCTGATAATGCACCCTTTTTATCTAAAAATTAATCCCTAAAATAATTTTAGGACATATTAAAAAAAATTGTGGTATAAAAAATATCCCCTTTTATTTTGAAACCAAGTGATTCTCCAATGAGAGGTTTTAAGAATTAAAACCCCCAAATTACATCCTTTTTTATCCCTATATGAGATATGGGTTGAACCCCATCAATATCCATATTATCCCATCAAATACGGAGTTTAATTCTACCAATATTAGTGGGATCATAAGACAGTTAGCATCTCACCAACCATCATCATTTATGGATAATATTAAATCATTATTTCGCATTTCAAATAGAAAAATGAAATATCTCCTAGAAAATTAATATAAATACATAAGTATTCTTCATATATATTTCTTCACTACTTTACTGAATAATAATGGATCCAACATCACTTGGACCCAAAACAAAATTGATCTCCACATAATTAAGAGTACCTATAGAAATTAACTTATCCCCCTCCTCAACATACTCTTGGAAATCTATAGCTCTCCGTGAATCACCTAAATCATTGATTTCGACATATTCATTACTATTTTCACTCTCCGGAGAGAAATAAATAGGTTTAAAACCAGAAACACCTGACCCAACCTTCTTATGCTTCTAAAATTTCTTTTTCTTAGTCGATGGTCTTGGACTCATGTGTGATTAACATTGATTCCACAAAACTAATGAAGTCCTATTTGTAACCTCATTTGTCAATTTATAGTACACCTTCACATCTATCCATTAAATTTTTTCGACCATTCTAACTCACACATATACCATAAACACTCTTGATAATGTCAATATCCCATTTCCAATCAAATTCTTGAACCCATTTTTTTCAAGATTACAAGATGATAATAAATTATTTCGTATACCTAACACATGTCTCCCATCCCTCAAAATCAGCATACAACCTTCATTCATGGTAAAATAAATATCAATAACACCAATGACACCATCTGAATCTCTTTTTCCAATATTCAATATATCAAAGTCTCCTTCTTTGTATGAAGAAAATAATTCCCTATTTGGTGTAATATTGTACGAAGTTGCTGAATTAATCACCCATCCATCGTATTGATCAAACCTACAGAAATCAACATCTTCTAAAACAATATAAGCCTTAATATATTTTGTAATTTCTTTAGAATCATTTGAATCAATGTCATGAAAATTATTTTGTTCTTTTATCTTTTTTTGTCTAGCAGTTTCTTTACATATAACCTTCCTTGTTACAAAAGAAGCACTTGAAATATCTTATTGTCTTCAACCAACCTCTCTAATTAATTCATCCCTCATTCATATAAAAAAATACCATCTTTACTTAAGTATTCAAAACCATTGATCATTTATCATGTTTCTTTCCTCAACATTAATGAAATCACATCATACAACTTTTTGAGTTTCTTTCCTAAATAATAATGTGGTTTTGATATTACCACATGAATTTGATAAGGAATCCAATAAAAGAAAATGTTTATCTTTTTCTTCTATTTAAACAAGTTCCATGTTACCTCTATCATTTATGTTGACCACTATTGAAGAAATCTCTTTTAGAAGATTGGTGAAATCTTCCTAATGGTTACCTAATTCTTTATTCTATGTCATTCACTAATGATAAGATCATCTTTAAGATATAAAGTATTTATGAGGGATTTATATTTATACCTTATTTCAAGATTCCACCATATCTCTCTAGGATCTATCAGATTCGTCACATCCCATGGAGTATTGACAACAAAATAGATATGAATTGGGATTCTCACTAACTCCCTCATATCATTCCAGTAACCATGTCTCGTAGTTTATAGATTCTATCATTTTTTTTCTCGAATTACTTAACTATCCTCATTTAGAAAAAAAATATATTTTTCTATCATTTATATCATAGAGTAAAATCATTTTTCCCATTAAATATTTCAACATGGGTATAAGTTTAATGAACTGAATCATAAATATTCAATTAGAAAGAATCATGTATAAATTTCTCTAACACTAGTTGTTCAATAAGGATATGTACTGTCCACATTATAATTACATATTTTTGAAAAAAAAAATATTGTTAGAATTAACAAGGTAAATGGTAGAAAAAAATTAAATATTATGAATTAAACTGAGAAGTATATTGTAACATGGAAAAACCCTATGGTGTGGAGGATTAAAAAACCATGGGGAAACTCTAAAGTCTTTAAAATTAATATAATACTCGGTACATCAATTGTAATTATAGAATGGAAAATACTATTTAAAAACCATACAATAAAATGTCTCATCCACCTCATAGATAATTTTCTCATTAGAAGACATTACCCATTAGAGGTCAAAACCAAATAAGAAGCAATGTTGTAATGATTTGGTACACATTATGATTTCCCACTGCTCAATATTTCCTATACCTAAAAACTATTTCTCATATATATTATTTCTACCATACCTAATTTTTAATCCCTATAAATTATCCCTACTTCTCTATTTTTATAAGAAAAGAAATTCCTAAAATATATGTACAAAAAATTCAAAAATATATATGGGATAAAGAATATCCCCCATTATTTTGAAACCATGTGTTTCTCCAATGGGAGGTTTAAAAAATTCAAACCCCTAAATTATTTATTTTTTACCTCTGAGTGAGATATGTTCAGAAACACATCATTATTCTTATGGTGAAAGGTGATAATTCATGTGACCTGAACACTCTAATGATGGAGAAAATTCCTTTCCATGTATGGTGGGTGCACAAGATACACATGATGGAGTGATGCAGTAAGATCTATAAATGAGGAGAAATATACCATGGATTAAAAGTCCATGGATAATGGGAATTACCTAAGTGAAAAATTATTATATTTTTAAATTTACATTATTTATGATGGTGTGTGCATATAATTCTACATGAAACTACATGAAATAAGAAAATTAAATGCCCACAATGGAATATACATGTTTTTTTATAATGATCATACAAACCTATTATTGTTCGTGGCATGGTGAGGTATATGTTGTATAGTCTACATATAGAAATAGAGGTGAAACAGTCATGGTTTTTATTAAAACATGTGGTTTTAGTTTATAAAAATTATCTAGTTTGAGTAACTTTATACTTATTGTATTTTTGGTGATTTATATTCAGAAATAGGAAGGTGATTTTTAATGATGATTGTAACATCCATTATTTAACAATTCGAATTGATATTGAGGTGGGAGATATTTGATTATATTCAATAAGACCTGATTTTTATAAATAGAGGATATCACTATAGTTGAAAATTTTCATTCAAGTGAGTTCTATTCAGTGGAGGATCACCTTGTGGAAATAGTCTTCATCTTTTTTCACTGGAGTGACCATACTAGGGTTACTTTTTTTCAATTTCTCATGATTAGCATGAGGGGGTGATATTTTATGTGATATTTTTAATGACCTAAGAAATTTTCTTATTTTACTAATGGAACTCATTCCTATCACAATATTTTTATTATATTTTACAAGAGAATCACCTAAAAATACTTTTACATTACATCACAACATTTAACATCATGCATAGATTTGGAATGAAAAAACTAGGAACATTTATGTCATATAAACATGTTAGATTAATAAATTCAATAAAAAACTCTATAAGTTTTAATTCCCCAAATAATATCACCCCTGTCATATAGATAGAAAATATAAAGTGAAGCATTGAGAAAATAATACACATTATCAATGTATGTGTTATAACCTTTTTAAGTGAATTAGAGAATGAGGAAGAGAGAATGATAATGTTTTTATAGGGTGATATGGCTATTAAATATTTATATAATTTATCAATTATGCAGTTATTTGTTATTATTATTTGTCATGTAGAAACATATAACTGATCATTGAGATTTTTCCATAATATATGCAAAATTATATAATGAGATAAAATAAATATATTCTGTTAAAAATATGTTTTATGATAAATTTAAAATTTTAAAATAAAATTTATTTCATTAAATAATCTTAATTTTTTTAAAATTGATAGTATATTTTAAAAAATCCTCAGGTAATTTTTTATAATTGTCAGAATGTTTACTATGCTATAAAAGTTATTAATTTTTAGAAATGGATGTTTTTGAGTAAAAAATTAACATTATCATATATTTATAATTATTTTTAGAAAATAAATTTAATTTTTGGTCTAATTACATTGAAGTTAACCTATATATAATATTTTCTAATTTTCTGGAAAAAAATTGATTTCTCAATTAAAAAGTGAAAAGTTCCATTCTACTAGCACTATGAGTTTATGAAATCATTATTATATAAAAATGATTAAATCATATATGAAAAAAATTATTATATAATAATTTCATTTATTATGTATAATAATTATTTTAAAATATTAATTTTAATTAATAAGTATACACTTTACATTTTGAGACCAAAAAAATGGAATTTATAAGATAAATAATTTTTTTTGTTTTTATTGATTTAATGGCTTGGTTGGAATGAAAATTTATATTTTAGGAACTATTTTAACATCAAACTACCATCTCTCTACCATTCGTAGTCAAAAAAGTTAGTTAGAATTGATTACATCCATAATTTGTCTGTTTATATCATAAATTTACCAATATTTAATCCTTTAAAAACCACCACAACAAATTTATAAATACTAACCATCCCCTCATCACTTATCATAAAATTCATTGATCCTAAATTGTCTCAAAATAAATCTCTAAAGGGAAACTAAATGGTGGTTCTATGGTTTTATGGAGTCCATATCTATTTTTAAGAAGCATGATCCCAAGGTTAGGGCTTCCTTAATCATCCTCTCTCATTTTCATGTTCATTACTTTTTCTATATTACATTTTTAAATTTTTTTAATATGATACCACGATAGTAATTAAATTCTATTATCTTCTATATGATATTTCGAAAATGATATTATATTTATTCCCTCTAATTGTATCCTTTTTATAATCCATTTTTTTGTTTACATAGGGGTTCCTTGCCCCCTCCATTCCCATTAATTTTTTTTATCATTATTAATTCTTTCACATTTCAATAGAAAATTAAATTATGCATTATTATTATTATTTACATAATTTCTTATTAATGAGTGATAATCATTCTCTCTCATTATATTAATTTAATAATCCATTTTAATTATCACATTTTCTCATAACCATAAATCCATAAGAAATTTGTAATGACAAATGTGGGTGGTTTCCCTAGTAATGAAATCCCAATATGGATAATATAAGTTGGTATCGATCTGGCACAATTTACCTAGTGGTAATAACCCAAAAGATGTAAAAAATAGGATTTTACTTGATTATCACTTGGTGAATGATAATGAGCCTTCCTCTATTCTTGGTATGACACGCTCGGAGTATTTTCTTTGGATAATTCACATACACTTTCTGAAAAATAATTACGGATTATAATATATGGCTTGGGATTTACATTCAACTTATATCCTTATAGAACAAATATAACCTCCAAAATTTCTTGTTATCATTCCATCAATTGGGGTACTAATATCAATGTTGTGAATATCATGTTGTTTCAAATTTTGATTTTTCATATTCACCAAGACAACCACATTAATTTTTTAAAGGGGATTATTTATCACCTAATTTGTAACCAATTATCATGTTCTCTATTTTTATCCATAACTCTCATCAAATTTTCCTTTTCTTCACTATGTGAGTGTCACAATGAAAATATTTTTTTGGTGGAATTTATATATCTATTGAGAATGTCCCATCACTATCATTTTATCTCCTTATCTTTATCCATTCATAACCATTATTCCAAAGACTTTACCTTGGGGTAACCATTATTTTCCTATTTTTATTAATTTATTTTCACCTTGAAACTTTTCTATCTATTGACTAGAGAAATTATAAACTAAATCATATATCATTTATTCTATATTGGGTAAATACTCATTTTTCATTATCATGGTTGAAGGGTTCTTACATAGAGTGATTTATTACATTCATGTATTCATTTTTATTTTCCACGTGTTAATACTATAATTATTGATACATTTACATACTTTTCACTTATATTAATCACATTAATTAAGTCTTATAAAGGGGTTTCCATGATATAAATCTAATTAATTAGGTAAATAATCAATATGTTGAGATGATATGTTCGTGAAACCATGTAAGTTTTCATTGGTAATATTATATGACACCTTGATGATATGATAATAAATGTATCATGTTTATTTTGTTTCCACATTTCCATGTTATGATTCATGTTTTTTATATTATTAAATTCTTGATGTGCATATGCACATTGATAATTAATAAGTCTCACAGTCACAAGCTAAGTATCTCCTCTATTTATTCTCTTATAGGGCTTGATACTCATCCCATTATTTGATTTATGTCTCGAGGATATGAGATGCAGTAAAAGTAGCATATGATGAAATTTTGAAGAATAATTTTTTTTGGATTTGAAGAAAATTTATGTTTTTCACTTATTTTGACTATAATTTTTAATACATTTGACCTCAAAATATCCTATATGTCATTAATTTATGTTCTATGAACCGAATTTTTTTTGTTATAAATATGTGGTTCATTATATTTTTTATTTATGGGTAGTTTTTTTATTTGTGGAAATTAGGACTTAAAAATCAATATCATGATCCCTAAAGAAAATATGAATATAGGAAAATGTATTAATGTTTTCATGATGTATAAAGAGAGTGGTTTCCAATAAATGAAAAATGTTTCCACATACTATAACTATATTTCAATATGGAACAGTTGTACCTAGGGGTAATAAGATTGAAAAGGGTGAATTGGTCTTGACACAATCATCACCTAGTGCACGATAATGGGCATCACTGCATAATGGGTATGACAATCTTATGGGACATGCTTTGGTTATCATAATATTTCTATGAACTAGAAATGAAGGATATATAGATAATTTAATCTTATATTAAGAGTAATTTAAATCATAATTGAAGAATTATATTAGAAAATTTCAGGATCTAATTTCCATTAGAATTGTTATTATACTATTCCAAATAATAATAAAATTCTCACTTTGGTTTTCTCCTTCTAAAAAAATTAAATGAAATATAAGGACTTGTATTAACAATAGGTAAAATGGATAATGAGATGATGAAATTCCAAATATACGGGGCTCTTGAGTTTAAAACATCATGATGACTAAAAAATTAAATTAGGTCATAAACAACAACATAAATCATGTGGTGAATCCAGCTTCACCAAATAAGTAAAAACTAGTTGTTGAATCCTTTATTAGTCAGTTAATACCATTTTTTTGTGGAACCATTTATCTATTGATCATAGAACAATAGATCAATACCATAGGAAAGTTAATTTTTGTAATCCATTTTTTTGAGAAATAGAAAGTAACATTGGTAGTATATCACTTATTAGTATAACCTGATCAGTGGTATTCACCGATCCAGTACATGAGACTAAGGGATGAGGTAGAATCCATAGAATGGGAAGACTTCAAAAAAAATATTTTTCAACATGTATTTTCTTCATACCACCTAAAAAATGGAAATGGAACTCTTCAAGTAGAAATAAAGTGAAAATTAATTAGTGGTAAATTATGATATTAACATTACAAGGATTCTGTGATATGCTTAATGATTTTTCATCTATTCTGATGAAAAGATATATTGATTATTTATAAGTCTTTTACCTTACATATGGAATGTAATGAAAATTTTAAACTTAGGGTGTTATAAAAAGAGTGTATGGTGAGATTTAAATTTTGATGTAGAGTGTGGAGACACCCAATGGTCCCTTGGGAATAATGATAAAAATATAACGATGGATCAAAAATATTATAAGGTTCTTGACCATAAAATGAAAGGGAAGAAACTACATCATCCACTATGAAACAATTTTGGTAAAAAAACATTGGGAATTGTCTTCAAGTAAGTGATATATTATATAAATATTCGAATGATTTTTACATTTCTTGAAACTATTGTGGATATGAAAATCTCTAATCCAGTAATGACAATAATAATGTAAAGGTAAGGTAAGAACATATTGCGATGAATTGTTTCAAGTGTGGAGAGACAAGAAAGTATTCAAAAAAATTCCCAAATCCAAAGATGATTGAGAGAAACTAATTAAAAGATATATTGGAACATTTAAGGGATGGTAGAAACTTTTAGGTAGAAATTTCTTAATTGGGGAAGAATGTAATGACCTGTAAAATTATTGTTCTCTTAGTAAAATAACTTTTCCTATGATTAAATTTTTAGTATATATTATAAAATAATCAAATAATAATACTATTAAATTTATACGGAAATTAAAATCATGTGTTTTTATGGACTAATACAATGAGTAATATTAAATGAATATATACATGGAAGAACAATTCATTAACTAAAACAAACCCGAAAGGTTTGAACTCCCCTAAGACAATCGCTCCTTCAATAAAGATCATAAAAAAGAAAGATAAATATTATAAAAATAATTTAAATAGTCAAATAATATGTAAGAAACATTTTAAAATAAGTAGTAAATGATTAATAGAGAATGATGGTATTTTGATAGGGTGTCACTACCATTCAAAAGTAATACAATAATGAAAAACAATTTTTTGTTATTATTGATGGTCATGTAGATGTGCTTATGTGATCATTGATATTATTCAATAATAAAACTAAATTTTTATTATTGGAAAAAATTAATATATTCCATTAAAAATATATTTTATGATAATTTTTTTATTTACAAATAAAATTAATTTCATGAAATATTATTATAAAATAAATTTTAAATTATTTTATATTTTAACAAGTAAATAAGTAATTCTTATAATTATCATAGGGTTTACCATGTTATAAATGAATTTAATTTTCATTAAATAAGTTTTTTTATTGAAAAGTTAAAATTACCATATTTTGATAGCTTTTGAAAAAATTATATTAATTTATTTACTAATCATATCAAAATTATCATGGGGTTAACTTTTTTATAATTTTCTAAAAAATATTGATTTATTAGTGAAAAGGTGAAAATTATCATTTTACAAGGGGAAAATTATCTCTATCCAAATAATTAATTTCTATTATCATAAAACTACATTTAGGGTAAAATTTGGAACCAAAATATCTAAAAAACACACTTAATTCAGCATCAGACAAATTTCAGCGGTAATGTATGAAATTCCAAAACCAACAACAATAATTAAAAATATCATGGGAACTATAAGAAGATCCTATCACCCCCAAAAAATTTCATGAGTGGCCCGAGGATCCCTACATTTAGGTAATAATTCAATTCCACACATCGTCTCTATTATCCCATCATCTCTGCTTCAAACGTTGTCTTCAACTCTATCATCATCTATGGAGTAGATCCAACCTCACACCAAATCCTAATCTAAGTAGAATGAGCGTTCACATGATCGCCAGTAAAGGAACACAACAATCGTCGCAGATAATGTTGATGGCTTCCCTTAGAAATACAGAAAAATGACACCCACAACCAGGACAAACAACATCACCAAAAAATAGAATAGTAAAACATTCAAAAAAATAAACCCAGAAAATCCAAGATGTTCCCTAAATCCAACTATGAATGCAAACATTGATGAACACCACACTCTTGAAATTAATTTCACCCATATGTGGTTGTCTTATATAATAAAATAACCAATATTTTATCCTTTAAAAACCAACACTCTTCACGTATAAATACCTCCTATTCTCCCTTTATTCTCTACTAAAAATAAATTAATCATGAAATTCTAATCATTTTCATCAAAAATAGGTTGTATAAGGTGTCCTCTAAGTCATAATGTGATATCCTCCTGTTTTGAGAAACAAATCGTCAATATATATGAATCCACCTCTTCTTGTTTTCCATTTATGAACATAGTTTTTTATATCATATAAATACCTAATTTCATTATTTTATAGCACATTTAATTATTCCATTAATTCTATAGTAGTTTTTAAAAAAATTTATACCTTATTAGCCTTTCTTTATTCCCTCCCTAAAATACTTGTTGTGTACCATCATGCTTCTATATTCAGTACTTGAATTTCTCTCTTTTATATGAAAAATTATTATATTAGTAATACCTAGACAACTTTATTTTTCATGGTTATCCACCTACATAAAAATATAACTTATTTATTGGGGTTTTAAATTTATTAAACCCACATTCCCTTCTTATGGGTTAAAAATGAAGTAATGTTCATGTTTTTAAGAACTGATGCACTTGATTATTTTATATAAAACCCTTTCTTTATCTTCCTCAGGTTTTTAACAAAATGATTTATTATGGAAAATTTGGATCACAAAAATTAACGAATAAAAAATTTGTTCTTTTATAGCACTCAAATTCATTAAGAAAATAATTAATCTCTATATATGAAATGTTTTGTGAAACCATTCTGAATAACCATGGTTATTATTTATGACACCCTTGTGATAAATACTTGTGGTATTCTTATTAATGTCACATTTTTATTTTGTAGCCACATTTCAATTTTATGACTCATGTTATTAGTGTAATTTTATGACTCATGTTCACATGGTCTTTCCTAATTTTTACATGTTAAGTGTATTATTTTTTTATTCCCTTATTAGGATTTATGATCACCCCATTATTTGATTTGTGTCCCCAATATATGTTATGAAGTAAAAGTAACATAGGATGAACATATGAAAATACTTTTAAGTGGATTTGAATAATGTTTATGTTTTTTATGTATTTGGTTCATAATTTTCTAGACACAAAACTACAAAATATCCTTCGTATTATTAAACGTTGAACTATGTATTGAATGGTTTTTTATAAGATGGTGGGTCATGATAAGAGGATATTCATAATGATGTAATAATTTATTATTTTTCCATTCTTAGTTTAGTGAATTCTAATTTTATTCTTTATCTCTACCTCTTATTTATTTTATGACTATTTTTTTATCGAATAAGTACATTTTTTGTGAATCAAAAAACCAACATGAATCAATCATGACCATCATATGGTTGAGTGAATGTTTAAATATTGTATTGAGTAACCTATCACATGATCTTCCCTAAGTATTTTATCATGAGAAAAGGGATGATTTTGATATAAAAAATAATTACCAAGACCTATAAATTTTTTAGAATCAACTTTTATGAACCCATGGATAATAAATTCAATTTTTTTACTTCACCAGCACATAAACCTAGACTTACTGAACATGGAATTATCTTTCAAATTTTGACTTCCAATATACTCTCCTTCAATCACATTTACTTCTTATTTTTTAAAATTTTCCTAAATCAATACATATGGTTTCTACCTTCAGCTACTACTTGTTATGAATTTTTAGTAATTATAGTATGAGTAAAATTATAAATTTATTAATTGTTCTAACCTAAAGGAATTGGTGAAACCATGTGGGTGATCAGTTCCACATTTTTAAGGTAAATTATTTATATCATCACCAGATATATTAAAATAATATTTATAGTATCTATATAAAGTATAGATTGTGGAATATAAATGGGCACACCCACCTACGTTGTCAACCATTTAATTTTTATACGATTGATGCATCTATAAAATGGTCACATTTATTGTTATTTACTAGTGAATATTTGTAACACATTTTTCATTTTTATTAATAAAAATATTGAGAATCACATATGTTATATAAAATAATAAATTATTATAATTTTTAGTATTTTCAAAAAAGTTATATAAATAATTTAGTGTAAAATATTTTAAAATCAATTGTCTTATATTTTTAGTATAAACACTAGAAATGTTGTTGAATTCATTATATAAAAACATTGTTTATCATGATATTTATAGATTCTCCAAGAATCACTTGTTCATTTTATAACATTGAACTCCAAATTTGTTTAGGACTATAAAGGATATAAAATTATTAAACATCATTGGAATATTCATATATGATGTTTTATTTCAAATGAAATCATGCTTACTTTTTAAAATCACACAACTATTTCTAAAACATTTCATATATAATAATGTTATTAATGAAATTTATAAATTATCGATCATGGTCTTATTGATAAGTACCCACAAATATTATTTTGGTATAATTATTTTATTTGGATTTTAAATAAGTTTAATGACTATGTTTCCCATGTATTATTTTTTTAATATTGTATGGATTATTTTTCAGACCAAGCGCTGAGATGGTGTGAAATTTTGAGACCTGGGGTGCCCGAAATATATGTATGAAACATATTAAATTTCATAGTCACACATATTTCTTCAAAACATTGAATAACATATAAATGGGTTCCCAAATAAAAATTATGAGGGCACCATTGAGTTTAGAAAAAGAGACTTATGTTATGTTCCAATTCCCATTAGTTGGTGTGGGTTTTTTTGGAAGATCTATCGTGTGTGTAAAATAAATAAAATACTTAATTAAATTATTTTATTTGTTTTCTTGAGCCAACCACATTAACCTAATTTATTAAATACAATCTTATGGTTATTTTTCAGGGTTATATGCATATCTATGATAATCATTGGAGAGTGTGGGATGAGATCTTGATGGCAGAGAACAGCTGAATCAAGGATCAATGACCAAAACAATACGGAATTGTTGGATTTCACCAACCAATACAATAAATCATAAATATACAATAGAAATAATACCAAATTGAGATAAGTTTTTGTTTATTTGGATTTAATTCTGCATTCAAAATTTCAATGAGGAACACGATTTAATTGACTAAGGAATTGATTCTTGGATTATGTATATTGTGGTATGGGTTTTATTTTGGGTATTTTATGTAGAGAATTATTTGAGATTATTGAATATAAGATTTCATTTCTAATGTAAATTAATAGAGATCATCATGATCATCAATCGAGGTGCATCCCCCTTGATAGTTATTGTGATTTTTTTCCACCCCATTCTCCATTTGTTATAGGCATTCTTCATTTGGATCATAGTTCAACATAACCCAATGAATTGATCGTTTCACCCCCATTTCATAGTTCAACATTAGAAAATTTTACATTCAAGATCAAAATTACATGAAAGAGGTGTGAGAGTGGTTGCAACAATGCATCTGATGATGTAGATACCTTATTTAGTTTTCTTCAGCATACAATGAAAAATGACATATAAATCATATTTTAGAGAAAATAAAAGGGTTTAATTTTATTGTTTGGTAATTGAATGGTTCATTGGGACATGATTCATTATTTTTTATAAATTAGATTACTAGAACAATGATTTGATAAAACTAAACAAAGATAGATTCCAGATCTGGTGTTCTGGAAAATCTTGTGTTACATGGCATGTAAACCAGATCTACAAGTTGTGTGACTCCCCTATATGGCGGCTTTCGTTTCAGAGGAACTTAAGTATTACATGGAATCTGGACCATATCACACAACATGGGGTCCCTCCCCGGAGACTCAGCATGTACCTCCGAGGGTACACAGACATATGTTGGAGTACATAGGTTAGATCACGTCGTGTACTCCTTTACACATACATAGCCTGAACCAAAGTACATAGGTTAATTCATGTTCTAGTACATAGGAACATATTCATGAGATAAATCTATGTACTTTCACATTGGTGTAGTACATGGGTAGATATGTAAAGATCCATAAATTTCAAGGAAATTTTTTTCTTAATTTCTTTGGAATTTTACGAGTCCACAGTTTTTGACGGCAACTGATTCCGAGGCCCGGTGTGCCCGAAATCAATATCTGAATTTTTTTCAGGTACGTTCAGTAAACGTACGAGCGGGTTTTTTTATCTTTTGAACATGTTATCGGAATCAAAATTTGAGGACACTGATGAGCTCGCAACGCCAGTATTCGCTTCAGGGGTCCTTTACTGTAGTTGTGTTTTATGTGGGTTGAAAGTTAAAAATTGGGGTTTAATTAAAAAGTTAGATAAAATTGTTTAGAATAATTTTATTCACCTTGGTGGTTAAATCCTACTTGGGGAAGTTACTGGTGGGGCCCACCCCCACATAACTTCCCATGTGTGGATATTTGTGAGGTGGGGCTCACACGAGCCCCAACCTTTCATCTCCCTTAAACCTCCCTTAAACTCCCAAATTTAACTCCCCCATTTAATTAGGTGGAGCCTCTCCACATTCCACCTCCCTCTATCCTTTTATTTTTTTCCAACCCATCTCAATTAATTAAATAAATCTTCAATTAATTAATTAATAAGTTTTTTTAAATTTGAAAATTCATGGTATGTTATTTTAAGGGAGGTCCATTTTATTATTTTGGTTGTCAATATTGGTGGGAGAGCTCTTGAGAGGATTTAGAAGGAAGTGTTCTTCTTTGAAGAAGAACAAATTCCTTCAACGAAGAATGACTTTCTCCCTCAATGAAGAACGCTCTACGATTCGAGGAACGCAAAGTCACCAATGACGCTTATTCTTCGGGTGCACTCCGATGACAATGGAATCGACATTGATCTTCCACGATTCTCTTATTCCGTGACTCAATGACATGCGATGTCAATTATTGAGGTAGGGGTGTGTTTTTATTGGAAAAATATTGAATCTTCTTTCCTTCTTGTTTTGTTTCTCCTTAAACGCTTGCTACTGAACTAATGCGGAGGGACCGGTCCAAACTAACACGGTCAGAATCCTCTGCCATTGTTGTGATTATTGGTGGTTCTTTGTGTTCTTCGTGGGTGACGAAAAACGGATCTTTACAGGTTCATTATGTGACGCAAAGAACCCATAATTAAAGACTCAACATCACGGTGACCTAGCAGAGGTGCGACGACGATAGCGGGCGATGGTTCGGACCGGAACAGGATGGACCGTTCCTCAACCGTTCTTCGGGCAGGAATTCAAAACGTGTTTTCACAGCCGATCGGAAGACCAAAAAAACCGGAATTGACTTCAGGACATTGGGGAGACCTAGAGTCTGAAGTTTCGTGACTAACGAACCATAGGAATGAAGAACGGGCATCAAGGACGGCGCGCTGGACAAAGGATTCGTTTTTGGAAAATTCCAGACTACACAGCGTGTACTCCTGAAGAACACGCCGTGTAGTTCGGGCATTCTACGGCTAGGGTTTCAGAAGTCAGAAAGCTAACACACGGTGTGTGACCTCTGTCACACGACGTTTACTTGAATCACAATAAGGAGGTAGTGGCTATGCGAGACTCGGCGTGTGTTTTGGGAATACACAGACACGGACGAAAATACACAGCCAAGAGGCACGACGTGTACTCTCTGCGCAGAGTAGCATAAGCAACTTTGCGAGACCTAACATGTATCCCAGGGATACACAGACACGGTGTGTAGTACATGGGCATGTACTCTACCACACGGACAGACATGGCCAGTGGTATGGGCTAACCCGTGTAACAGTTACACTGGTTGGAGAACACAGGTTAAGGTCGTGTACGGGCACATGGCCTGCGTACACAGAGCCAACCCCAGATGTTGGGACACGGCTTGTAACCCTAAAACAGTCCATGTAATTACATTTCTAGATGCCTATCCCTTCGGCATGGGCCGTTGCACATGGGCAGTACCCGAGGTCTGACTACACGACATGTATCGTATACCAGCACGACGTGTACTTTTTGGTAAAAGTCTTGGTCTTCTTGTGCGTAGTATCTTGGTTACATTTTGTTTGGTTTAGAACCCATTATGTGGTGTTGGTAGTCTCGTTGAGAAATGGTACCTTGAGTACACCCCATGGGAGTTCGGGTATAGTTGAGTCATGGTCAGGTTGGTTCGTACACGAATCCAGTCGCGCGCCCGGGACAAAAATGCTAATAACTCACAGACCGAGTGTCTGACTGATGCATCGTCTATTTCATTGATACCCATTTGACGTGGAGGTCCTTTGAGATACTTCTACATGGGTTTACATGACACTTATAAGTATCGACTAGTAACTCGTGGAGCGGACCCTCCCAGAGATGAGCGTACGGAGTGAGGAGACCTTGTAGCTATAGACCTGATGACTACTTGACAGATTCGACTCACAGTGATTCGATTAGCCTAGTGGATGGAGCACCTGGTTTGGTGGAAGACCCACAGCGGACAGAGTGCCTGGTTTGGCAGCATACCCCCAGTACTCGACAGGAGGAGTACCTCTATAGGCTATTAGGGTGAGCACTACTGTGTTGGGCGGCAGACCCACAGTAGAGGAGAACCCGGTTTGGTAGCAGACCTACGGTACTTGACAAGATGAGTACCTCAGAAGTCCAAGGATAATGAGTAGTGCCTCAGAGTCACGACAGGGCTACTGTACTCAACAAAGGAGGAGTTCTCCAGCAGTCGTGGTTTTGATAATAAAAATCTTGGTTTGAGCTGAGTCAATGAACTTTGTGTTTTCCTCATGATTGGGATGGGTTAATTGATAACTTAGGTATATGTATGGGAATATAACTAAGTAAAGGTTATTTGTTGAGATCTTTCCTTGTGGTTTATCCTTGTTGGATTTTGTGAGACCTTGAGGTTATCGGTGTCCCTACTAAGTATCATTATACTCACCCATGCACGGGCTATGCCCGCAACTCGTTTTAATAGATGTAGATGACAGACAACACTAATCGAGGAAGAGTGTACGAGGACTTGACGGTACCCATAGGTGGACACTCGGCGTGATGGCACATGGAGGGGACCGATATATGCGGAGTTCTAAGGAGGAAATATGTACCTACACTTCAGGTAGGAAACCGGAGGACGATCCAGGAGCTGCTTCACCATTCAGCTGTTTGTATTTTCTGTTGTACTTTCTTTCAGTTGTAGTTGTACCTTTCTATTAGGCTTGTATTTCTGACCCCTTTGTACTTTTAGCACACCTGTTATACTACTTTACATTGTGTTTTCTTCTTCTTATTCTCTGGTTGTGTATGTTTACGTTTTATAAGGGCAATGCCTCCCTAGTTTTTTGGGAGTTACACCTTTGGTGCTAGTCGCCAGCCCCTGGACTATGGAAAGCGGGCTTGGGGTAGTCTTGATATAGGCCCTGGGGGATAGGTCGTGACAAATTGGTATCAGAGGACGTTGGTTCAACCGCAAAACTTTGGGCTCTGATATTTTTTTTCTATGAAGTAATAGTGTTAAGGGTACTTAGTGTGGTTTTCAGTTCATGGAGTCCAGTGTTGGTGTGGGTGACAGATGTATCCATACAAAAGGACCCTAAATTCGGATTTCCGACTCATTTCACAAAAACACTGATTGTGTGTGTGTTTTCAAAAGCTTCTTTTATGTCAGCTCAAACCAGGTTAGCTCACTAGGTATAGTCTTTGACCATGTCGCATCTATTTCTTTCAGGATGCCTCCCCACGGATGACAAGATAAAGCCCCAGGAGTTGTACGTACTGACAGGCCGTTGAGTGACGAGGCCTCAGTACAACACCCTCTTCCAGTTGAGGCACCAGTAAGGAGTGCACGCCGCTTGAGCACATTGCACGAGTTCTAGTGATAGAGGCCTTCGAGGTTTCGAGGCGAGTCATATTTTCAGACAGCTGGGTACTGGCTGGAGGGTGTAGCACGAGTTTTCCACATATTTGGGACACCTACTGACTTGATGGTGTACCTAGCTGTTAGCCTCTTCTAGGGAGTAGCTGAGAGATGGTGGAGCCTGATGCTCCAGTTTTATGATGAGGCGACCCTCACCTGGGGAGATTTCAAGGGTCTTTTCAGGGTAGAGTTTGTACTAGAAACTCTACGCTCTATGCGGGCTCAAGAGCTACTGCTCTCTCTGTAAGGCTTTCTGACTGTAGTGGAGTCTTCTACAGCTGGCAGTAGACATATGAAACAGAAGTCCAATCAGACTAGGCCAACAGGTGGTTGAACTTGGAATACAAGTTTTGTTGTGAGAGGCACCCGAAACAGAGCCAGCTATACGAGGAGCAGTAATTTCTATGCATGCGGAGGTATGGGTCACTTGGCTCGAGACTGCACCCGTCCAGCAGATGAGCAGCAGGCAGTAGAGAAACCTACCAGACCGAGGTAGAGGATTTGGTCATACAACTGGTGGTGGACGACGCTTCGATTTTTTACCACCACAACACCCAGGAGGTCCACCCTAACCACAGGGAACTGGTGGATATGGGAGAGCACAGCTTCAGGAAGCTGAAGCATACAACTATAGAGCTTCAGAAGCAGGTGGATAGGAGTGGGACTAGTTCCAGACATATTGGTCTTTGTTCGTGGTGCTTATAGTTTCCATGTTTTTGTTGTTTGTGGATGTTAGGTGTCTTTGTACTTTGAGTTGCAGTATTAAAAGACACTTAACATTGTGATGTTTTCTTACCTATCCTTTTTGTATGGTTGATACTAAGAGATTCCAGTTAAAACTATTGACTTGACCCTCACTTTCGAGATTCCTACTGGAGGAGACCCAGTGACCACACACTGATGCCGACAGTGTGACTAAACACTTGGAGGTGAGAGTAACAGTTGGATCTCTTGGTAGTAGCGTCGAGGCTTTACGGCGTCATCCAAGACATGAATTGTACCATTCATGTTAGGATTGACGGTATTAGGAAAAGAATGTGGTTCATCCCAAGGATGAGACCAGATTTCTATTTTCAGAAAAGGAGAAATATTAGCAACTCTTGTAGGACCAGAGATAGTTCAGGCTACGATGGAGAAGGTGCAGATCATCCAGGAGAGGATGAATACTGAACAGAGCAGACAAAAGTCTTATGCTGATAGAAGATAGAGACCACTGGAGTTTGAGGATGGTGACCAAGTTTTCTTACGAGTCTCACCTCGATGGGGATTACAGAGTTTTGGCTGGGGCAGCAAGTTATCTCCGCGTTTGATCGGACTTTTCTAGGTCCTCAATAGTATATGTGACGTGCTTACCGCCTGGACCTTCCAGCGTAGTTGCACCGGGTGCATGACGTTTTCCACGTATCTCAGATGTGGAGATATGTGCACGACCTATCCCACGTCATCAACCATGGGGAGATGGACATCGATGACGGGGAAAAATTCACAGAGGTACCAGTGGAGATTGAGGATTGACTGGACCGGGTCCTATGGAGATGGTCTATTCCTCTGTGCGCATTCGTTGGCAGCACAAGAACCTCCATGGGAGCACAAGAGAGCAAGAGGCTCAGATGCATGCTCAATACCCCTTTTGTTCCCCTAGCATGTGTTGTAGCTTTATGGGGACGTAAATCCCTGAGGTGGGAGTAATGTAAAGACCCAGAAATTTCATGGAATTTTTTTTCCTAATTTCTTGGAGATTTTACGATTCTGCAGTTTCTGACGGTTCCTGATTCCAAGACCCGGTGTGCCTGGAATCAATTTCTGAAGTTTCGTTCAGGTACGTTCAGTAAATGTTTGAGCAGGTTTTCTATCTTTTGAAATGGTGCTTGGAATTGAAATCTGAGGACACTGATAAGCTCGCAACGCCGGTATTCTCTTAAGGGGACCTTTACCATAGTTGAATTTTATACGGGTTGAAAGTTAATAATTGGGTTTTAATTAAAAAGTTAAATAAAATTTTTTAGAAATATTTTATTCACCTTGATGGTTAAATCCTATATTGGAAAGTGAATGGTGGGTCCCACTCCCACATAACTTCCCATGTGTGGATATTTGTGAGGTGGGTCCCACATGAGCCCCAACCTTTCATTTCCCTTAAACCTCCCTTAAACTCAACAATTTAACTCCCCCATTTAATTTGGTGGAGCCTCTCCACATTCAAAATCCCTCTCTCCATTTAATTAATTTCCAACCCATCTCAATTAATTAAATAACTCTTCAATTAATTAATTAAATAGTTTTTTTAATTTGAAAATACATGGAATGTTTTTTTAAGTGAGGGCCATTTTATTATTTTGGTTGGAAATATTGGTGGGAGAGCTCTTGAGAAGATTTAGAAGGAAGTGTTCTTCATTGAAGAAGAACACCTACCTTCAACGAAGAATGAATTTCTCCCTCGAAGAAGAATGCTCTACGATTCGAGGAACACTAAGTCACCAACGACACTTCTTCTTCAGGTGCACTCCGACGACAACAGAATCGACACCAATCTTCCGCGACACTCATCTTCTACGACTTGACGACGTGTGATGTCAATTATCATGGTAGGAGTGTGTTTTGATTGGAACAACATAGAATCTTCTTTCCTTCTTGTTTTTTTCTCCGTATTCGCCTGCTACTGAACTAATGTGGAGGGACTGGGCCAAAATAACACGGTCTGAATCCTCCGCCACTGTTGTGATTGTTGGTGGTTCTCCGTATTATTCGTGGGTGACGAACAATGAATCATTACGGGTTCTTTATGCAATGAAACAAACCCAAAATTGAAGACTCAACATCATGGCGACCTAGTGGAGGTGAAACGACGATAGCGGGCGACGGTTCGGACCGGAATGGGATGGGCCGTTCCTCGATCGTTCTTCGATCGGGAATTCAAAACGTGTTTTCAGAGCCGATCGGAAGCCCAAAAACACCGGAATCAACTTTGGGAAATCGGGGAAACCTAGAGTCTGAAGTTTTGTGATGAATGAACCGTTAGAATAAATAACGGGCATCAAGGGAGGCGCGCTGGCCAGAGGCGTCGTTTCTAGAAAATTCCAGACTACACGGCATGTACTCCTGGAGAACACGCTGTGTAGTTCAGGCATTACGTAGCTAGGGTTTTGAACGTCAGATGGCTAACACATGGAATGTGACCTCTATCACACGGCGTGTACTCGCCACACAGCAAGGAGGTGGCGGCTACATGAGACTCGGCGTGTATTTTGGGAATATACGGACACTGACAGAAATACATGGCCAAGAGGCACGACGTGTACTCTATGCGCAGAGTGGCAGAAGCAGATTCACGAGACTCAGCATGTATCCTAGGGATACATGGACACGGTGTGTAGTACACGGTCATATACTCCACCACACGGCTGGATATGGCCAGTGGTACGGGCTAACCCGTGTACCAATTACACGGGTTGGAGAACACGGGTTAAGGTCGTGTACGGGCACATGGCCAGCGTACACAGAGCTGACCCTAGATGTTTGGACACGGCGTCTAACCATACCACACGCTGTGTACATACTTTTCTACAAGACCAGCCCTTCGACACGGGCCATTGCACACTGGAAATACCTGAGGTCTTACTACACGACGTGTACCGAATACCAACACGTTGTGTACTTTTTGGTAAAAGGCTTGGTATTATTATGTGTAGTATCTTGGTTACATTTTGTTTGGTTTATCCCCTATGATGCGGCATTTGTAATCTCATTGAGAAACGGTCCCTTGAGTACACCCCATGGGCGTTTGGGTATAGTTGAATCACGTTCAGGTTGGTTCATACACGAATCCAACCGGGCCCCCGGGACTAGAATGCTAATAACTCACAAACCGAGCGTCTGATTAACGCGTCGTCTGTTTTGTTTAGACCCATTTGACATGGTGATGCTTTGATTTACTTCTACGTGAGTTTACGTGACACTTGGAAGTATTTACCAGTAGGTCGTGGATCGAACCCTCTCAGAGACGAGCATACGGAGTGCGGAGACCTAGTAGCTGTAGACCTGACAAATGCTTGACTAATTCGACTCTGAGTGATTCGATTAGCCCAGTGGACAGAGCGCCCGGTTTTTCGGCAGACCCACGGTGGATGGAGCGCCTGGTTTGGCAGCATACCTGCAATACTCTACAGGAGGAGTACCTCTGTAGGATATTAGGGGGAGTGCTACTGTGTTGGGGTGGCAGACCCACAGCGGAGGAGCGCCCGGTCTGGCATCAGACCTGTAGTACTCGACAGGAGGAGTACCTTAGCAGTCCAAGGTTAGTGAGTAGCGCCTTAGAGTCATGACAGGTCCACTGTACTCGACAGAGAAGGAGTTATCCAACAGTCGTGGTTTCGATAATAAAAATCTTGGTTTGAGCTGAGTTAATGACCTTTGTGTTTTCCTCGTGATTGAGATGGGTTACTTGATAACTTTGGTATATGTATGAGAATATACCTAAGTAAAGGTTATCTGTTGAGATATTTCCTTTTGGTTTATCCTTGTTGGATTTTTTGAGACCTTGAGGGTCTCGGGGTCCCTACTGAGTATCGTTATACTCACCCTTGCACGGGCTATGCTTACACCTCATTTTGTTGGATGCAGATGATGGACAGCGCTAACCGAGGCAAAGTGTACAAGGACTGGACGATACCCGGAGGTGGACACTCGGCGTGATGGCACACGGAGCGGACCGATAGATGCAGAGTGCTGAGGAGGACATCTGAACCTACCCTTCATGTAGAAACCCATAGGGAGATCCAGGAGCTGCTTCACCATTCAGATGTTTGTCTTTTCAGTTGTACATTCTTTCAGTTATAGTTGTAACTTTCTGTTGGGCTTGTATTTCCGGCCCCTTTGTACTTTCAGCACGCTTGTTATACTGCTTTAATTTGTGTTTTCTTCTTTTTGTTCTCTAGTTGTGTTTGTTTATGTTTTATAAAGGCAATTCTTTCCTAGTTTTTATAGATTTACACCTTTGGTGCAAGTCGCCAGCCCCTAGCCTATGGAAGGCGGGCTTGGGGTAGTCACGATACGGGCCCCGGGGGACGGGTCGTGACAAGATAACACACCTAGTGCTTCAACACAATCATAGAAAAGAGACCTGGTTTGATTATACGGGAAGGACCGAAGGTCAAGGGACACCACGTGTAACCCTTATATAAACCATGTACTTTCTTGGACATGGATTGGATCCATTTTCCTCTATATCTTGGAAAATTTTCATTAGGGTGTGTTCCCCTTATTGATTCCCTAAGGGTTAGTATGGAATAATCTCCTACACCTAGGACTATGATCCCTTTAGTGGGAATTCATAGATAGAGTTTTTTGAAACCATCCATGAGGCCAAGAGTGAGATCCTCCATTCGTCTTAGTGACCTAGGTGTAGTTCTTGGTATCATCTTAACCAACACTGTGTGGGAACTGATCCTCTATTTAGCGGGTTAATTAAGATTTAAGGTTGGGTATCACCCCATAGCCTTGGGATTGATCCTAAAAACTATATTATATCTTTTAAAATCCTCATTGTGTACTATTAATGGAGATATTGAATGAGAAACACCTCTGGGATGGATTTCTTATTTCTATTAGTCACAAGAGTGTGTTCTCCCAAAAAATTGCTTTGAGGAATGTTTGATCTGGAATCCTCGGCTGGTATACTTTTTTTGTGACATACCTTTAGACTATGTGTATTTGTTGAGTATGTCTTGATATTCTTTTTATATGTGCTGTAGAAATATACCAATGTATATGTGAATTTATTTCCTTACTTTGTGATTTTTTTTTCAGAGTGTCTTATTGAGTATTATTATACTCACCAATGCTCGGGATTTTCCCACACCTATCATGTCTTGTTCATACAATCAACATTTTGACATAGCCCTTAATGGACCAGGAAAAAATGTGCTTAGTGAGACTAGAAATACCAAGGTGTGTTCCTACAGTATACTGACAGAAATCCATGTTTTTCTTTTATGTTGGACTTTTTTTCAGACATTTTTTGGTGGGCATATATTTTTTATTATTTTCATTCTTTCCATTCATTCCAGACTATGGTTTTGGGATTTAGATGTTTGTATGAATGATTGTTCAATTGTTTTTACATTTTAGCATTGTATAGGCTTGTAAATATGTGTGTGTGTGTGTGTGGGTACATAGGCTAAATCCTCCAATTCTAGTGATATGCATGCTCGGTGATATCGCCAGCCCCTATCCTATAGGAGGTGGGCTTAATGAGTCATGGCACCGGCCCCTCTGGGATGAGTCATGATATAGTTGAATCAAAGAGATAGGTTCTACTTTAGTTATAGAGTCTGTGTTATGGGTTTGGGGAAACAATGTTATGTGTTTTCAGTTTAGATTTCAAGCCAATGACTCTAGTGTTAGTTTGGTGGTCGATGTATCCAAAAACTAGGACTCTGATCACCTACATTTTGACTTGGTACATGATAACACTGCTTGTAGGGAAAAAATTGTACATGAATTATATTGGAATGGGTTTTTTATTACATATCTTTCTACAGTCATCTCTCCAGATATACTCATTGACAATGTTACATCATTTTTACTTTTAGGATTCCTCCATAACATATAATATCAATGATTCAACATCATGATCACAAGGATGATCCCCCCAGTGATGAGTTTTCTATACAAGGACTAGTTCTAGTTGTTTTACCTCTCGGCGGTTCACCATCTTTACCACCACCTATGGAGACGTACGTGGTACTCATAGTACCATCACATGAGGTGTTTACGATGAGAAAGTTTTAGAAGTATCATTGATAGAGACCCCTCAGGTTCCCAGTCAAGCCTGAACCATGGGAGTTTGAGGAATAGTTGTGGGGGTGACCCAAGTTATCTATCTTTTTAGGAAACTAGTAGATTAGTTGATGGTCCGAGAAATGAACCATTTTCACATCCTAGTGGGGCGATGGTGGTGGTTACTGACCTAGTACTACAATGAGGTGAATCTTGTATAGATGGGGTTTTAGTGCCTTTTTAGAGAATAGTTCTCACCAATGTATCTTGGAATTTTGGCGACTCCAGAAGGGCAGAAGGATAGTAGCTAAGTATTCGTCGTGGTTTACCAACCTCAAAAATAACTCCATGGATATGGTTCATGACTAATTCCTCAAGTCTACGAATTTTTAGTGAGGTCCCCATAGAGACATCCAAACCATTGTTTTACCTCTATGAATTATGACCTATGATGTGGTGGTAGAATGTGATTTTGTGGTTTAGATTTTCTTGACTGAGAATATACAGCTAGTGGTTGCATGTAGAGAGCAAGAAAGAGCACATAACTCGGAAATAGGGATCCAATGTTAGCATTAGTGACCTATACATTCAATAAATTTTAGAAGGGGGTCCCAAGATAGAGAAAATGTAGTTCAGGGATCATAGGGTGTGTCCATTCGTCCCATGGAGAGGCGGTTCCTCTCATGTGATGGTAGGAAAAATCTTTCATGAGGTTGTGTGACCCATCGTACAACTATCAGAGAAGTAGTAAATGGGATACTAAGGTAGTGGCTGGTTCAGATAGGTTCACAAAAGATTGGAAGAGGATCTACAAGGGAAATAATGGGTGTTCAAAAATATAAATTTTTACCACCACCACCCCTGGGTGGTCAATTAATGGCTTAAGGAGTTAGAGGATAGGGGTGGAGACTACTAAAAGTGGTTGAACCTTAAGAGCCAGAGGCTCTAGGAATGATTCAAGGTGTGATCTGTGTTTTTTCTACCTAATAATTAGTACTAATAGATATAGGTTCTTGTCATTCCATATTTTCCACATACCTTTTACGAGACATAGAGATTTTGTTGAAGCCTTTGGCTCAACCCTTATGCTTGGAGAATCATAATAAAGAATAATCAATGATGAAAAATATGTGCTGACAATGTGAAAAGACTCTTGGAGGTGAGTGTTTCTATTAGGATATCTTTGTAGAAGTGATAAGTACATATGATTTCATTCTAGGTATGGATTTAATATATACGGTGCGTGCCCAGACTGACTATTTCTAGCTCTAGATGTGGTGCGTCCTCAATGAAGAAACCAGGTTTTCCTTTTTAATTGAAAAAGAAACCCATGAAGTATCAGAAGGAATAATACATTGGAGGGTGTACCAGATTACCCATATGTTGGATAGACTAACCCTTGGTGTAGTTGATGTTATGAGTTCCTTGTTTCTGGTATTAGTGGTGAAGTTTGAGTATGTATTCATGGACAATGTTATAGGTTTACCTTCCTTCAACGAGATAGACTTATATATTGATCTACATTTTGGGATAGTATAGATATTCACACCAACAAATCAAATGGGTCATGCAGATATTTGTGAGTTGATGGTGTAGTTGGATGACCTATAGAGGAAGGGATTAGTTAGACCAAATATTTCAACCTGGGCAGCCCTAGTTTTTTTTCAAATAAGGTGTACCAGAGCTTGAGATTATATGTGGACTATCAGTGATTAGACCAGGTAACCATTAAGATCAAGTATCCAATACAAGGGATCAATGAACTATTTGATTAGTTGATAGGGTAATGATGGTTCTAAAATGTTTACCTTGGGTCAAGCTATCATTAGCTATGAGTACAAGACGAGGATATACCAGAGACGACATTATAATGTTGCTATGGTCATTATGAGAACTTGGTGATTCCATTTGGAATGATGAATTCCCAAGTAGTGTTCATAGAGATCATGAACCAGATCATTTATCCTATCTTGGAATGGTTCATGGTAGTCTTTAGCAATGATATGCTTGCGTACTCTATGCATGCAGAGGAACAAACAAGACACTTGAGGATGGTGCTACACATACTCTGACAACACTAGATTTATAGAAAACTATCGTAGTTCCAGTCCAAAATTTAGGAGGTCTACTTTCTAGGACATGTTATCTTAGTAGATGGTGTCATAGTAGAATCTTCAAAGGTTGAGGCAGTGTTATATGGGGATCCACCCTCAAGTGTGATGTAAGTTCAATGATTCCTTGGGTTGGCAGGCGATTAAAAAAATTTATACTTGATTTCTCTTCAATAACCGAACCCATGAAAACATCAACCAGAAAGGAGAAGCCTTTCATTTGGCTAGAGAGGTGCCAGCATACTTTTCATTAGATGAGGCATAGTTTGATGAGTGCTCCCATATCGAGATTTTCACAATAATGGTTAGATTAAATAATGTTCTATGATGAATTAGAAACTAGACTTGGTTGTGTTATGATGCAGAGGTAAGAGGTGATTTCCTATGGTTCACATTACTTAAGATGACATGAGATGAACTATGCAACCCACAATCTTGAGTTATTAGTGGTAGTCATCTCATAAAATATGGGGCATCACTATCTAATTGGTGAGAGGTTTATCATCTACTCCAATCACAATATTCTCAAGTATATCTTCTCTCAAAAAGACCATAACATGATACATATGTGATGGATGGAGTTACTACATGATTATGGATTTGAAATTGTCTATACACTTGGTGAGGGGAAGATGTTAGTAGGTTCTCTCATCAAAAGATCTAGTTCGATGTTGTTGAACAAGGTGTCAGAGATGCTGGCCTCATTACACTTATCCTTTGTGTATAGAGATGGATCAGCTTACCTTCAGTCACTGATTTTCACCCTTCTACTCTTGAATTGAGTCAGGGAGGCACAACTTGGAGATATTGATAATGAGACCCTATATACTCAGATATCCACTGGTTATGCTCATGATGTATTTTATAAATTTGAGGAGCATGACTTTTGTGTTAGAAGGAAGACAATGGTACTAAAGAAATTGTGGTAAGAGGTTCTGAAACATTTTCATACATCTCATTTGGCAGCACATCCAGTTGTGGAAAATATATACCAAGACCTCTGACAATAGTTTTGGTTTCTTGGGATAAAGAAAGGAGTTATAGATTTTGTCTCTTGATGCCTTACATTTTATAAAGTGAAGATCGAGCACCATGTTTCAATAGGATTAATTAACCACTTGAGGTGACATAATGGATGTGGGATGGGATATCAATTGACTTTATGGTGGTTTTACCACGTAAATATAGTGTACATGATGTAATATGTGTGATTTTAGACCAACTCACAAAGTTGGCCGACTTCTAAGCTATCCTTGTATAGAGTTCATTAAAGAGATTGGGATGCCTCTATATGTAGAAGATATTCTGAATCCGTGGAGTTCCATAAATGATCATTTAAAACTACAATGCATGCTTCACATCCCAGTTTCGTAAGGGATTTAAAGAGTTGTTTGGGACTCTATTACTCTTGATCAAATAACTTCACCCCCATATTGAAGGCGTGACTGAGTGGACCATTTAGGTTCTACAGGAAATGATATGAGATTGTGAGTTGGACTTTACCCATAATTGGTAAGATCACCTACCAGTATGTGGTATTGCATACAACAACTTCTACCATTCACCCATAAGTATGGAACAGTTCATGGCTTTTTGTGGGAGACATTATAGGTCACAACGTTGATGGAATGGCTCAGGAGAGTCAGCACTCATGGGCCAAGATTTGGTGTGAGAAACTATCGAGATGTTCTATATCATCCAATAATGGATGAATATAGTGCATTTCCATTATAATTATTATGTGGGAAGATGATAGAGGCCTTTGATGCATGAGGACTAGGACCATATTTTTCTATGGGCTTTACCTAGATATCGATTAAGGATATTTATCTCAGGAGAAAATCTATATCTACGATTCATTGGATATTTTCAAATAATACAATGATTTTTCTTATTTAGCATACCACATAATCGTACCTTCATAGTTAGACTCGATATATGATTTATTCTATGTGTCGTAGTTGAGGAGGTACATGCTTGACCAATCACACATTATAGACTGGGGAAATCTAGACATTGAGGATGGAGCTACCTTTGTTGATTATCTGATAGAGATCTAGGATTGGTAGGAGATGATCATATTTGGGTAAGTAATTCATTTAGTACGTGTTTGGTGGAAGCACAAGAATCTCTAGGAGGGAACATGGTAGTGGAAAACTAAGATCCATACTTAGTACCCACATATATTTTTGTAGCCCTTGGTTTTACTTTTTGTGGAAACAAATCCCCAAGGTAGGCAGAATGTAATGACTCTTATTTTACATGTATTATTTTTGGATATTGCATAAAATATTTTTGAGACAAGGAACTGAGATGACATGTGATTCTAAGGCCCGACAAGATTAGAGTAAATGTTTAAAATATATTTAACATATTTACTACAACGCATGCACATATTTCTTGAAAAATAGGAATAACATCTTAATTGATTCCAAATTAGAAATATGAGGGCATTGTTCAATTTGGAATGCTAGGATTACCCGAGGTGTGACATAACATTAGTTGGCCTGCACCATTTGGAGAAAAATTTCATGGGTGTTAAATGATTAAAATAATTGACTAAATTATTTTATTTGTTTCATTGATGAAATTAATTGACCCCATTTTATTAAATAAATGATAATGGTCATTTTCTATCATTATCCACATAACCTATGAAAAATTGATGGAGAGACATAGGAGATCATAGAATGTGATTTTATTGGAGGATGATAGAAAAAATGAGGATCAATGAATGAAACTAAACAGAACTGAAGGATATCCCCCAATGACTATGATGCCATATTGTTCGTCATAAACATTTGATCCAAGTTGAGTTAGGTAATTTTTTATTTGTATTTATTTCCCTGTTATAATTCTCTATGATGAACGCAAATTAATATACTAATGGATTGATTTCTAGATCATGTGTATCATAGGATGGATTTTTATGGGGATTTTATGGAGAGAATTATTTGTCATTTTTGATTCTTTAATTTTTGTTCAAACATCAAAGAAATGATATCAACACAAAAATTGACCGAGGCTTGTTTCTCTATATTGTTCTTATTTTTTAATCCCCTGATTTTATATTCATCATGGGTGTTCTACATGTTTCCCTTGCTTCAACATATCTCGATGAATCAATCATTGTGCATAAATTTAATAGCACATCAATATATAACCATGACCTGGGATCAGAATGACACAACAGAGGTGTGGTTGTGGTACCAGAAATAGATCAGATAATATAGATACTTGATTTCTCTTTTTTCATCATGCCATAAAGAATAAACTATTAATCCATTTTTCAAGTGGATTGAAGTTCCAAATATTGTTTTTCAGTGATGGAAAGGTTTATCCTTCCTTTATTCATGATTTTCTAGAAATGTAGTTTCCAAATAGAATATCAAATGAAGGGGAAGGCGTGCAGATTCTAGATCTATGATTCTCGAAAATACTTCATTAAACTATGTGTAAAGATGATCTACACATTGTGTGGTCCCCTTATGCGGTGACTACTATTTATAATGAACTTATGTATCACATGGCATGTGGCCCTAATAATACTGAGTTTTTCACATCTTTGGAGACCGATCTTGTACCATAGAGGGTACATGGACATCGGTTGGAGTATAAGGGTTTTTCATGCCATGTACTCCCCTATGAGAACACGACCTGGACCAAAGTTCACAAGTTAAGTCATATAGTATTACAAAGGAACATTTACATGGGATAAATCTGTGTACTAGAACATGGTAGAGTACACTATCCATCAACATGCTATGTACTTATACAAAAACACAAGAAAAAGTCAAGGGATATTTAGATGGGAAGGACCCAGGGTCAAGGGAAATGATGTATAACCATTCCACACACTGTGCACATTCATGGACATTGTTTGGAGACCTTATCCCCTATATCCTAGAATGGTCTCATTAAAAAGTGTTCCCCTTATCTATTCCACCAGAGTTAGTATGGAGTGTTACACTACTCATTGGACTATGATCACTTTAGTATGACTTGTTTGATAAAGTTCTTAAAATTCTATAAGGACTAGAGTGAGATAATTTATTCATCTTTGTTCCCTAGGTGGAGTTCATTGTATCTTTATGATAAACACTACGTGGGTTTCAATCATATACTAATCAAGTTAATCATGATTTATTTGTTGGTATCACTCCATAGAATGGTGAGTGATCATTGTTGGTTTATCATATATCTACATACATTCAGTGTGTACATTTAATTGTGAAACACAATGAGCGCTAACTCTCATATAGACATCATTAGTGACATCAGAATCGGTATTGTGTTCTCCTAGATGTGTACTTTTGGGATTATTCGGTCTGGGATTTGAGGTTGGTATACTACAGTTCTGATATAACTTTAGACTTTATGTCTTTATTGAGTATATCTATATATATTTTTATGTTTTTATACATATACTTATGTAGAGATGACTATATTTCCTCTCTTGTATAATTTTTGGTTTTAGGGTGTCCTATTAGGAATTTTTATACTTACCCCAATATGAGTTTTTCTTACATGTGTCATGTCTTGGGTAGATAATCAACCTTTGGACGGATTTTTTAACGGGCCAAGACCAAATGGTTTTTATTGAGACTGAACTAGTCGAGGTGTGTTCCAATGGTATTCTAACAACATTACTAGTTTTACTTTTAGGTTGGAAATTTTTTCAGAATCATTGTGGTGGTATTTTATTTTCCCGTGTTTACATTTCTTTACTTCATATCATACTCTCGTTGTGATATTTTTATTCATGCAGGCATGGTTGTTCAGTTTTTTTTAAATTTCTTCATTTTATAGGCTTGGAGATTTGTGTATATGTATAGATACTTAGGATAAGGCCTCTCATGTTAGTGATATGCCTACTCAACAAAAGTCTCCAGCCCCTAGCCAATTGGAGGTGGTATTAGGGAGTCATGGCATGAACCCCTCTAGCAATGGTCATGACAATAGGATTAGGAAATTCAATTATGTATTGAAAAAAAAATTATATTTCATATAAGTAATAAAAAATACATAATTATAGAATATTATGTTTATGTTAATTAAAATATGAATTTTTTATATCATTGTAGATAGAATTTGGATGTCTATTTGTAGTCACATATCTTAAAATTTATAAAAAAACCCTCTTTAGATATTACTTTTAATAATGATTCTAATGGATCTATGATTTTTCCCATTATTATCATGGGGTTGAAAGACCACTATTAACTCATGAATATGCCAAATACCAAACCAAAACTTTTGGTTTTCAAACTAATAATTATGTAAGGTATCATAATGTATAAAAAATGAAGTGTAAAATGTTATTGATATTAAATAAAAAAAGTAAAATAGATAGTTTAATATTTGATTATTTTCCACATCTTCATCAATATTGGAATATTTGAAGACCAAGAGAAGAATAAATGGTTAAGAGTTAAATATGAATATCCCTAGCTAATAATATAAATTTTGAGTGATTTAGAATATAAAAATAACATTAAATGACTTATATATATCAGGCATGTGGTAAAATAAAAAAACAAGAATTTTAATATAATTATATCATGGAAAATTAATATATGGATTTACTAATACTATGATTTATTATATCCTAACATTTTTTATGTAATCACAACACAATTATATGGATATTCATGAAAATTATTATATTAAAACAACATTAGATTATTATTTTATATATTCAACAACAGAAATTCATAGTTACCCAAAATATTTCTGGTTAAATGAGTTCAAAAAATGCGATACATCTAGAAATAATCCTACTATATATGTGATGATGTATATTTTAATAAAAATTTAATTTATTAAATTCCTTTTATTCTAAGTCTATAAATCCTATTATTTCATAAAAATGTAAATAAATACACAATTTCATGTGGATGGTTCAAATAGTAATATCAATGAATTAGTTTATCCAATAAATGGGCTAGTATGAAACAAATAGGGCACGTCATGATTTTATAGATGCAATATGTAATGTGGGAATGGTTCTATCATATGATAATGTTAAATAGTTTTGAAAAATAATCCACACAATTCAAGAACTTATTTCATTAAAATGTATAATCATACTATAATGAGACAATCATTTCATTTATTGATATTACATCTAAATAGATGAGTATTCATATTAAAAAAAACACACCACAATTGTATGGATTTCATGTCTCTAAAAATGTGGAAACAAAAACAAAATGTTCATTAAAAAACTGCATAATCTTCTTCTTATTTCTTTATAACTATAACCCTTTTGAAATTTGAAACTTGATACCTGTATTCGTATCCTGGGGAAAAGAAACATATGAAAAAGGTTAGCTTAGATGCTTAGTAAGGGTAAATAAGGTATATATGAATCCTAAAATAAAATTAAGGGTATCGGAATATGAAAATTATATTTTACGTTTATACATTACATATAAAATATCTAGAACATGAGTCATATAATTAATCATAAAAAATCATATATCCTGAATAATAAAAGAATAACTTTCGAATAAGACAATGAATCATGGAAAACACATAATAATATAAAATAATTTCATTATTAGACAAGGATATTATACAATACTCTCATAGTGTAATTATTTCACTCCCTAAAACCTTTTAGTATGTAGGTTTCACTCCCAATACTATGATGGTAGAAAAAATCATTTACTAAACTTGTTTTACTTCATGTTCAAGTCCTATTTGAACTGAGTTCAATACCTATTCCAGTCATGTATATCTCATGAGATATAATATCATTACCAAATGAATTAGAGTGAGATATAGGCCTTACCCATCACATAATGAAAATAATATATACGTTTTCCACATAAACACAAGTCATTCATCACATCAGAACCCTTGAAAAGAAAATAGGTTTCATAAACATTTCAATATTGCATGACCCATGGAAAAGAAATTGCTTTCATAAATAAAAATCCATTATAATCATAAAACAAACATAAAGAGATCAAGGATAATTCCCTTGAATGATATACTCATTAAAGCATAAGTAACATCAAATAATGTTTCTTATATATAATTTTTTTTGAGAGGTCAATTGAAATAATTATTGTGGAAAATATCCTTTCTCTTTTGAATTCATTTTTTAAAATGATGCATATCTATATAAGATATTTTTTGTTGTAATATAACCTTGAATTAATATAAATTAATATTTTATTCATTAAGGCATCATGATAGTAGTAAAATCTACTCATGACATATATGTTATAAAAAACATTAATTTCATATTTTTATTATAAAAGTCATAAAGAAATTTGTTTATAAAATAAAAAAATATTCTTTTCAGAAAAATTCAAAAAATTAAAGAATAAGTAAAACATTATTTAAAATATAATATGATAATTATAAAAAAATTAGATACAATTTTAATAATCTCTTATATGTAAGAAAAGTTGAGTTTTATGGGAAATTTTTAAATGAAAATATTTAAATGAAAATCCATTATAAATATGATGTCAATTAATTCTGATTTAATAAAATTAATAGATTATGGTCATTAACTATATATTAACATAAACTATTATTAAATAAATATAGAGATATTAAAAAGTCATTTGACACTAAATATTAGAAATACATAAACATGAAGTATAAGTTTAACCAGAATAATAAAATTTTGGTTAATAAATCCCTTACCACATTCTAATTAGTCATATAATACGACCCATAAAAGAAATAATTATCAAATTAAACATTGAATATAAAGAATATAATAAGAATCATGATATTTTATATAATAGTGTAATATATATACACACATCGCATATAAATAAATCTATGAATAATGTATAAATCTCATAGAAGAAAAATTGAGATGAGAAACCCTTGCCTCAAAATTACCTTTAGTTTTGTCAAATTAATCCTCTTGTATTATTGTTTAATTAATGGTGTTAAATCATTCCATAACAATATTAATATTTATAATACATTATTTAATGATTTTAAGAAATATTACTACCTTTTGATAAATAATTTTACATTATATTCATGGTATCTGGTGTGTTCATCTCTTAGTTTCATGATCGGTTCATTTGTGTAAAATTATTGATGTCATTGTAAAATTTGATTAAAACATAATAATATTATATATTATCTTATAGAATTATTAATTTTCCTAGATATATTTTTTATTTCTTCCATGATTTTGATTCAATAGATAAAATTTTAATGATAAAGGTTTAATTTATTTTGGCGATTATTCCAAACATCACAAACGAGTTTCATCTTATTTATATTTATATGTGTATATTAGATAAAAAATGAAATAAGATATAATAAGATTATAAAAATATTATTTAACCATAATAATAATTTAATTTTTTCCTTTAATGCATTAATGTAAGATGAAAAAAATAATTATTCACAAAGGTGATTAACTGGAAAAACATGGGAAATAGTTTTATTTCATTGAATAAGAGGATATAATAAAAATTATGGTTATAATATATTCCATTAGAAATATAAAAATAAATTATACAAATTATTTTTGACTTATCATTCCTTGATGGATGTGTGAGTTTAGGATAAAGTAGAAAAAGAAATTAAACTAAGAGGGGTGTTTCAAGAAAATTGTCATTTGAATATCACCTCCTTGATGGAACCCATGAAGACCTTGAATTTGGCCACTTGGATAGAAAAGAAGAACTATAATTTAGGGACATTAAGGAAGATATTTATTGTCATGGATATATGGATCTTCGAGGCTTTGGGTCAAAATGGGGTGGTGAGGGGGTGTATTTATACTTGAGGAGAGGTGGGTTGAAGTAACTAAAATAATGATTATTTTATATTTAAATTCGACCACATTTAGTTGGAATTAATTAAAATGGATTATATTTTAATTATTGGTGTGGATTTTATTTAATTTGGAGAAAAACATAAAATAACCTTTAACTATTTTACTTTTTAGTTATATTAATCTTTTACCTTTTAATTTTATTCTTTGCCATTATTTTACCTATGCTATGGTAAATAATAGTTTTACCACTGTAACATTTTTATATCTAAAAATGAAATTGAAATTAAAAACTCATTTTCACATTATTATTAAAAATATTTAATCCATTTTACTTAATTAAAACCACAAAATTGGTAAAACTGGATCTAATATTACTTCTGTAGATGCAATGGGAAATTGGGTTTTTAATGGGAAAAATTTCATGTTTAAAATGTTATTATATCCAATTTCACTAGGAAATTGAATAAAATGACCTAAATTGGATTGTTTTGTTTATTTTTTAACTATATATACTTTTAAAAAAATTTAAAATATAATATAACTATATAAATAAATTAAATCCAAATGATGTCTTCAATTCAAATTTCGTAATTTTCATTATTCATAAAAAATGATACTTATTAAAAAAATGCCAAAAATTCACCCCAAGATAATTATTGTATCCAAATTTAAAAACTGAATTTTTTTAATATAAAACCTATAAATTATTCAAATTTTAGTTTTAATATATTTTTACCATTAAAAGGCAGGAAGATACCTTTCAGAAAAACTATAACTTTTTGCATTTAAAATTGGACTTATTGTTAACTTAAGCCTATCAACCATAATGAATGAATTTATAAAAATTTACTGAATAATTAAAATATAAATTTACATAATATCATTCAATAATATTGACTAATTTAATCTATTATTATGAAATTTTATTTTGTGCATAAATATGTTTTTATATAAAACACATCTTTTATGATTAATTGGATTTTATTTTCACTTCTAATTAACAATAATCAATTGAATTAATTATATAAAATTGGGTAAAATTTATTTATACCATTTAATTAATGTCATTTATTCTTTCCATTACAATAAATAGGTTCTAACTATCATAATTAAATTATAATAATTAGTGTTTGTTTAATCTTCCTGTTTTGTGCAATGTATAGCATAAAAGATATTAAATTTATTTAGAAAAATATAAATAGCATAAAATAATGGGGTTTTACATTCAATCCCCCTTAAAATGTATTTATCACTCAAAATTTATTACTTATATATAAATAGATGGGGGTTCCATTACCTCATCACATTCTCATGTTCCCATGTAGCTTCTTAAAAATAGTAGTTTTTCAATAAAACATTAACTAAGTGAATTGTATTTTTTCATAGAGATTTATATATATAATCCAGAGTGTCTACGGGCTGTTATTCATAAGAAATATATTTCTCTACATGTATAAACTATGATTTTAGTACATATGAAAGATCAATTATGTATTAACTCTGTTGAGACACATAGAAAACATAATGAACTTGAGAGAGATTCATTAGAACGTTTAATTGATATACTACAATCCTTGTACAATCAAGAATTTTAATAAAATTACATCCTAAAAAAATTCAGAATTCACTTGAAAATAAATTATTGAAGTTTAAAAATTCTCTTTTTGGGAAACCAACATTGTAAAAGGGGTCAATATAAGATCCTATTAAGAAGTGGTAAAGTAAAAGGAAAATATCGCTAAATAACCAAGATTATGGTTATGAGAATATTAGTGGAAAAAAGAAAACATGGACATGGATGATAATTACAACTAGCATGTTAATATGGATAATGAAATATAACATGGTGATTATATGTCTAATGAAAACATAACCATAAACTAAATAGGTATGAAAAAGGTCATTGATATCATTTAAATGATGATAATATGATAATTTTTTGAAAATAAATGGTGAATATATACTTAAATGATTTCATCTCATATGAAAAATTTCATTCTTTCATTTTTTTTATGAATGAATTTTTACATCATTTCATACTCCATGGAATAACATTGAATTGTTAGGTCCTAGAGAAACCTGGGACCATAATATTGATAATCGGATGAAAATTCATTCCTTATGTCTCTCATTATCATCCTAACAAAAATGGTTAGCACATGTTATTAAATATGAATAAATATTCTTATGGTTATGTATAACATTAATCTATAAATACTCATCCAAATTTCTTAAAAATTATTTCATAAATTTTTACCCTTAGAATTCAAAAAATTTGAAAGAAGATTACTAAATTTATAAAATCAACTAATCATTATTCCCCTAAAAAAAATGATGAAACTCTTAATTTTCATTCCCCAAACATGTGAGGATCAATGTAATGTATTCTCTTAAAATATTTTAATAACATAAATTACCATAATATATTATTGAAAACCTGATTTCTTTCAAAAATTAACTCTTTTGTCAAACCATAAAACCAAAAATTATAAAAAAACCAATCCATAAATCACTTTTTCATCATATTTCTAATCATTTCCGATGTCATCAATACTATACCATTTATTTTATCACCAAAAAAATCATTTTATATCATTTTTATCCCATCATCATGAACATATTAAGGGTTATATTTCCTTTAATTATTTATTTTCCAAAAAACATCACATTTTCTATAAATAAAGTCTCCCTTCCTTCATCATTATTTAATATATCCTTGAAAATTCTTAATAGAACGATACATTGGAATAGTCCCTTATATGTTTCATTATTCCATAGAACCATCAAATTACATCCACAATATCATTCTAGATTTTAAATACCTAAACTGTAACAACGCAAACTATTATAAGTGAAATTTTACTTTTGATTTAATAAAATTCCTTATTTTGAAAAATTGATATTGAAAACACGTGAACTCTATTTGTTTTATTATATCCAATTGGATTTAAATGAGTTTTACATATCCTTACCAATGATAATATAACCATTGAATAGTGATCAAATGACTAGTATAAATATACGGTATTAATAAATCCTTTCAACATAGAGAAATTATGTGATGGCCTGAAGTAATACAAGCATTCACTATAAAGCCCATTTAGTAGATCATATGATGGATATACCATTTCTAGGATTTTCCCTATAACAATACGAAGCTAAGATCCAACAACATAATTATTGTAAAAACATTTAATGGGAGAAGTTAAAGTTCATCGAGATCACAACCCAAAACATGTTCACCAAGCGGTCCCATGAAATCCCCACCATCGCACACCTTACACATAGGGAGTATGCTGGTGTGAAAAAGCGATATGTATCAAGACCCTATAATTATGATTATGAACATTATTTTTTTATTGAAAAATGAATATACTTTCATTCTATTATTATTTTCAATGCACAAATAATATCATTGGTTAATATTCGAATTCAATTAAAAATCTAATTTGGTAAATTAATTGATTTTTGAAATAAATAATATTTTAATAAAATATTATTATTAAATTATATTTATTAAATATAAATAATCATATAATTTTTAGCAAGTCAAAGGTAATCTTTATTATGGTTTGAAAACAATTTTTGTCAAAACCAGTCAATTTTCAATAAATATTGGTTTTCATTTTAAAAGTGAAAATTATCATATTCAGAAAATTATTTATATAAAATGAATATTATTTTTGTAATCAGGACGTAAAAATTATCCAACGGTAAATTTTTCATAATTTTCTGTGAAAATCAATTTTTTGGGTAAAATTTTAATACCATATTAATATATAGTGTATTTTATAGCATCATAGTGGCCTAATAGTGATGTAATAAACACTATAAAAAATTTATTTGGCCAAATATATGTTTTACCTTTAAAAATTTGTGATTAAATATTTTTTGTACTTATTTTATAATGCCATAGTGAATCCTCCAAAATGTATAATATATTTTATGATTTTAAATTCATTTCTTTAATAATGTTACTCGCCTCTACATAATCATGGTGCCTATTTTAATATCATTGGACCTTGGCCTTATAAAATAATTTCTCCCCTCCACTTTTCCAAAAACCTTGGGAACATTCATGGGAGGTTTTGTGGTTTTGAATAATTAATTATATAGATTACAAAACCTATGTTTGTGAAATAATATAAAATTCCCCTGTCATTTCCCATATTAACCCACCAAATTTCCATCTTCACTTCACTAAAAATACATGTATAACATACTTAATCTGTAATAACCTCTCCAGAATCCTTCCAAGGATCCAAAAACTCTCAAGAAGTACCTCTTCAATCTTTTCAAGTCACACACTCAAGCAATGGTTCCTTCTATTCTCATTTTTATCTATGTTTCCTTATATTGTTACACCATTTTATTTTCATTTAAAAATTATGGGGTATATTTTCTCACTTCCCCCATAAATACCTTATTATGTTTTAATGATGATAGATCCATTTTCCTTTCATTAATATCTCCCATTTACACTAGACACCATATCAAAATTTCATAAGAGTTATTACATTTATCCTCTTTCTTCAAGTTTATTTATTATGTTATGCTTTCTATATACAAATTACATATTTTGGGACATGTTTTATTTGACCCTATTATATTCAATTTCATTTATATATGATTACTTACCCATTACACCATCATCAACCCTTTTTATTAATTTTTATGCCATGTTGTTATTCTACCGAAATTGCACTTTGATTTTCCATGCCAAAATCATCATGTTGTAAAAAACATACCCATTCCTCTATCAAGGGTGTTCATATTTATAAAAAAATACTTTTTTATTGAGTAATTACATCTATTTATTCCACACACCTTTATTGTGGAATAAATTATGATGATGAATGGATCCATACT